>OV816028.1:34345849-37142099 GCA_929113105.1 Agrypnus murinus | reverse complement strand
TAGACAGGAATCAGTTGGAAATATAACAGCATCCTGACTGGCTATGCACTAGTGAAAGGGCCTTATCTAAAATGAGACTATGTTAGGGAGCGCAAACTGCAGATTACATGATAAAGAACCAGAAAAATTCCTGCACATACTAATGTGACTTTGCAGGCAATTATGTATACTCAAGTGGGTTCTTGAGCCCAAAACTGGCTGCAGTATCTAGGTCTCTAAAAAAATCAAACAAGATGAGAATTAAAAAATCAATATGCAAAACAACGAATTCTTTTGATGATTGATTCAAAATCAAACCTCAACTGGCATATGTAAATAGACAGTTGTACCTAGAAATAATGAAACAAAGGAACTCATTAAGCATTTACCACTGAAAAAATAAGATCAAAGTTATGGAAGTGATGGATCGTATTTGAAGTTAGTGGCTAGTATAATCTATGTATCTGTAACTAGATTTCTGATCTTTTTAATACTAATCTTTAGAAATCTTCAAATTTAAATAGAAGCAATCAACACTGCCCTGTATGTGTCATGCATATCATATCACAACATTGGCCTTTTTTCTCAGTGGTAATGATCCAACATGTTTGCTCAAAGGACTATGCAACAATCGCTTTCTGTTAAAATTGTTTAAAATTCATACTAGAAGTTTACATTGTGTCCTTCAACTTTAGTATTGGGTATTTGCATGAAGCTTTATGGTTTCAACGGTTGGGGACACAAAACTACCTAAGATATAACATGGAGTAGGTTTTGTTATTTTTATCCCAAACTTGGTTATCTAGTAGGATCTCGTCATCCTTATGAACCTTTCAATGGACCACATTGTCATGCCTCAGCTACCTCATCCACTAGAGGGTATCCAAGATAGGACAGGTTTCAGATCAAATTTTGTTCAATTTCTCTGAAACTTGGGAAATTACATCTCCTATTAAAGTCCTTCAATGTTTAAACAAGGACTTTTTTAAGAATTCCAACCTCTTGCTTACCAGAGGGTCGCCCGGTTAATGCAATTATAAAAAAGTAATTTTTATATGACAAAATTAGAAGTTAGTTAATAAAATGCAATGAGGACTGCATAATAAGGGCCTGTATCTGACCCATGGGCCGGCTTTTGCCCATCCTTTTAGAACATAAAGACTTAATGAAAAATAAACAAAAACTTTTACACTTTTAATATATCTCATCATCCTTACTAATTTAATATGTTCATCTAGAATAAAAATGTTTCTTTTAAATAAATTTTAAAGTTTTCACACTAACAAAATATTTTAAACACTAAAAAAAAAGAAGTGAATGTTTAAATGTATTTTCTCTAAAACATTACAGTAATTACTTTAATGATTACAGTAATTCCTGCTTTTAAGATATTGGTACTTTTAACTACAATGAGGGCATGTTGTACATCCTGTATGCACATGCAAGTGCTGCCAAAGCTGCTATATATACTATAAACGACATATTAAAAGAATGTTTGATTATGTTAATATATAACTCTTTATTTAAAAAACAACAATAAAAAACATTTAGATGAGTTAAGTTTTAGGATTTTTGCTTTATTAACTTGTAGCCAATTATGGACAATGCTCTCTTTTAATATGCACTGAAAAGGTTACAATGAATTGGGCACCTGTTCTCTACACAATTTAATACCCTCAATATCATATTCATAAGAACTTAACTGTGAAGTTTTATTATGTTATAAAAATGTATTAAGTCAAAAATTACCAATTTAATTTTGTGCTTTTGCCAATGTTTAATTATAATGTAAAGAAGCATAAATTTCAATAAAAGAATAATAAAATACTCATCTGATGATGAAGTAAATGTAACAATTATTATTAATAAAACAAAAATTTAAAAAAGCACTTAAAAACATTTTATCTTTTAAAGCTTCACAATTAGTTATTAAAAGCCAAAATGAATAATTACTCGAGTAGAATTGTTGATTTAAGAATTATTGGTGCTATGTACACTGTACAGTCACAGACTTTGAAAAAACCCAGGTGCTGACAGTGAATAAAGTGACTCACATGATTGAGACAAGTTAGTTTAATAAAGAGGTACATACACCTTGGGTAGTTTCTTTCTTCTCGTTGCCCAGCAATTCTATTTTCATTTTTGACAAAATTAATAGCATCTATTATATTTTTGGAGAATTCTTGAACTTTTTCAAAATCCATGACTGTACATTTATAATAATCTAACAGATTCTATCAAAAGTATGAAGCAAGGCTAAGTGTTTTTCTTAATATCAATAATATTCTAGAATAATTTCAATGTTCATATATTTCTTAAGAATACCATACAATGCATTCCTAGATTTTATATTACCAATGCACGTTTCTGAGATACGCCATTTGCTAAATTTCACATTTTGTAAAAATCATACTTATTCACTGTAACTAGAATGAAGAATGCCACACAACAATTAAAAGAAGGATTGCAGATACAATCGTAGAAAAAGTGGTAAGCAGTGTTACCACATAATATCAATTGTGCATTAGCAATAAAGATAATACTGCTATAAATTTTTTAAAGTATATTCTAAACCTTCATTTAAACAAAAGTTGACACAAAGGGATTGGATATTCATGTGTGAGCAGTAAACATAACGAATAGCAATACATCTAAGAGAGATAGATATTAGCATACTTGCCAAATCTTAAAATATAGTAACTTTTTTGCAAGGTTGGTGCTACAGCTAAGAATTTTTAAATATAATTGACGTTTGTCATTTTGACACAATAACCTAAACTGTTTGAAACTTTTTAAAGTCAACAATATTTGTACGTTTAGTAACTAAAGATAAACAACGGATAATTCCGCTGCGCTGCCGAAAAATGATTTTTTCTTTAAACAAAATGAACAATTATTTTAAAAATAGAATAAACTTAACTATTTAATAAAATTACCAATTTAGGTTATTGTTTCAAAATGATAAACATCAATTATATTTAAAAATTCTTAGCTATAGCACCAACCCGAGATATATAGAACACTGGTAGGTCAACTCCCCTATGCTTGCCATGATAAATTTTTCACCCAAAATTGAAACGAGATCATTAGTTCGAAAGTCGCCGCTAGATGCCGCAACAGTGAAACGTGAGTGTCAAACCAAACCACATCTGTTAACCTTCAAAATTTATTAAGCTTTTTTAATAATAATAAAATTTATATTTTTATTATTGTCATTCGAGAATTTAATATGTTTCTTATGCAGCTTTGTTTCTGTTTATTATAATTAACAAGCCAGAATGAATAAAAGATAGCGCGTTCTCAAATATAGAGGTAAGTATAAATGAACACTTATTTCTAAACTAATTTTTCTGGTTTGTTTTCGATAGCAAAACGCCATTCGTATCATGTGATAAATTTTACCAGTAAATAGTTTGATGTTTAATTGTTCTATTAAAATTGCTCTGTTTAGGGATTCCACCTTTCTGTATGTGGCTAATGGTAATGGAGTGAGGGCCGTTATGTATTTCTCAATCACAATATAAGGTATTTAGAAAATCAGTTGTCAAAATGTAATTTTTAAATTTATCATAAAATGAAATCGCTTTAATCTAAACCTCTTATATTTTCAGGGACATTGCATGGAAGGTCTTGTATGGATTCTCATGGAAGTGACTGAGGTTCTTAAAATAACTCCAAAATTTGGTTACCAGAAAGAATTTTGTTTCCAAAATATGAATATGTCTGTACTACAGGGTCAAACCAATCTTTACGTACATTACATTTATGTTTAGATTTTATTGTAATAGTGATCGATGTTGACTCACTTCACTTCACTTTCCTTGCCAGACCACAATTGGTCTGGTATATCATTGATTTCGTTGTTGTCATCATCGATGGCCTTGTTATTTGTTATTTTATAAATGTTTGTAATTAAATTTTTGAAATATAAATATTTCATGGATACTTTTGCTGTAATTGATCTTGTTTGTTATAGAGTTAGATGCACAATAATATAATTGTTATCAAGTCAAAAAACTATTGCTTTTCAGTACAAAAGTCTGCGTTCTGCTGTTGTATTTAATATTTTTGTCCCTTTCACATGTGGACCATGTTTATATTGCTATTTAGCTTCTTGTTGCTATAAAAATTATGCTGAGATGTGTGCTTTATTGCTATTAATTACCAGTAACAGTTTTACTTAACCTGCTTAATGCATATAATTAAAAACATGTTTAAGCATTAAGTATATATAATTCGACTTATACCTACTCTTTCTTAATACTTGAAATCTTTAGAGTGTCTAATAGGTTTGAATTTCGCATATAGATTTTTTTATAGTGGCACACAAGGTCTTTACTTGTTAATAAAACTCCTGTTGCATCAATCCATGCTTGCAGTTTATCTGCTTTCCGTAAAATATTACAAAATAATTGATGAATTTAATTACAATTCTCAAAAGAAATGTTTGCATAGGTCAATTTGTAGTCTTATTATTTAAGTTAAATGAAAATGAAAAAAGATGTTACCTTAGTTTGCTGTAAAAAATAAAATTTCAATTTAGTTTTATTACCAAAGATGTTTTAAATAAAGAAGAGTCACAATTTAGCATTTTAATAGTGCCAAAGAATCTTGTACCTCTATCATCATGAAAAAGTTTATTTAATTTGTATTACGAAAAATACGCCAAAAGTAAATATTCATTATTACAAGTTATGTTGCTGTAGAATGACAATCATGCTCGCACGTCGCGCCATCTATCAGAAATTTAGCTCGCGTTAAAATTGGTTGACAAAATGACGGCGAGTTGACATACCATATGTTATATATATCTTGCACCAACCTTACAAAAAAGTTACTATATTATTAAAAGTTATTATATTACCTTTGATAATGACAGCATAGCTGTCGAAACAATATTGTCAGGTATATTTTAATAAAACTGTGAAACTTTTAATAATCTTTATTTATTTCACTATATTTTAAGACTTGGCAAGTATGCCATAATATCTACCTTTCTCATTGATGTATTACTATTCGCTATTTTTCCTTTGCTCACACATGAAAATCCAATCTCTAGTTAAAATTTTTCCAATACTGATAACTAATAGCTTAAAATTGAATTCTGTGGGGTCTCAGGGTTAGAAGCTGAAAGCTATACTGAATCAAGCTTAGGTCTTAATGATTCCAAAGTTGTCAAAAATTGAACCATGGAAAAGGAATTATTCCAGTCACAGTCAGTTATAGATTGTAAAATAATTTATTTGCAAGATTGACAGTAGTTTTTGCAGCAATTGTTTTATGTCTCTCAAGTTTAATATGTCAACAATTCTAGGTTAATGTTGAAATGTAACATAGAAATAACAAAAATTGCCCTTATTTTACCTGTGAAAGACATTATAACTACAAAAGATTATCCATATTTTCACATTATATATTTTTGACAATTATACCATACAATTTTATTATTTTTGTTATGATTTAACATTAACCTTGAATTCAAAACTGTCAAGCTTAAACTTAACAAAAAATTAAACAATGGGCTTTTACAACCACAGTTTATTATTGTGTATGCAATAGTCGAATAATAGACTTAAAAATGTACGTTAGTAATAATATTTTGTGCCGCACAACCCTTACGAGAAAAAGTATTATATTTTAAATTCGCGCCATATGTGACGTGTTAAGAGCCCGAACCAATAAGAGATTGATAATAAATCCTTCTTTTGACAACCTTTCTAGCCTCAAATTTTGAATAAACTAGATATAGTTTGCTTCTATTTTCAACATGGATTTTGTAACCCTATGAAAAGCGTTTTACTATGTATCAGGGTTTTCATAGATAAATATTATTGCACATCATATGATACACAGTATGTGATTGAAAAAATAAATTCTCAGAATACATTGTATGTTTCATAGGACTGGTAACACAGTCTGTAAATTTCGAAAAAAACTTAGTGGTAGGAAAGACAAAGATTCATAAAACTAGTACTTACCATTTAAGAGATCTTGCATTTCACTTGCTTTTGGCATTCCAACTGCAAAGGAAAAAATATAGAAGTAGTGTCAAGATCTCACTATTAAATAATAATATGCATACATATCTATAGTACAGCACATTTCACATGAAATGAACTAGTCAACTATAGTGCCATGTTATTACTATACAATGCTATACACTGAACTCTTATTTACTAAAAACGGCATATGATAGGAATATTTGTAGCCCGGATAACCTCTTTATTTGTTTACTGCGGAAACAGTTTTCGATTGGCTTATTCAGTGACGTGACGTAAATACGACCTTCAACGACCAATCAGCAACAGTTTTTACCTATTTTACCTAAATCGATATAATTACATCTTTATAAATGCATTGCATAATGAGAAGAATACAATTCATATGTTTTATTGAAACAACTTACATTACTATTTACATAGTTACTAATACTAGTGTAATTATAACAGTGAAAAAATAACCAAATTGCTACTTATTAATTTAAGCTAATTCCTTGGCATTTATAAATTATAAATGTAGCCTTGATTGACGAGGCGCCATTGGTGCTGTAGGAGATGTAAACAAACATAAGTCAAATTTAGAGGTTATGATGGCAACATCTGCTTCATACATAATGCCTCTTCTAGTAAATAAGAGTTCAGTGATGCTATATAATATTTCCTGACACTTCAATAATTAATTACTTAAGGCTTGTAAAGAAAGTGTTCCCATTTCTTTACATGATAAAAACAGATGAATCTAGTTTGTGGCTGTCATCTGTTTTTTCCAGCACAGAAATTTTAAATGTAACACAATTAATGCTATTTATTTATTTTTGGGAGAGGAATCAGGATGGCGGAGCATCTTTCGTACCTCATGGCACCAATTGCTATGATCATTTGGCCGACCCTACTAGAATTTAACCGAATCTGGGGGAATTCCACCCCCAGTAGGGATTTTTATCGTGCCAAACATCGCATTGACGCAGGACCTACAGTTTTACTTCCTATTCGAGAAGAAGGCATGTTTTTTAATTTTTCTCCGCTATGAAAAATTAACAGCTCGGCCAGGGATCGAACCTGCGACCCTTGAATTATGAAGCAAACATGCAAGCCATTAATACACCGAGGCTGGCAATGCTATTTATTATAAGGCATTTTTTAAAAAAACAAACCAGCAGAAGATACTCGAAAAAATGGTACACCAAAGAAGTTAGGCACATGTCAGGTGAAAAGATTGGTGAAATATGTAAAAAATAAGGTAGAACATCTCTCAGAAAGAAGAAATCTCTGTGTAGAAATTTAAAGTTTCACACACCATTATTACAACTAATCCTGTCAAAAAAGGGTTGAGTTATAAGGAAAAACCGGTACTGATTTTGGTCGATGAATTACTGAAAAATAATCCGATATGGGAGAAGAAGAAGTCGCTCAAGAACCCCTAGGCTGAAACTGGGAAAATATAGCACAAGATCACAACCAGTGAAAATGCCATGAAGTAGCTTTTGACCACAAGTGGGATTAACTACATTATTAGCAAATACTAAAGAGTTATGTTAATATTCTATTGTTAAGTTAAATTATATATTTTTTCATTTACTATACTTATGTATTATTTATTTAGTTTTATGTAGTAGTATTAGGGTACAAAATAAATAAAAAATCAGATTCTTCTTCTTCTGTGAATGTTGCAAAGCGTTGGTATTTCCCTCCTATACTTGTGTTGTGCATGTCCAGTGATCACAAGTATAGGGGATCTACAGCTTCAAGTGGAATCCGAACCACCCTAAGTACATAGTACTTAAATTTTTTATTAATTTCAGAGAAATTTACTGTCTCCAGCCGTACTTTGTGGAACTCCATAATCATGAAATAATAATAATAATAATGAAATAACCTTTGATAATGACATTTAATGTCGAGACATTATTGTCAGGTTAAGATAGTAATAAAACTTGTGAAACTTTGAATTAATCTTTTAATTTGATTATATTTCATTCAGAGAAATTCCCTGGGCAAAGTATACCTCAGTGGTTTGTCATTGACTTCCAAGGGAGAAGCGATTTTTTAAAATCCGGTGATATATTGGCCGGGGTTTGAAACCGGGTCCCTTGGTTGGTAGTCCTGCACACAACTAACCAAACCACAATAGCTGAAGTTGTTACTGATTATTGTAATGAAAACATAATTAAAGTAGTTCAATCACTCTTTTCATAAACGGAATTCGATTACTGATTGTTTGCTGGAAAAGTAATCTAATTGCTCAGTTATCGATTACTACCCAGCTCTGGTGGAATGCACTAAAAGTAAATTTAATAGTGGCGGTAAACGAAAAGTAGGAAATAGCTGTGAAGCAATTGTCCAAATAAGCATAATACATATTCCCCTCTTGTTTTTATTACAGGAATATTACCTTTTATCTTTACTAAAAATTTTATTTTTTATTATTAGTGAATTTGCTTTCTTTTTTGGAACAATTTTAATTTTATATTTCTCTAATGATGTAACAAAATCCTTAGGGATTAAAAATAGATTTGAACTTCGTTCAGTAGAACGTAAAACTTTATAGGGAAATAAGTCATGAAACTATTTTTATAATGTAACCTGGTTTTAGCAGGATGGGGTAACAAGCCACACTGCTGAGAAATATATTTCCCAGCTGTTTAATTTCTTATAGTGTGTAACATAATGTGGCAAGTTCAGTCATTTGTTTTAATGTCGCCATATTTTCTTTTACGAATTTCTAGAAGGTCAAATCTATAGCAGTAAGCCAGAATACTGCAGAACTGAAATAAAATATTTAAATAATTTCACTGCACATGCTGGACCGAGTGAGGTGTGATAATTAAAAGAATGCATAGTAGGGAAAGAAGACCAGCTAGAATATTTAATTTTAATTATAGAAACTTCCACATTCTATAAAATATTATACCACAAAGTCTCTAGAAATGCACCAAACCCATGTTAAATCCCATTTAAAGTTGAACCTCTCGGTGGCATGGGTTAATATTGACCAAATGGGCTGAAATATTGCACAGCTCATTTTATCGACATTTTAAAGAGATCTAGAAGGAAAGACCGGCCACCCCAATACATGCCACAAAGGGTGTGCACGAAAAAATCTGGCCACTTAAATATGACATCAGACGCCCCTACACTGAAGGTATTAAAGTGGAATTGCAGCAATAGCTTCTTTGAATTGATACCTTACTGTAAATGACAATTTCAAAGTGTTTTCGTTGTGTAGTTTTCAAATAAATTCAAAACAATACGAACGTCGTCAAAAAATATTGCGCAAACATTGTGCAAATCCTGCAATGTCATATTGCGAGATCGGAAAATGTCAAAAAGTATCAAAATTGGCCGTAGAAAATGTTTGAAACAATGACTCTCAACGCTTAACAGTAGATAGGCAGCCAGGTTCCGGTAGAAAATCGGGTGCAATATATAAAAAAACGGAAAAGAAGGTGATGCAAGCTTTCACGCAGAATCCGAACTTGTCAGTGGGGGATGTGACCTAAAAGGTTGGAACATCTTCATTACATGTTCAAAAAGTAAAAAACAGGGGTGGACTGAAAACATTCAAGGTGCAGAATGCTCCGGATCGGGATGCAAAACAAAATTCCAAGGCGAAGGCCCTCGCAAAAAAATTGTACACCAACTTTTTAATGAAAGCAGGTTGTGTAACAATGGACGACGAGACGTACATCAAAAATGACATTCAACAGCTTCCCGGTCAATAATTTCTTACTTGCAAACAACTTTGTGGAGTTGAGGACAAATACCAATGAGGACCAAACAAAAAGAAAATTTCGGAATCTTCTAGAAAATATTTGGTCTGACAAGCGACTTGCACTCTTCCACTTACGGGCGAGAAAATAGAAGAAGCTTTGTAACGAAAGGCCATCAACACTGAAATCTATTTAGAAGGTTTAAAAAAGCGCCTGCTACCATTTATAAGAAGTCATAATGTTTCTGTTCTATTTTGGCCAGATCTGGCCATATGTCACCATGTCAAACAATTCACTGATTGGAATACAAAGAATGGGATCACTTTTGTACCTAATGATAGCAATCCACCGAACGGCCCCAAACTGCGGCCGATCAAAAATTCTCGGCTATTGTAAAGCAAATACTCTGAAAAACAAAAGAAACTGCTAAAGATATTGTTGACTTTTAGAAATAGTGAAATAACGCGACAAAAAATTTACTACTATGGCTGTACAAACTTTGATGTCTGATGTGAAACGAAAAGGTAAAAATTTTAGTTATAGACAGTAATAATGTACAATGTTTGTAAATACGTTTCAGAAGGAACATATATAGTTAATAATAGTTTTAAGTCATAAATAATTTCCGACGACCCTACTTTTTTGATGGTTCTATGGCCAGATTTTTTCGTGCACACCCTTTATATCATTATTGTAATCCCTACATCTTGTTTCCTGCTCGACTCTAATCTCCCAAACCAGATCTAGATCTGATGGCAGCTTACCTTGTGCGTTATTGATGAATACAATAAATATAAGAAAGAAAACTAAAATTTATTTCAAAGAGTCAGTTGTACAAAACTATATGATATGGTGCACATACGTTTGTAACAAAAGTAATTTATGTATAGTAATAATACTTAAAAACATAGAGATGCACCGAAGCTTCGGTATTCGGGAGATTCGGTCAAATTTTAGCAAATTCGGTTTTGGCCGAAGCACCGTGAACGATTCGGTATTCCGTTTTAGCCGAAGCAGCGTGAAAGATTTGTTATTTTTTCTGTCGCAATCTGACTTATTTGAGTGCATTTTAACTGAGAAACTCAATATTTACCGTTTAACCAAAAAAATCTAATGTTTAAAATATGTATCAGCATTTATTTAATTTATAGCGTTTCAAGCATTTATTTTCCAGTTCTGTCTAAACGATGACGCAAAGGAGCGTACATATATTGTTACGACTAGAAGTTCAACAATAAATTGGAGAATTTGGGTCAAAGAAATCACGAACGAAAATGCAAAATGCATCGCGAATCACGCGGCGATCACGTGCTCGATTTAGATTGCTCCCGGAAAATGTCGAAAACCTACTTTTTGTCGACCACAATCTTCTTAAATTAAATTTTAAACACTGAAATGTTTTCTTAATGCTATTATATTACCTTGTAGTTTCATAATAACCGTTTTTAATTAAGTTTTTGACATCCTGTTTTTTATAATCCGATACTGCTTTTTATTAATTTTGTTTAGTTATATTTTGTATTACTTTATTATAGCAAAATGCGTATTTACGTAGGAAACGTGTTTTTCAGATACCAATGTTTTCTTTTTGTGACATAATTTTGTATTCAATAAAACTAATTAAAACATTCAAAACTCAAATTTCTACTTTGCTTCGGCCGAATAATCGGCGCTTCAGCAAATTTTAATGGCCGAATATTCGGTATTCGGTGATTCGGCCAAAAGCCGCTTAGGTGTATTTCAGTATTTTATTTAGTAGTATATTTAAGTTATGTTACTTTCTACCTTAATATTTCTGCCTTTTTATAATGCCTCGCCAATGTAGATAAGGGTATTTGGTACATTCTAGCAGTTTTACGAAAACTTTGTCCATTTTTTACAGCCAAAATTGCCTTTTCCATATTTTGTAGACCATGTTGAAGTCTTGATGGATAGTGACTTTCCTTTAGCACTAATAACAAAACACAAAATAAGGAACAAATTTGTTTTTTATGTATAGACAAACAAACACACGCATACGCATACTAAAATTAATTTTAGTTCAATCAATGCTTATCAATGCAGTGATACTTGAGACTGATGTTTGATATTTATTTGAACTATGATCGACAACTTATGTTGACTATATGCGATGAACTACCATTTTAAAAATTAAAAGTATTTTAACTTCAGTGTATATTATAACTGAGAATATTTTAAATTATATGTCAACTTATTTCAAGCATTTGGTGCATCGTCATGTTGAAATCAGAGGTGTCAAATTTTAAAAAGCTATTTAATCCAAGGGAAAGTCTCAATATCAACTTAATTAAAATAGTCTTCTCTCCCCTGTTACAATTATTAAAAGGATTGTGGCATATTTTAGAGCAATTGTATAGGCAATAACACACAAATTTTTTGAATGGAAAGAGTAAGCTCAACTTTTCAAAATGGTGTGTAGGCGCTATCTTAAACTTTTCTAAATACACTGACATCTTATTTGGAAGGTCTTACAATGCTAAATATATTTGCCACAGTTTGAAGGTACTGTCATTTTCCAAACAAAGATGGTGGCTTATTAAAGTTATGAATGTATTAAACATTATAATACCTTTAGAATAAGGTGTCACTTGACTTTCCTTCGTATTTAGAAAAATTCTAGGATGGCACCTAGCCGTCATTTTAAAAATCTGAGTTGGCTTTTTCATTTAAAAATTAGTATTTTATCTCTTATATAATCACTCTAAACTTTAATGCAATATCTTAAATGATGCAAAAGTTTGCAGGGAAGGGAGAGATGTTTGATCCATATAGTTAAGATATATCCATTACCATTAGAACAACATTTTTCTTCATCTCTTCATGTTTGAAGAGATGAAGCCTGCTGATGATGAAAAACTGCCCCTATTGGGCAGTTAAAAAACATGTTTTATTAACTTATCCTCATTTAAAAACTAACATAAGAAAAGAGATCTATTTACAAAAGTTGAGCTGGTAACACCATCGGCAATCTGCGTGCATACAACCCTGGATCATTCGTAGGTGCACGTGCACTCAAATAATTACAATTAACTTATGTCTCCGTAAAAGCTGATGAATTTGAAAATCACTGAATAGATTTCGATGCCGTTTTTACCATTCGATGGCTTGTTTCTTGGAGAATGTTTTTTTATATAAGATTGTTCAAAGGGTCTTCGAGAGTAGAATAATGAGCAAAATGTAAAAGAAATAATTAGGAAAATTGGCAAAACAAACACAAAATGCCTTACACTGCAAAAAGGTAACAGATAAAGGCAAACTGTAAGCAAACGAATTGTAGGTATTAAAAAGATTTACAAAAAAGTCCGCGGTGGCATATATGTATGTATCTCTTACATATTATTCACAATCAAGATTTTTCTAATTATTTTTTCAGAAAACTCTTCTCCCCCTAGAATGTCTTACGCCTCTGAACGAAACCGGTAAATCCTGTATTTCTTTACCTTTAGAATTGCTTCTATGTATGTATCTATGAATATCTCTCTATGTATCTTGAATATCTATGTATAATCTGTGAAAATCTGAAGCTTGTAGCTTACACCATTCAAGAGATATATAGCCATAATAATCTTTTTTAAAATACCTCCCCTTGCGATCCCCTTGGGTTTTTAGGATTAAGAATATCTTAAAGTTTTATTAAAATGCTCATTTCTAGTGATTTTTTGTAGCTAAAGGGTAAAAATTATTTGCGCAATTAATTTTCATGTTCGTCTTCAAACCCAATGAAATTGTTCAAACTGTTTTTTTTTTCAATTTTTTTTTGGCATTTTTATTGTCCTCTATGAATAGGTAGACGAACCATTTAAATACAATACAGGTTAATAATCTTTATGCAGCGGGACTTCCCCCAGAGGCTAACATTTTAGGCTAAATTTAAATAAAACAAACTACGGAATAGGTTGAGTACTGCTACTACAGGCAGGCATTCTTCATTCAAAACGTTTGATTTTTGGGAAATATTGTTCTGATCACAGGTTCTGATTTTGAGATAACACCTGAATTGTTAAATAATCACAATAACACAATGTATAATAATTAAGAATTATTATTTATTTTTCTGTTTCAAAGAATTTTTAAGAGGTATGAAATGTTATTAATAGACATTTTTATGATACAAAAATAATTTTTATATTCCCTCCTGAAAGTTCAAATCTAGTCAAATTTTAGTAGAATCAAGCAACTTTTTGAAGCACTATCTAAAAATTTTTAGTTTTTCACCCGGCAACACTGGTACTGCCTCAAAAGCAGTGTAGCCGCAGCTGCAGAGATGATTTGACGTCATAATGACACAAAAAAATAAGGAAGTGCTATTTTATTTGAGGAGTCAAAAAATGTAAAAAAAAGTGTAAAAAATTCTTCTAAATTTATATTGATTCATGGGTAGGTATAATAAATCCTGTGAATTTTATTAAAATTGATGATAGTCAAGTAGTCAGTCTTGTTGATTTGACACGGAATGGCCCATACATGAAAGTTTACAATTTTATTTTAGATACAGATTTAGTTAAAAAGACATACGGTACTTACCTTAGAATCTAGTAGTATTTGAGCACATGGTATTCTGTTGTTGCATAAATTGCAGCTATTTTAATTTGATGGTGAAGTAGTGATGGCCTGGATGACTTCATCAATTTCAGATTTAAGAAAGGTGAAGTCATTGCTGTCAGAGAAAGGAGGCTAGATGCTTCAATATCAGAGTCATTCTCAGATAACTTGCATTAATCATTCACAGTGAAATTAAAAAATTAAGTTTTAAATAAATATCGATATGATTTTAAGTAAACTAATTAGAGAGCGTTTATTTTGCCCAAATCAGGTAAGAGCAGCGCATTTTTTTTTCAATTTTAAGGTAGCTTTTAAACTAGTAACTTAATGTAATTGTCACACAAGTTACCAAACCTCACACAGACTAAAAAATATTATAAAATGAGAAACCAGCAACAATATTAATTAATATTCAAGTAATTTTGTCAAAATAATAATAGTATATTGCGTTATTAGGATTAAAAGTTACACTTTGTTTGACGAGCAAATATATTTGCCAAAATTGCAAGTCAAACAAAGTCACTTTTAATCTGTATAGCACATGCTATTTCTTCTACTAGGATTAAATACAGTATTAACAGAATTTAAAATATTTTCAAGTCTAGGATTAAAAATATTAGTTGCCTTAGCAATGGCTGGAGAAAAACTATATTTTTTCTGTGACGGGAAAAAAACTTGACATTTCATCTCTGTTGACAGGTAATAAAATATGACTTTTCACGAAATTACTTTTTTCCCCGGGAAAAAAGTGAGTACTTTTTTCCCGGATATTTATACATAGATATAGATAGGAAGATGTTTGATTTTAGAATATTTTATTGAACATACATAAGTTACATTTCCTTTATATCAAAAGAACAATTATTGAATGTGCATTGCGTGAATGACATGTTATTCGGCACAACAGAAGAATTTTCTTGTGTTGAAATGATATTTTTCCCTGACATGGACACAACTGCTGTTGATGTACCTGGTTGCAAATCTGGTGTTATTTTAGAACTGCCACACGTTCTGAACACTTTATTAGCAATTTCTGTTCTGTGTGCCACCGATTCATCAACATACCCTTCAGCAACCGTTGATGACTTCCAACCGCCATGTTTCTTCAGTGTCATCAAGTCTCCCCCAGATTCAACTAACAGTGTGGCAGACGATCTCCGAAATGAATGGCCTGTGTATGAGGTAGCATTTTCAAGTTGAAGATAATTAGCTACTGTTTCAGGTACCTTATAAAACATATTTCTACCCACAACCTGATTTATACATTTTCCTTTGCGATATGCATAAAACAGGCGGCGATCTTTTGCTGCTGCTGGACGGAGGGCTATGTACATTCGGTAATATTTAATATATTCTTCAGTAACAACAAATCTCCTATTGACATCATTCTTTGTTTGCTTCAGTTTCACAATTAATAACTTTCCCGAATCTTCAATATCATCTAATGTTACCTGGCTGATTTCACAAATTCGACAAGCTCCTGCAATCCCAAATACAACAACAACCTTGGCCATCAAAAAATCTTCATCGGGTGCATTATTTAAAAAATCACTAATTTGTGTACTCGTAAAAATCGCAGCTTTCTTGGGCGTGTAACCTTTTCCATTTTGTTTTAGAAATGTAATTAGTTTCAAATATTTTGAAATGTCTACATCATGATTGGATCGTAACATACTTTTAACCATTGAATAATTCGACCACACTGTTGATGGCTTTTGTAGTTGTGTCATTTCCGAAAAATAAGCCAATAACACTGTCTCCGAGAAAGAACTGCATGTCTTTTTCATTCTCCAGTCCATAAATCTTGAATACGCGGTTTCGTAAATTTTCTGCGATTTTGCTGGCAATAATTTTTGTGACGCTACTTGCGCTGCTTCTACCAACTCAGGTGGAGTCAGAGAAAACCCGGAATCATACATTTTTTATATCTATATTATTCTAAACAACTAATGAACAATTATTACTGAGTTCGCAATTTCTGAATCAAATAACAGAATTAAATTGACAGATATGTCTTTGATTACTTTGAAGGTTTCCTTAACAACGCAAGTCCAATTGTCGCTATAACTACAACAGCTTACTAGTTTAAAAGTTTCAATTTCATATCGAAAACATTCTTATATTGTAATAGTTCTTTTAATATTAAATCGTCGTTTTTCCCGTCACAGAAAAAAATAGTGTATTATACACGGGAAAATATTAGATTTTAGCTCTCGGTTTTTTGTCTCCCTCCGCTACGCGTCGGGAGACAACACAACCTCGAGCTAAAATCTAATACTTTTTTCCCTTGTATAATAAATAACTATTTATATGCTTATTATAACAGAAACTAAGCTCATGTGTTAACTGTGTAATAAAAAGTAACATATGATTAAAGATATTCATCTACGTGAAAAGTAGAGATAAGAAAAATAAAGAAGAAAAACATCTTAAACTTTTTAATTTTTAAAAATATATATATTAACACAACAAAACTGCAGTCAACTGCCTTTGAAAAGCTTTTTTCTTTACTCTACATTTTCTTTGCCTTTCCCTCCATTTTTTTCTTTTTTGTCTTTTACTTCTTTCTGATAAATCGTTAATCGACGGGTCAATTTTCTGTTCTCTTCTTTTCTTTGCTCTCTCCCTCATTTTCTTCAAATACTCTTCTCTTCTTTCAGCATTTGCATTAATTCTTTCTCTGTATCTTCTCTGCTTTTCTGCAGGAGTTAAAGCCATTTTTTCTGCATTAAAAAGAAAAAAATGGATAAAACAACCGAATAAACTTCATTTTAAGTGTCTAGTCACATATGTTGCCATAATGTATGTATTGTATAATATGCTATCGAGTGTATGGTAACATATGTGATGGTACCTTATGTGACCATTATGTACATTTGTTTGAAAATCGAGTTCATTTAGATTACGTTCTCTAACAATGAAATGAATTGATTTCTTATTATATAAAAACAAAATACCAGTAATGTCTGCGACAGATTACAAACATACTCACCAGGTTTAAGCAACTTTAATGCAGATATTTTATTAAATACTATATTATTCAACTATCACTGGGCAGTAGCACTCTAAACATGCACCTTTAATAATCAACAAAAAATCTCTTTTACAATGTTGCTATGAATATTTATTTTCTTAAAAACCGCGGAGTAACTTATGTGATCATTATTTCTGATACACATTTAATTTTCAATTATCAAGGTTTTAGTGAACTTCTAATAAAAAGTAACAACTATATTTGAAGATGATTCCAAAATGCTTAATAAAATTAAATTAGAACAGTTTTTACTTAAATCCGTGTTATAAAAATGTTAGGTTAATGCTACTGACATATGGATAGATACAGGCAGAAGCATCCCTAAGGTCGGTCAGCCGGGCGTACGCCCGGGGCCCCGAGAGCTAGTGGGGCCCCGCACCGAGCTACATTATTCTAATCAACAACCCAATATATATCTTACGCATTAATAAAATAGACTGGGAAACCGACATTTGATGCAAGTTCTTATACATAAAGCTAAAGCTCACTTTTGAAATAAAGCGCACCAAACTTTCAAACACCTCACCGTTTGAACATTTTTATAAACGAGCAAACGGCGAGACGTTTGTAACGGAATAGTCGCGCGCCACTGGTCGGAGTTTTAAAACTAGTCATGGGGGTAGTGGGAAGATCCCGCTCGCCCCCCCCCCACTCCATCTAGCAGCACTGCTTAGTAGTGGTGTGTTTTAATGCTACTCGTAACACCCAACACCAAAGCGTCGGGAAATAAAAAGGTGTCGAACACTTCAAAATAAACAGTAGTGACGCGTCATAGAATTTTGTTACCGGAAGTATCTACTAACAATAAAGTTGGTCCATTGATTATGTGCTCATAAGCATGGATGGTACTTTCGAAGGTCCCTTGAATTGCCAAAGCAGTGGAAATGACAGAAACAGCAGTATATACAAATATGTATCTAGTATTAAAATAAAGATGGATATACTTAATATTTCAACACTTCTCGTAAGCAGGTCTCACAACACCTAAGCGTTGTAACACTTCGAGAAGCATCGAGAAGTGTATGCGTTATCTTATAATCCACCACTACTGCTGAGTATTCTACTACTGCTAGTTTGAGAACATCTTGTATACAGGGTGTAACTAATATACTAGAAACCTTGTAATGGTTTCATAATGTAGCTGTAATGATTTAAAACATATTTTTCTTATCACCATGTGGAGGCTTCCTGCTAGTTTTGGAGAAAATAATAAACAAGCAAAAAAGTTTTTAATATGTTCTAAGGAAAATATGTTTTTGAAAAATTTTCTATTACAGCTATCCCCCATTATGAGGTTTCTAGTTAAATTAATTGCACCCTGTATATTTATTTATTCATTTTTTTACTGGGGGCTCCACTCCATATTTGTGCCCGGGGCCTCAAAACCCAAAGGACGGCACTGGATACAGGTAACTTATGTGACATTTACCAGAAAAGTAATCATTATTCTGAAATAAATAATTAGTTTACGATCTGCTGAATGTTTGCTATAATTGCATTACTATTTGTTAGCCCTAATTAATAATAAGAAACTCGTTTTTAACACACAGATATTTAAAGAAACGATAGATTCAGGAAAATTCAAATTATCTGAGAATGACTCATCAATTATATGACTAGTGCTGGGTTACTCTACTTTCTTTACAAATGTAGCAAGAGATGTTTGAACAGTATCTTCACTTGTAGCCTCCCCAGAACTTTAAAATTATGATAACTACGCTTTCGAAACCGTGCAAGCCAATCACTGCTTGCAGCAAAAGACTGCACTCCTTTAGGTTATTTTCACTTCAGGTCCTCAAGCTTCTTGCCTTTGCTTGTATCATCATGAAGGTTAGTAGAACATCTTTCTGAGTTTGAACTTCCATCCACACTGTTAATAGGTTTTCCATCTCACTTATTGCTCCTTCATGTTTCTTTGTGATTATTCTTGATTGCAACATTGTCGTTCCTTTCACATGTTCTTTTATCGAGTAGCATCTCTCACAATTGTGCTCACAGTTGATACCGCAAAACCAAGTTCACATGCAATTGCAGATACACTTTGCCCACTTTCATATTTACTTATTATTCGTACTTTCAACTCTAAATCAATGGCAGTGGGTTTACGAGTTGGATCGCTTTTTCCTTCACATAAACGTTTACCACCACCATACAGCCATGGCTGTATATAAAAAAAATGTCCAATAAACTTCATTTACTTTGTTGCATTATAGAAATATACTAAACTGTTTTTATTTCATTACTACTCATATTTATCTGTTAAGAAGAGGTAAGTGCGCAGTGTAAGTCAAAAATATGGCAATCTCCTGATATCTCAAGAATGATTAAGAATGATAAAAACCAAATTTGCTATTCAGATATTTTAAAACATGTCAAATTCAAAGGAGGATGCATGAACCTAGACAAAAAACTGGATCGTGTCAAAATTCGATAAATTTTCCATATTACTAAGTTTTAATAAGAAATAGTTTTCTGTCGTCTGTGTCGAACAAGTGTAACTTGATTAATTTTTATATTATTTAATTATAACAGAACTGCTTAATTTAAGCTTTGAATCAGATTCTGATGTAGAATTGGATTCAAACATGTTATTACTGTATGATATCTCATTGAAAAATTATGTTTTAAATTTAAATCTTTTTCAATTCTTTTTGCTTTTATATAATCATTTATGTCATATACATAGGTATAGTAATTGATGTGTTTCAAACAGCTTCAATAAATTGTTCATACATTTTCTTTAATTTTTTAAAAACTTTACACAGGTTTGCAGACATGCTCCAAGCAAACTGTCTCAAACACTGTGTGAAGCAGGTTCTGTGCGAGGCAGTTCTGTCATGCCCTAACCTGCGTTGCAATTTGTGCAGGTGTATTAATATTTATTAAATACAAAAACATGTGCTGCATCTCAATGTGCACCCGGGCTTAGTGTGGTTGGAAAGGTATTTTGTCCCAGCATAAGAATATACCCCGAATAAGAATTTCATACTCTTGAAATAAATAGTCTCAGAGATATTGTCACAAACGGAATTATTTAAAATTAAATAATTCATAAAATCCACAAGTTGCATTGCAACTGGTGCAATTATCATCCAAGGTTAAGAGATTTCTTCGTAACATTATATAGAATTGGCTTAATATTAATCACACACACGAACCGACTGTGCCTATTCGAAGAACCTCCAATCAGTACACATGCGATCAACCTATGCCAAGACGCAGCTGCATGCTGAACAAGGAAATACCAAGGAATACTTGGAACCGTCCACTGCGCAGCACCCACCAGTTCACATTAAGATGTTAATGACTTCCGCAATATACAGTATATAAACCCAATTGTTTCAAGTTCAGATTCAGTCGTTCCGACTCCACCGAACCATGAACTGAAAACAGACCTGATAAGAAACTTTATATTTAATTAATTGTAGGGGATCTAGAAGCTGGTGTCCAGGGGCACTGCTTACCTGATTCCCTAATGAGGCTTAGTTGTAGTATTTTATATCAGGAACCTAGAAGCTAGTATCCAGGGGTACCGCTTACCTGGTTTTCTAATAATGCTTAGTTGTAGGATATTGTTGCTAGTAAAGGGTGGTTCCAATAACTCTCATTTTCAATGTTAGTTTTAAGAGGACTTGTCCGTCCTCATACTTTGTGTAATATGTTAATCCTTGTAACTTGTTGTTTAGTATATAATTATTTTGTGACCTGTGTTTACTTTCTATCTCTACCTCTGACTACGACCCTCAGTCACGAAAACCCCACGTGACAATATAAAAAAAAAAGAAAATGACAAGTTTTCATTTTTTGCCTATAGCTAGTGGCCTATGACTTTTTTTTTAATATTGGAACTAGTTTTGAGATTGGCTTACACTTGTGCAACTTTTGTCTCGTTTAACCAACTTCATATCTGTTATGGTTTTCGAAATCCCAATAATGCACAACGAAACCACCCTATATACTCTTTCAAAATATAACAAAGGATCTTTAGTTTCATGTTTTGGAAATATGTAAATTAAGTATTCACATCTTGTCAATCAATGCACCCTACTAAACTCTACTCGACTTAGGCATTTCATTAGTTCAAAGGGTTTTTCAGCATTTTTCAAGTCTTTGTTTTTCAAAATTTGGCGTTAAAAAATGAAGTTACGAAGTTACTGAGAATTATACCTATTAAAAACCTGGACAAAGAATTTCTAAATAAAGATAACCTGGAAAAGACTAGATTAATTTTTCGAGAACTATTCAATACAGCAGGTGTTACTTCAAAACTTTGGCTATGTTTCAAGTAGGTATGTGCAGTTAGCGGACAAATTTCGAAAAATCAATTAAATAAACAGAGTTCCGGGTCGCGGCAGAATAGTTCTACAGTTCTTGCTATCCCTATATTAAAGGAGCTATCCCAATATTTAAGATTAATTTTGATAATTTGATGTATAATAGGGCATGAACTAAAATCAACGATATCGCAGTTCTGATTAGAGTTCGGGGTCGCGGCAGAAGAGTTCTAACAATAGTTCTTAAGAATTTTTTCGATCACGTGAGAATTAAAGGAACTATCCCAATATTTAAGATTAATTTTGATAGTTTGATGTATAATAGGGAATGAAATAAAATTAATAATATCGCAGTTCTGACAGAGTTCTAATAATAGTTCTTATGAAATTTTTTGATCTGGAGTGAATTTTGAAAGATATTTGCAATTTTTATTTCTATTTCTGAAATTCTATTTTTATTCTTATTCCGTTATTTCTTCAGAACTATTTCTAAAACCTATCTAGAACTATAGAACTATTATCGTATTATTCAGAACACCAAAAATATTCTGCATTTTTTATAATTTGTCCGCATCGTGAAGTTGGCAGACAATTTCGTTTTCTTAGGTTTTTGGGGGTTTTTCTGCAGAACTCTTTAAAAAAGCTAGCAAGAACTGTAGAACTATTCTACCGCGACCTGGAACTCTGTTTATTTAAATGATTTTTCGAGATTTGTCCGCTAACTTCACATACCTGATTCAAGTCCTCCAAGAACGGTTTTTAAAATCTTAACTCACAGAAATCCGAGATTCAGCCGACATTAAAAAAACACTGATTTTTTTTTAAGGTCAGTATTTACAAAGTAGGTCATTGGAGAAGTTTTTCATTGTACAGGGTCCGCCAAGTTTTATGTTCACCCCACTTTTTGAACTTAAATGTTATAGGAAAGGAACGCAATTTACATAGTATACGCATTGGATATTAGCTTTTCGAGAGTGCATATTTGTTTTTTAATATTGTTCGTAGAAGGCAGTAAAATAAAAAAAAACCTCATTTACATTAAATTTACAAATTTTATTCTCCACGCTATGACGTCGATTTCAACTTCTAGAACTTAAGAAATGCACATTGTAGCCAAAAATAAATTTATACAAATGTTAAGTGCTCATATAAAGTGAAAAAAACTCGTAATGACCTAAAAAATTATTACAAATAGATAACATTTCATGATAAGACGCTTCATAAACTTTCAATTCAGTATGTAAAATTTGGCTACCCTTACGTAATTAGAACTCTTGATTGTCGGGGTGAACATAAAACTTGGCGGACCCGGTACAGTATTATTATTGCCATACTTTCATTAACACAATGTCTTTAAATAACACAATGTACAGCTATAGTTATAATTTATTTCAAGTATATAAAAAATAAAATGTGACTGTTACTAGTTTACTACAGAATGTAAAGAAGTTCAAACACGTCTAATTTAAACTCAACTCTAAGAACAAAATAAAAATATTAAATAAATAGAATTTTAATTTTATTTAGTAATTATTCTCATTTTTTGTTTAGTCCCATTTGTTTTTTCCGCAAATATTTCTGTCTATCTTTTTCTTGTAGCTGAGCATATCGTTGTGGGTCACTTTTAATTCGCTTGTATCGTGCTCTTTCAGCTTCCCTCCGTTTTCTTAATACTTCTTCTCTGGACATCTTCCTTCTCCTTGTGTTTGTCATGATATTGGCCACTGCAAATATAAAACCTCACTAAACTCAAAAATAATTTAAAGCTAAGTTTTTTGGCCAATTGGTTTTTTAGTTCATAGTTCTTATATTACAACAGGATATCTTGGAAATACACCAAAAGCAATAAACCTTAGATGTTCGGCATTAATATAAACATGACATAATTAGTTTTTAGTATATTATATGATATATAATAATATATCACAATATATTATTATAGATTATGTTTTTGTCAGTTTTGATATTATATTTCTAGTTCTTAAGTTATATAATAACTGTTCGAAAAAATATGACAACAAATATGTAGTAGTAAGATTCAAATGAAGGTGTCTGGAGTGATTATATGTGTTCCAAAATCTTGTAACCGGAGTTGGCTATGAATTATGAAACATATTTCTGCTCCAAAAGCTCTGTTGCTGTAGTTACAATTTATTATAGGCACCAACATCAAGATCATACGGACCCATGAGATTGATTCTGGAGCGGAAAATCTTTTCCTGGATGAGGCTCAATCTCATGTCGGTCCAGAGGGCTTTGCTCAGTGTCATTATACTCTATAGTCTATAAGAAGACTAGAACAACGAGATGTAGTTACAGTTATTTACAACAATGGATACCATAGAAACCGAACTCCTTGAGTAAACAGATCTGAAATGCCAAACACGTCTTGGTAAAACTGCAGTGCACAGTCAAACTACATAAGGGTAATTCCAGTGTGACTAACATAATGGTTGCAGGTGAATTTTAGACACAAAACGTAAAATTAATGGAAAATAAGTTTTTGTTTACTAATATTTATGTAATGAATAACGATTAGTTTTACATATTTATGTAGAAGAAAACTATTCTTTCTTCAATTTCTCTAAATTTATCTGTTTATTATTTTTTATATGTTGGGAATAAATTTGCTAATACATATTCTTATCAAATTAGTTTGAAAAGTGAATGTAGTACTATAACAGTTCCATAACATTATACTACAATACAAATTTCTGTGTGACTAACATAACATACAAATTCATATTAATTAAAAATCTATCCACTTTAGTGTTCAAAAATTTTAATAAAAATATTCAAATTTTCTACACATGTGGTTAGTATTAAGCCCATTTTAGTTAATTTTGTCATACATTCTATCAAGTTATCCTTCGTTTAAAAGTCTTTCCAAACGATTGCCAAGAAGCAAACAAAGTTATTGACCGAATCATTTTTGCTCCTTTCTTCGTTTCCTCAATGCGTTCATGTTTTTCTTAGAAGCTTCCCTTTGTTTTATTTGGTATGATTTGTCATCTTTTTTTGTTAATCGTAAATTTTGCATTCCAATTCTTGATTTTTCTCGTTCCAACTTCTTTTTTTCTTCCGATTGCCTCATCCTACTTTCTCGCTTTCGTTCTGCTGCCGTCTTAGCCATATTGACTAGTTTATACTCTGCAATATAGAATACAGATTGTATTTAAGCTGTTAAATATTAAAAAGAAAACGCTTTATAATTGACGGTGGAAATGGTTATTTATTAGATGTTATGTTTGTCACACCTATAAAGTGAGTTATTTTTAAATTTTTAAAATTCCACAATTTATTTTGTATTATTAATTGATTAATTGCAAGTAAAGGAAACAAACTATTTACATACATACATACATAATCTTTAACCTCATATACCTTTCGGTGTCGAGGCGTCAGACACACCGAGCCGCAGAGTGGATATGTGCGTGTGAGATAAGGCAGCGGAGCCCTATACACAAGTACAAACTATCATACAAAGTAAGTTTAAAATTGACAAAAAACGAAATTCGGAGCCCCATTCGGACGAGACTTGGCCCGCCCTTCGGGCGGGCCAAGGCGATTTATAATATTAAAATAAAAATAAACAACACTCTTATAACAAAACTACACATATTTCATGAAAAACATAACTTCTCATACACATGCTTCGTTTAAAACATAAAAAACTTCGAGAACAATTTGTTTGTATTTTAACAAACTTAATTTGAAAAGTAGGTATACCCTAATAATTACCTTAAAATATAAAATATATTAAAACATACCTATTTTAAAGGAAATATCTTATATTTTAGCAGTTTATACTTTTAATAACCTTTTCCACCTGTTACAATTTTGTGCGTGTTGTGTCAATTTTAGAAACTGAAATGTGGTAGCTATTTTCTGATGTATGTTTTACATCTGTTTGATAAATTTGATACATTTCACTGGAATTACCCTGAAATATTATTTTATTATACAGTATGTTTCACAAAAGCGTTGGAACAAATTTTCAGAAAAACGGACAAGTATAAGGGTTGTACACGCCAGACTCGAATGGGGTGGGAGTATACTACGATGCACCATCAAGACTCAGTTCAACCGAGTTTGTTTGTCAGAATAAACACGCAAAGTTCAACATGAGTGAGGTTTATGCTAAATGATATACATACATACATAATCCATCCTCTTCTACCTCACAGTGTAGAGGTCATACGCTAAAAGGTATTAAGCAGTATTTCTGTGCACGTACCTCAAGGGACCAAAATTAAGTTTTTCCATGGTGGTGTACAAAGCTGTCAAAAATGCCTCAGACTTTACCGAGAGAGGGAAAAAGCGCACTAACAGTAAGCAATAGGACAAAGTGATCATGAAATAGATTGAATGAAAGCTTTTTCTAACATTGCGGCAAGGACAAAAAAATTCTGGCCAAACGAGAACTTAAGATTGGTATACTAACGATTAAAAGGAGATTAGAAGAATCTGGCATTGCATATTGAAGCACTGCAGAAATCTCTATTGTCAGTATGATGTACCACATGAATACTTGACTCAATTGGGCACAGAAAAATGTTAATCGCAATTGGGACAATGTTATTTATTCTGATAAAGCTTTGATTTGGGCATGGATTCCTAGAAAGCAAGCCTGGACTATAAAAGGCCGTCGAATGTTACAGGAAACCATTAAACATCCAGTTAAGGTCCATGCTTAGTGATGATTTTGTTCTCTTGGGTTTGGCTGTTTGTACCTATTCACAGGTAATTTAAATGCCCAATAATGTTAAAAATCTATCACAAAGTCTGTTTGGTACAGCTAATTCATCTTGGGGGAATGACGAAACTGGGAAATGACTTCACCACACTTGACTGGCCATATCAATCTCTGGATGTTAATGAGCATTAAATATGTGGAGTGTCATTAAGTTGAAGCTTCATGGAAACATACAGTGAGAATTTTATTTCACTGAACATAGGACTATTGACATTCCCTATGTTCAGTTTTAAAAAAGCCAAGTCAATGCATTGCGAGCAATTAAAACATATCCAAGCAACCTATAAAACAATTGCTATTCGTAGTGTCATTAGAAAGTGTCAAAACTGTGTTTTTTTTTCAAAGTTTTTGCCAAGACAGCTGCAGATCCTGACCTGACCTGAAGCTGTCTTTGGCATCAGTGAGGACTTTATGCCTTTATTATGATTAATTAATGAATATTCGTGTCGATAATTATTGTCAAGGATTACAATCATGTTGCAAACATTGTCGCTGGGTAGGCAACCAAACTTGCAGGTCTGCTGGTAGCTGGTGTTTTTTTTATTGTACATTCTTTTGACACAACTGAAATTATTTAGTTTTAGGTTAAGTATAATTACATCCAAATAACAAGTTTAAACAGAAACTTTTATTTAAATTACTTTAACAAATGTTCAAAGTGACCACCCTCCTGTTCCAAACAATATGCTAACCGATTGTAAAATCCTTGTACA
The DNA here is from genome assembly GCA_929113105.1 of Agrypnus murinus. Taxonomy (NCBI): domain Eukaryota; kingdom Metazoa; phylum Arthropoda; class Insecta; order Coleoptera; family Elateridae; genus Agrypnus; species Agrypnus murinus. The sequence continues at coordinate 37,115,071 of OV816028.1, read as the reverse complement.
CTATTTCTAAAAAAAATTGGATTTATTTCGTTGCAGGCGGTAAGTATTCTATTCTTTAGCTCTTCTGTATGCTCTATTACTCTATTATTGTAGACTTTGGATTGGATATAACCCCAGAGAAAGAAATCATTTGGTGATAAATCTGGGGACCGAGGTGGCCAAGCTATGGGGCCAAATCTTCCAATCCAGCGATCCTGGAATGTTTCGGTTAGGAAGCGTGTAATAGGGCCCGTGGAATGTGGTGGAGCGCCGTCCATTTGAAACCATGGGTTTTCAATATTTAAAACTTCTAGTCGTGGTATAATGTTTCTCCGCAGAAGTTCCAGAAATTTGGCAGCGTTTAGGGTGCCATCGATAAAAAATGGACCAATAAGGGTACCGTCAACTATTCCAGTCCAAACATTAACACTCCTATTGTATTGAGTGTGTGTTAAATTTTGAACGTGCTTGTTTGTACGTGACCAATACCTGTAGGAATTAGCAAAGAAGGATAAGGAGAAAGAAGAGAAAAGTGTTAGATACAAACCGATAATTCTGTTTATTGACAGTGCCATCTAAACAAAACGACGACTCGTCTGTGAAAACTATTTTTTGTAGAATATCTTCATTTTCATTTAGTAAATTAAATACTGTTTCACAAAAATCTGTTCTTTTAATTTTGTCAATAGGAAAAAGCTGCTGGTGATTGGAAAATTTGTAGGGTTTGTATTTATACTTCTTGAAAGTTTTAAGCACAGAGTCTTTCGAAATGCCAAATTGCTGTGCTACTATCCGCGAGGGGGTAATGGGATTTTCTTCTGCATAACATAATATTTGTATTTCTCGTTCTTCTGTTAAAACGGGGCAAGCTTTTCTTCTTTTTTTATGTGAATTTATTACACAACCTTCACCATTAAATTTTTTAATTATGCTATGAATAGTTGCGACAGATGGTATCGGTCTTTCGGGATAACTTACGGAAAACAAATCGCGCACTTGTCTCATACTATTATTGGAATTGTACCAGTTTACAATGGCAATCTTTTCATCTTTTGAGTACATATTGCAAAGCACAAGTTGAAAAACTTTTTAAAAAAACAGTTTTGACTTTTTAATGACATTAATGGCAATTGTTTTATCAGAGGTTGCTTGGATATTATGTTGTAATTGCTTGTAATGCATTCCTATGCATTACCTCTGATAACACAATTGACAAAATTAAATGAACAGATTTTTGTGAAACAGTATTTAATTTACTAAATGAAAATGAAGATATTCTACAAAAAATAGTTTTCACAGACGAGTCATAGTTTTGTTTAGATGGCACTGTCAATAAACAGAATTATTGGTTTGTATCAAACACCTCGCTTCCCTTTCTCCTTATCCTTCTTTTCCAATTCCCACAAGTATTAGTCACGTACAAACAAGCATGTTCAAAATTTAACAGTCCTCTGGAACTTCTGCGGAGAAACATTATACCACGACTAGAAGTTTTAAATATTGAGAACCCATGGTTTCAAAAGGATGGCCCTCCATCACATTCCACGCGCCCTATTACACGCTTCCTAACCGAAACATTCCAGGATCGCTGGATTGGAAGATTTGGCCCCATAGTTTGGCCACCTCGGTTCCCAAATTTATCACCAAACGATTTCTTTCTCTGGGGTTATATCCAATCCAAAGTCTACAATAATAGGGTAATAGAGCATACAGAAGAGCTAAAGAATAGAATACTTACCGCCTGCAACGAAATAAATCCAAATTTTTTAAGAAATAGTGTACAAGGATTTTACAATCGGTTAGCATATTGTTTGGAACAGGAGGGTGGTCACTTTGAACATTTGTTAAAGTAATTTAAATAAAAGTTTCTGTTTAAACTTGCTATTTGGATGTAATTATACTTAACCTAAAACTAAATAATTTCAGTTGTGTCAAAAGAATGTACAATAAAAAAAACACCAGCTACCAGCAGACCTGCAAGTTTGGTTGCCTACCCAGCGACAATGTTTGCGACATGATTGTAATCCTTGACAATAATTATCGACACGAATATTCATTAATTAATCATAATAAAGGCATAAAGTCCTCACTGATGCCAAAGACAGCTTCAGGTCAGGTCAGGATCTGCAGCTGTCTTGGCAAAAACTTTGAAAAAAAAACACAGTTTTGACACTTTCTAATGACACTACGAATAGCAATTGTTTTATAGGTTGCTTGGATATGTTTTAATTGCTCGCAATGCATTGACTTGGCTTTTTTAAAACTGAACATAGGACATAGGGAATGTCAATAGTCCTATGTTCAGTGAAATAAAATTCTCACTGTATAGTATACACTTTGAAAAACTTTAGATTTCCCATATGTAAGAATCAAGAGGATTTAGATCGGGAGACTGTACAGGCCACTTTACATGTCCACCATGACCAATCCATCTTCTAGGATATACTGCGTCTAAAAGCTCGCGTGGTGTGTGACTGAAGTGGGCCGGTGCACTGTCATGCATGAACCACATGTGTCCTCTAACATCTAGTGGAACAGCTGCCAGCAAACCTGGTAAGTCATTTTCTTAAAAGTAACAATGATTCTGGCCAGAAAGTCATCCGGGTAGTACAAAAGGGCCAATCAAGAAGTCGTTGATAATTGCTACCCACACATTTAATAAAAACTGCTGTTGATGCCTGGACTGAATAATGACATGAGGATTTTCATCTTGCCACTGATGTAAATTGTGCAAATTGACGATACCATCTCTTGTAACGCCAGCTTCATCAGTAAAGAGCACAGATGGCAAAAAGAGAAGATAGGTGGCGCATGTTTCTAACAACCATGCACAATAAGCTTCTCGTAGTCATTCTCACTAAGTCCCTGCATTCTTTGCACGTGGTATGCATACAGTTGATTGGTTCTTAAAATTCGCCACACAGTCATATGATTGACACCTTCCACCAATGCAATTCTTCGAGTACTGTCACTTGCATTTTCCTCAACACAATCCAACACACGTTCTTCTACGTCCAAAGTTCTTGTAGTTTATAGTCTGCCGCAATCTCGGACTACCGGTTTGAAAGATCCTGTTTCCATTAATCTAATATGAAGCCTTACGAATGTTTTCTCGTTTGGTAAAGGTCGGATTGTGAAATGGTCTGCATAAAGTCTTCTTGCTTCCGCCCTATTACAATATGCCAAATCGTACAGTAAATGCATGTCGAATATCTCTTCGAAAGAATAATCTGCCATTATTATACAATTAATTAGAAAACAATACTAATGACTTAATCAACTGTCACGACTGAAAACCAAGGTCCATTCATGTGTATGTATACCTAGTACTCATACATAGGTCATTTCATCAAAGTTTTAGACGGCCATATTTGAGCCAAAGTTCGATCTGTCAGTTTCTGACATAAGTGAACCGCCAAAGTCTTTTTCCCAAAAAATGACTGGTTGTAGTGCACCAAACTGTTCTAGTAACTCCCGAAATGGTGAACGTTTGTTTCTTTTTCCAAAAGATACGAAAATAAGATAAATTTGGTTAGATATGCGTAGCTGTCCAAATTGGAAATTACTGAATACTAAAGATTATGCAAGTAAGCAAGTTTGAGCCTTAATAAAATTACATGTAAAACTAATATGAATTATTTAAGCATAGAGAAAATGTAGTTTTTTAGATTGCACACTCTTGCCGTTTTACATTTCGACGACATTTAACGGCAACATCTGACGAGAAAGAAGAAAGTATAATAACTCGGAATGAACATGAAATTGGAATGGAAATATAGTAGGAACTCCATAATCCGAACACACTATATTCCGAACAGCAACATTTACAAGCTATAATCCGAACAAACCTCTTTAATCCAAAATCCTCTTTAATTCGAACAAATCTCTTTAATCCGAACAAGAAAGTTCTTTGTACCAACTAAAATTGAATATGTAGCATTCTTGGAAGGTGAATATTAATTACAAATGAGATTATAGCAGACTGCTGATGCAGTTTTTGGCTGATGCTTTTCGACCCGACCGGTGCAAACAAATTCTACGAAGATTAACAAACGCTTTTGTTATTAATATAAAGAGTAATAAAACCCCTGAAGGCTACAGATGTAAAAAATAAGCTATAAATATAGTAATGATACCCTTACAAACACGCCCTAAATGTTTTGACGTTGCAGTTTTGCCACAATTGTTTGTATAATGAAATCATCTACCTTAAAACCTTTTTCCTTCAAGTTTGTTAATACACAATTTGTATTCGTGACGTTCAAAATTCAATTAAAAAAATGTTAGAACAAAAACACACATTATTAAAACTATCAGAGAAATTATTCAACAATTAAATGTTAGGTTAGTGTTTCCAATTGCTTTAAAATACGGTGTTGGTAAATCGACAGTCAGCGATATAAAGACAAACAAAACTAAAATCCTCTAGAATATATCTCGTCTGCTGACAAAGGTACAGGAAATAGAAAAAACTGAAACTAAGACCATGAAATGAGGCTACATCGCTATAAAAGGAGAAAGAGAAAACTTAAAGCAAACAAATTACTGATTTTCTTAATTAAAATGTTTGTAATAAAAATTAAATTAGTAAATTACATAAGCTAAGTTCGTTATAATAAAGTACCATGGCATAAAGCAATGTTTATATTCCTATATCCAGTAATCCGAATTCCTCGTTAATACAAATTAGCCTTGCATTTATAGGTTCGGATTAAAGAGTTTCTACTGTAGTTGCAGCATCCACTTGCATCATACTCCATTCTGTACAGACATTTACAGAAGTTAGATTTCCGTCCACGGCTTTTATATGGCTTTCTGCCATATTTGGATAACAAAAAAGAGAAACTCAAATACTGTTTGAGGGGGATACCATTAATAAATTAGTTCTATCACAGTTAAAATATTCGCTTTAGTTGTTATTGTTCATATAACTTTTGTTCATATAACTAATGAATCTTTTATAATACTAATAAATCATTTTAGACCATCATTTTTAATGTGTTAATGTTGTCGTGGTTTTATTCAGTAGTAGTAGTTAATATTACTCAATAACAGAAGATAATTCGAATGCCTAAAAATATTATTTGTTAATACATAGTATTATTGATTTGTTTTAATTAAAATATTCGTAACCTTTTCTGTATGTTATGTAAATATTTGATTTGACAAATTCATGACAAATTAAAATTGCCGCCAAAAAGGCGCCATTTTTTGAGCCCATTTTACAGCTTTAAAAAGTACATTTAAGTATGAAATGAAGTGAAAAACTGCTTTGTATGTCAAAATGATATTAACTTTATCTACGACCACCATAGAAAGTTACATATTCCGCACAATCTAGTAACCGTGAAAACGACCAATTGCAAACAATCTCCAAACCCAACGGTAAAGTATGTGAGGAAGGAGTTCTCAATAATCCGTAGTTCTATTAAAACGCCATAGATGTCACCACTTGCAATATTTATAATATTATTAATTATTTGAAATATAAAATGTTATAAATTTTAGATAAAGGTTAATTTATTTTGTTTAATTAATATTTTACATTAAATTATATTTCGAATGGAAATCCATCTAGAAAAAAAACCAAGGTCAGACCCGGGAATTGAACCGGGATCGCTCGGTTAGTAGGTACAGCGTAAGCATTGAGTTACCGAGACTCCTTTCAATGATGTTTTTTTCTCATTATATAAAGTTACAATGATTGTTATTCAATTAAAACGTAAAATTAATTCATGTTTTACATTATTATATAATTTTTAATGTAATTTTATTTATTATTATTGCTAAATTACAATAAAAACATTGAAAACATTTATAATTTGCTACATAATGCGAAAATATTTGACATTTTGCGCAGAGGTTAATAACCTTGACAATTGAATTGTGATTTTTGTACATAATATAAATTATTTTTTGAAAACGAGTACATACGTATGATTATTTAGCTGTAAGTACTAAATAGTAGATTGACAGAAATTATACAAATTGTAAACGTATTATTACTATTGTCTTTATAAATTTAATGTTTACTTTTGTCGTTTTTAAAATTCTAGATGTATCATGAGTGAATCCGATGAAGGAAAATTGGGGTGTACACTCGCACACCTCCAAACATCGTGGAAGCGGCTCACATTACATCTCTTAATTTATTGCCAAATATTTCACGTAAAAAATATGAATGGGAGTATAAATTCTAGGTTAAAAAACTTTCTTAGCTGTTGGTGGTTTATTACTTTTGTTGTTGTCGTAGATAAAGTATAGTGTGTAATGCGTGCAAAAACACCAATTTCTCACTCGTGTGATTGCGGCATGAGACGTAGTCGAATCTTCACAAATCTTCACACTCGTGAGAAATTGGCACTTTTCTGCACTTGTAACACAATATACTATTATATATATTAAATAATTTACTTGAGGCATTACTTAAAGAAACCAAGATGTCTTTAATTATTCACCAGTATCCATTATTTTGGACTATATGCATCATTCAATGTTTATTTAAAAAATGTACACCTATCGCTAATTAGTCAAGGAAGTATTATGCTTTTAAAGTTAACATTAGTCGTTTTCTTTTGCACATGTGTGATTAAACAATAAACATCCAAACATTCATAAAAATTTTTAGCATGATTTGAGAATACTTTGTCACAGAAGAACATTGGCAATATAGTTACAAGTTTCGTCACAGCACTTATTCGATTCAATCATGTCAATTACAAAATTTCTACGATTCAAAAGGGTAAGGAGATTACCAACTATGCTAAGAAAATCTGACTAGTCGGGAGTTAATCAGTATTCAAAAGAACGCGATGTGATAAGAAATTACAAATCTGATTTAATCATCCACGGCAAAAAAACGACTATCTTCCTTATATACAATGTTTATAATTAATTTGTCTTTTTTAATTTACAAAAATATGGATGACCTTTTTTATAATACGATATAATATGTAATAGGATTAAGGTCCAAGTGTACCCAAAAAACGTGTGTTGTTTGTTTAATAAATAATATAATAATGTGATAACTTTGGTTTTAAGTTATAAGTCGAGGAATGTTAAAAACTTACCTAACTTGTTTTGGAAAAAAAATTTTCTAATTAAATTATTTCACATGTTATACGTGAAAAATTAATTTTGGAGAAACTGTGCATTCAAAATTAATCAAAATAATACCACTTAAGTTTCATAGTATTTGAACTATTTTCCCAAAATTTTAAGAAAATCGTATGTCTAGGGACTAAACTATTACCTCCTTTTTGCCAAAAAAAGCAGTTTTTTTTGGCAAAAAGCAGGTTTTTTGGCAATAATTTAGTCGCTAGACATACGATTTTCTTAAAATTCTGGGAAAATAGTTCAAATACTATGAAATATAAGAGCTATTATTTTGGTTAATTTTGAATGTACAGTTTTTCTAAAATTAATTTTTCACGTATAACATGTGTAATAATTTAAATAACAATTTTTTTTTCCAAAACAAGTTAGGTAAGCAAGTTTTTAACATTCCGAGACTATTAAAGTTATCACATTATTATATTATTTATGAAACAAATAACACACGTTTGTGGGTACACTTGGACCTTAAGGTTGCTTGCCCGCGATGTATCTTGCATATGATGTGAGATATTGACATTAAATCTTTTATATGTTACTGAAGGTTTGTACGGGAAACAAAAAACCTCCATGATCGCCTATAACTAGCCCGAAAGGCATTGCCTTTTGAGCAAGTTTAATACTAATTATAAAATGAACTACATATTGATTATGTTAATTTATTAAATATTTTTTTATATTTGCTTGTTTGTATATTTGTTTTCTTTGCTCGTCTTCTGCTTTCCTTTTAGTGCCTGTTACTGAACTTTTTAACATTAAGTTTTCACGTTTATGAAATTTATAACATATAAATAGCTTCCTCAGTTCTGTGGTTTTCATTAAACTATTATTGCAACCAGCAATTGTACATCTTTCTGCTGGCATAATGCTATACAGTATAAAACAAAACAATTAATATTTTGTAAAAGCTTTTTATAATAGTAATCAGAAAGAAACTGTCACATTAAATAATTACAAGAAATTAATTGCGGAAAAAACAAGACACTAAATAATTTAATTTATAAACTTATAACTTCTGTCAAGAACTGACTTTTTTACTACAAACAAACCTACAAATTAAGTTTGCAAAAGTCCTGACGCTTGACAGTGACTGCAAGCGCTGCATAAACACAACATGAGTGCAAGTGAGAACAAATTGGTGGATGGTTAGTTCTAGGTAGTCCTCCGACGTATTTGCTTCCGCCCTTCCGTCTGAAAGAGGGGTCAACTAACTGCTCTACTGAGGTAACCTATAAAAGTTAATAGAACTTGGGGATTACCTACTTGATAATGGTCTGAAAAGCTGAAATGTGTGTAACCAGCAGTGAATTTTTTTAAATTCACTGCTGTAACTCAGTAACAAACCATTTTAGAACATCATTATATTTATATAAAACTTTTCTTATTTTTAGTTGTAGAAGCCGGCTGTGTATAGTCAGCCCACCATTTTTGTTATAAAAGTGTTATGTGTTAAATGAATAGGGGTTGGTCCAAAATTAATCCAAACTATGGCACTAAGATTTTTCAAATTCGAAATAGTGGGGGGGTGCTAACTTTATTGATGTGATTTTCTAGTCAAGTGTATAATGACATATAAAAGTTTATTAGACGACATTCTCCAATATTAATGACAAAATCTTAAATCTTATCTTAAATTAAATAGCTGCATGTTTTAGAACTACCTAATTTATGACTATTGCGGTGATATCAAATCACCATATGGAAAATTTTAGTAACAACGGAACGGAAACGTTAAAAATAAATGTTTCACACATATCAGATTTAAATTAAAAGAGAGACATGTTATGTCGTTGGCATAATTAATACAAAGGCTATATATAGGACCATAGTTGGGTTCATTAATACTTAAATTAAAAATAAAAATTTCATGCAAACATAACCTAGCTTTCTTATGCATAAATAAATAGGTTTCATCTTAGAAAAAGGATATCATTTAATTAGATTGCTTGATCATAAATATGTTTATGCAACCCAAGTTACATTTTGGAACAGTTTCCCACTTGTTAGGAGGAAGTACTTTCCATATTAAAATTTACACATTACGATGTTTAATGTTAGATAGATTTTTATATTTTCCAGGAGGCCAGCTCAAGTTTATGTTGTTAATTAGCTGAAAATAGATTAATTAGGTCAATCTTGTTGTGATTTATACAATACAATTAACTTTTGAATTTGTTTGTATAACATTTCTGATCACTTCAATTAATGAAGGTTTTTAATCCTGTCGCTCGTGTAAATATGACTCTTATAGACTTTTATCCTGTTTTTCCTCGCCATTGTTTTGATGTAAGTGTTTAGAGTACTGTATGCTGGACATTTTGAGCATAATTTGATTAATGTTGATTTTATATTTAAGTTGGAATTTGTATATGCATCAATTGGCTTATTCATTGTATTTCGTACTGTAAAAATTATGTTTATATTAAATTGTAAAGATGTTTCTATGGAGAAATTAATTGTATTACTTGTATCAGGTATTCCTATAACTAGTTTGTAAAGGATGAACCTTGATTTGTTGAGTTTCATATGTATTTAGATTGTAACAAGATGTGTACATTGTCAATCGTTTTTCTTGAATATCTTCGTTACGATACATTTTGGGACAATGGTTGTATTATACTTTTTTGATTTGTTTCAAGGGCTACAATCCTGTAATAATAGAATTAGGATTAGTGACGATAAAGAACAGCTGTCCCGGATTAGTGACGTCACAAGCTTACTCGATGTTCCGTTGTTTTAAAAAAAAATGTCATAGTTTTCTTTTGTTCTGGCATAAACTATATAAGCTGGAGCACATTGTAACAAAATCAGTCGATAAAACGTACAAGGCAGAATCTATGCGCGGCTCCGGATATCTGTAATAAATTTGAGGTTATATTTCAACCATATGTTTATGACGCAAATGTCATATATGAAACAAAGTTAAAATAAATTAAAGTGTTACCTGAACGTTTTTTTTAAAAAGGATTAAAAGAAGATTTAATAATTGTGCAACAAAAATACAAAGTGAACGTGATTGTTCAAATAAATTCTGATTGGATTTATTTTCATCATCGATCTTCGTATCGATATTTTATAAACAAGAAGTCAGCTGATTGGTTTCATCGCAGTGTTACCAATAAAAAGGATTAACTTTTAAAAAGGGGAAAATATATTGTAATATACAAGGTTGGTTATAATGAATGATTCTTGTTGATTTCATGAATAATAATTAACTTGTAAAGTTCATCCTCAAATATAAAATTATTTGGTTTAGTTCATTAAGTTCTTTTGAGAATGTATTTGTTTTGAAGTAAATAAAACAACTAAATTTCTTTTATATAAAATTTATTTTCATTTGATGAATATTTTTATTTATAAACAAATTTCATTTGTGTTGGTCTGTTCAAACGAATGACCGTACTGGCCCTATGTCAGGTCACTACAATTATTTCTAACGTTTGAGCAAACCTGAGAAGTGTTTCTCAATTATCAACTGTATTATTTTGAATAACATTTTTTTTTACTCTGACTTTCCATTTGAATTTTTATTTTGTTCTTTAAATAAAGTTTGTGTTTTCAATTTTACATATGTGTTTAATTGATGTTAATACAAGCATCCAGCGTTCTTTTCTTTTTAATTCAGAGTTTAGTAGCAGTTGTCCAGCTTGCAGGAGCTTTAGTGCTTACGATATAAGTTTTTCTTCCTTTCCAGGCATAAAAGTAAATAAGAGTCTCGTAATTCAAATAATTTATGCTTTACTGAGCAAACCTGAACTAGCTGAGAGAAATAAAGAAATATCTGTGGTGTATTCTCATCTCAATCCACCGTATATAATTTATGTTTATATTTGGAACAGTGGACATATTGTATTTTATTTTATCTTCAAAGATCACTGCACTATACATATTTATTTTAAGTCAGCCCTTGTACGAAGACCATTGGCAGAACAGTAGGTACACATTTTTCATATGATTGCAAAATTGCACTTATTTTTTTCACTTTCAGTACCTGGTACGAAAGCTGGTGGTGGGAATAACTGGTGGACATATGGGGCCATGTGATTAAAATGTGGCAACTGCTTTTATTACTATTAATAAAAGATAACAAACATAATTTTAAATTAATCAGAACAAGATAGATGTATAGTAGAAGCTTTAACTACATTTCATATGATCCATGGATTCAATTCTAATATTTCAAAACTAAAAGTTTTTGATAGAAACTACTTAGCCCAGTTGGCAGACAGAACAATAGGGGTCCAAGATGCATCAAATTCCAACAGCAATTTTATTATTGAAATTTGTTAGTGGGTTGATGCTGAGTATAAAACGAAGTTGGCGCGACGGGGGCGGGTATGCTTCAGCCGCTATCTTGATAAACGCGTTTTTGTAAATATTTCGAGAACGGCATTCAAAAAGAACGTTTGCAAAAATTGGTAATTTTTTGCATCCCCCCCCCTCCAACGTTCGTTTTCATTCGCAAACCTTAAAAGACTCCCTACCTCGAACGTTCGCAATTCATAACCCCCCCCCCAAAGAAGAGTAAATGAAATTCAGCAATTTAACACATTTTTTTTGTTTATTTGTTTGCCCCTATTGAAAAAACCCTGAATCTTTTGTATTTTCAAATCCGAAAATATGAAGTTTTATTAAAACGTGTATTATCCCCAATGACCTGGATTAAGAAATAAGAAGATTAAGAGAATATTATTCCTATTTTAAGTATTTATGAAACATACTTACAAATGAACGTTTTGATTTTAAAAGCCAAGTGGATTAGTTCGAAATAAACAGAAATAAATAAATAACAAAACAAACTTTCGCATTATTTTAACCCCCTCCCACCCTGCCGTTCGTTACCGTTCATTTTCAATAAACACCCTCTTTTCAGCAAACAGTCTTTATGAATGGCCCCACAGAGCTTTTTTGTAGAAATAGTTTATGATATAAGTATCAAAAGTGAATGTTTATTTTGTGAGAAGAGAAGTTTCTCCGCTGGCGCATCATGAGCCATCTCTTCGATATAATAATGATATAATAATATAATAAAGATATAATAACAATAATAAAAACATAGCTCAGATGTAGATTCCTAGCTGGGGTGATACATTTTTCTCTATGAATTTGCATTCTAAATATAATTTAATGTAAAACATTAATGCATAAAATAAAAATTAACCTTTATTTAAAATTTATATAATTAATTTCCTTATAGGATGATTTAAAAAATCTAGATGCTTTGAATATTGATGTTGCAGTCTACAAAATCTTGATCTTCATTAATAGTATTCAAAAAATAATCTGTTTCTTTGTGTTTGCTAAATATCTAATTCATATGAAAAATTGTCACTCTGCTGACAGTCGTCTCAGGTAGCTCAGAGGTAGAGATGCCGCCTAGAGAAGGTCCTGGGAATAAATGTATTCCCAGCCGGGGTGATACATTTTTCTCTATGAATTTGCATTCTAAATATAATTTAATGAAATCTTAACTATATTACTTCTTTCACTTCTTTGCATTTTATAATATTTAATGTTTTTTCTCGTAATCACAAAGCAGCTTTCCTCATGTCATTGTGTCACGATTCAGTAATTGTACATTTGTCAATTCGTTACAAAATGATTGACATATTATTTAAGAAATAAAACCTCTACATTTCATAAAACTTACATATAACTAGTGATGCACCGAATACTAAGTAATTGTCCATTAAGATTTACCAAAACGCCGAATATTCGGCTGAAGCAGAATAGAAATGTCAATTTTGATTAATTTTATTGAATACAAAATTATATCTGCAAAATGAAAACATGAATGTCTGAGAAATACGTTTTCTACATAATATACTTAAACAAAATAAACAGTATACAGATTATAAAAAATACAGGACTATAAAATATTTACGTATTGCGGTTCTAGGAATCTCCCATTACACAAATGCTGATACATATTTTAAAAACTTTAGTTAACCACGAAATCATGAATTTTGCAGTTAAAATGCATTCAAATAAGTCAGATTGCGACAGAAAAAAAATTCGCTTCAGCCAACCGAATACTGAATCTTTCGCACTGCTTCGCCCAAAACCAAATCTGTTAAGCATTGGATGAATACCAAAGCAAAATCAAAGCTTCAGTGTATCTCTACATAGATCCAGCACAATTTGTTTTATTTAAAAAATAACTTTTATCTACTTCAAAATATTCTTCTATTTTACATATAATACAAACAATTTAATATAACATATTACCACTCACAATGCCAAAACTATGAAAAAGTAAATTGACAACTTCCTTTCTTTAAGTTATTTGCTATTAAACCTTAAAAAATATGTCATTGTTAGAGGAATCTTATGACAAAATATCAAACTCTATGTTCACTAATTAGTAAATGAATGTGACGTTTGGTGTCCCTATATAAGTTCACAAAAGGAAAACCTTTATTAGTATTGATTCTACGACAAAAAGACAATCCTTATTTTTGCGTGTTTAAAAATCACTAATAATCATAAGTCTTTTCATCAGAAGTAATATTTTCATTTTTAGCACAAGCACCCTCCTTAGGCGAAGAATCCTCCTGCTCTTGATGGGGAACAACAGTTTCAATCATTTCTTGTTCTGGGCCAGGTGAATCTGGAGGTGTTGTTGGAAGTTGTTTCAAAAGCTATTTCTTTTGACTTCTTGCAGCCTGTTTATATTTATGCCATTGACTCTTCATATGCGCATGCATAGACTTTGGCATATCATTCACAAGAACTTTAGTTTTATGATAGAATTCCCTTTGTTTCGCTTTCACATGTTCTAACTTTTCTGGATTCTGCTTCAGTCTTTCTCTAAACCGTCTTTGTCTTTCCACATTAGTGAGGGGTTGTTTCTTAATTTTTGGTGTAGGCAAGTTATCTAGATTCTGCTTCAGTCTTTCTCTAAAGCGTTTTTGTCTTTCTGCATTAGTGAGAGGACTTTTCTCAATTTTTGGTGAAGGTATGTCTGGAAAGTAACAAAAATAAAATTGTTGAAAAAAAGGGCCACTGATATAATATTACGAAACAGACTAATGTGATTATTAATTAAATAAAAATTATTTTTGAATATTTGAAGCCTTATAAAGTCTCAATATTCAAAGAGTTTGCTAAAGTATTTAATACACTTATTTATCCTCGTATCACTCCCATGCACTAGAATTCTATATAAGACATCAATATAGCTATGCTAACCGCCACTTCAAGCAAATAAAAAACATTAGTCCATAATTTATTACTAATTAAACAAATTTATACTAAAAAAAAAAGATTAAATTTGTACCAACCACAAGTCATAACTTGTATTTGAAAAGTGGGGTTAGGACACCGCTTTAATAAAACTGGAAATTTTCTATGCTATCATTTAGTACTAATTAACGACACAATTATTTTTTTCGTAACTACAAGCCGCTATTTGCATATTAAAAGTGGCAGCGCGAACTGGAAATCACGCGAGCACCCCTACTTTATTTTCTGTAAGTTCTAAATATTCCCTACACGACTTCTATTAAATAGTTACCCGTAGCTATTATTTACATAGATTTGTAAGAAATCAATATTTTAGATTTTAGCTTAAAGTTTTTGAAGTTAATCTAACTTCAAACTCAAAAACAAGAAAACCGAATTCCATCTGTTTATACAGCGTCTGCTATAAAGTTGGATTCATATGAGAAGAATTTTTAATATTCTGATTGGAAAAAGACTTTGTGGGGCAAACATCTCAGCTTCCAAAAATACTAGAAATACACCATGTCAAAGTTGACAGGTGATGTTAGGTATCTGCGAGGGGTCCCTCAATTCCAAAAATTATCTACACCTATTGCCGCTTTATGGCAATAACTGCCTTTATTCCCGTATTCTCACTTGTTATTCCAGTATTGCTGTTTTTATTCCTTTATTTTCGTCTATATTGCTGTATTCCCGTCTTTATTTATGTATTGCTACACAATAATCTCCCTATTGCCATGTTTATTTCCGTATTCCATGCATGATCTTAGCAGTTAGTGGAGCAGCGTGTCGTGCATACGAGACAGTGGAAGCAGTCCCAATATGACCTATGCGCTATCACGCTCGTACACATTGCGTACGAGCGTAATAGCGCATAAGTCGTATCGTGACAGCTTCCACTGTTTCGAATGCACTGCACGATGCTGAGTTAGTGTATTTGAATGAAATGTATTTTATTTTTATCGGTTTTATTGAAAATTTTGGAAAAGGTCGTAGCTCAACTAAGAAGAATGTAAACAAAATTCTTCACAAATAAAAAATGATCTGTAAAAAGTAGTTTTTTATTCAACATAATATATGTACATAACATCTTTTAAGTGCTGTTAAAGTAACTGAGAACCAAACATTGGCCCTTCATATGAGCATGCATAGACTTTGGCATATCTTTCACAAGAACTTTAGTTTTATGATAGAATTCCCTTTTTTTCGCTTTCACATGTTCTAACTTTTCGGGATTCTGCTTCAGTCTTTCTCTAAAGCGTCTTTGTCTTTCTGCATTAGTGAGAGGACTTTTCTCAATTTTTGGCGAAGGTATGTCTGGAAAGTAACAAAAATAAAATTGTTAAAAAAAAGGGCCAATGATATAATATTACGAAACACACTAATGTGATTATTAGTGAAATAAAAATTATTTTTGAATATTTGAAGCCTTATAAAGTCTCAATATTCAAAGAGTTTGCCAAAGTATTTAATACACTTATTTATCCTCATGTCACTCCCATGCACTAGAATTCTTATAAGACGTCAATATATCTAGCACCGCCACTTCAAGCAAATAAAAAAAATATTAGTCCATAATTTATTACTAATTAAACAAAGTTATACTAAAAAAAATTAAATTTGTACCAACAACCACAAGTCATAACTTGTATTTGAATAGTGGGGTTAGGACACCGCTTTAATAAAACTGAAAATTTTCTATGCTATCATTTATTACTAATTAACGACAAATTTGAACCACAATTATTTTTTTCGTAACTACAAGCCGCTATTTGCATATTAAGACTGGCAGCGCGAACTGGAAATCACGCGAGCACCCCTACTTTAGTTTCTGGAAGTTAGCCCTTTATACAAAAAATAGGAATTTTATTCCTTACTTTATTTACACACTGTGTAGTATAAGGAAATGGTTTAATCAATTAGCCTTTTAACCGTCGTATATTGACGGGGCAAGCGTCAAATTACAAATCTTAGAAACAGTGAATGATTTTCAATGTTCAAACAAAAAATAATTACTTGCCGTTATTATTTTTCCACACACACTACAACATACACCCGCTTCTTCAGAAGACCATCTAGATTTTTAAATGCATTTGAGATAAAATGGAATTGAGATGTAATGGAAGATTTTTCTAGTTTTTTTTTATTATTAGATATTTTTGCTACGGGAGTTTACCCTTATTTTTTGTACAATTTTAACTACCTATCAGAAGAGCAAATGAAAAAGGGCATAAAAATAATAATAGTTGTAATAAAGTTCTAAAAATAATAATTAATAAGCAATACAATTAAAAAAAAAGTATACAAGGATGGGGGCTTGAACCCGCGATTTCTGATTACGAATCTGATGCGTTAACCGCCAAGCCAATCAGCGTACAGGTTCCAGCTGTTCTTTATAACTTATTACCAAAAGCAATAAATCAGTAAGCTTTTTAAGTATTTTTCTAAATATTTTTTGGTTTCTTTCATAAAGTTTAATATGTTTTGAACGTAAAATAAATTCTTCTTTCGATTGATACCAAGATGTCTACTTACATTTGCAAGTGTACAAATTTAGGAGGAAAATTCCCTTGGATTTCCTATATTATTGTTTACAAAAAAACAGACTGTATTCTAAGGAATGGTTCAAAACCTGCAAGAATAGGCATTAAAAAGAACATATGAACTATAAACAAGCAAAAATATTTTAAGAAACGTTCTAAAATACTCCATAGAAATGAGATAAGTATTTGCTCATTTACAGACGTCAATAAAGCTAGCACCCCCACTTCAAAAAAATTTAAAAAAAATTAGCCTATAATTTAGTACTAATTAAGGACAAATTTGTACCAAAAAAATTAAATTTGTACCAAGCACCGTTTGGGCACAATTCGCATTTGAAAAGTGGGGGTGCTGGCTTGAGCTCAAGCTAGCACCCCCACTTTAACAAAACTGAAAATTTTCTGCACTACCATTTAGTTCTAATTAAGGACAAATTTGGACCAAATTTTTTTTCTCGTAATTACAACCATATGGCCGCTATTCGCATATAACGACTCGCGGCGTTAATTGGCAATCAAGCTAGCACCCCCACTTTAATAAAAATAAAAATTTTTTACACTACCATTTAGTTCTAATTAAGGACAAATTTGGACCAAATTTTTTTTTCTCGTAATTACAACCATATAGCCGCTATACGCATATCAAGACTGGCAGCGCGAACTGGCAATCAAGCTATCATATTATTTAATAAAAATACAAATTGTCTACGCTATCATTTAGTTCAAATTAAGGACAAATTTGGACCAAATTTTTTTTCCCGTAATTACAACCATATAGCGGCTATTCGCATATCAAGACTGGCAGCGCGAACTGGCAATCAAGCTATCACCCCCACTTTAATAAAAATAAAAAATTTCTACGCTATCATTTAGTTCAAATTAAGGACAAATTTGAACCAAATTCTTTTTTCTCGAAATTACAGCCATATAGCCGCTATTCGCATATAAAGACTTGCAGCGTTAATTTTTCAATCAAGCTATCACCCCTACTTTAATAAAAATAAAATTTTTCTACACTACCATTTAGTTCTTATTAAGGACAAATTTGGACCAATTTTTTTCTCGTAATTACAACCATATAGCCGCTATTCGCATATCAAGACTGGCAGCGCGAACTGGCAATCAAGCTATCATATTATTTAATAAAAATACAAATTTTTCTACGCTATCATTTAGTTTTAATTAAGGACAAATTTGGACCATATTTTTTTTCTCGTAATTACAACCATTTACTGTCAGCGCGAACTAATAATTAAACGCGCTTGTTTAAGCACTTTTATAAAAATGAAAATTTTCTACGCTATCATTAAGTACTAATTAAGGACTAATTCGGACCATTAAGTCAAGTGTCCATAATTGCTTACAATTAAAAAAAATTATACAAATAAATCGTAATAGCTTAAGCATATTATTTGAAGTGCAGTTTGTGGTAATAATATTCCAGCTGGCAGCGGGCGATTGCACGTGACCCTTTGTACTTTAAGGTTATTATTTATGACTAGCAATAAAATGGTATGGGTTGGATTGGAAGTGCATTGCTTTTTGTTAAAAATTAAAGGAATTGAAATACAAATGATCGAAAGAGATGCTTTTATAAATCGAATGATCGAGAAATTAAAATCTTTTCATACAAATCATTATGCGTTAGAATTAATTGAGTCGTCATGAACGAAATATGAAACGTTAGTTAAGTGTTCTCGATTGACAAAATAAGGAAATGTTATAATTTATAAAAATGTAATTTAATGTAAATAACTTATTTAAGGTTCTTTTCTTTATTTACCTATCTGTATCATTTAAAAACGCAGCATTTTGCGTGTTTTCTTTGCTGTTTTATTAATTGGTTACCACTTTTTATTGCTTGCACAGCAAGATATTACTTTCTTCTTTCTACTTACGATTAAAAAAATATCAGGTCCATGGATAATACACAGTTTGAATATAATAAAAGTGTAGGGGTAAAACCATTTGTTTATTTACAAAACTGAAGATAAATATAGGGATGTTCCTTTGTTTGATTTTTTCGGAACTGGAACTTGCATTGAAGGTATTCGAGCACAGATCAAGTGTAAACAAAAAGAAAAAATCAAAAACATCTGTATTTATTTAAAAATTCTCAATAATCAATATTATATATTTAATAGTGGTACTTTTTAAAAAGAGTATTATGTCAAAAAGCTTTTGTTTTAAATTAAAATCGAATTTAAATTTTAAAATTAAATTAAAACTTCACATAAGTTCATTCTATATGCATTTATTTAATGTTATTATTAAGTAAAATATACATTTAGTTTTTTATTTATCAATTACAAATATTATGAACAACTACTATAACCTGCTACAATTTGAAATAATTTTATTAGTTTTAATTAGACAATCCAACTCGAAAATTTTTAACCAATCAAATTACAGAATTTTTCAAATTGGGACCAATGAAATTAGTTTTATAGTGAAAAAAACCACTAGTGGTTTTTTCTTAGTGAAAAAATTTATGTCAAAATGAAATGTCAAATTTAATTAAATTAATATTAACTACACACGCTAAATAAAAATTTGCTCGATGGATTGTCAAGCCGAATTCAACTCGTGGTCTATTTTTTTCTTGCAAAATCTATCATTTAAGACATTCGTAGCTTTTGCTTTTGGAAAATTACACTCGTCTCCTGCGTCGACTCGTGTGTTTTCGTTGCGAAAGCTACTCATATCTGAAATGAAAAATTTTGTCGGAAAAAATTAGACCACTTGTTATATTATATATGAAAATAATATTTTAATTATTGGCTTGGGCTTGGTATAGGGATATAAAGCCGCTCATAAAAATAGTGAAACGAAGCGATAAGGAAGGGGATATCATAAATATTATATTATATAATATTCCTCTTCTTTATCGCATCGTTTTCCTATTTTTATGAACGCTTTTATATCCGTATACCAAGCCCACGCGTTTTCAACCGGTATAGTACGAAAACTATCGTAATATTAAGCAACCATCATTCGTTTGCTTGTAAGTGGTAATACACTATATGTAGAATGTTTTGAATGAATTTGCTACACTCTTTTATACCTCAACACTTCAATATAGTTAACACTACACTGATGAAATAAACAATGTACCCAAGAAAAGATTGTTTTAGAAGTTATCAAGTTATCATTTATTACAGAAAACGTTACATTTTTAAATTTACAAAAATTAACATTTTATATAAACAGGTTTATTTTAGCAAATTTGAAAAACATAAATCGACGGGTTGGATCTAACAGACCAAACGCCCTTGAATATAAAATATAAAAAGAATACAAAAAGCTTGCTTTTATTAAATGTACATAGAAGCTAAGGAATTTACAAAAAATAGAAATACCTACTAAAGATTTATCTTTCTTAAAATTATATTAAAAATGTTATACAGCACAACTATTAGTATTAGACATACATACGGTTTCAAATCCTGAGGATGTGGTTAACATTGGAATAGTTTTAGGTATTTACATCATTATGATTATGTATATGTATAGGTTTGTATTTTTGTAAAATTTATATTTTTATTAAATAATATGATAGCTTGATTGCCAGTTCGCGCTGCCAGTCTTGATATGCGAATAGCGGCTATATGGTTGTAATTACGAGCAAAAAAAATTGGACCAAATTTGTCCTTAATTTGAACTAAATGATAGCGTAGAAAATTTTTATTTTTATTAAAGTAGGGGTGATAGCTTGATTACTAGGTCGCGCTGCCAGTCTTGATATGCGAATAGCGGCTATATGGTAGTAATTACGAGAAAAAAAAATTTGATCCAAATTTGTCCTTAATTTGAACTAAATGATAGCGTAGAAAATTTTTATTTTTATTAAATAATATGATAGCTTGATTGCCAGTTCGCGCTGCCAGTCTTTATATGCGAATAGCGGCCATATGGTTGTAATTACGAGAAAAAAAAATTTGGTCCAAATTTGTCCTTAATTATAACTAAATGGTAGTGCAGAAAATTTTCAGTTTTGTTAAAGTGGGGGTGCTAGCTTGAGCTCAAGCCAGCACCCCCACTTTTCAAATGCGAATTGCGCCCAAACGGTGCTTGGTACAAATTTAATTTTTTTGGTACAAATTTGTCCTTAATTAGTACTAAATTATAGGCTAATTTTTTTAAAATTTTTTTGAAGTGGGGGTGCTAGCTTTATTGACGTCATTTACAGGTTTATTTTTATCATTGTGAATTACCCAACATAAAAATAATTAATTGTATTTATAATAAAAAATAGGAAAATACATATCCTAAACTATTAGGATTTATTTGTTACAATTTTTTTCAATTTTATCCAAATATCGGCTATATGGTTGTAGTGATGAAAAAAAAATTGTGGTTCAAATTTGTCTAAAATGGGAGTGTTAGCTTTAGCTCAAACCAGCACCCCTCCCCTCACTTTTCAAATGTGAATTGTGGCTAAATTGGTTGTTGGGTGTTAAATTAATTTTTTTTAGTAAGAATTTGTCTTTAATCAGCACTAAATTATGGGCTAATTTTTTGTATTTGCTTGAAGAGGGTGCTAGCTTAATAAAAATTGTGTACTTTTTTCTCATGGGGCTCTTCTCTTAATACTTTTTTTAGAGTTTGGATATTCTCCATCCTTATCGCATTACCTAACCATTTAAATCTTGGTCTTCGAGTTCTTGGTGTGTTCGTCGCCTCCAATGGTGGTTTCGTTTGACACCTCCATATATCGTTCTCAAAATTTTTCTTTCCCATGCCAAAACTATTAGTCGTGGTTAAATACAACAGAAACCAATTTGTGAGAATTTTTGTGAAACAAGCAATAACAAGAGGTTTTCTCACGTTTCTTATATATAGCCTACCAAAATCAAGTTATTTAGGAATTTTCATTTTTGCCTCCATCTGGTAGAAAATAGCAGCTCAGGCACACCTTTCTCAACTTCGGACTCATCAGTTTCTTAAACAGTATGTAGTATTCGTATACGTTAACATCCTACATTACAGACAGATTATTCAAAATCAAGCAAGAGGATGGATACTCTGGCTTGAGAGAGATAAAAACTGGTATACGTCAAGGAAGTGTCCTCGGTTCTATTCTTTATCTTGTACACATGTGATCTAGTAAATCCAAGTGAATAACGTAACTGTTGCCACATTTGCAGATAATACTGTTGGTTAGCAGTGGGAACCAGTGTAGATGAAGTAACTAACAAGCTCCAGCAAGCTAGCAACCAGATTTGTTCCTGGGCCAAAAATTGGAAAATTAAGTTGAATGAAGCCAAATCAGTTCATATTAACTTTAGCAATAAAAGCTTAAGAAATCCTCCTTTAATTACCTAATCTGAGTGACAATGTGGTCCCATATGAAAAAAAAAGCAACATACCTTGGTATGATGTTGGATTCAAAGCTAAGATGGAAGGAACAACCTCCGTAAAGTTGGCACCCCACTTTGACAAAATCAATTTTAGCTGTATATTATCAGCTAATTATAGGCTAATTTTGAGCCAACAGTAGAAATTTTGAGATCCAATATTATAGCCGTAAATTATGTATTTTAAGTGGGGGTGCTATCTTGAGGTCAGCTCAGCACCGCCACTATACAAATTTCAATCAGAATTCAAATTTTACTAATATAGAATTGTGAGATAATTATAAGCTAATTTTGAACCAAGGGTTGAAATTTTGAGCTCTGATATTATAGCCGTAAATTATATATTTTAAGTAGAGGTGCTATGTTGAAGTCAGCTCAGCACCCCCACCAAACAAATTTAAATCAAGATTCAGATTTTACTACGTGAGAATTATGAGCTAATTATAAGCTAACTTTGAGCCAAGAGCTCAAGAGAAGCTTCTTGAGGTCAGAGGACTCACACTGCAGTCAAACAAATCATAGGGTGATCCGAACACCTTCCAGAACATACTGCCTGGTGGGATCGTTTCCTATTGGCCAGAATTTAACCCTTCCAACCGCTATATACCTCACTATACACCGCATTATACACCTAGAAAAATTAACCCACTCGAGCTCATAATTATCATGTAGTAAAATTTTAATTTTGATTTAAATTTGTCTAGTGGGGTGCTGAGCTGATGTCAAGATAGCACCCCCACTTAAAATATACAATTTATGGCTATAATATCATAGCTCAAAATTTTTACTTTCGGTTCAAAATTAGCTCATAATCTACAGCTAAAAATGTTTTGATTTTGTCAAAGTGGGGGTGCCAACTTTACGGAGGTGAAGGAACATGTTAAAAAAAGAAGAACTGAGCTAGGACTCAAATACAGAAAAAATGTATTGGCTACCGGGACACAATTCCAAACTGTCAATACACAATAAAACTTTATAACCAGATTTTAAAACCAGTCTGTACTTTTGGTATACAAGCGTGGGGTTGTGCCAAAGAGTGCCATATAAAATGTATACAAACTTTCCAGAATAAACTCAGACAATCAGAACCTTGTTTGAAGGACTTGATTATTTTTTCCACAGAGAATAATATATGTACTAATTTCTAGAGTGTGTTTCAAGTTTCACTTCACAGCTGGATGCCCCTTTCTTTGTTATTTATAGTCCAATCAATTCCAAATTTTTATCAGGTATAGAGAACCCCTTAAAAGAAATTTGTATGTAATTTGAAACCCCATTTGTTATAATTCACCAGCCACCTGCTATGATCAAAAATAAATGTAAATAATCGAAAACATAGTAGGCCTTGTTTAATTGTTGTAAAAATCGCTATGGAAATTTTTCTGGACCACCTGAAAACTCAAAACCAAATTTTGATTAATAAATCTTGAATAATAATTGTTTTAAGTATATTATTATAATTGAATTAAAATTATCTTATTTTTGTTTAAAAGAGTGCCATGGAAATTGACAAAAAAATTTTGTTTGCTCTTACTAATTAACTAAAAAACGCATATTCATTTAAGTGCCGTAGTAAGTCGTATAGGAATTTTATTTAACGAAATGGCTGAAAGCAGGGTCGGCGCTAGGGGCGGGCAAGCCGGGCCCCTGTCTGGGGCGGCAACCTTAGGAGGCGGCAAATGGGCTGTAAAATTAACTAGTTTATGAAGAAAATGATTAAACCAAGATTCATTTGAATACTTATGAAAAATTAAAAGATGGAATTTTAATAAAATTTGATTTTAATATGTTTTAAGAACTTTTAAGTATAGGTACCCACTTACTTCAAAAATCCTCAAGCATGATAACGACATAAGAAGGTTGAGGTATGTAGTTTTTAAATAAAAACACGTTTTGAAAGATGAGTAGAGTTTTCGTGTATTAAAGACCAAATCCAAAACCGAACCAAAAATACAGAGCAATATAGATAAAATATCAAAATATTTCAAGGGAACCGCTCACAAGCATAATAAACTCCCGCTTAAAAATGGCTTAAAAATGTATAAAATAAAAAATGACCCTATTTATTATAATTTAAATAAATGGACACACATACAAAGAGCTGTAAAAGAATTTTTTACCGTGTGTTTTAATTTGTCGGAACATGTATGCGTATGGAGTCGCGAAAAACTAGTCATGACAAGCTGTGACACGATTTTTACGCTACTATTATAAAAGGAAAAGAAGCAGTTCGATTGTCTTATTTATGCAATAATTGCCTTACAAGTTGGTTACTAGTGAAGTAGAGTGCGTTACATACAATTATTTGCCGTGAGTTTTTGAAAATTGTGTCATAAAGTGTGTTGTAAAAGTAAGGCGAGTAGGTAATAATTAAAAAATAGGCAGCTTTTCTGAACAAATATTGTTATAGCTTCTACAGGATGCTTTTGGAAAAACGCTCAAATCCGTCAATTGTTTGGCCACTTTGGTGTTGCATGCAGTAGGATACACCTCCTATGAGGGGTAATTTTTACCCGTCTTATTTAGATAGGGAATATGGGTCGAGTGGCACCTTGTTTTTAAGGGCTCTTAATTCTTCTTACTACGGTCGTTTTTTTTTATAAATCGTTTGAATAGTTTTTGATATATATTTAATTTTAAATTTGCCATCAGCCATTTAAAAATTATTTTTTAAGCATGTTATCATATTTTGTTTTTTTATATTTATCAACCCATATGTAGGGTAATTTCTACCGCCTATTATTTGGATAAAGAAAGTCAAGTGGCACCTCATTTTGAAAGGTTTATAAAGCATGGTCTCTGATTAACTTTGCGCAAGAAAACATTTGATAAATCATCGGTGTTGATTGTATCTGTTAATTTGACAATTATAACAGGTAGATAAAACAAGTGAGAAAATAGATATATTGTTAATTTTACAGAACCGTTATTCTTTACCAGAATGTCATCTGAACAAGAAAAGAATCGGAAAATAATCATTTCCGAATATTTGAAAAATCCAAATCGTACTTACAGTGACATTGCGAAAAAAGTGAAAATGCTACGACAGACAGTTTCAAATGTCATAAAAAAGTTTAAGGTTACTGGAACAACAAAAAAACAGAGTGGGTCAGGAAAACACAAGTGTGGTGACATTAAAAGGGAGCATAAAATAGTGAACTATTTTAGAACGCATCCCAATGTTTCTTTAACAGAGATGGCTATAAAATTCGATACAGTTCGTTCAAATATTGTGAGAATTAAGCGAAAGTATAAAATTGAAACCAGGAAAGTAAAAAAGATGCCAAACCGAAATGATGTAAAAACAGTGTAGCCAAATATCGGGCACGAAAGTTGTACGAAGAAATTTTAGCAAAACATCAGGGGTGCGTATTGATGGATGACGAAACATACGTCAATGCCGATTTTAATCAAATTCCCGGACCACTATTTTATAATTCTCAAGATGGTAAAAGTATTGACGACAAATACAAATTTAAAAAATGTGACAAATATGCTAAAAAGTATTTAATTTGGATGGGTATTTGTTCTTGTGGTCAAATGACAGAACCATTTATTACAACCAAAACTTTGAATAAGGAATTATATATCAAAGAATGTCTTAACAAGCGCATGTTACCACTATACAAAAAGCATGTTCAGAAGCCTTTATTCTGGCCAGATTTGGCTACATGCCATTATGCCAAAGATGCCTTAAAATGGTATAAAGAAAATGGTGTTCTGTTCGTTAGTAAAAGCCATAATCCTTCAAATGTTCCCGAGATTAGACCAGTTGAGAAATTTTGGGCTTACTGCAAAGGAAAATTGAGAAAACAAAATAAGATTGCCAAAAATGAAAAAAACTTCAAAGCCAACTGGAAAAAAATGTTAAAAACTTTTGACGAAACCTATGTAAATAACTTGATGAACACTTAAAACTTAAGGTAATTAGTTTTTATAGAAGAAAAGTAAATAATTGAATTTTATGCTTTTCGTTGATTACTATACATTTGTAGATTATGTAATTAAATAAATATAAACATTTAAGAATAAACTAACTTTTTTGTTGTATTTTCTTCTGCGCAAAGTTAATGAAAGACCATGCTTTAATTCTTTTTAAGACATATTTTTTCGACAATAATATGAGCGAAATAAAAATTATTTCTTTGAGCATGTTACCTAACAGAAATAAGCAAAAGTGCCTTTTTTAAAAATAAAATCGATAGGTCCAAGCAAAAAGTAGTTGTTCAGAAAAATAGTTTTTCGGCTTATGGTAACTTTGACAGTAAATATTCTAAATCTAATTAAATGATTTAAAAAAAACCCGTAATACATATATATGTAATACATAAGAAGAATCAAAAGCTAAGTAAGAACAGACAAGGTACCGCTCAACTCATGTTCACTATAAATAAATGTCAGGGGTAAAAATTAACCCTCGTAGGGAGCATCTTTCCAAAAACATTCAAAAAATCTTTTGTTTTTTCGTATCCTTATTTACTTATTTCAAGGCGAGATTTTGTTGGCTTTGTTTAGGGTAAATTGTTAAAAAAAACACTTTCTATTCCATGGCTGACGTTTCGGTTTTAATCAAACCTTGAATCTCTGAATAAGGTTTGATTAAAACCAAAACGTCAGCAATGGAATAGAAAGTGTTTTTTTTTAACAATTTACCCTAAACAAAGCCAACAAAATCTCGCCTTGAAACATTCGAAAACGCCTCTGTTTCGTTTAAAAAAAAAACATAATTAGTTTTTATTGAAACATTTTCTTAATTGTTTTTAGAATGTCTGATGGACGTAAAAGATTATCGAGTGCTCAGTACAAAAGAAAAAGGGTCGAAAAGCAAGTTCAAATTCAAAAACAGGCTGGAAGTCTGTTAAGTTACCTACAAGGCACGAAAAGGAACGATGACGACACAGAGATATTAGAAGCTGATTCAAATCTTAATTATGAATCCATTAATAATCAAGCCACCGATATTGCTCAAGTTGAGCCTACTCCAGGGACATCCAAAGAACCTACTCCAGGGAAATCCAAAGAAGAGACATTTGCTACGATAATAAATTCAGATCCAGGTTCCTGGTCAACTAGCTTATCAGAAGCGGCCAACTAGCTTATCAGAAGCCGAAATAATTTTTTGGTAAAAGAAGGAGCACCTCAACCATTAAAGGAATACAGTTTTCCGTATAATGATACCGGTCAAAGATTTAGTGCAGTTCATTATTTGAGAAACATGAAAAATGGTGAAAAAGTCATGCGTAACTGGTTAGTCTATTCAATTGCAAAAAAATGTGTTTATTGCTTTTGCTACAAACTTTTTGATTCTATTTTAAGTTCTCTTTCTACTGAACTTTTAAAGATTGGAAGCACCTCGCTGAGAATTTAAAACAAACCAAGGAAGGAAAGGAAACCTCTAAAAACCATATCCAAAGTCAGAAATCTTGGATTGAATTTAGGCAAAGAATACAGTACTCTAAAACGATTTACAGTCACTCTCAAAGACATATTACCGCAGAGATAAATTACTGGTACGAGGTGCTTCTACGAATTGTTTCAACAATAAAAATGCTTGCTCAAAATTGTTTAGCCCTCCGAGGTACAAGTGACAAACTTTACGATTTCAGTAATGGTAATTTTTTACAAATTATTCAATTACTTGCTCAATTTGATCCAGTAATGGAAGAGCATATCTGCAGAGTGCTCAAAAAAGAGGAAGTTAAAGTCCACTATCTCGGAAAAGATATTAAAAATGAAATAATTATTCTTTTAAATGAAAATATAACATCTCACATTATTAGCGAGATTATATATATAGTTTAGCACAACAGGCCTATAGGCCTAGGGCTATTTTTACAGCCTTTCTCCACTTCACTCTGTCTTTTACTATAGTTCTCCAGTTTCTTATTCCTAACACTCTAATGTTCTCTTCCACTGCTTCTAACCACCTCTTCCTTGGTCTTCCTCTTCGTCTCACTCCTATTAGACTCCCCCTCAGCACTGTTTTTGGTACTCTGCTTCCTTCTAAGCGTTCTAAATGACCGAGCCACCGCAGTTGTTGTTGTTTTATCACCTTTCCTATGTCTGCTTCTCCAAACAGATCGTAGATTTCTGCATTTGGTCTTCTTATCCATACCTCTTCGTACCTTCTTCCCCCATAGATTTTTCTTAGTACCCTTCTTTCCCACCTTTCTAGTTTCTGTTGTTCGTTCTTGTTTAGAGTCCATGTTTCACACGCATACAGTACCGTTGGTCTAATCACTGATTTATAGATTCGTTTCTTTGCACTTTTTGATACACACTTTGAGTTTAGCACTCCACTTATTGCTGCCACTACCTTATTTCCTTTTACTAATCTTGCTTGTATCTCTTCACCCATCTTATTGTTTTCTGTTATTAATGTTCCTAAATATGTGTAGCTGTTAACTTGTTCAAAATGCATTCTTTTTCCGTTTTGCCCTGTTATTTTTAGCTCTTTTTCCTCTGTCTCTACCTCTGTGTTTCCCATTATCATATACTTTGATTTTGACTCATTCATGGTTAGTCCTAGCTTTTCTGCTGCTTTTTCTAAATCTTTTACTAACTAGCTGTTTACTGTTTTGCCCTCCGAGGTACAAGTGACAAACTTTACGATTTCAGTAATGGTAATTTTTTACAAATTATTCAATTACTTGCTCAGTTTGATCCAGTAATGGAAGAGCATATCTGCAGAGTGCTCAAAAAAGAGGAAGTTAAAGTCCACTATCTCGGAAAAGATATTAAAAATGAAATAATTATTCTTTTAAGTGAAAATATAACATCTCACATTATTAGCGAGATTAAAAAAGCTAAATAATATTCAACTATTCTAGATTGTACTCCTGATGTCAGCAAGATCGAGCAAATGACAGTCTTAGTAAGGTATGTATCCATTGACAAATCCAATCCCAATAAGGTTTTCATTAAAATTAATGAAAGCTTTTTAGGCTCTCTTCCGGTTAAAAGATCGACGGGGTCTGAACTCTCAACTCTAATACTTAAAAGACTTGAAGCATTGGGATTGAATTTGCAGGATATGAGGGGACAGGCTTACGATAATGGGGCCAACATGAGAGGTGATAAATCGGGAGTACAATCTAGAATAAAAGCGTTAAATCCATGAGCATTTTACCTCCCATGTAGTAGTCACTCATTAAACTTGGTCGTTAATGACATGGCAAAGGCATCCTTCGAAGCCGCCAATTTTTTAATATAGTCCAAAAAATATTTTTTTTTCCTCATCAACTTTTCGATGGACCATTGTAATAAAATATGCTCGGGGACTAACTTTGAAACCCCTAAGTGATACTAGTTGGGAAAGCCGAATAGATGCATTAAAACCACTGAGGTATCAATTAGGAGGGATATACGATGCTTTATTTGCTGTTTGTAATAATTCGGAGATTGACAACTCTATATGAGTTGAGGCTTCTGGACTATTAAGTTGTGTTAAGCAATTTAAGTTCTTATGCTCCATTGTAATTTGGTACAAAATCTTAAATTGTATCAATCCAATAAGTAAGCTCTTGCAGACAAAAGACTATGACTTACCATCTGCTATGGAACTCTTGAAAAATTGTAAAGATTTTTTCAAGTATCTTAGATCGGACACGGCCTTTAATGAAATGTTTTGGGATGCTCGAGGACTCGCCGACGAAATTGACATACCGGCTAATTTTGAGCTTACCCAGCCACGTCATAGAGTTCGAAGAAGGAATGTTAATTTTGACTATTATTTTCACATTAGACTAAGATATCAATGCACTTGAATCCAGGTTTGATTTGATCAGTACCCATAGCAACTAATTCCAGTTTTTATACAATATTTATGATTTAAAAGATACCCCTCAAAACGACTTACTAAAATATTGTAAAAATCTAGAAATAGTGTTAACTGATGGGAATTCATCAGATATAAACATACTGGACCTGGCAGACGAGATAGTATCGGTTTTGGCCTTACTAAATAAAACAGAAAGTCCAATCGAGATTTTAAAATTCAATTCAAGGCTGTATTTTACTCCAAATCTCGGTATAGTTTTAAGAATCTTGCTTACTTTCCCAATAAGTGTGGCAAGTGGAGAAAGAAGTTTCTCCAAATTAAGGTTAATTAAAAATTTCTTACGCTCTACAACTACCGAGGATCAGCTAAATGGCTTGACAACATTAGCCATTGAACATGAGCTAGCTGAAGAAATTGATGTCAAAAAAATTATCAAAAAATTCTCAGAATTAAAAGTGAGAAAAAAACACTTTTAAGTTTAACTGTATTTTTAATAATTAGGTTTTTATTTTTAGTGGTTCTATAATTTGTTTTACTATCTTTTTAATATATCCATTTTATAATTATATACTAGATTTGTGTCTTTTTTTTCAGTGCAACCTTAATTTCAGTTTAGTGCCAAAATCATAAATCAATAAATTTGTATTTTTGGCAAATCAAAACTT
Organism: Agrypnus murinus; assembly: GCA_929113105.1. Taxonomy (NCBI): domain Eukaryota; kingdom Metazoa; phylum Arthropoda; class Insecta; order Coleoptera; family Elateridae; genus Agrypnus; species Agrypnus murinus. The sequence continues at coordinate 37,084,413 of OV816028.1, read as the reverse complement.
CAACATTTTTAATACCAATTTTTTGCTGCTGAAAGTATTAGTCGTTGAAAAGGGAGAAACAGCTCGTTTGGAACTGTTTCTCCCTTTCAAAGACCAATAATTTCAGCCTTTTTGTTAAATAAAATATCAACACAACACTTATACACTTTAATAAAAATGCACTTTTAGCAAACATTTTAGTTTTAGAGTAGGGAAAATTCTGTTGTGTATTTCCATGGCACACTATTTTAAACTAAAATAGAATTTTTTAATTCAATTTTAATAATGCATTTCAAACAATTATTATTAAAGACTTTTTAACCAGAATTCCGTTTTATAATTTTCAGGTGGCCCATAACAAATTTTTGTAACGACTTTTCCAATTAAACAAGGCCTACTACGTTTTGTTCAATTATTTGCAATTATATTTGATCATAGTAGGCTGGTGGATTATAATAAATAGGGATTATAATTACCACAAACCACTTTTAAGAGGTTCTATATCTGATAAAAATTTGAAATTGATTCGATTATTAATAATAAAGATATAGGGGTGTCAACCTGTAAAGTGAAACACACTGTATATTTTCTACTTTATTATAAGTATTGGTACTGTTAAGGCAGATTCTCACTATACGGCAGGCTACCAACAGTCACCGGACCAACAAAACATTGTACTGTACATTTTATATGAAGGTATTCACATCAACCATAACAGACACGGACCGTCTCGACCATATAAAATGTACAGTACAATGTTTTGTCGGCCCGGTGACTGTTGGTAGCCTGCCGTATAGTGAGAATCAGCCTTTATTGTTTTATATAGTTGTAGGCAGTTTTAAAACAGGTTTTGTTGTAAAATCAATAATAAAAAAGGTTTTTCCTTTTGCGAAGCATCGCCTGGAATTACATTGTACGTTACAAATGCACATATCTAAAATAATTTTTTAGCATTCTCATCGTTTTGGCACTGTATCAACAATAAATTTGTTAACTAAACACCCACTTACCTGGTGGAGTTATATTTAGCGTTTGTTGTAAAGATTCATTGCCTATTTCTAACGGGTCTTTCATTTCCAAGCTTTCGTCTTCTAAATTTACAACATCATCACCCTGCTCCTGTTTTATTTCAAAATCATATTTTAATTCTTTTTCCTTCGTCTTTTTCTGGGAGGGACTTTCTTCAAAACTGGCATCACCTATGTTTTCAAATGTTCGTTTCTTTGGAACATCTTTTTCATTTGGAGTTTCGCTATTAGTTTTTAAAGCACTAATAACTGTTTGAGATTGTTCAACAATTGCTGAGAGCGATTCATTTGCAACTGGTTCTTTTTCCTTTTCACTATTATTATTATACCGATTATCTTCTTCAGTCAAGCCACTCACTTGTAGGAGTTCTGCCGTCTTTAAGAACGAGTCAAAATTTTCTGTCGCTACACTCACTTCACCGTTATACATAAATCTTAATATGTCTATCAAATTCTGAAACTTTACATCTTTGAATATTATAATTGGATGAGGACATGGATTGTCTCTGAATAAATCATGAAAGTATGTGCTACAGGCTGCTAGAAGTATTTTATGTGCACTAGTTTTTCTACCTTCACAGCTCAATGTAACATCGGTGTATTCATTCTCAGACAATAAACTATCGAACGCTTTTCGAATATGATTTGTATGATTACTCCAATTCAAAGCGTACTGATCGTTCGAACTCATTTTATAACTTTTATTAATTGTTTTTAATTTACACTTTTTGAAACAAGGTTATGTTGGAAATTATTACCACTTCTAGAAACTTACACTGCAAAAAGAAGAAAAGTTTTATTGTAATTGTAACATTACTTTCTTCTTCGACGTTTTTGTTTGATTACATTACAAAATGCAATATGTCTTTTCTAACCTGTTAATAATAATAATAATAATAATAATGTAACTGCAGTTCGTAACGGTTTACAGCATTTACGCAGTTAATAAAAATAATGTCACCAAACATCAAAACAAAAATTACTAAATATCGGAAAATAATAACCCTAATAAATCTAAAATAACCAAAGCAGCATTAAGGGTTCTACAGGGTGAATCAAATCATTATAATAATAATTGCTACAACCCATAACTTGGAAAACAGTCTTCAGAAGCTATGAAGCTTGTGCGGGAGGGTGGGGGCGATTATTATGATTACGTAGGCCCAACGTGCGGCTACAACCGACTTACAGATGGAACAACGCAAATCCCACATTTGTGTCACAGCTAAGGAAAACTGCAGAAAACCTTAACCAGGTCTGCCGGAACCAGGAATCCAACCTGGCCTGCTTGCGTGAAAGTTCAACGCGCTAAACATTACACTACCAAGGCTGTTTGATCTAAATAAAAGTTAATCTCCGTTAAATGGTAGGTAGACGGGAGATAGTAGAGCAAATTAGGGTTCCTAAATATGAAATGAGCTCGGTGTTATTTAGAGTTAAGACACGCATGTCAAATTGTCCTAGTGACATTTCATAGTTTGAAACTTTTTATTAGAAGGTTGGTAACCATGAAAATAGGTTTAATAAATTAAACTGTCAGTGTGACAGTTATATAAATCTGAAATTTGATACAATTAATACTTTATTAAAAGCTGTCGAAAAATTGATATATGTATTATAGTAGTTTTAAAAATTCTCTACAAACAGTAAATATGTAAATGATAATGTGCACATTAAGAAATTTTACATGCATAAAAATAAACATGACAGCATAACCTAAAATTTATAACTGTCAGCTGCTGAATGTTGTCACTAAAGTAAAAAGAGAGAAAAAAGTATCTCTGTTTCAAACAGCTTAGTTTTGGCCTAGAAAGAGATAGAATTTGACATCCGTGTCCTAACTCTAAAATAACACAGTTAAAGTTTTCATTGAGGAACTCTACAGCAAATTTACCTTGACTGAGGGATCTAGAATCAAAGATACCAATACTTATCCATTTTTATCAAAAATGAGATAAGTATACCGTCTTGTCCAGGTTTAAATTCTCTATTTAATGGTAATTTTCTTTTATGCTAAAATCAATTAAATTGCTTTCATTTCTCAAGGCAAATATGGGGTTAGTTTCAAAACGAGCAATATCCAAGGTAGTTTTGCATTCATATAGGGCTATATTTCATTTAACTATCCATACAAACCAAAAATGGAAGTTATAGAAACTCCACAAGAGTACCTTGATATAGCATCTAAAATGTCATGTACTTGACTGGAAAACAGAAGTTAAAAAGGTTATGAAACCCCAGGTTCTTTCACTTCCAGTTTCAACTACTTAAAAGATCCTATTTGAAACGTACATCTACTGGGAATATTTATTTCAGTTAAAGGAGATATTTACCTACCTACTATTATAATTCAGTGAATGTGTGTAAACCTGCATTCCAAACGTAGATACTTCAACTAATCCAAAGCAAATAAAAATAGGTGAAGTTGTAATCAATGCTTCAAAACTATTTGATATAAATAGTGTTAGCCAAGGTTTTGGATAACCTGGAATGCTACAAAGCAATACTTCCTGAAGAAATTTCGGAAGCCAACATAAATTCAAATACATTTCCTGAGACGACCACTGTTTGTAAATACTATGAAGAAGACTTGCACACCGTAATGATTTAATTTTCTTTCTCTTTTATTTTTGAAATTGTAATTTAATTCTTTTAAGGAAATTAAATAAATGTTACTTTGAATTTAAAATACGTTTTATATGAAAATAGATGTACTTTTTGTACATTACATATGATCATTTTGGAATCAAGCATGGCAATATCCTCCTTTTGGAATCAAATTCGGCAATATCCATAATTAAATTTAAAAATCCTGATAACTGAATGATGTTACATATAAATTGATCACTGATTTTCAATATTGCAGCTTTTATTAATATAATAACATTTGTTTTGCTTTAATATTTCCGTCCTGAAGTTCAGGGTAGTTTTTTGTTTTTCTTGAAAATTTAAAAAAATGGATATTGCTGCCTTTGATACTAGACCCCTCAAGTATAGATCAAAAACGAATAGTTTTCCAGAAAATAAATTTTAAAGTTTTATTGAATTTTGGGTCCTGTCATTACAAACAGAAATGTGGTATGACTCCATGACTGTCTGCAATTAAATAAGCAAGGATAAATAATATTGAAGTTTGTAATTATTATTTTATGGTTAAGGAAGTTATGGCTCTAGAGAAAAATGATGAAAATGTAACAAAAATGAGTGCAGTTGGTAGATTTTAATGTGTAAAAATTCTTTCTGAAATCTTTTTAATGTTTAAGAAGTTTTAAATAAATAAAGATTAGTAAAAATCTTTACAGTTCTATTAAAATACAACCTGACAATATTGTTTCGACAGCTATGCTGTCATTATCATAGATAATAAATGTCATTATCAAAGGTAATATGAAACAATAAACAAGTTTAAGAGTTGTTGTTTAAGCTATAAACAAGTTTAAGTTTGTTTATAGCTCATTCGATCAATCAAAAGTCTTAAGTCATTAGTCACATGATTTACTTTGTAAACATGTTAAGATGAAAATGCCATTGATTTCTGACATTGCATATTCAAAATTATAGTATATTCCGTAAGTTAATCGCAAGTTTCGTGTTTCAAAATATACTACTTCCTGAAAAAGTTAATTTATAAAACACAGTTCCTGAAAAAATGGTTTCTTTCCCATAACCACAAGTAACCACGCAACCGCAAAGAAATCGTGGTTGTTTGTGGTGACTTGAGGTTAGTTTAGTTTTACCACTACTCTGAATTCAACATTAGTATGGTACCGGTAACCTCAGAAAAGTTTGAATTTGTCACAAATCAATAAACCATTCGCAGTTATTTTAACTGAAAATAGATGTAAGCTTACGATGTATAAAAATAGTAAACTTATTACTTAATACTTATATATTATCAATAACGACCAGAATTTCTGAAGTTAATTTTAGGTGCAGCATTCAATTTTGACACACCACAAGGTTAAGCTGTTTCAAAACTATTATATAAGGTTTTCAGTAACCATTTGTTACCAAAGACTAACCAGAACCTACCAGAACCAAAATTGCAGTTACTTTTGGTTAAGTTACGGAATATACGGTAGTATATTCTGTAAGTTAACCGCAGTAACTATAAGCTTGGTTTCGTGTTTCAAAATATACCACTACCAATATATGACAAAAAGGATCATATCCTTTTTATTCAACGTAAAGTGAAATACCTTGGGTAATGCAGGTCAGTTTGATGTTTATTTATTTATTTAAACTGCAAACTACAGCATAGCCATGTGTTGTATGGTATATCAAATTTTACCTATTTATTGTGAAGCACATGTAATTTGTTAATTTCAGATAATATTTAGTTTTGACCATAAAATCTTCAACCCAAATTAAAAATATTGACAGTCCAATTGGGCATCAATATATGTCATTAGTCATAAGCAGGATTATAAAATAGAATGGATTTTGAGTATTTAGCCAGTAGGTACATGGCATCAGTAATAATATCAGCCACGGCCTACTAAATTTATACGTATAAGCTTTGTGTTGTTGATAGAGTCAGTACATCTAGTCACCTAGGTCGCGCTGGTCGATCAGAGTAACGCAAAACGTCGCCATATTGGGGCAGACAATAGTGATCTTTAACACGGCCTACTAGATTCATATAAGAAGCGAAGCTTATATAAATCTAGTAGGCCGTGTCTTTAATAATGGACAAATTAAAACCACATTTTACATATTTGACATATTAGAGGTTTGAACTTTCAGAATAAGAAAACCTTTTAAACTAAACGTGAATTTGATTAAACTCAATACAGATATAAATAATGAACAATTTCGTGCTTCTTTTTGCTCGGTTAGATTGCGGAGAATTTTTAAATTTAATTTTTTCAAGTAAATTAAGCGTTTTTACAAATTTCGCTTATCTGGAAATATTTTTCTAACCAAAACGAACGAATACAAAAATTTAAAAAAATACATGCGTCTTCCGCATTCCAAATTGCTGATACTTTTATAAATTAATCTTAATGAATCACCTTGTATATAGAAAATTGAAATACAAGCGGAGAGAAACTTTTTATTACCTTCTTCTGTCATCCATCATAACATAACCTTAATTTAAAGTGTTTGATAGCTTAATTATTTAGGTATATTTAAGATGATTAAATCATAAATACTGTAAATCAATATTGATTTAAGAAGGACATGGGCGAAAATAATCTGTATGCACTAAATTGGAGCAATCATACAAATCACATAAGATTAGCATTTGAATCTTTATTTTCGAAAAATGAATTAGTTGATGTTACATTAAGCTGCGAAGGCAAGAAAGTTGGTGCACATAAAGTATTATTGTCAGCATGTAGTACTTATTTTCATGATTTGTTTCGAGATAACCCTTGTCAACATCCGATTGTAATATTAAAAGATGTTAAATTCCAAAATTTAATGTACGTTTTACATTTTGTGTATAATGGTGAAGTGAGTGTAGCTACTGAGAATTTAGATAATTTTCTAAAGACAGCTGAACTATTGCAAATAAGTGGTTTAACTGATAGTGAAAATGAAAGCGATAAATCAATAGATAATAAAATTGTTGAAAACTCAGTGTTATCAAAACCAAACAATATTACAGAAAAAAGTTGCAAGGAATATAGGCATAAGAGAAGGCAATCTTCAGAAGAGTTTAGTAATAGTAAATTAGAGAGAAATACTGGTTATAAAAGGAAGAGAGAAAATGTATCCCAAATTGATAATAAAATAAAACAGGAATATAATGCATTAGATTTACAAGAAGAAAACGAACAAACAACTTTTGAGAACTTTGGTGATGACACTTTTGATGAAGATGTTCTCTTCCAGAGAGAACAAAGAAATGATGAATTACAAAACGATATTCAAATAAAACAAGAATATATCACAATATTAGATGAAGAAGAAGAAAGTAGAGAAAGAAATAGTTTGTTAAATATGGATAAGCAAAATGAAATGATATTAACAGGCAGAGTTTTTCGGCCAGGTGAGTAGTTCTTTAAATCAAATTGTAACTAAATGTAATATGTGTAAATGATCAATAAAGTATAATATCAAAAAATTTAATAACATAAATATAGGCTATAGTACCTAATATGTTACACTGGTATATTGTCTGTCTCACGTTGGGACTACAGTGAAGGAAAGATAGCCAATGTATTTCTTATGGGAGTTTGTGCTTCGTTGTTGCCACCTATTTTACTGTGTGAATCTATAGAAATGTGGATTAAGATTCCAGAAGTTCTAAACCTTTGAAAACAGTAATCGAAAAAGTGTAATCGTAACCATACAAAAGAAGCATTTAAAAGAAAGCCTTATTAACATGTATTTGTTATTTTATTAAACATTACTTGGGATTTTTACATCGTACATGTATCTAAATATCCGATATTTTAACTAAACGGAAATCTAGCATTAGCAGCAAATGCAAAGGATTTTAGTAAACAATAAACCCTTCTGGTTTTTTCTACTTTTACTTCGTGGAACTACATAATACAGTTTGTACTTACTGAAATTATAGTATAATGTTTTTTGTCAGCACTATTATTTGTCACCGAACACACATCAGCAAATTTCTTAATACAGAAATAATTATTTGGTTTCAAATTTTGATAGCTTGTGCGTCTATTCGCTTAGTTCTTTGGGTTTTATCGTTTGTAATTATTGTTAACATTGTCGTGTAGTTTGTTGTAACTATTCGTATTGTAGTATTACATAACGCACATAATACATTATACATAAGTATGGCGGATATTGTTAAAAACAGAATGGGTTGTGTACTAAAGGTTGGTGAAAAACAGATTTTGTCAAATTTGATAAAATATCGTCTTACTGAGACCCGGCAGTCATTATCAGTAATTATTCGACAAGTTTTTAAAGAAACAGGTATTAGCGAAAAAACTTTGTTTTCAGTACGTCAAGAAAGTATTTCACCTGATGGAATAAAATCTCCAAGAAAACGAGCGAAGAATAAAAATACTTCAAAATCGCGCAATATAACCTACTGTGATGGAATTAGGAGTGAAATTAGAAGAAAGGTGCACGAGTTTTTTTCGCAAAATATACCACCAACGATGAACAATATTGTAGCAGCTGTAAATGACGATGAAAACTTGCCCAACTTTAGTAGAAGTACTTTGAGTAGATTATTACGTGATATGAATTTCCAGTATGTTAAGAGAGGACGACGATCTTATTTAATTGAAAGAGAAGAGATAATTGCATGGCGTCATCGTTATTTAAGACAAATTAAAAAATATAGAGAAGAGGATTACAATATAGTTTATGTTGATGAGTCTTGGGTCAATCTCGGCCACAGCGTCAAAGCTCAATGGGTGGATATGTCAATTAAATCATATCCGGACGCCTTCATTCGAGCATTAACCACTGGTTTGAAAGCTCCCACAAAGCATGCCCTCGTTTTATTTTACTTCATGCTGGCAGCAAACAAGCTTTTATAAATGGGGCAGAGCTGACCTTTTTAGCAAAGAAGAACAGTGCAGATTATCATGATGAAATGGATGGAGCTACTTTTGAGACTTGGTTTAGAAATTCTTTTTTGCCCAATATACCTGCAGAATCAGTTGTAGTGGATAATGCACCATACCGCTGCCGAAAAATTGAAAAGATACCAAATCAGTCTTGGAAAAAAAAAGAAATACGATCATGGCTTTGGTCAAAAGATATATATTTTGACGATGATTACTTGAAAGCAGATCTATTGGACGTGGTGAAGGCTTTCAAACCTAATTATGACAAATACATTCTTGAAGAATGTGCAAAAGAATACGGCATTCCAATAGTAAGATTACCTCCGTACCATTGCGAATTAAATGCCATTGAATTAGTTTGGAGTGATGTAAAACAGTATATCACTAAAAAAATACGACATTTAAAGAAGGAGATGTTCGAAATTTAATTAGTGAAGCATACGTTCAAGTGACAAGATTGTCTGTATGTTTTACGTGGGGTTCCTATATCAACATACCCCCACGTATAGACTCCCAGTGTGTACCCGTTAAGGTGAAGTTGTCTTAATTGTGAGAGGCTATGTATTCGCTTCAACTCTCCTTAAGTGTAGTGGCTTTTGGAACTTCTTCCAATCACTGTACCGGGCTGCAGTCCGGATCATAGGTTGGTCGGGATAGCTCCTAAGCACATCTACCTGGCGGCATGCAGTTTCCCATCGGCCAAAAAGCGGGATAAACCTCACTTCGCTTCTTCTCACTTAAGATTCAGTCAAACAGCGGGTTCCATTGGTGACCATAACTAACCTCAATCAGACAGCAGGTTCCTTCGGTGACCATAAATGACCTTCTCCAAGGCGAGATGCGAATCCGCCCACACCGGTATCATATTACCAGAGCTCCCCCTAATCGGTATGAGTAACCGTCGAGAATTCTCACGAATTTCTCTACCACACACTTGCCCTGACAGCTTCATCCATTGCCCAGGATCCAAGGATAGGGTAGAAGACAGCCAGTTTTACGGGTGAACGTCATGTGGTCTACCGAACACCCGACGTTCAAGTGACAGCGAAAAAATGGACAATTATGTTAACCATGTAATTAAAACAAGATAACATGTGGCAAATTGATGGATTGATGGACGATATTGAACCAATACTTATAAATTTGGAAAGTGATAGTGAAAGTGACGTAGGGTAGAAGATGAAAGTGATTTCGAGTGATTTGTGCTAATGCTAAACTTTTTGTTGTTGTACTTTTTATACTCATATTATTTATTTTCAGTTTATCACTGCTTTATATAAAAGCTGTACAATTAAAAAAGTGTAGTTTGATAGTATACAATTTCATAGTATATAACAATTTATTAGTTTTAATGTTTCTTTATTTAATAAAAACCAAATAACACAAGTTGTGTTGTACTTTTTTATTTACCTAAAATTCAAAAATTCGAAATAAAACGTTTGACTTTTAATTATACTCAAAATTATTAGTTTTGTAATAGTACTGGCGTTAACTCGTAAAGTATGGAACCATCAAAATAAATCTTCTATTAAATATTTTTGAGAAAAATCCTTGAACACGTCGATTTCTATCTTAAATGAGACATATTTTAGTGTAATTGTTATTTGTAGAGCGTCTTTTGTTTCCGAGTTATGGCGATAGCGAAACTATTTTTAAATAGAAACCCTAATTTTTTATGATGGATTTGGAAAGCAATTTCGAGATAATTGCTTTTAAAGTTTTAAAACAAAAATTAAAAAACAATCAAGAGTTCCAAGTTTTAATTAAAAAAATTCTTTTAAGAACTGTCATAAATTTAACACTAAGTCAATTGTTAGATGGCTGCTTGATTTTTTATCAAAAAATTTGAACTCTTGATTTGAACTTTGAATAACAATCAAGAGTTTAATTTTCTTAATAAAAAAATCAAGTATCCATGTAACAAGTGACTTAGCGTTAAACTTATGACAGTTCTTCAAAGAATTCTTTTTTTTATTAAAACTTGTAACTCTTGCTTGTTTTTTAATTTTTGTTTTAAAACTTTAAAAGCAATTATCTCGGAAATTTCTTAATACAGTATCATACTTTTTTAGCATATTTGATCTTAGTATTACATTATCTTTCCAAATCCATCATAAAAAATTAGGGTTTCCATTTAAAAAAAATTTCGTTATCGTCATAACTCGAAAACAAAAGACGCTCTACAAATAACGATTACACTAAAATATGTCTCCTTTACGATAAAAATCGATTTATTTCAGTAGTTCCAGACTTTATATGCACACTACATGAACAGCAGCAAATTTTGAAATTTTGTTTTACTACCACTGTCAGAAGAAGTGATTACCTGCAATATAACTTGCTCGAACAATAGGGATTATCAAGGTTTATGCAGTTACAACTACAATACAATTTAGAAAGTGTTTTTAAAAGTTGCTTGCAAGATGTTTGGCAACCCCGTTGTCCATAAGAACACACACTGTAGTCTCAACATGAGACAATCAATAGATGGGCCACTACTACTTTTAAGATACATATACACCTAGCCAACCAACTTGAATGCGAGAATTAAAGGCACATAATTTTCTTACGAATTTCTATTCCACTACTACTTGTGTACAAAGCATCTGGCTACCGATAAGCATAAGAGATATTTAAATGTTGCAGCCTCTTTATCTAAGTTACAAATTTTTTCCGTAAAAGTAATTTTGGAAACAAAGAAAAGCAATTAGCGTTAGCTGAAGGACTGTTTGCATTTCATACTATTGATCAAAATCAGAGTTTTTGGTCAATGGATTGCACATCTAATATAATTCAAAAATTGTTCGAAAAGCTTACTTAATAAATTATTTCTGGGGAGGGGGTAGCCCTAATGTCCCGCTTTATTGATTTAGAAATCTGGCACCTTACACTTTGCTAAGAATGTCAAGGTTCAACTAAACCTTTCTTTAATGGCTTCTCTGTAGGTGTTTTGGTTACCAATTCTTGACCCCACCAACTGTAACAACTTTTCAAAACTATTGCTGACATTCGACTAAGATTTTTTAAATTTACAAAATTTTTTGCAACCAAATTAATAGGCAAATTTGATAAAATAATAAATAAATTTCTGGAAAAAACTGTTCCTACTGGTAGGCGTTTTGTGTTTCTTTAAAAATTCACCTTTCGGTAGGTGAATTCTTTTTAAATAATTTTTCACCTACTTCTTTATCGATTTGTTATATTAACTATCTATATAAAGCTGAAAGGAATTGTACTGCCTGATATAAAAAAAAACAAAAACAGACGTTTTTCTCAAAGATATGTAAATATATTTTGTATACTGTACCTACTACAAAAATAATTATAAGGTGACCACACGTCCCGCTTTTGGCGGGACAGTCTCGCTTTTGCTTCACCTGTTCCGATGCCCACAAAATCTTTAAAATGTCCCGCTTTTTATGGATAATCACGATTTGACGAACGTAGACAGAAAACAGTTACATTACCTTTATTGGTTGAAACAATAAACGTAAATGTAAACTTTTTAATTAATTTTCTTCTAACTTCTAAATTGCAGTAAACTGTGGTAGATTTCAGTGGTACTATCCAACGAATTTACATTTTTTTTCAAAAACTAGATATCATTTATCTTAATTCAATTTGACCATGTCAATTATATAAATAAATATCACATACTTTATTTGAATTTAAATACAAACGCTTCGTTAACATTAATTACAAGAAATAACCGTAGTTGCATCTATATAATGCCAATCACACTTATTATTGTCACGTGGGGTTTTCGTGACTGGAGGACGTAGTCAGAAGTAGAGAGGAAAGTAACACAAGACATAGAAAACAACTATATACTAACAACAGAATAAATAATACAAAAGGTTACAACATTGGTTCTACAGTGTGAGGACGTACATGTCCTCCTAAATCTAACGTAATCTTGAGGGTGGTCGGAACCAACCCTGCTCTAGCACTAGGTCTACAAACTAAGCACTAGGATATCAGGTAATCGGCATCCCAAGATGCTAGATTGTAGATATTCCTAGATTACAACTAATTGTGGAGGAAACCTGGGCACAATTTCCCCATACTAAGCTAGAGAGGGTTGTAGCGCACCCACTCAACTAAGCAAACTAAGCCATAATTAATTAAAAGACACTTACCCGCTTGTTTCTTGATGAGGCTTCTTGTAAGTCTTGGCACAGACTGCCTTTCAAGCCAAACAAGCGGGTTTATATACTGCTGAACGCGGAAGCCTTACTGTATAATTGAATAAACTAAGTGGGATGCGAAGAATACATGAATGCATTATGAGATGCAAACTGTATATATTATTCTAATGAGATGCAAACTGCATATTTTATTTCCAAGAATATGCAGATTGTATACACGCGCGTGTGGGTGGCTATCGCATTACTCTTGACAATATTTGTACTAAATGAATGCAAGTTGAAATGTTACAAAAAGGATTTTATTTAAAATAATTCCGTTTGTGACATTATCAAACAATATTAAAATCTGTAAAATAGGGGAAGCTCACTCAACTAACAACAGCTGTTCTTGGCAATAATGAGAAGACATGAAAAATGTATTTTTTACGTATTAATCTTAACGCGTCAAAAATATACCGAGAGGCACGTAACTATTACATGCCATTGAGCATCACTTTGGAATATTAATTGTGGCATGCAAAAAGGATTAGAGGCACGTAATTTTCATATGAATTTCTATTCCATCGCTACTTGAGCAAAAGCATCTGGCTACCAATAAGTATAAAATATATTTAAATGTTGCTGCCTCTTCTAAGTTACAAGATTTTCTCTGTAAAAGTAATTTTGGAAAAGAAAAGCAGTTAGCGGTAGCTGAAGGACTGTTTGAATTTCATACTATTAATAAAAATCAGAGTTTCTGGTCAATGGATTGCACATCTAAAAACCATACAAAAATTGTTCGAAAAGCTTGCTTAATATAGCTATTTGTTTCATTAGTACAAAAAATGCATGTTTTTGGGACGAATAAGAAAGTTTATGAGCCTTATGAGTCCCAAAAACGCTTTTTTTGTACGAATTAAACATACTATTTTTTCTCCAACTGCTTATTTTTAACTAGCAAACTCTGTGAGAGGATTGTTGAGAATAAACAACATGACGTTAAACTACTTTTTATTTACTACAATTCTAATATGTGTAAAAAGTGGCAATTTGAATATTAAGAATTAATATCGTTAAAAAATACACACAAATGTATAATCTAAATCCCATTTCGTCGAAAATTCGAAGAAATTTCAACAGGCGTCGTCTAAGATATATGTGTTTACCGTTAATTCATTAGAGGTTAGGATTGGTTTTTGTTTTTGCCACGTCGTTCCGACGTTCCGAGCAGCAACTAGAATTTTAATAGAAACATCGAATTTGTTTTTGTTTTTTTATGTCTTTAATTAATTTAATATTTTAATATTGTCATAGAAAAGATAAATGATTATTATTTAAATAAAAATTTCTACTTATTACTTCGCATTATTGCTATAAAAGAAAATCTTGTAGAGCACTGCGGAAAATAGTTCATACATAACCTCAGACTACTTTTTGTATTGTACAAAAAGTGATTACTTTTTGTACAATTGCTATGGTAACGAGTAACAGTTCCTAAATGGTCTACTTTTTATACAAAATAATTTGATGTTATAGTGTCATATTCGTGCGGTTGGAGAAAAAATTATTTATGGGGGAGGGCATCCCTAATGTAACGCCTTATTGATTTAGAAATCTGTCCACCTTAGACTATTAGCATTTACAATTAACACAAAACTATTTTTTTTTCTTGAATCCTGATCAATAACAACACATGTTAAAAGAAACAAAATAAATAACTGTTACATTTTGCTGATTTTGTCTGACAAATTTTACTGCTTAATTTAAAAATATGTCAAATGACATATTTTTATGACATATGACATGTTGTTGAATTAGATTAAGTTTTGGTAGATGAAAAATGATTTAAAAAGAATTCACCTACCGAAAGGTGAATTTTTAAAGAAATACAAAATGCCTACCGGTAGGAACACTTTTTTTTCCAGAAATTCGTTACCTACCGGTAGGAACATAATACACTCCCATTTATATTTGATTATAAACAGAATTATATTTTTGGCTTAGAATTTAAGTTTGTACTCTCGATTAAATTTCTGCAAATGTGTGTACTGTGTATTCATATTTTCTAATAATATAAACTTCTAGCATTGACGGATCCTTTGGGAAGTGATAAGAGTCTGTCATCAAAGAGAAGTGCTATTTGGCTGAACTTCACTATTCCATCTAAAAATAAAGCTCAGTGTAATTTATGCCATGCAGTTTATTCGGTCAAGAGCGGATCAACTTCAAATTTGATAAGACATATCAAGTTCAAGCACCCAACAATACAACTTCAAGAACCACAACACAGAAGATTCAGTTTTGAATGATCGTCATTTTCCACTATGAATTAGTTAAATGTAAGAGAAGTAAGTATAATATTGTATTATCTACGTGAATAAGTAAGAGTATTGAAGCTTGTTTTTATTCACTTCATAAATTTTATTTATACAGGGTGTCTAAAATAAAATGAACACTACGTGAATACGAGATAGTTGATGATGTGTAGAGAAAGCCTTTCCTATAACTTTTTTTTCTAAAATGTTTACTTTCCAAATTATTTAAGGTTCAAGTTTTGAGTTCGGTCTTGCACGTTCTGCTCCACATTCTCCTTAATAATGCTGAGGATTGTAGTTTGTTGAACTTGATATAATTTGTCAATAAAGCACGATTTTGTCTATTCCGCAAATACTCCGAATCAAATTGTTGATCTTGAATAGATTCGTAAATAAAACACATGTCCATTTTGTTCATGTTATCTTGCAACATCTTATTTTTAAAGAGAACATTTGATTTCCTATTAATAAGGTAAGTTAATTAAATAACTTAAAGGACTATGTTTATTTGGGATATTTTGAACATTTTTTATAAAGATTGTTAAAATTAGGTAACTTAATTTAATTATTATTAAAATTGTTAAAATTATAACGGATAAGAACAATTTTTACCATTGATCCATTTTATTTAAAACAGAATAATTAAACCTTGGAATAAGCTCTTGATAATAAGAATAATTAATTTGACGATAGTTGCAATTTATGGATATCAAAAATGCTTATTACGGTGATATGTCATCGTTTATAAAAGACCAATATTTGTTTTTTAACTCGGACTCGTTCTCCGAAGTTCTTGTCAACTCTGCAGGTTAATACATATTATTTTGGCTATCCCAATGCTAGAAGACTTTATTATTTATTACCTAATAACAAATTGATTAAAATATAACAGGACTGGATTAGCAAAAAGTATTGCAAACAATTTTTTACAAATTAAAAAAAAAATTTTCAACCTAGCATCTGCGTTATTGTTCGTTATTTTTGAGACACCCTGTATGAGTATGGGTCATTTCATATCAACTCAACAAACGGCAAAAAGTCATCGTTCTTGATTTTACTGATTTTTTTCGTAGTAAGCCATGTGAATATTAGGGAGGCTGGGAGGGAAAATTATGAGTGACCCAATTTTTGCCTGATAAACATTTTCTGTTTCCAAATGCTCAGCTAAGTCTGAGAATATTATGCAATTGAAAAATGAAAAAAATGAAAATAGTTTTTTAGACTTACGGTACTGTTTTCTGCACTGCATCACAAAAATGAATATTGATTAATAGTAGCATCTAATTTTTTAATGTCTTTACAGGTATTTCTCCCAGTCAAAGACCATAGAAATTATTAATGTTCCCTGAAGAATCAAAAGTGAATAGAGTTCACGGTTTCCCATCAGATGACACTTCTATTCTTATACAGAGAACAACAACAAATTTACATTAGGAGATTTATTGTAATATAATAATAATCAGATTATTAAACAGAAAAAGAATTTATGAATAAATCAGTTAAATTCAATAGGTATGGCCTCCTAGCAAACATCAAAGACGAAAAATGGGCTAACAATTTAAAGCACATTATCTGGGGGAAATCGCTAGTTTTCTCACTAGATTACTCATGCTGCCAACAAAGCTTTCTGGCTTTTTATTTAAAGGAAGATTAATCAGGATTAAATAATGTTAGCATTGAGTTGCAGTTAAAAATGAATCATAGCAATGAAATTATACCTTCATGCACATGGTCATAAACTGATTACAATAAATTATGATTAGAATTATGTTGTTTGCACAAAAAGTTGTTGATGATCAAATATGCCATCTGCATCAATTGTACCAGAATAAGTAACTATCGATTTATTTCCTACAAGGATTCGATTTGATGTTAACTTAAAATTTGGAGAAATAAGAAGATCAAATTATAACTCCTACACAATGAAAATCTGTTTTCACATAAACACAGCTCTGCCATCTCTATCTTTGTTAAAGACTTGATTTCTGGGTGTATGAACTTCTCTGTAAGTATGCCAGCTGATAATTAGGTTTTGTTAACAGAAAGTATGCTAATAGGATTGTGCAAATGGAAAACTGTGCCTGGGGTGATCATTATTATCATTTTTTAGCCAAGTTAAGTACTTGAGTCAATAAACTGTTTGATAGTCACTCGAAATCTATAGATATACCAAACTCATTTTATACTACTGATTAAAAAGATTATGCTAACAATATGATAAAAAGGGCATTTTTTTTCTCCTGCTGCTATACAAAACCCCATGTCCCCAGATATACTTCCTGGTCAAAAAGAGTCCTAGAAAAATGACGGTTTTATACATACATTCATACATAATCCATTCCCCTTGTACTGCAATTCTCAGTGTCGGGGTTCCACACAAACTTTTATGGGAGTGCAACGGAGGTAATGGAGCTATTGTAGCAAGTACTGGGTGGAAATAAATGATTTTCATCAAGTTACCATTGCATTCCCCATGTAAAAGCACGACGTGCCGCTCTACGAAAATAGAGAAGGCAGTACCATAACCTCAAAATATCAAAAATTCAATAAATTCTATGAATTGTTTGACAGATTGATTTCATTTATTGACAGAACTAATTTAGTACTAAATCAAAAAGAGTAGAGCGGTACAGAAAAATTTACATGTGAAAAAATTCAAAAGGAAACGATGAAAATCATTTATTTCCACGCTGTACATTATGCTCCCCCATACTTTATCACTCATACAACTTTCATACCTTAACCTAAGGAGCTCAAACACGATAGTACCAAATGGACGAGTGGTGTCAGTGCATCACTCGTGTTCCAAGGGTCGTGGGTTCGAATCCCACTTGGGGCGGTGGGATTTTTCTAATTGGAAAATTCCGCCACCTCAACTATGGATGTGTGTATTCGTGTTGCATGTTAGATGGGGGACAAATGACCTTAGATGTTGGTTCCCCCGTAGTGTAGGCGTGAAATAAAAAAAAAGCAGTAAACAAACTATAAGCGATGCTATTGATCGGCGCGCACGTGGTCGCATTTACGATTAAACTACTTTACATAAATGCGGAAACATGTATAATGCAATCACTTTCCATTCCATATTACGCTGCTACCGTAAAAGCGCATTAAGCGCATACAGTGTGCAAACGCGCATCATCGTAAATGAAGCTTCAAGGGTCAACTAACTTCAAGTGTGTTTACGTCCTGGGACAGGTCTCAACGAACGGACTTTAGTAATGTTGAAAAATGTGACGCAGTGGACCTAGTTGTGATGTAGTTGAACCAATAAATTAAACTCTGTCTAGAATAAAGACATTTTTATAATATATGGCATACATCATTTGAACTACTAATAAACGAGGATAATACTCTATTAGAAAAGAATTATTATACCAATGTACAGTTTGTTTTACGAATTATTAATATAATGTGACATAGTGGACTTTTTGATCACCAACTACCGTGTCAAAAATAATAAAAGTTCATACTTTAGTATTGAGCTCTGCTAATTATATAAGCAATAAGTTACATTAATATTGATTTAAATGTTAAATTTGTTTTTTCAGTTAATTGGGGAGATTCACAAATTTTCTTGCAATCACTCTAAAATAGTTTATTGACTCACTTGTTACAGTGGATTTTGTGCTCCATTGACACCGGCGCTCTCTGGGGCTGGGTCCCTTTTGCACAAGCATAGCCCTGTGTGTTAAATTGGTTGTTATTACTAAGATGATAAGATTGTTGAAACAAAAGTATTTGTATGTTTAAGTTTTATTTCTTTATATTTACCTACATAAATATCAGAAACTTGAAATATAGCATGAATAAGTTGATTAAAGATAATGGAAACAATTTATCAATAAACAATCGCTGAAAAAGATTGTGTACAAGTGTCCCTATAAATGAAACTTTGAATGTAATTGTTTATAATTATTATAAGAATATTGTATATAAATGTGTTATATATGAGTGGATCAGTCATATAGTGAGCCAAGTTACAAAACTTTAGTACTTGTAACAAATCCAAATTAAAGATCCATTTTTAAAGTAGCACTTTATTAACAAGTTGGGAATAAAATGTAGCAAATGCTTTTGCTACTATTAATAAAATATAACAGATATGGTTTTTAATTAATGAGAATAAGATAGTTGTACAGTAAAAGCTTTTACTACATTTTTTTCACATGATCCATTGTACGATAAAAATACAAATAAATTGTATTTTGATGAATAAAAAGGAAAAAGAATTCGTTCAAAAATAAGCTGATATTTAAAATTTTAGCGAATTAATTCGGTAATAGATGGTTCAAATAACCAGTTTTTCTGTGTAAAAAATAATTGAGATAGATTGATACATATTATGATAGCAAAAAATTGCATATACTATGTAATTCTGTAAATAACAAAAATTATAATGTTATTTAAAATAAGTATTTATAATAAAAATAAGCAAGTAAAGAACCAAACATAAATGTACAACTGATTTAGATTTATTTTTACAAATGTATGTATTTCAAAATATGTAAAAGCATGGGTTGTTCCACATGAAGTGATTGAAATAGATACACAATAAAGATTTGCCTAATCTAGTTTGTTTAATTTAATTCAATAGAAAAAGTAGGAACCTGAAATCTAAACACCTCATTAACTACAGGAAAAATGAAAGAATTAATGAATGAATTAAGATAATATAAAATTGATATTGCAGCAATTCAAGAAATTAGATGAGAAGTTATAGGTAAAATAAAAGAGAAAAAACATATGCTGTAAGAATGTAGAAAAGGAAAAATAGGGAGGTAATGTAATGTAGTCATATAGAAATAAATTAAAGAATATCATGCTTACAAATGAAAACTAAACCAGCAAGTCTAACAATAAATTGTAAACTGCTATGGGCAACAAAAGAAGCAGATGATGTAGAAAAGAGGCAATTTTATAATGACTGCGAAAATAATAATTATTTCCTGGTCATGCAATAGTTCCTTTCGGCTTTCAACAGGACCTTGCTGAAGTAGCCAATGACATCTTGTATTTGAGAAAGTACCATGTCGAGTACCATCCGTGGGGAGCTTAATATCGTTGCTGTTGTCAGGGCACGCTTCAACTGTTGGAAAGCTGCTTAAACAATTTAAATGAAACCTAAAGTATTGCCTTCCATAGAAGACCTGATGAACATTTCATTGTTTAAGAGTGCATTACCAGATTGAACAGTAGATGGGTACTCAAATGGATCTATTCAGCTGGATATTTGGGAATGATATCACCGAACACTGGCACCAGTAAAAATGAGTCAAGCAGTAATGCCAGATCATTTGTGGTTGCACCACAAATCAATCTGCTCTTCAACAATAATGTATCTGAAAAATACAGGGAAAGCATTCTATGACATAGCAAGGACAGGCATTCTATGGGAGCTATCATGGTTGATAATTGAATTGATTATCTAAAATATTTATATAATTGAGTACTTGAGTGCAATAGTAGGCTAACCCACAATTTTATAAATATAGTACCTATAACTTTGACTTTTTTTTATTATAAAAATTTGATTTCAAAGCAAAAGAGGTCTCCGACAAAGGGTAAGTAGCTATCTAAGTATATATTTTTGAGTTAAGTTTGGAATTTTCAGAAAATGTCTATAGAACCTTTAAAATATTTCTCATATAAGCAAACATGGGTTAACGCACTATTGCACCAAACCCTTCATTTATATCTTACTTGTTTTAAAGGGAAAGATTAAGTTATTTTGTTGTCCTATTAATAAAAGTACTTAGTAATCTTCAGTCATACCTTAAAGCTGCTTTGATTATAATATAAAAAGAGCATTCAATACCTTAAATGTTCTTTTAACTTATTTGCTATTTCATTTTATAAGTTATCCCTTGTGCTTCCGTTTACTTGTTTCTTTAGTAGGGCCCTCTGGACAATGTATGATACAGCGTCTTACTTAGTGCTTAGCCACAGTAGAAAACGTAAAATTGATCGTTATTGTTAACAGTATTGAATTTAATTAACTTCACGTTTAATTTAAAAGTCTACATATTTCGTATAGTGAAAGGTCAAACCTGTAATATGCCAAATACGTAAAATGCGGTTTAACTTTGCCTATTATTAACTTTTGCAGTTTCTTATAGCCCCAATATTCATTTGCGCTACTCTGATCCGATATCGTGGCCTGGTTGATTAAATACACTGATACTGGAACACATCTCTCATAAATAATTTAAGCAAACAGGTCATATAGTAAACTTACAACAAAATATTCTTCGAGGGGTAAACTGCTGAGGAAGTCTGGTGTATACATTGAGGGAAATCAAGGAGAAATCAGGCGAAATCTTGAGGGAATCAGGAAATCTAGGGGAAATCACAAAAAATCTAGAGGAAATATAATATTCTTAAATCGCTTGAAGTTTTCTGTGCATTAACTCGCTAGAATTAACTGTTTGTTATTGTTTAGTCTGTTCTGCATCTTTAGGATGGACGTGATTAGTGATGCATGTGTATGACCTATTAATGCATGATTGTTATTGACTCGGTTATTGATGCCTTAAATACTGAAAATTTTGGCATTTTGATAACAAATGTAGGTGGTAATATCTGTATTATTGAGTAAATGTATACGGTCGTTTTGTTTCTTATTACGTGCTGTTGTAAAACAAAGCAACTGTGTATGGGTATAATGTTCAATTAAGTATTACATAAGGGTGACCAAAAAATGTCGGACAATCTACAGAAAAATTCTTTAACTATATTTTTGCAGCAACAGAAGCTTAAGTTATTGGATATTTCGCATTGCTGTTTGTAAATTGTTCAGAAATCATATAAATAAGTCCAGTAGAATTTTTTGAACGAATTCCTCATTAAAAACTAAGGCAATTTATCGTTTCAAAATTTACGAGGCTCTAATAGTTTTACAATTAAACGCAAGATAGTACATCTTTTGTGCAACATACAGATCATATTTCAATCAAGTTTATTTAGAACAAGACTTCTTAATACCTCAATCATTTTGCTGATCGGTAACTATATGACATCAGTTACTCATCTTGAAATTTTGGTAAAAACATTGATCAAGGATCAGCATCAACTCAGAATGTCCAATTTAAGAGCAGAAGATAAGATGAATTTTCGGGCAGCAGAAAAAATGTGTAATCAATTGCAACGACTGCTAAAAAATAATGTCTCTGACAGCGATGTTACAATAGCTTATTCAAAAATGTATTTTTCAACAGCAGCTTTTTTAGACTTTTTCACAATCTTATATCTCACTTCCTATGGCTTGAAGGTCAATTAAGGTTGGTATAAAAATGAAAGATAATTAAATTTATGACAAATGGTTATATTTATTTTTTACGAACAGCTAACTGTTTGTGAGATATACAGCAAAGAATATGTATAAAAATGTACGTTGTACCCGTTTCCCTGCCACCTTCGGCGTAAAATATAAGGCAACTCAGAGTAAGTTCGGCATTCAGATCTGCACTGTAAAAAATGAGTTGAAATTTACATTGAGAAACAGTTAACTTTCCTCTCTTATTTGCGGTAGATTTACTCTAAAATTTAACTTTACCTATGCGTTAATAGTTGTTTTACTATTTGTGGTAAAATGTTCTTTAATTGTGTAAAATTACACAAATATAAGTAATTATACTACATCTAACTAGTTAAAATCACTATCCATAATGTAAATTTATATAACTCAGAAAATTTTTTCTTCGAAATGTATTATTACTCAATAACTTGATTGATTGTTAGTGTAATATTAAAGATAAGATGAACTTTAACAAGTATAGTGTAATTTTGCCCTTAATATGTTTTTAACCGATGAGATACTATTTCGCTCATTGAACTTGTTTGTTGATGAGTGGTGACCTTCATTTCATGAAAGAATTCAGGAACCCATTATGAACAGTCCAAATTGGGCTTTTGAGGAATGGTGTGTATCAATTTTTTTATGATTTCTTGTTGCAGGTTTCGCAATCGGCGAGGCGTACCCTATTGATATCGAACGAAGTGTTCATTGCTCATTAATATTTTGTTTTTCGTTGTAGTGTAGTGCAGATTTATTAAAGCAAATATTTGCACGTATCACCCAAGGTGGGAAGAATTTTATTTTATAGTAGAAGTTAAAAAATAATAATCGGTAAGTATATGTTAAAATTACAAATTTAAACCAATAAAATAAAAATATTTAATTTAATGTTTTTCTAGGATGAATCAAAATTTGAAGAATTCGAAATAAACTAGCATAACTGTAACTGAGAAAGGTAGTTGTGTAGAATTGTTTATATAATTTATAATTTTTAAATTTTCTAGGTGGAATCGAAACTTTATCTGAATGTCTTTGAGAGACCAAATATTTCTGTTAATGTCTTATATTTTATATAAGTACAAACATTCAATAAAAATTACTTTGATTTTATTTTGGTTCATACAATCCATTGAATTTGCAAGTACGTTCGCAAGTCATCGTTACATTCAAGAAGTATTTTCACATTTGTATTTTAACCCTGAAAAGTACTATTGCCATGAAATATTAACTTGTAACTTTACACACGTGTTTTAATGTTAAAATGTAAAATTACATTGAGATTGTAATTTTAATCTGTAAATTTATTTCAAAAGGAAACATTACAGCGGAAATTTAACTTAATATTGTAATTTCCCACTTCCTATGACAATTACACTTTGAAGTAAATTTACCCCAAAAAATGGAGGTAACATAGTTGCCTCCATTTTTTAGGGTAAATTTACCGGTAATTTTCTAGAGTGTGTTTACTCTTGCTGCGTTCGGCATTATAACTCTTTTTGCTCCAAAAGCTCTATTGTCATAGTTACAATTATTTGCAATAATGGAAACTGAGCTCTTTGAGTAAATAGATCTGAATGCCGAACGCGGCTTTTAAGAGCTCGGTTTCCATAGTGTCCATTATTGCAAATAATTGTAAGTATGACAATAGAGCTTTTGGAGCAAAAAGAGTTACAATGCCGAACTTACCCTTAATAGTCCTCCAAGCCATAGGAACACCTCATGCCATTTAAAAATTTTAGGGTGAATGTCGCCCCAATTTTAGGATCGAACAATGGCTGAACGGAAATAGTCATATATGACATGTACTCCTTCCTAATAAACTTTTCACGTGCCCGGCCATTTTTCGAAAAATTGCGGTTTAGTGCCTCAAAACGAGCTCGTTTCGTTTTTAGTGGGCCATTCTGTATATAGAGCTTAAAGCTGGGTCATTCCATGGAAAACGTCCGAATTTGGTTGCCGTCAAATTTTAGATTTTTCTCAAACTTTAGTATGATGTAGCCTTTAATGAGTGCATAAAAACTATAACACGATTTTGTCCAAAATTAATTATTTCCAGAGATATCTGTGATTATTTATTGAATATAATAAGAAAACATGGTGATCCGTCTCTCTATGACAATGTCCAGCTTTAACAACCACATGACAGCCACGTTTATATCTACAAACGAACATATACAAACCACGCTATACATTTTACGAAATATTAAAAAAAAGTTTATATTGGTACCTGTCTAGAATATACCCTGTATAAAAGTAATTAAGTGTAACATTTTACTGTGGTAGAAGGTATCTTGTCTTTACTGATAATTCCTATTTGGAAGTTATATGGCCCTCAGAGGGCTAGTGAGACCCATATGAAGCACGCTACTTTTTGGTATTTTTCCTATTTTTCGCCATATTTGAAACCCGCTAGACAGATTGGACTCGAACTTTTTTCCTATTGCTGAGTACACGACCTCCTCGATTTCGACAAGACGTCAAACGAAACGTCAAATCAAGGAGGTCGTGGCTGAGTATATTTGCTTACTGTAAAGCTTGGACTACACGTACCAATAATAAAACCTCTATGTATTTGCCTTTTAAATTTTGACTTGTGTAAATGAGATTATTCATAAGTAGGTATAGGATTTGTATGCACTTAAAAATACTGAAATATGCACGCACTTATGCACTATAAAAACGTGAAATATGCATTTAAAAATCATGAAATATGCGTTTATTAGAAATTTTTAATAAATATATGCACTTTCATTATTAAAAAAACACCTGTTTAGCGTTCTTTACATTTTATTTACAGAAATTATTTTAATTAGACATCCTGTGCAATAATTTAATTAATTATATTTTCTAAACATAGAGTGTTACAGTTCACAATGACGTACATTTTTAAATTTTCAAAAGTAAACATATGCCTATTATCCTAAATATTGTTTTATATTTTGAGAAACTCCGTTCCACATCGCAAGACATAATTGGGGCATACTTAAAATTGTTTAATTCTACAAGCGAATAATGTTTTAGCTCGTCTAAAATGTCTTGGCCAGATAATGCATCGTTTATGCTTTTAATTAAGTGGAAACCAGGGTTTTTGTCTATAACGGGTTTAAATTTTTGTTTTATAGTCAAACCCTTTGGCCCTTTTACTTTATTCAAAGAAACACCTAACAATTTTACATGCTCAAGAGATTCATCTAATGAATTTCCCTGACTTTCTAATTTCTGAATTACTTTAGCTAAACGCACAGAATTTGTCAAAACAAACAATAATTCTGCCCTCACCTCCTTAGTATTAAAAGCATCCTGTGCGCTTTGTATGCATAGTGCATCGTGTTTATTAAGTTTATTTACAAATGCTTTAATAATATCAAAATAAGTTATGATCAAATAAAATATCAAAATAATAAATCATAATATTCTGCTGCAGAAAGCCAAGTACCCCACCTTGTTATTACAGGCTCAGGTGGAAGAGGCACTTCTTGAGCAGTTTCCCTAAATATTTGTATGCGGTATGGAGCTTTACAAACAATTTTTTTTACATCTGAAATTATAGAGTTTACGTTAGGATATATTTCCCGCACTTTTTCCGCAACTCTATGCATTGCATGGGCAAGACAAGTTAAGTGGATCATTTTTTCGTACAGAACTTGTAAGCCTGCTCCAGCCTTGATCATGTACGGTGACGAACAGGAGTACTTTGCTGTACTGTATGCCGTCCGGCCACAAAATAGCCATCGAATCATTAAACAATTTTGCCACAGAACAATGATTGGTGCTCTTGAAAGCGTCCATTGCTAATAGATAGGATTTGGGATTGTTCCCCGAATTTAAAACGCCAATTATAACGTTAGCCACGTATCTGAAAACAAAAATTTGATTTTTATTTTATCGAACTACATAGTTAGTCGGTTACAAACAATTAGCGCAAAACAGTTATTTAAAAAAATTATATTTTAATCAAGCAAAAATATTGTTGTGATTAAATATGTAACTAACAAAATACAAAATAAAACATCCGTAAATTGCTCTGCTGTCTTTAATTAGTTAAATTTTACTAACAAAACGAAGGAACAAAAATTTGATTTTTATTTTATCGAACTACATAGTCGGTTACAAACAATTAGCGCAAAACAGTTATTTAAAAAAATTATATTTTAATCAAGCAAAAATATTGTTGTGATTAAATATGTAACTAACAAAATACAAAATAAAACATCCGTAAATTGCTCTGCTGTCTTTAATTAGTTAAATTTTACTAACAAAACGAAGGAAATGAAGTTTCTACGCACCTTCCAGTAGTGTCAGTAGATTCGTCAATGGAAACCCATATGTAGTTAATCGCTACATGTTTTCTAATTGATTGATTTGAACGAGGTAATAGTAGATTACTTACCGAGGCGGGTAGTAGAACATTACGCGGAGAGCAATGTTGCTCGACGCATAATGTCTTCCCGCCGAGGTATGTATACTATTTTATTCACAATCGTACATAATTATGTTCTTACATTGATACCTTATACTTGATATATGTAGGACACAACACCAGCGTTTTTATTCAGGTTGCGATAAAATGACAATTGCTGCAACAATTGTCAAAGTAAATTCGTGTCACTACTAAACCAAATTTAATTACATTGCTCCTAATTGCAATTTATACGATTTAAAATGTCTGATAGTGAAACTTATGTAAGTTGCACACCACCGGAATTGCGAGAAGTTGCTAAAACAGTGATTGACTGTTTGTTACCTGCAAATACTTTAATATTATTAATACCGGACTTATTTCGAAAAATGGGAGACAAAATTTAATAGCGCCCCTTGCGGTGGTGTGCAAATAAACCTGACATTTCTCAAATATTGGGAAAGTAATTAAAAAATCGTCATTGTAATGAAAGATTGAATAGTTTAGATAAATTGTAAAATTTTATATATTTTAGCATAACAGTAATAAACCATCGTTTAACATAAATAGTGCTATTTTTTAATTAGATGAAGGATTCTCACCGAAAAACTATTTGTTAGTTGCACACCCATCTGCGAAGATGGCGCCACAAAAATGTCGCCTGTTTTCATATGGTAAAGTATATGGAGTTTCCGGTATTAATAATATTAAAGTATTTGTTACCTGCTAAAAGTAAAGATAGATACGAAAACTTCTGCCATCTGTTGAGAATATTTAGAACGAGCAAAAGGTAAATAATGGATATTACTAACCAAGAGAACTCATTACTAACCAAGAGAACTTATTATTGACTATGGTGTATAATAAACTACTTTTTAACTTTTTAAACGTCAGTAATGAACACATTATGTATCGATTGTGAATAAATAATTTTTCCTGAGTGTAGACTCGTCGGGTATCGGCATTTTTGAAATTTCTTCCAGAAAATTACGAAATGCTGAGTGATTAATTTTACTTAACGGGATATCTGCAGCCACTAATGCACTACATAGTGTTTTATTAAATTCGATCGATTTGCTGGACTCGCCGCGCGAATTATTAAGGTACCCCGGTAACAATGTTTGTTTTTTGATTTCAGGGCAACACACTTTTGATGTCGAACCGTGGTCAGATGTTGTGTAACTTGAAAGCGTTTCGTTGCAGTCACTTTATCGTCGCACACTGTACAATACAACACCTTCTCTTCAGTTGTAAGAACACTGAATTCCTTAGCATAACTTCGAAGTGTAACAGACACAGACCGTTTTTCTTTACCCATCTTTACACTCTAAAATTTCAAACTGAAATGCAGTTTGCAATTTCTGAACTGTCTTAATTGAAAGATTACAAGATTAGTAAACAAGAGTACAGGCAAATTTTTCTATGAACAGGAAGTTGTCAAAGGGTCTTTGGAATTTCCTAATACCTATTTATCACAATACCGCAGGATGTAAGTATTTAAATTTTAGTTGAAAGTTTTTCTTTCTTAGAAAATAACAAGTACACAGATGGTTAAGGCAGTAAAATATTTTAAAGCCTAGTATTTAACAATAAGCTTAAATTACGAATTTCCCCTAGACTCAACTAAGCCGCCCTTGGTTGGTTGTCTAAAATGCTAAAATTATTTAAAAAAATATTAGAAATTTCATAATTAAAGCATGTAAAACGCTCAAAAAGTGGTAAAATATGCACACTCGTTCAAAAATGCTAAAATATGCATGCATTTATAAAAAACACCTAAATATGCATTTATATGCACTTTCAAATTGACATATGTGATTCATATGTGGCTTAAAACATGTAGAAATATAACTCTGCATATGTTTGCTATAAGCAGAAAAAACATGCAAATGCATAGAAATCCTATACCTATTCATAAGCCTACATTGTGGTTATAGACTTGGTTGATTTGGAAATTTCTAAATAGATAATTTTAAAATTCAAATGTTTTTAGGAAATAACTATTGGAGGAAACGGAATAGATATTTTATTTAAAACAAGAATATTTTAGAAAAATAAATATAAAGAAAATTTACAATAGATTGATTATAACCTGCATTTAATTTTTAAGAATTTTTATGTCAGTATATGTTTCGAACAGAGATGGTCTTATTCTTACATGTTCTGCTTTTATCATCTGAAAATGATGATGGTTTCTAATTCTCGGTACATTACGGACGTTTCCGTAACGAGTGGACATTTTCTCCTCAATTTCGTCTACTTGAATAGAATCTACGTAAATAAATTTAATTCCAGCAATGCCTTTGCTACAAAACTTGTACATTGCAGCTGGAGTATTTATTGGATTTTCTGTTCGTTGTAAGCTGGTCTTTGTTGCCAAACGTTTTACTGTACCTCCTATCAGTGTCGGACTGGGCCGCCGGGCAACCGGGCAAATGCCCGGTGGGCCCCCAAGAGCAACTTGCAAAATTCGGATTTTATTAACTTTTGACGAATAGCCAGATATCGTGACTACAAGAATATAACTGTCTGTTAAAAATTAAAATTAAATTAAAAGTTAAATAATTAGTAATAGTTGTTGAAATTGAATAAAACTTCATGGGATTCAGTCCTCAAATTTATTTTTTACAAATTCATTAAGTCGTTTCGATAACGATTTGTTTTTTTATCAAGACCTAGAATATACAAATTACAAAGAATTAGACCATTGGTTCTTCTTCTTCTTAATTCTATGCCTTTCTATCGTTAAGTTTAAGGCCATATGTACGTTACTGTTCTTTCGAACACTTTTCTCTCTATCCTCTTCTATCTTATGTCATTTGTCTGATTGCTTTCCATTCGATTCCTTCTCTGTCTGTCTCTTCTTTGATCCCCTCATTCCAGTCTTCCTTTTCAGTTCTCACCATCTATATTTACTTCATATATTCTTCTGGTTACCAAACCATCTCAATTGTCCTTCTACTAACTTTTCATATATTGGTTTGATTTTGAATTGTTCTCTGATGGTTTCGTTCCTAAGTCTGTCTCTTCTTGTTTTGTTTTCTATTTTCCTTAAAAATCTCATGTCCATTGCATAGATTCTTGATTTATTCCTATTTGTTATTATCCATGTTTCGTTGCTATATAGTATTGTCGATCTTGATAACTTCTGTTTTTATATGTTTTGGCATTTCTCTTTTACCCAAAACTGTTGTTTTCATTATCTTGTATACTTTCCCTGCTTTTCCCAGTTTTTCGTTTATTTCTTTGTCCATCTTACCATTTTCTTTTATTATTGATTCTAAATACTTATAGCTTTCGACTTATTCAATTCGTTTTCCCTGTATTTGTACGTTATGTGTTTTCTTTATACTTGATATTATCATGTTCTTTGTTTTGCCCACGTTTATTTCCATTGTATATTTTTGTAACTTCTGGTTTAATACGTTTAAGTTAAAGTATAGGTGTTGTTCTGAGTCAGCTAAAATGATCATGTCATCTGCGAACATTAATTTTGTCAATTTCACTTCCTCCATCTTCCAGTACCTATCCTATCTTTAATTTTGTCATCTTGTTTCTTATCGCTTTAATTAACTCATCCATCACTAATGTGAACAATAGGGGGCTGAGGACACATTCCTGCTTCACTCCTTTTTTTGTTGTAAAATTCTTTGATTCTTCATTGTTTGTTCTTACTATATTTCTTATTTCGAACTTGCGACTATTGACTCTTTTCTTTGTATTTTTCATATCTAATGTCCGGTCTGTTTTGTATTTAGGTATTTTATAATTCTTTTCACTTCTTTATTCTACGATTCCGTTCTTTTTACATTTGTTTTTGCTATTTTTGATATCCCACGGTACTCTTTGGCCAGCTCTAGCACGTTTTCTTAAAACTTTTCCCATTTCTGTTCTATTCCTTTTATTTCAAATTGTTCTTTCAATTTCTTATATTCTGTTTCCTGGCATTTCTTTCTAATTTCTTAATTTTTCAATTTATAACTCCTTATCTTTTCTTTTAATATTTTATGTTTTTAAAAGTATTAGTTAATTTACAAATGGTTTAATTCTTTGTAATTTCTTTTTGCATATTTTATTGGGCAAAATGAAGACTGGAATGTTGTTGAATGTTAGCTGTGTTAATGAGTTGATGATTGAATAGAGACCGGCGTCATCAACATTCAATGAAGATTCTTAAAAATTGAATTGAATTTTATGAATGAAATAAAGTTAACGCAACTTCTTTTTGATTTCTGGAAACTATAAACTAATAAATCTTAGAAAACCGACCAAACAAAATTCTCAAATACCAGAGAATACCAAACCACAATAAAAATTCTTCATCTATAGGAACCTTGTCTGGAACAGCGCTTTCCAGAATACACTACGTATCACTCTTTTTGCTAAAGCTTGATAATTTTGCAAAAATAACCGTAATATTTATTAAGTTATTGAAATGGCCCCAATGTCGCCAATCCGACGCTGCCTCCTATACCGTCGCACGGGCTCTTTCCATGAGATGTGGCGAAAAATGCTCATTCGGCCTCTATTTGAAAATCTTCTTTGTGGTGATATAGGTTAATATTTTTATATTGGGATGGCGCCCCATCGGAGAAATACAAGATTTTGCCACAATTGGGCAGTTGAGTTTTTACATCTTCAATTAAACTGGCTCTGAAGGTATGAAAAGAAGTGGCGTTATGTTTTAGGCAGTCGCTAATAATACAGTAATTTATTACTGATAGTTTATCTTTAATTTTGTAATAAACTACAAATGGATGAAGTGTAACTTGCTGTGCATTCAAGTGATAAGACTGTATTCCATCCTGAATGGTAAAGGTGTAATTTTCAGAAAAATCTAACAGTATTATACATTCTGAATCAGATATAGTTATTTTCTTGTCATACAAAAATTTTGATTGAATTTTGGAAATAATATGTTGTTTTAGTTTTAATGTATGCTCCACTAAAGTTTCCAAAAATTCTGGCACGGATGGATTTATATATTTAAATTCATACCTATTAGTGTTTATCCACTGTAAACATGTGATTACATCTGTATCACCATAATTTTCAATCTTGCTTTCGAAAATCACATGACTTGGTTAAAATTCTTACAGTACTTGTAGCTTTCTAATATGCAAGTCTCTTTAGAGATATCACAACATATAGCAGAAAGAATATCGTTGACAGAATCATGAATCTTTATTCCTTCAAGTAACAATTTGAAGTTGTGGTGTATACAGTAGACACATACAGAATGTGTACCTTTTGGGCCTGCAAGTACACACCATCTCGGGCGAAGTTGTGCATATTTGGAAAAACCAATTTTAACATTTTGTTCCTTTTCGTTAAATTGTACATATAATTCTTTTAAATTGCACATTAATAGTCTCTTTTGGTGATGTTCCCTTCTCCCAGAGTCCTTGTCCTTTATGGATAATACCTTTTTTTTACCTGGACATACTCTACTATTTGATTCATCAAGATAAAATTTCTGAATTTTAGCAACGACATCCTTAGCTTTTATATAGAGCCTTTCCTGATTAAAGGCTCTATCGTCGCGAGCTGCGCTAATATTAAATAATCAATATTATTATCAATCTGAACCACAACAAAAAGATTTCTAGAGTTTCCATAAAAATATATGCTAATTAAAATCAACCAACAAAGTCCACAACCACAATGAAGGCTTATGAATAATCTCAAAGTCTAAAAGGTAAATACATACAGGTTTTATTATTGGTACGTGTAGTCCAAGGTTCACAGTAAGCAAATATACTCAGCATTTGGAAAAAAGTTTGAGTCCAATCTGTCCAGCGGGTTTCAAATATAGCGAAAAATAGGAAAAACCAAAAAGTAGCGTGCTTCATATGGGTCTCACTAGCCCTCTGAGGGCCATATAACTTCCAAATAGGAATTATCAGTAAAGACAAGGTACCTTTTACCACAGTAAAATGTTACACTGAATTACTTTTATACAAGGTGTTTTCTAGACAGGTACCAATATAAGCATTTTTTTTATATTTCGTAAAATGTATAGGGTGGTCTGTATATGTTCGTTTGTAGATATAAACGTGGCAGTCATAATACGTGGTTCGCTACTCTCTATCCTTCGTATACCTGCAGCAAAAAACTTTTGTTAAAGCTGGACGTTCGTCATAAGTAGAGAGACAGATCACCATGTTTTTTTATTACATTAAATAAATAATCACAGATATCTTTGGAAATAATTAATTTTAGACAAAATCGTTTTATAGTTTTTATGTCATTTCGTATTTCAAACAATTGTTTATATACCACAATTAGTAATATAGAGTATATCTTGATCTCCGTTGTCAATGACACCGGAGTTCAAGACGTTCTTGATTTCCGTTGTTGTTGGCAACGTAAATAATTTGATGTTGCATTATAGCCACATGCATGCATGCATGCTGCTTTTTATCACTTATAATTACACGAGAGCTTTTTTTTGTCGAAGTAAACTTGACATTTCAATGAGAATTTTGTTGCCTGGCAATTTAACGAAAAAAACTGCCTTTGAAAAAATTACGAGTCCGTAGGACGAGTAATTTTTTCTGGCAGTTTTTTGAGTTAAATTGCCTAAAGACAACAAAATTCGAATTATAAATGTCAAGTTTACTTCGACCCAAAAAAAAAGCTTGAGTGTAATTCGGTAAGACAATTTAATGAATACGTAAATCACCAAATTAACAAATAAGGTATAAATTAGTTTATTTAATTTAACGGAAAAGTACAATTGTTAAAAACACAATTCTTATAAACAACTTGATTTTCAGAACTTTCGTTTTTTTTGTTAATAGTTTGCTGCATGCTGGTATTTTGAGCGGTGGTAGTAACTGTTTCCTGGATGGTAGTACGAATGGAACCAATGATTTCTCTATGATGTTCTTGATCTAACTGAAGGTACGGTTTTAATGACGATGGGTTGCTATGACCCGTAATTTTCACAAGTTTTTGTTCACCTACACCAGGTGATGGCTTTTTCAATTTCTCCACTCGAAGACTCTCCAAATCGCAACATTTTCACAGATTAGATACTTTTCTGACAACGCAAGATTGAGAAAAATTTGTTTACAATTTTGGTTGTTATGCAAGGGTTGCTAGAGACCGATGATGCAGACCTACTAGAATCAGACGCTTTCAAAAGTTAGGTTCCGTTTTGTCGCTAGAAAAGTTTGGGCAAACTTTTTTCGCTGTTATAATGACAAAAACACCGCAGCTTATGAGATTGTGTATGAATTAAATTGTCTCCTTAGTTATGCGTATGATGACACAGACAAGGCAACTTGCTTCTTTATGCAATAAATTCGGATGGATTTTAAAAGGGAGAAATTAGGATTGAA
Organism: Agrypnus murinus; assembly: GCA_929113105.1. NCBI lineage: Eukaryota > Metazoa > Arthropoda > Insecta > Coleoptera > Elateridae > Agrypnus > Agrypnus murinus. The sequence continues at coordinate 37,050,420 of OV816028.1, read as the reverse complement.
ATACGAAATAAAATAAAACAACTTGCAATACGGAGATCAAGCTTCTTTAAATCCTAATTACATAATAGTTATTTATGTATTAAGGGCATAAAGAAGCTTTTATGGCCAGAACCGTTATTTCTAGCCCGAGGCGTCAGCCGAGGGCTAGGAAAAGGCTGTAGGGCCATAAAAGCAAGTTATGCCCGAAATGCATACACTATTTTATGCACAGATTGTTTTTATCTCAAATCTATTATTGTGTAAAAAATATAATTAAATGAGTACGTAGGTTACATCAAGCCGCTGTACGTATACTTATGTGCATATATACGAAGTACGTTACTATAGTTACTATCTAAAATACTTAATTTCAGCTTATTTTCATTGGTGATAAGTTTACAAATTATATTAAGAACCAATCAAGTTCTACCACGACCTTCTGGATTTCACGAGACGAAGTCTCTTATCCGGCCTGCGCACTCCATTAGTTCAAGTGTTTCTCCGCTGGCGCCACCAAACACGAAAATGCGGAAACGGATATATAACACGTAAACGCCAATTTCAAACTACGCTAACTTCGCGCGCTTTTATACTTTTTGTCCGTTTTGCGCGTATTGTCAATAAATTATATTTTCCTAATCTTTTAAGGTAGTTTTCTTTATTTTTTAATATAATTACGTTATTTCCTTATTTGTTTAAATTTTCGTAGTTTTTTTGCTGTTTTTTCGTTCACTTTAGTAATGGTAAACACTAGCAGAAAAAAGTATAACTGCCGCAATGCAATGTGTAATAGTACTGATCCTACAATATCATTTCATGAATTTCCTTCAAATTATACCTACCTTACGAGAAAAATGGTTTCAAATCTTACGTTGGGGTTATGGACACCAACACTCAACAGCAAAATAATATATACTTCTTTATTTCGACAGATCAACAATTACAACTACCTGAAAGAGTCAATTTCTACATCGAACTTCCTAAAAATATAACAGAATTAACAAAAGAACTCCAAACCTTATCTATGCATCGCGATTGCGAATTCTTTCAGCATCTGTAGCCCTTCTGGCAGGATACATTGCAAAAAAACTGAAGAAAGGATTGAATGTCAATAGCCTATTAGATTCTCTGTTAGCTGCCTCGTGTTCAAATTCACTGATAGGAATTGTAAATCTTCAAAACAGAGGTGCCTTAAAATACTCCACTAGAAAATTTACACTTTTAATCAACGAAATAATCGAACTTGTAATACATATTGTAGAACATTTACCTGGAGAATGTAATCCGTCTAATATTCTAATATCACTAGGTATTTCTAACTCCAATTGCTATTTCACAGTTTTTGGCTTGCCACGACCACAAGCAGGAACTTAGTAATATAATTCTTTAAAAATTGCTAAAACCTTGTTTGGCAAACAGAAACATTGCAAAAACGTGAACAGATAATGTACTTACTGCTCACTATCTCTATATCCTAAATCCAGCTCACGGGAAGTTATAAAATTGTAATTTCAATAATGTTATTGAACTTGTAAATTAATTTTAATAACATAATTAATTTAATTATATAAATTTATTTAATTAATTCGCAAAATATTTACGTAAACACGCAATGCTTGACATTTGTAAGGGTTATCTAACCTATATATCTTCAAGTGACAAATAAACATCAGCATGTCAGCTAGCGCCAAAACGGCGAAATTTTGCGTTTTCTCAGAAACAAAGTTTATATGGGAAATCGTAAAAGTGCCCAGGCCGGATAAGAGACTTCGTCTCGTGAAATCTAGAAGGTCGTGAGTTCTACAAATACAGCTCTGACATTTAATTGACGTTTCATTATTGCCCGTCGGATCATAAAGAGGCAAGATATATACAGGTCTGGTAGAGCAGCTCGCCGCCATTTTGTTGGAGCTAATTGCTAGTTTAAAAAAAACACTAGATTGCAGCATCATATCAAGATCTGTCAATAAATTGTCATCAATCTGACAATTCTGAAGTTTTTTTAAAATTCGAATTTCTTGTGCAAGTTATTTGTCTTATTTTAACTTTAGTGTTAGCTTGTTGCGTTATTTTGACTTTAGTGTTAGCTTGTTGCTGTGTTTTTTTTCATTTTAAGTGGCATTTATTACCACTGTGAAAAATGAAGAAGTGTAAATTTTGCGGCTTCGTGAAACTTTTAAAGGAAGATTTGGCCATCTTTCACGTACCAAAGGTAAAATGTAAATTAATATTCGATTTCAAACAGGGTTTATATTTGTAACATTATTTTATAGGATACGAATAAGCGTAACAAATGGACTATGTCTACGGGCACAATTTTAAACAAAAATGACTTCGTCTGCATGAAGCATTTTGAAAAGAGGATTCGCAATAATTGCAAGTGATGAATTTTAAAACACAATTCACATTAAAACAGAAATTAATAAATAATAATAATAATTAACTACACTAATGTATTTCTAAACACGTGGCATTCGTGGCAAATGATAGATACATAACCTAAAATTAAAATTTGTGTCAATTTTTGAAGTACCTTGGTAAGGTTGCGCCATCTATTTTCCACAAAGTAAACGGCTTACTAGCTCTCATTTTTGACACAATTATTTACATTGAAACATAGGCAAGCTGTTCTACCAGACGTCTATATATCTTGTAAAGAGGCCCTTGGGGCATAAAGAGACAGTTATGTTTAGATAGATCTATCAATATTAATAGTCTAATTATAATGCATCTGTGCATAATATATATTGTGCATAATATATATTATGCACTCCAGCAGCGTGCCGTGCATACGAGACAGTGGAAGCAGTCCCGATATGACGTATGCGCTATCACGCTCGTACACATTGCGTATGAGCGTTTATAGCGCATACGTAGTATCGCGACTGCTTCGTATGCACTGCACGCTGCTGATGCACTCATTAAAGGCTACATCATACTAAAATTTTAGAAAAATCTAAAATTTGAGGGCAACCAAATTCGGAGGTTTTTGATGGAATGACCCAGCTGTACTTTGTAACTACCCAAAAAAAACATCAGAAAATTCGTTGCCGTTTTTATTTTGTACAGAATCGTTAATTCAACTAAATTTTGTTTTGTTACCTTTATTTCATAGGAATTCTTCGTCAAATAGTTAAAAATAGGTCGTTATAGTTGCTCAAATAATGAATCACCCTTATGTATAAAGTCAAGTCCACCAATCAAGTGTAGTTGTAGACTGGAGAGAAACTTTTTAAAACCTCTGCAACATAACAACAACCCAAACATAACCTTAAACTAAAATTAGTGCAGATTACTGTTTGATAGTTTTAATAACATTTTACATAATATACACATAAAGTAATATCCCAAGCCAAAAGCCAAAAGCCATGGATGAAAATAATCTGTATGCATTAAATTGGAGCAATCACACGAATCATATAAGATTAGCATTTGAATCTTTATTTTCAAAAAATGAATTGGTCGATGTTACACTAACCTGTGAAGGCAAGAAAGTTGGTGCTCACAAAGTATTATTGTCAGCATGTAGTACTTACTTTCTTAATTTGTTTCGAGATAACCCTTGCCAACATCCAATCGTAATACTAAAAGATGTAAGATTCCAAAATTTAATGCACATATTACAATTTATATACAATGGTGAAGTGAGTGTTGCTACTGAGAATTTAGATCATTTTCTAAAAACTGCTGAACTATTGCAAATAAGTGGTTTAACTGATAGTGAAAATGAAAGTGCTAAATCAATAGATAATCAAATCATCGAAAACTCACCATCATCAAAACCAGACAGTATTACAGAAAAAAGTTCCAAAGGACATAGGCAAAAGAAAAGACAGTCTTTGGAAGAAGACCTTAATAATAGTAGACTAGAGGGAAATACTTGCTATAAAAAGAAGAGAGAAAATGAATCTCAAATTGATGTTAAAATAAAACTAGAAGGTAATATATTAGATGTAGAAGAAGGTGAACAAGCTAGAACACCTGAGAACTTTGATGATGGCAGTTTAGAAGAAGATACAGTCTTCCAGAGAAAAGAAATAAGTAATGATTTACAAGCCAGTATTAAAATAAAGCAAGAACATACCACAATATTAGATGTAGAAGAAGAGCATAATCAAAGAGAGAGTGTTTTTGAAATTGATAAACAAAATGAAACAATATCAATAGCTAATACCTTTCAACCAGGTGAGTAGTTCTCAACTTAAAATTGAAATTGATTGTAATGAAGTTTTAATACTTATAAAACATTAGTAATGGTAGAAATATAAACAAATTTAAAAAGTTGTGCATTAGAGATGTTGAAGAATAATTCTTTTCTCAATTGCATAACCGATGTTCAATTTATTTAAGATACCTACCTATTTGTTACAATGGTAAAATTGTTGTAAACTAAAACACTAATAGCTGGACTCAGCACTAATGCTATTCCTAAGTTATACCAGCTATATACCACTAAACCAGCCAAACAGAACACAAAAACCTTTGAGAACAACTTGGGAAACTTTTAGTGAATCTTATTTTAGTTAGTATTTTTCATTTCTTTTGGCACCACACAAAAATCACAATAATTGATTTCTAGAATAAAAATAATATTACAGCAATGCCCTGATTAGTATGAATAATCTTATTGATCCTGCAAAACATTATATGAATTTGTACTATTCAAAGCTATTATAACACAAAATAATCGTAATAAGATATATGTGATACAATATTTCTATGTTCTTGATGTGTATCTGTTTATTCATATGTTGGCTGCGCCATCAGTCTCTGGAGACCTATGCGATAGTTTTCTGCAGTGTACAGGACGTTTTCGCAAACTTTTTTTTTATGTGCATGATCTGTAACTTGAGTTTAAGTTTTTTTTCTTGAATATTCACATTTACAAAGGATTAATATCGAACTCTGGAGACCTATAAGTATGACTATAGTACGGGAATGGTATTTGAAAGCTATAGCGCATGGACAAGTTTATTGCTGTGTATTCTATGTGTTAAAATTGGATAATACTTTTATAGAGAACCAGTGTTAGAAGATTACTTAATGGTTATGACAGCAGTTGAAATTGAAGAAGGCTGTGAAATGGAAACAGAAGAAAATGAAAATATTAGTACTGACGACTCAGTGGGTGATACAAAATTATTTATCTAGGTCAGAGGTCGCCAAACTTCTTTTTCGTTTGTTGACCCCTTCAACAGTTTCTTGACTTTTTATCAACCCCCTCTATTTTACTATTATGTAATTATAATAGAACAAGCAAAAAAGATGCTCGTGAAAAAAGATGTGTTTTTAGGTTATTCATTTTATAGTTGCAGTGTTTATTGTATATACCGGGTGTCCAAAAAGTGTGGAAACGCCTGAATTTCTCTAGAACGACACATTAGATTACAAAAAGAAAAAACACGTGTTCCTTTATTTTTTGAAACCTATTCAGTCATGATATGCAAACATCACCCCCACCCCCCTGGGGGTTGGGGCGGGAGTAAGTTGCGAAAACTTAAATGGGAACACCTATTTTTTATTGCACTTTTGCATTCTCCATAAAAAACTGTTCTCAAATTGTAAATTTCGCCCCCCACCCCCGACCCCTCTTGGGGGTGGAAAGATGGAAAATTGCAGAAAAACGATCTTTTTTTACTTTTTTTTTCCTCCAAAGTTTTTTTTGTGATTTACAAATTGTCCGCCACCCCCCCGTCCCCACTCCTTTGAGGGTGGAAATTTTAGAAGGAAAAAAAAGTAAAAAAAGATCGTTTTTCTGCGGACATGTGCAATTTTCCCTCTTTCCACCCCCAAGAGGGGTCGGGGGTGGGGGGGCGAAATTTGCAATTTGAGAACAGTTTTTTATGGAGAATGCAAAAGTGCAATAAAAAATAGGTGTTCCCATTTAAGTTTTCGCAACTTACTCCCGCCCCAACCCCCAGGGGGGTGGGGGTGATGTTTGCATATCATGACTGAATAGGTTTCAAAAAATAAAGGAACACGTGTTTTTTCTTTTTGTAATCTAATGTGTCGTTCTAGAGAAATTCAGGCGTTTCCACACTTTTTGGACACCCGGTATATACAATAAACACTGCGTAAACACTATTTACTATTTACGTAAACACGCAATGCTTGACATTTGTAAGGGTTATCTAACCTATATATCTTCAAGTGACAAATAAACATCAGCATGTCAGCTAGCGCCAAAACGGCGAAATTTTGCGTTTTCTCAGAAACAAAGTTTATATGGGAAATCGTAAAAGTGCCCAGGCCGGATAAGAGACTTCGTCTCGTGAAATCTAGAAGGTCGTGAGTTCTACAAATACAGCTCTGACATTTAATTGACGTTTCATTATTGCCCGTCGGATCATAAAGAGGCAAGATATATACAGGTCTGGTAGAGCAGCTCGCCGCCATTTTGTTGGAGCTAATTGCTAGTTTAAAAAAAACACTAGATTGCAGCATCATATCAAGATCTGTCAATAAATTGTCATCAATCTGACAATTCTGAAGTTTTTTTAAAATTCGAATTTCTTGTGCAAGTTATTTGTCTTATTTTAACTTTAGTGTTAGCTTGTTGCGTTATTTTGACTTTAGTGTTAGCTTGTTGCTGTGTTTTTTTTCATTTTAAGTGGCATTTATTACCACTGTGAAAAATGAAGAAGTGTAAATTTTGCGGCTTCGTGAAACTTTTAAAGGAAGATTTGGCCATCTTTCACGTACCAAAGGTAAAATGTAAATTAATATTCGATTTCAAACAGGGTTTATATTTGTAACATTATTTTATAGGATACGAATAAGCGTAACAAATGGACTATGTCTACGGGCACAATTTTAAACAAAAATGACTTCGTCTGCATGAAGCATTTTGAAAAGAGGATTCGCAATAATTGCAAGTGATGAATTTTAAAACACAATTCACATTAAAACAGAAATTAATAAATAATAATAATAATTAACTACACTAATGTATTTCTAAACACGTGGCATTCGTGGCAAATGATAGATACATAACCTAAAATTAAAATTTGTGTCAATTTTTGAAGTACCTTGGTAAGGTTGCGCCATCTATTTTCCACAAAGTAAACGGCTTACTAGCTCTCATTTTTGACACAATTATTTACATTGAAACATAGGCAAGCTGTTCTACCAGACGTCTATATATCTTGTAAAGAGGCCCTTGGGGCATAAAGAGACAGTTATGTTTAGATAGATCTATCAATATTAATAGTCTAATTATAATGCATCTGTGCATAATATATATTGTGCATAATATATATTATGCACTCCAGCAGCGTGCCGTGCATACGAGACAGTGGAAGCAGTCCCGATATGACGTATGCGCTATCACGCTCGTACACATTGCGTATGAGCGTTTATAGCGCATACGTAGTATCGCGACTGCTTCGTATGCACTGCACGCTGCTGATGCACTCATTAAAGGCTACATCATACTAAAATTTTAGAAAAATCTAAAATTTGAGGGCAACCAAATTCGGAGGTTTTTGATGGAATGACCCAGCTGTACTTTGTAACTACCCAAAAAAAACATCAGAAAATTCGTTGCCGTTTTTATTTTGTACAGAATCGTTAATTCAACTAAATTTTGTTTTGTTACCTTTATTTCATAGGAATTCTTCGTCAAATAGTTAAAAATAGGTCGTTATAGTTGCTCAAATAATGAATCACCCTATGTATAAAGTCAAGTCCACCAATCAAGTGTAGTTGTAGACTGGAGAGAAACTTTTTAAAACCTCTGCAACATAACAACAACCCAAACATAACCTTAAACTAAAATTAGTGCAGATTACTGTTTGATAGTTTTAATAACATTTTACATAATATACACATAAAGTAATATCCCAAGCCAAAAGCCAAAAGCCATGGATGAAAATAATCTGTATGCATTAAATTGGAGCAATCACACGAATCATATAAGATTAGCATTTGAATCTTTATTTTCAAAAAATGAATTGGTCGATGTTACACTAACCTGTGAAGGCAAGAAAGTTGGTGCTCACAAAGTATTATTGTCAGCATGTAGTACTTACTTTCTTAATTTGTTTCGAGATAACCCTTGCCAACATCCAATCGTAATACTAAAAGATGTAAGATTCCAAAATTTAATGCACATATTACAATTTATATACAATGGTGAAGTGAGTGTTGCTACTGAGAATTTAGATCATTTTCTAAAAACTGCTGAACTATTGCAAATAAGTGGTTTAACTGATAGTGAAAATGAAAGTGCTAAATCAATAGATAATCAAATCATCGAAAACTCACCATCATCAAAACCAGACAGTATTACAGAAAAAAGTTCCAAAGGACATAGGCAAAAGAAAAGACAGTCTTTGGAAGAAGACCTTAATAATAGTAGACTAGAGGGAAATACTTGCTATAAAAAGAAGAGAGAAAATGAATCTCAAATTGATGTTAAAATAAAACTAGAAGGTAATATATTAGATGTAGAAGAAGGTGAACAAGCTAGAACACCTGAGAACTTTGATGATGGCAGTTTAGAAGAAGATACAGTCTTCCAGAGAAAAGAAATAAGTAATGATTTACAAGCCAGTATTAAAATAAAGCAAGAACATACCACAATATTAGATGTAGAAGAAGAGCATAATCAAAGAGAGAGTGTTTTTGAAATTGATAAACAAAATGAAACAATATCAATAGCTAATACCTTTCAACCAGGTGAGTAGTTCTCAACTTAAAATTGAAATTGATTGTAATGAAGTTTTAATACTTATAAAACATTAGTAATGGTAGAAATATAAACAAATTTAAAAAGTTGTGCATTAGAGATGTTGAAGAATAATTCTTTTCTCAATTGCATAACCGATGTTCAATTTATTTAAGATACCTACCTATTTGTTACAATGGTAAAATTGTTGTAAACTAAAACACTAATAGCTGGACTCAGCACTAATGCTATTCCTAAGTTATACCAGCTATATACCACTAAACCAGCCAAACAGAACACAAAAACCTTTGAGAACAACTTGGGAAACTTTTAGTGAATCTTATTTTAGTTAGTATTTTTCATTTCTTTTGGCACCACACAAAAATCACAATAATTGATTTCTAGAATAAAAATAATATTACAGCAATGCCCTGATTAGTATGAATAATCTTATTGATCCTGCAAAACATTATATGAATTTGTACTATTCAAAGCTATTATAACACAAAATAATCGTAATAAGATATATGTGATACAATATTTCTATGTTCTTGATGTGTATCTGTTTATTCATATGTTGGCTGCGCCATCAGTCTCTGGAGACCTATGCGATAGTTTTCTGCAGTGTACAGGACGTTTTCGCAAACTTTTTTTTTATGTGCATGATCTGTAACTTGAGTTTAAGTTTTTTTTCTTGAATATTCACATTTACAAAGGATTAATATCGAACTCTGGAGACCTATAAGTATGACTATAGTACGGGAATGGTATTTGAAAGCTATAGCGCATGGACAAGTTTATTGCTGTGTATTCTATGTGTTAAAATTGGATAATACTTTTATAGAGAACCAGTGTTAGAAGATTACTTAATGGTTATGACAGCAGTTGAAATTGAAGAAGGCTGTGAAATGGAAACAGAAGAAAATGAAAATATTAGTACTGACGACTCAGTGGGTGATACAAAATTATTTATCTAGGTCAGAGGTCGCCAAACTTCTTTTTCGTTTGTTGACCCCTTCAACAGTTTCTTGACTTTTTATCAACCCCCTCTATTTTACTATTATGTAATTATAATAGAACAAGCAAAAAAGATGCTCGTGAAAAAAGATGTGTTTTTAGGTTATTCATTTTATAGTTGCAGTGTTTATTGTATATACCGGGTGTCCAAAAAGTGTGGAAACGCCTGAATTTCTCTAGAACGACACATTAGATTACAAAAAGAAAAAACACGTGTTCCTTTATTTTTTGAAACCTATTCAGTCATGATATGCAAACATCACCCCCACCCCCCTGGGGGTTGGGGCGGGAGTAAGTTGCGAAAACTTAAATGGGAACACCTATTTTTTATTGCACTTTTGCATTCTCCATAAAAAACTGTTCTCAAATTGTAAATTTCGCCCCCCCACCCCCGACCCCTCTTGGGGGTGGAAAGAGGGAAAATTGCAGAAAAACGATCTTTTTTTACTTTTTTTTTCCTCCAAAGTTTTTTTTGTGATTTACAAATTGTCCGCCACCCCCCCGTCCCCACTCCTTTGAGGGTGGAAATTTTAGAAGGAAAAAAAAGTAAAAAAAGATCGTTTTTCTGCGGACATGTGCAATTTTCCCTCTTTCCACCCCCAAGAGGGGTCGGGGGTGGGGGGGCGAAATTTGCAATTTGAGAACAGTTTTTTATGGAGAATGCAAAAGTGCAATAAAAAATAGGTGTTCCCATTTAAGTTTTCGCAACTTACTCTCGCCCCACCCCCCAGGGGGGGTGGCGGTGATGTTTGCATATCATGATTGAATAGGTTTCAAAAAATAAAGGAACACGTGTTTTTTCTTTTTGTAATCGGATGTGTCGTTCTCGAGAAATTCACGCGTTTCCACACTTTTTGGACACCTGGTATAAATATACACAATATAAATAAATACTCGAAATACAGCAGGAATCATCCATAACTATAAAATAAAAAAATAAATAATAAAAAAATGTAAACAAATTCTAAACAGAATAAGCAAATACGTTTAAAATACTGATAGTATCTTGGTATACTAATTGCAATTAAGTCAGCAAATAAATAAACAAACAATAAATTATGTCAACACGATCTAAAAATAATACAAAGATGAAAACTAATGAAGAAAAGGAAGACGAGAAAGTTAACCACGCGAACGTTTCCGCAAAGACGAATACGAAAGAAGAAAACGAAAATGAAACAAATTAACCACTCGAATATTTTTGCAGAATTGGTAGAAATATAAACTATGCTAGAGAATCTAAATAATAAAATGATGAAAATCGGTACTATGAAAAATGAATTTAAGTCACTAAAGCGATCATTGGAAATGAAGTCTGCTCAATATGATGGCGTTATTAAAAATTAGATTTAAAAAACAAAGAAAATATTGAACTAAAGAAAAAGATTGATCGTTTTGAAAACAATATCACACAACAAAATGAAATAGCTGAAACTACATCTACTAAAGTTATCAACCTTGACCAGTATATACACAATAAAAATATTGAAATTCTTGGATATCCAGTAAAACCAAATGAAAATTGTAAAGATATAGTTATCAAAATTGCAAAAGAAATGAAAATTAAGGTATCAGAAGAGGAGATTTACATAGCACACAGATTACCAGCTCCTCGAGGAAAGAATATCCCACCTACTATAATTGCAACATTTATAACTAGAACACATCGGGATTTATATCTCAATCGAAAACATTTAGTGATAACCAATAATAATTTGAAAGATTTAAATATTGGTGAAGTGTTATACATAAATGCGGAAACAAAACAATTATTATAGTTATGCAAAAAAATGGCACGTGAAAACAAATATAAATTTGTCTGGTTTAAGAATTCAAAAATATTTATTAAAAAATTAGAAAATACTCAAACGATTGTAATTAGAAATAAGAATGATCTTGATAAAATAATTACCACCTAAAAGATACAAGAAAGTATACATCTACTATCTAAATTTTATATAATTCTAACATACCGTAATGGAAATTGAATAATTAAATAATTTAGAAAATTCAGAAATTGAAACTAAAACTTTTAATAATGCAAATGAATATAATATTTTTACAAAAAAAATTAATTGTCATACATTTAACATTTTTCATACTAATATTCGAAGAATAAATAAAAATTTAGATGAGCTGAGGGTATTACTTTCTTCTATAGATAAAAGATATCATATAATAGCTTGTACTGAAACTCGTATAATTGAAAATATTGATTTATATTGCCTTGATGGATACACCACCTACTATAATAATAGTCAACTAAATCAGAATGATGGGGTAATTATATTTATAAATAATAATATAACTCACACTTCATCAAGGCCGTACCCAGAGAAAAATTTCGGGGGGGGGGTTTGGTTCTAAAGTAAATAATGCAATGTAATACATTTTACCAAATTTTATTACACATCATATAAATTACAGTGAAGTATCGCTAATTCGGACTAATTAAAACAAGGGCAATCAGAATCATCGCGATTTTCGGATTACCGCGTCTGTAGAGTTTACTATGTTCTATTTGTAAATAAATGCAATTAAATCATTCTGCAAAAACATTTATTTAAAAATAAATAAAACTACAACAATATTTATGCAAAAACTGTTTTAAAAACACAAAAAATAACATTCCGCATTAATATGTCATTAAAAAAAGCGGTGATTTTTGCTGGTTTCGTGTTTTTTGAACTTAATACGTTAGATATAATTAGATAGATATGGCATACATAAAAATCTTTTTATGTATGCCGGAGATACATAAAGTCGCAATTCGTAAAAGAAATATCAATTCTTTTTTAACTTAAACCTTTCTAACTAATATGAACTGTGAAGTTGCAATGTAACCACTTTTAAAAAATACGTGACTTTTTATAATAAGAATTTGTCAGACATAAATATAACGTAAACATAAATAAAATAAAATCTTATTTATCTTATCTACAACGGTAGTTTTGTATCAAATTACACATCTGAATACCCATTGCATTAGTTACTATAAACAAAACTTGATGAATAAAAACAATTAATTCTAAAGTTCGAATTATCAAAACCTTAAATCCGGATTACAATGAAACCAATGTAAATAACTTGCTGGTCCAGATTATAGTGATATTCAAATTAACGTAGATTCGGATCAACGAGGCTTCACTGTATATGCATCACAGTAGAATATCTAAACTTCGTTATATGTCATTCACAATACAAAATCCAATTTCCCTTGACCTGTTTTACTAAAGTTGGTAAATTAAGTTAATGTTTGTTGTAACTTGTTTTTTATATAAAATACAGCTGTATATATTTTATTATTTAGTACATTCCAGTTCAGGGCTACTATGAATAGTTTATATTTAGAAAAACTAAGGGTGTTTAAACAAAATTGAAAAATGTGAATTAGTGTATGGGATGTACATAAAACTAGCTGATTTTCACATTATTCCAGATATATTTTACAGATTTCGGGGGGGTTTCAACCCCCCTAACCCCCCCTGGGCACGGCCTTGCACTTCATGTATACATATAATCAACAATTTTAAATTTTTAAGAATTGAATGTAGTCATAATTTTAATATTGCAATAACAATAATATATAAACCTCCTCCTATAGAGATAATAATGAATTTTTACAATACCTAAAACCAGGGGTCTTTATTGGCTGTCATCGAAATCTTTTGCGATCCCGCAATCATTGCAGTCTTTGAAATCGAATGTAGTAGAGGTGGTGCCATCTTGAAAATCACTTTTCAAACATTCACATGTCAGTAAAGAAAAAACTTGCAATTTAGAAATCACCTCGCAGTCCTCGGAAATCATAGATGTTGCGAAAGCAATCCTTGAAAATCGTAGAGATTGCGAGAAAATCTTGGTTTTCGGTACGAGAGGTCAACTCAACCACTCGCCTCAATAAATGTACATTTTGGCGGCAATCGCACGCAAATCCTTAGCAATCACAAGGAAGTCACGCAGTCTTTATTAGCAATAAGCGAAATCTTTGGCAAACCCGCAATCATCATCGCAGTCGTCGAAATCACTTTTCAAACGCGAAAAGAAAAAATGCGCAATTTAGAAATCACCTTGCAGTCCTCGGAAATCATAGGTGTTGCGAAAGCAATCCTTGGAAGTCGTAGAGATTTAAAGGCAATCCTTGAAAATCATAGAGATTGCGAAGGCAATCTTCGGAATCGTAGATATTGCAAGGAAATCTTGGATTTTGGCAATACATGTACATTTTTTGGAAGAGTGGTTGACCCCTCGCCTAAAACAATATATTAGCTCAAAATATAAAACTAATAATGAGATATTGACTGGAGACATAAACATAGATATATTAAGTAAAAACAATAACATTACACACGAATATTTAAATTTGATGAATGAATATGGTTTTCATTCATATATTAATGATTATACAACTCATAATAAAATTAGCCAATAGTAGTTGCGAATTATCCTAGTTACCACATATAGATAAGTGAATATACGCTTCACGACGTTGTATAATCGTTTCGGTATTTCCAAGCCTGCAACACTATTGGTTCAAGCAATCGTTGTCAGAGTAACAATTATTTTGAAGTCATCGACATACCTGTGCATGCAATAAATTAAATTAATCTGTCAAAAAAGCATCGCTTTTGAAAGTAAAAATAATAGTTGATTCTAAATTTTATTTGTTATATAATCGTATCGAATACCACTAGAGCAACCGAAAATAATCTTATACCTACCTCGCGACACGACGTATTCCTTAAAACACCACTCCAGCTACGCTGTCGTGGTGTTTCGCAGAATACGTCTCGTCGCTCGGTAGGTATAATCGATTATTTTCGTTTGCTCTCGTGGTATTAAAACTGATTATACAAGGGTGACACAAAATACAAAATCTTGTTTGGATCACTATTTTATTAAATCAAACCTTAACAATAAAATATTTCCCGTAATATTACAATCTAAAATAACAAACCATTATCCAATTTGTCTAAACATACAACTAATAAAACTGCCAATTAAAGTTACAAACAAAAAATCAAAATAGTATATAAATTATAACAAATTAACAGAGCTGGGTAATGCTACAAACTGGGATGAAATTATCCATAACATGGATATAGACAAATCAATAAATAATGTTGTTTTAAAGATGCAAACACTGACAGATCAGGCAACAGTTCAAAAATATACAACAAACAAAAGAAAAAGATCACCATGGATTACAGACAGGCTTGTTAAAGCAATAAATGTAAGAGATAACCTTTACCGTTGACATTTAATAGATCCTACTAACTATAACATCTTAAATATATATGAAAGATATAAAAATGAAATCCCAAAACTAATTAAACTAGCATAAAATAAGTATTACAGTAAAGAACTTAATAATAATCAAAATCCTTCAAATATATGGAAAATAGCTAATAAATTCATAAACAAGAACAAAAGTAGAGAAAAAATTAATAACATCAAGATAAATGATCAAATATCCAATGATCCACAAATAATTGCAGAGCAATTTAAGAATTACTTCATACAAATAGGAGAAAATTTATCAAAAAAAAATTAAAACTGATAACATTTTTACAATTGAAAATATTACTATAAATGAATACACTATGTTTTTAGAACCAACTGATGAAGATGAAGTAAAGCAAATCATTAACAAATTAAATAATACAAATTCATATGGGGTTGATGGTATATCCATAAAAACAATTAAAAGCCTATTAAACGCAATTATACCAACATTAAAAAAAAATTTTAACAATTGTTTAAATAAAGGTTACTTCCCTACAACTTAAAAAAAATCTATAGTAACGCCGGTTTTTAAAAAGGTAACAAATTAAAAATTAATAATTATCGACCAATCTCTATTATCAGTAATCTAGGCAAGATCTTAGAAAAAAATTATTGCCAAATGCCTTTTATGCTTTTTTACAAAATACCAGTTGCTATCAGATCAACAGTATGGTTTCAGACCGAATAAGTCAACACATGATGCTATTATTGAATTAACTATTAACATATACAAATCCCTAAATAACTCTCAGAAATCTATGGCGATATTTTTACCCTGCTAAAGCTTTTGATACGGTTGACCATGGATGCTTATTAGCTAAGCTAGAATGATATGGCATAAGAGGTGTTTTTTGCTTCTCAATAATTACTTAGAAAATAGAATGCAAATCACCAAAATATCTGACATAATTAGTTCAACAAAACAGATTGGAACTTGTGGAATCCCTCAAGGAACAATACTAGGTCCATTACTGTTTATAATTTACATAAATGATTTACTTTTGTATAATCTAAATTGCAACTTCTTCTCTTACGCAGATGACACTGCCTTATATTATGATTGCAATTCGTGGTCAGATATGAATGAATTAGCAATGGCTGATTTACGACAAATTAAGAACTGGTTAGATAACAACAAGCTCTCATTAAATATTGAAAAATCTCATTTTTACATTTTACATTAATTCGCAACCTAATTTTGAATACCTAACAATTCATAAACTTAACTGTAATCTAATTAATTGCACTTGTAATATGCTAATTACTAAAAAAAAATATATGACATACCTAGGAGTGATTTTTGATGACCATATTTGATGGAATCTACAAATAAATGCAGTTTGCAATAAACTTAGGAAAACTTTATATACAGTGCGAGTGTGAAGTCTGGAACTATCGCAATAAATCATTTATTAAACGTTTTTGAAAAAAATCCTCGAACACGTGAAATTTTTATCTTAAATGAGACATATTTTACTGTAATCGTCACTTAAAGATTGTCATTGTGTTTTTGAGTGATGAAGTAAGCGATAATTTTTTTAAATGGAAACCCTAGTTTTTTATGGTGAATTTGGAAAAAACATGAAATTCTTAGACCAAATATGATAAAAAAGTGTGATATTGTATTTTTTTATTTGGAAGATATTGTACATAATAGTAATGAAAAATCGAAAACACCTCAAATAGGTCAATGATTTGATAGCTTATTTACTGTTTCATTGCGTATAATGTATTGAAATTATTAATGAAATACAAAAGAAACAAGAAATAACAAAGTAAAGAAAAACAATTAAATTAAATGTTCGAACTGACCACCATTTTGTGCAAGGCAGTTCCCGAGTCTGTACTGAAATTAGTCACGAACTTCATGCAAAGTCTCGGGTGGAATTAATCTTATTTCTGTGAGAATTCTTTGCTGTAGCTCTTCTACTGTCTGTGGGCGGTTTATGTAAACCTTACTCTTTAGATAGCCCCATAAAAAAAAATCCATCGAAGTTAGGTCGGGTGATCTCGGAGGCCACTCAACAGTTCCCCTTCTGCCTATCCATCTACCAGGAAGAATTTCGTTTAAATAATTCCTAACACCAATAGCAAAATGTGGCGGAGCACCATCTTGCTGAAACCATAATGTATCACTTGGTAGATCTGGATCTTCATTGTTCGGATAAAGCACCGCAAGAGCAGGAATTAAATCGTTTCTTAAGAAATCCAAATACTTTTCACTTGTCAATGAACCCTCGATAAAAAATGGTCCTAGAATTCTATCCCCTACAATTCCTGCCTAAACGTTGAATTTTTGAGGAAACTGCGTGTGCATCTCGTTCATCCAGCGCGAATTTTCAGGTGCCCAATATCGATAGTTATGACGATTCACTGTCCCATTAAGGTGAAATGTTGCTTCATCAGAAAAAATGATGCGATTTGAAAAGTCGCCATCGATATTGCACCTCACAGAACTCTGTTCTGCGATCAGGATCATCTCCGTTAAGCTCTTGCACTAATTGAACTTTGTAGGGATGCCATTTATGTTTCTTTAAAACCTTTATAACTGACCTTTGAGAAATGTCATTATTTGCGGCTAGTTCTCTTGTAGTTCCATGGGGATTTTCTTGTAGAGACAACAGAATATCTAATTCGTTACCTTCTTCGGTTGTTGGACGACCACCCCTATGGCGATCTCTCATGTCCTAGTTCAGAAAACTTTCTTCCTATTTTGAAAACTGTCGCTCTTGTGATAGGTTCTTTATCAGGATACTTATTAAATATCTCACAAACCTCTTGTTGTGTTCTAGTACGGTCACCACATCCTCTCAATATTAAAATTTCAATTCGCTCTTTTTCAGTCAAATATCGCATCATTAATTACTGAATTACGTAAAAAAGCCCACAATAAAAACAGAAAAACAAACTGTCATAATTTTAATGCTGTCAATTGTTACATGGCTACTTGATTTTTTATTAAAACTTGGAACTCTTGATTGTTATTAGATTTTTGTTGTAAAACTTTAATGGCAATTATCTCGAAAATTTCAAAACACAGTACCATACTTTTTTAGCATATTTGGTCTTAGAATTTCATGCTCTTTCCAAATTCATCATAAAACATTAGGGTTTCCATTTAAAAACATTATCGCTTACGTCATAACTCAAAAACAAAAGACGATCTTTAAGTGACGATTACAGTAAAATATGTCTCATTTAAGATAAAAATTGACATGTTCGAGGATTTTTTTCAAAAACGTTTAATAAACGATTTATTGCGATAGTTCCAGATTTTACACTCGCACTGTATATTCAAACAACTAACAGAAATATTCACACTAAACTATCTAAAAACTTTCTATTATGGATTAGTACAATCAATAATACAATACGGTATTTTAATTTGCCGCCCAAACCCATATAAATAAACTTAAAATATTGCATAAAAAATTTTAAAAATAATAACTTTTATTCACAATCGATACATAATGTGTTCATTACTGACATTTAAAAAGTTAGAAAGTAGTTTATTATACACCATAGTCAATAATAAGTTCTCTTGGTTAGTAATGAGTTCTAAATATTCTCAACAGATGGCAGAAGTTTTCGTATCTATCTTTACTTTTAGCAGGTAATAAACAGTCAGTCACTGTTTTAGCAACTTCTCGCAATTCCGGTGGTGTGAAACTTACATCAGTTTCAGTTTAGTAGTGACACGAATTTACTTTGACAATTGTTGCTGCAATTGTCATTTTATCGCCACCTGAATAAAAACGCTGGTGTTGTGTCCTACATATATCAAGTATAAGGTATCAATGTAAGAACATAATTATGTACGATTGTGAATAAAATAGTATACATACCTCGGCGGGAAGACATTACGCGTCGAGCAATTGCTGCCCTTGGCGCTTCGCGCCTCGGGCAGCAACATTGCTCTCCGCTTAATGTTCTACTTCCCGCCTCGGTAAGTAATCTACTATTAAGCCATTAATATATTCGTCAGAAATGATTTTTCAGGATGTGCAGGTATTTACGATTGAGTAAATGTATATATACGCTATTGCAAAATATGTATCACAAAATATTAAATCAATACAAATAATAAATCGTAACTATGAAACTAGAGGAACAAAACAACGCTTGGCTATTCCAGCTAAATTTAATAAAGAAAAATACCTTTTATAAAAAACACAGCAACAAAATATATAATACTTTTAATGAATATTTAAAAAAAATACAAAGTGAGATAACTTACAACAACAAAAAAAACTACAGAACATTGTTGTTCTAGGTGGTGTATCCACCATTAAATGGATGGGTTGTTTATTTAATTTTTAATATAATTGTTTATGTTTATTTTGTAACTTACTTACTTACTTCCTCCGGCGCTATATCCCCACTTGGGATTTGGCCTTTTCGATCACTTTTCCCCATTGTTTTCTATTTAACACTCTGACTCGCCAGTTCTTAATACTCAATTTCTTTATATCTTCTTTAACTTGATCGTTCCATCTGCTAATAGGTCGTCCTATTCTTCTTTTCCCTTGCGGTTTCCATTCGTTAAGGATGTTTGGTGCTCTTGTATTTGGCATTCTAAGTAGGTGCCCAAACCAGCTAATTCTTCTTGATTTGATAAAGTTTATAATTGTTCGGTTTTTTATTAACTGTTCTAATTCAAAGTTCATTCGCGGTCTCCACGCTCCATCAGTTTCGCGCACTCCGCCGTATATTTTACGAAGAATTTTTCTTTCAAAGGCACTTATACGTTTTATGTTTTTATCACTTAACATCCTTAACGTACCTTAGTTTTTGCAACGTTTATATTTAGTCCTCTCTTTTCCGCTTCTGGTTGTAATTTCCATTTCATCTAGCGCTTTATGGCTTCTTGCTGTTCTTACTAGGTCATCTGCATATATACTAATCTGTGTTGATTTGTTGTTTATCCATCCATTTACCTTTGCTTTCGTTATGCAAGCTTCCAGAGCAAGGTTAAAGAGTGTAGCTGATAGGACGTCTCCTTGTCTTACACCATTGTTTATGCAGAAAGTATCTGATTGTTGTCCTTCTATTTCAACTGTTGCTTGAGATCCATAAATGGTCATTTGTACTAGATTTATTAGTTTGGTGGGAATTCCTAGATTACTCATGTCTTTGAATAGTGTTGATCTTGTAATTTTGTCGAAAGCTTGTTTGAAATCTATAAACATGTGGTACAGTGTGATGTTATATTCTCTGCTTTTCTCTATTGATTGTCTAATTATGTGCAGGTTGTCTATTGTTCCTCGACTTGGCCTAAAACCATTTTGCTTCTCATCTAGTACTTTTTCTGAATAGAACGATAGTTTGCGGTTTATTGTACATGCTAAAATTTTATAAACGATGCTTAACAGTGTTATTGGTCTGTAATTCTCACATTTGGCTTTATCACCTTTTTTGTGTATAGGGCAATTCACGCCTGTTTTCCAGTCTTCTGGCATTTTTTCCGTTGCCCAGATATGTTGAATTCGTTTAAAGATTCGCTCCGGGGGCTTTGTTGTTTCTCATATCTCTTATTATTTTGTTTACTTCTTTTAAAGTTGGCATTTGTAGTTGTATGTTGTCATTTGTAATTTCTGTTTTTTCTTCTGCTTTTGTGTTGCCATTTAGTGCTTCATCAAAATATTCCTTCCAACATTTTAACATTTCTTTTGTTTCTATCTCGATCTTACCCTTTTTGTTTTTACATCTGTTCATTTTTGGTTTGTAATTTTCTGTTAGTCTTTTTACACTTTCAAAGAATTTTCTGTTGTCGGTTTTTCTCCTTATATCAGTAAGTGCTTCTAATTTGCTTTTAATGGCTGCATTTTTCTTTTGCTTGCACAATTTTGCAGCTTTTTTACGAGCTTCTCTATAATTGTTTTCGGTTGCTTCTGTACAGTTATTCAGATATTTCATTCGGCACTCATTTTTAAATTTAATTTTATGTAGGCATTCTTGGTCAAACCATTCTTTGTTACGGTTTTTAACCGGTGGTATAAAATGGCTTACTGTTTCTGTTAACGTTGTTTTTATAGTCTTCCATTCTTCTTCGATATCTTCTGATGGTTGTTTTCTTTCTAATTGCATTTGTATTTGATGACGTAGCTCTTTTGTGTCTATTTTCTCTACGTTTTCTGTATTCCATTTTTGTTTTCTTTTTGCTCTATGTTCATTGATCAATGCTATACGTGGATGTAGTTTTGCTCTTACATATGATCGCTGTCACAGTTTGCCTTTCTGTATGATCTTACATCATGTATTGATGATGCCCACCTGGATGAAGTTAGGACGTGATCAATTTGCTTTACATCTTTAGTTCTTGGTATTATCCAAGTTCCCAAGTGAATTTTCGGATGTTCGAAAAATGTACTGCTGATTTTTAGATTCATTGCTTCGGCAAATTCACATAATTTTAGTCCATTTCGATTTGTTTCCTTATGTATTGTGAATTTACCAGCTACATTTTTTATACCATCTTCTTTACCTATTTTAGCGTTGTAATCACCTAAAACAATTAACATGTCATGTTTTGGGGTTTTTTCGCACACTTTGTATAATTCACTGTAAAATTCGTCTACTTCTTCTTCCGTTGATACTTCTGTGGGCGAGTATACACAAATAAATGTTATGTTGCAAAATTTACTTTTCATTCTTACTTTACAGATTCTATTACTCACGGGTTCAAATCCTAATAGGCTTTTATGAGCTTGTTTGCTTAAAAAGAAGCCCACTCAGCGCTCACCTTGTTTGATTTTGTTGCCGCTATATAAGAATGTATATCTTGGTTTGTTTATTACTCCTTCATCCTTCCATCGCACTTCTTGTACTGCAAGGATATCTATTTTGTACTCCTCTATGACTTTAGATACTTCTGTCATTTTACCGGCTTTCAGCATTGTGTTTACATTCCAAGTTCCAAAGTATGTATTATTATATGATCGACTTTTCTTAGCAGATTTATTTTTACAGGGATAGCTTGCTAAGCTTTCGCCTAACCCCTCAGGGGGGGTGGTTTTTAACTGAGTTTGCTTAACTGTTGTTCATGGGTTCGTGTAGAGTGTCTCGGTCGTCATCGTTGGTGGGTTATTTCCTTCTTTATTTATTATTTGCTAGCTACTTTTTTTGGGGTTAGGAGGGTCTTCCTTTTGGGATTTTTCCGTCTGTGTTTGTGCTCGTTGCTGTTTATTCTTATGTTGTACGTTTGTTTTCTCAGGTGTAGATGTATCGCTGTTCCCCGTTTTTGTAACTAACAAATTAAATAAACTAAGGTTTTCTGCAGTTTTCCTTAGCTGTGACACAAATGTGGGATTTGCGCTGTTCCATCTGTAAGTTGGCTGCAGCCGCACCTAGGGCCTACGTAATAATAATAATCGCCCCCTCCCTCCCGCACAAGCTTATAGCTTCTGGAGCCTGGTTTCCAGGCTATGGGTTGTAGCTATTATTATATAATTGAATTGAATAATATAGTATATAGTACTATGTCAAAGGGATATGTTGTTGTTTTTGATGTTGTTCTTCACATTACATATTTAATAGGAGGGATAAATAATATATAAAGTATTTAATTAACTGAATTAAGTATTCCCCATACAATGATGTCTTACATTTTTCTATCAAACCCCAACCGACCCCTAACAATGTCATATGAACCCCTGAGGGTCGATATTGACCACTGATGTATAGGCTACACACTACATACACATAAGTTTGGTTGCATGTCATTGATAAACTATGTTATCATATTTTCACTATTGTCACATGTGATTGAGCAATAGCTTATCTCACTCTAAAATGAGTGAGACAACTTCCCATATACTAACTTTGGGCACAACCAACTGATATGTATGTCAGGCATGGTTGGTGCATACGAAAACTCATTACATTCATTAAAGCAACATATCTCGCATTGCCACAGCCTCAGGTTTTCATATGCACCGATAGCAGCTGTATACAGGGTTTTTTTCGAAAATGTGCCCGTCCCGTTAAAGGGCAATAGGAAAACATATGTAGAGTAACATCTCACCAAAAATTTACTGAAATGCCGCTTTGAAATGACAACGCCCCTTAGAAAAGAAATAGGGACACTACTGCCATGTAGTAAATAAAAGTATATGAAAATTATGCCTATTAATACTTTTAAAGGTCATCAACAAAATAACCACAAGCAGGTAGCAGGATAACTAAATTCTTCGAATATTGCAACCAAAACAAAATAGTTGTACGTGCTTTTAGCTTAAATGATAATAAACTCATTCTAACCATCTGTGCAAATAACTGTTAATGATCCAAATCTTTGAAATTGTAATGCATTATGCAGTTTGTCGTCAATTTTCTTCGTGTTAGGTGCCCGTACACTTGAGCTTCGATTACGTATACAATAATTGATTTCTTGCACTGGCGAAGAAAAATCGTCGGTATTTTCGGCATTTGAAGATGACTGTTATTGAACTGCTTGTGTTGTTCCACTAATTTAGAAAAAGGAAGAAAAAGAAGCTACAAACAATTGTGGGTGTATTCGAACATTGATGAAGGGCTATTAAATAACACAGTTTAATCTTTTATGAATCATCATTCAAAATGTTTTAATTACTTCAGAATGAGTTGCGAAAGTTTTGATTGACTAATGGTTTTGATTGAACCTCAATCAAATTACATTAGAAAACACTGCTGTTTATTGAACAAGACAAGCGAATAACCGTCTGTGCGCGCACATGTCTTTAAAACACGTTATTCTATTTTGTAGGATTGTGCAGGGCGATAACTGCATCGCCAGTAAAATAAGTACAAACGTAATTTTTTAATCACCATGACTTTATAATCGTCCATGCGCTTACAGTAATTTGCTTTAGTTTGATTCATTTTAGCAGATTAAAATTGCCTGCAAAATATCGCCCGTGTGCTATAGGGCTAATAACGAATCCATCATAGGACGATTTATTTGAACATATGTTATAAAGATTGTTTGCATCTAAACGGTAAGTTTTGTTCATTTTGTTAAAATCGCATTCGTAAAATAAAAAACAGGCAATGAAATTTGCATCCCAATTAGGTCAATGGACGTATGTTACATTTTATTTGCCGACCTTAATAATGATCAAGTCAACAAGGTAGTGAGTCACCCGGCAACAAGTCCAAGTCTGTTGTTTCTGTAAATTGATACGCGTAGCATAGGTTAGTTATGCAGATGTGAGATTATTGTTTGCTTTATCAGTAATTCATGGTTAAAATCTTATAAACAATCCATAGTCAACTTGTGTCTTGAAAAAAAGGCGAAAAAATTCGGAAAGATTTTTTAAATTTTTTTTTCATTTTATGAATCTTGGGGTCTCTGTATGGCCCCCTTTCACCCCCTTAAAGCATTGCATTCTTGTCCGGAACACCCTGTATAGTATATTATTAAGTAACTGTAATTTCAAATTATAGACTAAGACAAACAAAACATTACTACACTGTTTTGAAATGTTTGAGAAGCTTAGGCTGAACTGCTTACATCTTTACTTATCTTATCGCATAGATGCACCTGTAATTGTTAACAACATTAAGTTTTGATGCAAAATTTCAATTAAAGACTTGTACTAACCAAGCTTTGAGTTGTATAAATTAATTCTGGTATCATTTTATAATGATACTTGAATTTCATAACAGTTGAATTTGTATTAAACAGGACATTGCTGTTAATAACACATTGGTATCAAGTAGTAAATCTAGTTTACATGGGCGATTGTTTTTTTTGTTACGTTACTTTTATGTAAGTGTTCCAAAATTTTTATTTGATTTTAACTCCAAAATATGTTATGAATAGCTTGATGTTTGCCACTCCTACTATACTACACATAGAGATAATTCACTTCTTCCCAGCATCAAACGCATATAACTAATTTTTATCGATTGTTGTCATTTTCTTAACCCTGACGTCAATTGTTCCATGCTTAGAAACAAGTCCTAACCTGTGCGTGAACACAATTCAAAATGAGTCAAGCACCCCAAAACGATCCTTGCATACATTTTTAAAACCAGAAGGTGCTGGACGAAAAAAACGAAAGATGTGTATTGGATGTTACAAGAAACAGCGAAAAACTCTAAGCAGCAAAGAAGCATTCAAAAGAACAAGAAAAGTCATTAGCTACTGTGAGAACTGCAAGAACAAACCAGGCTACTGTTTGCCTTGTTTTAATGAATGTCATAAGCAATAGATAAATAACTTTTATACTTTTCAAATCAAGTCTTAGTTCTTATATTGTTTATTTATAATGTAATGAATGTTTTATTTCAAAAGAGTGTATTGTTCAATAAATTTGTTTAATAAACACATTCAAAAAATAATTTTTTATTTTAGAATAAACTATTACTTACCTGTGATACTTAATACCTGAGTCAAATACTACTGTCAACATAAGTAAATGAAGCGTCTAAAATAATTTGTAATTTGTTAATTACTTCTCAATAAATGATGTTTACAATTTCACCTGCACATTCATCTCTAGTGACAAGCACCACACAGTAATAAGTTATGTATATAAATATATGACTGGGTCAAGTATTACATATAATTTGGGACAGCTATAAGCAGCTAACATGCTAGCTATTATGATCCATTAGAATCACTTTGTACTGCTGCATAGTTTTATTGTTAGCCTCAAAGAGGTATCAGTCAGTTGCATATGGAGTTTGATTGCAAGCAGAAATAATGGACAATAGGTGGGAATTAGAAGAGATTTCAATGACTCTACCCTTACGTTTTAAATTGTTGGTCAATCTACTATCCTACTCTAGTTAATTCAGCACACTTTCCTGTCCCGATTGAACTTGTAGAGTTTATTTTCTTGTTAGATTACAAAAACAAAATTAATAAAGAATACGTAATTTTCATGTAATTATCTATTATATGAAAAAGGATGTTTCCAAAAATTTTGGTTTAGAGTTTTAGTTTGTTTTCTTGGATTTCTGCAAGTGTGTTATATTCATATTTTCCTAGATTACCTTCTTACAATGGCAGATACTTCGGGATATGAGAAATCATTAAAAAGAAGTGCTATTTGGCTTAACTTCTCCAGATTATCTGCACACAAAGCAAAATGTAATTTATGCCAATTAGATTATTCATTCAAAGGTGGATCAACTTCGAATTTGATAAAGCATATGAAATCTAAACATCCAACAGTACAACTCCAAGAATCCAATTACAGAAGATTTAGTTTTGAATAATCAATTTGAATGTAAGAGAAGTTACTTTTTAAGATCAGTAGTTGCACCTCATGGTATCTTCCAGATAACTTACTTGTTAGTTTTGTCGAAATTAATTATTTAACAATAATTGAATTGAGAAATATCTTTAAATTAGTAAAAAGTCTAATTCTTGATTGAGTACTAAATTATAAGAAATAAAAAGTTATCATGGTGAATAAACTTATTAAGAGGTGAAAGACCTGACCGAAAATTGTAGTAAATATTGATTAACATTTCATATGTTAATTTTTTTCAGATATTTATTCCAGGCAGACATGACAGAAACCAGTGTTTCCAGAAGAATCAGAAATGAAGAACACTTTTGCTTCAACTGATGTCGTTACACCAAGCTAGCAGAAGATAGATCACTTAATATTAAATATGAATATGCACCCCTCTTGGGGTATCCTATCTACCAAATATAAAAAAATTGGCTGAGCTAACAGGGTTGTTAAGATTTAAATTATGTTAAATCACTCAATTTAAATTTCCGTTAAAATCGAAGGAAATTTTAATTTTGATATTTAATGAGGATTAAAAATATGAATTTGTTTTTAAATTATACTCAAAATGTTGATGTTTGAAACGGAAAGGTAAACTACTGAACTAAGATATATCCACCAATGCACCTAAACCAACAAATTTATATGGTTGAAATTCAGAATTGCAATATGCTCATATTGAAATTAAATGAAAATGTTTATTAACAATGCCACAGGTTGATTTAATAAAATCCTTATATAGGTAAATTATTAATTCAAGCACCATTACAGATGGAAAGTAGTAGGTAGCTAAACAAACAAACATAAGTAGATCTTATAAGTAAAAAGTAAAATACAGAACAATTTCATAATGCATTGAGAGTGGTGACACTAATTGCAAATAGCATTTCTCTTAGAGTGTAATACTAAGTTAATCATTCCTCTAAAACCATAAAAAAAAATAGAGGCAGGATTACTGAAAGTGCCAAGCAATATTGAATAGAAAGTGTACAATAAATATTAAGCATGCTTAAAGTGTTGCCAGAAGGAAAATTTTCTACAACTGGGTTGTACACCTTGGTTAGTAATTAAAAATTATACTTATCTCTCAAACCTGATTTGATTTGATTGATAACACACTGTTAAAAAACATTTCAATATAGCTGTCATACCAAATGTATTACCTATGTTGAAGGTAACATGAAGTTGTTCCACAGTATTACATTCAAAATTATCACTCTGGCTTACTTAAATCTTCTCACCAAGGAAACATTCCGTAATCCAAAGACTGCAAGAAGTGCATCTAAAATTCCATGAAATCCAAACATTTTTAAAATTATTTTCAGGATCTCACAGTCTCATCTCTAAAAGCCTTCTTAAATTAAATATTTTGTAATTTTTTTATGTTTTATTTCACATGTAATAGATGGTTATAACTTCTCCGCTATCTGATTCATCTGATGATGTCATATTTTTCCAATAATTTAGTTTATTATGTTATTAAAAAATGCAACAATACTAAATAAACCAATGGACATAACCTCATTTAGTAGGAAATAATAATAATAGTTGTAAGCTTGCCAAGTTGACAATATGTCTACTTCAAAAGGTAATACAGACAAAACAAGTGCGAATTTTAAAAATTTACATGATACTGGTGGTCACTAGTACTTGCTTCAGTGGGGCTGCACAGGATTATTTTAGTTAATGATGGTCGATGGTAGTGGATGGTGGTGGGTGATAATAGCTGTAGTGAGACTGCGGTCTAATAAGAGTTGGGACAATGCATTTGGTCACTTATACTGTATTTTGTTTTTTTTATTTAGTAATATACAGCAGCGTGCAGTGCATACGAAACAGTGGAAGCAGTCGCGATACGACGTATTTGCTATTACGCTTGTACGCAATGTGTGATAGCGCATACGTCATATCGGGACTGCTTCCACTGTCTCGTATGCACGGCACTCTACTGGTAATATAGTAACAACTCTGTTAAATTGAAGTTTTAGGTTATAAATTCTGCCATATCAATAGCATGATTGTAGGCCAATGATTATTTCAAATTTAATGTTTTACATCTTAAATGGTTTACAAAAACTACTTTATTTTAAATGTCATTTAAAAATAAATATATATATTAAAAAATAATCATATAGAAATATTGCAGAATAAATAAGAAGTTTATTCTCACTTTTGTAGACTACTGATTAACAAATAAACATTTTTGTATTCTGTTGCTAATGTGACACAAAGAACTGAAAACATAAAAAAAAATAGATGATTCCGACTTTTTATTTTAGTTTTAAAAATAATGACTATTTAGGAACTCTAATCTGTGCTTGTTAAATCAGTGGGATTTAATGTGAGCCAGAAATGCTCTGGCCTGTTTGAGATTGACACGTGGTTTTTATCAGTTTTAGTTGGCAATAGCATGACTGCTGCATTAATGTTGGCATTGCCTTCATCTGTTCTATTATTTTTATATATGTTAATATGATATTTAATATCTGGGGGTATTTAATAACGAAAGCCCCACGTTTGGGCTGCAAGTTTATATGATATAAAAAGTGAAGGGTTTAGGGTGGCGAAACCTCCCCAGTTGGTTTTAAAATGTAAAAAGTTAAAATTGATTTTATAATCGAGAGTACAAACACCACATATAACAGACTTCGGTAAAAGCACAATGAAAAAATATACAAAATATAAATCACCTACCTTTACCATAAAAGGAAATGCGCCAGCTACATAAATGTTGTGAAGCTTGGCTCTTATCAAAATTGAGACTCTACAGGCAGGTCGTTTTAATAGGTCAATAAATAAATATGGATCTATGAAACATAATTAAACTACACAAAAAAATAATAAACCAGAAGTTTCTTTAAAATTAAAATAACAAAATTTATTCAACACAACAAAAGAAAAACAAATTAAAAATTGAAATAAAAAAAATTAAATTTGGATACCCTGAATAAAAAAAGATCAATTTTTAAGATAGTCTAATTCTTTTTATCGTCAGAAGTAATATCTCTATCATTCGTATTAAATTAATTACTAAATTAAAACTAAATATTTAAACATAATCAAAATTTTGGCGCCTTTTAATTTACCGATTGAACGTAGTAACAAACTGCAAATCCTCTTTCTTCCATATAGTTTCATAATTAAAATGGCCGAAATGCTAAAAAAATTCACCTCTCTTAATATAAATGTTCTAAATTAATTGGTATTGTAACAAATGAGGAAAACCCCCTATTCGCCGCCGTCGAACATTCGAGACTGCATGACTCTTCGATGTAACTCATCAACAGCTGCATGTATGATTCATCAACAACTGCATGTATGATTCATCAACACCTGCATATATGATTCATCGATGTGAGTCATCGTCAGCTGCACAAAACAATATACCAACTAGTCTAATCTAGTAAGTTCCAGAACTTTATATGGGAGATATAAATTGAGGTCACGGGGAGAAGCAGTTCAGTTAGTATGTAACCGGCGTATCAAAATGTGCTTTGAATAATTAGTTAATAGTCAAATGTTAGTGAATAAATAAATGTTTAATAATTGTTAATACATAAATAGTTCTTTTCTAATTCACTTCAAGTTTCTAAATATCTAGCATTTAAGTTCGTTAAATAGTTTATAGTTATAGTGTTTCTAATTAGTGTATATACATAAATAATATCTCTCTTGTGAATAGACGATTAAACAGCATTTTTGTTATTATTTTAAAAAGAACGTTACAGTGGTGTCAGGTGTGGGGTTTAAAATAAATAAAATCGCGTAATAAATAAAGTGCTGTGAGAATAGACTTTTACAGCCGTACTCGTAGAGAGATTTACACGCGTGTAACATATTAATAAACATTGTGTTACACGCGTGTAATTTCTCTATAAGTACGGCTGTTAGTGTTAAAAACAATTCCAACGAATAATTAAAATGGCGACGATATTGTTAAAAGATCTTAAAGTAATAGACTTAAAACACAAACCTGAAGAACGAGATTTGGACACAACGGGCCTTAAAAGCGCGTTAATGAATCGGCTAAGAGAATGGCTTTTGGAACAGAAGAAAGACCCTGAAAATTACCTCATCGAAATACCTGGACCCGCAATTGATACTAATTTATTGTTAAATAAAATGGAAGAAAATTCTAGACAGTCTGAAGAAAGTTCTAGAAAGTTGAAGGAAGAATTACTGGAAAGTTCCGGAAAGTCTGAAGAAAGTTCTAGAATGTTGAAGGAAGAATTACTGGAAATTCTTCTAGAGGAAAGCTAATGGAAAACACTAAAGCACTGGAAGAAAAAGTTTTGGAAAATTCTAGGAAGTCCGAAGAAAATGTTAGAATGCTAAAGGAAGAATTGCTGGAAAATGTCAAGGCGTTGGAAGATAAAGCTTTCGAAGAATTTTTTGAGAATGCCAGCGCGTTAGGACGGTTGGAGGGCAGATTGGTGGAACAAGATCCTTTTTTAAATGCACTTACCTGTTTATAAAAGTTTCTTGTGTTTCATTTACTATAATTTTCTTCTATGTTTTGAATTTGGTTGTACTGCATTGCTCTTTTGTCTGTCTGTGGGTAACTACAAATGTTTTGAGATATAAATTTATTTATTGAGATTTTTCAAAATATTTACAACACAATTCTCCATATGTTGAAACCAATTAGTAAATTTTTTTCCACTTTGCTTCATCTAGTATATCGGCACATGCTTCATTTCATCCTGCAATTAACTTGTCGTTGTAGAGAGGATGTTCCAAAATCTGCAGTCCTGAGTTACGCAAAAATTCTTGAGTAAGGGCAGCTCGATGTGCCGGAGTATTATCGTGCTGAAGGTGCCGCCACCTGTTGACTCGTGAGTTTGGTCTAAGATTTTTAAGAGCCTCAATTAACTTAGGCAAGCATGACTCAGTGTACCACTTAGCCCTAACTGTCTTTTGTTCTTTTAGTATGATTTGTGCAATAATTCCCCGTTTGTATGTCATAATAATATGACATAATAATATAGCCATGTTTCATGTCCTGTTACAATGGAACTTGTATATGGTGAAGTTATGAATTTAAAAGTTTTAAGCATTTCCCGGCACCAATTACCCTAGTTGCGCGGTGGACATTGGTTAGACTGTGGGACACCAATCTTCATAATTTCCTCTATTTGTGGAGGGTTTTCACATATTAATTTCTCAACAATGGGAATGTTTTATGTGTAACAGCTTTTGATGGTCAAAGTCACCCCTTTGAAATTGTTTATGCCACTGAAAGATAGTGCTATGAATCAGACAATTTTCCTCCAACACGGTTCTCATTTCATTAATACAAGCTTCTGCATTTAAATCTTGTTTAAAATTATACCAGATTATTGCTCGATAGTCGCAACGTGATAATTTTGCCATTGTCACTACTGTCACTGGCGGCTGTACAATAACAAATCGGCCCTATAATATAAGTTTTGTGTTTATGTCGACCAATTGAAATGCCTATCTAGAGGTACCAACAATTTCTCGATAAGACACTTTTTATCCCCGTATCTCAAAACTTTTGTAGTGACCTACTTATATTTTATAGATATTTCTATTTTATAGATACTTTTTTACCGAGTGAACAACAACAATCATCGGGAAATCCACTTCGTCTTGTAGATCGTCACTTCCCAGATTATGTTCCTGTTACTGGAAAAAAAAATAATCCGACAAGAATATGTGTTGTTTGCTCAAAAACAAAAGATCCTAAAGGAAAGAGAACTAGACGGGAATCTCGTTACCAGTGCACCGAATGCAATGTTGGACTATGTGTAGCACCATGCTTCAAGAAGTACCACACTATGAATGATTCTTAATTCTACTTTTTTTTTTAACTTTTTCAAATGTATTTCATGTTTCTCATTATTTATATTATATTGTTTCATTTGAATTTTATTGTGTTGTATTTATTTTGTTTCTAACAAGGGAATGCTTTTATTGGTTACCTGTGGGTACCGTAAACCTATTAACATTTTCTGAATGACTATCTTATGTCACATTGATTCAGGCTATGCAACAATTTCTCCTTATTTTGGTATTTCACCACTGACCTGATTTCATCTCCAATTGCAACATTGCTCTTCAATGGGTACATCAATTACCTTCATTTTGCTGCAAAACGGCAACTTGCAAACAACGGCAAACTTGCAACATTGACAATATCTTTCAAAACATGCATTCCCAATTCGGAAATGGCTGATGCTTGGTTGTAATGGTTGAAAAAAGGACAACCTCTTCGGACAGCATACGCTGTATGTACGTTGACACCTAAAGCTTTGCTTCTCCAATCTTTGTCTTCATCATATATTCTTGAACAATCCAGCTGTTATTCGGCAAAATTTTGTTGTATTTACCAAGAGGCATTTTTGGTATAGTTATAGAAAATAAAATCTGTCATTATAATAAAATTTTACAACTTATTGCCTATTATGCAAAATCTATTTTCATTTAATTGAAATTAGTTTTCAAAATTGTAAATTCTGTTTTCGTTATTGCAAAATCATAATTCGTGAATGATAAATTAGTTTTCGTTATTTATGAATTCTGTTTTCATTTATGTAAAATCAGTTTTCGTTAATGTGAAATCATATTTCGTATGTGTGAAATCATACTGTAAATGGTATAGACGTTAAAAAAAAAGTGTAAGAATCTTTAGCGAAAAAGAATATGGCATTTTTGAAATATAACGTTTTTGTGATGTCATCAGTAAACTAATCTGAAAAATTGATTAAAAATACAAATTTTAGTTTTTTCATAAAATTTGAATAATGTGCAATAATTTTGCCCCTTTAACATTTTATCATATGATCAATAGTTTTTGAAATATAATTAATCAAAAAAATCACTGCACATGAATTTAAGAAAATAAGATATCCTGCAAATTAACAATCACAAGAATCTGGAATTCTCCACAATTAAAATACTACTATATTGGTTGCATTTTGTTAAAATACTCAGCTGTACAGAACTAATGGTATGTTCTTCCTTCTGGCAAAACACGATTGATATAATAGACATGAAGTTTTCCGGTGTGTTGAGGCTTGACCCATATAGTTTAGGCATCCTCGCTATTACCCCATGAAAACATTCCCTGGTTAGATAATTTTACTGTTTGTTACATAATATGTTTTTTGCAAACGTAATACTATGTAGCTGGACATAGGCGCCCGCAGAAATGTATCCAGGGGGGGCAAGCCTAGAATGAACGGCATGCTAGGGGGGGGCAAGCCTAGAATAAACGACATGCTAGGGGGGGCAAGCCTAGAAAAAACGGCATATTATACAAAATTTTCAATAAAATTCAAACTTCCAGGAGGGGCAAGTGCGCCTATGTAGCTGGATTTTATATGTGTAATCATTTGTGTTGCAAGCAACGAAAAGTTCGGACATTTCATGGAAAAGTTCGCGCATATTATTGAAATGTTGGGCATAAATGAGTTTTAAACATGCTTTTAATAAATTCTCACAACTATGTATTTCAGTAATTTTCGTTAATTTTGCCTTAGTGCTGAGTAAGTACTTTGTCCATGTTCATTCATTCATTCATAATCAGACTCCCTTGGCGCCAATCCATCTTAAATGCATGCAAGGGATAATTAAAAAGGTATAAAACTTATTTAATTAAAATATAAGAAGTAAAAAAAGTAATATATAAATAATAAATAAGTAAACAAATAATTTAAGAAATTAATCTCTAAATAGCTATTAGAAGATCTCGAACAAGTTATCATCTAGTGTGAAAATAAGGTAAACTTATTAATATTGCTGATTAGCAAGGACTAAAAAGGCCATTCTATATAATATAACGAATTTATGCTGTAATAAAGATGATATAATAAAAATTATTAACGTCTAGTAATTTTTGGAAGGGCTTATTCCTCTATTAATGATGTTCTGTTCTTATTATTATTCTGTTGTAATTTATTTTAAGGTATACAATTACATACATTATCAAAACATATTTTAAATTTAAATACAGTAATATCCCAAAGTTACGCGATAGGTGGGACCGATAGCATAAGTCGAATTCGCATAACTCGTGCTGGATCAATTTTAGGGCCCGGGAAAATATTTTCTAAGAGGGCCCCACACCCCATTTCGGTTAATCTTTTAAGGATAATTTATTTATTTAGATTAATTATTAGATCATCTGTTATATGGGATTCATTTTCATTAGTAACTGTCACTACAATTTTTTATGTTCTTCTTGCGGAAAGAAACTTGCAGAGAATGAAGGTTGTTGTGGCCTCGAGTCTAGCAGATGAGAGAGCCATGGAGGTCAAGTCATGGAGGCAATTGTGAGGGCAAAAGTCCGCGTGAGACACTATCAACCAAATTATCTGCTCGCAGAACGTAATACCATGACGAAGTAGCGAAGATATCTTGAATGAAAGTTACTCGGTTAGCCACAAATGTCTTGGTGTATGGAGTCTTGCAAGCGATCGTATCGTCAAACGTGATCTGCTTCTTCAAAGCATCAATGAGACTTTACACCAATTCTGCTGCCAGCATAATTCCAAACGTGGGAAGGAGATTGGTTTGAGAGGTACAACTCTAGTTTTCCCGCACATCAAGAAAACTGATAGAGCCATCAGAATATAGAACCTTTAAATACGCTACAGCACTGCAACCAATTCCAGGTGCATCCGAGAATGCATGAAATCCTTTTATGACGGCCGAGTCTAAACTAATACATCTAGACAATTTTAAATTTGAAAGTTTCAACTTGAACAAATTCCAGTTATTGATCACTGCCTCAGGAACAGGTTTAAATTACGTTATCAATATAAATATGATGCGCAACATATAATTTAATTGTTGGTAATTTAAATTCAGTCGTGTCGTAGGGCCCTTTGAGGAATTTTTATAAAGGCCCACCGGGAAACTCCCGGTATCCCGGTGGGCCAGCACGCGCCTGAGTGAATCTGATAAGATTTGTAGACTGCGAAACATTTTAAAAGTAAAAAAGACCTCTAAAAAACTTACCGTCTGTTAAAAATCAAGAAAGAAGTACAAAATGGTGTGCAGGGCCAAAATTTCGAAAAGTGCAACTTCCTATTCAATAGTCATAGAAAAGTATATCTAGCATTCTACTTGCATATAATGGCTATTATTCATGAGGATGAAATTTGCGATGCGATCTGCAGGCAAGCATTTCCTAAAACTTGGTGAGCTCTTAAGAGGTTATAGCATTTGAGCATATTCGTAATTCTGACAGTAATTAGTTGTAGCTTAGTCTTGCTTAGATCCGACTTTAATATGGTAGAGGTTTAACAAACTCAACATTTCTAGATTTATAAATCATATTCGATTTGGTTTACGATACTGGTTCAACCCGGTTAAAACTAATTTTAAGTAAAAACTACCTCAATTTTGATTATGAATCAACTAAATGGAATAGTTTGGATTAAAATTAAAATTTCACTTTGCTTTTTTTTTACCTAAAATATCTTTTTTTCTAAACAACCCTGTTATCTGAACGATTTATAAGATACTTTAAGATCAAATATTTATTTTATGATAATTTAAGATGTAACTATATTTTAAAATAAGGCTGAAATAGTTTTAAATATATAGTATGTATAACCAATTAGCTTATGTTAGTCTTTTTATTACAACCAAACCAAACAGAATAATTTTCAGAGCGTTTTCAAATTTTTAATGAAATTGTTGATATCTTTGATTGTTGATATGCTTAGCTAGAAAACAAGATAAAAGAAACAAAATAGGTATTAGGGTGGATAGAAAACAATTAATTTTACTTGTTCAAGTTTTAATAGTGTGGGAAAGTTGTGTTATGCTAGTAGTAACATAGGAAAAAAAACCAAATCCAAATCGGTTAAAATCTTCAGATTGCGCTACTAGTACAGCGAATTCATAAAAAAGGAAACGATTTTCGTTCCATTTGTACTTTCAACATAAATTATTAATTCAAATATTACTTTATATATTTTCCGACATTTGTAGATTATGTAAATAAAGCCCTATTAATGATTAATCATTGTTAAAATTGATACTAATCTAAATTAATTAATATTAATTACATATGTGATACAAGAGTCGTTTCCTTTTTTTTGAATCTGACTGTACATCTAGTTTTTATGCTATATATATTACTTAATTAAGTCCAAAATGTACGAAAATGTCACACTTTAGTACTTTTTTGTTACAAAATATTTTCAATAGCTTCTATTCTTTTTTTTATGTAAATGAATACTTGTGGAGTTTTTCGCCCCTTTCTTTGCTCAGAAACGACTCAGAATTCACCATGAGATGGTAGCTGTACTTCTAGTTCCACCCATTCCCTTCCCGTTCCTCCCACGCCCTTCCCAACCATAAAGACCGTGCTTCACTTTACTGCCTATTTACGTCTGGCATAACTTTGAAGTCCGAGTTCTTGTTGAATGTTGGTGTTACTGAACGTGCAGGGCTTCCACTTGTCCTAAAATTCCTAAAATAATGACCAACTAAAAAAAATCCTAAAATAAACCTAAAAATTCAAGAAAGTTTCGAAAATACCTAAAAATTGATTTTTTTATTGTGATATTATAAATACCCCTGCCACAAACTAATAACTTTGATTTCATGCTGTATCGTATTATCCGTGTTTATGTTAGCGACTACAGTCTGAAAAATGCAGTTTTACGGGCTAGTATGACTGTAAAACTTTTTTCCGGATTTAAATAAAATAAACTTAAATCAACTGAACAAATATTTAGTATTCAGTTACCATGGATACTCGTTCTTCATAGATGTCTATGAATTCGACTAATAGTTGACATAGATGCTCGGTTTTCATAGATGTCCATTCGGAAAATAAATTCGGAAATTTAGTTTATATAATTTTTCTTAATTAAACCAATAATTCAATATTTACAGAATAAAATAAAACACATTACGCTAAATATACTGGAAATGTTCTTACAGTCTCGTTTCGATGTTCCGGACTTGGCTCCTTCGTCGCCTTGTCTGTAACACCTTACTCAACTGTAAAATGCCATTTCCAGGACTTAACGTTAATAACTATTTCTGATGAGAGTATGTGTTGGTAAAAAGTTTCTTTGGCTGAACTTTCATGTGTGAGTAAAGGAAAGATGGTGGATAGCAATTAGTTTGAGAAAGATAGATACATATTTATCGCCTACTTAAAAGTCTTGCAATAAATAATTTTTTTGTAATGTTGGTGCTAGGTAATTTTGTTTAAATAATTAAACATTTGTAAAAAACATTTCAGGTTAGAGGGAAAAGTAGTACATATAGTTTTATACATAATATTAAATTTTCAGTTATGTCAAAATGACAAATGTCTAGTATTTTTAAGATTTTTTTTACCTCGCATCAACCTTACAAAAAAATGTTACTATATTTAGTACATTTGTTGTTCTAACCATAAGTTTTGTAAGATGCTTTTTTATGGGTGCAATTTAAGCCCGAAGTTTAATACCTTTTTTGCAAAATTACCGGTCTTTAGGGTGCCACATTTCCAGAAAAAGGAGAGGTTTCAGGGTTCATTTTTTCCAAGGAGGTATACAATTAAAAATAGTTTATATTTAAAATATTTGAAATCTGAAACTTCACTATTTTGGTATTTATGGGCTTTTGAAATTCTTGTTTTCTTTATTTTTGGGTAACTTTGGACCTCAACATCAGGGTCGGCGCTAGCAGTTTCGCCGCCCCGAGCAAAAAGGTAAAATGCCGCCCTTTTATAACAATAATTAAAAGAGATAACCTAAACCTTTCCCACGCTTAGTAGTAAAATAAAACGAGAACAAGAAAAAGAAAAGAATGAGAGCAAAGAAGAAGCTATGGTATTAAAAATGTTGAAGTTTTGATTTGCCAAAAATTCAAATTTCTTGATTTATGATTTTGGCACTAAATTGAAATTAAGGTTGCACAGAAAAAAAGAAAAGACACAAACCTAGTATATAATTATAAAATGCATATATTAAAAAGATAGTAAAACAAATTATAGAACCACTAAAAATAAAAACCTAATTATTAAAAATACAGTTAAACTTAAAAGTGTTTTTTTCTCACTTTTAATTCTGAGAATTTTTTGATAATTGTTTTGACATCAATTTCTTATGTTCAATGGCTAATGTTGTCAAGCCATTTAGCCGATCCTCGGTAGTTGTAGAGCATACAAAATTTTTAATTAACTTTAATTTGGAGAAACTTCTTTCTCCACTTGCCACACTTATTGGGAGAGTAAGCAATATTCTTAAAACTATACCGAGATTTGGAGCAAAATCCAGCTTTGAAATGAATTTTAAAATCTCGATTGGACTTGTTTTTTTATTTAGTAAGGCCAAAA
Source organism: Agrypnus murinus (assembly GCA_929113105.1). Taxonomy (NCBI): domain Eukaryota; kingdom Metazoa; phylum Arthropoda; class Insecta; order Coleoptera; family Elateridae; genus Agrypnus; species Agrypnus murinus. The sequence continues at coordinate 37,011,929 of OV816028.1, read as the reverse complement.
CCGATACTATCTCGTCTGCCAGATCCAGCTCGTTTATATCTGATGAATACTCATTAGTTAACACTATTTCTAGATCTTTACAATATTTTAGTAAGTTGTTTTGAGGGGTATCTTTTAAATCATAAATATTGTATAAAAACTGGAAATAGTTGCTGTGGGTACTGATCAAAGCAAACCTGGATTCAAGTGATTGATAGCTTGGTCTAATGTGAAAAACTAAAACTCTGCCTTATATATCAAAGTAGGATCTTCTATCGGATCATCTCTTGCTTCATAGTCAAAATTAACTTTCCTTCTTCAAACTCTATGACGTGGCAGGGTAAGCTCAAAATTAGCCGGTAGGTCAATTTCGTCGGCGAGTTCTCGAGCATCGCAAAGCATTTCATTAAAGGCTGTGTCCAATCTAAGATCCTTGAAAAAATCTTGTTGTCAATCTCCGAATTATTACAAATAGCAAATAAAGCATCGTATATCCCTCCTAATTGATACCTCAGTGTTTTTAATGCATCTATTCGGCTTTCCTAACGAGTATTACTTAGGGGTTTAGAAGTTAGTCCCTGAACATATTTTATTAATATGGTCCATCGAAAAGTTGATGAGGAAAAAAATAGATATATTTTTTGGACCATATTAAAAAAATTGGTGACTTCGAAGGATGCCTTTGCCATGTCATTAATGACCAAGTTTAGTGAGTGGCTACTACATGGGAGGTAAAATGCTCGTTGATTTAACGCTTTTATTCTAGATTGTACTTCCGATTTATCACCTCTCATGTTGGCTCCATTATCGTAAGCCTGTCCCCTCATATCCTGCAAATTCAATCCCAATGTTCCAAGTCTTTTAAGTATTAGAGTTGAGAGTTCAGAGCCCATTGGTCTTTCAACCGAAAGAAAGCCTAAAAAGCTTTCATTAATTTTAATGGAAACCTCATTGGGATTGGATTTGTCAATGGATACATACCTTACTAAGACTGTCATTTGCTCGATCTTGCTGACATCAGGAGTACAATCTAGAATAGTTGAATAATATTTAGTTTTTTTAATCTCGCTAATAATGTGAGATGTTATATTTTCACTTAAAAGAATAATTATTTCATTTTTAATATCTTTTCCGAGATAGTGGACTTTAACTTCCTCTTTTTTGAGCACTCTGCAGATATGCTCTTCCATTACTGGATCAAACTGAGCAAGTAATCGAATAATTTGTAAAAAATTATCATTACCGAAATCGTAAAGTTTGTCACTTATACCTCGGCGGGCTAAACAATTTTGAGCAAGCATTTTTATTGTTGAAACAATTTGTAGAAGCACCTCGTACAAGTAATTTATCTCTGCGATAATGAGTCTTTGTGAATGACTGTCAATCGTTTTCGAGTACTGTATTCTTTGACTAAATTCAATCCAAAATTTTTGACTTTGGATATGATTTTTAGAGGTTTGATGTTGTTTTAGAGTCTCAGCGAGGTGCTTCCAATCTTTAAAACCTTCAGTAGAAAGAGAACTTAAAATAGAACCAAAAACTTTGCAGCAAAAGCAATAAACACAGTTTTTTGCAATTGAATAGACTAACCAGTTACGCATGACTTTTTCACCATTTTTCATGTTTCTCAAATAATGAACTGCGCTAAATCTTTGACGGGTATCATTATATGGAAAACTGTATTCCTTTAATGGTTGAGGTGCTCCTTCATTTACCAAAAAATATATTTCGGCTTCTGATAAGCTAGTTGGCCAGTTACCCGGGTCTGAATTTATTATCGTAGCAAATGTCTCTTAGGATTTCCCTGGAGTAGGTTCAGTGGACGTCCCTGGAATAGGTTCTTTGGATGTTCCTGGAGTAGGCTCCACTTGAGCAATATCGGTAGCTTGATTGGTAATGGATTCCTAATTAAGATTTGAATCAGCTTCTAATATCTCTGTGTCATCATCGTTCCTTTTCGTACCTTGTAGGTAACTTAACAGACTTCCAGCCTGTTTTTGAATTTGAACTTGCTTTTGGACACTTTTTCTTTTGTACTGAGCACCAGATAATCTTTTACGTCCATCAGACATTCTAAAAACAATTAAGAAAATGTTTCAATAAAGAATAATTGTGTTTTTTTTTAAACGAAACAGAGGCGTTTTCAAGTATTTTTCAAATGTTTCAAGGCGAAATTTTGTTGGCTTTGTTTAGGGTAAATTGTTAAAAAAAAGAACACTTTCTATTCCATTGCTGATGTTTCGGTTTTAATCAAACCTTATTCAGAGATTCAAGGTTTGATTAAAACTGAAACGTCAGCCATGGAATAGAAAGTGTTTTTTTTTTAACAATTGGCCCTAAACAGAGCCAACAAAATCTCACCTTGAAATAAGTAAATAAGGGTACAAAAAAACAAAAATTTTTCGAATGTTTTTGGAAAGATGCTCCCTACGAGGGTTAATCTTTATCCCTGACAATTTATTTATAGCAAACATGAGTTGAGCGGTACCTTGTCTGTTCTTACTTACCTTTTGATTCTTCTTATGTATTACAGGTTTTTTTTTTAAATCGTTTAATTAGATTTAGAATATTTACTGTCAAAGTTACCATAAGCCGAAAAAATATTTTTCTGAACAACTACTTTTTGCTTGGACCTATCGATTTTATTTTTAAAAAAGGCACTTTTGCTTATTTCTGTTAGGTAACATGCTCAAAGAAATAATTTTTATTTCGCTCATATTATTTTCGAAAAAATACGTAGTAAGAAGAATTATAAACATTTCAAAACGAGGTGACACTTGATTCACTTTCTTTATCCAAATAATAGGGGTAAAAATTACCCTTCATATGGGTTGATAAATATAAAAAACAAAATAAAAAGAAAAGTGACTTCCTTCAAAACAAAATCGACGTGTCCGAGCAAAAAGTCAAAATTTAAAGATAACATGCTTAAAAAATAATTTTTAAATGGCTCATGGCAAATTTAAAATTAAATATATATCAAAAACTATTCAAACGATTTATTAAAAAAATCGACCTTTGTAAGAAGAATTAAGAGCCCCTGAAAACAAGGTGCCACTCGGCCCATATTTCCTATCTAAATAAGAGGGGTAAAAATTACCCCTCATAGGAAGTGTTCCTACTGCATGAAACACCAAAGTGGCCAAACAATTGACGGATTTGAGCATTTTTCCAAAAGGCTCCTGTAGAAGCTATAAAAATATTTGTTTAGAAAAGCTGCCTATTTTTTAATTATTACCTACTCACCTTACTTTTACAACACACTTTATGACACAATTTTCAAAAACTCACTTCAAATAATGATTGTATGTAACGCATTCTACTTCACTAGTAACCAACCTGTAAGGCAATTATTGCATACATAAAACATTCGAACTGCCTCTTTTCCTTTTATAATAGTAGCGTAAGAATCGTGTCACAGCTTGTCATGACTGGTTTTTTTCGCGACCTCATACGCATACATGTTCCGACAAATTAAAACACACGGTAAAAAATTCTTTTACAGCACTTTGTATGTGTATCCATTTATTTAAATTATAATAAAAAGGGTCATTTTTTATTTTATACATTTTTAAGCGGGAGTTTATTATGCTTGTGAGTGGTTTCCTTGAGATATTTTATCTATATTGCTCTGTATTTTTGGTTCGGTTTTGGATTTGGTCTTTAATACACGAAAACTCTACTCATCTTTCAAAACGTGTTTTTATTTAAAAACTACATACCTCAACCTTCTTATGACGTTCTCATGCTCGAGGATTTTTGAAGTGAGTGGGTACCTATACTTAAAAGTTTGTAAAACATATTAAAAGCAAATTATATTAAAATTCCACCTTTTAATTTTTCATAAGTATTCAAATGAATCTTGGTTTAATCATTTTCTTCATATACTAGTTAATTCTACAGCCCATTTGCCGCCTCCTAAGGTTGCCACTCCACGCAGGGGCCCGGGCTTGCCCCTAGCGCCGGCCCTGTCAACATCTCTGATAGGAACGGATAGGTTTTTTTAAATATTTTGTGCAAATGAAGCAATATATGATGGCAAACTGTAGTAGAAATTCTAACTTTAATAAAAATGAATGAATATTTTTATCTTTTTATATAGGTACCTATTTTTTGTATTTACCTTAACGACGTGTTTGTTTATATTTATATTACCTTTGATAATGATAGCTTAGCTGTCGAAACAATATTGTCAGGTTATAATTTAATAAATACTGTGAAACTTTTTACTAATTTTTATTTCTTTCATGTTCATGGAGTTCCACAAAATAAGGCTGGAAACAATAAACAATACATTAGGGCGGCCGTTATTTTGCGAAAGTTAAAATTTTTTAGGTCCCTCCCCTAGATCTCTTTAAAATGTCAAGAAAATAAGCTGTGCAAAATTTCAGCCCATTTGGTCAATATTAACCTGTGCCACCAAGAGATTAAAGTTTGAATGGGATTTAACATGGGTTTGGTGCATTTCTAGCGACTTTGTGACATAACTTTTTTATTTTCTTATGTGTTAACTTGAGAATGTATATACTTATGTTGTTGAAGTTGCTGAACACGAATCTGATAAAATTCAAACTGACAGAAAAACTTTTGGCAGTTGGCAGCTGTTAAAAGAGTGGCCAACTTCACTAAAATGAGCATTTTCGAGGAACTGTCAAACGTTGTTTTGGCATCAGATTCGTGTTAAGTAACTTCAACAATAAGTATACAATCTTTCATGTTAAAACATAGAAAGATAAAAAAGTTATGCCACAGAGTCTTTAGAAATGCACCAAACCCATGCTAAATCCCATTTAAACTTTAACCTCTCAGTGGCACGGGTTAATATTGACCAAAAGGGCTGAAACTTTGCACAGCTCGTTTTTTTTTTTAATTTTAAAAAGATTTAGGTGGAGGGGCCTCAAAGATTTTAACTTTCGCAAAATAACGGTCACCCTAGTATACATACACCTTTACTGCGTTTTGATCTGAATCACTTTTCGTTTGATAAATTATACTGCCTATGTATACTCTGTATATTATATTACTTACCTTTAATCCACTTTTTTGTTCTAGTATTAAAAAGCTAATAATACACATATTAAGTCAAAAAGATTTTTGTCTTTTATTAATAAATATTTAATTCAGAAGTATAAATACCTAAAATAGATTTGTTAATAATTAACAAATATAGTATTTAAATTGACTAGATAATAAACTAAACATATATTACTTTTTCGTTACCAAATTCATAATATAATATAGTGAGATTCCTAAGGACTGCTTTCTTTTAGTTGCCTAATATTAACATCACTTATTTTTCCTTGCCTGAGTTGTTCAAGAACGACTATCTATTACAATGTATTTTATTGGCTCATTCAAACAATTCAGTGTTTAAAATGAGCAATCATACAACCCATATACATCGCTACTACGAGTATTAGACAAAACTTTACAATCCACTTTAACAATAAATACCTTGCTACTCAGCATGGTTGTTTCCACACAAATTTAAAACTCTTATTACTGATCTATTCTGAGCAATCCTTAGTAATTTGTAAAATCTTTATAATATGCTTTTAGAGTCACATTTTTTTCTATTTTCGTAACTATTTTATAATAAATTCTACATGAATGTACACTATGTGACTATTAAGGTGTAAAACTAAATGTGATCCTTTTCATAGGTATCAAAAACTTAGTATGTAGTATACATGTCAATATCGATATAAGAAAGTTTTTGATTTCATTTCCACCCTTGAGTATATTGATTCAAGATGAAACTCATATCAATGGTTAGAATTAGTGTTCGAACAATGTTTTATAAAGTGGTAACAGAAACGTTTCCATCACTAACTTATAGTACCGGTCACCAAAGGTTATATAATGAGTTTTTATAATAGTTGTAGTTACCAATTTATAAAACCAATAGTGTTGACTTCCTATGTAGGTGTAGGTGGAGATAATATAAAACTTACTGAACCCACAGTAATAGCAATTACCGTTGAAAAAACACTGTAATAAAACCAAAATTCATATTATTCTTAGGTTAGTTTTCTAACTTGTAATCACAATTTGGTCACTGTAAAATACTATTATCCTCCCAGGCTATTGGCACAGCACTTAACATGGGAAGTTTACATCCCAGTTCATTTGTTTGTACTATTTTAAAAGATATTCTCACACAATCCAGCACAACAAACATGCACCACAAACAATATAGAGTGCGAAATACTTTTGCGAGGTTATGAATGCTGAAAATTCGTCGACTAGCGGGAATTTACTTAAATTTTTCCTTATTTTTGCTGCTTATTTTTTTTATTATTTAAAATATAAAATAAAGATAAAAATAAATAATGATTTTTTAGCCGTCACTTGCCGTTGGCCAGTATTATTAACAATGTTTTTTTTGTATTATCACAACATAGCCTATCCTGTCTTGTGGTGTAGTCTGTAATAATTGGTTGACTAACTCAATTGGAGCTTCCCCAATAGTTGTATGTTCATATACATAGAAGTGGTAGGTTAATAGGCTTACTACAGCTTTTGTTGAAGTTGAAGATTTTGTTGCGCGTTTTTCTCTTTTTGTTGTTAATTAGTTTTATTCAATTAAAAACTATAATGAACTTTATAATTTGTATAACATGTATCAGTTTCATTTTGAATCAATATTAACTTACAATAAAATAAAAACTGAAGGCATCTTAAAAATCAGTTTTGCTTTAGGCTCTTTTTCTATTTAGTAAATAACTTTCTTTTTTTATAATTCATCTAAGGCCAAATAGTGCATTAGCATTGGTGGCAGTGGAAGTTGGTATATCTTCTTAATAACATTCCTCCCTAAAAAGTGCCTGACACGAATTCTACACAATTCTCTTAAATTTAAAGGTTTCGAACTAACAGAAGCCATAAAATCGTATAGCGGATCATCATTCTGGGTCTTTAAACATTTAATATCAAAGAGCATATTACTAAAATTGAAACCTGAATATATAATTAACTTAACTAATTCTGTGTTCCCATGTTTTTTAGCAAGTGTAAGGTTATCTACGAAGCCTCTTTCTTCACGTAGATTCACATCTGCACCATATCGTACTAAGGTACATGCAGCATTTAAATTTGCCACTATAATAGCATAAAAGAGAACATTACCCATAAAACTGCTAGCATTAACATCAGCCTCATAAGATAATAAGAGTTCTAGAAAGTTTTGAAAAATTTTTGGATCACGTATGCTGTCGACACATATATGAAGTGCTGTTAGACCAGTGAGTTCATTTCTTGCAGTTGCTGGTGCACCTGTAATTTAAATTAATAATATAATCTTGAAACATTAATTATGGTAGAGAATACTCTTGCTATTTTCCTAACCCAGAACCAGAAAGACATTAGAATAGTTTTAGAAGGTTTAGGTTTAATAGGTTTACAGGCTATTTATAGGATCTACAACCTGCCTAATCATCTGATTTTTAGGCTGCACCCCTTATAGCAAAAGCACCCTCAAATGCATCAAAAACCGTAAATTTTGAGGTATATCGAAATTTCTTGTACGATAATTACAGGCTATTTATAGGTTCTACAAGGTATTTATAGGCTGTACAATGCTCCTAATCATGATTTTTTACACTGCATCCCTAACCTTAAGGACATCAAAAATTGTTAATTATGATATTTCTCAAGATTTCTTGCCTGAAACTAGAAGCTGAGACTATTTATCGGCCAGCATCGATCAGCATCCGTACGGAAAAATTCCGAAGCCAGGTCTCATAAACATTCGAATATTAAACACTCAAAGATGAATCATGGAAAGCTAGACTGTACGGGCTGCAGCCGCCGACATGCACTAGCTATTTCTAGCAGTTGTAATTAATTTATTGTAGCACTTTTAAATACTGCCCCCCTTGAAATACAGAAATGACTAGAAAAAAATTTAGAATCGATCTTGTTTAACAAATTTCTCGAACACATTTATTAGTATTTCAAGTACATGATTGATGAAAAATATGTGTTTGAAATCGGCCGTCGAATATTCTGTTACTGTACATTTTTATGCAAGTTGAAACTGTTATTTCAAACCAAAATTGTTTAATTACAAGAATTATTAATAAGTAAGTAGTATGTTAACATAAACTTAATGAATTTTGTTGCAAATATTTTTTATAGTTATTTACGTAAAGTGAACTAACCTAAAAATTAAATATTATTGTTTTAAATTTTCTATAACTTCACAATTTCAGAAAATAATTATTCTTATTCTCTTATCATTCATGTAGTAGTCTTAGTAAAATGTTAAATTATATCCATATTCGTAATAAAAAGTCGGAGCCTTAATACAGAAATAATAACCATTTTATCTAATTTGAATTGATTTTTGTTTACTATTTTAAGATTTTTATATTTTTTTGAGTATTATAACCACTGAAATATAACACTACAACTACTAGAAATAGCTACAGCTCATATCGACGACTTCAACCCCTAGATGCTAGTGATGGAAATGGTTCGTCTATTAAGCGGAATTCCAAAAGTTAACACGCTGGGAAATAATAAGAGAGCGCTGCAAGTGGATGGCTTTGCTTGAGCATTTCGAAAGAATTTTCTTTTTAATTTTTGAATTTAAGGATATAAAAATTTAAAAATACTAATCTACACAGCGAAAAGTTTCCAGATAAAAAAAGAATTATGTAAATCGGCCCAGTAGAACTCTCAAACGAACTGGAACAAAAAACAGCCATGTGTTTTAAATCGACTGCAGTCCTTGCAGTCTAGCCATAGCGTTCCATCATTGAGTGTTTAATATTCATATTGTGCTCATGTATAGACAAACACTTGCATGCCGCCATAGTTCTCCTTTACGAGTTCTACAAGACCAATTTGCTAATTCGCTTTTTATAAACTTTGAATGAAAATAATAATAAGAGTTGAAAGATTAATTATTATTTTCGTGAAAGTTATCACATTTGGTTCTCCAGATTTCAAAATAATTCTAATTTTATATACCACATATTGCTGAACTCAGAATAAAATATACTTTTCATTTCTAGCAAAAAAATAAGGGGGTTCCATTTAAAAAAAAGTTGAAATTAAAGATATAAAGACCATGTTAAAAAATTATTTTTTAATTTCATATGATGCAGTGCTTTCATTCTCTATTTTACAATGTACATATCTCAAATTTTCGATTTAGTGTCATTTTCCATGGTATAATTTTTAACAGATTTGGGACAGTGAATTGTTACGGCATCAGGTTTAATTTTAGGTAGATTTCAGCTTGTAATCCCGAAACCCCTTCATGAATGTTAATATAAGTTTCATCAAGCACACCATTATCAGCTGCGGACTAGATACTAGTGCAAATCAGTAATTTACCATAAGAAAAAAGACTTACGAATTACAAAGTTGAAACAATAATGATAAAAATATATAATATAATGATAATATAAGATTGAAGTTTCGACTGATGTTTGTGAGTTGTACAGGGTGGCCAACAAGAGTGGTACTGTTGTGAACGACTAACAACTCATATATTTTTTGCATAGATACGAAATGGTACTAGGCAACGCGAATCAATAAACTAGTAGAGTCAAATAAATAATTCATAGAAGTAAACTTGCGTTTTATTTCCTTCTACAAAAATTAATTATAAGTAGCCCTACCACTTCATCCAGTGTTAATCCCGTTACAGTACTTTTAAATTCAAGGTTTTCCCTGTTTTCCAGTTCGTAAAATATCATTTTCCCGGTTTTTTCCTTCAATAATTTACGCATCCCCACATTCTTGATCAAATGGTATAAATTTACTTTAGCAGACACGTCCAAAAGGAGCGTTAGTGACATCAATCGACAAGCTTGAAGAGGGGAGTCAAACGGTGCTGGTGACAAAGTGTGGAAACTCCCACTCAAAAAGTTACGTCACTTTTTGTGCTTCATATTAAGTTTATGAGAAATTTTTTGTTTCATTGAAATTCAATATAATCGCTTTTATAGGCCTTTGAGGTCCAAAGCTTTATTGGAGACAGCTCTCCATTTCTTCCTATCTTCTGCTTGTTTTTTCAAATCTTTTACTCCTAATTCTTTCAAGTCTTCCTTCACACAGTCCAGCCATTGTCTTTTTGGTCTGCCTCTCCTATTTGGTCCTTCTGGTTCTTTATGTAGTAGTATTTTCGGGATTCTGTGTTCTGGCATGTGAACTATAGGTCGTAACCATCTAATTCGGTTCTGTTTAATTATATGTACTATGCTTGGATTCTTGTATTGTTCATTTAGCTCAGAATTCGTTCTGCGTCTCCAAAGATCGCCCTCTTTTATGCCACCATATATTCTTCTGAGGATTTTCCTCTCAAAAATATACAACTTGTTTATGTCACTTTGTCTTAAAACCCAAGTTTCACTGCTGAAAGTCACTGTTGGTCTTATTATAGTTTTGTACACTTTCACTTTCATATACTGGGTTATATTTTTTGATGTTAGCACATTGGGTAGTGTGAATAAAAAATAAGTTTATACTTTAAGAATTAAGTTATAGCACTAGCGAAAGCTTATTAGTTTCAGCTATAAGCACTAGCATTTGCTGTTAAGGATGTGAATAACCTTCTGCTTATACTTACAAGCTTATGCTAGAAAATTTCAGTGTAAGCTAGAAACATTTCATTAAATCAGTTTACCCTCGCTCCTATATCTGTCAAAATTATGTCAAAATAAATTGTAAAAACAGAATTTATCACGAGTGGTCGCATCTCTTGTTGCATCAAAATGAGTTCCGATAGTGATAGTGATGTTCAGTCCGACCTTGTTGAAGTTGAACAAAGTACAAATTTAAGATTTGTAGAGGCTTTGAGAAATCATAAAGTTTTATTCAACAAGTCACAATTGCCAAAAATAAAAAAAGCAAAGGAAAATGCATTACTGATGATGCAGGAATCGTACCAAATAGCCTATGGAAAAAGTATTACCATAAAGCAGTTAAAAAAGAAAATACAAAACATGAAAAATGAGTTAAAGAAGAAAACAGACAGGAAAGAAACAGGAAATAGAAAAATTTTTCTTAAAGATTGGGAAAAGAAATTGTTGGAGATTGTAGACAGCGGTTTGCAAAACCCAGTTTTCCATAAAATACCTGGAGCTGAGATAGTAGGGTTGGAAGGCATTACAGAAATTAATCAATTACCAGAAAAAAACTACACAGAAAAGGTTGCATTGAGACCACCCCCTCCGTCTCATTCTACAACATCAAAACCAAAAAAACCAAAATTAGACGAAAAAGAAACAGAGGAGACTGTAAAATTAAGCACAGCAGAGTTACAAAGACTGGTTCTTCTTGAGCAGTTAAAACTTACACGTATGCAGATCGAACGAGAAAAAAATTTAATGGACAAGTTACGTCAAACTCAACCGGACATTTGTAATTTTAGTTTCGGCTTAGATGTCTAATACCTATATAATTAGGAGTATTATTATTGTATTATTGTGAACTAAACATTTATTGCATTTATGTGTTAACTAAAATAACTTCAATCATTATAGGTATAACTGATTAATTACATTTTTAATTTCTTCTCTCCTTTGTAGCCCTCGCCTACGAAGATTATTTTCGACCTCATTTTCTATTTCGATCTCCTCTTCTAAAACTTCTTGTACTTCGTCATTCCTGTTTTCATCGTCATCATCGAGAGGAACTTCATCGTTCAAATATTTGGCTATATTATGAAGCACAGCACAACTGATAATAACGGATGCAACTTTTCTTAGTTTTACTCTAACTATATACTGCAAAATTGGAAATCTTCTCTTTAGTTGGCCGAAACATCTTTCAATGATAACACGTTCTCTCGTGAAAAGTGTGTTGAATGCATTTTCTTCGCGAGTTTGGGGATTTCTATAGGGCGTCATCAACCAAGGAGTGATTCCATAACCAGAATCACCCAATAACAAGATATTATTATGCCGCATATTATTATTCATTTGAGCATAGATGTTGGATCTTTTGAGTATTCGATTATCGTGAACCGAACCTGGCCACTGTGCGTCAATAGATGTGAATTCTTCTTTTCCATTACACGTTGCCTGAACATTTATACTACAGTACCCTTTTCTGTTGTAGTATTCGTCTCCATGCCGAGATGGTTTCGTAATTCTTACGTGCGTGCAATCTATCGCACCAATTGCAGAAGGAAATTGGTACTTAGCACTCCACTCTTGCTGTGCTTCGTTAACATTATGTGTAGGAAATTGTATCCAGAGATGTGCCTTCTCAATAACTTTGATCAGTACAAATTTCACCGTTTTACTGACCGTTGTCCGATGAACACCTTCATCCTTTCCAACTCCAATTTGAAAGCCAGGATCGCTTAAGAACCGAAGAAATATCTGCATTTTCTGTCTTGAGTTTAATGCCCCTCCTCTTGTTTCTCCAGTATTTTCAAGAAAATGCTCTGCTAACCACTCGACATTTATTCTCGAAAATCTATATAATTTATGATAATCTTCATTGCGGCACTCAGTTCGTTGGGGGTAATATTTTCGAGTTCTAACATTCATGAATTGTGCCATTTTGACAATATTTGGCTGAAGTTGTACAAAAGATGATATTTCAAGCCTCCTATTATCAGGCTTAAGAAATTATAAGTTCTTACTTAAAAGTTGTAGTATTTGCTGTATTTTATTCACACCAAATTGAGCTTTTGCTGGAAAAACTAGAACATACTAGAACGAAATGACTTGAACTTATAAGTTTAAGCTAAAGCTAGTTATTATTCACATAAACCATTGTTTAGAGCTGTTGTGCTTCTCAAACCACATGTTATTCTTTTTTCTATTTCTTTGGTTTGGTCTCCATTGCTACTTACTTCTGCTCCTAGGTAGGTCACTGTGTCGGTTCTTTTGAAACAGAGTTGGATGTTTGTGTTTTCCCATTTTACTTTTAGATATTCGTCTAGCTGTTGTTTTACTGTACCACTAACCATGTACGTTGATTTCTTTTCGTTAATTATAAGACCGAACCTGGTTGCTTCGACGTAAATCTTCCTTATCAGGTCTTTTCATTTTTAATTTAATTAAAGTACTATTGATGTTCAATGAAAAAAGGTCTCTCGCATAGACTTAACATAAGTAGCAGAAAGGGCCATAACTTTTGAACGGGGTATTTTCGCACCTCGAGACTAGTGTCATTCGACTCAGCTCCTCAAGCTGTATCGAAAGAGTAGGGCGCGTTGAAGCTCCGTTATGCCCGCTAAATTAAATCATAGCCAGTTAGGTAATGCCTAATATTTCTTTGCTTTGAAACGTTTTAGTTAATAAGGAATAAATAAGTAAAAAAAGAGAAAAATAAGAAGTATTAAAAATGTAATAGATTTAGACTCGTTAGAAGCGTTAGCTAACACGCGATTACTAACGCGTGTTAGTGACTACATAGCATTGATAGCAGTACACATTAAGCGATTAACGCGATCCAGGTTTTTCCCGGTTTTCAAGGTTTCTAAGTTCGCTGGCCACATGTTGTATATTATTACCATGGTCAGCTTTCAAACCTTTTTGGTGTTATTGCCTTTGTTACTATGTACTAACTGTTTTGGTAATCCTCTAGTTTAAGTATCCCGAAGCCTGACATGCGTACTATACAGTCTGTTTGAATTAAAGCACCCCACTTTGTAGCAACTTTATTTTCGACCAGAAATGGTATAAACCATATACATAGTATTAAATGGCATAAAATTCTCTATGTTCTTGTTCATAAAATTTTGTATTTATTAAATCAGCGTGAGAGTGATGAAGTCATCGAACTGTTTTAAATTACATGATAGATATTTTTTTCTGAAATCAATAGAGTATTGTGTTCTCTTTTCAACCATAATAAATATTCATACTCTTGATGACTCTAAAAATGATTTACAGCTAGTAGGCTTTGTATTCTGGTTACTCCAATTAATAAAACAGAATTATCTAGCAAGCTTAGATAAAATAACTAAATTTTAGTTATTTTATTAGAAATTTAGTTTTAAATCAAATAGACTGTATGTTTAAGCACTTACAATGTTGCCAATTTGCTGTGTAGCATAAAACCAACTTTTCAAGGATAGGTGTTATTCATGCCAAGCCAACTAACACTTTATTCTTCTCGTTTTTATTTTATTTTTCTAGTTTATAAAACAAATTCTTAGAAAAATCGTACTCATGCAAGAAATATTTGACAAATGCTTCTGGGGTATTTTATCTGGAATTTAAACAGTAGGTGTTTAATTTATCGAGTTTTAAAAATATATTTAATTTTTACATAAATATTTAGGTAATAAATCTGACATTACTTCACTATAAAACTTATGTATATATGACCTTGTATGCATATGCTGCTTGGATACTTAAACTGGAGGATTACCAATTCTGTTGCAAATAAATTATTACTATTATTATTATATTGCTTTGCTGTCATGAGTATTGTGGGTCAGTTGCAGAGCATAAGAGTATCTCTTGGTATTTAAAAGATTCAATTACTTACCATTTTTGAGCAAATATTTCGCTACTTGTAGATTCTGATATACACAGGAAAGCATTAAAGGTGTTTGACCCTGTTCATCTCTAATATTTAGTATTGCTCCCGATTTATGTAATATTTTAACCATTTCAAAATTGTTATTTCTAATAGCGGTATGTACTAAATAATGCGACTGTATGATTTTTGCACCGGCATCTAACAGTGCTTTAGTTATTCCAGTCATATTATTCCAAACTGCTCGATGTATGACTGTATATCCACAAGATTCCTCGTGATTCAACCGAGTGCCTTTACGAATTAAAAGCTTGGCTGCTTCTTCATGTCCATATAAAATAGCTAGAGATAAAGGCAAACAATCTTCTAAATCATAAGCATTTAGATTTGCACCGTGTTCTATTAATATATTTAGGATATCAATATAGCCTTTTTGAGCAGCTAAATGTAATGGTGTATGCCGTTGACGATTCATGAAGTGCACATTAGCACCTTTTTCTAATAATAATTTTACCATTCTTGTATCACCATTGTGAACAGCAATTTGTAATGGGCTGAACATGTCTGCATCACTTTGGTTAACACTAATTTCTTTAAAATTGTCTATTAAATATTCAACTATATCACAGTGTCCTTGCATTACTGCATAATGTAAAGCATTAAGCCCGTACCTATCAAAACGAGCAATATCATTTTCAGGTGACTCCAGCATTATAGCCGTTCTGTTTAAAACGTCTGCATACCATTTGTATATTCTAGCTTCAGGTGGTGTAGATGATAAACAATCTTCTTCAGAGTTATCTTCATTTACTTCCATATCCCATTCTAATGCTTCCATGCCATCGGGTGTTGGACCCTCTCCAAATTCGTTTTCATCCACATCTTTGCATACAACAAAATATCCGATGTTTCTGTTTGTTTTATTTCTCGTAAAATCCAAGTTTAACGAATTTCGTGATTCTCTGTAGGCATTATCTGTGTTGCTTTTGTATATAATTGATTTCTTCTGATTTTCTGCTAGAATTTTTAAAATATTTAAATTTCCATGTTGTGCTGCTACACCTAAAGGTGTTTTTCCACAAGAACAGATTTTGTTTGGATTTGCTCCTAAAAATTTCAAAATTGTGTAGTCTGAACAATCAAACAAATCTAAGCATTTTATTAAAATCTTTTATTTACCCTTGGAAAGATAATATTGTAGACATTTAAAATCGTTTTCTTTAATAGCTTGTATTAAAAGCTCTTCATAAGAATCCATTTAAGTATTATTAGTATTAAAGAAAAAGATTTATTTTGCTTCTTGTATAATAAACATTGTTAATAGGTTATCTTTGTTGTTGTCAGTTTACGTAAGTGTAATAAAAACGTAAATAGAAATCAATAAAAAATTGTTTGTATTCACTGTTATTACCACTGCAAAAATAATGTTAACGTGAACCAGCCATCTGAACCATCAAACTTGTACAATCTATGTCGAAATAAATGTTCTGTTATTGTTAACACTTTTCGTATTTACACCTAAAATTCTATATTTTCTAAGGGATGGTTGAGCTTCGATAGCTTAGGCTTAGACGATAATCATATAGAAATATTACTACTACTAAAACTAGTGATAGTTGTGGCGATTTTAAAAACGGTTTTTTGACGAGATAACGATAACTTCGTTGACGAGATAACGAACGTTAAAATATCAAAGTTCGTTAAAATATCGAAATTCGTTATTTTTGTATTCTGTAAGTCAAATTATTACGAAAATCGTTATCACGCAATCGATATTTTAACGAAAGCTTCTGAGGTATCGTTACACTGGAGCTGAATGTTATAATTTGTATGAATTCAAACACGGTTCAATTAGAAATCAAATTTTAAATTAAATTACAGAAACATGATTCGTTTATGTAAACTCTCGTCTTAAATTCTTGTAATTTTCATTCGGTATCGCTAAGACATGTGGTTTTCTATTTGCTAGAATATTTTTATTTTATATTTTACTTTAAAAGTTTTTAAAATATCTATACTGACAAAGAAAAAATGAGAATTGAAATTTGAAGAGGAATGATTTATGGATTACGATCTGACCTGTACTTGCAACTTCCGTTTTTTTCGAGCAAAGTTGAACACATGTATTTTAAAAAAGTTTTTGTTCACTTTTTAAGTTCTTTCACAAAAACACGGACAAATTCTTGCAATTTTTATTCATAATTTGGTAACTTTTAAGCGTACGCGTGTGCGTATCTATTGTATTTATATTTTACCGTAAGAGTTTTTAAAACTCGATAAAGTAAGGAATGTAAGAATTAAGGAATTAAACATAAATTACTAATCTGACTTTTTTGTGAAAACTTGAAACGTTTTAACTACTACCCATGTAAATACTTTTAAAAGGGGTTTTAAAGATATTTCTTTTACAAACAACAATCACAGTATTAATAACAATACCAATAATATCAATAACAATAACAACAATTAAAAAATAATGCAGATTAAAAAAACTACATTACAAATACAAGAACGAAAGCTAACGTAAATTTGAAAACTGGCGCGCAAACACAACCTGTAAACAGGAACATAACCTATTATAAATAACATGATCATAGTTACAAACCGACAAACGTACTACAGGAGTCAAAACATTGATCATTCGTTATACTCAAGTAGACCGTAACGAAGCAGGTTACAGAATAACAAAATAACGAATTTCGTTTGAAAGTACACATTTTATCGAAATTAGATATATAACGTTCGAAATATATCGAAATTTACAGAATAAGGGGGAGACCCATGGAGTGCATTTTGTTATATATTTTCTTTACAGTAGTGGTCCCAATTTTGCCGGTAATTTGTCTCAGTCAACTACGAGTATAATAGGGCGACCGAAATTACCAAGAAATTGGGAGCAAAGGTACTAGTATTCGTGTGTCAATTTAACAAAGTTTATCAATCCTTGCAGTAGAGATCCTGGCAGTGTTATGTATATAGCCGTTTGCATTAAAAATGTCAAAACACGACAAAAAATACCTACCTAACGTATATAAAGCAAATAACTGATAATCACAACCAGTGGTGATTATGGCTGTAAACACCACTAGTCAGGGCCGCGCCAAGCCTAATAGGCGCCGTCGTGCAAATTTATGTATGCGCCCTCAATTTATCTATCGTGATTTCTTTTAATAGGCTAATACCTATTACAAAAAGTAGAGCCCTTAGGTTAGTCTGATATGTAAAGCACTACCACAGTATTATAATAATAACTAGGAAGCTCACTCTCGCAAATATTGAAAGCCGATTCTCGGGACGTTGACAGCAGTTATGCTTAATACGTGCAACCGATTAACACATCGATTACGCCAGAGTCGTATAACTTTAGTTGTGCGTTGTGTATTGGCCCCGTATGAAATAAAGGTTGAGAGAAGACTCTATTCCTGTAATTTTCCATTCGTTAGTAGGATCTTCTAGTTATGTTGAACCAGAATTAAATTATGGTAAATATTAAATGTTATTATTGTAATAATAATAAAACGAATAAAAAATAACAAAGCTGTGAGTGTATGCTAAATATATAAGGTATATTGTCTGCTTTTTGTTATATATGCTTATAATATAAGCTAATTTTTTAGATGTGCATGAAGTAAGCGATTCAAACAGTAACTCGATCACTTTAAAAACGTGTTTACATTGCATTCTATAAACAAATTTAATCTTTAAATGTCCCCGTACACTTGGTTTATTTTAAAATCGCTCGAACTGATATGGTACGTTTTGATGTTTACATTAAAACAGTCTTCTTTGAATATTATATAAAAAAAAATTAACTAATGATCTTATAAATTTTCAACAAATGAAATAAGAAAGTTTGTACACGTTTACAAATCTAAATGTTCTGTTTTATTTTCAGATCAATAACTTTTAACTAATAACTTCTTACTAATAAAAAAATACTTGCAACAGCCTACATTGATAAGCGAAACGTAGTAATATTTTATATAATATAATAGTGTAACGTTCTTTTTAAAATAATGACCAAAAATGCTGTTTAAAATCGTCTATTAATAAAGAAAAGATTATTTACAATGCACTTAATTAAAAACACTGTAACTATAAACTATTTAACAAACCATTTAAATGCTAGGTATTTACAAATTTATATGAGGACTATTTATATAAAAACTATTTATGTATTACAATAATTATTGACATTTATTTATTCAGAGTACATTTCACTATGCTGGTCAAACATTAACTGTTCCTCCTTCTACCTCCTACTCGCGACTCAATTTATATCTTTCATACGATGACTCATACATCTAGAATGTTCGATGACGTGTGGATGAGTCATGCATGCAGCTGTTGATAAATGACGTCGATGAGGCGTGTTGATGAGTCATATATGCAGATGTTATTGATGAGTCATACAGTTGATGATTCATACATCTAGAATGTTTGATGACGTCATATGTGGGTTTACTATTCGTTACAATAGGTTTTATAGGCAGCCAATCCTCAAAATACAAAATTATTATAGGCAATAAAGAATTTTTTAACAAACAACAAAAACAAGCTTTAGTTTTGTAACTCGAATGGATCCGACGCCTGAAAGGGCAGAAGGACACGAAAAAGAAGAATAATAAATTTTGTAACTTTTGTAAATGGTGAAGTATTTATGTACCTATTTAAGTTAATAAACTAATTGTTCAAAAGCGTCAATTAATTTTGTTCTTACACACAATCCTATTTCCTCTTTTACTACCATTATAACAAGTTTTCAGTTTTTACAAAATTTACTTGCCACAGTAATACAATTTTATCTAATACGTCCCTACTTGTTTAATACTGCAATCGCAGACGATGACGGTCGACAAGCCTCGGTGATCTATCGTTCGTGGGCGTGATATTCGAAGGTAGCTTAACGACTTCAAAGTGCCGACAGGCGAGTGTGGATCTACTATATAGTATTTATGCTGTGGCACCACTATACACACAGAGAGGTTTTTAGAGGGGGACAGAATCCGTGAATCAATGAAAATTGACTCAAAGTGCAAGGCGCGAAGTCATCCGAATTTGAGATTTTTCATAAGGAAATAAGCAGGTAAGAAAATAATAAATAAGAATAAATAAGAAAAGTTATAAAAAAACAAAAAAAATGTATATTTAATTTATAAATTAAGTAAATAACTAATAATTAATAAATGAAATATGTCAATTAAATACAAACATCTTTTTTAACAAAAATAATTACGAATATACGCAACCGTTTTGCTTAAAACTTTTCACACGAACGACAACATCGTGAAACACGTGTTTTTGTTTGCCCATTGGGTCAAATTTGATTGGTTTTGAAAATTCGGTCTACAGCGCATCCTTGAGTCGGATCCAGAGAATTATTTTGGGGAGAGGGGAATTTAAAAAAAAATTGTTTTAATAGTTAATAATTAAACAAATATTATTTGTTTCTATCCTATGTATATTTCTTACAAAATAATCCCCCCACCCCCCGCGAATCCGCGCCTGGTTATATGCAATTAGACTGTGGATGAAAACAATTTAATGCACTAGTTATAATTTATTTAATAATGCATTACAGCAGTACTTAAACAAAAATTACAAAAACTGTAATTCACACTGTACTCAGTTAGATTTAGTTGCAAATTTGACTAAGGTGCCAACTGTACTATCTACAGTACTAACCAACTGTACTTACTAAACATATAATTAAAAATTTATATTTATCAAACAATTAATAAATAAGTTACTTATGTAGTTTAGTTCTGTCATAACCTCCAAAATGATAAATAAATTCTGCCAAAACGATGCTGTTTCACATTGCTAAAAAAAATATTAATTATTTGTTCACTAAACGGTGAGAAAGATTAATAGTAGATTGTTTTACAAGTAAAGAAAAGTGATTGTTTTCTAGCGAGGTGAAAATAGATTGATTCACGAGCGAACGAAGTGAAGCGAGTGAATTAACTTTTCACGAGCTAGAAAATTCACTTTTCTGACGCGTAAAACATGCTATTTTTTTGTATCCTTAATGGAAAATGAAGAATGAAAGCAATAATCATTATTATGTGTAAATTATTTAAATTACTGTCATAGTGGCTTGTGCGAAAACATGGTAACCATAAATAAACAGTGAAAATTCTGACAGAAAATGGAATCAGAAAGTTTCTGTGAAGATTTTGCGAGTGAAAATCGTGAAATTGTGGAGGCCGCCAACGAAGCAACGTTAAATTTGCTACCAACAAAGTCACGGGAGAAATATGAAAAGTGCTATAACCAGTTTTGTGAATGGAGAGTAAGTCAACACGTGGAAGGTGTTGATGAAAACATTATGTTAGCATTCTTTTTTGGAAAGGTATAATAAATAGTTTGATGTGTTTTTAAATACATTTCAATTATTTGCATCTTTTTTGCAGTCCAAGATTCTAAAGGCATCATCCTTGTGGTCGACTTATTCGATGATTAAAAGCACCTTGCAAATACACGAAGGTTTAGATATTTCAAAATATAGAAAATTAATTGCGTTTCTGAAGAAACAAAATGAAAAGTACGAACCCAAAAAGTCAAAAGTTTTGACGTCTGAGCATGTCTTGACATTTTTGAATGAAGCTTCAAATGATTCATTTTTATTTCTGAAAGTGGCTTTAATTTTTTCTCTAAATGGTGCATGCCGCAGTGAAGAATTGCGATCACTGACAGTTGACGATATAGAAGAGACGGAATCGGTTGTCCTCGTAACATTACGTAATACAAAGACGAAGAAAAAACGAGTTTTCACTATAACTTCCGAAGCTAATGGAATTGAATTGTATAAGCAGTATCGGAAATTAAGACCAGAGAATATTAGTCATCGCCGATTTTTTATTTGTTACCGAAAGGGCAAGTGTACAGTGCAACCAGTGGGTATCAACACATTTTACGGAATGCCAAGGAAAATAGCTGAATATTTAAAACTTCCAGAAGCTAGCGGCTATACAGGTCATTGCATGCGTAGGACATCAGCTACGTTGTTAGTTGATCACGGAGGTAGTATTTCCGATTTGAAAAGACTTGGGGGATGGATTTCAACTTCTTCCGCCGAAGGATATATTGAAGACTCTATCACAAATAAAATTCAAACATCAAAAAAGATCTTCAGTACTTTGAATCATCAACAGAACATGTCAAAGCATCACCCCCCGTCTCCTAAATTGATCAAGTTGATGGAGCAACAGCAAATAGATTTGGAACAACAGTTTCAATCAACTTCTTCAAGCGTCGATTTATCAACGAGAGCCACCTCAAGTGGACTATCTTTTCATAATTTAACTAATTGTACAGTAAACATTTACCAAAATAAATAAAATAACTAACGAGTAAAGTGTTGTTGCTAACGATTAAAGTGTTGCTAACGATTAAAATAGCAGTTTACTTTATTAATATCTACCTATTCAAGTTACAGTTTTCCATTAAGGATACAAAAAAAATAGTTTATTCGGAATCATATGGTAATATGTGCATTCCTAACCGCCTCAGAGGGTGGGAAATTAACCATTCCTAACTTACTTTTAATTCCCTCTCTTGGTCAGGAATGTAATCATTCCCTACCTGTTATCCCTCTCTTGGTCAGGAATGTGATCATTCCCGACCTGTTGTAAGTTCGTAGTTTGCTCGGTAGAGGGCGGGTGCATTATTAGGTCAAGTTTGTCACTTCAGTTGTCAGTTGTAAATAATTATTTATTTGTTAAAAAATATGATGATTCCGAATAAAATAGTATACAAACCTCGGCGGGACGTTTCCTCCTGTCTCGAGCATTAGCTCACCTCGGGCCTGGGCCCTCGGTGAGCTATATTAGCTCTCGACAGGAATGAAACACTTCCCGCCTCGGTATGTAATCTACTATTTCTATAATGAAGAATTGATCTCTGAATATTAGTGATGGGAACTTGGGTGTCGAGTGTCGTGATACTATTCATGGTCGTGACACTTGAAGTGTCACTAGTATCGCTCTTATTAGAGTGTAATTCTAAGTTGCTTGATCATTCTTACAAAGAAATTAAACGCAGATTTGTTGAATTGGCCAAGAATCATTGAATGAGACGTACAGTTGCGATCATTTGCTAAAGAACGATGACAAAATTATAACCGCCGATTTTCTAGTTTTTTGTACAATGTAAATGAAAATTAATTATATGGCATTCAAGAACATTTCATTCTTTAACATTTTAATAGCCTAGTTCATAAATCAGGTCGAGTTACAGCGTACATTGTACAAAAAAACTGAGAAATCGGCAGTTATAATTTTGTCATCGTTCCTTAGCGAATGATCGCAACTGTACATATAAAAATATTATGTTGTGGATTTTTTCTTTTGTATTAGTATAATATTGACGGTGATAATTTTATCTTGGATTTTCAGCAAAATAATTAAAATCAATAATTGAAGTTGAATAAGTTCCTCGTGTACCTAATTACTATTTCAGCTTTTTTTATTTTTTGTACTTTATAATGTATTTTGAAAAAAGACTACTGTCGAAAAACATGTAAATAAATACAATGATCATTGATTTTAATTAATTCAATTTATTTTACTGAAAACCCAAAATAAAAGTGTCATCTTCAATCTTAACAAAAACACGTTCTCGATTAAAGACCAACGTCGTCAACGAAATTACATTTTTAAATAGTTTTTATAATAAATCCAATGAATAGAATTACAAGTTATTTATAGAATTTGTTTCTTTTCTTTTAAATTTCTGTTTCTAAATATGTATTTGCTTTTATAAATAATTTAATGTCTTTTAATGTACTTAATGCATAAATATATAACCATAACAGAATTTACTCATATAATTGTTTTTTAATCCATAGTTTGCTTATGATTTATGTAGCTATGAATCTTGACTGCTTCTCGTTTCAATTGGATTACATTTACACTAGCGCATGCATGATGTAAATGCGAAGTGTCGTTAAAGTTTCATGAAGAGTCGACACTTCACACGGATAATTGTTTCGACTCTCAAGTATCGCGACACTCGGGTAGTATCGAGACCCCATCACTAACTGAATATACTAAACTTAAAATGGTAAAAAAATCTTTTCCTACGACCCCATACGAAAGTGAACAATAGCAAACGCTACCGACATTAAGAAAGTGGGTCATATAACACGCGTATGTTAGGAACATAACACACGTGTGTGTTATGAAAATACGTCACGCTAAGCAATATCTAGAAATCCATGAATTTTGTTTACATTAAAATGATGACATTAATGTTTAATCCAATTTTGAGAAGCATTTTAACCATTATGTATCTATTCTTTTCTTATAAATATAACTTTAATTAATGTTTAATTAGTTATTTTAGCTATCAAAAAGAAATATCTAATAGATTACACCTAACGTAACCTCACTATAATACATGAAAATTATTGAAGCAAGTTTGCCAAGATTAAAATCAGCGATGCCAAATGGGAGAAGAATAAGAGTAATGTCAAATAATTTAGTTAGGCAACCTCTTTCACACCTGGCATTGTGTTATTAGTTGAAGTTATATTTGTTAATTATGGAGATATTATTAAATATAAATAAAAAATAAATTATGTGCCTCTGAAATTATTATATTATAAATTGTAATAGTAATTCATTTAATTAATTTTGCTGCTAAATCCAAGGTTTAATTTTATACTATGTTTAAATAAGTTATGAATATATGAGTTTTTAAAATTGAAATTTATATTTAGTAAAAGAATCTATTAAATAAAATGTTAACAAACACCCATTCACTTTAACAATTGTCATAATTCAGCTCCAGAAAATAAAATTAAGTTGTCAAGATAACTTAATTTTATTTTTCTGGAAATGTTTTGATAGAAATTTCGTTATAATTATTCATATTGTGAAACTAAATTGTTTAAAAAATTAAACTTTATATTCTAAAAATAAATGGCTTAAGAAAATTAACTTTAAGTGTGATTTTCTCTGTTAAACCTAACCATAAAAATTTTGCTTTAAAATCTTCAAAAATTATATTCTTGAAAATTTTAAAAAATCAAAATTTTTAAACATTTGAAATTTGGGGGGTCGTAGGAAAAATATTGTACATTACACGTTGGAAAGTAACTTTTCTGCACTCGTGTGATTTCCGCACTCGGCTTACGCCTCGTGCGTCAATTCACACTCGTGCGTACGAAAAGTTTCACTTTCCACACTAGTAATGTAATATACTATTTCCAGGACAGCAGAAATAATTAAAATAACCGTCAGCTTATAGCTCCCATATAGGAACTATGTAAAATCTCAAGTTTGAAAATTAAATAATTTAAAAACTACACGGCAAAAAATTTAACTAAAACCATTGGTAATTCCCATGGATACCAATGTATCTGTAATTTAGAGAAGTTTCAAATTTAATTTTTATTTAAATATTTTTTTATTTCCTTAAATTATAATATCGCGTGCCTTATGGCCCCTTTCGGGCCCTAGCGCCGTCGTTTGTCGAACGACCTTGCCCATATGGACGGCGTGTCCCTGCCACTAATGGTGATTATCGTTATAATAGTAGCGTATGGGACGCGTCAACAAATATAGGCGTTGTTGCGTTGTACAGCAACAAAATTAGACAAAACAACGTCGATATGCGGTAAGTGATCATGCATGCAGCCAGTGGGATGGCATCATCGCATTAGCTACTTGTTTTGTTTGTGACATAACCTTCAAGCCTTCCAATATGACAATAATTAGCCTACCGCATAATTATATTTAATAGAATTCCTCCAGAATGCAGGTCAATTTTTGGCCCGTTCCACTAGGCTAGCCAAACAAGCGATCAAGCAAATCAACAGGATAATAGGTATTTGCAAATTTATTTAATCGTAAAAGCGCCAAAAAAGCAGAAAAACGGTGTTTAAGTGTGTTAGAGACTGTCTATTCAAAAGAATATTCAAAACACATTGCATAACCTTACAAACTTCTAAATATTCTAAACTTTTACAATTTTTCCGTGTTCAGTTGTATCTCGTCGTACGTTCTAGTTGGGCATTTATAAAACAATCGACGTAATTGCGTAATTCTTGAGCACTCTAAAAATTTAAGATCGTGTCAAGAACAGTGAATTGAAAACATGATATTTGACAGCACACATGCGAAATACGCTAAGATTTACGACAGGAAATTTAAAGTATCCCCACTATTAAAATATACTATACTTTTACTGTACAGATCTAACAAATCTAAAACATACTTTACAGTTCTGTCAGATTTGACAAATGAAATAAGGTGGTAGAACTGTTTTGTTGCGCAGTGTCAACACAATTTGCGTAATGTTAGTGTCATGTCTTTTTTTTAAGTGTGAACTAATTAAGAAGACGTGTTAAATAATTTTATTTGGATAAGATTTTTAATTATTCAATATGTGTAATTCTAATTCTTATATTTTAAATATTTCCTATAGTATCAGTATTTATATTGTTCAGTAAAACATAGAATAGTTTTACTGAACTAATTTTAATAATAAAAGCAAAAATAATTTTCCCTTACGCTAATAGTTAACAATGTTTGCCTCTTTAAAAAATAAAATCCGTGAAGAAACCGGTAGTGATATATCTAAATTGACTGCAAAAATCACATCATCCACTGCCCAACGAATAGAAGCACTTCGTGGACGATCACATCAGGGATCAACTTCTAGTATAAATTCTATTCTGTCTTCAGAAGGTAATAAAGAAGAAAGTGTACCTGATTCTGGAAAATCGGAAGAAGAGTTCAAAAAGAGACTTTTGAAACTTGAAACAGACTTTGCAAATAAGTTAGACGAAAAAACCAGAGAGTGGCAGGAAATTATAAGTGAAAGGGATAATAAGATACAAGCATTAGAAAAGGAAAAAGATGAAGCGTTTAAACAAATGAATAATTTGAAAGAGTCCCTGAAGTATTCTGAAGGTATTAGTTTATTAAAAGAAAGGAAGTAAGAAATTTAATGTGTTAATGTATGTTAACGTTTTTAGCATTGCAAAAGAAATTAGTAGAGCATAGAGAGGATAAGGAGCAAATAGAAAATTTCCAAACTCAAGAATTAGCAAAAGTTAAACATTTAGTACTTTTACGTGAACAGGAGTTAGCTGAAAAGACTGCCACTTTAAAAGAAACTACACAACATTTAGAAAAATTACGTACAGAAGTTACACGATTACGTAGACAAGAAGAGCGCTTGAGTGATATACAGGTATTTATATCAGTATGATAAATGAGTGTATTTGGTATAGGATCTTAATGTTTATATAATGATATACAGAGCCTGTCAAAATATTGGTATAAATATGGATAAAATCTTTACTATTTATTTTAGAGAAAATAAATAATGAAAATAATAAGAGTTCATCTCTGCTTATTTAAAGATTTAAAAATGGACTCTGATGCATATTAAATATGGTACCTTTGTAAAGTAATTTTTAAAAACCATCTTATTTGTAAATGTGGCAACACTTATTAAAAAATTTGCAAAATTACATTTAAGAGTTAAGAATAAAATATTTTAGTAGAAAAATGACACAAACTGCTGTATAAGTACTTGTTGATACATATTAACATGATTCTCTGTTTACGAAACTCTTTTAATAGGCTTTATTTTGACAATTTTATTTTCTAACCTAAAAGTGTTTTATCTTGTTTGTTTGTGTTTGGGCGAGGAATCAGGATGGCGGAGCATCCTTCGTACCTCATGGCACCGATTGCTATGATCATTTGGCCGACCCTACTAGAATTTAGCCGAATCTGGGGAATTCCACCCCCAGTAGGGATCTTTATCGTGCCAAACATCGCATTGACACGAGACCTACAGTTTTACTTCCTATCCGAAAAGAAAGCATGTTTTAAATTTTTCTCCGCTATGAAAAATTACCAGCTCGGCCGGGGATCGAACCTGCGATCTTTGGATTATGTAGCAAACATGCAAACCACTAATCCACCGAGACTGGCAAAGTGTTTTAGCTATTTTGTTATTTAATCTTGTGTTGTCAATTTTCGAGTTTTATTTAGGAGTTTAGGAGGTTCCTGAGAGGAAAAAGAAATTTGAGACATGTTTGTAAACATAAATGATGTACCGCATTCGCTGTGTTGACGTTCCACACAAACTCTTATGCTTAGAACCGTCTCGAAACCTACTGCTCAGAACAGTCATTTTGGTAAATTTAATTTCATAATAAAATTTAAATTGTTTATATATTTGTTAATTAACCGGAACTATTGAGATTTTTTACCAGAAACTCTAGAACTCGAAAAAAGTGAAATATGAGTGCCGCATGAAGTTAGTACCCTAAAATTCATCTAAGCTTAAAATACCAGTATTATCTTTAATATTATACTGCCTTGCTAAGCAAAAGAGTCCTATCTGCAAAACTGCAATGTAGAAATGTACTATATAGAATGTTAATGTGAGCTAAGAAAAGATATGGTATATTTCTGAATTGATGTTTTGCAGATAGGACTTTTTCGCTTAGCAGGGCAGTATAAGGAACTCTAGAACTCTTATGATAATTCCTAAAAATGCCATCAGAACTCTTTTTTTGCGAAAATAAGGGTGCTGCTTGAAGTTAGCACTCTAAAATCATTTTTTCGATTTCCATCCTTAAAATACCAGAACTTTTGTTAATAATGTAAGGAACTCTATTTATTCAGAACTGTAACAATTTTTTGGTTTCACGAAATTAAGGGTGCTAACAACATACGAGCTAATATTACTTACTTACCTAACTATATAAAACATTTACGAAAATTGAACCATGTCAATCAGATCTTATTTCTGTCTTTTTTCTTTTTAACTTCAATAAAAATGATAAAACAGTAATCTGATCAATCAGATTCAATTTTCTTAAATGTCTATACCTATATATTTTTTTTAAATTGAAACATCCATAGTCGCTTCACATCGTGGAGTGATTGCAGACATATACAGGGTGTAACGAAATTATCAAATAATTGCTGTAACTTTTTAATTTGAAGAGTTACAAACAAATGTTACATACAAAAGTTTTTTAGTTTATCCCGATGCATATTGTGAGGTTTTTGATTTGTTCATATCATCTTTTGTTTTGTTGCTATAGCAACTTTGTATTTTTAAATGGCATTCTTATCTTTTTTTTGCATTTTTGAAAAGAGTTTATTTTCTTCTTTATTTAGTAATGCTAACACCTACAGCCTCACCGTCATTTTTTTTGTATATTTTTACCCATCCGTTTTTCTTGCCTACTTCCGGTTTAACCGGAAATGACAGTGTATTCTCGGGGATAGGACAACTTTATGATTGCAAATGGAACACTCTGTATATTTTTTCACAGTAGGAAAGCCCGTTGTTTCCCCTTTCCGAAAGTGCCATACTTGTCAGTTATTATATGGGGTGATGGTTTTATAAACTCTAAAAATGAATACTGTGTGTTATAGAAAGGCTATGGGTGTAATATACACGAGCACATGTATAGGGTGTTCCATTTGAAATCACAAAGTTACCCTATCCTCAAAAATACGCTATGTCATTTCAGATTAAACCGAAAGTGCGCAAAAAAAGATTGATACTCAGAAAAAAAAATATATATATATATATATAATCTTTAACCTCATATACCTTTCGGTGTCGAGGCGTCAGACACACCGAGCTGCAGAGTGGATATGTGCGTGTGAATACTCAGAAAATAACTTAAAAAAATTAGAAGACTGATGAACACCAGATTTCATTATCTCAATTAGTTCAAAAGTTATATAGATTTATAATGGGTCAAAATATAATGTGGCACCCGCTATCATCCAATAATGGACAGTATTTGGCCCTGAAAAGAACATTTTCTAATTTCAAATAAATCAGCCATTTTCAAGTCCAAATGATGTGCCAAATTCACTCGTGCAACCTCCTCTGGTTAAACAATGACTTTACCGACCAAGGCTGTAAGTATTAAAAATCAACAATCCATAAACCGAAGTATGAATTCTTCCTTCTCTGTAACTCTTAAACTCCTAATTTTAGAGCTTCGTGGCCATGGAGACTTTCAATCAAGATAATATAAACTACAACATATCATGATTTCAGCCAATTTGACTGGGAACCAATTTCTGGAAGAAACAGGGGGGTCATTCATTTTTTATCATTTTATGGTCCAGTGAAAAATATGGTGTATGTCTAATAAAAATAGCGTAAACAAACTACAACTGTTGATCCACTATTTGAGTCTAACACAGCAGACAGATGAGGATGCATTATGTCACTGCTCTTATTTTTAATATTACTAGATGCAATACAAAAACTTTAAAAGATACAAGACGAGGTATTATAAGATAGATAGATACATTAGAAGATATCGATTGTGTACACGATGTCTGCTTACTATCCTTTTCACTACTACAGATGCAAGCAAAGTTAAATGCATTACAAGAAGAATCCAGAAAGGTGGGTCTACATGTAAATACATAATACGAAAACAACAGTGTTAGGTCTTAATTTAGAAACTACAAATAACCTATACATGGATAATAAAGAAATAGAAGTAGTAGAACAGTTTGCATATTTAGGTAGTGTGATGGAAAATGAAGGCAATATAAATTCGCAATGTGGAACCACTTATAAATAAAGCGTGGAAAGCATTTGCTAGTATGTATAAAGTGTGGCAATTAACAGAAGTACTGTAGAAACTTACATAAGCATTTTAAATGCTACAATGAAAGCAGTTTTACTATTTGGCGTAGAAACGTGGTGTGTGACTAACATAATTCAGTGTAAACTCCGATTGTTTGTTAACAGATTCTTAAGACATAGGTATATTAAAAATATGGTTGCTAAATCAATATATTAGAATTAATACAGAAAAGATTTATATCCTATATCAACAAGAAATTCCATATGCCCGCTATTAATTACAACGAATCATGCATAGAATTCGGTCTGCTGCCTTTGAATATAGCCAGAGAAATGTATGATGTACTTTTTCTTTTTAAATGGATTACCGGCTTGTTAGACTGTCCAAATATTTTAGAACAGATAAATTTCAACGTTCCTGTACGTGTAACTAGAAATGATCATCTTTTTGTACCTTCTTTTTCAAGAACGAATGCCTTTTATAATTCGCCTCTTATTCGTATAGTACGAACCTATAACCAAAAGTATACCTTATTAGATCTTTTTTCAACTTCTTTAATCAGATTAAAAAAGAACTTGAAAGCAATGTATCACACCTGAAACTTACGTTTCTCATATCACGTTATATTTCATTTAGTTTATTTGTATTACTTGTATTTACTATCAACATCTTAATGTTACGTAGTTATTATTATTATCATTTTCTTTTTATTACGGGCTTTTTCCCGAGGTTTTATTATCATCATTATTAAAATACACATAATTATTTATATATATATATTTTTAATTTTAATTTATCAATGTAGTTATTAGTTACAAGCAGTATACTAATTATAATTATTACTTAATTTTATATATACAAATATGTAGAGCTACCATTCGATCTGTAAATTGTTAACACTTTTTTTTCTTTATTATTGGGTTTTATGTTTGCGTTATTCATTTTGTTTTATTTTCTATGGCAAAAGAACTATTGTTTTTTGGGATTCTTTCCTGTTTATACTTTTATTACTAAATAAATAAATAAAAAGAATCTCAAATGTAGAACAATTGCTCTTAATTAAACAGCAGAACATAAACATGAAACGTAAAAGAAGAAAGTATGGATAGTTTGGCCTGCGTAATAATAATAATCACTCTACCCTTCTGCACATGCCTCATAGCTTCTGGGGCCTGGTTTGCCAGGCAATGGGTAATAGTAATTGTAATGTAAAAGTATAGAACACGTGTATAATATTGAGTATATACTAATAGTGCTATGTAAATAAAAATTTATACATGGCGGTTTTAACCTATGAGGAATATAGCAAGCCCATTGAAGATCTTATTTTAGGCAAATTTCCGATTCAACTGGAAATTATAACAATTTTTTAATTTTAAATGGAACACCCTGTATGTTTTTTTAGATTGAGATGCAGCTTGTTTTTAAACGTTTAATAATTTCAGGGTACATACCTTTATTTTTAATTACTACAGAGACATTGATTAAAATGTTCAAAACATTTATTTGTAATTTAATCAAGTGACCATGAGAACAGAAAACAAGAATTGATAGCAGTGCAAACAATAAATTGATAAAAACCATCAATAAATTAGTTTCTAAGTTATTTTCTGAATTATTACATTTAAAAATGATTCTGTTAACAGAAGGTTAAAAGAACAGAAATCTTGACGATGGTTACGCATTTAGTAAAAGCATTTGCTACATTTTATTTACATGGCTCATTATATACTAATTAACGTATACATTAATAAACGACTAATTTTTTTATTAGATACTCTTTTTATTTATTTTTATTATAAGGAATTCAGGCCTGACTCAGGCTTTATTAAAAAATAATCGAGCTTCAGATGGGTTTGGGTAAAATATTTATAGTAATATTTGGGCTCGAGCCAGGTCGGGTTCAAAATTTATCAAGTTGGGTAGGTAAAACTCTAAGATTTGTTTCGTGTAGGCCTCTACTTTAAACACTACTCGTTACTATGTAAAATAAAAAGCAACACTGATGTACAGCTCAAATAAATATGACTAATGCTACGAATAAAATGTGGTGACACATTGCTTATAGACAGTTTTTGGGTTGGATGAATTCTTGGGTTTTGTTAGATAGAAAACGTATTTTACCCTGTGATTGCAGCTATTTGCTTCAAATATCTTAATGTAGCTGCAGAAGACTACTTGAGGGTTTTCATTTGAGGAAGGAGCTGAAGGAAAATCAAGCTAGGTCTAGCTAGAGCAAAAGGGACATTGGGACTGTAACTGACCCTGGAGACCTTTCCACTCAGGTCAAATTTGACCTCTGCCCATTCCCAGCCCCTTTTAAGAGACTATTGTGTCAAAAAACAGGTACCTGGACTGACTCGAAATAAAATTTGACCAAAACCAGTATTTTATTTCGGACCGGAACCGAAACCGTTATTATAATACTAATAATTGCTACAACCCATAACCTGGAAACCAGGCCCCAGAAGCTATAAACTTGTGCGGGAGGGAGGGGGCGATTATTGTTATTACGTAGGCCGTACGTGCGGCTGCAGCCGACTAACAGATGGAATAGCGCAAATTTCACATGCGTGTCACAGCTAAGGAAAACTGCAGAAAACCTTAACCAGATCTGCCGGCACCGGGAGTCGATCTCGGGCCGCTTGAGTGAAAGTCTAGCACGCTAGACATTACACTACCAAGGCTGTCTATTGGTTTTTCAGTTTTGGCAAAAAATTCTAAGATACCACAGGAATATAGTAATTGGATGTCGCTACAGGTGCAAAACACTAATTAATTTAGTTCAGTTTTAGACCTTTAGATTATCCATAATCATCTGTAGAAAGTTCAGAATGCGTCAGAAGTACAGCTGATTTGTGGCTGTAACTGTTAAGGGGAAACATTTTGAAATTGCCCGTCGTTTGACGCCAAGATAGTCGTTTTGGCTCCTATAGTTTCCGAGATACCGCCTCTCGAAAAACGGGCAGAGCTCCCTAGAGCGGAGATACGGAAAACCAATAGATGTACCGCTCGTACACATGTTGGATCACCCCCAAAAACCGCATGTCACCGGCAAAGTGTCGGCAAAAAAACTTTTCTGATAGAAAACTTTTCGCTCCGACCTAGCATAGAGCGAGGGTCGTTTTTTGCCCCCTCCGCCTAAACGGTTTACCGGAGACGGTCGAAACTTCAAATCTGAGACGGGAACTACCCAACGAATCGACACACAGAAAACGGTCCAGATCGAAGCAAGTTTTGCGGCCCCTCGAAACCTCCAAACCCGGATTTTGATCGTTCGCGTTAATTGGAGACGCAAGACGAAAATTCTTTCGGTTTCGGTATGCCTAGACCCGTGTGCACCAAACCCGCTTAAACATTCTAAAATGAGAGATCCTCCTTATTACCTATTACTGGATACTACCCCACCACATAGGTACGGAGCGGGCGCGTTATAGATGTATCTATATAGCGCCGTATAAATTTACTCTGAATTTACTCTTGGTCTTGACTGGTCTGGTCTGGTTTACTCTGATAAACTATTTAACCCAACATTAGCTCCAGGATAACTCGAGTTAAGAAAATTCCTTCAGTTAAATTTTGAGAAATATTTTTCTGCGGACCGGCAAAATTTTCTGACAGACCGACGATTGGGAAACGCTGGTCTAGATTAAATGAGGGGTTTCTATTTTGTGGTTGTTTGATTTTTTCGTTGATTTCCGCAGAGAATAGTCTGTATCTTTTGTGGCCGTTAAACTTTCCAAATGTTTCTGAATGGCGGCATTTTTTTCTTCTATTAATTGTTTAAGTTCTTTAGTGGCTTTATTAAGTTTAGATTTAGGGGCCATTCAAAAAGAACATGTGCTAAAATGGGTAATTCTTTACACCCTCACCCCCTATGTTTGTTTTTGTTCGCGATTTTATCAATAGTTATTAATAGTTTGCGTGTGCAGTTTATTCTTTTTTTATGTTACTCTGCGATAATAATTGTTTGTAGGTAATCTTTATCAAATTTCTTGTTTTCGTAGTGTTTGGTTTTTGCTTTAACTAATATAGTGGTACCTCTATGGGCAATTCCATCTGGATGATTTGTTTGATAAGAACTGTATCCTGCATTTTATATGGTTTTTATTTGTATGATGTTTCTGAAATGATCATGATGGCTATGTTATGTGTAATTAGAAACATTTTAAGGTCCTGGCTTCTTTGCGCCAGTCCATCGGCATTCCACACAGCCTTGGTAGTGTAATGTCTAGCGTGCTTGACTTTCACCCAGGTGGCCCGGGGTCGACTTCCGATGCCGGCAGATCTGGTTAAGGTTTTCTGCAATTTTCCTTAGCCGTGACACAAATGTGGGATTTGCGCTGTTCCATCTGTAAGTCCGCTGCAGCCACACATAGGGCCTACGTAATAATAATAATCGCCCCCTCCCTCCCGCACAAGCTTATAGCTTCTGGGGCCTCGTTTCCAGGTTATGGGTTGTAGCAATTATTATTATTATTATTATTCCATGTCCCAAATTTAAGCCATTATTTGTTTTTGCTAATAGAGTGGTTACTATATTTAACATCTAACCTTTCAATTATTTTTGTGACCAGATATTCTAGCTAATCTGCCTACAGATGGTTGTGGCATTATTGATTTAACTGTTTGTGCGTATGTAGGTATTTGGTTTGTATATAATTTGCTTGCATTTTAGTTTGAAAATTTTCTTGTTTAGTTGGTTTATTTAATGTTTTCTTTTCTCTAAGTGTTGGGTATAATTTCTGCTGCAGTTGTTTCCTTACGATAAAGCCCTGCATAACTGGCCGGGTGGCTTCCACTGCAGTTACAGCATATCACTTCTTTTTTGCTTCTTTTCACTCACAGTCAGTAAGTGAGGATATGTCCGTATTGTTGGCACTTTGTGCACTGTGATATTTCTCTTTTTTTTGTAGGGTTGCTCAAAATGAACTGCTCAATATCATATGTAGTAGGTTTTTTACATTGTAAATGTCTTTGTTGTTCTCTTTTTGTTTTATTTCCACAAAGTATATTTTCTTGAGCATGTGAAGAATTGAATTTCTTGGAAGCGTACGAAATAAATAAAGCCATAAAAGATAATGAGGAACTTATGAATGACCAGACGAACATTCTTCGTTCAGATATTCTGGAAATACTTATAAATGTTTAAAACTACCGCTAATCCTTCTTAGCACTGTACCTACCACGTATTTCGTTATAACGAGTTGCTACCCAAGTTTTTATATATTCATGTAATTTCTGTTAAACAATCAGTCTTTTGACGATGGTGTAAAAACCGAAATTGCAATAAAGATAATAAAATTTATTTGTGAAACTTAGGCAAGTGTTTTTATTTATTTACTTACTAATCTAGAATTTGTACTGTGACTGACATTTTTTTTTCTCTAAGTACAAGTTGCATAACAGATTTTTCCATATTTTAAAGACTTATACCAATTTTTTGGCAGACACTGTTATAATTTTATAATACATAAAACAAATGATTTATCGATTAGCGATAACAAAATGTATGCTAAAAATCAAAATGTATTTGCAAACTCAATGAATACTCAAAATCAAGATGTATTTGCAAATTAACGATGCATTACCACAACAAATCCAATACAATACAATAAAAAATTAATCACGGTATTACACCTATTCTTTTTTTTATGGAGTTATGTAAAAGGATATTGTTCTCCTGTATTTGTTATACAAACAATTTTTGTAATGTGCTATTTTTAAAAGTGTGATTATCTTCGTTATTCGGTTAAACACAAGTTATTAACTTAAAAAAAACGCCTTGTTTGCTTGTTATCTCCCTTCCTGTTTTTATCAATATGTTTATTTGCATAGTAGATACTAGATACTAACAGGTAGGTATTTTACTTGCTAATATTTGGAATTTAGTTAGTTCGGACTAATTTATTATTATCTTTTATTCATTTCTGTTCTAAACAAGTTGTAGTTGAAAATTGAAATTCTTTATAACAATTAACTTATTTCTTTTTAAATGCCAATAACCTACAGCAGTACTGTGTAAAGAAGTCATTAGTTTATTATAGAAATTGGTTTTTTTGTATATCATTAATAATTAATAACGTTCATAGTTTGGACACCTCCTAATTTGTGGTACCTATTATCACTTATCCGTTACCTATATGTATTTTGGCTATGATAATGCTGTAGTTCATGTACATATTTATTTTTAATGTTTTATAAGGTTTAAGAAAAATAAATAAACAACTAATAAATAGTTGGTTTTCTAAATGATAAATAATATTGAATTCGGATTTAATTAAGACCTTTTTCACAATACTGCATTTTATAATTTAATACTTTCTGCTTATTCTTTAATATTAGTGCCAAATTTTCAATGTTGGTTTATTACGTCATACGTTTTTCTTTCAAGAGCAAAGTTTTAATTTCTAACATTCTTGTTTATTTGTAAAAGATTTTTCCCATATTGTGTATTTACTTTGTACACAAACTATATTAACATTAATTTATTAACGTAATTAAAGAAAACTTGACACACTTTTTTATCATTGTTAACTTTATGTGAAATCACTCCTTAATTAGACTGCTGATCTTCTAAAAGTTATTATTGTTTTAGTCTAGAAACACTTACTTCATTTTACTTCTTGTAGTGGTTACAAAATAGATATGTGCAAATCTGAAATTACTAGCGAAATTGAGAAGAATAATACACAAAAAGTTCAAATATCTTTAAATCAACCCTATCTTTTTATGATTAATGATGTACCGGTGCAGAAGCAAAATAGAAATTTGAGTTTTGATAATTTTATTGAAAACTATGTGAGCAAAATGAAAACATTGGTGTCCAAGGAATTTGTTTCCTATAAAATTTGCTTTAATAAAATAATATAAAATATATTAAACAAGATAAAATAAAAAATAAACTGTTTAACACTTTATAGGCCCGCTTATTCAAAAGCTATGAAGTAGTAAAACAGCAGTATTTCTAATATTTTCAAAAACATAGTTTTAATTATTAATCATTCCTGTGGTATGCCAATTGGGAAGATATTTACAATTTAAGTGATAATATTCAGAATTTTCATCTAGCCAGTGACTGGTGGTGCTGATAACTCCTTTGTATAAGTCCATATGTCTGATGTTAAGCAAATATGATTTGCATTTGAAAGTTGTTTTTTTATATGTATTGCAGTGAATCTGCACTAATTAACTAAAATTCAGCCAAATAAATAAATATGCGATGAAATAATAAAACATAAGATTTCTTCTAAATATTTCTAAAATATTTTTGGTGTGAATAAATGCCACTAGTTCGTAGAATTTAAATAAGTTAATTACTATACAATTTAACATTAGAAATTAAGATTTCCTTTTAAAGAGGTTTAATAAGTGTGACTCATACAAATAAGTTACATACATCGATACCTAACTTCAAGATTACGCAATTAAGTTGGGCCATATAAAACTTATAAAGTAGGTAATACCTTTAAAGAGTA
Organism: Agrypnus murinus; assembly: GCA_929113105.1. Taxonomy (NCBI): domain Eukaryota; kingdom Metazoa; phylum Arthropoda; class Insecta; order Coleoptera; family Elateridae; genus Agrypnus; species Agrypnus murinus. Next base: position 36,974,414 of record OV816028.1, on the reverse strand, counting down.
AAAAGAATATTGATGAATATCTTATCTCAGGGCGCTGTTGGATTATCAAGGTTGTTAAATGATAAGGATAAATTTAAAATTAACTAACAATTAGTTTGTTACAAATAAAATAAAAATAAATAAATAAATTGATCATATCGATAATTAATTAGATTTCACTCCAAAATGTCGAAGCTTCTTTTCTACAAGATTAAGTAATATAGAAGGAAAAACTCTTTTCTGCCTTTTTTTAATAGAACTAGTCCTTTCTGTTTTGTGTTCAGTTTTTACCATTCTTCTGTACCATTGTCAGAGTATTTAACAAGATACTCCTTTAATTAGAACCATTTCCAATTTCGGTATCTTTGCCTTTGTAGCTTAATTATGTATACCATTTAGAATTTCTATACTGTTTACCATCCAAACCCACTTTTTATATGTGAATATAACAGTGGTTAAATCACTTGCATTTTACTTTTATAGTCTGATTTGTTTTCCCTTTTTATATTTGTAAAATATTAACAGTTTAATACATCCTATTATTAATTACAGAAAACTTGCTATAGGACTGCTCTCTTTAGCGACTCTTTCGACTCTTTACAACTTTCTTCGATATTCAAGTCCATTCTCACCTAAAAGCATTCAGATCAGTGAGATTCTTGCGATATCTGAAGTACTTGAGTTTGCACAGCGACCAGAAACACTTGATCGGACAGATCTGGTTGAAGTCATAAGGCACATAAGTCTCGTCATCCATGATCACGAACTTTTCGCAACCAGACCGCACCAGTTGCTTATACAGCTTTTTGCAGCTATTTTGACTCTCTTGGCTTGGCCTTTTTTATATTTTGGATAGCTGGTTTTTGCCCGTGTTACTATTCCAGCTTTTTTTTTCATTCGAACGATTGACCTTCTTGATGCTTGCAGGTGTTTGTCTTCTTGTGTGAGCGAGAGGTATGGATTCTTGGTGAGTTTGTGAATGTTCTTGGCGTTAGACACAACCGGAATTTTTTTTTAGAGCTCGATTGATGAATCTTTGGCAGAATCTCTGCTCCAGAAAATGCTTCATCGTTGCTCGATCATCGTGCAAATGAGATAGTATTGTCTGTACCAATGCATTGGTGCATCCTGCACCTTACCCCTCTCCTCAGTTATGAGAGGGCAAGTTTGCTGTCACGGACAGTATAGGAGTTACCAATTCAATTTTTATATTTTTATAAGAGGACTGCTTTTTTACGATATTTCACACACAATGACCATGTTCAATAAGCTTCAATACATAATATTTATATAAGAACTTATAGTAAATCCTAATTCAAATATGTCTAAACATATAATCTTAATTACAAAACATGATACTGTTACAGATCTTATTATTAACAAATTTATGTAATAACGATTTCTAAAACTTTATAAATTGGATAACCAAATTATCACACTTACATCTAAGATAAATATTACAACATAATATACTGCTCAACAAGTTTGCTTGAACGGTTTGCTTATATTGGTGTAATTTTTTAAATATTTAAATATTCCCCAAAAGATAAAGTATGATATCTTTAATAAGCTTTGAGGATTGTGTAACCATAGAAACCATTTGTTTTCATTCTCTTGTTTCAATAAATATTTAATAAAAAATAACACCAATCTATGCAAATGGTCCAGTATATTTGTTGAGCAGTATCTTAAAGATCATTTTAAAAATCAATTTTTTAATTGAATTTGACCATTGCCAGGGACTAGCAAAAACATACCTATGTTCATTATCTTTTCATAAATGACAACATAATGTTTTAGATTTTCATTTTAATGGAAATTCTAATCATTTTCTTCTTCTGTATTTGTTTCATTAGAATTCTACAACAATAAATAAATATCAATGTTGTACTTGTGCATTGTTTTTTATAATTCAACTTGTATGAATTGTGTCAATTCTCATCTTAATAATGAAACATCGTAATTAAATAGTCATTACGGTCGGTTAGTCGTTGAAGGTGCAGTTTTTCGTACTTTTGGAGAATTTAATAAAATTGCTTAACAAAGGTTTTTGGACTAAAAGAAAAGGTATTAGAGAATAACTCTTAATGCAAAATTCTATAAAGAACACGTTGCAAAAAAGGGCTCCTATGCAATTTTTTCAGGTATTGATTGCATTGAAGGTCCCTTTTCTTAGACTCATTTGAAAGCTTTACGAACCATGGCAGTATTCGTGTGTTTATGCACAGCGCACAATAAAACAGCTGGATTGGCTTGAACTTTTGTAAACTAGTATACGCCTTGTGACATACCAGCATGACTTCCAGCTCGTTACCATCTTGTCTTGTCATAGTTTTGTATTGTATTATGCTATCATATTTTATACCTAAAGATTAAACTTTGCAACTGCTTACATTATGCTCTATACAACTGTTGTCATACTTGAGAAAAATGGAAAAGAAGTACATCCTAATATTTTCAAGTTGCATAGCACAAGTAGATATTTTCAAGTTCAAGAATTAAATAGTATTGCTTCATTTTTGAACTTTTGCATGGTAGCACATAATAAAATCCTTAACGTAAATAAACTGTAATAAACTCAACCCTAATTTGTTTATATTAAGTACTTTCTACCATGTATTTAGAAAGCTACGTTTGTTTTAATCAAACTTAATTTCAATTTTGAAGAATTTGCATTTATCATTGACCTGGTACCATACACGCTTTTCTAAAAGTGTGCTAATTTCTCAGTTCATTTAATCAAAACAATGTTAATAAGATTTTATGTTTCTAATCACTTGAGAATCTTGATCGTAGGTCATTAAAACACTATGAATGTCATACTATGATTTTGTTTTTAAGTTTCTGCCTAGACACTACATAAACTTATTAATTAAAATTTTTCAGAATTACAATAAATTCTTTATGGTTTCTGCACTAAAATAGCATCAATAATCTCTTGTATAATAAATAAATATATAAATAGATTTTATAAATAAATAAATATTCTGTAAAGCTTTTATTTTAGACTGGGTATATTATTAGCTGAAATTTAACAAAAATATTAGGATATTAAGTCCAAGCACCAATTCTTCCATGTTTTATATTGCACTTTGTGCAAACTCACAAACAGAGGACAGCACATTTCGATGGCTGGTAAATCTATTGCAGCACTTTTTACTGAGCCAGGTGGATCATTGGCTCATTGGCGATTGCTCAAAAAAATCTGCATAGCAGCCTTTTTACAATCTGTTCTTTATTGTGATTCCTAGTCTACTGTATCTTATTTCATTTTTTTTTAAATCTGCTTTATCTAATATTGTGAATTTGGCACTAATAGTTACTATAATGGCTTTTATCTATCCTTGTATAATCTTCTATTATATCTTCGTTAAATTTTATTTACTATATAATTTTTGTTTTATTTTTTTTAATAAAGGGATCACATTCAATATAGAAAATTGCACATGTGTATTGCACTTTTTTGTCTTTGTGAGCTTCAAGTGGTGCATCTCAGGTATGTGCTTTGGGCTTCAGAAGAATTCAGAGTCTTAAGTTTTATGTGCTTATCGTAATTGCTGATAAATTAACATTGTTTCCAATTGTATTTTTGCAGTGATATAATTATTAAAATTAAATTTTGTCTAATATTGCTTTTTAAATATTATTTGTTTTGCTAATGTACGTAAATAAGAGTGTGAGCTTTGTAAATTCTTAAAAGAAAAGAGCTGTGCGTAGTTAGTTTAACAATTATAATTATAGTTAATTAACTCTTATTAATAATCAGTGGTAATAAAATTTAAGACTCGTGAATATTAAATAATTTGCATACATATTTTAATAGCTTTTTAAGATAAAAGAATAATACATAAACATATATTTTTTTAGGATGATTTAGAAAGCTTAAGACATTCCAGTGCTCGTGATTTAGCAGCACTAGCGACGGAACTTGCAAAAAGTGAAGAAGAAAGAAGACACCTTAATGATTTAGTTACAGTATTGAGACAAAGAAGTTCTCCAAATTCAGCAAATGATGATCAATCTAATCAAGAACGAAAGCTTTTAGAACAAAGATTAGAAGAAGCTCATTTGCATCTTGCCGATATTAAAACTTCATGGAGTGATAAAATTGCTTCATTAGAAACACAGGTAAAAATCAATGTTTACATTAAAAATGTAATTAATAATTAAAAAAATATTTTATCTATAGGTTGGTAGATTAAGTAGGCAAGCTGCCGAAGAAAGTGCAGAAAGGCGACGAGCTGTACAGGAAAAGGATGCATTATTAGATAAAAACAAACAAGTGGAGTGTGAATTAGAATGTAATCGATTGGAAATTAATAATAAAGATGCTAAAATTAGAAGATTGACTTCTGAGATTGAAGAATTATCGAAGGAATTAAAAATACTTCGTACTGATTCTGAAGAGGAAGTTCAATTTTTAAGAAAACAAATTGTGAGTTGATTTGTGGAACGGAAAACCAAGGGGGAAGCAGTATTCTTAAAAAGAAATTACTAATTTGTTTTGATTTCTTATTTTGCTTTGAGAGGTCTTAATTTATAGGCTGTAAAGAATATTCGAGAAATGTGCCACAAAATAAAAATCTAAAAGGCCCTTTAAGGATGTCAACAACACAAAATTGTATAATTATATAATAATTTACAATTAAATTTTCAAGATTTCTGTTTATCTGAACTAGTGGCGTAACTACCACCCGGGCAGCTCGGGGAAAGTCTAGGGGCCTCGCAGCTTAAAAGGAATTTTTAGGTTGTCAAATTCATTATAAATAGAACACAAAGTTACAAATAAATTGAGAAATAATTTAGAGCATTTAGTTAAAATGATAAAAATATTTTAAAAAAGTTCCTCGAGTAAAATTAATATAGTGCATATATACAGAGTGTAACAAAAGTAACAAATAATGGCTGTAACTTTTTAATTTGAGGACTTACAAACAAATGTTAAATACAAAAGTTTTTCGTTTATCCCGATGCATATTGTGACGTTTTTGGTTTGTTCCTATCTTCTTTTGTTTTGTCAATGTATGAACAGGCATTACACTAGGGGAGGCCTTCGCCCGTCATCGGGATATAGAATAGGCTACTATTATTATTATTTTGGACAGGCATTATAGGAGGATATATCATAGAACCTTTTTTGTTTGATGAAACTCTTACCACTAATGGATACCTTGAGTTACTTCAAAATCATGTCACACCCAGAATTACTGCAATATTTCCTGGTATTGGCAATAGAATTGCCAATATTATCTTTCCACGACTGAGCCCCCCCTGCATTTTGCAGCACATGTTAGGGCGTACTTGAATAATGTTTTTCCTAACAGATGGATAAGTAGAAGGGGATCTATGGCGTGGCCTGCCCGATCTCCAGATCGATTTTTTTCTGTGGAGTAATGTAAAAAATACGGCAACCACACAATTTGGATGACTTAAAGGCTTAGAATTACTGCTGAAATAAGCAGAAGACATGTTACAAAAATCCAATAACATTAAATACCGATTAAGTTATTGCCTGGCAGTCCATGGAGCTCAATTTGAAAATTTAATTTAATACCCACCCATATTAGATTGTTAGAGTATTGCATTTTAGAATAGGTATTTTTTGTGTTCAATTTATTTTCATTATGGTTGCAATAAAAAATTAATTTTCTCATTTGTTGGTGTTTGCTTGTTATAACTTTAGTTGTCAAAGGAGGACGGTCCCTAAAGCCTATTTTCGGCCCCCTCCAAATTTTGAAACAAATTGTTCGAATCAACTTTTTATTGTTTTTTAGACTGTAATTGGTCAATTCTAGGCTAAACGAAGGTGATTCGAACCATATAGAATTATACTGGTGAACTTATAAATATACTTAAATATGCTTTCAACAATGAACTGCCAAGGTATTGGTAAGCATCAGATTTATCTTTGATTCTTGATCATCGGAGGATTGTTTCCAAGTACTATTTTGTTGAAATTTGAAATAATAATAAACTACCTTCAATTTTAAAACGCGTACTCCGAAATCCTTGCCCCCCCTGTCACACTGACACAATTTAGTTATAGTTCGATAACCCCTTACCAAATCAACAGTACTGATTCTGACGCTTTTCCTCTTAAACAGTTCATGGCTGAAATAATATTTTGGTATTTTTACGTGATTTGTTTATAAGGATAGTTACGAATCCAATCACCTTCATTTAGCCTAGAATTGGCCAAATATTGTCTAAAAAACAATAAAAAGTTGATTTGGACGATTTTTTTCAAAATTTCATGGGGATGAAAATAGGCTTTAGGGACCGTCCTCCTTTCCACAGCATACTTGACCAAAATTGCTAATCAAGTCTTACTAGATTGATTTTGCTACAAGCCGCAGTTCTTATTTTTTGTTGACTAATTTTTTCTCGTTTTTTTTCTAAAATATTTTTTTCTAATTAAAAAACGATTAAAAAAAATTTCGAATAAATGAAAGAACCCTGTATTTAACATTTGTTTGTAACTCCTAAAATTGTTACACTCTGTATGTAAAAGTAAAGCTTTTTTGGTAGGTAGCACCTGAACTGTTTATGTCCGGGGGCCTTGAGCATTGTAGTTATGCCACTGATCTGATTCTTTGTACTGGGTGGAAATAAATGATTTTCATCAAGTTACCATTGCATTCCCCATGTAAAAGCACGACGTGTCGCTCTACGAAAATAGAGAAGGCAGTACCATAACCTCAAAATATACAACAAAATAATTTGTGTAATTAATTTATTTAAATTTGACAGATTGATTTCATTTATTGACAGAACTAATTTAATACTAAATCAAAAAGAGTAGAGTGGTACAGAAAAATTTACATGTGAAAAAATTCCAAAGGGAACTTGATGAAAATCATTTATTTCCATGCTGTATCAGTTTTTTTATAATGACAAGTAAGCATTGTATATCAACTTGCAAAGTATAGTTCATTAATTTCTAATATGATTTGAAGTAGGCCATGCATATACAGTTTTGAATTCTGCCCTGAAGCTTAGCATAGCTCACACAAAATAAGTTTAAAATATACGTTTTGGAGAAAGAAGCCAACAGAATTGCTGTTTGAAAGGGATGTATGTGCAGGAGAGTACAAATCGAGACACTGATGGTTTCAGTTCTTTCACTTTTTGACCCTGAAGATGGCTATTGTAGAGGATAACCTAGGCTATGTTTTGGTATAACTTTTCCCAATATAGATTCTGTAAAGACGCTATAAATTGCAAAACACATTTTTTTCCATAACTGTATATAAAAACAATTGATGATTGATGGTGCCGCTATGTTATGCTTTCTCCTAAATGTTATCCAACAGTGAAAGTTCCTTGCTGATATCATGTTTCGTTCCCGAGATATAGGCGAAAACGTAATTTTTAGGGGGGAGTGGGGGTGAAATAAAAGCAAATTGGATAAGTTACATCACAGACTATAATTTCAAGTCATTGTGATGTTCTACACAATCTTCATGCATTTTTGAATGTGACGATGCTAAAAAAAAAACTAATAAATCCATAGGACGATCGATTGTCTTTTGTGTTTTTTGTCAAAAATCTGTTCCTGTCAGAACATGAGTATCTAAATAATAAATTACATCATGAATGATGGTAATACTTAAATCTGGAAAATCCATTCAAAATATTGAAATATTCAAAATATAAAATATTATTCAACGTAAACGATAAAATTTCTACATTGCCATTTTGTCAAAATGTTTATTGTGAACATACCACAAAACATGCCTAACTTTTTGTAATTTTGTAACAAATTAGGCAATCCAAATCTCTGGTGTATTTATGGTGGCGACAGAAATGTTTTCCTACAGCGACCATCTTGATTTATATTCCCTTATCAATTGAATGACCTGTCAAATGTTGTTTACTGAAGCTGATGGAAATGTTTGTCTTAAAGACCATCTTGGTCTGGAATGCCTTATAAATGACGGACAATGGTTTTTGACATTAAAATTACAAAAGTGAGGTTAGTATGTTTGCAATAAACATTTCACAGTCAACTTTGATGTTAAATTTATAAAAGCACTCGCTATAATTCGACAATTAGGTGACATTTAAAACTAATAAGGCTATGTAAAGAATTTGTAACTGCATTTTTGTACACTGCTAAAATTGATCAATATCGAGGCCTACTCCAAAATGTATTAAAAATTAATGAACAATAAATAGAAAATTTACCAATAAGGTAGTCAATATGATTATTCAGAAAAAATTATTGCTAATTCTTACTTATTGTTTGTGTTGTAAACATCCTTAACATGCCTTTTTCGCTTGCCTAGCTGATAATAAATATATAAGGACGTTCTGAACACTGAGCCAACTGGATAACTTCAATTTTTTATAAGTCATTGTAATAAAACATTTCAGTATTGAAATGTGCATCAATAAAATATTTCAAATTATATATGTGAAAACAAACAAACTATGAGTCAGGAGTTGTCTAGATGGTTTAATCTTCAGTTAATAACGAAATCTCTGTTATAATATTTGCTGGGGTTGGGGAACTTTTAAATAATTATGTGTACCATCTGTTAAACATTACAGGTCATATTTATGAATCATCTGTTAAATGCCAAAAACAGTTAGTAACACCGTCTTTGTTCTAATCTGTTGCTTAATTGGCATTATGATTTATTGAAATATCTTGTGAAATGAATCTGCAAGATTCATAATGTGACCTATTTTACACTTATACATCACACAACTGTTAATGTACATAATCCAGTATAGAAATATTGCATTTTATGGTCCCGTTAAAATTTTAAATGAAAGCAAACTTTTGTTTTATTTATTATATTTGGTCAATTTCAGAAAGATATAAAAATACCATTTCACATTCTAATATTATCATATACTTATGTATATAGAGCTTATTATTTTTTTAATTAATGCTGCTTTGTGGGTTTTTATAAGCATATCTAAAATAATTCGTTAAAATCTTATTAGTGAGGAAAATTTCAATACAGGTGAGTTGAATTATGTAGTGGGTCAATGTAGCATGAAACACTTGAATATCTTCTTTGATTGTTTTTTATTTCAAATATTTGTTGGACATATCAATTTTTTTCTAATTTTTTTTGCATCACTTTTCAACAAACCTTCATAGATATTGTTTAGTAAATCGCAGTACTTACTTTCTTAGTTTGATAAAATAATTTTTTATTAAAATATGTTTTTGATAAAAAAAAGTGTTTGAAAAAGCTCCCATCATTTTGGACTTTGAACATGTTTGGAAAATAGATGTCTTTTAATTAATAGTCTTCAATAGTACTAGTCTTATGGTGGTATCTACTGGTGGCACAAAATTGAGATATTACGCATTTAAGTTTTTTTGATAGTCCTCCATCTGAGGTACTGGCGAGACTATCTAGGCAGTTGAATGCTTGTTCTAAATTAGTTTAATTAGTAAAATAAATTCTAGTAATATCAGGAGCAGATCCAGAGAATTATTTGGGGGGGATTTAAAAAAAATAATTGTTTTAATAGTTAATAATTAAACAAATATTACTTGGTTCTATCCTATGTATATTTGTTTATAAAATTTTGGGAGGGGAAATTCTGCACCTCCGTGAATCCGCACCTGGTTATATGCAATTAGATTGTGGATGAAAACAATTTAATGCACTAGTTATAATTTATTTAATAATGCATTACAGCAGTACTTAAACAAAAATTACAAAAACTTTAATTCACACTGTACTCAATTAGATTTTGTACTAACTAAACATATAATTAAAAATTTATATTTATCAAATAATTAATAAATAAGTTACATATGTAGTTTAGTTCTTTCATAACCTCCAAAATGATAAATAAATTCTGACAAAAACGATGCTTTTTCACATTGCTAAAAAAATATTAATTATTTGTTCACTAAACGGCGAGAAAGATTAAAATTAGTTTTCTATGCTGAAGAATTGATCTCTGAATATACTAAACTTAAAATGGTAAAAAAATCTTCCAGGACAGCAGAAGTAATTAAAATAATCGTCACCTTATAGCTCCCATATAGGAACTATGTAAAATCTCAATTTTGAAAATTAAATAATTTAAAAACTACACGACAAAAAATTTAAAGAAAACGATTGTTAATAGGGTCGTTTCACAATTTTGAAACTTAACGTTTTTACATTCTATATAATTAGTAATAGCTCTACGTATTTTTTTCAAAATTTTTAGCGCAGCTGTTAGCAAGATATTCAATTTACAATTTTAAATTATTTGTCCTTTTCTAGTACAACATCATTATCCTCGCATGCGCTGTATTAAAACGAAATATGTAAGTTGGCAATACGAAATCATTTGACAAGTGTTGTGTTCATATTTACATGCATGTGTTGATAACTTGATACGTTTGAATTAGCTGTTGTTTTATTATACATGTTCAGTAAAATAAGTAATGCCACGGCCGTATTTGTTAATTAGCGGAAAAGAGAATGGGAATTTTATTAATATACGTATATGATTAAACAATTTAGCACGTTTTTATTCAAGGTTTATTAATATTTAATATGGATTTCAAGAAGTGTTTCGTGCTGTCGTATACTAACGCGTCTTTGAACAGTACTAAAGGTTTATTTAATTGTAATTCTTTTTAATTTTTTACCGGGCTCGGAAACTATAAAAAACGTGGTGGTTGGCCGTTGGAAGAACTAACATTTTATTATGCAATTCTGGTACAGTACAGTATATTATCTGAACGCTTATATAATTTATTTCGTGCATGTTTTTGCTTGTAATTTGACTAAAGACGGTCTTCATTAACCCCTTCGCCACATTCGTCGCCCACGCAGGACAACGTGTAAGGGTAACTACCGCGAAGTACCGGTATCTCCACCCATTTTTACGATTTTTTACAAAACTAATTGTTTTATTTATGTGATTTCCATAGAAACGCTACAACATGAATGCCACCTTTCTATTTTCTATGAATTAAAACTGATTTTTTCAGGAAGTTGTGTCTCTAGAAAAAATAATGAAAATGTAAACAAAATAGTGTAATTGATAGATTTTAATGTACAAAATTATTTCCTGAAAATTTTTTAATGTTTAGCAAGTTTGTTTATGCAAGAATTGCATTTAAAAACGTTTGCCAAAAAAAATAATACAAAGAATTTGTCAATTGAACGCTTAATATAGCTCGCAAAGTAACAACGTCGGATTACGGCAAACAAGCTGGAAATTTAAATGCTTTATATACCTATTATATATCTACATGCAGCGCCACTGGTCGGTTATCAATTACATCTTGAAAACAAAATCAGTTGTGTTGAATAAAAAGATGACATGAAGACATGATTAAAAAATCTTGTACTGCTATGTTTTAAATGAATCTGAATAAATAGTGCTTCATCCATCTTTTTACATACATATATTTGTAATATTTGCAAAGATAACCTCAAAACTACAGTAAAAGTCATTGACTGCATTAATTTGTTTTCATCGGAACAACAAACGAAATACTGGTACTAACTTAAGGCAATGTAGTCACTTTTTCACTAATCTAGAACCGTATAATTTATTTATATTCTAGAGAGATTTCTTTATTTTTAAGTGGTTACATAGCAATATTATTTTATTTTTAGTAATAATAAAGTAAACGTGAATGAAATTTCTGATTAGAAGAATTGTTTTTTTCGTCATTTTTTCGCGTTCTTAAGTTTGGACTAAACATTTAAAAGTTAATTTTTGCCTTTAAAAAGACTAATAAATAATTAAAAGCGTATATAAACATTAACTAAACTGTTTTCACATGCATTCTGTTAAAACTAGTATCGCTAGGTCCATTATTGAAGCAAAACTATGTAATTATTCCTCTTTGTCAAAATAGCGCAGCTTCATACGTTTAGCTCAGGCTATCCCACCACAACTTCCTTGATTCATAATATGGAATTTGTAATTACATATTTTTTACGGTTGCACAAATAATGTTGTGTATACCTCGTCCGCGAGATTTCTAGCGTCCTCGAGATTGTTCTGTCTCGGCCGCAAACGGCCTCGGCGACAATTATTCTCTCGGTATGTTAAAAAGAGTTAAGATAAAGTAGTAGTAGTAAAATAAAGTACAGCAATAACAAAATCACACTATAACATATCAAGTTTTCCAATAGCGACTATTTATTATTGCATGTCCAATTTTCTTCTTTCAAGAATAAATATCAAATTTCAAAATTTTTAAGCAAAGTTTTTGTCGATAAAATGAGCAAATTTTAGGAGTCGAACATAAAGCTTTGTATGCAACTCCTGCATAATAGACTTTATGGACAAGCCCCGTTTATGGCCGAGCGAGCAAGTCTATAAAAAGGGCGAGTTACACATTACTACTTACTACATTATGTACTTATTACATAAATGCGTGTCCAAATGATGCCATGATTTGTACACCATATATACACAAATTTATAATTTCTCAAGAATATAAAATTATTTAAACTGAAAAATTCAGTAGTCAAATATTATGCGTTAATTTTAAGGTGTAATAGAAGACATACCTTTGTTCTTAGACATGCCACTTTCTTAAAAAAAAAAATAAAGTTGTAAACTTTAACATCATTTTGGCTCGTTAATAATTAGTTTAATTATGGGGCTTTGTCAGAAGATGCATCTCATCTAGCATAACAAGAAACCTTAATAACATTTTTTCGTATGTTTACGTGTAAAATCGAATTCTTTTTACATTTACAATTTTTTTTTAAATAGGAATTTTGAATTGAAAATTGCTAAAGTAAACCTAACTTGATGTAAAATTAAAAAAAAAGATTGATTCCGAATCTGCACAAAATTCTACTATAGAAAACGTGGTTTACATTCGTTGAGGAATAAATTTGTTAAAATTTGTAAACTAGTGTAATCGAACCTTTGATAATTTTTTAAAAATAATTGATTGATCAAATAATCGTAATTTCCTAACAAATTTGGATCGGAAACATTTTTTTCATCAATCGTTTGGTAAATGTACACAGAATATAAATTGATTAGGAAAATGTTCCAATTCAATTGAGAAGTCATAAATAATTTAATTTGTTTATTATAAATTGCTTATTGTTTATAAGAATATTATGTTTGATAAAAAATATTTACTTCGTCTTAATGTTTATTCCCTTATGCAGAGATTTGCCGAAAGAATTTTGATTTTAATGTTTTAGTAGCTTAGAAAAATGAATTTTTCTTAAATCATTTGGATAAAAATGTTACTGTTAATAACTTTTGAATTTATAAAATCAATTAAGGATCAAGTTACTACTATTCATTGACTAGGAAAATTTTTATCAACATTGAATATCCTACCGCTGATAAATATACATGGTTCATTTCACAAATTCTTCCTCATTTATATATTTGTAATTTCTTTGTGTTTCACTTAACCTGTTTGTCCTTTTTTGCAACATTTCTTTGCAATAATGGAAATGAGGTATTTCTGTGGGTTTCAACTTGCAGAAAACAGCAACGCAGTTGTAGATATCCCACTGAGATGCTACTGTAGTAAAATTATTAGTTCCATATCAATGCTATTTTGGGATACTCAAAATCTTTATTTGGTTAAAACTTTTCTAAGTTAATTTTTTTCCAGTCATTTACCAATGTCAAGAAACACATTCTTGCTTATTTGTATACAAAAGCTTATAAAATAGAAAGCACACATTCAGAGTGCCATCGCATAGACAGCAGAAATAAATTCCTTTTATGACAAATGAAAACAGGACATAATTGCAATCAGTTTTTTTTCAAATTTCACATACAGGAAGAAGAAAATGTGTTCCATAAGCTTCACATGTTTATTTCCAAATTAATGACTAGATTGTGAATCACGTTTTATGGTTATATTTCAAGTATTATTACATGTAGTCCAATTTCTTTTCTAGAGAAAAAACATATGTAACTTAAGAGAAAGTTTTACTTAAAGCCTCATGAAAAATGAACTGCAGGGTGGCCAGCGAACCTGGAAGCCTTGAAAACCGGGAAAAAAATGGGAATTGGCACAATTGGGAAAAAACTGAGAAGAAACCTTGAATTAGTAGTCAAAGTCGGGAATTTTTAGGAATAGGCTATTAACATGTAGCGCATTATTACATAGTTACTGAGCAAATATTGAAAAAATTATACTTTTTTTGTACAACCATACACGAAGTGGGCACATCGGGTAGGCAATACAGGATGCGAAATTGCATTTCTTCCGTAACTTATTGCCAGTATCTTCACCCATTTTTATGATTTTCTACAAAACTAATTGTTCTATTTATGCTGTTTCCATAGAAATGCTGCAACATGAAAGTGAATAATTTGTAATTACATATTTTTGACAGTTGCACAAAAAATGTTGTTCGCGAAATTGTTTAGTATCCTCGAGATTGTCCTGTCTCGGCCATAAAATGCCTCGGCGACAATTATTCTTTTGGTACGTTAAAAAAAGATTTCGCGGCCTTGTTATACAAATAACAATTTTTTTCTATTTGCATGTCCAAATGAAGCCATTTGGGTATGTATTTGTGTGTCCAAAAGAGGTTCAGTTGAATATACTGGAAACAGTAACATTTTATTTTTAAAGTTGGTTTTGTTGAACAGCTGTTCTTAAAAATGTCAAACTTATTTACGCAAATTTGAAAAACAAATGCAGAATTAGAATTTTTCAAGTTATCATTTATCGAACTATTTAACAAAGTATCCCTAACAAATTTTGTTTAAAGCTAAGGTATTTTTTTAAAGAAGATTACATATTAATGCAAATACAAAATAGTATATTCAAGTCTTAGTTTCATAATAGGAACACGTTTTTAGCGCACGCGTCCAAGTAGTCTAAAGGACAAGTGCGCTAAAATGTCTTATGAAACGAATACTTTATACTATGTTTTCTATTTGCGTTATTTTCTAATCATTAAATTTAAGAAAAATGACTTACTTTTAAATAAAATTTGTTAGGGATTACCTTGTTAAGTAGGCTAGTTAAGTTGACAGTTGGCCGACACTGAAAATTCTAATTGTGCATTTGCTTTTCAATTTCATATCGTAAATAAGTTTGACGTTTTAAGAACAGTTGTTTAACGGTGTTAACTTTAAAAAATAAAATATTACTGTTTCCAGTATTTAAATAAATCTCTTTTGGACACGCAACTAGAAATATTAGTACATATAAAGTATTCATTTCATAAGACACGTTTTTAGCGCACATGTCCAAGTCCACACTACGTGGGTCGTTTTCGAAAGGACAAGAACACTAAAGGACAAATTTAAAAAATAGTATATTGGCAATAAAAAAAGGCTTCAAGGGAAGTTTTATGTTCCGTTATTATTAATTCTAAACAAATAATTTGATCATCAATAAAGCTACCTATGCATAAATTTCTGAAGGAAAAAAGCGGGAAAAATGATATTTTAGCTTTTTTATGTTATTATCTCCCTTTCTAACTAAGAGGTGCCTCTGTCTCTGAAATCTGTTTTACCAAAGTTCCAGCAGTGGTCAGACATCACATATTTTGTGGTAGTATACTTTTGGACAAACCAGTCTTTTATCTTTCAGGTAGCAATGTGATGGCCTCTAATTTTTCACAATTAATGTTGAATTTATAATTAATGTGGCAGCTAATATTACTAATTACCTTCATTTCAAATGCAATGTTACTATACTGGTATTTATACTATAATTATTAAATTTTGTATTTTATTTTTTAAGTGCTTGCCAATTTTGTATATTCTTTATATATTTCTTTTATCTACATATATATATATGCTACTACATTTAAGTTATAATAAAAATCTATATTGTTTGTTTTGTTTTGTATAATACTGAAATAATTTTATGCTTTTGTTGTTTTTCTTCTTTTATATTTTTAATGGTAAATAAATCTTTTCTTTTTTGTTGCTCAAGTTCTTCACACCTTTTCCTTTGTTATTTCCCTTTTCTATGCATACACTTTCATTCAAAATGATACATATGTAAAAATATGGTTTATAAGAGTTTATTATTCATTAGTGTAAGTTTTTCTTTTTTCTTCTAGTATAAAATACGATGACACATTTAATTTTCATCATATTATAATTTACAGCAAGATGCAGGCACTGAAATAAAAGCAGTTCGTAAAAATCTAGACAATACAGAAAGCCAATTAGAGAAAACCGACGACGAATGTAGCAAATTAAGATTATCTGTTGAGTCAGAACATCAAGCAAACAATTCACTACGACAACTTATAACAAAGCTAGAGAAAGAATTAAATGAAGAAAAGACCAATTCTTTAAATGTGCAAAAAACTTTAAGCAGGTAAAGTTCTCTTCATTAGTAATTCTACGAAATTCTGAAAAATAATAATTATTTTTATAACAGAGTTACATCAGAAAAGAATTCTGCCTTATTAAGAAATGCCGAAATATCACAACAAATGGAAATAGCTAAACAAGAAACGAGAAGACAAGAAATCGAAATGACTGAACTGGCAAATAAAATAACATCACTTGAAGAAGAAAATAAAAAACACAAAGAAAAAGAATGTAAGAATGCAGAACAAGAATTGAAAAATAATATAGCACATTTAGAAGAGCAATTAATAGAAAAAAATAAGGTGAGGGTGAAAAAAGATTTTTGATTATCTAATTTTTATATTAATTCTTTTGTGACTTCCAGAATATAAAAACACTACAATTACGCTTAGCTGATATGAAAAAAACATTGCAACAAGAACTGAGAACGCCAGGAAGTACAAATTATTATAACGACTTATCGGACACTAATTGTGCAGCTATATTAATGCCAAGCCAAACTTCAACAAAAAATTTGCAGCACAGTATACGTAAAGATGATGATGATATAAACTTTAAATATCTAAAGCATGTTTTGATAAAATTTTTAACTAGTCGAGAATACGAAGCACAACATTTAATTAGGGCTGTTTCTACATTACTGAAATTTTCTCCCGATGAAGAGAAGTTGTTGCAGGACACATTAGAATGGAAAATGTCGTGGTTTGGAGTGTTCGGACCAAAGCCTAAAGTTGGAAATGGGCAACTAGCAACAAATATACCACCCAGCTGATGGCTATTTTAATTGTGATGTAAAAGTGTTCAAATTAGCATAATGCAGCTAATAAGTAACAGCAGAATAAATAATTGATAAGCAAATGGAGCATTCCTAATTAAATAACACACAGTTCTATTTAGAACTAGTTCAAAGCCAAAAACAATTCGACTGCATTATTAAAAAAAGGAGTATCTCACATTAAAAAAATAAATAAAACTTCCATTAGCATTCCACTATTGATCCTAATTAAAATAGGGATTTTTATAATATAAGAATCATGTAAGATTTTGTAGAATTTTGAAATGCAGATTGTATATCTTGAGATTAAATAAATTGCTTGTTTAATGTATTAAAAGAGTGATTAATAATATTCTCTATGATAGAAAAAAATGATTTTAAAGATATTTTTATGTATTAAATAATATGCTTTTACCAGTAGTTTATTTTATATAACGTAATTATTATTTAATTTTATAGAAATATGACATTTATATTATGTTGATACTTGTGATTAATGATATGTATTGTAAATTATTTATATTGTTTTGAAATAAATTATTTTGTGCACAAAATCTATTTAGCCTCATTTAAAATGGTTAGTTTTAATTTAAAGAGTTAAATGGGAAAAATGATATGGAATCACTGTTTTAGATCTTATGTAGTTCTTGAAATACTAAAAATATTTTTATAGAAAACGATTTTGAAAACATTCAAAAATTTTGAAAAAGATTGTCGTCAGGTACATATGCCTCTATAACATATTAAAATTTGAGATGAATTTACGTCATTGTTTTTGAAATATCTGCAAAAAAATAAAAATTTGCTATTAGAACTACAATAAAATGTACTGTTGTGATATAGGCATCCCAGATAACAAGTATGCACGATCTTCCAGGCGAAAGGATTTTATAATTTTAAAAACAATAAAATTTTGCATTAAATATGTTGAAAATACACATTGCAACACTGAGATGGAAAGCGATAAATTTTAAACAGATTCTTCACTTGAATTTTATACTCAATTTTAAGATGAACGATTTTCTGTCGGTTGATTTTTCACACTTAGATATTTTGAAGCCATTTTATGGCATGTTTTCACCAAATTATTAAAGGCATAGGTGAGAGGGTATACACAAGTATTTATTACTTTACTTACAGTTTTTATTAATGAATTTCAAGAAAATGTTCTATTTCTTTGACGATTCATAATTTTTCATAGTAAATGGATATTTTTCAATGTTATTTCAATTTCAAAGTAAAATATTTTACTATAATATTGTGAACCAAGTTCTAAGGTGCATTTGACACTAGAATGTTAAAGTGGGGAACTTTTTGTAGAGAAGGTTTAGGCCAGAGTGGGCCAAGCTCAAGCCCGCAAGCTCGAGACATTCCCCTACTCTGCTAATACTGCGACGATCGCGCCCGTGCAACGTTCCAATCGTACCCCTACTCAGAGCAATCACTGCCGGTCTAAATTAGTCTAATCTTAAAAGAATGATGAATTTATAATTTTATTTTATATCTTGCAATTTTTATAAATTACTTTTTTATCTGCTTATATTAAATGTAGGATTTATTAGTTACTCCTTCAGTTATATTGTTATAATTTTTTAAAATATGTATTTTCATAATACCAAACATTAATTTTCAATTTATGTTTATCATTTATCTAAATATTTATTTAAACGTGCTACTACAAGGAATTTAACTAGAGGTGGGAGCCACGTAGGGGAATAGTGAGGCTTAAGTACAACCCAAATGACTCAATATGATGCAGTAGTGGAAGCAGCCTGGTTTAGGCCTTTGAAATTCCAAAATTGTAACGTTTCAGCAGGGTCTGCTAGAATGTTAAGATTTAATTTGTATTTATAATTTTGGTGTCAAAATTTATGTAATTTTTGTTTGATAGGATTAATTTTGTGATATGAAAAGGATGTAGCAAAAATGTTTTTTTTGAATTTTTGTGAAGTTATGTTTGTTAGAAAATTTAAGATGGTTGTCAATGAATCCTAACTCTAAATTTGCATTTTAATAGCCGTTTTAGGTACCAAAATGAAGGAAGAATTCTCCTCTTTCATTTTTTAACATTTAAACAATTAATTTAATTTTTTATCAACAATTTGGTTAGAAAGGTTTTTGGTGGGAAAGATGTTGTTTTGTTTCTACTAGTTAGAAACCAGACTAATCTAGTCCCAACTAGGAAAATCACTAGCGATTCGCAATTGTTTTCCAATTATTATAAAAACAGCATGAAAATTTAATTACTTTCTCTTGAATTTTCATACAGAGCAAAAGTCATGTCAGTTTGTACGTTATTTTGATAAAATTTCGAGGTTATGTTGGTGAACTTGATGTCACTTAAATGTCAACAAAGTGAAGTTATGACAAATGTCATCTTGTTTAAATTTTTTTTGTAAGTTATTAATAACTTAATTAATAATGATTAAAATGAACAATCAAAGTGAACTTAGTGTTTTTTTTTTTAATTTGGTCACGTCATGGAAGATACGTGTTGCAACTTTAATAATTATAATTATCTTCAACAATCACAAATATAATCTATTTGAAGGATGACATGGAATGTGAATATCTTATGAACAACTTATTAACATGTGTAATTTTACCAACTATAACAGGAATCTACTAACTTTCAAGTTAGGGTGATTAACTTTTTTGTGTGGCGTCAAATAATTTTAAATTTAAAATAATTTTCATTTTTAGTTTTTTATTTATTTAGTAGTAATTTAAGATTGTTGGATTGATCAGATAAGAATTAAAAAGGACAAAGAGAGTTAGAATGTCTCTTAATTCTTATTTTGTTAAATCTATTTGACACTGAGATTTAATTTGATTTTCTTTAATTTTAAAATTTTTAATAGTTGTTTTTTTTTCTCTTCATGGAATTTTAAATTTTTATTTCTTTTCTGTGTTAATAAATAAAATTATCCATTTAAATGCTTAAAAAGAAATTTATATATATATATAATCTTTAACCTCATATACCTTTCGGTGTCGAGGCGTCAGACACACCGAGCCGCAGAGTGAATATGTGCATGTGAGACGAGGCAGCGGAGCCATATAGGCAAGTACACTGCGCTCGTGGTTTACCCATCCGAGTCCTGACTGACGCAAACTCGACTTAACTATGTTAAGCGAGAGAAATCCACTATAACCACTCTGCCGTGCTGCTGACTACTTAAAAAGAAATTTATTTGTGTATTTATTTGTGTCTGGTCCATTAACGTTTTACAGATATAGTTTAAATAGCTTCCTAATTAATTAGCGACCCGCCTGATTTCGTTTCATGCATTTAGGTTACTTGTTTTCCAGTTTAGAAATTATAGCCGGAGAATTTTTTTATAAAGGTAAGTGATATTTAGTTGTGTATATTTTCAGACTGTTTTACCATGACTTTGTGTTTGTGAATTTCTTTTTTTTTTATAATCTATTGTCAGATCAACAAGGAAATTGTTATACATGACATCTGTGATATAGACTTATTGTTAAATGACTTGACAAGACTATTAGTAACGTCTTGTTTACGATAACTACAATATAATAATAATAATAATTACTAAAAAAAACTGTAGCTAATAGTTCATTCAGCGAGTGAATTGACAATAATGCTTGAAATTAACTGAAGACCTGTACGGGTGAGGATATTCCTTGCAACAATTGTCCTGGTGTGTATGTTGGGCAGACAAGTCAGAAACTTTGCGCCAGATTACAACAACACAAAAATGACACTAAGAACCTCAAAGACACGACTGCTTTGGCTTTACATTTCAAAAATGAAACTCACAAATTTGACTTTGAGAATACAAAAATATTAGCGACTGAAGACAATTATAATAAACGGTTATTTTTAGAAATGTGCTACATCAATCAAAATTCTAATAGTATCAACTTTAGATCGGACCTGCAAGATTTACATACCACATACAATTTTCTATTGACATTGAATACATTGGCAGGTGATCATCGATAAGTATTGTAGTATATTCCTAGTAATAATAATGTAAGTATAGAAACTATTTGTTATACTGTGTTGTTATTTAAGGATGTGATGTTTTCCGGGAAGTAGTGATTGTATTGACACTT
Organism: Agrypnus murinus; assembly: GCA_929113105.1. Lineage (NCBI taxonomy): Eukaryota > Metazoa > Arthropoda > Insecta > Coleoptera > Elateridae > Agrypnus > Agrypnus murinus. The sequence continues at coordinate 36,953,317 of OV816028.1, read as the reverse complement.
TAAAATTTACATTTTATTGACAATCATAGAACAAAAAGTTTCTTACAGATGTCAAATCCTGTTTAACCTTTCTAGTTCATTTAACACATATGTGTACTTTAATTAGTTATACCCTGATGAAGATTGTAAAAATAATCGAAGTATAGGTATATACTACAAAACTAACAAGTTTTTAATTGGCTGGCAGTACCCAAAAATATTAATAATAAAAACTTTTACATGCATAAAAATAAATATGACATAAAAGCATAACCTAAAATTTATAACTGACAGCTGAGTTTTCTCACTAAAGTAAAGAGACAAAATATCTCTGTTTCAGACAGCTTAGTTTTGCCATAGAAAAAGATAAATTCTGACATCCGTGTCCTAACTCTAAAATAACACAGTTAAAGTTTTCATTCAGGAACTCGACTCTATTTCAATTGTATCAGTATTATACTGCCCAGCTAAGCACAAAGACAGTAACTGCAATTTAGAATATACTATGCAGAATTTCAACGTGTGCTAAGAAAAAGTTTGGTATATTTCTGAGTTGATGTTTTACAGTTACCACATTTGGGCTTAGCAGGAGAGCATTATTATCATGATCAAATGACTTTACAAAATAACTAATACAATAAAATCTGTGAATGGGCAAAGTTCAGTGTCGTAGAATTGCTGCTCTTCCATATAACCTATTAAAGCTCAATAGAAATTATGCAACCTGATGCATCCTTCACCACTGACCAGAATAGACAGCTAGCAAGTATGTATTGTAAGGTAAGTGAAAAAATTGTTTGTGTACTGTGTTTTAAACAAATCCAACGAAAACTTTTGTATTTGATATAAAATCTCAACCTGTAGCAAACTAATGCATGAAAAATTATAACCTAAAAATCATTTTCTTTAGAGCAAGATCACAAAGACAATTAAATCTGCATTATGCTACTACTTAAGCTCGGTTTTATTTAGAGTTAGGCTGGGTTTATATTAATCAAGCAAAAACGTTTTTATGCAAAACGTTTTTGTATGATTTTGTTCGACGTTGTTTTGTTAATAATTGGTATATGAGACGGTTCACACTGTTCAAACAAAACACAAAAACATAAAAAAGCAAGTTTAAGCATCTTCAGACGAAATGTTTTTATGTTTAAAACCGTTTTTGTTTGATAGGTATAATTTGCAAGACAAAAAACGTTTTCGCATTCTGCATAAACGTTTTGTTTAAAAGCGTTTTCGTCTTATCAATGTGTTTACAGCTTCAAACACTATCAAACAATTTCAACCGCGTTGCAACGTGTCGGACGTGCAAACATGATCCCTTGTTTGAAGGCGAAACAAAAGGTGAAACCTGCGAAAGTATGCAGTTGAAAATTTATTTTGGACATATTCACATCTATTTTATTTGTTAATTATTAATAAAATTTAATTATCTGTGTAAAATGCATATAACGGGTTACAACTAAAAATTTGTAATAACTTTGTGTTGGGTTGTAATTAGTCACTGATCATGATTTTTAATTTTCAAATAGTTAATTACTGCAAACAAAAATAATTATCTTTCAAATTTATGTTGTTGTCAGAAGGATTGTCAAGAAGAACAATCTACATATTAATCATGAGAGGTACAGTAATTAAGAAAAGTGAGTGATCTGGTCGCAAGGCAAAAATAATGACGAAAAAGAACAAAAGCATTCGAAGATCTATTTATTACTGTACACTTTCGTACTCTTTCTTGTTCGAATGGCATTACTTTTACTGTAATAAATTTGAGAGATCAGTTATTTTCGTTTTGCAGTAATTAACCACATCATACTCTTTTAAATTATTATTTGAAAATTAAAAACTATAATCTGTGGTATGATCTATGATAAAAAGGATTAATTAAACATTTTATGTTTGGTCATTCTTATCAGAAGACCTGTTTAAAATGAAAAAGTATTCCCAATCAACAATCCTAAATGATACTGACATTTTTAAAAACACAAAACAGCATTGATACTGTTTTGTATAACAACAAACCGTTTCTCATTCAGTCGTTTAGATTGCACAGTGTGTGCTAAATTGCAACAAAACGATTTTGTTTTAATGAAAAACGATTTGACTGCCAACGTTTTTGATGTTCAAGTTTGCGACTTACTGTTTTGTCAAACTGCAAAACGTTTTGTATAAAAACGTTTTTGTTTGATTAATATAAACCCAGCCTTAAGTCACGCATGTCAAATTTTCCTAGTGACATTTTATTTTTGAAACTATTTATTAGAATGTTGGTAATTGGTTTAATAAATTAAATTGTCAATATGACAATTATATAAATCTGAAATCGGGCACAAACTTTATTGAATGCTGTCTTAAATTATTAGATATAAAATTGATATAACTAAGTAGTTATAAAAATAACAGTAAATAGATGATCATGTGTACCATGAAAAACTTTAAATGCATAAAAATAAACATGACAGCATAACCTAAAATTTATAACTGACAAATGCTGAATATTGTCACTAAACTAATAAGAGATAAAAAAGTATCTCTGTTTCAGACAGCTTAGTTTTGGCCAGAAAGAGATAGATTTTGACATCCGTGTCCTAACTCTTAAATAACACAGTTATTTGCTCTTTTCTACTTGAATGTATTATAAACCATTTTCTTTCCCACAATTTGCCTTATAGGAAATGCAAATAGAATCTTATGGTTGGCAGTGGGCGAGTGCTGTTAACACACCGCTCATGTTCTATGAGTCGTGGATTCGAGTCCCACTTGGGGGCTTTCTATTTGGAAAATTTTACCACCTCAACTAAGGGTGTGTGTGATTGATTTGTGATTGCATGTTAGATGGGGGACATATGACCTAAGGTCATATAGTTCCCCTGTAGTGTAGGCGTGAAATTAAAAAAAATATAGAATCTTGTTATAGGTTTTATGCTGCTTATTTTATTTGATTTTTAACTTTTTTGTGTACAGCAAGTAATAAACAGTTTTGTTTACAAAAAAAAGTCGGGACTAAAATGGCAGTTATGTAGTAAATGAATGTCGCTGAGATAAGAAAGAGCAGTTTGTTCACTGAAATTAAACTGTGGTAAGCAACCGATTTTAAGTACAATTTGCTAAGGAATAAAAAAATCCAAAAGAACTAGGGTACTAGTTTTGTTGTACAGGGTGTTTCACCTAATGAGTATCATTTGAACAGGTGATAGTACACATAAAATGCAACAAGAAAGCTTAGTATCATTAAATTTGTGAAATTTGCAAAAGTATCTTTTTGTAATTCTCTAGTATCACCTGCCTGCTTTAATTAATCTCGACAAAGAATTCAAGAAACATGCATCATTCCATTCATAAATATTTACGAATAAAAAGGTTTTACAAAATGGAATTCCAAATCCATACTAATCTTATACTGCAATGGTAAGTAAATCCTATTTTTAATACCTGAATCCAATTATAATTCAGTAGAATTTCCATAAATTATTCTGGTTAGCAATAAACAATGGTAGAATTCATTAAACACTCGTTTAACTTTAAGTACTTGTTAATTAAACATAGAGCCGGTTGCATAAAGCATGACTTATAAACTTTTCAAATTAAAACATTTGACGTTTCTCAAAATAACTGTAACCTCAAATATTTGACATATAATTTGTTTACATTTTTAAACATAACCTTAAATATGTTTACACTCTAGAACAGGTGTGCACTCTTTGCAAGATGAAATTGTATATGAGAATTTGTTAAAGAAATTGGCTAAAACAAAATAAAACTACTATGCTAAACTTCATAAAAACAAACAAGCCGAAAGTAGTATAAAAATGGCTATGTGTACCTGTGACAACACGATAACAGCATTTGAAAATGAGCCCCTGGCAATAATCTTCTGTGGTAATGATAGGCAGTTGGTGCATAAAACTGCATAAAGAGCAGAGAAAAGAACAATCGAATACAAATTATTTTAGCTATTTTATGAAAAATATTTATTAAATATATTATTCATTTGATTAAACTTACAAGTATAAAAAAATTTATAAAAGCATTCACAGTCGAGAAATAATACTTTATCGCATAACATTAACTTCATATTGGCCTCCAGATCTTAATATGATGGTCTTCCCCACCTGTTGCTAAAAATGATTTATCAGACGCCACATCTAGAACCCTTATTGCACCTAAAAAATAATTATAAAGTTAGATTCATAATAAAGTTAAATATTTAGATTTTTCTGTCAGAAATACCTTCATGGGCTTTTATTTGAAATAATAGTTTTACTTCAACAATATCCCATACATATAAAGTGCCATCTTCAGATCCTAAGAATAATAAAAATTCTTGCCATTTTAAACATAGCAAAATTGATGATAAAGTCTTGCTATATAAAGCCATTCCTGTACTGATATCAATAACTTGGAATATTTTATCTGAACCACACGAAACCAATTTTTGTCCTTCTGGGCTAAAACTTATTGCTTTAATTGCAGCCTTATGAAGATTAAATTTTTTATGAAATGAGATATTTGATATGTCCCAGATGTATATTTCTCCATCACCCGTGCCAGTTGCTAAATAATCATTGTCACTAAAAAAATGTAAACAACTACAATATTGAGATCGCCAACATTTGTTTTATAACTTACGGACTAAAACATAAACATGTTATATGCGAGTTGTGATCTAAATGAGTTATCAAGCACTGAACAGGTTTGATTACATCACTACTGGCAAAACTCTTCCAGATCCTGACAGTGCAATCACTACTACCTGAAGCTAGAAGATTGCATTTTTTGCCCCAAGCTAAACAAGTGATGGCATCTTCATGGGCTATTACAGATTGTGTTACTTTTCCAAACTCCAGATCATATAAGACTCTGAAGACAAACATTCATGTTATCTATCTGTTGCATTTCTATTCTCTTCTGTAAAATGAATACAGCAATAAAGAACTGTGTTAACAGACTAATAATACTGACCCAATGGAATGGACTTGTTTAAAATGTTGCAACCTCCCATGACAAAAGAATTATAAATACTTAGGTTATGTAGTGGGGTCAGGTAACATAACTTAACCTAACCTCAAAAAATAAATACAGTAATAGAAAATTTTATGTTAACAAACCTAACATTGACCTATACGAATGGACTTGTTTAATATATTGCAATGTTCCATGACAAAAAAATTGACAACACTTAATTTTATGAAGGGCAGGTGGGGGTAAAAGTACGCACCCTATTTAAATTTGCCACCAATGTCCAGATTTAAACGGTTTTACAAGTAACGGTTGGCAACAGTGTGCTCAATGTTACGTTCAAATAGCAAAGCCAGTGAATACGTTGTGTACAAAATATGAGGTAATAGTTTATTTATTTATTTATTTACGGGAATCTCCCATTTAGAAGAAAATTACAATTTTAAAACAATTTTAAAGCAAGTGCATACACAAAATAAGATACAATAGATAGATATCAACTACATATACAAATAAGAATCAAGACCTCGATTCTAGAATATATGAGGCAGCTAACACGTTGTGCTTAAAAACATGGAAAGAAACATATAATAAATGCAGTTGCTTACAACTATTTAATGTATTCGCTAAACGCATCATTCTTTCTAACGGACTGTGATAGCTATAATTAGTTGAATGAAATCTAATTTTAAAAATATCGCAACTTCTAAGATTTAAATGTTTGCCATATTATAATTTAAATCATTGGATAGTATATCACAGTCGATTAGACCGTTGGCTATTTTATATAAAAAGCTCATATCGGCTACCTTACGTCTAAACTCTAAGGTTTGTAGATTTAGAATATTAAGTATATGTTCATAATTAATTACAGCTACATTAATACCTAATTTAAATGCAATTAAGCGCAAAAATTTATGTTGAACTGTTTCTAAACATTTAATTGAAATTTGATAGTGTGGGGACCACACAGTTGAACCATATTCTAATATAGATCTAATCATACTACAATACAAAATTTTTAAAGCATTTACTGAGAAATCTTTTCCTATACGTGTGATAAATCCAAGTAGTTTAAGGGCTCGATTTCGGCAGTATTGGATATGATCTTTAAAGGATAATTTATTGTCAAAATATATACCTCAATCTTTTATTGTTGTAACCAGTTTTAAGTTATTGCTGTTAACTGTATATATGAAGTGAACATTACTTAATTTTCTTGTAAAGCTAATGCTATTACACTTCTTAATGTTTAATGAAAGTCCGTTTACACAACACCATTGATATAAGCTGTTTAAGTCTGATTGTATTAACAAACAATCATGTATAGTTATAGTTCTGTACAGTTTTAGATCGTCCGCATACATTAGGACTTGACAATATTTAATGCAATTAGCTATGTCATTTACGAACAAAATGAAAAGTATAGGACCACAATGTGACCCTTGCGGGACCCCTGATGTTACAACTACTTTTTTATTTGACAAGGTAGCTTTGTATTTGACATATTGTATACGATCTTTCAAAAAGCTGGCTATCCATTTAACAATACTACTGCTAAAACCATACGCTTCAAGCTTTTCTAACAAAATTGCATGATCAACACGATCAAAAGCCTTGGAGAAGTCAGTGTAAATCGAATCAATTTGGCACTGACTCTCCATCGCCTCCAATATGTACTTTTGATATACCAACAAATTAGATGTTGTTGATCTACCACTCACAAAACCGTGTTGTTGTTTTACAATTATATTTTGGCACAAATTACTCAATTGATCAGCTACAATCTTATCAAAAAGCTTAGGAATAGGAGATTGTATAGAAATACCTCTATAGTTTTCTACGTTTTGTCTATTATTAGATTTATGGATAGGCACAATATGATTAATTTTCCATACTTCTGGAATTTTACATTCTGCAAGAGACCTAGAGAATAACAATAATAATGGTGGCGATATAGAATAGGCACATTTCTTTAGGAAATGATTTGATAATCCATCTGGGCCACTCTGAAAGTTATCACTTAGTGAATTAATTTCATCAAAGATTGTTGTTAAATTTACAGAAAGAGTAGAATCGTGGTTGACATGTGAATTATACACGAAGTCTAAATTCACAGTGTCATTTTGTTGCACAGGACTCTAGACTTCCTGGAAAAATTCAGCAAAGAGATTTGTTATATCTTGAACATTATTACACTTTCTATTTTTATAAAATAATTGTGCAGGTAAGCCTTTTTCGTTTTTACTTTCATGTACATAGCTCCAAAACTTACGAGCATCCCGACATATTTTATTTTCTATGCTGTTTAAATAATTACTATATAGACTATTATGCAAAGATTTACATCGAGATCTTAAGTTACAAAAATGCATATAATCTAAGAAATCACCAGTATTTTTATAAGAGCTTTATAAGCTCATTGTTAAACCAAAGGGGAAATTTATGAGTTTTAATAATTTTAAGAGGAATATTCTGGTTAATTATATGATAAACTATTTTATAAAAATTATCAACGCATTCATTTATTGTATTGGACTCGTTAAAAACATTTGTCCAATCAATGTCACAAATCAGATTGTTTATTACATTAAAATCTGCCTTAGCATAATCTAAGCAATAATCCTCGAATTTTAAATTATCACAAATATCATCACAATTTACACTAACATAATAAGCTGCATGATGTTGACTAGTAGGGACCAGAGGGTCATCACATACTGATACTGCGGTGCGTGTGTTTGGAAAAATTAAATCAAGGAAAACCCCTCTTGAGTTCTGGATAGTATTGAGTTGGTGAAGATTCCAAATTCCATACGTGTCTGTAATGCAAGTTGCTTTCTGATCGTGGTTTGGACTAGAGCAAATACCAATTCATCGTTAAACCAGTTGTTATTTGGGAGATTATAATCTCCACATACTAAAAACTGAGCTTCAGAATTATCATTTATTATCTTGTCAATAATCTGACAATGATTTTCAAATGATTCCAGTGGCGGAGAGGGTAGTAAGTACACTCCTCCAATTACATATTTATCAAATTGAACTGTTAATGAGATAAACAATTGTTCAACTATATTATTAGTAATCACTATTTCCTCGACATGCAAATATTTTTTGTCATGATAAGAATACCTCCACCTCGCACTTTATTACTTGTATTCAAAGACTGATCACATCGAAACAGGTCATATTCTTTTAGTTTAAATTCGGCGTTCGTAATGTCCGCACATAACCAAGATTCTACAATGATAATGATGTCATAACTTGCACATACAACATTTAGTGAAAAATCGTTTATTTTGATTTTTAGACCGCCAGTGTTATGGAAATATATAGTTAGTTGTTTTTTAAGTTTTTTGAAACATCGCTAAGTTGAAAATTCCTTTTCTTTTGTTGACTTGTGGTTGAATTGAATTCTTCTTTGTATTACGAATTAGCTCAAGCTGACGTTGAGTGTAATCAAGAGTAACCGCAATTTTGCTTTCAAATTTGATCTTTCGGGAGCTTTTTAAGATTAGTTCAGCTGATTCAGCATTTTTAAAAATAGCCTTTAGTGGTCTGATTTTGGTTTGTGTCTTCTTCCCAATTCTAATTAATTTATCGGGGTTGAATTCAATATTAGAAGCACGGAAATATTTATTAATTTCATTAAGATCATCCTTGATTATTATTATAGTTATTTATGATACAAGTGAGTTAAGTAAGATATTATCCACAAATGAAAAATTTACGTTAATTTTTCTTAGTGGATAATATCTGTTATATGTTATGTTTTATACAGTATTGTTGGATTGTCTTTATAGTTATGTTATTGTTGTATTGTTGTATGGTTATAGTTAAGGGTTGATAAAATTATTTTGGTTTCCATGAGAATGGTAAAAAGTGTGTGTACAAAAAAGTCAATAAAATAGTATGTCACATGTACATTGGTAAATTTTTAATAAAACACAAGATTAGATAAAATTGAAATCTAATCAAAGACATAACAAAAGAAATATTACTTGCAAACAATATCATGGTCCTTCGCAGTTGGATGGAAAAGCAAGTAATCTGACGGTGAAGTAGTACATTGAAAGTTAATGTCAACGAAGATCTCTAACCCAGTTGTACCTGTAGAAGTTCACATATTACCGACTGGTAGAATCTGCGTTGTTTGAGAGTTTAGTAAGCTAAAATTACTACAATCGGAAAGAGGTTGTCTAAATACAAAGCAGAATTCACTTTGAAAGTGAAGTCTTGAAACAGTGAGTACTGTCCTTATAGTGAGGCATTTGAGTTGTTTATCACTTTTTGCTTGTACAGAAGTGTATAAAAGTATTAGCTTTTACGAATTTGATTAATTTAATTACCACTTCTTGCAATTTTTACTTGACACTTTATTAATTGACAAGTAGATAAGTAATGGCTGAAACGGATAAGCGTAAAAGGGGAACGCTTAAAGCCAGATTAACTAATTTTGCAAAGTTTATTGAAGCAGTTTTTACCAAACCTGTTGACCAGGTTACTCAATTAGATGTGATTCAATTAGAGAATCGTAAATTAAAAATTGAAACGTTAATAGATGAATTTGAACAGATACAAAATATAATTGAATGTAGTTACGCGGAAGGTGATGAGTTGGAAGCAAATTTGGAGCTTGAATATAAAGAAAGAGATGAATTTGAAAGCAATTTCTTTATGCAAATGTCATTGGCAAAACAGTTTTTAGACAAACACAAACTATCGAATAATCTAAACAACGCTTCCAGCTCTTCAGCTTTCCAATCTCCTGGTGGTCAATTTGGTAGTCAGTTAGGAGTAGTGACCTGAAATAAAAATACCCATATTTGATGGTAAACATAGTGAAAGGCTTGAATTTCGGGATACTTATTTATCTTTAATTCATAATAACACTGATTTAAATGAAATACAGAAATTTCATTATCTGAGAGCGTCATTGGAAGGTCCTCCTGCGGACGTTCTAAAGTCACTTGAATTTTCTGCTCCGAATTATATAACTGCTTGGAAATGTCTTACTGAAAGATATGATAGTACTCGATTATTAATTGATTATCATATAAAAGCATTACTAAATATAGATCAAGTTAAAAAAGAGTGTTCTGAAAGTCTTAGGAAAATGATTGACTGTATAATGAAAAATTTACGAGACCTTAAGCAATTAAATCAACCAACAGATCAATGGGATGTATTAATTATCGCGTTAGCTGCGGAAAAGCTTGACAAATCAAATAAAAATGAATGGGAAAAGCTTAAAGTCTCGAAAATTAATACTCTTACACTCAATGATTTTAAATGTTTTTTAAAATCTAGAGCTGATTTTCTGGAATCTTTGGAACAAAATGTTACTAGGGAACAAAAATCTGAAAAAGGCTTCGACAAGCGTAAGAATAGCTCTGCAAAATGTTTTTTAGCTCCAAATTGTAATAAAATGGTTACATGTTGCCCTGTTTGTAATAAATTATTTTATTCAAAGTTGTCCAGATTTTTTGAATTTTGATATAAGTGACCGTTTTGAAAAGGTCAAGGCAAACAGTGTCATGGTAAACATAATACCCTTTTGCATATTGATTCTAAAAAACATGTAACTGATTCAGTAAGTGCTAACGTTACATTGTCTAAAACTAATAATAATAGTAGCGATTCTGATTCTATGCCTAATTCAAGCATTATGACGTTTAGTGGTAGTACAGCTAAACAGGTATTATTATCTACCATTTCCATCGAAGTATTCGATAAGTTTGGCAGAAAAAAGGTTGTGCGTGCTCTCCTTGACAACGGATCTCAGTCTAGTTTCATAACGCGTAAGTTATGTGAAAGGTTGGAGTTGAATATTGAGCAAACAAACCTTACTATTAACGGGTTAAATGGTATGACATCTAATTCGAAACTTAAATGTAAGGTTTCCATCTCTTCAAAGTATAATACGTTTTCAGCTTCTGTTTGTTGCTTTGTAATAGATGAGATAAAAGGGATGTTTCCTGATGTCAAGTTAGATTTGAGAAAACTTTCAATACCTTCTAGCATATACCTTGCTGATCCTTTATTCTATGAGCCAGGGATTGTTGAAATGATACTTGGGGGAGATATACTTTGGCAGATACTGCTTCCTGATTTAATTCAGTTAGGCCCCAATAAACCCACTTTACGGTTAACGCAGTTTGGTTGGATAGTAGGTGGTACCTATGGAGAAATGCAGCGTAAATCGGTGGTAAGTAATCTCGGTCGCAATAATGAAAATGATGTTCAGGCTCAATTATCGCGTTTTTGGGAATTAGAGGAGCTTCCAAAAAGCAGAGTATTTTCAAAGGAGGAAATGCAGTGTGAAGAACATTTTATAAAAAATACCCAACGATTAAGTGATGGTCGATTTGTTGTAGCATTGCCTTTGAAGATATCTACTAATACATTGGGTGAATCTTATTTTCAGGCGGAGAAACGTTTTTTGTCCTTAGAACGTAATAGATTAACAAAAAATGAAAGATTTAAAAATCTTTATTTCAATTTTATGACGGAATATATAGAATTGGGCCATATGAAAAAGGTAGATGTTGATTTGAATAAATTAAGTTCAGAACCTCATTATTTTCTACCGCATCACGGTGTTTTACGTGAAGATAGTCTTACAACTAAACTTAGGGTAGTGTTTGACGCATCTGCCCCGACATCTACAGGGTTCTCTTTAAATCATCTGCAGTTAGTAGGTCCTCGAATACAGCAAGATCTATTTTCTATTTTAGTTCGTTTTCGGCAACACAACATCGTTATAGCAGCTGATTGTGAGAAGATGTACCGTATGGTAAACCTTAGATCAGATCAGTTACCTTTCCATAGAATTTTATGGCGTTTTAATCCAAATGAACCTCTTCAAGTTTACGAGTTGCAAACTGTCACTTACGGTACATCGGCTGCTGCTTTTCTGGCTATTCGCTGTTTATTCCAACTTGCTTATGAAAATAAAGAGCATCGTCCAGATCTCGCTGAAATTATACAGACAGATTTTTACGTTGATGATATGCTAACAGGGGCACAATCGGTGGAAGAAGCGATATATATTTGTAAAGGCATTTCTAATATTTGAAGTCAAGGGTGTTTTAATTTGCGTAAGTTTTACTCAAATAATTTAGAAATTCTTAAATTAATACCAGGTAGTGAGATTCCTTCAAAAATTGTAAATCTGGGAGAAAATGAAAACGCAAAAACTCTTGGCCTGATTTGGGGTCCTGCTGATGATAGTTTAATGTTCTCCATACCAGCTAAAATAGAAAACAATAATATTTCTAAGCGGTCTTTACTCTCTGATATCTCTCAAATCTTTGATCATTTAGGGATTTTAAGTCCATGTACTATTATGTCGAAGATATTTCTCCAAAAAATGTGGTTAGAAAAGATATCGTGGGATGAACGTCTCCCGCCACATTTGCTAAAGTTTTGGTTAAAGTTTAGAGTAGAACTTCATCTCTTGAATAACCTTAGAATCAACAGACATGCCATTTGTAACAATCCTAATAAAATAGAAATGCACGGTTTTGCAGATGCATCGGAAAGCGCGTATGGGGCATGCATATATTTACGGTCAATTGATGAAAAGGGAGATATACATGTTAATTTGCTTTGTGCAAAATCTAAGGTTGCTCCATTAAAACCGATTACAATACCACGATTAGAATTGTGTGCAGCAGTACTCTTGTCTAGATTGGCAAACAAAGTTTCAAAATCCTTGAGATTGAAATTGCATGAAAAGATATTCTGGTCTGATTCAACTGTGGTTCTGGGTTGGCTCAAAACGGAGCCAAACAAATTAAAGACATTTGTTAGCAACAGAGTATCGGAAATTCAAGACCTTACAGCATCTGACATTTGGAAGCACGTACCTTCTGAAAGTAATCCTGCTGATCTTGTATCTAGAGGTGTTAGGCCTAGTGCAATACAAAATATTAATCTTTGGTGGCATGGCCCTGGTGGCTTTTAAAACCAAGTTCTAAATGGCCAAATAAAATCATTTCTTATGTTAATTTACCTGACCAACGTAAAAATAATAGAGCATTTTCTTTACATGTTAATATTGAAGAATCCATATTCAAAAGATTCTCTAATTTGTCAAAATTGAAAAGAGTTACGTCTTACTTATATCGATTTATACACAACACTCAAAAATCTTCTAATGAACGTATAGTTGGACCTCTTACGTTGTCTGAACTTAATTCAGCATTTGAAGTTTTGATAAAGCTGGCTCAAAATGAATCTTTTTCCAGAGAAATTCAATGCTTAAGAAAAAATAAGCCTCTATTCTGTGAAAGTAGAATTGCTAATTTAAATCCATTTATTGACGAAAATTGTATTATTCGTGTTGGAGGTCGGCTTGTTAACTCTCCTTTCACTTTTGAGAAAAAGCACCCTATTGTATTATCAAGTCAACATCATTTAACAACATTACTGTTGAAAACTGAACATTTGAGATTGTTACATGCGGGACCTCAGCATATTTTAGCTTCTATTCGTGATAAATATTGGCCTGTAAATGGCAAGTCTTTGGCAAGAAAAATTGTTCATGAATGTGTCATTTGTTTTCGATATAATTCAAAAATTACAAAACCAATAATGGGCAATTTACCTTCACAACGATTTCAGTCTAAACAGCCTTTTGAAGTAGTAGGAGTTGATTATGCAGATCCTTTTTTAATAAAAGATAGACAGGGCCGCGGATGTCGCATTTCCAAGTGCTATATATGTTTATTTATATGTTTTGTAACAAAAGCAATACACTTGGAGCTTGTTAGTGAGTTGTCAGCAGAAGCTTTCATTATGACCTTGCGGAGATTTACTGCACGCCGTGGTAAACCTTCCATAGTGTTCTCAGATAATGCCACAACTTTTGTGGGAGCAAATTCAGATTTAAGGGAACTGGATAACTTTATTAAAGAAAACCAAAACAAACTAGTAGAGTCATTTTCAAGCGAAAGTATAGATTGGAGATTTATTCCCCCTCGCTCTCCGCATTTTGGCGGTTTGTGGGAAGCAGGGGTAAAAAGCACCAAACACCATCTTAAACGAGTAGCAGGTAAAACTCCCCTTACTTTTGAGTGCCTTTATACACTTCTTGTACAGGTGGAAGCCATACTCAACTCTAGACCTATTTCGCCTCTGTCTTCAAATCCCCACGACGGGATACCCTTGACGCCCGCTCACTTCTTGGTAGGCAAACCTCTTACATCAATTCCCGACTGTGACGTTACTCTAATTCCTGAAAACCGTCTTTCGTTGTATCAACATATTCAATGCTTAAAACAACACTTTTGGAAAAGATGGTCTCAAGAATATATTTCGGAATTGCAACAACGAACAAAGTGGAAAACAACGCAGAGTCAATTAAAAGCAAATACTTTGGTCTTAATTAAAGAAGACAACCAAGCACCCATGCATTGGAAGATTGGAAGAGTTCTGGAGGTTCATCCGGGCAAGGATAGTATATCTAGAGTAGCAACTATTCAAATCTCTGGAGGCACAATAAGAAGATCATTTTCTAAAATCTGTCCATTGCCAATCCAAGGTATTTGTGAAGAAAAACAAGATGTTCCAGTTTCAAAAGAGTAAAGTGATTCGCGTTTATTGTTATTTTTTTTCTTTCTTTCGTTTAAAGGTGAAATCCTTCAAGTTGGGGGGTATGTTATATGTTATGTTTTATACAGTATTGTTGGATTGTCTTTATAGTTATGTTATTGTTGTATTGTTGTATGGTTATAGTTAAGGGTTGATAAAATTATTTTGGTTTCCATGAGAATGGTAAAAAGTGTGTGTACAAAAAAGTCAATAAAATAGTATGTCACATGTACATTGGTAAATTTTTAATAAAACACAAGATTAGATAAAATTGAAATCTAATCAAAGACATAACAAAAGAAATATTACTTGCAAACAATATCATGTTTATTTTCATAAGCAAGTTGGAATAAACAGCGAATAGCCAGAAAAGCAGCAGCCGCTGTACCGTAAGTGACAGTTTGCAACTCGTAAACTTGAAGAGGTTCATTTGGATTAAAACGCCATAAAATTCTATGGAAAGGTAACTGATCTGATCTAAGGTTTACCATACGGTACATCTTCTCACAATCAGCTGCTATAACGATGTTGTGTTGCCGAAAACGAACTAAAATAGAAAATAGATCTTGCTGTATTCGAGGACCTACTAACTGCAGATGATTTAAAGAGAACCCTGTAGATGTCGGGGCAGATGCGTCAAACACTACCCTAAGTTTAGTTGTAAGACTATCTTCACGTAAAACACCGTGATGCGGTAGAAAATAATGAGGTTCTGAACTTAATTTATTCAAATCAACATCTACCTTTTTCATATGGCCCAATTCTATATATTCCGTCATAAAATTGAAATCTAATCAAAGACATAACAAAAGAAATATTACTTGCAAACAATATCAATATCCTTAACTCACGTGTGCCATACAAAATTTTATCCAACACCTCTTTATTTAGGTTTAAATATCGAATTTGCAATTTAATGTTAGCCTGTAGTTTTTGACAGTAATAAATTTAATACTCTAGTGCGATGACTGGATTTTAATAATATTATGCAATGTAAGCTGGTGATTGCTTGCTACCTATAATAGCAGCCAATCACCATTCTAATGTAAGTACAACGTTTTTCTACCCACAAGTGAGTAAACATCAACTTTAATTGCTTCCAAACATCAAGTTTTAGCCCTCTTTATTTAGAGGTGTTGGATAAATATTGTTTTTTAATATCACAATGTAATTTTTGTGTCGCAAAACTAATCTACAATAAGAGCATAAATGCCTTTTTTATCAAATCACTTTTTGGAAGTGTTTTTAGTTAAGTTTAAATTTGTTTTATTTTAAATTCCGATTGAGGTTAGGTTGTAAATATTCAAAATGACAGTTTTTGCAGTGTTGCCCAAATGGGCAAAAATACGCGAACAGTATGGCGCAAAACTACGAGTGCGTATTTTTGCCCCAGTTACTAAATAAATTAAATAGGCCGTGTTTTCACTTCTTTGGTAAAAAATTAAATCCTGTTTTTTTTGTATTTCCAGAAACTATAAGAGGACCTCAGAACGCAAGCCCTTAATAGATGCCCTTTTCCGCGAAGCACGCGAATTGATAAATGATGGTGTTTCCATCCATCAAACTACAAAAGCTATTGGATACCATGAAGCCACACTGCGATTGCGTTTAAAGAAAAGAAAAGGCGTCGAGTTTTTGGGAAAATTTAAAGCGATGTTATCCCATGCCCAAGAAAATGAAATAGTTCAGCATTGTAAAGACCTTGACAAACGAGTTTATGGATTGACACTAAAGCCATTGCGCTTCCTACTTTTCTCTTATGTGGAAAGAAACCGAATTAAACACCCATTTTCTCCCGTAAATCAGCTAGCCAGCCGAGATCTTTTATGAAAAGGAACCAACTTTCGTTACAAGTGCAAAAGACCAGCATTGCCAGAACCGTGGGGTTTAATAGATTACAACTTGATCCATATTTCGACAATTTAGAAAATGTTCTTAAAAAATTTAAGTTTCCTCCGAACCGTATCTATAATGTGGACGAAAGTGGAATTCAGACAGTCTCGAACAAGCTACCGAAGCATATCGCACCAATGTGGTGCGATATGCAATTGGAAAGAAAGATGTAGCAAAAGCAGTAGCTGCTGAGCAAGGGCAGACAGTTACAGCTGTCTGTTGTATGAGTGCAACTGGTCATCACATTCCTCCATATTTGCATGAAAAAGGATATACTTGCTGCTAATCAAAGATGGACCTACTGGCTGCAATATGGCCGTTACTGATACTGGATATATGAACACCCCGACGTTTATAAAATACTTGGAGCATTTTAGAAGAAGACACGGAAGCACACGAGTCCAACTGAAGAGAATCCCGTCCTTTTAATCCTGGACAATTATGTTTCCCACACAAATCTCCAAGCTGTAACATTTGCCAAGGATAATCATATCCATTTATTAAGTCTGTCGCCGCACAGTAGCCATAAAACCCAGCCACTCAACTGTGTATTTTTTAGGCCTTTAAAACCATATTATGAGAGCGTAGCTGATAACTGGACTACTTCAAATCCAGTACAGGTACTCTCCATTTACCATGTTGCTGGTCTTTTTAGCACGGCATTTGCAAAAACTAACTGTTGATATACGAGAGTGGTTTGATAAGTCAGTGACTTTTTGAATTTCCCGAGCAGTAACTTTAAACACTGCTCCCGTCAACTGCCATCTATGAATAAACTACTGTAAAGTTTTGAGAAGGCTGCGCCATTTAGTTTGTGTTTGACAGCCATTGAAAGCAAACAACCTCGTGAATTTTAACGAAAATGGAAAAAAGTTAATTTCATGTACTGATTAAGCATTATTTTTTGCGCAAAAACATCACCGAAACCAAGGAAAGGCTTGATAAATACTATGGGGACTCTGCACCATCAATTTCAATGGTTAAGAAGTGGTTTACTGAGTTCCGTTGTGGTCGTACCAGCATAAGTGACGCCGAACGTTCAGGTCGCCCAAAAGAGGTTGTCAAGCCAGAAATCGTCGATAAAATCTATGGAATGCTATTGAACGATCGGAGAATGAAAGTGCGTGAGGTGGCTGAGGCTGTAGACATCTCAACTGAGCGGCTACGTCACATTTTACATGAATATTTGGACATGAAAAAGCTACTCGACCATAAGCGCAACCGTTTGACCACTTCAAAGGGAGTGTTTGGCAATGTTCAGCCGCAATCCGAACGAGATTTTGCGGCGTTTCGTTACCGTAGACGAAACATGGATCCATCACACTACACCACAGACCAAGGAACAATCAAGACAGTGGGTTTCTCCGGGTGAACGTGCACCAAAGAAGGCCAAGGTGGGTCTGTCGGCCAACAAGGTCATGGCCACAGTTTTTTGGGATGCACGCGGTGTCATTCACATCGATTACCTTGAAAAGGGTAAAATGATCACTGGCAAATATTATTCAGAGCTTTTGGACAGATTCGATATTGATTTGAAGCAGAAACGACCGCATTTGGCGAAGAAAAAAGTGCTGTTCCATCAAAACAATGCACGGGTGCACACGTGTGTAGTCACCATGGCAAAAATCCATAAATTGGGCTACGAACTGCTACCCCATCCAGCATATTCTCGCCTATTTTGAGGGCCTTGAGAAAACCTATTATTTGGAAGGAATAAAAAAATTGGAAAAACGCTGAACTAAATGTATCAAGCTAAAAGGAGACTATGTTGAGAAATAAAACGCTTATTTGCCGAAATAAATATCTTTTATTCAAAAAGTCACTGACTTAACAAACCACCCTCGTAGCAAAAGAGGGTTTCCGAGCTACAGGGATCTATCCATTGAATAAAAATACAGACATAGAAAATGAAGAGCGGGTTGTCATTCAGTTTGAACCAAGAAAAATGGAAGAGCCACTTGATCCTTTAAACCAGAACGTCTCACGGGAATTCACCAATTAACCGACTGAGTCCAAATCTCCTTCAAGATCAGACCATTCAGCAAGTCCTGTAGCTGGACCTTCAAATGTAACTTTACCTTCAGAGATCATACCCTTCCCGAAAATTAAAATCAACAGAAAGAGAACCAGGAAGGATTTAAAATCTTCTCTTTTAACTTCAACTCCCAACAAGGAGCGACTGATAAAGGAGGAAGAAGAAAAGGAGATAGCAGCAAGCAGAAGAAAAAAAGCATCGCTAAAAAAACTAAAAATAAAACCTCAAAGTACCAAAATTGATGCTGTTAAAAGAAACGTATTTGAAGATTCATCATCTGATGAGTCAGTAACACTATCTTATTAGGAAAGCATTGATTCTTGTGGCATCACCTTTTCTGAAGACGAAGATCTTACGTTTTAACGAATATTTTACGTGATAGTTAAGGTTTTTGGGAAGAAATCTTACGATGGATAAGATACTTGTCTTATGATGGTTATGAAGGGGTGTTTTTTAAGCGAATGTCCAAAACGTTTTATTTTTGAGAGACGACTGAAGCTGCTTTTTTTCATAAAAATTATATAGTGCTAAAGCTATCAAAGTCGATAAAAAGCAGCTCGACTAGATTTTTAAATTCAGTAAGATTTGCCAATGACCTTACCGAATACAGATCTCTTTTAGGTTAACGTTTCCTCTTAATATTAATATTTACTTGTTAATACAAATTATGTTCATACTCTTTCGGATTAACGTTTTGCCGTTTATGTAATATTTATTTTGTTAATAAAAATTATGTTTTCTTTAAAGCCCACGATCTTTTTATTTTAAAGTTAATAGCGTATTCTAATTTTGGGGCAAAAATACGCACCTGTGTACTATTACCCCATTCTATGGGACAAAAGTACGCAAATGCATATTTTCCTAAAATGTGTTTTTGAATTTACAGACAACTTGAAGAAGCTCTGTTGAAGTCCACAGTGAAAGATTAATGTATGAGCTCACACAAGTGACATTTTTATAATTCTCGGCCACTACAATTTCTGAAAGTGAGACGTAATAACAAAACTGCATACTTTTACCCTCACCTACCCTACTTGTCAGAAGTGTTAAGTCAGTGAAACTTTAACATTTCAGAATCCATATATAATATAACGAGCTTGTTCAGGGTTTATATCCTACAGAGTGGTCCTGATAACTAGCATTACTATGCGGTGCAAATTTAAGTGAAGAAGAGAAAGCCTGACATAAAAGCAGCTTTCTTTTGCTATGAAAACAATTTCAAGGTTTGTAGCCACATTATTATTATTATTATATTAATTTAGTGAATTTAATTTTTAATGGTTTGCAACGTTGTTCACTAGTCAAAGATAAGGGAGACACTTCTGACATAGGTTGATGATAAAATCCAATTTCAGTAATATTACTTACATATTATTATCGAAACTCCCAATAACTAATGTACTTATATTAGGTAACTGTATGCAACTACTTAAAGGCATATCTCCAATGTTTGCGCTTCTTATTTGTTTATTTTGCGTTAATGAAAATACTTTAAGTTTTGAATCATATCCAACTGAAATAACTTTGGTATTATTATCCGTTATGATCAGTGAACTAACAGTATCTTTATGTGTACTAAACACTACATCTAACTGTAATGATTTTATATTCTTCCATGGATCCGATATTTCTACAAAACAATAATAATTTATTTATTCCATTTAGAGCAAACATCAAAAGTTGAACAACTACCTTCATTTGTACTTTCTGGTACATTTGATGGTTCCAATGTTAACTGCAACCCTTTTCTTCTTTGAGGGTGAGGCACTTTAAATATTTGCTTTGGAATTTGTCCAAATTCCATTATTTGAACTTCTACTGCATGTCGTTTATTTAAATCTCCTATTGCTTCTAAATCTATTCCACCCTCGTAACATAAATAATAAAATACTACAAGAAATTAACAAATTATTTTTTTTTATTTTAAATAAGAAAACAAACCTTACAATTATTTGCTTTCATTGCTTCTTCCCCTTGTTGTTTATAACCAAAAATAAGATCTATCCACATATGTAGATTTTCAGATACAATATCTGATTCCAAAGCACTACGCAACTTTTTAACAAAATCCTTTGGACTTTCGGCCCACTGAGGCAATTGCACATCGCTAACTTTAGACCCATCATGACGAGAACCGAAATTTATTCCCATGCTATTGACTAAAAACTCACCTTCTTGTTCAGTATTAAAAAATTCAGGTATTAATTCTTTAAAATCCGACATGTTACTCAAACAGTTCTTATAAACATCAGCAACAGAATTGAACATACGATCGGGATGATCAAAACGACCATTCTGAAGGCATAATACATAATGTGGATAAAGTCGTACTAAATAAAATAAAACAAAAGCTGGTGTTGAATAATGTGATCCATATATAAATTTGGGAGATGATATCTCCTCACAACGTTCCAATAATCTCTGCAGACGTATATCATTTAAGGCCCCTACTGGTTTCGATAAGTCTCGATATGATTGTGGATTGTTTAAATCTAAGGTTTTGCTTGTGTAGTCAGAAATAACCCATGGAAATACTGGATATTGTGTTAGATCATTGATTGAGCGATCAGCTAAGCTGTAAAAAGAAAATATTATTACATATGTTTTTTTTGACATATGACATAAAAGTTTGATTTGATTGACAATTGATAAGCACTACCACTTTTACTGATTTGGTAAACCCAAACGCTGTTCCTGTACATTGACTCAGGTCATGAAAGTTTTGTGCTATTTAGCAAACGTAAGGAGAACTTATCTACAATAAATTTTAAAAAATGCGTATGTAAGAAAATTACCAAAACTGTTATAGTAACACAGCCCTCAACAACCTGCTACTGCTTATTTTAAAGCTACTAGGAAGTGTGCTGTTTTTGGAGTAACCAATGAACAACAGAATACAGTACAACTATCTAACAAACGAGCGGACTTTCTACTATATCTACTATATATTATGTCCCATCCGAAATAAAAAACTATATTTTGATACAATAAGTTCCTTTTCTCGATTGCGGCCATATATGTTGAGAATTTTAGAAATGGCCGATTGAATGTAATTATAATTCTCAATATTTTCTCTATCACTAGATCTGTGGATAGGTACAATATACGAGGTAAACGCCATAAATTCTCGGCCCGGCAGGCTTCTACAGGTGCCAACATGTTCAAACTCGGTTGCGTCATAGTTGAACATGTAAGAGGCTTAACTATATATATTACTGCTAGAAGTGTAATAGATTCTAGTAGCCACTCAAGCATGGCGACGAGTGCATGAAAATGTCGCAGATAACGAGTACCGCGTGGTCATTACATTTTTAACAGAAGAAGGGCACACACCAAATCAAATCAAACAACGTTTAGACGGCGTTTATGGTGATTTATCTCCTTTATATTCCACTGTAAAAAGTGGTCGAAATGTTTCCGTTTGGGGCAAGAATCTATTGAAGATGGTGAGCGCACCGGTCGGCCAATTGAAGCGGTAACGCCTCAAAAAGTTGCAATCATTGAAGAAATGGTATTAGAAGATCGCCGTTTGAAAGTTAAGGAGTTAGAAGTGATGTCTGACATTTCGGAAATAAGTGTTCGCCGAATTCTTCATGACCATTTGGGTATGAATAAAATTAGATGGGTCTTCTTTCTGCTGTTCAACGTCAACGTCGCGTCGAATGTGCGCGCTCGTTTTTAAACCTGTGTGGAGACGACCCAAAGCCGATTTTGGAGTCCATTGCCACTGGAGATGAAACAATGGTTCTGTATTATGATCCTCTATCCAAAAGGGAATCGATGGAATGGCGGCGACCCGATAAACCTCGTCCCAAAAAGGCAAAAGTCGTTCAATCGACAAAGAAAGTTATGACAACAATATTCTGGGATTGTGATGGCATTTTACTGATTGATTTTAAAGAACGCAATACAACTGCTTACAGTACATATTATGCGTCTTTATTGCATAAATTGAGAAACAATATTCGTGAAAACGTCAAGGAAAATTGACAAGAGGTGTTCAATTATTACACGACTATGCACCCGTTCATACTGCTGCAATTTCACAATCTGCGATTAGCAAATGCGGCTTTGAAGCATTGGATCAGCCTTCGTACAGTCCGGATATGGCTTCTAGTGACTATTATTTATTTTCCAATTTAAAGAAAGACCTTAGGGGACGTCGTTTTAAGAAAGAGAACGAGTTGCAAGCAGCTGCAATTGAACATTTTGAAAGGAAAAACTTCAGATTATTTTTACAAGAATTTATTGAATTATTAATTCCACGTTGTAATAAGTGTATTGACATTGGAAGAGATTATATTGAAAAATAAAAATTATTATAATTTAAAAAGTTTATTTTTTCTATATCAGGCCGAGAATTTATTGTGTTTACCTCGTACCTATGTAAAGAGTATTTATTACATTTTCTAAAAATATAACCTACAGTTTATAAGTTACAGTCTTCTACTTTGATTGCTTCAATGTATACCAAATGTAGAAATTGCAAACCATACAAATTAGTACAATTTGGGAATACTTTCGTTGAACGGGTAATACGTTAGGATATAAATTCATACTACTAATATCGTGTGCAGCTATGGCGATTTTTGTACACACAACCTAATGTGAGTAATGCCTATCTATTAAAAATAATTATAATAATAGTGAAAAATGATAGGCGAATTAATATACTGATTGTGATCTATCATTTAAGCTCTTAAACTTATTAAGAAATTATAACATAAGAAATATATAATAAGAAAACTATAATGTAAATAATAATGTTATAATCTTGAAACTCAATGGATGTAGTAGTACATTTGTAGGTAATATTAAATATATTTACCAATAAATCTTACTGGTTGGTCTATACGACCATAAAAGGAGGCGGGTAGAATAAGCTTACAATAGATGAGGGTTAGGTACCAATAGTGGGTGTATACTTTTTAATTCGCAAATCTTCTACATTAATTACTCTTTATCAGATGTATCAACCATACTCATAGTTTTTCTGCGTCTTGTAATATTACTAATCTTTGTCATAACGTAATATTATTTTAAATTTTGGTGTATCCAAATCAATTACATCAATAATTACTAAAGGTATCTGATTTTCATAATTATGAAACAATTATTAATAAAATATATTGACGAGATGTCAATGGTCTTTATGTAATGAGTAACATATGCTATTTTCATCAACTTAGTTTGAATAGTTTCTGTGCTAGAACTGATGAAAGTGTACTGCTTTATTATAAATTATTAATAAATTGTTAATGATTAGATTTTTTTAAATATTTTTTTCATGTATACTAGATGAACCTACAGCACACGCAAACAAGATTTAATCAATTTTTAGAAATTTTTTTAAGTATCCTGGGCCCTTATGCTCGTTTGTGCTGTATTATTCTCAAGGTTCTCAAGAATTATTATGAGAACGTTCGCGAACGTGCTTAATCATGCTCCCCAAGAGAACGTTCTTTTGTTACGGTTTTATCATGTGCGAACGTTCTCATCAGCATTTTCAGAACGTTCGTTCATGTACAAGTACAACACTAGCTTCTAAAATAGTGAAAAAGTGATGTCTTAAATTACAAAAGAAGTTGGTACCAGTATTTTGTTTGTTGTCCTGATGAAAACAAATTAATGCAGTCAATGACTTTGACTTAAGTTTTGAGGTTATCTGTGCAAATATTGCAAATATATGTATATAAAACAATAGATGAAACATATTATTTAATCAGATTCATTTAAGACGTAGCAGTAAAAAATTCCAAATCATGTATCTTTTTATTTAACACAACTCATTTGTTTTCGAGGTGTAAATTACGAGCGGCCAATGGTGCTACATGTAGCTATATAAAACATTTAAATCTCTCACTCGTTTCCCTTACTGTGACGTTACTTTGCGAGCTATATCAGTTGTTCAATCGAGAAATTCTTCGTATTAATTTTTTTGGCAAAGCTATCTTCCTAACAAATTTGAAACTTTCACGGCACAATATTACAACGTTTTTATGTGAAGTGTTTTGATGTCAAATTATCTTTATCATTTTTTATGAAGTTATTACAGTGGTACCTTGGATAATGAGCATAATTCGTTCCAGACATGTGCTCGTAATTCAAAGCAAATTTCCCCATAAGAAATAATGGAAACTCGGATGATTCGTACCACAACTATTTATTATTCATATAAAAATGATACAAAAATACAAAATACATAGTATGTATTGTGCAAATTGTCGATGTAGACTTGTTATAAAATCTTGTGATGGCAACTATTCGCGTACCTCTTTCGTACTTATCGATGATTTCCTTAATTTCCAGCGTAATCATTACCCTTTTGTTAACGCCGTCTTTTTCAACCTTTCTCTTTTTCTTCATGGGCTCCATTATTTCAGTGCAGTTAGCCACTACACTTGGATACAAAATTTTAAAAATGCTTTACGCACCCACACGTGATCGCAATGCTATAGTGAACAGTTCAAACAGAGAGAAGTTCAACAATGAAATGAATAATCTGGGTCACAGAAACTATGAGACTTAAAACATAATCAAATTTTTAATTATAACCCCTTATTAGGGTGTGTCCACATCCCACATCAGTATTGGGCACTTTGTAAAATAGAAGGCGTAAAAAGTTTTTTGTTTTGTTATTATTGACATTTGTAATAAAATAATTAAATGTACCTACATAATTATAAAACCATGTTAATTTACATAAAAATAAAAAACTGAACCAGAAAATTACTGTACCCGAACGGCTACATTGATTTATTATAATTAGCTAACCTGATTAGTTAATTAGTTTGTATCATTTATTCTTAAACTATTTTAGCTAAAATTCATATTTACTTAGTTTTGCAAATCATAATTGCATTTATAATAATATATTTATTTAGGGTTGAATAAACTCAAAGATACAACTTATTAAAATTTAGTTTTTGCATACCTAATATGAAGAAATTGCAAAATTTAGTTTCCCACGAGAAATGGAAATTCTAAAATGTAAAACATTCCCTTTTGCTAAAACTTCTATATTTTATTCAAAATGATGATTCTTTCATATGTGATAAGGCGACTTCCTGCAAAGCGTGCAGAGTTGCATTTTTCTAATACTAATCAAAAGAAAGTAAGTTTTGTCTTAGGGTTTATTAAACACACATACATTGTTAATTTTGTTTTGTCATCTATACTGTTTTCCAAATGTTTTCATTTTTACATAGGGTTTTAGTTTAAGACAGTTCTGATTAGGTCCTCAAGAAAGAAGGAACTCACTTTCGGTTTAAGTTTTATAATTTTTCAATTTTCAATTATTTAAATTCAATAGTTTATGTTGGTTGTGAATAATGTTATAAATTGATTTACTAATTTAATTAACGATAATGAATAAACTCGTCTTTAATTAATAATTATAAACTGTGTTTATATTATTTGGATTATTTGGAAATTATAAGGCAAGTGCACTCTTTTATTATCTAGCCTAGCACTTCAACCCCTGGCCTCTGACAACGACGCTATCAACCATAATTTATACTTAAGTTTTCAGCTTAGGGGTACGTGCAGACAGGGTTACATTACAGTCCACAAATTTCAGCTACTGAGTTAATGGTTAGAAAAAAAGCACCAGAAGACTCAACAGGGTGTATGTATTCATCGATGACAAATAAAATGTTAAGATGTAAAATTTGCTGGCATTTTTAACAGTCGAGGTAACATAAGATGCTGTCTATACGCTTATCTTATCGTATATGTTTACACAGATGTTGATGACGCGTTGACCAAAATTCTTCAACTTATTTTTAAGGATACATAATATGTAGTTGTGATGACGAGATGGTCGGCAGACAAAGCATATACGTATTAAAAGTTTTACTCGTAATGCAAGACATCGCTCGTTAATCAAGGTAAAATTCACTAAAAATTTTTGCTCGTTCTGCAAAACACTCGCAAACCAAGTTACTTGTTTTCCAAGGTGCCACTGTATAATAAATGTCACAACAACTTATCATTTTGTATAAAATCTTTAAATGCAATATTTGCATAAACAAACTTTCTAAACATTAAAAATTTTTCAGGAAAGAATTTTGTGCATTAAAATCCATCCACCACTGCCCTAATTTTTTTACATTTTCATCATTTTTTTCTAGAGCCACAACTTCCTTAAAACGCAGAAGTGTTGAACATAGGTTTTTAAAAAAGAAATTGGCTGGATTTACCCATCACGTTTTTTAATATAAATGTTTAGTTTTGTGGATAAAAATTTCCTGCAAATGGAATATTCCACTCTTATTTATTTTAGCATTAGACAAATCTATTTTTCAAGGTAATTTCCATAATGACACTTTCTTATGACGTTTGAATACATTTTATTTACATAAATTATCAACAAACAACGATCATAAGACTGCTAAATCCAATGAGACTGCACATATTTATGTGCAACAGTAATATTTTGATTCAATCAAGAAAATATGCAACAAAGAATTTTTAAAATTAAAGTAACAAAGCTGAAAAGCCGGATATCTCTACACTTGTATTTACTCTATGAACCTTCTGCTAATCTACCTCCAAATTAAATTATTTTTAAGATAAGCAATCATAACAAACCTTTTCTCAAAAAGTGTTATCAATTCTTATTAAACAGGAAAAAAAAGAAAAAACTTTAAGGAAATATGTTACACTAAAATACATTCTAGTATAAAATACTCTTGATAAAATAATACTTAATGCAACCAAATGCTTACCTGTTTAAGTACAAGAGATAATCATAATTTGATACATATCCATTTTGCCATTGTAATGTCATAACATCTTGTTCAATTTCGCATAATTTTAATTCAGATTGTTTCAACAAATTTCCATATAAATTATCACGATCATTCTTGGTACGAAATGCTAAATATATGTATGGTACAGAATTATTTTCATTCGAATATATTTCTAAACCCTAAATCAAGCAAATCCTTAAAAAAAAGACTTGAGTTAAAGGAAAATACTTACTATGTATCGTAACAAAAATCTTCTCTTAACAATTCTTGTAATATTACTAAGTTTAATTTTTAACACAGGTTCCTGTTGATAAAAATATACATGCATATTTAATAAATAGTTATAATTACCATTTACTTACCGCTTCTATGTTATTGTAAGGTTGAAAGAATAACCTTGCTGTTGATAATAAAATTCTTCCCGGGTTAACAACAAGAGGGGTAATTTTATCAACTTGAGTTTCCATAACAGGCTGTTCATATAAATCAAACCATAGTGGATTAAATGTGACCCTTGCTTGTCTTGAATGAACAATAGCAGCAATCTATAAATAAAAACAAAAGGTTATAAACGCTTGTGGAAAAGTATTTAACTTTTGTCGACTCAACAGTGGCCTTTAGTAACTATTTAAATTTTTTATTGCTAATAAGAAATTTGGATAAATCTATTAAAACTATTTTTTGTCTGTTCATCAAGTATTACTGACTGTAGTTAGTATCCACAAATACATAGTTTCAGACCTAGGCTGGCAAAAAGAAGAGATCATTGACTGACTAAATATATTAGTGTATTGTAATATCTGGTTGAATTTAAATCACACCTTACAACATTTACATCTCGATGTCCTAAACAATAAACCACCTAGAAGCTAAGTAGATGCAAAGTTCTATAAGTATGAACCAAATTTTTCTAAATATATACGTAGCAAGATCCATAGAAGGAAAGTGAAAAGAAAAATCGTGCTTATTGATTTCTATACAATCTCCCTTAAGTTCAATACATTCTTCCTTGGCATCATTTCTGTCCCCTTAAAAAATAGTTTTCTTCATTGGTTGGAAAATGGGCATAAAGGACTGTAGGACCTCTTTATCAGTCTTTTAACTTCTGGTTTTCTCTATATCATTCTCCCATCACTCCCTTTTGGACAGAGGGTCATATCATAGGACCATAGTATCTTCTTCATTATCAATCAATTCCAAAAATTGTTCTGGGTGGGTGAAGTATTAATTTAGAAATTCGGCATCAATTCACATGCTTGTCTCTTTATGCAACAGAAAAAAGTCATGGAATCCATTTTGCACTAAGCCTACTCATCAAAATGTCTTTAAGGTAGTTTAACATTTTTTCAAGATATCCAACGATTGCGAAACATTCTGTATTGTGATAAGCATTATTAAAGTATGTATCTTTGCCAACCAAGAAACTTTTGTATTGAAAGTTTCTTTCGATATTTAATAGTTTAGGTGCTATTGAATAATTGCATACTAATTGGACATCCTGTATATCTAGCTCCACAGACTTCCTGTTCTGCTTTTCTCCATTTATTTATTTCTTGCTTTTTCTTCCTATCTCTGTATTTTAAGCGTTTCATGCTTTTACAGCACTTTTCTTCCACTCCAACCTTGAATCCCCACTTTGAATCCTGGCTTCTCCCATTCTGACGAACAGCCATCCAATTCGCTGTGCTTTAACTACCCCTACTATTTCCTCCTTTCTATACAATGCTCATATCTTTTTGTTTTTTCCCCTTAGGGTTCCGTCTGCCACAGTTGGTACCAGTGACACTGCAGCCTAAGGCTTACCCTATAGCAAGTTAATCACAACCAGTCTGTAATGGTAGTATCCTCTATCAATAAATACAGTTTTTTTGCTGGATGTGTGATGAAGTCTTTCGGTTCCAAAGAGGATTGTCTGGAAATGTGCTGTCTTTTCCTACTAAGTGCTTCGCAATTGCATAAAATATGCATAGCTGTTTCTGTTTCTTCGATGCAGAGTCTGCAAGGAGGTCTTCATTAAATTTCCCAATCTAGTAGCCATATTAGTAGGAAACCCATAATGATGTTGAGTTGTAACCTAGTTAAGAGAAGAAGTTCTGTTGCTAATTTCTAGCAAGGTCTCATTAGTCCAGTAGATATTGTGCTGAGTGCGGGACCAGTCATTGACATAGCATCGGACTGCACTTATTGGTACTCCCAAAGCAGATTCTGGAGCAGGAAAATCCTTGGCAGAGCCCTGCCCATCTAGTTCATCGGCTTTTTCATTACCTTCAATTCCGAAGTGACCTGGCACCCAAAGCAGTTTGACAGTGTTTTGGTATGCCAGTTCATTGAGTTCCGTAAAACATTCCCATACCAGTCTAGGATAAATTCTAGAACTTGAAAGAGCTTGTAGAGCTGCTTAGCTGTTTGATATAATACAGATCTGCTTAGTTCTGGAAACTCTCCTGTTTTCATGCGTACGCTATAGTACCACGTAAGTTTCTGTTTTAAAAATGAAAACTGTGGAAAAAGAGGCAAACTGTTAAAGAGAAAAGTAAAACTCTGCTCTTGGATTTTTGCCAGATAGGTCTGATCTAGCACCAATCTCAGTTTAAGAGCCATCCGTGTAGCAGATCAAGCTTTGAGGAAAAATGTTCTGCCTGGATTTTAATCACTCCTGGTAATTCTGTATGTTTGTTTGTTTGTTTGTTTATATGTGACATATGAAGGGGTTAAGAACCCAGCACTGCGGCCCTTAGGCTTATTGTACTCTCATCTTGTCACTTAGTCGGTAAAGAGTTTAGTGATCCTGATTAGGCTTAGTAATCTCTTTACCAGGTCCTCCCTTATGAGAGTCTCACGAGAGAAAGCTCCTTCGAGGAGTGCAAACCTCCATCGGTACAGGGCTTCACAATCGAAAATAACATGTGAGGCTGTTTCGTCCGCTTCATTGCAGAGTCTGCAGATGGGATCTTCATTACCAATCCCCATTCTATGCATATGCTTCCTTAGGTTGCAGTGTCCAGTTATAAGGCCTGTCACCAGCCTAATCTGTTGTCTGCTTAATTGCAGTATGTCATCAGTCAATTTGTCAGATGTTGTTTTTAGCATCAGTTTGCTATGTCTTTGCCCCTCAATTGCATTCCAGTGGTTGTGGTGCTGTCTTTTTGTCCAGCTTTTCAACCAGTTTCGAGCAAAGTTGTTGGTAATTCCAAAGACGGGTTCTGGCCCCATAAATGGTAATTCTGCTCCTTTCTTAGCCAAGGAGTCAGCTTTCTCGTTGCCACTAATCCCCTTATGCCCCGGGACCCACATCAGGGTTACTCTATTGTGGGTTGAAAGGGTTATTAGGTTTTGTCGGCATTCCCATACTAATTTTGAGTTAGTACGATTGCTAGCTATGGCTTTTATGGCGGCCTGGCTATCTGTAAGGATAAGGATTTCTTTACCTTGGTAGTTCCTTTTTAAATTCTCATGTACACAGATGTCTATGGCATGAGTTTCGGCTTGGAAGATAGTGGCGAACCTCCCCAGCGATGCATAGGCAGCAAACTGAGGTGATTCCCCAAATATTCCTGCACCTGTGCCACTGTCAGTTTTGGAGCCATCCGTATACCAGATTAGCTTGTTTGCCTGACGACTTTGTTGTAATAGCCCTTCGTTCCACTCAAGGAGAGTGGTGAAGGGTTTAGTGTGGTTTTGCCTAGCAGGCATAGTATCACTGTTCATGTCTAGCAGTGAGCTGGTTACAATGGAAGTAATTTTGGTGTGCCCATCAAGATGACTGGGTTTCCAATTTCCATTGTAGTTCAGTCTGAAAGCCGCCATTCTTGCCTCTGCCGTAATATAAATGTTTAACGGTGGCAGGTTTAGAAGTATTTCCAGAGCTGCTGTCGGGGTACTTCTCATCACCCCCGTAATACACAGGCAGGCCAGTCTCTGAAGTTTTGATAGCTCCTTCTTGGCTAGCCTCTGTTCTACTTTTGTCCACCAAACCAGCGATCCATAGGTTATTCTAGGTCTAACCACAGCCGTGTACAGCCAGTGTACTAAGTGTGGTCGAAGTCCCCAGGTTTTGCCCAGGGCTCGCTTTGTTGCCATGAGGGTTCTTTTGCCCTTTTTAATGGCATTTCTGATTTGCGGGTTCCAGGTTAGCTTCGAATCTAGGATGATACCTAAATATTTTGCTTCCTGGCTCAATTCAAGTTTCTTGTTGAAGAAGTTTGGCAGTTTAATCCTGCCCAGGTCTCTCCTTCTGGTAAATGGAACTAGTGCCGTTTTTTGGGGATTTACACTAAGGTTCTCCTTGGCACACCATCTTTCCACAGCGCTTAAAGCATTTTGCATAAGCTCTGAGATCGTATTGTCAAATTTCCCAGAGATAAGAATGACCACATCATCCGCATATCCCTGGGTATAATATCCTTGCCTATTCAGGTCAACAAGGAGCTCATCCACTACCATGTTCCACAATAGGGGTGATAGAACTCCCCCCTGTGGACACCCTTTGACAGCCTCAATCTCCATTGTTTCCCCTGATAGGGTAGATAGGATCTTACGACCTTGCAGCATGTTGTTGATCCACCTACATAGGGTGTCTCCTATGCCGCGCTTTCTCGCTACTGCTATCATTGATCTATAAGAGGTGTGGTCAAACGCCCCCTCAATATCAAGGAAAGCTGTTAGCGCTGTTTCTTGTTGTGCAGTAATTCTGTATACTCACCTAAAAAAGTGGGTTCTCAAGAATTCTAGGCGCAATGTGGTACATCTTCATCTTCAGTACTGAATCCCCTAGGCAATTAGTAATTCTTGTATGTTCTGTACCCATTCCAAGATGGTTCTGCAATCTATGTAGACCTAATCTTGCCTCTCCCTATATCACTAGGTGAAGAGGGGGAAGGTCAAAAGGTGTTTCTATTGTAGCAGTGGGCGTTGTAATACCAAGACATGCAAACCGTTGAATCTTGTTTAGTCTTAGTTTGGGAGTTTCTTGCTTGACTTCAGGTCACCAAATTAAGTAGGTTATTGCTGGTCTGACCACTCTGGTACACAACCAATACACCATTCCTGGTTTAAGACTCCAACATTTGTTATATATTTGTCTGACTACGGCTAAAGTGGAGTCTAAGATAACTCCCGAGTATTTTACCTCTCTCGACAGAGCGATATCTTTTACACAAAGGTATAGAGGTTTAAGGCCTTCCACATTTTTCCTTCACGTGAACAGTACTACTGTGGTTTGTTCAGGACTGACTCTAAGGCCTTCCTGTTTAACCCATCTAGCTACAATGTCCAGAGCTTGTTGCATTCGCTCCCTAACCATGTTTATGAATTTCCCCTCGACTACTATGACTATACCTAAACCAAAAAATGAAGGATCTAAACCGAGTGAATCTAGCAGGCGCAGATTAGCAGTCGGAGTTGATTGTGAGCGAGCCTTGTTCCCAAATTGTCAAATTTAGACAGTTTGAAATTAAAAATTGTCATTGCAATCTGTCAAAGTTTTGAAAGGTTTTTCACAACTCCAATTGTTACTTATTAAACTACTATTAATAAATATTAATTGAAGTTGTGAAAAATCTTTTAAGCAGCAACTAATGTCGTACACACTTTTGCTATCAGAATGTTATTTATTAATAGTAGTTTAATAAGTAACAATTGGAGTTGTGAAAAACCTTTCAAAACTTTGACAGATTGCAATGACAATTTTTAATTTCAAACTGTCTAAATTTGACAATTTGGGAACAAGGCTCGCTCACAATCAACTCCGACTGCTAATCTGCGCCTGCTAGATTCACTCGGTTTAGATCCTTCATTTTTTGGTTTAGGTATAGATATTGTGAGCATATCCCAAGGGAGTAAATCCGTTACTGTAGAGATTCCTAAGTTCTTCCATCACAAGGTTCCATAGCAGCAGGGAGAGAACTCCATCCTGCGAACACTCCCTGCTACCTGGAGCACCAAGGTCTTATCAAGCAAGGATGAGTAAAATATCCTACCTTTGAGCATACAGTCAATCCACCTGCAGCAGATCTCCTCTAGCCCACAATCTTAAAGGGCATCAGTTATATAGTTAAAGTGCTCTTAGTTTCGAAGATATAAAAATTGAAATAATTTAATGAATCAGAACTTTGAATATTGTTTATAAGGAGGAATTGCAGTAAATGCTAAAATTCTAGAAATATATTGCCAAATCTTTGGCACCTGGTCCAATATCTCTAAGGCCGGTTTCAGATGGGCAACATTGTGCAGTCGAAGTCGGCCACAAAAAGTCGAGCGTTTGTGGTTAACTGTCGCTACCTGCCGTTGCCATTTAAAAACCATGTAAAAAGCGACCATTCATATGGTCGTTTTTTCGACTGCAATCCAATTTCTGCCGCCGGTTGTCACCAGTCCCGTCGTCTGACAATACGCAGTCCACAACGTGTTTCTTTTCACACGGATAAGTTTTCGAACGCACGTCGCGTCGGCAACAAGTGTGCTTTGTTTTTGTGACACAGTTGATAAAATGGATCCGTTTTTTGATACGGACAGTTTCATTGCTGAAATTCAGGCTAAACCCGCGATTTGGGACTACAAGAGTGATTGTTATAGTAACAGAACTGAAATGGCAAAAGCTTGGGAAAAGATATGTGGAATAACTGTCTAAACTTTAGACGGTCATTGACAATAGGATGTACCCAAAATTTACGCGATTTTCTTATTGTTCGTCTTCACAGGAGCAGTAGAACTAATGGATCTTCTGTGAAATTCATGCTGGTACAGATTTGTTGATTTGTTGTGTCGAAACATCGATTGTCAAGAGAACATGTGCACGCTATGATTTACTACGATTTCAAAGTCGGTTTAAGTGAACAACAAAGTCTTGAATGGTTGCAACACGCATTTGGTGATGAAAGTCCTTCACACGCAACTGTGTTTTGCTGGAATAGCAAATTTAAAAGAGGACAGATATCGCTTGCTGATGAGGCACGTGCTGGTAGGCCCTGTTCATCAGTTACTGTTGGAAACATTGAGAGAGTGAGACGTATGATCGAAGAAGATCCAAGATCAAGTGATTGATGCAACTCTTGGTGTTAGATCCGCAACAGTAAATTCCATTTTACATGACCATCTTCATATGAAAAAAATTATTACTCGTTGAGTGCCACATACGCTTAACAATTCCCAAAAGGCAGATCGAGTAAGAATCGCGCGGCATTAATGGTGGGCATCGTATTCTTTCTAAAATAGTAACAGGTGATGAAGTATACATACCATTTTATGAGATTCCTACCCGCCAGGAGAGCCTTGTGTGGATTCACAAAGATGCACCAACACCAACAATGGCGAAAAAGCAAAGGTCTGTCAAGGAAGTTATGTACGCAGTTTTCTTTCGTAGTACAGGATTAGTGAAAGCAATTAAGCTTGAAGATCAACGTACAGTTACAGCAAACTGGTACACCACAAAATAATTAACCTGCAGTGCTTGAGTCAGTCAATATTCGCGGGTTAATGTTGCATCACGACAATGCGTCATTACTCGCTCCACAGCAGACAGTTGAATTTTAAGTGAAAATAATGTAACAGTCATTGAACATGCACCCTATTGTTCTTTAACCTAAAGAAACATTTACGTGGTCGACGTTTCACGACATAGGATGAGACAGGTGAAGCAATTCATCAATTTTTTGAGAGCATTCCAAAAGATGACGCTTCAAGCGATTAAGTTGTGGAAGCTTCGGTTACAAAAGTGTATTGATGTAGGTGGTGATTACTTTGAACATAAATAAAATCATTTTCCTAAAAAGACGTAGTTTTCTTGTATCTCAAAATATATAGCGTGACCCTTGTATTTACTTAATTCTAAATCCTAACTACACTTACGTGGAAAATAGAAATCTTTTCCCAGTAAATAAATGTTACATGTGAATGTAATTGTAAATAAATTAACAATTTTTAATTTTTTTTAAGTTTGTGGTTATAGAGACTCCTCCAGATTATTGGACCTTAAATTTTGGCCCGCTGCAAAATATACCAAAAAAGTTTGGTCATT
Source organism: Agrypnus murinus (assembly GCA_929113105.1). Classification (NCBI taxonomy): domain Eukaryota; kingdom Metazoa; phylum Arthropoda; class Insecta; order Coleoptera; family Elateridae; genus Agrypnus; species Agrypnus murinus. The sequence goes on along the minus strand of OV816028.1, from coordinate 36,918,084 downwards.
GCTACCTTAAGAGGATCGTATTCATATTTCTGGTATAGGACATGGCAGTTATGACATCATCCTATCCATTAACTGATTTTTAAAAATATATTTCTACTTACCATGTCTGCTTGCTCAGCAGCAGGTAACGTACTAGCTCGTTGCAATTGACAAATTCTCGACAAACAATCTTTAATATTTGCATAATTTAAAAGAAACAAGAATTTAGCATCATTACAGAATTTGTATGGTGCAATCATGTTTCCTTCCAGCATCTCAATATGTTGTTTACAGCTTACACTTAAAACATTGTTATTATTGTTCAGAAATTTTGCAGCACCTTTGAATTGCTCTAAAATAGTACAATCTTTCAATGGAATTTTTATAATAGGTTTGTTTAAATCTCTGGGATCAAATACTAATGATTTTGAACACATTCGTAATCTGCCCGTTTGTTTTTTAGCTTCATAGGTTTTCGTTGTAGTATCAGCTGGTATCATATAAGCACTAAAATCTTCAAAATAAATCTCTCCTGGTTCCAATAGCAAAAGAGAAAACCTACAAAAATATTTTGTGAACTACTGTGAAGACATATTTATAAGAAAATTACTAACCTTCCTTTATCCATGTTTTCAGTAATAATAAATAACAAGTATATTTATTAACCAATATTAATAATTATTATTGAAGAATGTGCCTACATTAGTTTCAATATCAAAGAAAAATACACTTCAAAACCACTAGTAAAAACCCACCATAAGTTTTAAAATTTGATCAATCTCACAAGAGCTAATGGTCATTGACAGAAGATGTGTAATGAATAATTCCAACAGAATATAACAGGAAAATTATTAAACGTTTTGAAGGGGAATTACTGTTAGAGAACCGATTATTCACGGTAGTATAATTAAAAATCACAAATAAGTTTTCATTCTGACACTGCAATAGAAATTTCACGCCGAATTAATCCTATTATAATGTGTAATATTGTTGAAGTTTACGTAAAAATGTTCGCGCATGACTTTTGCACTAAATTCATGTTTTCGAAATGTAAACAAAATATTTACATTGATTTAAATATTCAATAAAAAATTTCCATACACAAAATAGCACATAACGACATAACCTTAAAGTAAACCGTAAACGTCAATTTGACAAATCATTTACACTATAATAATACTTAAAAAGGAAAAGTGTCAATCCGGAATTTTATGAAGCCTGAATTAATCAACTATAAAAGTAGTAATAATAAATCTGTTTTTTACTTTTATTAATAGGCCAATCAATGAATGCTCAAAAGGGGTGTGTAGACGAAAATATTGGGACGACAAGAATTGACTTCAGGGCTTTGTTTGGACTAGTTAAGAGGTGAACGTCCTGAGATCTAGGAGCGCAAAAGGAGGAAGGGGGAGAGGTCCCGTTTTTCGCTTATATCTCGAAAACGGTTAGTCGTAGCTTCAAAACTACTCTGTACAAAATTGAAGAGAAATACATTTCCCACAAGTATGTCCCCCATTAATTTTTTTCGTACCTGTTTATTTATAGTTTAAGAGATATACTTTAAAAGTCCGCTAATTTCCAAAAAAAATTTTTGCCTCACGTTTTCTCTTAATTAATCTCAGTTACTTTTCCTTTTATCTGCTTTGTCGTTCATTTAAGACGAAAGGTTTTAGAGAATTTAATTACCTTTAAAATGAGTGTAATAATCTTCAATATTGCATCTTCAGACTGATCAAAAGTTTAAAATTTTTGTTAAAAACTTTGATCAGATGAATATATACAATATTGAAGATTATACTCATTTAAGGTAATTTAATTTTCTAAAACTTCTTCTTTGAAACCTTTCGTCAAGAAGATGAAGAGGTATTCTTGTAGGTAATTTAATGTTCTTCAATTTTGTACATAATGTTTTTGAGATATAAGAGGAAAACTGAAAAACGGGACCTTCTCTCCCCCCCTTTGCTGCTGCTCCTAAATCCCAGGGCTTTTAGTATGTTTATTTCTTAACTAGTTCAAGTTCAAACAAAGCTCTGAAGCCAATTCTTGCCGTCCCGACATTTTCGTCTACAACCCCGTCATTGACTGGCCTATAAGTCTCTCCATTGATAATTGAGATCCTTAATAGGTCTCTCTAATTAGAAATTACCAATTCAGAAATTATGGAAGAAAATGTATTTAATTCCTTCAAATCTTTCTACAATAAAACCATTAAAACAAAACATAAAGGGCTGGTCGTGTGTAGCAGACGTGCAGCGCATGCAATGCACATGAAAATTAAATCAGACGTCAACTAAGCATATTAAACCAATCTATACCCTCATGTTAAACGTTCGCCTTTGTTAGAATATATGTATAAAATTATATTTTTCATGACTCATGCTTTCTTAATTTACTATAATAGGGTACCTGCACAAAAAATAAATATTGCTAAATTGCATATAATATGAAATTTATACAGCTGATATAAGTGTCGGAATTTCTTGGGCGACATAAAGTGTATAGATGTGGATTAAAACTAAAATAAAACTTAATCAAATTATGAAATTCGAAAGTGCCTGCGAAACGCCTACGACTCTGCGCCAATCGCGTGACGTCACTTAGCGTAGAATCCGGTATCAGCTATTCCTGCAACGTGGTTTACTTGTTTTTCGGTGCGTTTAAAATTGTTTCGTTTTGTCTTTATACGTGTTCGTTTGTTAGTTACTTTTGTATTTATAGAGAAACGGCCCTCTTCAAGGTTTACATGCAATAGGAAACCCGAGACGAAACGTAAGGTATCAACACAATTATCGCATTTATTTTCGACTGTAATTACACGAGAGGTCTTTTTTTGTCCGGATAAAATTGATTTTTTTAACGATAATTTGGTTGCTTGGTAAATTGACGATACAAACCACCTACGATAAAAAAACGAGTCCGAAGGACGAGTTTTTTTATCTGGTGGTTTGTAGAGTCAGTTTACCAAAAAGAAACCAAATTAGAGTTTAAAAAATCAATTTTATCCCGGAGAAAAAAACCTCGAGCGTAATTCGATGAGATAATTTAATGAATAATAAAAAGGAATAACTAGGTAATTATGAAGAAGTCAAGAACACATTTATTAACTTGAAAATGACAATTATTAAAAACAATAATCAGGTTCGAGAAAGTTAGCCATGGAAGTTTAAACACATTTTATCCAGATGCAAAGTTAGGGCTAACTTTATCCGATGTCAAAGTGACAAATGTATCGCGGCTTATGGGATTTTTTATACATGAATTAAATTATCATTAGTAATTAATTTCTGTTTATTCATTTAAAAGGCTGCTGTATTCAACAGTAAGGCCGTTCTCGTCAAAAGGTTTGATTGTTAGCGTGACAGTTCTAATCGACTAAGAAAGTTCAATTTTTCGAAACAAAAGCTGCTACCTTCACAAGAAAGGCCGGCTTATTGCATACGTTAATTAACAACTGCCGTGCTTTCATTATTATATAATAAATGATTAAAAAGAAACTGAACGTTATGTATTAAAAGTCAATAAAAAACACAATTTGATATTTTATTAAAATTATAGTTTATTGAAATTAAAGAAACAATAAAAAGAAAAGTTACAAAGGATAAAAACATTTGATTGCGGTTAATAATATATATTATGTAATTAGGAGATCAAGCGATACTTTAAATCCGAGATGTATGTGTCTTTAAAGAAGCTTGATCTCCGTATTGCATAAGTTGTTTTATTTTATTTCGTATTTCAATCCTAATTTCTCCCTTTTAAAATTCATCCGAATTTATTGTATAATGAAGCAAGTTGCCTTGTCCGTGTCATCATACGCGTAACCAAGGAGATAAAAAGCAGCATGTCACGTGTGGCTGTTATGCAACATCAAATGATTTTTACGTTGCCAACAACAACGGAGATCAAGAACGTCTTGAACTTCGGTGTCATTGACGGAGATCAAGTTATACTTTATTTTACTAATTGTAGTATATAAACAATGGTTTGAAATACGAAATGAAATAAAGAATCAAAAGGGTCAACATTATTCTTTCTCAGATATCTCCTGCATAAATATTCTCCCAGTCGATCAGGGAATTCATCGTCCCCAAACCTGGGTTTTCCTCGGAAGAAATCCTTCATTGGACGCCAAGTTGATTCGATCAACTGGGTATGGGTACCATCCCCAGTCACGAACCGATGTTCGGCATCTGAATGATTTACCACTCGGTGGGTAAATACATGAGCTTTGATTGCAGGTATCAAAGTAGCGGCATCTCTTTTTTCCACAAAGATCATCCTTACTTCATCTGATTCCACATCAATCATTCCAAAAACCCAATTCCCGTTCAAGATTCTTCCTCGTTCGTACCTACGATGTCCAAAAACACTCTCATCGATTTGGACTACTTTTCCTGGTCCGCCGATTTTGGTCTTTGTCGGATTGAATCTTGACGTAGAAGTCAACAACCATTTCCCTAGCAAATTTGGTCCAAGCTGCGATTGTATCCTTGGAAATATCGGTTGAGTCATCTTCTTCGGTGGCTTCATGCTTGATTTGGTCGTATGAGTATGCCCAAGCGAATCCATACAAAACCACTAATGCTTTTTCCATTGAAAGGTGGCAATTCATGAAAAAGGATCCATAAGTCGCAGAGACTTCCTTTTTCCCGCATTCTTTCTTATGGCACCTCCACCGTGGGAACAATCCAACCCTATCTCCATGTTGTGAAGAAACCATTGGCCTTCGGCATTTGAGACAATTCATGGAATTTTTTAAGAGCCCGCAGTCTTTACACCACTTTACCGCGGATTCGGCATTGGGAAGGGATCTCAATGATATTTTGGGCATTTTGAATGATCAAAAAAAGAACTTTTTCATTTTTTCTTATCCTTTATAGGTATAGCGAAACTTAAAATTAATTTTTAAAATCCTTCTCTCTGATTGGTCAATTAAAAAGAAATGTCAATCTTGTGTCATACAAGATGAACATTTCTTTTTAAATGGCCAATCATAACCCCTTATTTTCAAATGGCCCATTTTATAATTTACATGGGATTTCCCATTGGAATTTAAAAACTTTAAATCCCTATATCTTTTGAACTATTCATCTCCGGTGTATGGGACCTATTCCATTCGATTTTTTATGACTTTTTTAATAAAAAACAATTTATCTCAACATTTTTCTTGGAGGGGGGGGGGCAGAGACGGACTTTAGTGAATGGAACCTATTCCATTCGATTCTTTATGAATTATTATTTCCTTAACATTCCAAAGCCCGGGGTATGGTGTTTCTAACAATGGAAACATTGCCCGCAGATTTTTTAGGAATCCCAAACTCACTGCTCAAATTACAGGGTTAGATAGTAACTTGATTTATAGATTTAATGTTATGTTAACTGTGCTTAGTTGTAATAATAATAATCATTTATTTACGATTTCTGTTTTTGCAGCCCTTTCATTTTGATACATTGGTGTGGACATAAAATTCGGTCTGTAATCAAACAGAACACCTAAATCATTAATGGTAGCTACTTCACTTAATAAAGAATTACATAATTTATAGCAAATCTTAATAGGATTTACTGTACGGTAAAATTTTATACACTTACATTTAGAACTATTGCATTACAATTGCACCATTTATTTAATCTATTGATGTCTTTGAATTTTTTTGAGTCTTTAATGGTGTTTACTACGCCAAATAGTTTAAAGTCATCAGCAAAAATTTACAATAAGTGAAACAAGTTCCAATAATATTTACATAACAGTTGCAAAGAAGATTAAAAAATATTTTTTAAATTAACAATTGTTGTATGATAACTACGAAGGTACCATCATAACAGAGAGCCTTAAACACATAAAGCTTCCAACCTTTTTAATAGTATGTTGTGGTTGACTTTATTAAAGGCCTTCGACAGGTCACTGTAAATTACATCTAATTGTAATTTATTTTTAAATGTATTTAGTATTTTACTTTGGTAAATTAAAAGATTGGTTACTGTTGAATGACGTTCGACAAAGCCGTACGGTTGATATCCATCTACAGTTCTTCCACTCGATCTTTACCCATACGTCATAGATCTTATGCGTACGAATTAATAAACAAGAATTTCTAATAAAACCAACTACTAGTTTCATATTTTTGACATTTTAGCCAAGTTCACAACCATTAAAAGTCGTAAACTTTCGGATAACCTACAATTTTTAATAGGTTAGTTGTTCCACAAATAGTTTTATTTTTTACTTTTTCTAATTACAGAAAATGTGTGATGATCTTCAAACTACATATTTAGTAAAACTGTTTTAAGAGTGAATAAAATGTACTTAATAGAAATAAAAAAAAGCATAACCTTTTCAGATTCTTCTTAAGCAATTGATTATAAAAATGAAAATGTTCCTTTACAACCCCACTGCATACTTTGTGCATGCATCATCACTCTTTTTAACTTGTGCAAAAGAATGGACAAATTGATTTTTTACAATAAAAGGATAGAATTTACCAAAGAATCATTAATTCCTTGGTACGATTTTCTACGATCTATGAAATTATACTTTTTCATTAAATGAATCATGCAGTTCTCACTCATTCCCGCACTTCTTAGTTTTTTAAAAAAGCAGTACTTACTAAAAATTAATTTTTCGAAAATTTTAAATTATCTCTCTCACTTTATATTGTTTTTTGTGCAACCTTTCAATTTTTAGAACTGTTAAACACCAAAATTTTATAGAATAAATTTGTGATTACAAATAAAAATTATTTCCGGTTTTAAAATATTTATAATGCTTTTAGCGCCATCTCTCGAGAAAGCATTGCATTACCACTTAAAAAATGTACTTTATCTTTTATTCTTTATTATCTCACGTAAGTAATAAGGATGTGAACATATGAATTGTCTTTACTAGCTACACATAATTGATGACGTGTGGGTAAAGATCTAGTGGAAGAACTGTACACTGCAAATATTAATACATTTTAAATACATAAATGGAATCTTTTCTTCTTCCTATTCGGCAGGCCACAAAGATGTAAAATGTTATAGAAAACATAACACAAGGAAAGTGAGTCATAAAAAAATGAAAATTTGTTTAATATTCTAATGGTATCCTAGAATCCACTCATATCAAATATTTGAGAATAGTATTCGAAAGGAAGAGTGGGTCATTACGCCCAGATGAAATTTCTTTGTTAAAGCCACCCGAATACTTTTCATTTAGTGATGAGGAAATCAGTTCAAAACCAATTTTAAATCTAAACATAGCTTGTACTCATAAGAAAGTATTAATTTGATTATGTATTTTAAATATAATTTAAATATTTTGTTGATTATAGTTTGAATAATTTCTATTTAAATCTTTGTAAAACTATTTTTTTTGGAAGTGCTTCATCTATTGTTTAATTATGTAAAACCGTTGAGTGAGGGATTTATAAAGAGCGAAAGTGTATCGCAAGTGGAGTCTGACATGTAGATGGATCTGAATTGTCTATGATCTGAATCCGTCGGGGTCTGAGATTTGAATTATTGTATACAGTGTCAGTGGCGTCGCTCGGTAACACAGCCCCACAAAAAAAAGAAAATGTTCTGTTCTGGGATCGAGACTATGGTATTCGGATGCAGTTTTCGACGCTGAATCCGAATCCGACCTCAAAAAAGCAAATACACCTTCGAAATATTGCGCTAGAGCCAAAAACAACCCCCAAATGGAGTAAAACACTCTTGTCATATGACAATAAATACATGCAAAAAATGGTTGAAAACCGCAAATATCTTGTATTTGGAAATAAACCTCCGGTATATGGCCAAGAACCCCCATCCGTAAGGGGGTTAAACTGTAACATTTATTTTTCCGTATTTTGTTCTTTTACTGAAAGGGTCCTCGTATGAACTCACCTTTAGATGTGTTTATTTTAAATATTTTGTGGGTTTTGAAAATTACTATTTTCTTTCGTTATAATTTTTATATTGATGGATTTTCGTCGTATATATTTAAATGTAGACTCCCTGAGTTTACATTTAATTATTAATAATTTCCTTTTGAATATTATTGTTTAATGGATTTTCTTATTCAAATTTGGATATCGTTATCAATGTTCCTTGGTGGGAATGACGGCCTTGCGCGTTTGATTTTTCGAGAGAAGGATTCGCTCTCCGTTGTGCGTGCTAGAAAGACCTCTCTGAGGATGATTGGTTGTTGGTCACGTTTTAGACCAAGCGTTCTTCATTAGAAACTCTATTAATGAGCATCTTATTGTAAATAAATTTCTCGGTGAAGAATATCCATAACTATTTTGTTTGGACTTTGATTGTTGCTGAGGAATTTTGTTGATGAAGATTTCCCTTATAAAGGGAACCTAGGCTACCCTGTAACATTACGCCTACCCATATGCACCAAATTGTGCAGCCGTTTGTTAAAAGGGATTCCAATCTTCCTGGTGCACGAGCTGAGTCACACCACATCTCTAAAACATTATCGTATATACAGAATCAATCCAGTAGCCAAATTTTCGAGGCGGTACTGTATCCGCAGTCGATATCAACCATCGTAGGATTACATCATACGAACCATCAATAGAAGTGAACATTTTCCTTTGTTGGTATTTTTTTTATATTATTTTAATTTGATTTAATTGATTCATCTAATCAGGTTAATAATTTCACTAATTTATTTAATTTATAGTTAAAGGTAATTTATATTAAGATTTACGAATCTATAAAGTAATATTAATTTTATACATGGAATTTTTCTGATATCGCTTTCAAGTGATAATTTCAATTTTTATTGCATTTTATTTGTGTCAATTTATAAATGCTACGTTCTGATAAATCGTCGGTATCAATTTTCAAATTTTTATTAAATTTATATTGTTTGGATTAAAGAAAAGGTTTAATTAAATTTCTGCATATTTTCTTTATAGTTTTATTAATTCATTTACAGAAGATTACATTATGTAACAGAAATAGTACTATATCTGAGTAATTAGATTTATTTACATATCTACATTCACAGTGATTTTTTTATTTCTTTATTTTGCTCTATATCTTTTTTTATATGTGTATATATGTGTTACTATTAATAAATGCATTTAAAAATTGTGCTTCTTATTGTTGAGGAATAACACCACCATACCTGAAAAAATAAATGATAATAATTTATGCTAAATTGTTTTGTAAATGTTGTTTAAAAATAATACTTACCAAGAGAAATAGGTTCTCCCGCTTTCCTATATTGTTTAAGTTTTCTTGCGTATTTAAAAGCTGGATGGCGCCCCTTTTTTGCTTCATACTCAGTGGACCCACGTATCCCGCTCACCGATGAAAAGCTGCCGCACGCCAGTGCGTAACCTTTCTTTATCGCAGGTAAAAAAAGGTTACAAAACTACCCCAAAATGGGTCAAAACCACCCCTTAAATCAAAATACAAGAAATACATGCAAAAAACGATTGAAAACCGCAAATGTTTTGTTTTGAACATAGACCGTTGGTATATGGCCAACAACCCTCCTTCCTGAGGGGGTTAAACCACCCCAAAATAGGTCAAAGCCACCCCTTAGATCAAAATACCATAAATACATGCAAAAAATGATTGAGAACCGCAAATGTTTTGATTCTGGAAATAGACCGTTGGTATATGGCCAACAAACTTCCTTCCTGAGGGGGTTAAACCACCCCAAAATACGTCAAAAGCCACCCCTTATATCAAAATACAATAAATACATGCAAAAAATGATTGAAAACCGCAAATGTTTTGTATTTGGAAATAGACTTCTGGTATATGGCCAAGAACCCTTCTCCCTGAGGGGGTTCAACCACCCTAAAATGGCTCAACTACTTGCTCAGTCGAAAACTGCATCCGAATACCATAGTCTCGATCCCAGAACAGAACATTTATTTTTTTTGTGGGGCTGTGTAATCTTTAGTTGTGTGCTTTTCGTTATTGATTTTGTTCGCAAGAACCTAAATATTTAAACACAAAATAATTATATAAGGTGGATGAATTCATAAAAATGGACAAAAAAAGGTTTATTTGTTGCAACTAATATTCTTGTTCTAATTATTATTACTAGCTTCAAGTACACCTGCATTTATTAAATGCAAATAAATGTTTTCTAAAAGCTGAAAATTGATCACTAAGTTCGAGGTTGTTTGTTTAATAAAATTATACGTATTGCATTTCTTTAAAACGTGTATTATATCGAAAGGAAAAAATAATTATTGAGTTCATAATAAAAATGTCTACTGAAATCTCTTTCTTGAATTAGAAGTATTTAGTATTATGCAGTCAATAAGGTCTCTCATTATGATAAAAATGTTTCAACGAAATACGATACGACCCCATTAATAAGAAGTAAATTTCACGAGCTGAAATAAAGTAATTCAATTAAATATAACTTTATTTAGTGAAAGAAAAGATTCCATGTAAGAAATAGTTCGAGAAGTAGGTTGAAATACGTTTATCGGATGTAAAACTATACAGGGTGATTTAGAAATAACTGATATCCTTTAAATGGTAAGTAGAGGCAAGGCAGTAAAGCTAATTTACCTCAACAAGTATAGGTCAAAAACGAATAGTTTTCCAGAAAATGTATTTTAAAGTTTCATTGAATTTTGGATCCGGTCCTGACATTCGTAACTGAGCTAGTTACGGAAGGCAGTCTTGTTTTTAAAAACAGAAATATGATCTGTTTTGTCTGCAACTTAAAATATCAGAGTTTGTGATTGTTATGTTATGATTGAATGACACTACAACCAAATTTATGTATTTGTACTTTAAATTCACGGTCACAATTTTATAACGACATATTATGGAGAATTTTTGTTAAAGAATTACGATTTGCATATTGTTTCAAAGAATATGAATATTAGCAAATGTGTTCTTATTGGAATTGAAACCAAAAGTACTTATACTATAAATACTGCTTAAAATAAAGTTCGTTATAAAGTAATTAACATGTGTTAGTAAGGTTCGGAGATAACTAATAAACTAAGATTCCAAATAACAAATCAACAACAATCCGATTTATTATGCCAAACACACAGCAATAATTAAGTAGTATTTATAACAATGTAATTAACTATGTAACGCTTCTCTTCTCTTGGTAACATCCAACCGACTGACCCGTTCCCCTTTGAGCATGTTTCAGGTGCTCGCAAGCTATCGGATGCTCTTAGCCCCGCATGTCCGCGTCTGTCGTATTAAGTCACCTCCTGGTTTATCGGGATACCGCTAACACATGTAACAAGGAATTTACTATTACGATAATATTATTAGAATAGTAGGATGGCCAAAGATTACAAAATAAAATAAATCATGATGGATATGGGTACATTTTGAAATTTAATTAAATATTTATTAACGAGTAATAATAGAATCAAAACTAATGATAATGAACATATTGTGCAATATGCTTGTAAGGTCATATGTATTCTATTACCTCAATCTGGCAAGGAAACTGTCTGATCTCATCTCTGACGTATTGCTTTCTACAAAATAAAGGGGAGCCCTCATTGAAGTGTTTTGTTATTTTGTGGTTTATTAATGACACTACTAGAAAATTTGTGTTTGTAATTTTATCGAGTTCACGGTCACAATTTTATAACGGGCTATCAGAATCTTTGTTATTTAATAAACAATAAATGATTAACAACCACTATTTGTTTTAATATTGTATTAACAGTATGTTCTTATTGGAATTGAAAGTCATGCTTGAAAGTCATTAAATATAATTAATAATTTACTTTCAACTTTAACTCGGTGAAAACTACAAAAGAGAATTCCTAATTTTTAATTGTATAGTAACCATTAACCTTTTGTGTATCTCGTATTAATCCATATAATGTCATCAATAAAAGTACCTTTTAGCTTAATTAAGTGTTTTACACCCTTACAGCTTAATAATGTTTATTATCAATAAATGTTTTCAGATAATCTGCGATTTTCTTTTGCAAAACAAACATTCTTATAGTTACGAATGGATTAGATTACGATTGGATTACGAAGATTATTTTACAACAAATTCTCGAAAACACGACATTTATTTACGTACGTAATGATAATGGATCACTTCTTAAACAGATGTTTTATAACATAATTTAAATGTGTTTATTTCTCTCATACTTAATTACAAAATGATGACCTTCAATAAACACTCGTATTTTATTACAGTATTTTTAAAGTTACAAAAATATGCTATTATTTAGCGTGTATTATTTAATAGTAAGCAACTAGACTGCCAGGACCGGCTCAAGTTCGGTGAATTATAGTTCTTAATGCAATATTTTTTGTATTTCTGTGATTTATCCACCTTCATGTTTAGCCCCTTAAACCAGCGTGCATTTTAAATGAATCACCCTGTATAGCAACATTATTTGCAGTGTAGGGATTTTATAAATTAAATGTCTTGTTCAATTATTCACGTACTCATCAAAAGCATATGAAGTTTACGGTAAATGACGAAGACATGAAAAGGACGTATGTTTTACGTAATAATCTTAACGTGCCAAAGATATACCGCGAGGCACGTCATTATTAAGTGCACTGAGTACCGCTTTGGAATATTAATTTGCGGCATTAAAAAGAATTAAAGACACGTAATTTTTACATGAATTTCTATTCCAGCGCTACTTGGGAAGGCTAATATGATGCTATTTTTTATTATATTCTATACATTTACACTGAAAAAAAGAATATCATATTAGCCTTGCTGTCCTAGATCATTATGAAATCAAAAGTACATACAGTGCGTACCAAATGTATGGAACCGGCCTTTCAAAACTATTCAAGCTAAATCGATAAAATTTGGTATGCATGCTGTTTGCAAAGCCTCCTATTATTTCCACAGTTTTATAATTTTTTTAATTGATAAGGTCGGCAGCTGCACAGCCAACTTGATTATTTTTAAATAGGAAGGAGGGTCAAATCGCATATCGTTTGAAAGGTATTTTCAAGTAGAATTCAGCGACATGCCACTTGCCATAGTTATCTCTAAAGATAACTTCACTATTGTATATTAAAGATTGGGAGTAGGTATTAAATGGATAACTAAAGATCCAGTTAGCGCTGAAAACAATGGTTAGTTTATGTTGTTTACCGAACGTCAAAAGCTTAAAACTTTGCCCGAAGTGCTAAATTATGGAGCATCTTACAGAAAAAGGACGTATAGAAATCTTGATGATGATAGGATACGGTGATAGAAGACGCAGTCATGCAGAAGTACGCAATTTGTTTAATGCGACGTATCCTGACCGCAACCCAATCGCCAAATCTACGGTTACTAAAACAATGAAGCGTTTTACGGAAACAGGTACTGTAAAGAATCGTTTAAAATCTGGCCGTCCAAAAACAGCAACAAAGGATGAAAATTCTGTAAATGTTATGTTGGATGTTATTAATACGCCAAGGACTTCGGTAGAGCAACTAGCAGCAAATCATGATATATCCAAGTCTTCCGTCTGCAGAGTCTTGAAGCGTCAAAGACTTCACCCTTATAAAGTACACTTGGTACAAGAATTAAATGAAGACGACTTCGAAAGAAGATTAAAATTCTGTTAAGAAATTATGCATCGGATAAATGCTGATCCACATTTCATCCATAATATCGTGTTTTCTGATGAAGCTACTTTTTTGCTAAATGGCAAAGTACATAAGCAAAACTGCAAATACTGGGCAGACAGTAATCCTCATTGGATGGACGAAGCTCACACGCAATTTCTAAAAAAAGTTAATGTTTGGGCAGGTACGTAACAATAAATTTAACTGAATAGTCTTATGTTTTAATTTTGCGCCTAAATAGTTTGTTTATGTATGCTGGCCCATAATAACTTTCCTAACATACTAAAATGCATTTCTTTCATGCAAACTTTCACAGGTATTGTTGGACAGAACATTATAGGCCCCTTTGTGATTGAAGGGAATCTTACTGCGGCTAAATATCTGCAACTACTGCAAGAAAATATCATCCCTCATCTAACAAGATTATACCCCGATGAAAACGATCCTAACGTAGTTAGCAACACGCTATGGTTTCAACGTGACGGAGCCCCTCCGCATTATAGCCACGAAGTTCGTGCTTATTTGAACAACGTTTTTCCAGAAAGGGGGATTGGACGTCGAGGACGTATTGAATGGCCACCGCAATCACCTGACTTATCCCCACTAGATTTTTTCTTGTGGTGTTACCTGAAGAGTCGTATTTACCTCGATAAACCAAATAACTTGAATGAACTAGTGCAACGAATTCGAGAAGAAACAGCAAATATTCCTCGCGAGTTCATTTTGAATTCAATTGAAGGATTTTCTAATCGAATTTATTACTGCCAAGAGGCGAATGGGGAACAGTTTGAGCATCGCTTATAAATGTTCCATTCTTGTACTAGATGCACTTCATAAACTTAAAACACGGTTTCAACAATCTGATGTTACATTAAATACCATAAAACAATTCATTGTTCCCCATGCTAACTGTATCTTTAGTTATCCGTTTAATACCTACTCCCAATCTTTAATTTACAATAGCGAAGTTATCTTTAGAGATAACTATGGCAAGTGGCATGTCGCTGAATTCTACTTGAAAATAACGGTATGCGATTTGACCCCCCTTCTTATTTAAAAAAAATCAAGTTGGCTGTGCAGCTCCCTACCTTGTCTATTAAGAAAATAATAAAACTGTGGAAATAATAGGAGGCTTTGTAAACAGCATGCATACCAAGTTTTACCGATTTAGCTTGAATAGTTTTGAAATAACAAGGCCGGTTCCATACATTTGGTACGCACTGTATAATAATACTGACATTAAGTAGAATAATGAATAGTTAATTTTCATGATTATTATTATTGTTGGTAAAACTAACCGAACAACATGAAAATGAAAAGCGTTATTCCAAAAACAGTTAAAATAAACGTTAACTCTAGGAACAGTACATCGTACCCCACCCATGCCCACACTCTAGTGCATGCTAGACACAAAAATGATCTCTAAACAAAAAAACTAAAAATGTCATTTTCTTATAATTTTCATTAAATACGTTTTTAAAAACTACAAGGTTTGGTATTTAGCGATAATTAATTATTAAGGTAAATAGTAAATAGTAAATATGAAATATAATATAAATGCAAAGATTAGTTAAAGTTTCACAACTTTTATTAATATCCTAACCTGACAATGTTGTTTCGACACTTTATGTCATTATCAAAGGTAGATAAGATAGATAAACAAACACGTTGCTAAGGATAAATACATACAGAAAATAGGTAACTAGATACAATACATACAAAAACTAAATATCTAACACTTCTAATAAAGGAGAATTACTAAGCTCAGTTTGTTCATTCATTAAAGGTACTGTGCGTTTATGTCTGTATATTTCAAAAGCTTCTAAAATGTCTAATTTGTGTTTGTTGCAAAAATGTAAGAATTTAATGTTGTTTTGAGGTGCCATTGGGTGGTTCTGTTCCAAAATGTGTTTGGCATAATTCGATTTTTCTGGATGTTTAAGTCTATAAGAGCGTACGTGTTCTTTGCATCTTATGTCGAAATTTCTAAGTGTTTGTCCAATATCAACCGAGTTACAAAAAGAACAATTCAAACGGTAAATGCCGGATTTCATGATATCTTGTGTTTTGTCTTTAGCATTGAATAAAAATGAAAAGGTGTTGGTGTTAGTTTTATAGGTTATTTTGTAACTGGTGGTTTTTCTTATTATAGTTGCAATTTGTTCTGATATCTTGCCAAAGTATGGTATTGATATGTAGTTTGTGTCTTGTATTTGAGTGTCAATTGGAGATATTCTTTTGATAGCTAACCTATAATCTTTTTGTTGAATTAAAGTGTCAATCATGTTATGGTTATAATGGTTTGCATGTGCTAATTGTTTGATAATTGAAATCTCTTTATCAAAATGTGATTGTTTCATTGGAGTAGTTAAAGCTCGGTGTACTAAAGATCTATAAGCAGCTAGTTTATGCATTTTATGATGACATGAATCGTTAGGAATAGTGACGTCTGTGCTTGTGGGTTTTCTGTATATGGAAAAATCAAATTCATTGTTTGTATTAATTGTAATAGTTAAATCAAAAAAATTAATAGCTCTGTTTTGTTCTGTTTCTAGTGTAAACGTGATGTTTGTGTGAAGACTGTTAATAAGAATTAAAAATTCATTGATAACCTCAAAAGAACTGCCAAAACAAGCTAAAATGTCATCAACGTAACGAAACCAAAAAATAATGTGTTTAGAAAGATCTAATTCAAAGATTCGATCTTCTAAATTATCCATAAATATGTTAGCTAATAGAGGACTCAGAGAATTACCCATAGGTAAACCATCCTTCTGTAAATAAATTATATTATTAAAAGTGAACTAATTTTGACTGATACAAAGATCAAATAATTGAATTAACTCTAATCTTTTTACTAATTCTACATTACTATTAACTAGGAAATTATCTAACAAAGGAATACAATCTTGTGGTGGAATCTTTGAAAACATGTTACAAATGTCAAAGCTTACAAGTTTTGAATGTGCTGGAAGATGTATGTTCTGTAGTTTTTCTACTAATTCTAAGGAATTTTTGACAGAGTATTTCGATTTGTATTGTATGATGTTAATAATATGGTTGAGTTTTTTGGACAAGGTGTGATTAGGTGAGTTGATATATGATACTACTGGTCGTATAGGCATGTTGTGTTTAAATCAGTCCATACAGTTTTGGTGGTTGTGGGTTTTTATGTATGATTTGTTGTTTTTCTAATTCGTTAAAGCAGATATTGCAGTTTGCTAAAGCTTGTTTTATTTCTTTTTGGAATTTTGTGGTAGGATCTTTGTTTAAAACATCTAAATTTTCTTTATTAATAAAATCATTAACCTTTTGTGTGTAAACATTTTTCGAAAGGATTACCAAAGTGTTACTCTTATCTGCTTTAACAGAAATTAAATTGTTTTCTGTAATTTTATGCCTGATAGCAGTAGTGACAGGTTAGAGGTTTTATTCTGTGTTTTGTCCTTTTTCAAAGATATTTCTTTCATCAGATTCAAGATTTGGAATTTTGCATAATTGTTGTGATCTTTTCTGAGTATAGTTTCACATTCAACAGCCAAGATCTCTTTAATTTTGTTAGTGAATTTTGGAAAAGGACACAATTTGAAGCCTTTGTTAAGAAATTGTGTTTCTCTGTCATTGAATTGTGTATCTGATAGGTTTATAAAACGTGGATAGAAATTTATCGTATTCTGGATATTATAATTACTTTGTATTGAGCGTTTTTCTTTTTCTGAGTGTTGTATTTTTGAAATTTAATATGACTGACAGTTTCTCTAACATCAAAATCTAAAATGTCAAATTGAATATTATGTAATTTTAGTTTGTTTGTTTTTTGGGCCAGGAATCAGGATGGCGGAGCATCCTTCGTACCTCATGGCACCGATTGCTATGATCATTTGGCCGACCCTACTAGAATTTAGCCGAATCTGGGGGAATTCCACTCCCAGTAGGGATTTTCAACGAGCCAAACATCGCATTGACACGGGACCTACAGTTTTACTTCCTATCCGAGAAGAAGGCAAGTTTTTAATTTTTCTCCGCTATGAAAAATTACCAGCTCGGCCGGGGATCGAACCTCCGATTATGAAGCAAACATGCAAACCACTAATCCACCGAGACTGGCAGATACACAATAGTTATTTATGTATTAAGGGCATAAAGAAGCTTTTATGGCCAGAAGCGTTATTTCTAGCCCGAGGCGTCAGCCGAGGGCTAGGAAAAGGCTGTAAAAAGCAAGTTATGCCCGAAATGCATACACTATTTTATGCACAGATTGTTTTTATCTCAAATCTATTATTGTGTAAAAAATATAATTAAATGAGTACGTAGGTTACATCAAGCCGCTGTACGTATACTTATGTGCATATATACGAAGTACGTTACTATAGTTACTATCTAAAATACTTAATTTCAGCTTATTTTCATGCGAGTATTGAAACAACGCACACTTTTGTTATGGGACTATTTATTGGCCAATTAGAGAAGAAAGGGGCGTGTACAAAACTTCAAAATATAGCCGCCAAAGACATGACTATTATTTCGCCATAAAAAGTGACTACCGTTTAGGTACATATTTTGCATTACGTATTATTTCGTTAAATATATGGTATTTTCATAGGTATGTAGCAGGACATAATTAAAATGCAGATTTCAATCAAAACAGTGTAATGGTAAAATTAATCTTTTTTGCAAATTATTTAAGAAATACTTCAGCCTCTCAAAAAAAGAAAATAATAAATAATAGGAGTATATTTAATATACTATAATTAATAGTAATTTATAACTAGATTCATAATATTAATAATTTTTAACTTGTGTTTAATTTGGACATCCTTTACAAATGTCAAAGTCATTAGGAAATTTATCACTGATAATAGAATATAGTAGATATTTGTTTCGAGGACCGTTTAAGAACTGAATTGCATCAAGTAGAAAATGAAAATCAAAATTTTATTTAGAAAAATTTGCTACATATCCACTTGAGTAGAAGCTTAAATAAGAATTAATTTAAAACTAACCAAGCAAATGTTCAAAGTGTTGTCCATCATGTTCCAAACAGATTCTATTGCGTCTCATAAAGGATAAAGGAACCCTGTTTAAAGTGTCACGTGTTATTTCCCTACAAACTGCACGTATCTTCTCTTTCATGGCCTCCACGTCTTGAAAACGTGTTTCGTATAGCGCAAGGCGTGGTTCGATGGTCGGCCCTTATTGGCTGAATGTACATCGCATAACATAAGTGTGCGTTGTATCAATACTCGCTATTTTCATTGGTGATAAGTTTACAAATTATATTAAGAACCAATCAAGTTCTACAAATACAGCTCTGACATTTAATTGACGTTTCATTATTGCCCGTCGGATCATAAAGAGGCCCTTGGGGCATAAAGAGACAGTTATGTTTAGATAGATCTATCAATAATAGTCTAATTATAATGCATCTGTGCATAAATAACTTTATGTCCGATTGCATTATAAAGTACTGTTTATTGTATTGTTTTGCGGCAGTGAACTGGCTTATTATTGTACTCGTAAAATAAAGTGGTAGTAGTAAAATAAAGTATATAGTAGTAAAATAAAGTATGACAACTTCTTCTGTCAAGAATAGATGTAAAATTTATAAACTAATTTTTTTCTGATAATTACCCAATTTTAGAAATCGAACATAAAGCTTTGTATGCAACTCTTACATAATCGAACCTTATAGACTCGCCCTTTTTATAGGCCTTGCTCGCTTCGCTCGCCCGGCCATAAACTGGGCTTGTCTATAAAGTCTTACATTATGTACTTGTTACATAAATAGCTATTATTCAAAATTTAAAAAACACCAAATAAATTCACTTTCTTTTCAAACATATCAATTAGTGTCGCTCACATATTGCTCAAAGATTAGATATTGCTATTTTAAATTTGGTGCCAACAGAAAAACAGTGAGAAATCGACAATCCGAAGGCGGCACTGTAGGAGCCAGATTAGAACGATTCGTCTATAGTAGGGTTCTAGACGATTGTACTTTTTTCAATTAATTAATGCCCCGGTTCATGGTTTATATATACAATTTAAAACCGGGGCTACAAAAATTATACCATACTAGTAAATAGTATAATAAATCATAAGTATGTTACTAATTCAAATTAAAAATCTTGTTTATATATTTGTTACAGAATAACATTAATAGCGAGAAAAAGGTAGCGCGCCATCTATCATATTTCAATAAATATACTTAGACGTTTGCCGCGGCCTCCTCGATTTGTGAGAGACAAAGACGTTCGTCTCTCAAATCGAGGACGCCGTGACGTTAGCAATGCTGACTACTAACAAATACTTTAATATTATTAATACCGGAAACTTATTTCGAAAAATGGGAGACAAAATTTAATAGCGCCCCTTACGGTGCAAAAATCGATCTGAACATTTAATGTTATTGATATTATGGTATCAATATATCAGATCGATTTTTCTCAGAATTTTTGTTATGCAACTTTATGATTTATTTGCATGATCATAAAGGGAAGAGAAATCACTATCGGATTCCACTACTAAAAATCTATATTGTCATTTAAATTTTTTGTGATGACGTCACAACTAACAAACATTTACAAAGTTCAACTCGATTTTTCACAGAATTTTTATTATGCAACCTTATGATTTTTTGCATGATCATAAAGAGAAGAAAAGAAAAATCACTATCGGATTCCACTATTAAAAATCTATATTGTCATTTAAATTTTTTTGTGATGACGTCAT
This sequence comes from Agrypnus murinus, assembly GCA_929113105.1. Classification (NCBI taxonomy): domain Eukaryota; kingdom Metazoa; phylum Arthropoda; class Insecta; order Coleoptera; family Elateridae; genus Agrypnus; species Agrypnus murinus. The sequence goes on along the minus strand of OV816028.1, from coordinate 36,897,843 downwards.
AACTTAGAAACAAATGAAAGTCGGAAGGTCAATCGCACATATTAATGTGTATTTTTAAAAAACAAAATCGACGTGTTTCAGCATTTTTTAAAAAACCGTCTGAGTTCGCTTTTTGTTTAAATATTCCATACTTTAATCCCACACTGTATATATGTAACGTATTTTGTGAAAATTAAATTTTATGGAGAAGACTGTTTTTTGAAAATTTTTTTGATTAAAATTTAACTCCATTTAGAGTGATGGATACAGAATTATTAAATACTAAATTACCGTTACGTGGTTTAGAAATTTCTTGTACTTATATATAACGCATTTTCCAAATAGGTAGATGTATTTAAACTATCTGTTTACTTGTACATATCAAGTACAGATAAGTAAAGAATTTAAAACATAATAAAATTGAAAAACGTATCAGCAATATCTAATAATAGTAGAATTATTATTAAAAATTATTATTTAAGAAATCTTCACGCATACTACCCAGTATAGTACATTATAACATGAGTTGTATATGCCTGAAAAGAAAACAATTTCGTTATTCCCAATTAATAATAGTAACTATGCAAATTTGATTTTTTAATTCCTAATTTTCTACTTTGAATCACAGCATAAATATATACAGCATATTTACTCGATTGTCGGTACCTTTGAGTATTGCACACACCACTATCAGTTCACCGAAGCTTGCCAATTGTCATCGCCATTGTATGCTGGTAATAATCACAGCGTAACTGTTGTTTTATAGCCTGCCAACAGTCCAAGAATACATGCAGCCAGCTGAAAATATTTTCGAGAGTACACCTACTGGTTATTATACTGTGGGGGCATCCTAGGTCACTGCATCAACTGCTGTGTTAAGTGATTCCGATTCCAGAAACCATATTTTCTGTTTTTCGATTCTGGTTCTAAATTTAAAATTGTTTTTTTAAAAATGCTTATATATGATTATAAAAACGTGTATGTAGTATTATTAAATAAAGTTTTTTTTAAATGTTGAAGGATTTTAATGAAAACTGCACATCATCGATATGCAATAAATAAAATTTGTACTATTAGTGGAATAACGCTAAGCAAAAAAGAGCGTTATCTCGGAACCGGTCCAAACTACTTCGATTTGAATAATTTTTTTTCAAGTCTTGTAAATATAAAATACTAAAACCTTTACAAATTAGAAATTGACGCTCAGAACGGGATATGTGGTGAAACTCGAATAACATAAAAGTTTTCCAAGTGGTTCCGTACCGGTTGCTCGACCATCTCAGAACAGGATAATTTTTGGTGTGTTATCACATCTATGTATGGGTAGTTCGAAGCCACCATTAATTTATTTCTATTCCGTTTGGTTTAAATACGGCAGCCATATTTGTTTCGTGGTGCACGACGTTTCTTGCAGTTTTCTATGTAAACGAAAATCTTGATATCTCAAGAACAGTTGGTGGTAGAAAGCGGTAAAAACCATTGCACTGTTCACATTTCGAACTACATTTGTTGTTCTAAACATAAATTTTGTAAGATGCTTCCTTATGGGCGCAAATTAAGTTCGAAGTTTAACGCTTTTTTTGCAAAATATCGGGTTTTTCGAGTATCATATTTCCCGACAATGGCGAAGTATCAACGCTCATTCTTTTTAAAAAAGTACACAGTTAAGGATAGTTTATGTTTAAAATATTTCAAATCTGAAACTTCATTATTTTGGTATTTATGGGTTTTTGAAATTCTCGTTTTCTTCATTTTTGAGCAACTTTGGACCTCAACATCTCTTATGGTCATGGATGGATTTTTTTTATATTAAATAAATGGATATGAAGCAGCATATGATGGAAAACTGTGGTAAAAATTTTAACTTTGTTATTATCGTGAGGACAGAGTTATACTCAGTTGAAAACCGTAAATGTATACCATTTCCATTAGTATTACTGAGTAAATGTACTTTATTCTGGTGCTAATATTGGTTTGGGAAAGTAAAATTATTATTATTACTATATATAGTTATATGTTACTGATAAAAGTCCTTGCAGTGATAACTAAAGTTATTAATATAACAAGGGTGCTTTTTCTTTGTATTTTCTTCCGTGGCGATCCATGTAAATTGAATGACAGCTAACATGAGCATAACTCTGTTCTCAAGCTAATATCAAAGTTACCATTTTCACCATCATATACTACTTCATATCCACATAATATAAAAAAAATCCATTTATGTCCATCAGAGATATTGAGGTGCAAAGTTGCTCAAAAATGAAGAAAACGAGAATTTCAAAAGCCCATAAATACCAAAATAGTGAAGTTTCAGATTTGAAATATTTTAAACATAAACTATCCTTAACTGTGTACTTTTCTAAATAGAATGAGTACTGATACTTCGCTATTGTCTAGAGATATGACACTCTAAAAGCCGAAATTTTGCAAAAAAAAAGCGTTAATCTTCGGACTTAATTTGCGCCCATAAGGAAGCATCTTACAAAATTTATGGTTAGAACAACAAATGTAGTTCGAAATGTGAACAATGCAATGGTTTTTACCGTGACTTTCTACGACCAACTGTTCTTGAGATATCAAGATTTTCGTTTACATAGAAAACTACAAGAAACGTGCACCACGAAACAAATATGGCTACCGTATTTAAACCAAAAGGAATAAAAATAAATTAATAGTGGCTTCGAACTAGCAATATATAGATGTGATAACACACCAAAAATTATCCTGTTCTGAAATGGCCGAGCAACCTGTGCGGGACTACTTGGAAAATTTTTAGGTTATTCGAGTTTCACCACATTTCCCGTTCTGAGCGTCAATTTCTAATTTGTAAAGGTTTTAGTATTTTATATTAACGACTTAAAAAAAAATTATTCATATTGAAGTAGTTTGGACCGGTTCCGAGATAAAAACGTAAGGTTACTCCACTATATCTAGCAGAGTTATTATTCATTTAGAGATGAGCACATCATCCAGTTATGGCCAAGCGCTCATAAATAAAGATGATTAAATAATTAAGAAAAAATACAATAATCTAATAATAATAATGAGGTCCGTGAAGCTAGCACAACCATTACAGCACAATCAAATAAAACCTTCGTAAATATTTAGTACTCATTAATTACTAATTAATTACTAAAAAGAAAAATTTATTACTGTTGCCTTTAAAAAAAAACCCGGGTTGTTCCAGCCTCACAGTGAAGCTAGCACAACCGCACCAAAAATAAACAACGATTACAAAAAACTAACGTACTTATTAATTACTAATTAATTACTCAAAAATCAAATTTATTACTGTTGCAGAAAATGTTAAAACATCTAAAAATGTATCTAACGTGGAATTTTTCATTTTGAATAAAAGAGAACGGGACTACAATCTATTACTCCAGCACCACCGACAATTTATGGTTTATGTCAACAAATCTGATTAGTCAGAACTAGATTCTAACATATTTCGATAAAATTATCCTGTCCAAATTCATTAAAACACATGCAGATACACCTTAATGCTGGAATTTCCAATCTGAATGAAGTAGGACGAGACTAGAATTTATTTATCCACCATAACCGACAGATTATCGTTTATGTCAACAAATATGATTAGTCAGAACCAGATTCTAGCATACTTCGACATAATTACCGTGTCCAAATTCGTTAAAACACATACAATACACCTTAATACTGGAATTTCTAATCTGAATCAAGTAGGACGAGACTACAATTTATTACTCTAGCACAACCGACAGATTATCGTTTATGTCAACAAATATGATTAGTCAGAACCAGCTTCTAGCATACTTCGACATAATTACCGTGTCCAAATTCGTTAAAACACATACAATACACCTTAATACGGAAATTTCTAATCTGCATCAAGTAGGTCGAGACTACAATTTATTACTCCAGCACAACCGACAAATTATCGTTTATATCAACAAATATGATTAGTCAGAACCAGATTCTAGCATATTTCGACATAATTACCGTGTCCAAATTCGTTAAAACACATACAATACACCTTAATACGGAAATTTCTAGTCTGAATCAAGTAGGACGAGACTACAATTTATTACTCCAGCACAACCGACAAATTATCGTTTATATCAACAAATATGATTAGTCAGAACAGATTCTAGCATACTTCGACATAATTACCGTCCAAATTCGTTAAAACACATACAATACACCTTGAAATGAAAGAATTTTATGACATGAGAATCTATTGATGTATTGTTGTGCTTTTAATTAAATATTATTTATTTTAGTTAAATATTATTATCGATATTTATTAGTTATTTTCCAATATAAACTTTTAGGGGAAACTGATTAGAGGATTATTTAAAGCGATTTTAAAAACAAATATTTGGATTTTTGTATTAGCCAAGAGCCTAATATTGATTTTGGTTATATCTAATAATTATTTATTAAATGTAATAATACCTACCTATGTAAAATTACTATCCTGGATTCCAGGGACTTTAGAAAAAAATCTAGAGTCCCGGGAATAGAAAAATTGTCGAGACCCAGAAACCATAATGAACACCCAATCCCTAAACGTACCTTTACCAATGGTGTGTGTACATACTATTGATTTCATAATTATCTAGTACAGTAAGGCTAACATGATGCTATGTTATTCTTTGTTTTCCCAGTGTAAATGCATGCCTTGCTTCCTAGATCATTATGAAACCAAAAGTACATGTACAATGTACATATAACGTGTGCGTAATACTCTTGCCAAATGGAAAACCTTCATATTATTGGTTTTTCGAAAAACAATAATGTTCATTGTCATTCAGATTGGAAATTCCCGTATTAAGGTGTATTGTAAGTGTTTTAACGAATTTGGACACCTTAATTATGTCGAAATATGCTAGAATCTGACTAATCATATTTGTTGATATAAACGATAATTTGTCGGTTGTGCTGGAGTAATAAATTGTAGTCTCGTCCTACTTCATTCAGATTGGAAATCCCCGTATTAAGGTGTATTGTAGGTGTTTTAACGAATTTGACACGGTAATTATGTCGAAATATGCTGGAATCTGGTTCTGACTAATCATATTTGTTGACATAAACGATAATTTGTCGGTTGTGCTGGAGTAATAAATTGTAGTCTCGTCCTACTTCATTCAGATTGGAAATCCCCGTATTAAGGTGTATTGTAGGTGTTTTAACAAATTTGACACGGTAATTATGTCGAAGTATGCTAGAATCTGGTTCTGACTAATCATATTTGTTGACATAAACGATAATTTGTCGGTTGTGCTGGAGTAATAAATTGTAGTCTCGTCCTACTTGATTCAGATTAGAAATTCCCGTATTAAGGTGTATTGTATGTGTTTTAACGAATTTGGACACGGTAATTATGTCGAAGTATGCTAGAATCTGTTCTGACTAATCATATTTGTTGATATAAACGATAATTTGTCGGTTGTGCTGGAGTAATAAATTGTAGTCTCGTCCTACTTGATTCAGACTAGAAATTTCCGTATTAAGGTGTATTGTATGTGTTTTAACGAATTTGGACACCGTAATTATGTCGAAATATGCTAGAATCTGGTTCTGACTAATCATATTTGTTGACATAAACGATAATTTGTCGGTTGTGCTGGAGTAATAAATTGTAGTCTCGTCCTACTTGATTCAGATTGGAAATTCCCGTATTAAGGTGTATTGTATGTGTTTTAACGAATTTGACACGGTAATTATGTCGAAATATGCTAGAATCTGGTTCTGACTAATCATATTTGTTGACATAAACGATAATTTGTCGGTTGTGCTGGAGTAATAAATTGTAGTCTCGTCCTACTTGATTCAGATTGGAAATTCCCGTATTAAGGTGTATTGTATGTGTTTTAACGAATTTGACACGGTAATTATGTCGAAATATGCTAGAATCTGGTTTTGACTAATCATATTTGTTGATATAAACGATAACTTGTCGGTTGTGCTGGAGTAATAAATTGTAGTCTCGTCCTACTTGATTCAGATTGGAAATTCCAGTATTAAGGTGTATTGTATGTGTTTTAACGAATTTGGACACGGTAATTATGTCGAAATATGCTAGAATCTGGTTCTGACTAATCATATTTGTTGATATAAACGATAATCTGTCGGTTGTGCTGGAGTAATAAATTGTAGTCTCGTCCTACTTCATTCAGATTGGAAATTCCCGCATCAAGGTGTATCTGCATGTGTTTTAATGAATTTGGACAGGATAATTTCATCAAAACATGTTAAAATCTAATTCTGACTAATCAGATTTGTTGACATAAACCATAATTTGTCGGTTGTGCTGGAGTAATAAATTGTAGTCCCGTTCTCTTTTATTCAAAATGGAAGATTCCACGTTAGATACATTTTTAGATGTTTTAACATTAATATCTTTTTTTCTGCAACAGTAATAAATTTGATTTCTTAGTAATTAATTAGTAATTAATAAGTACGTTAGTTTTTTGTAATCGTTGTTTATTTTTGGTGGGGTTGTACTAGCTTCACTGTGAGGCTGGAACAACCCGGGTTTTTTTTAAAAGGCAACAGTAATAAGTTTTTCTTTTTAGTAATTAATTAGTAATTAATGAGTACTAAATATTTACGAAGGTTTTATTTGATTGTGCTGTAATGGTTGTGCTAGCTTCACGGACCTATAATAATGACATCGTAGAGCATTTCAATTGTGCACGGTAGAAACAAGGCAGGCAGTCGTCATTAAAGTTTGACAGATTTGTATGTGAACCTAAAAAGCTGGTATCTTTTTCAGTTCCAATTCTGGAACTTGCTTTGACACAAAATATCGATTCTTGCAGTTTTCCAGGTTCCCGATCTGTCCAAGTCCCTGTTCTTAATAGACTCTTCATCATGATTATTATTATTCAAAAACAAAAAAGTATGTGTATTTGCTAGTGGAATTATACGAACAAAAGTATTTTGAAAATTTATAACTGGTTCAAAAGCATACAACCATTATATTAAAGTAACTGACAATATTGGACAAATTAGTAATGAACATATAAAACTTAAATTTATATAAAAATCATTTTTTCTGTTTTTTCTTTTCGACCTCTTCTTCTTTTTCTTTCTCGATCATATTCACATATTGTTCAATCGTCGCAACGTCCATCATCACTAATGGTTCACCACGTCTCATCACCGCAATTTCCAAATTCTTTTGCCCAGACTGAACGACTTCTAAAAGTGCACGAATTGCAAGTTTAACAGTACCTTTCTCAGTTTTTACTTCTTCATCTGTATAATATTTTTCTAGAAATTCACGAACTGTCTTTGCTGAACGGCCAGTCGCATTTGCTTTCCATTCATAGTATATTCCAGAAGGTTCCGTTTGATACAAATGGGGTGAGCCATCATAATCAAAGCCTCCAATAAGACACGACATACCAAATGGACGTCTACCATTGCTTTGGGTATATTTCTGTTTTAAACTGGCAATGTAGCGTGTTATGTACTCTAATGTAACAGGATCTTCTACAGTTAATTTGTGAGATTGGCATTCAACTTGAGCACGATTTATTAATATTCTTGCATCAGCAGTAAGACCAGCAAATGCCATGACGACATGATCGTCCAGCAAACAGATCTTTCGAACTGTTCGTTCTTCTTGTAATTTAGCTACTGATTTTTTCTCGACGCCCAATACAACAACGTCTTGACCTCTTACACCTACCTGTAATTTTTAAACAACAATAGTAGAAAGGAAATAATGAGAAAAATAATTTTAATACTTACCGCTGTTGAACCCTTTCTTACAGCTTCTTGGGCATATTCAACTTGCAATAAGTGGCCATCGGGAGAAAATACTGTGATTGCACGATCGTAACGAGCAGACATTTCGATTTTTGTAGTAAATAATATTCAGCTCACGATAGTAACAATGAATAATTACTTTTAAAAACGATATATCCAACCTCACAATATTTTGCCTTGTAATCTTGTTTTTAGATAGGTTAGGTTAGATTTCTATGCAGCTCGGTTTTTATTGGCCAATTTATGAGTTGACCAGGGCCGGCGTTAGGAGAATTAAGTGTGCGTTCCGAAAAACTAAATTAAGGAACGCTTACAATTTTATTATTTTTAGACGTTTGTTTATTAAGAATTGAAATTCAAAAAATCTCGATAATGCAGTACTAATCTTGACTGAATTTAACCTTACCTAATCAAAAGCCAATTAAATTAACCTAGACCATCATTAACTGTAAACGGAATTTTGCGAAACTCGTTATTGAAAAAAGAATGCTGGTCTAGTTTACAGATTTTGTATTTTCGGAAACTCTAAACAGCTTATTTTGCGAAACATATAAAGAATTATCTTAACAGGATTTTCCAAAATTGATCAAATATACTTTACAAATGTTTTCATTGTTTGGAAGCACTTATAGCTATATGCAAAAAACTTTCTCATTCATGAGTATTAAATAAGTCCAAATTGAGATCAAAATTAGATGATGAACATTTACAAGCAGTATTAAGAATACATTCAAATTGACTTAGAACCAAGGCTCAATGATATTATTAAAAGAAATCAAAACGCTTCAGATTGATGAATTTATTATTTTTTTCTTTTTTTATTTGAAATTATTTAGTTATTTTTGTTCAATTATTTTTTTTAAATGTGTTAATAAACTGTTTGAAATAAAAACTAAATATTGTTATAAGTGAAGAACGATTGTGCTATAAAATTAGTATAAATCATTCTTTTGTCTAACTTTTTATTGACTTGAACGTATTTTTCCATAAAACTTTTTTTGGCCCGCCAAATATTTTACAATTTACAATTTAGCCAACCTAGGTAAAATTTTGGGAACCCCTGATCTAGGGAACCATCAAAGGCAATACTATATCTAAAATTGTGATTTACTCTCAAACAGGTATTATAGATAGAACAGTAGTTATAATAACCATATTATTACCGAATTTAGATTTGAATTTGTTGTTTAGCCATTAACACATTTGTAATGCTTATTTTCTTGTACAGATCAAGGTTTAGGTGGAAGAACAGTAACCAAGCTGAGTCTCATATTGAGATTGACCTTATGATTAAATATTACATTTGTGTGTCAATCCTGCTGTACTTACATACATAAAAGCATTTATTAATTAAAAAATGAAACATTAAAAGTCATTTATTATTATTTCTCTAAATCAAATTATCAACGACCATGACACCTTCAAAGTATGCGAAAAATTAATCTCGACACAAAAGAGAAATACTAATTTGTTGTCCAGCGTATCCCTCAATATTCTAATCCACTCTGCATACTATACTTGCTATTAGAAGTTCTTTAAGTGGGTATTCTACACGATGTTTTACCCGATGTTTTGCTCCACGATGTTTTTTCCACAGTCAGACAAGGATGCAAATCGGTCGCGACCGATAATACCGCGCGGTTTACCGCTCAACTTCCCGAAACTTTCATGTCGAATAGCAACAAACATCTTCCCCGCGAGTTTTATGTATACATTTGAAGCCGGCAAAGATACACTGGCTTGCAAAAAATGCTCATTAGGGTGGTCCAACAAAAAAGCAAAGTCGGAAATCTTATGCTCTCATCCCCTAGGATTATTGTATATTGAAAAAAAAGGTACCCCTATTTTTTTATTTTGAAATCGGACGATGTTTAGGGGTGCCTCAAAGCCCTTAAAGTTTCCCATGTATTTTATATGGGAAAAAACACGTTTTCGTAGATTTGGTATAGAATTCTACAAAATCAATATTTTTCAACTGGACTACTCTGTTTCTCTTCGGAAATGTTCAAAGAACGACATCCAATAATTTATTTGTTACATTTCTTATATTAACTATTTTTTACAGAATTGCAAAGAATCCCATAAATGGAAGAAACAGAAAAATCGTTAAAAATATTTATTACTATTTTTTAATATAAAAGATTTTGATAAATAAATTATTGGATGTCATTCTCTGAACATTCTTGAAGAGAAACAGAGTAGTCTGGTTGAAAAATATTGATTTTCTAGAATTCTATACCAAATCTATGAAAAAGTGTTTTTTCCCTGTATAAAATATATGGGAAACTTTAAGGGCTTTGAGGCACCCCTAAACATCGTCCGATTTCAAAATAAAAAAATAGGGATACTTTTTTTTTGATATACAATAATCCTAGGGGGTGAGAGCATAAGATTTCCGCCTTTTCTTTTTTGTTGGACCACCCTAATGCTCATCCACCTATATTGATTGTATTAAGGTGGTCTTAACTTTAAGTTGTCAGTGTCAATCAGTTAAATTTATTTTGTTTTATTTTCCTAATGACAGATTTATCCGTCAAAAATGTAATGTCAAAAGTCAGAAAGGCCACGTTTACATTGCAAAAACTACATAAAAACTCGGTTATTTGATTTTTAAAGTGTATGCGATTTTTTTGCAAGCCAGTGTACCTTAACGAATTGTTGGTTACATTAGAGTTTATAAAGAGGTTATTGGCTTTTAAATACATTTACAGATCCTTTTAATATAGTTGATAAATAAGCTAATAATAATTAAGATGTCTGATTCACGTTATTATTCTAAGAATTTTATAACTGAAGTTATTGAAATGTATAAAGGTATTCTGTGCTTATGGAAAGTCAACAGTAGTTATTATAAAAATAGAAACATTAAATAATCGTCCATGCTGTTACTACTCACTAAAGCGGATACTTCTACTAAACAAAATATTATAAAAATAATAATAAGAGCTGGAGGAAAATGGGAGAGAAAAGTGGCTAAAACAATTCATGTGGAATAGGAAATTTATTAAATATCGTCCCCGGCTGCTTCCCTACTGGGGAAACTGAGTATCTTCCCATGTGGAATACCCACTTTACAAAAGAATCTTACGTTCTGAAATTACGTGTGCCGGTCCTAGTGTCGGTAGCGTTCAACTAGTTGGAAGATAAAATTTACAGTAAAGCTCCATTTCTGTACAATGTTATTTCTTCACAGAATAGTCTTATTTAATGTTATAAAATATATTTATAAAGATCTTTATAAAATAAATACTTAATTTTAATAAGCAAACACTAATTGACTCACATTGAATGTAACCCAACTTCTTGTGCTGTAGAAACGCAGACGTGTATTTTAATTTTTTGACGTTAACAAATGTGAAAAAGCCGTTAGATTAATCGCATGTGAAGTGTTGTTTTTCTCAAAATCTCTGTTATTAACATCACAACCAAATTATTAATTCTTTAAAATTAGAATGAAAAATAACCATTAGTCTTTATATTACTTAAATTTCTTGTGTTCCTGATTTATTACTATCAAAACAAAAATAAACATGATGGGTTCTAAACATTTTTATGTGATTTTTATCATATGGTGTACTTTATTGATATCAAACTGCAGGACTCATTCTGATCACGACCACCACCATAATCATGATCACGATCATGAAATTCACGAAACTCCTTCTTTTAAATATTCCCGTGAAGCTAATGAGAAACCCCATCAAGAAGTTCATCACAGTGAGAAACATGTCCATGAAGAAACCAAGAAAGTTTCTACTAGTGATATTTGGTTGTATGCAATGGGTTCAACGCTTTTAATTAGTGCAGCACCTGTAGTCCTTTTATTTATAGTACCTCTTGATAATACTGAACAAAAACAACCATTATTAAAGATCTTATTGGCATTTGCTTCTGGTGGGCTTCTAGGAGATGCATTTTTACATTTAATACCACATGCTTCAATGAGTGTCGATTCCGAGCACGGACATTCTCATGATCACCATCACGGGCACGATCATGGAGAAGGCGGCCATGCACATGATATGTCTGTTGGATTGTGTGTACTTTCTGGAATCTTGTTGTTCTTAGTGATTGAGAAAACTGTTAGATTTATAAAAGGAGGTCATAGTCATTCACATGGTGGTAAAAAGGAAGTAAATGATAAAAAATCAAAAAAGTCTGACAAGAAGAGTGATGCATCTAAGAAAGGTGCAGGTGAAAGTGAAGATTGTAAATCTAGTGAGGAAACAGAATCTAAAGCAGATGAAGAAACTGTTCCAGAAATTAAGGTTGCTGGCTTTTTAAATCTAGCAGCTGATTTTGGTCATAATTTCACAGATGGTTTAGCAATAGGTGCTTCGTACTTAGCGGGAAATAGTGTAGGTGTAATTACGACTATTACTATTCTACTTCATGAGGTGCCTCATGAAATTGGAGATTTTGCTATATTGGTACAATCGGGAGTATCTAGGAAGAATGCTATGTTATTACAGTTAGCAACAGCGGTAGGAGCTTTAGCAGGAACTGCTTTATCATTGTGTGCACAAGATGGATATGGTTTATTAGCAGCCAATTGGGTTTTACCTTTTACTGCTGGTGGTTTTATTTATATTGCATTAGTATCAGTTATTCCAGAACTGCTAGAAGAAGAAAAACCTAACTTAATTCAGACTATATTACAATTACTAGCTATGATAGGTGGTGTATATATGATGGTGTGGATTACGGAATTCGAATAATTCTAAATTATTCATTTAGTAAATAAATGTGAAAGACTCACTTTGTCGTAATTAAAATGTAATTCCTATTTTAACTTAAGAATATTTTTAAATGACTTGGGGTCTGAGTAAATGTGTATAATACTTATGTAGTAACATTATTTTTTAGATTTATTAGTTTTAAATTGTAAATATAATAAAAATTATGTTATTACCTACTTTATTGAATCAACTATTTTTTTTATACATAATATATACATGATGACCGAATAATTAATTTGGTGCACTGATTTTTATTTGTTCAAAGCAATAGTTTGCTTGCATTATGGATTCATCGTTCTCGTGGCGTTTGCCTAAAAAAATAAATCATTATATTGGGTTGATTTACTTATTTGCTAAAGTAACTTAACATGTGTTCATAAAGCAGCTAGACCAGAGTTAAGAGCCAGTATTTTTCTCAAAATGTCTTAATGTAGCAATATAGTATTTTTAATGAATTGCATAATTCTTCAATAGCGCAACAATTACAGCTTATACATTTCACTTTTACGTCTTACTCTGATCCAACTTACTTTCTGAACTTTTTATATTCTTTTCTAACAGAAGAAACTAGAGACCCTTCAATTAAGAGTCTGGCCAAGGCAGCCATTTTGTATCAACAACACATTATTTGGCAGTAAAATCACATTAAAATTATGATTTAAAAATCAAAATATATCAAAAATATTGATATAAAATGACGGGCACTTTGGCAATACATTGGCCAGACTCTAATTGAAGGTTCTCTAGAAGAAACTAGAGTCACTCTATATTACTTATAAGAGTTGAGCCACCGCGAATGCCAATCCGCCATTTTGGATGCAAAAATTATTGGTTATGTTTGCCTGGCAAATGTCAAATGTTTCATAACCTGACATTTATTTGATTATAATTTACCATAGCTTATTATTAATATAATAATTAATATTGATTAATATAATAAAATTCCTAAATAGAGTAATATACGAGGGTTTTTCTTTTTCAACCTCCGATAGGCTATAAATAAAAGACGAATGTATATAAAAAAAGTCATTTTATTACTAAAAGTTCTGTATACTTATGGTTACTTTTCGACATACTCACCATAAAGATTGAGGAGAATTTGAAAATGTAAATAGAAATATTATTTGATAACATCGCAGTTCTCTGCTCACAGTGTTGCCTGACATGCGTGAACTTTCAAAATATTTTAAGTTTAAGTGAAATTTTTAAATGCCAAGAATAATTTAAGGTAGTTGATATTTAAAAGGGGAATATAAAACTGCTAAATATCTTTAAAAATATCAGTTGTTCTTGCTGGTTTTAAGAAAAAGAAAGGTATTACTATATTAAAATATTGAAGATATATGTTCGTTTTAAGAAATTAATCAGGACTAATTAAGAGTGAAATAGTTTATTCAAAAATTGACCGTCACATGCTCTTAAGTAAAGAAAAATAACATTTACTTCGGGAATTTATTAAATAGTAGTCAAAAGATTAGGAAAGTTAAAGTATGGGAAGGGAAAACAATAATCTGTTACTTTACATCAACAATCACAAATATATATGAAACAATAACGAAAATGCGTTAAATGTATTAATAGTCAAATCAAACTCGTTGAAACTTCCCGCTTTTTCTAACTCGATCCGCCTACAGCGCGTTACGTGAGCAAAAGCCTGAACTAAAAATGATAGTTGCCATTTACCAAAATGTATGAATAAACGCGGGATATGACCTTTTTTTTAGTTCATAAAGTTCTTTTATACTGTTGTATAGTCGGGCATTTTTATTTCAAACAACACTTGAACGATAATTTAGGAAGTACACCTTACCAGTTTTAAAAGCTCTCTAGCTATAGTTTTGTTTTTATAAATTTAAACTTTTTTATTCGTTAAGGAAATAGGCTTTTGTAATTTTGTATTTGCTATAAAGCATTATATAAACTAGATAACACTCTTAAGAAAAGATCTCATGCACAATAAATGTAAACTAAGTGCAATTTTTAAAAATTGTAATGTAATTCTTCAGAGCTGTTTAAGCGGTACTTTACCTATGCGATAATGGAGCCTTAATGTCTCTTGTGCTTTAGTAAGTCAATTTCCATTTGAATTATTTTCGTAATAAAAACACTTGAAAAGCAGTGAAAATATTTTACTTTATTAAATCGTTTTATTTCAGAGTTATTACTCAGTAATATATTTTGCATATTTTATCAAATGGGCCGACTAAGAAAGATATTTTTAACTTCAAACTATCGACTGATAAGTTTTTTTGTAAAGAATCCTCGACCACCTATGCCACTAGTCTTCGCCAATGTATGGCATACATTCAGGCAATAACATTTTTGTGTTAAATAATAGCTCTTTATGTAACAAGTACATAATGTAGGACTTTATAGACAAGCCCAGTTTATGGCCGGGCGAGCGAAGCGAGCAAGGCCTATAAAAAGGGCGAGTCTATAAGGTTCAATTATGTAAGAGTTGCATACAAAGCTTTATGTTCGATTTCTAAAATTGGGTAATTATCAGAAAAAAATTAGTTTATAAATTTGACATCTATTCTTGACAGAAGAAGTTGTCATACTTTATTTTACTACTATATACTTTATTTTACTACTACCACTTTATTTTACGAGTACAATAATAAGCCAGTTCACTGCCGCAAAACAATACAATAAACAGTACTTTATAATGCAATCGGACATAAAGTTATTTGTGTATCTGCCAGTCTCGGTCGATTAGTGGTTTGCATGTTTGCTTCATAATCGGAGGTTCGATCCCCGGCCAAGCTGGTAATTTTTCATAGCGGAGAAAAATCAAAAACATGCCTTCTTCTCGGATAGGAAGTAAAACTGTAGGTCCCGTGTGAATGCGATGTTTGGCTCGTTAAAAATTCCTACTGGGAGTGGAATTCCCCCAGATTCGGCTAAATTCTAGTAGGGTCGGCCAAATGATCATAGCAATCGGTGCCATGAGGTACCCCCAGTAAGGTAAGTCCAGTTTATGCCTATAAAAGGGCGAGTCTATAAGGTCCGATTATGTAAGAGTTGCATACAAAGCTTTATGTTCGATTCCTAAAATTGGGTAATTATCAAAAGAAAATCAGTTTATAAATTTGACATCTATTCTTGACAGGAGAAGATTTGACATGTAATATACAGTTGTCATACTTTATTTTACTACTATATACTTTATTTTACTACTGCCACTTTATTTTAGGAGTACAATAATAAGCCAGTTCACTGCCGCAAAACAATACAATAAACAGTACTTTATAATGCAATCGGACATAAATACATTTATAGAATAAGTAAGAGATAGCTATTTTGGAATGTGGGGACAATGCATAATTAGAAGCAAGACTCCATATTACTAGTGAATTACAACTTGTACCTATCGAGATCAATCATGCAAAACTAAAAGATCTTCAAGCCCTTTGTGAAATATTATCTAATCGAAAACACCGTGGTTTCTATGATATTCTGGACACTAATGAAGACCCAGGTGACATTGTCGAGGACAACAACAGCAGTGCTTACACATATTTTTTCTTTCATGCTAGAGATATGAATCTTTTGTTTAAAAAAGTATATATTTTAATTTTTTTTAAATCTGCCAGACCGATATATTCTAATTAAAATGTATCTTATGTTTAATAAAAAAATGACAAATCTGTTTTGCCAATTTTCGTCAAGAACCACCGGTTTTTGGATTGTGTAAGAATGTTTTATAAACTGCACATAAAGTTCCAAATAATAAAAATTCTGGCCTTACATTTGTTTTTGGTTCTCCTAAAGGTTATAGTTTTTTGAAAAAAGACGTGTTTCACATCAACCCTTCAATTGCAATTTATATTTCTTAAAAACTTGAAGAGAAATACATAAAAATTCTTTGATTTACTAAACATCATATTATTTGTCAAATCTTTTTACCACCTTGTAACTTTATTTGGCAGTTAATTGTTATGGATACAATTTATTTATCCTATGGATACAATTGTAGAAACAGTTGTAACCATAGCAAGTAACTTCCACATAAATTTATGAGGAAGCGAAAAGACTGATTCCTCGCCCAAAAACAAACAAACAAACAAACCTGTCCTATTATTACATAATTTTGTCAAATTCCGTGTTTTTAAATTGGCATTAGTGCAAATAGATCCAACCAATCAGCGTCAATTCTCAAGTTGGCCGAACTCTTATAAGTAATATAGAGTGACTAGAAGAAACTAGAGTCACTACATCTAGTCACCTAGGCCGCGCATGTCGATCAGAGTACCGCAAAACGCCGCCATATTGGGACAAAAGGACGAAATTGTTCATTACTTGTATCTGATTGCATTTAATCAAATCCAGGTTTACTTTAAAAGGTTTTTCTTATTCTGAAAAATCAAACCTCTAATACCTCAAATACGTAAAACGTGGTTTTAATTTGTCCATTATTAAAAATCACCCTTCTCTGCCCCAATATGGCGGCGGTTTGCAGTATTCTGATCGACCAGCGCGGACTAGGTGACTGGATGCAGTGACTCTAGAAAAAACCAAGGTCCATTCATGTGTATGTATACCTAGTACACATACATAGGTCATCTCATCAAAGTTTTAGACGGCCATATTTGAGCCCAAGTTCGATCTGTCAGTTTCTGACATAAGTGAACCGCCAAAGTCTTTTTCCCAAAAAATGACTGGTTGTAGTGCACCAAACTGTTCTAGCAACTCCCGAAATGGTGAACGTTTGTTTCTTTTTCCAAAAGATACGAAAATAAGATAAATTTGGTTAGATATGCGTAGCCGTCAGAATTAGAAATTACTGAATACTCAAGATTATGCGAAGTAAGCAAGTTTGAGTCTTAATAAAATTACATGTAAAACTAATATGAATTATTTAAGCATAGATAAAATGTAGTTTTTAGATTACGTACACTCTTTTATTGCCGTTTTACATTTCGACGACATTTAACGGCAACATCTGACGAGAAAGAAGAAAGTAATAACTCGGAATGAACATGAAATTGGAATGGAACATGGAAATAAATTAATAGCGGACGTCAAACGAAAAACCATCAATTTATTATAAACTGCACAAAAGAAATTTGCATCACCTCAAAAGAAACAGAGACACTATTCACTTGAGGTTTAAAAAAATACTGATGTGGCCGCTGGAAATTTTGAAAATGGCAGTATAAATACGATTTGCAGGATAATTTTCAATTACCTACTTAATATATTCTTAATTTTTAGCTGGTTGGAAAGGTTACAAAAGCTTAAAAAATAGTTGCAGCATCCACTTGCATCATACTCCATTCTGTACAGACATTTACAGAAGTTAGATTTTCGTCCACGGCTTTTATATGGCTTTCTGCCATATTTGGATAACAAAACAGAGAAACTCAAATACTGTTTGAGGGGGATACCATTAATAAATTAGTTGTATCACAGTTAAAATATTCGCTTTAGTTGTTATTGTTGTTTTGTTCATATAACTTTTGTTCATATAACTAATAAATCTTTTATAATACTAATAAATCATTTTAGACCATCATTTTTAATGTGTTAATGTTTTCGTGGTTTTATTCAGTAGTAGTAATTAATATTACTCAATAACAGAAGATAATTCAAATGCCTAAAAATATTATTTGTTAATAAGTTAATACTGTTATGTTATGTAAATATTTGATTTGACAAATTCATGACAAATTAAAATTGCCGCCAAAAAGGCGCCATTTTTGAGCCCATTTCAAAAGCCAATAGTGGAAATGGGTGAGATAACCTTTACTTTGGATATAATTATAGATGCATCAATGGACCTTGGAAGAAACTAGAGTCACTGCATCTAGTCACCTAGGCCAGCTGGTCGATTAGAGTACCGCAAACCGCCGCCATATTGGGGCAGAGAAGGGTGATTTTTAATAATGGGCAAATTAAAACCACGTTTTACGTGTTTGACATATTAGAGGTTTGATCTTTCAGAATAAGAAAAACCTTTTATAGTAAACGTGGATTTGATTAAATTCAATACAGAACAAATAATGAACAATTTCGTGCTTCGTTTGCCCCAATATGGCGGCGGTTTGCGGTACTCTGGCCGACAAGCTGGCCTAGGTAACTAGATGCAGTGACTCTAGAAGAAACAGCCTTTAAGCACCATCTACACTGCACAATCTTTACTATGTATTTATTTGAAAATTCTTGTTTCTTGTGAATGTTTGAGATACGGCCAAATTCTGCGATTCAAACAATATTCAATAGCTTTTTATTTTATTATTCATTTTTGGAAAGGAAAAGAAAAATCAAACATAACAAAGTTGAAATTGTTTTTGCTCATTTTTCTGATTAAAACTGTGTTTTAAATCTGAATCCATATGCTCATTTTTGACATTAAAATTTAAGAAGTTAATCTTTATCATGAGGAATAAACTACTGGACCCCTAAAGGACAAGACAGAATATTTATGTGAGTGAGGCAAATGGATCCACATTCACATCAACGGTTCTAGAAAACGGCATTATCAAATAAATATATAATTATGCAGGGTTAGTGTTGTAATGAAAGAACGTTATGAAAACGCTGATGAGAACGTTCGCGCATGATAAAACCGTAACAAAAGAACGTCCTCTTGGGGAGCATAATCAAGCACGTTCACGAACGTTCTCATAATAATTCTCCCGAACTTTTATAATAATACAGCTCATACAAACAAGAGCATTAAAAATCAAAACTAAACGATCTTAATCGCATCCCCACGCAAAATGTACACGTGTTACTTGCAGCTGACGGGAGCATAATCAAGCACGTTTGCGAACGTTCTCAGCATAATTAACATCACGAACGAGCATAAACAAAGACATTAAAAATCGAGAATAAAACCGAAACTAAACGATCTTAAAGCGCATACCCACGCAAAATGTACACGTGTTACTCGCAGCTGCTGTCTGCGTCGGGTGTGACACTTTTATAAGCATAGTTTGCACAATTTATGTCTTTGAAAGGATTGACAAGAAATTTGGGTTACCGCCCGGTAGCATCTCTTTTGTTTTTTTGTTCTGTATATATGAACTATATATCTAATTTAAAATGTATTACTTGTGCTCACTTTTGGGACACTGCTGGGGGACACTTCGCCGACTGGCGGTTTTGGACACTTTAGCGACCGTGGACACTATGCCGACCGTGTTCGCGGTCAGCGTTCGGCAAAATGTCCAGTAGCAAAATTTATTTCAAGGGTCGGTGTAGGTGGAGCTGACGGGTGAGCACGTTTATCGCTCCGGTACTAGCCTGAAGAGCCAGGGACGATCCTAAAGAGTTTTTTTTGGAGGGAGGTAATCTTGAAATTGCCAACTTATTACGATGAAAATACCAACTACTAGTAAGAAAATATTTTTATTTGTACCTAACATTATATGAAGCAAAATTAGTATTTTACACAAATCTTATTTTTATTTAAAACTCCCCGTGTATGCATGGCAATTAGATTAAATTTAAAAAAATAAATTGTTTTGGACACATTTTCTTATCTCATTTTTCTCAAATTGTGAAATTGCCAACTCTCGCTCAAAATTATCAACTTTGAGGGGGTAGCTTCCCCTGCTATCCCCTCCCATGGGTTCGTCCCTGTGCAGAGCTAGTAGAGTATGGATAGTATCTCTCTCCCACCAGTGAGTTACTGGTAGCATTGTGACATGTAGGCAATGCGCGCTAATTGAGCGTATCTCAATTCATGCTTCGGCATGTCTAAAGGCGGGACGGAACTCCCTCAATATCATACAACGATAAAACATCAAATACCTAAGTACAATTTTTACGGCTTATTGTATATTAACAGGTAATAGGCTAAAAGTTCGCTGTAGAGGGGAGTGATATCCTTTCAGAGACAGCTATGCCTCACGATGTCCGCGGTAGGCGAAGTGTCCTGGAAGACATAAACGTGCATAACTGAGCTTCTAATCTAAATATAATGGGACGTATTCACATGCCATCATTAAAGGTGTCTCTAACAAAAGTTCTAATTAAAATCAACAAAAAAATGTATAGATAGCTTTATCTTGTTCTAATAAGTAGAAAAAGATTAGAATTGGTCACTATGGTAAATTAAACACGTTATTAACTTAATAGTGAGATGTGAATACGGCTCAACGAGTTTCATATTTTCCAATTTTCTAATACTACATTACTTTTCAACACGTTACCTTCCAACAGTCAAATTAACTACAACTAGCATTATAAATGAGAAGAAGACAATTGGAGAAATTCGAACATTTTCAGTATTTTGAGAACATTTCAAGAACTTTTAAAATTATCCTTATTTTGGGTATATCTTTGCAAGTTAAAGGTATATTCTCCAGTCCTGCTCACTTTTGAGGGTTTATTCTCGTTTGTGCTCCGTGAATATTCTCCAAAAATAAATGCTCAAGCATTTTCCAACACTATGCAGGGTATTTACATCTATCACATATTTCCTTCTTAAAATGTACCGTAAAGTGGGGTTGATTTGAACAATTTTGTTTTGTTCCGCTAAAGAAGATAATAATGGAGTATTTTTGGTAATCTGTTATTTATTTCTAAAAAAAATATACAATGGCATACATAACTTGTCCGTTGCAGTACTTTGATTAGGCAATACATATTGCAGGTACCAATGCAACTAAGATTACTTAAATAATTTATATGGTTACTCTGGATCAGAGATTTATTTTGATAAACAAATGATGTCAAATTTTAATTAATAAATTCAAGTGCTTCAATTAATAAGTGCTTCATCTGAAAATAAAACAGGAGACCTTCATCTAATGTAATTTGTCTTCTCACAAACTCGTTTTCTTTAAGATCTTGCACTAAAGTAACATGATATGGTTAAAGTTTTATTGGCCTGCAAAATACCTTGAACTTGCACAACTTATTCCAAGTTGTCAGCTTAATTGCCTTTGACTAGCACGAACATTTTCATTTACAGCCTGTATAAGTGCAAGCTCTTTTACTCGTGGGTTATTCTTCTTCCTCACTTTCTTCTAGTTAACGAATACTGCCCACGTTCCCTTAAAGTTGATTCTAAACATTTGAAGATTTTTTTTGCTTGGAACGTTTTTTTTGAAAATCGTTTTCTGTAAAATCTTACCACTGCTTGCATATTTTTATCACATTCACCATACATATCGAATCAATTTTTTCACTATTTGAGAACATTTTAAATCACTCTTGATCTGATGTAACTTTGAGTACTTCTTAAGATAGTTGTCATGCAAATTTACTTTTATTAGAAATTGTCTGAATTTTATCAGATTTTAAGGAAAACGGAAATATGAAGTAAAATACCTTTTACACTTTTCAGAAAAACTTCAAATGTGTCCTTCATTGTTTGGCATATTGCAACAAGCCTTTAATTGTTTATCTAAAACTTTTTTCAATAAATTTTTCCCTTATGCTGCAACTAACTAGACATATTTTGTTTTCAATAATTTAACATTCAAATCATTTTGATGGATTTGACATTAGACAATTATGTTATGCAGGTGCCACGTTTCGTAGAGCGTCAAATACATCTTAAAGTTGATTGGTTGAGTAAGGATATTCAATTTGGAAAGTTTAATTTCAAATGTGGTAAATATATTGTTTAATACTGTTCATAAATAATTAGATTACTTTTAATTAATTATTGTATGTTTACGTTATTAAATAACACATAAATGTTCTAATAAAGAGATATTTAAAAATCTAGTAAAACATTTAAGGTAATAGAAAGATCTTTTAGGTTTGACTATTCCAACTGAGGACACCACTGATGTCGTTTTAGAAATTTCTAGCAGTCTCATACCTTGAACTGGAGGTTGATGCAGCTGTAGAAGAGAATAATATCAAAACTTGATTTTCTGTCCACTAACAAAAACCTGTGACCTTGTCACAACCCGCTGCACATATTTGAAAATTCAACAAAAGTGACTGATTTTTAACATGATATTGAATTAATCTAGCAGTTTGCCTTAGTATAACTTTTTAATATATTTATAAATGACCTAAGTAAAGTTTTATTAGCTAATAAATTATTTTACGCAGACAATTTAAAATTTTTTACTAAAATTTCCTCTGTAGCAGATTGTCTAAAATTACAAACGGATCTTGACACTTAATGAATGGTGCAAATCTAATAAGCTTTCTTTAAACATATCCAAATGCAAAACTATGTCTGTTACCAGAAAAGATACTCTCTCGTTTCACTATAACATCAATGGCCATCCATTAATACGTGTGTCTCTAACAACAGATCTTGGTGTCATTTTCGATGAAAAGTTAACATTCAAGGCACACTTGTCTAAGGTAAATACAGACTGCATGAAGATGTACAGTTTTATAGTTAGAAACTGTAGTAACTTTCGTGAATTACAATCCCTTAGAACGTTATACTTCAGTTTAATTAAATCCAAAATTGATTACGCACTGCTTATTTGGTATCCATATTACGTCAGTGGCCAAGTAGTTATTGAACGTATTCAAAAGAAGTTTTTAAAATATCTTTATTTTAAAGAATTCAATGTTTATCCGGACCGCAATATTTGCTATACATCCTTAT
This sequence comes from Agrypnus murinus, assembly GCA_929113105.1. NCBI lineage: Eukaryota > Metazoa > Arthropoda > Insecta > Coleoptera > Elateridae > Agrypnus > Agrypnus murinus. Next base: position 36,874,827 of record OV816028.1, on the reverse strand, counting down.
TAGAAAGGTACAACTTTGTAGACCTGTACAGAAATAGATTGTACTACTGTTCTATCATTTTTATACAAAATCTTAAATAATTTCATAGATTGCAGTGAAGTTCTATCACAAATAAGTATTGCTGTTCCCAGGCCTAGCTCCAGATATTTCCCAGCGCTTTCCTGTTCTATTGCAAAAACCAATATTATGTTAAATTCTCCTGTTTACGTTATGTCTAAAACATTTAACTGCTTAAGTCAGGAGGTAGATATATTTCACTGTACATTAAAGGTACTGCTAGACACTTCCAAAACTTTTTTCGAATCTCGTCATACAACAACACTTATCTGAGCTTATTTCAGCAACTTCAAATTAAACAGTGATGTGTTATGTATAAGCGCATTTACCATTATGAAGTATTTATATCATTAAATGTTTTAATGTTAGTTAATTGCATATCCATTTGTGTAGTTTATTTGATTTGTTTGTCCTGTAATTGGGTTTGTACCTGTTGGACAATAAACTATTATTATTATTATTATTATTAAACCAAAGTGTACTTCACTAAGTGCAAGGAAGATTTCAAACAAGTGCAAAATGTATACTATTTTTTTTTTCGTTCAGAAAAATACATCGGTGATAAATTTATTTAAAAACTCAAATTTTTTACAACAAAACAACAGAAAACATTTCCTTGGTTTCCCTCATCGATTTTTTTAATCGCAGAGAACTTTGACGTGATCTGCCACCCTTAAGGGAATCAAGTCAAATTTTGGGCATGATTACACAACAATTACCTTAATTTATTAATTAAAATTTGACATCATTTGTTTATCAAAATAAATCTCTGATCCAGAGTAACCATATAAATTATTTAAGTAATCTTAGTTGCATTGGTACCTGCAATATGTATTGCCTAATCAAAGTACTGCAACGGACAAGTTATGTATGCCATTGTATATTTATTTCTAAAAAAAATATACAATGGCATACATAACTTGTCCGTTGCAGTACTTTGATTAGGCAATACATATTGCAGGTACCAATGCAACTAAGATTACTTAAATAATTTATATGGTTACTCTGGATCAGAGATTTATTTTGATAAACAAATGATGTCAAATTTTAATTAATAAATTAAGGTAATTGTTGTGTAATCATGCCCAAAATTTGACTTGATTCCCTTAAGGGTGGCAGATCACGTCAAAGTTCTCTGCGATTAAAAAAATCGATGAGGGAAACCAAGGAAATGTTTTCTGTTGTTTTGTTGTAAAAAATTTGAGTTTTTAAATAAATTTATCACCGATGTATTTTTCTGAACGAAAAAAAAAATAGTATACATTTTGCACTTGTTTGAAATCTTCCTTGCACTTAGTGAAGTACACTTTGGTTTAATAATAATAATAATAATAATAGTTTATTGTCCAACAGGTACAAACCCAATTACAGGACAAACAAATCAAATAAACTACACAAATGGATATGCAATTAACTAACATTAAAACATTTAATGATATAAATACTTCATAATGGTAAATGCGCTTATACATAACACATCACTGTTTAATTTGAAGTTGCTGAAATAAGCTCAGATAAGTGTTGTTGTATGACGAGATTCGAAAAAAGTTTTGGAAGTGTCTAGCAGTACCTTTAATGTACAGTGAAATATATCTACCTCCTGACTTAAGCAGTTAAATGTCTTAGACATAACGTAAACAGGAGAATTTAACATAATATTGGTTTTTGCAATAGAACAGGAAAGCGCTGGGAAATATCTGGAGCTAGGCCTGGGAACAGCAATACTTATTTGTGATAGAACTTCACTGCAATCTATGAAATTATTTAAGATTTTGTATAAAAATGATAGAACAGTAGTACAATCTATTTCTGTACAGGTCTACAAAGTTGTACCTTTCTAATAAGGATGTATAGCAAATATTGCGGTCCGGATAAACATTGAATTCTTTAAAATAAAGATATTTTAAAAACTTCTTTTGAATACGTTCAATAACTACTTGGCCACTGACGTAATATGGATACCAAATAAGCAGTGCGTAATCAATTTTGGATTTAATTAAACTGAAGTATAACGTTCTAAGGGATTGTAATTCACGAAAGTTACTACAGTTTCTAACTATAAAACTGTACATCTTCATGCAGTCTGTATTTACCTTAGACAAGTGTGCCTTGAATGTTAACTTTTCATCGAAAATGACACCAAGATCTGTTGTTAGAGACACACGTATTAATGGATGGCCATTGATGTTATAGTGAAACGAGAGAGTATCTTTTCTGGTAACAGACATAGTTTTGCATTTGGATATGTTTAAAGAAAGCTTATTAGATTTGCACCATTCATTAAGTGTCAAGATCCGTTTGTAATTTTAGACAATCTGCTACAGAGGAAATTTTAGTAAAAAATTTTAAATTGTCTGCGTAAAATAATTTATTAGCTAATAAAACTTTACTTAGGTCATTTATAAATATATTAAAAAGTTATACTAAGGCAAACTGCTAGATTAATTCAATATCATGTTAAAAATCAGTCACTTTTGTTGAATTTTCAAATATGTGCAGCGGGTTGTGACAAGGTCACAGGTTTTTGTTAGTGGACAGAAAATCAAGTTTTGATATTATTCTCTTCTACAGCTGCATCAACCTCCAGTTCAAGGTATGAGACTGCTAGAAATTTCTAAAACGACATCAGTGGTGTCCTCAGTTGGAATAGTCAAACCTAAAAGATCTTTCTATTACCTTAAATGTTTTACTAGATTTTTAAATATCTCTTTATTAGAACATTTATGTGTTATTTAATAACGTAAACATACAATAATTAATTAAAAGTAATCTAATTATTTATGAACAGTATTAAACAATATATTTACCACATTTGAAATTAAACTTTCCAAATTGAATATCCTTACTCAACCAATCAACTTTAAGATGTATTTGACGCTCTACGAAACGTGGCACCTGCATAACATAATTGTCTAATGTCAAATCCATCAAAATGATTTGAATGTTAAATTATTGAAAACAAAATATGTCTAGTTAGTTGCAGCATAAGGGAAAAATTTATTGAAAAAAGTTTTAGATAAACAATTAAAGGCTTGTTGCAATATGCCAAACAATGAAGGACACATTTGAAGTTTTTCTGAAAAGTGTAAAAGGTATTTTACTTCATATTTCCGTTTTCCTTAAAATCTGATAAAATTCAGACAATTTCTAATAAAAGTAAATTTGCATGACAACTATCTTAAGAAGTACTCAAAGTTACATCAGATCAAGAGTGATTTAAAATGTTCTCAAATAGTGAAAAAATTGATTCGATATGTATGGTGAATGTGATAAAAATATGCAAGCAGTGGTAAGATTTTACAGAAAACGATTTTCAAAAAAAACGTTCCAAGCAAAAAAAATCTTCAAATGTTTAGAATCAACTTTAAGGGAACGTGGGCAGTATTCGTTAACTAGAAGAAAGTGAGGAAGAAGAATAACCCACGAGTAAAAGAGCTTGCACTTATACAGGCTGTAAATGAAAATGTTCGTGCTAGTCAAAGGCAATTAAGCTGACAACTTGGAATAAGTTGTGCAAGTTCAAGGTATTTTGCAGGCCAATAAAACTTTAACCATATCATGTTACTTTAGTGCAAGATCTTAAAGAAAACGAGTTTGTGAGAAGACAAATTACATTAGATGAAGGTCTCCTGTTTTATTTTCAGATGAAGCACGCTTTTCTAATAATGGTAGTTGTGACCTGGCATAATTGTCAGTACTATGCCCAAGAACATCCGCACTGAATTAAAATCAATCATTTTTAAATATGTAGTATATTAAAGTATTGGTTTCATAAGACACATTTTTAGCATCATACTTTTTCCGTTTCTGGAAAAGTCATTTATGTAGCCAGATTGAGATTTAGTATTGTTTAGTTTCCTCTTCATCAGAGCCCAGTAATGCTCGATTGGCCAGAGCTCAGGACAATTTGGTGGGTTAGAATCCTTAGGGACAACTTTAATGTTGTTACTGGAATAAAATGCTGCAGTTGCTTAATTATGTACAGCTACACTTAAATGCCGATTTATTTAATGTATCGTTCAATAAATTTAAGTTTAGTGTTAATAAGTTTTATACAAATAGTGCCTTTGCTTAAGCTGCCATTAACAGTTATATTCTTCCCTGGTGTAATGAGAGCTCCTGGTATTATGGGGTATTTAATTTGCTTTCTAAAAATGATACATAAAACAACACGTACTTGCGTGTAACTAATCATTATATAGAATTTGTCTTTAGAATTAGTTACCTCTCGTTTATTAATGATGTTAAGTTAAATTGATAATTTGAATTCTCTCTTGTAATTAGGAATTGTAATTGACACTGCCTGTTTGTGTGTTTTTAAAAATAAATAAAAAACTCTTACGCCAATCTCTCGCAGTGACATGTAGCCAAATCTTATCAAAAGAAGACGGAATTATTGTGCGAAATTTATAAATGGAAGCAATCTCTTTTTTAAATACTCTTCAACATAAATGGATTCAGTCATAATGAATGTATCACTTTTTAGACCACACATGTATATTATGGCCTGCCATATCAAAAATCTTTTGAGATATTTGCTAGCTTTTCTGGTCTTAAACTGTTCAGCAACATTTCTAACTTTGTGAAGATACATAAAATTCCTGGCCTGGTATTTGACACAAATTGTCTACATAATAAGTTGTGTCATCCATAACGCAACAATCAAACTTTGTGAAAAAGTTGTTGTACAAATTTCTTGCTTTAGTTTTTGCTGATGTTCAAACTTTAATGAGAAGAGTGAAGTCAAAGGTTCTCCATTTCTGGTATACATTCCATGTATGTTTAAATTTCAAACAAGAATAAATATGTTTAAAACATACGATTTGTTTTTTCAACTGTTGAAAGCCTGCTAAACTTTTTCTCTGAACCACACCTTAAGTTTAAATTATTTTATGTTTCATTTGCATATTAATTGTTGTTTATACCTGTGATATGAACTATATAAACAACTGCATAACACCGAGGACATTATAAGCGGGCGTTATAATCTATAACGCCCGCTCATAGTTTATTCTTGCAATTGGAGTCGGCGTTAGTGAATAGTAATTTGAATCATTAGGGCAGATACTATATATGTTTGCGTACAAGTGTGTGCTACACAAAACTGACGAGTATTTGCATCGTAGTTTCTGGGCACGTGAGCCACTAATTCGTTTGTGTCAACTTCTGCAGAAATTTCCTAGACAAAATTAACTTATTCTTTAGATGGCATTAGGGGTGCTATTAGGACCTTTTTTGTTTTCATGTTGGTGACAACAACAAAATGTCACGTCTCTGTTTGACTTTTGTAAATTTAGTAAAAGTTGTAACCATCCGATAATCGTAATATTTCTAGCTTTATAAATATACAGGGTGCGGAGAAAGTCCCGAAACGGTCAAATATCTCGAGACATACACGTAAGATTAGAAAAACAAAAAACACGTCTTAAATATTTTTCAATATATTCACGAAACATTTTAGATTATTATTAACATTAATTATTATTATGAAAAGAAATAATTAACCGCAATGGTGATACAATTGTGTAACATTGCACTTGGCAGTTCAAATGAAACAGGTTAAATGTCTGCTTCACTAACACAGTAACAAGTGTATGTGTCACGTGCAGTTATGGTAACCGTATTTTTGCTGCGAGAAGGGTATCTTACTGATGCAGCAAAAGTTTGTTTAGAAATCTGCATCACTTAAGATTTTCTATGCGAGAGTTGCGTGTGTCGCGCTTGCCATTTCTTTCTGTGATATGTAGGTACTTAATAAATGTATTTTTTGCATGGATTATTTTAAAAATGTTTATTTAGTTTAGTAATTCATTTTTTATTTTTTCTAGCTCATAAAATTAAGAAAATATGGATTCTAATATTCTAAAAGAGTAGTAATTAGTAAAAATGGAGATTTTACAAGAAAACGTTGGTGAAGCAGCATGCCACCTGCGTCATGCGACGAGCCACCGCTGTCACAGTTTGAAAGCTTCCCTCAAGTCTTATAGGACTAGCCAATACTTCTCAAAACATTCTTACTGCTTAAGTTTGCCTCGATTAGTACCACGTGTGCAAAATATTGAACTAAAATCCGATAAGTTAATCAAGAAATTAATCAGCCGCATGATCAACACCTGAAAAACAATACGGACCAGGATGAAGCTTAAACGGTATGTATACTCATTTGGAGCACCATGTGCTTCTATTTACCTACAACCATCTCAAGCATGTGATTTCTGATGACTAATTTGTTCATTTCATTGTTAGATTATAGCAGAATATCCCTCAATACAAGCTAAATAATTTAGTAAGCAAATGGCCAGTTTCACATAGCTTTTTTAAGTTCTGATTAACTTGATTGTGATTAAATTTGAAATTTAGAAATATAATTGGATAAAATTCAAGGTCTGTTAAATCTCAGTCAATGAAATTTCTGAATTTCATGAAAAAATCAACCATATAAGTAATACTTCTAAGCCATTTTAAAAAGAATATTTATCCTATGTTAGCGGCCAATATTTATGTCTATAATATATAAATACTAGTGGATCACCTTAAATTAATAATTTTTTACCTAAATGCCATGCTTCTTTACAATATTTCTCCGCTTGTTTAAAAATCCCTTTTTGCAAATAAATAAGGCCCAAATTTGCAGTAACAACACCTAAATGTGACTTATCCTCCAATTTATTTCCTATTGATAGAGCTTCTAACAAACATCCTTGTGCACCTTCTATATCACCAGCTCTCAAACAAGTGATACCCAAGTCATTAAGCAGCAACATGCTTTGTTCCGATTCTTTTCCTTTTGTCTCTGTACAAGCATTATAGGCTTCTTGAAGATGTTTTAATGATTTCTCTACTTCACCCCTATCTAACAAAAATTGTGCATACCAATCTTGTATTACACTATACAACATTTTAGCATCATATTCAACATTTTTCTTTTTATCGATTTGATTTAAACACCAATTATATCCCATGTCAGCTTTTTCTTCTTCGGCTTTCAAGTGACATATCCTTGCAAGTTTTAAACTGATATGTATCACCTAAAATTAAATAAATCTTAAAAGCAGTCCCAAAATTTAAATCTGATGATACTTATACCTTCAAATCATCTTGGGTGATACCTGTGCTCAGCAACCTCTGTAAGACACTTATAAATAATTTTTCAGCCTTATCAAGTTGATAACGATCAAAAGCAACATTAGCCATTAGGTCATAACAATATGTAATACCTTGTTCACTTTGTTGTTGTTGTGCTAATCGTAGTGCAATGTGTAATAGCTGCTCAGCTTTGTCATACTGTTCTCGGTTTCTAGACAACACTGCACGTTTAAGTATCATTATTAATTCTGATTCTTTTTCTTCATCTTCATCGAAACCTAACCATCCTATTATACTTAAAGCAAGTAAAGATGTTGTAGGTAAACGTTTGGAACTAGAACATTTTCTTGGATATACTGAAAGTAAGCTGTATAACCTAACATTTTGTACAAGTGGTATCGGATATAATTTAACTGATGGATTTACATAATATTGTCGTAAAAAGCATTTATTACAATTCGATACAAATTTAAGTACTCTATACAATTTCAACATCTTTAAACAATAATATTATTTAACAAAAATCTTTTTTGCCATAAGTAAACACAAAAATTGCCAACAGATGTCCCCCCAAAAACCTTGAAAATTTAAATCCTATTATGGCGGTTAAATCAATAATTATGAGAATATAGATACCATCTTATCATTTAATCGAGTTGACTTAACATATGATAATTTAGTGGCTGCTCAAGATTCTTGCATTTAATTTTGATTTATTTTTTTAGTCGGAGCTATGACTACCGCATTCACAATTGCAATAATCATTAGGATCAAAATCACCCTCATCCCAATCATCCATCATTTCTTCTTCGCTTAAGTTTCCTGAAGCTCGACGTTGATGACATCTTCTAGGTCGTGGCTCAATAGTGACTTTTTTGGCGTTCGGACATTGTGCTACCCCGAACGATGGGAATACCTTTCTTATAGTTCTTGTCCAGAATTTCTTAGTACGTTCTACAGCATCGCAAAAGAAAACTCTTGGGCCACACACCCTAAATAAATGCATGTAATAAAGTAAATAATCTATAGAAAGATATAACAATAAAGACTAATGGCATATGCAGAAGTATGGGGCTTGGAGGCCGAACCATTAACAGCAATGATAATTGCTGGGCAAGCTATTTTGCTATATGTGTCAAGTGTGTCGTAGGAAAAATAGCCACGAATAAGTTTTCGCCGTGTTTATTCTAATAGTCCTCAATACTTATATTGAGTCCTCAATAAATGTTAGTTTTTGAGCGTGCGAAATTATTGATTATGTTATATAGCGTTTTCAACATGTTGCGCTATTGCGCACCGAGTTGTAGGTACCGAGTATATCTATTCGTTTTCCACGTCCTATTCTGTATCTTAACGTTATATTACATTATGTGTAGTAACATTATATTATCTAACATGGTCTTATAATGGCCGTTATGAAAAGCTTATTCTGTAAAGTGTATGTTCACGGTCCCTGTAGCGCAACAGCAGAAGCGGATGTTTTTAGGTTTATGTAGTAGAATAAAAGGTCAGGTTTGTGATCTTTACATTTGATCTTTATTTCATTTGTTGTGATTTTAGTTGTTAAGTGTGTAGCAACGTAGTGATGGGAAATTCCCGGAATTTATTTTATGAGGAATTTTCCTGGAAATATATCTGGGAATATTCCCAAACTTCCCACTTTATCAAGAATTTATATTTTGATTTTAAAAAGGTCCAACATAGAGAAATTGTTCGAAAAAAAGTTCAATTCACTACATGTCAATATACATCAAAGATAAATTTACATTAACACGTTAAATTAACGCTAGAACCGGCTACATGTTGGTAACAGGTCTTATAATAATAGTCCCCTTTTACAGGCCATGAAGGACCATTGGGATTCCAGCCGTTCGGTACTCAAGGGTGGTAAAATGGCTAGCTTTACGCACCAACCGCCTATTATTACCCCAGGAAGTAATTTCCCAGGTACTCATTTTCACAGGCTAAGTCGACCTGGAAGTCTTAGATATTTAAAAATTCCAATGTATCACTCCTGGGATTCGAACCCAGGACCTCAAGATTGGTAGTCAAGTGCCATACCCACTGAGCGACCATGGCTTCTAACAAGTCTTAGCTTGCAAAATTATATTAGGCAGCGTACGTTTTGACGTGCGTTTACTTGCGTTTCACTTACTGGAGTATAAAAAATAAATTTCCATTTTTCTGGAATTTATCGGTGATTTTTATAAATTCCCAAAATAAATTCCCGGCGGGGAATATTCCTCATCGGGAATATTCCCGTCGCCCATCACTAGTAGCAAGTGAATGTTATTATTAAGTAAGGAGTTAATTAAATTAATTTCAAAAAACGTACATAAAACTACATAAAAAGTTCATTTAATATTATTAAATCCATATTATTACCTACATGTAATAATATAGTCAGGGATTCATCCTGCTAGGAGGATATATTATGGCAATTCAATATACAACAGCAATCACGTACGGTAGAGGTGACAATGTAAGCGAGAGTACACGCTTGGCAGTACCGCTGCACTATCCTCATAGTTAGATGAACTTTTCTGTATATACAACGAGCCAAAAGTCTCTGAGAGTTTCTTTATAATTGCACTGTTTTTCAAACTATCTAACCCTTAAATCTTCCATGTTACGACGATAACGGCAAGCCGAAAGCAGCCGTAACGTAACAGTCATTATAACACATCATATGTTATTCAACAACTGTTAGCTTACATCGCTGAAAGATGCAGAATAACCGTCGTATGCAACGTAACGCTTACTGTTCCATAACATGTATGTTATAAGATACAGAATAGGACCATTAGGGAGCGCGCGATATCATATAAAGACAAAATGGAAAACGATAATTCTATGGAATTCTTTATTGAAAATATAAAAAACCAAACGTACGTACGCTACAAGACGTACGTAAAAAGAATAAAGTATGGGATTCTTTTGCCGAAATTATGCTAACATAAACAACTGGTAAGCAGTTAAAGTAAAGCAATAGTACTTCCTCTTCAAATTGCTCATCGCCAAACATTTTCTAACCTTTCTGTAAAACGCTATCGCGGTGGTGTAGGCACCGACGAGATCGCCACCGCTATCGCTGCGGTGTGTTCGCCACTTTAACTTTTCAGTGGGCAGTTTTCCACCTAGCACATGGCTCAACCGCAGTTCGGTCGTAGTGCGCAATTTTCATCATTGTGGGCAGGCCTCAGTTCTATTGAGTGCACTTTGTCTTGAGCGTAATAGATCACCATAGTAAACACAACAGCGAAGTTGAATTAATAGAAACATTTAATAAATAAAACGCAAACTCTGTGAAAAGTTAAAAATCATATGCAGGTTCTACAAATGATGCTCCGATGCTTGGACGCTGTGTTTAAATCGTTCTTGACAGCTCGTCCGGACAATAACACCTCGAGCTGCTCTATGGCAGGTGAGCTTGGACATTTTTAGTTTTATAGTGCGCACTGTTGTGGCAGAAAGCGGAAAGCGCCATTGAATCGAATTGAATCTCCCACGTATCTCATGACTTCCTAGATTTTCTTATTTATCTGATAAGCGATTAAAGAAGTTGAGCACGTATAGGACACGATAATGGCCTTTTTATATCGGATGCGTCTCTATTTACTGTCAGTCTGAAAATTCGAAAGTAATTCAAAATTATTAAAAATTTGGATAACTTTCCAAAAATCTGTTCTTTTTGCAAATTATGTGATGTGTGACTAAATGTGTGTGAATCACAAAATCTTTCCAACCAATCATTACTACAGACTAAAAAGGTAACAAATACATTCAATGGCCACTGCATTTTGTAGATAAAAGATTAAAAGTTAGTATGGAATAAAAATCTGCGCTGAAAGTAGGTCGACTAAATTATAGTGGGACGGGTATATCATAAAGGCAACGATCGATCGACACGTCGCCATAAACAAGAATACATGTATTTTCTAACCACTGTCCGCGATGGATTACTCTTCACAAAACCACCAGCAAATTAGTTAAGAGCGTTTAAGAGTAATATTTGTATTGTTTCAACACATAGGATTGGGAAAGTTTTCAACCTCTGTAAACCTTACCTGAGTATGCCACTAGTGAAGAAAATAGAAAATAAAACATCTTCTTACATTAGTAGTCTAAAATCTACCATACGCGTAGCGTGGACTATACTTAGAAAAAAGAAAATGCTCAGTGAATAACTAGCTAGTAGCAATGTCGAAGGCCATTTGAACACATCTAGAGCATCACAAATTACCGAACAACTGTAACCATATTTGTATGCTGTATCCGTTACAAAATCTGTAATTTTTGGTAAAAACGATATGAAGCCAATTTCAAGTGGAAACCAAAAGTTGTTCATTATAATTTCCATTAATAACATAGACACTGCAAACTTTAAGACACTTATTTCTGGAAAAATTATATAAAAGATTTGTCTAATTACCTCTATCATTATTTCGGCGCAAGCATACAACCTGCGAAGAGAACATGGTCTTAGTTCTATGTCCCATAACAGAAAGAATACTCCAAGTAAAAATATAACGTATGATAGGTAAGGCAAGCAGTCCAAAGTTTTTGGTGTTGTGAATATAAAAATGCCCAAAGAATTTAATACAAATGCCAGAAAAACAGGGAGACACCGACCCATTTTGAAATGCCTATATCTATGAAATCATTTGGAATTTTGATATGACATCTGTTGAACAACTTATACTCCTTTTTGTTTTTACCGCAACCTCTTCGATTTGAGAGATAAACGTCTTTTATTATACGACCGTTCGTGAGGTGCGGGAAGTCAGCCGCACATTCTTTTGAAACTAAGGCTCATAATACACCAACATTTAGCGCTCAATTAGCGCCGTCCTCTAAGACACAGAAATTGCAACGCGGCCAAGTTCACATGAAACTATAGTACAACCAAAAAATAAAGAAAATAAACCGGAGTGAATCTAGCAGGCGAAGCCTAGCAGTCGGAGTTGATTGTGAACGAGCCTTGCTCCCAAATTGTTAAATTTAGACCACGACCTTCTAGATTTCACGAGACGAAGTCTCTTATCCGGCCTGCGCGCTCCATTAGTTCAAGTGTTTCTCCGCTGGCGCCACCAAACACGAAAATGCGGAAACGGATATATAACACGTAAACGCAATTTCAAACTACGCTAACTTCGCGCGCTTTTATACTTTTTGTCGGTTTTGCGCGTATCGTCAATAAATTATATTTTCCTAATCTTTTAAGGCAGTTTTCTTTATTTTTTAATATAATTACGTTATTTCCTTATTTGTTTAAATTTTCGTAGTTTTGTTGCTGTTTTTTCGTTCACTTTAGTAATGGCAAACACTAGCAGAAACAAGTATAACTGCCGCAATGCAATGTGTAACAGTACTGATCCTACAATATCATTTCATGAATTTCCTTCAAATTATACCTACCTTACGAGAAAAATGGTTTCAAATCTTACGTTGGGGTTATGGACACCAACACTCAACAGCAAAATAATATATACTTCTTTATTTCGACAGATCAACAATTACAGATACCTGAAAGAGTCAATTTCTACATCGAACTTCCTAAAAATATAACAGAATTAATAAAAGAACTCCAAACCTTATCTATGCATCTCGATTGCGAATTCTTTCAGCATCTGTAGCCCTTCTGGCAGGATACATTGCAAAAAAACTGAAGCAAGGATTGAATGTCAATAGCCTATTAGATTCTCTGTTAGCTGCCTCGTGTTCAAATTCACTGATAGGATTTGTAAATCTTCAAAACAGAGGTGCCTTAAAATACTCCACTAGAAGATTTACACTTTTAATCAACCAAATAATCGAACTTGTAATACATATTGTAGAACATTTACCTGGAGAATGTAATCCGTCTAATATTCTAACATCACTAGGTATTTCTAACTCCAATTGCTTTTTCACAGTTTTTGGTTTGCCACGACCACAAGCAGGAACTTAGTAATATAATTCTTTAAAAATTGCTAAAACCTTGTTTGGCAAACAGAAACATTGCAAAAACGTGAACAGATAATGTACTTACTGCTCACTATCTCTATATCCTAAATCCAGCTCACGGGAAGTTATAAAATTGTAATTTCAATAATGTTATTGAACTTGTAAATTAATTTTAATAACATAATTAATTTAATTATATAAATTTATTTAATTAATTCGCAAAATATTTACGTAAACATGCAATGCTTGACATTTGTAAGGGTTATCTAACCTATATATCTTCAAGTGACAAATAAACATCAGTGTGTCAGCTAGCGCCAAAACGGCGAAATTTTGCTTTTTCTCAGAAACAAAGTTGCTATGGGAAATCGTAAAAGTGCCCAGGCCGGATAAGAGACTTCGTCTCGTGAAATCCAGAAGGTCGTGATTTAGACAGTTTAAAATAAAAAAATAGGCATTGCAATCTGTCAAAGTTTTAAAAGGTTTTTCACAACTGCAATTGTTAATTATTAAACTACTATTAATAAATATTAATTGGAGTTGTGAAATTTTTTTAAAGCAGCACACTTTTGCGGCTGCTAGATTCACTCCGCTTTAGTTTCTTCATTTTTTGGTTTAAGTATAGGCCATCTTTTTACACAACTTTAGTTTTTAACTTGCTCTGAATTTGCGCTTACCAATGCCGTTATCGTTTTTAAGAATTGTTGCCTTTTTTAGAGAAAAAAATTTTGTCTTCTTTTATTACCGAGAAGTTGGCTGCACCTTTCTTCCGAAATCTTCTATTCCTAAGATCAATGTTTAGTGCCGAGTTTTAGGGACGCCAAAAAGGTACATTTTGGGGACGGCGCTATATTAGCGCCGTTGATTTCGAATGGATATCCTTCAAATTCTTTGAAGTTGAGACAGGTCAAAAAAAGGTACATTTTTGAACGGCGCTAGTTGGCGCTATATTAGCGCCCTCGATTACGTATGGATGTCCTTCAAATTCTTGAAAAGTTGTGATAGGTTAAAAAGTGGTACATTTTTGGACTCCGTAATTGGGGACATATATAAAAACACGAAAAGAAAATTCAACAGAACAAAACAAACACAGCTGTCTGTAGAATTATGTAGATCTTTTAAGTTAAAGTAACAATTCAAAATATTTGTTTTATTTCTAGCAAATAAAAAGTACCAAAATTAGTAGTAGTAAATTTAAGGATACATGAGACGAAAAATTAAAATATATGAAACCCTCGAGAGTCGGCCGGTTAAAAGAATTCTTTTTTTATAAGAAATTGCGGCCTGAAAACAGGGTTTTGCTATATCAATAATTAGAAATTATAAAAATGATATTAAACAATGTCAAATGAACTTTTTATAATTATTTATGTACCAAAGGCGTTTGGATGATTATAATGACAGGAAGGCTATTCCAGCCTGATGGGCGCGAGGGATGAAAGTCGCCCATGGGCATTATCATCTAGTAAGCTCGTGGTGCATATAATTATTTGCGGTTGCATAGTGGTCTGCTCACTGGTCGGAGCGAGGTTGCCTATCCACCCTCTACTAGCTATCCAGGCTAGTACCGGAGCGATTGACTTAACACGTGCTCACCCGCCGGCACCCTCCCGTCCTCTTTCATACGGGGCTAACTACCTCGTCCAGCAATAGGACTATTCCCCCAACTTAACTCAGTTGAATGGAGAGAGCCCTCCAGTCCTCTTTCATACCTTCATAAGCTCCTCCCCGAGACAGGGGTTGGGGCCACTGCCCGATCGAATCCAACCTCAATTGTGGCAGGACTTGGTTTTTAAATGGTTTTGCCACCCCGATCTACCAAATTATAGGCTTGGTGGGCCCTCGACAGAGCTTCGTTTAAGTCTACACGTTATAGACTCCCAGTGTGCACCCGTTAGGGTGAAGCTGTCTTGATTGTGAGAGGCTATGTATTCGCTTCAACTCTCCTTAAGTGTAATGACTTTCAGAGCTTCTCCCAACCGCTGTACCCGGCTGCAGTCCGGATCATAGGGTGGTCGGGATAGCTCCTAAGCACATTTACCTGGCGGCATGCAGTTTCCCATCTGCCCGGGATAAACCTCACTTCGATTCTCCTCACATAGGGTTCAGTCAAACAGCGGGTTCCTTTGGTGACCATAAATGACCTCGGTCAAACAGCGGGTTCCGTTGGAGACCATAAATGACTTCGGTCAAGCAGCGGGTTTCATTGGTGACCATAAATGACCTTATCCAAGGCGAGATTCAAATCCGCCCACACCGGTATCATATACCAGGGCTCCCCCTGATCGGTATGAGTAACCGTCGAGAATTCTCACGAATTTCTCTACCACACACTTGACCTGACAGCTTCATCGATTACCCAGTTTCCAAGGAAACAAGGATAGGGTAGAAGAGGGCCAGTTTTATGGGTGAACGTCGTGTGGTCTCCCGAACACCCAGACTTTCCAATACAGTGATATTTTCAAACAACTACCGCCACCTCTTGGTCAGGTCGGGTACTTCTGGGACCACCCTCGTATATCATTAATCAGCCACCGCCGACTGAACTACCTAGCTAAACTACTTCCAACTCCATTGGATGAAGATATTAGTCTATAATAGTTATTAAACGAAGAAACCAGGAGGAAAAATGGAGGATACTACTTCGACAGGTGAGAACACTTACTATTCGCATTTCCTTGTTTCCAACTTCATTTTCTCATTTATAGGGCAAAGTGAAGTCGGAACACGGATTCAAGCTTAGCAAGTTGGATTTCACTAACACTATCCAGGATAGGAATCGAATCTCGAAATTGACTTTTGACAAGGTCAAGTTGTAGGTCAAATCTGATTTTAAAATTATAAAACTTTTTATGGACGACTACCCCTAGTCCCACTATCAGACATTTGGACACAGACCAGCGCTGTAGGCGTAACGTACTGTATAGAGGTACAGTACGTACTCATGAAACTTCCGCTTCTACAGACATCTTACGAGAAACTAGGAATGTAGAACTTCTGAAATTCTCCTTATTTAACCTGTAGGTTAAATGTAATATTTTCCAGTTCTTCTCGCTAAGTAATTCTTGAGAATTTTACAACACTATCTGTACCTCATTTAAAACTTTCGTAGACACTACAGCTGTCCATGCTGAAGTGGGCAGGAGAAAAAAATGTAAAACAAATTGCCTTCATCTACTAGGCTGCTCGGGTTCTGGCAGTATGTGCTCTACTATCGTGCTAGGATGTTAACAGCCTAGATACATTAATGTAAAAGAAATCTTTTACCTAAAAAATATGGCATTTTACTATTGCATACAAAGAATAGAACTAAAAATATTGAAATTTGTTCATTCTCCAATACTAAGAACTATGTGAAATCCCTATTCAGAAGGCTTTAAACTATTAGCCTCTGGTGGACTCTTTTCCATTTAAATGAAATATTGTAGGTTAAGATTTGGGGGTCTTAAAAACTTACCTTCGCTTTCCTCAAAGAATAAATATGTATGCAGACATTCTTCTTGTTGATAAAATTTCTTACATTTGGAAAAGTTAGAGAGATTGTCTATATAATTGACAGAAATGTTACTGGATGCCTAGCTCATTCAATTTAAAGCAAAAAAGTATAGAAAGAAGTTCCAACTGATAGATTAGTTAGATCATTTTAGATGCTGTTGTTGATGTTATACATCACGGCACCCTAAATTAAAATCTCTCATTCATTATTTAGATGTCAAATCTGACAAATTGATTAAAGGCCGAATTGTCTGTAAAGTAACCTTTGTAGAATGACATAAATTTCAAGTGATTGAGTATATACATTTCATAATGGCACGCTTTTTATCAGTACTTCTGGCATTTATTTTAAATTGTTTTGAAGTACATATCTTTATCGATCCAATAGATTTAAAAAAGTTACCTTATACATCCTACGCCATATTCTTAGCTTCATTGTTTCTCCTTTTGAGACGTACAAGTTTAAAACCAGGTTCTCTTCGAGGACTATGTTTCTGTGCAGAATATATTATAGAGGTAATTTATAAGAAATCTTTTTTTTTCATTTTGAAAGATGACGTTCCTTTTAATTTCTAGTTTATAATATCTATGTTTATAATGGAATATGCCGTGGCTAGCTTTTGGATTCCACTAGAGGAGCACTTTCTTCAACTTGTACCAAAAATTCCAGATTTTATAGTAAAACGCTTACGAATGATAGGAATCGAGTGTTGTGGACCTTGTGAATACATATATGTCCTTAAATTACCGGAATTTCTACCAATGGCTGCTAACCTTTTAAGTATCTTTTTCCTTTTCAACATAAGCGAGTCAACAGGAATTATAAACCTAGGCGGGCTAATGTAAGTTGAATAACCTTTTTCATTGCAACACAGTTATATAATTTATATTTTCTAAATTCCAGAAAATGGTGTATTCCAATTGGTATCTATATGATATATACAAGTTTCAAATAAAGTTTAATCTTAAAGAACTGATTGTAAAAATAGTTTTAAAAGTTATGCAACAAAATCATATTCAAAAAGAAATAAATGCAATAAAACGACGACATATTGTAATTTCAAATTATGTGCTTATTGCGCCAACAGTCAAAAAGATAATTTATTGAACATTCGTTATGCTATTACAATCCTTTGGGCTTTATTTAAATAACGCCCTAGCATTGTCAGACGAACTTCTGAACGGGTTATTTAACAAACACTCCCAACTTACCCCCTATTCGACTGATGCCAGATTAATTAATCTTTAGCTAGATGTCGACCGACTTAGGTGTCTAGGAATCCCCTTTTCAGTTGTTATATTTCTTTATCATTATATTTGATAGACTGATTTCTTTTTCGTTGTATAAGTTTAGTTTAGATTTCTATTCTTTAAAATCGTGTTCATAATTTTTGGTGAAATAATTGACCCTTATATTTCCGTATTTATGTTTTCAATAAACGATATAATCTTTAATGATTTAGAAAATTGATTTGGATTTATTTCAGTGAGTGTGTGAACTGTGAAGCAAATTATTTCCATAATAAAATGTCAATTTTGTCATAGATTCTTGAATATATTGTAACGTTTAAACTAAACTAATTACCATCTAAACTAATTAAAACACAAATTATGCACTATTAAATAAATTAACTTAATCTAATCTTGAAATAAATAAAGATTAGTAAAAGTTTCACAGTTTTATTAAAATGTAACCTGACAATATTGTTTCGACAGCTATGCTGTCATTATCAAAGGTAATATAAATGTAAACAAACACGTCGCTAAGGTAGATACAAAAATAGGTAACTAGATAAAATAATGATAATCAGAATTAAATATCTAATACTTCCAGTAACGGAGAATTACCGAGCTCAAGTTGTTCATTCATTAAAGGTACCCTGAGTTTGTGTTTGTATATCTCAAAGGCTTCTAAAATGTATAATTTGCGTTTGTTATTACAAAAATGTAGGAATTTAATATTATTTTGAGGAGTCATTGTGTGATTTTGTTCTAAAAGGTGTTTGGCGTAATTAGATTTTTCAGGATGTTTATTTTTGTAATGACGTACGTGTTCTTTATATCTTATGTCAAAATTTCGAAGTGTTTGCCCAATATATACCGAACTACAAAAAGAACAATTTAAACGGTAAATGCCCGATTTCATGATATCATGTGTTCTATCTTTAGCATTAAATAAAAATGAAAAAGTGTTAGTGTTGGTTTTAAATGTTATTTTATAATTGTTGGTTTTTCTTAGTATATGTGCAATTTTTTCTGATATTTTGCCAAAATATGGTATAGATATGTAATTTGTGTCTTCTGTTTGATTGTCAATGGGATATATTCTTTTGATAGCTAACCTATAATCTTTTTGTTTAATTAAAGTGTCAATCATGTTCGGATTGTAATGATTTGTATGTGCTAGTTGTTTAATGGTTGATATCTCTTTGCTAAAATCTGGTTTTGTTTGTGGAATAGTTAAAGCTCTGTGTACTAATGATCTGTAGGCTGCTATTTTGTGTGTTTTATGGTGACAAGATTCATTTGGTATTGTTATGTCTGTTTGTGTTGGTTTTCTGTATATGGAAAATTCAAATAGATTGTGTGCGTTAATCTTGATATTTAAGTCTAGAAAGTTTATAGCCCTGTTTTGTTCTGTTTCTAGTGTAAATTTTATGTTAGGGTGGATACTATTAATAAGAATTAACAATTCATTGATAACCTCAAAAGAACTGTCAAAACAAGCTAAAATGTCATCAACATAACGAAACCAGAAGATAATGTGTTTAGAGAGGTTTAATTCAAATATTCGATCTTCGAACTTGTCCATAAATATGTTAGCTAATAGAGGACTTAAAGAATTACCCATAGGTAAACCATCTTTTTGTAAATAAATTATGTTATTTGTTAGCTAATAGAGGACATAAAGAATTACCCATATGTAAACCATCTTTTTGTAAATAAATTATGTTATTTAATTAATCTATTTATTAATTAATCTAATCTATTTGAACACTATTTATTTATGAAAATTATTTATTTGGAATGCGCAGTTATTTATTTTTATTGAAGGAACTTTCAATTAACTGATTCGCTTCTCGTTCGGTCGTTGTATTTACATCCCGCAATGTCGCCCTAGAATATTCACTATCGAGGAATTTTGGTAATCTAAAGCACTGTTAATGGAAAAATGAAAAGCTTGATCGGCAATAATGAAATCTTTATGTAATCGCCACAGTCATTTATAATATAATAATATAATAATAATTGCTACAACCCATAGCCTGGGAACCACGCCCCAGAAGCTATAAGCTTGTGCGGGAGGGAGGAGGCGATTATTATTATTACATAGGCCCTAAGTGCGGCTGCAGCCGACTGACAGATGGAACAGCGCAAATCCCACATTTGTGTCACAGCTAAGGAAAACTGCAGAAAACCTTAACCAGATCTGCCGGCACCGGGAATCGACCGCGGGCCGCTTGGGTAAAAGTCCAGCACTCTAGACATTACACTACCAAGGCTGTTTTGCTTGCATATAGCTTGCAACAATTTGCAAACGTATTTCACGATAGCGTTCCTGTGTTTTGTACACACAAAATTTGAGACAGCTCTAAATAATAGTAATAATAACCTCATAATGTTTCAAGGCTGGCACCTTGGTTCGAACCAGCGCACCGGCCTCTAGTTAGGAGTAGTGGAGTGAGTGGCGACTCCCAGCGAACTGGCACCATCGGGTCAATTTTTTCTACTGAACGTCCAGGCAGGGAAGGCAGTGGGAAATCTTCGAAGATTCCCGCTACTAAGGTGCAAAAGAAGAAAAGGCGTATACGCTAGAGCCAAGAAGAAAATCTTTATTTAATACGCACATACTTATTGGAGACGAAACTAGAGCATGAGAAAAAAAATTCAGTCAGGCTCTTGAAAACATGGAACGAGAAGTATCCACATAAAAACATCACCAGAGAAACATTGGCAAATCAAGCTCGGTCGGTGCTAAGAAACACGAAGATCTGCAAGAGTTTCAAAATGATGCTCAGTGATATATAGACAGGCAGATACAGTAGAAGAAAATAGATCAAACAAAGAGACAGAAGAAATGTTCATTGCGTACTACATTATGTATAAAGGAATGCTAGTAAAAAGTGGAGTGCGCAAACGCAATTTGATTTTTCATTTGTTATGAAAAGCGTTTTCCTTGTAGTAACTTCTAATTTATGTGAAATAACTACTTATGCATATTAATAATAATTTATGTTGGATACTTATAGTATGTATTATGGCGAATGTAAAGTGGACACCAACCTACCTGAAGATTTAATCGGAGAGGCAAAGTGGACACTTTCAAGAAAAGGTTGATAATGATGCTACAGGTAAAGTAGACACCAAGAAAATAAGTTCTAATCTTATCTTATCTATTTAAAAAAGTAAATAATTTATTTATATATAAAGAATTATATTTATGAAAATAAAAAATATAAACATATATTTAAAAAAATATAAATGGATTATTTTTTCTGAACTCAACCACCGGCTAGGCCCAAAAATTGGCGCAACTTAGAAAGGCCAGCGGGGGCTCATTTTAGAGTTTGAAACCTCTGATTTTCAATGTCAAATGGCTGCTATATGAAAAAAATTATATTTGACCCCTGTTGGGTACACGCGACACCTTCTTAACGAATATAGTAGACTGTATTGATAATGATTACTGTTGTGTTGTGAAATATCGCGTATCCCAACTTTAAGAGAAATATAAAACACACTAAAATGGTTTTAACTGTTTATTTTTTACTACCAAGCTATTTAACCAACGATACAAAAAAGACTGTTTTTTCACTAAAACTTCTTACACATATATATAACTTAACAAAAAAGGAAGGGAAACTATACAAATTGAAAAAACACACTATTTGTTAAAAGGCCCTAGCCTACCTCACGGTACTTAAAGAAATTCTAGAAAATGGTAATCCAGTTTATTATTATAAAGGAATATTACATTAAAGCCGACTTTGTTGCTGACGACAATTACAAATGCCGTTACCACTTGGCGCTAACATACCGGCCCCATTGAAACCCTCTAGGGTGTTCAGTTCTAAATAATAATAGAAGTTCATATTGTTATAAATAATAAAATGTTTATATATGAATTTAATCAGGAGTTCAATCTTTATTAAAAAAGGCACATACTTTATTTAACGCACGTATCACTTCACCACTGTTAGTTTTCACTGTCACAGTGCGTACCACGTTGTCTTTGCCAGGATGGACTGCGGTGATGCGACCCATTCGCCAGGTTAATAGAGGAAGATTGTTGTTCATTAGGAGGACTATTGTTCCAATTCTAATGGATGATGCAGATGACGAAGCCCATTTTTGACGTTGTTGTAGGCTGCTTAAATACTCACGCTACCAGCGTTGCCAATAATGTTGCTTCATACGCTGAATGTGTTGCCAGCGTGCTAAACGGTTTATCTGGACATCGATTAACTCAGGTTCCGGATGTGCCATTATTCGATCGCAATTAGGAAATGACCAGGGGATAAGGTTTGTAAATCGTTTGGATCTTGGCTAAGGGTATACAATGGACGGGAATTTAAACACGCTTCAACTTGAGATAGCAATGTATACATTTCCTCAAATGTTAATAAAGTATTACCAATGGTTCTAAATAAATGTTTTTTAAATTGTTTTATACCAGCTTCCCATAAGCGACCGCGATGTGGCGAATTAGCGGGAATAAAATTCCATGTAATCCCTTGTCTAGCAACCTTATCACATAACTCTTGCGAACTAATCAATTCCTTAAATCGAATCAATTCTTTATTAGCACCGATAAAATTTTTAGCATTATCAGAGTATAGTTGTGATACCTTTCCACGACGGGCCATGAATCTATTTAAAGAAGCTAGAAAGGATTCAGAAGTACAATCACTTACCAATTCTAAATGCACGGCCTTTGTTACGAAGCAAATAAATAACGAAATATATGCCTTGGAGGTTTTTTTGCAACGACCAGGAGCTTGTTTTATTATTATAGGACCCGCATAATCAACCCCAGAAACCAAAAATGGCCTTGATGGAACTACTCGAGACGCAGGTAAATCCCCCATTAATTGATTTTTAGGCACTGGATTTGCACGAAAGCACCTGTAACATGTATGCAATAATTCTCGAACCGTATTTCGTGCAGCTAAAGGCCAATAGTTTTCGCGTAGCGCGTAAAGAGTAGCTTGTGCACCAGCATGTAGTAAACGTTCATGCTCTTGAATGATCAACAATCTAGTGATATGATCTTTAGCGGGTAGCACTATAGGGAATTTAGCATTGTAACTTAATTTGGAATGTTTTAAACGACCGCCTACCCGTATTAATTTGTTTTCGCCCAGGAATGGTGCCAATGTGAATAATTTACTTTGTTTGGTAACCTTATTATTTTTACTAAGTTCCTTAGTTTCCTTGCTAAATGCCTTTAATTGAACATTTTTTATGATAGCATGTGTAGCATTTTCTAATTCAGACCTGTTCAACTCGTTAGTAAGTCTGCTAGTCTTGTTTTGACAGTTATAAATAAATCTAAAGACGTAAGCAACTACTCGCTGTAATTTAAAGAAGGAAGAGAATTTTGAATATACAGGAAGTTCATCGGTTACTATTGTATTTGTACAGACAACAGATTTTCTTTTTTCCGGTAATTCAGTTAATCTATTTAGTTGAGATTTGGGCCATAAAGTATCGTCTAATTCTAACCACTCGGGTTTACACCAAAGTTTAGCGTTTATTAACTGACTGGGAGTTGCACCGCGGGAGATTATACCGGCAGGATTAAATTCTGAATTGATATATAACCATTCTGATTTATCTATCAATTGTTGAATCTCACTAACGCGATTAGCTACAAACGTTTGCCATGAGTTCGGCGGGGCTGCTATCCATGATAAAACAATACTTGAGTCTGTCCAAAGACATTGCCTCGAGAAATTACATTTTGATGTCGTGATGACTTTATCATACAATCGAGCTAATAATACTGCTCCGCACAACTCAAGTCTAGGAATTGTCATCGTCTTGATAGGAGCTACACGTGATTTTGCGCATAACAATTGCACCTGAATGTTACCTTTATCATCTCTACTGCGAATGTAGATTGTCGCACCGTAAGCTTCTTGCGATGCGTCGCAAAACCCATGCAATCCCAAGCTATTGACGGGATAGTTATTTATAAGACACCGAGGTATTTTCAAATGATTTATAAAATCTAACTCAGCAACTAGTTGAAGCCACTCTATTTCTATTAGGTTTGGAATCGTCTGACCCCAAGTTAGATCCAGTTGCCATAATTTTTGCAATAATACTTTAATACGTGTAATTACAGGATTAATAAGACTGAGCGGGTCGAATATTCTTGCTACAACCGATAATATTTGTCTTTTGTTGGCAGTTTGTGTTGATTGAAACGAATTTAATTCATAATTTAGGGTGTCCCCTTGACTATCCCAAACCAAACCTAACACCTTAATTTCATCGTCCCGATCGAGATTTAAAATAGTAGAACTACTTATACTTTCTGCATTAGGTAGGAGCTCCGAACGATTAGAAGCCCATTTGGATAGTTCGAATTTCCCACTGCTCATAACTGCAATCAATTCATCTCGCAAAAGTCTCGCTTTTTCAAAGTCGTTGCAACCCGTCAGTAAATCATCCATGTAAAAATCGTCCTTTATAACTTGATATACCCTGGGATAATTTTGTTTTTCCCTATCTGCTAACTCATGCAATGTTCTTATGGCTAACCAACTGGCCGAGGCTGTACCATATGTAACTGTTTTTAATCGATAAGTATCTAGCGGTTTAGACTTATCATCGCATAACTCTTTGATAATCACGTTGTTTTGGGTCTAATACAATTTGCCTATATATTTTGTGATATCAGCTGTAAGTACAAACCGATGTAATCTAAAACGAACAGTTATCGAAAATAGGTCTTGTTGAATATTTGGTCCGACCATTAATATATCATTTAGGGCCGGTATTATAAAACTTTTTACTTCCTAGATAAAATTTACTTTGAGAGTAAATTAATTTATTCTGTCAATTTGCATATGAAATTGACAGAACAAATGAATTTACTCTCAAAGTAAATTTTATCTAGGAAGTAAAAAGTTTTATAATACCGGCCCTTAGACTGGTCCCTGTGGATGACTTACAACTTGCATCAAAAACCACGCGCAATTTTGTTGTTACACTGGATTCTTTAAATACGCCATGATGAGGTAAATAAAATGCATTAATTATCCTTTCATCTTGATTGGGCTTTACTAATTCCATGTGTTCCAGTTCTTTGTATTCATTGATAAACTGGGAGTATGCTAATTTTAAACTTGGGTTTTTAATTAATTTTGATTCCAAAGCGTAAAATCTTTTACAAGCTATTTGTTTTGACTGGCCTAGAGTGATTTCGGGGTTATTTTTAAAGGGTAAGTTAATGATGAATCTGCCGTCTATACCTCGTTTGACCGTTTTTTGATAGTGTTCCTCGCAGGCTGTTTCTTCAGCAGAAAGGTTTATTTTGCCACTAGGTTCGTCAATTTCCCAGAATAGTTTGACTACTTGCCTTTGTAACGACATTGTGCTCGGCGTTATTGATAACTGACAGCGGGTTAAACTTCGAGCAGCGTCAACTGGACCTCCTACGATCCAACCTAACTCGGTATTTTGGAAATGAGGGTTACCGTCTTTAGCCTTTATATTTTCTGATCTTAAGATATTCCAAAATGTTTCCGCGCCTAATAACAAATCTATAGGACCTGGATTGTTAAAACTTGGATCAGATAATGCAATATTTTTCGGGAAATTAATATTTGCTATATTAATGGCTGTTGTTGGTATATTGTTTGTTATTGTATTGATAACCAAACAACTTAAGTCATCAGTATAATCACCTGTCATGGATTCTATCGATAAATCTACGGATTTACTGATATTATTAGTTAGATTATTTATTCCCACAATAGGTATATTTATGCTTCTATTTGGCAACCGCAACCTTTTTACTAAATTCTCGGTTATCAAATTACTTTGCGAACCTACGTCTAACAATGCCCTACATTTATGGTAAGTACCGCGAACGTCTTTAACTGACAATAAGGCAGTAGATAATAGTACATTAAAATTAGTGTTACCTATACTACTCATTCCTACGGCAGTAGATGAACCTGGATTGGCGTCTGCGATTTCTGTAGCTTCCCGTTTGCGGTGTAACAAGGTATTGTGTTTCGCACTGCAATGGCGACATGTGAATTTAGAGCGACAATCTTTTAAGCCATGGTTTCCCTTTAGACAATTTATGCAAAGTGTAAGACAAAAGTGTAAGTTAAAGACAATTTATCCAAGTCGCAAAGTTGGACGGGCCCGGTGCTGAATTTCACGCTGTTAACTAAATCCGTCTCTGATGGACCAATTTGTTGGGTACACGCGACACCTTCTTAACGAATATAGTAGACTGTATTGATAATGATTACTGTTGTGTTGTGAAATATCGCGTATACCAACTTTAAGAGAAATATAAAGCACACTAAAATGGTTTTAACTGTTTATTTTTTATTACCAAGCTATTTAACCAACGATACAAAAAAGACTGTTTTTTCACTAAAACTTCTTACACATATATATAACTTAACAAAAAAGGAAGGGGAAACTATACAAATTGGAAAAACACACTATTTGTTAAAAGGCTCAAGCCTACCTCACTGTACCTAACGATACTTAAAGAAATTCTAGAAAATGGTAATCCAGCTTATTATTATAAAGGAAGATTACATTAAAGCCGACTTTGTTGCTGCCGACAATTACAAATGCCGTTACTACTTGGCGCCAACAACCCCTAAAACAGGGTAAGCACGTATCCAGTTCAAAAAAAAATTTAAAGTTGACAATCCGATTCGAAAATTTTTAACCAATCAAATTACAGAATTTTTCAAATTGGGACCAATGAAATTAGTTTTATAGTGAAAAAACCACTAGAGGTTTTTTCTTAGTGAAAAAATTTATGTCAAAATGAAATGTCAAATTTAATTAAATTAATATTAACTACACACGCTAAATAAAAATTTGCTCGATGGATTGTCAATCTGAATACAACTCGTGGTCTAATTTTTCTTGCAAAATTTATCATTTAAGACATTCGTAGCTTTTGCTTTTGGAAAATTACACTAGTCTCCTGCGCCGACTCGTTTTCGTTGCGAAAGCTACTCATATCTGAAATTTTGTCGGAAAAAATTAGACCACTTGTTAAATTATATATGAAAAAATTAGAAAAAATTTAAAAAAATGTTTTTAACGCCATTGCATTCTTTGTCAAAGAATACATAAATTTTGTTCACTGCGTTTTCTTCCTAGAGTGCTTCAATTTTGAGCAAAATTAAAAACAACAATTTGCATTTTTGAAAGTTTATCATTTTTTTCATCGAAAATGGTGTCAAATAGAACAAACATGTTACAGTAAAAAATGCTTATTTTTACTCAATGAATACGAAAAAAATTACATGATTGACTTACAGATTTAAAGCGATCGATTAAAAGCGATCGATTAAAAGCGATTTTGATAATTACGGTTATAGGTGTTGCCTATCTATGGGCATGAATAATTTAATTAAAACCTTCTAAACCTTTCAAAATTGGTTTAAATCAGTTTGTAATTTTTTTTTATTCATCGAGTAAAAATAAGCTAAAAGTAAAAATTAAAAAAAAACACAGTGGACAAAACTTATGTATTCTTTGACGAAGAATGCGATGCCGTTAAAAAAAATTAAAAATATTTCTTTTTATAATTTTTTCAACGTTTAATTTTTTTTTGAAGTGCATACGTGTTTACCATGTTTTAGGGGTCAAAAATAATTTTTTTCATATAGGAGACGTGACATTCAAAAGTAGAGGTTTCAAGCTTTACAATGAGCCCCCGCTGGCTTTTCTAAGTTGCGTCAAATTTTGGACCTAGCTGATGGTTGAGTTTAGAAAGAATGACCCAAATATATTAAATATATTTAAACAAAATCATGACAACTTGGCAAATAAATTAAAACACGAATACATATTTTTATGTGGGCACCTTAACTGCCCAGCGATACGTTCAGTTCATAACAATATTAGATAATTTCCTGGACAACCTTTATATTCATAACAGACATGAAGGAATAATTTTTGAAGGAATCTATTTTCAGCGGGACGTAGTCTCTGCGCACAATTATAATGCAGCATGGAACGTGCTTACAGAATTTTTCTAAACTAGTGGATAGGAAGAGGAACGAAAGGACCCATACAGTAGCTTCTGCGTTCTTCTGATACAATGCTCCTTGATTTTTATTTTTGAAGGTAACTTAAAGATTAAGTTTACAAGCAAACATAGGAGAATGTAAATGTGTTGCAAAACAGAATTACCCACATTATTAATAATATTAATAGTAGGACAATTTTAAAAGTGGTGCTTCAAGTTAAAATACGAACTAGAAGATGTATCGAGCAAGAAGGAGTTTTCGAGCACCTATTATAAAAGAATGACATTTAATTATTCTGTCACTATATTATTTTAGATTATTTTATATTATTCACTAATATCTACAGGGTGATCCAAATTGAATGAGGACGGTTTGAATTTACCGCCACGTTAAATTATTGTCACATTGGCAATATGAATATTTTTCTGCTTCTTTTATTTTACAGTGGCGTCTCAAAAATAATATAGCTTTTAAACTTCATTAATTTTAAATAATAAGCTTACTTGATAATAAAATCGTGTCGCAAAGAGTAGTTCTGAAAAAAAAACTGTTTTGTAAAATAAGAAAACAAGTGAAATAAAGCAGAAATTCAATGAAAACCCGAACAACGTAGCAAAGTACAACGATGTAAACGAGAAATTGACGAGTTGACTCTGTAATTTGACACAACACATTTCAATAGTGCTACACTAACAACGTGAAATACACTAAAACCTAAGGCGCGAAATTCAAACTGTCTTCACTCAATTTGGATCTCACTGTATTTTGTGTCATTATTTGCTACTATTTAATAAATGTTTCAGCTTGGGTTCAACAACTTTTGTCAATTTTTCATCACCTATAACGGCTGCTATCAAGACTAAACGAAAAAATGAGTTAGATAAGCAATAACAAACAATGGCCCATAACTTCTTTGTTTCTCATTTTAAAGAGGTAAGAAACATAAACTTTAGTGTTTATAATGTCGTTGTCCATCCATTTCCACAAATATATACAGGAAGTCCCATTGAAAAAAACCTACTTTTGAAAATAACTCGAAAACGCGACGTTCAATTGTTTTTTGGTCTTTGCCAAGTTAATCATCAGAAACAGTATTGCAATTTAACCGACTTTGTAGCCCCAATAATAACAGAGATAGCAATGGTGCGCCGATAACTTCGAACAGCCGTATATATAGAAGGATGAGTGTGCTGAGTAAAACGATGCATTAAATCTGAAATGAAAAGATTTGAAAGCATTTGTAGCTAGCATTAATGATAAAGTTACATTAGCCCACATCTCTGGCGGAAAATCTGCATCCTCTTCTATGTAGGTATATGTACGTTCCTAACAAATAATGCTTATTTGTTAACCGCTGTGTTATTGAGTTACCTATGTCAACTTTTGTATTTCATATGACGCTTAACATGTTTAAAAAAAGACAATAGGATGTTTCTATTATCACAAAAAGATTTCTCATAAAAGTGTTTTAATAACGTGCAAGTTAAAACTGTACCAAATCAACGGTTTCCACGATATTCAGGAAAAAAAGAATTTGCCAATTCTCATCTTTCTTAATATTCAAAAACTAAAAAAGATAGATTAAATTGCAGACGATATCTGAAATCAGCTTGAAATTCTACAAACCTTTCCTAATTTAACCTTTCTTCTATATCGTATAATAAGCGACATACCAATCTTGATGCCTTCAGTTTTAGACACGCTGTATATTAGACTCGTCGTAGACATAATCTTTTTTATTAACGCTCCTTATTCTAGTACGGAGATATACTTACACGTATATGTATTTAAGCTAATTGGAGTATGTCTTCATAGTGTACGGATTTATTTTCTAACCAAGCTTTTTCCGTCAAATAAATACGTGCTTTATTAAACCAGTCCATTGCATAGATTGATCGTTGATTGCAGGCTTTCCAGCTTTTCATTGTGGGTGCTGTTTCCAAGGTAACAGAGTGCTCTTGTGCAACAAGTAGCATTTAGAGAAACCGACTGACCTATCTCTATTTTGTTCAGAGAGGAATATTATATATCAGCGCTTTTTTCCCAATTTCTGAGTAGTAAAAATGTTTAAATAAAAAAAATCGTAAACGTTTAATAATTAAGAGATAGCAGTTATAAAAACTAGAAGTTGTGTGTCTTAAGCATTAATTCTTTTAAATTTTATTTAAGTAATCTAATATTAGTAAATAAAGTTGTATAGAAATGCTTTCATGAATTGATTGTCAGAAATCTAAGAAATCGGTTCTATATAAAAAATAAAAGTTAAAAGTGTTGAAAGCTCTCGAAACGGCCTATAAAAGCTTGAATTGCAAGCTTCTACACTTTTCCAGTTACGTTCTGCCATTCTTCTTTTGTTCCTAATCAGACCACTTATTCCACCCATACCGTATAATATACTTTCTATGTTTAAAAGATGAGTTCAGATGTAATTGCTGTGTTTTTTCTGAGGTCTACTTTATATGTTAGAGGGCAGAACAGCGGCGGTTCGTACGTACCCTTTAGGAGGTTCTGTCAGCGAGCGGCAAGCGTTGTATCCTGCTAAGTGCAGCAAAGCAACCGGTTAATTCACTTGCCGCTCGCAGATAGATCTAAACGTACATATAAACCGCCACTGATAGAAACGTATATCAATCAATCAATTTGCAAATACGCTATTTAGGTGTATACTGATATATTTTTTAAATCAAACTAACTAATATTCGCAGAGGAATATAATTAAAAAAATCATAATATTTTGATATAAAAAGTTTGCAGTCCTTAAATTGAGAGTCTGCCAACATATAATTTACTTGTTAAATATCTTCTGTAATACAGAAGATATTTACTTAATAAATTGAAGAAGAGTGGGGAAGAGAATAAAAACAGTCTCATTCACACATATATTTAGTGCTAACTAAAACTTCAGAAAACACTTTTGAATTTGTTAATAGTTTTTGCATGCGAGTATTATTGCACGGTAAAAATGAGACAAAAGCGTTGCGTCTACAATCGCGTATTTTACAATTCCCAACTTGAAAATATAATCGATTCGATTATATTTTCAAGTTGGGAATTGTAAAATACGCGATTGTAGACGCAACGCTTTTGTCTCATTTTTACCGTGCAATAATACTCGAATGCAAAAACTATTAACAAATTCAAAAGTGTTTTCTGAAGTTTTAGTTAGCACTAAATATATGTGTGAATGAGACTGTTTTTATTCTCTTCCCCACTCTTCTTCAATTTATTAAGTAAATATCTTCTGTAATACAGAAGATATTTAACAAGTAAATTATATGTTGGCAGACTCTCAATTTAAGGACTGCAAACTTTTTATATCAAAATATTATGATTTTTTTAATTATATTCCTCTGCGAATATTAGTTAGTTTGATTTAAAAAATATATCAGTATACACCTAAATAGCGTATTTGCAAATTGATTGATTGATATACGTTTCTATCAGTGGCGGTTTATATGTACGTTTAGATCTATCTGCGAGCGGCAAGTGAATTAACCGGTTGCTTTGCTGCACTTAGCAGGATACAACGCTTGCCGCTCGCTGACAGAACCTCCTAAAGGGTACGTACGAACCGCCGCTGGGGCAGAAGATTTATATGTGCTTTCTTATATGAATCGATTGAAATAGTTATTTAAAATAATCGTTCAGTAAATAATTTACTTTAAAAGTTCTACAAAATAAAGCTAATAGCGTACTACCTACTGTCGAATGCAAAAGTTCTGACTCCTGAGTTTGAATGGCAAAAAAAACAAATCGCTCAAATTAATTCAAACAAAAATAGTTAGATAGACAATTTATTTTTGTATAAAATAGTAAATTTGTAAAATTAACTCATTTTCGCAAATTATGCTACAAAAAGTCCGTTTTTTGGGAGTTTTGACATAAAGCACGTCTTAAATAATTAATATTTCAATAACTACTCGACATCATTGAATGCAATTTTATTTGCAAGTAGCTAATAGTGTTGTAAGTCGTGTAAATCTGTGTAATGATATCTGTATTATTATTTATTGTTTTCAGCCTTACTTTGTGGAACTCTATAATCCTGAAATAAATAAAGATTAATAAAAAGTAACTTAATATAAAGATTAACTAAATAAAAAGATAAAAATAATCAGCATTAAATATCTAACACCTCCAATAAGGGAGAGTTTTTGAGCTCAATCTGTTCATTCATTGAAGGCACCCTGAGTTTGTGTTTGTATATACAGATGAGCTCAGTATTCTCTGTTACCGGAAGTGTTAGATGTTTAATGCTGATTATTCTTAGGTCAAGAAATCTTGAAAATATTTACGAATTAATAAATAAATAATTGT
The DNA here is from genome assembly GCA_929113105.1 of Agrypnus murinus. Classification (NCBI taxonomy): domain Eukaryota; kingdom Metazoa; phylum Arthropoda; class Insecta; order Coleoptera; family Elateridae; genus Agrypnus; species Agrypnus murinus. The sequence continues at coordinate 36,842,677 of OV816028.1, read as the reverse complement.
TTAAATTATTTAATTATTAATTCCTGAATATTTTCAAAATAATTTGTTGTTTTACTAAAAAATACTATCTTTTTTAGACAAAAAGATTGACATTAAGGCACCAGAACACCAGAATGTATTACCTTCAATTTTATAGAATAACTTGAGAAATAATACAAATATCAAATTACAAAGATTTACAGGTACTATTGGTTTCATAATGATCTAACAGAAAGGCTAATAAGATGCTATTTTTTATTATTTTATCCTATGCATTTACACTGAGAAAAAAATTTAAAAATGGCATCATATTAGCATTGCTGTCCTAGATCATTATGAAATCAATAGTACATACAACACTATTAGCTACTTGCATACAAAACTACATTCAATCCAGTAGTTATTGAAATATTAATTATTAAAGACAGGTTTTTAAAGATTTACTATTTTATACTAAAAGTAAATTATCTGCGTAACTGTTTTGTTTAAATTAAATTGAGTGCTTAGTTTTTTTTACTATGCGCGTTCAAACGCAGGGGTCAGAACTTTTGCATTCCATAGTAGTATGTATTATTGTGCATACTAAAAATACTATTGTACTTTATTTTAAAAACATTATATTAAATGTGTTTTTATTTTAGGTAGTCAATTAAAATATTTCGATTTAATTATATTCCTAGTAGTTATTTCGATTCGTTTTAGAATCAGGGTACAAAAGTAATTGTGGTGAAACTTATATGTAGCACTTAGAAGTTGTCAATTAATCTAAGTGTTACAAATAAGTTCCACCATAATTACTAAATATAGGTTTATAATTAAATCAAAATGTCTTAATTGACTTCTCAAAAATAAAAACAAATATTATATACCATAAATAAATAAATATTCATTATATTAAATGTTTTCTCAACTTACATATCGAGTAAATCAGACTTGCTGCAGATCTTTTTATAACGAATATTAGTGAGAACTTCACAGGGTGTCAAATTAGGTAAATAAAATGAATCAATAACATAAATGATTTTTTATTCAATTGCACGCAAAATCATGTTTTAGGGTTAGAACATTTGGACGTAAAATTGATCTTTTCATCAAAAGAGTGAATTTTATTTGTTTTTTGATTACGGCCTTAGTGTGAACAATTTTTTTCGTGTACTTGTTTAAGAGGCTGTTTAAGGTTCATAGGTGTTATCTACATTTTGCATTTTTATCAAATATTAAATTAAAAAGCACTAGTTACATTAATTAAAATTGTGTTTTAATTAGCTCCTCATCATTTAATTTATGTTTGTTAAGCATTGTAACTTCTGCTTGTCATGTAATTGCCGGTAAAGCAGGTAACGTTCATGACGTAAATTGATAGATGACCTTAAATGGTCGTATGACTAAATTAGAAAAATATTTTATTTTAGTTTTTTCATAATCCTTTATAATTAATTATAAATAGTACATATATTAAATATTAAATAATTTATAAAGAATGTTTAAAAGTAAATGTAAACCAAAACACTTACTAAAGACACATCGAAAGAAGAAAAATTATGACAGCTTTATAACATATTCATTTTTTATCTGTGGTAAAATACGAGTACGTTGTTTGTCAAAGGTTACTATAGGAAAGAAAATAAACTAAACGGAAGAATAACTTTCTGCATATCTATTAACATACATACTAAAGTATTCTTTAAAACTGATTACAATCCAGTAAAAATAATGTATGACACACGGACGAAAGAATTCTTTTCAGACAAAACCACACAATGACACCTCAAAACAAGATCGGTGCGACTCACGCATTCGTCCGGAATCTTGTAGTTTTCGTCCTTGCATCATAAATAACTGTTTATTCAAAAACTGTATATAATAAGAAGTACATGCATCAACTGCGCAGTTGTCAATATTCTGATTTAATTCGAGTTACACGCTTCCATAAGTAGTAGTAGTAGTAGTAGTAATTATGGAGAGACCTAAGTCTAGCAAGTATGCCTCTATAGGCCCTTTTTGCCAACCCCTGCTCGTCCCCTTAATCACCTTCACTGCCTTCGTCTTCTTCTACCTCATCTCCCTCCGTGAACCTCCTCGATTCTCTAATAAAAGTCAGGATGTCTGTCCACGCCAGGGAGTGTAACTCCTCCTTTTCGAGCGTAACCGCCCCGAAGGTTTTAAATCTTAACCGCTCATATGTTACACATTCCCCCAGATAGTGGTAGGATGTTTCTTCCACCCTTCCGCATCTTGGGCATATGGGATTCTGTTCTACTCCTATCAAGGATAGGTGTCTCCTCAATTTTCAGTGTCCTGTCAGAATACCTACCAATAGGTTTAGGACCCTTCGGCTTTTCCCCAGTAGCCAGGTAGTCTTTTGTAAGTTGAACCCCGCTATATGGTACTTTGCCTGGCGACAGCCTCTGCTCCTCTCCCATCTTTTCTGAGATGTCTCGTAGGCCCATTCACATAGACTTGTTGAGACATGTTTCCTTGTTATACCTAGGAAGGGTTCCGGTCCAAAGCATGTTTCCATGGCTCCGCGTTTGGCTAGCTCATCAGCCCTCTCGTTGCCTCGAATTCCTGCATGACCAGGGACCCAAACCAGTTCGACTTCTTTGTGTCTTGCCAGCTCCTCTAAGGCATCGTCACACTCCTAAACAAGTGGTGATCTTGTTCTGGGCGAGCATATTGCCTTCAGTGCCGCTTGACTGTCAGAGCAGATGTATATTTTCTGTTCTGTCGACCTTTTTATTTCCTCCTTGGTTGCTACCGTTAGGATAGCAAAAACTTCTGCTTGAAAAACCGTGGCATACTTTCCTAAGCTTATGCTCTCTTGTATGCCTCGATTTTCTACATAGATTCCTGCTCCGGAGCATTGCTCTTGAGTCATCCTTGAGCCATCCGTATAACACACTAAGGCTCCTGGTTGAAACTTAAGCTCTTCTTGCCCCCACTCGTCTTTAGAGGGGATTGTAAGAGCATATCCTCTATCCAACCTTAACCTGTCCTCTGCCTCGGTTGCTTTACAACTAGACAAGAGTAACTCCTTCGTCACTATTTCAGCTACCCTAGCATGGCCCATGCATACTCCCTGGCCTATCCACAACCCTGCGTCTCGCATTCGCAAATGGGCTGCGATGGCTTCTTTCTTTATCCAGGTATCAAGTCTAGGAAGTCCTAATAACCCTTGAAGTGCTGCTGTTGGGGTTGTTCTCATTGCCCCGGTAATGCCTATACATGCCAACCTCTGGATTTTAGCCAGTCTGGTCGCGATGGTAGTCCGTTCTACACTAGGCCACCATACCACTGAGCCATATTGGACTCTAGGTCTGATCACCATTACGTAGAGCCAGTACAGGATTCGAGGACTCATCTCCCAATTCCTACCTACCGTCCGGCGCAACTGCCAGAAGGTTGCTATCGACTTGGTGACCACCTTGTCGACATGCCTCGTCCAACTTAACTTGCTATCGAGAGTTACCCCTAGGTACTTAACCTCCTGCACTAGTGTTAGAGGTCTGCCGTACATAATGGGTGCTCTGAATTCTTCCAAGTTTCTCCTCCTGATGAAGAGAATCATCTCTGTCTTCCATGGGTTGACTGAGAGGCCATCCTCTTCACACCACGTTTCTATAATTCTACAGGCTACCTGCATTCTATTGCAGACAACGCCCAACAACTTCCCAGTTACTAGTACCAGCCTATCATCAGCATATGCTTGGTCGTAGAAGCCCTCTTCTGTTAACCTCCCTAGTAGTCTGTCCATTATGAGGCACCATAAATGAGGTGATAGGCAGCTGCCTTGTGGGCAACCTCCTCTCACCCCTGCTTCAACTGAACAGTTCCCCAAAGCGGCTATTACTGTCCTCTCTTCTAGCCCCGATCTTACCCACCTGACCACGGTAGAGTGTGTCCCCCTGGCGTGCAAGGCCTGGTCGATAGTAGCCAACTTAGCCTTATCAAAAGCGCCTTTGATATCGAATAAAACTGCCAGGGCTACATCTTTATAATGAAGAGCCCTCTCAACCTTATGCACGATTGCGTGGAGTGCTGTTTCAGTGGATCTTCCACGTCTGTATGCGTGCTGATGTTTGTGGAATGGGTTCTCCACCATCACCCTCTCCACAAGATACCTATCCACAATCCTTTCCAAGATTTTTAAAAGAAAGGACGTTAGGCTTATGGGCCTGAAGGATTCTGCAGCTGTGTAGTCTTTCTTACCCGGTTTGGGTCTGAAAACCACTCTAGATTTCCTCCATTGTTGCGGTATGTACCCCATCGCCACACTAGCCCTATAGATCCTCATCATTCTACTAATAAGGATCTCCAGGCCCCTTTGTAGCAGTGCCGGGAAAATTCCGTCTAGCCCAGCTGATTTAAAAGATTTAAACTCGTTCACTGCCCACGTGACTGCACCCTTCGTTATCACCCCCTCGGCAAACAACCAGTTCTCGTTAGGAGCTCCTTGTTGTTCTGCCGTGGGTGTGTTTTGGATGGTGCCATCTCCTCGGAAGTGCGTTTCCAAGAGGTAACGCAATGTATCTTCCCTGGAAGTGGTCCATGTGCCATCTGCCTTTTTTAAGACTCCTATTGTTTGCCTTGTTTCGCTACTTAAGATTTTCATCAATCTGGCTGATTCTGATATAGAGCTAAGCTCTCCACAGTATTTTTGCCAGCTGACTCTCTCTCTTCTTCGTAATTCCTTTTTGAAAACTTTTCTTGCCGTTCTGAAATTGTCCCATGAGGTTTGTGTCTTATCCCTAAGGGCTTGGTTGAGGGCTCGTCTGGATTGCTTACGTAGACCGGCTAAATCGCCGTTCCACCATGCAACCCTGCGAACCTTTACCACCCTGGCTGGACACGCCTCCTCATATGCCGAGACTATCAGAGTTGCAAGTTTATCTACTTTCCCGCTTAGTTCCTCTTTGGTAGCAATTCTTTCCTCCCGTTGTCCCCCTCGGCTTGCGAGAGCAGTACAATAGTGCTCCCAGTCTGTAGCCTTGGGGTCTCTGGTGAGGGTTTCTGGTGAGTTGTCCCGCTTTATCTCTAGTCTGATCATCCTGTGATCAGATGTCGAGACTTCCGAGGTCACCATCCAGTTTTCCAAGTCTACCAATAAACCTCTGGAAGCCACTGTTATATCAATTACCTCCTTTCGGTTTATATTGATAAAGGTGGGCTCCACTCCTTTATTCATTACCTCTATGTCTGTTGATACCAGGTACTCCAGCAAGGATTCGCCTCTGACATTAATGTCAGTGCTACCCCACACTGTATGATGAGCGTTGGTATCACATCCGATTATCACCGGTAGACCCCTTTCTTGTGCAAACGAAATTAACCGTTCGAATTCCTCTGTTGGTACGCGTTCCTCATAAGGGAAATTTGCGCTTCCTAACAACACGCTTCCATAAACTCTTAAAAGACCAAAACACCAAAATAATAATTACCGCTGACAGTTTGATTCTGTTGACGATATTTCCAAGCAATAATGCTTTTGAAACCATAAACAATGTAATGTATTCATTTTAAATCACAGCTTCTTTCAATCTTACGCTTACTGACTGACTAAATCTGAATCTGAACGTAAAAGAACTCAGAGTTTACTCTCTTAAGCATTACTTTGTGGAACTCCATAATCACGAAATAAAATAAAAAGATTATTTAAAGTTTCACAAGATTAATTAAATATTGTATAACCTGACAATTGTTTCGACATGTAATGTCATTATCAACGGTAATAATAGAATGATAAACAAACACGTTGCTAAGGTTATTATACAAGAAATAGGTAACTAGATACAATACACATAAATAATTAAATAACTAACACTTCCAGTAAAGGAGAATTACCGAGCTCAATCTGTTCATTCATCAAAGTTCAAAGGTATCGTGCGTTTGTGTTTTTTTTATATTTTAAAAGCTTCTAAAATGTCTAAATTGTGCTTGCTGTTACAAAAGTGTAAAAACTCGATCGGTGTCATTGTGTGGTTTTGTTCCAAAAGGTTTTTCGGTAATTAGGCTTTTTTAATTAGGCTCGGTGATTCTTTTTGTAACAGTGTATGACTGCACGTGTTCTGTTACAAGTGTTTGTCCAATATAAACCAGTTACAAAAAGAACAATTTAATCAGTAAATGACGGATTTCATGATATCGTGTGTTCTGATCAAGTGTTGGTGTTGGTTTAATGGGTTATTTTGTAATTGTTGGTTTTTCGGAGTATACGAGATCATGGCGAAAAGTGCCATGGCTTCGCATACAGATGACGCCACTACGCTCAATATGTTGATATTGGTATTGCATTATTTCATTTTTCATATACCTATTTACGTTCAAAGTTTCAAGTCAATCAGTTGTTTATTATTGGTTTGACAGTCCACCAAAGTAAACGCCTCAAGTATTGTAAAGAGAGTAAAGAGAGAGATTCAATGTTAGGGAGCTCCTCCCCATACAACGGTTAACTGTTGGATCGCTGAATTTTAGATGCGTTGGACGACCGTCGCACCAGTGAGTTGAAGGAAAGCACCAAGCACCACCTATTGAAGTGATTACGCCACAAATAATCGAAAAGATCCACAAAAGTGTTTTGGCAGGCCGTAGAGTGAAGTAATATAGCAAAGACTTTTGGCACATCAACGGAACGTGTGCCTAATACCTTAAACACGAACATTTGGGAATGACATAGCTGTGCTAAACAAGAGTTAAAATAATGGACCGTTAAAGGCGAATTTACAGCTTTTCCATTTTTTTTTCAAATAATATTTGAGGTGTTTACTTCGGTGGGCTGCCAAATCAATAATAAACAACTGATTAACTTGAAACTTAAAACTTAAAACGAACGTATACATACGAGGGATGAAACAATGCAACACCATCAAAATAGTGACAGTGATATTGATATGTAATTTTTGTCTTTTTATAATATTCTTGTACATATATGCCGAGTGAGTCGGTTTGCTATAGGTATTATAAACCGTCTAGTCTAAGTTTACGTTCACGTCATAAATATAAAAGTAGTGACATAAGAGTACAACCAACTGTGCAAATACTAACGTTAAAAATGTAATTTTATGAAGAAATACAAATAGGTTTTTAAACCAAAACGTAATTTGTTAATTTAATGAGAAAATACACATTTATTTGACCAGAAAAACAGGCAAACCTATGTATGCAACATGCTGTATTATAAATTGAAATTTATTTCAGATGTGCTTTCTGAGTTTGGTTTACGATAGTTTGTTATTTTGTGTTTGATGATTTTCCCTGTTTTATTATTGGTTTACTTCAAGATGTCTAAAGTGTTGTGTAAAAGATCAAGATTATTAGTTAAGACATTAATAAATTATTGTAACGTTCTTTTTAAAATAATAACCAAAATGCTGTTTAAATCGTCTATTCATAAGAGAAATATTAATCTACACACACTTAATTAAAAACACTATAACTATAAACTATTTAACAAACTATTTAAATGCTAGGTATTTACAAATTTATTTGAGGACTATTTATATTAAAACTATTTATGTAATACAATAATTATTAACATTTATTTATTCACTAGTATTCGACTATTAACTAATTATTCAGAGTACATTTCACTATGCCGGTCAAACATTAACTGCCCTCCTTCTACCCGCGACCTCAATTTATATCTTTCATAAGTTCTAGAACATAACCGATGAATCATACATGCAGCTGTTGATGAGTCACGTCGATAAGTCGCGTCAATGAGTCATACTCGCAGGTGTTGATGCGTCATACATGCAGGTGTTATTGATGAGTCATACAGTTGATGACTCATACATCTAAAATGTTCGATGACGTCATATGTGGGTTTACTATTCGTTACATTATTTTAAACGGTCCACTTATTCATTCAATTGCAGTTAGAGAAGTTAGTTTATATTTTTATTTTTCTGTAAGAAAGATTTAACTGTATACAATTCTAGAGAGTTTCTCAAGCACTAAGAGTATATCTTAAGACTGCTTCCAACATTTCATCTGCGGAAGAAGTTTTCAGCCCAAAGAAGAAACGAAATCGAAAACAAACTACAGACGTAGATCCTCAGTATGGGCAAATATACTCAATGAAATTTATGAAATATATAAGAACACACTTGGTTACAGGAGAACATGGATCACTTAATATTTTGAAAAAAAAATTGAAATCCAAGTTCATGTATGAAGGAAGTAGAAGTTCTTTATCCATTGTCTTACGACAAATTGGATTTGTATACTATAAGAATGACCATCCAAGACAAGGGATGATGGGGGGATGGATGGGGATGAACCAAGTCATATTGTTCGTAAGAGAATAATTCTTTTAAAAACGTATACTGAAATTATGCAGCAGAGGTGTTGGACCAAACAAGGAATATTGAATTCCATATGGCAATAGCGCATGATCTGACGTCATAATTGTAATAGTAATGACGTGCACGTAAACTTACACTAAATATCGTATATTATTATCAACTCTACACTTTATAGCTTATAGCCCAGTCGTAGTTGGCAGACCTAGAAAACTTAAGTCCAAAATGCATGAAATTCCAACAGCAATTTTATTATTGAAATCTGTTAGTGGGTCGATGTTGAGTATAAAGCCAAGTTGGAGCCGCCATCTTGATAAACGCCTTTTGTCAAATATCTCGAGAGCGGTTGGTTCTACGAAGAAAATATAACAGATCTGTTTTGTAGAAAAATAGTGTATCTATGTCGTTTATTTAAACACTCTTTTTGTAAAATTAATGTTTTAAGAGTTATTACACTGCAAAGTCTTTACTTTTCAGTATTTGCTAAATAATTCGCAAACGGCTAACATTACATTGATATTTATTTAAGTGTCTTAGTAAGTTGTGTTGATATGTTATTTATCAAAATGAATAAAATTTGACAGGTCATTAAAAAGGAAGAAACAGTTCGTTTGGAACTGTTTCTCCCTTTTCAATAATCAATAAAAATTTCAGCCATTTTGTTAAACAAAATATGTACTACCACAACTTACTAGGACACTTACTATCGAATGCAAAAGTTCTGATCCCTGAGTTCAAGGCGCATAGCAGAAAAACTAACCGCTCAAATCCATTCAAACAAAGACAGTTAAATAGACAATTTATTTTTGTATAAAATACTAAATTTGTAAAATTATCTGATTTCAGGTTTTTAATTTTTGCGAACTATGTTACGAAAAGTCTAGTTTTTTGGGAGTTTTGACGTCTAGCGTGTCTTTACTAATTAATATTTCAATAACTACTCAAACAGAATTGGATGTAATTTTATATTGACCTAACTTCGTTTGTCATAATAAAATGTCCTGATGGGTCCCTGAACGAGAAACGTGTGTGTATCTGATTTAATTCTTTTAATTATCTTTATACATTTTTCTTGATATAGTTACAACAGAAACTGTCTGAATGACAATTAGTCTAAGCCAATAAAAAAAGTAATTTTATATACAAGTAGCTAACAGTGTTGTATGTAAGTGGAAATTTTTGTAGTTTAATATCTGCATGGTTTTTCAAATTATTCTATTCAATAGAGGGTAATGGTTAATTTAATAAAACAACAAACACAACAAGAAATCTTGAAGATATTCAGGAATTAATAAATAAATCAATTTTTTATTATTTTAAAAATATTCACGAATTAATTAATAAATAATTCTTTAAAGTATTATTTCTTAATCAATTCGTGAATATTTTCAAACTTTCTTAACGCATTTCTTGTTTTATTAAAAAATATTATCTTTTGTAAAAAAATTTGATTAAGGCACCAGAACACCAGAATCCATTACCCTCTATTTGATAGAATAGCTTGAGAAATAATACTGATATCAAACTACAAAAAATTTCACATACATACAACACTATTAGCTACTTAAACATTATTAGCATACAAAATTACATTCAATTCTGTCGAATAGTTATTGAAATATTAATTATTACAGACACACTTTACGTCAAAACTCCCAAAAAATCAGACTTTTTGTAACATAGTTCGCGAATATTAAAAACCTAAATAGAGATAATTTTACAAATTTACTATTTTATACAAAAATAAATTGTCTATTTAACTGTCTTTGTTTGAATAAATTTGAGTGTTTAGCTTTTTAGCTATGCGCATTCAAACTCAGGGGTCACAGAACTTTTGCATTCGATAGTAAGTGTATATGCTCTTTATTATAGTTAACTTTTAAGAGCAAACAAAATTTTGTTGTCAACTTTCATGACACTCTTTTAAACAAAAATAAGATAATTTTAATTAAATTCTAATAATACACTTAAAACAATTATTATTTAAGATCTTCTAACCAAAATTTTGGTTTTGGGGTTTCCAAGTGGTCCAGAACGAACGACTTTTATTTATTTATGCTGGTGGATTACACTAAATTATTAGGTTTCTTATTACACACAAAAAATCTGGAATTTATTTATTACAAGTAACAAAGACCTCTGTCTCAAGCTATAATAAAGTGAATCCTACTGTATGTCGTAGTTACTAACAGTGTTTGAGTAAATTAGTTTTTCTATTTTCAAAATACAAGAAAATCTTTAATGGTATATTAGATTATTTTAAGAAGCATATTACCCACAAGTGAAGAAGCCTTCAGGCGAGTGTGTATTTCCACGAGTACGTAATTGCTTTACAACTATTGATCGTCTCACGTTGAGACTACAGTGTGTGTTTTTATGGACAACGGGGTTGCCAAACATCTTGCAAGCAACTTTTAAAAACACTTTCTAAATATTGTAGTTGTAACTGCATAAACCTTTATAATCCCTATTGTTCGAGCAAGTTATATTGCAGGTAGTCACTTCTTCTAACAGCGGTAGTAAAACAAAATTTCAAAATTTGCTGCTGTTCATGTAGTGCGCATATAAAGTCTGGAACAATCGAAATAAATCTTTTATTAAATATTTTTGAGAAAAATCCTCGAACACGTCGATTTTTATCTTAAAGGAGACATATTTTAGTGTAATCGTTATTTGTAGATCGTCCTTTGTTTCCGAGTTATGACGATAACGAATTTTTTTTAAATAGAAACCCTAATTTTTTATGATGGTTTTGGAAAGATAATGTAATGCTAAGATCAAATATGCTAAAAAGTGTAATAGTCCCCTTTCACAGACCATGAAGGCCCATTGGGGTATAGCAAGGTAGGCTACTATTCTTGAGCCGCTCGGTACTCAAGGGTGGTAAAGTTGCTAGCTTTACGCACCGACCGCCTATTATTACCCCAGGAAATGATTTCCCAGATACTCATTTTCACAGGCTGAGTCGACCTGGAAGCCTTAGATATTTTTAAAATTCCAATGTATTATTCCTGGGATTCGAACCCAGGACCTTAAGATTGGTAGTCAAGTGCCATACCCACTGAGCTACCATGGCTCCTTGCTAAAAAGTATGATACTGTATTAAGAAATTTCCGAGATAATTGCTTTTAAAGTTTTAAAACAAAAATAAATAACAATCAAGAGTCCCAAGTTTTAATTAAAAAAAAGAATTCTTTGAAGAACTGTCACAAGTTTAACGCTAAGTCACTTGTAACATGGATACTTGAATTTTTTTATTAAGAAAATTAAATTCTTGATTGTTACTTAATCAAAGTTCAAATCAACAGTTCAAATTTTTTGATAAAAAATCAAGTATCCATGTAACAATTGACAATTGCGTTAAATTTATGGCAGTTCTTAAAAGAATTTTTAATTGTTTTTATTAAAACTTGGAAGTCTTGATTGTTTTTTAATTTCTGTTTTAAAACTTTAAAAGCAATTATCTCGGAAATTGCTTTCCAAGTCCATCATAAAAAAAAGAAAAAAAAATAATTAAGGTTTCCATTTAAAAATATTTTCGCTATCGCCATAACTCGGAAACAAAAAATGATCTGCAAATAACAATTACACTAAAATATGTCTCATTTAAGATAAAAATCGACGTGTTCAAGGATTTTTCTCAAAAATATTTAATAAAAGATTTATTTTGATAGTTCCCTACTTTATGAGTTATGAGTACTATTACAAAACTAATAATTTTGAGTATAATTAAAAGTCAAACGTTTTATTTCGAGTTTTTAAATTTTAGGTAAATAAAAAAGTACAACACAAGTTATAGTTATTTGGTTTTTATTAAATAAAGAAACATTAAAACTAATAAATTATTGTATACTATCAAATTGTATACTATCAAACTACACTTTTTTAATTGTACAGCTTTTATATAAATCAGTGATAAATTGAAAACAAATAATATGAGTATAAAAAGTACAACAGCAAAAAGTTCAGCATTAACACAAATCACTCGAAATCACTTTCAACTTCTACGTCGCTTTTACTATCACTTTCCAAATTTATAAGTATTGGCTCAATATCGTCCATAATCCGTCAATTTGCCACATATCGAGAAGATTTGTCGTAATCTTTTGCACATTCTTCAAGAATGTATTTGTCGTAATTAGATTTGAAAGCCTTCACCACGTCTAATAGATCTGCTTTCAAGTAATCATCTTCAAAATATATATCTTTCGACCAAAGCCATGATTGTATTTCTTCTTTTTTACAAGACTGATTTGGTATCTTTTCAATTTTTCGGCAATGGTATAAACCTCCAGTTTTGTTTGACCACGCCTGCTGCGCTCTGATTGGCTATCCCCTCTCCTCTAGCTCCTCCCCTTGCTTCTGATTGGTCGACGCCATCTTGGATGACACGCCTCCTGTTCTCTGATTGGACGAGCGCGATTTTGGATGACACGCCTGCTGTTCTCTGATTGGACGAGCGCCATTTTGGCCACGCCCGTCCGCCATTACGGGAATCTGTATTACCGGCAATCTGTGTGCTGCCAATAGAGGGCGTCATGCTACAATTAGTGTGTATTGCTAAGAGAGGGCGTCATGAAGAAATCTGTATTATCGACGACCTAGGTAATGCTATTAGAGGGCGTCATGAAGAAATCTGTATTATCGACGACGACCTATGTACTACCAATAGAGGTCGCATTAAAGAAATCTGTATTACCTGTATGTACTGATGCTATTAGAGGTCGCAATAAAGAACACTCTCTCACTCTCTCCTCTCACACTCTCTCCTTCTCGCTCTCACTCTCTCGCTCTCTTACTCTCTCCTTTCACCTATTAGAGGTCGCATTAAAGAGCCTTCTCTCTCACACTCTCGCTCTCTCCTTCTCACCTATTAGAGGTCGCATTAAAGAGCCTTCTCTCTCACTCTCTCGCTCTCTCCTTCTCGCCTATTAGAGGATGCATTAAAGAGCCTTCTCTCTCACTCTCTCGCTCTCTCAATCTCACACACACTCTCCTTCTTCTTCAATAAAGAAATCTGTATTACCTGTATGTACTGATGCTATTAGAGGACGCATTAAAGAATCTCCTCTCTCATTCTTGTTCTCTCTCTCCCTTCATCCTAATGCTAGTAAATGAAATAACACTAGATAGAAGTAACCGTTACGTCTACTGTTCTGGGACTGGTTCAGACGGCTTTGTTATTTTATACGTGAAAATAAAAATCGATAAATGTTTTACTGTTTTTTATTATTGTTCGTAAAGTTACACAATATTACTAATATTCTATTGTAAATCAGCTTAAACTAGGTGATTATAGTTATATATAGTATAATACTTTATTACTCAATATAAACTAGATATGTTATATGAGGATGTTACAAATTAATTTTCTAACAAAATAACTTAGATCAACTTATAAATATATATATTCTAACACTTAACATTTACTTAATAGAATATTAACTATATATTAAACTTAAACCTCAACAACAACATACTTTATTTAATCTAGTAATATAAACCTCATATAGGTAAGAACTGTCATGGGAGAACATCTTCGGCCTTTATCCAGGACTTTTCGTTTAAACCAAGCCATTTGACGTAAATGTCACCATTGCTGCGGCGTTTAAGTACTTTTTCAACTAAGTAAACGTCTGGCTGTTTGGTTTTCTGCAGCTCGAACTCGTAGAAAGCTCCTCGAACAGCAACCCCATGAAGGTCTTCCAGCAGATATGTGACAGGTTTTGTAAATTGAACTTTAACTATTTTCAATAATTCAGTTGACCAGCTGGGCGTGTATCCCTTAGAAAAGACCCCCTTGAACTTACTAATACGTACGAGGTTATTCAAGTCTAGTTTACGTTTACTTCCTGCAGCGACATCAGCTTTTACATTAGTGTCATAAACGGTTAGTTGGGTCGTAGGTGTAACAGTAGCAGGAGCTCGACCTATCGTTCTATGTCTGGTGTTGTTATAGCTGTCAACTACCCTCTGTAATATATCTATCCATTTAAATGATCCTCGGTAGCTAAACTCTTTATACAGCTTTTGCTTAATTGTACGGATAACGCGTTCAACTATTGAAGCTTTAATTACGGAATATGTAGAGTAATGATTTATACTGTGCTCTTTCATTAATCGTTTAAAATGTTTATTGTAAAACTCTTTCCCGAGATCCGTCTGAAGATTCTTGGGTATGACTGAACTCTTAAAGATGCTGCGGACCTGCTTTGTCACCACTTCTCCGGATTTAGTTTTCAACGGTCGTGCATACAGATATTTCGAATAACAGTTTATCATCAGCAGTATGTAACGATACCCCTTATTTACTTTAGCATAGGGTATAAACTCGGCTATGTCAGCCTGGAACAAGTCCTGGAAATATTTTATTATAGTGTGGCGTCTTTGAAAGTTTTTTCTAGCAGCTCTGTGTATTTCATCAACAACGGTTTGTTTAGCACTCATCATCATACAATTAATCTCAACGACACCGAGAGAGCAACGTCTCAAATAATTATATTGGCAGCAGCCGTGTTTGATGAATACTGAATAATGTTAAAAGCAATATATCATTATATACCCGAAATATTCTATTCTATGATGCCTTCCTCCTTAAGTTCACTTATAATTGATATTATTTCGTTTTCATTCTGTGGACTACTGTTGCCGGCACTCTTTACAGCATATAACAAACGCAGCCTGTCGACTAGCTCGTTAGCCTTATTCCAGTAGACGTATTCGACTTTGCAATCGCTTAATTTTTTAAAATTTGACGATGATGATGACAGTCTAATGCCTAAACCTTTGATTCTGGGTAAGTTCGGTTTAATTATATAATCATACTTCCAATGTTTAACAGCTGTTAGTTTACCGTGTGGTCTATATGATTTCTTATGCGCATTAGTAAGGGCTATTATCTGCATATAATTATTGATATCAGCTTGCGATGGTATAGACTCTAATTCTCTAAACATGAGTAAGTCAAATAGACCGGGTGTTGCTTCGAAAACGTTGTTTTTAATGATGATGTTTGTATCACGCATAGTCACAGGGGAAGATGCAAATGTCCACACGTCTCGATCAATTTTATATCTAATACCGAATCTAGTTCTATCTATATTTTTGTTTCCGACAGCGTTAGCTATTAGCATACCGTAATGAGTAGGGAGATCAAGAGTTTTATTAGATTCTTCTTCTTCTTCTTCTTCTGCTTCCGATGATGATGCTGATGCAGCAGGCTGTTTTTTAACTTTCAACGGGGGAATGTAACTAGCAGTAGTAGTAGTAGTAGTAGTATTAGCAGCAGATGGTTGTGTTTTAACTTTCAATAGAGGTACGTTAGAGATGTTTACTGATTTAGCAATGGTTTCCAGCGGTGATATAACTGGATTGTGCATGACGCGATACATACGTTCTGCTTCTGCTCTATCACGACGAAAGTAGGCAAATTTCTTACGTATAGCATTACGAGCGTGTATTATTTTACGCTTTAAACTCAGATCATACGTGTTGGACATGTCGGCGATGCAGAGACTACTAAACGAATCGACTCTAATTATAAACTTATATATGAATCAAAACCATTCCGATATCTGCCCCGATCTAGAGCTGTCTTTATTAATTACCAGGAAATCATGTGGCTCCTTCCTATACAGAGAGCAAATGTTTTTGAACTGATCATAGCTAATACCGTCTCCTACAACATGGTCGCTAAACACGTGTTTTAAGTTCAACTCGTCTTGTCTAAAGAGAATAATTAGGTTTGCATTGTCCCTAATCAGATGTTTCGGTATCTTGGCGTACGTTTGACCTAGATAAAAACAGTCGACGCCCTTATGCCTACCCATGCTAAAATATTCTCTAATCTTTTCCTGCTTGCTGCAAATTATATCATCAAAAATGAACACAGAATTAGGTTTAACATCACCGGGACTGATTACGTCATCGATTTCGCTAAATTCATGATATCCCATACCTGTAAGTGGTTTCATAACACGTCTTAAGAATTCATATTTAGGCTGAAATAAAGACTTGGCGTATAGGTAGATATTTTCAAATTTTAATCCGTTTTCGCTAATAAGTAAACCTAACATAGCATTAGTTTTACCGCAGGAAGATGGACCGCTCAATATTACTCTACATGATACAGGTAACAGGTCGCCATTTTTCCTAACATCCTCGCCTGATCGTTGTAAAGATGTATCATCGCGGTCGTCTAGGTTACATATGTTTAGTGACTTATTTTGTTTAACAACCTTCATTACGGTATGCGTACGTGTCTAGTCACGGTCTCGTTAAACGGATTATACTCGATTAATGCGTACGAATTGTAGCTGAGTAAACAGCTCTCAGCCGCACCTCTACCTATACCGTCATAGTAGTTCTCACGAAAACGAATATAATTCAGATACGCAGGAATGTAGTCCCTACGGCTGAAATCGAGATTTAAACGCTGATGTGGGAACACTTGCGAATTTAAATACAACTTAACGTCGGCCAAGTTCGAATGAGTAAATGTAGTCGGGTTACCCGCTCTTATACCCAGCTGACGCTCGTCTTGTAAAACTACAAAGACCCAGCGCGGTTTCTCTAGATCATTGGAGTTCTTTACGCGCCAAACCTGGTTTTTAGTAGTTCCCAACGAGGGTAACTCGTGTAATTCCCAACGTCTGAACGGAGCGATAATAGAAGAATTATCTCTTAAACTCTCCACCAGGTTCACTTTGCTTTCATCTGATAACAGTATATGCGGAACTTCCCACGAGAGCTTATCAATCTTGATATCTACATCGGTACCTGCATCACCCGCGTCGCTTTTATAGCAATTAAAATCGTTCTTGGCGCGAATTAAAACTAGCTGACAACTCATATGAGGTATTACTTTTTTATAATCGTCTGCAAATCCAAAGATATCTTTTAATGGTATTCTACACGTGAAATGAAAGACGTTATTCCCCTGGTTATGTAACAAATCATTATCGCTAGTAATCCCTAAGTTCCATGCATTTCAGGTTAAAGCTCTATCCTCGGCGGCATGTGAAACGAGACCTTTTATAGTGCTTGTAATGCCAGGCTGTTTACATATATCTATGAGTTGATCTGCGCCTAATATTAGTTGAATTTCATCAAACAGAAAGTGGGCGAAATTGTTTACCAGAAGGAATTGCTTGTTTGCAGCACGCGTTATGCTACCTTTAACAAGTACATAGCTGTCATACAAAGCTAAAACGTTATCGGAATTTTGTATGCCGATTATAATGGTGTCGGAATGATTGGCATTTAATGTAAACGGCAGATAGGTATAAAAATCCTCTTTTATTATATCTGTATCGACGCGCGGCTTCCCAAATATGTTTAATTTATCAATGGTAAAGGTGTCGGTGTTAATATGCATTTTACTTCGTTTTGACATGGTGCTGCTGCTGTTATCGTACTTTAAAGCCTAAAGATTCAAGAAAAAGGCGACGAGCTTTAGTTAGTTTTAATCGAAGGTCTGCACTGGCCGACGTTCGCCGATGAATGACCTTTGATGGACATATGCTGATGTTTTTATAGCTAAAGTTTATTCCCATTTTTCACGTTTAAGTTCTAGTCTGATGCTCGTGAAAGTGTCTGCAGACAAATTTATCAACTCTCCTCTCGCGTCTACCAGTCTAATGGTACTCTCCTCTCGCGTCTACCAGTCTAATGGTAATGTTGTCGATCTCGGTGACAGTGATGGGAAAGTAAATCACATGCGATGGCTCCTTTTCAATCAGATAACCTGGTAGTACGCAAACACCGAATTCGAAGATTGTATGACCTGCTTGATTGTTTCTATATGAGCCGCCTGTAATATTCGTGTCTACAAAGATGTTTGTAGTTGAAAGTATATCGACAACTCGATCTGATACGTGTCTACTACCTGGTTCTAGCACGCGCTTCTTAAATCCTAGTAGAGATCCTATGTTATTGGGCTTGGTAAAATCAATCAACTCGGTAGCTGATTCAATCTCACACTTTCCCGTATTAGTGTTAGCTTTGATTTGTAGTAGTAGATCTCCCTCTTCCGGATCGCCACTAATTTGATTCTTTATATAGTTAACGATTTCAGCCAACTCGTAGCTACCCGGTTCAATAGTTATTTCCTTTTCTCCGTAATAAAATTTATTTTTGCCAGGGTATATATTCCGTATAGTGTGACTTGTATATAAGCCTACTAAACCTAGTGAGTATTCGTAACGCACGTGATTTAGTGTTATAGGTGGATAAATACGATCCGTAGAAAGCCTGTTTCCTGTACCGTACACCGTGATGGTCCTAGCCATACTTAACCGATTTACACTTTCACCTCTCTTTTATACAAAAATCGTAGACATAGATGTCCGCAGTTGTATGTATTGAACTTTTGTTCTTGGGCTACGTTGTAGTATACGGCGCAGCGAGGCCCTAAATATTTCACAAGTTCAGCTGGTTGTCTTAGGTCTCCGAAGGGGTCATAGTACAAAACCACGTTTCGATCCTTTCTATAGGCAACCCAATGAGTACCCGGTCCTCCAGCGTTGTCAAGATTAACAATAGCTTTTTCGAATTGCAAAGGTTTCGTTGAAGGTAGACTTTTTCTCATATAGACACCTCTAAAGTAGGGAATGTCTTTAGCATGTTTTATTATATATAGGTCTGTAAGTGGTCTCCGAGGCAAGTTATTCAGTTTTTGACCGCCTGACATATGGTTTTAAGTACAATGCAGCTCCGCCAGCTCTATACGGCTTCAGGTAAAGGGCGTTCCCGTTCTTACCGCCTAAAGCGATAGCTTCCATACTTTTATTATGCAGTGTAGTTTCTTCTAGCTGTCTCTTATTACTATTAGCAGTGTTAACAGCTTTTGCTACGCCCGAAGCGCCTCCTATAATTGCACCGAGAGCCGAGAGGCCAGCAAAAATTGGTATGAGTGGTAAAATACCCCCTGTAGCTGTAGGCACTGGAATAATTCGGGGTACTTTAACGTTTTTCCGACCGCCTACGTTTTGAATGATTCTTCTGGCAGCGCTCAGGGCATGATGTATTAAGTCTTTACCCGTGAGTCTCTTGCTTGCACGATTCACTACACCAACAAGCTTCTTTAAAACGCCACCTTTGAAAGTGACAGTTTTCTTCTTCTTCATCTTTCTAGCTAGACCCTTTTTCGCTGACAGTTTGTTTGTCTTTACGCCCATTCCCAGCTTTCTTTTAGCCTTCATTATACCGGTTACAAACAGAGCTGATGCTTTTTCCCCTAATTTAGAGTCTTTAGCCTTAACACGCTTCCACGCAGCTTCTTCTAATACACGATCTGCCTGGTGTCTACTGTTCAAATCGGAGCTTTGAGCGTACGAGATGTCGTGCTGCATACACGATAATGTTAACAATAATTACAAACGATAAAACCCTAACAACTAAGCGAAGATCTATAGACGCACAAGCTATCAAAATTTGAAACCAAATAATTATTTCTGTATTAAGAAATTTGCTTATATGCGTTCTGTGACAAATAATAGTGCCGACAAAAAACGTTATACTATAATTTCAGTCAATACAAACTGTATTATGTAGTTCCGCGAAGTAAAAGTAGAAAAAAAACAGAAGGGTTTATTGTTTACTAAAATCCTTTGCATTTACTGCTAATCCTAACATTTCCGTTTTTGCAAGTTTCTTTTGAAACAAGTTGAACAAATGAATAATTTTATCATGATGAAATCATTTTACCGTTAAAATTACGTTTGGGACTTCCTGTATTTACCTGTGAATTAAAAGATTAAAAAGATCATACAGAAGCTAACCAGCCGTTATTTTTATGTTGAAAGAATTTGAAGACGAAAGAATTAAACAAAAAAGTATAAGTAATAAAATATCGGATATTTAGATACATGTACGATGTAAAAATCTCAAATAATGTTTAATAAAATAACAAATACATGTTAATAAGAGTTTCTTTTAAATGCTTCTTTTGTATGGTTACGATTACACTTTCTCGGTTACTGTTTTCAAAGGTTTAGAACTTCTGGAATCTTAATTTACATTTCTATAGATTCATACAGTGAAATAGGTGGCAACAACGAAGCACAAACTCCCATAAGAAATACATTAGCTATCTTTCCTTCACTGTAGTTCCAACGTGAGACGGACAATAGAGTGATGTATTATACTTCGTCTTCGGCCACACATTGAATTAATTGTTGAAATTATGAAAATTTTTAATAATTATAAGGGCCCCATTTTTTTCGAATGTGTGTTTGTAAATGTAAAATTAATTGTTTTGAAAATATATAACTGACAATGTCGCCAACACAATGATAGTGATAAACGAAAATTATATTATATGTTAATTATAAACGAAAAAATAAATCATTTTACACGGGACGCTTACACAGTTTGTAAGTTGTACTGCAATAATTATATGTAGACTATTTAAAGTAGTGGTCGTAGAAAAAAAATTAAATTTGTACACGACGCTTTGATTTTTCATCTTGAAAATAATAGATTGATGTATCTTATTTGCCTAACGGTCTGATCTGGTTGTTAGTAATGCAAATTACTTACTCGATTATGACTAACTACTTAATTATTAGTTACCATTTTACTCTTAAGTAAAAATATCTTTATAAGAAAACTTGTTTGGGTTTGCCCCATTCATAAAAATGAAATGTTTACAAGTATTTGATTATTTCGCAGTGCAAGCGAAATAGGTATCTAGGAAGTCAAACCAGTTTAAAATTATCGGCAATTATAGACAAATTATAGGCAAGAATGTAATAAGTTCTTGCTCTTCAGGTAAGTTATTAGTACTTTTCAAGAAAACTGTAATAAAAACCTCTTATCTATTGGTTAGTAATGAATAAATTAGAAAATCCTCGTACTTGGTAAAACTGTTACTTTAATGTCCCTATCCTGCTACTGTTTGACTTCTTAAAGACAGTGACATTACGTTGTTTGATACAATACGAATGACTAAATAATAATATTAAATATATTGATTCTTTTAAACCACTTACTGACGTCTTCTAATGTTTTCTATGTAATATGTTTAAGGAACAGCTCAAGATTTGTTGATTTATAGTATAAGTAATTTCCCAGAATTACCAAAAACTTGCTGGCAAAAGAAAGAGTTTACGATTTGCATTAATAGTAATTTTCCAAGATTATTAAAAACTTATTAGCAATTCTGTTTAACATAGGATTTTCCAAAAAAAGGAAGGATTCCCTGGAGGGCCCGTAGAGCGTCAGATAAAGCTTGACTATGGATGCAAAGATTTTTCATATATGGACGGCTGGACGTAGGCTCATGTGTAGTCTACTTTTATTATTCCTTCTCTATAGAAATTGCTTGTAAAGTCGAAACATCCACATTTTTAAACTTTGAAGAGATTTTTGGGAATGCTTATGTACCGCAAAATGTCTAGCTGTGCAAGAAAAAAAAAGGAATTTTCCGACAAAATGCATGCATTATCTGAAGCTCTATCAATTCTCCACAAAATGAAGTTGCGTCTTTGGTTAAATAGGGTATTATCAGTGGCGTGCGGTGAGAATTTAGGCTAGGGAAGCAACCACGATTTTAATTATAATACACCTAGGTACAGGCGCTGATTAACGGGGAGAGAATAATCTCCCCCCCCCAATTTAGAAATAAGTTTACATAGAATAGAAACAAATAATGTTTGTTTAATTATTATTCATTAAAACAATTATTTTTCCAAAGATTTCCCCCTCAAAATACTTCTCTGGATCCGCCCCTGCTAGGTACAATAAAACACAGTGTTATAATTATTAAGCTTAAAAGTTTTTCAAAGAAGCACTTTTACACTTTATACTTATAGAATTTGTTGACTATCATTCTTTATTTAAAAAAAACTACTACTACGTATCAATTTTCCGGTCTTAGCAAAATACCGGTACAGGTTTTAACCTTTGTTGTTAAATTTGAAAGATCTGGTTTTGATCTGCCTTTCTTAATAATTTGTAATTTCTCTCCAAAACTGTATGCGAAAAATTAGTACTCGAACCTTTCACCGAAGCAGTTGAATTTGCAGTCGTGACGATAATGCAATTTTAAATTTGCATACAGGCAAACTAAATAGAACTATTTGTCTTTAAAAAAATCCAACTTATAAATTAAAATAATAAAATGCGACAAAATACAGTCTCATTCGCAGATTTACATTACTTAAGTAACACTAAATCGAACAAATAACCAAATTATAATAAATAAACATTTGGGAACGAAGTACAATAAAAATTACGACCAATGTTAACCAGCCAAACAGCATCCGTCTATTATAACACCCCGCGCTCGCTGATTCACGCCAAGGTTAAGAGAAGAGCATTTGTAAGCAGTGCTTATATGAAGTGTATGTATCACATTTGAATCGGTAATACTTTTCCGTGCAAGTTTAATGAGCCTAATTTAAAATAGTACTCTAAATAATTGTACTTTTTGCTGTACAGAGTTGATATTGAGCTTTAATTTGATAAATATTTCAATTTAAATAAACGATAACCATAATTTTACAAAAGTATTTTTGTTAGCATTGTTTTTATTTTAATAAATTCTCATGGCAAGCATTGCTTCCATTGCTTCCATGGACCGCACGCCACTGGGTATTATTAACAACTGTACTACAGTAACAATTAATCTTTTTGATTTTTTTTAGAACGGAATAATTAATGCAATCAATCGTAGTTTCAGTTCAAGATTCAAGTAATAAAAGTTGCCACCAGACATATTTAATTTATTTATATTAAATTATATGCAATTTATTAGCATTTACACCTATACATATGCTTGAATATTTTAGATTCTTATATTCTGCTAAAGTGTTGGAGGATATTTTAAAAACGTTTATTTAAAGTGGAACCATAAAACACACTTTCTTGGTCTAACGTCAGGGCGTAAAGGACGTCTTAGGTTAAATTAAAAACTCAGTTGAAGCTATTGAAAGAACTCACTGAGTCAGTTTGACGTAGAACTTGAATTAGTCGCAATCGACAACGGTTGAACGAAAGTGCATAAGCTTCAATTCGGCAATGAGACATCAAATGTAAAGCAGTTTCTATCCGGCTCGAAGGATCAAATGCGTGAACTTTTGACATAATAATAATAATATAATAATGAGTTTATTTAGCACTAGGCTAGTAAGTTACATAATAAATATAGAATTACAAATGACATGATTGTGACGTTTTTAACATACCAAGTATTAAGCTACAGCTGTGGTACGTGTGTAATCTTTAACCCCTTATACCTTGCGGTGTCGAGGTGTCGGACGCACCGAGCCCCAGAGTGGATATGTGGGCGTGAGACGAGGCAGCGGAGCCATGTAGGGAAGTACACTGCGTTCGTGGTTCACCCATCCGAGTACTTTCTGGAGAAAACTCAACTTAACTCCGTTAAGCGGTATAAATCCACTATAACCACTCTGTCGTACTGCCGGCTGCTGTCGTACGTACGTATTTAATAACTTCTCAAATGTGTGAATATTTCAACTTTCGTGAAGTTGGCACCCCTATATAAGAATTTCGAGAAAAAACTATTGCATAATTTTGCCCAAGTTATGCCCAGTTTTGACCAATAGTTGTTTTATTTTGCCCAGTCCCCATTAACTCGTGAGTCAAACGCAGAATTTCTATGGTGTGGCACCCCCATAAGCGATTGCAATAAAATAAAGTAGGCCATAATTTTGCCCAAGTTCTGCTCAATTTTGCCCAACCTTATTTTCTTTACATAAACCAAACCAGATCTTCACGAATGCAGGGTTCTAAACGCATCACAGGGCGCTATAACGCACTACACACGTCTTAAACAATAACTGATCTTGGGATTAACTTTTGACTCCCACATGACATACAGGTCATCTAAAGGGTTTTCAAGTTTTGCCCAACCTTATTTCTTAAGTTAAACCCGGTGACACATTCATAAATGTAAAGTTCAATAGCTCGGATTCTGTTTGAAAGTCGTAAGTCGTAGAAGTAATTCTGATCTTGGGCAAAACTTTAGATTCACTAACTTACAATTCTAAGCCTTGTAGAGGTCATTCAAAGGGGATTCAAGTTTTGCCCTAGATCAGAATTACTTCTACGACTTTCAAACAGAATCTGAGATATTGAACTTTACATTTATGAATGTGTCACCGGGTTTAAGTTAAGAAATAAGGTTGGGCAAAACTTGAAAACCCTTTAGATGACCTCTATGAGGTTTAGAATTGTTAGGTAGTGAATCAAAAGTTAATACCAAGATCAGATATTGTTTAAGACGTGTGTAACGCGTTATAGATACCCTGTGATGCGATTAGAACCCTGCATTCGTGAAGATCTGGTTTGGTTTATGTAAAAAATAAGGTTGGGCAAAATTGGGCATAACTTGGGCAAAATTATGGCCTACTTTATTTTATTGCAATCGCTTATGGGGGTGCTACACCATAGAAATTCGGCTTTTGACTCACGAGTTAATCGGGACTGGGCAAAATAAAACAACTATTGGTCAAAACTGGGCATAACTTGGGCAAGACTATGCAATAGTTTTTTTCTCGAAATTCTTATATGGGGGTGCCAACTTCACGCAGGTAATATTTCGTGCATTTTAATATTTTCAGGCAATGCATTAAAAAGGCAAATGCCTTCATGGAATAGTGTTTTTTAAAGTTTACTTGATTTTATTGCAGGAAGCATTTATAGTTTTCCTCAGAACGAATATTATATGAATGCATATTATACCTTCTCTCCAAAAATGATTTTAGGTATTCTGGTAGCAAATTATGTTCAACTTTGTAAATTAAAGATGTTTGCTTTTTTAATGCACTGTTGTTGTGTTAACCACTCTAAAGCATTTAACATATCATTTATAGGTGTGTACCGATTACCTCCTTAAAGAATACGCATTGCTTTGTTTTGTTGAACTTGAAGCTTACTTATAGTGTCTTTTGTGCATGAAACCAATAACGATATATACAATAGTTGAAATGAGGAAAAATAAGTGTAAGTATTAAATACAAGTTTCTTAGTCCAATAGGACAGAGATTTCGATATCCGATTAAAAAACCCGACTTTTTTCCATATTTTCCTATGTAGATAATTAACAAGATTGGTAAATAAAAGCTTAGTTTAGGATCTAAGAATATTCCCAAATATTTTATTTCGCTAAAACGTTCGATAACAGACTTATTTATGTGCAATATTAATTCTAATTCTTCAAATTTTTTACAGCTTTCAGTTAACCCTATTACCATACATTTAGTTTTTGATGCGTTTAACTTTAGTTTATTTTTACACAACCAGTTGTATAATAGATCAAGTTCATTATTTAAACCTGCAGTAATCTCATGAAAGTTGGTTTCAGATACAGATATAAGCGTGTCGTCAGAAAAAAGGCTAACAAAATAGTTTTTTAAAGCTTTATAAATATCATTTACATAAATAACAAACAATAGGGGACCCAACACGCTGCCTTGTGGAACTCCCCAAATACTTTCTTTTCTTGCCGAGACACTACTAGCAATCTTTGTCTTATGATACCTGTTTTTAAAATAATCCTTAATCCACTCCAAAGCTTTTGAACTTATACCATACCACTCTAATTTTCTAATCAAAATTTCCCGATCAACAGTTTCAAGTGCACGTTTTAAATCCACAAAAACACTAACACTTTCTCCACGTTGCAGTTGCATACTGGATTGCTGACTCGCATGAGTGCTTACTCCTAAATACTGACTGACCTATGCACAGTAGTTTGTTTTTTAAAAATAATCTTTCAATTGCGCACTCACAATAGTTTCTGTAATTTTGTCAACCGTTGGTATCAAATTTATCGGTCTAAATTCACCAAGAACCATAGGCTTTGACACCTTGGGTATTGGTACAATGATACTAGTTTTTAAATCGTTCGGGACACAACCTGACTCAAGGGATGAGTTTACTAGATATAGAAGAGGATAACCTATTACACAGAAT
Organism: Agrypnus murinus; assembly: GCA_929113105.1. Taxonomy (NCBI): domain Eukaryota; kingdom Metazoa; phylum Arthropoda; class Insecta; order Coleoptera; family Elateridae; genus Agrypnus; species Agrypnus murinus. The sequence goes on along the minus strand of OV816028.1, from coordinate 36,816,458 downwards.
AAATCATTCACTAGCTTTATGTTTAGGCATTGTCACTGCTACTTTTGTTTTTTGGATTAAATACAACTTTCTTTAACTTGGAGATTGTAATACTTTTAAATTCTATCAAACTGAGTTGCCTAGTATGTTTTACTTATACAAACATTATTTTATTATAATCATTGAATCATCATTTTATTTATCTATTTACGGTGGTTAATAAATATCAAGGGGAGAATGAAAAGTTTAAAACATTACACGCTGCGAAAGCCCTTTCAGGTGCTCGGTGTTTTTAACTAACCTCGGCTACGCTTACGCTTCATCTCGGCCAATCAAAAACACCTTGCACCTAAAAGTAAACTTTCGAACCTTGTAATGTAAATAACTATTTTTCCATGTCTTAGACTTGAGCCAATGCTTAGCCAAGATCTTGACCTGCTGCGATACCGAATCTATGTCAGGCCGGGAAACTTTGGCGCTTACCTCGTTACGTTGTCAAAAATCGCAAACATTCTCAAAATGTTCAGAGACGGCGGTTTTACGAATTATCAGAAAAAAAAATTAATTTCAAAATAAAATCTGAAGTGAAATTTGGTGAAAAGTTTCAAATTTGTATCAATAATTTAGTACCTGTTTAGTAAAATGAAAATATTAAGTGAAAATACTTCTGACGTCCCTTATTTACGTGACAAGAAAGTTGTGTTAAATGTGTTTTTACATTATATTATTACAAGAGTATCTCACTGCCAGTTTTTATCTTGAAAGTGTAAAATTCAGACAGAATTAATAAAGTGTGGTTTCTACATAAGCCCAACTTCCCAATCAGGCGCGTGCTGGACCAGTTTTAGGACCCAGGAAAATATGCTTTTAGAGCCCCCCCCACTCCATTTTGGTTATTTTTTAAGATAATTTATTTATTTAGATTAATTATTAGATTGTCTATTATATGGGATTCATTAGCAACTATCAGTACAATTTTAGGTTCCTCTTGAGGAAAAACTTGCAGAGAATGAAGGTAGCTGTAGCTACGAGTCTGGGAATCTTCCAAACGATCATATCGTCAAACGCAATTTGCTTCTTCAAAGAACCAATGAGTCTTGGCACCAATTCTGTTGCCAACACACCACCGCACAATTTCAAATGTGGGATGGATTGTTTTCATTGTTGAGCTCTAGTTTTCATGCAACATCAAGAAAACTCTGATAAAGCCGACAGAACCCTTAAATACGCTACAGCACTATCACCAATTTCAGACGCATCCGAGAATGCACGAAATGCTTTTCTGACGGCCGAGTCTAAATTAATACATCTAGACAATTTTAAATTTGAAAGTTTAAAAAGTTCCAACTTCAAAAATTCCTGTTATTGATCACTGTCTCAGAAACAAGGTCATCCCAATCTATTTTCGCGATCCATAATTGCTGCATCAACCTTTTTGCAAAGAGAACCACTGCGGTTAAAAATCTTAAAGGATCGTAAATTCTCGCTACTTCAGACAAGATATTTCGTTTTGTGCAAGGATGATATATAGGGTGACACAAGTAGAAGAAATACATCGACCATTTGGTCCCAATGAAGAAAATGATGTAACCAAATTACGTCATCGATATAAATATGATTACACAACGAATCCGCAACATTAAGATTCTTCGATTTTTCTAAATTAGCGAGTTCTTAAATGGTTCGCGAGGCTAAAAACTGGGAAGAAGATTAGACTAAACCGTTGCTGTTCGTCAGGTGCGGTCGAGTTGAACAGCAGCGAAGTATATTGTTTCTACTTTAAATATAATTTAATTGTTGGTAATTTAATGTTAATTAATTGTTACATCAAACAAAAGACATAAATTACATATCTATACCATACTTTGGCAAAATATTAGAAAAAGTTGCACATATGCTACAAAATTCCAGCAAAGGGTCGTTGCATGGAATTTTGATATCATTTGTATATTTTATTAGTATAACTGTTATCTAATGTATAGGTCCACATAAAATCGATAAATGCATTACGATAACTTAATAAAACGAATTTAAAGTTTAAATATTTTCGGTCCTTTTCTACACCGCTGACGTCATAATACTTTCGTCTTAAATATTTGTTTCAATACAGCGTATACGAGGACTATGACGTTGTTGTACTAGAAAAGGACAGAAAAAAATTAAAATTGTAAATTGCATATCTCGCTAACGGCTGCGTTAAAAATTTTGAAAAAAATACGTCAACTTATTACTAACTCTATAGAATATAAAAACGTTAAGTTTCAAAATTGTGAAACGACCCTATTACAAAATAGTCTCTAATACCAACATGACTACTTTTTTATTCGTATTTAATGCTAAAGACAGAACACACGATATCATAAAATCATGCATTTACCGATTGAATTGTTCTTTTTGAATAGTTCGGTATATATTGGACAAAGATATAAAGTGCACGTGCGTTGTTACAGAAATAAGAACAGAACAGAATAAGAACCTTCTAGAACAGAATCACACAATGACTTCCCAAAATATTATCAATTTCTACATTTTTGTAATAACAAACGCAAATTTAGAAAATTTCGAGATATACAAACACAAACGAAGGGTACCTAATAAATAATAATAAATAAACAGATTGAGCTCAGTAATTCTCCGTTACTGGAAGTGTTAGATATTTAATACGTATTATTCTTATCTGATAGTTATTTATTTTTTGTATTTACCTTTGAGACGTGTTTGTTTATATTCATAATGCCTTTGATAATGACAGCTTAGCTGTCGAAACCATTTTCAGGTTATGTTTTAATAAATATTGTGGAACTTTTTATTAATCTTTATTTATTTCAATTTAAATTGCCGTGTCGTAGGGCCCTTTGAGGTAACTTTATAAAGGCCCACCGGGAAACTCCCGGTATCCCGGTAGGCCAGCACGCGCCTGTTCCCAATTTATTTCTGTATAGGTCAGGTACTTGTGCCCCACGTGGGACAGTTGGGTGAAATTGTTTTATTGTGAATGTATAACAAAGTTTAAGGTAGTTGTGCTTGTTTCAATCAGACATAATAAAATTTTTAAATTCCAAGTCATTAAATGACTTAACGAAATTTACCACCCAATTTCCCCCTCTTACCCTAGTAGCAGTGTGGTATTAGCGAATTTTCTTACAGCATCAGAAACATTAAAACAATTTATTTATATAAATGTTTAAAAGATCAATTCGTTTACATAATGAGATAATATTAATCTACGGTACCGTTTTTGCTCTTTTCCTTGAACTCTAACTTTTTCTCCGTAACAGGAAATTGCGAAATATTTTTGTAATTGTTTAATTATTCTTGCTTGTCATATAAAGAAATCATTTAAATTACTATCAAAAATTACATATCTTAACTATTAATATCAATTAATGCTTTTAAATACACAATTACCGTCACGACAATCACAAATGCTGCATTACACAAAATCTGAGATAAAATACAATGTCCAGTTCATTCATCATAACAACTAACCGCTACTATATGAAATACCGGAATTTCCACCATCGAAAAGAAAAACACATACAGTAATCGTTCCGAAAATATCATTTAACGCTACTGTGAGAAGGGAATACCCTGCAGAAAGTATATGGAAGGCAAATTGATCGATACCGACCTGGAAGTGGGGTCCTCCACTTCTCCTCGTGCCGAGATTTAAGCAAACCCACTAGCAACCTGATGCATTTCATCGACATTGGTGGTGCACAGTGATAACTGATAACAAGTGATAATACAGGAATAAAAGTATTTTGTTAACAGGTGCGTTAAAATTATAATATACATCATTTCACAGTTCTGTGAGATTCAACATGGATATTGAAGAGTTTCGGTTAAATTCTGGTTAGTTTGATGTTGAATGTTGTATAAATGTTGCAATTGTCAAATTGTTTGTTTTTAAGTTTAATTATGAATGTTGCATGAAGTGTTTGTAAATATTTTATTACATTCCATAAACGTGACATTTGTGACTGTTTTAAGGAGACTTTTTTGGATTGATACTGTATTACTGTTTAGGCCTTTTTAGAGAAAATTGCAAAACTGAAATAAAATATGCGTTAACTAATGGTGTTGATTATAATAATATAATAGTGTTGTTTTGATCAAGTCATTTACTTTCAAAATATACATATTTATAATTTTATAAATTACATCTTAAAGATTCCATGATCGCCAAACCGATGGATAAAAATAGAGCATACAGAAACCTGTTTCAGGTATTCAACGATAAGAAAAAAAAATTGAATAGGTACTTCAACTCAACATTTAAACATATAGAATGCAGATTTCTTCATAATAGTATTTGAAAAACCTTTTAATTATGTCCGTGAAAGTTCAGTTAGGATCAATCATACAATACATAGTAAAACTGAAAGTAGTAACTGAAGGTTAAGTTTTGACAAGTTAGAGTGTCTGAGTACATACTTTTTGTTAATATGATTGTATGAAAATCAAACTGATATAAACCAATTATTATTCAAGACTTGCTATTTAGAATTATTCTTGATTGATCTTTCGAACATACTCTAAGCAAAACTATAGCAAATAATATTAAACGATAATTAAACTATATTAAAAAATTATTATTTAGTAATTTGAACTTAAATTCCAAATTTTGCCATTCAATTACTTTGTAAGATAAGTTAGCTCCGCAGAAACATTTCCTGCTCATCTTTGTATACAGTGTGTAAATAAAAGAAGGAATAAAATTCACATACATATTTTTTATTATCACTGTTTGGAAGAAAAGCTCGGACACGTCAATTTAATTTTTGTTCTATGGATTTTATGGTCGTCAATTTTAATTTTTGGTTTACTACTATGGGGCCTATGACGTCGTCGATTTTTTTTAAATGGAACCCCTTTATTTTTTTGCTAGAAATGAAAAGTATATTTCTTCAGCAATACCCCATATGTGGTATTTAAAATTAGTATTTTTTAAAATATGGAGGATCAAATGTGATAAGTGAAGTGAAGTGAAAGTTATCACATTTGGTCCTCCATATTTCAAAAAAACTCAGAAAAAGATTCTAGCAAAAATAAGGGGGTTCCATTAAAAAAAAGTCGATGACGGATAAGGCCCCATAGTAGTAAACTAAAAAATTAAAATTGACGACCATAAAATCCACAGGAAAAAAATTGACGTTACCGAGCTTTTCTTCCAAACAGTGACAATACAAAAAATAAAAAATTGTATTCCGTACTTTATTTACACACTGTATGTATGTGCTTTATTATTATTCAAAGTTCATATAGTACTATGTGTGACTAGAAGAGCTTTTCAATATTTTGTTCCGTATAGGTTTGTAGCTATACTTTTTAATAATCATTATTGGACACGCAAACCGTTTGAATCACACGAATTTCCATTGACAAGGTTGATCATCAAAAACCTAATTAAAATTTTATTGTTTGTTTTAATTTCATTAAATACTAATACCTATAAAAATTACTTTGGATATTTAGTTAACTTAAAGTCAATCAGAAATAAACTGGCTCTTTTGATTTGTCAGCGTTTCATGCTAAGCCGTAGAACTTTTCGTTCGTAAACCCGACGGATAATGACTTTTTTGTGCGCTCATCTAGTATTTACTTGCTGACATTGAATATTTTTTAATTTGTATTATTATACAAATTATTGATTCCCATCTCAGTATTTTATACAGTATTGGAATAATTTCATCTAGGGATTGGATTTTCATGTGTGGGCAAAAAAAAATAGGGAATAACAATACAGCTAAGTAAATTTCTTGTGAGGTTGGTGCTAGGTAAAAAAACTGACAGCTTGCTATTTTCACATAACTAAAAATTTAATTTACCTACTGAAGAATAATGCAAACTCTTTTGCAAAATTAATTTAAATAACTGTTTTTGTTTTATTAAATAGTTAAGTTCGTGCGAATTTATAAAATAATTGTTCATTTTTTTAAAAGAAGAAAGTATTTTCAATTCCGCACCGCAATTATCAGTTGTTTAAGTATCGTTGACTTCGAAAATTTAGTTTATTGTGTCAAAATGACAAACGTCAATTATATATTTAAAAATTCTTAGCTATAGCACCTTACAAAAAAATTACTATATTTTAAGACTTGACAAGTATGCCATAATATCTATATTTCTCAGATGAATTGGTATTCGCTATTTTTCCTTTGCTCACACAAAAATCCCAATCCCTAGACGAAGTTTTTCCAATACTGTATATTTTTTCACATCAAAAAGTATTAAAAAAAGAATATTAATTCAGACGATTCCTCACAACTTTTTAAGTAATTCATGTGATCTTTTTAAACCAGTTTTACTTCTCGACCTAACCTAAACTAGACTTACCTAACCTAAGATTTACTGGCCTAATTAAACCTAAGTCCAAAATTGCCTCATGTTAGCTCTGTGTTAGTTGAAACGTAGAATACTAAATTTACCATTGTACTTGATGTTCAGATATGAACAGGTAAAAATGTGCAGGTAAATCACGCATCAAGTAAGAAGTCCTAAACGCCATTATTTTTATTGCGCATGAAACGAGAAGTTTTCGGGTAGAATTCCGTCGGCGGACGAACTTCGACGCACAAAACAAGATATCACCGACCCTTTTAGGCTGTAAACCTATTGCTAGCTTTAACTGCAAGTTGTTTACTAAGGAATTAATTGTTCCTCAAACTATTTATTCTAATGTGATAACTAAATGTATCTACTGACATGCAGTTAGAGTTAACCAAATATCGAAATACCGACCTTTTAAGTCAAACTTCATGAAATGATAAACTAATGTTTCCTAATCAATTTAGACGATTTTGGATAAACGCGAAAGAAAAAGTTATAAGTGTTTGGTTTATTTTGTAAGGAAAATAGGAAAATGTGTAGAACAGATAATAATTATAGTCCCTAAAACACAGCTTTGAGACACTAATAGCTTCTATCCCTGAAATGAAACTTATGAACGTAAACAGTTCTGTCTCCGCCATAGTTCATGGCTCTTATCTAAGACCGGTTTTACACAATCACTCTCGATAATCTTTTGTTTTATAGGTCGTGAAAATATACTTACGGCGTTGTTGTGTAGCCTGAAGAGAATGCATCACGTACTAACTACTAGTCTCCAAACCTCTTCTTTAAATGAGGTTAAAACAAAACCATCTCTAATTTCGACCCCATAAATTAATTTTGTCCCAGACACCTTCTTATAGTAAACCATTAGAAACCGCGATATATCGATGAAGAATTTCCCATTTGGAGGAAACTGCGTAGGTTCACAGCACTAACGATTTCTTTTGTCGTCCAACGACGTTAATTCCAGATACAGGAGGTCAGAAAAAAAGGTTTTTTCGAATTTCTTTCTTGCAATTTCTTTTGCAAGACGCGTCATGCGTATACGTCTTACAGGTTTTGAGATTTCACGTTTTTGATACCCTCTTTGTCGTTTTGGTGGCTTACGTCTAGCTTATAGCAATATAGTGACCCACCGAATTTGGTCGGGTCTGTACTGCGTTTTTGTTCTTTGTAGTGGTGTGTCCGAGAGACTCGCTATACCCGTCTACGTCTTGCTTGTCCGGAGAAGGGTTAACTCGCTATTCACAGACAAAAGAGGGACAAAGAATGCCAGCCCAGCAGACCCAAGGCAGTCGCTCCCAACACGACACGCCACTGGGTTAAGTTAACTTACAGGTATACGTGTACCAAATTTGACATCTATACCACAAAAAGATGCCCTATTGTAACAAAAATTGCTTTTTGTTATAATTTTTCTTTAGAAAACCTGAAAAGCGGGTTTCTAGCATACTTCCGGCTCAAATATCTTAACTATGTGGTCACAAGAACCGGATTTTTTATTCTGATAGATTATTTGTTGCTGAACACGAATCGCTAATCCAAGTTGTTCCAGTTAATACCATAATTAATATAAACCAAAACACGATTTTTTTAATGTCATGGGGATGGTGTAGATAGAATGGTTAGACTTTTTTTGTGTTGGGTATTGTCTGAAGAGTCAGTCAACATAAAGCTATAAATGTATGATGGTTTATGAAACAACGCATGCCGCAAAGAACTACAAGAAAGTGGTGTTTTCGTGTAGCATCTCAGCAATGCTTTATTTTACACATCCATATCATGCACAAAGGTACTGTCTGTAAGATGTGTCTCCGCATTATAATCCATGTTATATGCATTATTGTTCAAGTTCCGACTCTTCTCCATACATTGACTATGAAAAGGTACCGATTGGTTGAATGTAAGACATTAATTGAAATGATTGCAGATCTCTATCGGCAATCTCCAGGACAACTTCAAGAAGTAGAAAAAAGTTGATCGATAGATTAACATCGTCTTGTTTAGTACGTGTCACGATTTCTTTTCTTAGATCCTTATGTTATAGGAATTCTACCTTAATTATCTTTTTTTTTATTTCCCTAGTGTTTAGTTTAGCACATATAAGAAAACTTTATTCTTCGAGGACACCCGGTATATCTTTAAGGAATTAATTTTCCTTTTCAATTTCTAGTAAATTCTATCATTGCTAAAGGCGCTATCAGAGCGTAACTTGATATCATTGATATGGCTGGCTTTCTTCCATTTCAGAGTGTCTTCAGATTTGCACTTGCCTTCGTTGTTGTTTGCAAAATTATTGAGTTGGGGGTTTATTTCCGCCCATTATTGGGGATCTTTTTCAATAATTGCCATATTAACTCGACTTGTTTATATATTATCTGTGAAATATATTTTGAGTAAAAATCCGTTTTAATGGTATTTTCTTCAATTTGGTAAGTTGATTTTTTTCTGGAATCATATTTGAGCAAAATCTTTATCGACTTTTTTTTTCTTTTATCAATCGTTTAAGGTAAAGGTCGAGTCGCCTCTTATTTTGGAAAAGACAATAAATTATTCACGTCATTAGTTGGTGGAAAAAATATTTTTATTGGCATAAAAGACCTCAAGAAAGCAGGTAAATTATTATTCTTCGTTTCTTCCTTTTTTATACCAAGTTCTCTTCTCTTTGGTCAAACAAAAAGTACCTGGAAGGAAGATGGAGCAGTTCTCTACAATGTCACACCTTGTGTTTTAATTTAAAAACGTGACATCTCTATCACTTCCTTATTCTACTTTCACTTGCTCGTTAATGCTATTACTTTCGCATTTCTAGTACCTATCACTTTGATTTGAAGTAAGGTAGTTATCATAGTAGTTCTGTAGTATAAGCTTTGAAGTAGTTTTAGTGCCTCGTAATTATCCTTGACCGTTACATGGGAACTTCCACGCCTCAAGGTTGTTTACAATATATTGTGCATATCCTAGCTCAATCTACTCTACCTATTTATATCTTCAAAAGCTATATTTATATTTTCCATTGCAAATGATCTGTCCATTTAGTGAATTATTAGGTGAATATTTAAATGATGCTAAAATCTAAATAATTGTTACAAGAAATCCTCCGCCAACACCAATTAATTACTTTTAAGGATATTTTTGTTTTGGAATATCTTATGTTTATGGGATATAATTAATATGTTAGCTATATCAATATTTTGTAAGCATCTATAAAGTCCAGGAAAAACATTATAACACACTGTTGTTTAGATCTTCGGGATAGTTAAAAATTTAGTTACCAGATAGTGGATTTCACACATGAAACACAATAGGTTTTTAAATGAAAGAATTAGCTTGATTGATAAGAAATAGTTCGTCTTTGAACATCTTAATAAGAACCTAAGAACGATTGTCTTGCCAGAAAATTAATCTCTCCTATCAACGTCCAATTTGTACCAAATATGGTAGGTGTATAATTCAACATGCCATACCTAATCGGTAACAAGGATTGTGAAGAGAGCGGGGAATAAGTAAAAAAGGAAATAAAAAAGTCATGGAAATGTCACACTAAGCAGGTGTTCGGATTTCTCCGTCAGAAGAAAAAAAATAGTAAGGCTTTTATAAAAATTTTAATTTGTAAACAAGTGAATTGTGGTTTTTCGGAAACTTTTATAACGGCTGAATGGAAAACGTTTCTGAATGTTTTCTATAGTCAGAACTTCGGCCAAAACTTTCCTAATTGGTACAATTTGAATATAGAATAATATTAACAAAATAGAGCATACTATTTACAATTGTTTACAATGTTGTAATGATGTGGTAGAAGAACAACAAATAACCAGATTAGTATGTTTGCAATTACATGGAAATTGTTAATATAATTGGGAAAAACTCTTAATGATTATTAGAATTGGGGATAAGAGCAAATGCTCATAATAACCTCGCTCTTAGTGATGTGGTTAAGAACTGTAGACTGTAGAATAAACAAAACTATGATGCAATGTTTGTCGTCTCTACAAATGACCCCTTTAGACTATCGACGACTCCGGCTTTTTTTCTGGGAAAACTGGAAATTCTTCAAAATTTAAATAATTAAATAAAATGATCTGCAAAATCTCAAAGCTCTCAGGTCAGAAGTTAAGCCGTTTAATCCCGTATTGTGGAAGAACTGCCAAAATTACAAAACCATGTAGAGTTTTTGTCACAACAGTTTTGTTGATTAATTCTTACAAAATAGATAAGTATCATCGTGTATGAATATTAAGTAATGTACTGCCGTTTTAAAAATGAAACAAAAAATTATTCTTATTATCAGAATTATTATTATTATAAATGTATGTTTTCGCATTTTTATGAAGACCAGAAGAAAATTCTTCAGATTAGTGTACACGCACCTCTACTCATTTCATGGAATGCCTTAAAGCTCCTTGTTCTATCTGATGTATGTGTCTCATGATTTTTAAATTCCATAAACACTTTCTATTCTATATATTTTATTATACAATCTACACAAAACCGATTGAAGCCATACGTCAATAATGCATTCAGTTCTACGGGAAAGGAATATTGTACTTATTTATATCAGAATTTGTTCTGACTTGTTGATATTGACCTTTTTTTTAAATTAATAAAACTAATTTATTTTTCTGATTAATGATTAAATTAAGTAGGTAAAGAATAGTTTTTAGTTTAGAAACTACATACATAGTACATGAAAAATATGACTCATTTTTTTTCTAATGTTAAATATACTTTGAGATATACAGTAGAGCCTGGGTAACCTGAACTAATTACTGTATGTGGTGTTCACGTTTTGGAGGAGTTCATATAACTGAATAGGTAGATAATTATAATTATTGTAGTTTTTATAGTGTACATGGTTTGAAAACACCTCAAAAATACCTAGAATAACATTTATTTATGAAACAGTATTAATATAAAAACAAATTAAAAAGTAATTTTTTCGAACATGTATCAACTACTTAATTACAAAATAAACATGTATGTACTACATTATGTGTGTACTGTATTGTGTATATAGGTATGAATAGATATTGTATTAGTTTATGATAAAATAGTCCAATAATTCGGTTTGCTGAAAAGCTGATACGTCCATACTTCTGTGCAGGGCCGGCGTAAGCTTTTGCGGGACCGGGTTCAAAAATGCATTTGGCTTAAAAAAATTCTAAATAAATTATTTATTATAAATACATTATTACATACTCGTGTATTAGATAGAATCATAGAGCTTATTATAGTTATTCGCGCGTTTTTCGAAGCACGAGCGACGAAAAAGCGAGTGATTCATTTGTGCGAATGTGTCGAAGATCTTCTCGCATCGAGTTTTGCACAACATTTTTTGAATAGAACTTTAACAATAAAAAACATAACCAACCAAAAACATAGGCGTAACTAGGGGGATCCAGGGTGGGCCCGGCCCCCCCTAGAATGGCCATGGCCCCCAGGAAAAAGCCAATTGAGCGCCTGGATGTTTAAAACTCGCCGCGCTCTATGGGGCCATCCATAAATCTGGCGCCTGCCCCCCCCCCCCCAGAGAAACTTTCTAGTTACGCCCATGACCAAAAACTGTAATACTATATCGAATTCAAAGTAAACAAAACCAAGTACATGCCAATAAGATGACGCTCGCACATTTGTCAGTGTAGAGTCACTACATTTAGTCACCTAGGTCGCTGGTCGATCAGAATACCGCAAAACGCCGCCATTTTGGGACAGAGAAGTGTGATCTTTAATAATAGACAAATTAAAACTATTTCTACGTATTTGCTATATGAGAGGTTTGAACTTTCAAAATAAGAAGAACTTTTCAAACTAAACGTGAATTTGATTAAATTCAATATAGCTTAAAATAATAAATAATTTCGTGCTTTGTTTGCCGATATGACGCCGTTTTGCGGGCTGCAAAGGTGACTAGATGTAGTGACTCTATGTCAATGGATTATTAGCAGTTACTAATTTTTTGTGATTTCTAATACCCAAATGGGAAAAATGGCATTTTCTAAATTAAATTTTAGGTATAATTAAAGAACTCCCTCACCGAACATTCTTTGACCAAGCTGGTGTGTTTTTAACGAAATTTTATGCTGATTCTGAATAGTAAATCATTTTTGTTGCAAACACCCCAAAAGTTCCAAATTTGGGATCAAAATTAAAAAAATGCTTTATATCCATGAGAATGAATAATAATAATTATATTAAGTTACTATGATTGCCAAATGGTGTAATTTACAATTACATAATTTAGTTAGATTAGGTTTAGGTTCGGTTAGGGTTAGCTTTAGGTTAGCTTAGGTTAGGTTAGGTTAAATTAGGTTATTTTTTTTGTTTATTGTTTCCAGCTTACTTTGTGGAACTCCATAATCATGAAATAAATAAAGATTAGTAAAAGTTTCACAGTTTTATTAAAATACAACCTGACAATATTGTTTCGACAGCTATGCTGTCATTATCAAAGGTAATATAATTATAAACAAACACGTCGCTAAGGTAGATACAAAAATAGGTAACTAGATAAAATAATAATAATAATCAGAATTAAATATCTAATACTTCCAGTACCGGAGAATTACTGAGCTCAAGTTGTTCATTCATTAAAGGTACCCTGAGTTTGTGTTTGTATATCTCAAAGGCTTCTAAAATGTCTAATTTGCGTTTGTTATTACAAAAATGTAGGAATTTAATATTATTTTGAGGAGTCATTGTGTGATTTTGTTCTAAAAGGTGTTTGGCGTAATTCGATTTTTCAGGATGTTTATTTTTGTAATGACGTACGTGTTCTTTATATCTTATGTCAAAATTTGGAAGTGTTTGTCCAATATATACCGAACTACAAAAAGAACAATTTAAACGGTAAATGCCCGATTTCATGATATCATGTGTTCTGTCTTTAGCATTAAATAAAAATGAAAAAGTGTTAGTGTTGGTTTTAAATGTTATTTTATAATTGCTGGTTTTTCTTAGTATATGTGCAATTTTTCTGATATTTTGCCAAAATATGGTATAGATATGTAATTTGTGTCTTCTGTTTGATTGTCAATGGGATATATTGTTTTGATAGCTAACCTATAATCTTTTTGTTTAATTAAAGTGTTAATCATGTTCGGATTGTAATGATTTGCATGTGCTAGTTGTTTAATGGTTGATATCTATTTGCTAAAATCTGATTTTGTTAGTGGAATAGTTAAAGCTCTGTGTACTAATGATTTGTAGGCTGCTATTTTATGTGTATTATGGTGACAAGATTCATTTGGTATTGTTATGTCTGTTTGTGTTGGTTTTCTGTATATGGAAAATTCAAATAGATTGTCTGCGTTAATCTTGATATTTAAGTCTAGAAAGTTTATAGCCCTGTTTTGTTCTGTTTCTAGTGTAAATTTTATGTTAGGGTGGATACTGTTAATAAGAATTAAAAATTCATTGATGACCTCAAAATAACTGTCAAAACAAGCTAAAATGTCATCAACATAACGAAACCAGAAGATAATGTGTTTAGAGAGGTTTAATTCAAATATTCGATCTGCAAACTTGTCCATAAATATGTTAGCTAATAGAGGACTTAGAGAATTACCCATAGGTAAACCATCCTTTTGTAAATAAACTATGTTATTAAAAGTGAAATAATTTTGACTTATACAAAGGTCAAATAATTGAATTAACTCTAACCTTTTAACTAATTCTATATTACTATTGATCAAGAAACTTTCTAATAAAGGAATACTTTCTTGTGTGGGTATTCTGGAGAACATGTTGCAAATATCAAAACTAACAAGTTTTGAATGTGGTGGAAGATGTATGTTTTTTTATTTAAAACCAACACTAACACTTTTTCATTTTTATTTAATGCTAAAGACAGAACACATGATATCATGAAATCGGGCATTTACCGTTTAAATTGTTCTTTTTGTAGTTCGGTATATATTGGACAAACACTTCGAAATCTTGACATGAGAACACGTACGTCATTACAAAAATAAACATCCTGAAAAATCTAATTACGCCAAACACCTTTTAGAACAAAATCACACAATGACTCCTCAAAATAATATTAAATTCCTACATTTTTGTAATAACAAACGCAAATTAGACATTTTAGAAGCCTTTGAGATATACAAACACAAACTCAGGGTACCTTTAATGAATGAACAACTTGAGCTCAGTAATTCTCCGTTACTGGAAGTATTAGATATTTAATTCTGATTATTATTATTATTTTATGTAGTTACCTATTTTTGTATCTACCTTAGCGACGTGTTTGTTTATAATTATATTACCTTTGATAATGACAGCATAGCTGTCGAAACAATATTGTCAGGTTGTATTTTAATAAAACTGTGAAACTTTTACTAATCTTTATTTATTTCATAAATTAGGTTAGGTTGAAAAGATTCGAATTAGCTTTTGTATACCGATTTGGTTAGGTAGTGGCGATTTTGTGGAGGTTATGTTGGCAGCAACCAATTTTGGAGGCTTAGGAGCGTTTGCCCTAAAAATTATTTACATATTCGGAATCAGCTTAAATTACTGATTATGGCCTGTTTCGTTGCAGAGTTTTTAATTACGTCATCAAAATTTACGTGGTTTGAATGGTGGGAGTTTTCTTTGTCAGTCGTTAAGTCACACGGAAACATCATCGGTGTGACTACAGCAGCAGAGAAAGCGCGTGTTTTTGTAAGTTCTAACCCGGAGCCATATAAAACCTGTGCCATCTAAAACGCGGGGCCGTCTAAAGCGCGGGTCGGGTTCTCGGGAACGCGCTTAAGCCCTGCTTCTATGCTCATGTAATAATGGCCACAGTTTTAAATTGTTGTTATTCCATTGTTAATTTTTCACGTTTTAAAGTATGTAACGTTTTGTCGATCACGTTTTGGAATATTAAATCAGGCGTTTACGTTTGTGGATTGTTCATGTTATGGAATGTTCACATTGTAGAGGCTGCACTGTATTGCTATTAGCAACCTCAATAATCTTGAACACTTTGTTGCTATTGCTAAATAATGTTGATTTTAAAAATAATTTTATAATTTCGCGATTGTCTTGGCTGGTAGATTAAATACTTAGTAATATAAAAACGTAAACAAAGTTATCTTTAGCTTATGAATTGCCAGCAGTTGCTACTTATTGCATACAATTCTTTATCATTCAGATGAACTAACACTTCAAATTATTATTTCAGTTTCACGTTTTAATGTGATGATAATTTAATTTTATAATCAAAAATATTACAAAATTGGTAAAGAAATATTTTAAGTTATAGTTTGCGTTTTAATTATCGTATCGTCAGTGTCATTTATTGCAAAAGTGTTTTAGTGAAAGCGTTTAACTTTTAATTTGAAATCATTATCCTTCAAACTGATTAAAAGTGGGGTAAATTCTACTCTGTAACATCGCGATATTATAAAGTTAATGTAGTTAGTAATCAGGAGTGTATTGTGCTTGCAGAAATGGAGGCTAATCAATTTAAGGACTTCGCCAAAGAGATGGTGGACTATGTTGGGAATTATTTGGAAAATATACGAGATAGGTAAGTGGTTCTATTGAATATTTTACTGGAAATTTGGTGTATGGTATTAAAATAGGCTTGTAATTTAATATTTAATTTTTATATAAGTGCAAGTTAAAGTGGCTATCTTTAGAAATTCTTTTAAATATTTTACCGTCATTTATAAGGTGCCAATATCATAATTTTTGGAAAAGGTATTCCACCAATTCCATGTTTCTTATAAAACTTGAAATTAACCCTGGATCACTTCGTTTTTTTCTTTGAGTTTGTAAATTAATAACGTCCAAAATTTAGTATAACCCCTGTTTATTGATCTCTTATTAGAAACTGTTACAAAACTTATAACTTGTAAAACTGAAGTACGTAATTACATTCTTATGACAACAGAAGATAAAATCATTTATTTTAAAGAACTTTTATCTTATAATAATTAAATAATAATTATTTATTATTAAGATAGTCTAGCCTTGACAATTGTATTTTCTTGATTAATAAATGGCACCCCAAGAGTGAAGTTCGAGGTCAGATGATTTCAGATAATTGTTATCAATCGATTTTTATATACTTTTATTTCATACCCGTTCATAATTTGACGTTTTTCGGATCATTTATAGTACGAAAAATGCATCTTTAAAGTACTAGGACTTTAAAGTAAAATATTAAAGTCCTATTTTACTTTAAAGTACTAGTACTTTAAAGTAAAATATTAAAGTCCTAGTACGTTAAAATTTTACGTCAATTGTTTCTATGGTAACGAATTTAATTTATTATATAGAAATTACTCAACGCGCACTTTAATTATTACAGATTACTTAGAAATCTCAAATTTTTGATTCGTACTAATTCAATACGGTAACAGTCCAGTATGAAATAAAGTTTTGTATTTACTTCGAACGAAAAGTGTCTTTAAAGTATTCACAAGTAATTTCAGCCTCGGCTAAACGCCTCGGCCGAAAACAACTTATTCATACTTTAAAGATTCACTTTTCGTTCTTGATAAATAAATAACTATTATAAATGTTAAATAATATATACTTTTACTATACCATTTTTTATATTAATGGTTAATTTTTTTTTCTTCTTCTTAGGGCTTTTTTAAATTTTTTGTGCTACCTCAAGATACCGAGACATATATCTAAAATAACCGAAAAGTTCAGAAAATCTTTGGTAACGTTTGTTTACTTACCTTCTAAAATAACTTTTTCATGCTTAAGACTATTTACAACTTTTCTGATAAATACTAGAAACAGAAAGTAAACTTCATGAATTATTTAAAAAAATGTTGTAACGATAGGAAAATCCGATGCGTTCGAAGGTCTACATACTATTTAAACACTTCATTACATTGCATTTAATTGAATTTATTGTGCATTACAGTAGTTGATTGTGGCATTCATAAATATGTAAATTAAATGTATATCGTTAACATTAAATAATACATAGGTAATACTTATATGAACATTATAGAATATTAGATTAGTAATGAATATAACGATTTATTGTATAGGTTACATAGTACAAATTGTACTTCCTAGTAATGTACCATTGCATAATAAATACAAAATTGTCTTTGTTTAAATAGTTTTAGACAGCAGAAATCATTTTGGCTTTGTGCCTATATGCAATTATCCTACCAGAACCATGAATATGAACCTCCTCTTTGTTTCTAAACAACTTAATAATACTTTCGATAATAATAATAATACTTTCAATTTCTATTGAATATTGATAATGATATTTAAGTTAATTTTAATTCATTATTATATTAATTGAATAATTCTATTAATTTAACAATTATAATTATATGTACATTTATGTCAAATTCAATTGCCGCACACTGGGGCCAAGTGCACCTTTTGGAGGTCAAAAATATTTTCTTTGCTTTTTAAGATTTTTGTTTTCATGTGTGGCCACATACACCATAATAGAACCAAGAAATAGAGAACGTATACAAATTTTACATTGCCACAGCAAAGGTAATATTACTGCTACCGATTCCTTTTTAAATTCCGCAACGATTAACTATTCACGTGTAAAAAAAGTAACAAATAATTTTCTTGCAATATTAGTTGTATATGAATGATTCTAAATACTTAAAATTTTCAATAAAAAGGCTTAAGCATACTATTTAGTGTACCGTAGACACTTTATGTTGGAAATTTAATTAACATTAACTGAAATGGTAATTACAAAAAGAAGCACAAAAATGCTCGATGTTTTTTTACTTGAGAAGTAGTAAAAAGCTATATAGAATAATGCTAAGCAAGATTTATATTTTGGACAAGTACGGGCCATAACTATAGCTCAACGATACTAAAAAGCTTTCAGAGTTTTACAGAAATTCGAAGTATTTACTGTTAAATTCTAAAGAAAATCTAAGTTTTAAAGTCAATAATAAGTAATTTGATTTCTACTTATGTCTTGAAATAGAATCCATACAAAAAATGAACTTTAAAATACTATCTGACAATACTTAAATAATATGTGATAGCCAATGACTACACAACCGCACTTGGTAACGTTGAGATTCAAAACAAGAAAAAAGGTGCATCTCTTGTTTTATGACCTTTTCTTATGCAGACCCAGTTAGCCTGATGATCTCTTTTAAAAAGTACATGCCGAAAATAAAATATTATGTCGTACAAGGGTCAGATCAAAATCTAATAAATCTTCACCATCTTGAAAAAAAAAATGAATCGAATAATGGCGGTCCCATCAAAATCTGGGTTAGAAGGAAACAGGGAGCATACAAAAACAAACAAATAACAGTACGTATATGAAAATTCAAATGGTCATTTTAAAGTCAATCAAAAATAATGTTATTGTTGTTAAAGAATTACAAAAATAACTTCAGAGAAAACTGGTATTTCCCGTTCCTTTGCAAAAACAGCAATAATAAATAGAAGCGCATATTTCCAATACATTCCCCTCAAAGAGGTCAATATTTGCTTATCTTAATCCAAATACACACTTCGAATTAATTAGTTTTTAATATCTTAAAGATATACAACAAAAATATACACATATAATTCATTTTTTCTGCATATTCTTGAACATTAAATGCATATGTATTAGTATATCTACATTTGATGACATATTTACATTATGACAAGGGTGGAAGCTACAACTTTCACTAACTTTTATATATCGAGTCTGAATACAAATCCACATCAAAGCACACGATGACGTGTTGCTTTTCGAGATATTATTTTGCGGTTTATAACAAGTAGAACTGCATATGTGAGCTGCAGGGTTTCAAGCAAAACCTGCTCTACTGATGAGTCGAAAAGTAGCACGAAACAGTTGTCTAGAGGTTGTCTGAAGATTCGTAATATTTAGAACCTATCCAAGAATTTAATATACGAAAATGTAAATATATTTTTAATAAAAAATATCTTCAATAAAATATGACAAAAATACTCATAAGTTGATACACATGATAGAAAGTATTTTTATATTATTCCTAAAGCACAATTTGGCACCAATTTGTCATTTTTATTAAAGGTTTATATACTAAAACATCTATGAACAATCATAAAAAATTGCAAATTGATTAATGGCATCCAACATTATAAAAGTAAATATGGAAAAATCATTTTAAAGTAGTATTCACTGTAAAATGCATGTCTAAAGTTTGTGACTTAATTAACAGAACGGGAACTTAACAAATGCTACTTCAGGGCTGTTGTTGCCACGAAGTATAAAATAATTTAAACATTTTTTGAACTTTCAAATGACACTTATTATAAAACGACGTCAACGTTTTCGTAACCACTTGCCAGTTCTTAATATCACTGTAAAGTTCCCATTAGAACGTTTATGGTTAACCTCACATTTAATCATGAACAACAACAACACCAGTATTTCTTATACTGCTACTACGTAATAATTAGATATGGCATATTTTAAGGTTGTGACAAAAGAATAAAGGAGAATAGACTTCACCCTAGTTGGCCCCCAACTCCAACTACTACCATTGCAAAAACACAATTAACTTCTAAACTAACCTACAGCGGATATGGCTCTATCAGGCAACTACCAATCAAATGGGAACTATTTGTCCATAGCGGCTATCATTATTTGGATCGATTAGGCCAATTTATTACGTAATCCAATCGTCTACAAATGGTGATTTCATGGTACCGACAGGAATGTTTGACCACAGCAACGATATTGATTTCGATTGCCTAATAGAACTTATTGTCATTTCGTTGTAATTTTTAATAGTAACTGGAACTTTGTAGTAATTTTGATGCAAAACAACTAATAAAAATCACTTTAAAGTGATTCTCCTGGGTATTAAAATACGTAAGTTTTATACTTTCAATATTACTATAAGTTTCTGTTACTTTAAAGGTTAAGCAATGGTTTCAGACAGGTGGCAGGAACAGTATTGTTTTAAGGTTTTAAAAACTTTAAAATAGCTTCGGGCATGTTACTGCTACAATTATAATACCACTTTGAAGTTGCAACAACTTTAAAGTATTTAGGTTCAAATGTTCGTTAAATTTTGTATCTTGGGTAGTTTTTGTTGGCATAATCCGTGATTGAAGAAATTAATTGCTTTTGGGTACTTATCACATTCAAACACATTTTTCATGCCAGGCATGCATACAGGATGCTACATTACCGCGCGCAACATTGCAAATCGCACATGTTATTTATGACAAATTGAAATATTGGTTGTTTTATCTTAAACATGATAAAACTATGGCAAATTTTTTAATGGAACAATAGAAAAATTTGAAATTAGGTAAACGGACTCTTCTTTGAATATTTTTCAGAAAAACCTTGGTAAAGTCATTCGTTAAAATATTTGGGACAGCCATTATTTGAATCTATTCTAAATAACATGCAATTAACAAGGTTGCGCACGGAAATGCAGTACGCAGTAGATATATGCATAACATCTAGCATCCCGGTCCCATAACACTTGTAGTATCATCCTAATATTGGGGCATCTTCGTTATCAAGGCGCTTATAAGCTATCCAAAGTTAATATCGATTTTGAGAAACAGACTGCGGCTCGTGCAGGGACGCATAGAGCTCGTAGCCACGGTCACTTTGGACAAACTCTAACGCATATGACCGGGAGGATTCTATTTACTTATTATCATATGGGTCAAAGGTTTGGACGTTTGGTGGCTTCTAGAGGCATGCCAAAAGACTTTTGGAGGATGCCCATTGCATGATTTTTCTCAATTCAAAAACTTTTCAAGAAGCGGTGTAAGAGGACTCTCCTGATAGAAATTCATAAAACCTCGCATGGAGTGGCTGCAGAGGCAGTACTTCTAGCAATATTGGTTCATAGACCACAAAAATCCGTAGAAGAATTGCAGGGTGAATTTTAACAAAAATAAGCTGCTGCTGTAGAACAGCCATTTCATGTTAAGTGTCACACTCATTACACACTAGCAAGCTTTTTTCTTTCTTCACTAATACCCTGTCTTCACTAATACCCTCAATTTTCTAATTTTAATTTTGATTAGTTTTACAAAGAGTAAAGGTCTTGAAAGTGTGTGACGGGTATGACATTTGCATGGAGCGACTGAGAAATTGATACCATATTGATCAACTTTCTTCTTTTACTGCATACAGAGAAAGTAACTATTTTTACTAAGTTTTTAAGTAGAATCTCTTTTAGATTGAGCTGTTACTTTGAAAAGACAGATTTGACAAACAGTACTGTAAGGCTGGCCTTGAAGATCTTTTGTGTTGTTGCTCATAGATGATACAATATACTCTGCCATAACATAAGCACATTAAAAAGCAGACACTCTTTTAATCAGGTAGTGAGTTTTTGAAGTTGCTTAAAATTTTTGTGATACTCTCAAGGGGAGGGATCAGCATTCGGTTCAATAGCAAAAATACCTATAACTCGTTTTTGGAATGGGAGCATATAAGAATGTCAACGTAATATTTTCGAAAGGCGTTTGTTAAAATTTAATCAAATGATGCATAAGAGTAGTATTTACATAAGTGCGATATATTTCTTCTTTATGAACATAAATACCATGGGCGTTATCTACTTACTTTAGTCAAGTAATATGTTCTGTTAAAAAGTCCAAATCATATAACCCCCTCCCCTGAACACCAGAGAGGTACTAGAATATCAATGCTGCCTGAAATCAATTCCTGGTTTTTTGTTTAAGTTAAAAGCTAAATTAATTTCTGATTAGATTTCCATAAAAAAGCAAGCAAAAATACTAGCAGATACCATTTAGTAGATAAGTTGGGTATGTATTACTTCTAATTGATACGGGTAGGGTAGGTGTTTTAAACTAAAAAATGTTGGTGTGACTATAGCAAACAATAGCACATAATGTGTTATTATTAACTTCTAATTTCGATAAAAGTTCCTTTCGTGAATGATTGGCATATTTGTAAACTACGATCCATTTTTTTCTCTTTACATTATTAATAAATACATAGTATATGTATTTAAATTTTAATTATCTTTATTGCTATTATAGATTTAATTTAAATTAGAAAAAAAGACGTAGAGAAAGGAAATGGATATACCAATTACAATCATTTTAACGGAATTGATTAGTATCGGTATTACTATTTAATTGTAGGTATTTAACAAATTTTAAACAATATCATTATTATGAAATATAATATAAATACAAAGATTAGTTAAAGTTTCACAAGTTTTATTAATATCTTAACCTGACAATATTGTTTCGGCATTAAATGTCATTATCAAAGGCAGATAAGATTGATAAACAAACACGTTGCTAAGGATAAATACATACAGAAAATAGGTAACTAGATACAATACATACAAAAACTAAATATCTAACACTTCTAATAAAGGAGAATTACTAAGCTCAGTTTGTTCATTCATTAAAGGTACTGTGCGTTTATGTCTGTATATTTCATATTTGTGTTTGTTGTTGCAAAAATGTAAGAATTTAATGATGTTTTGAGGTGTCATTGGGTGGTTCTGTTCCAAAATGTGTTTGGCATAATTATAATAATAAAAAATATCATTATTCACAATGGGGCATAAATATTTACGTCAAGAAGATACACTATTAACAACTCTTGGTATTGAAGCAAATTGGAAAAACCGGCTAATATTCTATTTTAATCTTCAATTTGTCACTTGTGGGCAACTGTTCTTAAAATAAAATTTTATTTTAGTTAAACGAGTGCTGTACTTTTCAATTCTTCTAAGTAATCGTGGAAAATCCATATTTTTATTTTATAAAGCATTTCTAAAGTGCTTATCAAATCAATCAGATGGTAATGTACGACTATTACACTGAGAAAAAGGTTTATTAGATGTAACTAAAATTTAATTGAGGTAAACAAATACTAAAGTTGAATACGGCGAAACAAAGATACAGTTATATGAACCAAAGGCTTAAGTTCGATATTACAATTAAGCAATAATTTAGTAGAGTCAAGAATTATGTAACTGAAATAAAAGTGTTGTAGGCCGTCTTCCCGTAAGTATACTTCAGAATTGTTTCATTCTTCGGATTATTTCTTCATAATTCGAGATTATTTGTAACAACCAAATTTTTTGTTCTTTTACATTAATGAAAATTTTATTGCAAGGTTTAATTTAGTTTAATTAGTTTAAAAGAAATTAAATTATTATTTACCTCAAGGAAAGCAAAATATTCATAATTAAAGTATGCATGTCACAACTAAATCAAAATGTTAATAGAATGTATTGTTACTTCTTTTAATTATTTATAAAAATTGAATGAAATCATGTTATGTTCACAAAACTTCACCATTCTTTTTAGACAATAAAACATTTGACCAAATGTGTGATCTTTTTTCTCTCAAAACGGGCGAATGTTTCGTATGGCCAGATTAATGCCTTACAAAACAAAAAATCACAAATTTTGCAGATACGCCCTCTGATCAGATGCCATCGAATTATGAAATGACATTAAATTAATTTTTTGGGTGAAAAATGGCTGAAGTAGAAGTTTTTGAAAATTTCCATTTTTTGCAAATTCTGCTTGAAATTCTGATACTCTTCATGATCTGACTAAAATTGTCATAGCTCCCTTATTTTTCGTATCATCTGGCTCATCCAGGTGTCAGATCAAAGCTAGTGTTTGACTCTTTCAGATTATATTAGAAACGTGCAAAGAAATTGCACACTAGAAAAGTAGCAGGCACTGAAGGCAAATATTAGTCTTTTTACAAATTTTCACATTGCTCCTGTGATACAATTATCACTTTTTTGTTTGGTGTTTTTTGTGGTTTTGGAAAATAAAATTATTTTTGAAAAAAAATAGTCTTCAGAGCCTGCTACTTTTCTAAAAACTTTATCCAAAAACAAGCTTTAATCTGATACATGGATCAACCAGATGACTCAAAAAATAAGGCAGTTTATGACAGTTTCGGTTAGATGATGCAGTGTCGTATAGCAAAATTTCAAATGCAAAATACTGCTATCCCACACTTTGCATCATCTGGCTAAAATTGTCATAACTCCCTTATTTTTTATGTTATCTGGCTAATTCAGGTATCAGATTAAAACTAGTTTTTGGATCTTTCAGAGTAAATCAAGAAACGTGCAGACATTGGACAGTAGAAAAAGAGGAGGCTCTGAGGACAAATTTTTTCAAAAATAATTTTTTTAAAACTACAAAAAACACCTTTTTTATTTTTTAACCAAGCCACGTATATGCTAAGGTAATTCTATAAAACAAGATTCAAAGGTGTTATATTCACAGGAGCAATGTCAAAATTTGTAAAATACTAAAATTTGCTTTTCTACTGTGCAATGTCTTTGAACGTTTCTTGATATAATCTGAAAGATCCAAAAACTAGCTTTAATCTGACACCTGGATGAGCCAGATAACTCTGAAAAAAGGCGTAATGGCAATCAGTCAAATGATGTGGAGTGTAGGATAGCAGGATTTGCAAAGATATCGAAATTTTCAAAAACCTTCGGCCGTTTTTCATCCAAGAAATCTGAAAAAATTAATTTAATATCATTTCATATATGTCTATACAATGAAAAAATTTCAAAAAAAATCTGAGACCTGAAGCAAATGACTATAGGTGATTTGGCGTGAAATTAGCCAATAATTAGTGAAGATCGTTTAATAAATGAAACATCAACATAATATTTATCAAGTATTATTGAATTAGGCAACATAAACCTTTTGAATGTCTGTTATTGAACGACTCACTACTACAACCATATAATGAACTATTGAAAGGTCAATCCAAACTTGGCTTTTATGTTTACACATTCTTCTAGTGCACCAGGATTCTGTAACAAAAATAATGAATAAGATACTCATTACTTTTTGATTTAATGCAATATATTTGTACCTTCACGAGTAAAATAATGCCCGCTTTCGCCTCAAGAGTGGTAGGATTCCAAAATTGCTGTTACCTTGCTTGGCTTGAACTGCATTTGCTCCTGGTGCCAGGATAAATGTCTACACTGAGAGAAATGAAAAGTTGATTCAAAAATTTCTTGTTCAAAAATTATTTATTGTTGACTCAACAAAAAGACTTAAGCTGATTACCAACATTGCTTTGAATGACGTTTTAATGATAATTAAATATAATTGTTTTGTTTGATATTTATATTTTGTTAAAACTTAAAGCGAATAGGTAAAAACATTTCTCACAACATTAGAAATTGTTTTATTTATATAAGCTTAACAATGTTAATTTTGTTTAAAACGAATGTTAAAACAGTTTAAACGAAAGCTGCAGATTGTTGAACAAACAAACCAAAATTAACATTCTATTTTGCACACATTGCACATATTTAAAGTTTAGAATATGTTGGTTTATTCTTTGATTTAACAATTTCCTTCTCTCAGTGTAATATAAAACTATTTAAAAATTAATTGACTAAATAGTTATTAGTACTTTGATTAGTTACTGGTACTTTTAGGAATTGCACAATGACTTTTACTTAAATATTGCACTAATCAGTCAAGTTTTTCTTACCTTTAAAATAATCAATCAGCTGTTCTTTCCAGTTCCACTTAAGATTAAAAGAATTTCAAACTCGAACTTTCTTGGTCACTCATTGAACTAGGAAACACTTGATCAGTAATCACAATTAACTATTAAAATAACTATTACTGCAATTAATTACCCGTATAACCGAACTTCTTAACCTGGTGAAGATCAAATATGTTGTGATGCAATCTTTTTGCACGCGTCATGTTAACGAAAATTTTATGAACAAAGAGATCGTAAAACTAAATTAACTGCAATTCATTTAAATAAATATTTTATATTCTGCACGGAACGCAAGCTTGCAGTAAATAAAGATAGAATATCAGCAATTCATAATTTAGTTCTGAGAACTTTATCAAACAGTTGTTGCAATTTTCACATTAGATCAGTCCGATTATAATAATTCATTTTATTTAAATAAAGAGTCGGTCAACTAAACTGAAATAAACGACACTGAAATAAATTATACTCAAATAAAGTACCCACTTGAAGCAAAATATCTTGTTTCGTTCTTTTAAAAACAGCAATATTAAACTAAGAAACATTTGTTAGCTTTAATTAAAAAAATCTCAATTGTACCTAAGTAAATATATTTTGTATTTGGAAATAAACCTTTTTCTCGGTGTAGCAAAACAAAAAGTTTCGATTCTCGTCATACCGAAATGAAAAGAAGGTCATCATCAAGTCAGTAAAATACCAAAGGTATTATGTGCAACTTTAATTATTCGTTATAACTAACACGGGTTTGTATGCTCTCAAACCTTTTACAGGAAAAATTCAACGCTGAGAATTTTTGAACTTGTGACAGTTCACAGCAATATAGTGTAGTAGGCAAAAGTTTTGTATTTGTATCGGAGTCCATATCACATTATACTTTGAGATCTACCAGAACTCATGCCTTTTGAAAAATATACTAAATTATAAGTTACTCCATTGAAAACCTGATATCCCAAGTATTACCAAGCATCTTGCAATCTTCAGAATACTATTTATTTTTCATTTGTTTTACTGTTAACCTTCATTTCATTTTTGTGCTAAATCTCCGAATCTGATCGTTATACAATTTTTGTATATTTATTAAAACCAGTCTTAACAAAAAATAGATTTTTCTGCACGTCCTATATATAAGGCTCTACTTTAGTCCCCCAAAAGAGGGAGTAAAGTAGCACCTTTACTCCCTGAGGGAGTAAAGTGTTTCCATGACGACAACAACAAGTAAACAACAAAAAAAAAAAGTAATCGCGGTACATGTTAGGATTTATTATCCTGAAACTATGTGGTTTTGGCGTTTGCAGAGTTCAATTGTCCGAATGACATGTAACGAAATTTTCGGAAAATATTTTCGAAATTTTGAATTTTTGCGATCAAGTCCTTTAGGACGTGCAAATAATAGCGTATATACTATTGTTTGAATGACTACCTATATTAGATTTATAATTAGAATTATAGGTTCACTGTTTTTCTTTTGTTATTGTTATAGTTACTTAAAAAATGCAACATTTTTCCAGTCATTCTTGTTATCATATAAGGAAGGACAAAGTCCAATCTATTTAACATAAGATACTATCAGATATCAGCTGATTCAGTTTATATTGTATCTTTCCATAATTTATTCAGGTGGGAGTGTTGGCACACGCCTTTGAGCCGCAGATAAGTATAATAAGTTACATGCATTGTAATTGTAGAATGTACATATCGTAGTTACTTAATAATCATTTAATAAAAAGTTATTTTGTATGAATTAGCAATACAACCTTTGGTCGATAGTACTTTTTTGTTCAATTCACTAACACATTCAGTATGATAATATTGCTTAAGCAATTGTAATTGATATTTCATCAAGTTGTCTTTCAGGAAGAATTGGTATGTTCAATAATCAAAAAACATTAATTAATAGTAATAACGAAGCCTACTTTAAATAAATATAAATCCTTGTATTATTCCTTCAATCAAATAATTATTGCTTAATTATTTACTGAAACCTCATAAATCTATTGTATATGAAAGGTAAGTGAACGTTCTTATTGTTTGTTATGATAATAATAATTACTTATTAATATGTAGGAAATTATTGCAAAAACATTGTTTAAAATAAAATTACGACACATTTTAGAAATTCAAAGTAATTAGTTCACGGATAAATTTGATTTATGAGTAACTTAATAAGCAGGGCAGTAGCTTTTTAGAATAAAACCACAAGGTCTAAAAAATTGTCTTTCTACTTATGTTACTTAAACTGTCTTAACTACTTATATTATTAGTATAAACAAAAATAATAAAAGGTTTGTTGATATAATGTTAACAGAAATAAAATACCATACATACTTCTTTCAATTACTCAACGAACTGGAATTATGCGCATTACTGCCACAGTAAAAGTGGTTTAACTTTGAATTTACCTTGACCTAAAACCAATTTTTTTTGTATTTCTAGGCGAGTACTACCCACTGTTGAGCCCGGATATTTACGTCCTTTGATACCGGAAGCAGCTCCACAACAACCAGATAAATGGGAAGATGTTATGGCCGACGTGGAAAGGGTCATTATGCCCGGGGTAAGATTTACTTATTAACTTATTCTTTCTTCACTTTTTTCACATTTATAATAATTAATTCAGGACTGAACGTATTTATGTACATATAAAAACAGAATTGAATTTGAACACTGAAATGGGTTCTTATCCAATAATTGAACCTTGCAATTACCATTCTCAATGATTTAGTTTCAGATAATCCTAATTTGCAAAAACAAATGCAGTTACATTAAACAGATAAATTACATTAACTGTGGTTTGGTTTAAGTTTGACCCTCAAGTGTCTATGAAAATTCTAAAGAAAAATAAAAAGTTTTAATTTT
Organism: Agrypnus murinus; assembly: GCA_929113105.1. NCBI lineage: Eukaryota > Metazoa > Arthropoda > Insecta > Coleoptera > Elateridae > Agrypnus > Agrypnus murinus. The sequence goes on along the minus strand of OV816028.1, from coordinate 36,787,828 downwards.
CTCTTTTTTTTTCCTGTTCTTTAGGTAACCCATTGGCATTCTCCAAGATTTCACGCTTATTTCCCAACCGCAAATTCATATCCCGCAATTGTAGCTGATATTCTGAGCGGAGCTATAGCCTGCATTGGTTTTTCATGGGTAAGTCAACAATCAACTTAAACCGTTACAAATTTCTTGGTAATTTAATTAAAAATTAAACAAAAACCTAAAAATCTTAAAACCTATAGAATATAATGATTTGTATCAATTTTTCCCACTGTATTTATCTGATGAAACAAATTGGATATTTTAATCATTTTTTAACCTTGGTTACTCCCAATTCCCAAACTTTTTTTGCCATTTGTATTGAGGTTAAGTACAAGTGATGAAATTTCTGCAGAAGTGCAGAAAGGAAAAAGAAAAGTATCTTTATGTTACAATAGGCTGATTATATCAATTAATCACTGCAAAGAGTAGGTTTTCAGTTTGGGATTCTGAAAACGTACCCGGAATCATAAATAATATTTGTCCACGAAGAGACACGTTCACATGAAAATGCTTTCTCTTAAAATACGTACAGCGGTATTGATTTTCAGAGGCTGGTTAGCACTTTTTTATTGAATCATTAAAATTGTTATGGGAAAATGACGAAATCAGCATTAAACTATTTGCTTTTTTAACAAATTCATAATATAATTTATTAAGAACAAGTTTAGAACGTTGAAGTTATACATAAAGAGGTTATTATTGCTATCATCTCAATCGATTACAAAACTTTACTACAAGGTTACTACCTATTGACTGAATAATTAATAATCTAATATTAATTTATCTCTCTATATTGCAATATGTTTGATTAAGATGATTTATTAATTTAAGGAAATTTTCCGTATCTTATAGTCGTTTCCTTAATAAACCTCCAATTGTTATTTGAAGCATTGATAAAAGCTTGATTGCAATAATAGTATATTGTAGACCTAGGCGGTAAAATGGCATTTTTCCAGGCCGAAAGAAGATATGGACAGGCGAGGCGTAGCCGAGCCTGGCCACTTCGTGAGGCCTGGAAAACCCATTATACCGCTATGGTTTACACATAATTTTTTATCCTACACAACATTACCACCTTATTTATTTTCAATAACATCCGGTTATATTTTATTGTGAACTTTATTTTAGAACATGAACTACAATTAATTTTTTAATTTTATTTTAATTATTGTTATTATTTATAACAAATGATGGATTAATTATTGTACAGTTAAGAAAAGAGGTCCCTTGTTTGGATAAATTCGACAAATTTAATTGCTCTGCAACTGTAGTAACTGAAGATGATTTTTCTGTGGAGATTAAAGGGGTAGTTTCGTTGGCGACTGGCATTTCAGTAGATGTAGCATTCCCACTAGATTCATCCAGTACCTGGGCGTGCGCAACAGTCATAGGCAAAGTGTTCAATTGTGTTGCAGTAGACGCACTCCTAACTTTACACAAATTTTCCGATCTTGTTTACTGTCTAAAAGTTTTTTGGCGACGTTTATTTTATTATTTAAACAATCATCTACGTAGCCCTCCGCTGTGCTGGCGGATTTCCATCCGCCATGCCTTTTCAGTGCAAGGATATCTGCTCCTGAGTTAGCAAGAAGTGTGGCTGATGTCCTTCTAAAAGTATGCCCTATATATTCTTTGGGGTTAGGCAAGTTCAAATAAGAGGCTATTTTAGAAGGCATTGCCCCAATTGTGTGATGTCCCACGTTTTGAGCTGCACATTTTCCAACGTGATATTTCACAAATAATCGTCGAGAATTCATATTACGAGGACGCAGGCTGAAGTATTTTTTGCACATTGATACAACATCAACGAAATTTTCCTTCTCGACGTTACACTCAGTAAAAGTTCGTAGCTTATAGGTTTTTGTATCTGGTACATGAATTATTAAGATATCATCCTTGTCCACGACATCATCTATCGTCATTCTTGTGAGTTCGTCCGTTCTACAAGCACCGGAAATTCCAATAATTAATACCACCTACAGCAATCTTTCAATAGTATATTAATTCTAAACAATAATACCTACTCCGTTTACTTTTGTCAACAAATATATTTCATCAGGGGCCAAACGGAGAAAATTCTCAATTTCTTGCTGTTCGAAGATTCTTGATTTTTTGGCAACGTGCCCCACTGACTGTTTTTTTTAAAAAGCTGTAACTTTCGTGTACTTTCCAATATCTACATTATCTTTCACCAATAATGTGGATTTTATCATTGAATGAATGGATCAGAGTGTTGAAGATTTAAATTTTTGTGACAACTCTGATAAATATGTTAAAATGACGCTTTCGCTGTATTTTTTTACTTTCTTGGAAGCACACCACTGCATAAATTGGTTGTATTGAAGGTTGTATTTGGCTTTTGATTTTGATCCGGTAGTAAATCAAGTGCAACCTGGTTGGCCTTATCACTTATTTCAGGCGTAAATATTCCTCCATGGCACTTAATTTATCAAAAACAACACTGAATTACACAAATCAAACACAAATTTCGCGTTTCGTCAAAGTGAATCGTTATTCTCATCTGTCATTTCGTGCGTCGGTAAAAAAGGTTTCCATTGCCGTGTGATGTCACGGTGAGAACGATTTTTATCTGGTTTGAGCAATGTGACTGGTATTTTTCAATATAGAAGATGAATATTTTTATTATTATTATTTATTTATTTTCAAAAATACAACACCTATAATCAAGGTGGCGGAATTTTCCAATTAGAAAAATTCCGTCGCCCCAAGTGGTACTCGAACCCATGACCTTTGGAACACTAGTGATGCAGTGATACCACCGTCGGCCTTAATTTTTATTATTTGTAATTTTTTAAAATAAAAATTAAAAAGAATCAAAAGTCGGTATAAACGATTCATATTACCATCTTTTATTACAGAGGTTTATCTCAAAGGAAACTAAATATCATACCAAAGCGTTTTAGTGTAACAGCTCTGATTACATAAAAATGACTGGGAAAGTTTAATATAATCGTAGTTTGAAACACATAATCTTTGGATAAGTAGTTACTAATTAGGTTTTAGAAGCAAAGTATCACTACCCAATCACCACATCGTTCGTAATGTTCTCAACTTGATAAACTTTACAATATAATATTGTTTAATACTATCAGGAAAGTGAGTTGAATTAGCAGAAATTGAAATTTTTTACCTGCTGACCCATTTCTATTTGTTTTGCGGTTCTTTCTATTTGTTTGTTAGTTATCCCAGAACGCTAAATGTACCAAATCGTTGTTGGTTACTATGAAAACAACTAAATTACAGAAATGCTATGATTCATAACGTATTATTAACGTAAAGAATTTTTTGCACGTCCTATATATAAGGCTCTACTTTAGTTCCCCAAAAGAGGGAGTAAAATAGCACTTTTACTCCTTGAGGGAGTAAAGTGTTTCCATGACAACAACAAGTAAACAACAAAAAAGAGTAATCACGGTACATGTTAGGATTTATTATCCTGAAACTATGCGATTTTGGCGTTTGCAGAGTTCAATTGTCCGAATGACATGTAAAGAAATTTTCGGAAAAATTTTTCGAATTTTTGCGATTAAGTCCTTTAGGACGTGCAAAAGATAGCATATAAACCACTGGACTAAAGTGCCTTTTAATCCCTCATGTGTTTATTTTCCTCGTTGACGCTCGGAAAATAAACTCACATTAGGGATTAAAAGATGCACTTTTGTCCCTGGGTATATAATATACTATTATTGCCAAGTGCTTAAAACAAATCTTGACAATTGGAATAGTTCGATCCTTTGGGTTTCGTTTCGCCTACTTTTTTTCGATCTGTTATACACTCACTGCCAATCTGGTATCGTAATATACTATTTTGCTAAACAGAAACCGTTGCATTAATATCCTGTTTTGAGGGCAGTTATGGTTTCTTTTCTGCAATATTATGTCAAACTTTTCTGCCCCCCCCCGTATATGTCAAGTAAACTAATCTAGTAGTGATACTAGATATGACAATTTTTATGCATTAAAAAATTTCGCATTTGTCACTTTATTCTCGTTATAAACTGCTACGTTATCGGACTAGTCCACAATGTTAAAATAAAATAGACCTCATTTAAATCTGCAAAGATCTACAAAGCAGTCGAAAGCTTGTTCAGCCATAAGCTCAGCTCTTCCTAATAAAATCTTACATTAAGTACTACTTACATAAATCACTATTACAGTTCAATCGAAACAGACCTTGGAAAGTTGCTATTCTTGTCTTCCTTTATTAAAATAAAAAACAGATTCACCATGTTCCGTTAGAGCATGAACTCTGAAAACATCAACAATGTAACGTTATCAAATTGTTTGACCATATAAAACTGGTTAATATCTGGTTTCCAACTATTTACTTACACAGTGAACAATTTAAGGGCTGCTATAGCTAAGTCAGCTAAGTGCCCAAATAACAATGTTAAAAATAGTCCGATTCATCTGTCCCTTTCGGGAAAGTGGATGGACTTTATACAGGTCCTTTAGTAGCATGAAAAACAATTATAAAGCAATAAAGTGGTAGGGAAATTTTTAATAAGCATTATATATACATAGTGTTCAGCTAAGTGAGTTTTGCTATGCTCCTAAAGCAGTTATCCTGCGAAAATTGGCGGATGCTCTTGGACACATCTCTTGGACTTTTATTTTTTAAAAACACTTGTTAAAAAAATCAATTGTTTTCACCTCAGTAACGAATATTAATAAAAATTAGATTAAAAAAATAAATAAAAATATTTCTTGTGTATTTCTTCAGACATCTCCTCGCAGCGTTATGTTCATGACCTATTCTAAAAATGTTGCTACTAGTTTATTGTTATATGTATAATATTTTCTCAAGTTACTAGAGGACTCAAACTACGATTTTATAAGGTACATTATAATTTTCCCCGAGTGGGCAAAAATCAGGCACTTTTTAAGATTGCTCTTTCCAACCGTTTCTGAGGCTGTGCACGTCCCACAAAGTTGAAAACAAATGGGGATTTTCTGTTATTTTACTCTTGAGCGAATCTCGGGTTTTTGCGTCTCTCCTGTAAATGAAAAGATTTTTCAGAATTTTACGAAAGATATTTTAGTTTCAGAACATTCAAAGCTTTTCTGTAAAGAGAGATTTCGCCTAAGTATAACAGCAAAAAATTCTATTTGTCCCCAACTTTTTGTGACACGTTACGTATCCCTAAGACTCTGCTTTATAATCATTCCACCTTGTGGTTATTTGACATTGATCCTTCGAATCGGTTCAGTGTCAGCCATGGAACTATAAAATTACAAACTAAATATAGTTTACAAGTATTCAAACTGTTATTCTTAATTTGCCCTTTTTTGATTTTATTGTACTAGCTGTAAGTTCCTAAACTAAATATCGCTTTCTTAAATCGATTTATTGCTTTAAATAAATGGCATTTTCATGTAAAATAAAAAATACAAGGGGTAATTTTGCAATAAATTAACATTAACAAAATACAAAAAATGTAAAATGCAAAAAAGCCGTTACGAATAACGTTAACAGATGTAGAAAAAGATAATGTAAAAGGTATAAAGAACCCTTAAGCTTTTTATCCCTAGTAACCTATATCGAGAAAATTTAATGATCCGCTAAGCGTACAAAAGTTCTCGAGACAATAATATTGCAAGCTTAGAACAAGAGACGATCTACTTGTTTGAACGAACAAGGAGGAAATTGACCCTCTACAACCATCCCTTTGTGTAAATGACATGATATCTTACCCAAGTTAATTACATTTTAAGAGACAAGTAATTATCGGCTTTATGATTTATTCATGCGGTTTATGTAGCGTTTAATCGTAGAAAATTTAATTATTTTAAAACGATTTTCATGGAATTTTATATTAAAAAGCAAAATGTGTTTTTACAGGTTGCCAGCCCAGCTTGTACAGAATTAGAAGTGGTTATGCTTGATTGGCTAGGAAAAATGCTGGATTTACCACCGGAATTTCTAGCTTCTTCAGGAGGAAAAGGTGGAGGTGTTATACAAGGAACTGCTAGTGAAGCCACTTTGGTTGCTTTACTTGGAGCTAAAGCACGTGCCATTGCTAAGGTTAAAGGAGAACATCCCGAATTAACAGATGCCCAAATTATCGATAGGCTTGTTGGATATACTTCAAGTAAGTTTTATGAGACCAAGCTTTTTTTTTAAACAAATGAAGAAAATAATATCAAACAGCAATTCTGATTTTGAATTACGTTAAAGTTTAAACATTCGAAAATCCCGAAAATAACGTTTAAAATCAATAAAAATCTTATTTTATGTAGGTCTGTGGTAGAAGCCCAGTTTTCTGGGCTGATGCAAATTATACTTTACTTAGGTCAATTAGGTCTACGTTTGAATAATTCTTTTTTCAATAAACACCTACATGGTGTTCGGGATATTAAAACTAGTCACAAATGACTAACCAATAATTTGAATCTGATAAATCTTAACCCTGAACTACCCAGGTGCGGTCTCGGTGACCGCATGTATCTGTGTAAGTTGTAGTTTTTCCTATTTCTAGGAAGAATTAAGACTTTAGGCATTTAGGTATTTCTAAATAGCATCATTTTCAGTTTGTAGCCCGCTGCACATCGATCTGTTTTCACGCGTTACGTTATTATTTGAATTTAAATATTTCGTGCGGTCATAGTGACCGGACCCGGGTATTTAAGTTATGGCTAGCACTTCGACGGATTCACTGAAGGTTCTCTTTGGTGATAAGGATTTTGAAAAATCATTGCTAGATATATCTATTGTAACTTAGTTTATCCTGTTTTGTAAGAAAATTGTTTTATTTTCTGTCTGTAATAAATTTTTTGATATTAGAATCTACTAGACTGTGTTTTCGTAATTTACACCGTTAAATCATTTCTGTTAGTTATATTAATTTCTGATTATAAAAATTTAAAAAATCTTGAAATGAGAATTCTACACTATTCAAGGACTATAACAACAAATTTAAATGACTTATTTTGCATTTTTTAAAATTTTATAGCGCATTGGAGATCAGCGGTCACCGTGACCGGTCCCAGGCGTTTGCGTTGCTCTTACGGCACCCGGGTAGTTAAGGGTTAATCACTAAACATTTATAAGCTAGAGTTTATCCAATGATGTCCTTTAGTTTGTACTGGCTGCGCAAAATCCACTTATACTACTCACTCGCGCACAATGCTCTACTTTTATAAAAAACACTACACTAGGTCAAACGGTTTGGTCCTCTTCCTTTCCTCTTCGGACAAGATGTTGGTTATCCAGTAGCTGAAGGGCTTCTGCGTTGACGTGATGGTATAGTTTGGCCTGATGTTTGCCAGCTAACCTTTTTATCTCCTCTCGAGCCATTGGGATGCCAAGATCACGATGGAGGCCCTGGTTGCGTACGTACCATGGAGCATTTACCATGTTACGCAGCACTTTGTTTTGGAAGGTCTGAATTAGTTTTATGTTGGAATCTTTGGCACAACCCCAGAGTTGAATTCCATAAAGCCAAATAGGTTTTAAAATCTGATTATAAATAAGAATTTTATTTTGCAATGACAGCTTGGAATTCCTACCAAGGAGCCAATAATATTCTTTGTATTTCATACCAAGTTCAAACCGTTTCTTCTTAACATGTTCCTTCCAGCGTAGCTTAGCATCCAAGTTCATGCCAATGTACTTAGCGTTGTTTGCATGAGGTACAATGTTACCATTGATATTAAGCGTAGGGGGGTCCGTCAACCTTTTATTGGTGAAGTAGACATGGATAGATTTAAGTACATTTAGTCTTATTTTCCATTTAATTGTCCAATCAAGAATTCTGTTATTAGCATTTTGCAGCTTAGCGGTAGAGGTTTCAGAATTGTGTCCAACTGCAAGCAAAGCCGTGTCGCCAGCAAATGCTGCGGTATCCACATCTCTTGTTTCTGGCAAGTCACTGGTGTAAAGGAGGTAAAGTAATGGTCCCAGGACGCTTCCCTGTGGTACATCTGCACTTATTTCTTTGAGATTTGAATATTCGTCTTCTTGTTTGATGCGAAATAGTCTGTCTGATATGTATGATGATAAAACTTCAACATATTGTTTCGGTAGCATTCTTTTTAATTTATGGACTAGACCATCGTGCCAGACCTTGTCCAAAGCCTGGGCAACATCGAGGAAGACAGCCGAGCATACTAATTTTTCATCAAGAGTTCTCTCAATAACATCAGTGATTCGATGCACTTGATCGATGGTGGAGTGTTTCTGGCGGAATCCAAACTGAATTTTGAATAATTAAAAGACCTTTCTTAACACTTGTGATGAAGCATTTCCAAATAATGCATTGACTGTATCCAATGGATGTGACATGATAACAATGTCCCGAAGGCATTATACTTATACATAAGTATAAGTATAAAAAGCAAACCATGTGGTACGAGGGACGTTCCGCGAGAGGCCGCTTCGTCCAAAAACAAATAAAATAATTTTTAGTAATTTTGCTTGACTGAGTCACAGGGCGATCGTCCAATCCGATTCGTTCATATGCTCGACAAGTTGAGCATATGATCGATATGCATAAGAGAGCTTACTACCCAGCTTATCAATGCAAATGCATTCAAATATACAGGGTTATTCAAAAAGATGGAACAAATTTCAAATTTTTATTTCAAACAAACTATAAAAGACCGTATCCGGTCATCACCGAGAAAGACAATTACCGAGAAACCAAAACCGAGAGACCACAACCGAGAAAACATAACCGAGAAACCACAACCGAGAAACCATAACCGAGAAACTATAACCGAGAAACTATAACCGAGAAACTATAACCGAGAAACCATAACCGAGAAACCACAACCGAGAACACCAAAGCCTAGAATGGAAACTACCGAGAATAACAAAAATACCAAGAATGCATGAAGTAATAATTGAAACTAGAAACTTTAATAGATCTAAAAGAGAAAGAGGAGACTACATAGGGCGGAGAAGGACATAAAAAGAACAACTGCGCAAGCGAAACGCAGCGGAGGTTAGGTTATAAGTTAGTAAGTTTGCTAGATCTAAGGGATAGACTCCAATAGTTAACGTGGCGACTGAAACAGAGAGATTAATTCTAACAGGGCACGCTATACCGAGTGAGTGTTAATATTCTAATATTAATTAATTAAATAATTATTACTTCATATGCATGGATGCATTCTCGGTATTTGTTATTCTCGCTAGTTTCCATTCTTGGCTTTGGTTTTATCGGTTGTGTTTTCTTAGTTATGGTTTATTGGTTGTGGGTTCTCGGTTATGGTTTCTCGGTTGCGGTTTCTCGGTTGTGGTTTCTCGGTATTTATCTTTTTCGGTGTTTGCTTTCTCGGTGATGACCTGGACCCATAAAAGACAGAAACAGAACCACATTCACATCATGGATAGAGTTTCAAAGCTCTATGGTTCTTGAGTGTGAGTGTTATATGGTATTATGGATTTCCCAGGGCTCCCTGTCAACGCATCTCGGATATTCTCAACATTTTTATCTGACGTGCGAGGACGACCAGTGCTTTTCCGTTTACATATGTAACCATCTTCTACTAATTTCTTATGCACTGGTAAATTTATATATGAACAGATGGCGGAATTCATGTTACACTTTAAGCATGGGTTCACAGAAGATCTTAGCACACAGCAACGACTTCTGCTTTGACATCGCCAATTTCCTATACTGTTTCCTTTCCAACGCTAAAAGTTTCGATTTAGTTTTATACCTCATGACACATGCAAAAAGATTTTGTCTTCACTATTCTCAAAAACTTTGGTGTTTCATGCAAGCCAAGCAGTCCTTTTCCTTTGTATTGTTCAAACATTGTTTTGATTAATTTGTTAGCATTGCCACTGATTTAATATTACTCATTCTAAAGGAGACAAATATATATAAAAAAACTAATCAATATTGCTAGGATATCACGAATATCAGAATACGAAATCAAGAACTTCAGTCGGGTTAAAATTATCTGCATTAAGGGCAAATTGGTATCACTTGGGCTCTATTCAAGAGAACGTAGCTGCAAACTATATTGAAAGTACAAATAAAACTGGATGATTTATACAGATGAGTTCACAGAACTAAGAGGATGGCACGGTAAATCGATCGATGTTCTCAAGCAAGCTCGCCTAACGAGCCGGTGTAAACGAAAGTACACGCCGGCGCGACCGCTGTGCTATATATACTCCTAGTTGGACGAAACAAAAAGTATACCGTTAAACTATTAGTATTTAACATATGCACGGGTGATTATTCTGCACATTGATAAAGAGAGAGTAACAGAGTTACAAACTAATTTTTGAGGATGTAGTTAAATACTTATCTATTTACATTTTTATTATACAAATTAGTTTGCTTACTTGATATTAAAAATTATATTTAAGTTTTTACAGCTATTCAAATGTAAGATAAAAATCGCATTTGTTTTAAATCATTTTTATTGAATAAAATAGATAAGGACAGGTGTAACGAGATAAATAATATCAGTAAGCATGTCTGACGGCCGTGGTAGCTCAGTGGGTATGGTACTTGACTACAAATCTTGAGGTCCTGCGTACGATTGCGAGGGATGATACATAGGAAGTTTTAAAAATATCTAAGGCGTCCAGGTCGACTCAGCCTGTGAAAATAAGTACCTGGGAAATTATTTCCTGTTGTAATAATATGCGGTCGGTGCGAAAAGCTAGCCACTTTACGACCATTGGGTACCGCACGGCTCGAGTAATACCGAGTAACAGCCTATCCTGCTATACCCCAATAGTCCTTCATGGCCTGTAAAAGGGGAGTGCCCGGTCCCCCGTTTCATTCTGGAATCACTGCTGTGCTATCATCTTTTTCTGTCTGCGCAGAATAACTACGTCTAATACTAATAGTTGAATGGTATATTGTAAGTCATACATATTAGGTTTTGTTCTGACCTTGATCAAGTATCTTTGCTGTCGAGTATATTTATTTAATTATCGTCTATTTATTATTTTTCACAGAATCGATTTTTCTCAGTGTTTTTTGTTGAGATGAGCTAACTAAAATAACATCAATAACCATTTAATGATTTACTTTGCTAATAAACACGTCATATTTCAAGCTACTGTCTACTCTGAAGGCAACAAAGGATTTCCCGTTTTCTCTTAGTTGGTATGGTTTTTACGTTTTACATATTCTTTCTTGGATGTGTTATGCTATGACGTTTACCTTAAAACTAAATGAAAACCATCGACATACTTAAAATATTTGAGATGCATTGAGGAAGAATGGACAGTGGAAATTTTTCAAATGAGTTTCGATCTTGAAAATCTCCATGTCATAAGGCGCTCTTGAAAAAAATTGTTCTTTACCTATCCTCTGTTGTACCCTTCTTCTTTTCATGTACTATTCACAGTTTATGAAAATTAATGTGATAATATTACGTTATATGAAATTATATTATTTATTTGAATAATTTAGTACTTATTATAATTTCGAAATGCGTAAAATTAAAACTGCAATATCTTGACTAACTTTAAGGTTAAGTAGAAGTAGATACATAAATTAGAAAAATATGCAATCATATAAAAATTTAACAAAAAAACATAATGACATGAGAATCTAATAATTTAAAATGGTGTCATTGTCACTTTTCAGGCCAAAGTCACTCTTCTGTAGAGCGTGCAGGTTTACTTGGAGGCGTAAAGTTACGTTCTTTACCAGTTGATGAAAAACACAGACTTCGAGGAGATTCTTTGAGGGAGGCCATGCAGAAGGATATCGATGATGGCCTTATTCCATTTTATGTAAGTGGTAACACATTCACTAGCATGATTAAGATATCATATCCTACCATTCGCTATTGTGATCTAGTTAAAAAGATAACGTTAAGACTTTTATTAAATTATATAGAACAACCTGACCTTCATATTTAATACGTTTTAGTTTGTCCATTTATTTAATATAATTTTGTATGAAGGTAATTGTATCTTTTTTAAGTACTATTTTGAAAATATTAAGCTGATTCTTTTCTTACTGTTATTACAAACTGATTTGGTGTAGAAACATGTATTATACTCAAGTTTTCCTTTTACGACGACCTAAAACAGTACAAATAAATGGATAAATTTATCACAGGCTAAAGATTTGAATAGAACATTTGATATTAATAAACAAATTAAGTACTTATATTCAAAATAAAATTATATTTTTACGGGTGTAAATATTATCGTATTCCTACCTACAAGTATTTAAATTATTCTTATTGTAAGCTACACTGTAGAATTAGTTGCCTACTTACCAGGCGCTTATAGAGATTAGAAGGATTGCAACACAATACGAAGAGCTTTATCAACCACAACAAATCCAATTTTATAAAAAATGATTTAAAATGTAATACATCCAGTGGTAAATCATTTTTACCTAAATGCACAATAAGTCTAAAACACTAAATAAACTAAAATATTTAGTAATTTAATTAGTGTAGTCAAAACAAAGCATCATTCGTTCGGGGGATCCCCACATTGTATCGCGGATATTATAACCTAGCAATTGGTTTTGTTTTATAAATTAAAATCAAAGCCGCTCGCACTAATTAAATCCCCTGCAATCTAATTAAATTTAGCCTATTAGGAAATCAACTGTTCTTTTAAAAATTACATAAGATATTCTCCTATAAATCAGATTTATTTTAAAGCTGTTATTAGATCTTGAATTTATTTCATGTTCTCCTCTATTAGCTCTCAAATTTCAGCTAGCACTAATTACAGTTATTAATGTCCCCATAAATACGTTTATAATTTTACATGTACTTTTCTAAAACTGCCGCGTCAAAATTACTAAAAACTTTGACTTCTTCTAATCAAAAAATTGAACTGAATGCTGCACTGCCCTTGTGATTTGTGATGACTCATTTTTTGTATTAATGGTGAATACGTACCTTTCTAAAACTTCGCATGCAATTAATAAAATTGATATTATTGTGATAAGGATTTAATATACTTCCGTTTTTTTGTTACGTTTTACACTCTGTCGAAAAGTTAATAATTAACAAAAGCATTAAATGTACAATTTTGGTAATCTTACAGCACCAGACATGTAAGGTAACGTTTAAATGAAACTAAATAAAATACCGTTACAAACATTGCTTTTAAAAATTAAATACGCAACTTAGTTTATCTACGTTTTGTATAAATTATAATTCGCCATCTCGCTCTGCATTTTAGTACAGCATGAAACCCCTATGCCAACGAAAATTTGATCTGTAATCGGACGCAAAAAGACACAATGAAATGTGATCTCATCATGTTTGTGTAGCTTTAAAATTTCAAACCTGACACTTATACAGGTAATTTCATCTTTTAGCGCGTTAAACTTTTCTAAAAACGTCGGTTAAAATTACTAAAAATTTTTACTTTCTCTAATCAAAAAACTTTATTAAGATTTTTTTGTTCCAATGCCATCAGAAATGAGCTGGTCAAGTCTGGTCCATACCTTGTGAGCCACCCTGTCTGTTGGTATATATCACTTATTTTAGTTATTTGTCTAAAAGTTGTCCGAATGGACAAGTTACGGTTTGAAAAAAAAAACTCTTCGTATCAATATTAAACTGCCTGCAAACCACGCACTTCTATTTGACTTAAATTAGTACGTATTTTGGTAAGAATTAACTTTTTCAAGGCGAAAAAAGGGAAAAATGGCGGTCTTTCCGAAATAATTACTAATAAAACCACGCAATAAGAGTAACAAGTGTAAACCTGTCTATGCAAAATATTGCATAATACATTTTGAAACCTTTTTCCTGGTTATTATTGGTTGTTTTTTTCTGGAGATACCCATTATTAGATAAAGTATTGGTAGATGAATCCTAATATTTTAAACTAATAAATCTACTTAGCATAATTATTAGGGCAATAAGTTGTGACCAGTTCAAATGTTTTACTTTTTCTTTTGCTATCTATACATAACATACAGGGTGATCCAAATTGACTGAAGATTGTTTGAATTTACCGCCACGGTAAATTATTGTCACGTTGGCAACATGAATACTTTTCGGATATCTTTATTTTTTTTTATTTTACAGTGGCTCCTGAAAAACAATATAGCTTATAAACTTCATTGATTTTAAATAATAAGCTTACTTCATAATAAAATCGTCTAACAAACTGTAGTTCTGAAAATAACTGTTTTGTAAAATAAGAAAACAAGCGAAATAAAGCAAAAATTCAATGAAAATCCAGAACAACGTGACAAAGCACAACGATGTAAACGAGAAGGTGACGAGTTGCCGCTGTAATTTCACGCTACATATTTCAATAGTAATACACTGACAACGTGAAATACACTAAAACCTAAGGCGGCAAATTCAAACCATCTTCTCTCAATTTAGTTCTCACTGTATTATATTGCATACTAAATAAATAGCGCTGTATGTACTGCAATACAAAATTAGTTTAGAGTATATAAGCTCAAAATATAGCTAAGTCAACTAAAATACATTAATAGTAACTCTGAAAACTTGCTATAACTTTTAACAAAATATGATCAAAAAACATTAACTCGCACAAAAAACCAGATATGTTCGACAAGCAGGAAAATTCTTAGAAGGTTCCAAACATTTTTTGAACTTGGCTCAAAATCGTAACTGGTATTTTCTAAACATAAACTAAGAACTAAAAACTAAATTGTTAAACTTGGTCCCCTTGCTTTGCTATTCTTTTGACCTTATCCTGTAAGCTAACATAGACCTTTCACAATTATACAAGCCAATTCAATATTTCCATTCCATTCAATAAAGGTGTCTATTGTAGTTATTAAGGACGCATTGTGATGATTCTTATTAAATGCAAGACTCTTTGTTAGCCTAAAACATTTAGTTTATGGTCTGTAAACCTTTCATTTTCTTCACTCAGAACTAAACTATTTATTTTCTTTTTTAGGCTGTCGCTACCTTGGGTACAACATCATCTTGCGCTTTCGACAAATTGGATGAACTAGGCGACGTCTGCAACGAATACAGTATTTGGTTACATGTAGACGCAGCTTACGCAGGATCGGCATTCATTTGTCCAGAATTCCGTTATTTAATGACCGGCATAGAAAAAGCAGATTCATTTAACTTCAATCCACACAAATGGCTGTTAGTCAACTTTGATTGTTCTGCCATGTGGTTGAAGAATCCAAATTGGGTTGTAAACGCATTTAATGTCGACCCATTATACCTCAAACACGACCAGCAAGGTTCCGCCCCAGATTATCGACACTGGCAAATTCCTTTGGGACGACGTTTCAGGGCACTTAAATTGTGGTTTGTTTTGAGATTGTATGGAATTGAAAACCTACAAAAGCATATTAGAAAACATATTTCTTTGGCTCATTATTTCGAATCGTTGGTTAAAACTGATGATAGATTTGAAATTACTGCAGAAGTTCTTATGGGCTTGGTATGCTTTAGATTGAAAGGTTCAAATGAAATCAACGAAACTTTATTGAAAAAGATAAATGGAAGAGGAGTGATTCACTTGGTGCCATCCAAAATTAATGATGAGTACTTTCTACGGTTAGCAATATGTTCCAGATTCTCTGAAAAGGAAGATATTGATGTTTCCTGGCGTGAAGTTTGTGAAAATGCCAACGGCATTGTCCAAAATACAAAAACTGAATGCCCAGTAAATGGAAAAGTAAATGGTAACGTTAACGGCCAATTGAATGGAAAAGTTAATGGATTTCACAAATAATGTATTTGTTAGGTACTAATTTATTCTGAAATTAGGCTAAGCATAGTATTATTAGTGTGAAGTAAATGTAACGTATAATTGTATAATACTCAATATCGATAGTATTTATGTAGGTATATTTAATGTATTTAAAAACGTACTGCACTTCAAAGACCAATTAGTTAGGTAAAGAACTGCACCATGTTAAGATATAGTATTAGTAAAATAAAAAAGCGACTAAATGCATTTTTTTATTTTAGCTTTGTCACTGTATCCTGATCATTGTAAATCGTTTTAATTTTAGACAACATAACTTGTTAATTGCGCTCTTTAAAGCCACGATCGTTTTCACACGATAACAGTTTTATAGCAAAAAAAAGACACTGAGGCTAACTTTTAGAAAATATTTGGGCACACGGTATACCTCCCATTAAAGATAACGCTAACGCATGCTTGGTCTCAGTAATTAAATTACCTGTAAAGGAAGTAAGTGGAAAAGGCTAAGCTTAAACAGTAGGTGGTAGCAACTATTAAAGAATAATAACTGTTAGAATGTACAAAAGGAAGATATTTTTAAGAAATTGGAAGGTAGCTTGGTTGTTTGGACATTAGATTGAGCAGATTTTTAAAAAACCTATAGCAGAAGGATCAAATATCATTTTCCAAGTTTAGTTCATTATTTAGTTTTTTTATATTAGAAAGCACGGCCTTCTCGATTTGAGAGACAAATGTCTCTTATACGGCCGGTAGAATTGCAGTTCATTTATTAGAGACATAAAGCTGTTTTGGTGCAAAAGGTTGAAGAGTTTAGAGGCCACAACCCCCCCAAGTACAACCCTAAGATTGCGGCTTCGAGCGATCGCCGCTTGCGCCGCCATCTTGAAAAAATGGCGTCAAAAATCTGTTTTTGGCATATAACTCGGTTCCTGTAGGTTTTAGAAAAAAAAACCTTTTTTTATTGAAAATTGGGGAGTATAAAATTTGCTACAAAATTGCTTCTAAACATTTTTCTCATGCCCAATGTCGAATAACAGATCGAATTTTCTAAAATCTCAGATAGCGGCATTTGCACGCTATTTTTTACCAATTAGCGCACCTAAAGTAGCACTAAATTAATAACCAATGCTTCTATCAACTCGTTATCACACCACCCATGAGGTAAAGTTGAGCCGTTTTTTAACATGGTATACCTGGTAGGCCTAATCCACACTCCAAACTTACATGCGTGTTTTCTGTTCTTTTGCACTACGCGATATCCCTGGACCACTGTGTTTTCTAACTTCAGAATTTTGTTTGTCTCCCGTTTCCTCCAACACCAACTTCAAGGACGTCACCAGCCTTGTATGGGTCTTTGTGGTCGGAATCTATTACCAAGTCGGGAATCTCGACATGCTGTCCCGTTACAATAGAGCACAGCACCGAGCACTTTAAGCCCGTTTCCCGACATCCACACCCTCTTGCCTTTTTTATATTTATAGGATGGGGGACACTTTTCTAAGATTTTAAAAAATTCAACATATAGTTCGGCACTGTAACTAAAATCTATAGGAACTGATTTATATGTGAAAAACTAATTTTGGGCGCCATTTTTTCAAGATAACGGTGCTAGCGGCGGTCGCTCGAGGTCGCAAACTTAGGGTCATACAAAAACCAAGTCTACAGTTCCAAGTCAAGTTTCAAAACTTCTTAACCGTTAGCATCAAAAAAGTACCTAATGACTGGACTACTGGAAAAATGACTGTTTTTGACCACTTTTGTATAGTGGCGCCATTCGTTGAGTCCTGTAGTAATTATTTAAATCAGAGTGGGCCAAGCTCAAGCCCGCGAGCTCGAGACATTCCCCTACTCTGCTAATACTGCGACGATCACGCCCGTGCCCGTGCCCGTGCAACGTTCCACTCGTACCCCTACTCAGAGCAATCACTGCCGGTCTAAATTAGTCTAATCTTAAAAGAATGATGAATTTATAATTTTATTTTATATCTTGCAATTTTTATAAATTACTTTTTTATCTGCTTATATTAAATGTAGGATTTATTAGTTACTCCTTCAGTTATATTGTTATAATTTTTTAAAATATGTATTTTCATAATCCCAAACCAAACATTAATTTTCAATTTATATTTATCATTTATCTAAATATTTATTTAAACGTGCTACTACAAGGAATTTAACTAGGGGTGGGAGCCGCGTAGGGGAATAATGAGGGTTAAGGACAACCCAAATCACTCAATATGATGCAGTAGTGGAAGTTAAACACGCGTAAGGGGCCCCTCCGGTGGCCCAGCCTGATTTAAATAAATAATAAGTTCAATAAATTTAAAAATTTCGTTTGACATGTTTAACATATTTTTTATAATATCTAATTAATGTTATAAACTTCTCTAAACACATTATCTTCTGGTTTCGTTATGTTGATGACATTTTAGCTTGTTTTAACAGTTCTTTTGAGGTTATCAATGAATTTTTAATTGTTATTAATAGTATCCACCAAAACATAAATTTTACACTAGAAACAGAACAAAACAGGGCTATAAACTTCCTAGACTTAACTATTTAGATTAACGCAGACAATCTATTTGAATTTTCCATATACAGAAAACCAACACAAACGGACATAACAATACCAAATGAATCTTGTCACCATAAAGCACATAAAATAGCAGCCTACAGATCATTAGTACACAGAGCTTTAACTATTCCACTAACAAAGCCAGATTTTAGCAATGAGATATCAACCATTAAACAACTAGCACATGCAAATCATTACAATCCGAACATGATTGACACTTTAATTAAACAAAAGGATTATAGATTAGCTATCAAAAGAATATATCCCATTGACAATCAAACAGAAGACACAAATTACATATCTATACCATATTTTGGCAAAATATCAGAAATAATTGCACAAATACTAAGAAAAATCAGCAATTATAAAATAACATTTGAAACCAACACTAACACTTTTTCATTTTTATTTAATGCTAAAGACAGAACACATGATATGAAATCGGGCAGTTATCGTTTAAATTGTTCTTTTTGAGGTTCGGTATATATTGGACAAACACTTCGAAATTTTGACATAAGATATAAAGAACACGTACGTCATTACAAAAATAAACATCCTGAAAAATCGAATTACGCCAAACACCTTTTAGAACAAAATCACACAATGACTCATCAAAATAATATTAAATTCCTACATTTTTGTAATAACAAACGCAAATTAGACATTATAGAAACCTTTGAGATATACAAACACCAACTCAGGGTACCTTTAATGAACGAACAACTTGAGCTCAGTAATTCTCCGTTACTGGAAGTGTTAGATATTTAATTCTGATTACATATTATTATTTTTATCTAGTTACCTATTTTTGTATCTACCTTAGCGACGTGTTTGTTTATATTTATATTACCATTGATAATGACAGCTTAGCTGTCGAAATAATATTGTCAGGCTATATTTTAATAAATACTGTGAAACTTTTTAATAATCTTTATTTATTTCATAATGTTAGAGATGCCAGCTCTATTGCCCAAACGGTATGCATTTGTTAGGAAAAAACCCCGTCTTAAATTCTTTCTCGCCCTTAAAAAGTCTTACCCCTAAAATAAGTATCTGTCACCACATAATGTGTTTTACTATTGCAGCAGATAATGGCTAAATAACAGTTTCTATGCCCAGAAATACATGTATCTCGAAATGCATCGTCCTAGACACTAAACAAGTAAAGATAAATATCCGTACTTTCTTGCTTGCTATCTCGTATCCTAACAACAGGTAAGGCAGCCTCCTCTTGTTTAGTCTTACGGTTTCAGTTCCTGTATAACTGCCTCGTTAGAAATGCAATTGATTGATTGAATTGTGATAGATGAAAAGGATAAGAATACCTATTTAACACTGCCTCCAGTAGGCTTACTTTATTTCTCATCATATCATTTGTCAGGCGAAAAGTTTCGTGGTCCCGATTAGGTTTAACATTAGGTCCGATTAGGTCTTAGTATCGAGAGTGGACTTCTTCTAAGAGTGCATACCTCCATATAGAGAGAGCTTCGCTCTCAAGAATAATATGGGAAGCTGTTTCCTCCTCCTCATTACAGAGTTTGCACATGGGTTCCTCATTAAATATGCCTATTATTTGCATACGTTCTTGGAGGTTGCAGTAGCCAGCAGTGGGGTGCGGTGAGAATCTAGGCTAGGGAAGCAACCACGACTTTAATTTTAATATATCTAGGTACAGGCGCGAATTCACTGGGGTGGGGGGGTAATTCCCATCCTCCAATTTTAGAAATAAGTATACATAGAATAGAAACAAATAATGTTTGTTTAATAATTATTTGTTAAAACAATTATTTTTCCCGAAATCTCACTGTTAAATTAATTCTCTGGATCCGTCCCTGCTAGGTAAAATAAAAAAACAGTGTTATAATTACTAAGGTTAACAGTTTTTCAAAGAACTTTTACACTTCTTCTTTATTTAAAAAAACTACTACTATGTATTTATACTGCATCTCGATTTTCCGGTCTTTCTTTGCAAAATACCGATGCAGTTTTAATCTTTGTTGTTAAATTTGAAAGTTCTGGTTTTGAACTGTCTTTCTTAATAATTTGTAATTTCTCTCCAAAACTGTATGCAGAAAATTCTTTATTAATAATTTACAAACTGAAAAAAAATCGTCCCGATTCGGATGTATCGGCAGTACTCGAACATTCCACCGAAGCAGCTGAATCTGAGTCGTGACGATAATGCAATTTTAAATTTGCATACAGAGGAAGCTAAATAGAATTATTTGTCTTTAAAAAAATGCAACTTATAAAAATTAAAATAATAAAATGTGACAAAATACAGTCTCATTCGCAGATTTACATTACTTAAGTAACAATAAATTTAACAAACACTAAATCGAACAAATAACCAAATTATAATAAATAAACATTTGGGCATGAAGCACAGTAAAAATAACAACCAAACAATGCTAACAGCATCGTCTGTATCGCCACGACCGCTGATCCACGCCAAGGCTAGGAGAAGAACAGTTATAAGCAACGAAATCAGTGCTTATATGCAGTGTATGCAACACATTTGAATCGGTATTACCTTTCCGTGCAAGTTTAATGAGCCTAATTTAAAATAGTACTCTAAATAATTATACTTTTTTCTGTACGGAATTGATAACCATAATTTTATAAAAATATCTTTGTTAGTATTGGTTATTATTTTTAATAAATTCTCAAGGGAAGCATTGCTTCCATGGACCGCACGCCACTGTAGCCAGTTATTAGCCCAGTTACTAACCTAATTTGATGTCTGCTCAGTTGCAGTATGGTATCAGCTTCCTAGATGGTTTCATTAGCATTGTAACCCTGTCCGCACGTACCCCTAAGCTGAAAACTTAAGTATAAATTATGGTTAATAGCGTGGTCGTCAGAGGCCAGGGGTTGAAGTGCTAGGCTAGATAATAAAAGAGTGCACTTACCTTATAATTTCGCTTTCTTACAGAAAGGGAGAGAGGTAATCCAAATAATATAAACACAGTTTATAATTATTAATTAAAGACGAGTTTATTTATTATTGTTAATTAAATTAGTAAGTCAATTTATAACATTATTCACAACCAACATAAATTATTGAAGTTTTACTACTTTCACGTAGAAAGAAGTAATATATTGAATTTAAATAATTGAAAAATTATAAAACTTAAACTGAAAGTGAGTTCCTTCTTTCTTGAGGACCTAATCAGAACTGACTTAAAGAAAAACCCTATGTAAAAATGTAAACATTTGGAAAACAATATAGATGGCCAAACAAACTTAATTAAATTAACAGTGTACGTGTGTTTAATAAACTCTAAGACAAAACTTACTTTCTTTTGATTAATATTAGAAAAATTCAACTCTGCACGCCTTGCAGGAAGTCGCCTTATCGCAGATGAAAGAATAAAATATACAATTTCAGAGTTTTAGCAAAAAGGAAATGTTTTACGTTTTAGAATTTCCATTTCCCGTGGAAAACTAAATTTTGCAATTTCTTCATGTTAGGTATGCAAAAACTAAATTTTAATAAGTTGTATCTTTGAGTTTATTCAACCCTAAATAAATATATTATTATAAATGCAATTTTGATTTGCAAAACTAAGTAAATATGAACTTTAGCTAAAATAGTTTAAGAATAAATAATACAAACTAATTAACTAATCAGGTTAGCTAATTATAATAAATCAATGTAGCCGTTCGGGTACAGCATCAATTTACTAGAGTCACTGCATCTAGTCACCTAGGCCAGCTGGTCGATCAAAGTAACGCAAACCGCCGCCATATTGGGGCAGAGAAGGGTGATTTTTAATAATAATAATAATAATAATAACTACTACAACCCATAGCCTAAACCAAGGCCCCAGAAGCTATAATGGGTAAATTAAAATCACGTTTCACGTGTTTGACATATTAGAGGTTTGATCTTTCAGAATAAGAAAAACCTTTTAACGTCAACGTGGATTTGATTAAATTCAATACAGAAAAAATAATGAACAATTTCGTGCTTCGTTTGCCCCAATATGGCGGCGGTTTGCGGTACTTTGGTCGACCAACTGGCCTAGGTAACTAGATGCAGTGATTCTACAATTTACTTCTTTAGCATCAATTCCTTCCACATTGTACCAGTAGTTTTGATGTTACCTCTTTATCCAACCTTCTACCTAGCTGCGAGCAGTGGTCTTGGCAATTGCAAAAACTGCCTCAGAGTAGTAAAAGTAGTTTCTGGTCCCTTCTTTGCAAGTGCATCAGCTTTTCCATTGCCCTGGCAACACATGTAGGCTGCCTTATTGTGATTTGCAAGAGCTATAAACTTTTGAAGACAATCCCCAGACTAATTTTGAGTTAAACGATGGTTCGCCTGGGCTGTTATAGCAGCCTGGCTATCTGTTGGGATTAAGGTTTCTGGGTCTCGACAATTTTGCTATTCTCGGGACTCGAGACTGTTTTTTCCGAAAGTCTCTAGAATTCCCGGGAATCCCGGATAGTAATTTTACATAGTCACCTAGCACAAAAATCCAAATATTTGTTTTTAAAATTGCTTTAAGTAATCCTCTAATTACTTTCTCCCAGAAGTTTCCATTGGAAAATAACTGTGTAAAAATAACTTGTGTAAAATTATCAAGAATCCAAAAATAAGACTTTTCAGGTAGAAGGATTAAAACTAACAGAGTAGAGTAAATCTGAAAGCGGATTTTGTTGTCCGTGGTACATTGAAAGGTAAAAAGGTATCGAGTACGTTATCGGATGCTATTTAGAGTGTATATCAATCCTCTAAATTCGTCTGGCGATATCGGTGTCCAACAAAAACTGAAAAAACAGCAAATCTAGAATACTTTATTTGCTATCCGATTATATTAAAATAAATACGATCTCTAAAGTATTAAGTGAATTAGAGCTAATTTTCACTCAAGAATTATCATTAAATAAACGGAAGGATACTCAATAGATTAGCTTCTAACTCCCTTATTATGCGTATTTCTATTTGTGCAAACATAGAAAGATGTTTATATCGTGATACCTTTTAGACGACACAAGATATCAAAAAGTTTAAAAAATAATTGTTGTTAGTTCGAGATTTTACAATCCAACGCTTTTTGAAACTTTGAAATTAGCTAGACAGTAACGAAGATATGACCAATTTATTCCGACAATGTATAAATTACCGCTGACAGGCGATCGTTCTATCTCATTCTAACGCACTGCTCTTACCAGGTTCGTAAGTACATACAACTATTAGCACAATTTTGGAGTTATAAATGCAGGTGATTTAAAATTTTGTTGAAAAAATTATAAAATTCTTACTGTTTTTGTAAATACGACATTAACCTTAACACGAAGAGTTCTTCAAGTTATTCTATAACAGACGATGAACTATTACATACATTTAAATTTATAAAAAAAGAAACAGATACTCAGTTGTGTTGTGTAAAATGGGCGGGAAACTTCAGGAATCCACTGCAAGAACTGCGGAAACTATTCAAAGGTCAGTGAAAATGAAATTAGATATGCAAAGTCATAATAGAGAATTAATAGAGCTTTTTGATATAACACACAATTCAAGTAAATTAATGGGGAAAAACTGTGATTCCTCGTTTACGCGCATATATAAAATATTTCCACTATGAAATTCAATGTACATAGTAGTCAAAATATATAATAACAAAACTGAACACAAAGGTTATTCTGAAAACCAAAGGGATAAATTGTGGCGAGGTTTGGGAAAAGATTGTTGGGGAAATAAAACATGACATAGAAGAAAAGTGTATAATTCAGTTACAATTTACCACCGATATGACCTACTGGGTGGTAACTTGAACCCGAAGTATTTACTACGGAAACTGAAAATACGTTGTATTTTTCAGATCTTATAAAAATAGTGAAGATACTTTAATGTACCCACAACCACAAAACAATATTTATAACGAGGGGGAAATGTTTAAAGATTTGAACTTTGAATATATAAAGTGTATTTTATTTAGTAGCCTCGTAAATAAAAAAAAAGACCTTCGAGATGTGGAAGATGCTGATATTTAAAAGTTACCAATGAAGATAACATGTAAAAAATATTCCATCATCGCTATTGAATTAGCTAAGTTTGCTTTTGTGTGATTAAAGAAATCAGAAGTTTAAGCATTGCCCAGGACATTATTTTTTACAATTTGCAGCAGACAATGTAGACGTGTTAAAGGAAACTATCAACAGTTTACAGAATACCTTTCACGCAACTCAGATGGTAGCTTTTCAGCAATGTCCAGAAAACGAATTATCTGTAGGAATTCCAATAAAAAGCGACAAAACGACTACTTGTACCTCAAAACTTCCATTCCTTGTCAAACTCTCAGTATACCAAGACTAGAATACCTTTGCCACATTGCGAACGAAACTCAAAATTAGTTATTTGCCGAAAAATCAAGGATAGTCAATACCTACTGATACAAATAATTTGGTGTGGATTTTAAGTAGAGTTCAAAATTGTAGTTCTCAGATTGTACCTCAATGGACTGGTTTCAACAAAATAACTGACAATTCAGACAATACTACATTGTGGACAGCCATGCTTAGGTGTCGAGATATCACTGTACATCTGAATCATGTAAAATTTACAGTAATTACGTTTGTTCAAGTATTGTATTACTATAACATAGTGGCTTTCAGAATAACCTTTGTATTCAGGTTTGTTATTATATATTTTGACTACTATTGTACATTTAAGTTCATAGTGAAAATATATGCGCGTAAACTTGAATTGTGTGTTATATCAAGAAGCTCTCTTAATTCTCTATTATGACTTTATTGTATATCTAATCTCATTTTCACTGACCTTTGAATGTTTCCACAGTTCTTGCAGTGGATTCCTTTAGCAGTTTCCCGCCCGTTTTACACAACACATTTTTTATAACTGAGTATCTGTTTCTTTTTTTATAAATTTAAAGAAATTTAAATGTATGTAATAGTTCATCGGCTGTTATAGAATAACTTGAAGAACTCTCCGTGTTAAGGTTAATGCCGTATTTACAAAAACAGTAAGAATTTTATAATTTTTTTCAACAAAATGTTAAATCACCTGCATTTGTAACTCCAATATTGTGCTAATAGTTGTAAGTACTTACGAACCTGGTAAGAGCAGTGCGTTAGAATGAGACGGAAGGCGGGTGAAAATAGAGATAGAACGATCGCTGCTCAGCGGTAATTTATACATTGTCGGAATAAATTGGTCATATCTTCGTTATTGTTTAGCCAAATTCAAAGTTTCAAAAAGCGTTGGATTGTAAAATCTCGAACTAATCACAATTATTTTTTGAACTTTTTTGATATCTTGTGTCGTCCAAAAGTTATCACGATATAAACATCTTTCTATGTTTGCACAAATAGAAATACGCATAATAAGGGAGTTAGAAGCTAATCTAGTGAGTATCCTTCCGTTTATCTAATGATAATTCTTCAGTGAAAATTAGCTCTAACTCGCTTAATACTTTAGCCATCGTATTTATTTTAATACAGCCGGATAGCAAATAAAGTATTCTAGATTTGCTGTTTTTTCAGTTTTGACACGTGTTGGACACCGATATCGCCAGACGAATTTAGGGATTGATACGCCCTAAATAGCATCCGATAACGTACTCGATACCTTTTTATCTTTCACTGTACTTGATTTCTAGATGCGTTTTTTAAGTTTGCGAACTCTACTAACAAGTTTTTTGATAAAATCTTAGCGTGTTTTTTTATATATTTTATACTTTTTCATAGAATGTACCGATCTGTACTAGACGAGAACGTTAAGTGAAATGAGCTATTCCTACCCTAATGCCGCAAATATTATGCGCATCCAAACTTCGCCGACCAAGCTGAATTTGACAAATTGTACTTAACTACAGAATTGTCCTACAGAAGATCATATCCGGGTCCGGTTGTAAGTAAAGTCTAAAATCAAAGACTACTCTAAATCGCAACAAAAATGGATTAACTGAGTATTTACCACTGCATATACAGAGACTAGGATAAATAACAATTGTTTCGAAATTGACATTTTGACATCATTATTTCTGTTTCCTTTGTCCTTCTCATTAACCACGTCTGTCTTTCTGAATTCTAAGTTTTGTAGTACATACCTGAAAATATAATATTTAACACTGCAAGTAATTACTTAAACAATTAATTAATCTTGTTTGTTTCCTTAGAAAATTTATGCTTAATGAAGAATATATCCTTTTTTATAATTAAAACGCGATCAAGCAATTATAAGTTATTAAATCTTTAACAAATACTAATCGACGTGAAACGTTATTGACATTTTATTGGACTTCCATAATGAATATGAACAAGTTTTAAAATTTCAGTTTGAAAAAGGAAAATGGTCGTGAGTAAATCTGTTTCACTTTCGCTATCTGGCATTGCAAAAAATACAAGGTAAGTGTCAAATTTTAGAAAAGTATCATTAATTTATTTCAATGTTTCAGAGACTTTTCCTTATCATGTAAAAATTTAGCTCGTTTAACGACTCCATTATTTAATAAAAAACAAACATCGAAATGTGAGAAATCTGGCGGAAATTTGGAAGTATGTACCATTTCCGACAATATGGTGGATCCATGCAAGCCCGAACCAGCAGTTGCTATCATAGGGGCAGGTATCGCTGGTTTATCCGCAGCACACAGACTACAGCAATGCGGAATAAATAATTTCACAGTTTTAGAAGCGACTGACAGGTTTGCACCATCTATCATTTTATTATTGCACACTTCAACGGATGACTTAAATTTAACGAGGAATTCTTCTAATCAATAGACCCGGCGGCAGAATCCACTCCTGTTGGTTGGGGGATGTGATAGCAGAGATGGGAGCGCAGTTTATTGAAGGCGGATGCATGGCTAACCCCGTCTACAATTTAGCGTGTCAGGAAGGGCTGCTTATTCCTCCTATTCTCCGGCAAGATCCCTCTAAAGTTCTCTACTGCACGAGCGACGGCCGCGCCATCGATTCACCCGTCAGTATAACAGCTTTCCACAAATTTCGACAGATAGAGCAAGAAGCAACAATGCTTTTTAGCATGGGTTGCGGACGCGAACACGGTTCATTAATGAACTTCTTAGGACTTCGTATTCAACAGGAACTGCAGAATTTTCCGGAGGAGCAGAGGTACGACGCAGCGAGGGTAATGTATGGCTTAACCAACAGCATAAGAACCAAATGTGGCGACGACCTAAGCCAAGTCAGCGCAGACAACTACGGAAGCTACATCTCTATTCCAGGCGGTAAAATCAAGGTTCCATTAGGATATGTCGGGGTATTAGCACCACTTTTAAGAGATCTCCCAGACTGTACTATAAGATATTGTAAGCCAGTAGAAAATATTCGCTGGGGAGCAGTTCAAGAACGAAGTGGTGGAGCAAGAGCTATTGTTCGCACTTGTGATGGTGAAGAATTCTGTGCAGATTATGTCATTGTAACAGTATCGTTAGGAGTTTTAAAACAACATGCAGATAAATTATTTTGTCCAGCATTACCAGCTGAAAAAATGGAAGCAATATATAATTTAGGTTATGGACAAGTAGATAAAATATTTATGGATTATGCAAGACCTTTCTGGGTCTGGCGTGAAGGAGGACTAAAATTTGCTTGGTCTCCAGATGAACTTGCATGCCGCACAGATTGGACTAAAGGGCTCAGTCAAATTGAAGAAGTTGAAGGAAGTAGGCATGTTCTGTGCGCTTACATTTCAGGACAAGAAGCTAAACTAATGGAACA
Organism: Agrypnus murinus; assembly: GCA_929113105.1. Classification (NCBI taxonomy): domain Eukaryota; kingdom Metazoa; phylum Arthropoda; class Insecta; order Coleoptera; family Elateridae; genus Agrypnus; species Agrypnus murinus. The sequence goes on along the minus strand of OV816028.1, from coordinate 36,759,872 downwards.
AGCTACTGACGAAGAAGTAGCAGAGGGTGTAACGCGAGTGTTGAGGCAATTTACTGGTGATGCTTCTTTGCCTTTCCCTAACACCATCTTGCGTTCCAAATGGTCCACTGATCCATACTTTTGCGGAGCTTACAGTTATATGAGTCTAACTTCAAGTGTAGGACATCAGTGTGATTTATCTAGTCCATTACCTGGTCCTTGTGAACCTGTTGCTCCCATATTATTATTTGCTGGAGAAGCAACTTGTGCTGGCCATTATTCTACCGTGCACGGAGCTAGACTAAGCGGTATAAGAGAAGCTGAAAGAATCATACAAATGACTAAAAGACATGGAGGTCCACCAAAATAATGACGAAAAATTAAATAGTATACTACTAGAAACGTATGCATATTAGCATATGGTTTTATTTTGTTCTGTAAGATAAGGGAAATTTTATTATGTACAAGCATATACACTGTTTTGTATTTATAAATAAATAATTACCATTTTATTATTTATATTAAAAGAAGCAAAACATAGTAAAGTTTATTATGTAACTTAGAAAAAAATACATATGTATTTAGACCAAACAGTAGTATGATTTATTCTATTCGGTTCATAGGAAACTGGGGAATCTTGCAGAACACATCCACATATTTATGGGCAACTCTCACACGGCGAAATTATTAATAAAAATAAAAATAATAGAGTGTATCTTATGATATTAAAAATTGTCAATTGGCGTATGCAAAATATTTTTTCAAAATTTGTAATTATAAAATAGTTATTAAAGGAAAGGTTTGTTACGCCTCCTTTCAGGGGAAATTGGCAGTTTCAGTCTTGAATCTCTACGAAACTCTCTGACGTAAAAAGCTATAGCGAATACTAATTCATCTAAGAAAGATAGGTATATGACATACTTGCTAAGTCTTAAAATATAGTAACTTTTTTATCAAGTTGGTGCTAGGCAAAAAGAAATAAAATAATGCAGCGGAACTATCAGTTGTTTATCTTTAGTTACTAAACGATGACTAAATGTACAAGTATATTGTTGACTTTAAAAAGTTTCAAACACAATTTAGGTTTAGTACAGTAAAGCTAGAGTCAAAACCCAAACATCAAAAAAAAAAGTTCTACCCCGCGCCAAATTGTTTTATATCCTCCTCGTAGTATGTGATAAAAAGTTGCAAGACCCAGAGCTTCGGGTTTTGGGGGGGGGGGGGCGTAAAAAGGGGGAAAAATGGTATGCTTGAACTGTTTTTCCCAAATATCTCGAAAACTATCAGGTCTAGCGCAAACTTCACTATGTACAAAATTAATCTACATTAAATTCCGAACAAAAATGCAATGGTTACCGAGATATGGAAGGCGCAAAAATATCACTAGGGGACGCAGATACAAAAGCAACTGAACATTAAACTTGGCTCGAGAGGCCTTGGGAGTGCAGATGGTCTGGCCGGCCCTTCCTTTTTATTACCACTTTTACCTCACCGCCTTCCATCCCCCATCTTCTCGAACGAAGCCTTAATTCCTCCTGGTTCTTTACCCCCCTACCCCCAAAACCCGACGCTCTGGGTCGTGCAACTTTTTATCACTTACTACGAGGAGAGTAGAGAACAATTTGACACGGGCTAGAACTTTTTTTTGGTTTGGGTTTGGTCAATTGTTGAGCTAGTTTTACTCTCGAATTGCGCGTTGCTACTCGCTTCATGAAAATCGCGCGTTTGAATGTGTACGCAACTTATGCAATGCTATGCAGTCACTAACACGCGTATCAATCGCGCATTAGCTAACGCTTCATGTGTGCAGAGTCCAACTGTGATGAAACAATACTTTATTTTGTGTTTGTGTATCATTTTTATATGAATACGAAATAATTGCGGCACGAATCATCTAAGTTTCCATTATTTCTTATGGAGAAATTCGCTTTGATATACGAGTGCTTTGGATTACGAGCACATTTCCACAAAGAATTATGTTCGCAAAGCCGCTGATTTTCAAGTGCTTTCGAAAAATTCCAAGCAAACTGAAAAATAATGATATTTTTACCGCCTCCTTATCTTCGTTGCCTTCAGCACAAAAATGCGTAGAACCATTTTTGTTCGGAATTTAATATAGATTAATTTGTTAAATAGTGAAGTTTGCGCTAGACCTCATAGTTTTCGAGATATTTGCGAAAAACTATTGAAACATACAATTTTACCCTTTTCACCTCCCTCACCACCAAACCTGACGCTCTGGGTTGTGCAACTTTTTATGAATTACTACGAGGAGGGTATAGAACAATTTGGCACGGGGTAGAACTTTTTTTTAGATGTTTGGGTTTGGTCAATTTTTGAGCTAGTTTTACTGTAGGTACTAGTTATTGTGTCACAAAGACAAACGTCAATTATATTTATAAATTCTTAGCTACAGCACCAACATTACAAAAAATTGCTATAATTGTAAAATTTGGCAAGTGTGCTATGATATCTATCTTTCTTTAGGTGAATTAGTATTCGTTATTTTTTTCTTTGCTCACACATGAAAACTCAATTTCTAAAAATCTGATCCCATTACTCGTGTATTCGAGAAACATTCGTCATTCGTGGATATTTGCCAAGCAGTGGGAACGGTGTTACTTGTACAAATGTTCGTCACTTGTCCTTCGCCAGTTGTCGGTAAATATAACACAAATCAAAGACTTTTATTGCTTGACAAATATATGCTTTAAGCCTGGATCCCATTACTCGTGTATGGCAAATACACAAAAATATTTGTCGATCCGGCAAATGTACAAGTGAAAAGTTGTAATGGCTCCCACTACTTGTATATATGGGAAACATTTGTACTTGAAGATATACATTTTTAAGGAATACATTTGTCAAGTAATAAAAATCGTTGATTTGTGTTATATTTACCGGCAACCGACGGGAAAGGACAAGTGCCGAACATTTGCACGAGTAACCCGTTCCCACTACTTGGCAAATATCCACGAATGACGAATGTTTGTCAAATACACGAGTAATGTGATCCAGGCTTTAAAAATATATATATAAAATATACATATATAAGTAGAAATGTTTGCCAAATATACAAGTAGTGGCAGCGGTTACACAAGTGTTCACTTGTATATCTGTCGAATTTACAAATATTAGCGTCTTTGTTAAATACACAAGTAATGGAATCCAGGCTGAAGAAGTGAAGTTTTACTAGTGGTGTTATATCAAGATTCAACAATTTGAATGGGTATTTTAGATTTGGTTATGAGAAAAACATGTGATAAACATTTATGCAAAGTATCTTTTGCATCTTAGTTTTTAAAAAACATACGTTTTACCCGTTACCGTCTTCTTTCTGTAATGCTGCTTTCGTACGAATTCTTAACTGCTACACACAAGCAAACACCATCTACGGTGAACATGAGTCTTCACAGTGTGTTGTAAAACTATTGTATTTTGAAATTCAATACTTTTTTCTTCAAATTCCGAAAAACAACATTCTGTGATTTGATACCCAACGTTAAAGATTTACATTTTTCCACCAGTTGTCAACGGAAGTAAAAGTAGTTTTGCTGCCCCTGATGGGACCACCGGTAGTAAAAGTAGTTCTGCTTTCGTTGATTGGCTGACCGGCGCGGCGGCAAAAAGAGTACTGTTAATTTTGCTCCCTGACTTTGTTTTGCAAAGTAGGACGTCATGTTAAGATAGTAAAAAATAGTATATTGTGGATTTTAGGATTAAAAAGGGCAGGGCAAAGGGGGATACGCAGCGCAGCATAGCCAAGCAACTGGAAAAATTGCGAGTCGAACACAGTCACTTTTAATCCGTATAACACATGCTATCTTTTCTCCTGGGATTGAAAATACTCACTTTTAAGTCGTGTAACACATGCAAAAAAGATGTAGCATACCAACAGTACATTTTTGTATTAGTAACAGAAACGTCTACTTTAATGACCAATAATAGTATTAAAACAAAGCTTTTTCAAATCCTGTCGGAGAAAAATAGTAGGTATATTGTGTTCCAGATGCAGAAAAGTGCTAATATCTTACGAGTGTGAAATTGGCTTTTTTAGACGCGTTACACTCTATACTTTATCTACGACAACAAAAAAAGTAATAAACCACCAAAAACTAAGAAAAATATTTAACCTAGAATTTATACTCGCATTCATATTTTGTCTCCTTTGCCGCGAAATGTAAACATATTCTGGCATTACAGGTATTGTGATGACAAGGAAGGTAGCTTTAAGTGTACCCATCGCGCTTGCACGTGTGAATTATGTAGCAAATTATAAAAGCTTTCATTGTTTTTATTGTAATTTAGCAATAATAATGAATAATATTATATTAACAATTATATAATAATGTAAAAACTTAATCAATGTTAATTGAATAATAATTTTTAATAACTTTATATAGTAATAATAACCAAATTATGTTAAGTAGCTTAGATAGCTGAACCGCCGAACGGTATGTATCGAACCCTGTACCGCTTACTTAGCGGTACAGGGTTCGATACCTCGCCAAAGCGATAATTTTTGTAGATGAATTTGCATTCAAAATATAATTTAATGTAAAACATTAATTAAACAAAATAAATTAACTTTTATATAAAGTTTATAACTTTTATATTTCAAATAATTAATAATATTATAATATTGCATGTGCTGACATTTATGGCGTTTTAATAAAACTACTGATCGTGGAAAATCATTTCCCACGGTCTTTACCGTTCAGTTTAGAGATTGAGATGAGTCATTTTCACGATTACTACATTGTGCGAAATGTATAACTTTCTATAGTGGCCGTGGATAAAGTGATTTTTGTCAAATCAAATTTCCCAAAGTGAAACTATAGTAATGTTCTCCAAAGTATGCTTAAACTAATCGTTCTAAACTAAAGATGGGCATAACGATAAATAAATAGAAATTGAAAGGAAAAAGAATCTATATAGAGAATTACCTAAGGAGAAAGGAAAGGGAGATACAAAATAAAATAATAGAAATAGTTAAAGAAAAAAACTACAACATTACGAACCAGAAAAACCTGCACATCAACCAAAAGCTGCAAAAAGGACTGAAAAAAGTCGACTAAAGCAACGAATACGGACACGATTAGTAGACAACTGAAAAAGAAAATAAAAACAAAAAGATAGTAAAAATAGGAACATGGAATATACAGGCAATGTTAAAACCGGGAAAGATGATGTAAGTAGTAAAAGACATAAATATATATAAGGTAGATATATTAGTAGCGATTCAAGAACCGAGATGGAAAGGGGAGATCAATAAGAAAGACTTCACAATGTTATGTTCTGGAGAAACAAGCCAAGGTAACAAAGGAAAAATGAGGATAATTAGAGAAGGCACATGAAGAAATACCAAAAATGGGATACGGTGATCATATTAGGAGATTTAAATGCGAAAATTGGTAGGGAGAATTATCTAAAAGAAGTTGTAGGAGAATATGCACTACATGAAAAGGCAAGTGTGCTAATGGAAACCGGATATTTAATTTTGCGATAACAACAAACATGACAATCAGCAGCACTAAATTTAAGTAAAAAAATACATAAAGAAACATGGGTGAGACCACGAAAAAATAGGGGAAATCAAATAGGTCACATACTAATTAAAAAAATCAAAATAGGACAATCACAGATGTAAGGTCATACAGGGGGGCAGATGCAGATACAAACCATTATATGGTGATGGCAAAAATAAAAAGAGAATACAAAAGGAAACATGAAAGACAAGAACATAGAGAATGAAATGCTGAAAAACTACAGACGGAAGAAGGAAGGAAAGGATACATAAACGAAATCAATAAAGTGATAGTAAAAACGGAGAAGGAAATGGAGATAGAAAAAGCACGGAAAGCTATTAAAAAATTATAACAAAGAGTGCAGGAAAAGCAATTGGATACGAAAAATGAAAGCGCAGAAAGCAATGGAATGATGATGAATGTCAAGAAAAAGTTAATAAAATGAATAAGATGAGACACAAATGGTTAAGAACAGTAAATAAGAAGATCTAGAAGATTATAAGGAAATTAAAAAAGAAGCCCAGAATTATGGATGGAAGAAATGTTGAAAGAGATAGAGACAAGATACCAAGAATAACGACACAAAAAAATTTATTAACAAATTAAGAAACAGAAGAGAAATAATGTAAAAAGAACAAGAGGTATAAACGATATGCAAGGCAATGTAGAATATGATGAAAAAGGAAGAAAGAGATTTGGAAAGAATATTTCCATAACGTATTATATGAAATGGAACAGGAAAGCGAAAAAATATGAGCGGGAAATAGAAGAAGAAATTAAAAATATGATATATAATGATAATATGATATGAGAAAAAACCTACGTGTCTGAAAATGATCAAATAAAAGGAGTGATGCTAAAACATGGAGGAGAGGAATTATATAAAATAATACATGAATTAGTAAAAGTAATATGGTGAAAAGAAAGGATGCCAACAGAATGGGAAACAGGATTAATAATACCGATACCAAAAAAAAGGCAATGTAGAGCAATGCAAAAACTAATGAGGAAACACATTGTTAAATACGACATATAAGATTTTTACGGAACTACTTCAAAAGAGACTTACAAAATACACAAAAAAAAAGAAATTGGCGACTACCACATGGGATTTCGACCAAGAAGATTAACAACAGATGGCCTACACATCATGATGCAAATAAGGAAAAAATTCTATGAACATGGAATCGCGTTACATATTATTTATTGATTACAGGCAAGCATTTGAGAAGTTAAACGAAGAAAACTTATGCAAATACTAGAAAAAAATGAAGCGACCAGGAAAATTGAGAAGATGCATACAAATGACAATTAAGAACTCAAGAACAATAGTAAAAACAAACGAAGGGCAAACAGAGATGTTGAACGTCAACAAAGGTACAAAGGAGTCAGGCAAGGAGACTCGTTATCAACAACAATTTTTAATACATTAGAAGAAGCAATACATCATTACCATGCTTGCGATTTCAGTATGCAGGAGTGGCTAAATTATAGAAAATTTCGCAATCTGAGTGTACTGGCGACACCTTTTAAACCATTTTCTTAAGAAGGGGAAATCACACACGCAGTTTGATACAAACTCTCAGCAATAGATCGTCTTATTAAAATTTAATAGTTGATAAAAGAACTTGTTTATTTTAAAGAAGGCGTTATGAATATGTTTCTATAAAATTATTAAAAGTATTTTTTATATTTGCGTATCCTAATGGCTTCATTAGGACATGCATTTTGCGTGTCCTAATGAAATTTTTTAAAATACTGGAAACAGTAACATTTTATTTTTTAAAGTTGATATCACTGTTAGACAGCTGTTCTTAGAATGTCAAACTTATGTTATTTACGCAGTGAACTCTTATAACTGGAATGCAACGCTTGCAAAACTAATATTGCAGGCTACATAAATGCGCCGAATAATAATTAGTCTTAATAAGGGCGTAACAGTTTTTACTTTATTATTAACCAAATTGTAAATTTTGATACTGACATCGTATGGATGCATTGTGTTGTGTATTAATAGCTCACGATAAACTTAACGTAATAAAATTAAATTTGATAAAATTATACATAATATCTTTACCTTATAAGTTATAATATCCAAAAGATCCAATGAATAATTATTTTGGTTAACAAAAATCATTCTTTGCTGAAAATACTATTGTATTAATACCTCATTAATTTCTTTAACAAACAAGGTATTTATTCTATGAAATTAAATATAATTATTCTTATTTCATCCAAGTTTTTAATTCATTAAGTAGCAATTATTTATGTCACAAATATATTGGCATACATTACTTTGGATTTATAATAATTTTCAACAGTACGTATAATACACCTGGCAAATTTGAACGAGGTCCTGCTGTTTAGCGGGCGTTGTGTGTATGAGATAAGAATGGGAATTTCTACGTCGCGCGGATTACCTAAAGTTAAGCAAGGTTATGTAAAAAACAAAATTGCATAATTTCTAGTGTTGCCAACTGCTATGCTACTTACCAAAATATCCTTAACAAATTTTATTTAAAACTAAGTAATTTTTTTAATTATTTAATACCGAACTAACGCAAATAGAAAAAATAGTATAAAGTATTCGTTTCATAACACGTTTTAGCGCACTTGTCCTAATTAGAAAACTCCCCGCTACGCGGGTCGTTTTCTAAACTCGGGCGGGTGCGCTAAAAACGTGTCTTATGAAACTAATACATTAATATACTATTATGTAATCTTTGAATTAAAAAAACCTTGTTTTCAAGATAAAAAATAAAATGAAATATACTTAATACATTTGTTCTGACAAAACAAATTTTGATAGAAATTTTCTTTCGATAATGAGGAACTGTATGATACTTTATAAATAAGTGTATGTAAAGAAATGATCAAAATAAAAACAGTTAATTAAGTGCAAATATAAATTTTTTTACGAAGTAATTAATAAATTAATAATCAAAACTATTTGACAATTGAAAGATAATTTTATGACATTTATTATATTACGGTAATTTGAACAAACTTTAAAATAAATATGTAGAATGTCGATTTTTATAAAACTTCACATTTCATCTATTAGATGTTTCATATAACAGGTGGGAGGGCCAGGCTATCTATAAGTACAGTTTATGTAAATACGTCAATGCAAATTCTGCACTCAAATCCTAAGCCTGCTAATGACATTAGCATCATTATTAGTGTGCGGAAACTTTATATCGCACGCAAATATAGGCGCCCGGAAGGGGGGCAAGGAGGGGCGCTTGCCCCCCCTGGAAGTTGAACAATTTGAATTTTATTGAAAATTTTGTATAATATGCCGTTTTTTTATAGGGTTGCCCCCCTAGCATGTCGTTTATTCTAGGCTTGCCCCCCTTGCATACCATTCATTCTAGTTTCCCCCCCCTGAACAAATTTCTGCGGGCGCCTATGCACGCAAACGTCATTTTTCAATTGTTTTAAAAGGATGATTGATATTGCCAACTTTCCAGCCTACTTTATTGTGCGATACTGTTAGGATGAACAATAATAATGAGTAATAGTTATTTATGGTACAAGTGAGTTAAGTAAGATATTATCCACGAACGAAAAATTTACCCTCGAGGGCCGCCAGGCCCGAGAGGGTTAATTTTTCTGAGTGGATAATATCCTTAACTCACGCGTGCCATACAAAATTTTATCCAACGCCTCTTAATTTAAGTTTAAACATCGAATTTGCAATTTATAGTTAGTCTGAAGTTTTGACAGTAATAAATTTAATACTCTAGCACGATGACTGGATTTTAATAATATTATGCAATGTAAGCTGGTGATTGGTTGTTATCTTTGAAGGAGTGAGTTTTTAAAAATAACCCACGTTGCTAGGGGCAACGTAGGTTATAATGTAACATAAGAGTAAACAATCACTTTCCTTATTTAAAATGACCATAGTAAACATGGTATTTATATAGAGGTGTTGGATAAAGATATAAAGTGCCGTGGTCAGTAACGCTGCACAACAGTGGGGCCAAATCCAGAAAAGCTGGTCAAAATATGAAAATGTTTATCAATCTGTATGAAACATCGAATATAGGGGTTCTTGAGGATACTGATTACGATTGTAAAGTTAAAATTTTAAAAAGCAAAATAGCGGATCCAATATGGCGGACCAATCTAGGAGATTCTGAAGTGACTAATTACGATTCTAAAGTAGGAATTAAAAAAAATGGCGGATCCAATATGGCGGCCTAAAAAACTGAATAACATTAGGTTTAACTGCAATTCTGCACCTCAAGGGTTTTACATAGGAACTTATTAAGAGAATAAACGAATTTCCAAACGGAGATTAAACAATACATTTTGGAAGTTGGCATATAAAAGATGGATGCATTTTTGTAGAAAACTCATTAATTGCTAAATGTACGCCTCTTAATTATTTATCTGTGCTTTCAGTAGAAGTAAACTTTGAATGTTCCGCTATAGGTTATGACAATACAATTTGTATAATTACTGTGTACAGATCTCCATCTGGAGATAGAGATGCTTTTCACTTACTCTTAAATGTTATACTTGAGAAAGTAATTACCAAATTTAAGCACATTATCCTATGTGGGGATCTAAATATTCACAATAACCAGCCTTCTGACAATACTGAGTTATTTGATATTCACCAATCTTTTAAATTAACGTCGCTTGTTACTGACGTTACTAGAGTTGCTGTCTATGGAAATCGTATTTGCCGTAGTGGCTTAGATTATGTGATTACTAACATTACTGAAAATTGTCACTGTGATAATTTGGATCCTGGCATTGCTGACCACCACGTACAAATTTTTTATTTCAAATACTCTCATAATAATGAGACAAACTTTATACAAGATCAACGTAACACAATCTGCTTTCGGCATATTGGTTCAGACTCATTTAGCAAATTTAAAGAATGTTTCTTTAGTATTTATAATGCAAGCGAATATGAGGGCAATGATATAAATAGCACCTTTAATAATTTTTTTTATACGTTTTTGCATTGTTTTGAAAATATGTTTCCTATAACAACTAAAAGTGTTAAGGTTAATTGTAATACTGCTGATAAAGTTCATTTTTCTTCTCAGTTAAAAGAAAAATTAGAAAAATTAAAAGATCTTAACATCCTTAAGAAAACTTTTAATGATGAAAAAATTAGTACTTTGTATAAAATAAGTAAGAGGGAATGCGATTATTTAATTAAAAATGAAAAACAGAAACATGCACTTAATATTATAAACCATTCTGATAATAAACCTAAAACTATATGGAAATTGGTTAATTCTAAATTAAATCGTGGGAGCAGGAATACTAACTGCAATGAATTAATTATCAATAACCAAAAAATTACAAATAAAGTCGACATTAGTAACGCTTTTGGTGAATTTTTCTCAACCGTGGTAGAGGATAGATTGAATGATTGTTTCAAAAATTCCATGTCCATTAAATGTACAACAGTTAAAAATAACTCAAACAGCATATTTGTAGGACCCTTAACTGAAACAGAGATCCTAGAAATTATAAATAATCTTCCTAATACGAAATCTAGCGGATTCGACGAAATTCCGGCTTCTATCATTAAATATTGTGGGGTAGAACTTGCACCTATATTAACCAACTTAATTAACATTTCTATTCAGCAGGGTCAGTTTCCTGACGTCTTAAAGCGAGCTTCAATCGTCCCCGTTTTAAAAAAGGGTGAGGCCGCAAATGTTAACAATTATAGGCCCATTTCAATTCTAAGCAACTTCTCAAAAATTTTTGAAAAGGCTGTGCAAAAGAAAATAGCAATTTTTCTAAATAAGTTTGAACTGTTGTCCCAGTCTCAGCATGGCTTTAGGGAGGGGCGCTCGACTCTTACAGCAGCTGTTGAATATCTTCAATACGTTTATGAGAGGATGGACGATAATAATTATGTAGTATCAATCTTTTTTGATCTTACCAGAGCATTTGATACTGTTGATCCTAAGTTTGTTGAAGAAAAGTTACACAATTTAGGAATACGGGAACCTATTAAGAACTGGATAGTTTCATATTTGAGCTACAGAAAACTGGAGGTAAAGATACATAACCTTAAATCTAATATTTTTAATCTTAATTTAGGCACGCCTCAAGGAAGCATTATAGGTCCCCTTATCTTCACACTCTATGTTAATGACCTAACTGAACATCTGGACAATTGCGGAGTTTTCATGTATGCAGACGATACCACTGTCGTAGTTAATGGCGTTAATCCTATTGAAGTAGAGACTAAGGTAAACACTATTCTAGCTCAGTTTGACCTCTGGTGCTACAAAAACAAATTAATGATAAACTACGAAAAAACTGTATATATGGAAATGCACAATAAGCTTCGAGATAGCCATGAATTTCATTTTAATACTCAAAATAAAACAATTAGTAAGACGATTTCAACGAAATTTTTAGGCATTTTAATTGATTCTAATTTAGTTTTTTCTGATCAAGTGGATAACGTAATCAACAGGCTTAGCCAAGCCTATTATGCTTTAATTACTTTAAAAAATACTTTTGGCACACCTATCTTACTAAATGTATACTATGCTTTAGTGTATCCTGTTATTAATTATAATCTGATAATATGGGGTTTATCTAGTAATATTAATAGGGTTTTCATCTTTCAAAAACGCATTATCAGATTAATTTTTGATTTGCCTTACAATTATAGTTGTAGGGAAACTTTTAAAGAAAATAAAATTTTGACTGTCACTTCTATGTATCTTCTACAATTGTTAAGCTATATCCATAAAGAAAAGAACAGCTTTGCAGTTAGTGCTAATTTTCACAATTATGATACCAGGAATAAGGATAAATTTCGTTTAAATAAATCAAAGCATTCCTTCTATAGAAAATCTCCTTGCTACACTGGATGCAATTTATATAATAGTCTTCCATTAGCTTGCAAAAACTTAAATAATAAAACATTTAAAATTAAACTTAAACAACTTTTTTCTGTAAATCCTTTGTATAATTTACAAGAGTTCTCTGAGCTAATTACAAAAGCAGATTGTGTAATCTAATGTCCAACTGACTGATGACTTATTTTTTTTTAATGTATTTACTACTTTTGTTTTTATTCGTTATATATTGTTGGTCAGATTTTTTATTATATTATGTTATCTTTGTTTATGGTATCTTTGTTTGTTATATACATTATCTACTGTTTGTATTTTTTTTGTTGTTTTTGACGATGCTTATATTTTTCTCCTAAAAAAATGATAGCTCAATAAAGAATTTGAATTTGGATACAATTCTACGAATGTACGAGCTGTTTGTAAGCAGTATTCTTAAAAATTGATCAAAAATACTTATTGTTGCAAAAACCTGCACAAAAAAACAGAATGGCAGTTCATGCAGCTGTTTTCTTCATTATTTATTAGATTATAGTAGATGCTACAACCTCCATAAATTTCGTTGCGGAACTCCGTGGAATTTATAACTTTTTCGACTATTGAAAAATAATATTTATTAACTAATAGTTTAATTTTTATAAAAGATGTTTATGAAATTGTTAATCTTTATGTGTTAAATATGATTTTTGTAAAACGTATAAATATTGTACATACCATCATGCTGTGAATCCATTTTACAACATTAAAATCGATCGATGCTACACAATTTAGCAGGTGTTTAAAGGACCCGCTATTTTTCGTCTATTTCCCAACTGTGGAATTTGATACTTTTACTATCAGTCTACTCAACTGTATGCTCAAAATTCCCTAAATAGAAACTTTATTTTTCGACTTTTGACCAGCTTTACGGGATTTGGCTCCACTGTGCGCTGGTAAGCAATAGTGAACCGGTTAGTGATAAATCCTCCACATTAAATTAAAATATACAAGGAATTAGTGAATATTAAATCAGAGTGATGATTGAGAAAGGTTTAAGAAAGTGCAGGAAGGATAGCTATCAACAAAATTAAGGTAGGATTAGAAGATAAGAAACATAGAACGGAAATATTACACTATTAAGCAGTGATTAAAGGTTGATTCACATATATAGGATCGTGTGTTAGACTGTGCGGCGACCGTGCTGTTTTACTAAAAATCACGAAGAGGTAGTTTCCATTTGAATTCTGTTAAAAAATGATTTTTAGTTCACACATATGAGACCGTGCTGTCATGTACCACTTTTCGATATGATTTCTTCAGGCTATATTTATAAGGCTATAAGGGGACAACGAGAGGGGAATCTCTCGCACTAGACCCAAACAAGAAAATGAAGAATCTAGGTCGTCAACGCGTGATCAACAACTGTGAAACACATTAAGATAAGATGTTACCAGGGCTGTTAAAAAAAGTCAGCAGCGTACGCTAGGATTGTAGTTTTTAATATTTCGTTTGTCATCGTTGAATACATACGTACATCCTAATAACGGGTTATAATTAAAAATTTCATTACGTCTTAAGTGTCATAGGGTAATAAGGACATTTAAAGAAAAGTAATTGCAAAAATCTTAGTTAGAACCCGTTAGAAGTAAAAAATATGGAAGATAAAATAAATTTTATTATTATTATTAGGTGAAATAGAATAATTTAACGTCGACGTTAATAATAATTATTGTTATAGTGTAAATTGATTTCATTTTCCCTATTTTGTACGTATATTCGATTATAATCGAATATACATTAAGCATCACGTGAGCTCTTCTTAAATAAAATCAGTTTCTGACGCTACTGAATCATTCCAGCTCACCTGCTGTTTCTCCTATCAGTTGAATTACTCGAGTCGAGTACGTGATTCGCGATGCATTTTGCATTTTCGGCCTCGTGATTTCGGTGACCTACATTTTCATTTATTTGTTGAGGTAATAAACACCCGCCACATGTTATTTTTGGAGAGGAATATATTTAGAGAAACTTTTAGATTTTCTATGCCAGAAACAGCTTGCGTAAATGAATTAATATTAATTGTTGATTAATTCATATTAACCAATTAATAAATGAATGTACAGTAATTAGCAGGGCCAACCACGCCCTTGATAAATGGGTAGTTAAGTGCACAATTTCGTGTAGTCGAATGTATACGCATAAAATTACGGCGATTTCCTAGTATTGAATTTACTCCTTAGTTTTGACTCGCACTGTATGTATAGCTCGTACGACATTTCTTGAGCCAGAATTCCCAGAAGTGAGAAAGCCGATGACGTTGTATTCTCGGAACCCAACGGTCTGCCACGGCTTCATATTTGCAAGGAGCGGCATGCCTTGAAACGTAGATTGTTTGTAGCCTGCAAGCTGCTAAGGTGAACTGGTGAAAGCCGACGACGCCGTCAATGTCTTTCCAACTTGGGTGTCGAATGCGATTAATTCCGAGAAAAAAGCGTAGAGGTCTTTTAGGAATTTTGGCTCAAGAAATATCGTACGGGCTGTAGTTTAAACAATGATTATAAAATTAAGGAATAATTTTATTAATTATGTAATAACCTTATAATTGAAAAAGTTGTTTATTTATGAAATATATTAAATATTTTATTTAAAAAAATTAACCAAACATCAAACCCTTTCACACAGCTCTGCTGTCTGTTGACATTCTTGCTTCTTTAATGAAGGTCATTTATTATCCTTTTTTGTTTTTTTAAAGAATTGTTTATTTTATAAATAAACATAAAAAAGAATAATTACTTACAATTATCCCTTAATTTTATAGTCATTGTTTAAACTACAATGTATAATATTTATTTTAATTAAAAATAAAATGAATTGATTATAACTTACCATATTAATATTTAATTGTAAGTTATTCTGTTTTATAAATATTAGAATAATAAAAACATGTTTGTTTAAGAAATATACTATATTATTTATATTGTAGTCTGAGATCCAGCCCTTCTTCCACGGGGCAAAGCTATCTGTTGGCGTTGTTTGCTTCTTTAACGAATGTCATTTCTCAAACTTTTTTGTTTTTTCTCTTTTATTATTAATTACTTTTTGATGACTTTTTTACAATTACTAAACATAGTATATTCATTTAAATTAATTAATCTTAATTAATCAAAAATAATTAATATTAATTTATTTATGCATGTAAACATGCTTTGAAATCTAAAACTTTGCGCGTTGACAAAGAGTGGAAATGAGTTGCCATAGCGAGGGCGCTACCGCTCAATGAATAATTAATTTTTGCGATTTTACTTCTAACAAAGAAATGGCTTGTAGGATTATCCTCAGATTTTGCACAGTGCTTAGTAAGTATATTTATAATGACGCTACAAAATAAGTTGTCTGAATAATCTGCTAATTCAGATTTTGGGAAATCTGTTATGCCGAGTATCGGCTTTTAAATTATTTTGATAATATTATTTACAATAACTAACAAAACTCGATTCTGTAAATAACAATAATTCAAAAGAGGTTTGGTTTCTATAATCACTACCCTTGAAGTTATATGAGAGATAAACTCGTGTATATGTGGAAAGAATCGTTTCGTTCGTGACCATTCGAGAGAGTCCTTAAGGTTGCAACACTGTCCAGTTTGTGCCCAGTCTCTTATGTGTGAATTAGAACCGGTTGCCGTGTAGTTGCTCGCAAGTCGTATTGACTAGAAAACTTTAGCAGTCTCATCCTGAAGTATTTAAAAAAAATGGGAATCGTCTTTGAGACGATTAAAAATTGTAAGAAATTTCCCTTCTTCTCTTGTTCAGAAAACGTTGTGTATTCAATATTTTCGTTGTTTCTTTTCCCTAGTATCTTCTTCATGAAGTAGATATATTTTGCAAACAATTACAACGTCCTCATCTATCTGATCCATTTTAAATT
Organism: Agrypnus murinus; assembly: GCA_929113105.1. Lineage (NCBI taxonomy): Eukaryota > Metazoa > Arthropoda > Insecta > Coleoptera > Elateridae > Agrypnus > Agrypnus murinus. The sequence goes on along the minus strand of OV816028.1, from coordinate 36,743,605 downwards.
TTTAAACTATATTAAATTATATACGGTCTGGTACGTTATGTGTGAAATCTCACGAATTCCCCATGTTAAGATTTGGGCATGATGTTTGACATAGCAATCTCAAAACCCCATATTCTATGCAGTAGTTTCGATAATTTGTAAAAACGCTTGCAATCTTGCAAACTATATCTTCTTTTAAAATCGTTAGAAGGTAAATCATTAACGTAACTTATTTTATTGCTTTTTCACGTTTTCACGAGTAAATTAAGGGTCATCGAATTGCTATCTGAGTGGTGAAAGAAGGTTTCGTCGGGGAGCCTGCACTGAAACTTCGGAAAACTGGCTCCAGAGACAAAAATCATCATTTGGTTAGAAGGAGAGTTAATTTAAATTAACTATAATTAACTTTTTTTGGCTTAACTTTTTGGAATATAAATCAAGAGGGGCACCTTACTACGGGAACATAGGCGTACACATTTTCTGAAATATATCGGGAATACACGGGAATATATATGATAGAGAATAATGGCAATACCTTACAAATAGCCAGGAATATTCGGAAATACTAGGGAATACTCTGAACTAATCGAGAATATTTGAGGAATATACGGTAATACACGGCAATACTTGAGGAATACTTGAAATATTACGGAAATACCTCGAGAAATACATTAAAATTTGGGAGTAGGGTATAAGGAACTGATGCTTTTTCATTAGGTCTTGTTTATTGACAAGTGCAGTGGGTGATATTTGGTGATATTTGACAGGTACGTAAATCAATTTAATTTCAATAAAGGCTTAATTAATTTTACTTCGCAAGCAGCATTTTTAGTCATCGCTACGTACCAGCAACTACCGGTGGAACTACTATAAAGATTTGCTACTTTGCTACTAGTCACAAGTGCGTAAGTGCTACGGTTTTATTACATGCCTGGAACCAAAACAGGGAACAATTTGTGAGTAGCAGATACGTCGCAGTGACCTCTCTGGAACTTGTCCAGTTACGTTTCGGTTATGTTGAGGCTTATCGGCGTATTAGCGTTAACCCAAGTTTCGTAAGTAAAAAATATCGATCGCGACGATCGCCTTTCTTCGAGATATTTTTTAATTGTCTTTGAAACGTTTCGGCACCAGAGATCTCTTTTCGGTCAACAAGTATTGCAGTCCTGCATCTACGTGCGTATTTAAATTTTAGTTCTTCCTTTAAAATCTTTTCATTTTTAAATGAACATTATCAAGGTTTTCGACCATTTTTTGAATTTGTAGTCACATCACTTACACAATAAAAGTAAATGCAACTGCACCGTGTTAGATGAACATTAGTACTGGACGTTTATGCGTATTTCCGCGCTTAAGTAAACGTTATCAGTCATTAAGCGCGCCCCCCAATAGCATTGCAGTTGGTTTGTTTACGCTTTCCGAATAGCTAACGCAACCTGACTTTAGATCACTAGAAGTAGGTATGAAATACAACAACTATTTTGTGATTTATTTATATTTAGGTATGTTTATTATAAATTTTCTTATAGATTTGACAATATTAACAAAAAAATACACTATTACCATAAATGTAAACTCGTATTAATTTACGCAACCATTCTTTATGTGATTTTAATTTGGCAAACGTAACTATACAATTTGGACGATCTACCGAATCAGTTACTTCTGATTCAATGCATAAAATTCATAGGACATTTAATTTTTCTTAACCAATAGAGGATCTAAGATAATTTTTTACCCTTTTTAGGGCTGAGAATGAACGCTCTCCAGAGCAGTTTGTTGTAGCCATTAAAAATACTTCCGGCGCATAGTGGATCGAAACAGCTAAACGATGGACATTGGCATTTATTTTGTGATATTTAATGCATTTTTTATAGCAGTTGTTATAGACAAACTTTTTTTTACATATATGATGCTTGTTATACCATTTCGAAAAATATGTAAAAATATACGGAGTGAAATCATACAACTTGTTACAGTCTTTGAAGCTTATCTTTGTAGACCGAAGAATGATATACGAGGGTCGTTTTTTTTTCAACCTCCTATAGGCTATAAATAAAAGACAAATTTATATAAAAAATTATTTTATTACTAAAAGTTCTGTATACTTATAGTTACTTTTCGACATACTCACCATAAAGATTGAGGTATTTGTTGTAGCTGTGGACAAGCTTTCCAATACCGTCTTCATAAAATGTTGTCGCCAACGCATTTAAATGAGTCTTGACGTTGTCTTGAAGATCCCCGGTAGTTTGTAAGCACTGCCTTCCTTTCCTGTCTTCAGTTCAGGGAAAAGATGACAGTCACTCGGTGCTAGGTCGGGACATAATGTCGGGTGATCGAAAATGTCCCACTGAAATTGCTCAACGAGCCGTTGGGTTACAACAGCACTGTGTGGACGGACTGGATGGATCATGCTCAAAATGGTGGATCATGGCTCATAGATCAGAACAAATTCCAGAAGACAGCATTCCTCTTCTCTTGTTTTGAACGTCTCTCCGCAAACGTCGTAGAGTTTCACAATAAACTACCGATGATCTTCAAGACAACGTCAAGACTCATTTAAATGCGTTGGCTGCAACCTTCTATGAAGACGGTATTGGAAAGCTTGTCCACAGATACGACAAATGCCTCAATCTTTATGGTGAGTATGTCGAAAAGTACCCATAAGTATACAGAACGTTTGGTAATAAAATGATTTTTTTATATACATTTGTCTTTTATTTATAGCCTATCGGAGGTTGAAAAAACGACCCTCGTATACATCATTGTTGGTATACACATTTTCCATATTAACATCTTCTCAAAACAATACAAAACGTTCAAAATAACCAAACGATACGGTCAGTTATACCGATTATACTGAATGTATGGAATATAAGAAGTAAACAAGGCAACACTTATACGGCTACTTTTGTGTATAGTAACAATATATTATTTACAAATTCCTAAATTCCTAGAAAGGGGTTATAATATCGGACTCTTCGGAATGCAAATATTACATTTGAAAACTTACCGACAAAAATAAAATAGTTTATTGTTTCCAGCCTTACTTTGTGGATATCCATAATCATGAAATAAATAAAGATTATTAAAAGTTTCACAGTTTTATTAAAATACAACCCGACAATATTGTTTCGACAGCTATGCTGTCATTATCAAAGGTAATATAATTATAAACAAACACGTCGCTAAGGTAGATACAAAATAGGTAACTAGATAAAATAATAATAATAATCAGAATTAAATATCTAATACTTCCAGTAACGGAGAATTACTGAGCTCAAGTTGTTCATTCATTAAAGGTACCCTGAGTTTGTGTTTGTATATCTCAAAGGCTTCTAAACTGTCTAATTTGCGTTTGTTATTACAAAAATGTAGGAATTTAATATTATTTTGAGGAGTCATTGTGTGATTTTGTTCTAAAAGGTGTTTGGCGTAATTCGATTTTTCAGGAAGTTTATTTTTGTAATGACGTACGTGTTCTTTATATCTTATGTCAAAATTTCGAAGTGTTCTGTCTTTAGCATTAAATAAAAATGAAAAAGTGTTAGTGTTGATTTTAAATGTTATTTTATAATTGTTGGTTTTTCTTAGTATATGTGCATTTTTTTCTGATATTTTGCCAAAATATGGTATAGATATGTAATTTGTGTCTTCTGTTTGATTGTCAATGGGATATATTCTTTTGATAGCTAACCTATAATCTTTTTGTTTAATTAAAGTGTCAATCATGTTCGGATTGTAATGATTTGCATGTGCTAGTTGTTTAATGGTTGATATATCTCAAAACAAGCTAAAATGTCATCAACATAACGAAACCAAAAGATAATGTGTTTAGAGAGGTTTAATTCAAATATTCATTAGAGAAACCGTCAGTCACATTAAATTCAAAAAATACACTACACAGAAAAATAAACTTCATCGACTTATACAACAAAAACGTACACCACAAAATAAGCTTAATTGTCAGAACACTGCAAACTTTTCCTTTATTAGATAGTTTCTTGATCAATAGTAATATAGAATTAGTTAAAAGGTTAGAGTTAATTCAATTATTTGACCTTTGTATAACTCAAAATTATTTCACTTTTAATAACATAATTTATTTACAAAAGGATGGTTTACCTATGGGTAATTCTCTAAGTCCTCTATTAGCTAACATATTTATGGACAAGTTTGAAGATCGAATATTTGAATTAAACCTCTCTAAACACATTATCTTCTGGTTTCGTTATGTTGATGACATTTTAGCTTGTTTTGACAGTTCTTTTGAGGTTATCAATGAATTTTTAATTCTTATTAACAGTATCCACCCTAATATAAAATTTACACTAGAAACAGAACAAAACAGGGCTATAAACTTTCTAGACTTAAATATCAAGATTAACGAAGACAATCTATTTGAATTTTCCATATACAGAAAACCAACACAGACATAACAATACCAAATGAATCTTGTCACCATAATACACATAAAATAGCAGCCTACAGATCATTAGTACACAATGCTTTAACTATTCCACTAACAAAATCAGATTTTAGCAAAGAGATATCAACCATTAAACAACTAGCACATGCAAATCATTACAATCCGAACATGATTGACACTTTAATTAAACAAAAAGATTATAGATTAGCTATCAAAAGAATATATCCCATTGACAATCAAACAGAAGACACAAATTACATATCTATACCATATTTTGGCAAAATATCAGAAAAAAATGCACATATACTAAGAAAAACCAACAATTATAAAATAACATTTAAAATCAACACTAACACTTTTTCATTTTTATTTAATGCTAAAGACAGAACACATGATATCATGAAATCGGGCATTTACCGTTTAAATTGTTCTTTTTGTAGTTCGGTATATATTGGACAAACACTTCGAAATTTTGACATAAGATATAAAGAACACGTACGTCATTACAAAAATAAACATCCTGAAAAATCGAATTACGCCAAACACCTTTTAGAACAAAATCACGCAATGACTCCTCAAAATAATATTAAATTCCTACATTTTTGTAATAACAAACGCAAATTAGACATTTTAGAAGCCTTTGAGATATACAAACACAAACTCAGGGTACCTTTAATGAATGAACAACTTGAGCTCAGTAATTCTCCGTTACTGGAAGTATTAGATATTTAATTCTGATTATTATTATTATTTTATCTAGTTACCTATTTTTGTATCTACCTTAGCGACGTGTTTGTTTATAATTATATTACCTTTGATAATGACAGCGTAGCTGTCGAAACAATATTGTCAGGTTATATTTTAATAAAACTGTGAAACTTTTAATAATCTTTATTTATTTCAAAAATAAAATACCTGAAAAGTACTATTGTCAAAATAATTCCTTAATGTAATATCCAGATGTGTTCGAAATAGGCAAATCTTAAAATATTTCTTTGTTAGAAAATATACAATAACGGTAAATAAACTCATCAGGAGTATTATATATACTATTATATAGTAAGAAGTATCAATGAAAAGAGAATTCGCGATTCTCCTATTTTGAGAATATACTGATTCATATTCTAAATTAATAAAAACTACAATAAAATATCTTTCATATTTACATGCTAATAATTTCAGTTCTCTATTAGAATTCTTTCCAAATACTTTCATATACACAGAAGGTGAAAGTACTATTTTTATTTTGATTCCCATATTACAGTTTGGATATAGAAAACCACTGAACATTAAAATGGATCAGTGTCGATGCCCATAATAATATTTCTAACTAATACATAATAGATAGTCGTTAAAATATTTGCTAATATGGATGTCAAAACAGACGCGTCCTATGGAATCCCGAATTTAATGTATTCGGTACTTACAGAGAAAACAATGGATAATTATCTTATTTACACATATTTGCACGAGATTAAAATGAATATATAAAGTAAATATGGTATATATTTGAAATATGGAAATCTTCATCTGGGCTCACTTAGGCATTTTTTTACAAGTCAACCGAAAGTCAAAACTTGTTTAAAAATTACGAGTTACGTTTCAAGTATTTTTTTTAGATGAAGATGAATAATAATTAATTAATAATTATTATCAAAAAATATGTAATTTACAGAAGAAACATCATACAAACGAGCAAAGAAAGAATCGATTTAAAAAACATTTCTTGAAAATAATTTAGTTAATTTAAGGTAAACCCACATTTTTACTTCGTAAAATCCGTTCTCAACTAGTCAACTTCAATATATAGATCGAGAGTGACAACGTAAAAGCGAAGCAAATAAATTGACATTTTTGTAATCTAGTCTTTTAAACGTCTACATAAATTTTTTTATTGATTTTCAACATTTGATCGTTTCGGCAAATGTCCATGTTTTGCCATTTCGATCCAGTGTGCGGCGGTCCAGTCCCAGACGAATTTGCGATTCTATGAACCATGTCTGGCGCTTGCTGGTGCCTCCAAAGTTGTGGCGCCTGAAGCCCGAGCTTCGTAAGCTTTAGTGTTAACCCGGGCCTGCCCCCGTAGGGATTCTTATCGTGCCAAACTTCCTATTGACGCAGGCTTACATGTTTAATACCTGCTCTAGAAGGAGGCATGCTTTCTAATTTTTCTCTGCTATGATAGATTGGCTCGACGCATAATGTACTAGCTCAGCCATAAATGCTGCGCTAACTGTTAATATCGTAAATAATTGTGCAATTATAATAAGTATCCTATACGTAGACAATACTATTTTATAACCATCAGTTATACTAGTTATACACGACCACGAAGATTTACCGCACAATTACAGATCGCCAGTAACAACTCACAAAAACTCCCTATATCAACATCTCAGCCAGCCTTGGTGGATTAGTGGTTTGCATGTTTGCTTCATAATCCAAGGATCGCAGGTTCGATCCCCAAGCGAGCTGGTAATTTTTCATATCGGAGAAAAATTAAAAACATGCCTTCTTCTCAGATAGGAAGTAAAATTGTAGGTCCTGTGTCAATACTATGTTTAGCACGTTAAAAATCCCTACTGGGGGTGGAATCTTGCTAGATTCGGTTAAATTCTAGTAGGGTCGGCTAAATGATCATAGCAATCGGTGCCATGAGGTACGAAGGATGCACCGCCATCCAGAATTCCTCGCCCAAAAAAAAAAAATCAATATGTTACATCATATGCAAGATAACAGTACATACAACATACAGGAAAACACAGCGCCGTCCTTTGGATTTTGGGGCCCCGGGCACAAATATGGAGTGGGGCCCCCAGTAAATAAAAAAGTGAATAAATAAATAAATATACAGGGTGTAACTAATATAACTAGATACCTCGTAATGAGGGGTAGCTGTAATAGAAAATTTAGAACAATGGACCAACTTTATTGTTAGTAGGTACTTCCGTTAACAAAATGCTATGACGCGCCTCTACTGTTTATCTTGAAGTCTCGTGAAGTCGTGAAGACTTCTGTCTGTGAAAAGGATCATTTAGTCCTTCTCTACAGCAACTTATAGCCTATTACTTTTTAACTGTACAATAGGCCGTAGTATTGTATTTCTAGATAAATTGACGTGACTAATTGAGATTACGCTCAATTAGCGCGCATTGCCTACACTTCACAATGCTGCCAGTAACTCACTGATGAAGCGAGATACTAACCATACTCTACTAGCTCTCCAGGCTAGTACCGGAGTGATAAACGTGCTCACCCGTCGGCTCCATCTCTAGGGAGGCATGAGGAACGTATCATACGACCAAGGAGACTTCACTTCGTCCAGCTTCGGGCTATTCCCTTAACATGCTGTCGCTTGCTGTTAGGAGCCACTGCCCGATCGAATCTAACCTCAATTGTGGCAGGACTTGGTTTTTAAATGGTTTTGCCACCTCGATCTACCAAATTATAGGCATAGGCAGGAATTTACCCCTTCCAACCGGGATAAACCTCACTTCAATTCTCCTCCTTAAGATTCAGTCAAACTGCGGGTGAGCTTAGCGCCAATAAGAGACCTTGTCCCAGGCGAGAATCAAATCCACCCATACCGGTCCTCATATTACCAGAGCTCCCTCTGCTCGGTGATGAGTAACCGTCGATAATTCGTTAACCGTACTTTTTCTACCACACATTTGACCTGACTGTATCCTCCGTTGCCCTGTCATGTTTCCATGCCCCGTATCCAGGTTCCAGGGATACGGTAGATGACAGCCAGTTTTATGGGTGAACGCCGTGTGGTCTGCTCCGTTCACCCGTAGTCTCGAGAAATGTTAGAATCTTTTTTATTTTGGATATTTGGTGCGCTTCATTTTAAAAGTAGGCTTTAGCTTTGTGTATAAGAACTTCCATCAAATGACGGTCTCTCAGTCTATTTTATTAACGCATAATGAGATATATATTGTGTTGTTGATTAAAATAAGGTAGCTCGGTGCGGGGCCCTACTAGCTCTCGGGGCCCCGGGCATATGCCCCGCTGACCGACCGTAGGGACGCTTCTGGGAAAACATGCCCTTCTGCAATTATGCAGAAGGGCATGTTAGGGCATATTAGAACGTGCAATATTAATTGCACGTTCTAATATACAGTACCACCAAGGGCTTGTTTCCAGTACGTCTACAGACCTCCAGTGATAAAATACAGAAGACCCTATGTCAATAGCGCGAAAAGCAAACAAACTAGCCCAATCGTATTAGTATATTATAAAAGACTTACCTTGCATACTGATTGTGAATTTGACGGAGAACATAGGGAATGCCATAAAGTGACCCTTGCAATTACGAATTTTAAAATGATTTATTTGCAACTGTTTGGTAATTGTTTGTTTAATGGTGTACGGTCGGCCACTTTCATGGTTTGGTAATTGGTAGTAATTGTTTATAGTAAAATAGTAATTTTATTTTTTTTATTTGGTTAGCGGCTTAATTAAAAAACTCTTTCAGCATTAGATTTGTTGATCAAACACTATTAAGCGATCATGGATGATGCTCTGGTAGTAATTCATTAAAACAGAAATCAATTATTTTTTCGACTGCGCTACAATTTAATAGTTTCTATCAGATTATCTACCTAGGCTCTAAAAAGTTTATATAAGAAAGTAGAAAAGAGTGGTCAAATCAATTCCCTAATAACTCGCCCATTGATACATTTGATTTTCGAACGAAGTACGACAGCTGGATCGTCAGTTTTAAATCAACATCTATTAGCATCTTGTGCTTATTCTGCACAGGGTCCTGCCACCTAACTTAATTAGTAATCAGATAGTTCATGAAAATTTGAAATGCTTCCTACCTGTTTACTCTTTAGCATTTCATAACCTATGCAGTATGCAATTCAAAAACTTATCTTCTACTGTCTGTATGAACAGACTAATAGCGTCTTCCATGGATGGAGTTAAACTTTTCCACTTGGACGGAGAAAAAGTGGGCGTTGTTAGGTACTTTACTTTCAATACACAAACATAAACGTCTTTCTAATAAAATCTCAAAACAACAACCTTATTCTTATGCTTTTTATTAACGCATAGTTTTAATAAAATTCTGCTAGAGCGCAGGTCAATCTTTGAACAGTTCCAGTTGTATGTTCTGCATAGAATTTTAAATAATCTTTTCCTAATTCAGTTTCCAACCGTTCTGAATCGTTCTTGTTTTGTACATATGCGAATGTACAGTGCTGCGCAAATAAGTATGGGAGAGTTCATGTAATACAACTATCAATTTAATCTATGCAAACAAATATGACACGTAATTTTTGTTGTGTGGTGAATTGAATGTAAAAATAATGTTTATATCTATTTTTATTTTTGTTATATTATTTTTATATCACATAATAAAGTTAACCTTTAAATTTATTGTAGGAAAATGCCAAATGCATCTGCATTTGCCTGTACATACTGTTTTGTATCGTGATATTTATGTATAACTGCACACTGACTCTCTAAATGATCTTTCATAAAACCGATCAAAAATATGCTTTTTGTTCATACGCTAGCATGGAATTTTTAGATTTTCTGACGCATTTAGGACAAAACCGACGAACGCCGGGGCTTTGACCGCTCTCTTCTCAATTTCTTATACAGGGTCTACCATGGAACCCGCCCAATATAACAAGAAGGGATGAGCAATAAAACTTTCTAAATTTCTAGAATATTTTCATACTTCCGGTTAAATCGGAAGTAGCTATCAACTTACTTATTTTAAATGGTACACCATGTATATTATTGCTTTTTTATTGTACAACGGATTTTATTATGTTCGTATTAGGTTTCCCTACCTATCTTCAATTGTTTTCAAGTTATTATGATTTTTCCTACTACGTATCTAGAAAGCTCCGTCTACTGTCTTAGCAACACACTAATAAACGAAAGTGAAACCTATCTAGCGTGTGGCTGCTAGCTTCGTAAGTACAATACTTACGCGACAAGGAGGATACTTACGGGACGAGGAGAACTTGTTTTATTTTGTGACAAACAGCAACACATTTTACAGTAGTTTAATTAGTCAAATACAATACATTCAAATACAACAAAGAAAAAAGAAATCTACTTATTCACATTTATTGTGATAGTAAAATTTGTACAATTTGAAAGTGCAACTGTTGGCTTATTTTCTTTTTCAGTCTCACATACTAAACCAGTTACAGTTTCAGTCAAATTAAAACTAGTGGTACTTTCATTTTGAATTTCATCACGAAACACTTGTTCCTTGGTACTGCGCTTGGTATCACTGTATCCATGTAAAATTTTATTCGCGACTTGAATTTTATTGGCGATCGATTCGGATATATAGCCTTCAGCAACCGTTCCACTCTTCCAGCCGCCGTGCCTCTTTAAGTCTAGAATGTCAGTACCTGATGCATTTGCCAACAATGTAGCAGAAGTTCGTCTGAATGAGTGCCCAGTGTACATAGTCGCTTCTTCTAGCTTTAAAAATCTAGCGATTTCATATGGGACCTAGAAAGAGCAGAACAGATAAGAATCATAATAATCATTCATCATGGGTGCCTACCTTAGCAATGGTATGTTTTCCAACTACCTGGTTGACACATCGGCCACGTTCATAGCGGTAAAACAGTCGTTCATCTTGTGCATTTCGGGGTCTGAGTTTTATGTAGTCACGTAATAGTTTTAAATAATCAACCTGGCTATCTGCACTATTCGACACTACAAAAGTTCTCGGCATGTTGTTCTTAGACTCTTTAATATTTACAACTGCTACATTTTCTTTATCATATTCTACATCCTTCAATTTCATTTTGTGAAGCTCATCACCACGACAGGCCCCTGCCACCCCCATAATAGTAACAACCTTCATCATTAGGTAGGTTTGATTAGGTGCTTCGACCAAAAATTTCTCTATTTCTTCTTTAGAAAAAATCTTCGACTTTTTCGGCACAAATCCCTGATTTTTCCTTTTCAAAAACATTTTCAGTTTCGTGAACTTTGAAATATCCTGATTCTTGTTCAATGAAAGTGTCATTTTCAACATTGAGTATTCTGACCATAAACTCGATGGCGATTTTAAAACTGTTGATCTCTCTTGAAAGTATGCCAACAAAACGTTTTCGGAAATATTGTCCTGAACACCTTTTTCTTCGCACCACTTTATGAATTATTGGAAAGTTAGGTTATATCGCTCACTCGACTTTGCAGGCAACAATGAGCCTAACGCGATTCCAGCGGCTCTTTCAATTCCGTCACAGCCGTCACATTCCATAATTATTACGATACCAATAATCACAAAATAATAAACTATAATAAGTACCTATTGGGGATTACACACAATTAACACAATTCATGACGTTTGAGACGAAAAATGAAATGTTTGTAAAAAAACAAAAGCTGTTGCTCTGGTTGTTACTGCCAAGATCCAAGGCACGCTGGTGACAGGGCGTATTTACTATTCTTTTAAAATAATTATAAAACGTTGGTATTGTTGATGCTTCGTAGTAGGAAAAATTTAATACAATACACGATGCTTAAGTTTCTTTTTTAGCCTCGGAGGCTTCACGGACCTCGGCTTTCGCCTCGGCCCTTGAACTACCTCCTCGCCAAAAAAAGTTCACTTACGCATCTGGTAATGTAAATAACTATTTTTCAAAATTTTTGGCATTTGCTGTATCATAACTTTGAATTACATTTTTTGCACTGACATTTGAGGGCAAAGAGCCTATAGTTGAAATGTAACAAGTAGAAGCATAAAGTCTACGAAACATGTTTCGAAACACAACCAACATCAGGGGCGTCCCTATACATTTGGCTGCCCTTGTGCAAAGATTACTACTGCTGCCCCCATATATGTTGACGCCCCCCCTTTGATTGATCATACTCGTAGTAATAAAACAGATCAAACATTATTTACTAATCGTTTGGCTAAGGTGAAGCAGTTCTAAACGAACTGTTTATCCCTTTTAACAACGAATAATAATATCAGCCATTTTGTTAAATAAAATAGCAACACAACTTACTACGAGAATACGACACTTAAATGAATTTTCACTTTTAGTAAACGTTTTAGAATAAACAAAGTTTTGTTGTAAATTTCCATGGCAATCGTTTAAATAAAAATAGAATTTTTTAGTTCAATTCTAATGATGCATTTATTATTAAAAACTTTTTAACCAAAATTTGGTTTTATGATTTACAGTAGCTTTTTAGTAGACTTTTCCGATTAAACAAGGACTACTATGTTTCTTCAATTATAATTGAAATGCAAATAATTATATGCATGTATTTTTGATTGTAGTAGGCTGGTGGATTATACTAAATGGGGTTTCTAATGACACAAATCTCTTCTATGACTTTTTGGACCTGACAAAAAGTTTGGAATTGATTCGATTATAAATAGTAAAGATATATGAGTGGCAAGCTGTAAAGTGAAACACAATGTGTATATTTCTTATACAGAGTATCTGTAGCCAACCAGAACACACAGAAACTAAAATGGAAAAATTTAATAAGATCAGAGTTTGAAGTGGCCTCCTTAACTTAAAATATTGATATTGTAACGTTCTCTTTAAAATAATAACAAAAGTGCTGTTTAAATCGTCTATTAATAAGAAATATTTATTTACAAACACTAATGAATACACTATAAATTAACGCTATGATTATAAACCACTAAAACTATAATGAATTTCTAATACAACATTTATCTTTACATTTACTATTTATTTCGTGATACCCATCTAATTACTCGCTGTTGACTGCCCCTTTTTATCCGCGAAGTCGATTTTATACCCTCCTACAAGAAATCCCCTCTTCTAGAAGTCGCTCGAACATACCGGTATATTGCTAGTCTCTTTCACAGGCTTCGTGCGATGAGTAATGTTCTCGATTGCTGTGGAATATTCCATTTGTTGTTCGAGAAGAGGTTCTTTCTTTTTCTCTCTTGTTACACTGCCCTCCTATTCAAGTCTGTTCTGTCCCAGAACATTTATGCTCTGGTTCCTGTAGAACGGGTCATGACGATATCGACAGTCTTCACCTCGACTACACGTTCCATTACGGTAGAAGTAACAGTCTACACTCTTTGTTGGCCTTAATGCGGGCTGTGGGTCAAAACTGCAGACGAAGATCTGGACGTCCGTACGCGCCAGACGATTGTAGTGTACCACGTTTGGTTTCCCTCTCGGCAATTTCTGGACGCGATAGATTAGATCATTTATTCGTTTCTTCACCTGGTATGGGCCCTCCTAATTTCGCTGTAACTTTGGCGAGTAGCCCCGACGTCTTTGCGGGTTGTATAACCAAACCAGCTGTCCAGGTTGAAACCCTCCTTCTTTGGCTCTCACATCGTACAAAGTCTTCATTCGGTCACTCGAGATTCGGCTATTGTTTCGGGTTCGGTCGTGAATATCCTCCAACTTCTTATTTAAGTTGATGACATAATCATTCCCGGCTACCTCCTGCTCTATAGGTGGAGACCCAAATTCCAGATCACACGGTAACCGTAACTCGCGTCCTAACATCACAGACGCTGGTGACTGACCGGTTGTTTCGAGGACCGATGCACGATAAGCCATTAGGAACAAATGCAGGTATTGGTCCCAGTCTCGTTGATGATCGGAGACGACCTTGACCAAATATTTGCCCATTGTCCGATTCATGCGTTCTACCATTCCATCGGACTGCGGATGTAACGGTGTGGTCCGAGTCTTGCGAATGCCCAACAATCGACAGACTTCTCCAAAGAGTACAGACTCAAAATTGCAGCCTTGATCCGAATGCAGCTCCATTGGCACTCCGAAGCGACTGAAGAACTCTTTGACTAGTACGTCAGCAACAGTCGCGGCTTCCTGGTTTGGTAGGGCATATGCTTCTGGCCATTTTCGGGAAATGGTCCGGCAATATCTATAGCTATTCTTTCCAGGGGACTACCTACATTGTACTGCCTCATAGGTGCTCTTCGTTTCCCCAAGGGTCCGTTACCAGTGGCACATAGTTCGCATTTACGGCACCACTCTTTCACGTCTTCTTTACAATTGACCCAATAAAAACGCTCTCTAACTTTCTCCAAAGTCTTCTTCATACCGAAGTGTCCTCCTGAGGCACCGTCATGGAGATGTCGCAATACTGTAGCCACTCGGCTTCTTGGGACCACGAACTGAGACCTAATGGTGGTGCCATTTTCACTCTCCAGTACACGCTTCAGGAGATCGTCTTCCACCTTCAAGGACTCCCATTGGGCCCAATATGCTTTGAGCGTTCTGTTGAAAGGGCTGACGGCCTCCCAGGCAGGCCTTTATCCCACGCGCTTCCATTCCAGTACCATTTTTAGTTCGGGATCAGCCTCCTGCTGTCGTTGCAATTCTTCCGGCAACCAATTGTCGTTGACGATGGTAGTCCTTAATATTTGGCAAACCCTCTCTTCCAAACAAGAGCAATGACGGCAATCCGTTGGACAGGGTCTTCTTGAAAGAGCATCGGCATTTCGATGACTAGTGCCCGCTCGATGTTCAGTGTCAAAGTCGTATCCTTGTAATCGTTCGATCCACCTTGCGACCTGGACTTCAGGATTACGGAATTGTAGAAGCCATTTCAACGCTGCATGGTCCGTCCTCAATAAAAACTTCCGTCCGTACAAGTATTTGTAGAAGTTCTCAACGGACTTCACGACGGCCAATAGTTCTTTTCTGGTCACACAATAATTCCTTTCGGCTTTCGACAAAACCTTACTAAAATAGCCGATGACCTTTTCTTGTCCATCCTGTATTTGAGAAAGTACACCCCCAATGGCCAGATTACTTGAATCTGTGTCAAGTATGAATTTCCCTTCTGTCCGTGGATAGCTCAATATTGGTGCTGTTGTCAGGGCACGCTTCAACTGTTGGAAAGCTGTTTCACACTCTCCGCTCCAAACATACTCGCGCCCATCTTCAGTTAACCTTGTCAGGGGCTTCGCTATATTGGCAAACCCAGGAACGAAACGCCTGTAGTAGGTACATAACCCAAGAAAACTACGAACTTAGTGTTTATCTCTCGGTGTTGGCCACTCTTGAACTGCACGAATCTTATCGGGGTCGGCTGCCACTCCATTTTGTGATACGACGTGCCCGAGATATTTCACTTCCTTTCTTGAATATGTGGCACTTTTTCGAACTGAGTTTCAGATTGGCTCCACGTAGTCTTTGGAACACTTCCTCTAGATTTTTCAAATGTTCGTTGAATGATTTTCCGACTACAATGACATCATCTAGGTATACCAGGCAGGTCTTCCACGACAGCCCTCTCAGGATGGTCTCCATTAGACGCTCAAAGGTAGTCGGAGCGTTACATAGACCGAAAGGCATAACTGTAAACTGCCATAGTGCCGGTGATGCCCATGGACTGCTGGATGGCTCGATGACCCCTTGTTCTTCCATATCGGTAATAATCTTCTCGGCTTCTGCTCGCCTTGCTAGAGGTAGACGCCTCGGCTGCTGACGGACAGGCATAGAGTTGCCTGTATTGATTTTATGTTTTACTATATCTGTTCGTCCCTTCTGGCTATCGTCAAGAGCGAAGATATCTTGGTATCGGTAAACCAAACCCTGTACCTCTTTCACTTCCGTTCTATTTAGGTCTTCGCACGAACTAACAACCATACCCACTAATTTTTCACCATGGTTTTTGGGCACTGGTTTTGGAACATCAGCCATACACCTGGCTACTCGGAATACTGGTACACACTGTCCCACAAGGTACTCTTCTTCAATGTCACCGGATCCACATTAACGTTCATAAGCCTCACCGGTACTGTCTTTCCAACCTTGATCAGCGCTTTTCCCACCAGTACGCCACTATGGATCTTCTTATCACAAACAGGCTCCATCATTCGCACACATCCTACCCGAAGATCTCCATCCAAACCTGCCTCGACAACCATCTCGCTTTGACCCGGCAATATCACATCTTCTGTCAGCAAAACCCTTACGACAGGATCTTCTCGTGGGTGCAACGGAAGTTCTTCATTACCAACCTTCAAAACACCCTCCTTCAAGTCCAATGTAAAACCAAATTTTCTCAGGAGGTCCATTCCCAAGATGTATTCGTCAATGATGTCGGCTACCAGCACCTCATGATCACGTTCTTCACTTCCAATGCCAATCCTCATCTTCACCACTCCGCGAGTTGGTATCACTTCACCTGTTGCTGTACGGAGTTGAGTAGTTGTCGGTAACAACTTAATGCTTCTTCGTAGAACGTCAGGGCGTATAATCGATTTTGTCGCCCCCGTATCAATGAGTAGGGGGACAGTTCGATTAGAAATCTTCCCATCTACGAACAAACTGCTGGTATTGTTCTTCGATGTTACGGCATGGATGGTGATCTCCTGGGCATCTCCACTCAAGGTCAAAGTTCGCCCACTTTGGTCGACCACCTTTAGTTTTCCGACTGCTGAACTTGTTTTGGGTTAGGGCAACGACGTCGTATGTGCCCTTGTTCGCCGCAATTCCATCAACGAGGCCCTCGAACTTCTTGATGATTCTTCTTAGGGCTTTCTTCCTTCCGAAGAACTCTCAGTACTAACTCCTCTAGGTGATCTTTAGAACATTCTTCTTCTTCCACAACGGCCCGAACAAGCCCGTGACCTCGGGACGCTTGTTTTGCAGCTTCAAATTCTAAGGCGTGAGTAAGCGCATCATCAGTTGTTCTTGGTCGTGCCAGCCTCAATGATTGTTGTGTTTCCCCGTCTCTTAACCCATCAATGAAGGTCTGCACAGCGAGTTGTCCCAGAAATGAATCGGGTGCCGTAGGGTACGCCAATCGGACAAGCCGCGCAACATCGGCTTCAAACTCCTGAAGGCTTTCTCCATTCTTCTGGATACGATTCTTCACTTGCGTGTGATACACTTGTTGAAGATGCGCGTCTCCATATCTCATCTCCAATCTAGACACAAATAACTGGTAATCATTTTCCTGTCCTGCTGGGATTGTTTGCAGGACGTTCAACGCGTCTCCACGCAAAGCCACAGTTAAAGAAACGGCCTTTTCCTTGCTTGTCCATCCGTTGGCCCCAGCGGCCGCCTCAAATTGTTTGTAGTAGGTGGACCAAGGTATTTTTCCATCGAACGTGGGTGGTTTTACTTTTATCCCTACGGCAGGATCCTTTTCTTCTTTAAATTGTTTCGTCCACTCAGAAGTTGAGGGAAACCGTAATTGACTCATTCTATCTTCCAACATTTTAGTTACGCTATCTTTCTCAGTTGTTGGTGGTAATTGTATTTGGGCTATTCTCTCTTCTACCATCTTTATTACCTTATCCTGTTTCTCTAATTTAATTTCCAATAGTCCTAACGCGCTGGAATTTTCCAACAATTCTTCAAAAACTTTTTCTTCTAACGCTTTGACATTGTCCAGTAATTCTCCTTTAAGCCTTCTAGAAGTTTCTTCGAACTTTTCTAGTAATTCTTCTTTAAGCCTTCTTGAGTTTTCTTCGGATTTCCTGGAATTCTCCAGTATTTCTTCCTTTAGCATTCTAACATTTTCTTCGGCCTTTCTAGAATTTTCTAGTAATTCTTCTTTTAACATTCTAGAATTCTCTTCCGACCTTTCTAGTAGTTCTTCTTTTAACATTCTAGAATTCTCTTCGGACTTTCTAGAATTATCTTCCAGTTTACTTAACAACAAACTAGTATCAATTGCGGATCCAGGTATTTCGAAGAGGTAATTTTCAGGATCTTCCTTCTGTTCCAAAAGCCATTCTCTTAGCCTATTTATTAACACACTTTTAAGGCCCGTTGTATCCAAATCCCGTTCTTCCAGTTCACGTTTTAAGTCTATTACCTTCAGATCTTTTAACAATTTCATCGCCATTTTAATTATTAGTTGTAACTGTTTTTAACACTAACAGTTATTCTGACAGCACTTTATTTAATTATTACGCGATTTTATTTATTTTAAACCCACACCTGACACCACTGTAACGTTCTCTTTAAAATAATAACAAAAGTGCTGTTTAAATCGTCTATTAATAAGAAATATTTATTTACAAACATTAATGAATACACTATAAAACTATAATGAATTTCTAATACAACATTTATCTTTACATTTACTATTTATTTCGTGATACCCATCTAATTACTCGCTGTTGACTGCCCCTTTTTATCCGCGAAGTCGATTTTATACCCTCCTACAAATCTTCTAGAAGTCGCTCGAACATACCGGTATATTGCTAGAATAACCGCGTCTCTTTCACAGGCTTCGTGCGATGAGTAATGCTCTCGATTGCTGTAGAATATTCCATTTGTTGTTCGAGAAGAGGTTCTTTCTTTTTCTCTCTTGTTACAATATGTTATTTTCAAAAGCACCAATTGTCACTGCTCCAATAACTTATTTTATAAATGTCAATATCTTTGCGGATTGTACCAATATAATAGTATATTATGTATTCAGGCCATTAAGGGCTT
The DNA here is from genome assembly GCA_929113105.1 of Agrypnus murinus. Lineage (NCBI taxonomy): Eukaryota > Metazoa > Arthropoda > Insecta > Coleoptera > Elateridae > Agrypnus > Agrypnus murinus. The sequence continues at coordinate 36,724,768 of OV816028.1, read as the reverse complement.
AATTGAGTGTCTTAGAGCCCGTAGAGTCAGTTAGCGCCTGAGGCGAAAGCCGAAGGCACTAAGACGATAAAGGTCTCTGAAACATTAATTAAGCCCTAAATGCATACTTTAGTTTATGTCCGGTCTAAGTTAGAATTAATATAATTACTTTTATTACTATGGAGACGGTGTAAACAATGGTAGTACAAGGGGGTGCTCTAATTTACCAATTTACGCTCTAAAAACAGGCCGCGAAGTAGGTCATAATCGCCCGACCGAACATAATAGTATATTATGTATTAAGGACTTAATTGAGTGTCTTAGAGCCCGTAGAGTCAATTAGCGCCGGAGGCGCTCTAAAACACTAAACCCGAAATGCATACGTTAGTTTATGTCCGGTTTAAGTTTAAGTAATATTTAATTTAAAATAAAAATAATTTGAAAAGTGCAAAACTTCAAGTAGGTAGTGCAGCTATAAAACTTCAAGTAGGTAGGTGCAATGGTATTTAATTACTGTTATTACTATGGAGACGGTGTAAACAAGTGTATCTATTTTTCTACCGGGCTCTAAAAAGTTTTAGAGCTAATGTGTGCTAATGTTTTTTCAATTATATGAAAGTGCTAATGCTAAAGTGGGTAATGTAATGTTACCCAAATTTTGCTGCCATTGAACTTGTCCAATACCCCATGAACAAGTGATAATAACAACTAATAATAAGAATTTACGTCGTGCTCAGAAAGATTTATACGTTTTTTAATTTTTTGTCTTTAATTGTTGTCTACAGTCTACACTTATTATTTGACATTTCTAACCTCAAATATCTTAATAAGATTATATATTATTTTTCCGACAATTTTAATTGGAATAAAATTGTTATCACTGCCCAACGCCATACAGTGTATAAATTTTAAATTCATTTGGTTGCCCCGAAATTTGGCTGCACACCTTCGCACACCGCTGGGGATGCCCCTGACCCCTGACCAACATTATGAAAATTGGTGCTAAAAATTGAAAAGAAACTTAAAACTGTAAAGGTCAATTTTTAACGGAACACTCTGCAGGTACTGTTTACGATGAAGAAGGATTTTTCCCATTTTTATTACGAAGGTGGGCGTATTTATTGTGTACTTAAGAACTTTAGAGCGGAAGTACACATTACTTTTTTAAAATCATAAAATTATATAAAAGTTGAAACTGTAGATTTGTTTCAACAAAATTTATTAATTCATTTTTATTTTTGTAAAGTGATTGTTTGAAATATTAATTGGCTCCAGGCTCCAGTCTATTAGAGCTCGTTCGTGCACAAAATAGTGCAATAATGAATTACTTCTGAACTAAATCTTTTATTTATTGTACAAGCTAGAAGAGTTGCCTGCCTTTCAGGCGTTAGTAACGTCTGCTGGATACTTGCGACACTTAAGGATGTGTGTTTACTGGCTCTGTCAGTATTCCGTCGTAAGTTCAAATAATCTCTCTAATTACAGGCAAAAAGGAGATGTCAACAATAGCCAAAGAATACAGCAATGCTAGCTAAAACCGGATATCTGAACAGAATGGTGGAAAATAGACCAGTTAAAAGAATTTGGGAAGCAAAATGGCAAGAAAAAAACCAGATGAAGACCAAGAGGAACGTGGGAGGAGAATATCTAGAAGCTGTTGGCGGATAGTAGGACCAGTAAAACGTAGGAAAGGTCAAACCCAATAATTGAAGAAGAATCGTATAATAATAAAAGTCTATTTAAGTATAATACATCATCTGTTTATTTTTAATAATTAATCTATAGTCACACCTCGCCTCAAGAGCATTTTAGTTTTATTAAAATGCCGACGGAAACGGTTGGTAAGGTAACTTTCTACAATGCCTACAGAGTCGAGTAAATCGGACCAGCTTCGAAATATTAATTAATTTAAAGTTAAATATCAAAAAATTTTATTTAGTCCAGTCAACGAAGGAAAAAGAGCGGAAATAATTCGTGTAGTCACAAAATCTTGTACAGTGGGAGTGCCATAAACAACATACTAGAAATTCTGATCGGAGGGTGAGCGGGGGAATGGGGGAGCGTTTAAAGGTCATTTTTTCACATTTTTCTTGAATAACTCAAAAACCGCGACCTCTAGCGAAAAAGTGTTCATGTACAAAATTAAACTACATGAAACTTACGAATTTATGAAAAAAGGTCCTATTTATTTTTTGTCTATGATGAATAGTTTGTGAGATGCCGGGAATGGAAAAACCGCGAATTATTAAAATAGAGGCTTAATGATATAAAATTAATGTTTAATGCCTTGTCCTTAATGCTTTATCCCTTAATACAGCAGTACTGCTCTTAGATGTTGTACAGACATTTAATATTCGGTCTGAACCCACTTCATTTAACTTTAAACATTAATTTTATACCATTAAGACTCTATTTTAATAATTCGCGGTTCTTCCATCCCCGGCATCTCGCAGACTATTCATCATAGACAAAAAATAAATAGGGCCTTTTTTGTAGTAGATTTCATGTAGTTTAATTTTGTACCCGGACACTTTCAGACTTTCACACTTTCGCTAGAGGTCTTGGTTTGTGAGTTATTCAAGAAACACTTGAAAAATGACATTTAAACGACCCCCCATCCCTCCGCTCACCCACTGGTCAGGATTCTTAGCATGTTCTTCATGGCACTCCCCCACCTTCCACTGTACTTTGCGACTAGCGAATTAATTCCGCTATTTTTCATTCGTTGACTGGACTAAATAAAAGCTTTTTAATATTTAATTTTAAAATAGGGATATTTCGAAAATATAATCTGGTCCGATTTACTGGTAAGTTTTTTTCGATTCTATAGGCATTGTAGAAAGTTACCTTACCAACAGTTTCCGTCGGCATTTTGATAAAAATCTCTTACATTAGTAAATCCTTTTTAAGCAATTTTTCATTGTATAAAACTAGTTTCAGACCTGAATCATTACTAAAGTCCTGTACTATATTAGTTATATTGATACTGAACATTATTATTATCCTCAATTATTGAATTTCTAACAGTTTATTTTTATTAGTATCTTAAAGCCATTGTAAAATTTTTATCTATTTTTTTAAACCATTACACCAAACGATAAAAGGGAATATATGCTTTACCAGTGGGTTTCAAAAAAATGTTTGTGCTTTGGCGCTGTAAGGCTTTTTGGTTCATTTCTAGATATAAAAAAAATTTAGAAAAAAGTTTACTTTTCAGAGAGCAAGTATAAGACGCCAATTTGCATTTTTTGACGTAAGAAACAACGTCCTACCATTTCTTCCTACCGCAACTTTCAGGACAATGAGACACCCTGTATATTTAAAGTAATTTTGATTCAGAATTAAATTATTCTCTAACTGTCAGTCTCAGTGGATTATTGGTTTGTACGTACGTTTGCTTCATGATCCAAGGGTCGCAGGTTTTCTTTGTTTCGGAACCGAAGAAAAAGCGCACTAGACGCAGAAATAAAATTTAAAAAATGACTCGAAAGAAATGGCCAGTCAAAAAGTAACAACTGTTTGTATGTACTCTCCAAATCTGAAAAGACAAAGATTTGACAGGAGAAAATCTTTCTAGATACTATACTATACTTATATACCACGCATAAATATTTCCATAGGTAAAACTCTCCATTACAATATTTTACGACAAAAGCAGTACTGGGCGATGCTTTAACTGCTTGTACATCTTAAAAGAGTTATTGAAGAAGAAAATGTTATTAGAGTTTTTAAACTCAGTTTTCGTCAGAGAATACCATGCTGAGAGTTTTACCTATCGAATCATTACATCCTGTATATAATAATACTATAATAGAAATTTTGTGTTTCAAATATTTACAAATTTCAAGAAGATACATTTATGATGTAATTAGTTTTATTACAATAAATTATAGGTGTATGTTATATAAAAAGTTTCTATTCCATTTATTTTACTAAATATAACAACAAAATACAAATAAACAATAAATGTATATGTAGCGTGTGGCCCGTTTATTATGAGCCTCGACCTTACCTCGGAAACTATAAGTTTTGAAAAAAAATTTATAAAAGCAGTTTCTAACAAAATAATTTATAATAATTTGTAATGCCATATTTTTTGCTTGTTTATATAGAGGGTAATGAAATAAAGCTTGTTTATTAAATAGGGCGCATTGCATATTATTACATTTTTGAAAAAAGAGTTTATTTACGTCCAAATGTTCTAATCCTAAAACCTGATTTTACGTACTACAATCGAATAAAAAAGTATTTTGTGGCACATGGTGCCAAAGCAAACCTACCCAACTGCTGATTTGGTTCAAACTCTGCATAAAGTTCGCAAGTTTGTAGCGTATACATTTTTATAATGATTTGAAATTCTAAAATAACATTAGCGCTTATGGGGCTACATACTACAAACAAGTGGATATCTCGGATCGAACTGCCTGGAAATCTGTTTCAATTTTAATAAATCTGCAGTTTACATCGCCCTACCTTCGAAACAAAAGACTAAATCGAAAAAAGTATTTTTTATAAAATTGTGGCCTATCTATGTATAAGACAGAAGATTGTCTGTATGTTTTACGTGGGGTTCCTATATCAACATACCCCCACGTTCCTTCCAGAAGGAAGTGATTGGCATACGCCCAATCAGCGCGCGAATTGCATAGCAATTGCTCCCAGTAACTCACTGGTCGGAGCAAGGTTGCCTATCCACCCTCTACTAGCTATCCAGGCTAGTACCGGAGCGATTGACTTAACACGTGCTCACCCGCCGGCACTCTCCCCGTCCTCTTTCATACGGGGTCAAGTATCTCGTCCAGCAATAGGACTATTCCCCCAACTTAACTCAGTTGAATAGAGAGAGCCCTCCAGTCCTCTTTCATACCTTCTTAAGCTCCTCCCCGAGACAGGGGTTGGGGCCAATGCCCGATCGAATCCAACCTCAATTGTGGCGGGACTTGGTTTTTTAATGGTTTTGCCACCCCGATCTACCAATATATAGGCTTGGTGGGCCCTCGACAGAGCTTCGTTCGTAAGTCTACACGTTATAGAGTCCTAGTGTGTACCTCGCTAAGGTGAAGTTGTCTTGATTGTGAGGGGCTAAAGTGTAATGGCTTTTAGAACTTCTCCCAATCACTGTACCCGGCTGCAGTCCGGATCATAGGGTGGTCGGGATAGCTCCTAAGCACATTTGCAGTTTCCATGCAGGCATGCAGTTTCCCATAGGCAAGAATGCGGGATAAACCTCACTTCGCTTCTCCTCCTTAAGATTCAGTCAAACAGCGGGTTCCTTTGCTGACCATAAGTGACCTCGGTCAAACAGCGGGTTCCTTCGGTGACGATAAATGACCTTATCCAAGGCGAGACTCGAATTTGCCCACACCGGTATCATATTACCAGAACTCCCCCTGATCGGTATGAGTAACCGCCGAGATTTCTCACGAATTTCTCTACCACACACTTGACCTGACTGCTTCATCCATTGCCCAGTTTCCCGTTTCCAGGATCCAAGGATAGGGTAGAAGACAGCCAGTTTTACGGGTGAACGTCGTGTGGTCTCCCGAACACCCGACTGTGTAGAAGACAGTGAAGAGTGAATTATATTTTTACGAGTAATTGTAAAATATTCAATTAAATGTAGAAAATGTTACTTTTCGGAAAACACGTTAACGCTTGGCCAGTCCGCGTACCACTAGCATGCATCTCACTTTCTACGCAGCTCTATCTCACTCGATCGCGTGGTTTTAAATGAACATCTTCAATTTACATTATTTTGATTTGCTTTCAGTTTCAAATCTCATTGTTCGTTATTTTATTATATTGAATATATTGAACATATTGAATCTTAAGTGAGCTTCAGAGCACGGTGCACTCTACTACGTATCATGCTTATTAAACGCTTTTGGAATTGTTACCATCGCATCGCCTTGAAATCTTCCTGTCTTACAGAGAGGCCACTTAAAGCGCTTGTAAAAAATCAAAGGTAATATAATACTCCAAACAATAGACGAAGCCAGTTGTAAAAATTTATTATTTTTTAAATGGCGGACGAAGTAAGTCAATGGAACCAATGATAATAATGAACTTGAATAAATCTGGAATAAGATAAAAGTAAAAAAATTAATTAAAATTTTTACAAGATTTATTAAATAGCTATTACTATTATTATACGTATTATAATAAAAATAGGTAACGTGTTTGATTATTCATCTTTTCTGTCCTTATTAATGACATATATGTACGTTGAAACAATTATCAGGTTATAATTTAATAAATATTGTGAAACTATTAATTAATCTTTTTACTTTTATTTTATCTCATGATTATGGAGTTCCACAAAATAAGGCTGGAGACAGTAAACTTAAATATTATAAATCTATCCATAGAACCTACTTTCACTTTTTCGGTAGGTGATTATGAAAAAAATGGCAAAAAATAATTAAAAAATTAAGGCTTATTGGCGACGAATTGGCAATATTTGTATCAATTACGAAGTTTTCTACCTCAAAATAACCTAAAATGTATCGGTAGAAGATCTTTCTTCATTTTTTCTTTTCTTTGAAATATTATTTTTATTATGCTGATATAAAAGTCATTTTATAATTTCTTCACATTACGTTTGCTAAAATTGTTAATTGTAAGTTATAATAAAAATAATCAACAAAATAATTGAAAGAAAAAGCTAATAAAAAGGACTTGGGTATTGGAAAACATTGTAGCACAGTAAAATTAGATAAAAATTGAACGAATAAAGAAGAAAATTAATAGGAAGCTGAAAATTGGCATAAAAGTTCACAAATACATGATGAGTCGCAAGTTGAGAAAGGCGCACTCAAAAAGTTGGCGGCTAAAACCAAACCTACTAAATAACTCGGTTTTGGCAAGTTTTATGTAAAAAATGCGAACAGTATTTTATTGCTTCTAAAATTAATTACTAGTTTGTTTTTATTGTTTTATTTAGCTGCAAATTATAGTTTCAGAGATATAGCGTCAAGAATGTATGCTTGTAGGGTGTATTTCCTATAAGAAATGCACAGAAAAAGGTCTTGTAAATGGATGGATATGAAGATAATTAAATTATATAGGGTGGCAGGGGTTAGAACGCCTTAATTTTGAGGGGTGATAGAAGACATCAAAAGGAACAAAAATGTTTTAATTAAGTCGAGTAATTTAGAAAAAACCATTGCCATATCTGGCAACCTTGCTTAAGTATAATTGCATCTACAGCTGGGTCTTGACCTTGTTTTAGAAAACTAAACAAACAAACTGATAATGACAGCCGTTGTTTAACAATAATAAACTTCCGAAATAGATTAGTCGGGTGACTAATTCTACGAAAATTGTAATCAACACTGTTCTTCCGTAAACAAAATTTGTACGTGCTTAAAAACACGCAGATTTATAACAAACCAACTGTAAAATAAGAAAATAATTGACCTACATTGTATATTTATTAATTTGCGGAATATTTTTAAAATTTCTTGACGTATTTGTTTTTTTATTGAAAAATACTCTTTTGTAAAAAAATATTAAGGCACCGAATTAGCATAAAATTAAAGATTTTATTAATGTAGCCAAAACAAGGCGTCATCAAAATCTCTTAACCTAATTACATAATTTAAATTAGATAAATCTTCTCTTTAAAAGATATTCTCTTATAAAATCATTAAAAACTGTCCTTAGATAAACAAACTCGTGCTTTATTGACAAATTACTTTAAGTTCGACAAACTACAAACTCAGCATTATCTCACACTAAAAGGGTATTTACATAGCTGTGATCAGGCATTGATCCAAATATTCTTCATTAAATTATAAGGTTGTAAACAAAACGTGCTTTGTTCCTAGTTCAACAAACTTCCTACATCAGCATTTTGTGCGAATAATTCAATTTTACGCGGAGACGACATACGATACGATAAAATGTTATTAAGGCTTGTTGTGATAGATGAGATACATGTGCCGAGAAATGTCTCATAATTAAATTACTATTATTAATGCGGCAAAATGATGTAAAAGTTTCCAACTTTATTATTTTTTTCTGAAAAAGTAGTACGTTCTAGAACAAAGTTGTATAAGACTTTCTTGTTCTGTACACCTAATACTCACATAATTTGTACGAGCAGTAGTGATCATTATTACAGCACTCTCATAAATAATATACGTGTACTAGAGGCAGATTTACCATGTTCGAGGCCTCAAGCTAAAATTTGTTTGACTCCCCCCCCAACATATTGTCAATAATAACATTTTAATTACGAGAAACGGTTTCAGGAAATAATTACATTTTCGTCTAAAGATTTCATATTTTTATTCAAAATTTAACATTTTTTATGAAAAATAATTTATAATAATAATAAAATATTTATAATTAAAATCGTTAAAAATTGGAATAACACGTATTGCTCATTACATAAACATATAATCATTTTTTCTATTGCAATTTAGCAAATACATAATGTCGTTTAGTGCTTTTTGAGATCCCCTGGAACCCGAGGCCCCAAGCTGTAGCTTATTTAACTTTATGGTAAATCCGCCCCTGATAGAGGCCAACATTTCTACTTTTAACTAAATTGTATTTTATAAGACGTGCTTGTCATATTCGTTTCAAAAAAGACTAACACTTTTAATAGGAAATATTTTATTTAAATTGATTAATTTCTTTAATACTACACAATCTAATAATATTTCAATCTATGATCTTATATCTACAGTCTACAGAAAAGTTTTAAGATGTTTGTATTTTTAACAAATCAAAACAGATCCATGTAAAGGTGTACTTAGAAAAGTTTACATTCTAAAATTTGTGTTTCCTTTATTCCTACATTTCTTAATGTCCAACATCAAGTCCTTCCAACAGTTTTGTAAAGTATTAAAAGATATGATACTCATTTTCTAAGTATTAGTTTCTAAACGTATGTATTCGCTCTAGAATTGACTGGTACGTGCATTAGCTCCTTAAGTACATTTTATTCGTGCTAAATTACTTTACTTACTTAGATTTTTCAATTGATATATTCGTAAGATCTTGTGTTGCAGTAATACTCAAAGTTTCAAGTTTACTCTTTTCGGTTTCCTCTACAATTTGTGGTGGAATAATTTCATTTGCAAGAGCAACAATCTTCGACCAAGAACCGTTTACATCTTCGATTGTGCACATCCTAGAGCAAATTACAAAACGAATAACAAACTTTTCTTGGCAATAGCAGGGGGTTATGTACAATTTCTTTGATGCATTCATTTTTTCATGTAACTTTTGTGTCAACTGATCATCTCCTTTAAGTCTAAAACAGACAAGCCCCATATTAGAAGTGATAACCTCAAATCTAGGCTCTTCCACTGCTAATTGTTGAAAATGCTTAGCAAGACCAATTTGATTGCGAATGTGTTTCTGAAGCCCTTCCACGCCGTAAATTCTCAGGACGAACCAGAGCTTTAAAGATCTAAACCTGCGCCCTAAGGGAATCTGCCAATGGCGGTAATCAGGAGCATGTCCCTCGTGCTGGTGTTTCAAATAAATTCTATCGACGTTAAATGCTTCCACTAAATATTGTGTATTTTTCACCCACATAGGAGAACAATCAAAATTAACTAACATCCATTTGTGTGGATTGAAATTAAAGGAATCGCATAACTCAATCCCTTTCATTAAATGTCGATATTCCGGACAAATAAATGCTGATCCAGCATACGCTGCGTCCACGTGTAACCATAAATTTTCTTCGTTACATACGCGACCTAATTCTTCAATGTTGTCAAATGCGCAAGTGCCTGTCGTACCTAAAGTTGCAACCACATAAAACGGAATTAATCCAGCCTCTCTATCTTTGCGGATCGCTTCTTTTAAGGTGCCACCTCTCAGGACGCAATTATCGGAAGGAAGATGTATCATCGGCACTGAGCCTAATAATCCGGCCTTTTCAACTGAAGAGTTTGCTTGATCTGAAGTGTAGGCTACTAATTTTCCTTTTATTTCTGCTTCTGTTAGATTTGGATTGATTGCTTGTAATTGTTTTACCATCTTTTCTTTTGCAGAAAGTAGTCCAACTAAGGTCGCTTCGCTTGCTGAACCCTGCAAAGAAAAATAATTGTAATTTTTTTCATTTATTAATACATAATTACGTAAATTATACTGGAATCTTAAGATAAACGATTCAACCTTCAAATAGTCTTTTTAATTGGTATTTATCTGTTTATAATAATTGAATCGGCATTTTCAGATTATATACTTAATATTATAATGACATTATGGACAACTGACATCAAACATTACTTGTATAAAATTATATTAACGACTTTGAGAATTCTTTAGTAACGAGAACAATTTTGCTTGAAGATTCTTGTAATCAAAGAATAAAGAAATAGAATAAAAAATCAATACTTATTGAATTATCGCAATGTTTCCCCTGGAACATTTTAAGTGGAGCACTGCTTATAAATCAATAAATATGTTTTAAATTGTACCAGCTACTAGAAGCTTAATCGGTTGGTAGCCATAGAAAGAATGCATGGGAAAACCTTCAGTATTAAATCATTATAACTGTGGGAGTTTTACTGCATGCAATAAACTATTTTGTGTTTACAACAAAAATTATGCTTCAATGGGGGCGTCTAGCGAACGCAACCGTTGTAACCGTCGACTGACAGCGCTTCACTGAACGCTGCTGCTGAATGTTGCTGATTGTCAACTGCTTAGTAAATTAGTCAGCGCGGTTGTAATTGCTGCCGGCGTTGATGGTATGTCATTATGTCAACTTCAAACAATATTAATACTGCTGTTGCAGCCAAACAGTTTGTCTTGCTGTCGTATTTTCGTTGTTTAATTTCTTTTACAAAAAAGGTACAGAATATATCCAAATATGAGTTGTTACGCGTCGCCGGCCTTTCAGCGAGTTTGCAACAATTGACACTAATGAAACAGTAAACACGTTGAGTGCTGACTCCCAGCAGTTGAGTTCGCTGGACGCCCCCAATGTATTTCACATTTATTCCGGAACTTGCGTAGTGGGACGCGTCACAAGGTCCATAGATGCAAAGCAAGCTTTGAAATATAGGTCATCTCATACACTTCCACTATCAGTAGCGCGAAAATGGCGGAACATGTTAATTAACATGAAAACAGAAATAAGCGACAACTCGATTTGTTTTCAGTTGGGTACTAAGCGTTAATTGAACGTTTTAGAACGTCATGCGCCTCATATGGCGATCGTGTCGGCTTTGATAGCAGCCGTATTGCAACTTTTACTAAGTGCGAAAATGGCGACATTGCGATGACCTATATTTCAAAGCTTGCTTTGCATCTACAAACCTTGGACGCGTCAAAGATTGACCTACATTCTAGCGGAATTTTATTAAATCCAATTATGTGGTAAAATAATTGTCAAACTGGAAGGTTTGAATGTTATGTTATAACTAAGCATGCATCTCATTGGTTGCATACATGATCACCTACCGCATATCGACGTCATTTTGTTTAATTCTGTTGCTGTACAACGCTATCTATATTTATTGGCGTGTCCCATTACGGATAGATACAAGTTGATATTTTTCATATTTTATGCCCGGTTGGGCGATTATATTCTATTTAGCGGCCTGTTTTTAAAGTCTCCATAGTAATAATATATATTATGTAATTAGGAGATCAAGCGATACTTTAATTCCGAGATGTATTATAACGCCGAGGCGCCAGCCGAGTAGCGTAGAGCCTAGTAGTAGCGTAGAGAGTAAAGTAAAGCCTTATATATAGGACGTGAAAAAAGTAATTATAGACCACTGCACCTACCTACTTGAAGTTTTGCACTTTTCAAATTATTTTTATTTTATATAATATTAATTTAAACTTAGATCGGAAATAAACTAACGTATGCATTTCGGGCTTAATTGGTGTTTTAGAGTCCTTTATCGTCTTAGCTTACTGACTCTACAGGCTCTAAGACACTCAATTAAGCACTTAATACATAATGTACTATTATGCACAGATACATAATAATTCTATTATTGCTAGACTCATCTAAACATAAACGTCTGTTTATGACCCACGAGTCCATTTATGGCCCGACGGGCAATAAAAAACGCCAATTAAATGTCAGAGCTGTTTCCTGTAAAACTTTATTTGCTTTCAATATAATTTGTCAACTTACCAACATTGAAAATAAGCGAAAACTAAATATTTTGGAATATATAGTAACGTACTTCAAGCGTAAGCACAGCGGCTTAAGGTTGTTTCGTCCATTTTAAAAATAATTTTTCTAACGATTGATTTTTGCGTCTTTAGTAACATTTTGTTGTTAGAAATATCATACCGCGAAGAAAATTATATATAATATACAGTTTTTGCACAAAATTAAAATAGATATCAAAAATGTTTTTCCAACAAATCTTCAAAGCAAATTAAATGTCGACGAAGATTTTTTTACGTAATAAATCCATGAACAAATCTTTATGCCATGCTCATGTTCTAAAAGCCGAAGGAATTTGGATTTAAGAAAAAATAATTATATTAAAGTTTTGTAAAATTGGCGCGAAAATCTCCCATAAAGTTACTAACGCATTTTCGAAGTTTTAAAGCAACGTAACAATATATTATATAGTGCATGGCATAGAGCGGAGTACTGAAAGTTATTTGATACCAGTTTATGCCATAAAACTCTTTAAACGAAAAATATTTGTTGGAAAAACTAAAAGGAATACACTTAATTTTCTTTCTCTACTTAGTGTTAGATCACACTGCAAGTCTTTCGGCCACTAAGATGGAAGTAGCGTTAAGGGGAATATTGGAAAGTTAAAGTGGGGAAGTTAAAGTCTGTCTAAAGTATTTATTGTATGCCAATTTGACGATTTGAAACATTTTTAAGGTTAATGTCTTCTTTTGTGCCTATAAAGCGAGTTCTTATTAAAATGCCAAAACATTTTCCCCAACAAGCAGGTAAAATTATTTTTCAAATAAGATTTTTCTTTTTCAATTTATAATATACTAAAAAGTCGCGGTGAAAGACGAAGTGCTTTAGTTAATAGTCAAAAGATTCCCAAAAAAATCGTATACACGTACAATATGAACCCTAATAAGAGTAGTGTGTAAAAACACATCCGAATATCAAACCGAGCAATTTATTGGATTGATGTGATGAACTTGATGGTAGGTGTAGGTTAGGGTGGTCCACAAAGTGTTTAAAATAAAGTTTTTAATTTTTATTCTCCCAGGGGTTCATTTTATTTTACCCTATTAAAAACTACCAGAGAAATTTTATCCAGTTTGATCAATATTTAGGGGTAGCTCAAGCATCCTAAAGTTTCTATCCCGGAACGGCCCCCCCCCCCCGTCTAATATATGCAGCACCACTCATTGTTGCCCAGTTGCCAGGGTGGACTTCCTTGAGTCTGGGTGCTGCTTTTTGTGCATGGCAACCACCTGTAGAAGAAACTGGAATTGGTCCTCATTCTTGGTATGATGGTACCATTGAATTCCTGAATAAGTGCCATATCCCTCTATGCATTGTCATTGACTACTGTGAGGCTGCGAATGATGCTTTTAGCCTCCAAGAACTTAAGATTCTGCTCCCAAATCTGAAGATCATCCTTGAGGAAGCTTAGATCCAACTGCAGAGCATTCAAGAGCTTTTGGGAATTTGTGATCACCAGTGATTCCAGTGATAAATGCCTGCTTCAAGATTTCGTCGTTTCTTGCACTTCTCATTGCTTGGCTGCTGTAACATTGCTCCCACCATGGCTTCTTGGTGTCAAGGAAAACATTTGGGTCAAATAGACTCAGGGCTACCAACTCTTCAGAGAGGTACCAAAGATGTGCCTAGAACTTGGCAATTGCAATCATGGAGCAGCTGGAGAAGGAGAATGTCATTGAAGGGAGCAGCTGCAGCAACTGGTGCAGTAATCCAAGCCGTTAGGTATATTCTGACTGCAATACTGATATTCTGACTGCAGATTGATACTTCTTGCAGGAAATCCTTCTCTCATTCTGTCAGATGTTCAACCTGCTGCCGAAACATCCACATCTTAAGGGAGTAGAGGACTTTGGATATCCAGCGGGCATGATGCATGGCTCCTGGACGTTTGAAGTGGTAGTCATCTCTATAGGTTATAGACTGGAGCTGGTCCTTTGCAAAAGCAAATACATCTTCCTTTACATCCTGGATCAATTGGCTAACTATGTCTTCGTCCTCAGCTATAGCAAACTTGCTGTACTCAATGTACTCCCAGTTTGACTGGCTGCTGTGTCTGCAACGATGTATGTTGCCTTCCTGTCACAATGTTGGAAGGACGCATCCTCTTTGAATTTTTAAAATAATATTAATGTATGTATTGCATTATATATCAAGCATCACACATGATACATAATATTATAAGGTATTTATATGCAACATTTAACGTGATTCTATGTGCCCAGAAATATTGACATTGAGCCACCCCTAAATATTTATCAATCCAGCTAATACTTGGCAAATATAAGTTTTTCATATGGAGATTCAAAGGAGCCCCTGAGAGCAAAGCTTTCTCAAACTTTATTTTTGTGCACCACCCTAGTGTAGGTATTAAGATGTTTACACATCCGTAAATATGGATATTCTTGTTTACTTAATGTAGTTCGACTGTGGCAACCATGCTTAATAGAAAAACTAAAGTAAAAAACATATCTTCCCTTTGGAAAAGGGAGGAAAAGCGTAAGATTCCGTAACTGCAATACTTTAGCATGTTCATAATTCTTATTGGAGGTTAGGCGTATGATTATAAAAACTGGTAGCCCAATTACTTAGGATTTGTGCCTAATTCTACTTTGATTAGTTCAACATGGGAACATGTGCTTATTTCTATTGCAGTTTGCAGTTATTCCCCACTCAGATTATGATGTAATGTAACTTAAAGAACAATGTAACATAACAGAGTAACAATAATTTTGAATCCACAAGAAAAGCTTAAAATTCATTTTCAAAACATTTACATTGCAGTATAGTAGTTTATTTATTATTATTGGACTTACACAGAGAAAATAGTATATTATATACCCAGGAACTAAAGTGCATCTTTTAATCTCGAATGTAAGTTTATTTATAAATAAACACATGAGGGATTAAGGGCTAGCGCGCACTATGAACTAAACTGTTCAACGACAGTTCGGTCGGTGAATGTTCGATGTGGGCGCATTAACGAGCTAAACTGTTTTTTGTCCGAGGTTTGCGCGCATATACAAACTAAACTGTCGTCGCGTCGTCGATATAGTACAGGCTCAAAATGGATTTCGCGGGTGATCTGGCAAAAGTTCGTATCTACTGTTACGCTAACTTTACTAGAGGAGGTAAAAAATGACAGATAAGAGCTTTTGTCAGATCACATCGATTTGGTAGAAGGAACTTTTGTTGTTAGTTTTGACCACGCGGCGTTAGTCGTCACTCATTAGACAGCGAGAAAAGTAAAATAGAAGATATTCGGTTCATCCAATAAGTAGCCAACGCTTACTAAAAGGTCAATTTCATAACCTGTTCATGGATTTGAGTGTGTAAAGAACACCAATGCTTGGAAATGCTGTAATAGATGGCGCTTGTTTACAAGTTGTGTTTCTGAGTTGTTACCCCCACCCCCTATCAATAACTCAACATTACCAGATTCGAAGGAAAGTAATTAAATTGATCAGTAGGGTTTACTAATGATATATTTCAAATGACAATTTGTATATATACAATTTTCAAGTATTTCATAAAATCTGCAATGTTAAAGCAATTACATTTTATAGATTAGAAATTTAGCAACTTAATTAAATAACATTTTGATGTTTTCTGATGATAATGATAAATGAAATTATATAAGTAAATCATATATATTAAAACGCCAATGTCTGTTGGTTATTGTGATCTCGGGAAAGAAAGATCAAATTTACGCGGCGACCTAGATATAAGCTAGGGGCACCGAGAGAAGCAAAATAACACCAAAATTATGGTTCCTACTTTTATGGTTTCTGAGATACAGAATTTCTAAAAGTGCAAAAAAATATCGACGCGGCTGGGATTCGAATATTGGAGTCAATGACAGGCGCACAACCAACTGCGTTAATCTGGCATCTCAAACATGGTGAATCGAAAATGATTATTAGATAACCTATTTTATAATAATTCATAAATTATCGCGCGCCGTATGCGCTCGGGCCCCCGGTTCTAGGTAATTATAACAGCATTCTTTTCATTTTTATCAACTTATTATTTTAGTACTCAACAAAATAATGCAAGTATTGTGAAGAAAAGGGTGTCCCGGTGAAGTTCTATGCCCATCTAGTCGTTTAGTGCGCGCAGATATATTGAAATCGTATGTTCCAAGTGCGTCGGCCGACAGTTCAGTCGTATTCTGGTTTGTGACAAGACCCAACAGAAAAGTTGAGTAAACTGTTTAGTCGGTAGTTCGCGCATCCCCGTATGTTGCAACAGACCTCACTCGGCCGACTAAACTGTTGGACGACAAAAAGTTCATTGTGCGCGCTAGCTCTAAAAGGCACTTTAGTCCAGTGGTATATACGCTATTTTTTGCACGTCCTAAAGGACTTAATCGCGCAAAATTCAAAATTTCGAATTTTTTTTCCGAGAATCTCGTTACATGTCATTCTGACAATTGAACTCTGCAAACGCCAAAATCACATAGTTTCAGGATAATAAATCCTAACATGTACCGCTATTACGTTTTTTTGTTGTTTACTTGTTATTGTTGTCATGGAAACACTTTACTCCCTAGGGAGTAAAATTGCTACTTTACTCCCTCTTTTGGGGACTAAAGTAGAGCCTTATATATAGGACGTGCAAAAAATATATTTTTCTATTTTGCGTCTATAATAAAGCTGTTAAAGCACCCAAAACAGTGCGTTAATAGCTCATTTGAGTGGTTTAATAGCCCAACTTTTTCAAAGTCGGTAGCATTGAAAAAATAAATGAAAAACAGAAATTTGACAAAAACTTCACTCAATTTTCTGTCAAACAAAGAATTTTCAAATGTCACATCAGTGTTTTCAACTACCACAAAAATCCCTACATTTTGAAATTGCGATTTTTTTTATTTAAAAAGGGAATAAAATACGCTAAATAGAAAATAGTATATTGTACAACTAGTGTTACAATGACGATGTTTGTAACACGTGTTTTACATACTACTTTTGTCTATTTCGCTTTAATTTACAATTTACTTTAAAGAAATGGGAAAATGTACACGCGGGTATTTTCGATGTGGTAATGTTGGTAATAACTGATAACGCATACAATGACATCCACTGTCATTTTGAAAAATCACGTAGGCAGGAAAAAATTCAAGTTTAAAAAAAGGTGACAGCTTAGTTGTTTCTTCTGATATAAGATAAAAAATGTTTATTGTAATAGAAACAGTAAAACCTTGATTGAGTACATGATTGTCTTATCAAAATAATTATTTATAATAAAAATAAGTATGTTTCATTATTCTCGCTGTTATTTCTGAGCATCATAACATTCAAATTTTCAAAACGGCGCCAGTTAATGAATACTTATTAGTACCTATCACAGACAGACTGACAGAGTAGGCTGGCAGCAAAATTTACTTACTGCCAGCCTTACAAATAAAAAAAATCACTCCTTCCAGTTGCACAAAGTAGCACTTTGTGTAACTGTTTTTCGCAAAAGCAGTGTCACAAAGTAACCTTTGTAAACGCGAAATAGACAAAATAACATAAAAAACTCGTTTCATAAGTCATTATTGCACTCGTCCTTTAGAAAACTCGCCGCAAGCGGCTCGTTTTCTAAATTTGGACTCATGCAATAAATCTTGCCTTATGAAACTCTCTAATATTCTTCTAATATAATAATGTTCTTTAATATACATACTATTAAATACCAATTGTGTAGTAGCATCGAGAAAACTGTCTGAAGAAAACAAAAAATTGTCTTCTAACACAATTTAACACAATTCGTCATTGTTTTGCTGTGAAGATTTCAATTTATATCATTTAAACCGATTTGAATTCATTTGAATCAATTCTTGATTCTGAATGACTCAACTTTCAAATTAAAAGCATCTAGAAATACTTTCGGAAATCATCGCAAAAATAGATTGGATAAACTAAAACTGTTCAATTCTTCACTTACTGATCATAAAAATAATTAATAAACAAAATGCATACCTGTATAACACCGCCTCCTTGACCATCAGAACTGTTTAAAAATTCCTCAGGGAGATGCAGCAGTTTCCCCAACCAATTCATCATAATAACTTCAAGTTCTGTACATGCCGGTCCTGCCATCTAAAGTGAATATCCAATCTTTAACATAATTCCACAAAACACACAACTATATCTTACCCAATTAAAGCCTATACATCCGATTCCTGCGCTTAGCATTTCCCCTACAATACCCGGGAATGAATTAGCCGTTGGATAATAAGCGTGAAAAGAAGGGTGGTGCCAATGTGTAACACCGGGCATGATTACTCTTTCTACATCAGAGAGTACATCCTTCCAGCTTTCTGGTTGTGTAGGAGCTTCTGTAGGTAGTAAATGTTGGAGGTATCCTGGTTCGATTGAAGGCAAAACATTGCTAGAAAATTAAAACGAAAATAATTTAATGTAAAACAGTAAACATATAAAGTAAGATTGTGCGAAAATTAAACAATTCGCTGTGCAATTTAGAAGTTATCAGGCAATTGATGTAAGACAACTAAGTATTATATTAAGAGCATACTTAATTATATTAAGACGATGTGGGGATTTTGCTGCCTAGACCAAAATTTATAAACGTGAAAAATAAACCTTTCTAACAGTTAGCCCAACGTCTACTTTAGTAAAATGTCTTGTAAGAGACGATTAAATACGCATTAGTTGCAGACGTCATCTGCAGTAGGTGGCAAGCTTACACACGCTGGAGCGGAAAGGTTGTAGGAGGTGCAGGACCATTGTAGCTTATTTTAAATACGATTCTTATTATTCTTTAGTGGCTTTTCTTAATTGCTATTGTTTTTTTAGTTTTCGCTTGTTTTGATATCTTAAGAGTTCCAAAAAATTAAAAATTTGTTTTCGTTTTCTGAGTAATTATTTTTGACCATTTTTTACTTATACAATGATTCGTCTTCTATGAATATCAAAATATTAACGCTTTCAGAAAACTTATACATAATTTGAAAAGTAAGCGAACAACGTATCTTAAATGAGAATTATGATTATTTGAAATAGGTCTTTTCTCAAAGCTGTACTTGCGCGCATTTGCAACAATCTACTTCTAATTGTTTTTTGTTTGTACTCTTACAGGCACTCGCAATCTGTAAGGTTTGGAATCTAATAATTCGTGGGCTTACAAGCAGAAGACACTAAGTCAGAAAATACAGTTTTGAGTAAATCGCATTTTAATGTTTGTGAGCCTTTCATAATTATTCATGAAATAAATCTAATGCCTTTGATACATGTATGTAAGTCCGTTAATATTGAATATAGGACTTAGTGCGTTCTTGCAGCCAACAGAACGTGAAACTTCATGAGAGAGGTACAATTGACTTAGTGCGTTTTTCTTGTAAGCCCACGAATTATAGTCTGCATTAAAAAATTAATACGAATTTTCCTAGATTTCTAATATTTCTCAAATCAGTAAAAAACCTTAAAAACTCCAATTTTGAATTTCTCATTCACTAAAAAATATAAAAACTATTCATTATAATTGTCTCATATTAACTTCGTCTCTTTCTTCAATATTTGGTTAAGTACATCCTAGTTACGTCGTAATGACGTCTAAAATCGACGACATACTATAAAACGACCCGTAAATGACGTACTACATATCACGTCATTATGTCGTCTTTATTTTATTACTTATTTATATCTTAGTGGTTTTCATAGCCAAATATCTCTTATCCCGTATATGTTTGGACAAGGTTCTTGTTACTGTTGTTGGAAGCATATTATTGCGACAAAAGCATATCTTTACCTATATTATTTTCGTACTAAGATTTTATTATTTTAAAAGATCAAATTTTACAAAAATAATAATAAAAGTTTTGTAAGTACACTAATTCATCTTCGCAGTGATTACGATGTAACAATTTAAAAATATAGTTTATTGCTGAAGTATCTGGCAAATACGTTGTTCTGTCTTTTAAGGAAAGTTTTGTTCAATGCCTACTATTAGTACTATTCATCATTTATCGTTTAATTTAATTTGGATAATTGACCTGAAAAGGACGTCAATTCAGCAACTAGCATAAGACGTGTAATTAACGTCTGGCAGATGACGTCATTGACTGAGACATTAAGATATCATTATGTCACATTTAGGTTATTCAACTATGACTTACTGAGTGACTGGTTTTCCATGTCGTGTTCATGCGCATTTTGATCTAGGCTAGACTAGAAATCGATAACAATAACAGATACTTACTCAGAAGCAAGCACATTTAAGCGTAAAAAAAACAAAAATAAACCTTGGTGTCTGATGAGCATTACGTTAATCATATCGGCATATCTTTCGACAAGATTTTTACATTTAGAAAAGCCATAATTTAGATTCTTGCATTTATTGCAAAAATAAGAGAAGTTAATACAGGGAGTGAGATATTCTTGCCGATTGATTGTCTGGACCTTGAGCAAACATAGGTATCGGACAATACCAATGAAATAGAACTGACTAAAATACCAAGTTAATATGTAATTAGTTAAATTAGCCTTCAAAAAGAATTGTCTAACACAGTCGCCATTGAGCTACATTTATTGTTAATAAATAATAATATATTAATAAATATAGTGTAAATAATTATAAACTCTTAATTATTACATAATTTGATTAATAGTTAATATACGGATTCTGATAAAATTATCAGTAAAGCACACGAATGTTTTGGTTTTCGTAGAATTTAGTCTTCCAGGAATAGCTAAACTAACTAAAGTAAATCGTAATATTGTAAAGATGTTGCGCCAGGAAACTTTTGGGAGTTTTGTGGCGTAGCTCTGTGTTTTTCATGTCAGGTTCTAGACTCCAGAGATAAAATTATTATGTATAATAGGCTGCTACCAGATTAGAAAAAATGTAATTAGCTATTGAAACAGTAGGAATAAAAATAATCAGATACTACATATGTATTTGTGTAGAAAAGGATGCTTCGAATGTAGATAGGTTAGGTTTATTTTACGAGACGCTAGAGAGTGTTCACAGGTTCACACCTGATATGTGCTACTATTATTTGAAGACTGGAAATTTGAAAAAGTTTCGAAGTTTGGGTTGTTGTAGTTGTAAGATTTCTTCAAGTAAATGAGTTGTATACAGTATAAGGTATAGAATACTACATGGAATGTAATTTGAAACATTTCTAAGATATTCCAGTGAATGAACACAAGCAAAAACAAGGATTCAGTTTATTTACAGGTACTGTTACAAAAAAACTTTACTGCAATTTCAAAGAATATCCTTTTGTAGACATTGAAGATTATTCTACTGCAACTATTGCAAGTTAAAGGAAACAAATTGTAACATCAACAATGCAGAGCTGATTAATTTTTCATGAATTGATAAGTATTTTATGCGTACTCTTCCAAATTCCCAGTCTTTGGTGACGTGGCAAATTTGATTTGGATAATGAATTGATTGATATAAGCATGGGACCTTGGGTATCTTTATTATTTACTTGATTATTTTTTTATGTTATAACCTTGACAGTAGATTAAGAATAATTAATAATTCTCTAAAATTGATATGATTTGTTTGCTATAGACTATATCAACAACAAACTGATATTTTGTATTATTATAAAAGAGTATTTATTATACTAATGAAGGCCGAAAATATAAAATCCAGCAGATTAATTTTCTATTACCGCCATCATAAGTCCAAATTTGAAGATGATAAGTTTGTTCTTTTTGCCTTAGCTCCACCGTTGACATACATAGATATTTTTTATGTAAACCATTGGATTAAAAAAGTATGCTTTAACATTTAAGTAATACTTAATCAAATGTCCAAAATTACTTTTTAGTAAATGTTATTTGTTATAACCTGATATCTGTCGATAGAAGAAAAAATGTCTGCATCTTTGTCTAGTGTCTTTGTGGTCTAGTTAGGTTTTCTTAGAAAACACCTGCCTTGGTACATAAATAATCATTATTGTGTCATAAATTATAATCTTTTTTCTTAAAAAATATTCCTGAATGCCATTATGAATGAAAAATTAAGTATGAAGTTGTTGAAAATATTTACAGTTAAGTTTTCTGTGTAAAGAGATCAATGGCTCAACTTCTACTATTTGCAACATCTAACATTACCTTATGCATATATTCTTGGTATGTTTTGTGCGAATAATTGCTTTCCGGAATTTTTATGTTTTTTGATAAATTAACAATTTTCCATCAAAAAATAATTTCGATTGTATAGATGACATGGAAATCCCATACGCATCAATTGCTTCATCCAGTAGAAATTCCATTATTTGTTAATTTATTATTTCATTAATGTTTGACTTTTAAGAATTCAAGGGTCTCATAAGAAAATATGTTGTTTACTTCTCGTTGTCATATTAATCACATTTATTGATCTTATATTAATAAAAAAGCAGAAACTACACAGAATCATTAAACCATAATGTTTTTTATATTAAATAAATTTTGAAACATGGACAAATATGTTTCCAAAACGTAAATAAATAAACGTAGTAAATCTACACTAGAGTTCCTGTATAATAATTATAGGTTATATTATTATTATACAGGAACTCTAATCTACACTATAGTTCCTTTATTTTCAAATAGTAACAACATAACACAGAAAATATAAATAACATTTACGAGGTAAATTAGACTTGCAGAACCCAAATTTAAACTTGACGTCCCGCTTAAAAAAGTAACTAGATCTTCTGTACATTCTTAACAAAAGTTTGGTTTATTATATACAGTCCACAATTTTTCTTTTAGTTGCGACCTTGAAACTTTCGTGTCTAATCAAAGTATGTTATATTAGTCATTTGTAGTCGGTAAAGTACTGTAAACTCTATATGGTTCGGCTCTTTGACACGTGCATAGGAGATATTGAATAATTCTATGGAGACGCTCACTTACTTTCATTTTAAACAACTATACAGTATTGGTAAAACATTTTCGGGTTTAAATTTTCATGTGTGTGCAAAGGAAAAATAGCGAACAGCAATACATCTGAGAAAGATAGATATTATAACATACTTGCCAAGCCTTAATATATAGTAACTTTTCTGTTAGGTTGGTGTTAGGTAAAAAAATAAAAATAATTGACAAATAGACTCACTTTAACATAATTAAAAATTTAATTGAATTTTACTTACTGAATAATACAAAACTGTTGTGTCGAAGAGGAAGAACCTTACAAAAAAGTTACTATATTGTAAAGCTTGGTAAGTATACGATGATCTCTCTCTGTCTCAGATGTTTTGCTATTCGCTATTTCTTCTTTGCGCACACACGAAAACCCAAGCCCAAAGCGAAGTTTGACTAATACTGTAGGTACAGCAAACGCATCATAAATTGGCGAGAGCCGGCGCATGCCGAAAGTACGATCGGCTTCCCCTCGTGTAGTATTTGCGAATGTTGCACTGTTCTAACAGTGGCGTAGACGCGTAGGGCGCCTTATTTTATTTGTTTGCTGTATTTCAAACGAAATATTTCTAGCGGGACTGCCAAATTCCAAAGTAAATATTTTCATAAAATAAAATCATAATTTAGCTAATTGCACTCACTTAAAAAGTGAAATGAAACCATATTATAGATATTTAAATTAAATTTTCAATAATAAATAATAATGTTACAAAAAATATTTTGACTACATAATTATACCTATAATAGAGAAAAAGAAAGTTAATACGAGTGGTACTACAATAACGATCATATAATAATTTAAAAAAAATAAATACAATAGGTATCTACAATTTATGTTACATATTTTAACCGCTATCCTCAAAATCAGTTCCAAAGTCTGAATCCGAATCTTCGTCATTTACACTAATTATAAGTTGTTCGGTGCTAACGTCTATTATTTGTTCATTTTGCAAATAATTATTTTCACTTTTTATCACGTGTTCACAACGGCTCACCCAATCTTCTAAAGTTACAGAAGAAAACTCGTTTTCGGCTAATTTCCACGCATCATTTAATTTAAATGTAGTATTTTTCTTAGCAACGTTGTTTTTAACTTGTGCCCAAATTAGTTCTATTGGGTTCAAATCTGGGTAGTACGGTGGAAGGCGCAGTACAGTATGGCCATTAGCATTGAAAATGGCATCAAATTTGTACTAAATGTACTGCTTTTTATGCCTTTTAATTATATTATATAACTGAGGTTTTAGCATTGGAGGTGAAAATGTTATTTTTTTTCAGTAAGCCAGGAGACCATATCTGCTTTTTTAGAATTGTTATTAGGAGCACGGTTTATTTGTACATTGTGATAAGGCGCGTTATCTATCACAACAACCGACTCTGCTGGCAAATTAGGTATTAATTTTTCCGTGACCCATTTTTCATAATTTGATGAATTCATTTCATCATGGTAATCTCCTGACTTACTTCCAGATTTAAAAATGTTGAGGCAGTTTGGAATAAAACCCATGCTTCCACCTGCATGAATTATAATTAAGCGTTCCCCTTTTGAAATATTAGCAAGTAATCCATTATTACTGTCGTCACTCCAACTTTTTGATTTAGTGTGCCCACTATGGATGTACGTTTCATCTAAGAAAACAATAGGACGCGGCTGTTGGCGAAAAAACTTAATTTTATTTAAATAGTCTATTCTTAAAGCACGAATTTAACTTTTTTCAATTAATAGTTTACGATTATTTTGAGTACGGCGCCACTTAAACCCCAGCTTCTTTAACACGTCCGAACACTTGTCCGAAGAGAAGACACTTGACCCTGCCACCCCAAATCATTGCGAAGTATTTCTTGTAAAGCAGGAAGCGTAACTCTGCAATTTTCTGTTTTATGGAAATTATAGATTATACGGCGAAAATCAACCAACTCATAATCTTCAAGTGCGGTCACGTTACACACGCGACTTCGTTTTTTTCCAGGACTTTTAAATAGTTTATCAGTCTCAGATTCAGGCAAGGTGTTACCTTCCTTAATAATCTTTTCGATAGTCCTTACGGATACTCCAGTAGCACTTGACACTTTTTCTTTAATTCCCTTCATACACTGATCTTCGTTTTGAGATTTTATCCATTTGTAAACGTTAAAAGCCATTTCGCGCGCTTGACTGTGAAGAGTTTTTCCGCGTAAAGTTGACGACATAGTTATAAAACTGATAAACTAAATTACAGATCGGCTGTTTCAAACAGCTGGTACTACTACTTGCACTAACAATAATGCAATTTGCCTTAAAATCCATTTTTAACGCTATATATATCTCATTACTTAAATCTCCCAAAAGAGAAAGCATAGTTAACGATTATTATCAAATCAGAGTTACTCATACTACCTATTAACATTCCTCGAACAGTTTGACTCGCTTACGCAAATTATACATTACTGTATATTTATTTGTTTATTGTCGAGATCCGGTCATTCTTGTGGGACTATTTTCTAACTCGTATTTTTAAGAAAATGAACGCAGTCTGCTCCGCCACTGCTTAAATCTCACTCGGTTCATGCCAGTGCACAACCAAAGCTCTCGCCAATTTATGTTGCGCGAACTGTATATAGGTATAAAAAATTGAAAATTAATTGAACATGTTTTTATATATTTAAATAATATTGTGTAGATTAGGTAAATCCACTTTTTGGGTAGGTGTAGTTGGATTTACGATTGGAAATTTAAATACTTGCGTTTGTGAATATGCCTTGCATAAAAAACTGAACAAACCAGTTATAATATGATTTATTTAAATTATTTAATTTGTATTTTACTTAATTTGATATAATTTGCAGGCAAAGCTACTGTCGGGAATAAGTTGATAATTTATTCTTTTACTAGGTGCCAACTGCTTACCCTAATGGGTAAGCTTTAGTAACTAACGCACTCTTAAAACACTGCTGTTCTTACGTATTTCTTGTAAATTGTTGAAAGAAACTCCGTACTGTGAGTTTCTTTCCTCCAAAGGTCAAAGTGGAATAAGCAAAGCGTGGTGACTGCACGCCACTTGTTGCTTTTGTTGAAATACGAAAAAGGAATTCAAGTTCGGATCCTCACCTCTCTCTCTTACATCGCGTAGTTCAATAGGGTTTGAGTCATCCAGCGCTAGGTAGCGCTGGCTGTCTCCACAGAAAAAATGTACCGAGACACATGAATGAATGAATGAAAACACAATGCATGTACTTCAAGAATAAGAAATGATAATAGGAAAAAAAATATAAAAATTATTTACAAAACATCGAAAACCTTATGTCCTAACTCAGCTCTACAAAAATGAATTCCAAACACATTTTAAAACAAAAAAATCTATTCTCTTACACCAACTAAATATGAAAACAAGAAACTACAATAAAAAATTCAATTTTAATTCGTAAAACCATAAGTTACATTAAATTTAATATCTAAGAAGTTGTACAATTGTTCATGCAACAGTATTAAATGATTCGACATTTTAATGAAGGATCACACTATGCTATATCGAAATTTCTGGATTTCAAATTTTCTCTTCATTACATAACAGTGTTTGTAGTGCTCAGGCTCGCTCATGACCTTGCTGATTTGTAGTTAAATAACAATTGCGTGTACTCGTACGTCTAAAATTATGATGAGCGATTCATCACCCGTCGTTATTTTATAGGCACAACCGCACAGAATCTTGATTTAACTACACAATATTGGCAAGGTCACGCAAGGGCTAGTAGTGACACATTTACATGTTACGTAAACTCTTCGTGAATAATTGACATTTTTAATTATATGGGAGTAAAAAACATGATTGAAGGCACATTTAAATAAATTATCATATTCATTATTGCGAGAGATTCTTTATTATGCATATTTATGCAGGATTTAATCTGTACATAATAATCTGATATTCATCTGGTTTAGCATGTTCTAGTTCGATAGCAATCACACATGAAGTACAGGCTGGCCCACGCAAGATGATCTTGTACCTTATCTATGTGTGGGTGTTTTGAACAGTATTCAATAAGGTCAAATAATTATGGGGGCCAATATTTGAGAAATTGTGTTTTTACATGCTATTCTCTTATGTTACAAAACCGATAATACACCCTGTATGAGGTGGTAGAGAATAAAAACTAAATCACAGAAAATTTAAATATTCAGTGTGTCCTGTAAATTTATTTTTTTTAGAACTTTGATATTCCAAAATATAACTGAATTTTCTCAGAAACTGTTCAAAGTTTCGATATGCATTAGACAAACATACTTAAAATAAAGTGTAGAATCTAAAGCAGTAAAAATATACAGGGTGTTCCATTCCAGGGGGGTATAAAATAAACTATTCTAAAATTAAAATTGGTTTTACACCAACCAACTTTGATATTTAACTCTTACAGTTTCTAAGATAAAGTACAGGATCATCTTGCGTAGGCCACCCTGTACATATTCTGCATAGAGAGTGTACAACAGGGTTACGCACAACACAGATTTAGGTGAAATTTTTTCAAACCTTAATATTATCATCCCTAAATATTTTACAATAAAGATATTACAGAATGCTATAAAGCAAAAAAATACGAATCGAATGATGCCTTTGGTTATGGATTGCATTTAATTGTAACCGGAAAAAGTAAATAAAATAAAACTTACCCTATAAACTTATTAAACTTGTTTCCAAGGCATAACTAATTTTTCCATAAACGAAAGTTTTTTTTCTTTAGTGTTTCCGGTTATACAATCAAATGCAATCCGCAACCAAAGGCATCATTCGATTTGTAATTGTTTTTTTGTAGCATTCTTTAGTTATCTTTAGTATCTTTAGGGGAGATCATGTTCAGGTTTGACAAAAATGCACGTAAAACTGTATTGTGCGTGAAGCGATTCTACACTCTGTATATGTATGTATGCTCATTATTTAGAATTAGACTGATTCGAAAAAAAATCACATAATTTATTGATGTAAATTCCTCATTAGAGCCAGGGTACAGCATTAAGACATGCAAGCAATACCACCAAAATGATCCACTTACGTACTACTAGTTCTTACGACGACGTCTTTCAAGTGTTGATAAGTGGAGGGGATGATATATAATAATGGTATCATTGGTATTTTGTCCCGCAGCTGGTATGTGTTATTCGTCGAGTGAACGTGATACGTGTGAGCCCCGCTCTCCTGACCGAAAAGACCGAGACAGCCGCGAATATGTTGAAGAGCTGATTACCGGAGAAGCACACTACCGATACCATCTCTGACATGATCTCCCCCACAATCGGGGCCGCCGCCTACAGTCACCGGAGTTAAGACTTGCGGCCTGGAAGGCGCGCCGCTTTGCACGACCACCTACCTATCCTTCTTCAGTGCAGTTTGACATCCGAAATCATGTTCGACGCCACCAGAGTGCCCCGTTTGACGAAAGCTTGGTTTACTGGAAATGGGCGGACAGCCCGATGGAGTTATTCGGCGAAGAGCTGTTTTGTACCTAACAAATATCTCTGGCGAACAAGCAAACCATCTCCATCGCGAAAGACTACCTTCAGTAGCACTGTGCTGTTTCAAATTGACGGACATGTTAACCGCGAAATTGGCTTTGCTGCTCCGATGCACTAGGATATACTAGCCACCAACTCCAATCGCCATCAAGGAGCCAACCGCCGCCGATACCTCCGCCTTCATACCAAGGAGGTATTTGCGATCATCATCCACCGCCGATAGCGTTGATGCTATCGGCGGTAAATGATAATCAGCTGCAGTCAATAACATCGACTTTGGCCACTGAACATTGCTTTACCACCGGTTCAGCGTGCATCAGCTTGTGTTTGACGCCTCTCCCTACGCGGCGTCGTCATCAACACCCGCTCTGCAGAGTGGAGCGAGAGACAGATCGACCACACTGCCAAACTCCAATTCACCACACGGCTGAGGAGGCATAATAAATCTTAAATAGCACTGCCCTGTTTCTAAGAGCAGGAAACGGCACTACGTACGACGATATATTCTGTCTTTGGTGCCTACAAGAGGTGCGCAAAGATCTTTACTAACTGTGCATTAGTTACGTTTGGATTATTTAAATAATAATTATTATTTAAATAATCTAAGCGTAACTAATGCACAGTTAGTAAAGATCTTTGCGCACCTCTTGCACGGTAGTCATTTCTGATTGACACGCATTTGAGTGCTCGTTTGCCGCCTGATCCACAAAGTCGGCAAACGATGGGGCGGGTGGCAAACGCATATTACACTACGCACGTAACTATGGTCACAGATTGTACGACTCGCTGGCCCATCTTATTGCACCTGGACTGTGAAAAGATACGATCCCAAACTTAAATCAAAAAGCTCTTCTTGGAGTCGACACCTGATTACAGTATCACAATGGTGGACCATCGATGAGCTCTATAAAATTTCCCCTGAAGTGCAGAAAATCTAATTTTTTACGGCTTCCGAAAGTATTTTAAATGTCTAAAAACTGAGAGGTCAGTGGTAATGTAAAAAGTGCAAAAGTAATCATTTGCAAATACTGAAGTACTACTAGTCCATTAAATAAAAAAAAAGGTATATGACAACATAACAACACTGCTATGCTGTCTTAATCAAAGTATAAATCAGGTATTTCTGATTTTTCTTCATTTGTTACCTGGCAGAATATTCCGGTGTAATATATCTTTCATTTAATTTTAAATATCATGGTAGAGGAAGCAATTAACATGGATGAGGGTGCATTTACATATAATACCTAATTCATTAATTCCAATGCTATTCCTTGGTTGAGAGTTACTATTGGGAGGTTGGGGTCTCTGATACAATTATCCAGTAACACATTTTATTAATAAAATATATACAATAATAACTCACGTACATGAATAACTTATGCATATTCATGTCTTATTTATACTATTATTATTACCATTAAGCAATATTAACTAAGCAGTAGAATTAATAAGATGTTAGTTGGACCACAACTTCAGGCACGCTCCAATGAGATGTAACGCTACAGAATCTATGATGTATGAATATAATATTTTTATTTATGCAAATAAATTTATATAACGCTGACGGAAAATTACTTTGACGCACTCAGCGTAGCAAATTATTGGAAGATAAGCAATTGTATATCTCCTTTCTGCAATTTTATATATATTCAAAACATAATATTCACATTAAGGTTATGTTCCGAACCTTGGACTTCCAAAATGAAGACACTATTTTGACTTTAAAGAAAATAGGTAACTTCTTAAAACGAATAAATGTTCCTGAATCTTTCTGGACAGGTTTGGTTAAATACTTATTCTTATTATCTTCCTAAAGATTAGTATATGATACCTTATGTGGGGCCTGGTATGCCAGGTCATGGGTAGTATCAATTATTATAATTATTATTTATTATGTAAAATATTACAAATTATATACCATCACAAGTGGCTTTGAGACGTCTTTTTGCTCTTGTTACAGGCATTAATAAAATTACATTTTGAAATTAATATTTGACGAACTGCAGTCTTGGAAGAAAGATTGAAGAAGTTGCTGACAGCAAAACATTCACTAACGCCGTGGTGCATACATATTCCGTGCAATTCCATACAAGGTACGGTTCCATAGGGCAAGGGTGGTGTGTTGAACTAATATATGCTACGTGCAGTGAGCTGTAGCCGATGTGGCTTAAGTTAACCTTTAATCTAAGCTATGCTGAAGTAAGGATATGGGAACAGGCAACTGCAGGAAAAAACAAAACAAAATGACAAATCCACAATCCATAAGATTGTGATAGATGCTCATTAACGTTCATTTTACGTTAACGTCAAGTGAAATCGCATTACGCTTGTGCGGACTGGGAAGTCTCTCTCCTGTTTTTGATTTTGATTTGCAGCGCTACATTTGTTTTTAACTATTCATAGTATTAGCTATTCTTTTCATCATCGTTTTTGGGTTTTAATGTGTGTGCAAAGAAGAAATAGCGAATACTAATTCATTCGAGAAAGATAAATATTATCGCATACTTGCCAAACGTTACAATTATAGTAATTTCTTTGTAAGATTCGTGCTATAGATAATTTATAATTTTATTATTATTATTTTATAATTTTTAAATATAATTGACTTTTTGACACAATAACCTACTACTACTAATATTGTGTTTGCAACGTTTTAAAGTCAACAATGTTTGTACGTTTAGTACAACTAAACGTACAATTAAGAGTAGTAATTAAAGATAAACAACTGATAATTTCCATGCACTCGCAGAAGATAATTTTTTACCGCCAAACTTACAAAAAAACACATTATTTTAAAACTTGGCAAGTATGCCATAATATACTCCAGACTCTGTATGCTACAATGCACGTCACATCCTACGTCATAAACTCAGATAACATCATTAATTTAGTATGTTTCCATTCTTTACATGAATGGACTGAATATTATGTCTATGCAACCAATTTAGCATATGTACATACATTTGTGTTGTCAGGTATACACGAATTAAAATAAAGATCGATTGTATATTGATATGTGAACGAGAAAGAGCAGTATTGCTAACAGTCGAAAGACAAATATGAAAGTCATACTCAATTGATTCTTTTACAGTTTCCATTTCGAGTATATAAACTCAGGGTCTAGGACAACTCGGCGCCGACAATTCGGCGCAAACAATTCGGCGCCAAACATTACTAATTTGTACTACATTGTATTTTGCATACAAATCTGCATCAAACGGTCATCTATTGCTATGAATATCAAAAAATATCTTGTATTTGCTTAAAATTAATAAATTTAATTAGTTAAATCATTTTAATTGCCAAGAACTTTCTATTTGTATTAATTTATTAATATTAAATATTGCATTTACTACAAATTTATTATCAACAAACATAAAATAAAATAACTAATACAAAAAACCTACACTATTAGTAAAACCCAGAGCATAAGTTCTTCCTAGAAATTTTTACCAACCATCTTAATATGATGATTATCTTAAGCATTGGTAAAAGATTAGAGAGGGCGAGTAAATAACATACAGGATTAATATTCAGGTAATGACTACCAAGAAAAACTTAACCCGATGTAAATGGAATTTGAAAAAAAAAATGAGCTATAAAGTAAAATTTAACAGAAATGCAGTTTCGTTAGGTTAAATTAGCCAGCGTCGAATTGGCACGACGCCGAATTATCTGCGCCGAGTTGTCCGCGCCGAGTTGTCCGCGCCGAATTGTCGGCGCCGAGCCGTCCCATATCGATAAACTCAAAATATAACAGGTATAAATAAAATAGCTTTTACTGAATTACAGTAAAATCTACATGTAAAATTACATTTGAACTTATAATAACTTAAAAAACCTTTAAAATAAACGTTCGTATTTATTTTTGTCAAGTTTACAAAAACCGCCCTTAAAAAATTTGAAAAGATTATTGAAGACGTGCACCGGAACTTACAGGGTATGGAGTATATATCTATGTTTTTTAGATGAAGTATTTGCTATTTTTCCTTTGCTCACACATGAGAACCCAATCTCTAAGCGAAGTTTTATCAACGCTGTATATGTAGTTCCAAGTATACGTACGGTATAATGTAACCTATCCGTATAGGTTTTTTTTCTTGTATTATTTATTTTCCATATTAATTTGTCTATCTTCCATAATTCTCTTCAAAACTTCAATATTTGTGCCAATCGTATTTTTGGAATTCTTCTCTAGCATCACATTTTGAATAATTCGATAACTTTTTTTTGTAGATTTTGCTTATTGTCCGTGTATCAGTATAGACCTAAATAGATTTTGTAGATTATTAAATTATAGGTTTTTGGTTCTTTTAAATGCATCTTTGGTTTCTATATTTTTTAAATATTGGTTGAGCTTCTGCCATCTTCTGCTATTGTACTTTTCAAGTATTTATATTTCTGAATTTCTGTATCACTTTGTCTTCTTTATAGGCTCATCCTATATTTTGCTGTTAACTTCTTCTGGTTTTTTATAGCTTACTAGTATTCCCGTTTATACTTAATTATATTCACTTTATACTTTCTCTTGGTATATAATCCATACATTCTAGCGATCTCCTTCGGTTAATTGTATTGGGATAAATAACTGCGATGTCATCCGCGAATTTCAGCATTTGTATTATTTGCCCCTTAACTATATCTGTACAAAATACCCAATTTTTCGATACGTAGTTTCTATATACATTCAACTATGAAATAAAAATCTTCCAATATCCTTCGGCCAATTTTTTTTAAGTTGAAATTAGCGTAGGAGATTTTTATTTAATAGTTGAATAAAGAATCCTCCATTTTGAGATGGATTTAAATTAATAATTAAGTGAATAAACTCAGTGATAAATTGCATTCCTGTATCTGCCCTTTATTTCTTTAATTTTGTAGATTACTTCTATAATCGATTTGTACTTTTTTAATATCCTCAGTATTAGTTTCCAGTTTACATTATCAAATGCCTTCAACATACATAATCAATATACAGTTGTATAATAGCTCTTATAGCTTCTTCTATTAGTATTCGGAGGCATAACCTCTCGATTGTTTCTAAAATCAAATTATTCAGCTTATAAGTTGACTCCATCTTTCTACGTATTCATTTCTAAATAGTTTTCATGTATTTTTGACGCGCGTAGAAGAATGCTTAGAGTTCTATAATAGCCTTCGCAGTTTTTGGATTTGCTGCTTTTTAGTATCATTACCATAAAGTTCATGGGTACTCCTTCCGTTTAGTGAATTGTGAATTTAGTGAATAAATTACCTTCTCGGAATTCTTACCTACCTTTTTATTTGCATACGTCTTTTTCTTCTTCTTTTTCATCGGAACTCTTACACCGCTTGTCACATTGACAGTAATAAAGCAATAAAGTGTCGTAAACAGTAGCTTCGAACCCTTGTCCATAAGTTATAGTTTGAAAGAGCAGGTACCTAGTTAAATAAATCGGATTGTTTCGATAAATCGGATAAATCTTTCTAACATCGTAGTTACGTTAGTAATTAATTTTTTTTTATCAAAACGCTATTTTCCTTTCCAAAAAGATATTTTCTATCGAAACTCCGACTAAAATGACCGTACGAACTTTAGAACTTTAATTTTTAATTTTAATTTTTAATTCTTTAATTTTTCCCAATTTGTTATCACCGTTTTTCTATTTCAAGTTTGCAAATTCAAAAATTTAACACGGCCATTTTGTAGAATTTATTATTCTCTTTAGAACTGTATAAATTTTATTATTACATTTTTATTAGAATATTTGCTATGATGTTAGAATGTTACATTGGAAATCCCATAAGGGTGATAGGTCCGGATGGCTCTTAATATATTGTTTTCCTTTCAGCTATTTCTTCTAACTAGATTCCTCTTCCTGTGGCCTTTTCTTTATGGCCGGTTTCACAACGCTTGATTCAACTCTGATTAAGTTACTTGGGATTAAACTTGAAATCTAGAAATATAATTGGATAAAATTCAAGGTCTGTTAAATTTCAATAAATGAAATTTCTGAATTTCGAATTTAATGACATTTAAGTTAATCAGAGCTTAATCAAGCTTTGTGAAACCGGCCATTAATCTTTTATTTAATAGTTATTTGTGTATTTAGTGCGCGAAATGCTACTTTGGTGAATGACAGTCTTTTGACGTGGCGTAGCCGAGTCAAAATCTCATTTCAGACCACCAAAGTCATTTTGAGCACGAATTGCACACAACGTTTTATCTACAGCGTTATTGATAAATAAAAAGAAAGTAAGCGAAAAAGTAAAAAAAAAAAATAAAAAATAACAACACAAGGAAATTTTTTTTCCGAAAAATATATATGTACTGCGGTGAATTCGCATAAAAGGAAAAATTGTTTTCTTTTGCCCCACGTTGGGACAAACCAAATTTATATGCGGGGAATTCGCATAAAAATAAAAATATATGCGATGAATTTGGCTAATTAAAAATAAAATATTGTTTTTATATTCAAAATACTTTCAAATAACGAATAATTGCTGTTAAATTGTAGATAATTGATTTATAAATAAATTGATTTTTAAAAAGACTGTGTACTTTGGAAATGCTTTTCAACTTCCCTCTTTTATAAATTCTTATACGATTCAAAAATACTTTTTAATTGTTTTATTAAATGCACTAGTTACATAACAATGTTACGTGAGTTCTTGACTAAATCAAGTTTACGTAATAATAAGTTGGGCGCCAATTAAATAACTTAAAATAACTGAATTAAAATTAATAAGAAAAACTCATCTCAGGACGAATGTGGATTCCTGTGGTTTTAAAAATATACAAATTGTAATTGAAATCACTTTTAAAATTGAAATCTTAATTACGTTTAACTATTATTAAACTGTTCAATTCACTTAATTGCACTTCACAAATGGTCTTTTCTTTCACAAGATACCAATACAGAAGGAAATAACTTCCTACCTTTTATATAGCGATGCTTCTTCCTTTCTACTATACCCTTTCCCAATTCCTATTGACAGAGCAGGTCACTTTATGTTATCCCAGTGCTGGTTTCCAATTCCGGTTGACTTCCTTCCTTTTGCATGGATTTCCCACATAACACCATCCACACACTTGATTATTGATTACACACTTTTGGTAATACACTTTTGTCTTAATTGATTGCGGGTACTATTTCCCTTGTTCGAAGAATCTTTGTTTATGTGTTTAAATAAATTAAACACCGATTTATGGTTTTGACGTAGATTTATTGACTAGCAATAACTTTAGCTAGAACTTTTAAATTGAAAATTGCAGGTGGTTCCTTTAAACCTTATAAACATTCTTACATAACAACTATACACTTTCGCCGTATTCAATTCACCAATCAACTTAACTATCTATTTACATTTGTACTATATTATCATTTACGACTTTACACTGTCGCCTTATTTAGTGAACTCAACTTTACATACTTTCTCGTTTCACAGTAAGTGTCTATTTACATTAGTATTATTGTCTTTAACACGACTTTACTGCGTCGCTTTATGTCAGGAAGTGTCTATTTACATTTTTATTATATTTCTTATATCGACTTTACTCTGTCGCTGTTTAACATGAAGTGTCCTAAAAATATGATTTTCTAAGCTTATATACTATTTACTATTTACATAATTATATTACACAATTTGACGTCACTTTACGATCTAATAGAATGACTATACTATTTACAAACATAATAGCAGATTAAAACATAATCATAATATTTGACTCAATCTATTACAGATTAATTACACAATACTTTTACGCAATAATAACGATCTATTTACATAAACAAAAACCTTTAAAGAATCTCATTTGCCGTTGATATTACTCATTTGAAAATTAATCATAACTGAATTATATAATAACAATAACTTGCGCACAACTAGATGTTACGTATACTTAAGAAACCGGTGAATAAACTATTTGAGAATAAATAAAGAAACATGTATTATTTAACCTTATTAAAAAGTATACACATTGATTGTATAATCAATGACACCATTAAATAACTTAAAATTATCTTTAACTGGAAAAGTTGATAAAATATTCCTAAAGTGTTAGTTTTCAACGAAGATTTTAAAATTTTACAATAATTTCCTAAATTACCAAAATTTTGACACTAAAATCCACAGCAGTACATACATAATCTTTAACCCCTTATACCTTTCGGTGTCGAGGTGCCGGACGCACAGAGTGAATATGTGGGTGTGAGACGAGACAGCGGAGACATGTAGGCAAGTACACTGAGCTCGTGGTTCACCCATCCGAGTACTTTCCAGAGAAAACTCGACTCAACTCCGTTAAGCGATATAAATCCACTATCACCGGCTGACTGCCGGCTCCGAAAAATATATAAAAAATATTTTGTGCACGTTGTCAAGTAAACAAAACCAATGTGGCATTTTGCATAGGGATATTAATGAAAAAAGTCATCATTTTTTGACAGCTGTATAAAACATTTATTTAAATATCATAATCAAATCTAAGTGGCGCTCACAAAAAATCACAGTATATTCGCCAAAATCTTCAATCTTCACCTAACACAAATTTTATTGAGAAAAGTCCGTTATGGTTGAGCCGCGACATACATTAATCAGAATCTTTATGAATCCAGTTTCTTAATATCCGAAAAA
This sequence comes from Agrypnus murinus, assembly GCA_929113105.1. Lineage (NCBI taxonomy): Eukaryota > Metazoa > Arthropoda > Insecta > Coleoptera > Elateridae > Agrypnus > Agrypnus murinus. The sequence goes on along the minus strand of OV816028.1, from coordinate 36,687,657 downwards.
AATTAGTCAACCTCTTAATACCCATTTACTTCCGTTTAGGAATTTCCATAGTAATCATATTTCATACAAATTCTAAAGAAATATTTAAATTCAGTATTAAAGAGTAGGTACACTAAAAATAGTAATTAATTTTTTGTGGCAAGAATCGGGTTGACTAGTGGTAGTTCAATTTGTCATGTCCTTTACCGTCATGAATTTATTAAAAACAAGCTTTTGTTGACAAAAAGTTTGTCCGAATAAAACATAAGCTGCTGTGTTATGTTATGTAGTACTCATGTAGTACTTAAGTGTCCTCAATGTTGTGTAGTATCATCCTGAAAATTCATCATATCAAAATTTACTGTAATTTTATTCAAAGGTTTTTGATTTTTTTTTCACAATTAATTAATTGATAGAATTTCCAAATTTGAAGTTTGGTATCGGAAATACAGTCATTAAAAGTAAGAAAATTTAATATTGTTTGCTTATTCTTAACTGGTTTCTTGTTTTTTTAATTATTATTTAATGAAACTAATCCGCTTGTCTTTCGTAGAGAAGGATGAGCAAGTTGCTTCTCCGTATCGTTGTCGGGAATTCCAAGTGATAACAGTTCATTAGCAGGGGGATAAGAAGCGGTCGACTCTTATCGGACTGCATGTACAGGAAGAGGACAATATGAATAATGGATTTGTAAATATAAATCCCCAAACTCGCACAATCCAACTTAGAGTATTATTAAGATAAGAATGGCCAGATAATATAAAGATAATTTTTAGATGTTCCTAAATAATTAGAATGGACCAAACATAATAGACTGCCCCACGTTGGACGCCAGAAGATGTGACATCCTCGATTCGAGACGAACTCGAAGACAGAAAAAGAAACAAAAGGGCACTAGTATTTCTATTACAAACTAGGAGAAAAAATATTTTATTTTCAATTCAAAATATATATATATATGTACTGTCAAGAGAATTAACAGCATTATTAATTGATTGCCAAAGCTTTCAATTATACATAACTCTAATTGAAAAAGCTTTCTCTGTAATAATTAATTAATACTTTTCAAAAGAAAACAAGTTTTTCTAACAAATGATTATCAATAGTCAATAGTTTTAATTATTCTTGACTTCAAAAAAATAGATCGACAGTACTTTTAATAATTTAGAAAAAAAATAAGCATCGACAAGATAAAATGCGTTATTATTATACTAATAAATATAATAAAGATAACTCAAAAGCACAGTCTCAATAAAGTGGCCAACTGCTCGTATGTTTATCAATACGTTGCGGCGGCATATACTTAAGTACTTCATACAGTAAGCAACCGTACAGGTTATTCAAGAAATATTGTATAAAATAACAATAAAACAAGTTTAAATGTCGTAATTTTAATGCACAAAAAGAATCCGGCGTCACGCATAAATTAACCCGAAGTTTAAAAACTACATAATAATATTAAACAGCTATAACATTGACCTTCATAAAATTCGTATTCTGCTATGTGATTCCACAAGGATATGATTTAACTATATCTAATACAATACGTTCTATCCGGTAATATTTGTAGTTCGAGGTTAAGTCTAGACTAGAAGAAATTTATCTGGAAACTTTTGGACCTCCAGTTACTATAAATTAATTCCGTGGGACACTTTTCAGCACATCAGCCTTCTGTAAAAGCTATCTTTATCCACAAGACCGTCTCTGTCACCAAGCGGTTTGACACAAGTCAGATTGTTACAGGTAAAAACAGACAAAAAACCTTAGAAGGTGTGCGATTTCATAAGTAAGACTGGAACAAGGTAATAAAATTAAGATCCAAACAGAAAGGTACTTCGTGGAAAATCTAAAATGAATGGGTTGCACGAGAAGCGTAACAAGTTAGGTACACCAAAATCTCAAATTTCAATCCCGTTACTGTTCTTTTTTTTTAAGAATAACGAGAAAAGTTTCATTTCATAAAATTATTTTAAAGAATCCAAATAGTCCAGTCAGTCTAAATCATGTTTTCAGGAATAGCAGAAAGTTAAGGTAGGTTCTTGGATTTCTGCATAGGGATTTTCTGTGGTTTAGATAAATAATCCTTTAAAAGTCACAACCTCTAGATGGTGAGTCAAAAGATATATTGACGGTAAACCACGCCCCAAATGGTTTTCGTTGTTTCTCTCAAAAACTATTAGATTTATGTAGATGAAGACCGAAGGTTCAAACATCTTTTTCGTACCTTGTCTTGACCTTACACATTATTACAAATTATTTAATACACGAAATTACCATACGGATAATAATAATAATAATGTCGCGTTCCTGAATATATCACGCGCTTTTGTCAAAATCTGACACACAGGTGTATGTTACAAGCTTAAAAAATGACTTTAACATGATATGTACGAATTATTAAAGCATGTGAAATTTTTTTTCTTTTAACACTTGTGTGGTGTTTGAGCCCTTAAAACTGATCAATCATTAATTTTGATTTAATAATTCCTAAAACTAAATACTTATGAGCTAGAGTTTAGCCAGTTTGTTCTGGTTGAAAGTTCACTAATCACTCTCACTCGCGCACAATGGTCTGATTCTACCCACGACACTACACCAGCTCGAATGGTTTTTGTCCTCTTCAATCTTCGGATCAGATGATGGTTGTTCAGCAGCTGTAGAGCTTTTTCGTTGGTATGCTTATGTAGCCTAGCTTCATAGAACCGTTCGGGTCCGAGAAAGGTAATGTGGACGTACCATAGAGCAATTACCATGTTACGCAGCACTTTATTTTGGAAGGTCTGAACGGACTTAATGTTCTTTGTTACATCTTTGTTAATCTTTGTTACAACCCCAGAGGTGTATACCATCTAACCAAATCGGCTTCAAGACCTGATTAAAGATAAGATTTTGTTATGTAGTGACAACTTCGAATTTTTTTCCAAGTAGCCAATATTGCAATTTTAGGCTAAGTTTGGTTCGTTTTTTCTTTACGTGATCTTTCCATCGGAACTTAGCATCTAGCGTCATGCCGAGGTATTTGGCATTGTTCGCGTGTGGCGCTATGGTACCATTGCTGTCGGTGGATCAACTAGTCTTTTGTTAGTAAAATTAACATGGATCGACTTGAGCTTGTTCAGTTTGATCTTCCATTGTTTGGTCCAATCCAGAACTGTGTTACTAGCTGCTTGTAGTTTACTAGTGGACACATTCTGCAAGCATTGCGGTATCATCGGAATTCTAACGTCGTCCAATGTCGGAATTTACTGGTGTATAACAGATAGAGAATAGGAGCTAGGACGCTATGTTGAGGCACACCTGTATCCATTTCTTTTAGCGCGGAGTATTCTTCCTCCTGCTTGATTGTGAAAAATCTGTCCGATATATTCTCACATATTGTTTCTGAAGCATTTTATTCAGTTTATGACTTAGGCCTTTATGCCAGACCTTATCAAAAGCCTGGTTCACGTCAAGGAAGACTGCTGATCAGATTTGCTTCTTAAAGAGCTTTTTCTATGACATCTGTGATTCGGTGCATTTGGTCTATGGTGGAATGCTTTTGTTTCAAGCCAAACCGGTAGTCTGGAATCAGCCTATTGTTGTCTATTAGAGGTCTCAATCTTTTAAGAAGTATTTTTTCCAAGAGCTCATTCGAGAGTATAATCAGCTCTGCAATTTTCCAAATGGTAGGTACATGTTTTTAGTCGGAACCTTCCACGCCTCAGGTAAGACAACGGTGCTGGCCTACGGATCCAAACAAAATTCCTAATCTGCTGGACTTGTTTACTACAAAGAAAGTTTCACCCAATTTCATAGATGTTGAAAAAAATCTGGACTTATATTTCGATCACTCAGCTGTTACCTTAACACTGAGTAAAAGGATCATTTAAAAAGAAGCCCGACCCATGTTAGTGAATAAAACCACAGATTGGAAGAGTTTCAGAAATGATCTGCAAGAGAACATTAACGTTAACCTCAGTTTGAAAACAGTTCGGCAACTGGAACAAGAAACTGAGAATTTTGTTAAATTAATCAAAACAGTTGCGTTTAGCAATACCAAAGAAACTACCCATATATCTAAAGAGGTCAATTATCCAATCGAAATTAGAATACTGGTAAGAGAGAAAAGAAGAGCTAGAAGAAGATGACAGCAGTCAAGAAATCCGTCTGACAAAGCCATATTTAATAATAAGTCGCAAAATCTCAAGAAAAAATTCAAAAACTCAAAGAAGATTCAATCAGCTCTTATCTGCAAAACCTGACTGCAGATGAAGAAACAGATTATTTTTTATGGACAGTAACAAGGAATATCAAGAGGCCTGTAACATCAATCCCTCTTATAAGGAATTATGCTGGTCTTTGTGCAAAGAGATAAGTAGAAAGCTGAATTATTCGCTAATCAATTATCAGAAATCTTCAAACCTAATCAATGTCAATGTCTGAAGAAATCTCTCCCGTTACCCCGAAGTAAAGTAGCTAGCAAGATTAACATTAATCTGAACCCTAAAAAAGCTGCATGATTTGATCTTATCACTGCACTGGCGAGATTGTGAAACAACTGCCTAGAAAAGGTATTGTCATGCTTACGTACTTCTTCAAAGCAGCATTCCGACTAAAACATGCTTAAATAAAAAATATTTTCTAGTCAACCACCGGGATTAATATACCAACTTGTACACTATTTTATCTGGGACCAGTATTGGTATGTACAGGTACCATCTATTCCAATAACAACATTGGCCATTGTATCTATTTGCAATGATGATACATTAGTTTTAGCGTTATATACAAGACTGGTAATGACTTTCAGAAATTTGCAGAACATTCTAAATAACATATGACAGTGGATAAAAATCAAGAGGAGCAAAATACATGAAATAAAGTCGGTTCATGTTACATTCACTATGGGAAAAATAATTCCCCACCAAACTCGTCTAATGGACATAATCTCAAACATATGGACATCAGTGTTAAATACCCTGGGATGCACTTAAGTAGATCGAAGATTGAATAGACAGAATCACATATTCTCGAAGAAAAAGCAACCTAATGAACTTAAGAAGTTATATGCTGTATGGCAGGTAGAAAAGTGCAGCTATCAATAGAAAATAAATTTTTAGTCTACAAAATCGTTTTGAAACCGACCTGAATTCATGGTATCCCCAATTATACAGTCTGTTTACTAAACATACGGCAAAAATTCAGGTGGTTATTCCTTGGGTTATTTTAAAATTTTTTGTTCTTGAATGATTTTTCGGAAAAAACGCTTTGCTTCGAAGATATAGGGCGATAAAAGTTTGGATAATTTTAAAATTATTAATGTAGCCTATGTAAAATTATGGTGTACTGCACTGGGCCTACCGAGTACAAGAAATGTTCAGAAATATGTTTTTATCTTTTTAATAGAATTAAAAGAAACCGGATATTATTTGCAGTCACACCATTAGTTTAACCGTAGATTGCGTATTTTGTTGAGTAATTTGTCATTTTCTCTCTTTGAAAGTCCTTTGAATTTTTCCTATGGGGCCATTTGAAGACATTAGTGTACACTACTCCAGTGGAAAATGAAGTAGATTTGAGAAATCGGATAATTGATGGGTGTAATGCAATAAGAAATAATCCAGGTGTTTTTAAAAGAGTTCGGCGGTCAGGAGAAGATTAGACGCATGCATCTAATGCCTAGCCTGGTGGTAGGTCATTTCCAGCAGTGTTTGTTGATTAAGAATCTTTACATATAATATGTGAGTAATAAAGTATTGTTGTTTTTTCGCAATGCTTTTATCGCCGTGTGCCTTCAAAATAAAGCGTATTTCCGAAAATCATCTAAAGACAAAAAATCGCAAAATAATCCAAGGAATAATCCCTCTGAACGTTTGCCGCATGTTTAGTAAACACGCTGTATAGCAAGTAATTTCAATATCGATACTACAGTGATTCCAGAACTAAGTGCTTCGTGCAATAGTGAATTCGCTTTATTATGCGAATTATATACATTATTCAAGTATGTCATTAGTAGGAGAAGTACAAAAATTTAGTGTAAAATAGAGTGAAAGGAGCCTTGGTAGTGTAATGTCTGGCGTGCCGGACTTTCACCCAAGCGGCCCGGGATCGACTCCCGGCGCTGGCAGATCTGGTTAAGGTTTTCTGCAGTTTTCCTTAGCTGTAACACAAATGTGGGATTTGCGATCTTCCATCTATAAGTCGGCTGCAGCCGCCCATTGGGCCTACATAATAATAATAATCGCCCCCTCCCTCCCGCACAAGCTTATAGCTTCTGGGGTCTTGGTTTAGGTTATGGGTTGTAGTAATTATTATTATATTATTATTATTATTATTTACACCCAATGACCTTGTAAACAGGATAGGAACTAAACTCAATAAAGAGAGACGTTTAAAACGTTTTAAACCATTTTAGACTTGGATCTACCTTACTTACTAAAATTAATTAATTTAATGCGCTAGAACAGCGGCTCTCAAACTTTCGCGGACCAAGACTTTTAAAAATGAAATTTCTTCGCAAGCCACTTGACTACTAACTAGTACAAAGGCCGAGGAAGAGCTGAATAAAATATCACTTCATTGTTTTAATTTCTTCTTTAATATATTTAATTACGAAATATAGATCTAGCTACAAAATTTAAATAAAACACTTTTTTTTGCACGTCCTATATATAAGGTTCTACTTTAGTCCCCCAAAAGAGGGAATAAAGTAGCACTTTTACTCCCTGAGGGAGTAAAGTGTTTCCATGACAACAACAAGTAAACCACAAAAAAAGTAATCGCGGTACATGTTAGGATTTATTATCCTGAAACTATGTGATTTTGGCGTTTGCAGAGTTCAATTGTCCGAATCACATGTAACGTTCGGAAAAATTTTTACGATTAAGTCCTTTAGGACGTGCAAAAATAGCGTATATACCACTGGACTAAAGTGCCTTTTAATCTCTCATGTGTTTAGTTTCCTCGCTGACGCTCAGAAAATAAACTCACATTCGGGATTAAAAAATACACTTTAGTCCCTGGGTATATAATATACTATTATATAATTGTGAATTACTGAGTTTATTTCTCAGTCCCATAATGCGGCATTTGTCGGAACTATCTCGCATGAGGTAGATGTGGACGTGAAGATTAGAGATATGCGATGTGTTCGATGTAAAGCAATACTTATTGCCCTTACCTTACGTGGGCTGATTATATGAATAGTGGAATAATAAAAAAAAACTATTTCTCAGTCACATAATAAGAGTGTGGTACTTGTCAGAACTATCTCACATGAGCTAGAGGTGGGCGTGAAGATTAGAGATGTGCGATGTGTTCGATGTAAAGAAATACTTATTGCCTTTACCGTAAGTGGGCAGATTGTATGAATAGTGGAATAATAAAAAAATATATTTCTGTCACATAATAAGAGTGCGGTATTTGTCGGAACTATCTCACATGAAGTAGAGATGGGCGTGACGATTAGAGATGCGCGATGTATTCGGTATAAATAAATACCTATTGCCCTTACCTTATGTAAAGTTAATAGAACACAAAATAAACAAATGAAAAAGAATGTTTAGAGGTATTCGCAATTGAAACGTATAATTTTAGAACGATATACTTTTAACAGTATTGCTGCCAATTATTTTTTAGTTATCGGCGTTTATACATGCAAAACTCTGCATGGAATTGTTTCGGCATTTTACTAATTTGTAATTTAACTAAGTAATTTTAATATGCTACGAATTAGAGCAATTTGTAGGTTATTTACCTACATTATGATTTATTTAATCATAATTAATTTTCAAAATAACAACTACATAAATCATATAATTATCGAAATAACAACTAAATCATAAACTTATTCATCCTTTAATTGACTGATTACTAAATCGACCTCTAAACTAGATTTACATGCTTAATTAGCTCCGATACTTTGATCCCAAATTATTTAACAATATAAAAACGCGGAAATCGGCAGAATTTTAATAACAATCGTAATTTTTCTATATAAAACGTTACGCGTGCAGTTAACTAGCGTTACAGAAGTTTTTGCTAATTAATACATATAACAGTTAATTTAATTTTTGCTGTTAATCAAATATAATTAAAATACAATATTTACATTTTTGTTGTTTAACAAGAAATATTAATTTATCCTTCAAAGTACTAGTTATTACTAGTTGATAATAAAATGTAAAAATGGTAAATTATATAAATAATGAACATTAACAGTCACTTACCGATCGCGTATGTTATCCAAATAATCAGCAATGTAATCCACCATGGCTTTGCCAAATTCACGAAAACCCTCTGAATCCATTGTTGCTTTTTAACGAACGCACAGTTGCACACTAAAAATCGATCTAAGACATCTATTTAAGAACACTCCAATAACCAAAAAATTGTTATCATCTGCTGTTTGGAAATCCGGTTTATGACACACTTTTTAGGACTTTTTGTTGATAATTATTATTACTGTTTATAATATATGTAATTTCTTTAGTTTATGTAGTAGAGATAAGCGATAACCCCTATACGTTTGGGAAAAACTTGTGAAACGTATCTATTCGTGCAGATACTTTGCCATTCTATTTACAATAAAAGGGAAACAATAATAATCGTACCATTTATATAGATTGTATAATTAGCAAGAAAAACGAGATGTGTAAACAGTGAATTTCCTAGTAGGATTTGAAAGTAAAGTAGATTTGTCAAATTATGCGATTCTTCTGAAAAACATTCTCAAGGATTTGTTTATTATATAACTAATTGTTTCAGATTTGTTTAAATCTTAACCTTAAAAAATTAAATTTAATGAGATAAAAGGAGGAATAAAAAGTGATTATAATTTATAATTACAGATAATAAAATACTCCACCTTCCGTTCAAGGTAAAAATTGCAAGTTTTTTGGATGCATTTTTATGTAATTTAGTGCACTCTTATGTATTAATTTAATTTTAATAAACAATACAAATAATTTTATTTTATTATTAATATAGTTTGTTTCCTTAATATATAAAAATACTTATTATAGTGCTAGTAGTTTTTTTTATATTTTTTATGTTGAAGTATTTAAATTCGTTAATGTAAATCATCTCGTTATGTAAATCATTTCGCTAATGTAAATTATAATGATCTTAACCTCAATAACTATTTATCATCTGGAAATTGAGTGATCAATGAGCAAAAACTAAATCAATTCTTCCAAGGTTAAATCGTACTAAAGTACTGCATAATCACTTGTGAAAAGAAAAAACTTAAACAATTCAAAATCCACAATAGTCCTTCAGAAAATTTATTATGCGTGGCCGAGTATTTTTTTATATTAAAAACTATTATTATTATACATTCACTAGAAGTTGCATTTCATTATCGTATTCCTTCTGGGTTAGAAAGCGAACGTAGTAATAGCGAACTTCTAATTTATCTTCCGATTCCATCATAAATCGTATAGGAGGAATAGGGATTTGAGAATTATCTGCTATATGAACTGGTATTTCGTGATAACCTGATGAATGTACGTTTTCTATGGTTGATGACTCTGGTAAGGATACATCGGAAGGATGAGTGTCTCCTTGTACAACGATTCTATATTTCACTCTGTTGTTAAAAAGTTTCTGGATATCGTAGGAAGTACGATTCATTGGTTCTTCTACCATCCATTTGTTTATTTGTATACCAGCATTTGTACCTGAATTAATAAAACAAAAAATATCAATAAAATCTTGTACTACTAATAAAATTAACTTCTAGTAACAAAACATACAAATTAAAAGCAAAACTAATTAACCAAGTCTAACAATTATCTTGCATATTAATACCAAATCAAACAATACTTTCTACGACGTCGACTTTGTGCATTTAATTTCAACAACTTTAATTTCAACAAACCCAAAATTTTACATACTGAAAAAATATATAAAAATAGACTAATATTAGAAATGATAGAAATCAAAAAGCATAAAAATTCAATAAATTCTAGAACTGATATAGAAAATCTTAATTCAATATATACTATAACCTAATATAATAAAAAATAATAAAAAATATTGTATTTAAATTAAATTCAACAAAATTGCATAAATATCCGTTCTCTAATACTAAATATTTCAACACCTGCGTATTAAACAAACCAAAAACAAAACAAAACAGCGCCAATTTCCTATTATATTTTTACATTTGATTAAAGAAGTAAAAAGCAAATGAAAATTAAACTAATTTCATCAGAAATCTACATCATCATGGGGTTAATTATTGACAAAAGAAAAAGTTCAAAATTAAACCTGTGTGTTAAACAAAACAAACTCATATTAAAAAAAACAAATGAAGTAATAAAATCAAATTAAATAAATCCAATAGAAAATTAAAAATGGTAAGATATGGAAAGGAAATAAAAACACGTTCACAAATCTAATTGTTTCAATTTATTTTCAGGTTAACTATGTACACAAAAAAATTCATATTTTTATACATATCACGCAATAACAATAAATAAAAACTTTTTGAAAAGCTTCCATTGAGGGGCGAAACGTTAAAATAATTTTATAAATGTTTTACTAAAGGCTGCCAGTCCTCAATAACTAACAAATAATAAATTTATTAATAAAATAACAGCCTACAAAGAATTAAATTTAAAGAAAATTTATTTCAAAATGATATTTCGAAAATAAAGAATTTACCTTTTCTGCTTCCTGAAATGATAATGCAACAGTCTGATAAATAAACATGGTAATTTCTTCTTAATTAATGAACTAATATCGCAAATGCAGGTATGATATAATTACCATAAACTTTAGTTCATCAACCTTGGTTATAATTCCTGCATCGACAACAATATTTTAAAATTCTACAGTTTTAAAATGTGCGATATCTTGTACCTGATGTTAAATGAATTTAAGAGCATTATTGTGAAAGTGATGTTAGTGAAATTTAAAGGATTATAAAACTCTACCGATTTATCAAGGATTAACGGATAAACTGTATAATAGAAGTAAGTTCGATGTTTAAACTTTATTTGTACAATTACTATGAAAACTATTTGTTAATTATACAGCATTTTCTTCTCAATAAGAATCCTTATTAGAACACTATGTTCTTATTATTGCCATTTGGGACAAAAAGATAAATGAGTATTTAAATTATCTCTTATTGAATAATATTGGATCGATCATTAATTGAAGTTATTCAATTATCTAACCTGCTTTAACGTCAATTTAACTAAAGGTGATTAGTTGTTTTTATTAATTTTAATCAATATAATCTGGATCTTTTTTAATTCGGGGGTTCAGACCAGAATTGTAATGACTTCGAATAAATGACGCCCATATTCCTTCTTATTTCAACAAACCTTATTTTTCTTTACAATCTATAAGCTATGGAAATCAGTACCTACGCCTGGGAAATAATTTGTCATTGAGAGATCTTAAGCTGGTGCATTCAAGTACAGTAAGTATCGTTTTTAGTGTGAAGTTAGCAATTTGAGTAAGTATTCAGTATTTTGAATTTTATTGATGTTACAGTGACGTCCATCGTGCGACGTTAGTTTAAGTTAGGGTATTAAGTTTTTATCGTTACAAGTGACAGTCCGTGTGGCTTTTGTATTCAGAGTAGTTTAGAACGTTACAATCATTAATTCAATTTCAAATATCTTTTTATTTTATCATTATAATTGTCAATCTGAATACAGCCCACTTTGTTCGGATATTGAGTTACGAATGTGAGCTTGCCTTTCGAGAATTCGCAGATAAACACTATGTTCTTCTATATCATTATTAGCCTCAGTAGTGTAGTGCCTAGCATGCTAGACTTCCACCTGAGCGGCCCAGTTCGACTCATGGGACCGGCAACTTAGTTAAACCCTGCTTAACTTAGGGATAGTCTATCCTTAAGTTAAGCAGAATTTAGTTGGTGCCAAACCATGCGGGAAACGGGAGCGGTAAAGGGGAGTAAAATTGAATTTTTATGTTATTTGTTGCTGGTCATCATTCGCTATGTTGTGACATAACTGTGAATGGTTGCTTCGATATTTAAGTTGTTAAAAAAAGATAAGATTAAAGATATTCATTTACATTGTTTCTTACGAGAATTCCTACTTTTAGATTTTCTCGAAACAGCACTTTTAAGGTTTATCAAAATTACATTTAACACTTAATATCTTCATATCTAGTACATATTTTGAAAAAATGACTGGAATAAACATTTTCTGTGAACACTACGGTGCTTTAATTTTTATTATAGGTATAATGCACGCAAAGATATTTGTAAAACAATGTAAAGAGTATTGCGTCGCCTTTTTGCTGCTGGTAAAGGGAAAGGGATTTTAGCACGCTAATAATGCTGCGTCTAATAATGAGCTACGTCTCTCCCACTATAAGCAATTAGTATATTGTGTTACAAGTGTAGAAAATAGTCAATTTCTGAGTGCGAAGAAGTCTGACTTCTTATCATGCCGCAATTACACAAACGTGAAATTGACTTTTATACACGTGTTACACACTGTACTTTATCTACGACTACAAAAACGTAATAAAACACCAAAAGCTAGGCTTAGCTATTTAAGTTAATACCAGGGGTTTTGTTGGTGTCTTCTATTTGAATACCTAATGCATTTGAATGTAATTTCAAATACTCAAAACATTTTTAGGTTAACATAACAGACCGATTATTCTAAACTGATGGATTAAAGCCATAAGGAGAAGATATCGTTTCTGAACGTACACGTAGTACGTACAGTTGTGGACGAAAAGTTCTCAACGGTTTATTGCGACTGCGTAATTTCGACATTTCAATTATCATAAGAGATGTCACTTTCATTCGTCCGAAATGTCATAAATGGCATACAAGCCAGATTCATTCGATGTAAATATCAGAAAAATGTGTTAACTTGATAAATTACCGTTGAAAATGTTTCGGCCGCAACTGTACATTACGGCTGAGAGCGAAGTGACCCGGCTAGATGCAAGGACGGCTCGCGATATACGTACGCGATTTACTGTTTTAGCATATACGAAATGTAGCAAATTATAAAAGCCCTCATTATTATTATTGTAATTTAGTATTAATAATGAATAATATTCATAAATATTAACAATTATATAATAATGTTAAAATTAACCAATTTTACGTTAATTTAATAACAATTTTATAATAACTTAATATACTTAGTAATAATAACTTTATATGCTGGTAGTCGTTTCAGTAGCTAAGAGGTAGAGATGTAGCTCGGAAAGCAAGGTTCTATTCTCAGCCGCAGTAATAGTTAATTTTCTTCTATATGGATTTACATTCAAAATATAATTTAATGTAAAACATTAAATTAAACAAAATAAATTAACCTTTGTTTAAGATTTATAACTTTACAGGCAATAATATTTCAAATAATTAGAGATATTGCATGTGCTGACATCTAGGGCATTTTAATAAAACCATTAAAGATGCGAAATCATTTCACATGGTCATTTCTGTTCAGTATAAGAGATTTTGAGCAATGAGTTAATTTCATGGTTACTAGATTTTGTGAAATGTGTTATTTTATTATGTAGTGGTTGTAGATAAAATATATTTTCATATGCGTTTTATACCCACTGCATATCATACAAAGTATCGTATTTATTTATCTTTTCTTTTTTAATTTCATACAACCAAAGATATTGAACAATAAATAAAAACCGTCAAAGGATATCATCTGTGGTTTTACATACTTATACAATTAGTAAGCTATAGCTATATTAAGGCAGTACTTTGTATGTAACCGCAGAAAGTTTGTATGTAATAGGTTAAAGGCAAAATAAAAAAACACATCTTAAATTTAAAATTATTTTTTATTAAAATCATGAAAATAAATAGATACACTTATTTTCATTGATTTTTTATAAAATCACAAAGAGAAATCAAACTCAAATTAAAAATACATATGCAATTATTTATTAATTTTTCTTGTTTGTCATCCTCCAGGGCATTATTAATTATAAAAATTATTTAACCTTTATCCCAAAAGTGTTTTTTCAATATTTTATCGAATATTGTAAATAATTATAAAATGATAACAATAATAATCTAGTACAAAAAATATTTTAAAATGTTGAATTTTAAGTAATATTATTTTATGTACATATATATAATTATTCTACATAAATCTGTTTTTATTTTTTAAATGAAAATAAAAACCTAAAAAATAATTTGCAAATGAATAATAAATATATTTGAACATTTATATAGTAATAGAAAATTGCAAAAAAAAGTTTATTGCTTAAGTATTGTATTTGTTTTAAAAAATTATATTATTTGTTTAGAATATGATTTTAATTCTAATTAATTAATATGTATACGTATTTATAATTATTAAATATGAACTATATTAAATTATACTAATAAATAAAATTCAGTGCAATTAGTTTTCGATTATGTATAAACATTTTTAAATGATGTTTTAAAATAATTATTGAATAGGTTTTGTTTGTTACGTCATGTTTTTTTGTTGACAAAATTAAATTGTCTTGGGACTTGTTAAATGAACCCCATTATGTCTCTGATTTATTTCTTGGTTATTACAATAAATTCTATATTAAGCTGACTCACATACTTAATTCTTATATTATTTAATACAAAGAAAGTATTGTCAAATCATATCTCGCAGTTGTATCGTAGTTGACTCTGACTTTATGGTTTTTGTTTAGAAGGAAAAGAAATACCTGTATCAGCTCTAGAATATTTAACAGATACATCTGTGTCTGTTTAACTTACATTCCGGGCGGTTACAGTTTTATCTTTTGCGGTAGCCGGTACAAAGAGCGTTATATGACAAGCAAACCAAAGCCCGAGGAAGTTTACGTAAAGTCCTTCTTGCGTTTTTAAGTTTTGGCGCTGCTTCTAATATGTTATAGTTCAAGTTAATACATAGGTTAGCAGATATACTTAATTAACAACGAAAGGTATGCCTACGACTTGCTAGCCCGAGGAAAATTCAAATGGTGAAAAATCTGGAAATGTTCTGTTTCCGTTAACGCAATAAGGAGACCAAACAGGTGCACAGTATTCTAATGTAGAGCGTACACAAGAGTGCAGAATACAGACATTTAATGGAGCTCAAAATTGAGAAGTCCTTTGTTTTTCTGAATATAAATCCCAATTTTTGTAGGGCTTTTAAAAAATAACTTATTGTCTATTGAAAGTCAACACCTATGTAGGTCCGATATTGTGCCAATTTGTATAGGCAAGGAACCTACTAGCTATAACTTGTTTTATACAACAAGTTCAGTATGGTGCTTTATGGAAAGCGACGTAGCCATATTTCAGAATAACACTCCTTCGACAACTATGTAGATTAATCAACATCATGAATTAATCCCGCGTTTGTATTACCAAGCAATAATCTACTAGTCACCTTAATCATGTTTAACTTGCATATTTGTGTCAGAGGCACTCAAACTTTATGCAAAATCTTTTAATACAATTATGCATAAAAACTTGTCGGTAGTAGGTTGCAATTAATTTAATTAATAGATATAATTAATATTAATTAGTACATCTACATTATTAATTAAATGCAGTAAAAGAAACAATATCTGCTCTACATAATAAACATCTAATATTTACAACAAAACCATTGTTTGACCGAGACAGAAAACTGTTTTTGTTGTAAATAATAGTAATAAAAGAATAAACGAAAACGGATGCTTCTTATGCTTTCGTAATATTCTCTGAATTGTGGAATAATGCAGCCGAGAATCCAGAGATGCTGATCGAATAGAAGCCCGAGGATGGGCTTCAAAATAAGCCAAAATATTTATTTCAGCCTCTTCTGTCAGGACCCACCGCGTGTTTCTTCTGTTAAATGTTGTTTTTCCAAAATTTATAAAATTGTTTTTTAATCTTCGAAATTTATTCGGGGTCATAGCCGGCAAATGGGGATATTTTTCATTGAAGAGTCGACATGTTCTAGCTACAATTCGGTTACATTCACCAAAACATAAAAACAAATCGAAAATTTGCTCGTTTGTGTAACGAAAACGACGATTAACAATTTCGTTCTGCATTATAGGAGTTATTTGCGTAATAAAGACAAAACTAATACAAAACTGAAAAGTTTTGACGCGAATATTATGATGGTAACCACAGCAACACCGAAAATCGCATAGTCCAAAGGCTACTACGCTCTTTCAAAACAAATTTGAAAAATTTTTTTCAGAAAAGTGCCTATTACTAGAAAACGGTTGGCCGTAGCCATATCGACCATTAAAGAAAAAATCTTCCAAATCAGAATATCTGTCGATTCCTGTAAAAAAAAAACTAGTGCTTCCATTTGAAAAAAATGATTTTTTTGCTTTTCTAATTTTAAAAGTTCAACAATTTTTTACGGTCTTTCTAATCATCGATTTGAACTCAGAGGTTACTGAGCTGATAAAATGTACTTTTTTCTATAAAACACAATTTTTTCCTATTTATTCTAAAGAGCGGTTCGGAAACTACGATTTTTTGAAAAACACTCTGCAAGCAGCTATTTTTACCAAAATAATTGAATATCTTGAAAACCATGGCAACTAGATTGGCACAACCTAGATTGGCAATTAAGCAAATTGAATGGTCGATTCGATGATGATAAAAAAAATGTATGGTTCTATTTAAAATAAGAAAGTTGATGGCAACTTCCGGTATAACCGGAAGTAGAATCTTGATGAAAATATTTTAGCAAGATAGATTGTGCAGAGTTATAGACGCATACCAAATTTCGTTCGTCTCACTTTAGTAGATTCTGAGAAACGTCTAACGACCGCTTTAAAAAAATCACCCTGTATACATACGGAAATTGTACCTTACGAAATGATAAAAATAAAATCAAAAATCGAACTTGTTTAAATTATTCTTGAAACGTCTATTAGTACATATTTCAAAAACATATGACATAAACATAGTGTTGGCAAATTTCCTGCGTTTTATACAAACAATATGAAACTGCTATGAATAAGCAATTTCCATCAGCTATTATTTGTATAATTCGTCTGCTGTTGCCCATTAAGCGCTTATTAATGAAGGAAGTAGACGGCTGCACCACCCTTTCATATTTATAAGCAGGAGTAGCACGAAACTCACCACCGTAGAAAGTGAGAGGGCGCCCCAAGTGAATGTCCCATTCGTCCGTCTCAAATTAAACGTTTTAGAGTTTTTCAAATTAAAAATATAAACATGAAAAAATATAAAATTAAGTAGTGTAGACTAATCTACACAGCGAAAGCTTTAATATAAAAAAGAATCGCTTGGATCAGCCCGGTGGAACTCTCAAACGAACTGGAACAAAAATAAGCCTTATGTTTTAAATATATAGATTATGTCCGGCTATACATATATCTTTTTACTTCACTCCACACTTTTCCATCGGGTTTAGTTTGCAGTTGTATGGTGGCAACCGCAAAATCTTGATATTACTGTTTTACAGTATCCTCAATTATGTATTGATTGATGTATTGATGTAATGATAATTTCCCTGTATGCCTTGACTACTTCTAACAGTTCAGTTTTAGATCATTTTCTTTAAAATATAAATCTTTTGATCCAAGCCACGTTTGTATTTCTTCCTTATTACACAGATTGGTTTCTAATTTTCTGCTATGGTAAGAAGCATTGTCCATTACAACAATTTTTTATCAAATTAGGAATTAACTGACTTTTGAATAATTTTTCAAAAGTAGAACCATCCATTTCAACGTGATAGTCCTGGGTATTTTCCTTCTGCTCCTTGTCTGCTCATAATCGACTTATCTACCAATTCCTTTGATACACTGTGGACTACATTTACCTAGGATTCGTTTAAATACACTATACTATAACCTTCTTCGCGGTATTGACGCATTGAGCGCAGGTAACGATGACGCCAAGAGATTATCTCTTCCTTTTCAATTAATACTGATTTCCTACCGCGCTTTATAAACTCGAAGTCCACATCGCATAACAAATTATAAAGAGTGCCCTTGAACAGCTGAGCAAATTTTCATCAGCCAATATTGAATTTATTGTCGGTGGTGTATTTTTTCGAAATCTTCACTCGATGATGGTATTTAACGTTTCTTAGGCCTTTCTTATGGTTGATATCAGATGACATGTACTCATGTAGCACTTTGTAGACAGTATTTTCAGAAATACCACTTATTTCGGACACTAGGTTTCACTATATTTTTAATGAATCATCAAAACTTAAATAACAAAAGCACAGTAGAAATAATCGCAACTCAAAATGTTGGACAACTATAGATAATAAATGAGAAATTAATAAATTAAATATGCAATAAATGCAAATATGCATATTGCATAGGCAACAATTATGCACTTATTAAAATATTCGTTAAAATATTTGGAAATAACTAGACATATTTCTTACTCTTATTACAGCAGTAATTAAAAATAATTTGTTTAAAGTTTCTTATAAATGTATAAAGAAAAACAAAGTTATTTCGCATAAATAATATGTAATTATCCTTGCGTATTCCATACTGGTAAGGCTGTTAACAATTATCTGATTGGTAAACAATTTCAACACTAAATTTAAAATTTAATATTAAATCTATGTGGCGTGTTACAAGGAGGTAGTTTAACAGATTGTACATATGTTATTAATAAGCTTTTAGTTTTATAGTGTATTATGTATATTATAAACGAATTTTTAAAAATAAATGAATGTGATGTCACGTTTAGCTGTTAGAAGATTTTAAAAAAGAAATTAAAAATCGAAACTGTACGCCAAGAACAGCACTTTTAAATAGTATACTATTGACTAAAAAATACAACTTTAAATTACTTTTATTAACAATGATTTAATTTACACATTGTGTATAGGCTTGGTTTTTATAAGTGAAACCGACTGCATAATATAAATTAGAATGAGCGGCATAAAGTTTTGTTTGGGAACGTCTGATTTTACTTCCAGTAAATTTAGACTGTTGATCGCTTGCGAGAAGTGGCAACGTTGAGCAGAAAAGTACGATAAGATTTACACTTGTCCTATCTTTCCCGTACTGAACTTAGTATATGAAACGCTGTACAGTTTCTAATTAAAATTAATAAACTGCAAACTCCGGTTGAATGAAATAGATATTCATTTATCATTATTAAGAGTCATTGAATTTTGCTTGCACTATTCTACTACTCTGTTAAGATCAGTTTGAATCTCGAAGCATAAAGAGTACAGGGATGGGTATCTTCGCCGCTCGCCCAGTCGGATCAACAGTATCATATTATTTAATAAAATCGTTTAAAAGTAGTATTTTTATCCTGTATTTTTCTGCAAGGATATCAATTGATAGTACAGCTTCGAATGTTAAGTTTGCTCATGTTTGAAATTCCTAGTACACATGAGAGGTTGGTCATCTCTTTTATCTCGTTCCTGCTATTTTTTACTTTATGAACTGTTGTCGATTGAGCTAATTCAGTTAACCTCTAAATTTACGACAATTATTTTATTTTCCTTCTCTCAGCATTACAGTGAACAGATTAACTACTCTAAAGAATACGTACAGTAATATACTAGAAGAGCTAATGATGGAGAGCATCATTTGCTATGATCATATTGCCATGTAAAACTTAGGAACCATGAGGTTCTCAAGTACCTCACTAGCACATAAATTTGGATTATCTGAAAATAATTACAAGCTGCTATACAGTTTTCCTTTTGGAATGGCCGCTGGGGCTTGTAGAGCAACTTACCGCTGCTAGAATGATATAGTTTTAAATCGCAGCATTCCCAAACAAACGAAGCAGAGTACTACTGGTTATACACATGAGATATTTTTATTTGCATACTTATTTGTCTTAATTTCGTATTTGATTGATTCAGTGTAAAAGAATACTCTCGTTATTATCAATTCGCGTAAAATAATTAAAGCAATTACAAAAATTTAATAATTTTATGTTTCTAGAGGAAGTGCTTAAAGGAAAGTATGTAAACAATGATGATCAATAGTAGCTGCTAAGATCCGCGCTTCGAATGTTAGAATTACAAATTAAAGTTTATACACTTATCGATTAAAAGTATCTACCGCTTACCCGCTCTAATAAGCTCTCATTCATCTTAAGCATATTGTATAGCTTTATTGACGGTAAAACTACTTTCTAAACAAATACCTCCGACTTACCCACCCACCCTCAGACTACTCCCAGACATAGCCCTTACTCCCTAACTTGAAGTAATATCGTAAATTGCTAGCCTCAGCTACCATTATAAGCTGTCAACTCTATAATAAGACTCGATTGTGATAATTTCTTGTTCCGACAAACAATTCAAAAACATGCGTTCTCTTAGGACGGCGACGTAAACTGGTGGATCTCATGGCAATAGTACCTTAAAAACGTCAACTGAGAGCGAGGCCCTTATGTAGAGTGGTTCTAGGTTCCTCTAATAGGGCTTGCATATGATCACAGCAATAAGCACAAAGTAATGTAAGTATTCAAGCAGAAGAAGTGCAAAGGAAGTATATAAGTAAGATTTCATACCCAAGTAATTTCTCCAAAATGGAAGATCTCCTTCATCAACTATCTTTATCATCAATTTCTTGACAGAATCCCAAAGAAAAGCGTTACGACAAGGAACACTAATCCGCAATGTTCTAGGACAATATGTTTTGTAATCATCGGAGCCTCTACATGAACACCTAAACGATTTATACTGCTCTGGTAACTCAACTGTCAGTGGAATGTCCATTTTTAAGTGAATTTCAGGAATGGTATCTACCTTTATTGTAAAATCTCCCACTTCCGAATTCTTAAATATTATCCAACATCTTCTCGTTTTGGTAGTGGTACAACAAATAGTTATATCGACGATTCCTATACCCTTTTCATTAAATAATATTCGGGTTGCGTGTGAAATAATTCTTTTAGGCACCTTACGACGCGTTTCTTCACCCCAGGACGTTATCACGCAGGTTCTAATGTCGTCTGGCTCTGCGGTTGCGAAATGTACATCGTAGAAGCACGGTCCATCGTAAGGACTTTTAATTTGTAAACTTATATCTACCAAATCGTATAATGGTGCTGGTATAACAATAGTAGTTGTAGAATAAGAAGGAATTGGTTCTCCTACTAAATTGAAAGCCATACTTTTTGCATATATGTGCTTAGGGGTTTCACCATTTAAAATCATGGTAACATCTTCAAGGGCAACATTTCTTGCTTCATATTTTACATTAATCTTAGTTTTCTGATGTGGTGGTATACTCACAGTTGTGTTAGAAACACTGAAAAATCTTCTTTCGTTTCCCACAAATATAATATTATAAGTTTCAAAATAATCGCTTTTATTTTCTACTATTACAGTCTCAATGCAGGATTGACTTAAACCTGTTTTGAAGTACAACGTAGTTTCAGGATAAAAATATGGAAGAATTTCGTATAAGTAATTTACTAGCATAAGCATCTGCAAAGCATTTGGGTTCACAACATGCTTTGGATTTAGCAAGAAACTTAATTTAATGACATTCCAGCTTTTCAGCAGTTTGGAGACATTATGGAAAGCCTGTTCTGGAGAAGATGGATTTAGATAGATATCCGTTAAATGCGGTATAAGATATGGACAATGCACACACGTTATTGCTATCAAAACTAATCCATCAGACAAGTCATGATCAAAATATTGTATCGTTCTAGGTTCAGGGCAGTCTTCCCTAGGATTTAAACCTTCTGGACCCCATAGGATTGTTCGGTACTTATTAAAATTATATTGTAGCCAATGCAACAATATATTTTCGGATTCACTATATATATGGGGTGAACGTGGAACCGTTAGCGATAAATCACGCCAAAAATCTAATCTGTCTGCTGCTTTGTAATCCGCTATTGTTTCATAGAATTTATTAACATTTAACTTTTTGGATGGTAATGGTGCATTCGAAACTGCACTCGTTAACGAAGATAAACGTTTCTTAGAATTATTTTTATTATTATTCTTATTATTATTCTTAGTATCACGTTCTAACGGACAAGATTGGCTTAAAACCCATGTTTCACTATCATTGCTGCTTATACTTGACGGACTGGAATTTGTACTTATTCGAGATTCATTTGTTCCAATTTCCGTTGATTCCAATGATATTCTAATACGAAACAACACAAAGACTTTATATGTTTGTAAAAGAATATCCAACCATGATTGCTTGCTTAGGTAATAAAATGTTTGCTCGTCCAAAATTTCAGAATTGTATGTTTCATTGTATTCTGGCCGGTGTGGTAGAATGGATTTCATAAAGATTTCGTAATCGTCATAAGTCAAAAGGTACTCTGGAAGAACATGTGGAAGATAGGCCCCTTGTTTAATAAGGAAACATTTGGCACTTGAATAAACGTTGTACATGTAGTTTATTCGGTGTATAGACTCTCCCGGTATTTTTCTGAAATTGGAAATATTACAAATATTACTTAAAATATAAATTTTTACATATTTTGGCTTTGCTTGTTAAGCGTGGTCGCAGGCAAATTGTGCAAATGCGACCCTCTAAGTCTAAGTCTCTAAGTACCAGCTTACTTATACAACCTATTGTCATGATATTTGACATGCAATTAGGAATTATACAGCCCTATTCAAAAAGATGTTAGTTGGCATAACCTCAAGGGGAAAAATATTTTAATTAATAATTTTTTAATAAAGCCAAGGAAAAAGTTTTAATTTAATAAACATGCACTCTAGAACTCACTAGGCAGTAATAGGATAAATCTTAAAGTTGATTTTTCTTACAATCTTGGTAAATTCTCATTGTCAGCTAACGATGTGGTATCGTTACTTATGTATGTATGCACATAAAAAATTAATTTGAAGCCATTTCAAGGCATGTTTTGACCTAAAACAAATAAGGTGCATGGTAGTGATGATGTATGCAAATATTTGCTATCCCACCTGCATTATTAATGTGAAGAAATTATGTTTCAACTGAACGAGATAGTGAAATCGTTAAAATCTTCTTCTAAGGTTGGATTAAATAGCTTGTGGCTAAAATGTTTCATTGAGTTGTCAAGCAGTTCCTTGGACACTATTTTGAAATAAATATAAATCTTGGGTTTGTTTTTTTACAGAAGATATCATCAAAATAAATGCTAAATTCTGCGTTTGACATGACAATCTGAAATAAAGTAATTTAACTGTTATTGCATAGTCTGGATATCAAAAAATAAGTGAATAATGTTCAATAGGATGTAAGGTCGGATTGCATTTTATTTTCGACTTTCCAGGTGAACAGACAGATTAGGTTATAGTTACTATTAGAAATAACTAACGTTATTTCTAGCACCTGCTATCCCTAGGAGTCCACTGACATTGACCAAAGCGATTACAAAGTCAAGAACTTGATAAAATATCAATATTATATGAAAAATGCACATGGAACTGCTGTAATAAAGCATGATTTAAAAGCAGTAATTAAGCTGTAATTAAGCAGTTTTGATTTTTTAAAAAGGGAATAAAAGGCGCAAAACAGAAAAATAGTTATTACTATGTGTCAAGTTATAACAAGGTTATGAAAGCTTTCTGTTCTGTTTAGGGCAAATTGGTGTAAGAGCGTTGATGCTAGTATTCTGTAGTATTGGTACTTAGACTTACGCCTTTCAGCTTCCCTCCATCCATACAATTGCACCTAGAAATTAACGTAGTAGACTTTCACAGAAACCGTCATCTGCTATGAGTATGAGCATCGGGCATTAGGCATATACCTAGTCCAGTCAATTTAGAACAAATTTTCATGAATAGCGGAAAGTTAAAGGAAGTCCGTGAATTTTTTATAGACCTTCCTGGAGGACTGTTAAATAACCCCCTAAAAGTCACCGTCTGTAGGTGGCGAGCTCGAGGAGATAATGAGGGCAAACCACGCCCCTTAACGGGTTTTATCGCTTTTCTCGGAAACTATTAGGTTTATTGAGATGAAGGAGGTTAGGTAAATTAAAGTTTATTTAAATCCCTACCAGAAATGTCCAAATATTTTTTCGTACCTCGCCTTCTTTTTGTGTTATCGGAGAAAGAAGATATGTCATGCATAAATGAGCAATTTGCTCCAGTAAATTTACTCCAGGAACTTTTGGACGTAACTTTTTGTGGTCTCATATTCGTCATGAAATAGGTAAGAAGTATTAGTTGAGAGCCGGACGCGATCGTGGTCCAGTCGTATTTTACCTTAGCACTCTTCAGCAAAATCCATCAGGCGATATTATCGTTATCCTTGGTGCCAGTCCGATGAAAGTCTCGTATTGGCAAATTACTTCTTAGGAGAGTACACTGTGCTAGTCAATTTTTGTATCCAACCCAATACGTACAGGGTGTTTCGCTTAATTAGAAATCCTTAGAAATATTTATGTATGAAATAAATAAAGATTAGCCAGTCTCGGTGGATTAGTGGTTTGCATGTTTGCTTCATAATCCAAAGATCGCAGGTTCGATCCCCGGCTGAGCTGGTAATTTTTCATAGCGGAGAAAAATTTAAAACATGCCTTCTTTTCGGAGAGGAAGTAAAACTGTAGGTCCCGTGTCAATGCGATGTTTGGCACGATAAAGATCCCTACTGGGGGTGGAATTCCCCCAGATTCGGCTAAATTCTAGTAGGGTCGGCCAAATGATCATAGCAATCGGTGCCATGAGGTACAACGGATGCTCCGCCATCCTGATTCCTCGCCCAAACACAAACAAACAAATAAAGATTATTAAAAGTTTCACAGTTTTATTAAAATACAACCTGACAATATTGTTTCGACAGCTATGCTGTCATTATCAAAGGTAATATAATTATAAACAAACTCGTCGCTAAGGTAGATACAAAATAGGTAACTAGATAAAATAATAATAATAATCATAATTAAATATCTAATACTTCCAGTAACGGAGAATTACTGAACTCAAGTTGTTCATTCATTAAAGGTACCCTGAGTTTGTGTTTGTATATCTCTAAGGCTTCTAAAATGTCTAATTTGCTTTTGTTATTACAAAAATGTAGGAATTTAATATTATTTTGAGGAGTCATTGTGTGATTTTGTTCTAAAAGGTGTTTGGCGTAATTTGATTTTTCAGGATGTTTTTTTTTATAATGACGTACGTGTTCTTTATATCTTATTGCAAAATTTCGAAGTGTTTGTCCAATATATACCGAACTACAAAAAGAACAATTTAAACGGTAAATGCCCGATTTCATGATATCATGTGTTCTGTCTTTAGCATGAAATAAAAATGAAAAAGTGTTAGTGTTGGTTTTAAATGTTATTTTATAATTGTTGGTTTTTCTTAGTATATGTGCAATGTTTTCTGATATTTTGCGAAAATATGGTATAGATATGTAATTTGTGTCTTCTGTTTGATTGTCAATGGGATATATTCTTTTGATAGCTAACCTATAATCTTTTTGTTTAATTAAAGTGTCAATCATGTTCGGATTATAATGATTTGCATGTGCTAGTTGTTTAATGGTTGATATCTCTTTGCTAAAATCTGATTTTGTTAGTGGAATAGTTAAAGCTCTGTGTACTAATGATCTGTAGGCTGCTATTTTATGTGTATTATGGTGACAAGATTCATTTGGTATTGTTATGTCTGTTTGTGTTGGTTTTCTGTATATGGAAAATTCAAATAGATTGTCTGCGTTAATCTTGATATTTAAGTCTAGAAAGTTTATAGCCCTGTTTTGTTCTGTTTCTAGTGTAAATTTTATATTAGGTTGGATACTGTTTATAAGAATTAAAAATTCATTGATAACCTCAAAAAAACTGTCAAAACAAGCTAAAATGTCATCAACATAACGAAACCAGAAGATAATGTGTTTAGAGAGGTTTAATTCAAATATTCGATCTTCAAACTTGTCCATAAATATGTTAGCTAATAGAGGACTTAGAGAATTACCCATAGGTAAACCATCCTTTTGTAAATAAATTATGTTATTAAAAGTGAAATAATTTTGACTTATACAAAGGTCAAATAATTGAATTAACTCTAACCTTTTAACTAATTCTATATTACTATTGATCAAGAAACTATCTAATAAAGGAATACATTCTTGTGGGGGTATTCTGGAGAACATGTTGCAAATATCAAAACTAACAAGTTTTGAATGTGGTGGAAGATGTATGTTTTGCAGCTTATCTACTAATTCTAATGAATTTCTAACAGGGTATTTCGATTTGTAACCTATCGTGTTAATAATCTGGTTCAGTTTTTTGGATAAAATGTGATTAGGTGCATTGATGTATGATACAATTGGTCTTATTGGCATATTCCGTTTGTGGGTTTTTACTAATCCATATAGTTTAGGTATTTGTGGGTTTTTATTAATGATTTGTTGCTTTTCTAATTCTGAAAAGCAGATATTGCAGTTTTCTAAACTTTGTTTTATTTCTTTTTGGAATTTTGTGGTTGGGTTTTTGTTTAAAGTTTCTAAATTTTCCTTATTAATAAATTCATTAACTTTTTGTATGTAAATATCTTTTGAAAGAATTACCAAAGTGTTACCCTTATCTGCTTTAACAGAAATTAGATTGTTCTCTGTGATTTTCTGTTTTATAGATTGAAGAAGTGATATGTTAGATGTGTTGTACATTTTGTCCTGTTTCAAAGACATCTCTTTTAACAAATTCGAAATTTGGAATTTTGCATAGTTATTATGATCTTTCATAAGTATAGTTTCGCATTCAACGGCCAAAATTTCTTTAATTTTGTTGGTAAATTTTGGAAAAGGACAAAATATGAAACCTTTGTTAAGAAATTGTGTTTCTCTGTCATTGAATGTTATATTCGACAAGTTTATGAAACGAGGATAAAAGTTTGCAGTGTTCTGACAATTAAGGTTATTTTGTAGTGTACGTTTTTGTTGTACAAGTCGATAAAGTTTATTTTTCTGTGTGGTGTATTTTTTGAATATAATGTGACTGACGGTTTCTCTAATGTCAAAATCTAATTCAAATATGTCAAATTGACAATATCAACACAAACAGACATAACAATACCAAATGAATCTTGTCACCATAATACACATAAAATAGCAGCCTACAGATCATTAGTACACAGAGCTTTAACTATTCCACTAACAAAATCAGAATTTAGCAAAGAGATATCAACCATTAAACAACTAGCACATGCAAATCATTATAATCCGAACATGATTGACACTTTAATTAAACAAAAAGATTATAGGTTAGCTATCAAAAGAATATATCCCATTGACAATCAAAGAGAAGACACAAATTACATATCTATACCATATTTTGGCAAAATATCAGAAAAAATTGCACATATACTAAGAAAAACCAACAATTATAAAATAACATTTAAAACCAACAATAACACTTTTTCATTTTTATTTCATGCTAAAGACAGAACACATGATATCATGAAATCGGGCATTTACCGTTTAAATTGTTCTTTTTGTAGTTCGGTATATATTGGACAAACACTTCGAAATTTTGACATAAGATATAAAGATCACGTACGTCATTACAAAAATAAACATCCTGAAAAATCTAATTCCGCCAAACACCTTTTAGAACAAAATCACACAATGACTCCTCAAAATAATATTAAATTCCTACATTTTTGTAATAACAAAAGCAAATTAGACATTTTAGAAGCCTTTGAGATATACAAACACAAACTCAGGGTACCTTTAATGAATGAACAACTTGAGCTCAGTAATTCTCCGTTACTGGAAGTATTAGATATTTAATTATGATTATTATTATTATTTTATCTAGTTACCTATTTTGTATCTACCTTAGCGACGAGTTTGTTTATATTTATATTATATTTTATTATATTACCTTTGATAATGATAGCATAGCTGTCGAAACAATATTGTCAGGTTGTATTTTAATAAAACTGTGAAACTTTTAATAATCTTTATTTATTTATTTTGATTATGGAGTTCCACAAAATAAGGCTGGAAACAATAAAGAAGATTTATGTAAGTGCAATTGTATTGTAAACTAGCAACCAAGATACTAACGCAGAATGTTTTTTATCTTAAAACGACTGTGAACAGATAATTATAAAGATTTTGCTTCATATTTAGCATGCATGCAACGTACTGTATCAATATTAAATTGTAAACGTGGACAATACCAAGATCTTAGAAATAAAGGAAATTAGAAGGATTTCTAAAAAGCGACACACCTTGTACGTATTGGGTTGGATACAAAAATTGACTAGCACAGTGTACTCTCCTAAGAATTAATTTGCCAATACGAAACTTTCATCGGACTGGCACCAAGGATAACGATAATATAGCCTGATGGATTTTGCCGAAGAGATGCTAAGGTAAAATACGACTGGACCACGATCGCGTCCGGCTCTCAACGAATGCTTTTTACCTATTTCATGACGAATATGAGACCACAAAAAGTTACGTCCGAAAGTTCCTTGAGTAAATTTACTGGAGCAAATTGCTCATTTATGTATGACATATCTTCTTTCTCCGATAACACAAAAAGAAGGCGAGGTACGAAAAAATATTTGGACATTTCTGGTAGGGATTTAAATAAACTTTAATTTACCTAACCTCCTTCATCTCGATAAACCTAATAGTTTCCGAGAAAAACGACAAAAACCGTTAGGGGGCGTGGTTTACCCTCATTATCTCTTCGAGCTCGCCACCTACAGATGGTGACTTTTAGGGGGTTATTTAACAGCCCTCCAGGAAGGCTTTTGCAAAAATTCACGGACTTTCCTCAACTTTTCGCAATTTTTTCTAATTTGACTGGACTAATAGTGTAATTGAAAGGATTAGGAGTAGAAATGAAACGAATGAAACGGAGATTGTATAATTTGGTGGAGTATGTTTATTGAAATATGTTTCTTGCGATTTTCTGGTTTGTGGTTCTCGTTTTGACTGTGCCATTCGGAGACTTTTGTTTCTGCCACAAGAGGATTATATAAAAACCTTCATATCTGCTATATATAAACTATAGTTTACTTTGTATCAAAAGCACACTTTAATTCAAAACTGCATTTAATATTACTAACCCACGCTAACTAATATTATTTTGTTTCTTGAACTAACTCAAGTCCATTCGACTTCTATTATTCTACTGTATACTTCAGGATCTGAAAACTAATTAGATGACTTCTGAAAACCCACATTGAAACACTCTGAGTTCTGACATTTAAGCATTACTGAATATAAACTATAAACAAGGCATCGAGTAATAGCTAAACTGTATTTTAGTCTTACCTTATGGGTATGTAATTAGCTACTCGTGATCCAACCAAATTCATTAATATCTCAACATATTTCAAAACAATTATATCCTGTTTTAGTGATTGCCTCGGAACAGGCCTTCCCAACTTTTCATGTTCTGTTGGCAAGGTTGCAATACCTTCAGGTATTTTATAATAGCATTTGCAATAAAAACATTGATGAAAGAGCCACTCTTCTACTGCTAGCACAGTGCTATTCATATGTTTCGCATGATCAGTGTGCTGATGATCAAAAGGAAATATAGGAAAAGTACTTTGATAATTAACATCAAGTTCTTCTAATATATTCATCGCTGAAGGGACACTCGATACTGTATCAAAAAATAACATGGAAAGGTCATGTGATCTCCCGTACTTTGGGGCCTCCTACAAATTCACATTTTGTTATTTAATAGAAATATAAACAAAAATAAATAATCTGTGCATACCTTGAAATTGGCTAATGCAAATGAAGATCGGGCTGCTGTAGTGTTCAGTGCCTGCGAATATAATATCGTTGAATAAACTCTCACATATGCATGAGTTGTAACAACACAATTTTCTGAACAACCTTTAACAGTAACAGAGCATTCTGCACCACAGGTGCAAGTGAATTTAACTAGTATTTCAAATTGTTTTGCTTGCGTTAAAGAGCATTTTATGAGTATAAGCAACTTCTTATAAATATCTTTTTCATCGGTGTAGATTGGTTCTTCTGAGATAGAGATGTTTACTTCAGAAATACTTGAATCTATCAACAGTTTACATTGTTTTGAATGATACTCATTCTTAAGAAATACACTGCACTCTGATTCACACCTTAATGGAACTGGCTCTAAACATACAATTCTCTGCGTCGGTGTAATTGTTGGTGGTGGAAACCATCCCGTAAATGACATATAATTGAAAATGCTCCCTTGTAAATAGTTTCTAACATAAACAGGTAATTTAATATAATAACTTCCAGGACAGCTAGGGTTAAATGTAGCTTTTAAAATAAGTTCTTCATCTGGTGCCAAACTACACACCATGGAATAAGACAATATCTTTATCTCACTTCCCCCTACATGCTCTAGAGAAAATGGGAAACTAATTTCGTCTGTTCTAATACAAAAGTTGCAAATGTCTTTAGAGAGGTTTGAGATCCTTATCTCATGTTCTGTTTCTGAATTGAAATACTCATAAGGACAGTATTTGAAATGCAAATGTAATTTCGAGAATCTCAACAGATATCCTCCAACTCCACTACTAACTGTCACTAGTGGTAACAATTTCGGCATCGTTATGTATTTCACATTCTTTTCTTCCTTGAAAAGTTTTTCATGCGAAGCAGTGAAAGTAATGGGTTTTCTAGTTTCCGGCATATTTAAAAACACGGGCCCTAAGAGATCGTTGATAATCATCGGTAAATAGAAACAATACGTAGCGGCGCCCATTGGGTTGAAATGTATATACAGTTCCTTCTCTTCATGGGGCTCCAATTCTATCTTGCCGATAGATGCCAATCTGATATCAAAATCTTGGGTATCTAAAATAGTATATTCAATGTAGTCGTTTAAACGAAACTCTACTGTAGCTTTTGCATCACTTTTATTTAGAACAACGAAAAACTGTCTTTCAAAAGAGTTTGGTGCAATTTTTCTTAACTGCACTGTTTCTGGTGCAATTACAATGTTTGGGTAAATAACGTTTCCGGATATTTTAAATCTCATTATCTTTATCCTTTGAACTTCAATATCGACGTCACAGTTGAAAGCAATACATACTGGGATTTTTACATTAATAGTAAAAATCTGCTCTGAGTAACCTTCAAAAACACCTTCAGTAGGCGTTATCGAGATTCCTCTCATAGGCTCTGGATTTAAAACAGCAAAAGTAACTGGTTCGAATCCCAGATTTTTAAGGACAATGGTGGAACGTGATGGTAAATTTAATGGTATATCATCAAATTTTATCACGGAATTCTTAAAAGCAACATTTGGTTGTATCAAGTTTGCAGTAACATTTAAAGTTTGATTGCGGCCATATTCTGAGCACAGGGTAACTTCCATAGCCGACGGAGTTGCATGATTAGGTATATAACTTGCTAAACATGTAAGATGGCGATGAGCAGGAATCACTGCAGTTACAGGTTCAAATAGAAAAGAAGAATCCGGAACTTGCCAGCTAAAGGACACTGAAACATTCAGTGGATTGTAGACATCAAGATATATAAATGGGCATTGGTTCGATTCAAAGATAACGTCTTCACGATCAAATTTTACTCGTTTTGGAACAACATCTATATTCATCGCAACCGTAAATGTGTGATTATCATTTACTATAAAGTCCATTACAACGTTGTGACGACCTACTGTTGAATCGGAATTGTAATTGAATTTTATGGGAACTTCTTTGAAGGGTTTTACTATCCGATGTTCACCATCCGGAAAATCTATTATGGGTTTGCGTGATTTTGCAAAGAATCGAATTGAAAAGTTGTTTTCATTTCTGACCGTTATCTGTCTTGTTAAAGTGCTGTTGGGTGCTACCTAAAAATATTAATTTATAGTTAGTATTTAATGTTGCTTAAATTGTAGTTGTCATAAAAAGTGGTATACAGTATTAGTAAAACTTTGGGCTTGTATTTCCATGTGAGAGCAAAAAAAGAATGGCGAATAGCAATACATCTGAGAAGGAGAGATAACATTATATGTGCCAAGTTTTACATAACAGCATGACAAACGTCAACTAGCTTTAATAGTAATTTATTTTATTTTGACATGATAATCGTCTTTATTGGCACTCAATTGCGGGCGTAATTTGGCTTTTTTAGCCCGAGGGCGTATAAAGTTGCTAAGATACAAAGAAAACGTTTCTATAGAGTTCTAACAATTTTAATAAATAATTATAACTATTACATTGTTTCAAAATGAAATGTGCAATTGCTTGCAATTATCCTTTCCATGAAGCAAAATAAAATAAAACGTTGTATGTACCACGGGCATAATCAAGATAATGGCCCTCGAGAAATTAAAAGCCCTCCTTCGTCGGGCTTTAAACATTCTCTCATGCCATAATCTAATAGATTATGCCCTTAATACATAAATAACTATTATGCACATATGCATTATAATTAGGCTATTATTGCTAGACTCGTCTAAACATAACCGTCTCTTTATGGCCCAAGAGCCTCTTTATGATCCGACGGGCAATAAAGAAATGTCAATTAAATGTCAGAGCTGTATTTGTAGAACTTGATTGGTTTTTAATATAATTTGTAAACTTATCACCAATGAAAATAGTCTAAAATTAAGTATTTTGGAATTGTAACTATAGTAACGTACTTCGTATAAGCACATAAGTATACGCACAGCCGCTTGATGTACCTACGTACTCATTTAATTAGATTTTTTACACAATAATAGATTTGAGATAAAAACTCAATCTGTGCATAAAATAGTGTATGTATTTCGGGCATAACTTGCTTTTATAGCCCTACAGCCTTTTACTAGCCCTCGGCTAGCGCCTCGGGCTAGAAATAACGCTTCTGGCCATAAAAGCTTCTTTATGCCCTTAATACCTAAATAACTATTACGTCCTGGAAATGGACTTTTTATGTTACGGACAAGGCAACGAAGGAGCCGAGTCCGGAACATCGAAACGAGACTGTAAGACCATTTCCAGGACGTATGACATAATGCGTTCTATTTCATACTGCAATTATTGGAGTTTTGGTTTAATTTAAAAAAAATTATATAAAATAAATTTCCGAATGCAAAATATGGACATCTATGAAGAACGAGTGTGCATGGTAACTGATTACGTACTAAAACATTGTCCAGTTGATTGATTGTATTTGCGTCCGGTAAAATTTTTTAGTCATACTCGACTGTAAAAATTTTTACAGTCATACTAGACCGTAAAATAGCATGTTCTGGACTAAAAAGTTTGACGTAAAACTGACAAATTGACACAGTATGAAATAAAATTATTACAGTCACCCTAGATTGTAAAATCGCATTTTCCGTACTGAAACGTTTGACGTAAAACTGACAAATGTGACACAGTATGAAATAAATAATTTTTTCATTTACTGAAGCAGTACAGCAGAATACGTAAGATATTATGAATGTTTTAAATAAATAGATATGTTGCAATGGTATTGATGATAAAGAGCCCGTAATAATTTTTATTTCCCCCTTCTCTGTAAATGTCACTTTACAGGCCTTTATGTAACTAAGTAAATGAGTAATTACAGCCACAGCCCTGTAAAACTTTACGGGCTCCTAAAAGAGACCTGTAGGATTTTACAATGATCACAACAAAAAGCTATGGCAACTAATGTGTTGCTTAACCACAACACCATGGCAACGCATAGCTATAAATTCTGCTACCGCCTTTGATTCCAAAATGCCTTTTTATAAAAAATATATAATTCATAAAAAATGCTGGTGAAGGTGGAAATAAAAGTTTGTACGCCACACGCTTTGCAATTAATCGTTACTGGGCTCGCTAGATTATGGAAGCTCGCTCCTTCGTCGCTCGCCCGTATAGATTAATTTACAAAACTTGACACGTCAATAACTATTACAAGGGTCGTTTTTTTTTCAACCTCCGATAGGCTATAAATAAAAGACAAATGTATATAGAAAAACCATTTTATTACTAAAAGTTCAGTATACTTATGGTTACTTTTCGACATACTCGCCATAAAGATTGAGGCATTTGTCGTATCTGTGGACAAGCTTTCCAACACCGTCTTTATACAATGTTGCCGCCAACGCATTTAAATGAGTCTTGAAGTTATCTTGAAGATTCTCGGTAGTTTATTGTGAAATTTTACGGCGAAACTTTGCGGGGAGACGTTCAAAACAAGAAAAGAGGAATGCTGACTTCTGGAATTTGTTCTGATCCATGACAAGTCCGTCCACACAGTACTGTTGCAATACTAACGGCTCCTTGAGCAATTTCAATGGGACATTTTCGATCACCCGACATATAGACGCGACCTAGCACCGATTGACTTTCATCTTTTCTCTGTACTGAAGACGTGACTAGGAGGACAGTATTTAGACAGTAGGACAGTACCAAACTACCGAGGATCTTCAAGACAACGTCAAGACTCATTTAAATGCGTTGGCGGCAACATTTTATGAAGACAGTATTGGAAAGCTTGTTCACAGATACAACAAATGCCTCAATCTTTATGGTGACTATGTCGAAAAGTAACCATAAGTATACAGAACTTTTAGTAATAAAATGACTTTTTTATATACATTTGTCTTTTATTTACAACCTATCGGAGGTTGAAAAAAAAACGACCCTCGTATTTCCACTTTCTATGTAAATGACTCTTTACAGGCATTTATGGTAACTAAGTAAATGAGTAGTTACAATTACAGCCCTGTAAAACTTTACGGGCTCCTAAAAGAAATCTGTAAAATTCTACGTTGCTCATCAACAAAAAACTATGGAAACTACCTGCTTGTATGCTTAGGTGGTATGGTTATGGTATGCTTAACCACAACACCATGACAACACCTAGCTACAAATTGTGCTACCGCCTTTGATTGCAAAATGTCTTTTTATAAAAAATATACAATTCATAAAAAACGCTGGTGAAAGTGGAAATAAAACTTTGTACGCGACGTTCTTTGCAATTAATCTTTACTAGGCTCACTGGATTATGGAGGCTCGCTGCTTCGTCGATCGCCCCACAAACTTTCCAGCTCACCCGTAAAGATTAATTTAGAAAGCTTGGCACGTAAATAGCTAGTATGTATGCATATTATTCGTTGTTTATACCTGCAGTACGAACTGTATAAACAACTCCATAACAACCAGGGCATTATAAGCGGGCGTTATCATCTATAACGCCCGCTCATCGTTTACTTTTGCAATCGAAGTCAGCGTTACGCTAAATAGTAATTTGAATAATTAGGCTAAAAATATGTTTGCGTACGGGTGTGTTGCAACACATCAAAAAACGATTATTTGCAACGTAGTTTCTGAACGCGTGATCCACGAATTCTTTTGTGCCGACTTCTACAGAAATTTCTTAGATGTAATTAACTTATTCTTTAGATGAATTTAGTGCTATTAGGATGTTTTTTGTTTTCATGTTGGAAACAACATCAAAAACATTTGAATTGAAATTGTGATATCTATGTTTGATATTTGTAAATTTAGTAAAAGTTATTACCATCCCACAAACATAAATGCTTCTAACTTTATAAATATATACGCAACGTCCTTGGCAACGCCAACAATAAATTATAAATTAAAACTAATTTTCTACTTGTACAATATATTCTTGTAAAAAATAAAACCTTGTATGCCCCACGAGCGTGACTATCTAGTAACGCTCGTGGTGCATACGAGGGATGGAAGTCGGCTGATGGGCGTTATCATCTGATAATGCCCATCGGCCGACTTCCATCCCTCGGGCCCTTCATCATCCTAACACCCTTGGTACATAAATAACTATTTTCTATTTTTTGTCTGTAATAAAGCTGTTAAAGCACTCAAAACAGTACGTTAATAGCTCCTTTGCGTGCTTTAAGAACCCAACTTTTTTTAAAGTTGGTAGCATTGAAAAAAATTAAAAAAACAGAAAATTGACCAAACTTCAGTTTAAAAATTTTAATTTTCAAATGTCACATCAGTGTTGTCAACTACCACAAAATTCCTTAAATTTTAAAATGGCGATTTTTTTTTAATTTAAAAAGAGAATAAAAGGCGAAAAATAGAAAAAATAGCATAAAAACTCGTTTCATAAGTTTTTATTGCCTTATAATGACTTATAATGGCAAGTATGCGATAAATATTTATCTTTCTAAATGTATTACTATTCGCTATTTTTCCTTTGCTAACACATAAAAACTAAACCCAAAGTAAATTTTTACCAACACTGTATATACTAATACCATTATTATCAATTTTTAGAACGAAGTGTTTACAGTTTTTCAACAAATCGGAGTAACAATGGAATTGATAACATCTTATCTATTTCGGAGTGTGTACTTTCTTAAAGGTTGGACGCGCTAGGTAGGGTAAGAAGGTAAGAAGATTGATTTGCATTAACCTGAACCCGTGTGTTTCTGGATCTTGCTATTTTTATTTTTTTATGGCGTTCTGTGCTCGCCATCTTTGTAGCTTTGCGAAATCTACGGATTTTCGTCGAGTTTTCTTAAAAGCAGTTTTCTTAAACTCAGCAGTATGCAGTATTGGTTTCATGAGATAAGATGTTTTTTGTTTATTCCTCCGAGATATTTCTCCCCCCAAATCCACTTTGCGTTAGATTTTTAATTTTTTCTTTTTTTCTAATAGTTAATACTAATTAATTAACAGTGTATGTAGTCTTTACGTTTTTTAACACTTTTGCTGCAGATATTGTTTTTGCAAATTTATAAACAATTGGCGTTACTATCAATCTGGTTTACAACAAACTGTTAACAAACTAAAACATAGAAATCTCAAAAAATCAAACGAAAAACATATTCGCTGATACCTGTACTCGATGGAACACACTTTGCCTCGTTTAAAAACAAAATAACTTTAATTTCTTTAAGAAAACATTACAAAAATTTATATCAAGATTTCACAGATCGGTAAAGATAGCGGATACGATGACGAGACCTTCAAAACTGGAAATAAGACGAATTCAGCGTGTTGAAACAATCTCTATAGGTCGAGTGTTGCGCCGACATAAATTGTGTTCTTCGCTGGATGGAATCGTTCATTAAGTAGTTATAAGAAATTTATTTCGTTATAAGAAAGAGATGGTACAGGTATAATTTTTATATACAGAATTTATTTTTCAGTTGCGGTAAAAGGGGAAGTGAATTATGAATGTATGTAAACACAATCATTCTAGTTTATTGATGTAGTGAAAAAAAAAACGAACGATACGTAAATAAATTCTCTTATTATAAAATTCTTTTTTTTCTTTTCTATCTCAAAAACTATTCTGTGTAGTGTTATTTGACTGCAAGTTTTAAGACACTCGCGGCTTTTGCAAAAAATATGATGACTATTATTTAGCAATTCTTATTCAAAAATTTGTCTGAAATTTTAAAATAAACCGTATCAAAGTTTTAAAATAGATAAGTTTTAAATACATTCACATACACTCTGTCAACTACTTTCCTACTTACATGATAAAGTACCTGGTATTGCATCTACAAATTTTATTAATTTTGATTTATTGAGTAGATATTTCTAGATATAAAAATAACATTAGAATTTCAATAAACGATATTTTATGTGCATGCACACAATGAAGACGTCTTAATTATTTATATGTATAAGATTTGGAAATTATAAGAATACTCAAAAAGCTCTACATATATCTAGAAAAAAGATACGCAAATGCATTTAAACCTCTACTGACAACCTTAATTTTAAGAATTTTAATTAAATGCATTGATGTGTCTGCCAGGTTGGATTTACCCTGGGAATCGAAGAAAATCCAAAAATAAAATATCCCCGGGAATTTCTCGGTTTAGAAACACTGATCCCATCGTTAGACCTATAATCTGTTATTAATAACATTGTAACCAAGTAAATGTAAAGATTTTATGGGCTTATAATGAACTAATAACCAAAATAATAAAACATTAATCTCTAGTAATCCCATAAGAGATCTAAAAATGTCGGCTACATTACGAATTACAGTGAGTCAATTTGACAGTTAAATAATTACGCAAATGAAGCCCGAATAACTTTCTGCCAAATTGACACGATCTAGTTGCTGTACAGGACGCTTGAGTATTAAAACCTATAAGTTCCAAATGATTTAATTTAATAATGATGAATGTTTTTGTTGTCACATCACATTACTAACGGTTTTCCTAGCTCAGTTAGTTAAAGTGGGGTGATAATAAATTAAAGTACGTACATGCCAGGTCAGGTTCGATTGCAACGGACAAGTAATATTTTTATTTTTTTTAACTTAAGTTAATATTTAACTTAACTAGGCCAGTAAAATGCAAAAGAGAATACGTAAAAATCTTAATAGGCACTGAAGCAAAACATCTAGTAATACTCAAAAATCACATGGAAATCAAAAAATTTATAAAACTAAGAACAACAAGCAATGGAAAATTTCGGAAAAACAAAGAATATTGCTATTTTAAAATATTTATTTAATTTTAATAAATTAATTTTAAATTGAGAAGAATAGTCACCTGTAAGCTGGAATCGATCGAACCTGGAGCGGTAGCGACTTCAATATTTTTGTAAATCGGTATATATTGGGCAAACACTTTGAAATTTTGACATAAGATATAAAGAACACGTACGTCATTACAAAAATAAACATCCTGAAAAATCGAATTACGCCAAACACCTTTTAGAACAAAATCACACAATGACTCCTCAAAATGATATTAAATTCCTACATTTTTGTAATAACAAATGCAAATTAGACATTTTAGAAGCCTTTGAGATATACAAACACAAACTCAGGGTACCTTTAATGAATGAACAACTTGAGCTCAGTAATTCTCCGTTACTGGAAGTATTAGATATTTAATTCTGATTATTATTATTATTATTTTATCTAGCTACCTATTTTTGTATTTACTTTAGCGACCTGTTTGTTTATAATTATATTACCTTTGATAATGACAGCATAGCTGTCGAAACAATATTGTCAGGTTGTATTTTAATAAAACTGTGAAACTTTTAATAATCTTTATTTATCTCATGATTATGGAGTTCCACAAAGTAAGGCTGGAAACAATAAACAAGTTTATTAGTAATGTTTACTAGATCAAGCTGTTACTATTTTTTGCATACAACCAGAAAATAAGTTGTTTTGATCTTAAATTAAAAAATAGATGTTTAGTGGATTAGACCGGAGACGCTGCACCGATAATAGTGAATGAAAAATTGACCTGTTAGTCCATGGGTTAATTTTTCTGAGTGGATAATATTTTTAACTCACATGTGCCATACAACGTTTTATCCAACATATATTTATTTAAGTTCAAATATTGAATTTGCAATGTATAGTTTAGGCTGTAGTTTCTGACTTGATAAAAGTTATTATCCAAAACCTCTAAATAGAGAAGGGTTCTATACTGATGTTTTTAAATAATTAAAGTTGAAATTCACTTATTTGTGAATAGAAAATACTTTTTGCCCACTGACTGTAGAATTGTGATTGGCTACTATTGTAGGTAACAACCAATCACCAGATAACTACACTACAAAAACCTACAGACTAAACTATAGGTGCAATCAAATGCAAGATTTGAACTTGTGGCACATGTGAGTTAATGATAATATCCACTCACAAAAATCATCATATTATCTTACTAAACTCAACTTAATA
This sequence comes from Agrypnus murinus, assembly GCA_929113105.1. NCBI lineage: Eukaryota > Metazoa > Arthropoda > Insecta > Coleoptera > Elateridae > Agrypnus > Agrypnus murinus. The sequence continues at coordinate 36,648,216 of OV816028.1, read as the reverse complement.
AATAACTATTACCGGTCTTTATTGTAGGTTCTCATGTTTAAGAAATATTTAATGTAACACACTCGAAGTAATCGATCTAAATACATAAATAATTAACTAATCAGTACCTTATGTACACTAGTTAAGACAGACCGCTGGTATTATGGATCGTATTATTACTAACTGGAAGGTAGCGGATGCGGGTTGAGCTGACTGACCGTGGACTATGGTGCACTCACTCCGTGCGCCGCGCTCTTTAAGAATTCTTCCTGCCAAAACTATGTATTTAAATGCAAAATGGTAAGTGGGACACTTACCATTTTGCATTTAAATACATCAATGTTCAAACAATTTTTTTTCAGATTTTTAGAATGTGATCTCAGCGATTTTTCTGCAGTTTTAAAACATTTCGTTTAGAAAAAAATACGCTTGGTAACAAAAATTATTGACAAAAAAGCCCGACTTGCAAGTAGTTTTCTTTCAGTTTCAGTGCGTAATCAAGCAAATTGACGAATGAGAGTTATGTTCTTTAGTTGATTGCTACCTCATAATTGATTTTCATTGAAATCCATGAGATCGACCCATTTTTTAGTAATCGATTCCGCATGGAATGACCCCACTTCTATTTAGTAAATAGAATAGAAAGAATACGTGATTAACTAAATCAGAGCTTGTTCTGTAAATTCATAATACTTAAGACAGTTTATGCATGCAAAACCTACATTATCCAATCTTCATACCTTCATAAATTTGAAATATTGTATTTTGTAACACCTGCTACAATCAACTCTACATTAAAGACTAATATTGGTAGAAACGTGGGAATGTGAGTTGTACTACTTATCTTATATGCCAAAAAGTGTTAATACCTTTCCTAGTTTTATATAGCTTGGGGTAACTTTAATTTTATTTAACTGCAAGGGCCTTAATGGTATAAAAGAAGGGATTTTTCTTTTTTCATCTTCAACCTTTATCGAACATTTAGGCACTGCTGATTTCAATAATACATCATGTTTAGTAGAAATTCCATAACTTGGCATTATTCTGTCATAGGAATGCTGAAGTTTCCTAAAACCTTCTTTGTCTTTTCTTATATATTCTTTATAATACATATGCTCTTTGCGTTTAAGATCAGCTTTACTTTTCGATAATTCATATGTATCAGGCAATGAACTTACAGCACGGAGAATACCAGCGCAAATGGTACGACATCTGAAACACCCATATGGTATTTTATGTTGCGTAATATTCATTTTTAAAACTTACTGAGCTGTGCTTTTCCAAGGTCTCAAAGATTTAGGTCGATCGTTAGGAAAAGCAATTAAATCATTGTCATTCTTCTCTAGCTTCATTTTAACTTCTTTTAGCAGTGTTGCCCTTGGCATCTCAAGTGGTGTATTAAATCGTATATCATCAGTATTAAATCCTACTTCTTTTATGTACTTTGGGGTAATTCCCATATTGAATATTTGCTTGAAATGTGGTGCACTGGCTAAGACATTAAAAACTATTGGTATTTCTGCGTTTCCAACCAAAACATAATCTTGTTCTTCTCTTGGTCTGTTGAAATATAATAAATCAAAAGCAATCTTAGTTTTAACCATCCCTATATTCGTTGCAGTGACAGTGACGCCAACTTCTATGCTTCCTGATGGAGGTAACAGTCCACTATTTGGTTCTACTCTAATAAAACAAGCCTTTCTGTAATTAAATACTATGGGTAAGGATGAAGATTGGTTTGTCAAAAGTAATTCTCTAGTTTCAGGTTTATTAATACAAATGTCTTGTAAGTCCAGTGAGTCTGGTCTTATGGTAATATTAGCTTGTTCAGCTTCTCCATATAATAGGATGCGGACCATTCTTTTTAATACAATCGGAGTTTCTTTGTGGAATAGATCCCTTTGATATTCTGTAAATGACAACTCTTCTGAAATGCGAAAATTGGTTATTAGAAATTGCTTTGTGACCAAAATACATTATATGTTCAGACTGTAAAAGCAAATTGTGTTTTTAAAATTCTAATTACTAACAAGTAACACTAACTACTAAATAATCTGCTTGTTTCAAGATGTTGCATAAGTGGTATAAGTATGTGATGCTTTTACTTACTGCATAAATTATTTTAAATTTGAACCAGAAGCAGTGAAAAACAAATGCAGTACAATCAAAAGTTCAATTCAAACTGTCTTACGCCACGAATTTCCTAAATTAAACTATTTCAAAATGAAGGGCAGAAGATCCAGAGATCAAAATCAACAATTTTAAAAGGACCCTTCCCAACCTAATCACAACTTTATCTACTGTCTAATGGAAGATCTAGGTAAAGATTAAGCAATTTTTTTAGTGTTTTGTATATGGGTCAATCTACCGAATGAAAAAAATCGAAAAATAAACATTTGGTTACTTCTATGTATTTATAACACATACGACGAAATAAATGACAAAAAATATATTGTCGTGCTCATATCCAAACAACGCAAATACCTTTTCTGTTAGTTGTAATTTTGTATTATTTATAATTTAAAAAAAAGAACTTGTAGGAATTATGTGAACGTAATCTTGCAAACATTTATCGACCACTTTATTTAATTAACACATCGAGAAGTACACAACTCAGTAAAGTAACAGCGCACAGAACGTGTTTGTTTTAATTTATACATATTGTTGTGATATAGGCATCCCGCATAATATGTATGCACGATGTGTTGCCTATCTTCCAAGCGGAAGGATTTTATAATTTTTTTATTTTAAAAACAATAAAATTTTGCATTAAATATGTTGAAAATACACATTACAATACTGTGAGATGGAAAGCGATAAGTTCTAAACAGATTCTTCACTTGAATTTCACAAACTCAATTTTAAGATGAACGATTTTCTGTCGTTGGTTGATTTTTACACTCTTAGATATTTTGAAGCCATTTTATGGAATGTTTTCACCTGAAAATTATTAAAGGCATAGGTGAGAAGGTATACACAAGTATTTATTACTTTACTTACAGTTCTTATTAATGAATTTCAAGAAAATGTTCTATTTCTTTGACGATTCATAATTTTCTATAGTAAATGGATATTTTTCAATGTTATTTGAATTCCTAAGTAAAATATTTTACTGCAATATTGTTAACCAGGTTCTAGGGTGCATTTGATTCTGGAATGTTAAAGTGGGGAACTTTGAATAGAGAAGGTTTAGGCCTTTGAGATTCCAAAATTGTAACGTTTCGGGTCTGCTAGAATGTTAAAATTTAGTTTATATTCATAATCTTGGTTTCAAAATTTATGTAATTTTTGTTCGATAGGATCTTAGGATTAATCTTATAATAAGAAAAGGATGTAGCAAGATGTTAAAATGTTTTTATTTGAATTTTTGTGAAATTTGCTAGAAAATTCAAGATAGTTGCCAATGAATCCTAACTTTAAATTTACATTTTAATAGCCGTCTTAGGCACCAAAATGAAGGAAAAATTATCCTTTTTCATTTATAACATTTATTTAAACAATTAATTTAATTTTTTATCAACAATTTGGTTAGAAAGGTTTTTGGTGAGAAAGATGTTGTTTTGTTTCTAGTTCCAACTAGGAAAATCACAAGAGATTCGCAATTGTTTTCCAATTATTATAAAAACAGCACGAAAATTTGGTTACTCTCTCCTGAATTTTCATACAGAGCAAAAGTCATGTCAGTTTGTACGTTATATTGATAAAATTTCCAGGTTATGTTGGTGAATTTTATGTCACTTAAATGTCACCAAAGTGAGGTTATGACAAATGTCATCTTGTTTTAAATTTTTTTATAAGTTCTTAATAATTTAAATGAACAATCAAAGTGAAATAAAACGAAAGTGTAGTGTTATTGTTATTTGGAGAAATGTTTGGAAATTTATTTTGTATGGAACGAATTAAAAGAAGGTGATGGAATCTTGTAGCAAATAACCGAATTATTTTATGTACTCACGTTATGGAAGATACGTGTTGCAACTTTAATAATTATAATTATCTTAAACAATCACAAATAAAATCCATTTGAAGGATGACATGGAATGTGAACATCTTATCAACAAATAAGCAGGTAATTTTACCAACTATAACAGGAATCTGCTAACTTTCAAGTTAGGGTGATTAACTTTTTTGTGTGGCGCCAAATAGTTTTAAAATTTAAAATAATTTTCAAATTTTAATTTTTTATTTATTAATAGTAATTTAAGTTGTTGGATTTGATCAGATAAGAATTAAAAAGGACCAAGAGAATTAAAATATCTCTTAATTCTTATTTTGTTAAATATATTGACACCGAGATTTAATTTGATTTTCTCTAATTTTAATTTTAATAGTTGTTTTCTTTTCTCTTCATGGAATTTTTGGTTTCTTTTCTGTGTTAATAAATAAAATTATCCATTTAAATGTGAAAAAATAAATTTATTTGTGTATTTATTGTGTATTTATATTAACAACGTTTTACAGATATAATTTAAATAGCTTCCTAATTAAGTAGCGATTTCGTCTCATGCATTTATGGAACTTGTTTTCCATTTTAGAAATTATAGCCGGAATTATTTTTTATAAAGGTAAGTGATATTTAGTTGTATATATTTTCATAATGTTTTACCATGATTTTGTGTTTGTGAATTTCAACAATAACAGGTTTATTTTGCAATTTAGAACCTTTCATATTTTATCAAGTGTTGGAGGGTTTATTATTCACTACAATTAATTTAATTTTTTTTGACCCCTCATTATCATAACAATATACATCTATATCTTTTAGGTACTAGTTAAAAAATTAATTTTACAATTATTATCAGATTAAAGCTAATTCTTTTATGAAATGGTTATGAAATAAGATTACAGTAACCTGTTTCTTTGCGTTTGGTAGAATGGCCCATATGTTCAAATGAGAACAATAACATTCTTAATATGTAATAACTCAACCTTACCTTAACCTGTAAATAGAGGTTTAACAAAAAATATAGAAGATATATAAGTAAAAAAGGCAAGAGTTACTATTTGGGGGCGTGGTTTAATTCAATTGGAGATTGACTAATTATAATTAATTAAAATACAAATCGAATAAATGCGACTAGTTAACTGTAATATAATAATTATATATAACTATGAGAAACTCAATTAAAGTAATTTAAAAGAAAAGCAAGTTCGTTATGGAGGCGTGGCTTAATTTTACGGGACTCGAACAAAGATGATAAATTAATACATGATTCGAAGAAATAAATCTAATTAATTACCAAAAGTGGAGTTACGCGCGCAACTTTAAAAGAACTCCAGGAAGTGAGGGTCCGTTCGAGTGAGAGAGAGCAACGGCTTTTAGCGTTAATATATCCAATATATCTCATTAAACGTTTATTATTTAATGAGATATATTAAACTTCTTAGAAAGAGGGTCATTTGAGTTATCCCGAAAATCTCAGACAATTATTGCTTGGTGATAATAGCTCTTCACATTAATTCTATACTGTCAATTTGCGACTTCTTTCCGTTCACGATGTTGAAATTGAAAACCACAAAAAAATAATACTACAGACTAAAGTCTGTCAACCCCGATGTGAAAAACCGTACAGAAGTTGAGAAACTGCTGGCATAAGTGTATTATATCTAAAAGACACAATCGAAAAAGCTGAACTTTTGCTGCACTAGTAGTACCTACTTAACTTTTAGCATCTAAGCTCTAACTCAACCTAACCTACTATAGAATCGACATTTTTCTAACCTCCTTTAGGATAACTGAAATACAATATTTATTGTAAATGCATGCCTTGTAAACAGCAGATAACTTATCCTGTACTATCCTAACATCGTTTGTTTTTAAAGCTGCCATTCAGAGTAAATAATGAATATGCATTTGTGGAATAGTGCAGTAAAAATTTGAATTCTTCTGTTTCTAAAAGTGTTCGTACTATTTATGTCTGGAGAGACTATCAAGAAATTCCATCGAATACAAATAATAAAGGATGCATTCAAATATTAGTCCTACTTAAGTGTATGTGTAAAAATGTTAATTGTAATTATCCACTGAAGTCAATAAATATTTGTGCGTGGTATAGGGCGGTGTTATTTTTAACGACAACCAGAGAAGAAATGTTTATGTGGTTGTCGAGACCGACTGCTTAAAGTGCCCATCTGCCAGCACGGCGTGTATCTTTTTCACAAGTATGTAGCATATTTGAAAAATGAATACAGATATAGCTGGTGACTTTTGAAACTATTGAAAAAGTGAAGAGTTTCACGTTTCAAGTATGTATACTGTAGTAGTGTACGAGCTCTAAGCGGGTCGCGGACGTATGTATATAGTAGTTATACCGTTTAACTATTAGTATTAGACATGAAGCAGAGGTTATTCTGCACAGACAAAGAAGGATGACACCAAAGCAGTGATGTTAGAATAGGACGGCCAACAAGGCACAGCATTTCCATCCGGTCAGCTGTTGCTCACTACGCCGGCCGGAGAATGTGTGCAACGGTCAGATATGTTTGCTGATCTTGTTTATCTCGTTACCCCTCTCCGTATGCATTTTATTGAACAAAAATGATTTAAAACAAATGCAATTTTTATCTTACATTTCAGTAGCATTGAAAACGTTATATAAATTTTTAATATCAAGTAAGAAAGGTAATTGGTATACTAAACTACATAAATACAATTTATTATATCGATTATTTCATTCTACTTCGTTTTTGACCAATCGCAAGGCTTTATTTTTTGGATTACAGCGATAATTCGATAATTTTTTATTGTCCTTTTCGACTGTTTTTATCTTCGTGACAACGCTGAAAACTAGTGTCACATGTGTCCCATTTTTTACTTTCATGTCAAATACTAATCTTTATGTTAATAAGTAGATGCTTAAATAAACAACTGTATCATGAAATAATCTTACCGAATTACATGCTCGTGCTTCTGAAATTATCTGTTGTAATACTCAAGTTGATTAAAACGCAACACTCGTGTCATTTTTTGACAAATTTAAACGTCAAAAAATGACACTCGTGGTTGCTAATCAACGTTCGTATTACAAATCGATAATTTCGAAGCACTCGTGTAATTACAAGTGATTATTTCATTCTACTTCGTTTTTGACCAATCGCAAGGCTTTATTTTTTGGATTACAGCGATAATTCGATAATTTTTTATTGTCCTTTTCGACTGTTTTTATCTTCGTGACAACGCTGAAAACTAGTGTCACATGTGTCCCATTTTTTACTTTCATGTCAAATACTAATCTTTATGTTAATAAGTAGATGCTTAAATAAACAACTGTATCATGAAATAATCTTACCGAATTACATGCTCGTGCTTCTGAAATTATCTGTTGTAATACTCAAGTTGATTAAAACGCAACACTCGTGTCATTTTTTGACAAATTTTCCTCCGTTGCACGTCGGGAAATTAAAACGTCAAAAAATGACACTCGTGGTTGCTAATCAACGTTCGTATCACAAATCGATAATTTCGAAGCACTCGTGTAATTACAAGTGATTATTTCATTCTACTTCGTTTTTGACCAATCACAAGGCTTTATTTTTTGGATTACAGCGATAATTCGATAATTTTTTATTGTCCTTTTCGACTGTTTTTATCTTCGTGACAACGCTGAAAACTAGTGTCACATGTGTCCCATTTTTTACTTTCATGTCAAATACTAATCTTTATGTTAATAAGTAGATGCTTAAATAAACAACTGTATCATGAAATAATCTTACCGAATTACATGCTCGTGCTTCTGAAATTATCTGTTGTAATACTCAAGTTGATTAAAACGCAACACTCGTGTCATTTTTTGACAAATTTCCCTCCGTTGCACGTCGGGAAATTAAAACGTCAAAAATGACACTCGTGGTTGCTAATCAACGTTCGTATTACAAATCGATAATTTCGAAGCACTCGTGTAATTACAAGTGATTATTTCATTCTACTTCGTTTTTGACCAATCGCAAGGCTTTATTTTTTGGATTACAGCGATAATTCGATAATTTTTTATTGTCCTTTTCGACTGTTTTTATCTTCGTGACAACGCTGAAAACTAGTGTCACATGTGTCCCATTTTTTACTTTCATGTCAAATACTAATCTTTATGTTAATAAGTAGATGCTTAAATAAACAACTGTATCATGAAATAATCTTACCGAATTACATGCTCGTGCTTCTGAAATTATCTGTTGTAATACTCAAGTTGATTAAAACGCAACACTCGTGTCATTTTTTGACAAATTTCCCTCCGTTGCACGTCGGGAAATTAAAACGTCAAAAAATGACACTCGTGGTTGCTAATCAACGTTCGTATTACAAATCGATAATTTCGAAGCACTCGTGTAATTACAAGTGAAAATTTGTTTGTAACTCTGTTATATTCTCTTTAACGTTGCGCAGATAGTCACTGGCACATATGTCTAATACTAATAGCTAAACTGTACGCAGCGTGTTGGTTAAATTACAATTGACCCATTCTAAATTACAATTAACGCTTTCTAATTTACAGTTTACACTTTCTAAATTGAAATTGACTTGTTCTGAGTTACAAACGGTGCTTTCTTGAATTTCGGTGGGATTTCTTGAATTATTGTAAAATAATTTATTGACCAGCACCTAACTTAATCTTATAATGTGCGAAGGGTTCTGTTCTGTATAATATATTTCATTTTGTATTTTTTGAGAACTGTTAATGTAAACGGTTTGTGTACACAAAACATTTCTTCCATAATACCATCCACTTATCCAACATGTTTGAAAGATCTGAGCAATATTTGGTAACGCATGCTAACTAAAAGTAGAAGAAATCTCATTGGATCAGTTTCGAATTCCAAAGTCTTTTGACCATAAATGTGGTAAATCTGATTTTGGAATTGAAAATTACTAACCAAATAACCTAATACATAGCTGAATAAATTAGAAGCCAACCTAGAAATTATGTACAAGCCAATAAAGCTATAACTCTTGATGTTGATTTCAATTCAGAGAAGGTATAGTTATTTGATTAAATATCGAGGAAAAAATATAATTTTTATATTGTATCTATCATACTTACCAGAAAATGACAATAAACCTGATGCTAAAGACGAAGCATCCTCATTTGATTGTGCGAAGAGATAATCGTCGAAAGCTGGGCTCACTGTTTCTTTGTTCCCTGTCAAAGTAGGCAAATATAAGCAAAAATGAACAAATACTAGGTATGTTTATATCTACTTATACTAACTATCTACTTTCGCCTCTGCAATTCGCTGTTGATACACATGTGTATACAGTGTGTCCCAAAAAGTTTTATACAAATGGAGAAAAGGTTTATCTTACATTCCACAAAAAAATATTCTTGATAAAAAGCTCTGCATGACTTCTAGATCCATAATCAAGTACAAAATTTTTAAAACATTGGCTGGAATACAGAGAAAATCAAAATCATGATTTGGAGTGAGAGTAAAATACGTTCAAACTGTAGTGGAGAGCAGAATGTTCATTGAAATTGTTATTAAGTAGCAAAAGATTACGCACACTTGTAGATAAAAATTAAAAGATAATTTTAATAAACACGTCAGCAATTGTTAGATTAATGCGCAATACGAAAGATCGTAAGATCTTGTTTATAATAAGCGCCTGATTTTGTGTTACTCATCCTTTTTAAACACGTTCTAGATAGAGTGCTTTGGAATATCTAATAACTGTCAACAAATCTCAAATGTTACATTACATTTTACTCTCACTCCAAATCATGATTTTGATTTTCCCTGTATTCCAGCCAATGTTTTAGAAATGTTGTACTTGATTATGGATCTACAAGTCATGCAGAGTTTTTTTATCAAGAATATCTTTTTTGTGAAATATAAGATAAACCTTTTCTCCATTTGTATAAAACTTTTTGGGACACACTGTATGTAACGTTTTTCAGGTTTCTAGAATGTAGAAATACACCACCTAGGTCTGCAGTTAGTGGAACGACTATCCAAAAGGTAAAAAAAAACAATACTACCTACGAGTAATTTGTTTTCTTGGTAAAGATAACACTAATGACAAATAGACTGTATTCAATCTTCATTCTTTTTATGATGTTCGTTATGTTTGGTATTTTCTCTTCGAGAGAATTGTAAGCTCGATTTTCGGGAGCTACTAACTTTTCATAGCTGAAAAAAATGCCTTGTTCTTGGATAAAGTATTCGTAGACCCCGCGCCAATACGATGTCTGGCACGAATTACCCAAGATTTGGCTAAAGTATGAAGTGCTAGTCGGCCATAATAACAAAGTAATCGGTGCCGCTAGGTACGAGGAATGATCCGTCTGCGTTTGTTTTCCTCGACCAAAAACAAACAAGCATACAAGGTAGATAGATATTACATTACCTGGGACTTGGTGCAGATCCATGCATGGAACGCGAACAATACGCACACAGCAAAATGAATAGTTGAGACCTGGTTTCTGTCTTTGTTCAGCAGTTTTTTTTAAGGGCTTATATCTGCAAAACGGAGTAGTAATCAATATGGTCACTTTCTTGTTAGTTTTGACTGGCCTTTACGTAAATTGGTAAATTACTCCTTCATGTGGTAAAAGTGATCCCTCCATTGGACTGATTTTGAAATCTAAATAAGCAGGATTGTACTTGGGGCCCTCATCTATATCCTGAAAGGCACATGACAAAAGTCAACATTAATACTAATTTTATTAAAGCAAAGTCTAAACACTTAAATAGTGTACATAAGCAATTTGTCTGCTATCGTAACAGAAAGTTCTTTGGTTCTTTGGGAGGAAAACTATCCACTTTGTCTTCTAGGGAAGAAAAGTACTTCAGGAAAAACCGAAAACATGATGTATAAAGACAAAAAGTTACTAAAACCTTCTTGCATTGTTGTTTTCTAACGCTAGTAAAAAAAATGTGCAACTCAGAATGAAATTGTTTTTTTGTCCCTCGTGTGTTTCTTGTGGATTTGTTGACCAAACTCACTCTCGAAAGGAACAGTTCAGCTTTCCTCCCTTATCTCACAACAAGCTATATGTAGCTTTATGTACTTTTTCTGTAAACGCTTTTATTCTCAGCTATTACAAACAATAGTTCATAACTTGTTGAATATTGAAGAACAATGTTTTTGAGATCATTTAGAACGCAAGAATGTAACTTAAAAAAAATGATTCAAACGCGCTAAAACATTTCACAAGATACAAACCATTTTTTTTACAACTGATTATCATGTAAAAAATGAATAGCCTAAAACAATGTTATCGGAAACCGCGAAAACTCGTTTATAAAAACAAAATATGTAAAAAAAAATTTTTTTTCGTTATTTTGAGCAGTTACCACGGTAACATGACAAGAAGTAATAATAAGTCCTTTTATTCCCTAACAGGAGATATGGTGTTAATATAAGAAGCTATCACTAGCTATTTGTCTCAGCTGTGTAATTGTTTTTTTGTTTCTCCTGTACTGTTCCTCTCCATGTTGTTTTAGGTCGTCCTTTACTTCTTCTTTTTTTGGGAATTTCATAAAAGTGCATTTCTGACTATTTCATCTTCTCCTTTTCTTAAGGTATGCCCTATGCCCTATCCATCCATATTTTCTTCTTCTAATTTCACTTGTAATATCATATTGAGCCGTTCTTTTATACAGTTCCAAATCTGTAATCACTTCTGGCCATCAAGTATTTAGAATCCTACATAAACACTTATGGGTGTTTTATATAATTTATGTAAAGTAGCTTTAACCACTAGCCAAGTTTCACAACTGTATAATAACATTGTTTTTCTCCAACCGCACGAATATGACAATAAAACATCAAATTATTTTGTATAAAAAGTAGACCATTTAGAAACTGTTATTCGTTACCATAGCAATTGTACAAAAAGTAATCACTTTTTGTACAATACAAAAAGTAGTCTGAAGATTTTCTTTTATAGCAATAATGCGAAGTAATAAGTAGAAATGTTTATTTAAATAATAATCATTTATCTTTTCTATGACAATATTAAAATATTAAATTAATTAAAGACATAAAAAAACAAAAAGAAATTCGACGTTTCTATTAAAATTGTAGTTGCTGCTTGGAACGTCGGAACGACATCGCAAAAACAAAAACCAATCCTAACCTCTAATTATAAAACGGTAAACACATATATCTTAGACAACGCCTGTCGAAATTTCTTCGAATTCTCGACGAAATGGGAGTGAGATTATACATTTCTGAGTACTTCTTAATGATATTAATTCTTAATATTCAAATTGCCACTTTTACACATATTAGAATTGCAGTAAATAAAAAGTAGTTTAACGTCATGTTGTTTATTCTTAACAATCCTCTCACAGAGTTTGCTAGTTAAAAATAAGCAGTTGGAGAAAAAATAGTATGTTTAATTCGTACAAAAAATGCGTTTTTGGGACTCATAAGGCTGCTAGACTCCGCTAACGCGTCGTCCGGCAACATTGTTATTCGTCCCAAAAACATGCATTTTTTGTACTAATGAAACAAATAACTATTTTAACCATTGCGCTAAACACTTTCACTTTTGTTTTAATTTCATCATCTTCCATTAATACGCTGCCTAAGTATGTAAATTATTCCACTTACTTTATTCCTCCCCCCTCTATGTATTATGCTTTTGCATTAGGTACATTCTCTGACATAAGCTTTGTTTTTGTCTATTTATCTTCAGTCACACTTTTTTGGATTCGTTAGCTAGTGCTTCCAACTTTTTTTTCAACCATTTTGACAAGTTAAGTAGATGCCATCAGCAAATCTATATCCTCTAGAGTGTGTCTGATTATATCCCATGTTATTCTACGTCGATTGTTACTCATTGTTTACATCATTACTCCATATAATAGAATTAGAAATAATAACGACGATAAAGTACACCCTACCTTACACCAGTTTTTGTTTCGGTAGAGGTCTCGAGTAAGGTTTCGGGTAGCTTTTCTTTATTGAGCACTGGACATTTAAAGTTACATACATAATCCATTCCCCTTTTACCGCATTTTGCAGTGTCGGGGTTCCACACAAACTCTTATGGGAGTGCAATGGAGGTAATGGAGCTATTGTAGCAAGTACATTATCTCCCCCATACTTTATCACTCATACAACTTTCATACCTTATCCTAAGGAGTTTAAATACAATTGAACTAAATTTTTAAAATTCAGTCACAACCGAGGTGTGAACCTCTGTCTCTTTGAACGAGAGGTAGGCTATCTACCACTCGATCACAGAGGGCCTTTATTTAGGGTTTATATTTAGAATTTAGATATTTAGGGTTAGATTTAGAGTTAATCCTTCGTTAATTAGAGTTAATTTATTGTTAATTCTTCTTTTATCAGATTTATTAATTTGTTTGGTAGGTCGATGTTCCAGAGTGCTAACATTCTTTGTTTAGACTGTCGAATGCTTCTGTCCAATATTCTATCGATTGCACAATAATGATTATTTACAGTATAACATTATGATCTACTGTTAATCATCCTTTTCTGTATCAGTTTTGCTCCCTTCTTAATTTTCTATCAACAACTTTTACGATCCAGTCTAGTATTATCCTATAAAATATCTTGTTTACCACCCTGAGTAACTTTATATCGTTCTATGGGGATTTGCAAAATGTAAAAAACTAGAGAGACAAGAAACTGGCAAAGTCTGTGAAAAACTGCAAACTTCCCGCTTTTATACTGACATAAAAGTCTACTTTTCTTGTCAGTTGTAAAAAAAGTTCTTTTATCAAATCAAATTTTGCTAAACGGAACCATAGTAGCCCAAGCTCTTTCTAGCGCTTTCAGTAATCAAAAAATATGAATTATTCTTTACGTTTCATCTGTTTCCGAAGTCTGAAGAAGAGGTAGCATGCTTTATTCTGAGCAAACGTAATTTTTGGTGCCTCGTCTATAGTTGCCAAGCACTATAGCTCGCTACAAAACGCGCAACAGTTATTTACGTTATAAGACCTGGAAATGGAATTTTACAGTCGAGTAAGATGTTACGAACAAGGAGACGAAGGAGCCGAGTACGGAACATCGAAACGAGACTGTAAGAACATTTCAAGGACGTATGATTTAATGCGTTTTATTTCATACTGCAATTATTGGATTAATGGTTTAATTTAAAAAATATAATTATATAAAATAAATCTCCGGATTTAAATATGGACATATATGAACAACGAGCATCTATGGCAACTATTAGTCGAATTCAAAACATAGAACGAGTGTCCATGCTAACTGAATACTAAATAGACGTAGAGCCAGCGACAAAAATACTTACGTCATTTCATTAAGAAAATTTTTGATGCCATTTCTTAACATAAGTAAACTTTAATTGGAAGTTCTGCCACATATCAGTGGTGGAGAGAGTAGCGGGAGAGAGCGAAAGGGTTAAACAATATTAATACAAAAACGTGATGTAAGTAAAGCTGATTTTTGGTATGATGACGTTAACTAATATTTTATGTAATATATTACAATGGCGGACAGTTTGGTTAGTGGAGGGATGTGAACAGACAGCGAGGAAGGTCGAGAAATATGTGGCCTATTACCTCATATCAGTTTGTACTTACTAGTAAACATATCCAATGAGAGACACTCAAAAGGCGTCATATTATATATCATTTGAAAGGCAATTTTAAGTAGTTTCCAACGGTATATGACTCATCGGCAGGCACTGACTATAAAAAGGCCAAAAGTATAGTAGAATTTGATCAAAATTAAGCAAATAAAGCAAAAAGTTAATAGGAAACTAAAAATTGGCATAGATGTTGATGAATACATACTGTTTAAGATTTGTGTCTTTCATTGGATATGTTTACTAGTAAGTACACACTGATATGCCGCAATAGGCCACATATTTTCTCGACCTTCCTCGCTGTGTGTCCCCATCCCCCCCACTATCCAAACTGTCTGCAATTGTAATATATTACATAAAATATTATTTACCGTCATCACACCAAAAATCAGCTTTACTTATATCAAGTTTTTGTATTAATATTTTTTAACCCTTTCACTCTCTCCCGCTATTCTCTCCATCACTGATATGTGGCAGAACTTCCAATTAAAGTTTACCTATGTTAAGACAGTACAATGGCATCAAACATTTTCTTAACGAAATGTCGTAACTATTTTTGTCGCTGGCTCTTAGACTAAAAGCACTGGGTGCGTCCAACACACCACTAGAAATAGAGCGTTGCAGCAACTATCACAGCCGTCTTAGATTAAAAAAACCACTGAAGCAATAAAATCGGTAGAAATATATCATCGCTATATACTTACATATAAAACGCTTCAAGCGCTGACATGTAACATTAGACGACTGATTTACTGAATGCCAATAATTAGAATGTCAGAACATCAAGTCTGACAGTAGATATGAGATGTAATAAAAAACTAAAAATTTTAAATAGTGGTTTTTAGATCTAAGACGCCAGTGAAAGATGCTGCAGCGCTACATTTCCAGCGATGTGATGAACGCACCCAGTGTTCAATTGATTTATTTTATTTGAGTAAATTTTACAGTCATACTAAACCGTAAAATCCCATTTTCCGGACTGTAATTGCTACCGTAAACATGGATAATATGATACAGTATGAAATAAAAGATCTTTTACTCATAATAAAACAATGTACTTTTGGTATTGAGTTTTATGAACTTCACCCTAAGCCCTAAACGTTATGGTAAGTCAGTTGGACGAAGAAAAGGACATAATTTACTGTAAGTTAAAATGAAGATCTTAATAGGAATGTTAATAGAGATTTTGTTGATTTAGTGTTATCTCTATTATATTGTCCATAAGAACGAAAACCTTTTGCTAAACATTAATCTTTGTTGTTGTTGTTTTTGAGTCTTTCCTCTGAAAATTCTTGTTATACTTATTTAAATAGTTGATTCAAGAGACTATCGACCTAGAGACCTCGAAATAAATTACAAGTCAATGATGATAGTTCTTCCATAGATATTGGGTCTTTTTAAAAAGTAAGGGTTTTCAGAAATAATTAAAAAAGTAGAGGGAAAAACAAGCTATTAAAAGAAGATTGACGTTCATTGCGTAAACAAATAGAAATATTGAAGGCTAATAGCAACTTATTAGATATGGCGAGATTATAAACTAGTTGTGAGAATTCTCCAGTAGCAAGTAGCTTTTGAACAATAAACCAAAATATGATGACCCTGAACCGATAACTAATACAAATAAAATATACAACATTTTTTAAGCAAATCACTATCTAATCATCAAATAATTTCTAATAGTTGGTAAAGCAACCCTCCAATTTTCTGCAATCGTAACTCTAGTAGATTAATAGTAATAATAGGAACGGCTTCCGTTAATTTGAATACTGAAAATAGATTTGTTGCTGCAAAAAAAAAGAAAATTGAAGTAGCTTCTTTAGGTACATTTAGGGTGGTCCTTAATTTTTGAGTTTTAATTTTCAAAATACGTACCCTCCAAATTTTTTACGTTACATGAAAGGAAGTTACTCTAAAAATTTTAAGTTGATCAGATCATGCTAACCGCATTAAGGTCAAATTTCAGCTATTTTAGGCTGCTTTTCACATAGTGCGTATTTTCAGTGAAACGGTTGCATCTACGAAAAAAAGCTATTCTTACTTTTTTGTAGGAAATCTAATCTACTATAAATTTAGTCCTTACATCATTTTCGAGAAATAAACTTTTTTTAAGTTATGAAAGTTAAATCAGGTGCAGTAGTTTACGGGCCGTACAGTGACATATTGAAAAATGTTACTCATTTGTAGTGCTTTTCTTTAGTACTCCTGACTACTAGCATACTTCTAATGCTTTTCTAATACTTCTTACTGGAAATCATTATTACTATATATAATAATAATAATTGCTATTACCCATTACTTGGCGAACCAGGCCCTAGAAGCTATGAAGCTTGTGCTGGGCGAAGAGGTGATTATTACTATTACTCTCGACCAACGTGCAGCTGCAGCCGACTTAACAGATAGTATGGCAACTTTGACACCACAAAAACTCGTTGCAGAACGCCTCAAAAATATGGTGGCGATAAGCTAAAAATAAGATTTTTCTTTTGCTCTAGAACACAAGCGACATTTAGTCTTCCTGTGTTTAAAAACTTCAACTTTATCTGTTAATTCCCAATCGCAGAGAGTATCATAGACTGCTGGAGATACTTCTTGCCCTGTTGTTGACAGTTCTGGAACCGCAATTAATTAATCGACACTAATTAAGCCAATCTGTACTTTAAATTTTCCAATTAAAGCTGGAAGTAGTTTTGAGTCTCAGTGAATGACTGCAAATTGTAAATATATTCCTAAAAAGACAATTTTATTTTGTTAGCTGTCTGTACGCTAAAATATTGTCTGTATTCCCTGATGGAAGATCTGTTGATGACATAGTCATTTGGGTCTATTGATGGGGCTTCTACATTTGCTGACAATATGTGAAAGGTATCCTTGTCACTCATTTTACATCAATTCTATCTAGCGCTGATAAAATTCGTGCAGTCAAAATTTGTTTCCTGATCATTTTCTTTGCTCTTAGTAGTAGAGTTCATTGTAGCACCTAAACTCTCAATTTGTATAGCTTGAAATAGATTCATTTCTTTCACTCTCTTCATTATCTGACGCTTCTAAAGGTAAAGGATCGAAAACCTCGTCTAAAAAGATTTACTTGTCTATTGAAAACATTACGTGAATTTCACTTTTTAATCTTACCTACATCAGTGGATTCAGTTACCTCTCTTCTTGAAGGTTCTGGTACGTCTGAATGCATTTGCCCGTCTGCTCTTTTAGTTTCATTCTTTTTCATTTTATTTCCTTCTTTCTGTATTCTAACCTCTTTTCATGGGCAGTAGGATCGTATTTTTGTCTTCTAAGATCTTCATCATTTCTAGTGCATTGGCACGTGTAATGTCAACTGAATCATCTAGTTCTTCAAAGATTTTTTCTCTTTGCCTGCAGAAATCACTTTTTGTTCTAGTTCTTATCCAATTTCTGCCAGAGTGCAAACAATTTTTTCAAATTTTTGTTGCAGTTTAAATAATCGTGTTGGAGAATTCATGCTTTTTTCAAATCACTGGTCTACCACAAACGCAGCACTTCCACTCAAACAAACTAAACGGGCAGTTACAGAAATATTCTTATGATCCAAAATAAGTATTACTGTACAAGAAACTAGAATGTATTTCTTACCAGTTATTGCTGGTCTACGTGAAAACTGAAAACACTAGTCTTATTCCAGTTTTCATAAACGTGAGTGAGAATTACCTGCTTTGATTTTTTTGATTTAATTTTGTTTAATTTGTATAACTGCAAGAATTGAGAAAGTAATAAGTACTTAGAAAGAAGAAAAAAGAAAAGCAATTCGAGAAAACCCGATTGCATTTTGTAGCCTATATTACACAACAAACAGACCTCTGTAAAATAAATACTAGACGGCTGGCTATAATGTACAATTGTTAATGGAATAATAATCCCCATATAGAAATAATCTTTGTGGATAAATTGAGTATTCCAATAAGTGAGTTTCGGGTATTTTAAAGACAACTCAGCGTCTTCAAAACCAATACAGCACCCTTTCACACAAATATGGCTGGCTTAATATTTTATATCTGTAATGATGAATTACAACTATTAATTACACTGGCCAACAAAAAAAATTTTTTTCTGCTGACTTTGATCTGACACTTGATTTTAACTAAAATTGGTACGCTAATGCCAAATATAAATCCCGTTTTTCCCTATCACGTCAGGTTTGTTTTCTACAGCGTTTCTTGTTTGCCGAATCCAAAATTCTTGAAAATCGTTAACTAAATGCAGCAAATTCTTAAGAGCCGGACTTCCTTAACGAAAACAGAGTTGCTTGATACATTGATACATACACTCAAAGAAATATAGGTAATCTAAAGTCAAGAAACGTGGTGTCTAAATCAAAATGATCCAGATAATTTTTAATTCTAGACATAAAATGCTTGAAGAGAGATATTGGATTATCAATTTAAGCATTGTTTTCTGCTATTCAGAGAAGCAAGTTTAAAAGAAGACTTTTAACTTCTTGTATCAAAAAAAGTATGCTTAATGTGAGAACAAATACGTTCTTGAAATCTAAGTATTGTTTTAAGCACTAAACCACTTCAAATAAGAATCTTTGCATTTTAAAAATAAACATTATTTTCTGCAATTTATGCAGGTGTGTGCAAAAACAAAATTTTTAACTTTTGGTTTCAAGAAATTTTGTACTTAATGTGAGAACAAATATGTTCTTGAAAACTGTGCATTGATTCAAGCACTACAGTACTTGAGATAAGAATCAATGTAATTTTAAATAAGATATGTTATGCTGAATTAAGTTAGTTAACATTTACATTTCTGAAATTAAAACGTTAAATTCTTCATATTACAATAATTCTTCTGGAAATGAGAGTGCAGTGCAGTTAAATCAAGAACGTTAAGTGTTGCTTCTAGCTGCGTCGCTGTTTACACTAGTTCAATATTGCTTAGTTGCACTTTTTGTAGTTGGTTCTTTTACGTTATAATAGAAGCACGTGTGCGCTACATTTCCTGTGTGGTGAAGTATTAACCTTCAGTGATAACTTGTCAAAGGCAATGGGTGAACTGATAAATTATATCCAATATTATATATTTCGATATCAGAATGGCGACAAATAGAAAATTTGGGACAAAGAGATTGCCACAGTAAATTATTCGAAGAAATTTTGAGAGAATGGTTCCTTTACAAATATGTCACGTTAAGTGTGCTAACGGTAATCTTTCTATAACTTTAGTCATAATTAATCAATTAAAGTATTAATAATTACCGTTTTAGATTAATCTCGACTTCATTCGGCATAAACTATGCAGAAAAAAATGCTTCTGCTGCCTTTTCTCAACAACTGGGAGGTTTTTAAATCAAGATGTAAAAAATACGCTAGAAATATGCTATACAGTGTATAGCAAGTACAAACGTACTTTGCTTAAGCTGGCAGCCTGGACTTATATGGAATTAAACGTTGTCAAGGTACATCTTTGTACTGACCATACAAAAAAAATGTTTTTATTTACTGAAGAATCCTCTTTTGTGGTATGTTTAAGATGTGATTCGAGACTGGCAAGTTTTCTATTTTGTAAAGAAATATGTGTATGTATTTTTCTAAGTAGTTGCATCTAAAATAAATCTTTCATGTGCCATTGTTTTCTTTTATTTTGAATACTAATTCCTAAAAACCAATCACTAAATTCAAGATAATAATGCTTAAAACAACATTTACTAATTTCTTCAAATAAGAAAGAAAATGCTTAAAACATCATTAAGTCATTTCTTAAAGTAAGAAACAATTAAAGTTAAAGTAAAGAAGTTGAATGTTTTAAATTAAGAATTTTCATGTTAAAATTAAAACAAATTCATGTAAAAATAAGAACATAATTTAAATAGATTATTCTACATTCAACCTCTCGTATTCTTGAATTGCAAACAAGAATATTATTCTTATTAATTTCTTAAATTGAAACTAGAAACTTCTTAGGTTCTAAAACAGCATCAAAATTCTTAATTTAATGTACGATTTTCTTATTGCAAGTATTATTTTTCTCTGAGTGTAGCGTTGCGCAATACATTCCATCCAAAGCAATTTCCGTAATTATTTAATTACTTACAAACTATTTGAACAAATGAAAAAGTGAAACAACAGTTATTTTCTTACCTATGAAACCATTATACTCCAATTTTTTTACGTTAAAATATTTGGTATATTGCAAGCAATAGTTATTTTAGCAACAATTGTAGTGCCTTTTTCAAAATTTTTTTTAGCGAGCAAAATGACCGGAATCGTATTTTCGAAACAACAGTCGTTTTATTCAAATTCTTAACCACAATGTTTTTTTTTTTGACAAATGCTATCAACTTTTGTAGAAACTAGAGTGCTTTATAAATTCGCTTTTGAGGGAGTTCCGCCTCTTAATTGTTTACGGAATTCTTAGACATTCCAAATACATTTAGTCATTAGCATAATATACACTTGTACCTCATAATATTTAAGTACTTAATTAGATAATTAAGTAATAAATAATTGTAAAGTAGGCCCTCCGTGGTCGAGTGGTAGAGATCCTGCCTCTCGTTCAGAGGGACAGGGGTTCAAACCTCGGTTGCGACTGAATTTTAAAAATTTAGTACGATCGTGTTTAATCTCCTTAGCTTAAGGTATGAACGTTGTATGAGTGATAAAGTATGGGGGAGCGTAATGTACTTGCTACAATAGCTCCATTACCTCCGTTGCACTCCCATAAGAGTTTGTGTGGAACCCCGACACTGCGAAATGCGGTATAAGGTGAATGGATTATGTATGTATGTAAACAATTGTAAAGTAATCAAGTCTACTAAGCTAGTCCTCATCGTCAACATATTAGGGTTTAATGAGATTTTATTAGAAAGTATTGATTACTTAGAACTATTTAAAAGTAAGCAAGGGTGATAAGAAAATGCTAGTTACATGTTAGTTGTTAGTGAAGAAACTACATCATGTCTACTACTCGAAGATGTGTAAATAGTGCCGATTCTTTCTGCTACGTTTGTGGCAGCTTCACCGTTCCCAGTCAAAGGACAAATATTAGTGTTTTCGTTGAGAAAATGTATTTGGCTTATTTTGATGTAAAACGTGCTGATCAAGACGAGTCATGGGCTCCACATAAAGTGTGTAAATCATGTGTGGGAAATTTGCGGCAGTGGAGCAAAGGAAAACGTCAGAAATTAGCTTTTGGCGTTCCAATGATATGGCGTGAACCGAAAAACACGTAGATAATTGTTACTTTTGTTTAACTCAGATCTCCGGTTATAATACCAAGAATAAGAATAAAATTGTATATCCGAATATTGACTCCGCGATTCGACCAGTACCTCATTCCGATGAAATACCTGTGCCAGTTTATAAAGAGCTTCCTTCACTTGAGCACTCGGATGCTGAATACATGTCAGATGTTATTGAAGAGCAAGATGATTCAGATGTAGATTCTGCCAATGAAGATATAGTTTCTAATTATGGACCGCAACGCTTTACTCAAGCAGAATTAAATGATTTCGTAAGGGATTTGGGCCTATCAAAGGAATCATCGGAACTGCTAGCTTCAAGATTAAATGAAAAGAACTTACTCAAGCAAGGTACGAAGATAACTTTTTATCGTTTTATAACTTTGTGCAATATTTTAAACAAGAGTGTGAATTTGTTTATTGTAACAATGTGCCAGATTTGCTAACTCAAATGGGCGTTGTACAAGATGACCCAAGTGAGTGGCGTTTGTTTATCGACAGTTCCAGCAGAAGCCGCAAGTGCGTCCTACTACATAACGGGAATGTTTTCGGTTCAATTCCTATTGGATATTCCGTTCAATTAAAGAAACATATGACGACATTGATAAGGTGATAGATTTACTAAAATATACAGACCATAACTGGGTCATCTGTGTGGATCTCAAAATGGTAAACTTTTTACTTGGTTTTCAACGAGGATATACAAAATCTCCTTGCTTTTTGTGCCTCTGGGATAGTCGAGATAGAAACCAACGCTGGATTCAGAAACATTGGCCTCCTAGAACATCCTTAGTTGTTGGAGAGAAGAATATTATAAGTCAACCTTTAGTCGACAGAGAAAAAGTAATTTTTCCACCTCTTCACAACAAACTGGGTCTTATGAAGCAATATGTTAAAGCACTAGATTTGCAAAGTGACTGTTTCCAGTACATATGTGAAAAGTTTCCACGACTAAGTTACGAAAAAATCAAAGCTTGGGGTATTTGATGGACCTCAAATTAGAACTTTAATGAGAGATCCAAATTTCATCAACTCTATGAACGAAGCAGAAAAAGAAGCCTGGACTTCATTCACGATGGTCGCGAACAATTTTCTTGGAAACAAAAAAGCATCGAATTATAAAGAGCTAGTGCAATCAATGCTTAAAAAAATTCACCGCCTAGGTTGTAACATGAGCATAAAGCTTCATTTCCTTCATAGCCATCTTGATAGGCTTCCCGAAAATTTAGGTGCTGTAAGCGATGAGCAAGGCGAGAGATTTCATCAAGATTTAAAAACCATGGAAACTCGGTACCGAGGAAGATGGGATTCTCATATGATGGCCGACTACTGTTGGAGTGTTCAAAGGGACTGCCAAACCAAAATGCACAGCAGAAAGTGCTACAAACGAAAATTTATTCTCTGACTGTTGTTTCTTTATTACTAACACTTTTGTAGTTTTTTTAATGATCATTGTGTAAATATTGTACCTAAATAAACAAATGAATTATTATAATTTTATACTTTGTTTATATCGTATAAGTTCTTAAGTTACAACTTGGCCGCATTTGCAATTCTTCAAAGAGCATAAAATGATATAGAATTAAATTTTGACGTGATACGCAAAAACCAATATGATTTTCAGATTCAGCACACCCAAATTAGTAAAGAACAAGTCTCATGTACAAGCCAGCAAAAAATGTTTTGGCCAGTGTTATTGATGACATTACCTTATGACCCATATGTAATAATATTAGTAGTGTAAAGACTACAGTGCTCTTCTCTCACCCAAGCGGCCCGGTTCGACTCCCGGTAATGGCAGACCTGGTTAAAGTTTTCTGCAGCTTTCCTTAGCTGTAACATAAATGTGGGATTTATGCTATACAATCTGTTAAGTCGGTTGCAGCAGCACGTTGGTCCAGAGTAATAGTAATAATCGTCTCTTCCTCCAGCACAAGCTTCACAACTTCTAGGGTCTGGTTCGCCAGGTAACGGGTAGCAGCAATTATTATTATTATTAATAATGATTTCCAGTAAGAAGTATTAGAAAGGCATTAGAAGTATGCTATTAGTCAGAAGTATTAAAGAAAAGCATTACAAATGAGTAACATAAAATTTTTCAATAGTATGTAACTGTATGACCCGTAAACTACTGCATCCGATTTTCATTTCATAACTCAAATTTATAGTAGCTTAAATTTCCCACAAAAAAGGAAGAATATCTTTTTTTCGTATCTGCAACCGTTTTACTGCAAATAGGCTGTTTGTGAAAAACAGTCTAAAATAGCTGAACTTTGACTTTAATGCGGGCTTGACTTTAAAGTGAGTCTCGACCAAACAACGCTCCAGACTCTACTATTACATGCATGAACGTGTCTAGTCATGCATATAACGGCGACTTTGCGAATGCGCGGTTTGTATATCATCCACCTGTACCTTTAGAATCGGACACCCCTCGTTTAATACAAGTGCTCTGAGTTTTGGCAACAATATTTATCATTCTGAATATGAGTTGCTGCTGTGACAAAAATGATTACGAGCGGGAGGCGAACAACGGACATACGGAGGACAATTTAATGAAACAACAATGAAAAATAAAATTTATATTTTTTTACATTTATTTAACTGACAGAAATACCACTAGAAGACTCTCCCGATGACATAAATATTGTCGCTGCAATATGTTATTGAATAGGCTAAAATGAATTGATGGAAAACGTTGAATTAAATTGTCAATGTAAAACTAAAACATGCAATGTATTTTTTTCCACTACTAAGTAATGACTTTATTAAAAGTATTCTGCTAAAAGTTATATGTAACACTTGTAAAAAGAAATTTGCATAAAAATAAACACGTCTTGTTAATGTTTACTTACCACGCATTTGTCAGTTAACTCGGCGAGAGTGCAATAAACAGCAGAAGTGGCACTAAGATTTCTAATAACTAAACTTCTTATGGAGTAAGTTCCAAAATATGTCTTGGGAAAATCCACTAAAGTGAAATCTCGAGTGGTGTTCATATGAAATGGAATAAGTTGCGGAATTATAATTGTCCCTTTGACTCCAATTCTTAGAGGTGTTTCACATTTTATCCAAAATTCTCTAGAAAACGCTCCTTCTCTTGCACCCAAACATTCCACTCGAAATGTTACTGTATCGTGGGGCTGTTTTAATAAAATAAGAGATTAATTATACTAATTTGAGTAGTAATGTACTCGTATTATTACATAAACAAATTATAATTACGAGTCGATCTGTTCATCTTCTTATAGTCTTATTTGGCGGTTAATTGTCAAAAGTACGATTCTAGAAACAATTACAGCCATGGAAATTAACCACCAGGTAAATTTGTAAGAACATGGAAAAATCTGGCCCTTAATGAACATACAGTTACATATCTCTTCTGTGATGGTTAGATATTAAATTTTATATAATATTGCTATGTGACGCTTTAAATTGATTTATAAGTATAAATGTTGATTAGGTATGTAAAATTTTCACTTGTAATATACCAAGTGCATTGATTATTGCCGGAAATTTTTTGAGTGACATTTCTGCAACGTCATAATTGCACGACACGAAGTGGAGTGCAATTACGTTGCAGTAATGCACGAAATCAAAATTTCCAGGCAGAATCAATGCACGAGGCTGTATTCGGTAAGAGAATCGCACGACGCACAGAAAAAATGCATTATGATTAATTGGTTTTATGTAGCTATATATGTTACAAGTATAATTTCCAAAAAATTTCCAAAAAATTACTCCTTGGTAGCATATATATATAAATTTTCGGGAAAATTGTGTGATTGTCATGGATACAATTCAAATTTGAATTTTTCTATTGGTTCTCGGCATCGTCGTGCGATTCTCAATAATAAATACAATGTTTTTGGGTTCAGCGATATTTTATATGAAAATATTTTATTTCCCGCTTATTATATACAGTGTGTTTTTTGTAAACAATGATATAGGAAATCCAATGGAATTTTATAATAGGGAAGACGCACGTATTTTTTTTAATTTTTGTATTCGTTCATTTTGGTTAGAAAAATATTTCCAGATAAGCGGAATTTCTAAAAACCCTCAATTTATTTGAAAAAATTAAATTTAAAAATTCTCCTCATTTAAAACCGAATTTGGCCTTGAGCAACTTCCCTCAAAGCTATTTGATGTAAAAAAGTAGGTACCGCTGTGAATGTGAAGAAGCAATAATGACGATTTACTCAACGTTAGATGGCGCTGATGAAAACCAATAAACTGAATTTTGAATTAATACGAGTATTACCAGAAATATTTAACACCACTTTAATTATGGCAGTTAATTACACAACATCATAACGTACATTATTATATTAATTACTCGTTAATAAGTAGACGATATTTGAACTTGAAAATAAAAAAATTTTCAAACTGACGGGTAATACAGGACTCTTAACTGTTTCATTAGCACCAACAGTGGGTCGTCTTTGGAACTGTAGGAGGTAACAAAGTTTCATCCATTAGAGGACACCAGTATTGCATTTTAAATTTATTTAGATTTTCAAGGTTTTCAAAAATTAATTACTTAAAATTGGTAATTGTTTAATGCATTTATAACTAATATTCTAACTAATTTAGTAATGACGTTTATGAAAATGCAAGAATCTCCTCAATTGACGACATATGCGTCTTCCCTAAGTTTGTACCTGCAAATGTGCAAATGTAAGTAGAAATTTCGGTATCAATCGAAAGAAGAATTCATTTTACGTCAAAAAAATATTAAACTTTATGAAGAAAACCAAAAACTGTTTAGAAAAATACTTAAAAAGCTTATTGATTTATTGCTTTTGGTAATAAGCTATAAAGAAAACCTGGAAGCTGTACGCCGATTGGTGTAGCGGTTAACGTATCAGATTCAAATCAAATCATTACAATCCGAACATGATTGACACTTTAATTAAACAAAAAGATTATAGGTTATCTTTTTCCAAAAGTTTTGTGTTTTCTTTGTTGGGTCGGGTACTTCTGGGACTACCCTCGTAGAGTAACTAAGTTGAAACAAAGGATACCATATCTTGCGATTTAGTTGCTAATTAATTACTGCATTCGAAAATTAATTGCTAATATAGTAATAGAATGATGATAGATGCTCCATGTTTTTGATTAATCGAAATGCATTATCTCTCTTCGTGGCAGTGTTGGAAAAAGTGAACTTTCACGGTTAGGAGTTGAAAAAGTGACGTCATCATGGAATGTCGTGAAATGTTTCACTTTCGTGGCGAAAATCAGGCGCGAAACGTGGCACTGTTGATGCAGGTAGCAGGAAAAATATATTTTCATGTTGATCTAAATTTTATTTTAAATTATAATCTTTCTCTTAATATGATGTGCATGAACCAACATTTCTGGAACAGCTTTGTAGTTTTCGCTTCTACGAGTCATGGTAGCTTCTTAGTCGTTGTATTCGTTTTAAAGATTTCCTCAAAAACAAACAGCCCTGTAGTACGCAATGACCTGAATGTCCCGAGTAACTGTAGTCGCTCCTATGTAAGAAATATAGCCCCTCTATTTCAAATAGTAGCAAAATCGTGGAGCAAACCAGGCAGAAACTTTAATAAAGAAAAAATCACCACATACATATTGTTTCGTCATTTTAACAAAAATTTGTTTAGAAATTACAATTTCGTAGTTGTATATTACATTAATATGATAGTTTTTACATAACATGAATGTTCGTAATCAAATTCATGTTAAATTGTGAATATTTTTGTGCATGATGATTATTAAACCTAAAATTTAGTGTAAAACGAAATGTCAAATCTGGTAACTTCCAATGTCACCAACATAGTTTTGCTCCAGCTACGAGAGCAATCGTTGCCACTACTATTTGAAAATAAAGGGGCTACAGTAAGAAATAACTCACTAGTAAACATATCAAATGAGAGATACTCAAAATGCGTCATATTATATATCAATTGAAAGGTAATTTTAAGTACTTTCCAACGGTATATAACTCATCGGCAGACATTGACTATGAAAAGGTCAAAGGACGAAAGTATAGTAAAATTTGATCAAAATTAAGCAAATAGCTGAAAAAATTAATAGGAAGCTGAAAAGTGGTATGAATGTTGCCGAATACAGACTATTTAAAAAATCGACGAACCCCGAATTGAATTAGGTGTGCTCAAGAATGCTTCAATTTTGAAAAAGATGGCGGTTTTAATAAAAAATAACGTATAATAAGAATTTGAAAATTGGCATAGATGTTGGCGAATACTGTTTACTGTTTAAGAAATTGATGAGTCCCGAAGTGAATAAGGTGTACTCGAGCCGCCATCTTAAAAAAGATAATACTTTAAATGAAAAAGTTTAAATAACTCGATTGTGTCATGTTTTAGGTACAAAACGCAAAAGAGCTTTTACATTACTTGTAAAACCGAACAAACTAGAAACTTGTAGAGCAAGAAAAACTAGCAAAAATAGTATTTCTATGACACATCTAGCTTGCCATGAATATGGCAACTGTAATGTTGTTATAACCACCACACATTTTATGCCTCGCTATTTACATGCAAAATTTCATACGACTCACATAAAAACTAAAAAGCTGACCATCGCACCTTTATATCTATAGTAAGCATCGGAGAATTCTAGTGTTGCCTTGTAAATTAGGACTTGTTTTTATAGTCCTATACTATATAGACCTATACTATATAAAAAGTTTCATACTTTTAGCCTAAACAGTTTCTCAATAGTTAACAGAAAAAGAAAAACCTTTATGTATTAGCTCGTTGTTTAAATCCCCAGCAATGATGCTATATCTCCGAAACTATCAGTCGTAGCTAAAAAACAAAAACCAGATTGTGAAGAACTTTACAAGATAAAAATGCTCTCTTGAATTTTTTTGTAAAATCTACCAAAATCAAGCTATTCAAAATATTTCATTTTAACTGCCATCTTCTCCAAGATGGCGGCCTGATCACGCTTTCTTTAACTCGGGACTCATCGATTTCTTAAATAGTATGTATTCGGCAACATCTATACCAATTCTCAGCTTCCTATTAATTTTCCAGTTATTTTTCATTTAAACCGCCATATTTTCCAAGATGGCGTCTTGAGCACGCCTTATTCAACTCGGGACTCGGTCGATTTCTTCAACAGTATGTATTCGCTAACATCTATACCAATTTTCAGCTTCATATTAATTTTTCCGTTATTTTTTATTTAAACCGGCATATTTTCCAAGATGCGGCCCGAGCACACCTTATTCAACTCGGAACACATCAATTTCTTAAACAGTAACTATTTGGCAACATTTATATCAATTGTCAGTTTCCTATTAATTTTTCCGTTGTTTTTCATTTCAACCGCCATATTTTCCAAGATGGCGTCTCTAGCACGCGTGATTTAACTCGGGACTCATCATTAATTTTTTAAACGGTATGTATTTGCCAACATCTATGCCGGTTTTCAGCATTCTATTAGTTTTGCCATTATTTTCATTTAAACCGCCATTTTTTCCAAGGTGGCGGCTCGAGCACACCTTATTAAACTCGGGGCTCATCAATGTCTTAAACAGTAACTATTCGCCAACATCTATACCAATTATCGGCTTCCAATTAATTTTTTCCGTTATTTTTCATTTAAACCACCATATTTTCCAAGATGGCGGATTAATCACACCTTCAATTCGGGACTCATCGATTTCTTAAACAGTATGTATTCGTCAACATCTATGCCAATTTTCAGCTTCCTATTAATTCTTTTCGTTATTTGCTTAATTTTGATCAAATTTTACTATACTTTTGGCCTCTGACCTTTTCATAGTCAATGTCTGCCGATGAGTCATATACCGCTGGAAAGTACTTACTGAAAATTACCTTTCAAATGATATATAATATGACGCATTTTGAGTGTCTCTCATTGGATATGTTTACTAGTCAGTTCGCCATCTTTGATCAAACTTTTTATTGTTTTTGGTAATTTTTTTAATCTGATGAGTTTAAACGCAATATTTTTCTCCGTGTTCGTAACTTCAACTAACTGCATATCACCTAGAGTAAAATATACTATTAAAACAAGCATTTAATTCTATATTCACAAACCGTGCTTAGAATGTACCACTATTCGTGTTAGACAGTTATGAGAATATGTAACTTCTATTCAATTGGTTTGAGAATTATTATATGTTCAAAAAAGGTAATTAATTTGTGTGATAACAGAAACTCGCCTTCGGATCATTCTGTCAATCGCATACTTAATAATAATCTGTTTCCACACTTTCTCAATACATTGAGAACAAAAACAGCCAAAACTGCTTGAAACTCGAGTGAGTTTAATTTTGATTGACAGGCAGTAATGTAAGTAACAAGAGATAATGCATTTCGATTCATCGAAAATCTATCATCATTTTATTACTATATTAGAAATTAGTTATTAATGTGGTAATTAATTAGAAATTAAATCGCAAGGTATGGTAGCCTTTGTTTCAATTTATTTGCTCTATTAGAACTCTAGCAAAACCGATTTAAAGGAGGCAAAAACATTCATTTTGAAAATATAGATTTTTCTATTACTATATTTGCAATTAATTTTCAAATGCGGTGAATAATTAATTAATATGGTAGCCTTTGTTTCAATTTAATTGCTTTATTTGAACTCTAGCAAAACCGAATTAAAGGAGGCAAAAACATTCATTTTGAAAATTTAGATTTTTCTATTACTATATTGGCGATTAATTTTCAAATGCGGCAATTAATTAATTAAGATGGTAGCCTTTGTTTCAATTTAATTGCTTTATTTGAACTCGAGCAAAACCGATCTAATGAGGCAAAAGCATTCATTTTTGAAATTTAGATTTTTCTATTACTATAGTAGAGATTAATTTTCAAATGCGCTATTTAATTAATTAATATGGTAGCCTTTGTTTCAATTTAATTGCTTTATTTGAACTCTAGCAAAACCGATTTACAGGAGGCGAAAACGTTCATTTTTAAAATTTAGATTTTTCTATTACTATATTTGCAATTAATTTTCAAATGCGGTGGTTAATTAACTAATATGGTAGCCTTTGTTTCAATTTAACTGCTTTATTTGAACTCTAGCAAAACCAATTATACGGAGGCAAAAACATTCATTTTGAAAATTTAGATTTTTCTATTACCATATTGGTAATTAATTTTCAAATGCGGTGATTAATTAATTAATATGGTAGCCTTTGTTTCAATTTAATTGCTTTATTTGAACTCTAGCAAACCCGATTTAAAGGAGGCGAAAACATTTATTTTTAAAGTTTAAAAAATTATTTTTACTAAATTAATTTTTTATGTTTATTTCTTTATTTGAAAGTGGTAATTTATTAGCAATTATTTTTCTGTTATGTTTAAGCTATTTTAAACGATAATTACGTGTTCTTTCGATATTGTTTTCCTAACTTGATATCAAGCTGGCAAAACCCTCGTACTTTTGTAACTATAATAGAGCAATTAATTTTTAAATGGTGTAATTAAATAGCAATTAAGTATAGGCTTAGTTTCGTTTCGCTGTTATCGTTTTGCCAGCTTGACGAATCTGTAGCTTTAAGTGTGCATATTAGCTTGTTAAACTCCCTCTCCCTTTATCAACAGCAAAAAGAGACGCGGTACTCTTTACGTTGTTTCGCAAATATCTTCGCTTGTACTGTACCTATATACAAATAAAAGCACCATTATATTGACAGGTAATCAGCGCAAAACGTTTATTCTAGTGATTTTTTTTAAATATGTACTGAATTTGAAGATATTAAGTGTTAAATATAAATTTGTTAAACCTTAAAACTGCTGTTTCGAGAAAAATCGACTTTCAAATTAGGAGTTTTCGTAAGAAACAATGTGAATGCATATCATAATCAACGTAAACGCATAAAGTTAAATCTTATGTAAAAGTAACATTTTGCATATGAGTTACCTACTTTGCAATTATTTTCTAGTTCATAAAATATTGTTTGCTACTACAGATAGGTTCTTTTATCAATATCTAAATCTCGTTTTAAATATTTAGTGCGAGTAATAAATATGATGGAAAATTAGTATACCATATGAATGTAGCCTACTTATTTACTTTTTTTAGCTTTTTCTTGAAATTCTTCAATTTCTTTAACATAGACTCTCTTAATTACTTACAGAACTTCCTTTCGAGTTAAATATATTAAAAAACTAGATGAAAATTCTACTTCAAAAATGGTAGCTTAATATTCCTGATTAAATTCTTATACTATAAGATTAGTAATTATGGAAAAAAAGAAAAAAGTTTGCCTGTATGACTCCTTTGGAGGGTTCAACGATAAGTTCAATATCATTTCTTCCAAGATCAATAGCAAAACGAGTGCCTTTACTGCCATCGTTGCGAAGTGAAAGCATGCGTACTGCTGCAGAATGTCCCGCGTCTATTGTACCATAGTCGATGCTCTGAGGAATAGCAGAAATCATGACTTCGGACAGCACACTAAGGGAAAATACGATTAGGCAAGTTCGAAACTCAATCACAGTTTGTTGCTGAGGTGAAAAGATTTAAAGGTAGAAAAAAGTTTGAAAATTAAGATATATGTACGTAAAGGTTAACTTAGTTTATGCACTCTATTACGTTAGAAAGAGAAAGAGATTAAGAAACCTCGGTTTATAATAATTAAGCAGGAAATTAATGTTAAATTATGTAAATAATTATGAAATTTGTTACATTTTTGTCGATTCGGTCACCTTGACAGTGCGGAATGTTTCAATGTTAGATTGTTAATTTTAGGTGTTAATGCCATTGGAAAGATAAATTCTTAGGCAGTCATGCATTTTAAATTTAGATTAAATTTGTACAATGAAGCAATTATTGAAAAAAAAAGCTTAATTATTAAATAATAAATTTCTGTGTAGACAGCTTTTTGTGTAATTCAGTTTAACTAATTTATTCATTTCCATTAATAAATTAGGTAATAATTCGCATACATAACAGCTGTAATGTATTAATATGAGCTTAATAAAAGATATCCGTCACATTAGTCACTCTATAAGAAATATTATATAGGATGTTACAAATTCGATTCTCACGATGGTATAGTATAGTTAAATATGCCGTTGAAAATTATTTTCAGTGATCCTGAGATTTTTGGAAAAACTGAAATTTCGAATTTTGTTTTTCAGCCGTTATTTGAAAAGATGTTCAAAAACTTAAAGTACATTTCATTAACACTTTTCATCCCATGACGATACCACGTTTGGTTTTATTCTGGGTCATCATCAGGTTAATTTTTTTTAAATACGGACCTCTACTTTTTATACATTCTTTTTTAAGTCCCTTACCTGTAGATTACAACAATGTATTACTATACTTTATGGATTAGTTTTCAAAGTAAATTAAAAAAAGAATTTAAACAAATAACCTACAATAGGTTCAATTAAGTTTCCCACCTCGCTAAAGCTAATAGTTAGTTTTGGTATATTTCCCACAGTCTCTTCTTCTGATGGAACGAAGTGTCGAAATGCACTTAATAAGTTTATTCTTAATTTCTCAATACTATGTGACTGGAAACCCTATTTTTTAAAGTACCCTATAGGAAAAAAACCCAATACTGACAGATCGGTAGACCCGACTGGCTACTCTATTAAACTCATTTTTTTAATATTCACGCGCGCAATGAATGCTTATGTGGCGTTGCTCCGCCTTGTGGCATCTACAAGTTAGGAATTCTATTTAATGACAAATTTATAAATATTCATCCAAACTTGTTCTAAGAAAATTGAGGTAGGTATATAAGATTATTCAAATCTTTAACATACATTAACACATATTAACATAATTTAAACCAAACCTTCTTTGATCTCGGATTTCCCGAGTTCCTCTAGGAATTTCCATGGCCCACATGTGTTCATTGTAGCGGTTAAACATGCCGTAATTTGAAAATTTGCATTTATCAAACCAAATAACTTCTTGGAAAAAGTTTGGATTTGCGCAATTTCTTGCCTACTTACAATAATCAAGGCGACGAACATAAACACCTGAATATCATTTTTGAGACTTACTAATTTTATAACGCTTACACCTATTTTTCTACAAAATTCGTCAGACCTTAACATTAGATATTAAAGGCTAGTCAATATTAACCATTCATTTTCCTGGTTTTAAAACATCATTCACCTAGAATTATTTT
Organism: Agrypnus murinus; assembly: GCA_929113105.1. NCBI lineage: Eukaryota > Metazoa > Arthropoda > Insecta > Coleoptera > Elateridae > Agrypnus > Agrypnus murinus. The sequence goes on along the minus strand of OV816028.1, from coordinate 36,614,366 downwards.
AGTATAAGAATAAAATATTTAAAATTTACAATCTCAAATAAATTATTACAATATCTAAAGCCGCGTCCACATTAGTAATAATTTACGTTGCGTGTTGAATGTGAAACAAATTTATGTGTAAAGCTGATTTCAAATAAATCTACGACAGTCAGTACTGCGTAGTGTAAATGTTGCTTTTTATTTTCCTTGATATTTAATACATTTTATCCTATGAAAATATAATTTAAAGCCTGGTTCATACGTTGTTAAAAATACAAAAATTACTCTCAAGACTTGTTTTAGATTTATTTAAAATCAGCTGTATGTCAACATATTTATCTAAAGCCTGGATCGCATTACTCGTGTATTTGACAAACATTCGTCATTCGTGGATATTTGCCAAGTAGTGGGAACGGGTTACTCGTACAAATGTTCGCCACTTGTCCTTTCCCGTCAGTTGTCAATTGTCGGTAAATATAACACAAATCAAAGACTTTATTACTTGACAAATATATTCCTTAAAGTGTTTATTTTCAAGTACAAATGTTTGCCAAGTATACAAGTAGTGGGAGCGGTTACACAAATGTTCACTTGTATATTTGCCAAATTGGCAAATATTTGCGTATTTGCAAGTGTGGAAGTACCTAACTAGTAAATAGTTACTGAGTAACTAATTATTTATAATTATTTATAATCCCAACTAGTTAATTCAACTGCGTTCTAACTAATTATTACTAATTATTTAATAATAACAAACATGTATTATTAAATTACCACGCACAACACAAGTGCTGAGCAGCGACGTATAATGTCATAAATATATAGAGTGAGATCCAAATTGAGTGAGGTCGGTTTGAATTTCGCGCCTAAGGTTTTAGTGTATTTCACGTTATTAGTGTAGCACTATTGAAATGTGTTGCGTCAACTCGTCACTTTCTCGTTTACATCAGAGTGTTTTGCCATGTTGTTCTCGGGTTTCATTGCTTTTTGCTTTATTTCGCTTGTTTTCTTATTTTACAAAACAGTTTTTTTTAGAACTACAGTTTGTTAAACAATTTTATTATCAAGCAACGATTTTATTACTTAAAATTAATGAAGTTTATAAGCTATATTATTTTTGAGACGCCACTGTAAAATAAAAACAAGACAAACAATGTCTACAAAGTATTGATGTTGTCAACGACAATAATTTAACGTGGCGGTAAATTCAAACTGTCTTCAGTCATTTTGGATCACCCTGTATTGTAAATATTTACGTCTAGGATTATGCATAATAATCGCTTTTGATTATTTTTTTAAACAAATTGATTAATGAATTATTCAATTAATCGATTATTTTAAAAAAGTAATCGAAACCCGATTAATCGATCATTCGATTATTAAAAAAATAATCAAAAGCCCGATTAATCGATTATTGATCAATTGCTGTTTTAATCGATTTTCTATTATTGATTTCCATAATCTCACAGCCATAGTCACAAATATATTATTTATAGAAAAAATAGGTAATATTTATGTAAATTCAAAACCTTGAAACTTACTTGGATCAATAATCATTAAGGTATGTATATTTGCAACTAAAAAATCCCTTTTAAATTAATTACTACGGTATACAGTGTCTGACTTAAAGTTGGATCCTTATGAGATATTTTTTTAATATTCTGAGTGGAGAAAAACTTTTTGGGTCAATCAGCTTTGCTTTCAAAAATACTTGAAATAAGCCATGTCAAAGTTGACAGGTGACATTAGGTATCTGTCAAATTTGCTATTTTAAAAAAGAATCGTCGAAAAATGACCTTATTTGTTAAAATACGGAAAAGTTTTATTAAGATAAAATACTCCTAATGACATTTTGCGTTGACATACCAAGTTTGAACGAAATATTCCGACATAAGGAAAATCTTGTTTTTTGACTTTTTTTTGATAAGCCCCCGTAAGTAAAAAAACAAAATTTTCCTTATGTCGGAATATCTCGTTCAAACCAAATTGATTCAAAAATAGTTTAATAATATATGAGAATTTGATGCTCATCAGCATCTCTTTTTTAGAAATATCGATTTCTTTGCCCGGCCTGGGACCAAACAGAACATACACTACCCAAAAATTGAAGTAAATTTTTAAAAATGTATTTTTAAAAATTAAATAAACGGTAGTAATTAATTATATTAATTTAGGAAAGGCTTTATGTTATTACTATAACTGTTGAGTGAAGGAGTTTTTCACTCAACGTTATAACATAGAAGACACGAATTATCAAACCAAGTGATTTTTAAATAACTGATTAATAGAATAATCAAACAATCGATTAATCGATTATTTTTTTAATCGATTTTTGATTATTGATCTCCATAATCGCACAGCCTGAGTGACGTCAGCAAGAGTATTCGTACTCTCACGTAATTTACAACGTAAATTTTTATTAATGTGGACGCGGCTTAATATATAATTAAATATTTTCTTCATTTGTGATTTCGTCCCTATAATTTTTACGAGGTTTAAAAAAAAAACGTACTCTGTTAGGTTCTTATCCACAGTTTTATAGATTACAATGAAGTTGTTCTTTTTCATGATAATTGTTTAAGGTCGAAATGTACCTCAAAAAAAAATTTACGGTACAATTCTAAACAAAATCACGGTGGATTTAGCTATATTGTGAATAACTATACCAAATTTAAAAAATAATAATTACAAAGGGGCCATTTATACACACCCAAATACGGTGCATAAATCGTAACCGCAAGATTAAAAAACGTTTTCGTCATAAATAATTATTATATAATAATGTGATAACTTTGGTATTAAATTAATACTCGAGGAATGTTGAAACTTGCTGACCTAACTTGTTTTGGAAAACGATATTTATTAATTAAACTAGCATAATACCCATTGAATAATCAGCGGTCCCCTTCTGATCATGTCAGCTATCCACGAAGTAAGAAAACAGATCTACTTATAAAAGTTATTTTTTAGGGATCCCGTAGCTCAGGATGTGCTATTGCATAGGAGTTTTTATTTTCCTTAATAATAATGTTAATCGGATCATAACATGTAACTTTAATTTAATATAATCACGTTTGATTCATAATTAGCAATGCTTTCGTTCTTCGCTAAGCTTTCTTCGTAATTTCTAATAAGTCCCACACTTTTTTTTCTCAAATAAATGCTATAAAAACACATAAGTTGCTTTTTTTTTCAAAATAACTTTAAACGAATGGTAGGCGTGTTCAAAGAGAATACATAATATAGTTATTTTAATTATATACTTATGTAGTTTATTATTAATATATTATGTACTTTATATAGCATAATATTCGTTGGAAAGCTTTTGTCAAAATCGGTGAATCTCGAGAACCACTGAATAGATTTTGATGCCGTTTTCACCATTATGTGACAGCTTATTTCTTAGCAAAGGTTTCTATATCTACAGATTATTGAGAGGATTTTTGGAAAGTCCAGTAATAAGCAAAGTATGAAATACATACTTAAGAAAATTGGCTCTAACAGAGACAAAACGCGTTACGCTGCGAAAATGATGACAGATAAAGCCAAACTATAAGCGAACGAATTGTAGCCCTCAAAAAGATCTACAAAAAAGTCCTGGCATATACGTATCTCTTTTACAGATTACTCGCAATCAACATTTTTATAATAGTTATTTTTACGGAAAACTCTTCTCTCCCTGGAATCTTGCCTTACTCCGCCCCTGGATAAAATGCCGGTAATTTATGTATTTGGCCCACCTGCCTGTTGAGATTTCAGCTTCCTAAGTCTTCTAGTTTTCGAGATATTTCTCGGTGGACATCGGACACCGGACATCGGAACTGGCTATTATTATATAGGACATTATTTCAAATTTTTTACGTGAAAAATTAATTTTACAGAAACTGTATCTTCAAAGTTAACCAAAATAATATCACTTAAGTTTCATAGTATTTGAATTATTTTCCCAAAATTTGAAGAAAATTGTATGTCTAGTGACTAAATTATTGCCAGAAACCTTTTTTTTTAGAATAACTTAAAAATTATGCATTCAATATTTTTGAGATTTGGTATAGTTATTCAAAATTAAGTTTTTGGGTACACTTGGACCTTGTGCTCATTCACGTACTATTGCGATTGTCCATGTAGTACATTGCTATCTCCCTTGTCTTGGTTACATTTAAAAAATATTTCTTACTCCAAACGAACTGTTAATAAATTAATTTCTTAACTGTTTTCTATCAGGTACTGATTACATTAAATAATTAAATGAGCACGATCTTATCATCATCATCATTAAAATTGTAAATCTGAATACTGTAGCAGATGAATACATAAATCATTGTAAATTTTGAAAATAAAATCCACGATCGTACCAAAAACGAAAGGCGTAATGACAATAAAGAGGTCTAACGATATTCTATTGCAAAAATGCATGAATTTGGTTTTTCTTCTAATTTGTTAGAACTTTTTTGTTTCCTAATTAAAAGGTAAAAAGCAATATGTGGTTGATAGTGGTGCAACATCTACAGTTTTCGATACGTATCCGGGGGTACCGCAAGGTTTCAATCTAGGGCCACTATTGTTCTTGATACTGATAAACAGTTTAAGTAAGGTTATTCGTCACACAAAATTTCAATTATTTGCAGATGATTTCAAAATTTACTACGCAATACACACCATAGATGATTGCACATATTTACAACACGATTTACATCGTATATATAGCTGGTCTTTGGATACTAAACTTTCTTTCAATGCTTACAAATGTTGTGTTATATCATTTACAAGGAAAACCATGATAATAAACCACACTTACACATTAGGTGATGATAATATTTGATGATAAACTGACATTCACCAACCATATTGATCTCAGCTCAGCACTAGGATTTATTTACGAAATTCTAGGGGGCTTAAAAAATAAATACATTTATTACACTGTTTAATGCATTCGTTCATTGTCATCTGGAATATGCCTCAGTGGTGTGGTCACCCTTTTACTTTAACTCGGTTAACGAAATCGAAAATATTCAAAATTCTTTTCTCAGATTCCTGTATTATAAGAAGTATGGAGTGTACGCCATCGATAACTTTGAGAACAGAATTAATTATCTCTCTCTAAAGAGCAGACATAATTTAGCGGCTTTGATTTTTGTTTATAAAGTTGTGCGTCATCTCATTGATAGCACATGCACTATAGTAGTACATACCTTTTAAAGCTCCTACATATACTGCCAATTTACAATTGTAACTTTAATAAACTTCTATTATTAATATTATTATTTAATTTTAAATATTATTATTATATTTTTTCTGTCTCTTTACTCAGCTTTCGCTGGAGATTAACTTCTGTTAGAGGGGAGGAAATTCATGCTTATTTTTTATTATTATTCTTATAATTATAATTACTATTACCTTGTAAACTGAAAGACAAATTAAATGAGACTCGTATAGGTACCTAGAAAATCACCTGCTCGCACAGGTGATTGTTGGATTGCCTAAATATATCAGGACCGAACTTATATTTTTAATGCAATTTAATTTCAAATTTCATCAAATTCGCCGGTTTTATTTGAATTAGGAACAAGAATTAGTCATAGAAATATTCAAACTATAAAGAAAAATTAACTATAATGACGCTAATTATTATAGAAATGATCTATACCTAATCTTATTCCTTTAGATTATTTATTTTCAAATTAAATCCGCAAAATAGCGAAAAGTTTGATTTTTCTTGTTTAGTTTGTGGCTTTATAGGTGACTCTATAACAAAACATGTTTTTAATTAAATAAGATCTCAATTTTATTTATTAATAAAAAACATATACTATAACTTATAAATTGGACAGCAGTTTTGTTTTCATATACTATTACATACATTTTTTTTCAATAGATTTTATTCATTAAGGTTAACTTTTCTTAACTAACAATAAGGTGGATTTTCTTCAAGCAACAACAAATAATAGTATACATACAACAGAATTTTAAATATTATTGAAGTTGTATTAAAAAAAAAATTAAGCCGCGCATGTACGACTTACAACCAAACTTCCATACATGTTCATGTCTGTCTGTCGTTTCGTTGTATTTTTGTTATGATGATAAAATGTGATGTGTAATCAGAAATTAGATTTTAAAGTCGATTTTTTTTATAATTAATTGAGATATCAAAAAGCTGAGTTGATATTCGTGATCAGCGTTAAAAACTACATAAAATCCATATATCACTTGCTTTGTATCACTTCTGGATTCTGCAACGGACTGTAACGGACTACAGAAATATAGATCCTAGTAACCAAACTTTTTGAAAGTTTGGTTGATACTCTAAAAATAAAATAACATCATAAATTAAACTTGCCTTGAAAATACAGATAACGCTCCTAACAGTACAATACTAGAGTTTCTTAGAAAAACTTCACAGGTAGCAGTTGGTTTTAGACGTGTGGTCCCTTTTAATGCTCTTAAATCCCTGTTCAATAAATATACATTATTTTGTTTTATTATTCGAATTAATTTTTAAAATTTTCAATTTAATTTTTAAAATTTTCAATTAGTTCTTTGTGTAAATTAATTAAAAAAAATTATACCCCCAAAAGAATAAACTTCGAGATTTGAACTGATGACCTTTTGCACAGAGAGACGGTGTTTCGACACTGAGCTACACCGGCTTTGCATTTATGATCGTCTTATCTACCTCTTCTTGTGATTACATCTTGAGCTTTTTGATATTAATATTAAAATTTTTAATATGCTTTTAATATTAATAAATAAAATTAGAATCTTATTTAATTGAAAGCATGTTTTGTTACAGCATCACCTATAAAGCTGCAAACTAAACAAGAAAAATCAAACTTTTCGCTATTTTGCGGATTTAATTTGAAAAGAAATAATCCAAAAGAATAAGATTAGGTATAGATTATTTCTATAATAATTAGCGTCATTATAGTTAATTTTTCTTTATAATTTGAGTATTTGTATGACTAATTCTTGTTCCTAATTCAAATAAAACCGGCGAATTTGATAAAATTTGAAAATAAATTGCATTAAAAATAGTTCAGTTTAAGTTCGGTCCTGATATATTTAGGCAACCCAACAATCACCTGTGCGCGCAGGTGATTTTCTAGGTACCTATACGAGTCCCATTTAATTTGTCTTTCAGTTTACCTTGTATTCTATCAGAGCTGAGCAGTGCTTGCATTAAAATTGGTTGAACAAGTGCCTCAAGTACTTTCAGGGCTTCAACCACTGCAACTTGAATTATTTATTTGTAAAAAAGGCTGCTTGGCGCTTTGCATTTGTATTACTTTGCAATTGTGGGATTCTCATAGATGACTAGTCGAAAACGTATCTTAAATGCAAATTACTTATTTGACCTGAAGGTGATACTGATTGGGATACATTATTGCATTTGTAATTTGTTTTAGTACCTGATGAAGTAAAAATCCAATATGTTGCCCATAAAGAAAAGTTGCCCATATAAACTACCATTGTTCAAAAAATAGTGGTTTTAAAATTTTTCTAAGGTGTACAAAATTTCATACTCTTAAATTAGTCTCCGAGGTATTAAAAAAAAGATGACACCTATGATTTTTTTTTAAATATCGGAACTGGTTATGCAATGGCCTGGCAATTGTAAACTGCAACTTTTGTCTCATTTAACCAACTTCGTATCTCTTATGGTTTTCGAAATCCCAATACTGTGCAACGAAATATTAACCACCCTGTGTAATCTTAAAGTAAAACTAATAGTTAAAAAAAACAATCAACCATTGACATAAGGGTTTAATTAATGGACGAAATGAAATTGACGACAAATCTTTGAACTTGAAATCTTGACTTTGAAGCCGTTAAGAAATTTAAAAGCAGAGGCTGACTACCTATGATTTTTTCATTAGAGAGTTTTAGCGAATCGTATGTGTACTAGTTAACGTACGTTATTTGCTCGTTACTAAGAAACAGAAAATTTTAACGTTATCGTGAACGTCATTAGAAAGACGTATTACGACATTTCGTCTTGATTGTCGTATATGTGAAACGAAATGTCAAACGTGTAAGGTATGTCTGGGAGGGATAAAATTAGTAAACTTCGGTTTAATATAAAGGACGACTTAACACTTTTACGAGAAGTTCTTGGTTGTAATCCTTTTGAAAATTACAATGAATGGAAAACTATTCATCTAAATGTAACAAAAGCAACTGAAAAGGATTTTTCCCTAAGAACTGTGCGCGAACATACGGAGCATCTCATCAAATTGTTTAAAAAAAATGATCGCACAAATCTGAGAAAGTAAGTTGTAGATAATACTAGTGAAGTAAATTTATATGTATAAAAACTTGTAGATCAGGCACCGAGGAAGAATATAATGAGAAAGAACAATTGCTGCAGCAAGTTGTGGATCTTGAAAGAGAATTCGGAAAAAATGGTAAACAACAGAAAACTGAGAATAAAAGCAACTCCTGCAAGCTTTCCTCTTGCAAACAAACAGCAACACTTCCCAGTGGCAAACAAACAGCAAAACTTTCTTGCTCCTTATCTGGTAGTCAAAAAACAAAAAGCCCTTCCTGCTCTTCAACGAGTCGAGCAATAAAAGAGAGGAACCTAGCTGCCGCTTCTCATTATACCAGATACGATATTTCTGACAGTGAAGGTGAAGAGGTGATTGAAACAGAAGTTGTACCAGAACAAGAATTTCAGAATTTTGAACTGGAACGGGAAACTCAAAATGGTGAAGCAGAACAGGTACCATTAGACGAAGATTTCAACCAACCAACGGTTGAGCCTGCTGCAATCCAGAATGCTTTAAGACGGCCTCAACGGATATCAAGGAATAAACCATTAAAAAATAATGCTGTACAATATTTAAGAGATAGAAGGGAAGCGGAACTTGAGATAAAGAGGCGAGAACTCGACATCGAAGAGAGGAGAATATCTTTGGATCAAAGAAAAATAACATTAGAAGAACAGAAATTAGCGTTTGAGATGGCAAAATATGAGAGCGATAAGGAAGAGCGGGTAAAAAGATTAAAACTAGAGGTTGACGAACGATCTCACAAAATTTTATTGGAACGACAGTTGGCAGAAATTAACTCAACTTTAGTTCAACATTTACTTAACAAATAGAAATCACAAATTTAAATCTATTAATAAAGTATATTAAATACCTACATCTCACATTATATCAAGGCTTAGTAAATAAAATCATGCAATGTTTAAGTACTCTTCTAATTCTGGTGGAACGACGTTAAAATACTGCGATGTTTGCCCATGGTACAGGCAAGTATGACAGTTGGAAAGAATTATAGCACTTTTATACATATTTTGTACATCTTGCAACATTATCTTTTGGTTTTTTTTGAAGTCCAAAAATGCAAATTCATTCACTACTTTGCCGAATCCCCATTCTACTGCCTGTCTTACAACTTTCATAGAATTGTTAAATTCTTCCTGCTGTGGTGTTAAATTACGACTAGAATATGGACGCAATAGCAATGGTTTTATTGGATATGCAGAGTCGCCATAAATCAAGTAACGTTCACCATTTACTAAAGTATTCATTTTGGTTTGTAGTTGTTCATATAAATTAGACTCTCTAAATATTCCTGCGTCGTGCCTTCTTCCAGGAACTGCCCCGTACAAATTAATTATAAGTCCATCTGGACACAGCAAGGATTGATACTTAACACAATGCTGTCTTTTGTGTCCGGAATAATATTCTTCTTGGTTGACCGTTGGTCTACAAATCGGTCTTGCTGTGCCATATATAAAGGCAAAGCAGTTTTGTAACGCTGCCCCTTTTGTTGCAACCGCGTTAGAATAGTATTCTAGCTTGTCTTCATTTAACCATGGAATTTGATTCAAATTGCCTATGAGGAAGGATTTGTTATGAAGAATGATTTCTATAACTTTGGCGGCTATGACAGACATATATCCCGCTTTTTAAATCTAAAATATGCAGTAAACTCTTCATCACTTAATGTGTCTACGTTTACTCTACCATAAGTAACTGATCTTAATCGAGGAGCTCTTCGAGGATTTAAGATATTGTTCATAATTGCATCTTCAATTTCATCATCACTTAGATCCCCAAACGCAGCAACATTCAATATATCTTCCATAATTTCAAATAATACACACTAAGAAAGCTACTTGGTAATCGCACTAATTTCGTATTTATTTTGACGTAAACATTTGACGTAAACGTCTTGCTAAAACTCTGTTTTAAAATCGTACGTCAAAGGCATTACGATAAAAATGACGTTGACGTTCTCGTTTAACGTATCCCTGAATACGTTTTGCTAAAACTCTCTATTCTCCTCTTTACGAAAGTGTAACTTTATATCTAAATAAGGCAACCGAAAGCGAAAGTAAAACATGCGAGAAGGTTGCTAGGTATGAAAAACTTTCGGTCCCTGGACATCGAAGTGAAACTGTCAATTTCTTTTAAATATAATATTATAAGGTGGCCGTTGTCAACATTACCTTGGTAACAATATTGTTGTATATACAAACATTATTTTATTATAATCACTGAATCATCATTTTATTTATTTATTTACGGTAGAGTCACTCTATATTACTTATAAGAGTTCGGCCAACGCGGGAATTGATGCTGATTGGTTGGATCCATTTGCACTAATGCCAATTTAAAAACACGAAGTTTGACAAAATTAAGTAATTTAGGCAGGTCTTTTCACTGTGGAAGCTAATTGCTATGGTTACAATTGTATCTGTGACAATTAACAGCCAAATAAAGTTACAAGGAGGTGAAAAGATCGCCCTTAATTTGACAAATTATATGATGTTTAGTAAATCGAAGAATTTTTATGTATTTCTCTTTAGAGTTTTTAATAAATATTAATTGTAATTGAAGAGTTGATGTCAAAAACAACATTTGTCGGAAAAAAACTACAACCTTTAGGAGAACCAAAAGCTAACTGTAAGGCCAACATTTGTATTATTTGTAACTATGTGCAGTTTATGAAACATTCTCATAAACATAATCCAAAAATCTATGGTTTTTGACGAAAATATGCAAAACGGATTTGTTATCTTTTTTTATTAAACATAAGATATACGTATACATTTTAATTAAAAAATTAGAATAGATCTGTCTGAAGTTGAGGTTGAAGATCTTTTAGCTTTGCATGATTGATCTCAATAGGACCCTGGTACTGGTACTGGTACTGGGTACATAGGTACAAGTTGTAATTCACTAGTAAAATGGAGTCTTGCTTCTGATTATGCATTGCCTCCACGTTCCAGAATAGCTATCTCTTACTTTTATAAATTTATTGCGATAAATGCATGCGATACATTCGCGAAGACTTGAGTGGAATAGGTAGTAGAGGATCCTTTACAAAAAACTTATCAGTCTACAATTTGAAGTTAAAAATATCTTTCTTAGTCGGCCCATTTGATAAAATGTGTAAATTAAAACGGAAATTGACTACTAGAGCACAAGAGACATTAACAGTTTTTTGTTGTAGCTGAGAGTAGTTTCTCCTTTTCTCAGTTTTGCAGCTAAAATACAAATATATTACTCTATTTAAGAATTTTATTCTATTAATCTATTCAAATAAGCTATGGTCAATTATAATGAAATAAATGTCAGGTTATGAAACATTTGACATTTGCCAGGTAAACATAACCAATAATTTGCGCTACGTATATTTTTGGATCCATAATGGCGGTTTGACATTCGCGTTGGCTCAACTCTTATAAATAATATAGAGTGACTCTAATTTACGGTGGTTAAGGGCACGTTATCGCCGCCAGTGTTAATAATAGGAAGCTTCAGAAACTATAAACACTTAAAGATGGCACTACGGTCAGCAAACCAAAATTAATTTCTCTAAAACTAAAATTTGAAAATGTAAATAGAAACATTATTTGATCGCATCGCAGTTCTTTGCTCACAGTGTTGCCAGACATGCGTGAACTTTCAAAATATTTTAAGTTTAACTGAAATTTTTAATTTCTAAATGCCAAGGAATAAAACTGCTATCTTAAAAAATATTAGTTGTTCTTGATGGTTTTAAGAAAAAGAAAAGTATTGCTAGAAAAGTTAAATTACCATATTACCACCCAACGCTTCCTGGTGCAGAAAGCGTTCAACTAACAATGACTGATTTTCGTGCTGCCATATTTAAATTTCCGCGCCGTGTACATCTATTTTTATCAATTAATACTAAATAAGTAAGCAAAAACATTTATCCATTGTCATAGATTTTGCTACTAAACAGTGTTATAATGACTGTATTATGTTTAGTTTGGTTATTTTTTAGAAAACGTTAATTCTACAAAATTGGCGATGTTCGACTACGATTATAAAATTTATTTTATATATCTACTCTTTACAAACCATGATCTACACTACCTTAAGAGTTTAGCAATAGACATCAAACGTTATCTTGCTAAAACAAACGATTATTATTAAAAGAAAACTGAATGAAAAACTTGAGCATATCTTGACGATAATATTTTGCGCCAATAACGCCCCCTTAATAAATGTCAAGGGGAGAATGGAAAGTTTAGTACATTACACGCTGCGAAAGTCCTTTCAGGTTCTCGGTGTTTTTAACTAATCTCGGCTACGCTTACGCTTCGCCTCGGTCAATCTAGAACACCTTGCACCTAAAAGTAGACTTTCGCAGCTTGTAATGTAAATAACTATTTCCTAATGTCATTGTATATACTATACATCAAAATTACTATTTCCTCTTAGAATAAAAAGCGTAATCTAGCAGCACTTACATTTTTATGTTAGTAACAAAAACGTCAAAATTTATGACATCTAAAAGTATTGAATCAAACTATTTTTAAGACGGTTAGAGAAAAAATATTTGCATCGAAATCAATGCTATTTGTGAATATCTGCGGATTCGCAAGAAAATCAAGGCGGGTTTTTCTTACATAGGAGGCTATGCGATTCTATGTAAATAGTGCTAGATTAAATTACACGCACACAGGAAGAGTGTGAAACGTGGATGGGCAAGTTGGTAGGAGTGTTTCTGAGTGCGTGTTGATGTAATACTGCCATTGTCGCCGCACACTTTATTTTGTCTTCCAACGTAAATGCACATTGGGAAGCTTGATATAGATAGAAAAAACACGCACCGCAATTATTCAAGTGAAAAAGGCATGACTGGTCGGGACGTTCTCCAGACTTATACTAATGAATACTGCTCTACTGTAGTGCTGGGTCGTTAACAAAAGCAACAGAGAAGAAATTAGTGTCGTTGACGATGTGGGCTTGAGGTGGACATATTCTTGCTGCTAATAGAGCAATTATGGAACGAATAGGCAAACACGCAGAAATATTTATTATAGTAAAAATTCGAAAATTTGAACAACTTGGACATGCCTTTAGGAACAAGAAGAAATACAGTATCTTACAACTTACTCTGGAAGCTAAAGTCATGGATACACGAGGTCCAGAAAGAACTCCTGGCTGAACAACATAATGGCAGGATTTCTACATGTCAGTAGAAGTATTCAATAGGGCTGCAGACAGTGCAAAGTGGAAACCAGGTATATATTTCTTAGCCTTCCAGTTAGAAAAAAAAGATAATAACATTTTGAATTATTATGCTTTGAGAAAGGATTTGCAGAGTGTTGCATCATGTTTTCAATGAATGAAAATGATTTTGCCTATTTTTGCTTAATGAATTTCTACCTAACCCTTACTTCATCTGTCCATATGGCCCAATTGATTCAATGACTAATCATCACTGTCATGTGTGCGTGATTGTGATGCTATTAAATTTAATGGCGTAGATACCTTTCAAACTTTTTGCAACATTTTCGTTTTCGTTCGTGCTTGAGATCCGGAAGAAAAGTTTCAAACATTATTTCTGCACATGAAAACATTTTGTAAGGAATTTTAGTTAGTTAAGCTTGCTAGAATATGATTTGATTTCTAAATTATTATTAAAACACTTAGGACATCTTTAAAACTTAAAACATTGATATTCATTTTTGTGTTAGATGTCTCCTGGATTCTCAAGTAGAATGTTAAGAATTAAGAAATAAATCACTTACACTGTGAACTTATAATCAACTTGATAATCATTAATATATATTGGCATGGTTGCATAACGAACAGAAGTGGCTCTCATGTACGTGTAAGAAACATATCTGACAATACTCAAGCCAGGCGACAGACGTTGACCGCGAACCATTGCTTTTATTTCAAAAGCCTAAAAATAACTTGCAAATAGTACAAGAAAGAAAACTTATATGAAAATTCACGCTTACATATGAACTAGCAGGACAAATTCTGATAAAAACGGACTCTTGTCCGCAATTTTGAATCGTTAATTTCTGATGATATTTTTTTCCTTCAAAAGCACCAACAAAATTCATTTTCGATGGTGTAATTCTTACTTTCATCATTTTTGTAGCATCCATTATAACATCTTCAAATTCATTTACTAAAAATAAAGGAATTCTATCCGAAAGTAGCGAAGTAGAAGACTGTTGCATGGTAGATATAGATAACATTTTGGAATACACCATAATCAAAGAATATCGTCAAAATGAGAAAAAATCATATGTAAATAATAACACAAAGAACACAAAAAAATGGTTATAAAAATTGTCAAATTACATTATAAGTAATGACATTACTTTGACGATAGGTTTATTCATGATCTACTAGATTTCGCGAAACAGAGACTCGTATATCGTAAAATCTATTAGATACGAAATAATTGAATCGATGTTTTTAGAAAGGAGCCAAGTCGCAATTTTAGCAAAAACGAACTTTATCTACCAAATAAGAGCTCTATCTTGGTGTTTTCAAGCAATTAAAGTTGAAGCTTACTCACCAGCAAGTAGAAAAAACCTTTTACCCACTGTAGAATGCTGATTGGTTGCTATTGTAGGTAGTAACCAATCATCAGCTTACATTGAATAATATTAATAAAATCCAGTCATCGGGCTAGACTGTCAATTTTATTGCCGCCGAACACTGTTCGTTAGTAAGCTTAATTAGCCGCGTTCGGTATTTCAAATCTGTTTACTCTAAGAGCTCAGTTTCTATGGTATCCATTGTTGTAAATAATTGTAACTATAGCAATAGAGCTTTCAGAGCAAAAAGAGTGTTGGATAGAACGTTGTATGGCACATGTGAGTTAATGATATTATCCACTCAGAAAAAGTAACCCTATTTTTCGTAAGTATCTGATTTAACTGCCAATTCTTTATTTGTGGAAATTATCTTACGTAACTTACTAGTACCATAAATACCAATTATCTAACACTTCTACCTAAAAAGCTTTTAAAGTTGATGTTTATGCACTAGTGGGTAAAATAAATTCCTACTCACCAGTGAACGAATGTCAACACTAGCCACAATAACAGCCAATCACCAGCCTACATGGCATAATATTAATAAAATCCAATCGTCAGCCAAGACACGTGGTGGTTGTCGTGTGCCTAGTGTCGCAGCTAAGGGTAGAAATAGAATAAAACGCAAGGTTAAATTTAACAATATAATAGGCAACAAGATTAGAACAACCTACACAAACATGATAAATGACTTACATACTAACAGTAACGCTGAGGTGGTCGAAACTTCCCTAATAAGTATACACTACGACTAAGCTTTAGGAAGACCAGGTAAGCGGTGTCCCAAG
The DNA here is from genome assembly GCA_929113105.1 of Agrypnus murinus. Lineage (NCBI taxonomy): Eukaryota > Metazoa > Arthropoda > Insecta > Coleoptera > Elateridae > Agrypnus > Agrypnus murinus. Next base: position 36,598,766 of record OV816028.1, on the reverse strand, counting down.
ACACTAGCTTCTAGACTCCTAATGATGAAGCAGTAGGGGGTATCAGGTAAGCGGCGCCCTTGGACGCTAGCTTCCTAAACCCCTACCATTAAATAATATAAAAGTCACTTACCCAAGGTCTGATGGTGCTGGTGAGAACCCCAAAGGGAACTGAGCTCCTAAGTCAAAAGGTCTCTGCTTTTATACCTTTGTAAACTGCAAACATCAGCAAAAACGGCGTAATGGGTAATTATTGTGGGCAGAAGCAATGTAGGGGAAATGACGGCATGTGCAACAACGTAGGTGTAGGTTGTGGCAAGGTTTCGCTAGTTGCCAATACCTCTTGTCTAACAGTGGATGTAGCTGTGGCTTGTGAGATAAGACATGATATGAGCAGCAACTTTGGACAACATTTTATGCTAGTTGGAACTGAAACTTGAAATATAATTAATAATTTAGTTTGAAATTATTTCGTCTATGACAGTGTCAAAAATTATTATGCATTTGAAAAATATTTGAATTTAAATATTGAGGTGTTGGATAAAATATTGTACTCCGTTATTATTAATTCCAAAAAATCAATTTTTGTACTAGTTAAACAAATAATTATTTTCTACTCCAATATGTATGTAAATGTATTTTCTTCACGTTCCAGTCAATTGAAAAGTAAACAATTCCCGCAAGCAATACGGTTATAATTTCATATCCACACGTGTGCGCATTTAAAAACAACCAATCAATGAAATTCAAGTTGACTTCATTTGTTTATTTGTAATTTATTGATTGAGAACTCCTGTTATAAAATAAAATTTGTAAAATTTTACTATTTTAATAAATGATTTTTCAAATTCTAGCTTTAACAATAGTACTTTTATAATTAAAAAATAAATATTAAATCATTAAAATTAGTACAACCTACTTATTAAATAAGTTTAGTATTTATACACGGAAAAATAGGGAATCAGAGAACTGACTTTTCGATCAGCTTGAAAACCATCGAAGCCAAAACGAACTAGAAAATTCTACCAGCAGTTAAATACATCAAGGAAAGGGTTCAAGCCAAGAACTAACATCTGTAAGGACAAAGAAGGAAATCTATTAAGTGATAAAGAAGACATCCTATTAAGGTGGGCAGAATATTTCCAAGAGCAGTTGGCGGATGAACCAGCCTGAAATCCAGAGTTCGAGTTCCAAAATAAAGAGCAACTAGAACCCCCCAACAATGGATGAAATAGTAGCAGCCATAAAAAAGCTGAATAACAACAAATCCCCTGGAAGCGATGGCATCTCGGCGGAATTATTCAAGCATGGAGGAAATAACTTAGTGGAACACACGTATAACATCATTTGTAAAATCTGGACAAAGGAAGAAATCCCAGAAGAATGGAGTGTAGGACTCATAAAGGGGATCAGCTAGACTGCCAAAATTATAGGGGAATAACGCTTCTCATCACGTCCTACAAGATATTGTCAAATATATTATACGAAAGACTAAAACCATATTCTGAGGCCCAACTTGGACAATATCAGTCAGGATTCAGACCTGAACGCTCAACCATAAACCAGATATTCGCCAAGTACTGGAAAAATCTAGGGAATTTAACATAGATATGCATCATCTCTTTGTCGATTTTAAAGCCGCATATGATAACATTCTTAGGCCAAAACTCTTTGAAGCTATGAATGAGCAAGGGGTTCCAGAGAAACTAATATGTCTAGTAAAAATGACCATGGCTAAGACCACCTCTGCAGTTAAAATACAAAATGACATATCAGAACCTTTTGAGATTTGCAAAGGCTTGAGATAGGGGGACGCCCTGGCGTGCCAACTATTTAATATAGCCCTGGAAAAAATAATTAGGGATGCAAATCTAGAGACCAGAGGAACGATATTTGCTAAGTCAGTACAGATTCTGGCATATGCAGACGATGTCGACATAATAACACTGTAGTGGTCAGACCTACAGTCAACCAAAATTATCAAAGTAGCTGTAGCAAGTCATTTTGTCACAAAACAATTTTCATAATAATCAATTTGCAAAATATCAACTATTTGTTTCAATATAAAAAGTTGGGGATGTTTATTACAGTTTTTTTGGGGTTGGTAACTTGATTTTATGTTTAGGGAGGTTTATTACAGGTTCTTTAATGTTGGTAGTTTGTGTTGCTAGGTGGTAGTTAAGGAACGTTTGGTTTTTTGTTTTTGGAGGAGGATGATGAAATGTAAACAGGTAGGAAGTAGCCATATTGGCTTGGTTTTAAAAAAATAAGATAAATTCATGTAAGTTCCTTTCTGTTTATTTAATTTATGTTGATTCTAGTTGTGTGATGTAATTTTTATATTATTTAATTAATCTAAAACGCAAATCTCTCGTTTGAATCTATAGCTATGTCAAAATCTATATGGCAACTAAATTTAAGATTCCTTGAATACTTTTTTAATAATTTATAAATTTGACCGTTTGAATTATAAGTATTACTCGAAAATAAGGTTTTATTAACGTATGTAGTATCCTTACAACTAATTATTGCTAACTGGAAGTATTATTCGTGCATTTAAACCTGACTACAATTATTATGTGTTTCACTGTCAGTATTTTGATTTGGTTGATTCCTAACCTAACTAAATAGTTTTACCTTGTGACTAAAACAATGAAGGAATAATCTTTTGGTCCGGAACAAGAGGTGAGACTTATTATTATTTAAGAGTGTATTAATCTTCACGGTGGTAATAAAACCCATGATAGGCCGTGTAAGAGAAAAACTGATTTATTATTATTTAAGAGAGGAAGGCTCCACGGTGGCTTAAGCCCATTTGATAGGCCGTGTTGTAGAACCGTCAAAAGATTGCATGCGATGAAGGCTCCACGGTGGCTTAAGTGCATTTGATAGGCCGTGTCGTAGAACCCTCAAACTGTTTTGTTTTGCATATTTATATTATTTATATGTGCTATGTTATTATTTTTCAGTGCTTATAACACACTCTCGCTTATCTAGATATGAGCTTTCCCTGTTGCTGACAGAAAACCAATGTCTTGCTAAAGACGTTTTCTGATATTTCTTATTATACATATATGTATCGTCACAAAGTAATTGTTGCTATGTCAAATATGATCTTAATAATTATTATTCAGTAGTCTTGTGTATTTATTGCAAACTGGCACGTTTACCCTTCCTAGTTTATTTGAAACAATTATGATTGACTCAATTTCACTTACTTTTGATGTTTTATGTCCTTGAGAGATTTGCGTTTGACTATTTATAAATACCTGGTATATAATCACACAACTGTATCAACTGATAAACTGATTTATTGATCTGTATTGTTTATGGTAACCAAACTACATAATCATCAACTCACCTATTGAGCTTGCAGCGTGTACGTATTTAAACTGGGCTAGCATAAAATTTCAAGGAGGTTTTTAGAGAACTAGCCATTTATTTGTATCAGTTTAAATACGTCCCTCCTCGCTCAAGATTAAGAATAAATTAATAAAATAATACAATCATATTTAATTGTCCTTTTATTTGTGTTTAACTCTCTTTCTCCGTCCGTATGAAGTAGATCAATCGTTATCAACCTTGGTCACATGTTATAAAAAATAATCACAACGTAGGATCCAGTTTGTTAAATATCCATTTTGTTCTTTTGTTATATTTATCATTATAAAGTTTGTCATTTGTAAGGATGGTAATACTGTGTCAATTTCCGGTTTGTTAAATATTTGAATTTTACGCGGGTAGAGTAATATGGGCCGTGATCGTCTAGTGCAGTGATGGCGAACCTTTTTGATAAGTGGGTCAAATTTTGTTCATTATTTTTTTAAAACTAGCCCGTGGGTCACTAAGTCAGTGGCGTCACTTGGAAGGGGGGGATAAAAAGGTTACCAATAATTTCAAAACATCAAAAATTTGTTAACAGAAAAACTTGACAGTAGACCCTTTTTTTGGTTCTCTTTTTTAAAATCCTTTAAATAGGTTTTTGCGTTTCCTTTTTGTTTTACAACTTTAACTTTTGCAAGAGAAGAGTAAAACTCGACATTAGATATTTATACTGAGATGTTATATTCTGAAATGAATAATATTTAAGAAAGCCCCACATTCTGGGCAAACAATTAAACTATGGAATGAAATTTCTAAATAAATAAAATAAATGTTTTATTTGATCTTGGCTAGCATTAATAAAAATGAAAATATAACAACCCAAAGCTTTTCTTTTACCCAATAGACTGACTCAGTTTTGTCTCGATTGAGCATGAGATAAACAAATTATTGATCCTATTAATACCTGTTTCTGGAAAGAGAAACTTACTACCACTGAACATGAGATTCCACACCTGGACAAGCAGTAGTTTTAAACTCTGTATAAATAAGTTTATACTTGCATCCACATCAAAATAAAATAAACACATTTACAAATTAAAAAAACACAGATCTCTATTTTATTAAACACATAAATAAATATTTTATCAAAATGAAACTAAATTACTTCAGGAAAAATCATTAATAAAAATCTTCCTTTAGTTTGTTTAAATGAAATTTTGGTAGATGCTAACCTGACAACGGAGGTTGCAGCCGCATTCATTTAAACAGACTAGCATCAATTAAATTTAATTCAATAAACGACTAAGAACAATATTTACAAATGAATAATTGATTTCAAATTTTTGTTAGAACAACAAACTTTAGTCACAAATAATTTCTTAAAAATTTTTAGAAATGAAATAAAATTGTTTTAATGAATTATTCCCTATGGGCAACAATTCTTATTTCGACCAACCTTGTATATCTAAACTGACACACCAAATGTCAATGAATCCACTTAAAAATGTCTAAACTGTTGTACGATCGGTAAAGCAGTGTTCATCCTAATTAGCTGTTCTTAAAAATCCATATCATTCGATAACCAAATCCATACACATCGATATAAAAACTTTTCCAATATTAAAATCTTTCTCGTTTTTAAAATAATATATAGTCCAACACAATTCCAAATATTTGTTTTGAAAAATAAAAATCTTCTTTGATTTATATAACAGGTAGATATCCAAATCTAATACAATAGAAGTTTGTTTACAAACGGAAAAACATATGATTCTTCATAACCTAACTTTATTTTTAAGATTTCGATACGAGCCGAGCGTGGTTTCAACCAAAGCTTTTGATCGACTGAATTTGTTTTTTTCCGAGGTCCATTTATATCTTTTCGCCAAACATCTGACGGCACAACGAAATTTTCAAAAACACTTGAACATCATTTATCATGACGTCACTAATCCGAATATATGTTTATAATTAACACTAATGTTAATTCTACAAAGGCAGAAAGGTAACTGGCAAAGAGACGATTAAAATAACATAACACACTTATGGTCTAAATTAAACAATAATAAAGAAAATCAATAAAAACGATCAGCTGTCACCGATCTCATAAAAACTAAATTACATTGAAAACTCATCACTCTCCAGCTATCACTGTATATCAACTATTTACATAGTTATACAAGATACCCCAAACATATGAAGTTTACACAAATTAAATTACATACTAAAAAAACTTTACTTACAAATCTGTTTACAACATTTTAGATAACAAGTGATGCTTTTGCAAGTATAGAATAAATAAGATCATAAATCAATTCAAATGTGAATTAAACTTGCCTAGAATACAGTACTCCAGATGCCTGCATTCAAACAATAATGCAAAATATCAAAATAAACTCAAAATTTGGACAAAACCAAAGTATATCAGCACAGCTGATATCTCGACTTATTTGTCCTTAAATCTTTCACATACAAGAATTAGTAAGTTACTTGTACCATTACAAACATCAAAGTACTGATCTGATTTAACTATTTCCAGTGAAATATGTACCCGAAACTGACTTAACCTTATTTGCAAAGGAAAACTTGTTTAGCGTTACTCAACGACAAACCTCAAATCGAATAAGAAAATAAAACCTTCTAGAATCGCGAATCAACTATTCAAAACATGTAACCTAGCTTACATACAACGTGTTCTACTATAAAACAACATAATTGAATTATATCCTTTTTATAAATTCAATACCTTTTGTGAAAATTGAGTCTGCAATATCCTCTTCCTTCTATAATTTCTATTGAAAATTGATAAATCTATCTGTAACCTAGCCTGTAGCCTTTAGATTAAATAAACCTAGTATCCTAGCATGTCTATCTTTCTTTTATTGCATGAATTTATTAAATCTGAGCTTACGATCAAATTGTGGCTTTTAAAATGATCTGAAATTACAATTCGTAAAGTAAGTTTTCAACTTGATGATTCTATATCATCTCAATACTTAATTTTTTAATATTTTCGATTGTCTGTTCTATCTTTTATGATTTAAAAAATAAGTTTATAAAAATCAACGCGTGGGTCATTTAAAAAGCCTTCGTGGGTCAGTGCCTGACCCGCGGGTCATAGGTTCGCCATCACTGGACTCTAGTGGGTAGGGACCTCGGCTAATTACAATACGAAATACAAGAAAATCTATAGAAACTGTCTCAGACCTTGTAACTGCAGCAGAAAACATGGGACTACAAATAAATGCAGCAAAGACAAAGTACATGTCAACAACGTCACGCACCGAAGCCGGTCATGTAGGAAAAGTTTAATAACTGATAACTACAACTTTGAAGCAATCGGAGAATTCATCTATCTAGGCTCACAAGTTGATCCAAATAATGACTGCACGAAGGAAATTAAACGGCGCATACTAATTGCTAATAAATGCTACCACGGCCTATCTAAGCATCTGTCGAATAAAAGGCTCACACAAACAACAAAACTGAGAATATACAGGACCCTAATAATTCCTGTGTTAACATACGGATCAGAAACGTGGACCATCTCTAAAGTAGACGATAGCTCCCTACACACCTTTGAACGGAAAGTTTTGCGTAAAATCTTTGGACCTGTACATGAAAATGGAGTATGGAGGCGCAGATACAATTTTGAATTATACAATCTGTATAAGAATAAGGTCAATAGAAGGGACATTGTTACAATTGTAAAACTGCAGACTGCGCTGGGCAGAACATGTGGTTCGAGCTAATGAAATAAACCCCTTAAAAAAAGTGTTTAATAGTGAACCGGTAGGGAGCAGAAAGCGAGGCAGGCCAAGGCTTAGGTGGATTGATGGCGTAACACAAGATGCACGATCTATCGGTGCGCCCAATTGGAAGACAAGAGTACAAAATCGGAAGGAATGGCGGAAGACGATTGAGAAGGTCGAGGCCCTCACAGGGCTGTAGCACTAGTGATGATGATGATTTATACACGGTCGCTGATGTGGTTTCGGAGCTCAGTCAGAAGGAGCAAGGTGGTAGTAAACTAAAGTCGTTACGCCTGAAGTTCGATAGTAGTTGGGAGGTTTAAACTGATTTTTAATTTTCTTTACAAAATAAAATTTAATAGAATAATTTCTTCTTCGAAAATGTTTCTGCAAAATTTTAATAAATCTCTTCAAAAAGAATCTTGCAAACCATATTTTATAAGCACGGGTTAATCTACATATTCGATTTAATAATAATAATAATACCAAATCTCTTTATTTCCATAAAGGTACAACATAAGGTACATTGGAACACGTCCTAAGAAACTAATAATAAATTCATAAAAACTATATAGCATGTAACATTCATATTTTTTTCTTGCAGATATTACCTTTGTAATTTAAATATTTGCCTATGAATAGGCAACCCATTTTACACGAGCCAACATTAAATTAAGTTTTTTTTTGGCGTAGGTGGCTTTTGTGGAGAATTTTTTCGAGTTTTTGAGATTGTCAAAAATAAAATCTAAGAAAAAGGAATTTCTTTTTCCTGTAAACTTTTAACAGAGAAAAGTGATTAACGAGGTCGTTAAATGTGTGGTAGTTCTTTCTATTTAAGGGAGTAACTGGAGTGGAATCTGAGATTTTGGTGGATCTAATTAGTTACTCTCCTTATACAGCCGGAGTGCTGGATTATTTTGGGATATTCCACAAAGTACCTTTTCTGATTTGGTCGATCTGGTACACAACCTTCGAGTTGGATTTTGAATTCAACGCCTTGTTCCACTACAACTTATTCAAAACCGCACACCATCTAAGGTAATTATAATTTATCATTCAATTTCTGTAGTATTGTGTTGTATCGAGTCCGGTTTTGTTAGAAGTTCACTTCTAATTTATAGAGTTTTCTGAGTTCTTGGTACTTATCTTAATTCTTCTCTTGAAACCAATTTGTATTTACAGGTTTTCTTTCTCCCTTCTGCTTGTTTGGTTCTACGTGGAACAATTCTATCTGACTGGTGACTTGGGGAAAGACAACCAAAAGCTTCCAGATGAGTCCTCTTTAGTTTAGACCTAATCTTGGCTGTGGATACCACTGGATAGAACGTATTGTGTTAAATATAGTTGAATCAGTTGCATTGAGTTCTTTTATCACGTAGTAAACTATGAGTTTGAATTAATAGTACTTTGTTTATAAAGTCAATGTTAAGTGCTGTCAATATTATTTCATTTCTTTGGGGTTAATTTATACGTCACGCCTGATTCTATTTGTGTATTGAAATTGTGACACTTAAGCGTTACTATTACTATTTTGTCATATTCTTTTATCAATCGGAACGTATGTGGTATTTATATACCGGTGCAACGTATGTATACATACAAGTACTATTTTACTGAGTAACTATTTGCTTTTTGGTTTACATTTACTGGAGTATAATAATAACGCAATTTATCGTGTCAATGAATAATTTAATACCGCAAAAGATTATCGAACTATTCAGTTACCACTCACGAATAATACAAACTTGGTTTTGTAGTTAACATTGTACTTGGAAGTACAGGCTGGCCTTAAATTAACTACTCTTGTTCTTGTTCCTCTTTCATTGATCATACATTATTGTATAATAATTATTTGTGTTGAGTACTGATAACAATTGTTCAGACTACATTGAGAATTGTTCGTTGTGTGGTCGAGAACATATTCTCTTTAAATAATTAAAGGTTAATTTATTATTATAGAGCTTTCCATTTTAAAAGTTCATTCATGAAAATAAGTGTATTCATATTCTGAACTTGAATCAATAGTCCTGTTTTCATTTAGTTTTGAATAAAGATATCAAACGTCCTTCTGTTTCTTTTCCTGTCTTCGAGTTCAGACTAGAACGGGTTGTTGGGAACTAGCGGTAAGTATCTGTAAACTCGTGGCGCCTATTAAAAAAAAAGTATCAACCCATAAGGACCCACCCCATCTTCACTGTTGCTGGTCGGTGGCTGCTGCTAGTTTCGGGAGACAACCGAAATACAGGGTGTCACAAGCAAGATTCACTGAATATTCATTGATGGAATAAAATGTTTTATTTACCAAACATTTTTAAATTTTATTTTTAGAAACATTTAACATTTTATTCTTATAGCATTTTAACCACATAAACATTAGGTTAATTCTTGATGTAACCTAGTAAGTGATTAAGTAATTTTAAGGGAGCGATATACGCACTATGTGTAGTCGGAGTTAGGTTATGTATAGGCAGCTTTACGTTATCACCAAAATGAAGGTTATATGCATGGTTGTCTCCTGTTTTATCGAACTTATGAAGGTTAGATTTCATATAAATTACAAAATTATAAATATACATAGAACCAACTGTTAAGATACCTAAGTATGATATGAACATCATTTCCACCGACGTTTATTCATCCGGGGAAATTAACACACGCGGGTTTCGTCTGTGTTATACCTTTCTCTTCGAGGTTAAAAAATCGTTTTATTCACTGGTATCATAAATAACTATTACTTATACACTTAAAATAAAGCATGTCCGGTAAGTAACCGGACTGAATACAAATAAGAATCTAGTTTAGCTAAATGTAAAAGAAAAACTCTATATTTTAATATTGTAATTTACATAAATTAAGATTAAAATTATTACATTATTTAACATTTAACTCCATGCTCAGAAATTTTATTGAGCATTTTAGAACCATGCACCATAAGAGATCGTCCTTGTTCTTCAGCGACTTCAGATGAAATTTCTTTCCAGATGCGTCGGAAGCCGGTGAGATATTTTGGCATTTTATTATGTTTCGAGTATTTCTGCTTGCATATGGCCCAGAATTGTTCGATAGCCCTAGCTTGTGGCAAATTACGGGGATTTTTTTTCTTGGGAACGAATTCGACATTTTCTTGAATAAGGTAGTCAGTCACTTTATTTGCGTAGTGGGATGTCGCAAGATCAGGCCAAAACAGAACCGTATCTAAAGAATGGTACTTGTTGATAAAAGGAATCAGTCGCTTCTTTACGCATTCTTTTAAATACGTCTCAGTATTAATAGTGCCCTCCGTAATATAAGGCTCGGAGATGTTCCCGTATTCATCAAGTGCTTGCCACACTAAATACTTTTAAAAAAAATTGGTTTTGGGCTTGACTTTATCATCGAATTTAACATCTTTAGGATCGGAACAATGGTAAAATTTCCGTCCTGGAACGTCTTCGGGATTTTTAGGCACGCACGTCTCATCATCAATAACCAATATCTTTTGCCTGGCTTTGTCACATACAAATCGTGCACCCGATTTTGCTCGTGCTTCTTGGTTTTGTACGTACCGAGGAACAACTTTTTTCGTTCTCGCTGTTATGTGCAGTTGCTTAGTTTTAATATCAGACAAAGTAGAGCGAGCTATTTTAATCCTATCTGCTAAATTCCTAACCGACGCACCTGGTCTCCCCTCAAATGCATTCTTAATCTTCCGAATCATTTGTGGCGTTGCTACAATCTTTGGACGACTACAAAGAGGTTTGTATTCGATGTTACCATTATCCTCAAAACGTCTTATAACATCATACATAGTACTTTTTGGTATACCTTCAGCCTATTTTGGTATACCTTTCTTTTGTTCCAAAGCAGTCTACTAAACTCAGTCCGGTTATGCTTTATACCTGTTTTGTTTATTTTCCGTTGTTTAAGCAAATAACTATTAAATAATTACTCTCTAGCGTATTAAAATAAGCATATAGCCTATTAGAATAAAATAAAAAACGTGTGTTACCTAGAGTTCCTAAATATGAACTGAGCTCTGTGTTATTTATAGCGTTTTCAATTGACTGCTCTGGAGTGCTCTTAGATTGCTCTGAGAGCAAATTCCGTATTCGATTGGTTCATCTGACATTCCGGTCATCGAGATTTGCATGTTCGATTGCGGCAAGCGCTCTGTGTAAAAGCACACCAAGAGTGCTCTTCACTGATCTGTCCCACGAGACAGATCAATTCAGATCAAAACTAAAACTTAACCTCTAATTAATTCGTATCTGTGTTAGTTCAACTGGAAAAACGCATTCAAAGTATTATTATGGATGATGAAAGATGTCGTTTGGCTTTATTAGAAATTTGTACCATCAGATTCGTCTAAGGATAAGGAAATTGAAGCTATTATTGAATATTTAAATGAGAAACAACCATTATGCAAAGTTCGTAATTTCCTGGAAACGATATAAATTCATTTTCTGATGAATGGGTAGGTTTGCTATAATAATAGGTACGCAATACATATTTTTATTAATTGTTCTTGCTCATTTTTGCGACCCACGTTTAATAAATAAATTCCTGACTATGTTTCAAAACAGTTAGCATTGCCAGGTGTTTTATTATTATTAGTTATAATAATATAATATAATTATATAATGCTGGTCACACAACCATACGGCGATTGAAATGATTATATTCGGTTGTGTATTGTAAATCACTCTTTGATCAATCTAAGATCAATCTACATAAGCGCAATGACGTCATACTCGTTTTGCGAGCGACGGCAGAGCAATCTGCAATTGAGCAATCCTGGCTCCAATTGAAAACTCTATTAGAGTTAAGTCAGGCATGTAAAATTTCCTAGTGACATTTAAAATTTTGGAACTATTTATCAAAAGGTTGGTAATCATGAAAATTGGTTTAATAAAATAATCTGTCAGTATTACAATTATATAAATCTGAAATTCGGTAAAATTAATACTTTATTAAAAGCTGTTGTAAAATTGATATATGTACTATAATAGTAGTTGTATAATACTATACAAGCAGTAAATAAATGATAATGTGCACATTAAAAATTTTCTTACACGCCCTATATACCCATATAGAAATTCAGGTAGGAAGTATCTAAAAAACCATATGTATGATAAGGAACGCGCTAGTAAAATAAAGAAGGGTTTATATCGGGCCACGCCTTTGCTCTCCTTAGTTTGTAGTTTATTAAACAACTTCAATGCTCGAATATTTCCCCACTAACTCAAACTAAGAGAGCAAAGGCGGGGCCCGATATAAACCCTTCTTTATTTTACTAGCGCGTTCCTTATCATACATACATATGATTTCGTACATACTTCGAAGTTGTTTTTCTATATGTGTATAAGGCTCTACATTAGTCCCCCAAGAGAGGGAGTAAAGTAGCCTTTCACTTAGAGTCATTGCATCTAGTTGCCTAGGCCAGCTGGTCGACCAGAGTACCGCAAACGGCCGCCATATTGGGGCAAACGAAGCACTAAATTGTTCATTATTTTTTCTGTATTGAATTTAATCAAATCCGCATTTACTTATATAACGGGTGTTTTTTTAAATTTGGCGTCCTAGTTAGCTATGACTATGAGTTTGTTGTGAATAGACCACTATTTTTCAAATGTCAAAATGTCAAAACTTAAAAGTGAGGTTAGGTTTAGATACACTGCGGCGTGGCGACATTCAAAGGTGCGTTCACAATCGAACTCTCATTGCTTGCTCTGACGCCAAATTTAAAAAAACACCCGTTATATATTAATATGTCAAACACGTAAAACGTGGTTTTAATTTGTCCATTATTAAAAATTACCCTTCTCTGCCCCAATATGGCGGCGGTTTGCGTTACTCTGATCGACCAGCTGGCCTAGGTGACTAGATGCAGTGACTCTACTTTTACCTCCTGAGGGAGTAAAGTGTTTCCATGACAACAACAAGTGAACAACAAAAAAAAGTAATCACGGTACATGTTAGGATTTATTATCCTGAAACTATGTGATTTTGGCGTTTGCAAAATTCAATTGTCAGAATGACATGTAACGAAATTTTCGGAAAAAATTTTCGAGATTTTGAATTTTTGCGATTAAGTCCTTTAGAACGTGCAAAAATAGCGTATATACCACTGGACCAGAGTGCCTTTTAATCCCTCATGTGTTTATTTTCCGAGCGTCAGCGAGTCACGAACTCACATTCGGGATTAAAAGATGCACTTTAGTCCCTGGGTGTATAATATACTGTTAGATGCATAAAAATAAACATGATATCATAACCTAAAATTTATAACTGACAGCTGCTGAATGTTGTCACTAAAGTAAAAAGAGAGAAAAAAGTATCTCCGTTTCAGGCAGCTTAGTTTTGGCCTAGAAAGAGATAGATTTTGTCATCCGTGTCCTAACTCTAAAATAACACAGTTAAAGTTTTCATTTAGGAACTCTAGCATTACCTAGCGGCTACTGTAGCAAACACATCCCTGTAAACCGTGTTACCGTATCTTTATTTGATTCTCAGATACAACAGCTGGTGTAAGTGTGTTATAAGCCAACCGTTGCATTTTGAAATTTCCAAAGTGAAAGATCTAAATATTTTGTTAAATTCAATAAAATGTTTACCAAAAAATTGAAAATGCTTGAAGAAGCATATGAAAACCAAGGTGCAATCGTCAAAAGTAGTGGGTGAAGAAATGATCCCGAGAGATCATTTCTCAGATCATGAGAGATTGATCCCGACCAAAAACGCCCGCATAGTCGGTCAAACATGAAGGTGACTGAGGATGAAGGTTAATGGTTTTTTTGACTGGAAAGTTTGCAATCATTATGTTATTAGTAAAAAAGGAGTTCTAGGGAAAAGTTTTGAGATGTTTGAGAGATGCCGCACGCAGAAAGAGATCTGAGCTGTCGGAAAATCAAAGTTGGATGTTGCACCACGACAACGCACCAGCAGTTATTAGCCCCAGCAGCCTTTTTGGGTTTCCGAAATCGAAGACAACCATAAAAGTGTATCGATTACAAAATTACAAAATTCCGGTCTTTTTTAACACACCTCGTTCAACATATTATTAAAAAACAGGAAACCAACGAAGACCTCCTGAAGATTGACTTCAAGAACACATTCAACTCAGCAGAACGTGAGGAAATGCTTTGCATGAAAAATTGAACAGCTGAAAATGCCTCCCTGACTTGGGCTCCTTTTACTTAAGCACTTTAATCGATTTAACCTCCCCGGTTTTACCGACCCATCCGACATAATCCTTCACCATCGACTTATCCCTCTCTCCACCTTACTCCTCCCACCTCGCAAACTACCCACCCACTATTACAATAAATTCTACATTCTAAATACTGAGATTTATGAATGGGATTATAGAAAGATCGCACACAACAGTGACAAACCACGATCAAATTACCGAGACTTGTGTATATCATTGCGTAACTGTTATTTCGTAGCCCGCCAGCCTGTTGTTTAACAGCCCGAGAATACAACAAGGTCACACACAACGGCTTACAATATTTGCGAGAGTGCACTTGCTGATTGTTATTATACTGTGGTACTGCTATGGATACTAAGTGATATCACTAGTTCGATTATTTTTTCACGTCTATTATTCCATTACTTGGTAACACACGGTATGGAGTAGAAGAGGATCCTAATGAAAACCTGTCAGCGTTGCTGTCGGAATTAGTTAAACCATAAATGTCAGTTGGTTTGTAAATCAAGATGTAGAAGCATGTTATGCAATTCCCATAAATTCCTGAGTTCCTGTTAATAAAACGTTAACTATGGAAAGGTAAACAAGTGAAAAACGAACCACATTACAAACACATATAGACGCATAAAGCAGTTGTCTACTTACATACAAAACCTGATACTTCTTTAACAATTAGAATTTTATGTGAAGATGACTTTGTGACTTAAGAACTAAAACAGCTTAAGTTTATATAAAATTCTGTAATTAGTGACCGTATGGTTATCGCTTTAATAGAGACGTGGCGGCTTCACGAGGAAATTAGTGTTAAAGGGTTATTTACAATGGAAGTGCCCAAGGTGTCCCAACGGGATTCTTTCAGAGACTATGTAAACTTGTTACTTGCGTTAGATAAAATAAATTTTTAATGCTTTTAGCTTCACGCTTTTCAATTCTAATTTTATACTTATTTTCAAAGTAAGCGACAGAACAAAATTCTCACACGTGGTATACTATTAGACTCTCTATGACTTAAGGGGTTCAAAGACATCACCCAAGTGGCTAACGTGTGGTATACCATTAAGATCATTAGACTTCCAAAAACACTACCAAAAGCAACCACTTGCCATTCTCCTAACTTCCCAAAGATACTTGACAAAATTCCTCACATGTGGTATACTAACATAACCACCCACTGTACCCCTACCCTCATTACCTTTCAACGTTCCTTAATTCTTAGTATACCAAGCTGTTTTGTTTTGTACCAAGTGGCGTCCTTTTGAGACCCAATCATTTTGTGTATTGATAACCCGTTGGCAGATGCTGGTGAGACCCAATTTTGCTAAGATGAATTTTGCTTCAGAAACACATTTATGCACTGGGCCCGAGTCGTCCGGAAGATATAATCCAAAATCTACGGTACAAAACTGCAACAACATCTTGTGTCTTGTCTATTTCGACGCTCCAAACTATGCAGTGTCATCCGAAGCGTCCCAACGAGAGCTACACCATGGTATATGTATTTATTTTTTTGGTAAATGGGCGTTAATTACTTTAAGCTTAAGGGTAAGCATAACAATGGCATGGAAAATGGAATGGCATATAATATTGCATAGTTTGGAGTGATATTCGTCAAAATACACAAGAAAAAAGATTTTATGGTAGTTCTGTACAAGTACAGAAGTACAAGTTGTACCTAGTACATTTTCAACTAGATCTTCCAGGCGACCTGACCAGGAGATTCCATTTGTTAGTAGTTTATCTGTCATATCTTTGCGCACAGTAGCACACAATATCTCTTTTAAGGGCGATAGAAATGGGAGATGCACTTGTTTTTGTTGCTAGGTATAAATTCTGTTAATAGAATTCAAAATCTAGAAAACCATGTAAGTTTTGTTTTTGTAATTCATTCTCAGAATTTGACACTTAAGTTATTTTTTGAGTTTAACATTTTAGGTTAAACGTAGATACCAACAAATACTTTAATATTGAAAACTCCATATACTTTACCATTTAAAAATAGGCAACTCGGTACTTAATTACCGACTCTGCCATAAAAATGCATTTGTTTTGGATCCAATGTCACGGATGACATTTGTGTCTGATCAACTCTTATATAAATGTATATACAGGCTCTCTATAGGCGACCAAGGTCCGTTGATGCATGCATAATTATATCTAAAGTAAAGCCTTATCTCACCCATTTCCACCATTGGCTTTTGAAATGGGCTCAAAAATGGCGCTTTTTGGCGGCAATCTTAATTTGTCATGAATTTGTCAAAACAAATATTTACATAACATACAGAAAGGGTTACGAATATTTTAATTAAAACAAATCAATAATACTATGTATTAACTTATTAACAAATAATATTTTTAGACATTCGAATTATCTTCTGATATTGAGTAATATTAACTACTACTATACTGAATAAAACCACGAAAACATTAACACATTAAAAAATGATGGTCTAAAACGGCGAAGATTTATTAGTTATATGAACAAAACAACAATAACAACTAAAGCTAATATTTTAACTGTGATACAACTAATTTATTAATGGTATCCCCTCAAACAGTATTTGAGTTTCTCTTTTTTGTTATCCAAATATGGCAAAAAGCCATATAAAAGCCGTGGACGGAAATCTAACTTCTGTAAATGTCTGTACAGAATGGAATATGATGCAAGTAGATGCTACAACTATTTTTTAAGCTTTTGTAACCTTTCCAACCAGCTAAAAATAAAGAATATATTAAGTAGGTAATTTAAATTATCCTGCAAATCGTATTTGCACTGCCTTTTCAAAATCTCCAGCGGCCACATCGATATTTTTAAAACCTGAAGTGAATAGTGTCTCTGTTCCTTTTAGTATCTGCATGAGAATGTCCGTAGCATTATCTTTTAAAGTATAGCGAGGGTCTCTCTTTCAATCCTTCCACACTCTTCAATTATTTTAGGCTTTTCTTTAACATATCCACTATTATTTGATGATTGTGTTGGGCAATTAGATGGCATGTTTCCTTTATTGCCTTTAAAGGTTTTAATTTTTTTATTAATTGCAACTACATTTATCTCTTCATTTAATCTTTTACGTTTCTTATTAACTGTAACCATATTAGAAACCTTAAATAACGTAGGAATTGCGTTTCATTTCAATATTTGCCATTCAGCATCTTTTCTTCTTGTTTCAAATTGCGATTCTTCAAAAAGGAACTAGGGGAAATGTAAAACGGTAATAAAAGAGTGTGTTATCTAAAAACTATCCTTTCTCTATGCTTAAATAATTTATATTATTTCTATATGTAATTTTATTAAGACTCAAACTTGCTTACTTTACATAATCTTGAGTATTCAGTAATTCCCAATTCTGACTTCCACGCATATCTAAAAAATTTGTCTTATTTTCCTATCTTTTGGAAAAAGAAACAAACGTGCACCATTCCGGGAATTGCTAGAACAGTTTGGTGCACTACAACCAGTCATTTTTTGGGGAAAAGACTTCGGCGGTTGACGTATGTCAGGAACTGACAGATCGAACTTGGGCTCAAATATGGCCGTCTAAACTTTGATGAGATGACCTATGTATGTGTACTAGGTATACATACACATGAATGGACCTTGTAGGCGACATTTTTGAAGCGCCATCTTTGCAGATGGGTGTGCAACTAATAACTGGTTTTTCGGTGGGAAATAGCACTATTTCTATTAAACGGTTGTTTATTACTATTATGCTAGAACATATACGTAAACTTTTACAATTTATCTAAACTATTCAATTTTTCATTACAATGACTATTTTTTAATTACTTCCCAAATATTTTAGAAATGTTAGGTTCAGTTTCACACCACACCGCAAGAGGCGCTATTAAATTTTGTCTCCCACTTTTCAAAATTAGTTTCCGGTATTAATAATCTTAAAGTGTTTGATACAAATTTACGTTTCTAGCTTTAAAAATAAAATAGTGGTAAATGTGAAACGAAAAGATGAGAAAAAGCAAAGAACAATGTTTAATATTTTAAAAATAAAAATCATATTATTTATTATAAAAGTGTCAACACAGTAAACAAAATACTAAATCACAAAAAATGTTCAAAAACTGCCTCTTCTACCGCTTTTTTATCTTTTACAGTACATTAATTAAACAATAATTATTGGTTAAACAAAAAAAAACAAAAACTTATTATTGTAACAGGCGTTAGTGTATTTACATAAAGCATGTGAGTTTTGATTATATTCTGTGGCCGAAGCTTTTTTTTAAAACTTTATTTATTGAATATAATAAAACACATTTATATATTTCGTTTGCAGTCGTAGAATATATTTTATTATTTTTAATCGAGAGAAAACTTTATCTCTTTTAACATTTAGAATACAAATATTAATATTACTTTGCCTGTAATTATTTAACGAGTTTAAGACGAGTTTAAATAATTAAATTTGAATTAACACACTTAACAGAACAATTTTAGAATTCACATTTAAATGACATTAAGCAAAATAATTAATTAAAACTCGAATGAGCCTTTATGTTTTTACTAGCAAGACAATTTTAAAATCCACATCTAGTTTTAATACTCACTCTGGATAAACACTTGTTGAATACTTAATAAAGACTTGTGTGTTGAATGAATATTTAATAAAGACTAAAGACTTAAGATTAAAACAGAGGTATTTATACCTTATCTGCCTACACAGTTCTCATGGCCATGAGAGAATAAATGCCAAAGAAGTTCTCATAGAGATAACATAGACTTAGCAGAAAAACTGTAATTTGATATCGTGAGTTTTATTATCTTAAGCAATTCTCATGTAACATGATCTTATCTATAGCGTTCTACGTACGTTACTTGTGCATGATGCGATTAGCTATTTTGAACCAGTTGTTAATTGTTATCCAATTCGGCTATCCGCGAAAAGCTGGTAGTCCCACAGATTTATCGCTCTTACGGCAAATATATTTTTCTCACTTTCCAACTTGTATACTAATACCGCTTTCCACAAAAAAATGATCCGGTTGTATATTAACGGGATATAGTACATCTATAGTTGTTTCAGTTTAGATAGCAACACATGCTGTCAATGTAAAATTTTTATAGAATTCTGGGACGGACTGTACAATAACAAACATACTTTTTGTAGTGGGTATACCAGATATGTAGCGACAAAATTCCTATACTTCAACCGTAAATACAAGAGATGAGTCATTTTCGTAATCACACCTGAATAAGCAAATACGACCCGGGGTAGAGATAAGATAAGAGTGCAAATTTCACGTTACGCTAGAACCAACAGATTTTCATTGCTGATTTTACATTTATTTTTAATTAAAAATGGGTTTGTTCCGCTACTGAATCTTTCTAGCTCACTTTTTTGTTTATTGTATCATTTAGATTAAAGCGTGGCCTTCGCGTAATTCTAGATGCTTTTTACATTTTCGCCCACGTGTTTGTGATGACTCATTTCTTGTAGGTTTGGTTGAACTATAGATGTTTTTAGGTTAAGTTGTCTAAAATATAAGAAGCGTTGGACAAAAGATCTTGGAATTTATTTTAAATTTTTATTTACAAGTTTGAAGCAAGCAAAAAAAGCAATTTCAAAAGGAAATAATACAAAAGCAAAAAAAAATTAATTGCCAATATTAAGAATTGACATTCACTTCTAAAATTTTATAAGGATAATCAACAAAAATTTGACAGTTACTATCTAAAGTGAAAGCACTATATTTTCTATTTATTGGAAAAACAACTAATTCCCTCTTTTTAGAGCTAGACCACAGACATTATACAAAGGTATTACACCAAAAGCTATAAAAACATTGGATTAGAAAAAGGTAATAATAAATCCCCTGTTTTACTTGTTATCTCTTGAATTTTCTTTTTATCTTTATTTCATGAACACATTGCAACGGAGCCAGCCTCGGTGGATTAGTGGTTTGCATGTTTGCTTCATAATCCAAGGATCGCAGGTTCGATCCCCGGTCGAGCTGGTAATTTTACATAGCGGAGAAAAATTAAAAACATGCCTTCTTCTCGGATAGGAAGTGAAACTGTAGGTCCCGTGTCAATGCGATGTTTGGCACGTTAAAAATTCCTACTGGGGGTGGAATTCCCCCAGATTCGGCTAAATTCTAGAAGGGTCGGCCAAATGATCATAGCAATCGGTGCCATGAGGTACGAAGGATGCTCCGCCATCCTGATTCCTTGCCCAAAAACAAACAAACAACATTGCAACGGCAACGATTATTGTTTTGATGAATTTCATGCTACTGGACCGATAGAGATTCCGTATAAACAGGACAATCAGAAACGCAGATTGTGTGTTATCTCAAAAGACTAAGAGACAGAAATGATATTGCTTCTAATTTATGATTTTTCACATGATGTCAGGCTTTTTGACCCTGTACTAAATAGTTATTTGTGTATCTAGTTCGCAAAGTGCTACTTTGGTGGTCAAGAATGAAAGTTTTTTGACGAAAAACTCATTCGAGACCACCAAAGTCATTTCGAGCATGAATTGCACACGAGAAAATTTTTATTTTTGCGCAAAGTGGACAGTTTCGTTGTTGCTACGGAAACGAAATATGCATAAATCGCATAATGATTTTTCGCTTTATAGTGGAGTATCTCGGAACCGGCCCAAACTACTTGACGCTCAGAACGGGAAATGTGATGAAACTCGAATAACCTAAAAATTTTCCAAGTGTTCCCGCGCCGGTTGATCGACTATCTCAGAACAAGATAATTTTTAGTGTGTTATCACATCTATGTATTGGTAGTTCGAAGCCACTATTAATTTACTTTATTCCTTTTGGTTTAAATACGGCAGTCATATTTGTTTCGTGGTGCACAACGTTTCTTGCAGTTTTCTATGTAAACGAAAATCTTGATATCTCAAGAACAGTTGGTCGTAGAAAGTCGCGGTAAAAACCATTGCATTGTTCACATTTCGAACTACATTTGTTGTTCTAAACATAAATTTTGTAAGATGCTTGCTTATGGGCGCAAATTAAGTCCGAAGTTTAACGGCATTTTTTTTCGGCATTAGAGTGTCATATTTCCAGACAATGGCGAAGTATCAGCGCTCATTCTTTTTAAAAAAGTACACAGTTAAGGTTAGTTTAAGTTTAAAATATTTCAAATCTGAAATTCCACTATTTTGGTATTTATGGGTTTTTGAAATTCACGTTTCTTCATTTTTGAGCAATTTTGGACCTCTACAGTCTAGCTCTTTTTTTGCTTAGCGTTACTCCACTATTAGAGCGAAAAATACTTCGTACACGTTGTCAAGTAAACAAAGCTAATGTGGCATTTGGCATACGGATATTAATGAAAAAATGTCATCATTTTTTGACACCTGTAGAAAAATTCATATTTATGATTTAATTATCTTAACAACTCGGAGCTTCACTGTCAAGGTTGTGATAAGCAGTCTCGTAATTATACGTGACTAATTAATGCAGTAATAAAACAGCTTTTATTTAAATAGTTACTTTTTTAATTAGTTACGCATTTTTCTGAAACCATAATCACCAATATCAAAAGCAAAATTGTCCTTTTTTGTTAGTTAGCCACAAAACCAGGAAAATATGGATTAGTATCTACAATATTATCATTCGGATATGCACGGACTTTATAATCAATCAAACCCCCCCAACTTCCCTAAACATCCCATCCACCCCCAATAGACCCCCACTGCGCCGTGATGCGAGATGATTAATGAGACCAGAGTCAACATGGCTTCCCACTGGTGGATACGGAAATATCAACAAGGGGAGAGGGCGGTTTATTTCAACATTGCACGGGTATGTTTAGATGTTTGCTGTATTCTGGGAATTCTATTAAAGTAAAATGAAACAAAAACAAAATTAGTTCACTGTTGTTATCGCTATAACATTTATGTCAAGCGCTATGTCTTTCTGTAAAACAAGAGGAAACAATAGAGCAAAACAATTTATTATTGTTCTAAGGAAAATTGCTTGAAAATTTAAAATTCATGTCGTCCTTTTTCATAACCAACTCAATCAGTCATTGGTTAACTAAATTCAAAAGCAACCAGCAGCTAAATTCAAGCAAACCGTTAGGGAAACTTTTTAAGTGTAGCTAAATTCAAGTATTATTAGGGATGCCATGCTCCCTAAGGTTTTGCAAGTGTAAACAATTAGGTCGGTAATAAACACTTGACTATATGTGATAGTTGACAAAGCAAGCCTTCAGCAATATGTTGCTAGAATAAAGCTACCCCTCAAGTTTAATGTCATCTCCCAAGAGAAACGACCCTTGTAAAACTCTAAACCAGTGCATAAACCCTGTACTTGAAATTTTTTATTGGGGAATTTCCAACCTGCACATACTACATATTCTCATTTTGTAAAAAAGCAAAAACAAGTTCTCCCGAATTCATATAATGTAAAATAAAATTTTCTCTTGAATATAGAATGTAAGAGCTTGTTTAAACAAAACGTTGAATAAAAAAAGCGGTTGATTCATTGAAACAATAATTTAAAAACGGCAAAACGGAACTATAGTATAATAAGTTCACATATATAAAGTGAATGAAAAATTAGATTAAAATGAAGAGTCTACGCCTGAGGCACCATAATTTTTAATTATTAATTATTATACTGGTTTGAAAGGCGCGTGCTTGCAGCCCGCTGTTCTGTTTGCTAATTCGTTTATCCAAACATCTCCGCTCACCCTAAGGGAACTCAATTGAATTAGCTTAGTTCATGGCATAAAAATGTACTTGCGGTAAAATATGCAGTTTTTAACCTATTACTTCGTCTTAATGTATACGCTTATAAAGCTAACATTTGCATTTTAAGCAAGATTCTTTGGAGACATATGTGTTTCATAATATAATTTTTCGCCTACCTGATCAGAAAGTGCTTTTTAAATGTCCTGTTTTGAGGGCAGTTAAGGCTTCTTTGCGGGCCTCTTATGTCAAACTTTTTACTGCCCTCTTATGTCAAATACATAACCTCTACACTACTACTAGATGAAACCACGATTTATTTATGTTAAGTTGGAGATACTGTAAAAATTGTAATTGTTTTTTAAATTGTCATACTTTGACCACTCCTGTGCATTATCCTAAAAAGATTTTAATCAAAAAATGAAATCATTAGTTTTTAACATTAAAAATATAACTCATTCGTAAAACTTTTAGCAACAGAATATGACGGAAAATGTAACTTCAAACATATTTTTACATAACCTTTAAAAATATAAAAACATACGTCAAATTTTTATAGGCTTCTTAGATCATAACTTTGATTTTCATGTCTTCGTCGATAAATTTGTCGTTTGTTTTTTTCTTTTCACAGTGTCATTGTATGTATAAATGGAGGTTGTGACAATTAATTAATAAAAAGAAAATTGTAATTTCAATAAATTATGCAATGATAGATTAATTACTCATCCTAATTAAAAGTCATATCCTGTTCCTTTTATTTACCAATAATAATGAAAACATTTACTATACGGCCGTGTTGTATGTAGTGTAATGATTATTAGGTTAATTTAGTAAATAAATTACTAAAAACGTCTGGCGTTATTTTCATTTTCATTCATTCCCTCTAACATATGCCTATTTAATTTACTAATAAGTTACGTTACTGTTTAACTTTTGGAATTCTTTTTTAAACTTTCAAACAGGTAGGCGAAAAACTTTTGTATGTCACTCGGACCGAAAAGCATTTGTAGCCCTAAGTTGTCCGCTGCCCTCGCTACGCTACGCTTCGCTCGGGCATCAAACAACTGCGGGCTACAAATGCTAATTTTCTGCCCTTGAGACACAATATACTATTAAACACATGTTTTCGTATAATAAGTCAATAACTACAAAAACTTATATAAGTTTAAGAATTAGAAAGACTATTTCACTCAATGTTATACGAACCAATAAAAATTTATCCTGTGAACGAAATTCTCTCTATTCCGGCGACTATTTTTTGTTTAGAAAATTTTCCGAACTTGTTCTACCAATGAAAACGTTCAAATAAGCAACCTACCCTTTATTTCGCCGACAATTTTTTTGCTATAGTAACGATCCTACAAAAATAGTATACACAAACTGTACGTTTCATTGAAATAAATGTTAAATATTTTTATTCTTTGTGTTGTTTATTCGCGAAATAGTCATAACGAATAACATATGTGGTAAAATTTTGTCTTGGCAAAATTTTCTTTTTGATTTACTCGTGTTTGTTGCCAATTCATCTCGTGACATTGATCAAAAACCACTCGACTGACGTCTCGTGGTTTTTAGTGACAATGTCACTCGAGAAATTGCTATGCAACAAACGCTCGTAACAATAAGAAAATTTTGCCGACAAAATTTTACCACTTATGGTATTATATATGAATATTGCTACAATATGTTAGGTTAGGTTAGGTTAGGTCGCATGCGCATCAAAACATGCATTTTCAAGTATGCTATTAAATACAAATGCAATATATTCTGTTACTCTATATTGCATTTGAAAATAGCCAAGTAAAAGATAAGGTTAAATTGGTTGACTATTGCAAGTACGTATGCATTTTACCATGAATAGACGTGGTTTGTTATAAAAAATATACTTTTGCATCTTTTATTTTGTTAAATTATACCCAAATAAAATGAAAAAGTTAAACGGCTAGCACATTTTGAGCATTTATGTATAGTTGGTTGTATAAACATACAGTTGTGCGGCTGCAGATGGCAGACCTACCTAAAGTTTTACCCAGCTCAGAAACGTGAGCAAAAAGGAAGTTGTGTAAGATTTCCCAAAGGAAAAACCCAGCACAAGTACTATCTACTAAATTATCAAACAATGGTTCAATAACCAACTGCTTGAAACTGCTTTCAAATGTGGACGTCCTTTACAGTATTAAAAATAGGAAACAATTATTGCTAAATCTCGCTGAAAGAAATAATGGAATATCTCGGCATATGCCGGCTGTAAATACTGGCATACACAGACAGCATATACTGGAGTTTCACAATCGTGTATTTCCCGAAATAAATATAAAGAAGCAAGGTCTTAAATACTATAAACGAAAATGCTTCGTATTATATGTACTCATAAAGAACTGGAAAATATACCAGTTTGTGGCAGAAGAATTAGGCACTAGCTTCAAGTATAAAAAGTGATAATTTTAAATGAAAAATATTCCATCTTCAAATAAACACTAAAATACTACTGTTGAAAATCCTGGTTATTACACCAGAACTTTTGCTAATACGCCAGACAAACATAATATCTGCTGGAAAATCCAAATTTACACAAAATAGACTAGGTCGGGTGGAAATTTAGGTGTTGCAAAGGCACATATTGCGAAAATGTGAGACTCCGCAATCGGAGCTGAAATTTACATTCGAAAATGTTTACCCAAAGTAAAACATTTTATTTCGGCACATCACAGAAACTATGATTTCACATTTTGGCTGGTTTGGCAAGTACAAGTATTTTGCTCGAAATGCATTTAACAGTTCAATGGCATCTGTAGTAGCCGAAGTCATAAATCCACTCAATATTCTCCAGACTTGCCCAATCGAAAACCTATGGGCTATTTTGTATCAGAGAATATTTGAAAAAGGCTGACTCGAAAACTCGAATTAAGAAGGAATGGCCGAGCACATTGTGGAAAATACAACTTGTATTAAATACCACCATCCAGAAATCAATTAAAACATAGTTGCTAGAAGTAGGCACTCATTGGAATCGAATCCAGCACCCTATTACTCTAAGCCGCTCTTACCGATTTCAATCAAGATTTGTCACTGGTACGCAGCTTAAAGATTGGCAGGCAGCGGGTCGCTAAACGTTTGAATGCATTTTAGCCTTATAGTCAACGAACCAATCGTGGAAGAAGAAGATACCAATGAATACGTAGTTGAGGACTTTCTGCCAGTATATCGGGAAAGTTAAATACACGGTAAAAAAACTAATTTAGAGTTCTTAATGCCTTTTGAGATTGTTGCCGTAAACGACGAAGGCCGATACGAATTGAAAAGGTTAAGCAAAAATAAAACTGTAAAGGCAGATAAGGAACAGCTTAGACCTTAACCAGTTGATCGGACTTTGTCTGAAAACTTGACCGATTTAATTGAGCTATTTGAAAATAACGAAGTTGATGATTTAGGTAAGACATGTTGATAAAGGCAGTTGGTTAAGTTGATTTAGTAATTTTGTTGGACAAGAATTTCAAGACATGTTGGGTTAGTGACTTATCTGGTGATAAATTTCATGACATTTACCCTTAGTGACTTGTCTGGTGATAGATTTCAAGACATGTTACGTTAGTGATTTGTCTGGTGACAAATTCAAGAAACGTTCCGTTAGTGACTTGTCCAGTACTAAAAATTTCAAGACATGTTCCGTTAGTGACTTGTCTGGTGATAAATTTTCTTGACATGTTCCGTTAGTGACGTTTCTGCTAATAAATTTCAAGACATGTTCCGTTAGTGGCTTATCTGGTGATAAATTTTATGACATATTCAGTTAGTGATTTGTCTGGTGATAAAAATTCCAAGACATGTTCCGTTAGTGACTTGTCCGGTAATAAAAACTCCAAGACATGTTCCGTTAGTGACTTGTCTGGTGATAAATCTTCTTGATATGTTCCGTTAGTGACTTTTCTGCTAATAAATTTCAAGACATGTTCCGTTAGTGGCTTATCTGGTGATAAATTTCATGACATATTCAGTTAGTGATTTGTCTGGTGATAAAAATTCCAAGACATGTTCCATTAGTGACTTGTCTGGTGATAAATTTTTTTACATGGTCCGTTAGTGATTTTTCTGCTAATAAATTTCAAGACATGTTCCGTTAGTGACTTGTCTGGTGATAAATTTCAAGACATGTTCCGTTAGTGACTTGTCGGGTGATAAATTTTCTTGACATGTTCCGTTAGTGACTTTTCTGCTAATAAATCTCAAGACAGGTTCCGTTAGTGACTTATCTGGTGATAAATTGCATGACATATTCAGTTAGTGATTTGTCTGGTGATGAAGTTTAGACATGTTCCGTTAGTGACTTGTCCGGTAATAAAAATTCCAAGACATGTTCCGTTAGTGTCTTGTCGGGTGATAAATTTTTTTTACATGCTCCATTAGTGACTTTTCTGCTGTTAAATTTCAAGACATGTTACGTTAGTGATTTGTCTGGTGATAAATTTCAAGACACGTTCCGTTAGTGACTTGTCCGGTATTAACAATTCCAAGACATGTTCAGTTAGTGACTTGTCTG
This sequence comes from Agrypnus murinus, assembly GCA_929113105.1. Lineage (NCBI taxonomy): Eukaryota > Metazoa > Arthropoda > Insecta > Coleoptera > Elateridae > Agrypnus > Agrypnus murinus. Next base: position 36,571,316 of record OV816028.1, on the reverse strand, counting down.
GTGATAAATTTTCTTGACATGTTCCGTTAGTTACTTTTCTGCTAATAAATTTCAAGACATGTTCCGTTAGTGACTTATCTAGTGATAAATTTCAAGACATGTTCCGTTAGTGACTTGTCCGGTAATAAAAATTCCAAGACATGTTCCGTTAGTGGCTTGTCTGGTGATATATTTTCTTGACATGTTCCGTTAGTGACTTTTCTGCTAATAAATTTCAAGACAGGTTCCGTTAGTGACTTATCTGGTGATAAATTGCATGACATATTCAGTTAGTGATTTGTCTGGTGATAAATTTCAAGACATGTTCCGTTAGTGACTTGTCCCGTAATAAACATTCCAAGACATGTTCCGTTAGTGACTTGTCTGGTGATAAATTTTCTTGACATGTTCCGTTAGTGACTTTTCTGCTAATGAATTTCAAGACAGGTTCCGTTAGTGACTTGTCAGGTAATAAAAGTTCCAAGACATGTTCCGTTAGTGACTTGTCTGGTGATAATTTTTTTTACATGTTCCGTTAGTGACTTTTCTGCTATTAAATTTCAAGACATGTTACATTAGTGATTTGTCTGGTGATAAATTTCAAGACACGTTCCGTTAGTGACTTGTCCGGTATTAAAAATTCCAAGACATGTTCAGTTAGTGACTTGTCTGGTGATAAATTTTCTTGACATGTTCCGTTAGTTACGTTTCTGCTAATAAATCTCAAGACATGTTCCGTTAGTGACTTATCTGATGATAAATTTCATGACATGTTACGTTAGTGATTTGTCTGGTGATAAATTTCAAGACATGTTCCGTTAGTGACTTGTCTGGTGATAAATTTTCTTGACATGTTCCGTTAGTGACTTTTCTGCTAATAATTTGCAAGACATGTTCCGTTAGTGACTTAGCTGGTGATAAATTTCATGACATATTCAGTTAGTGATTTGTCTGATGATAAATTTCAAGACATGTTCCGTTAGTGACTTGTCCCGTAATAAAAATTCCAAGACATGTTCCGTTAGTGACTTGTCTGGTGATAAGTTTTAAGACATGTTTCGCTAGTAACTTATCTGGTGATAAATTTTCTTGACATATACCGTTAGTGACTTGTCCGGTACTAAAAATTCCAAGACATGTTCCGTTAGTGATATGTCTGGTGATAAGTTTCAAGACATGTTCCACTAGTAACTTGTTTGGTGAAAATTTTTTTGAATTGTTTCATAAGTGACTTGTCTGGTGATAAACTTCAAACCATGTTCCGTTAGTGACTTATCTGGTGATAAATTTCATGACGCATTCCGTTAGTGATTTGTCTGGTGATAAATTCCAAGAATGTTGCGTTACTGACTTGTCTGGTGATATACAGACATGTTCCAGTGTAGACTAAAAGAGACTTGTTATAAAATTTGGACAAGTCTTTACGTTAATGATCCAACTGTTAGACCGCATTGGAGTATTGTTTAAGTTTAAGAGACTGTAACGGTCGCTTTTAATGTTTTTGTTGTTTTTCAGTGAGCGAGACCGCAAACACTTTGGTTAACCCCCCGAGAGTGACAGTGAATTTGTGTTCGAGTTGTGTTGAGCTAGCGAAGATACATGTTAGTTACGTGAACAGCGATTCATCCTCGGATTAAGTGTTGTTAGTGAAGACACGTGTTAGTTACATGAACAGCGACTCATCCCTCGGTTACGTAAAACCGAGCTGGCCATACCGACTAACGAAGATCGTTATTAATTTGATATCTGTACGGTTCACAATCATTGAATTAATATTGCATATTTTTAGTGTTAATAAAATATTGTTAATTATGATCTCGGTTATATTTTCATTTTAACTAATGTGAAAAAGTTACAATTGCTAATATTAGTTATATTCTACTGTATGAGTTACGTATCTGACAAAGCGATGCAAAGTGTTATACTGAAACTGCTCATAGTCTGCCAAAATGCATTCTCCTGCCTTAGTAAAACTTTACAACAAAAGTAATAAAAACAAATAAAAACTAAATAAAAGAGAAATAATAAGTATGCAAAACAAAAATAAAACCTTATTTGAATTTTTTAGACAAAAATATGTTGTATTTTTCTGATAAAACGTTGCCTTCATCATTAACTACTATAAGATGCTGAAATAACACGGATGAAACGGAAAACGAAATACATCGTCAAATATGTAGAAAACAAAAATCCTAAAACTCATTTAAACTAATCTAATGTGTAAGACCCCATTTTTATTTCGAAGGGATTTAGAAATTAATAAAAACAACTTTTAATTATTAGAAAATTTTAGACTGCAGGTAAACATTTTTTTAATCCTTTAATGTCATTAAGTTTCTCTTTAAACCTCAAAAATTTTTATTCTTTATTTTCGTCAACTCTATTTGATTAAAAATTCTATACAGAAAAGCTGTCGTAAAAACTTGAGATACTTACCAACTTACAGAAAAATTCTTCAACTAATATAAAACTATATTCTTAACGAAATATTGGTAGTATTGATTATACATTTAATACCCCACGAGACGTAATATCTACCTTGTTCCGTAGTGCTTTTCTGGCGGCAATCGAATTAATGGGACATGAGAATCCCATGGGATAAGGCGGTGATCGTGTCGTGAGGCTCATTGCACCCACGAGAGAGGAGCATTCAGATACCGTGCCTAATTGTATTAGAGTACCGAGAGTTTCCTCCCAGATGACCTGATTAACTGTTTAGGAACTGACAGAAGTAACATTTCGCACGCTAACCCTACGTTGCAAAAAAAAATCTGGTTCATCTATTTATAAATTTAATATTAGGTATAGATATTCCGGATTCGCTTGCTTTTAATCTCGTTTCATCGAATGGAATTAAACTATTTATGAATCGCTTCACAAAAAGACACACTGATGATTAGCAAATGTAAATTTTGATAACAAGTCATAATCTTTCAGAACAATATTGTATACCTGAATTTTTCTTGAAAGTGTACACTTCCCCTTCCACGGACATCATACAGAAACACCTTTCAGTGGGTTGATGGGAAACTGCCGTTTCGCATTGTTGCCAACAAGTTATGGTTGGTGTAAATTGTCATGATAAAATTTTAAATTATCCGTTATCAATACAGAATTATTGACAACTGATCTTAAATCTGTAAAACTATAATAAAATAATAAAAATACATTAGGATCTGTTAGATTGCTTGAAACAAACAGTGATATTAAATTAAGCAAGGTTGGTATTAATTAAATTAACAACATGAATGAATGAGGACTTCCAAAAAACAGCATTAAACTTAAACTTTTCAATTTTTTAGTTTAATTGGAAGTTGCTAAATAGGAGAAGTATTTGGAAGATTAAATTCTTTATTGAAAAATTTAATGTAGTGCCTTAAAAACAGCTTCTATCCATCTGGAAGTAATTGATAAGCAGCAAAACATAGGACTTGTGTGGTCGCTTAGTAATGGTATAAGACGAGATTGGAGAAATTCTTTGATATACTATAAATGTGAGTCGAGCCTTCACAAAAAAATGTTTTACTTTCCCTTCCACACTGATAGATTAAGAACGTTGCGGTCACATTTACCGAACGAAATAAATGTTTCATCAGCAACAACCATTGCTGTTGATAGCACTGAAAAATTGAGTGCCAGCAAAAGTGGAAACGTCGTACTTAAAGTAAGATTCAGCGTCTATTGTTATGCATTGGTTTAGTTTAAGTAGATAGATGACAATTTTATCTAATGATGATTTTTAGTTATTTTCTCTGATGATGATACAATCCAAACAAAAAACGTAGCATACAAACGAAACTATGAAAGATGCAAATCTAATATCGATTTTGATCACTTAAGATTCTACAGTTACTGCACCAAAATCTCAAACAACATTCAAAACCCATCCTATCTGATAATTCTCCTTTGAGCCATGAATAAAAAATCCATAAAAATCATACAGCTCGAAGTTTTACTTCCGGCTACTTGATTTTCATGCGATTCTTTTACAGAAAGGAATATTTCAAAATAAAATGTAAATGGTTTTTCAGCATATTTGGTATTAAAAACTTCATGTTCTATCCACATTCATTATAAAAAATTTTGGTTTCCGATTAAAAAAGCATCGCTGACTTCATAATTCAAAAATAAAAAACTATCTAAAGGTGACAATGCGAAGATTTACGTGTTTTATTTCTTAAAAAATTTCTCTAAAAGATTTCTTAGAAAAACAATAGATAAAAGTTTTATTCCAATAGTTCCAGACTTTACACTTGTACTGATTTATAACTCGCTGACAATATTTTATTAAATTCGTCTGTTTTAATTATATCTCTGTTACATACTTGTGCATAGATCTTACAGCACCTATAGAATTAACAACAATAAAAACAGTTAAATAATTTCAGACCTTGCAGAGGAACTACAGAAAATTCATTAATCCATACAGTATATATTACTAATAAAATTTTGCTCCAGTTTGCAAAAAACGAAGCAGCAGACTCAATAAGAAATATTTGTGTATAATTTCAATAATCTAAATTAAGCCTGCTTAAGTAACGTGAGAAGCACTGCATTTTAAACAAAACACCCCTAGGCAATTGTTTCGTCCTACCTCTGGACTCTTCAGTAAGGAAGTTTTTGAAATCTTGCACCTCTCAACCTGTGAAATCGTCATATACAAATCTCGACTTGAATATAAATTCATAATTGAATTTTTCAACTTTTGCGATTAATTCTTAAAAAATATGTTTTCCTAAAATTCTTTATATTTAATAGGTGGCCATCGAATTAGAAACTTTTTTAAATTCTCAATAATTTTAATTGAAATTTATTAATTGAATATGTAAATATCAATCAAGTTCATAAATTGGCTAGTAAAAAATATTATTTATATCGCATTTAATACAGTTATTACTGTACTTATTTCAAGGCGCTCTGTAGTGGAGTGGTAGAGATTCTGATTCTATTCAGGGGGACATGGGTTCAAATCTTTCAAAATTTTGTACAACCGTATTTGAGGTCATTAAGATAAGGTATGGGGAAGCGTAATGTACTTGATACAATTGCTTCATTACCACCGTTGCACTTCCATAAGAGTTTTGTATGGAACCCCGACACTACAAATGCGGTAAAAAGGGACATAGATTATGTATGTATTGTGATGAATAAGTGAGGGGTTACACCACACGTTTGAATTTATTTATGTGCGTAGTGATATACCCAACTCTTTTTTAATTAACTGAAATATGCGCCTTGGATCAATTAAGTGAATGAAATTTCTAGTACTCTATTTTATTAATAACAACAATAATATATATTTAACCCGTACTTTTATATAGAGACTCCAACCTCTTGTTCTATAAAATAATTTGTATGAACTTTCAATAAAATAATTTAATTTTAATTGTTTTTCCGCGTTTGTTGTTAACTTAATATTAACATATGTGAAATATAAAGGATATTACTATAATTTTTAAAAAGGACTGAGGTCTGTTCGCTTTTTAAAGTTCACTTTCACCAATCAACAGTAAATTAAATTTTAATAATTCTCGCGACCAAATACAGCATTCTCAATCATAAACTCAATCATAAAAGAATTATCAAGCTGACAACGCTAAGATATAACCTCACTTTATCAGGTAAATATTAGAGTTTATAATTAATTTTATTATTGATTAAATAATTATAATTTTTGTTTAGTGCAAGAACTTCATTCACTAATCAAGTTTGCAACTTACTTTGCAATTAATATAATATTTATTAATTATAAGAATAATTTCAAATAATGCACAGTTAAAAAATAAACTCTCTTTTTATACTAATCTCCAAGTAAATTAAATGCGCTTTATTAGAGTGTCACAAACGGAAATATTTACGATTCAATATTATATACAAAACTCAACTTTTCTTCCGTTTGTACAATATATCGTGCAAGGCCACACTCAGTTGCCCACGTTAGTCCAGCAGCCGCTGCCACGCAGCTGACGACTTGGATTCTTTGCTGTGCATTCTTTCGAAGAAACGCTTCCGCTTCACCCACAACGGATCTCAATTGCATTACTTGGTATGCAACATATCTGCCTACGTTACTCCGTATATGCTGGGCAACCTACGTAATTCATAACCAGCTGCACATTCCTTAAGAAGAAACCAGCACACTTCCGCTCAACCCACACTTTGGTGACTGGTACGGTTGGCTCGAATGCAAACTACCCACAAGCCTGCAACTAGGAAGCATGAGCTTCCTGAGTTTCATACTTGGAATACCAACCTACGGATTCCCACTATTATGACAACATCTTCCGCGTTCAACAGTATATAAACCCGCTTGTTTGGCTTAAAAGGCAGTCTGTGCCAAGACTCGGAAGAAGCCTCATCAAGAAACAAGCGGGTAAGTGATCTTTCATTAATTAATAGTAGAGGGTCTAGATTCTGGCATCCTGGGATGCTGAATACCTGGCCATCGACTGCTTAGTTCTGCTTAGTTATAAGGGGTTGTGCTAAAACCCTCTCTCGATTAGTTATGGGGAAATTGTGACCAGGTTCCCTCTCGCTTAGTTGTAGATCCCCAGGAGTTCAACTTCTACGCCTAGTTTGTAGATTTTGGGCCAGAGCAGGGTGGTTCCGACCACCCTCATGATTATGTTAGATTTAGGAGGACATGTACCTCCTCACACTGTATAACCAATGTGTGTAACCATTGGTATTCTTTATTCTATTGTTAGTATATAGTTGTTTTTACGACTTGTATTTATTTTCCTCTCTACCTCTGACTACGGCCTCCTGTCATGAAAACCCCACGTGACAACAGCACTAAGACATCATCAACTTTCCAATTGTTGAATAGTTAGTGTAATAACTGTAGCCGAGATTATATCAAGCATAAATAAAGCCTGAAATTTTCCAAATGATATCTGCAAACACTATACAAGAAATAGGGGGTCCAAAATCTACATTTTTTTACAGTTCTTCAACTACCATAAATAATTCTAGGACACCTTTATGGAGAATACTTACAATGAATATTATTTTATATAACACTTTTTAATGATCAAGTAAATTGTAATATTTTTGGAAATTTTTTATCATTACAAAATTATGCTTGTTTACTTTCTTAAAAAAACTTTCTCTAATCTAAACGTGTCTAATTATAATTCTATCTGGGAGAAATTTACCTTTCAAGATTATAAGATTTTTTAAAATTTTAACTTGCGATGATTGATAAACGAGCGATGTCTTTCAATACGAGTAGTACGTATACGCTTTGTTGCCGAGCGTCACATGATCCGCGGGATCGTGTTCTTTGGAGCGTTTACTGTTTACTATAGCATCGTGACCACGTGTGTGTGCCTAAGGCATTTTTTACTTTGAGTCGCGTTGAACCGAAACAGTTACCAAGAACGCGAGTTACCAAAAACACTTGACCATACACATGCAAGCGCTTAACATGGCGCCACCAGTCATTAGTATGGAGAATCTCGAATCTGACGTTGCAACCCGCTTCATGAAAATCGCGGTTTGAATGTGTACGCGACTTATGCAATACTATGCCGTAATTAACGTGTGTAATGACGAATCCTAGCACCGAAGATCCGAACTGGTGTAATCAGCGCTAGTGCAGTCACGTGATCGCACCACACCAGATCAAATCTGGTGTGGTGTATTGTCGACTGCCAATTTTACGAACGTTATCACGTCGGTGTAACAATAACCTAACCTTACTTATTTGTCATTGAGAGTAAAATTCAAAATTAAATGTAAAATTAATGTCTGTACAATTTTCAAGAGTTTCAAGAGCGTCAAGTAAACAAAAATTTAATATATTCTTTGCTTTAACATCCATTATGCCAACTTCTTAAATAAAGCTCTAGTTTTGAGGTTATATTTTCAATAATAAACAAAACACGCTTTTGACGTTTCCCTGTTCAAAATTTACGATGCAAAATAATGTGAACTGGTAGCGAGCGTTAACCAGTCGAATGCGTTGTTGAAAATGCTCCGTTAATAGTCGAACCAAACGAATTTACAAACCTCGTTCGGTACGACTACGGTGCGCACCAAGGCAACCAGTCGAATTCGCTATTAGTAATTGTGCATTAGTTAAAGCTTTATGTGTGTTAAAGTTTCCATTATTTCTCATTGGGAAATTCGCTTTGATATACGTGTGCTTTGGATTACGAGAACATTTCTGGAACGAATTGACAGCCTTGGTAGTGTAATGTCTAGCGTGCCGGACTTTCAATATTGCCGGAGCACAAACGAGAATAAACCCTCAAAAGTGAGCAGGGCTAGAGAATATACCTTTAACTTGCAAAGATATATCTAAAATAAGTATAATCTCAAAAGTTCTTGAAATATTCCCAAAATGCTGAAAAAGCTCGAATGTTCTCTAATTTTCCTCTTCTCATTTATAATGTTATGTATTATCTAATGTGTTGAAATATAATGTTATAATCGAATATTGGAAAATATTAAACTCGTTGGGCCGTACTCACATCTCACTATTAAGTTAATAATGATTAATTCCCATGATGACCAATTAAAATCTTTTTCCACCTATTAGAATGAAATGAAGCTATCTTATTTCTTGTTGATTTTAATTAGAACTTTAGTTAGAGGCACCTTTAATCACGACATGTAAATACGTCCCATTATATTTAGATTAGAAGCTTAGGCATGCACCATTACACCTACCGACACAGTCGGCAAAGTGTTCACCACTTGCGGTCGACGTAATGTGCACGGTCGGCAAAATGTGCAAAACCGCCAGTCGGCGTAGTAGTCACGGCCGAGATCAAGTGTCCCACAAGTGTACACAAGCAATACATTTTAAAAACTTTTGTCACTTTTTGTATAACAAAATATAAAAAAATTAAATATAAAGTTCATATTATAACTAGATCAAAAACAAAAAGGGTGCTACCGAACGCTAACCCAAATTTCTTGTCAATGCTTTCAAAGGCATAAATTGTGTAAACTATGGTTATAAAAATGTCTTTGAAACACCCGACTCCGACAGCAGCTGCGAGTAACACGTGTACATTTTGCGTGGGCATGCTTTTTAAGTTCGTTTGGTTCCGGTTTTATTCTCAATTTTTAATGTTATTGTATGTGCTCGTTTGTGCTGTATTATTCTGAAAATTCTCGAGAATTATTATGAGAGCGTTCGCGAACGTGCTTGATTATGCTCCCATCAGTAGCTGCAAGTAACACGTGTACATTTTGCGCGGGCATTCAATTTAAGATCGTTTAGTTTTGATTTTATTCCCTAGTTTTAATGTTCTTGTTTATGCTCGTTTGTGCTGTATTGTTGTAAAACTACTAATAATAAATAACCTTCTGATAGCAAAAGTGTGCACAAAATTAATAGCTGCTTAAAAGATTTTTCACAACTCCAGTTAATATTTATTAATTGTAGTTTAATAATTTTATTAATAACACAGCCCCACAAAAAAAATGTTGTGTTCTGGGATCGAGACTATGGTATTCGGATGCACTTTTCGACGCTGAATCCGAATCCGAAATCCTCAAAAAAGCAAATACACCCTCAAAATCCTGCGCTAGAGCCAAAAACAACCCCCCAAATGGAGTAAAACACTCCTAACATATGATGACAATAAATACATGCAAAAAATGGTTGAAAACCGCAAATGTCTTGTATTTGGAAATCAACCTCCGGTATATGGCCAAGAACCCCCATCCGTATGGGGGTTAAACCACCACAAAATGGGTCAAAACCGCCTCTTAAATCAAAATACATTAAATACATGCAAAAAACGATTGAAAGCCGCAAGTAATTTGTTTTTGGAAATAGACCGTTGGTATATGGCCAACACCCTCCTTCCTGAGGGGGTTAAACCACCCCAAAATAGGTCAAAGTCACCCCTTAGATCAAAATACAATAAATACATGCAAAAAATGATTGAAAACCGCAAATAGACTTCTGGTATATGGCCAAGAACCCTCCTCCCTGAAGGGGTTGAACCACCCCAAAATTGGTCAAAACCACTCCTTAGATCAAAATATAATAAATACATGCAAAAGATGATTGAGAACCGCAAGTGTTTTGTTTTTGGAAATAGACCTCTGGTATATGACCAACACCACCCCTCTTTAAAGGATACCCCTTTAAACCACCCCAAAATAGGGTATAACCACCCCATACATCAGGGTTACAATAAATAGATGAAGTACATAAGAGGCAGCCAGTACGCCAATCGTTTAAAAATAAAAGGAAGAGATATCATAAATCGAGAGGCTAGAGGATTAACGGGGTTTTATTGAATTTATTTTTTAGCATGTATTTATTTGCATGTAGTTTTCACGTGCGTGTATTTATTGTAACTCTGATGTAAGGGGTGGTTATACCCCATTGGGGTGATTTTACCCTTTCAAGGGGGCTGTTGGTCTTCAATCATCTTTTGCATGTATTTATTGTATTTTGATCTAAGGGGTGGTTTCGACCCATTTTGGGGTGGTTTAACCCCCTCAGGGAGAAGGGTTCTTGGCCATATACCAGAAGTCTATTTCCATACACAAAACATTTGCGGTTTTCAATCACTTTTTGCATGTATTTTGATCTAAGGGGTGGCTTTGACCTATTTTGGGGTGGTTTAACCCCCTAAGGAAGGAAGGTTGTTGGCCATATACAACGGTCTATTTCCAGAAACAAAACATTTGCGGTTTTCAATCATTTTTTGCATGTATTTATTGTATTTTGATCTAAGGGGTGGTTTTGACCCACTTTGGGGTGGTTTAACCCCCTCACGGATGGGGGTTCTTGGCCATATACCAGAGGTTTATTTCCAAATACAAGACATTTACGGTCTTCAACCATTTTTTGCATGTATTTATTGTCATCATATGTCAGGAGTGTTTTACTCCATTTGGGGGTTGTTTTTGGCTCTAGAGCAAGATTTTGAGGATGTATTTGTTTTTCTGAGGTTGGATTCGGATTCAGCGTCGAAAACTGCATCCGAATACCATAGTCTCGATCCCAGAACAGAACTTTTTTTTTGTGGGGCTGTGTAATTGGAGTGGTGAAAAACTTTTTAAATTTGACCATTTGGGAGCAAGGCTCGTTCACAATCAACTCGGATTGGTAGGTTGCGGCTGCTAGGTTCACTCCGGTTTATTTTCTTCATTTTCTGGTTGTACTATAGTCGTGTGTAAAAAGACATAAATGTATTGTATAGATGGCTAAAAAATTGGTGTAATTTTTCATACTAACACTAAAAATAGTTGCCATATAGAATATTAGCACTTGTGTAAATAAGACAATTAGTTTGACATTTTGACAATGACGAGAATTTTCTTAAATAGCTCTGACGCGACTGCAGGCTGTGGCTATTTGAATCTTTAAGTAGATAAGCTATGAAAAAGATACATTCTACTTCAGTTCCAAGTCGATCAACGAGGTGCAGTGTAACAAGCCTTCTTGCGGTACACCTTAGGCAACGGCGTACTCGGCTAAATTGTCTATAAATCTGTCTGCCGGACCTTATCAGACTTTCTTGGTGTGAAGAATACAAAAGCAAAGAAATGCATAATGTATGTACCTAAAAAAAACTGATTGGGATAGCTTTGCAAAACACCTGTAGCTTAATATTGTAGTAACTATGACACATTTATTGATTTGCTTCAAGCTATAGTTAAAAGATACATTCCAAGATGATACAAAAAAATATATTCTTGGATGGAGTCCTAAATGTCAAGAGTTATTTAAAACCTTACAGTAAATTAGGATCCAAACGCTACCGATTAATTTCTACAACCACTGGTAGTGGTTTCAAACTACCACTACATAGGTGTGGTAACACACAAACAATTATCCTGTTCTGAGATGGTCGAGCAACCAGTACTGGACCACCTGGAAAATTTTTAGGTTTTCCGAGTTTCACCGCATTTCCCGATCTGAGCGTCAATTTCAAATTTATAAAGGTTTTAGTATTTTATATTTACAAGATTTTAAAAAACCAATTATGAAAATCCGAGTAGTTTCAACCGGTTCCGAGATAAAAACGTAAGGTTACTCCACTATATTGCTATTGCTGTGTGTTCTTGTCTTATTATACTTTTTGTAATAAATGATGTGAATATAACTTATAAATTGGACAGTGTTTCTGTTTTCATATATACTATTACATACATTTTTTTCAATAAATTTTATTTATTAAGGTTAATTTTTCTTAACTAACAATAAGGTGGACTTTCTTCAAGCAACAACAAATAATAGTATACATACAACAGAATTTTAAATGTTATTGAAAAGTTGTATTATAAAAATACTCTAAAAATAAAATAACATCATAAATTAAACTTGCTTTGAAAACACAGATAACGGTCCTAACAGTACAATACTAGAGTTTCTTAGAAAGACTTCACAGGTAGCAGTTGGTTTTTGATGTATGGTCCCTTCTAATGCTCATAAATCCCTGTTCAATAAATATATTAAATATACATTATTTTGATTTATTATTCGAATTAATTTTTTTAAGTTTTCAATTAGTTTTTTGTGCGTAAATTAATTTTTAAATACAAAAAAATTATGCTCCAAAAAAATAAACTTTGGGATTTGAACCGCTGACCTGTTGCACAGAGAGACGATATTTTGCCATTGAGCTACATTCGCTTTGCCTTTATCATCGTTTTACTTATCTCTTCTTGTAATTACATCTTGTGTTTTTCGGTTTTTCATATTAATAAATAAAATTAGGATCTTATTTAAGTAAAAACATGTTTTGTTATAGAATCACCTATAAAGCTGAAAACTTAACAAGAAAAATTAAACTTTCCGCTATTTTACGGATTTAATTTAAATTTAAAAGAAATAATCTAAAGGTATAACATTAGGTAGAGATTATTTCTATAATAGTTAGCGTCATTATAGTGATTTTTTTATAATTTGAATATTTGTATGACTAATTCTTATTCCTAATTCAAATAAAACCGGCGAATTTGATGAAATTTGAAAATAAATTGCATTAGAAATATTTCAGTTTAATCTTGTTTATTGTTTCCAGCCTTATTTTGTGGAACTCCATAATCATGAAATAAGTTTAAGTTCGGTCCTGATATATTTAGACAACTCAACAATCACCTGTGCGCGCAGCTGATTTTCTAAGTACCTATACGAGTCTCATTTAATTTGTCTTTCAGTTTACCTGCAGATACAGGTAGCTGTAAAGGATGTCCTAGCCAAAAGTGACACATTTTAACACCGACTACTGACTAAACAAAATAAGATGGAATTATGTAATTTTCACTATTATGTAAGCTTTACACACCTTTAGCATAATGTGCTGGGGCCAGATCCGGCCGAAAGGTTGTTGGGATTGCTTGTTTTCTCACAAGTTCTGTAAGGCATAAGGCATTCTGTCTTATAAACTTCTGCATTAATAGTACCTTTACAAAAAACCTGCTGTTTTTGAATCCACATGCACAAATTGCTTGTCACACAAATAACTACTCACCGAATGCTTCAATTCCAATGGCCTTAACTGAGTCATCTACCGAATTATTTAAACCTATTGTATAATATTGTGGACCTGGACGTGTGCTGAAGTTCATTTTTATGTAAGTTTCACTGTGCATTAAACCGCACAACTCAATTCAACCAGGTGCTTGTACAGTCTACGAGATCTCAAAATGGCACTATTAAACTGTTCTTTGCTTTGCTTTGGCACCTTCTGTTTCTTGTCACATTTTAAATTATTCCCTTTTTTATGTTTTGTGTACAGTGCATGTGGAGGTTTTGCAAAACTTGGCAATGACTCGTACTGACATTGACGGATTCTTTTTGATAGTAGACAGTATCTTCTTTTCAACAATTTTATTTGCAGGACTTTTGGGACGTATGAAGGCATACTTTCTTAGATATTTAAGGTTAAAGGCCACATTATATGACTTTTGCATGAAAGACTCAATATTTTATTATAAAACTATGCTCTATTAGCTTTAAAACAAGCCTAAGATGAAAGTTCTACAATAATTCGAAGCAGAAGTATGAATTGTTTTTGTTCACTTTGTAACTGTAAATTTTACATTTTTTTATTATGCTTGTAACCCTTTGTAAGTTACTTTGTTCTCTGCCATCCAACCAAATCTCACGAAAATCTGAGATGGTCGGGTTTTGAGCTGTGTAGATTTAGCATGAAATGATCCTTTCCTAAGTTCCGATGTAAAAACCACAGATTGGAATAGCTTTGTAAAATACCTAGAGTTTAATATTTAATGGTTACCTCCTACGACCAATAACTAATTGCGATAGATTTGTTGCACTGCTCCAAGCTATGACCAAGAACTAAATTCCTAAAGGATGCAAAAAAATTATATTCCTGCATGAGGTCTCAGATGTCAAGAGTAATTCAAAACCTTCTAGCAAAACTAGAACCCAACCGTTGCCGATGAACTTTCTAAAGCACTGAATATACCGAGAAGGGAACCATGGAACACCCTTATGAATAATTTAAATTTTCGGCACTAGTATATCTGCATGGGCTTTAATTCGAAAATTACTTCAGCAACAACAGTTGAAGCCTTAAAATTTTGTTTATTACTGCCAAATAGGAAATTCTTTCTTCGGGTAGCTTTTTCAGATGTGGACCTCCACCCAGAGGTATGAAAAGTAAGCAATTTGGAAAAAGTGCGAAAATGTATGAAAAAGGCAACAAATTGTTATGTTATATATGTTACATTAAAATTTATTCGGCACCCTTGAAGTAATTTGCTGGTTTCTTGTGCCACTTCAACGCCCGGGTAGGCACACACATATTGAAGCATTCATAAACAATATTGAATACTAATACTAAACAAGAAAATTAGAATAATTTCATGTTTCACTCAATCTCATGATTGGTATTATTAAAGCGTTCCTTATTATTTTCTTTTCTTTAGGAAACAAAAACAACATACATAAAAGATAATAAACTAAGTAGATAGAAATATAAACAATTAAGCCACTGAATTTTTTTTTTAAGAACTCTTTAAATGCAACAATCCATTATCGAAATTATTGAATAAATACTCTTTAATTGCTGATTAAATGTTTTAAATTGTCTAAATTATCTCTTACTGTTATTACCTTTTTTTATTACCTATTCTAAACAAAAACAGAATGATATGTAATGCTTTAATGAAAGTAACTAACAATAAGGTGAAATTCGAATGACTATTTTCATTTTTCGAAGAGTACTGAAATCGTTTTAACGCTTTCAAAAACCGTTTTTAACGATTTCAGTACTCTTGGAAAATTTTAAGTTACACATTTTTATTACACGTTACACATCTTTTTGTAATAAAGACATTATAAGTATGTATATAATAAATAAGATTTATTAGATTATTACGATTTAAAAATTTATATAGTCAAATTCACGTTCCATTCTTAAGGTAACGATAAGTTGCTCCATTTCTTGATCCCATTTAGCACTTCCACGTTGTGGATCAACAGAATGTGGTAAAGGCACTTCTAATCTGAATTTTGGTGACACTAGTTTTATATCATCCTTGAAGACTTTTAAATCAATATTTCGATGATCTTCTTCAGGCAAGTGTATCTTTAAGATCATATCTTCGCAGCTTGCTGTTGATGTACTTTTTCCACTCATCTGAAGTACAAATAAAATTATAAATCTTTAATTAGCCATTCAGTACTAAAAATAATAAAATTACATATTATCCTAGTAAAAGAAGTGATAATCCTTATAGTAGAGTTTTATTAGGCTGAAATCGTTCATTCCGTTGGGCATATCTTGTAAAAAGTAACAACCTAAGCTCATGTTGTACTCTATACCCAAGTGAAGCAGAATTTAGTTGTCGTCAAAAACAATAACTGTGCGGGGAGGCGGGAGAGGGGTTTTAGTAAAAAAGGGGTGAAATTGAATTTTTATGTTATTTGTTGCAGGACATCACTCGCTTTGTTGTCACAAAACTGTGAATGGTTACATCGATATTTAAGTTGTCAAAAAAACATTTAAGATATTTATTTACATTGTTTCTTACGGGAACTTTTACTTTTAAAGTCGATTTTCTTGAAACAGCACTTTTAAGGTTTAACAAAATTACATTTAACACTTGATATCTTCAAAACTAATACATATTTTAAAAAAATTACTGGAATAAACGTTTTGCGTTGATTTTTGTCCTAGGTATAATACAAGCGAAACTATTTGCAAAATAACGTAAGGAGTACCGCATCTCGTTTTTGCTGTTGATTAAGGAAAAGGGATTTTATCACGGTAATAACGCATATTTGAAGTTATGTCTACCCACGGTAAACAAAATATATGTTCTTATGCGTTTTACACATTGCATATCATACACAGTGCAGTATTTAAATATTATTTCTTTCTTAAAATCATATAAGCACAGAGATTCATCAATAACTAAAAGCTGTCTTAGGATATCATCTGTGGTTTTACATACCTACAATTAGTAAGCTACAACTATATTACAGCAGTAGTTTGTATGTAACCACTGAAAATTTGTATGTAATAAGTTAAATATGTTAACTAAGAGAAGGCAAAATAAAAAAAAATCACGTCTTAAATTAAACATTATTTTTTAATAAAACATGGAAATATTTAGGTACTTATACATCTCTATTCATGGATTTTTTATAAAATTACAAAGACAACTCAAACTCAAATTAAAAATAAATATTGTGCAATTATCTATTAACTATTTGAAAGGAAGAAATTAAGATAGAAAAACCGAGTAAACGTAATCACTCCGAATACGGATTCCGAATCTTCTTCGATGTCTGCTTTTGATAAACCATTTTTATTTTTTTTCATCCCTCAGGACATTTGTACGTTGGTATGCAATCAAATTTATTTTTCATGTAGGAACTAATTTCCGTCGAGTAACCTGCAAAAAATTGAATTACAACTAATTACATAACACCATGAAATTATTAGAATACCGTTTTTACAATGGCATGTATTCAGAGATATAACATTTTTAGTGATTCCTGAATTGCGGCTTGTGAGAACTTGAACTATTCCAGTTTCCACCTTTTGACATCCGTAATTTAAAAAGCTTTCCAAATTGGGTTTGGTTAATAAATTATTCAACCGCTCTTTAGTTTGGTAATGTACTCGTAAGCAATTCTGTATCAATCTATCTTCTCTTTATTTCCCTATACCAGTAAATTGACTGGTAGTATCGCAACCGGTCATAGCAAGGTCACTAAGTATTTTTGTTTTAATCCAGATCTCCAAACAGATTTCATGAACTGCGATATACCTTTTCCGTGCTTGTCTTGTATATCTACTTTAACGTAGACATAGAAAGCTTTTCAAGCTCTCTAATCGGATTGGAGATTTTAACGAAGAGATTTTTGATCAAATGGTACTCAAATAATTTCATGGTGCTATGTAATTAGTTGTAATTAATTTTTTTTTTGCAGATTGCTAGACGAAAATGTGTTCCGGTATGAAAACTAAGTTTTATTGCATCGCTACGTGCAAGACAATACGTTTACTTAATTTTTTTTCTTAATTTCTTCCTCTCAGATAGTTAATAAGTAATTGCACAATATGTGTTTTTAATTTGAATTTGATTGGTCTTTTTGATTTTATACAAATTCCTGAAAAGAAGAGATGAATTAAAAACGCATCTTGTGCATTTCCTTATTACTACTATTTTGATTATTACTACTAACTATTTGATCAGAAGAAAGTAAGAAAAAAACAAAAACTTAGTAAACGTATTGTCTGCTTTTGGTAGATCATTTTTCTTGCTTTTGTATCCTCCAGGAAATTTGCACGCCGCCATGCATTAAAATTTAATTTTCATACTGGAACAAATTTTCGTCTAGCAATCTGCAAAAACATTAAATTGTCACTAATTACATAACACCATGAAATTATTTGAGTACTAATAGAAATGTTATATCTCTGAATACATGCTATTGTAAAAAAAGGTAGTTAAATTATTTCATGGAATTATGTAATTAGTTGTAGTTTAATTTTTTTGCAGATTGCTTGACAAAAATTTGTTCCTGCATGAAAAATAAATTTTATTGCATACCAATGTCCCGAAGGATGCAAAACCAAGAAAAATGGTTTACCAAAAGCAGACATCGAAGCAGATTTGGAATCCGAGTATTCCGAGTGAATGCGTTTACCCAGTTTTTCTATCTTAATTTCTTCCTTTCAAATAGTTAATATTAGATACATACATACATAATTCATTCCCCTTATACCGCATTTCGCAGTGTCGGGGTTCCACACAAACTCTTATGGGAGTGCAACGGAGGTAATGGAGCTATTGTAGCAAGTACATTACGCTCCCCCATACTTTATCACTCATACAACTTTCATACCTTAAGCTAAGGAGCTCAAACACGATCGTACTAAATTTTTAAAATTCAGTCGCAACCGAGGTTTGAACCCCTGTCCCTCTGAACGAGAGGTAGAATCTCTACCGCTCGACCACGGAGGGCCTTGTTAATAGATAATTGCACAATATTTATTTTTAATTTGAGTTTGAGTTGTCTTCGTAATTTTACAAAAAATCCACGAATAGTGATGTATAAGTACCTAAATATTTCCATGTTTTATTAAAAAATAATGTTTAATTTAAGACGTGATTTTTTTTTATTTTGCCTTCTCTTAGTTAACATATTTAACTTATTACATACAAATTTTCTGTGGTTACATACAAGCTACTGCTGTAATATAGTTGTAGCTTACTAATTGTAAGTATGTAAAACCACAGATGAAATCCTAGGACGGCTTTTAGTTATTGATGAATCTCTGTGTTTGTATGAATTTAAGGAAGAAATAATATTTAAATACGGCACTGTGTATGATATGCAATGCGTAAAACGAATAAGAACTGTAACGTTCAAATTTGAGTTTTCGATTTCTTCCATTGGATTTTTTATGAACTAATTTTGGAACCCACTGTACTCATTCATTTTAACAAAATTTTCTAAAATATGGTTAGTAGGCATTAATAAATTTCGAAAGGTCAACTATGCGAACGACGCATTTTTGTTTTTGGTTGTTTTGTGACTTTTCCGATTTCCGTGAAGGAAGTTCTTCATAAAACTTGACTAAATGGTGGGCCCTCTGTGGTAATTTAAATAGAAAGGAATATTTATATCTAATTGGTTTTGGATATTAATTCTTCAGGATTTATCCTTTTTATACTATTTGATAACTTTGGGAACAATAATTATTGGAATTGTTGATTGGTTAGTGGTTATCAAATTGCTCGCTTAGGCGGATTTTGGAATTGCCACGAGGTACGTCATCATTTAATTCTTTCTTTTCTTTTCTCGAATAAATCGTAATTGATTGTAGGAAACTATTTAACCCCCAAACTAATTAACTACCGAATTGATTGACTACCTACCTGCCTGTGTCTAAGGACATTGAACCTTTTTTTTTTATACGAAGATCAAGTATTCAACGTAGACTACAGTGCATACGCATCGAAGATTACCCTCTACGCTCAGTACTAGCTACTGACTGCCACGGTATTCAGAAGCAGAAGATATATCCGTTGGGAGATACAGCTACTGGAATTCACCTATTTACCAGGTGCAAGTTTATACAGAGCGAGTGTGCAAGTTTATAGAGAGCGAGTACAGAAGGTCAGCTCGTCATAACCATTATTATTTTCTGTGTATATTTTGGGAAGATTAATCATAGGTTCTTTATTTAATAGTAAAGAAATCATTCTATTTTTTTAGGTTATCATGATTCACATTGGATATACAGGTTAAGATATCATGTCAGTTATTTACGAGATTTGCTGAACTGTCAAAGTACTACCATTGAGTTCATTGCTGATACTAAGTAAATGTTAAATTGGTCTTGTTTTGTAAACAGAAATTAAATTATTATTTAAAATTTGGTACCGTACATTCTCTTTTGAGTATTTATTCTTATCAATGATAAACGCTAGGCCTAGCTCGTTATCGTGATAGCGCGTTTATTTGGTTATTGAATTTTATTTAGTCTGGTTAATTATTATTAACCTTTCGTTTATTACCTTTAAATAACAACATCATTTTCTTAATTTCTGAAGATAAGTCTGTCTTATATCTGCAAACAAAGATACATAAGAAGAGGTAATTAATCTTTGATGTATAAAAGAAAACATAAAAATACTCAGAGCTTTTGATAAACTTTATTCATCTTTCATATTTATATAAAGTGTGTATAAGTAGTAGTGAATTTCAATCATATATACTTATTAACAAAAAAATTACATTAATCATTTTGTTGACTTAACCTTACATTTATTGTATCCTAACTATTGTACTATAACATAACCTACTTTCTTTATTATTAAATATTATATCGTTCCTACCATTCCGTTATCCTTTTATTGCTTGTGTATTCCTTAGTCTTGGCTACTTACCGTATCTTGGAGTTTAGTAATTCTCCTGCCAAGATTACTTGGCGCCTATATTTCCGGATTATTTTCATGTTGGTAAGTATAATAAGCTTTATTTATACCAGGATCCCACACCGTCTTCACTGAGCTACCCTCCCCCATATCGACATCTCATAAATACTCCTCTGCGCGTCGCAGAACATATATTTTGTTTACCGTGGGTAGACATAACTTCAACTATGCATTATTACCGTGATAAAATCTCTTTTCCTTAATCAACAGCAAAAACGAGACGCGGTACTCCTTACGGCGTTTTGCAAATATTCTCGCTTTTAGTATACCTAGGACCAAAATAAAAGCACCATAGTGTTCACAGAAAATCAACGCAGAACGTTTATTCCAGTAATTGTTTCAAAATATGTACTAGTTTTGAAGATATCAAGTGTTAAATGTAATTTTGTTAAACCTTAAAAGTGCTGTTTGGAGAAAATCGACTTTAAAAGTAAAAGTTCCCGTAAGAAACAATGTACATAAATAAATATCTTAAATGTTTTTTTTGACAACTTAAATATCGATGTAACCGAATGTCATGGTTGTTTTACGTGGGGTACCTGTGTGAACTTACCCCCACGTTCCCTTCCAGAAGGAAGTGATTGGGATACGCCCAATCAGCGCGCAAGTTGCATAACCGGCAGTACTGCAATTGCTACCAGATTAGCTCACTGGTCGGAGCGAGGTTGCCTATCCACCCTCTACTAATTAACTCAGGACTAGTGCCGGAGCAATTAACTTAACACGTTGCTCACCCGCCGGTACCGTAGTACCTCGTCCAGCAATAGGACTATTCTCCAGCTATGCGCTATTGCAAAGTGTGACCACTGCCCGATCGAATCCAACCTCAATTGTGGCGGGACTTGGGTTTTTAATGGTTTTGCCACACCGATCTACCAATCTACGGTCTACACGTTATAGACTCCCGGTGTGTACCCGTATTTGGTGTAGTTGTCTTGATTGTGAGAGGCTATGTATTCGCTTCAACTCTCCTTAAGTGTAATGGCTTTCAGAGCTTCTCCCAATCACTGTACCCGGCTGCAGTCCGGATCATAGGGTGGTCAGGATAGCTCCTAAGCACATTTACCTGGCGGCCTGCAGTTTCCCATTAGCCCAAAAGCAGGGTAAACCTCACTTCGATTCTCCGCACTTGAGATTCAGTCAAAGAGCGGGTTGTGTGTCAAAGAGTGACCATAAATGACCTCGGTTAAGCAGCGGGTTCCGTTGGTGACCATAAATGACCTCGGTCAAGTAGCGGGTTCCGTTGGTGACCATAAATAACCTCGGTCAAGCAGCGGGTTCCTTGGTGACCATAAATGACCTTATCCCAGGCGAGATTCGAATCCGCCCACACCGGTCTCATCTATCAGGGCTCCCCCTGATCGGTATGAGTTACCGTCGAGAATTCTCACGAATCTCTCTACCACACACTTAATCTGACAGCTTCATCCATTGCCCTTTATAGGGGAAGGGTAGAAGACAGCCAGTTTTATGGGTGAACGTCGTGTGGTCTCCCGAACACCCCAAATATCGATGTTACCACTCACAGTTTTGTCACAATAAAGCGAGTGATGCCCGACAACAAGTAACATAAAAATTCAATTTCACCCCTGTTTTACTAAATCCCCCCTCCCGCCAACCCTACACAGTTATTTTTTTGACGACAACTAAATTCTGTTTCACTTGGGGATAGACTACAACATGAGCTAGGTTGCTACTTTTTACAAGGTATGCACAACGAAAATAAAAAGTAAGGCACTTTCTGGCTAAATAAAACTCTACTATGTGTACAACGAGAGCAAAGAAGATATTCACACAAAGATTATATAAGTTAATTGCAAACCTGTAAAAAGACATCGGACGGTGTCACTTGTTGTTTGTATGATACATCCCAATGTGGAGTTTTTTTCCAATCTGAAGGCCCCGTTGTCCCGTCTTGTGAAAAATACAAAGCTTCTTCATTATCAACATCTGCATTAGGTGGAATTTTATGCTCTTCAGGTTTTAATACAGTATAGACACTTGGTTTTCTTTCTTTCTTTTCGCCAATATCAGTAGGAGTCAATCCTACAAATGATTAACTTTTAAATATTACATGGAAATTTCTATTAATTATTATTTACCTATTGCAGTATTATTGCAATCTAACTCTTCTTCGGAATCGGATTCTTCTGGTTTTTTAGGTGCCAATAGTTCTGCTAATTTGACAATGTCAGGATCCATATTTTACGTTTTTAAAGTAGTAGTATTATGTTTCAAAGCAAGAGTAAACCTAAATAACAGAAGAAATTAATGTATTGATCAAACAACATTGTTGCCATAGTGCGATATAAGGCCACTACAATGGATTTTTAGCACAAATGGTTTCTAATCACTTTTTTGTAATGTTATATACACTGATACATAAATTACATAAGATGAACGAAGGAATATACATACCTCACATTATAGACTCATTAAAAAATGTTTAATTAGGAAAAATAACTAGATATATTAAACTCTGATTTTCTTAGTTAATAAAAGTTATATAAAACAGGAAATGCCAACCAAACTAAATTTGAATATAGGTTTTCATTAGACACTAAGCATAGTAGAATTATGCAAAAGGGTATTGTATCATAAACTTCATGAGATTGACCAGAACCACTACAGAGTGTTCGCAGCACAGGGAGACTACAGTTCCTAATAGCAAATATAAATGGAGTACTTGCATGAAACGTGTTTACACAGCCGAATTAAGGCCCCTACATCTCTATTTCGCCAATACTTTCACCACACGATTTTTTTTTCTTGTAAATTCTGCCAAGATTACTATTAGGGTTATATCAGTTTTTTCAGACTGCACTAAGAAATACCCGACGAATGATTTAAGAATAATTTAACTTTTATTTAAGAAATACACCAACGTAGTGCTATGGTACTGTACCGCTGTTTTAAAACTTTACGCGCGTACAATGAATCATTCATAAAAGGCTAAAGGTATTGTAAACACGTTGTCGCTTGACTCGAACGCGGCCGTGTGACGTCACGCGTGCCAGCGTCAGAAGCACTTGCTATACGTATAGAGTTTAGTTCTATAGTTTATTTAAATGTTTATTGCAATTTTTATTGATACCGTGTATTAATATATACTGGATAAAATTACACCATATGCATTTAAACACTTTGAATGATTCGGAGGCATCGGTTAACGATTTATCACAAGACGAAGACAATATTAGAATCGGAAACGTCGCCTGATGTAATTGCGAATTTTGTGCTCCTATGAGTACAAATTATGAACCACATTGATGCGTGGAAACAAATGAAATTTTCAATTTCAAAAGTGAGTTAGTGTATAATTTTGCAAGAATCTTTTCATAGTGTAGTGTTAAATCTAGACACTTTGCAAGCTTCTCGCTACCAGATGCTATTATGAGCGGATCGAACTAATAGAAAACGTCTTACCGAATTAAGCAGTCGTTAGTGGCGGCCTATATCATATAAACAATTTATTTATTGAGAAAGTTCTTGGTTGCTTTTGGGAAAAAATAAAAGGAAGGTAATACCTGCATGTGTTGTTTCAAAAATAAGCGAATATCCAGAAGATAATGATGTGTATACACGGTTTCGTCCCGCAGAAAGGGAAGATCTAGATTATTTTGATTAGGAAAAAGGAATATTTTTTAAATTTTGTGTTAATTAATTATTTACATAAGTTATAAAAAAGTAAAGATAACTTTAAAAATAACATGTACTCCTAGTTTTCGGGTTTGGTTTGAAATCCCGAAATTTAAGATCCCGACAATCATAATCCCGACAATCATAATCCCGACAAGTCAAAATCCCGACAAGTCAAAATCCTGACAAATTAAAATCCCGACAAATTAAAATCCCGACAAATTAAAATCCCGACAAATTAAAATCCCGACAAATCAAAATCCC
This sequence comes from Agrypnus murinus, assembly GCA_929113105.1. Taxonomy (NCBI): domain Eukaryota; kingdom Metazoa; phylum Arthropoda; class Insecta; order Coleoptera; family Elateridae; genus Agrypnus; species Agrypnus murinus. Next base: position 36,547,025 of record OV816028.1, on the reverse strand, counting down.
GAAAAATAAGAATCCCAACAAATTATAATACCAACAAATTAGAATCCCCCCCAACAAATTAAACTAATTTTTATATTATTCATATATTCTGAGATAAATGATACTATTGATAATATATGTATATTAATAAGGTAAAATAATAAAGGTCTAATATTAACAATCAGGTTTATTATTAATTAACAAATAATTTAATTTAACTTTCCTTTACCATCAGGAATCCACGCAGACATATTTTCTGGTTTCGTTTTTGAGATGGAACAAATTCGCACACTTCACTTTCAGACATTTTCAAAAATGACATAAGAAAAATACTCACCTAGCCTACCATTAATATTTAAATTTACATTGCCGTAATTTTAAATTATGACATTACTGAAAACCGCACATTTTTAAGATAACTAATAACCGAGATACAGTCACTATACTCTAACAAACAAATGAAGAATCTAGGCCGCCGCGTGATCACCACCTGGTAAACACATAAAATATAAGATTAGATTTCAAGCAACACTGATATTATTTAAGCTGTTAAAACTGTCAGTGACGTACGTTGCCCGCATGATTCGCGTTGCGGTATGCAAGTTAGCCCTGGTGATTTCGGCAACCTAGATTCTTCATTTGTTTGTTAGAGTATAGAAGTATTACATGCATTTTAGATGCAGTGCGCTCTTCGCGTTGATCGTATTTCTTTAACAATGGCGTTTAGGCTTTAACCAAAATATACGCAGACTCAATTAAGGAAAATAAAAGAAGACAAAAAAAGGGAAGATCAAAATCAGTCGAATATTACACGATTAAATAATCTAAATTGATGAAATGCAATAATTATATGCTTATGTCAACTGTAAGAGGATGCATTCGCTGCAAGAAAAATGCTCTTGAAAATGGAGAAAAGTGGAGAAAACATATGCATTATTCTTCACAAATCATTTCTAAATGTAGTGTTGCACTTTTTTTGCATAGTTTAGTAAGAAAGACAGTAAAAGAAAGACAACGATACTACAATAATTGTTGCTGCATTTAGTTTGTCGAAATTTTGTCTGATGGAATCAAATCTTGACAAACGCTTTTCTAAAAAATATGTAAAAAGAATATGGTAACAAAAATAAATTAGTTTCGAACCAGTACTGGACACTTAGAGAATTTTTAGGTTTTTCGAGTTTTATCGTATTTCCAGATCTGAGCGTCAATTTATAATTTATAAAGGTTTTAGTATTTTATATTTACAAGATTTTAAAAAAGAATCATGAAAATCCGAGTAGTTTTAACCGGTTCCGAGATAACGATCTTTTTTGCCTAACGCTCTTCCACTATAGTTAGTAAGTAAAAATGTGGGTTATATTTTAGGTAATACTACTATAAAATCGTTCCGAGAATTTTATCCCCCTTTTTAAATTTCCACGAATTCATTTTAATAGTAGTTAGTAAGTAAAAATATAGGTTAAATTCTTTTTTATAGTAGTTAGTAAGTAGGTAAAAATGTAGGTTAAACTCTTTCTTAGAATACTACTATAAAATAGTCCCAATAATTATTTCTCCCATTTTAAATTTCCTGAAATTATTTTAATAGTATTCTGTAGGCAAAATTGTGGGTTAGATTCTTTCATAGAATACTACTATAAAATAGTTCCAAGAATTAGTCCACCCTTTTTAAATTTCCACGAATTCATTTTAATAGTAGTTTTTAAGTAAAAATGTATTCATAGAATACTACTATACAATAGTTCCAAAAACTATGTCCCCCCCTTTTTAAATTCCACGAATTCATTTTAATAGTATTGAGTTATTCCATACGAAATCGTCTAAAAAAAGTTTTTTTTGTTGCTCTACTATTTTAGATTATGCTCAAACTTTGTGAGAATCTTCTTTAGGGTTCCAGAGAAGGAAATCCATCGTCATTTAATTTTCGCATGCGTCAGTTCCCGCCTGCCCTAATTAAAGGATTTAAAAATCGTCATTTTTAAGCTTTTTAATATTTTTAGATGTAAAAATGCTTCATCCGAAAATAAAATTCGCAGGGAAAACATTGGATCGCGAGACAAATTTCCATCATCTGGTCACAGAATTCTTGTCCAATAACCAATTGCAGCTTATATGGGTGAAATTTTAAAACTGAAGTGTGACTTACGTCGTGGTCCAAAGCAATGCTTCTACTAGTTCCATGTGGATTGTTTTCAATTTCTAGTAGCACATCAATTTGTACATCTTCATTTAATGTCACCGGACGTCCACTTTTTGGAAGATTCTTTACAACGCCATGTTGATTGACTTATGGGTTGATCCGGGTACGTTTTTCTAAAAAGTTGACACTTCTTGATGTGTTGGAATTCTGTCGCCATAACACTTCAATTCGCTGTTTCTCGCTCAATTGCGCCATTTTTATTAATAAAATAGTTTATTAAAGGTAAATTTTACTTTAGAACAAAAAAATAACATTTATTTTATTATTTACTGCTGATAGCCGTAACTAAGGTTTTTGTTTTATACGGTGACTAGATTCATTTTGCAAATTTAAAGAATTTTTAGTATTAGCACTTTAGGGCAGGTTTCTCAATTTTTTCAAACTTAACATATTGAAAATTGTATACAGTTGAAAAGAGAATAAAAAGTACTATCGAAATAGACAATAAAAAATATAGGTTGTCGTTTAAAAAAAATATCGATGACGTCATAACTTTAAAAACAAATTGAAAATGGTATAGTATAGCGTCAAGTAATTAAAATCGCTATGCCCCTTCGAGATTTTTCTCAAAAAATTAATTTTAACGAAGTTATTGAATTTATCCGCTACTTTATTTCCACACTGTATGTTGTAGTTATGAAAAGCCTTATCTGCCACAGAGACTCTATCAGGCGGGTCGCTTTTATGGCTTGCTATATTCTTATAGTTAACATTGGCGAACAATGATAAAAACACATTCAAATAAATGTCATATATGAAAACAACACAAATTTATTCTTCATTAATATGTAACAATGAAATAATAAGCAAAACTAAAATTGATTCTATCAAAGAAATGTTTTCTTTTATATGAATTAAAAAGAATTTTTTTATTAAATAGCAAAGGAAAAATATTAATACAAGATTCTTTCTTTTAAATTCGATAATTAATTTTTATTAATCCTAAAATATTATATTTTTGGCGATAAATTAAATTCCTTTCATAACAAATAATTGTTTTTGTTTAACTATAAAAAAATTACTTTTAATTTCTTATTACTAATTAAACTAATTACTAAAGGAAAACTCACGGTTTTTAATTACATATTAGGATTGTAATTTCTTTCTTTTGATTTTTAAAATTGGCACCTTGTAAATACCAACTTTATATGCTGAAACTCCTTGTATCAACTGTCTGCTATCATTAAACTCGACAAAGAAACGAAGAAAGAGATGTCCACAATCCATTCATAAAATATTTTCAAATCAAAAATATCTTCAATTTAAAATGCTTAAAAAAACAAAATTGTAATTCCATACAATTCCTATTAATGAATGATGAGTAAAAATTATTTATTTATTTATTTCTAACTCCATTTATTATTCGTTAACTGTTCTATAAAATATTCTTGTTCGCAAAATCCCATCGTTGAAATTAATTAATCACCCTTATCTTAATTGAGCTTCTTCTTCTTAAATAACATTTTTATTTTCAAACTATTAGCTAAATAAATCACTTTGACGTTTAACATCAATAAATCTGACCTGAAAACTGACATTTCTAAGTTAGGTCAATATAATCTTAATTTTTATTAATCTGAACAAGACGTGTGCACTGCAAGATGTAAATCTAAAGAGTTTGTTACAAAAATGGCCGTGCTTTTATGTATTTTTGCTGAAACAATTAAATGTGATGTGATTTTTGCATAAAACAAATGCAAGTTGACATTTCTAAAAATTCTCAACCCTATTATTATTTATAAATCTAAATTAACACTTAAACTAATTAGATAAACTTATACGTAAAAAATGCCGTTGTGTTGATATATACCTAACACTTGTATGAACAAATAAAATTAACTTTACCATTGAATGTCAATGACACACAATTTGCTTAAAACTATTTATTGGCTTAATCACCCAAAAATACCATTTTACAGCTCCCTATCTTCACAAATTTAAACATTACATTCTAACAAACATTATTTGCATAATTTTAGGTATCAACAACCTGAAAATCCCAACCAGTTACAGTATTTCAATGAACATTCCAGAGGCACAACATAATTATATGTTGTTTATCTGATATCATTAATAAAAAGCAGCCGCGATATTTAAGACTGTGTGAAGTATGTAGTAAAGCAGCTACTTCACAAATTTGCGTCATAATGCTTTAGCTGACATTTTGAAATACAAGAAATTTATACAACCGTGGAATCTCGTTATCATGAAAATACATTTTTAACTATTAATTGATAAGGTAAGATAATTAAATCCCACATTAAAATTGAAATTAAATTAACATTGGCTTAAAATTAGATCAACGTCACCCAAATCGTAGATAGCAATAGAAGATTAACTAAATATTATGAAAAATCCAATTTTCCACATATTCTTTTATGCCTAACGTGTTCAAGTGTGCATGTTAATTATAATTAACTATATTTTAATTCATCAAAAGAAGAATTACACAAAATAATTTTAAAATTGAGATTATGCTACTCATAAATCAACTAAATGTGACTAAATGTTTTTTTGTGTGGTCGATTCATTTTTGGCATGTTAAATAACATGACAGTAATAATATGTAGTACCTAACTATCTAGATCTTTTCTTGAAATATTCTTTTATTAGTAATTTATTTTTTAATTATTATAAATTGTTAATTATATTTATAGCTGTGGTTGCTATTAAAGATTATTGTTTTGACCTCGGACAAATTGCACATGTGAATTAGGAAGGTTCGAGCTTTCTGAAACCAATGAGGCCCGAAACTGATTTCCTTAAGCATAACATCTTTTTTCTTCGCCAACAATCAGCCACATAAACAGTCTGTTTGATATAAAGCACCCCGCTTTGTAACAACTTTATTTTCGGTCAGTTCAGTGGCATGTTCTGGTTCAGAAAATTTTGTATTTACTAAATCGGCGCGAGCGTGATGACGTCATCGAACTTTTTTAATTTACATGATAAGTATTTTTTTACTGAAGTCGATAGAGTATTGTGTTCTTTTTTCGACCATAATAAACTCTTACATCAGAAAAACGTGAAGAATGATTTACCACCAGTGGGCTTTGATTTCTGGTTTTTCAATTAATAAAACAGAATTATCTCGTAAGTTTAGGTAAATAACGAAGCTTTAGTTTTTCCAGTAGCGTATTTACAATTTTTGGGAGGTTTTTAATTTTGATGGTTTTAATCGTCAATGTAGAACAAAACAGTACAAAAATAAATAATCAATAGAATAAATTGAACAACTTATTTTAGAATTCCACTAATAGATAGAGAGCCGCAATAGGAAATAATTGATGTATTTTTACCATGCCAGAAACGAACACGAAGAAGAAGAATATGGCCCTGAGAAATTTTCACCTCAGTCACCCTGCAGAGGGCGCACGTCTAAAATTTCTCGGGCGGTCTAGCACCTACGCGCGATTCTCCAATGTTTCTGGCAATTATGATTTGGTATCTTTTAACATTGCATTAGTGGAAAGGTCACGTGACATGCATTTTGCCACTTGATTCTTTTTTCTAATAAATTTTTGCACCATGAGGGATACCAAACCATCATTGCTAGAAACATTGAAAAGGCCCGAAAGACTAAACGAGCATCCTCTGCAGGGCGACTAAAACGCAAATTTCTTATGGTCGTATTCTTGTTCTTCGTTTTCGATATGATAAGATAAACCAGTGAAATAGAACTTTACCATCTCAGGTATCCTGGAGGATGTCAGATTTACGCTTTTCTTTGGCCATGAGAGCTACTGTGTAGGTGCTGTTATTTATTTTTGAAGTTTATTATTTAATGTACATGAATAAAGGATAGCAAAAAATACCAAACCATAATTTCTAGAATTGATTGAAAAGTCGCGCGTGGGTGCCAAACCGCCAGATAGATTTTAAACGAGCGCCCTCTGCAGGGGAGTGAGATGAAAATTTCTCATAAGAAATTTTCATCTCAGTCCCCTGCAGAGCGGACATAGCCATATTCTTGTTCCTCGTGTTCGAAATGATAAGATTAATACTTTCTGGTATGGTAAAAAAATACATAAATAATTTCCTATTGCGGTTCTCTAGTAGAATTCTAAAATAAGTTTTTCAACTTATTCTATTATTTTATTTTTGTATTGTTTTGTTCTACATTTCCGTAATTGAATATTAAAGGCCATCAGAATAACTTAGTGGCGTATTTAGGGGGGGGGGCTAACGAAATAGAGCCACTCCCCGAAATTTATTTAATAGTGCATGTCATTTATGTCAAAATTATGTTATGTGAAAATCTAAGTATTTTGATTCCGAATTTTTATCAAGTAGCCCCCCAAAAAATTTGTAAATACGCTACAGGAAGAACTAAAGTTTCGCTATTTACCTAACCTTACTAGATAATTCTGTTTTATTAATTGGAGAACCAGAAATCAAAGCCTACTAATGGTAAATCAATTTCCACGTTTGTCTTGAAAATTGTCTTATGTAAAAGTATGAATATTTATTATGGTTGAAAAGAGAACACAATACTCTATCGATTTCAGTAAAAGAATACCTATCATGTAATTTAAAAAAGTTCAATGACGTCATCACGCTCACGCCAATTTAGTAAATACAAAATTTTCTGAACGAGAAGAAGAATTTTATGCCATTCAATAATATATGTGGTTTATACCATTTCTAACCGAAAATAAAGTTGCTACAAAGCGGGACACTTTAAATCAAACAGACTGTATGTGTGTTTTCAGACATATTGAAAATACGGATTAATTAATAGAAGTACTGACTAGTAGAGAAAGAGAGATCTAGAACATTGGTACTGTCAGTCCCGAGCAGAAATTTGTTATGGCAAACCCTAAAACGATCTGGGCCGGGTCAGGTTCTACTACGGCTGCCCTATTAAGGAATTTATATGTGGCCCTGATCAGGTTCCAATATGGACTGACCTTTAAGGTTGTTCCCTATCAGGCTGGGATATGGATATCGACATATTTGAAAGCGTGATCGGGTTCAGATCTGCCAAGGCGTTACATTTCTGATCTGACCCTTGTTTAAACTAGGGCAGGCCGGATAGGGGCCTGATTCTAGCCTTATCAAATTTCTGCTGGGGGTGCCTTAATCTTGAGATTGCAGGTTTTACCAATTGCAAAATCATAGTATGCTATGCAATTGATACTGTTCAACGAAATTAAATTGGCTAAAATTACACTTAATGCAATCGTCATTATGAGAAGTAAAGATTACTTTTCTTGAAAGCTCTGTTACAAAACAGGATGTACCTCATTGTGCATTTTCATGAAATGAAATGAGCAGCATTATTAGATGTTTGCTACTTTTCAAAAGTTTAGTTCCGGTTTCATGCTTCAAAATATGGATTTCCATTAAATTATGTTGCAATTTGATCGGATTTCCTTGTCCTTTCATTCATATCAAGAAATATGTCAACACATTCTTATCTGTTTAAATACACTTAAACACGTTATTATTCATTGATAACTAGTGTAACCAAATCTTCTATCTATGATTAGTTTACTGTAGTAAATGATAAAAAGTTTACATAACAAAAGCAATTTTGATAAGATATGGATAGCATTTCAGATGATCATCACAAATACTCAAATCATTCAGAAGGTACCTAGAGATACACGATTTGTATGCGTGATTTCCATTCATAATTCTTGAGTTTGAGCACATTTCAGAATCGCATTCGTTATAGATTAAAGTGCTATCGGAATCGGAAATTCTCAAAAATAAACAACCCAAGATTACAATTATGTATATATGTACATTTCATTAAGATTTTAATCGTTCGTTGGATATTCTTGTTTAATTTCCAATTAACCGTTATATTTAAACAGGTTTAATTATTACATTAATCTTTACATAACTGTTACTTAATATCAAGCACACACCCACAAATGCGGTTTATGACGAAAAAATCCAAAATACATTAATGACATAAAAAAAGTGAAATCAAGGCTGAATATTCAGAATTGCATATAATTATCGTTAATAACTGGAAATGGGTATTATTAATGTGAAAGGGAGTACTAACGATATGCGTGATAACAAATAAGTGCTTATTGTAATTTTTTTCAGACTGACAAGGGATTTGCTGGAGTCGCACGTTCTGCATTAGTTAAATGAAAAATTACCAAGGTCTCTTCTTGTTTATATAATTATTACTAATTATGAATTCAACGTGACTAAGACGCTAATCGTTATAAATTAACTCGCACCTGTATAAAGAAATTGATGTGCAATTTTTATTTTTCCATTAAAAAATAACGAGAAAAACTTATAATCTGATAAAAACATGAGAAATATTTAATATTGTATTCTAGTGTGATCGATGCGTAATATTTAATAAATAATAAATAAATCAAACAATAGGGGGTGTAGTTTCTACAATTCAATAGTAAAGTCCCGGTAGTTGTTATTTAACTCGGACCTCCTGCAGCTAAGAGACTACAGAAACCGTTCTGGTTACAGCTGACAATGAACAACCCTCCATAAATATTAATTTAGGTTTTTTATTGCACTTAATTTCAATGTGTTAATTCTCTATTGTGTTTAGACATATTGGAATTGTTTACATTTTTTATGTAAAATTGTACATCACTTATCATGCATGGCATCAATGACATACATAAACTTTTACATTCTCAACTAAGATTTGCAAAATTCAAAAACCTCGTCTGCAATTAAAAAATCAACTTTGAAAAATAGATATCATATAAAGAAAATAATTCAGATCCAAAGAATTAAAGATGATCCAAATTAGATAGTCATTTAGTATACTAGCACAAGGCCGGTTCTTGACCACTCCCCTTCATTCTCTTAACAAATACAATTATTTATAAGTTGAGTACAAACCTTGAAATTAAGTACGCTGTTTTCATATCAAATAAGAAAGCTGCTTCTATGTCAAGTTTTTGCTTTGCTTAAACTTAAATTTTGCACTGCGCAGTGGCGCCAGCTATAAGAGTCACTTAAATAGGATACATATCCCGAACAAGTTCGTTACAGTATATATTGATGGATGGATGGATGAATGGATATTCACACTACACGTTGTTACGTGCTAATTTCGTAGCACCCTGTCTAGCTATGCTTTTGTGTTATATTGTATAGCGTTAGGGATTTTCGCATTCTCTCTATGTTTAGTTGCCATTTTGATCGGAACTAACTTCCTGTTGATATAATACGTCTGACACTTCGTTCATTCGTTCGATCGTGAAGCAACTTCTTTAAAATAATGTTTTAGTGGCATCGCCGTTCAATTGATTTTTCCTTTATGTTGTAAAATGGGAATTTCAGAACTATAATTATTTTTAGTGATGATTTCCAATTTTATTGGTACCCTAAGGGATTTATAGTTAGTTCTTTTGGAGGTTAGGAGCACGTTCTCGTAGTTCGTATTGTCTAGATTTTCTTTACGTTCAATTTCTTATACTGTCATTCTTTTGACAGGATTCAATATTTAATCGAGGTTAGCAGCATTTGGAAGCGGTATAACTTTGTCACAAGGTCGCCTTCCATCTAAGGTACCTATCCGAACTTTGCTTGGTGCATTATGGTAATTGATTTTGTTTGTTACAGACCTTTTTGTAATTATACCTTTTATTCTGCTCTTCGTTGTATTTTTGGGTTGTTAAAACATGTTTACGCTGAGGTTCTTGCCCACGTATAGTTACTTGGTTACTGGTTGTCTTCTTGGATCACTCTACGTTCAACCTGGTTGGTGGCATTCCTATTCAGATTTAAAGAACACACACGTGTATCGTGAGTCACTTACGTATATTGCAGCAACTATTTATGATAATAATAACGTTTGACAATCCTTTAATTGTAAATATAAAACATTACTGTATGTTTGTATATTATAATTTTTTGTGTTAAATGGTTTTTCCCTAGTGTACGTGTAGCACTTATCTATATATGTATTTCATATATATGTATATTATATTATTAGTTTACTTTGTTAGGAATGTTTGCGAGTGTGTAAACTCATGACTTTGCTCAGTAAATGTTAAATCATGAAAATCTAAGGTTAATATATATTTTTTTATTTTTAGATTTTTTCTTTGGTTCTTTAGTTCATAGGTAAATAATAAATAAGTTTTTTGTATTAAACGACGTTTCGAAGGAGGGTTTCCTTCTTTATCAAATTTATTTGCATCGTAGACGGCTAATTATTATGATATGTTAGTTATTATTGATGTTGATTTATTTAATTTACATGTTTTTTATTTGTTGAAACAAGTTGGTTGGTTTTGTCATTTTGACAGGAAAGAAAGTGAGGAAAGAAAGTCTTTCCTGTCAAAATGACAAAACAAACCAACTTGTTTCAACAAATAAAAAAACATGTAAATTAAATAAATCAACATCAATAATAACATATCATAATAATTAGCCGTCTAAGATTCAAATAAATTTGATAAAGAAGGAAACCCTCCTTCGAAACGTCGTTTAATACAAAAAAATTATTTATTATTCACCTATGAACTAAAGAACCAAAGAAAAAATCTAAAAATAAAATCCACATAGTTCAAGAAAAAACAACAAAATCTATCCGAGCAGTTAGTGTAGTGTAACTATCGACCACACGATGATCGTGTGGGTAAAGTATAGCCGGACGCGGTCAGAAGTTGGATGGGTGGCCCATTCCAGCTTAGATCTACCTGCTCGGCTGGGGTAGGATGGAAGATCAGCAAAGCTGAATCCTATCCCATTCTACAATTGAAATATGTATTCCAAATATGTAAATTAGAAAGTAGAATAAATAAAGATTTATAACAAAAAATTTATTTATAAGGTTAATGATTGCGCAATCTGATTAGCACTGGTAAAACTAGGAATATGTAGGTATGACGCGTAATATAGGCGACGTTTTACAGCAACAAAATTAAAAAAACAACGTCAATATGAGGTAGTACATAACCTTTAAACTTTCCCATATTTTTATATATTTTAATAAAATTCCGCTAGGATGCAGGTCAATCTTTGACAAGTGCCAAGGTCCGTAGATGCAAAGCAAGCTTAGAAACATCCATATATTTAAATCTATATCTAATATATAATATTTAAAACACAAGGCTTATTTTTGTTCCATTTTGTTTGAGAGTTCTACTGGACAGATCTACGTGATTCTTTTTTATATTGAAGCTTGTGCTAGATTAGTCAATACTACCTAATTTTTATATTTTTTAAGGTTTATATTTTTAATTTAATTAAATCTAAAATGTTTATTTTGAGACGCAGGGATCGGACATTCACTTACAACGCCATCTCACTTTCCGCGGTGGTAAGTTTTTTCAACTATTCACAATTATAAAAGTTTGCTGCAACCATCACTTGCGGTTAATGGTTGATTTGTTATTAGGTTGCATAGACAAACCCGCATTAGTTGAAAACCATGGAAAGCAAACAAATTGTTCCAATATTTGATGATAACAATTGCTTATTTATATAGATGTTTCATATTGTTTGAATAAAACAAATCATCGCGAGATACGTTTGCAAATTACTACAAAAGTTATAAATGACTTGGGGCAATTTTTAATTATTATAGGTCAATTAGATTTACTAATCTATATATTTAAAACACGGCTCATTTTTGTTCCACTTTGTCTACAAGCTCTACAAGATCAATTTGCTTTATTCTTTTTTATATTAAAGCTTTAACTCTGTAGATTAGTCAACACTACTTACTTTTTATTTTTATTTAACTTTTATATTTTTAAAACCGTTCTTTTTTTAGTCCGTGGTGTTTTAGTTTTGAGATTTTTTTAATTATTTAGATTTTTAAGCAAAATTTGTAATCGATGCATTTCAGTATTCCCAAGGCCGATTACTTCGTCACGTTTTGGTACTAATATCTCATCCTCTCTATACCTGGTAACTATACCAATAACAGTTCCCAGCCGAGTTTCACAATATTTGCTGTGAAGTATTTTCACGAAATTCGATATTTCGTCTCTGTGTGTTCGTTCTTTCGAAATTTTTAAATTTTGCAGTTTGGGATATTTGATGAAAAAGTAGAATAGGAATGTCTACGAACTAATGTTTCATCTCTTAAGAAACATGGACAAAATAACCAACAAAGTTTCGAAAGCTGGTATATTAAGCATACATATACGATATATGAATTCAATGTAGAATTTTATGAAAAGAATAAGTCCGGGAGGAGTCAGAGTGGGAGATAAGACGGGGGGTGGTGGGGTAAACCGGAAGAAGGGAGGTAAGTCTGAGGAAGAGATAAGTAGGAGGGGTAAGACGGAAAAAGCAGTAAGACGGGGGTAACTAAAGGAGGAAAATATGATAAATCGTGATTGTCGGTGAAGGGTGTTATTTGTTAAATAACACGTTCAAAAGTTCGTCTGAAAATCGTAAGCTTAGTATTTGCAACTGTTCTTGTTCGATTGCGTTTATTTAATAAATGTTACTATTAAATAATCAAACCCTCGTATGTTGTATATAAGGAAATCCTTCAATAAATTAGCCTTTTGACCGTTATGTTTTGACGAGGTTTCGCTAGTACTAATGATTACAGTTAACAGAATATATTTGAATGATAAAATAATAAGCTCTTATTTAGAAGAAACCGTTCTTAGAGCACCACTTCTGAAGATATTTGTAATTTACTTTATATCTAATTCTTAAGCAATGTTTTTAGGCAAATAACTTTTTAGTCTGCGTAATGCAAAAAAGAATCCTTCACCTTTACATGTATATAACTGTATAATAACGGTAAGGCCATCAAATATTTAATGAATTCTAAATATGTTTTGCCTTTTTGAAAAAATATATACCAAAAAATATCCCAAAGGATAAGCGCGTACACTCCTTTCTTTAGATTCTCAATTTAGAATTTTTATTACCTAAAATATATTAATCATGTTAATGAGGACTCAGCCCTCACTACATTATTTAATTTCTGTTTATTGTATTGTATAAATGTTAATTGTACTTAATATTGCCAAACCACTAAAGTAAATACATATACTTGTGCATGGTATAGGGCAGTGTTATTTTTAAGGAGAACTACAGAATAGTTATTTATGTATTAAGGGCATAATCTATTAGATTATGGCATGAGAGAATGTTTAAAGCCCGACGAAGGAGGGCTTTTAATTTCTCGAGGGCCATTATCTTGATTATGCCCGTGGTACATACAACGTTTTATTTTATTTTGCTTCATGGAAAGGATAATTGCAAGCAATTGCACATTTCATTTTGAAAAAATGTAATAGTTATAATTATTTTTCTTTGTATCTTAGCAATTTTATACGCCCTCGGGCTAAAAAAGCCAAATTACGCCCGCAATTGAGTGCCAATAAAGACGATTATCATGTCAAAATAAAATAAAGATATTTATGTGGTTGCCGAAACCGACTGCTTAACGTGCACGGCGAAGTGTTTACTAGTTTTATATTTTTTGGAAAATCATTAAATGACATACACAGTTCCTGCTAAATGTGTTTCAACTTTCATTTCTAAGATGTTTCTTTTCTACAACCTCCAGTTCTAGTCTTGGATGTAGTTTACTTCTGCCACAACAGGTTCAAATAAGCTAGTCTAGCGGTTAGGTTAGGATATATAAATGAGAAGAATTCAATAACATTCAACTTTTGAACTAGCAGAAAATTTTTGAAACACGATTTTGAAACAATCTAAAAAAGTCTAGTTTCAAATGTTAACGTCGAATAAACTATTTTTGATACTAGTTAAAAACAATTACATTCTTATATCCAAAAAACTCTTTTCAGCGATTTTTTACGGTGGGTTTTGGTATGACATTATCGATATCCAAAAAAGTCAATTGCGTTTTACAGTTTTTCTGTTAATTTATGCTGCGTTCGGTATTTCAACTCTTTTTTTTTCTAAAAGCTCTATTGCTATAGTTACAATTATTTACAACAATGGATACTGTGGAAACCGAGATCTTCGCGTAAGATCTGAAATACCGAACGTGGCTTTAGTTGCACAGTACTAGATTTAATAGTTATATACAGGGTATAACTAATATAACTAGAAATGTCATAAGGGGGTAGCTGTAATGATTCAGAACATATTTACCTTATCAGCATGTAGTCCCTTCTTGCTAGTTGTCAAGAAAATCGCAATTTAAATTTTAAGTACGCCAATTGTACTCACATTAGATTAAAAAATACTAAATAAGCAAAAAACTTTATTTAATTTTTTAAAATAATTTTTCTTGCTTGTTTCGTATTTACTATAATGTGAATACAATGAGCGTACTTAAAATTTAAAATGCGATTTTCTTGAACACTAGCAGAAAGGGACTGTATGCTGAAACTAAGCTATGAAACCATTACGAGGTTTATAGTTATATTAGTTACTACCTGTGTATACAAGATGTTGCAAAATATGTTTTTTTTTACAAGTCGTAAATAACTTGCCGAGTTGAATAATTACAAGTGAATTTTTTGCAAGAGTTTGATTCAAAATAGTGAAACATAAAATCTGTTTCACTTTACTGTTTCATCACATATTTTCTTTTTCATTTCTTTGAAAAAATAAAGAAAAAAAATGCCGTTTCCATATTTGTTTGTTTTGTTTCCACATGGTTCTCAATGAAGCCTTCACAAACTTTATCACGATTAGCATGCAGATATGACAATTGGATGTCAACTTATTATTATACAGAGAACAAGACATAGTCGTATTCAGGAGCGGACAAGGGTGCAAGGAACCGAGCACCATCTTTCGCAAAATTACGCCACGTTTCATATCTGCGACAACGAGCGAGTTTAGTCAACAACCAGGTGGTTTTGGTCTAGTACGAACACCTCACTGAGGTGTAGATTTAATTAATAAATCTGTCAGTGTTAAGATGAAAAAGGTGCCATGTAATAATTGTAAATAATTTTTTTAATAAAATACCTACCAATTAAAATTGTTCTTATTTCCTATCTAAAATATTAGTCCTTGTAGCAGTCATTGCGGGGGCGCAATCCGTAGATTTTGCACCACCTAGAACAATTCCTAGAGCCTCCTCTGATCGTATTCTCTCTTTTCAATATTGCTACCCATCTGAAAGCTTCTTTCAATTTACTGATTTTTTGATTGCTTGATAATTAAACTTTCGTGAATAGTTATCAGTTATCGGTCATTTTGTAGTTATGAAATAAACATTATTAAAATTTATTTTTTGATTTCTTCGTACCTAACAATTGTTTGGAATAATATACTCGTATAAAAATCTATTTATTTGAAAATATGATATAACATCAGTTACTTTAAATAAATAGTTTAATATTAACTATTAATACAATATTAATACTTTTGGAAAGTGGACGACAATTAATGGGAGACAAAATTTTCTAGCGCCTCTTGTGTGCATCTAAGTTTGACATTTATAAATATTTGAAAATTAATTTAAAAATAGTCACTGTAAAGGTTGTTGTAAGCTAGTATACAAATAATAAACCACTGTCCATTATAAATAGTGCTATTTTTTAGTTAAGTAACCGCAAAGCACCATTTAGTAGCACACCTATTTGTCTATGGCAAAATATATACAAAAATAGAAAAACAAGTTGGAAGTATCTGCGAAATCAAATGTGTGTATGATAAGGAACGCGCTAGTAAAATAAAGAAGGGTTTATATCGGGCCATGCCTTCGCTCTTCTTAATTTGTGTTACTGGCAGAATCGTATTCGAGCATTAGAATATTTATTTTATTTTCAGTCATTATGGCTAAAAATTGTAAGCTACTTAAAAAGCAAGTGATTATTTGGTCCTAATTTGCCAAATAATTTTTTTAATTCTGGGGAAATTCTCTCTCAAATTCTCTCTCAGGAAAATCATGAAATTCTCTTTCAATTACAAACTACACCAATGCTTGGTTTGTAGTTTACTAAACAACTTTAATGCTCGAATATTCCCCCACTAACACAAACTAAGAAGAGCAAAGGCGTGACCCGATATAAACCCTTCTTTATTTTACTCGCGCGTTCTTTATCATACATATGGTTTCGTAGATACTTCCAACTTGTTTTCCTATATCTGTATAGAGTTTCCGATGTTAATCATATTAAAGTATTTTCTCCTTAACTAACAATTAATTCGTATAAATATCTTTGTTGAAATTATTACATCCATGTCAATTAATCTGCAATTAAATTTAATTAACAAAACTTAAAGTCATGGTAGTCTGAAATGAAAAATGAATAAAAAGTTGTCTTGTCCCGAGCAGGCAACACATTTAACAATTCTGGTAAAAGAAACGACGTACGTCTCGGAGCATAGTTTCTTGTGTTTACAAACAACACGCCAAATATAACCAGTTTTAGAGGTTGCTACTCACCTAGAGTGGCTTTGTATAACAACAATAGAGTAATAAAAACTGCTATTTTCAAGTGCGTTTCTTATTTTACTGGAATACAAAATAACCGTTTCACTTCTACTATCGTTTCTTCTATTTTAAGAAATAAATATCGTATGCTTTTTTTCTACTTTATTATAAACTCTATTAATTTATTTACGAGTTTACGTTACAAAGTTTAATTATTTTGTAAACACTAAAAAAACTAAATTTTTAGAACTAACTGTAATCAGTTTTTATTGTAAAAATTAGTAAAAATAATAAATAATCAAAACTAATAATCATTCCCCTAGTTTCCAAAGTAGAATTAGATTGGGCATACAAATAAGGCATATTTAAACATTAAGGGCCGACTTAATTTACCTTCAGGTAAAATTCCCAGTAGTTATTGGTCAAATAAATTAAGTTTAATAATAAATACAGTTTGGGTATATTCACAGGATTATATCTTGAAACTTCCAACTTTTACACTCAGGTAATACATGTAAGAGAGAGATGGGTAATTGACAAAATATGTGTTAGAGCAGAAAATTGAACCCATTGACTCTATCTACTTAAATGAAGGTGTGATTTAAAAAATCTGTAATCTTTCACAAATATTTTCTAAAAATTTTAGGTAAACAGATATTAATATGTATGATCTAAGGTTCTATGCTTTGTCACGGGTGTTTCTTAATTTTTGTTTTGTGACTGTTTTGTTTTTAGTACTGACTATATCTATGTTTCTAGTTTTTTCTTAGTTTGTAGCATTTTTATTAAAACAACTGAATATTTAACAACTTTTTAAAATTTTAACATATTTACATAAATAAATGCCTATGATATTACTTTATTTTTATTTATCGCTTACATTAATTTCTGTGATTATTTAATTATCTAAAATACTCCTAAACCTCTATTTTTTATGATTGTTTTCATTATTATTTTCGTTTAGTTATTTTTTATTAAAGGTAAAGAATGAAACATAAACGCGCTATATAACTTTGTTTAATTAGTAGATGCTTCCATTTAAAAGGACTATTTTATAAAGTGTGTCAAAGAAATTTTGAATAGAATGAGTAACAAGAGTGTTTACAAGCGTGTTTTCAAAACAAGCTTTAAAGAATTTAAATATCTTGCCCAGGTAGTTATCCATCTCTGTTTAATTCGGTCTCTTTCGTACACAGTATAAGGGGTATTTCGATTCTTAAAGCAGCAACGCCCTTACTCTGCACAAGACATTTGCTAAAGACTGTACATACTGTAGAACCAGTACCTTATATAATTCAATACCAGAAAGAGGTCCCAACACAAACCGTTGTATGAATTGTCTCAACGAGTTTAAATCTGTTGTGTTGGGATATTGTCAGTACGGGGAGCTGCTCAGAAGAAAACGTCACAACGAAGTACGTAGTTTAATTGCATTAGCAATGCGAGATAAAGGCTATGATATATCTACGAAGAAATAGTCGGAATTTTTGAAGAAGACAGTATACGACGCATAGACACCACAGTTGTTAATCGTAGAATAGATGAAGCCTAGATAGTCGACCCAACAATGAGATTTGAAGATAACCCCTCGCAGCCAGAAGAAGTATATTTAGAAAAATGTCGAATATATCAATCGACAATTAATTATTTTAAAGAAAAATATAATGTTACGAAGATTTCTGTTACTGGTTTATTTCTTGAGTCGCGGGGAACTTTAACAAGAACGTACTATATTAGCTTTAAAAAACAATTCAAAATTAATAAATGTTTGGACAAAGCAATTGTAATCAAAATCTTAAAGAGTTCTGTATATATTTTAAGACATCGTTTGTTTAATTGTTAAGTTTGGTTTGATGTTAATCGATATGTTAATTGTTATAAATGTTGTAGTTAAGTTATACTTAAAAGATATTTCTATATGTTTATATTATTACTATGCTATAGTGACAAGCTAATTATTTAGTCAGTTATAGGACTGTGCTAAATCTCAAGAAGAAAGTAAGGGGGGTGGTCTTATAGACGAAGATAGTTAAAAGTGTTTGATAGACAATGAAAAATAATCAAGAATCTACCAGCAGTTCTCCGGTGGGTACATCTGCCTTTTAGGATATGTATACATGTATAACGAAATGTACCAGTGAAGCTTAAAATCCTTTAAACTGTATACTATGTTCGCCACCTACCAAATTTCATTTTTTTTAAATTTTATTAATATCAAATATCTCGAGCACTTCGTTTTACCTTTTTATCATTAACCTAGTGCATCCACATCTTTGTTTAGCTCGGCTACTAACTTGAGAATACCAAGTTTTAAGTGATTCCTAAAATACACGGTGATTGAGTATGAAGTTTTTTTTCCAGTTTTTAACGTATTCCCTATTACGAAATATGAATAATTGTTTATGCAGCTCAGATCTTTCATATCAATAATCTCGATCCAAAATCGTACAGAGCTGTTAAGTAAAGCATTAAGTATTAGGCATACATATAGTGTTGTAAATGGAAGAACGTTCGCGAATGATAAAATCGTATCAAAAGAACGTTCTCTTGGGGAGCATAATCAGGCACGTTCGCGAACGTTCTCATAATAATTCTCGAGAACTTTCATAATAATACACTACAAACGAGCATAAACAAAAACATCAAACCGAAACTAAACGATCTTAATCCCCATACCCACGTAAAATGTACACGTGTTACTCGCATGTGCTGCCGGCATAGGGTATTCGAAAGACCGACACTTTTATAAGCATAGTTTGCACAATTTATGCCTTTGAAGGTATTGACAAGAAATCTGGGTTACCAGTCGGTAGCACGGCTTTGGTATTTTATTCTAGTTATATATGAACTTTTTATTTAATTTTTCTTACATTTTGTTTATACAAAAAGTTACAAATGTTTGTAAAGTTTTTAAAATGTATTACTTGTGCACGCGGTGGCTGCACACTGGACGCCGGCTGAGAACACTACATCGACTGGCGGTTTTGGACACTTTGCCGACCGTGGACACTTCGCCGATCGCAAGTGGTGGACACTTTGCCGACGTGTCAGAGTATTGTCCACGGTCGGTAAAGTATCCAGTAGCAGAATTTATTTTAAGGGTCAGCGTAATGACCGCAGTCGGCGAAGTGTCCGCGGTAAGTGTTGTGTCCGGTAGGCGTAAAGCTGCATGCCTGAGCTTCTAATGCAAATATAATGGGACGTATTCTCATTAAAGGTGTCTCTAACTAAAGTTCTAATTAAAATTTTATTTCATTCTAATAGGTGGAAAAAGATTACAATTGGTCATCATGGCAATTAAACACGTTATTAACTTAATAGTGAGATATATGTGAATACGTCCCAAGAATTTTAATATTTTTTTATTATTACATTACTTTTCAACACATTACCTTCCAACAATCAAATTAACTACAACTAGCATTATAAAAAAGAAGAGGAAAATTGAAGAACATTCGAGCATTTTGGGCATCCTTATTTTGGGTATATCTTTGCAAGTTAAATGTATATTCTCCATTCCGACTCACTTTTGAGGGTTTATTCTCGTTTTTTCTCGTTTGTGCTCTGGGAATATAGAAAATAAATGCTCGAACATTTTCCAACATTACATACATAATACAATTATTTTTTTCTGCTTTTGCTTCTAATGCTGATAAACACTTTGTGGCATTGGTTTTTTGCTAGAACTGTATTCTTATATTCTCTACTTGGAATACTCAATTCAACGGATAAACACTAGCTATATTCTCTTCTCAAACCGAGATCAGGATTTGTAGGTACAGAACACAAGCTTTGACGAATCAAATGACTAATTTCTAAGACATAATTCCAAATATTTATTTACGTGGTGCACCTGTCATTAGACTTAATACCCACATTCCTTCCAAAAGGAAGTGATTGAGATAGTCCAATCAGCGCGAATTTACTAGCTCTCCTGGCTAACACCGGAGCTATAAACGTGCTCACCCGTCGGGGTCCTTCTCAAGGGATGAACTCCTCGTCCAGCTTTAGGACTACTCCCACTACGGGGGACTTGACTGCTCGATCTAATCCAACCTCAGATATGGCGGGACTTGGTTTTGAATGGTTTTGCCACCCCGATCTCCCAGTTATAGACCTGGTGTTCCCCAAACGGACAGAGCTTTGTTTCGAGTCTATCGAAAGACGCCTCCTAAAACATAGTGCGGTTTCTAAGGATCAGACGCCTGGAACTACACAGCCAATACCTGACCCCCATACTTTCATCTTCGATACACTACCCGATGGCATGCAGTTTCCCATAGGTCAGCGGGAAAATACCCTGAACATATAGATGGGCACACGGCAAAATACCACTGAAGAGTGTGTTCATAAGCTTTCAACTATCTAAAGCTTTAGTGAACATAAAATGCATTACGTCAAAATATCCCAAATAAGATATTGCCAATCTATTGATATCTATTAATGGTCTAGCATTAGGATAATGCAAAATGTGGCTTCGCAAAGCTAATCGAAAATTGTGTTTATTATAGGTATGCAACTAACATTAATAATAATTTGCATTGCTAATTTGCAATAAACTACACAAAATTGTTCAGATTTAATTATATTGATGTCTTTCGAAAACAGATAAGTAGATGATAAGCAAGGACCTTTGCAAGGTTCGATAATGGTCGTGCATATTTTGGGTAGTGTTGACATTTTAGCTGTTAAAAATAAATAGACTATGATATAAAGACAAATTGAAAAACCAATTAGAATGTCTTAAAGTCCAATATAATTCATTTTTCTCGATGGGTGCATCTGAAGGCCAATTGAGTTAGTTCTACATAGACATCATTTAACAATGTGCGATAACAAACTTATTAATCATGATGAAAATATATGAATTATCTGTGAACCTAAAAGAGCTTATTAGGCAAGTAAATATTTTTTGTGATTCTTAGTACAGGTTGAGTGTTTTTATTCAACAGTATTATTGTGGTTAAGCAACTTACTACTAGATTCATATATTTCTTAGAAACATAATATATTTCACAGTTTTGGAAGACAATTGATTAAAAATTAGAAATTACCTTAAGGCTTTCTAAAAACCCAATTATTATTTTGGGGTTTTTAGTTAGTTATGCTTTATCTGATTTGCCGTTATATAACATTTAAGTAATTGAATGAAAAAATATATTCGGCAATTTCAAAGTCGGTATGGTATTATTAAATGAAATATTAAAAATGCTTCTTCAGATAATACAAACTATGCGCCAATAAGATAATCTTTAAGAAAACGTCGAAAGATATCCACAGAAAGGTGGATTTTGACCTTTGTACCTTTTTTTATAAATCATGTAGCTAAAGCGAGGTAAAAATTTAAGGTTGAGGTGTAAGTATGTTTCGGTAATCAATATAATCTTAATTTTAGTCAAGTGTCAGTAAAACAAGTTAAACGAAAATGTTTTTTTAGGGTATGTCTTCCTTGATGGATCCATGTTCACTGCAGCCTATGGTTTATTGTGATTACCCTAATAAAGTAAACTCACAATCAATCTGTAATTGATATCCCCCGAATCAAAAGATACAGGTCCTTTACAGGGTGTGCCTGAAAGTCTTCCGGTTCCAGGGTCGGACTTCCGAATATGTGTTGCCTTTTCCTGCACAGCGCATCGCACTTGCATAGGATGTGTAAAACTGTTTTTGGTTCCTTGCTATAGAGCCTGCATGCAAGGTCACCATTGAATTTACCAATTTTCCAGAGGTGTTCTTTAACAGTCGCATGTCCTGTGAGAAACCCTATGGTTGTCTTTAGCTGCGGCCTAGTTAGATTAAGAAGTTCTGCAGCTCTCTTTTGGCAGGCTCCCTTGTTGAAGGTTTTGCTGAAATTATGCCATGGTCGATTCTTCCAGTACATTCCATGATGAGTGCGTGTCCGCTCCTTGATAAAGCTTCGGACAGCACGTTGTGAGATTCCTAAAGCAGGTTCTGAGCCAATGTAAGCCTCACTATATCCCTGCCTAGCCAGTTCATCGGCTTTCTGATTGCCGTAGATACCGCAATGCCCAGGTGCCCATATCAGTTTCACCGTATTATGTTCTGCCAGTGGATTGAGTTCGTTGATGCATTCCCATACCAGTCTAGATGATGCTTTAGTGCTTGATAAAACCTTGAAAGCTGCCTGGCTAACTGATATAATATAGATTCGCTTGCTCATCTAAGTCCTCTTTTTACTGTTTTCACGCGCACATTGTAGTATGGCGTATATTTCTGTCTGAAAGACACAGGCGTACTGTCCCAGGGGAAAGCTTAGCTCTACCCTGGGAGCCTCAGCATATATACCAGCTCTGGTACCCACCTCGGTTTTAGAACCATCTGTGTACCTGATTAGGCTACCAGGTGCAATTGCCTGTCTAAATATGTCGCTCCTACCCTTAAACAAAAAAGTTGGCTCGGAGTTCTCTAATTTCTTATTCTAATTTTCAGAACATGAAATTTTCGAATGTTAGAAAGTATTGGGCAAAATATGCTGTCAGTAGATAAGAAACTCTTTAAACTCAAACAGTATTAATATAAGAATGCTTACTGCATTTTGAGTGTTGCCTAAAAATTGACATAAGAAATGGAAGTTATTCTTCGTAATGGAAGAAAAATTAGGAAACCAGTCATCATTGTGGCTAGAAATAGGCTTTCTACACTAGAGTGTAAAAGATCAGGAATTTCAACTTTGCCGTCAATTAGTGACCTTGAGGTAGGCAATATGATCAAACCGACACTGTAGTAATTGTCACCTCAAATTATCCTACATACATAATACACGTAATTCAAGTCAAACTTGAAATAAGCTTAATCTTTATCAATGACCTCTCCGACAAGGTCAAAAGTCAAAGCTAACAACAATTACGAACTTGGGGTTGATTACGTGCATCCGTTGTCAGTTTTCTTCTATTTAAAATAGTTTTTGAGTTGAATCAGCGTGACATACAAATAGACAGTGATTAGTTTGATACCCAATAAAAAATATGCTATAAAAAAATATATAGAGGAGCCTAAAAAAATGCAAGAATTGAAAATTGACTTTCAAATTGAAAAAGTACAAAATTCTTAGTTGGGAGCCTCTTCTGAATCAAACAAGACTGGGCATAAAGCAGTGCTTTACCTATCGCTAGATAACTCCAAACAAGTAGCAAATTCTATACACAGAAATATTTTTTACACACTTGAGGTGATTAAATAAGTATTAAATGTACATATACCTAATCGTTTTCCGCTTTATTTATTTTGATATTAAACTATACATACCTATAAGTAGGTAATAGCGACCGATTTTGTTAGTATCAAACTATTAAGTATAAAGCATAAGCATTTTTGGTAGAATTTTTGCTATAATCAATGACGCTATTTCATTACTGAAATGACTTTTTTTGCGAAGTCTAGAAGTCTTGTGAATATTAAGATTAAAATTTCGGTTTGTATTAAAATTATTATAAATATTAAAATTTAATTTATATAAATTTTCAAGTTTTGAACTTGTTCCTAGAGTACCTTCAGGAAGCCTCTGTGAGTTTCTTGCAAGTTCATAAGAATTTTAACACTCGCTTATTAAGGTTGATAGATTATCTCAATTAATTTTTAATAACAAACAAAATCTAAACGTCACGTTTGACGTGAATATGTAAGGTATTGTGATAACTATAGGACTACTTACCATAAATACATCACAGTCCAAAAATCTGTTGTTGCAGCTGTATTTATGTACATTATCTAAACGTACTTAGACCTTATAATGTGTATTTAATGATGATCAGAAAAATACAATTTCTTGTAATATAATAAGTACAAAGTTATTATAGTTTACCACCTCACAGATCTTTCGACAAACTAGTACTTATTATTTCAGTTTCAAACAATTGTTTTTCTAATTACAAACTTTTCCCATTAAATCAGTATAAAAAATGAATAAATATTACAATATATTAAATATTAAGTCGTTTTATTTTTGTGGAAAAAGGAAAACTCCAATATGTTTCGCTTCGAAAGCGCGTGTATTATGTTCAGTACATACTTGGGGTTCTTTTCTGTATAGTAATGTCTGAAATGGAAGCTTTTCAGAGATCCTGATAGAATTATGACTATTGATTACGTTTTTTCAGCGCTTGGGGATTTTTCATAGTATGTCGATGAAGTGGAGTTACCATGACAACGCCGCCCCGACGCTACCGCCGCCGCCACCACAACCACACCCAGAAGTATTCATCGACATATCTGGCGGTATATGATCTAGTACATCTGGTCGTAATACACAATATAAAGAACTTTTACAATAAATTCTGAAATTCCTTTATGGAGAAAAGCCTTTAAAGTTTTATTATAGAACTTATTTATGAGAAAAATGCCATTAAATAGTCTGCTTTATTTTTAATATTGTTTATAATTTATAATTTTTTTATGTTTAAGTTAATGGGACGCGTCCAACATTAAAAAATAATTTATTTATAAAAGATAGTTTTTATAGAAAAGTTCAGTTAAGATGTTGAGTCACTTTTTTTTAAGTTTTCGTTAAGTTTGAGAACTAATCTCGGTATAACTAACTTCCACTTTGACACCAACAAATTTTAAACAATTAGAAGAATATGTTACAAAATTTCCTGAAAAGGGTTTTAAAAAAATTGTAGAAACACTTAAATACATCATTTTACAATCAGATATTTGAAGTACTTTCATGAATTTTACTGAATGTAAAAATTTCAACTTTTCAGATTTTGTCTAGGACTTTTGAGATGTAAGTTCAAGAAAAATCCACTTCTAATCAGCTTTATGTGTGGTTTTGTAAAAAACGACATCAGTGATTATAACAACATTAACTTATCAAGAAATTGACTTGATTTGATATAGACGTATCATCAAAAACATAGAATAAGATTTTTAGGTTTGTTCTCTCTTAGGGAAATTTTCCAATATTTTGAAAAAGTGAATAGGTTAATATTTTTCTGTCAATTAAAAATAGAAGTGAGAGACTAGAAAAAATTGAATGTAATAAAAAAAATATGGACACTATAAGTTTCCCTGATAAAAGTGTGCATGTGTGGTATTGTCAAAGGCAGTGGATATTACTTTCAGGCAACCGACGGAGGGAGGGTCCAAGATTTGCGCCGACGCTAGGCGTCCACTGACGTCACGGCTGATAATCAAGACTGATATTCAATAATGGCGTCGCTCGCCATGGCGTAGAGAGGGGACAAGTTTCTTACTCCAGTGAATCTCAGGGTCCGGGGTGAAACACTTAGTGAAATTAAACGAACCCGACGAACTTAGTAATTGAAAATATATTCCTTACCAGATCCTGTGTAGTAGATATTTATTTTTAGTTAAAGGAAAACCTTATAAAAAAATTATAGCAGTTTATAATAATATAAAAGTCTTTTCGAAAAAGTTATAAACAAATTTAAATTTTTAAAATGGTCCAGTTACCATTTATGATTTAATCATAAATAAGAATTAATGATGTTGAAACGTTATAAATTTTCTTTGAATGGTTCATTAATGGTTATGTACAATTTTCACGGGTTTAAGCGAAAAATACTTAAACAGCACGGTTAGTTAATCAGCACAATAAGCTTTAAAAAAAATATGTAGTATAACATAGTGTAAGCTGTCAAGATGTAATTTTATCAACGAAAATACATGCGCTACCTACAAGTTCCAGCATCTAATTCAAGGTTGTAGAGTTTGATAAGAACACTTTTGATAAAAAGTCCACTTGTAAAGTTTGCATAGTAGATACTTTTATTATTTGACTAACCGGTAGTGATTGTGTATTATCTAGTGAAAAAATGTCATTACTGGAGCAATCCAGGGCCCTATCGCACGTACAAGGACTAACTCCTGGTGCTAATCAAATTATGCCGCCGCATTCACTCGAAGGACCACCTAATCCTGATGTGTTACTTGCACTGCTTGCTAGAAATAAAGCTCTAGAAGGTAAGATACATTATTTATTTATTAATTGTTTAAGCTCACCTTGATTTATAATTCGTATTCTAATAACAGTTTGAAAAATCTGAAAAATCTAGCATGAATCAACTTCATTAAAGAAAAAAAGATTCAATAATAAATCATTGTTTATTAGCGTATACTGAGAGTAATTTTATTTACAATTAATAAATTCAATACCATAAATGGTAATTAGTTTAGAACTCGCGTAAATTTGTTATTATTTAAATTAACCTTGCAGTTTAATGTTTTTGTTAAGAAAAAGGATATTGGGTAATATTAGAAAGAAAGTGACATGGTCAGAAGACTTTTAACTTTTACTTGTTTATAATTTTGTAATTTATGCTAGTATCTAGAAACAAAAATTAATGTTACTATTATGATGTGATCTCGTTACTGAAATTTAATGCTACAGGCATGAATGTTACACTAGTGAAAAACCTTTTAACTGACTAAGTAAAAGTTAAAGTGCTTGCTAATTAATTAAAGCTCGTGTAAATGATTCAAGGATGTAGGATTTTATTACCCTTTTTAAGGAGTTTTAAAAACCTGAAGTGTATAATTTTAGATAACTTTGCCATAACTAAAGATGTTATAAACAAGAATCTTTAATATTATGTTGCAATTCTGAGTGTTGAAATAATTATTAGTATATGAAGACTATAATAGATCAAAAATCCCGCTTCTTTTCAAAAAACTTTAGATTTTTCCGTTTTTCGTAGTTTTTATTCTTTACAATCACCTGATTAAAAATGCAATGCCTTTTTCATATTCATTATCTTGAACTACATACTTAAGAACAATCAAGATTGCTTTTTATCTATTTGTTTATATTATTCAACGCATCTATATCATTCAAATATACATATTTGCAAAGCTTTTTCTCAGGTAAATTTTTAAGACAAATCATGACTGTCCATCACTGTCCATACTATCTTTAGTCTAAAGAAAATGAATTACAATTATCCTAATGATTACTTCTAAAAGTATTCTATTTTAGTGTTTCAGAAGGTTTTAAAAGTTTTTTGTAAATATTTTGAACTTTTCTATTTCCCAAAATTCACATCTTATCGAAACGCGTCATTTTTCTACTAAAAGCACCTGATAACATCTAGGATTTCAATAGTCATAATTATTAAAAAAAATCTAATCATTTTGTGTGATATGACCAAAAGCATAATAACAAACCAGGTAAACAAAAATTGAAAAATCTTACCATCAGAAAATATTAAGATAAAATAAGTTGACTGATACATTTATGAAACATTTAAAAAATGCAAAGTAATCAGCAAGATTATGATTACACAAAGGAATTTACAGAATTTATACGTATAATAAATAAAACACCACTATTGCAACTAGTAATTATTGCAAACAGCACCTGTCTAACACTCATGAATAATAAAATGCATTTTAATGACAGATTAATGAATTA
Source organism: Agrypnus murinus (assembly GCA_929113105.1). Taxonomy (NCBI): domain Eukaryota; kingdom Metazoa; phylum Arthropoda; class Insecta; order Coleoptera; family Elateridae; genus Agrypnus; species Agrypnus murinus. Next base: position 36,519,164 of record OV816028.1, on the reverse strand, counting down.
AAAAGCCTTTCTATAGCCAAAAGGGATTTTCTATTTTTATATATTTTTCTCTATAGGAACTGAAAAAAAAACAATTTTCTCACTTTCAGAAAATGAAATCAATATCTATTTCACTCACGCACTGAATTTACCTGGCAATTTTCACCGGAAATGTTTTATTTTATTAGTATTATAGATGAGAACAAATTTAGTTTGATAGTGTGAAAGTCTTCTATAGCACGAAAACTCCAGAAGAAGACTGCTAGAAGTTGATTTCGAGAGTGACTTTTATAGCAAGTCGAGGAGCCAGACCGCGGTAATGCATTTAGTGGTCGCCTCAGCCACAAACTTCATTTGCCATAATTCTGATAGTTTGTCTTCATAAACTACAGACCGAATCTAGTTCTGTTACCGCAGCAATATATAGCAGATTATTTTATCGTTCAAAGATAAAGATAGATCTTTCTATAAGTTTATACGGCAATAAAATGCTAATTCTGATTATTTCCTCAGTTAATTATGATTTCTAAGTTATTATACTAACTAACTAACTAATTCCTTCGTTGTAGAATATTAGTTCGTTATAGAAAATTTATTGCTCAATGTCTTTTGAAGGTTTATGTTTATTAGGAGATTTTAATATCCATGTACCGAATGTTAATTGCTGAAATAGTTTAACATTTTTCTTGTGTATATACTGTGGCTTATACCACTTACTTGACAATCCAGCCGTAAACTGACCCACAATGACAACAATGTTGAACTTTACATAAAATAGATTTGTTTACTACGAAGAGTTTTAATACAAGCTTTTCGTAACTCGATAAGATTCATCTACGCATATGTAGTATTTTTACCCATAGTACAACCAGAAAATGAAGAAAATAAACCGGAGTGAATCTAGCAACCGCAGACTAGCACTCGGAGTTGATTGTGAACGGGCCTTGCTCTCAAATTTTCAAATTTGGACAGTTTGAAATAAAAAATAATCATTGCAATCTGTCAAAGTATATTATTAATTATTTATTGTTAATTATTAAACTACTATTAATAAATAACCTTCTGATAACCAAAGTGTGTACGACATTAGTTGCTGCTTAAAATATTTTTCCAATTAACTCCAATTAATATTTATTTTTGTACGACCATGCTATTTCGGATTGTTTACCATACTTGGTTTTAGAACAGTAGGTTATATTTACTGGTTGCTAAGCAAAAACGCGTCGGTAAGTAATTAATTACTTACCGTTCAGTTCTGTCAAAAACAGAAGGGTAAGTAAATTATATGTAATTTATAAAATAAATGCATGATCTTTAGATGTCTCTTTCGCGAGAAATCATTTATTTTCTAAATAATTGGACTATTTAAAAAAATGTATGTTGTTTATTTAAATTTGCTCAGGCCTCTTCAATATCCCAATTATATTCGTTTTCAGATTCACTCATTCTCACGAGTTTGAAAAATATCGTGACATTCAAAAATAATAGTAATTACAAACGTATCCATGGTAACGACAAAACCTACTTAATGTTTGGTGGATATACAGGGCAAAAATAAATTATCTTAAATCTATTTTTTTCGGGGATATTTCCTTAGTTAATACCTTTGTATTCATAATGGTCGTACAAAAAATAGTATAAGCATCTCAAACAGTAAGGAGTTTACCGATCTCCTCCAATATTAACATTGTCGTCGATCGGTAAACTGTCCTTACTGTTCTTGATACTTAATATACTATAATAGTAGTTTAATGATTAACAATAAATAATTAATAATAAACTTTGACAGATTGCAATGATTATTTTTTTATTTCAAACTGTTTAAATTTGACAATTTGAGAGCAAGGCCCGTTCACAATCAACTCCGAGTGCTAGTCTGCGGTTGCTAGATTCAATCTGGTATATTTTCTTCATTTTTTGGTTGTACTATAGTCATGTTTTGAATAAACAACTATTTAATCAAAAAAATGAAGATTTTGTTTGGCATGTATAGTTTTTAAATTTTGCTCTTAATCTCTACTTATTTAGTTTGTTTTTTCTACTTCATTTCTTCTAGTTTAAAGCGGCGATGAATAAATCATAAGTATGGGGTAAATTCAGTTACAGTTCGTAATTACTATATATCCCAAGCAGCATCGAAGTAGCGGTAACTGAGATCGGAACTGTGAGTAGCTGTTACGTTACTACAACTAAATTTATGACTTTATAGGTTTAATTACTTCAATTTGGAATATTTTAGTAATTATGTAGTTACTTCTACTATTTATTAGAACAATTAGAATAATACATTTATTAGTTCCATTACTTCTAAGTAGCTTTTTAAAGTATGTGGAACGGTATTGCTACTTAGTATAATTACTTTAATGTTGTTGCAACTTCAAGTGATATTATGATTGTAGCAGTAACTTGCCCGAAGCTACTTTAAAGTTTTAAAAACTTTAAAGTAGCACCGAAAGTTTCTGCTACCGGTCTGAAACCATTGCTTAACCTTTAAAGTAACTGAACTATACAGTAGTATTGAAAGTAAAACTTACGTTTATGCTACCCAGGAGAATCACTTGAAAGTAATTTTCACTACTTATTTTACATCAGAATTACTAGAAAGTTCCAGTTACTATTAAAAAATTACAATGAAGTGACAGTAACTTCTAAAGAGGCATATCTCCTGTAGGTTAGTTTGGAATTTGGAGGTTAATTGTGGTTTTGCAGTGGTAGTAGTTTTACAAGTTTTTAATGTCAAAGGCAAATGCAATAAGAAAAAAGAAGAATTTTAGATATACGTCCACCTTTTATAAAAAATAAAAACAGCAGTTAGGATAAATCAGTGGAAACAAAATCAACTGTTTACAATACAAAATAGAAAAAAAATAGGGATGAGATCACTGGTAAACCATCATGTAGTGAACAAGCGTGAAATATATTCCCCTTTTTTTCTTTCGTTGCTACAACTTTAAAATAAGCCATAATTAAATAATAATTGTTATTAAGTAGCAATCAGTATAAAAATATTTGTTGTTTGTTTACGATTGACGTTTAAATTTGAGGTTAAGTTCCAAAGGGAATTTTGCAGTGACATTAGGAGCTAGAAAGTGGCTACGGAAACGTTGACGTCGTTTTATAGTAAGAGTCACTTGAAAGCTCCAGAATTCTTTAACTTATTTTATACTTCGTGGTAACAACAACCTAGAAGTAGAATTTGTTTAGTTCCCGTTACTGTTTATAAAGTGACACAAACTTTAGACACACATTTTACAGTTAATACTACTTTAAGGTGACTTTTTCAAAACTACTTCATATTTACTTGTAAAATGTTGAAGACTATTAATCAATTTGCAATTTGTTGCAATTGTTAAAAAGTGTTTTACTATAACTCTCAATAAAGATAACAAATCAGTGCCAAATTGTGCCTTAGGAATAAAATAAAATGGTTTCTATCATGTTTATGAATTTATAAGTATTTTTGTCATATTTTATTCAAGACATTTTTTATTAAAAAATATATTTAAAGTTGTTATTTTTCGATCTACCATCATCACATTTAACAGAAAAGTTGCGATGGTTTATAATTTTGGTATGCTAGATTGACAAAATAACGAAACATCTCATCTCTTTATGTATTATGTACGTATTACAAATAAAATAGTAATCCATTTTGTGACCCGACCGCATTAGTAGAGAAAGTGAAAAAAATTTGTTAAGTTGCAAGAGTAAAAGAGAGCAACTACGCGACATGATGTGTCAAAGAGAAAAAGGTTCCACGAGAGTGCAATTACTACGCCGCCACGTTCCCGCCACGTAGCCTAAAGGTAGCTGGACAAGTTCCGGAGAGGTTACTGCAACGTATCTGCTACCGGAGAATTGTTCCCCATTTTGATTCCAGGCACGTAACAATATCGTAGCAATTACGTTCTTGTGACTAACGGCAAAAATTTTATAGTTCCATGGGTGGTTACTGGTACGTAGCGGTGACTAAAAATGCTGCTTGGGATGTACGAGTAATATAAGATGAATATTATGTTCCAGATTGATTTTGTTTTTTAATAACTATAAAATTAAACACAATTTTAATTTTCTTTTCATCGATCCATTACTTGGTTTATAACAATTATATATGGAATATGACATAGGCCACGTGGCCGATTCTGGCAGCGGTTCAAGTGCGTGCTCTTTTAACCATATTTTTTTTAACATTCTGCCACACTTCCTGTATTATTGCAGCAATTTCATTTTGAATATTATCCTTTAGCATGGGAATTATTGTTGACTTGTTGGCGTACACCTTCCCTTTTAAGTATCCCTATAGAAAATAGTCGGCAGCCGTCAAATCAGGGGGTCGAGGAGGCCAGTCGATATGACTACTTTTTGACACTATGCGAGCGGGAAAGATTTCTCGTAAAATTTCAATCGTAGCTCAAGCTGTGTGTGTGAGAGAGAGCGAGGTGTAGCACTGTCCTGTTGAAACCACGTGTGTTGTAAATTGACAATGGACTCAATTCTGGTACGAAGAAGTTGTCCAACATCAAGACAGCGATCACCGTAACTGTTCCAGCATGATTCGTGTATCAATTTAGGATTTCCAGTGCCCCAGTAACAGCTATTTTGTTTATTAACAAAACCAGCCAGGTCTAAATGAACTTCGTCACTCATGACGATTTTTTTCAAAAGTCAGGGTCGTAAATATTGAGCTGCAAAACATTTGAGTACTTTTTTTGGGTACTTTTATTAAACTTGTTTGCGACATTGCCAATTCTTGTGGACGGCGGCGTCGAAAAGTGGTGCCAGGACTTTCACGAACACTCGCTACGTTCCCGCCCAGTTTTCGGTTTATTTGCCACTGTGTCTAGAGTTTCAAAATTATTCACCAAATGTTGATTGGTTGAGTTGCTTGGCACATGATTAACCCCCAGAAAATACCAGACTTTCTTGGTGTATTCACAATTGAACGATTATTTACATAAAATATTTTAACTTCAACACGTTGTTGAAGCGTTAGATGCTCCATAACAAATTATTATTAACCAGTTTCTACGACTATCAAATGCGAACTGAGTAGTATGTACTAAACTAAGATGGCGACAAAAAATCGGCCTGGAACATAATATTCATCCTGTATTATGATTTAGTACAACACTTTCTACCTGACGTATGACGTATATAGTAGACCAAATAATCTGTTATATTCATTTTTCAATATTATCTGAAAGTAATAGTAAAAATTTAGAAATAAATATTTCAGTGGTGATGTTTTATTTCATCACAAGATTGATACCATTTTGGTTTTTAAATTTTTTATAGATACAGATATCTAAGCTAAGTAGACCCATTTATTAATTAAACGTTGTGTAGCATGAGCTAGTTAGCTGATTAATTGAGAAGAAGAGAAACATTGAGGTTGCAATTTTATACAATTTATGGACCCCTAAAACTAAAAAAATTTACCGATACCAATTCGACAAAAAATAACAATATGCAGCCATTACAAACATGAAAAAATAAAAATAACTTAAGCATAAAATAGTTAGATAATAAAGATATATTATTACTTAAAGAAGACGCAAAGAAACAAATAAATCAGAAGAATAACTTAATTTTAATAGACTATAATGCATTTACTGATCTCTTATATGGTGCCCCAAATTAAATGAAAACATATGATAGTAAGCAACTATTTCAAATCAAACATATAATTAAGTAATTAATTCGCGCGGAAAAATAGCAAGTCAGCATATCATAAATCAATAATTTATTACTAGTTCAAATTCTAAACATGTCAAATTTTCATAGTTTGCAAAAGAGTTGTAATTTATATAATTTTCTAAATATAATTTACATTTTAATTAATTTACATTTAGAAGAAGATAGATTAGAGAGATAAGGTCCTTGAATTTGAACTTCAGGAGGTAAAAATTAAGTAGTTGTTTCTGACTTAATCTGCAGTTACTAGAAACTTTATTAGTAGTTCTTTAAAATGTTTTTATTCACAGCAAAGAAGGCTAACAGGGTAATAGAAACCATTATATCAAGATTGATTTACATTTGCATAGCTTGCTGAATAAGATGGGAGTGAGCTTACAAATAAAGAGGTGGGCAAAATAATTAAAACGCTGCCTACTAGTAATGAAATTTGCTACTGCGATTTGCCACAATGAAAGCGTGCATTTTGTGACTTTATTTTGTTTTTACTATGTAGTATACTTTGTAGCGTATAGCCGCTATCAGTCGAGTTGTAAACGTCGAGCTGTCGTGTTGATGGTGTGTGATGTCAGACTTAAAAAAAGGGTAAAGAGCTGGTTTATCTGTGACAGAAACCGCCAGTTTATTGGCTACATCCAGAAGTGCGGCATCTAAAGTCATGGCAGCATACAGGCGCGTTCTGGCCCACCGGGATACCGGTAGATTCCCGGTGGGCCTTTATAAAAATGCCTCGAAGGGCCCTACGACACGACTGAATTTCAATTACCAACAATTAAATTATATTTAAAGTAGAAACAATATACCTCGCCGTTGTTCAACTCGACCGCACCTGACGACAGCGACGATTGAATCTAATCTTCTTTCCGTTTTTAGACTTGTGAACCATCCAAGAACTCGCTAATTTAGAAGAATCGAAGTATCCCAATGTTGCGGATGCATTGGGTATCATATTTATATTGATGACGTAATTTAGGGATATTTTGTAGATTCTGCCTAGAAACTATAGGTTAATACAGGTTTTAATTTGAGTTGCGTAAGTGGGCAAGTAACTGTCCGGAACTTTTGGCGGCTATAACATCGGCTGATGTCCAAATGCCAGTTCAATTCGACAAAGAAGAACCTATCTTTATTAAGATGTTAGATCTTCATTGGGACCCCATGGCCGAAGTGTTTTTCTACTTACGTCACAGTATAGGTCTCCTTTGCACAAAAAGAAATTACTTATCGGAAGTAGCGAGAATTTACGATCCGCGAGAATAAAGATTTTTAACCCCTTGGTTTTCTTTGCAAAAAGATTGATACAGCAATTATGGATGGCGAAAATAAATTGGGACAAACCTGTTCCTGAGGCAGTGATCAATAACTGGAATTTGTTCAAGTTAGAACTTCCTAAACTTTCAAATTTAAAATTTTCTAGATGTATTAGTTTCGACTCGGCCGTCATTAAAGAACTTAATGCATTCTCGGATGCGTCTGAATTGGTTACAGTGCTGTAGCGTATTTAAAGGTTCCAAATTCTGACGGCTTTATCAGAGTTTTCTTGATGTTCGGGAAAACTATTGTTGTACCTTTCAAAACAATCTCCATCCCACGTTTGGAATTGTGTGGTGCTGTGTTGGCAACAGAATTGGTGTAAAGTCTCATTGATGCATTGAAGAAGCAGATTACGTTTGGCGATACGATCGCTTGCAAGACTTCCAGCCAGATACCAAGACATTTGTGGCTAACCGAGTAGCTTTCATTCAAGATATCGTTTTGGCCTCATAATTGCTACATTACAGTTTGAGGTAGAAGGGCCCTTCATGGCGCTCTCATCTCCTAGACGCGGGGCCGCTACAACCTTCATTCTCTGCAAGTTTCTTTCCGCAAGAAAAACGTAAAAATTGTACTGACGGTTACTAATGAATCCCATATAATAGATGATCTAATAACACTGTACAACAATGAAAATTTTTTTAATTAATAGGTGGGGGCATATATTGTATTTTGGAATGCCGTCTTCAGAAGTGTAATTAGTTAAAGTATGGGATGAGAACTAAATAAATAATTTTAAGAGTACCAACAGCAGTGGTTTAAAATATACGCCAGCATCAAAAATGAAATATTTCAAAAATCGAGGGCGCTACAACAAAACTAATTGTAGAGTCACTACATCTAGTCACCTAGGCCGCACTGGTCGATCAGAGTACCGCAAAACGCCGCCATATTGGAGCAGACAAGGGTGATTTTTACTAATGGACAAACTAAAACCACGTTTTACGTATTTGACATATTAAAGATTTGATCTTTCAGAATAAGAAAAACCTTTTAAACTAAGCGTGGATTTGATTAAATGCAATACAGATACAAATAATGAACAATTCCGTGCTTCTTTTGCTCCAATATGGCGGTGTTTGCGGTACTCTGATCAACTAGCGCGGCCTAGGTGACTAGATGTAGTGACTCTACAATTAGTTTTGTTGTAGCGTCCTAGGTTTTTGAAATATTTCATTTTTGATGCTGGCGTATATTTTAAACCACTGCTGTTGGTACTCTTAAAATTATTTATTTAGTTCTCATCCCATTTTTATTTATTTTGAAGATATATATGACGCAGTGACGTATTTAGAAATTTTCTTTGGGGGGGGGGCACTACTTTATATAAATTCAGAAACAAAATACTTAAATATTAACATAAATGACCTGAACTATTAAAAGCGTTTAGGGGGGTCCGACCCATTAGCCCCCCCCAATACGCCACAGATATGACGATTTATGTCTTTTATGTCCCTTTACCCCAAATTTGTCGTTAGCAAAAATACAAACTATTGAATCAGCATTAAAAATCTGCAACATCTATGGTAGATTCTAGATCTAAATCAGACTATTGTTAGCAATTGTTAGACATTGACTACGGAGACGTTCACCTACTATAAAAGACAAAGTAAAAAAAAAAATCAAATTTCTGTAAGTTTTTGTGAATACTGTTAGTTTATTTTGTATAAAATTAATTAAAATGCTCTCCAACATCATAACTTTTTTTAATTAAGGGTGCTAGACAAAATCTAATTGCAGATTTAAGTGCTCCATATTAGAGTATATAAAGTTTTTATTAAACGACTGACTAAATAATTAGTTTGCCATTATGACACAGTAATAATATTTACACAAACATATAAAAATAGCTTAAGTATAACTTAACTACAACATTTATAACAATTAACATAACTCAAACCAAACCAAAACTTAACGATTAAACAAATGATGTCTTAAAATATATACAGAACTCTTTAAAATTTTGACTACAATTGCTTTGTCCAAACATTTGTTAATTTTGAATACTTTAACTGCCTAATGTGACAGATCAAAAACCTGCCAACTAACGTACACTATCATTTTTTTTAAATCTTAATGACCAAGAATTCTTTTGTTCAGTGTAATTAATATAAATAAATAAATTATCCTTAAAAGATTAACCGAAGTGGGGTGTGGGGCCCTCCGAAGAAATATTTTCCCGGGCCCTAAAATTGACCCAGCACGCACCTGGCAGCATATACAATTAAAAGAAAAACATTTTCTGCAAAACACGGAAGAGATAACAACGCATTGAAGAGCAATACTAACGCTAAGAAGCAAAGAACAGTAACAAAACTACACTGATCACTACCTAAAAATTGTATGATTCCCAGGAATTGTATTCCCAAGCGAATTTGGGCTATATTAAATGTCAAAGGTTGTCGTATACCATACTAATAAAAGATTATCTACATTTACTAGGTGTTTCCATTATGTTGTTTTTCTCCTGTATATTAGTTAAAAGATAGTGAGTTAATGGAAGCCTAAAAAGGATTTTCAATTTTAAGTTTATCAAATCATACCCTTTTAGCCGTGTGATCTGTATAAGAAAGAAGAAAATATTAAACGTTTGCAAATTCATTAGTAATAGAGAGATAGTATTATAATGATAAGTATGTATAATATTATTTTGTGTTAATGACACTATCTAAAAATAAAAATATATTTACCTATATAAAAAGTCATAATACTTGGTCTAAATAATGGACAAGATACACTATGATCTAAAACATCAGAGTAAAGTGAAGATTGGTTATCAGAGTTGTTTTCCCGATACTTCTCGTTTGACACTTAAAACTTGCGTCTTTCAGAAACAACAACTTAGCCTGTCGTTTCGGTAAGAATTACTCGAATTCTGAATTGATACGAAACATAAAATATTCATTTTCGAAGATTGCTTCTGAAATGGGGGAAATGCTGGAAATGTGTTTATTTTAAACACAGTGAGTGAAATGTCGATTCAAAATAATAAACGAAGCTAGTGTTGCCAATACAATATTTTTTTAAATAAATTCCAAGGACTTCTAGACTTTTTTTCTGGAAGATACATTTTGGTCATCAAATTTTGTTGTTTCTGTAATGACCAAACAACAAAATATTTTTTTCTTAGGTCCAATTCAATCTGATTGTATAAACTGTACTTTTAGTCTGTATAGTAAATAATGTTTGTATTTTTCTAAAATTTATTTGTTTGATAATAATTAATTCGAGTTACTATAATTAATAAAAATATCCAAAAATGTCTCTCTTTATCATTAATTATTACTTTTCATATTTCTTTTCATAACAGCACCCATATAGAAACATACATCATAACAGTTTTTTTATTTTGTTGCTAACAAAGCAACAACAATGATTCGACAAGCTGAGACACCTGTAAAAGTTAAACAACTGGCAAACATATAGGAATAGCTCGGTAACGTAAAAATATTCAATGCATAATATAAAATGATCAATAATATATTCCAGGTAATAAAAAGTAATGCTATCCTTTTCCCTTTCTGGGTTTTAAAAGTTCGTTTCCAGCCCAGGCCCATAATGGTATCTGCAGAATGGTTAAATTTCTTTATTTGCTAAGAGACCATAACCTTTAGACCATAACTGCGAGCTATTTTCATTTAATAAAAACATGTGAACGGTTCACGCGAAAAATTTTACATAATGCCAGAATATGTAGAAAAATCTCTCCAGGAATTTTTCTTTATTTCTCTCTGTTTTCTGGTAAAAACCCATCTTACCTTGCCATTCAAACTTAATAAAAATAATTCTTCAGTGGTTTTTTAGTTCAACAACATTCAAGTTCTGATAGGATTAATTTTTTACCTAAGGAAGATGATTATATTCCGGCTGAAACGTTGGATTTTAATGTAGATATTATCTTCCGATTCCTTATAACTGAATAGTGTGTTAGTTCTTATTTTCAGAATCATAGTTTAGAGTAAAGCTCTAAAGTAAGATACATAACCGAAAAAGTGATATATAACTAAATATATAAACTATTTTGCCTATGTACTTAATTCGACGTATGTCAAAGTTAATATGCGTTTTAAAATTATGTGTAAACGAAAGTTATTTGTCATTTATAAAATAATAATTACCACGACTTAGTCAAGTTAATTAAGAGTTGTTCTTATTGAAAGTCGATGAAAAGAAATTATTGAAAGGTTGACTATTAGGAATTCACAATGATTTGTCTTTATGGACGCCACCTAGATTTATTTATTAACTAAATAAATTCACTTGAGTTAATAATAATCGGCTCTTTAAAATTCTGAAGAACGTATCACAATTGAAACAAACAGATAATTAAACAAATAAACAAAATCACATGTTTAGTTTAATATGCTTTACTTCGATAACCATAACCTCTAATTTAAAGACTTTAATGGTATATGAATCATTTGACGATCACAAACTATACAGTTGAACAACTACCAGCTTAAACGCTACATTTATAAAAAGTCAGATTTGAATGCAAACAGTAACCCGCTAATTGAAAGTCACGTCGAAAATGAAAATTGTCCAATTTGAGAATTGAATTGTATGATTGACCGTTTTGTTACTTCTAATTTCTGGTAATTATTTATATAGATTTCGATTTTTTAGTAGTCTAGATATTTTAATGGTTATCCTAGAGTCATAATGATCCTGTTTTTTTAATAGTCTGGATTTTATTATGATAATCCTAAAGCCATAATGATCCTGCTTTTTTAATAGTCTGGATTTAATTTTCTTGATAAGTACTGTCAAGAGTAAAGTTTCAATAAGCGGAATAAATTCATTCAGTAGATAATTCGATAAACAAAGAAAATCCAAAACTACCAAAACGATCTAGCTTTACGATACAATCATAGATGCAAATATATAGATGATTTCCGATAAAGTTGAAATTGATAGCTTACTTTCGCCGGATAGATTAAATTAATTAAATTTCATAAAAAATAAAATGGTGACTTTAACAGCTAATGGAATACATGAAACGATCCGTTCCAAGATTTTAAATGAATAGTAAGTAAATAATAACTAGAATTAAAGTATTGACAATAAATACAATTAATAATAGTAAATTAAATAATAATAATAATAATAAAATATACCATTTTTATAGAAATAAACATGAGTGTCATACGTGAGGAATTCAAAAGATTTTAAATAATACAATTAAAATTATGATAATAATATAATATAGTACAGAAGGTTACTTACTATTCATCAATGATTTTTGTGGCATGTTTTCTTTTTAAATTTTAATTGTTCTTAATCATTTCTGGAAAATTAAAATAATCTAAGCAGAATATTCTGCATTGCGCAGTCATAAATACTTAATATTAACAATACACTAACTCATTATTTGTAATATCATTATACCATGGTTATTTGTTAATTATACCCATTAGATATGTTCTCGAAGTACTATTTAAAAAGTCTCATTTTTTTGTACTGTTAGCCATGTATACATTTTTCTTGTATTAAAGAGTGTACACGAAAATACATACAGTGTACCAAAATTGTAAAACCCCCGGAAAATAAATATACGACCGAAAAATTGCTTGAACCAATCATACGTGCAGCTATTTGCACAACATAATTAACTAACAAAGTTTTGTTGGGTTTTACTGTTTTCAGTTTACCCTCGGGCTCTCAATTTATCTTTCCTTGTAGGTTGGTTACTACTTACGGTATTTGTAAAAGATCGTTTAAACATCTACAGTAATTCTGCTCCTTCCATGCTTTTGAAATATTTGTAAATTTAAATGAGCTTTCTTTAAAATAAAGTTCGATTCGACTATACCATGCTATACCCTTATATATAGTTTTGTGAATACTGTCAGTAGAATATTGTTATTTATCAAAAGAGATTATGTAATAAGTGTAGTAATTTAAGAAAGTCAATTTAAGCATTATCAAGTTTGCGAAAAAATCTTCAGCACCTCAATAGAAATTCATGCGTGAAGCACTGTAGCGAATTACTACATTCCTTATAAATCATTAAATTATTACAGTTAAACAGAAATAATAAACAGATTTAAAATTGGTTTTAGTCATTTGCAATGACATGGCAAAAGCACTTAATATTACTACATAAACAGTTACAGATCTTCTAAAAAACTGTACCTATCGCCAGAAAAAAATAATCGAGACGCAAAAGCTGGGCAGAGTCTATAAAATACATTCGTTAAAAGAGACGCGTAGCAACACTACAAATTTTGAACCGCTTCGCATTATTGTTTCTGTCCTAATCTCCTGTAAACATATTTTCATTATACCAAAAGATAAATTATTTTCCAATTTTTTAAGGTTAAATGAAATGTAACATTTCTTGGAACAAAAAACGCAGCTGTTTGTTATAAAGAGTGCAAAATAAAACGCCCTAAAAAACTAAAAATCATATAACCTATCCTAACACCCCTAGCGGTCTGCATCACTTATCACTTGCATCATGACGATGACCTGATGCCTCTAAGGTGAAGGCCAATGAAGGGTTGATAGTTAGTATAAAAATGTCAATGTCAGGTTTTAACATGAGCCACCTGCGTTAAACTTAATGACCACTGCCCCTATGGAGTCATTGAATTGAGATACGTTCAATTAATAGCTGCTTGTCCACCCTTTACTAGCTCTCCAGGCTAGTGCCGGAGCTATTTACGTGCTCACCCGTTGGGGTCCGTTTCCGAGAGAGTTTCTACACCCCTGGTTCAGCAAGTGGACCTTCACTGCCCGACCGAGTCCAACTTCCATGTGGCTGAGACTTGATGCACCCCGACACAGCGACCCTATATGTAAGTGGAAACTCACTCAGCCTACACCAACGTGGAGGTGGGGAGATGTGAGAGGCTAATAGTTGTATTCGTTCTATATTCGCATCGACTTCGTTTATAAGGTAATCCACCGAGGTAGTCTTCCTGGGCTCAGCCATACCAGTGAATCTATAAAAGAAAGATGAAAGATTAAGCAAAAGAACTTATTCAACAAGTCTTCATTCACCTTTGTCACTCTCATTGAAAATATAAACAGTTTTTGAACATATAATAATGAATTAAAAGTATTATTTTCATACTTATTACCATACAACACAAAGACAAATTTCACATGAAAAATTGCTAAATGCGATTGTATATCCGAGGGGTGTGATGTTCCTGGAATCTCCAGGAACAGGAATAAAATGGTCAGATACTGAAATATGATAAAGATAATAATAGTAATGTATGATTACTTCTTCACAATAATTTTTTATTAATGTACAAGGCAGTTTTGGGCAGGTATTAAAAATATGGTTGTTTTTAAGAGCGCTGTAAGACGCTACCATATATTTCTGAGGCCAAAATAGGACGATTTAACTAAACTTACCTCTATCTAAACGTCCTTCGTAAAGGCGCTATTGAACGTCAAAGATCTTCAAAAAATGTCTTTTTTTCTAAATAACAAAAAATTGCCTTTAGAGATGGCGATGAAATTTGGGATGTGAGTCTGTACAAAAAAAATATTTTTTTGGCAACATCTTTTTAATAGTGGGTGTTACGTAAGTGGTAAGAATTGGATCATCCACATGCAAAGAAGCTCAAAATTCTTTAACGGTTTAGTCAATATTTTTCAAACTTTTTCTACAGATAGATATTCTAATTTCTAACATTTCTTGTCAGTGAATGGCATGCAAATCAAATAAGTTCTTTTACCTAAACTATGGTACTTAGATAGCAAGATCGAATAAAAGACAAAAAATTTTAGAAATTAGAATATCTATCTGTGAAGAGAGTTATAAAAATATTGACCAAACCTTTAAAAAAACTTAGCTTCTTTAATGTTGCCAAAAAACTATTTTTTAGTACGGATATCCCAAATTTCATCCACATATCTAAAAGCAAACTTTTGTTATTTAGAAGAAATTTTTTGAAGATCTTTGTCATTCGATAGCGTATTGACGAAGCACTTTTGGATAGAGGTAAGTTTGGTTAAATCGTCCTATTTTGGTCTCGGGAATATGTCTTAGCGTTTTGTACAGACCTTTTAGAGACACCATATATAAGTAAGGTTCAAGAAAAACACTTCAACTTCTCAAAAAAATCTTCATCTTCATGTTGTACCAGAATAGAAGAACATAAAATAATATATTAGCATAGCATATTCATAGATTCTATATAATCAGTATATAAGGGAAATTAATATGTTTAACTGCTAATCATTTTATGGACAGGTTTTTGGATTTAAAAATTATAAAATAATACCTCCTTGCAGCAAAATGTTTTGGTTAGAAATACTTAAAAATATCGAAAATAAAAATCGAGAATTTAATTTAGAAAATCATTAGATATTTTGCCACATAGACAACATTTTTTAAAAGATTTTGTTGAAAACCGTATCTTTCTATCTCAATTTATAACCATGTTATAGGTAAATTGCTTATACGATGGGCACCAGGGGTAGAAAAATTATAGTTTTTAAATAAACTAATACCCATTGCACCTTGTGGGTTATGGCTTATAATTTCTCGCTTTATTAAATCTTCGAAAGTGTCCATTGTTTTCTTTCAGTGAAGTTGAATGTTAATAAATGGGGTTGAATAGAAGCTTTTACGTCTTCTCCACGAAATAATTTAAAACAATAAATTTTAAAAGTTGACTTTAGTTTCGGCTTACTTAAGATGAATCCATTCTCAAAACAATATTAACCCAAAATATGCATTAGGAAGAAGAAACATTTTTTTGAACAATCCATGTTTAAATATATGTACCTATAAAGAGAATTAAAACTACTACATGATCTGGTAAAAGAATAATCTGATATCTTGACTTCATCTTAAATAAGCCAAAACTGCAGTCAACTTTAAAATTTATTGTTTTAAATATATTTCGTGGATAAGACTAAATTTTTTATTCAACCCTATTAATTTACTCTCGCTTTATGTTTAAGATATTTTCATTTGCTGCTAATTAATAGTAGTTGATTCGTATATTATGCTCAAGTACCTGAGATCGTAAAATTATGGTTAAAAAGGTGTTTTTTGCGTGTAAAATTAAAAAGGATTATGATTGCAAGTCAAAGCAGGAACAAAATACTTGTGTTTTTAAATAAAATCTTTAAACTGCAGTTATTGTTTGATATTACATTTATATAACTGTTATATTAACTAATGAAATGTGATCCTGCAACTAACCACATTTAAATTATCGCTTTAGCTCACAACGCCAAACCATCATGTCCAGCGTTGCTACATAAAATTAACCTGCGTTTAGTTTCAAAATATAATAGGATGGCGCCACTTTATTGCGCTTAAAAAATTTCTGGGAACTACGTGCCATTTAATTGTTAAAAGGTTTCTGATCAAAATTTTTCGTTTGAAAATTATAAAATGAATACCTGCATGTGGCAAAATGTCCTAAAGCCAAAAATACTTAAAAATAAGCGAAATAAAAATTAGAAATTAAATTAAAATTTTTTTTAGATATTTTGCCACATGAAGAAAATTCTTTTAAACATTTTGTTAAAAACCGCATCTTTCTATCTCAATTTCTAACGATGTGATAGGTAATTTGCTGACACGGTGCATAGAGAGCGCTCTTAACAATTTAGTTTCCATTTCATCCAAAGCTTTGAATTAATAAGTCATCAACTTCTTCGTCATCTTAAAAAAGCACAAGAAATATACAACGTATAAAATAAATAATACGTAAGTATGTACATTACAGTTTGGATGTTGGTTTATCAAATTTATTATCTACATATTATTTTTTCATTACTTACCACCAAATACTACTAAATTAGGGTTATTCATAATTTAATAACTGTAGTAAGGTTTCTAGGCAAGACTATTCTTTTGCGAAATCGATCCGCATGCAATTTTTTGAGGTTATCGTTTGCTTCCTGCGCTGCTTGTACTTTTAACACTTACTTTAAATCAAGTGCAAATAGTTCAAATTCGTGCAACATCACTTCTAACTAACGAACAAATAAAAATGTTAGCACTGATGACGTCATAAATTAACAAACAAACAGTTTAAGTGTAAAAAGTGCAGAAAGTTATGAACTAGTGCAAGAAACGAATACACCTAATGTAAAACAAAATATCTATCAGATTGATAGATCTACAGGTACAAAAACTTCTAACTAAATCTGCAAAATAATATGTTGTTTTACGAAATTATGGAATCCTTCTGTTACACGAATGCCGAAAAATTATTATGCCCATTATTATTGCCAATTATTGCCAAACACATTTTGGAACAGAACCACCCAATGACACCTCAAAACAAGATTAAATTCTTACATTTTTGCAACAACAAACACAAATTAGACATTTTAGAAGCTTTTGAAATACACAGACATAAACGCACAGTACCTTTAATGAATGAACAAACTGAGCTTAGTAATTCTCCTTTATTAGAAGTGTTAGATATTTAGTTTTTGTATGTATTGTATCTAGTTACCTATTTTCTGTATGTATTTATCCTTAGCAACGTGTCTGTTTATCAATCTTATCTACCTTTGATAATGACATAAAGTGTCGAAACAATATTGTCAGGTTAAGATATTAATAAAACTTGTGAAACTTTAACTATCTTTGTATTTATATTATATTTCAATATTATATTAAAATTGGCCCTTTTTACCCGAAGAATTCCTTAAAAAGTTGAAGTAAATAAAAAGTAGCTGAACGTTAAGTTGTTTCTTCTAAACAGTCCTCTCATGGAGTTTACTAGTTAAAAGCGGTTGGAGAAAAAATAGTATGTTTAATTCATACAAAACTTGCGTTTTTTAGACTCATAAGATTGCCAGACTCCGCTAACGCGTGGTCCGGCAACTTTCTTATTCGTCCCAAAACATGCATTTTTTTAAGCCAAATCAAACTCATTAGTTTGGCAATTAATTTTTTAAGATTTAAAAAACAAATTCGACGTTTCTAATAGATAATTAGGTGCTGTCCCCAATGGTATCACGAAAACAAAAACTTATCCTCACTTCTTCTTATTGTCTTCTTTGAATTTTTAGTGAAATGGGGTCGAAAATAACACATATATTAATACTAAAATTGTTATCCGGAAACAAGAATTCCATAATAAATGGTAATAAATAAATAAATAAATAGATATTTAAGATACAAGTATAACAAGGCATTCTTTATTGAGAGAACGGTTTAAGACACAAGCGAGGTACGAGCGAGTGTTTTAAAAGACGTGAGTGCAATGAAGAGACTTTTTACATATGTGTATCTTACAACGTTTTATCTACGATTATAACGCTTTACTAGAGTATTCATTTAATATTGAAAGTTTTAATATATTAATATATTTTAAAATATGCGACTTATGTCTTGTATATCAGCGTGCTTTCATTTTTACGTGATAAGTTGTTTAGCAACGAGCTTGTAGAATATTCATAAATCATTTATCATACATTTCTTGTTGACATCAGCGTGCAATAAGAATTTTATAACACTAGTTCACTAAACGTTAACTTTTTACACAAAAATCAGTGTAAAAAGGAGTAACGCTTTGTATGATCGTAGATAAAAAGTAGTTTAATGTCATGTTGTTTTGTTTCAAACAGTTCTCTTAATTAAATCTAGTCTGCTAATTAAAAGTGGTTAGAGAAAAGGTAATAATATGTTTAATGCACACAAAAATGCGTTTTTGGGACTTTCTTATTCGTCCCAAAAACCTGTACTTTTGGTACTAAATAAACAAATGACTATTAAATAAATACATTTTTATAAAAGCTTTCATTAATTTTCGACATTCTAAACTTTCGTATAGAAAAGTTTTTTTAAAAGCATTTTTATTGTTATACTCCCTCAACAGCAATTCAAAAATGAAGATTTTTCTCTCTCGCGAATCAATTACTTTAATTTCACAAAACCTAAATATTGCGAAAACTTCAAATTTTAGTAATTTTGAAAATTCACAAACTTTATGTTCTAAATATAACATTAGACTAAGGTAATTTCGAATTAAATCCATTCGCAGCTTCAAAAAACTTGTTCAAACACAAAAAAAGATGTCAGCTTTTTATGAAAATTGAACAAATGATGGTTGCGTCCTTGCGTCGATGTGGCCTAGTTGGCGGCAAACCCTTTTTTGGCGATTTATGATGAGACGATTGAAGGAAAAAACGTGTTGTGCTTTGCTGGTTATGTCAATAATGTTAAAATATGCGACGCGTAAAATAAGAGTTATATTGACATTTTTTCATAGAACACTTCCCTACTTTTCAAACTTAATATTTCAAAATCAATTAAATTTAGAAGTAAAATGTATTAGAAAAAAATGTTAAGAATTATGAGCAGATTTCGAAAACGGAATAATATATAGGGTGTTCTATTTAAAAAAGTAATTCAAGAGGGCGCTCAGCCGCCATTTTGAAACTTTTAGCTGTCATTTTTCCATAAAAAATTAGGTTCTTATCTCCTGTTTAAGCCCTCCAAGTTTCGTTGCGATATACCAGGTGGTTCAAAAATTAGTAGGAGGGGAACGGACTTTAGACGCGCACTGTATATGTGCTTTATTAAGTTAATTGATCGACTAGGTAAGCCAACTACTTATTAATAGCAATATATTTAATACACTTATAGTTTTGCAAAGGTTAGTAGTAGAGTATCTAGAAAAAATACTGTTCAATACTCGTGTACTGTAAATTTTCTCAGACTCTTGCCCTCTGTTAAAGCACTATGCAAACGAGTTGTGTTGTAAATCTCAGTGGCCTACCAAATAAGGCTGGAATCAGTGTAAAATAGTGAAATAAGCGTAATCATAACAAAACCTACATCAAGCGATGATTGATCGATTGATTTTCAATATCACACAATATCAGACAACCAGGTTTTAACGAAAGCAAGAGTATCATATTTAGAATTGAAGAATATTTTTAAATTTATTACTATTTGATCGATATTTCTAGTGGTTACTGTTAATAGTCCAGGAAGAATTGACATAAAAATATTCAAAGTTGGAAATAATTTGTAACAGGCTAAGTTTTTGCATACACATTGGGGTTATAAATAATATGCGAGAGTTCCTCATCAAACGGTTTCTTGCAAATATTTCGAAAACGGTGAAATTTTGCCAATTGTTCATCGAGATATAGCGCTATTAGTGACTATCTTCACTTTCTTCTACATCACCTTACAGGTTGAGAGCCAGGTGCGTTATTTTTATCACATGATATCCCTAGTAGTCCTAATCCACGGTTTCTAAACTTTACAACAATGAATAATTGTTAAGGTTATGGTATATTTAATGACAATTAATTATTATTCAACCTGCAGAACCAAAAAGTTGAATGGATTGGTATTCTCATCTTTTGAGTCCGATTCTTCAGTCTCCAAAAATTGAGTCAGGAAAGATAATGGATCTATGTCATCGTTGATCTCCTCTTTATTAATATCAAGTGTAACCGTATCAAAACATGATTAACCATGACACTGGAAAAAACCTGTAGAACACTTCAATCCTGCTTTCCGACATTCACAATTAGAACCATAGCCTTTACTGCAGTTACAAAAAGTTGCACTTAGCAGTACATCAGGGGCAGGCTGGAGCAGAGTTGTAATTGGTTCCAAGGCATTATTCTTTAATGCCCATCCCCAGTTTGCAGGATCAATTTCGTCATTTCCAAGTCATGTTTGAATTTGGTAATACAGCAAATAAAAGTGTTGTTGAGCAGCAGTAGATGTTAGAGGAAGAGAAGACAATTGCACAGCTTTATTGAGTTTAGTCAATTTAACAAATGTTAAATATCTTAAAACATCGATGGAATCCTGTTTTTTTATGTTCCATAAACTTCCAGAAGCAAACGTAGACCATGACTAAAAATGTCATTAGGTGCACTGTTGACTGTTGCAAACACTTCAGCGTAATTAATGAGGTCAATGAGGTCGTCATTCTTTTCAAATAGACGGAAGATTTTTAATTTGATTTTATTGTATACAGCAGAAGTTGTGTCACAACCAGTCATTGCTTGCAGAAATAAGAAGTGGGCTTTACATTTTGGATACTAAACTCTGAGAATAATTCATTTTTCATTCAATTTTTGCTTTACCAGGTTTTCGAAAGTATTTTGCTCTGAGGAATTCGTGCAATCAATGTGGCTAACAAGTCCACATCCTCTTAAACAACAATGTTAGTGCTCGTATTCATTGTTGTAAAGTTTATAAACCGTGTATCAGGCCTACTGGGGATATCACGTAATAAAAGAAAACGCACCTGAGGTGTGACCTCTAAGGTGTTGTGGAGAAAAGAGCATAGATAGTCACTAATAGTGTGACACTCGCGATTCTTCGAAGCGCTATATTTCGTCTTTTTAAAAGACTATCTCAGTTACAAATTTGGTAGAAGATGTTTTTGTCAAAAAGTTCATCGTTTTCGAGATATTTGTAAGAATATTGTTCTTCGCAACCTTTCACCCCGCGTAATTAACCCCGCGAGTGTCGGATCGATGAGCAACTCTCGCATATTATTTAAAACCACTACAATACCAATGTGTATGCAAAAATTTAAAGAAGTTTTTTCATTTCAAACTTCATTGATAGTGATTCAAAAAACAATGAAGATTATTATAGTTATTTAGACAAAATGAGCTATTTTAAGGACGATACCTATTTTTTAATGTATACGGAAAAGTTTTCATTCACCTTGAAGTAAAGTACACTATTTTTATGAATAAAAACTGGAAATTCATGAACGAGAATTGGGTTTCCCACTTTTTCACTTAACATCGTGGTTTAAGTTGTTTTGTATCTATGAGAGATATGTACGGTTTTATCTTGATTGTTATTTTTAATAGCCTCTTCTTTAGATAAAAATACACATTATTTTTAATATATGTTTCTTCTGAAAACAATAGATATTTACATCACGTACCTAATCTCAATGCAAAATAATTCTATTTTTGTTTCCTGAAGCGGTTCATATGCACTAGGTTTGAAAATGAATTTTAATATGCATTAAATAGGTGGGTGAAGACTATTGTTTACATAACATCTTTTGAAATCCGATAAAAGACAATAATTACACAGTAGCAAAATGGTAGTAAAGCATTTCAATCAAACAGCACTTAGATGATGGCTGGTGGGTGTTTGTCCGCTTTTTAGAGCGCGTGTAAGGGTGGGCTAGTACACGCGGCCGCACGTGCTTTTCTGCTCCGGTTACAGAAGTGCAACAGTAGCAACGTATGCCTAGATGTTCACATGGGAAATCTATAGATCCACACAATATCTGCTTTAATCTGCGCGTCTCCCTATGTTTGGTGAATAATTGGGTTAGAATCGATGTTCTTTTTGTTACGTTCTTGCAAATTTAATTCTGATTAAGTAGTAGTTTGGGATGCTTTCCTGTTGTGTATTTCTGTTCACTTTGGAATGCTAACATTGAAGAGTTTTTGGAAATAAATTTATTTATTTTCCTTCAGTTCTCTTATTACTTTTCTTCTGATCGATTTTATATAAAGCATTGCTGAAATATGCATTGCAGAAACAGTGGTATATCATTAAAGTATTTTTAGATATAGGTGCATAATATTATTTTACAGATTGTCATTCTATACATAGCGCCAATTAGGATTGAAACTGTTACTGAAATTGAAATTGATATTGGTCAAATCCAATTTCAGATCACACTAGTCCCACCTAGCCTAAACTATTCTATCCTAACATTCATAGAACGAATCAGTTCGCCTAAGCGAAAATAGTCTACGGATACTAAGATTGTATAGTCCTAGCCTAGGCGAACTTAGTCAACCGAAAATCTCTTGTTTAGGATGACCTAGTTTAACTCATTCAATCTTTTATTTTGGGACTGTTGATTAATTGGATTGATGTAATCTATCCATTGCAATTTTAGGTTCGTATGTGACTTATCCTTACATTTTTAAGGTCAAACTTGAACTACCGGTATAGGTTATAACGCTTTAATAATAATAATAATAATAATAATAATCGCCTTTATTCAATAAACATTTATAAACATATAATAAAAATAAAAAGTAATAAATCCTGTAAAATTCAAAATAAATGAATAAATTAAATTATTTGGCGATAGCTTTGGAAGTATAAAGATATTGTGTTTGATATGTTGCTGGTTTCTTTGGAGGCGTTAAAATAAATGCTTTGACTACCCCTGACGAGTAGATAAGATACAATCCAGCTTCTAGCCTAATGCGATTTTCCAAATAATTTATCCTGGACGTAAAGCACCTAATAAGTCAAAAGCACTTACAGAGGATGTCGCTAATGGTTTTAAGACAGCTAACTTTTCATAACCACCAACAAAACATTAATTACCCTTGACGATCCCTTTTGCTAATCTATGCTAACGCGAATACTGTTAAAGCCAGAACAAACCACAGAAAGATTGCTTAAGTACATACGAGGGTCATTTTTTAAGTAAAACCGTTTTATAATGGAGTAAAAGAAACTTTATTTAATAACACAAATTATATCAAGAACTAAAATATGAACATTTTTTCACTTTTCAACATAGTCGCCATCAACGTTCAAGCATTTGTCAAGCCGTGGCACTAGCTTTTGGATCCCTTCATCAAAGAACTCTGCCGCCTGACTATTAAACCAGTTCGTAACTGTTTCTTTAAGCATGTCATCATTGTCCAAACGCTTCCCACCGAGAAATTTCTTAAGTTTTGGAAAGAGATGAAAGTCTGATGGTGTCAAGTCTGGGCTGTAAGGCGGATGATCCAGTACTTCCCAGTGAAAATTGTCCAGTTGCGTTTTTGTTCTTGCTGCAACGTGAGGCCGAGCGTTGTCGTGAAGCAGAACGACGCCGCTAGACAGTAGTCCCCGCCGGCTATTTTGAACAGCGCGCCTAAGCTTTAACAGTGTTTCACAATACCTCTCGGCATTTATTGTCATTCCTCTTGGCAAAAAGTCTATCAGAAGCATGCCTTTCCGGTTCCAAAACACCGTGGCCATGATTTTTCGTGTTGAAGGTGCTTGTTTGAACGGGCGTGACGGGGAGTTTGAATGATGCCATTCGCTGGATTGACGTTTTGTCTCTGGAGTGTAGTACGCAATCCACGTTTCATCTCCAGTCACAATGTGACTCAAAAAATTGTCACCATCCTTGTGGTAGCGCTCCAAAAAGGACAAAGAATGTGCTATTCGCTTTTGTTTGTGTTCTTCTGTCAACATTTTTGGCACCCATCTCGCACACACTTTTTTGTAGTGAAGTTTGTCACTAACAATGTGATAAATTACCGACCTTGAAACTTGAGGGAATTTCTGATGTAGCTCGTCAATTGTGAAGCGCCTGTTTCGGCGGATTTCCTCATCAACGTTTTGTGTCAATTCTTCATTCATGACAGTTGGCCTTCCAGATCGTTCTTCATCATTAACATTTGTCCTCCCTTCATTGAAACGCCTACACCATTTACGCACATTACCATCATTCATTACACCTTCACCATAAACTTCAACATGCTGCCGGTGAATTTCAGCAGGATGAACGTTTTTTGCATTCAAAAACCGAATAACGGCACGTACTTCACAATCGGCGGGATTACTGATAGACATGGCGACAAACTACGCAGTATAACCACACAACCAGCACTGGCAGAGGCGTGAAACGTAATGGCGGTGTAGTGGAGGACCGGCCAAGAGTTGCTGACCTTGAACTGGCGTCACCTGACTGAATGCGCAGACACGATGCGCAATCGGTTCTTACTTAAAAAATGACCCTCGTATATTTCAATGTTCCCCAAATAAAAAGTAAGAAATTGTAATCAGATTAGACTCGCAACAATTAATTACAAGCTATCTAATCACACAAAAACAATAGAATAGCCTATACTATCCAAACTAATTTTATCAATAATCAATATTTGAAATTACATATTCAAAAAATCATCAAAGGTTTATAAAGGTAAAAAATTATCAAGAAATAATTAATGTAATCAACTAATATTATATCAATCTCAGTGTTTATAAATCAGAAAGTAATTGGTAAAGTGTAATCCCTAATCCTTCAACCTATCTTCAGTAAAAATAAAAACTACCGATTTGTTAAGGCTTTTACATAAATCGAATAGCATAACTTAATTGGACCAATTATCGTACCCAATCAACTTCCGACTTTCGAGAATTTCTTTGTTAACAATTATTATAACTAAGATTTATAACGAAATTTTATCTATTGAGCAGTCCTACTTATTTACATATTACTAGATGTAGGTAGTTTTGGGACGCACCCCTAGAAACGATTAAGAGAAATGTAAACAAATCTTTTTATAATTTAAATTAGATTGTTTCATAAGAACCTCACTAAAACATGGTCTTTATTGCAAACCGAGAAATTCTAGAAAATAGGAAAAGGAAGTGGAAAATATCCAAAGCAGATAATAATAATCAAATACAGATAAACAAGCATCAAATGACTTTTGATGGCTGCATAACCTTTAAATGTTTAAGTAATTGGAATCAGTCGAAATATCAAAGTTCTTGATAACTGACTAAATTCGAATCGTAACAAGGTATCTTAAGTCAAACACAACAAGCTGTATATTTTTATTTAAATATTTATTCATGTTTAATATAACTCACAATAACTCTTTTTAAGTCTCTATTTTTAATAAATATCTTAGCTTATATTCCTTCCATGGTCCAAAAGTTTCGACTTAAAAAGTAACAAAGTTGTAAAGATTTAAAAGTTTTGAATATACTTATTACTTATTCATTTTTGCTAGACTAACTGTAGACCTATAATACTAGTTTTATCTTTTTTTAAGATATCCTGGTCTATCAAAATAATGAAAAAAAATACAGGTGTTCCATAAAAAAAGGAAATACAGCATAAGTCAAATATTCTACTTAGTGCTCTTGAAGTATTTGCCAAAAAAACATAAAACTTTCCTATAAATATCTTTCTTTTATCTCTCAATTCATAATAATAATATAATAATAATAATTACTACAACCCATAACCAGGCTCCAGAAGCTATAAGCTTGTGCGGGAGGGAGGGGGCGATTATTATTATTGCGTTGGCCCTACGTGCGGCTGCAGCCGACTTACAAACAGGGCCGATAGGTGCATACGTGGGTGCAAACTCGGGACACACGACAAACTGGTATATCGCTATCATGCTCGTACGCACACATTAAAGCTATACTATATGATCATGTGTTGCACTACGTGTGACCCGGGTTTGACGTATGCACCCACCGCTACTGCTTACAAATGGAACATCGAAAATCCCACATTTGTGCCACAGCTAAGGAAAACTGCAGAAAACCTTAACAAATTTTCCGGCAATAGGAGTATAACCCGGGCCGCTTGGGTGAATGTCCAGCACGCTATTACACTACCACACTACCGACTTTACACTACCAAGGCTGTTGAATCAAACTGTATATGAATTTACCAGAGTATCCTTATTGTTTTCCGTCCTCCTGTAGACTCTAAGACTGCCAGCGGATGCCAGTTTCCTTTTAACAGTATCATTTAAAAAACTGTGGCGTGATCACCTTCCTGCACGTTTATGACACTATAGGTCATAAAGAACTAAATTATCAACTGCTTCTCCGCATCAAGTGCATTCAGGAGGGTCGAAAACTAGTTGACCTACTATCTATTTATTTTAAGACCAAGGTTAGAGGATAAATGTATTATAATATTTGTTTTTAAAGTCTACCAGTATAGTATCTGAGTCATTTGCCAGAGTACTATCGTCAAGCTACCAAAGATCTAACTCAGATTTAAAAAATAAGGAAAATAATATAGGACCAATGGGACCAACTTGTTGAACTTCACGTTGAAAAAGTCATTCACAAAAGGTTCGAAAGGGAGGTCCTCTGTAATATTCGTTTACAGAAAGCTCTAAAAAATTATGATTACCTGAAAGATAAATAACGACGAGCTGCCCGTGAAGATGCCTTAATTCTACATTTTGTGTCGCAAACAAATTGTAAGGAACCCAAATAATTATCAACACGTTCGGCAACTGTTGAACAAGCACTTTTGGCTACTATTATCCGCAAATTATCCGTTACAACCCATAACGATTAGGCTAATACACCTCTATTATTTTTATTCAAAACAATTAACAAAGCGCCAAAGTAGATATCATGTTTTATCACGTAAGTTATTTTTTCTTAAAGTATCTTATTGAAAAATGATGACAAAGAAACATATATGTCGCTTGAGGCCAATTCTAACAGATAAAGCACCTTTGATGGAGTTACTTTTTTGCTTATACTCTAGCTTCTTAGACAATAGATCATTTAAATGTTGACATTTAAAAGGATCTAAGCCTTTTTTAGATCCTGGTTAACTTCAGAAATTGCAGTTTCTACCATTTGGTTTATCTCTACAATACCTCTACAAGGGTATTAGGGAGAATCTGATTCGGATTTGGTTCAGACTGTTTATCTTTTAGTTTTAAATATGTACCAGCTTTCTTTACAATCTTCACTGCGTAGAAGATAGATAGCTCCCCTTTGTTTCCATCAACAATTTTTGATTGTACTTTTACAATCAATTGCAATCAATCAATTTATGTTACTAAATTAAATTTCTTAACAGATAAACATCTAAAATCGAATAAATCAAACTATATTTTTATTGTGTTCTTGCCATTTTAAAATATCCTCTATCACTATTTCTCAATTTTCAGAGATCCAAGTTGTGGAGTAACGAAAAACCGGCCTGTGATTTGACTGTGTTTATTTACTTTGCAGTTAATAGTATCAATTGATATATGCCCCTATTCGAAACACTTCCTAAACCCGCATTCTGATGCTAGTCGGAGTTGTATTTTTAATTTCTACGTGTTCAGTAACGTCAGATTAGAAAATGGCGCCCAACGTGGGACATCCAACCATGCGACAACGCGAAAGCTTCAGATTACAAAACAAAAACTAAAAAATATCTACAAGCTGGACTATCTCGCCAGTTACCTTCGGCTAGATGTTACTCAAAAGTGTGTAAAAGCACCTAGAGCAACGAATAGTAGGTGAAGAGTAAAAAACAGAGGATAGAAATGCAAAAAAGTCAAGAGACGAAGAGAAGATATTCACATACATTAAAACAACCTATGCACAACATTGTACAATTATTACAGATAGGAAGTGCACAGGACAGAGAAAGAACACAAGACCTAGATGTTAACGTCGGGTAATATGCCTGGAAAAATGTAGACATACCCCCTAAGGTATCAACCAAGATACCCTCAAACCAACCACCCTAAGAGGTCCGCCTAACGCCAAACCAATCGCCTCAAGAGGTCCTCCTAACGCTCAATTAACCGTCCTAAAAACTCTTATAACAATCGTAATTGTTACAGGATCTTGACGTGTACTTATTCTGTGACTTGAACCACTGGGCCAAGCAATGGCTAATAAAATCTGAACGAAACTAAGTTGATACACGTCAACTTTACCAACAAAAGAATCCAGTATTTACCGGTGGTAATTAATAATAACTAGGGAAACCTCATCAAGACATGACGGTCAAAAGCATTGAAGGACTCTCTATATACAACATTCGGTGTGTGATTACAATCCTTGGGATTTTCGTCAGTGATTATTTAAATAAACGCAACCAAACATAACCAGCTGGAAACTTTAAGCCTAGAACTCCCAGCTTACCCTCATCTCTTCCGACATATATTCCTCTCTGGCTTACCCCTCCCCGCCGGATTATTCTACATACATACATACGGAAATTCTACCTTACGAAATGATAAGAATAAAATCAAAAGTCGATCTTGTTTAAGAAATTCTTGAAAACGTCTATTAGTACATATTTCAAAAACATGAGATAAACATAGTGTTGGCAAATTCCCTACGTTTTATACAAACAATATAAAACTGCTCTGAATAAGCAATTGCCATCAGCTATTATTTTAATTCGTCTGTTGTCCATAATTTTCAACTAAGTATGCAGGTTTTGTCTACGCAACCTAACAATTTTTTAAACATTAACCGCTTATTAATGGAAGTGGACGGCTGCATCACCATTTTATAGTTATGAGCGGGAGTACTTGCGAAACTCACCACCGGAGAAAGTAAGAGGGCGTCCCAAGTGAATGTCCGAATCGTCCGTCTCAAATTAAACATTTTAGAGTTTTTCAAATTAAAAATATAAACATTAAAAAATATAAAAATTAAGTAGTGTTGACTAATCTACACCGCGAAAGCTTTAATATAAAAAAAATCGCTCAGATCGACCCGGTGGAACTCTCAAACGAACTGGAATAAAAATAAGCCTTGTGTTTTAAATATATAGATGTTGTATCACAATGCAAGATATTTACATAGAAATGACGAACGCTGGATACTAAAAATTACGTTAAAAGTGTAATGTTAAGAAAAAAAGAGAAGAGCTTGAAATCGAATACAGAAAAGTGTATTGATCAGACTCCGAAACGTCCATATTAAGTATATGCCGGCAGGAGAAAGAGGGGGTCAATTGGGAGAAATCCCAGTCTGTCAATATGTAATAAGCACCTATATGATGACAGTCAACTATGGAAATGTGCCGAAATAGCGACATTATTTATTTATGTACATTCTACGGTTTCAAAATAAAGTAGTTCCAACGCCAAAGTCCATAGAGGCTTAAAAATGGAGACAGCAGACTACGAAATAAAGAAGTTTGTTGCAACAAGAAGCATGAAGAATGGTCCCATCAATACGATAACAATCGAAGCAATCTAGCTGGTAGATTATAGTGAAATAGTGAGAAGACTTTTGAACTCTTTTGAGTTAGTGTAGTAGAGTGAATGCTGAAAGCATAGCGTTGTGGGTTGTGCATTAACACAAAAAACATGTGTGTGAATGTGACATTACAGAAAAAAATTGACAAACGGATGAAGCTTAGACATTATAGTACATGCAGTGGTTTAAGTTAGAATTAAGTAACTAATTAGTAGGTATAGGATTTGTATGCACTTAAAAATGCTGCAATATGCATGCACTTATGCACTATAAAAACGTGAAATATGCACTTAAATATGCACTTAAAAATCATGAAATATGCGTTTATTAGAAATTTTTAATAAATATATGCACTTTCATTATTAAAAAACCACCTGTTTAGCGTTATTTATATTTTATTTACAGAAATTATTTTAATTAGACATCCTATGCAATAATTTAATTAATTATATTTTCTAAACATAGAGCGTTACAGTTCACAATGACGTACATTTTTAAATTTTCAAAAGTATACATATGCCTATTATCCCTAAATATTGTTTTATATTTTAAGAAACTCCGTTCCACATCGCAAGACGTAATTGGGGCATACTTAAAGGTTGGGCCGTGCATCGCCCATTTCGGTAACACAAGAAAAAGCGTCGTTCTTTAAGTCCTTTCGGACGCAAAGCTGCATATTTTCTGTACAATTCCAGGGCATTCATCTGATTCTCTTCCACAATGTTACAACTTTTTGGTGTCCCAGTTTTTGTCTCTTAAATTTGTACCACCACAACTGCTCCTCTGTCATCTACATCATCTACAGTTAACTTGACCAGCTCGTCTCTTCTTAATCCTCCAAAAATGCCCATCACCAATATAACCTACGTACGTACATAATTCAATGGAAACTTAAATACGAAAGTCTAGCAGCTTGTTTATACCTTTTCCAGAAGATAAGTGTCGTTAGAAGCATCTTTAAAAAATGTTAAAACATCTTCGCGTGTTAAAGTCTTCGACTTTTTTGGAATATACCCTTTTGAAGTTTGTTTCAGAAAAGCTTCCAACCGGTTATACTTCGCTATGTTTATTTTTTTGTGGACCAGCAGTGTCGATTTCAACATTCGAGTATTTCGACCACAATGAATTCGGACTGAATGGTTCTGACTAAAAAATATATAATCAACATAAAATGTTAGTAAATGCAAAAATTCGACTAATAATAAGCATCACCAATTCCTGAAAATAGCCCATTAGAACTGCCTCAGTGACAGTTTTGACGGAATTTTTTTCTTTCCAATCTTCAAATTTTTGGAGTTCCTTTTCATATAGAAGCCTTGATTTCTTTGGAAGTAATTCCTCATCAGCTTTTAACGCTCGCTCAATTATTACGGTCGGAATATCTTCCTCCATTATTCGCGTTGGAGCACAGCACAGCGTTTTGTAAAAATAAAAGGAATAACCTAGTTCATTGTCATAGATACAAGCCATAGCAGCCTAATTTTTATTTCTCGTGGTTTTCAAACATTTCATTAAGATTTTCGTATAAGGTATTTAAAATGTGAAAAATAAAATGTTGTATGCACCACGGGCATAATTTGATGTTTATAAATCTCCGGCTAATTACGAAACCTCGGGCCGAAGGCCCTCGGTTTTGTAAACATCTGCCCTCGAATATAAACATCTTCATTATGCCTTTGATACATAAATATCTATTAATTCTACAAGCGAATAATGTTTTAGCTCGTCAAAAATGTCGTGGCCAGATAATGCATCGTTTATGCTTTTAATTAAGTGAAAACCAGGACTTTTGTCTATAACGGATTTAAATTTTTGTTTTATAGTCAAACCCTTTGGCCCTTTTACTTTATTCAAAGAAACACCTAACAATTTTACATGCTCAAGAGATTCATTTAATGAATTTCCCTGACTTTCTAATTTCTGAATTACTTTAGCTAAACGCACAAAATTTATCAAAACAAACAATAATTCTGCCCTCACCTTCTTAGTATTAAAAGCATCCTGTGCGCTTTGTATGTATAGTGCATCGTGTATTAAGTTTATTTACAAATGCTTTAATAATATCAAAATAAGTTGCATAATATTCTGATGCCGAAAGCCAAGTACCCCACCTTGTTATTACAGGCTCAAGTGGGACAGGCACTTCTTGAGCAGTTTCCCTAAATATTTGTATGCGATATGGAGCTTTACAAACAATTTTTTTACATCTAAAATTATAGAGTTTACGTTAGGATATATTTCCCGCACTTTTTCCGCAAGCTTATGCATTGAATGGGCAAGACAAGTTAAGTGGATCATTTTTTTGTACAGAATTTGTAAGCCTGCTCCAGCCTTGATCATGTACGGTGCCGCGTCGGTGACGAACAGGAGTACTTTATGCCGTCCGGCCACAAAATAGCCATCGAATCATTAAACAATTTTGCCACAGAACAATGATTGGTGCTCTTGAAAACGTCCATTGCTTATAGATAGAATTTGGGATTGTTCTCCGGATTTAAAACGCCAATTATAACGTTAGCCACGTATCTGAAAACAAAATTTTGATTTTTATTTTATCGAACTACATAATTAGTCGGTTACAAACAATTAGCGCAAAACAGTTATTTAAGAAAATTATATTTTAATCAAGCAAAAATATTGTTGTGATTAAATATGTAACTAACAAAATAGAAAATAAAACATCCGTAAATTGCGCTGCTGTCTTAAATTAGTTAAATTTTACTAACAAAACGAAGGAAATGAAGTTTCTACGCACCTTCCAGTAGTGTCAGTAGATGCGTCAATGGAAACCCATATGTAGTTATTCGCTACATGTTTTCTAATTGATTTTAAAGTCTCTTTGTATAAACGAGGTAAATAATTTTTCCTGAGTGTAGACTCGTCGGGTATTGGCATCTTTGAAATTTCTTCCAGAAAATTACGAAATGCTGAGTGATTAATTTTACTTAACGGGATATCTGCAGCCACTAATGCACTACATAGGTTTTTATTAAATTCCATCGATTTGCTGGACTCACCGCGCGAATTATTAAGGTACCCCGGTAACAATGTTTGTTTTTTTGATTTCAGGGCAACACACTTTTGATGTCGAACCGTGTTCAGATGTTGTGTAACTTGAAAGCGTTTCGTTGCAGTCACTTTATCGTCGCACACTGTACAATACAACACCTTATCGTCAGTTGTAAGAACACTGAATTCCTTAACATAACTTCGAAGTGTAACAGACACAGACCGTTTTTCTTTACCCATCTTTACACTCTAAAATCTCAAACTGAAATGCAGTTTGCAATTTCTGAACTGTCTTAATTGAAAGATTACAAGATTAGTAAACAAAAGTACAGGCAAATTTTTCTATGAACAGGAAGTTGTCAAAGGGTCTTTGGAATTTCCTAATACCTATTTATCATAATACCGCAGGATGTAAGTATTTAAATTTTAGTTGAAACTTTTTCTTTCTTAGAAAATATTAACAAGTACACAGATGGTTAAGGCAGTAAAATATTTTAAAGCCTAGTATTTAACAATAAGCTTAAATTATGGGTTTCCCCTAGACTCAACTAAGCCGCCCTTGGTTGGTTGTCTAAAATGCTAAAATTATTTAAAAAATATTAGAAATTTCATAATTAAAGTATGTAAAACGCTCAGAAAGTGGTAAAATATGCACACTCGTTCAAAAATGCTAAAATATGCATGCATTTATAAGAAACACCTAAATATGCATTTATATGCACTTTCAAATTGACATATGGGATTCATATGTGGGTTAAACATATAGAAATATAACTCTGCATATGTTTGCTATAAGCAGAACAAACATGCAAATGCATAGAAATCCTATACCTACTAATTAGTCTAAGACAATTAGGTATTATGTTCGAGCAAAAAAATTTTCTCGGAATTGAAGCATTCGGCGGAATAACGATCTATGTTATAAAGACTCTGCTATTTACATTGACCGTTATTCGGCTGAGAGGCTCATTTTCTATATATGACTCATCTAAAATATAATATTACAGTAAATCCAAATGTAGGTGTTTGACAAGCCTAAATTGACCTTAATGTTTCTTTTTTGGTCTTCTGAAAACTTCTTTATGAAATTCTAATTTCAGAAGATTGGCTTGAAATGATTTCTTACTTAAAAAATGGCCATTCCTTATTTACCTGTATGTAACAATGTAACTAAGGTATTAATATGACAAAATCTTGGAATAGAAACAAAAGTTTGATTAAAAACAAAAAAGGGATTTCTGTGTCATACAACACACTATATATTCTTCCATACATATGTGTAAATCAAATCATAGAAAATCCAACTTGTTTTGCTAGTCATCAACTCATGGAGTGCATACTTGATAAAAAGGAAAAACAAACAGAATTAAAATTAATATAAATAAAACAGTGGGCATTACAGAATCAAACCGCAGGGGTAAAGTTAGTTTATACAAAGGGCATTTATAACCGAGGGTGGCGTCTTTATAAAGCTTATACCTACCCATACTTCACGGTATAATTTGCAGGATGTATTGATGAACATATTTACTAACTATCTCAAGGGGATATCATTCAAAACATACCCTTTTTACCTACCCTTCCCATGAACTCAGCACCACAGGCATTACACATCATTTTGTAGATTCCACAGACTTTTTTTTGTACCATAGACGCCTAGATTCTCTTTCAGAACATAAGGTAAGGTTCAATCATATCATCGTTGTAAATCTAAAATTTGTTAAAATTTATATACGTAAATGACCACTACTGTTGGTGAATCATGCGCACGGCAGATGGTTTTAAGTGAAGCACCAAACACGCACATCAAAGAAGCCAATGCTTTCATGACACGACAGATGAAATAGCAAGTTAACTTTGTAGGTTGTTATCTATCTTGTTCAGATCGCTACGTTTTATATGACCCCATCTTTTGTGAATATATTCGCTCCATATAACCAACCCCCTGTGGCTTACAGCTGCCAACACTTAAAACTATCCGGGTAATTATTATGACACAAACTGGACTTAAGCGAGCTTTTAGGATGTTTTACAAAGAAAACCCAAAAAACAAGAAAAGTTAAATTTCTAGAAGTTTCTGGACAAGTCCTACTTTTATACAAATAAGTTTCTTAATTTTGATTAATACAATCCTTTTAGTATAATCAAGCATAATTTCATTTATATAAAAGACAAACACCCTCGCAAACGTTATCATTTATTATAAAGGCGGAAACACAGATTTACCACCAGGAAATGCATTGTTGTAGCCGGAAGTACGCTGAGGTTCTATCGGTGTCAACAGATGGTACTTGTGAATATCCCTGTCGATTAACAGCTACCACGTTCAATTTGAACACACGCTTCTGACACGCGCCGGACATTGAATGTTTCCGGTACATGTAAATTTTTAGAAAAACCCCTTTTGCTGAAATATTACTACCAAAATTACCTTTAAACGAAACAAAAGGTTAGTTTTAGTACACGCCCTTTGTTCGCATTTTTGATTTTAATTTTATCCAAGATAAGGGAAATTGGAATTTCTTTTCTTTCGTGCTTTAACGTAAGGATGTAGCTGAAAAATGAAAGCGTTTACATGGATGGTAAGCTCATTTTTTAGTGTTCAGCCAAGCACTATGTTAAATAAAAAGTAACATTTGCGTATGCTTTAGAATAACCGTTTTTATTTAGTAAATTTTACTGAAATGAGAAAATTATTCCAAAAATTAAAACCAAAAAAGATTTCAATAATATTTAATTAATAACAAAAGTATCTACTTAATAACAAAATATTTTAAAGGGTTGTTAAGGGAATGTTAACTTTTTATTAATCTGCCATTCTTCTCATAATACGGATTTTCAGACAGATCCGACTATTCAGATAGCCTTCTATAATGTTAGACTTCAATTTGAATCTAGTAAAGATTGCAATGGTACAAATTAACATAAAATATTAAATATATAGAATTTAATCTACATATTTAAGATATTGCAACTACAAAAAAGAAAGACGTATATCTCTTTTTTCGCTGCCGACTTATTTTTATTTGTTTTCCGCCTTGTTTACTGTCACAGAAAAGTCAATTTACCGAAGAATTTTCGTCTGCTAGGTTAAAAATAAAACAACAGAACTGTTCCCAATCCTAACGTCTCGACCCTGACTCTGACTTTTTAAATAATAATAGTCATGTGTGCAACAAAACAGAAAAGTTGAACTTTAACTCCCGAGAATGAATTTGGCAACCACGCGAGAGAGGAAAAGACACTTTCCTCTAACTACATTTTTATTTATATATATAATCTCATACAGGCGTGAGCCTTTTTACATGAGAAGAAAATAATCAATTTCACAAGTTTATACTTTTTATACCATCTTCGTCTGGCTTTTCCATGTTGCTCCCCGAAACAGAGAGCAAAATAGTAGGTACTTTTCCTTCCTAGGAAGACAAAGGTTTTAGTAATATAAGGGGAATAAATACAATGGGAGGCAAAATAGCATTTTGATTTTAAAATTAAATTTTAAAGTCTTAATAAAGAAAATGAAATGTTCTGTTAATGCAGTAAAAAATAGTTTTTATTTTTTATTAATTTTTTTAAATAGTGTAAGAGATATTATAAAATACTTGAATACAATCTTGAAAATTGAACCTTTTCGTAATCTTTTTGTCACACAATTTCGTACTAAATATATAAAAATATACCCGATTTCTCCAGCACGTTGTTGCTTATAATAAATAAAATGGACTGAGAAGCTAGACTGAATTTCAAAAAATGAATTGACATTACATTGATATATTTAGTGCAACAATTGGAAAATTACCAGCTCCAAGAATGGGCTCCAATTTGTAACAATTAAAAACTCTCAAAACTTTACCCTCGCGAATGAGCTCGCCAATCTGTAACATACAACACTTAAAACAAAAAACATATACTTACGCAATAAAGCTCAAACCTACAAATGAGACTACTTACTTAATCAAATTGTTTTTAAGTGCAAGTGGATGTTAATTACAAAGGCTCAATAATTTCTGATAAAAACGGAGATAAATAAACTCAACAAATTGTTTGTTATTATTGTTTAAAAAATTATGTCGGGACTCTACAATTTGGAAAGAGAAATCCGCCTTTTACAAATTACATTCACACTCAAATTAACAAGCGAGATAATCCCATACATAACAGATTCAAGGATCCTTTAAAATTCAAAGGGCCAGATTCCACCAATAGGTTCTTTGGATCGCTTGACCACATCGGCAAATCAACAACAAAAATAATTAATGTACAGTTTCTATACAAATAGAGATATGTCTAATTCTCGCTTAAAGGTTTAAGAAGTAAACACAATGAGACCGTTACAAAACTTTTGGAACGCAAAACTGAGATATGATAAAATCATTTTTTCTGAATGAACTACACGAACGTCGGCCTAATACGTTTTTTCGCAGGGGGCTACGCGGTTTTGCCGCGCTTGTCAGGGTACACGCCAACAACGAAATGG
Source organism: Agrypnus murinus (assembly GCA_929113105.1). Classification (NCBI taxonomy): domain Eukaryota; kingdom Metazoa; phylum Arthropoda; class Insecta; order Coleoptera; family Elateridae; genus Agrypnus; species Agrypnus murinus. The sequence continues at coordinate 36,482,019 of OV816028.1, read as the reverse complement.
ACTGTTGTATCAGTAACAGTTTTAGAGTATGCAATTATATTCCTTCCACAAGGTTCTAGCCAACCACATTGTAAACCTGACATCATTGTACCAATAACAAAAATTGAATCAAATTTCCTATTATATTTTTTGACAAGATACTGCATGCATACATGTGCGAGATACGAGGGCGGGATGGTAATGAAGTGGCAGGCCTCCACGTAGTTAGCCGTGCCATGCAAATAGTTTGTTTACATTTTAAAGTTTCATCCTTTAGTAGATAACGCTGAAAATTTGACAAATTGAAGCAGTCTGTCAAATGCGTTGTTATGAGCAGCTCTTCAATTCAAATCGCGTTTAAAGTTTTTATTCCAATACCTAATGTTCAGAAACGCACTCTCAATAAATGTCTTTGCATGAAAGGTATAAAGAAGGCAAAAATATTGGAAGAGATTAATAATGTTTTAGGTGACTCTGCTCCTTCATATACAGTGATAAAATTGGATGGCTGAGCTCAAGCGCGATTGTAAGAGTGTTCAAAATAAACATCGTTCGTGGAACCTAGACGTATGACTATTCCAGAAATGATCACCAAATATACGATATGGTGATAAAAGACCGACAGCTCAAATTAAGTGAAATAGCCAGTGTCGTGGGCATTTAAAAGAGCGGGTGTGCTATATCGTAACCAAAAAAATAGGAATGAAAAAGTAGTAGACGAGGTGGGTGCCGCGTTTACTCACAATAGAGCAAAAACGTATGCGAGTGCAACTATCGCAAGAATGTTTAGATCGTTTTCAAAAAAATCCGTCTGATTTTATGCGACGATTTATTACCACCGATGAAACGTGGATGCATTACTGTATCCCAGAAACAAAACTTCAATCTAAGTAATGGACAAAACCTGATAATATATTCTTCAAAAATCCAAAAAAGGATTACAAAGTGACCCTTTCTAAATTGCAAAGTATTATTAGTAGTTTGCTATAGAACATGGACAAAGATGTTAATATCTTTCGGAATATCAATAATAATGACTTAATAAAATAACTTACAGTACATTAATTATGTAAAATTAGCTAAAGCAACACCAAACACTTAATTTACTTCTTCCGACTCTGAACTTTCATTATTAAATAAATCCTTAAACTTTTTAACTTATTTACTTTATAAGTTATTAAAGTCTTTTATTAAACTTAATAGATCGAGTTAATATTTTAGTAAAACTTTTTTTGGTTTTAGAAAAAGAAAATAACGTTTATTTACGTTCTTATTAGGGTAGGAGATCATTAATTTACGAATACATTACGGTTTACGGTTTAAGACATAAACACAACGATAAAATTACAAAACTATAGTATCACAAAACTGAGATATCGATAAAATTTTTTTTTGAATTATACTACACGAACGTGTTTTCGCAGGGAGCTACGCGGCTTCGTCGCACTTGTCAGAGCGCACGTCCATAACGGAATGGACTGTTGTATCTTCAACAGTTTTAGAGACTGCGATTATATTCCAGAAGGTTTTAGCAATCACATTTTAAACCTGACATAATTGTAACCAATAACAAAAATTGAACTAAAATGCTTATTATATTTTTCTGAAAGTGCAAGATACTATGTGAAAGCTGAATTTAGCCGAATGAAACCCAATCTCCAGTGTATTTATGTTTAATGAAATATAAGATATAGTTCCGAAGGCAATATATTCTTTTTTAAACATTTAATATAGAAAAAGTTTGTTTCAAAATAAAACAAAGCAAATGGTGTCTTGAAAAGATATAAATTGTTGTATATTTTTGATACGAAAAATTTATTAGCGTGCTCCAAAGAAATAATTTTTGTTTAAGATAATTTTGTTGACTACACAATAAACATTATGGTCTGAATATGTGACCAGAACAGTAACTTGATACATGAGTGAAAGGAACTTGTTTTTACTTCAGCAAAAACCCTTATCTGAAATTATAGCTTGAAGTATTCATCTTATTTAGCTATTTTAGGGTCGTAAATGATCTACAATTTAAACTTGATTGCACTTACCAATGTGATAATCGTTTCTCTTTTATATAATAATCGAATTTAACATTAAAAAAAGGAGTGAATTAAATATTCGTAATAATGAGTCCGTTACAACAGGATATAGTATTATATTATTTTATTGAATATTTTGGTAGCAAGAATGCTTAAAGTCGTATGAAATAATAAAGAATTGCCTGTGGTAACTTTAACCAGCAACCTTCCAAACTTTTTTCTCTAACAGAGATTTTGTGATGTTTTTTATGTATATTCTATAAATTCCAGATATTTTCTTCCATTATATGTAGATAAATAAGTAGATAGAATCCAAATGTCTAAGGGGACAGACAAAGGGTGAAACGTTAATTCTGCCCTGTGGAGATTCTACAAAAGGCTAATGCGTCTAGAGCGAAAATTTCTAAGTACTTCGATACTAATTGAAGTATAAAATTCAACAGCATTTGTGATTAATTACGAATGCATAAAAGGGCACAGTTGCATTACTTTAGGCAACTAAATCACATATATATTGCTGTGATTTCAGCACTCATAATTGAATGTGTCATTTGGGTTGCCTATAAATTTAGGGATTTGGATTGAACTTACCCAAATATTATTTAAAATAAATTAATTGTTACTTAATAGGGAAAGGATACACTATACATCACTTGATAAGAATAAGAAGCAGATCTTAAAAGGATTTTTCACTTAAAATTGAAAAATTATTTTGACAAGTTACGATTTGCATATCGTTAGGTCGTTGGACTTGGTTTTTCATAATTGAAGCCATTGTAGGGTGTGGTTTGACCTGGAAATTATAAAAGGCATAGATGGAAAGGTGTATGCAAGCAATCACCACAATACTCACAGTTTTTGTTGTTAAATTTCAAGCAAATCCCATGCTGGTTTAACGATTCATCTAAATCCATGATAAATATATAATTTTCATTAATCTATGCATTTGCAGCCAAAATGTTTTGCTGAAATATTCTTAATTAGATTCTAGTGCACCTTTAGAAATAGAATTTTTAAATGGGCAGCTCTATATAAAGAAGGTTTAGCCTGTTGAAGTTTATAATTTGTATCGTTTTAGCCTTATCTGCTAAAATGATAAAATTCTGTTAATATTTAAAGTTTGGTGCCAAAATTGATGTAAATATTGTGAAATAGAATATGTGGATTCAGTTAATAATTAGAAAAGGAAGTAATAAGGTGTGAAAATGTAATTATCTGTAATTTTATAAAACCATGTATTGTCAGGAGATTCAAGATGGTTGCCATTGAATCCTGGAGTTTAATTTGCTTTTTGTTAGACATGGAATATACCAAAATGTAGAAAAAATTATCCTCTTTCTGATTATGTAATTTGTTTAAACATTTAATTTAAATTTTCAACCATATTTTGGTTATGTAATTCTTGTTAGGTTAGATGTTCAATTGTTTCTAGTTACTTACCAAATTTTGTTGGTGGAGAAATGACGTTCGTCATTTGTTTTACAAAAAAACATAAAAGCAGATCGAGAATCTGGTTACTTGCTTGTTGATTTTCATATAAAGCAGAAGCCATGTTGGATTGTTAAAATTTTGAGGCTATGTATGACAGATTTTACGTCAATAAGATGTCAAAAAAGTGAGGTTATGATAAATGTCATACAAATTGATTTTTTAAGTGTTTAATAATGAGAATAACATTGATAAATTAAAGTGATTTAAATAAAAAGTAAAGTGAAGTGTTAATTTGGTGTTTGGACTATTTATTTATTAAAAAAATTTTTTTTTAAAAGCGTATTATAACTTTACTTCTGGATGAAACGAAATTAAAACTGGATGTAATAAGAATTTTTGGAAAATAGACAATTGATGTATGTACTCACGTATTGGAGGTAAATTGTTCAATATTTAATAGTTATAATAAATTACAAAAGAAGACCCAAAGAAGAATTATATGGAAATGCGTGTTCACCTACGCTACAGATAAGCAGGTAAATTTAATTACAGAGACTATTACAGAGAACTGCCAAATAATAATAGTGTGTGCAAAAATCCAAGAATGGCGCAAAATTTTTGAATTTAAAAATTTAACTTTGTTTTTATTCCGTTTCTTTTTTTAATTATGATTTAGGATTGTGGGGTTGATCAAATAAAAATTGAACAAGACAAAGAACATTAAGACTGTCTCTTGATACTTATTTTGATAAATCGAATTGGCACCAATAATTAATTGAATTCATTTTAGAGAATAAGGATTTTTTTGTTTTCGTTTCTTTCTTTTCATGTGTTTATTAATAAAATATTTTAAGTTTTAAAAGCAGATTCATTTGTGTATTTTTCTTGTTTTGTGCCCATTAATAGAATTTCGCAGGTATTGTTGAAGTTGAACAATATTTTATTATTAATTTGTCAAAAAGCGACCCGCCTGATTTCTCATGTAATTTTCTTGAGCTTGTCTTTGGATTTTAAAATCATAGCCGGAGCAAATTTTCTTTTTATCACAAAGGTAAGTGGTGTTTGTTTCTGTACAACTTTTCAGTTTGCCTTGCTACACTAAACATAAGTGATAGTGGTCTTTAAATTTAAATAAATTGATGGTCAAGTGTTGTAAGGTGTATACTGGGACAGCACTTATCACCATAAAATTTTATTGTCGCACGAATGTAATGTTTATTTACCCAATAATATACCATAGCAATTTATGGCGCCCGAACGTGGTGCTTTCTTCTTTTTTCTTATTAGCAATAGAATACCATAGCAATATGTAAGTCAAACTTTCATTTGATCATTACGCATACATTGTGTTATCTGGTGTCTATGATTAATCGATAGTTATCACTAGATTCTAATCTATAGCTTCTAAACATATCATGGTCTTAAGTATATATAGCATTTTCAACTTTGTAATCATTGTCTTTAGATGGTCGATATGAGCTTATGCCTGCCCTACAATGATAAGAAAGATACTATAGTTAATAAAATAGTTAATCATTAATAATTTTTTTAAATCCTATAAACTTCAATCATTTATCAGGTACTTAAACTAACAGTACGCAGTATCACACTCAAACCAAATAAAAAATTGTTTCCGTGTATCGATAAACTAAAGTAACAAGAACTGATAGAATCTTCCCAATACTTTTTATTGTAGTTAGTCTTTACGAGAACAATCGAAATTATGAAAGTGGCCTCATTAACGTTGAAAACCTTCCTGTTTAGACAAACTTTCAAATATTAATACCTAGTCAAGATAAATAGTTGAGATTGCTTTAATATTTCGAGAGTTAACTGCAGCTCTTTAAAATTATAAAAGTATTTGGATAATTTAAATTTTTCTAAGAATTTGTGCAGCTTTAATATTATCCCCTTTTAGCAAAAAAAAGAGTAATTGTTTTGCTACACAAAAGAGCGTTCAGAAATAAAATAAAAATACACGCACAGAAAAAGTAGGAATGCTAAACTTTTGAATTTGAATCAACATGTTCAAATAATGTTCCACTTGCCCGAAGAAACAAGAATAGCGAGGGTGGATTCAAGCGAACGAACAGACAAGTGAATAGGGATGAAATACAGCCGGGGATGTAAGCCGACATTACATGGCTTCAATCAGACCATTCTGCGTGGAAACTATTGTTGTGAAAAGTCAGCAGGTTTTGTTTGATTAGAAAAGCACCGAGCGTTTTGTCCCTAATCATCGCTCTGAATACCATGAATGGATGGCTTATATGTATTACTGCTCTATCCTGAACTACTTCGATGATGAAAAGAAGGGTAGAGAAGTTTCGATTAGGGATGCATATGGACATATTGTATTGTTAGCTAACGAAAGCTTTTGCAGATAACGGTAAGATGAATTGGAAGAATCTATCAAACAACCAACCATCTGGCTTCATTAATGGATTTTATTCATGAACGATTTAAACGGTATTTAAACGCTTTTTCATTACTTCAATTACTTATAGATTTTATTTCAAGATTCGAACATTCGGAATTGAGGAACTGTTTGTCTTTTAATGTCCAATCTTAGGCAACGGTTAAATACAATGTATGAAGAAAATATATTTAACAATTAACTATTGTGAAACTGTTTTTGTAAATTCAGCAGACTAGTAATAACACACCAACAAACACAGTTGAGTATAATTTAATTTATTTAAAAGCTTTCTTTTTACAATATCCACTTTACAGAAACATACAAAAGCAAGCACATCGAACATCAAAAGGACTCAACCATAGATTAAACAAACTCGATGAGAGCAAGGCTTTTTTACTTTTATCAGTCATAAAATAGAAAAATTTCTTTATTTTTTCTGAAGTTTTAATTTTTAACTTATAACCAATTCCCATTGGAAATCTGAAACTCTTTGGTTGACACATTTATATTATTAAAAATGTATAAATCAGTTCGTTCGTTTAAGTGCATACAAACCCGGTCTCTTACTTGTGTACCTGGATGTATTAATTTAATAAATCCTTTATATCAGGCTGCATTTTATAAAAAAATCTTTGTATTTTAATAATGAAATATTTTAATAATTCTCATATTCCCTTTTTCAAATCACAGTAACTATTATCATATTGATTTAATTTGTTTTTCTTTGGTAAAACTTAAAATCTATTTACAACGCCCCCTAAATCCTTACAAGGTACTACATTCGTATTATCGTACGACAGGTATAATCAGGTACGATGGCTGTTTTTCTATATTAGATTTCATTTTATAACATGCACCGATTAGGCTGATTTTTGCCTGATAACGTATGTCCACTTGACGTTTTCATGACTTTAACAACGTCACTTCATAACCAATTGTTGCAGCTTAGCGCAAGCGTCCATTTCTCGAATAGTAAGAAAATAGATGCTTCTTGCGAGTTTTACCTATTTAACACGATTTAGTGGAAATTCGTTTTATAGATGATCTTGTTTTAAGTTGGTCTATCTTAATTATCTTAAATTTCTTAATGAAAATGAATTCTTTCGTCTTCCTTAGTTCTTTAGTAAATGACGTATTAACAAACAAAAGAAAAACAGGAACCTTTGTAATCTGCTGAATGTGTCGGATGTTTTTTTATACTCAGTTAACATCAGTTCATCTTTGTTGTTTGTTACAATCTAATGTAAACTCGTTTATTGAAGATTTTTGATATGAGGGTTTTATTTTACTTTTAGCCCGGTGTTTTTAAAGCCATCCACTTGCGTAGATTATGTAGCTGCATCGTTCAAAAGTCGAATGGAAGTAGTGTTTTATTTAAGAAATGGATATACTTAAAAACTAGGTAAACTCTCTGTGGCTTGTGTAACGAACTAGTTTAAAAAGTTTGTTTGAACAATTAGAAAAGTAAGTGATAGTCTTTAAGTTTTTTGTACCTATTGAACTTGTAGCGGACTGAAGAAAATTGTTTTAAAACAATTAAGAATTTAACATATGTAACATAAATTTAATGGTCGAATATTTCCTCCAAAGGCCTTCGAAATATTTTTTTATATTTATTATTTTATAAAATCTAGTTACTTAAGAAATTGCCATTGACTAATCATTCTATATCCCATATAGAATGTATCCTATATAGAATATAATTGTGTGCTTTTTACTAAGGAATCGTAGTTGTTTTCGAAGTTTGCTTTGTTTAACACGAATTACGTTTGAGAGATTGCGTTCCTATACTGGGGCAATGTAACGACGCCCAAAGAACTTATTTAAATTTAAAATCAAACAAGTTTCCGTTCATAGGCAACCATAATTCTATTTGATTCAGTCAACCTTACAATTTTCCCATGACCGAAAAGAGTTTTATTGTGAAATTGTCTTACCTGAACTTCGACTAGCTCAGGCGTGGCAAGCAAATTTGAGTTTATCGTTAAGTATTAAAAATGCCCACTTGTACGGCTTTGTTATATAGTCTGTTTTATTATATAGCATAAATTGTGTACATTATGTATGATGCAAACACTTGAAAACGATTTTTAGTATGAACGGATTTTAGGCTTAGGTACGTTTCTATGAAAATGTTTATTTGTGATAATATTGGATTTAATTTGGAGTTGTACCTGAACATGAAAGTTCTTATCCACCACTGATTCTTATTTTTTTAATTTGCATTTCCTATAATAAATCAATGAATGCTGATATACAGTTTATTGTTTATTTTATTTCTGAAAACTGATTTCCTGTGATGGACATAATGATTGGAGAATCCTCTTAATCTAAAGATTTCTGCATTGTAATCTAACTAAATATGCTGAAGTTCTCTGCATGATTTTTATGCAGTATAAAATATGCAGAATTCTGTAGAATAGGACAGGTCAGTGGCGTGAAGAGTGTATCGAATATTCTATGCACAACATTTTTCTCCCAAATAACCTAAAAATAGCCGTAGAAATAATTAGAATTGAGACTAGAATCTTCTGCAGAAAACACTCTGTAGGAAACACCCTGCAGAAAATTATATGCAGAAACATAATGCGTATGTTTATTCGGGATTTTGTGCTCAATATAACTTTTCTTGTAGGAGCCTATGGGTTTACACAAAACGAGTTACATGCAATATCTTTCTTAAATAAATTCTGTAAATACAAATTAACACTTCTACAAAACTTCTTGGATAATATTACAACTTGTATTATATTTATTTTTTAAAATACCTGTACAATAAAAACACAGAAACATATAATACAACACAAATACAGTACGAGGCCGTTTGTAGCTCCCATAATTTCGGATTGTTTCTTAATGCCATTACAAAAGGTCTTACGCCTACCATCCATCTTGTGAACTTATAACGAAGTTGATTACATTTTACACTTGTTAAATTTCTTTGTAGTCTTTATTTGGACTTTTCTACATTTTGTTTACCTATTCTGTTGTAATTTCTAGTAGAAGAGAATTCTAGACTATTAAGTATATGTCTGTCGTCGAAACCATCCATAAAAACATTATGCTTGTATTCTGAATGGATATTATTTTCAACTTCATTAGCGGCATCGATTATTTCCCTCCAAGCGTAATCAATATCTTTCTTCTCAGTTAATCTGCTGCAAATAACAAATCTAACAACATATTTTCCTCGAAAATAACAAGGTATAACATAAATCCTTTTACGTTCTGTTAGTATTTTCAATAACCTTTCCGTATTCTCATCACTTCCCTTAAGTCTGAAACACACAAGACCCATGGTTGCCGTACAAACTTCAAACTTCGAATCGTTTCTTACTAATTCCTCGAAATAATTGGCAAGACCAATTTGTGTACGAATGTGGTTTTGTACTCCTTCAATTCCGTAAATTCTAAGCACAAACCAAAGCTTTAAAGCTCTAAACCGACGTCCTAGGGAAATCTGCCAGTGGCGATAATCAGGTGCCATTCCTTCGTGTTGGTGTTTAAGATAAATTCTGTCCACATTAAAGGCTTCAACGAGATATCGAGCATCCTTAACCCACATTGCCGAGCAATCGGAATTAACCAACATCCATTTGTGCGGATTGAAATCAAACGAATCTGCAAACTCGACTCCTTTCATTAAATGGCGGTATTCCGGGCAACTAAACGCGGAACCAGCATATGCTGCATCTGCATGCAGCCATATATTCTCCTTGTTGCAAATAGGTCCTAATTCTTCGAGATTATCAAAAGCGCAAGTTCCTGTCGTACCCAAAGTTGCTACCAAGTAGCAGGGAATTAATCCAGCTTCCCGATCTTTTCTTATTGCTTCCAGCAAAGTTTCTCCGGAGAGATTGCAATTTTCATTGGCTGGAAGAAGTCGCATTTTCATTGAACCTAAAAGTCCTGCCTTTTCAACTGAGGAGTTTGCTTGATCGGATGTGTAAGCTACTAATTTTCCTTTAATATATTCCTCTGCTAAATTAGGATTTCGTGATGTTATGTGGCGCACCATTTTTTCCTTGGCTGTCAGTAACGTAATTAAAGTTGATTCACTTGCTGAACCCTAGAACAAATAATAGATTAGTTAAATTTAGGTATAATTAATGGCTAGTTTAAATATAATTTAAAAATCCAATAGAATTTCTTTCATTAACTAACAATGGTGATCAACTGAAAATTCTACCTATATTAAGACAAATACCTACTTAAGTGGTTTATGAACGAATAACAATAAAATTTGAATTGTACCAAGATTACTTTTAAGTATATGAATGACAATATTATAATAAAGGTGTATATAGATGTTACCATATTTTAGATATCTTGCAGATAATATTCCAATGTAGCATCTTTAACTTTGATACTTAATTTTTATTATGTTTAATTATTAATTTATATTAAATTATATTTTGAATGCAATTTCATATAGAAAAATGTATCGACCCGGCTGGAAATCGAACCCAAGACTCTCCGCTATAGAGGCGGTATCTCAACCAACTGAGCTACTGGGAGACGACTATCAACAAAGCGACAAATTTTATTTTTCTATATGAATTTGCATTTAAAATATAATTAATGTAAATCATTAATTAAACGTAATAAGAATCAACCTTTATCTAAAATTTATATAATTAATTTCCTTTCGGAATGATTCATATTAATCTAGATGCTTTGAATATTGATGTTGTTGTCAACGAATTGATCTTCATTAATAAAATCCAAAAAAATATATCTAGTTACTTTGTATGTTTGCTAGAATATCTAATTGATATGAAAAATTTGCCGCTTTGCTGATAGTCATCTCCCGGTAGCTCAGTTCGTAGAGATACCGCATAGCTAGCGGAGTATCCTGGGTTCGATTCCCAGTCGATACATTTTTCTATATCAATTTGCATTCAAAATATAATCTAATCTAAATACGTATATTTCATATCTGCAGTCTAAAAAAAAAAGTACTTTAAATATTTTAATATTAAATTATATTAAAACTAAGAATCTCTAAAAAGAAACATTTCTGTAAACTGCACTTAAAAATATTCAAATATTCGTTATTGTTATTCTTTGTGTTGAATTTACAAGTGTTTCGTTTATAGTCAATTCAGTCAGAATGACTTTCTGCAGCATCCAAATAAGTGGGTCAGCCCAATAATCATTTACTATTTAATGTAAAAGTAAAATGTACCCTGCATTAAAATGCAGTTTTCTGGTTATGCAGTAATAATTAACTCTTTCACTTAGAACGATGCGCCAGAATAATTTAGGGATTATTTCTCCTATACCTTAGACTTATATTAATTGTTGACATGACATAGATTTTCATTAAGAATGTTAATCCAAAAATCTAATATTAATTTTATCAATTATTCCAAAAAAAGTTATCTCTTTAATTATAAACACGCCTGGGTGTGACCTTTCCGATCTTGTAGTTGCGTACACAATACACAAGATAAGATGACCACGTAAATGACAGAACCCGATCGACCAAGCCTGGTCTCGGTAGATGGGGTCAGCGGCAAGAAAATCGTTCACGCTCTTCACTCTACGGTAAATGTAAATTTAGTCCTTTCTAAGTCACGTTTCAAAACCTGCAAAGTGTTATTAATTAACAACAACAATTAACTTGATCTATTCTGCGGCTGAATTGTTAATCACGTGGTCTTAATTATTAATTGCCAAGATGCAGATTTGAGATTAGGTTACGTTAGTTATTAGTTGAAATTAATTATATTTTTGTATGTTTTTAGGAAGTGGCTTGGCAACGAACTGGATTGTCTGTCAAGTTTGATATTTAAAGGGTAGGATGCAAATACGAGGGAAAGTTTCACAGTATTACGTATTAATTTATGATGATGATTTCACTTTCGCTACTTTATAAGATCAATATGCCCATCTGTCTAGCGAACGCACAACTCTGGAACGTCTTAATATCACAGCCTCAACTTTAAATGCAGTTTTCGGAAATTTTGGATTTTCTAGCATCATTAAGTTTGTTTCAATGACCATGTACCTTAGACTCTTTTGGGTCAAAGTCTGTGCTGTCATAAGTGAGGGTGGGTGGGACAGTCGGGGGTGTTTGTTAAATAACGCGTCCAGGAGTTCGTCTGACAATTTTTACTTGGTTTTGTTTACCTAAAGGATTGTAGTAATATAAAAAAAAGTTGGAAATAAGAAGGAAGCCCTTCGATAAATTAACCTTTTGGTTAGTATTTATCTTTTAAAGAAAATAAAAGGTGTACACCTTAATATATCTATAGAGTTCACATTTAAAATTGGCTTATAAACATGATTTTAGATAAATCTTCGCTTGTTTTAAATTTGTAGCAATACTGTAATAATTCTAGAGATTAATGTTTTATTCTTTTCTAGACTTCATGACTCACTATATTTATTTCAAGACGAAAAGTGCAATTTGAAAACTATTGATTAATTAAGGAATACGTATCAAAGAGAGGATCCAACTCTATATCTAATCTAACCTAAAAATTCATACAAAAAGATTGTAAAACGATTAACAATCGTGATAGGAAAATGGTGCATCCAGACCTCATCATTGTATTTGGTGCTACATGAAACCTACTAGAACCACAAAAACTGCACATCCTTTTGTGTAGAGGTGTGATAAAGGCATTTCTAGCACTATTCTTTTTATCAGTTTTGTGGAATATAAAAACACTTCCTCCGATGTGTTATATTTGAGACGAGACCCTATCAGTCATATTATTCAAATAATTGAAGCATTTTGAAATTGCACAACGGAGTTTTGTTCCAAATTCTAAAACTTGTACCTAGAGAGAATAAGTAACAAATATGATTTTTCCTATTGGCTTACCTTCAAGTACTGGAGTGTCTTCGGGCTGTGGAGTACGAAAATTGTATGCCCTAATCTTAATCATTACTTCTTCATTACAACGTATAGTATAATAAAATAGATAAAAATTAAGCGAATAAAGAAAAAGATGGGAAGCTAAAATTGGCAAAATTGTTCACAAATACATTACGTTAAGGAAACTGGCGAATTCAGAGTTGAAAAAGGTCTGCTCAAACCGCCATATTTTTCAAAATGGTAGCTAAAAAGAAAATTCCTAAATAACTCGATTTTTGCTGTTTTTTGTAAAAAAATGCAAGAGGACTTTCTTTATTGCTTATAACACTCATCATAAACTGGATTTTGTTTTACATAGCTACAAATATAGTTTCAGAGATATAACACCAAGAATGCAGGCTATGTCTTCCATCAAAAATACATAGAAAAGAGATGTGTTAAATGTTAAAACTTTCTTAGAATTCTCCAGACCTCTTAGATTTAGAGACGCGATACTCAACCTTTTTATTTTTTATGTGCGCGCGCCATATGTTCTTTTTACACACATAATAAGACGCAAAAGTTGTGTGAGAAACAGGGTGAATAACAGTTGCCATTGATATTCTATGGCTATAGTTAAATGGTTCTACAAGGAATCTGACATATTGAATCTGGCACATTAACGTTATGCAAGTATATAAGACACTGTCATCATGGCTTTTGATATCTAAAATATAATTTTTGTATGCGCCTTGAAGGCAAAAGTAAGGATTTCAAGTGAAAGTTGCACAAAACTGGATTTAATGAACTAAACTTTATAAAGATTTTGAAGAAGGCTGAATCTGAATGAGAAAGCAACCTTAACTTGACATGTAGTAAATATGATCCTTTTGCTCTGTTTTTGTACTCCAACAAGATTCTTGTCTATCCTAGCATTTAACAATAGGCTTTATTTGTTGTCATTAGAGATTTGAAGTTCACATTTTCAACAAGGGAAACAGAAAGGACAAACAGAATTGACACATTTGCGTTTGTGTCAATGGCAACGTGCAGAAATGTCTTTTCCTGGCTTACTCAAAACAAACCAACAATGGTAATTTTAATTGTTTTGCCAATGCGACGTGAATTGATCTTCAAGTTGCTTTCAGATAAATATCAAATTGATATTTATTTAATATTCTTACTGAGGCTGTCGTAGAAAGAGTCTTGTGTATATTTTTCTTTTCGAGAGGTAGTCCCGAAACTTTTTCTCACTATCAACAATCTATCACTTTGCGCTCTCAATTCACAAACAGCTATTAAATAGCTTTTATAAATAGATACTTAAGTGTAGCTGTTAAAAGGTGTATACAGGGTCTTCATTAAGTTTGGAACCGGCTTAATATCTTCAAACTATTAACTGGATTAAATTGAAATTTGGGGTGTGCATTTTATAAATTAATATCTATTGTACCTAATTTTTTCACCTGCTTTGCATCGTTACTTTACGAGATACACAGCCAACTTGATTTTTTTAAATAGCAATGGGGGCAAATTTGACATCATTTGAAAGCTTATTTTTTTCTGAGTACCATTATGTAATACACGTGTTGTATCATTTTGACAAAAATCGCCAAAAAAATTAAAATCAACGAAACATGTTTTTTATACACAAAATCAAAAGTGTTGAATAAATTAAAAATTAAAATATCTAGTGATCTTACAAAATTCATAGAAATGTCAAAAGTTACACATTGACAGTAAAGAAATTGTCAAATATGCTTAAATTTAATAAATTATTAAATTAAGTAATAAATTTAATTTTGTGGATAAAACATGTTTCGTTGATTTTAATTTTTTTGGCGATTTTTGTCAAAATGATACAACACGTGTATTACATAATGGTACTCAGAAAAAAATAAGCTTTCAAATGATGTCAAATTTGACCCCCATTGCTATTTAAAAAAAATCAAGTTGGCTGTGTATCTCGTAAAGTAACGATGCAAAGCAGGTGAAATAAGTAGGTACAATAGATATTAATTTATAAAATGCACACCCCAAATTTCAATTTAATCCAGTTAATAGTTTTGAAGATATTAAGCCGGCTCCAAACTTAATGAAGACCCTTTATATGAACAATACTTAACTGACTAAAACAATCATACTTTTATCAAACTTTTCTGCAACTCGTGTAGGTACCTGTATGTACTAATTTTCTAGAAGTGGAATGGAAGTTTAAGATCTTCCATTGAAACCTTGTAGCTTCTCATATTTAATATTATGAATGTACAATCAAACAACCCTTTTTGTAAAAGAAGCAGAATATCAACTATATTTCGATAAGTAATAAAGTTTTCAGGATTGATATTTATTTTCACTTAAGAGGTTCTTTACTTTATTACGCAGATACGTACAGAGCTTATAGAAGATTTGCAATAAATACTTAATTACTAGTAACAGGTTCAACTCTTTTTCATAATAATAGCGTTTCCCTCAGATTTTATGGTGTAGATTGGGCAAAGTCATCTCAGATTTGCATGAATTCTATCCTCTAAACCTTTCGAATTCATATTGGGGTCGGTAATGAAGAAAAAGAATAATAAATTATTAATACTGCATCATATCTGTTTTGAAATTCTGTAACGAGATCTTCATTTAAGATTTTAAGTGCAAAATTATGTAATAAATAGAGGTAGGTAATAAAAATAGCAATTTTGAAATAAATTTCTGTTTTATAATTTACTCTATCCAAATATGCTTCTAGGCTGCGAGCCATCATCACACATATCGCCGGTTTCACTATGATAATGATAAGCTATTATCATGTTCCTAAAGTTATCGGAGCGCTTACAGCAGGGTAACAGCAAAGCATATGGGAAATTAAAGGCTAATGAAATGTTCTACTTTCAAATTTAAGACTCAGCTGATTTTTTCTAAAACCACGGGTTTCACGAGCTCTAGAAAAAGTTATCGGAACCCGCATTAAAAATCGAATGTAGAATTCGCAATTAAAAAGCAGCCTATGGAGAATTAAAGGCTAATTAAAGGCTCATTAAATGCCCTGTTTTCAAACTTAGGGCTTAACTGTTTTTAAAACCATGGGTTTAGAAAAAGTTAGCAGGACCCGTGACAGAAATACAATGTAGCTTAATAAAAGGCTATAATTAAAGGCTTCAGGATAGCATCCTTAATAACGGTCTGTAGTTGATTTTGATTTTTACGATGTATAATGGTCGAAACATCAAACTATACTTTGTGTTATTAGTTTTCAAGAATCAAGAATAGCTATCAAGAATAGTTACTTAAATAGTTCCTTGTGCATAATGAGTTATAAAAATACAGTTCTGTAAATATGTAGTTCTTTCTTATTATAATAAGTACAGGAAATAAAATTTTAACCTTTAAGTTAATAAAGTAACATAACATTAAAGATAATATGGAGTTTTTAAAAATGAAGTCACATCATTGCCAAACCTAGCAGAACCTTGGGTGCAATTCTCAGGAAGTAATGTTGCTGCAGTTTCGGAAATTCTTAGTTTCCTAATATGTCAGCTAAAAATCAGCTCAGACTTAAATTAGACAGTAGGGTATTTAATTAATCTTTAATTGGCCTCTAATTCTCCATAGATTATTTGTGATAATTGTGCATTCCACATTTGATATTTGGCACGAGACCCGCTAATCTTTTTCTAAAGCTAGCGAATCCCGTGGTTTAAAAAACCAGCTAAGCCTTAAATTTGAAAATAGGGCATTTAATCAGCCTTTAATTAGCCTTTAATTCTGCATAGGTTGCTTTTTTTTAATTGCGCATTCTACATTCGATTTTTGATGCGGGTTCCTCTAACTTTTCTAGATATAGCGAAATCCGCGGTTTTAGAAAAAAAAATCAGCTGAACCTTAAATTTGAAAATAGGGCATTTAATTGGCCTTTAATTTCCCATATGCTTTCCTGTTATCCTGCAAAATTCGTAAACATATTGTTATGAATTTGAAAGGGGTATGCTGATGTTTAATAAAGAATACCCCACATTTTGGGGTCAAAATGATATGCTGGGTTACTGTTGGGGTATTTAAAAAGGAACGCCCCACGTTTGGGAGACAAAATGATATGATTTTAGAAAGAAGAGAAAATTACTTAAAATTACGGAAACAACTAGAAAATTGAATATCAATTAAAGAATGAAAGAAAAAAGAATTATAAGGCAGTATAATTAATTCCCTTTGCCTTGTTAATTGATATTTATATCATTAAAAGAACTCCTTTCAAAAAAATAAATAAATACCTTACATAAAGTATTAAATTGAAATTTAGGCGCCTTAAAATATTTACCCACTTGAATTAGTAGTAAACTGTAAAGTTTTCATTTTCCCACATGATACAGAATGAAGAAAGTTCACAATCCACAACATTCCAGATTACTTCAGACAAAATAAAAATCTTGGATTAATTAAAGTCGATTTATAAACGCCAGCTGTATTTCAGTCATAAGGTAAATCCATACAATTTTATTTATAATTAAATTTCCATTTTCATTCCCATTCCATTGATCCTTGTTAAACTTCATAAAAAATTCTGTTTTCACAAAAAGAAAATTTTAAATACTAATTACCTTCATAGCACTGCTTGTTTAATTAAATTTTAATGGTTGATTATCATTATCACCTCTTAATTTCAAAATACTTTATAATTGTAAACATTATCACGTAACATTAAATCATAACTTTCTCTAAGTGTACATTATTGACATAAGGTAGCCTTTGAGGTTTGTTATCACAACATAACCTCAAATTTTTCTAAATTTTGCTCTGCATGAGAACGTGTGTTCTGTGCAATTGAAATGCTTCGAGGGCGTCACCAGATTTCCTGCTATATTTATATAATTTGAAAAACTATCGAATAATTTGGTAATTTACCTGGTTCCAACTATAATTCTTTAGTGTTTTTTCTAGTGACAACTAAATCATTGTTGGAAAAGAAACGAATTAGATTTTTTACTAAGATTACATATCCATATTTTTAATAAATATTAAACTAATTGGTTATATTAATATTATAAAAAGGTATAGGAAAATTTCCTCTATTTAATGATATTAAACACTTATACTAAAATGCAAACATAAGTTTAGGATTTAATGATAACCAACTTGATTTTCCCCTAGATAGAAGCATTATTAAAATTTGAAATAAATGTTTATAAACACTTTGTTGCTTCCTTTTCTTATTATAAACTTAATCCTTAAATCCTATAGAACAATTATTACACAAATTTTTGTGCCGAAAACCTAAATAAAGGCTATTTTTCATACTTTCAGAAAATCATGACAAATCGTAGCCATATTATTTTTTTTAAATGCCCATATCTGCTACCACAAAAGATCTACATATTGACATTTATGTCTCAAATGTACTCAAAAACTTATTTGACAACGTTACAATAAAATAGTTAAGTTCAAAAACTTCTCAACAATGGAAACTACAAATTCATTATCAAAATACTCCAAATCGTTGGGTCTGAAAAAAATGTCCAACAATAAAAACAGCAGGTTAAGTGATAAATACCTGTGTGCATCTTCACACAATACCTTAATTTGTTTCAGGTGAAAACAAGCTTTGTAGTGGTTTTA
The DNA here is from genome assembly GCA_929113105.1 of Agrypnus murinus. Lineage (NCBI taxonomy): Eukaryota > Metazoa > Arthropoda > Insecta > Coleoptera > Elateridae > Agrypnus > Agrypnus murinus. Next base: position 36,463,742 of record OV816028.1, on the reverse strand, counting down.
ATGTGAATTTATAAGCAAATTTCAAACAACGATAGAAAATCGTCAACCAAATTAGAAAAATTATTAAATTTAAAGGAAAAATCATTTTAAAATTTATCCCTTTTCCGCTTAGTGTGTTATAGTGTTTCTTAATTATATTTACTTAAGTTTCTATATAAAAATAATATTTCTCTGAAATCCCCTTTCAAATTAGGCTACCCAAAAATCATAGATAAAATTATAGTTGCTTAAAATTCCTATTGGCATGTTAAAAACATGACAATATGTATATATTAAAACCAAACCGATCAGTATTTTTTCGAGCCTTGTAGATTTTGTATACTTTTTAACGACATAGTAAAAATGACCGTTTTACATATATCTGTTAATAATTCAACCACTTATAAATGAAAACTAACCAAATTTGACTTGAAATTGGTCAGTATAATATGGTTTCAGTGGGTATACAAATTCCACGATTATAAATGTGTTTACATTAATTTAATTAATACTAATTTATCTACACTAAATAGAGTGTACGTTAATTTCTAGTTTGTCAATTTGTCAATTGTGTCAATTTTCATTCTGTTTTATGTTAAAGATTAAATGAAGTATATATAACTGCACCCCTATAAGAATTTACGGTTATTTCTTGCGTTTGTAAAATAGAGGATTTGTTGTATGTGTCGCAGTCAGATAGTCAAATCCGGCAAATAATTACATGCCTAGTCATTTACTAAGTGACGGGGCAGATAGTAAGACGAAAATAAATCTATACGATTTTGCTATATGCCTAGGCATTTACTAAATGCCGTTGTTTAGAACAGGCAGTTGGTAAATGGATTAATGTGCATGTGTAATGGGTTAATGTGTGAATAAGCTAATAACATGCACATTCGCATTGCACACTAGTCGTATAGCAAAATCATATAGATCTATTTTCGTTTTATTATCTGCCCCATCACTTAGTAAATGACTAGGCATATAATTCTTTGCCGGATTTGACTATCTGTCTGCGACATATACATTAAAATTAAGTAAATTGTATTTACGTATGTGTTTAATTTCACATAAAAGTCACTTAGACATTGTATTTGATTGAAATATTTAAAAATTAAATATTACGAGCCCCTTCCCAGTGAAGTTCGCACACTTCTATTTCTGTCATTTAAATGATGCTCCGCATTTTTTTTTTGATATACATAGTAGCTGTTTTTTATTGTTACGGTGAAGTACTGTCTTTGCACTTATTCCATGTTAAGTTTCATGAAATTCTATAGAATGGTTTCCTTACGCCGCCGACCCTTCAATTCCGAACAGTCTGCGGACGCAAAGAAGCGGTAAGAAGGATCCCTGCCTTAGTAAAATTTAAAAAAAAGGTGACATGGTGCAGAAGCATTACTTTATTTTAACAATAAAGAACAGTTACTTTGAAGACCAAAGGAAAATTTGGGAAAAAGATTTTGGAGTGTACTTTGTTTTAAAATATAAAAGATAAATACACAATAAAATCTAACAATATAACAGAAGCTTCGTACCCTTCCCAATTATTTATTAATTAAATATAAATATAAATTTAAAAAGCTATTTATAACTGAAAAAAATGTTTGCACATTTATACACGAAAAAATCTTAAATAAAAACGTTTATCGCTTACTAAAATATTATATTTGTTTTAATTTTGTTTGTTCATAGTTTTTTTTGCAATCTTTGTAATCCATTTTGCTGATCGTGGGCACTACACCGACCCTTAACAGCCATCTATGGTTACAATTCTTATCGGGATCTCAACTTAGAGTTTCGAAGCTAAAACTGATGGTGATGATCGATTTTAATATAGCTTTCACAAATATGATCCCTGTGATGTTTTCTAGAATATCACCTTAAGTTAAGTTAGGTTAGGTTAGTGTCCAAGGTCTGCAAAGTGTCTACTGCTTGCGGTCGGATAAGTGTCTACTGCTTGCAGTGGGTGAAATGTCCTATAGCCGAATTATTAAAAGATATTTTTATTGAATTTTCATTTTTATTCTTTTGTTGAAAAGCACATAAAATCGCCGGTAGCGACTTCTAAATATTTAACTGTGGCTACACGATTTTAAGATATTTGTTCATCATATAGTACCTATATGTTCATCTGTGTAAATAATGTAAAATTTACTTAACCTTTCATTTTCATTCATTCAAATTTTCAATTCCATTTTGTCGTTTTTTTTTGTCCCTTTACCCCTTATTGGTTTCATAATGCTCTAGAATAGCAAATATGATGCTACACAGTAAAAAATTTAGTGTAAAATTTTAACACTAGACCACTCTAAAAGTCCAATACATTTAGAGTAAATATTGCCTCTTTAGAGTGGATTGTTATAAAACTTTGGTATAAATTTTTTTTCTATTTAGATTGGAATTTTAGAAAGTCTTAGAGTAAAATTAGTGTAGTTTTTTATTCTGTGTGATTTATTTATTTATGTATTTTAATTATTTGACTGCTTTAGTGTGATAAAGTTCCACAAATGATTAAAGAAATCATTGTTTTGGAGTGTGACAAATTTACACTAACATTATATTGAAATTAGGTCTCTGATCTACACGAAGATACAGATTAGATATTTTATTCTAAATGTATTGACATTTAGAGTGGTCTAGTGCACTCTAGTGTAAATTTCTTTTTTCTGTGTATGTATGTAGCATCAGTATGTACGTAGTCCTAAAATTTATAGATTAGGTTTCAGGTCCTTGCCGCGGATTGATCTAATTATTACAAGATTAACTGTCTATTTTACATAAGAATCTAATAAAAAGTTTAATTCGTTAAGGCTGTAGTGATTTTTCGTGCGGTATTTCATTTTTGTACTACTTTATTCTCAAATAAAGAAAAGGCAGCTACTCTTTAATTAGTGCAATTCTTAGGGATCTTACATTTTCTTTTTGTTTCAATTCTGTGGTATATTCTTGTTGTGCTTATGTTTTTTCGTATATAAATCTTTTTTTATTAGATTATTATTCATCAAAGATTATAAGAGAGTATTTTTATTGTATGTTTACTTTTAATTCTATGAATCTTCATTTTAAACAAATGAATAGGCAACACATTTTACTTTTGTTGATAAAAAAAAAATCATTTCCTATTCAATATGATTACTTATTTAGCAAAACTTATTTGATAGATTTATTTGCAACATATTAAACAAATTTAAATTAAATGAATCTTTGCATCAAACATTTTTTTTCTGACTTTATGTCTGTAGTTTACCCGATAATAAATCATGTCTTATTGCATGGAAAATAACAATGTAACTAGGTTTAGTGTTGAAATTGGTAAATGAAACATGAACGAACTATGTTTGAAGTTTCTTGTAGTACTTAACTTAGTATTAAATTTTTATTACTTGCTTTAGTGCTTTGTCTGAACGGTCGTAAAACTGAGATTAGAATGCGGAAGCGAAGAGTGTGCATATTTAATGTTACTAAAGAGGTTTCGTTGCAGCACTAGCATTAAAATCGTTTTATTTTACCACCACAAAACTAATTCTGAGATTTGAAGCAAGCAGGGGACTGTTTCATGAAGCTTCCATTTATAATTTAATATTATAGATAATCATGGTTTAATTTAAAATGGTTTATTCTTACTTGAATAACCCCACCTCCTGGTCCATCTGAGCAATTAAGAAATTCTTTGGGTAATCCTAGTAGTTTTCCCAACCAATTCATCATGGCAACCTCCAGTTCGGTACATGCTGGACTTGACACCTGAATAATAAAAAAAAACATTAGAAAGTAATATTTTGTATTGCATCATTAAAGTGAAAACCAAGTGGAGAATTTTTTATATGCATACCCAACTAAAACCAACGCATCCAATTCCTGCACTCAGCATTTCTCCGACAATAGCTGGATAGGAATTTGCTGTAGGGCAATATGCATGAAAATTTGGGGAATGCCAATGTGTGATTCCTGGCATTATGACTCGCTCTAAATCTGGTATTATGTTTTTCCAATCTTCTCCCGATTGTGGTGCTTCATTGGGTATCAATGAATGGAGATATCCTGGATTTACGGAAGGTAATACTTTCCTATAAAAATGTACTATTAATAACTAGTTAAAAGTACATATAAAATTAATGTATTTTAATAGATTGTAGGTGTAAATCTGAATTTATATTTATTATTTTATTTATTAGTTATTATAGCCACTTATTAATCTTAATTAAAACTTTCTTTATTAGTCTTCCATAAATATGTTATGGAGGTTATGCTACAGTACTTCACTCAGTGTGTTGTTCAAGGTATTAGCTTGTCAGAAACTACTTTGGGTTTGTTGTGGTAACTGTTGTGCTGCCAGAAAAAGGATAACTTATGATAATATACAATAGAAAAGTTTAGTGTTGTTTTTACTTGGGTATCCAATACTTTGATAGGAACTGTTTTGTTAGATGTCATTAACGGAATTGCTAGAGCAGCAATCACTTTCTTTTTAATTGCATACTGCGTCTCCTATTGAGACAATATAAAGAGTACTAATAGCATAAATCAAAATAAAAATTCCTACTATACCATAATCTATAAAAATGTTTAAGAAAACCTCTGGAAACTAATGAGCAAATTTAAAAAAATAAGATGTCTCGCTTCAATTAATAATAAGAACAAGATATAAGAAATTCTACTTTGCGGTAGTGATAAAACTGAGTTTAAGTGTAATTAGCTCGCCATTTAGGGATGTCTTTCACATTCCACAGAAATGTAGTTACATATAAGGCAACGAACATAAGAAATCCACTTTGCATTATAGAATTAAATTAAATAAAACCATACTTTTTTAAAATAACTTACATGCAAAAAGTGAAATTAAGTTTACCTTCTAGAGGGTAAAAATTAAGAGCTTAGAAAGCTTCCTACGTGTTCATTATCTCTAGGAAATAGTATGGCTATTACAAAAATATATACAGTAGAAACTGCCTAAAGTGACCACCTTTGGGACTGACCCAAAATGGTCAATTTAAGCAGGTGGTCACTTTGTAAAAGTGTGAATTCTTTATACACTACAATTTGCCCAAAATAGCCCACACTCGTCAGCATTAAAAATATCCTCTGATATAAAGACCTTTGCAAACTCTGTAAAACGAATAAGAAAATAACTTACTGTTGCGGGATCAATTTCATTTGCATCACCAACTAAACTTTTCTGGGAAATGTTTACCCCCGAATTGTACACCCGACGATGCTTTAAATTAGACAAATTTGACTGCTGAGCAAATTTTAATGATACTTCTTGTAACATTGGTCCAGAAAGTCTTGCATTTACACTGCGCATTTTTAAAAACCAATTTAAAGTTAATCGATTTCTTTCGCTGTGGTTTTCTAAAAACTCTAACACCTTTTGTTTTTCTTGAAAATTTAGTTCTTTGTAAACTTTTTTGAATTAACACAATGGTTTCAATCAACAGATGAAACAAGACTTATTTTATAAAACAATTTTAAAACTATCCAAGGGTTACTAATGTGAAAGTTTGCAGGTGATGAATTTCTTAGAAGCAAAAATATACTCTTAAAACTTGGAAATACCTGAACCCAACTGGTCACTATTAAGGGATTATGATGCATTCTTAGAAATTCTTTGAATGCAATTTACATGTATATGCCTACTTAAATTTTTAGAAGATTAGTTATAACTGTTCTAAGTAATCCCCTTGGCTACTGGTCACATTACACAAACATTTTTATACATATATTTGAGGTAAATGTGGTCAATGGTCACAAAAGAGGAGTGGTCAGTTTATACAGTATAAATTACATTAAAGTAATGGGATTTTTGCAGGGACTGAAAAAAGTGGTCAATATGACCAGAGGGTCAGTTTAAACAGATGGTCAGATTTACAGTTTCTACTGTATATAGACAATTAAGACTGTAGATTAATTAAAGAAGAAGGTAAGAACGTAAATATCATATTAAAACTGAAATATAAAATTTAAAGTATCTAGATAGACTTACAAGAATTCAAGGAGTTACAGCTGAAATGTGTCGAAAATTTATCGACTCGGAATATTCGACGCTCGGGAGCTTTGAGATACGGAAATTCTTGAAGTTCAGAAGTTCTTCCCAATGAAGAGTTTCTACAGTTTTTTTTAACTTTTATAATTTTATTTTCTAACCGTGAACTGAAGTTTTTAGAATCCTTCGACTAGCCTTCAAAATCTTTATACCTCAAAACTCTACAATATTTGAAATGATAAAAATCTAAAACAAGATGTTCTAAAATGAAGTTCTTGCAATAGTAAACTTATGGAGTTTTCAAAATCTGAAACCGAAGACGTTTAATATTTTAAAACGATTAAGACTTAAAAATAAATTAACTAAAATATTTGAAATTATGGAAACTTGAATTATTTAAATGCTTCACGACCATTTTCCGGAGGAACGCAAAAAAAACTTGAAAATTGTTTTTATATTTCAAGCAAAATTATTATACTCTTGAATTATCAAAACATCACATCTCACAAAAACATAACTAGATATGCACAAACATATGCATGCATATGTGGTATAGTACTACAAACAGTAGAATATTTGTTATTCATCCATTGTCTCTTAAAGTGTATACAGTGTGTACATGGATTGAGTTCACAAGAGAGGAAAAATTTTTATTTTTAGTTTTATCGAAAAATGTCATTCTTGTTAAAAAGTTTTGCTTGTTGTAAGGCTCCAGAAAATTAAAACTATATTCACGTTTTATTTTACCTGCTTCATTTTATAGTCAATTTTCTGTGAAACCATAAAAGAATTTAGAAAAACCATAGAAGAACCCGAAAGAATTTCGATAAAACTAAAAATAAAATTTTTTTCCCTCTTGCGAACTCAATCCGTGGACACACTGTATATGTATAATCTGCAGCGTTCATAGTAGGTGGTGAATTATTTTAATTTTTGTGTTTTCTTCAAAAAGTAATCACAATAGTTCAATGTGCGAGAGAAAAGGTTTAATTAACTAAGAGATTTTGTTAAGTCTTTTCAAATACAATCAATGTTATTGTAGTGTCCGGAACAGAAAAATGCGTTTTTTAAATACAATTAATAACAGGATACAACAAAATTGGACTTTAAAAAAATTTACAGGTTTTAATACAATTTTTCTAGAGGTTTTTAAGATATAGATCATGAATCTGCTATGGTTTTTTTTGGGTCGGGTCAAATTTCAGTTATATTCGAATTGGTTTTCAAATAACGCTCGTTTTTAAATGCACGAGAAGGGTAGGCAAGCTTTTACGTTTACCAGGTAACAAGATTGCGCTTTGGCGCAATTTTTGTTCTTCGGTAACAAGAGCTGGCATTTACTCATATTTACCTAGTTACAGATAACTCGCTACCCAACTGTTAAGAATAGGCGAGATTTAGAATTTACTAGGAAACAAGATGTATTACCTGGTGGTTATAAAATAAGTTTTGGTGCACTTTTTGTTCTTCGGTAACGAGAACCGGCAACGACGCAGCTTCTTACCTGGTTACAGAGATCATTACCCAGTAGTTAAGAATATGCGAGTTCTAGCGTTTACCAGGTAGATTGATAGGTAAATAGGCATGGGTAATCGCTCCGTAATTGATCCAGACTTAATCCGCAACCACCCACCACAAAGCGCTGAGGGCACTAGACCAGTGCAGATGAATGAGAGTTCTAGTTACCCCGTCCGTTATTTTTATCTATCGTTAGGTCGAGTCGAGGGAGACTATTTATTATACAATATCCTATAGTAACTAAACACTATACAAATAATAGCCAAATTTAGGTACTGTAGTGATTTAACATGCCCTGATTTAGTGTCCAAGGCAACAGTGTAAACAGAGTTAGATATGAGTTCATAAATAAACCAGTCAAACATTAATTTTCTCCTCTCCAACATTATGAGAATAAAGCTTTTAATGAACAATTAGTTTTTTAATCAATCCAAACCTCAACGTAGTACAGCAAATACTACATGTGGGAACCCCGACGTGATTAAACCCTCAAAACTTCCTGCCAAAATAACCTGAACGTAGTACAACAAATACATGTGGTGACCCCGTCGTGCCGAAGTGTAGAGTACTTGGTACTACGAGTTTTGTACTGTTTCGGTTCTAAACAACATATTTTTACCGAGCTATTAGTTTTAACCTTTCAGTCAACTTGATACAATTTAATCTTGGACAAAGTCCAAAAGAAGAGTCGTATGACTAACTGAAGGGTTTTTTATGATCTGCAGTATTATTATTATTATTATTGAGCCCCGTAACTGCCATGAACAAGAAGAGCTAAAATAGTAATAACAATAGAAGAAAAATGGATGTTTTACAATACAGGCTACTTTATTTTATTTAAAATTAGAAAGCACAAATACGCGTTGGCTGATCGCCAATTGTAAGATTATGGAGAGTAGGCGCACTTTTATCACTTTAACTTGTGTACCTGCAATCTCGTTCGCTGCCTTTCATGAAATATGGAACTTTCTTGCGTTTTCATCTTCACTTTCCATCATTTATTCTGGTTATTCTGGTCGTGGTTCATACTTCTAACTGCTGGCATTAAGGTACAGACGTCTTCGGAGGTTAGTTCGGCAATAATATTGTAATAATGTTCTTTGAATCTGCTCTTACTGTACACGTTTTTAACTTAACGCGGCACTGTGCAAAATTTGGCGGATGATGTCCGACAAAACGGGTATATTCTTTCGAGCGAGATATATAGGCACCATTTCCGTGCCTATGACGAAAAACATATTTTGGTTGGAAAAACATCTAAATCTGAAATCTTAATAATTAAAATATTTTAAATCTCGAATTAATTTACATATATTTTTGTTTAAAACAAATTAACATCTTTTTAAAAATGTCAATATTATTCAGTCATCCCCCGAGAGTCCTGAGTTCCTTTTTTGCCAAAAATGTATAATTTTGATGTTTCTTTATCCATAAATAATCATTTTGGAAAAATGTTTTAATTTTAAGTATTAAAACTAAAAATAAGTGTCACGAAATTAAAAGATTTCAGGTAGGTACTAAGAGAAATAGTAAAACAATATGACATTAAAGATCAAAGTTATACTTTTCATCTTATTCCCAATTTTACATACAATATCTGGTTCATTTTCTTAATTTTGGTAATTTCGTTGGAAAAGCATTACGGCGATCTTTAGTTATTTGAATTTACTGAATCAAGGAAAGTATTCTGGTATTGTGGAGCATGTTCTCTCTTTATAAAATGTTGAAAAACAACAATCCACAGTTACTAACTGTAGTGGCGAACCTATGACCCGCGGGCCAGACACTGACCCACGAAGGCTTTTTAAATGAACCACGTGTTGATTTTTATAAACTTATTTTTTATATCATAAAAAAGAGACCAGACAATCGAAAATATTAAAAAATTAAACTATAAATATCTAATGTTGAATTTTGCTCTTCACTTGCAAAAGTAAACATTGTGAAACAAAAAGGAAACGTAAACCTTTTTATAGGATTTTAAAAGCGAGAACCAAAAAAAGGGTCAACTGTCAAGTTTTTCTATTAACAAGATTTTCGGTGTTTCCAAATTATTGGTACGTGACGCCACTTACTTAGTGACCCGTGGGTCACTTAATACTAGCCCGTGGGCTAGTATTAAAAAAATAATGAACAAAATATGACTCACTTCTCAAAAAGGTTCACCATTTCTGCCCTAGAGTGAACTAAAATTATGTAATGTGAACTATGAACCATGGAACCCTAACAGGGACGTCGGAAGTACGGGTCAGAGGGGGAGGATAACCCCCTCTATCTTAGAACAGACGTCAATAATATATGTATTTAATAACTCCCCTTTTTACCCCCTTTCTCATCCAAGTGACGCCACTGACTTAGTGACCGACGGGGTAGTATTAAAAAAAATAATGAACAAAATTTGACCCACTTCCCATAAAGGTTCGCCATCACTGCACTAGAGCCTTCGACCCTTCTGACTCTAACAATCGATGGGGCTTCTAAATAGTAAGTTTATTTTGCCATTTCGTGTCAAAGTCGGTAATCAAACTTATCTACGTTAAGACCGCTTTAGATACCATACGTTCAATATAGCACCGTCCCTACATGTAAATTTGATGAACAAGGAATAGTGCAATCTATTGAGGCAAATTACACTACAGCCTTGGTAGTGTAATGTCTAGAGTGCTGGACTTTCACCCAAGCGGTCCGAGGTCGATTCCCGGTGCCGGCAGATCTGGTTAAGGTTTCCTGCAGTTTTCCTTAGCTGTGACACAAATGTGGGATTTGCGCTGTTCCATCTATAAGTCGGCTGTAGCCGCACTTAGGGCCTACGTAATAGTAATAATAGCCCCCTCCCTCCCGCACAAGCTTATAGCTTCTAGGGCCTGGTTTCCAGGCTATGGGTTGTAGCAATTATTATTATTATTATTATTAAAGTTTGCTAAATTAATTTGTAAATGAATTACTTCTCCATCATTTATTGCATTTTATGTTGCACTGTCCATGTCAAGTACATAGTCCTATGTAGTTTGCATTGAATAAAAAGTGTAAAAGGATCACCTTATAAACATACCAACCAATATTGTCTGTATGATGAATATCGCTTTTCTTACTGTATCTATCTGGCAATATGAGCAATATTGCTGATATGTGGATATTGTTAATAATAATTAAAAATTCATTGATAACCTCAAAAGAACTGTCAAAACAAGCTAAAATGTCATCAACATAAGGAAACCAGAAGATAATGTGTTTAGAGAGGTTTAATTCAAATATTCGATCTTCAAACTTGTCCATAAATATGTTAGCTAATAGAGGACTTAGAGAATTACCCATAGGTAAACCATCCTTTTGTAAATAAATTATGTTATTAAAAGTGAAATAATTTTGACTTATACAAAGGTCAAATAATTGAATTAACTCTAACCTTTTAACTAATTCTATATTACCATTGATCAAGAAACTATCTCATAAAGGAATACATTCTTATGGGGTTATTCTGGAGAACATGTTGCAAATATCAAAACTAACAAGTTTTGAATGTGGTGGAAGATGTATGTTTTGCAGCTTATCTACTAATTCTAATGAATTTCTATTTCGATTTGTAACCTATTGTGTTAATAATCTGGTTCAGTTTTTTGGATAAAATGTGGTTAGTGCATTGATGTATGATACAACTGGTCTTATTGGCATATTCTGTTTATGTGTTTTGACTAGTCCATATAGTTATTAGCTTTTCTAATTCTGAAAAGCAGATATTGCAGTTTTCTAAACCTTGTTTTATTTCGTTTTTGGAATTTTGTGGTTGGGTTTTTGTTTAAAGTTTTTAAATTTTCTTTATTAATAAATTCATTAACTTTTTGTATGTAAATATCTTTTGAAAGAATTACCAAAGTGTTACCCTTATCTGGTTTAACAGAAATTAGATTGTTCTCTGTGATTTTCTGTTTTATAGATTGAAGAAGTGATATGTTAGATGTGTTGTACATTTTGTCCTGTTTCAAAGACATCTTTTAACAAATTCGAAATTTGGAATTTTGCATAGTTATTATGATCTTTCTTAAGTATAGTTTCGCATCCAACGGGCAAAATTTCTTTAATTTTGTTGGTAAATTTTGGAAAAGGACAATATTTGAAACCTTTGTTAAGAAATTGTGTTTCTCTGTCATAGAATGTTATATTCGACAAGTTTATGAAACGAGGATAAAATTTTGCTGTGTTCTGACAATTAAGGTTATTTTGTAGTGTACGTTTTTGTTGTACAAGTCGATGAAGTTTATTTTTCTGTGTGGTGTATTGTTTGAATTTAATGTGACGGACGGTTTCTCTAATGTCAAAATCTAAGATGTCAAATTGGATATTGTGTAATTTATGAGTACGTTCTGTATGGAGTACCTTTATATAAACGTGCATATTGTCTCTTATACTAACCATTTCTTCGATTCTTCTTTGAGCCATCTTCTTTTGGCATTCCTAATCACTTTTTCGGTAATCGAATTCTTGGTTCTGGTAGTGATGTTTACGTAGTTAGGAATAACCTGACGTTTCAGACATTCTTGGTTAAACCAAACATTCTGACTTGCGATTCCGTGTTTGATCATAAGTTTCTTGTATACTACGTTTCTCTGTATGTACTTGGCTTGTTCTTCTAACGAAGACGAAATAATTTGACATCTTAGATTTTGACATTAGAGAAACCGTCAGTCACATTAAATTCAAAAAGTACACCACACAGAAAAATAAACTTCATCGACTTGTACAACAAAAACGTACACTACAAAATAACCTTAATTGTCAGAACACTGCAAACTTTTATCCTCGTTTCATAAACTTGTCGAATATAACATTCAATGACAGAGAAAGACAATTTCTTAACAAAGGTTTTAAATTTTGTCCTTTTCCAAAACTTACCAACAAAATTAAAGAAATTTTGACCGTTGAATGCGAAACTATACTTAAGAAAGATCATAATAACTATGCAAAATTCCAAATTTCGAATTTGTTAAAAGAGATGTCTTTGAAACAGGACAAAATGTACAACACATCTAACACATCACTTCTTCAATCTATAAAACAGAAAATCACAGAGAACAATCTAATTTCTGTTAAAGCAGATAAGGGAAACACTTTGGTAATTCTTTCAAAAGATATTTACATACAAAAAGTTAATGAATTTATTAATAAAGAAAATTTAGAAACTTTAAACAAAAACCTAACCACAAAATTCCAAAAAGAAATAAAACAAGGTTTAGAAAACTGCAATATCTGCTTTTCAGAATTAGAAAAGCAACAAATCATTAATAAAAACCCACAAATACCTCAACTATATGGACTAGTCAAAACACATAAACAGAATATGCCAATAAGACCAGTTGTATCATACATCAATGCACTAACCACATTTTATCCAAAAAACTGAACCAGATTATTAACACGATAGGTTACAAATCGAAATACTCTGTTAGAAATTCATTAGAATTAGTAGATAAGCTGCAAAACATACATCTTCCACTACATTCAAAACTTGTTAGTTTTGATATTTGCAACATGTTCTCCAGAATAACCCCACAAGAATGTATTCCTTTATTAGATAGTTTCTTGATCAATAGTAATATAGAATTAGTTAAAAGGTTAGAGTTAATTCAATTATTTGACCTTTGTATAAGTCAAAATTATTTCACTTTTAATAACATAATTTATTTACAAAAGGATGGTTTACCTATGGGTAATTCTCTAAGTCCTCTATTAGCTAACATATTTATGGACAAGTTTGAAGATCGAATATTTGAATTAAACCTCTCTAAACACATTATCTTCTGGTTTCCTTATGTTGATGACATTGTAGCTTGTTTTGACAGTTCCTTTGAGGTTATCAATGAATTTTTAATTCTTATTAACAATATCCACCCTAATATAAAATTTACACTAGAAACAGAACAAAACAGGGCTATAAACTTTCTAGACTTAAATATCAAGATTAACGCAGACAATCTATTTGAATTTTCCATATACAGAAAACCAACACAAACAGACATAACAATACCAAATGAATGTTGTCACCATAATACACATAAAATAGCAGCCTACAGATCATTAGTACACAGAGCTTTTACTATTCCACTAACAAAATCAGATTTTAGCAAAGAGATATCAACCATTAAACAACTAGCACAATCCGAACATGATTGACACTTTAATTAAACAAAAAGATTATAGGTTAGCTACCAAAATAATATATCCCATTGACAATCAAACAGAAGACATAAATTACATATCTATACCATATTTTGGAAAAATATCAGAAAAAATTGCACATATACTAAGAAAAACCAACAATTATAAAATAACATTTAAAACCAACACTAACACTTTTTCATTTTTATTTAATGCTAAAGACAGAACACATGATATCATGAAATCGGGCATTTACCGTTTAAATTGTTCTTTTTGTAGTTCGGTATATATTGGGCAAACTTTGAAATTTTGACATAAGATATAAAGAACACGTACGTCATTACAAAAATAAACATCCTGAAAAATCGAATTACGCCAAACACCTTTTAGAACAAAATCACACAATGACTCCTCAAAATAATATTAAATTCCTACATTTTTGTAATAACAAACGCAAATTAGACATTTTAGAAGCCTTTGAGATATACAAACACAAACTCAGGGTACCTTTAATGAATGAACAACTTGAGCTCAGTAATTCTCCGTTACTGGAAGTATTAGATATTTAATTCTGATTATTATTATTATTTTATCTAGTTACCTATTTTTGTATCTACCTTAGCGACGTGTTTGTTTATAATTATATTACCTTTGATAATGACAGCATAGCTGTCGAAACAATATTGTCAGGTTGTATTTTAATAAAACTGTGAAACTTTTAATAATCTTTATTTATTTCATGATTATGGAGTTCCACAAAGTAAGGCTGGAAACAATAAACAAAAAAAAACTTAAGTGTTTTTCGAGTTTTATTTAACAATAAACATAATTATATATTAACGTTCAATTTGATCTTGGCCTTGGCCAAAAGAGTAGAAGGTAACAGATTGATTATCTTCCTTTAACCAAAAACTAAAACGAACGTTAACGAACCTGTTTCACGGTCAATACAAACATAAAAGTTCCATTTTTAGTGTGCAGAATTTTGTTTTGACTTGGAGCCTATAATATACCTTTCTATTTTTAAATTAGATTATATAAGATTAATTGTCACCACTATCTTTTTTGTAATGACAAGTTCGATTTGCAAATATCGATAAATCAAAATAGATGAATAAGGAAGAAATTTTTGCAAAATTGGAAGTTATTAGAAAAAATGATTCAGCAGCATATGATATGAATATTATATGGTTTGTATATTTAAGGTTTCTTTTATTTAAGTATTTATATTTCAGTAAACATATGTGATAATAGTTTATCTATAACAAATAAATAAAATAATCTTCTGCTTCCTTAAAATATAAATATTATGAAATATTATGGTTAGTTTGTAAAGACATCCCAGTGATCATCAAAGTGATACACTATGCAAGCAATAACAATATCAATACATACTACACCTAAAAGTTCCAAATTGATCAATTTGTATTATCACTACTTACCTATCTCTGATATTGTCTAAATAATCAGCGATGTAATCTACCATTACTTTCCCAAATTCTCTAAATTGTTGACTATCCATTCTTTCAGAAAAAATAACAATCTCTGATCTCACTAATGCACAAAATCACAAATACACTTTCAGCAGCTATTGTTGTAATAATATTCCGTAACTACACAACACTTGTTTCTTTCTGTTTAATAATTTTAGCGAAATCTACCTCTTATATAGATTCTCTTGAAACAATCTCTTCGTCATTAGTGATCATCAATAATATTCTGATAAAACCAAGCACGTCAAATCTTAGAAGTAAGAGTATAAAGAGTAACCGGAAGACATCGACTTCAAAATTATACGTACGTTAAAATCCGGACAACCTTTATTTCTCTGTTTAATCTCCGACAACAGCAAATTAGCGATTTCACTGCAATTCAATTGATTATATCAGAAACGAACAATTAATATCTTGATTACTCTCGAAAAGTGAAACTTTCCGAGCGAAGCGTATTTTATAATTAAATGTCAATTTCTTTAAAACCAAAACAAACATTGCTTTTTATTCTTATATGAAATTCAAGAAGGAAATCCCATAATTTTACATATTAAGTACGCAAAAATTAGTTCAATTGCAAGTTACTTAACTTAAGTAAACTTAATTTTGTAACACAAAATTTCCCAGTTTTTATGTAAGAATTTTATTTATTGTTATTGCTTTTATTTAAATAATGTATAGCATACTATAACTGTTTATTAAAGTCTCTTCAGTAGCTGATCATAAAAATAAAATTAGGTTCCGCCCAAAACTAAAATCCCTAGAGGGTATATAAAAGAGGGCTCTTTGCGTGTCCCAGGTGGTTCGAATGCTCCATTATAATTACCTGACCGCGCTTCATTATCTAAAATCAACGTAGCACGCCCAGATTACCAAATCACTGATAACGAAATCTAGTGTATGGCTTTATGGATCGTTAACGACCTCAGTGTTCTAAATTTTTAATGGTATAGTAAAACCAACAAAGCTTTTTAGAGTGCGAGATGTTAAAAATTCATATTGGTATCATTATCGAGAAACGGTGCTTCGGTTTAGAATATTTTTGAGTTTTTAAACTTCATCAGCGATACCCGCTATACTTTTCAGAATTTTGCAAAGTAATGATCATTATTTTGTTAATTACTTTATTTTCATATATATATAGATGCAGTAGAATGATTAGTGAAGGATCGATGTATCATTTAATTGTAGAATTATTTATTTCTTAGTTGCAGTCAAAGACAGGTGGTTATGTACTAGATACTTCAGATAAACGTACTTGACCTGAATGATTCATTAAGTTAGCTTTTTGCAAATAATAAAATAATCAATTTCTTCTAATAGTTCCAAGTTCCAATACTTACTAGAAATATGTATGAATAACAGTTAAGAGTTGTACTATTCATTCATCCTAACTCACTATTTATAGGCGCCCGGAAGGGGGGCAAGGAGGGGCGCTTGCCCCCCCCCCCCTGGAAGTAGAACAATTTGGATTTTATTGAAAATTTTGTATAATATGCCCTTTTTTCTAGGCTTGCCACTCTAGCATGTCGTTTATTCTAGGCTTGACCCCCCTCCTAGCATACCGTTCAATCTTGGCCCTGCACAAATTTCTGCGGGCGCCTATGTCACTATTCATACTAACCCTAATATATTTTCAGCTAAAGAAACAAGCCGCACTTATTTCAGCACTTTAATCATTATATAAATAATTAAGGTCTGCAAATTCTGAAACAGTCGTTTAGGTATCAATAGACTAAATGGTATTGTTAAGTAGTGGCATACAATATCGAAAGTTGCAATTCAGAGTTACGGTTATTGTTATTTTCATTGCCGAAATCATCTAACTAATGGGTAATTCCACATCAAGTAATCCAATGTTTTGGAAGGCTTGACCACCCTTTTTGATTTTTTTTTCAAGTTTAGCACAATTGTTACACCCCTGAAGATAAGTAAAAATCTAAAATATAATATTTTTAACTCACGTGGTTCTTGAGTTGTGCCCTTCTAAAGTGTACAAAAACGAGTGATTTTGAGCATGTTGCGTTTACGTTTTCCTTTATAATTTTAGATAGAAATAAGATAAATAAATGAAACAAAAACTGTTTTAAAGTCCAACATTTGAGTTTTAAAAGGATGAGTTGCATGGCATACTTTAATATGAAAATAAAAATTGTTTATTTTCTGGGCCCCTGAAGTCTTCGACCATGAATTTTTCAGAAAACATATGATTAAGAATTCTGAAAAAATCGACATACAGTTGTGTATTTTTTAAATATATGTGCCAAATTTCAACTTGTGATCTCAATGGGATCATTACTAAATTATTTTAACAAAATAGAAATGTTCAACATTTTAACATAAATACGTTTTTCAATATTGCGAACGTTAGAGTTTTGTTTTATAAATGATTATTCTTTGTTCTGAGTAATTATTTACAAAAGATCTGGATTAGATAAAACGTTAATTAACAAACAAAACAGCATATTCTTTAAGTACCTTTGTCTGTCAAATTTCTACTTGAGATCTCAATGGGATCATTACCAATAATCTTTTTAAGAACATACCACCTTTCAGTACCTAGTTACAGTATGTACTATTGATTTCATAATGATCTAGGACAGTAAGACTAATATGATTTTTTCATGTAAAAATAGCATCATATTAGCCTTGCTGTCCTAGATCATTATGAAACCAATAGCGGATAGTATGTATCATACTGAATACCTCTAAATTTTAATTTCCCAAGAACGGTTTAATAAAGCAAAAACAATTGAGAGTACTAATATCAAAGGCAGCAGTCTCCAATTTTAGGTAAAATGAGATATATACCTCAAACTGTGCGTGTTTTCAAGCTCTATTGAACTGCATTATGAGTTGGTATCAAAATTGGAAATAGACTATTAAAAAAACGCCAATCTCCATAGAGGCTGTATATTCAGAATCGGAAATCTTAAAATACGCGGAGATATCCGCCTTTGATATTAGTACCCTCAATTGTCGGGACACAAAAATCTCACTATTTTATACCTATACCAAAAAATAAAATATTAACAAAATTCTACTCTGTTAGTGATCAGACATTATTTATACAGCCACATTTGATGTATTAATTAGACCTACATTAGAAATATATGAAATTACAGGTTTTGTTACGTATGTGAATATAACTGCAAGTGGTGGTTAGCCGATGTGATGTCTTCAAATACTAAAAAATGTGAAGTCACCGTGTCACTTCTACATTCTGCTGGTCCTGCACCAGTATTCCAGTATTTGTTTTCCTGCAAATACCAGATATCCTAACAGTATCCTACAAGCAGATTTTAAGCAATCCAAATACAGCAACAGATTGTACAGTGTACACATACAGTATCAGGAAGTGGAATTGGAATTAGCATTCAGTATTTTACATCAATACTGTGACTCAAATTAAAATTTTCCTTACTGTGTGTCATAGTGATTTTAATTTATTATCGTTGATAATTATTTGTGCGTATTCTGATAATACTGAAAAATTTCTTGACAAGTAAGTTAACATTCGAACTGCATTCATATAAGACGATGTATCAACCATATGCTTTGCCTTTTAGATAACGCTTCTCATAATATTATGCTCATTTACATAATTTATTCTAATTTACATAATGTATGCAAACAGATTCTAATCTGCATAATTATTATTCTCATTTACATAATGTATGCGAACGTACTCAGAATCTTTATCTTAATGGCTGAATACTAATGTCGTTCTAACTTCAACTTAATATATGCTAAGTAGGCGCATTTTATGACCATAGGATGGTGTATAAACACCGGACCTCGATGAGATCCTTCAGTTCGAGTTATGACGAACTCCAGACTAGAAACTGCTATCCAGGGATAGTGTTTACCTGCCTTAAGCTACACTCACTCAGAAGCCACAAAAACTGGTATCCAGGGATACTGTTTACCTCGACCTTCTAAGCATTATTAGCAGTTTTAAATATTGAAACTGTATCATAGTGTTTAAGTAATTATGCAAGTGCATATTGTGTAGGTTTATGACAAATAAACATCTATTGTACTGAACAGTAAACTGTGTATATTTTTGTAACTTAGACTCCGACTTTTGCGTTTTGAAATAAAGTATTATTTTTAAAAACGCTTTTCAACGCCAAGAAAAGTTAATTAGTATACCCAGGATATTTTATTTAGGCAACGTTTCACAAATAATTTTAAGAATTTTTAAAAACTCGTACAGGAATTTGGTAATTCATGTTTTATCTAACTCATATTCTTTGTACGTAATTACCCAAAACAGAAAATAATCATTTATAAAAGAAAACTATTGTTCCCAATACGAAAAAATTTATTTATGTGATAATTTAATAATTACTGTTTTGTTAAAATAATTTAGTAATGGTCCCATTGAGATCCCAAGTTTAAATTTTGGACACATATTTAAAAAATATGCAACTCTATGTCGAATTTATTTCATAATTTTTAATCATGTTTTCTGAAAAATTCAAGGTCCAAGATTTCAGGGGCCCAATATAGTTTTTTTTCATATAAAAGTATGACATGTAACCCCCATCATTTTAAAGCCCAAATGATGAGCCAAAAAGGCTGGATGACAATGAATCTTAGATAACTTTTTAAAGATAGAAAAGTGTGCGGTATACCTCTGTTAAACGCAATTTTCGATATTAAATATAAATTTTAAGTTTATATTGGCTGGTGTCTTGACGCCGCAGGTTTTGTTTGTTTTTCAATATACTTGTTGAAACGGAAGATATTTGCTGTTTTGACCTTTCAGGCCAAGATCCCTTTCTTAAATTTGCACTAATTGTAGGTTAACATTTTAATTAAACCTAAATCTTATTAACACATGGTTATAATTAAAGCTTCAGTTTCTTATACTTCCTTCAATAAAATTCTCAACTAAATATACAATGCTGCAGTACTTATTGGATTTGTTTCTGTGAAAAGTTTTATGATTGGAGTCTTGCGGCTAAGATTATACAGTTTATACAATATTAATATTGATTTAAAGGGGTAAGTCTGGAAAGCAAAAAATTCTTTCATTACTTCCCTCAATTGTAATTGATTTAATAATCTTTGACATATGTAAAGCGCACTGCTGTTATAAGTAGTTTTTATAGAACAACAAAATAGTGGTGAAAATCGTAAAAGCATTTGGCGAACTGTTGTCACTGGATCAACATATACGTGATGTATACTGTCAATATAGTTTAGTAATAACTAAGGCATCTACTTCTGTGCACTTTCTTATCTATGTACTGCAAACTTCGTTATTTGTTTGACTACTGACTAGTATCCCCCTGCTGATAAAATGTATTTTATAACCGTTTAAGAATTTTAAACCTGCTTTGCACATGTGATGAATACACATACATAGAATACAAATTAGAAGAAAACATAACAAATGAAGTGAGCAGCTATTTTAACAGAATTTTTAATTTAATGTAAAGCTATTACTTCTCATCTAAATAAAAAGGAAATCTAATCGCAGAAATGCTTACAAGTGAATTTAAAATTGATTTAAGATGAAGATAACTGATGATACTTGCGTTTAATCAGAATTAATGAGAGGAGGGCTTTTATTCTAAAATAATTTAATTTATATTATTTAAAACTACACACATGTCTCAATACTCCTTAAAAATCTTCTTAGCTGGTGGGTAATGGACAGTGGAATAAATAAATTTGCAGATCTTAGATAAAAAAGTGGCCATAATTACTTAATAATAACCAGTAGTTGGAACCGTTACTTCCAAGCAGTAATTCATTACCAATACTGATTACTTGATTCGAAAATTAATTTATTACCATTACTAATTACTTTTTCAAAAATAATATAATACAACACAAAGACTAATTACTGGTAAAAAGTAATGCATTACTTTAAAATAATTCCTTTTTCCGAATTACATAATTAATGATTTTTATACCGGCCATAGCCATACCAATCATTATAAAATAGTCATATTATATACAAGTACATGTGTATATATGCCTGCTATTTAAAAAGCTTTAATAATTTTGTTTCTTATTTAGTGCTGCCTCAGCTGTCTGTTAATATCTAATAATTGAAATTATTGTTACCAAAACTTATGATTGCAAATTTCTTTCTGTTTCATTAAGACAGAGTTTTAAGAAATAATAACGGATCTATTTATTATTTCTTGATATCTGATAATAATGAAATTAGCGTTTCTGAGTCGCCGTAATCTTTCTATTCATGGGACTCGATAAAATCCCGGGAGCCTGAGCGATAATCTTACATAGGCTAACATAGGATAGGAATCTACAAAGATTTAAATATTTGTTTGTTAAAATCACTAACAAATCTTTTTAAAACTTCTGATTGAAAAATAATTGTGTTTAATATAAGTCACAGCCGGTTCATAAATAAATTCTTCTATCATAAAATTTGTCCTATAATCATATGCCCGATTCTACTAGAATCTAACCGAATCTGTAATTTCACTCCCAGCAAGTGTTTTTACCTTGACAAACAATGTTTCGGCAAGGAGCCTGAGGTTTTTCTTCCTTATTTGGAAATAATTTTTTACAGTTTCTTTTCACTATGAAAAATTAAAAAATGAAAAAATCATCAATAGTCCTTTCCGCAACTCAGCCTTATAAATTTCTTCTGATAATGACAGACCAAAATCTCTAGCCTATTCTCCAGGAAATTTGTTTCTCCCACACTTTTTCATGGAAAACTCCATGTCGTAATATTTCTTGGTTGCGTAACAAATGATCCTCTCCACTATTTTGTCCCGTTGGTTAAAAAGAAACAGTTGGAGCACTTTAATCTCTGCTCATTATTCATAATATTCATTTTATTGGCATCTTACAAGCGTTTGAGTGTGGAGATTAGCTTTCCAATATTTTTCCGTTGTTGCTTTCACAGTGTCATAATGTTTGCCGATGACTGAGGAACAATTATATTTATTCTATCGGTATGTGACTGGCATTGTCTCTATTTTATTTTAACTACTTTACCTAATCCTAATAATTAATTTTTATCGCTTCTAATGGCAACCATAGCTGCCTATTACCTAGCCCCTCCATTCCTTTCTTAGGTATATCACTGACTCTGAATCATGTCTATTTACTACTGTAATTTATATTTCTTAAGTTTATTGTTATTGCTTCTTTCCTTAGGCTCGTACACTACCTTCATTTAATTCGATTTTTGCTACCGAGTTTAAGATCTCTGCATGTCTTCTTCTATGGCTTGGTATATTTAGAGTCTTATTATATTCGATGAACCCCAAGTAGCCTTAAGTTGTCTGTATTTTGTATAAAGAATCAAATATATAGAAAGTAAATAATATATAAGGAATAACAAAAAAAAAACATTGTGATAGGATGTAAATAATATAAAATGTAAGAATCTATAAAACCAATAATATATACAGCAAATATATAAAGCAACAATGATATAAAATAAAATAAATATAGAAATTTATATTTTTATTTCTAATAATTAAACTTAAATATTTATTTTTAAAAATTAAAAAAATTAGATGTATTTTCTATACTATCGTTTTCTACTTATATCATCTAATTAGTTTGTAATGTCATTTAAAAAATTTTCAGATGGAATGTAGAGATTTAATAGTGCTTGAATGGGTGAGCTAAAGATTTTAAAATGAAATAAATTCAGCTGATTTTTAACTTTAAGTGCTGTCCCAACTGCAAACTTTTAGCCTTGGACGGGGTTGCACAGTCTCAGTGGATTTTACAATAATGGGATACAATGATCTAAAACAAGCTAGGTTGTGATTTAAATTAACATAACAGTAAGAAAATAAAAAAGCCATCTAAAAGAATGGGCGGTTTCTAGGGGCAGTTAAGGTAAATAAGAGGGTTAATAATTTGTCCATAAAAGAAGTAACATGTAAAATGTTTAAGTTTGTAAAATTTAAGGAAATAAGATAAATGTTTAACAAGTGTTTAAAAAGGCCTACACTGTTTATAAGTAAAAACTAAGAAGAGAAAATAAGTAAAGAAACAATAATTTAAAATAATAACTTACCTGAATACGAGAGTTTATCAAAGGGACCATTCGGTACGAGAAAGCTTCCTAGCTCCAAGGAGGTGTCTGGGACGTCCAACTACAGAAGATTAAAAGAAAACAAATTGAAGTAAAAGGTAAAATAAATAGGTAAATTTTACCTCAACACTTTTTATCAGCAGCTGTTCATTATATCACGAGCAGAGTTCCAGAAATCCCATGCAAGGTCTGCTACAGTGAAACCTAGAGGTCTAGAAAGCAAGCTGTGCAGAAGGAAAACATCATTAGTTCAAGACACTAGGTTTATGCATAATCAGTGTGGAAATAAAAGCAGAACTTGTGTTTTATTTTGCAAAAAGGGAAGTCATTTCCCCAAGACTGGATATATTTAAGGTTAAATAACTCACATTGAGTTCACAAAGTAGTTCATTGTAAAGTTGCAAGTGAAGAGTCGCAAGTCAATAATACAATCCTTCAAGATCAGAACTTACTTGAATCGTATCAGCTCCGCTACATAAATTTTAGGGTTATGATAACAAATGTCAAAGTTTAACTTTTCACTTAATAAGAGTTTCGCATTGAACCAAAATTTACTTTGTGTATTTGTGAGGTTCACTTGGATTCTTTTAAGTCTCATAAAAGGTAAAACTATAAACAAGAGGTTATAACACAACCGACGGTCCATTATCCGGCCCGAGGTATATTTTTCTTGCCATTATGTATGTGTGCAGTTATTAAAAACAGATATTCATTTAAAAAAATAAAACTCTGCAACACTACAAAGCAGAGGCACATAGACATACTGTACAGAAATGCAGTTGGTACTATGATCCGTTTATGCCATAAAATTGAAATCTGTTTATATGGCATTTAGACCTTTTGTAAGTTACACTCTTCGATTGGGTTTAGTTTGTGTGAGTAGTGTTTGTAGCAGCAGTAGGTATGTAATACCCTTTGACTGCAAAGTACGTGGTCAATGCGCCACATCAAACCGAATATTTGCGGCAACTTTCATAGATTGAATGGAAAGATATAGAGATTGAAATACTCAAGAAAATTAGTGTTTCGCTCTCGTTTGACAAGATTTAACAGTAAAGGCAGAATATTCTGATGGACAATCAGTTTAGTAATAAATGAGGATTGAGGAATATCTGTAGATCGATTGTGATATATAGTTGTGATAGATTTTCACATTGTTGAAAAGTTTTACAATATTTACTCTAACAGAAATTGGAATTGAGAAAGTGATTCTAAACTTATGACCTGCAGTGTAGGTAGTTTTGAGGTGGAACTTACAGGGTTCGATTCTATATACAGGGACAAAGATACAGTCAAACAAATTTAAAATTTTAGTATAAATATAGATTATTTTCTAAAATTCCATCGTTCATCATATTGTATGATTTATTACTTATAAAAAGAAAAGAATAAATAATTTTTATATTCAAGCTAGGAAGTAGAAATAAAAGACTTTTGCCTTATGTATTTTTATTACAACTTTTAAGAGCTAAAAGCAGGTATAATTACGTTATGTTACTATTTTTAAAAGACGAAGGTAATCTCTCGAAATTCATTAACCCTGGTGAAAGGGAATTGGGAATAATTAAATACTTTTTACTAGCAATAAAAAATTTGCAATAAGGAAGTACTGTAGCTTCTTTGAAAAAAACAAAGGAGAATTCCACTAGGTTGTATAGTTGTATACCAAAAATTAATTATGATTATCATTATTCAAAAAAGTATTGATTATGAGTAAAAATAATTCTTTGACAGAGAAAGTAGGAAAGGTATAAACAATTATAAATTGAGTAGTGATATATATCAGAGAATAAAATAAATGAATTGGTAAAGAACGCTTTTAGATAGACGACAATATAGTATAATGCCTATAACAGCAAGTTTTGATATGATTTAAAGAAATATACAATAATCTACTAAATATTATTGGAAAGGATTATATAACCACGTAGTAAATTCATGAATATGAAAGAAATGTATTTTATTATAAATTATAAAATAGTACCCAAAGATATTCAACTTGACCTCTTTATGGCCATAAGAAATTATCAATCCAATTTTCTAATACATCCAAAAAATATGGTTTCTTCCCAATTGAGATATGACATATGTAGCTGCTTAATAGTTGTTAGTACAGTAGTCTAACATTTTTATTTTACACAATATTTTTATACATCACCACAATAATCAAATGTTTACTACTATAGTAAAAACCAAATAAGAATAAAGTAGATGGCGTTACATTTACACACCTAAAATTAAAACAGAGGGAAATTTGAAATATAATATTGTTTAGTTTTCAAAATATTTACTGAAAAATATATAAAATTTATTTCTGTGATTTTGTACAAGATACCAGTGTATCTTATAAACAATTTATAAATAGAATTAATAAATATTGCACACTATTATGACACTATAATGTCACTATGATTCGAAAAACCTTAAAAGTTAATATCAACATCTTCGTCTGATTCGTTGGGTTGGAACTTTCCTTCCGATCCTAAATTTATAATATTTTTTCCACAATATCCTCTACTACTTTGTCTAAATCCCACCTTCGTTTTTCTTCATTAATTATGTGGTATTACATCGTTCTGCAGTAACAGTAGAAATCCCTTGATTGGGAGGATTTGTTCACGCCAGTAAGTGAATATATTGTATGAATTATTAGCTGCCATGTAATAGGTACTACATGATGTTTCACTTGTGCCCTTATCAACTCGATTGGATTTAAATTACAAACATAAGGGGGCAATCCTAATATGGTTCTTCCGCCACTTTTTACCATTTCATCAATTTTGACCATTAGGAATTACTTTTCCTGTTGGATTTTTGAAGGATTCTCGTTCAGCCATAATTAGGACTGGGTACATACTAAAATATTATTACGTTTATTTAAACTGCAATTAAGATTGTTACATAAATCATCATACCTGCACAGTAATAAGAATAGCGCCGGTAAGTTCTAAAAGAATTATTGTTTTAATAAAAGGACTAAACATTATAAAAAACTTGAGAAAAACTCGAACTAAACCATAACCTCGAAAATTGTCAGTATTAATATCTTAGACATAGATGCAGCGTTGCCGGATTTTAGGTATGAATTTCCGATTTCCCTTTTCATTTAAAACTTTGTACATTAATTAATGAGAATTTTGTCATGTTAATTATGAATGTACATTAATTAATGTACAGGGTGATCCACTTAACTTTCACCTCCTTCTTTTCTCTGTTATTTCTGTAGTTACAAAAAAAAATTTCTAACAAAAGTTGTAGGGCTTTTTCTAAAGTTTTTAAATATGACATCAAAAAAACAATTCAAAAATAAATGCCGAATTTATATATGCAAATTAAATTTTTTTAAATAGAACACCCTGTATTTTATTGCCTTGTTTGACGTAGAATTTCAGTCTGATTTCAACAATATAGAAGACATAGTATTTACTTCTAATACTTTCCAAATTATTTACGTTTAAATATATAAATAAATAATATTAAATAATAACACTTAACAATAATTTTACATTTTTACAGTATAAAATCACTTAATTCACTAATGCCCATTTATTTTATTGTTACAAATGTCAAAGTAACTATTCAAAGCAAATGTTTTTAAAATCACAGCATACTCGATTAAATATGCGATAGTGTGTAATTTATATATTTAAAAGCAAATATTTCGAAAAATGTTAAAAGTAAGTAGTATATATTCTATATTGTTGAAATCAGACTGAAATTCTACGTCGAACGAGGCAATAACATACAGAGTGTTCCATTTAAAAAAATTCAATTTATATATATAACTTCGGAATTTATTTTTCAATTGTTTTTTGGATGTCATATTTAAGAACTTTAGAGAAAGCCCTACAACTTTTGTTAGAATAATTTTTTTGTAACTACAGAAATAACAGAGAAAAGTAGGGGGGGGGAGTTAAGTGGATCACCCTGTACATTAATTATAGTTTCTTTTTGCACACACAATAAGTTATATTTTCGTAGTTGAGCGAACGTAAGCCGTAACGTTTATTGTAGAACTGAAACGGCGCTTTACACATAATTTATGCACAAATTTACTTTTTTAAGTTGTGTGAACGTGCATTTTAGACAATCAACGCGAAGGTCAAGCTGTCCTATACCTACCTTCGCTTTATTCTTAGCTGAATTCTACTATAGAATAGACTCTCTTGATTAATGAATGAATGTCTATCTTATCTAACTTTAGGCAATAAAAAGTTGTACACAAACCGCTTTAAACAGCAATAGCCTAGTAGCAATAAATTATTTATTATTAAGTACAGATTGAGATTACACGATTAGACTAAGAGTATGATTGGTTGCATATACTTATTATAATTTAGGTATTTCTACTTTTTTTTATACTAACCTTATTGTAGTATATAGATAAGAAATACTACATGATTGCTATAAAAACAAAAAATTATTGTAAATCATTCAACTGCTTTGCAATATAAAAATGTTTAGATCCCTTTATTGCACAGTAAAAATGAACAATACATCTGTCCTTGAAAATCTAAGCATGGATTCTAATAGTTCTTTGATGCCCAATCCAAACTGATTTACCAAAATCTTTAATCGCATCAATTTTTTAAGTATAACATCTAAAACTAGCTAACAGTGGCGTGCGGTGAGAATTTAGGCTAGGGAAGCAACTACGATTTTAATTTTAATATACCTAGGTACAGGCGCGGATTCACGGAGGGGGGAGGGTAATGGGAGAAATCCCCCCCAAATAAGTATACATAGGATAGAAACAAATAATGTTTGTTTAATTATTATTTATTAAAACAATTATTTTTTCAAAACCCCCCCCCAAATAATTCTCTGGATTCGCCCCTGCTAGGTACAATAAAAAAAGCAGCGTTATAATTATTAAGCTTAAGAGTTTTCCAAAGAGGAACTGTTACACTTTATACTTATGGAATGTGTTGACTATTATTCTTTATTTTAAAAAGCTACTATGTATTTATAATTCAACTCGATTTCCGATCTTTTTTAGTAAAATACCTGATGCAGGTTAATCTTTGTTGTTAAATTTGAAAGTTCTGGTTTTGATCTGCCTTTCTCAATTAATTTGTAATATCTCTCCAAAACTGTACGCAGAAAATTCTTTATCTAATAATTTACAAACTGAACAAGAATCGTCGCGACTCGGATGTATCGGAAGTACTAGAACCTTCCATTGAAGCAGCTGGATTTTCAGTCATAACGATAATGCAATTTTAAATTTGCATTCAGAGTAAACAAATAGAATTATTTGTCTTTAAAAATTACAACTTATATAAATTGAAATAATAAAATGTTTCAAAATAGTCTCATTCGTAGATTAACATTACTTAGTAACATTAAATTTAACAAACACTAAATCGAACAAATAACCAAATTATAATATTTGGGCACGCAGCACACTTAAAAATAACGATCTTATACGATGTCAACCGTATCTCTATGTGCGGACTCGGCGAGGAGAATAGCAGTAAGCAACGAAATCAGTGCTTATATGCAGTGTATGTAACACATCTGAATCGGTATTACTTTTCCGCCCAATTTTAGGTTTATTAAATATTACAAATTTAAATAAACGATAACCATAATTTTATAAAAATGTTTTTTTCTAATTTTGACATATAAAGTGTCACTTTTCAAAATTGACTGAAGTTACAAAACGTCACATTTTTCGTAACTGGTTAGGAAATGAAAAATTTTTCGCAACTGGTGACGAAAAATTCAATTTAGCGTCAGTTACGAAAAACAAAAACACAAAATTAAGAAAAACATAACATTTAAGTAATCAATATAAACACAATCGTTACTGTTAGTACTTGGTTAAATCTACATATACAAAATATACAACACAAGTAGAAAAAACATTTTCAATGATAAATGTGTATAACACAGTTCTGACAGTTAGTTAGGTTAACTCCTGATGATAGGGAAGTTTTATTAGTAGAACTTGAAGCTGTAATATTAGAAACGCAATTGGTTTCACCAAGAATATCCGTAGCAATCTTTTTCTTGTTCTCTATTGAATTTTCTACGTATCCTTCCGCTACCGTATTGGACTTCCAGCCCCCATGTCTTTTTATCTTCAAAAGATCGGCTCCAGAGTCCGCCAGCAAAGTGGCCGAAGACCTTCTAAAGCAGTGGCCAGTAAACAAAACGGGATTTGGTAATCCAATTGTTTGAGCAATCGTCTTAGGTAGATTACCAAAAGTATTGATCCCAACCGGTAGAACACCACATTTTCCATTAATGTATTTAACGCAAAACCGGTTGTGTTTAACATTTGGTGGACGCAAATTAATGTATTTTCTTATCATCTCCACAAAATTTATCCCGTCTATGTCCCCAACTGTGATTGCAAACTCACGAATAACTTTTGTTTTTGTATTCGGAATATTAACTCGAAAATAAGACCGTTCGTCCACAACATTCTCGATACGAAAAAAAGTTAGCTCAGACTTTCGACATGCACCAGCTATTCCAACGATCATTGCAACCTTAAAAGATAGGTTATGTATGTAATGATGACAATAAGATAATAAAATGCATAGCTATTGCCGCTTACCTTTGCCATGAAAAACTTCATATCATCAGTGTCTCTTAAAAACTTCGAGATATTCTCTTTCGAAAAGACGTTCGACTTTTTAGGGAGGTACGCATCTGACTGTCTCTAGAAATTATACCAAAGTGGTATATTTCTTAATATCAATATTCCTTTTTAGAAATAATTCACTTCGCAACATGGAATACAGAGTCCACAGTGTAGAAGCTTTTAGAGTCTTCTTTCCCTCAAAATACGCCAGCAAAACTTTCTCATTGATATGCTTTACTTTTTTTTCTTCACACCACTTTTCAAATATTTCATAAGCCAAATCATATTTTGCTTTTGATTTTTCCAGTATAACGGATAATAGTGCATTTTGTGCAGCCTCTTCGATATCACTTGGAACATCTAAACTTGAATCAGACATTTTTCAAATTTTGTATTCTTACAAAACTCGCAGCAGCGTCAAACTCGAATAAATTAAAGAAACTGACAAGCGATATAAATGTATACTACCTACTTGATTTTCAATACAATTCATGAAATTAATAATCTCATCGGTTTTTAAATTTTGAAGAACCATTTTTTATCAAAATTAGAAAAAATCTTGTATGAAACACGTTAGGAAATGCGATTTTGTGTAACTCGTGTGATTTTGCGGGATCTCGCTTCGCTCGTCCCGCAAACATCCCACTCGTTACACAAAATGAGGCATTTCCTAACTGGTTGCATAAATAGCTATTGTTAGCATTGGTTTTTATTTTTAATAAATCCTTAAGGGAAGCATTGCTTCCATTGCTTCCATGGACCGCACGCCACTGCTAGCTAATCTCTTTAGCTAATACAAACGAATATATTTCAGTAACAGTATGGAGCAGAAATTCTAATATAGCAGAAAATCAAGTTTATGCCTTCTAAATAACCATAATTCATTAATTTTTGATGAACATAATAATATTAAATAATTGCTGGATGCCCGAATGCGCGGCGTATTAACGTGTGGGGTATATTTGAATGCTTAATACCGGTCATTCAAAATAAAATAAATTCTTTACAAATATTTGTTACAAATATTTTATAATTTTACTAGCCTTTGAAAATATTTGTAATGAAAGATGCAGCCGTTCGACAACTAAACAGCTTCTGACCTCCATATCATATTGTCCTTGCAAATTAACAGTTTTTGTGTATTTTTTATTGAAGGAATCAACTCTTTTTTTTTGGTCTTCTACATGATATCTAAATTCTCGATGAGATTGTGCATTTGGATAAACAAATTCAGGGAGTTAAAAAAAAACTATAAAAATCAACACTTAGATCTTCAAAGGCAGATATAGGGTTCATCTTTGTTGTAAGTGAACTAAATGATTTAGAATTTTCAGGTACTATGCAAATATTAGCTCAATTAGTTTATTTAACAAAAGCGTATTTACAATACTGAAGTATTGATTTCAAGAACGCTTAATTATTAATACTTTAATAATTAATTCAAAAGAAAAATAATTAATTATCTTATAATATATCTTAATATAATTAATTAATGATAAACATAGGCAAACGTGTAACAATACTAACAGCAAATAAATGAACTTTCTAGTTTCGAATTGTCACTGTTTGAGTAGTTTTCAGTTTTATTTTTCTTAATTCATCTTAAATTATGAGAAGCATAAGTTTTTCTATCTCTTTCCATTGCACTAAAAATAAAACTAAACATTTTGTCGGTGATTATATGTGTAGGAATTTTATAAATTAAATGTGTAGTCCAATTCACATACTCATCAAAAGCATGAAAAGAATTAGAGACTTTTATTATTTTTACTTTATAAAGAACTTTCAGTCAAGAGTTGACTAACAATTTTTTTCTTAGTGAGTAATAAGTAAGTAAGTAGGAATAAATAAGAAAACAATTATTAATTACCTACTATAAAAGCACTCCGAGATTTGTTGGTTTGATATGCAGTAAATTACTTTTTCCAATATCGGCTTTGTGAGCAAGCTTTTAATGTCTTGATTTAAAGCTGGTAAATTATTTCTACAATTTGTATATTAGTTTCCACGTCAACAGGTAATAAAGCTCACTTTATTGCTCTTGGTTGTACTCAAGAATATCCATTATGTAAATAGTCACATTAAAAAGTACGTATGTTTTGATTTACAAAGGTAAAATATTTTATCAAATGTTAAAATGTATGAATCTTGTTTATGGTAAATAAGCTGATATTTCCAGGAAGTAACAAAATGTTGAATGTGGCTCGTATCCTAAGTCACTTTACGGTTTCACTGGGTTTTCTAGACGCCTCCCTTGATTATATGTGTCATTTGTGCCATGGTACAAAAATAACTACCTGTTATAAAGAAGTTTCTCAGACCGAGATGCATTTATGCACCACTATAATTATTAAATAGTGATTAAATAGTTAATTCAAGTAATTGAATTATTTATTTAGTTAGACTGTTACAGTTATAATATTAATCTGCTAGATATAACCAGGACCTTTAGTGCATTTTGAATAAAAATATAAGATATTGTAACGTTCTTTTTCAATATAATAACAAAAGTGCTGTTTAAATCGTCTATTAATAAGAAATATTTATTTACAAACACTAATGAATACACTATAAATTAACGCTATGATTATAAACCATTAAAACTATTATTTACAGATTATGAATTTCTAATATAACATTTATCTATACAGTTACTATTTATTTCGTGAAACACATTTAACGACTCGCTGTTGACTCGTCCTTCTTACTGACCAGGACCACCGGTGATGCCCATGGACTGCTGGATGGCTCGATGACCCCTTGTTCTTCCATATCAGTAATAATCTTTTCGGCTTCTGCTCGCCTTGCTAGAGGTAGACGCCTCGGCTGCTGACGGACAGGCATAGAGTTGCCTGTATTGATTTTATGTTTTACTATATTTGTTCGTCCCTTCTGGCTATCGTCAAGAGCGAAGATATCTTGGTATCGGTGAACCAAACCCTGTACCTCTTTCACTTCCGTTCTGTTAAGGTCTTCGCACGAACTAGTAACCATACCCACTAATTTTCCACCATGGTCTTTGGGCACTGGTTTTGGAACATCAGCCATACACCTGGCTACTCGGAATACTGGCACACACTGTCCCACAAGGGTACTCTTCTTCAATGTCACCGGATCCACATTAACGTTCATAATTCTCACCGGTACTATCTTTCCAACCTTGATCAGCGCTTTTCCCACCAGTATGCCACTATGGATCTTCTTATCACAGACAGGCTCCATCATTCGCACACATCCTACCCGAAGATCTCCATCCAAACCTGCCTCAACAACCATCTCGCTTTGACCCGGCAATATCACATCTTCAGTCAGCAAAACCCTTACAACCGGATCTTTTCGTGGATGCAACGGAAGTTCTTCGTTACCGACCTTCAAAACACCCTCTTTCAAATCCATCGTAAAACCAAATTTTCTCAGGAGGTCCATTCCCAAGATGAAGTCATCAGTGATATCGGCTACCAGCACCTCATGATCACGTTCTTCACTTCCAATGCCAATCTTCATCTTCACTACTCCGCGTGTTGGTATCACTTCACCTGTTACTGTACGGAGTTGAGTAGTTGTCGGTAACAATTTAATACTTGATTGTAGAACATCAGGGCGTACGATGGATTTTGTCGCCCCCGTATCAATAAGTTGTGGAACAGTTCGGTTAGCAATCTTTCCATCTACAAACAAACTGCCGTTACTATTCTTTGATGTTACGGCATGGATCGTGATCTCCGGAGCATCTTCACTCGCAGTCAACGTTCGCCCCCTCTTGCCAACCCCTTTTAACTTTTCCGACGGTTGTACTTTTCTTATTTTGGGACAACGGCGTTCTACATGTCCTTGTTCGCCGCAGTTCCAACAACGAGGCCCTCGAACTTCTTGATGATTCTTCTTACGGCTTTCTTCCTTCCGAAGAACTCTCAGTACTAACTCCTCTAGATGATCTTTAGAACCTTCTTCTTCTTCCAACAGTCCTAACGCGCGGGCATTCTCAAAGAATTCTTCGAAAACTTTGTCTTCCAACGCTTTGACATTTTCCAGCAATTCTCCTTTAAGCCTTCTAGAACTTTCTTCAGACTTTTCTAGTAATTCTTCTTTAAGCGTTCTAGAATTTTCCAGTAAATCTTCTTTAAGCATTTTAACATTTTCTTCCAGTGCTTTAGTATTTTCAAGTAATTCTTCTTTAAGCATTTTAGAATTTTCAAAAACTTTTTGTTCCAGCACTTTAGTATTTTCCATTAATTCTTGTTTAAGCATTTTAGAATTTTCTTCAGACTTTTCCAATAGTTCCTCTTTTAACATTCTGGAATTCTCTTCTGACTTTTCCAGTAATTCCTCTTTTAACATTCTAGAATTCTCTTCAGACTTTCTAGAATTCTCTTCGGACTTTTCCAATAATTCTTCTTTAAGCATTCTAGAATTCTCTTCCGACTTTTCCAGTAATTCCTCTTTTAACATTCTAGAATTCTCTTCAGACTTTCTAGAATTCTCTTCGGACTTTTCCAATAATTCTTCTTTAAGCATTTTAGAATTCTCTTCTATTTTACTTAATAACAAATTAGTATCAATTGCGGGTCCAGGTATTTCGAAGAGGAAACTTTCAGGGTCTTCTTGCTGCTCCAAAAGCCATTCTCTTAGCCGATTTATTAACACACTTTTAAGGCCCGTTGTGTCCAAATCTCGTTCTTCAAGTTCATGTTTCAAGTCTATTACTTTGAGATCTTTTAACAGTTTCATTACCATTTTAATTGTTTGTTGAAATTATGTTTTAACACCAAAAATTTTATTCTCACAGCACTTTAATTAATTATTACGCGATTTTATTTATTTTAAAACCCCACACCTGACTCCACTGTAACGTTCTTTTTCAATATAATAACAAAAGTGCTGTTTAAATCGTCTATTAATAAGAAATATTTATTTACAAACACTAATGAATACACTATAAATTAACGCTATGATTATAAACAGCACTTTTGTTATTATTTTGAAAAAGAACGTTACAATATTCAGTATATCTACAGTATATATACTATATATACAGTATATATATACAGTATATATACTTACCCCCAACTTTCCACTATTTTTTCTAATTCTACTGGACTATTAGCTCAAAAAAGCGCTCACCGGCACAAGTTAATTATTCAACTACTTTCTAGAAGGTAGAAGCTTTATTTTTACAGACCGCAAACCATTGATAAATGTAATAGCCTCTAAATATAAAAAAGTCTTCGACAAATCTCGTCATTTGGAATTATTTCAGCACTCAATCTTTTTACCGACATTAGATACGTCAAAGCTAAATAGCTTCCAGTTAATTACAGCAAATTTAAAATCATGGCTTAAATTTGAACTGGTCGAAGTTCCTCTAACAAGTGAAAAAAAGTGGTGTGAAAGCTAAATAAGTCTAAATAAACATTTTCGCAAAACCATATTTAACTTAATTCAGAAGTTTAATTTCTTAAGATTTTTACATTTTACTTATGTTTGGTCTGATATCAACTGTTGAGTTAAAACTAGCATTCTATGCCAGCAGTCAGTAGCGCCATACGAAGCCGCCAGTATGAAGTAACTAAACGTTTTGATCATACTCATTTGAATCTAGTAGAGTCATTATCAGCCTCTAACGAATATCCTTGCTTATTAACAATTGTGGATCAGTTTTTGAGATGGCCAGAAACATTTATTCTATTCAAGATTCAACCTCTGAGACCGTAGCACATTTTTTTATACCAAATTGGTTACCTCTGTTCGGCGTCTTTTTACATACTGTTACTACTGATCAAGGCTGTCAGTTCAAGTTAAAACTTCTCAACAGGTGTCCAAGTTTCTAGGAAGTTATAAAATCCACACCACGACACCAACTTTCGTAAAACCTTCTAATACCAAATATTTAATTTCCTGTATACATATCTGTGCAAAAAGAGTGGGTGTGTAAAGAGTGCGTATTCTGGTACCTACCAGTGCTAACTGGCACAATTAAATAGGAAAGATGTTAATATTACCATCGATAGCATAGAATTTCCATCTTCAGTAAATGGTAACGTTCACACCAACCTTTAACTTGAAGACAACCTCTACTGTCGTGTCATAAAAACAACAATTTTTATATCAAGTTATAAAAAAAACAAGAGCTATTTTTAATTGGTAGTAAAAACATGGTAATTTACGATAAATAGATGTTTAAGCTACAAGTGTAAATTGTCATTCTTTATTGCACGAACGGTTTAAAACACGACCGAGGTAGAGCATAGAGGTAGAGGTAGAGTATGTTAAAAGACGCGAGTGCAATGAAGAGACTTTTTACATCTGTATTTTACAACGTTTTATCTACGACCATAACGCTTTACCATAGTATTTATTTTATTTGATATATTTTTAAAAACTTGTGTATTATGTCGTATATATCAACGTACTCGGATTTTTACGTACTAAGTTGTTTAGCAACCAGTTTGTAAAATATTCATAAATCATTTATCAAGCATGTCTTGTTGATATTAGCGTTTAATCATTTAGGCCACGCACAGACGAAAACCTTAAATATATTGGGACGATGAACGCGCGAAATTGTTTATTATTTTTATTTGTATATTCAATTAATAAAATTTACGTTTAGTTTAATTTTGATAATTTATAATTCTTAATCATTTCTTTTACAGCCGGCAGTCGGCAGGGTGGTTATAGTGGATATATATCGCTTAACGGAGTTAAGTCGAGTTTTCTCCGGAAAGTACTCGGATGGGTGAACACGAACGCAATGTACTTG
Organism: Agrypnus murinus; assembly: GCA_929113105.1. NCBI lineage: Eukaryota > Metazoa > Arthropoda > Insecta > Coleoptera > Elateridae > Agrypnus > Agrypnus murinus. The sequence goes on along the minus strand of OV816028.1, from coordinate 36,427,211 downwards.
CCTACATGGCTCCGCTGCTTCGTCTCACATCCACATATCCACTCTGTGGCTCAGTGCACCCGGCACCTCGACACCGAAAGGTGTAAGGGGTTAAAGATTATATAATCGAGGGCATCAGATCAGAGGGGCGTATCCGCCAAATTGGTGATCTTCCATTTATTAGGTCGTCTTGATTTCTGGTATCGATCTGCGTGTTGTTACATACGGGCGTATGTTTTGTAAGGCATTAATCTGGCCTTACAAAACATTCGCCCGTTTGTGACAACACGCAGGTCGATACCAGAAATCAATACGACATAAAAATTGAAGATCAAAATTTTGGCGGATACGCCTCTCTGATCTGATGCCCTCGATATATAATCATTTCTTTTACATAATTTTTATTCTGAAAATCCTAATCAAGCAGACAATACGCAGTTTTAATTTTCCAGTTATTAAATTATGCGTTTTCTTTGAGCCAATAATAATACTTATTATTGTGCACCAACCAAATAAAAAAAAATCGATAATTTGTTATTTTACAAATTATTTAATCAGCATCCATATAGTAAAATCCAAAATTTGTTTGTCAATATGTTTGTCCCTTTATAGACTTGGTTTCCGTAAGTCCAGTTCCCGTAGCAGGCAAAATGGATATTTTTGTCAGTGATGTGTTTATGTTTGTAGGCTCCGCACAAGAAACAATATGGTTAGATTCAGCATAGGCCAGTGAGGTGCAATTGGTGAGTGTGTGGGCGGTGCTCCATGCTAGTGGTCGTGATAAATTATTTTGTCGCTATGTTTGTCCCTTTCTAGACTTGGCTCTGCAAGTCCCACACCTAAACTAATTAAATATATGGTAGGACTCACTATCGACAGAGAGTTTTGATGAGTGTGATTTTGTTAGTGTCTTTATCCTTATATATGCTCAATTCCTGTAAGTTTCACTCCCAGATCAGTTACACAGTTGGGTAATGGATGGGCTGGTGAGCAGTAATTTGTTTGTACTTGTAAATAGACTCGGTCTATGTATTGAGATGATATGGAATCATCTGATTGAAAATTTACTTGACGATTTGATCGTAAACACAAATATAATTATTTCATGCATTAAATAAAATAAAATGATAAGACATGCTAGGATATTAGGTTTATTTAATCTAAAAGCTACATGTTAGCTTACAGATAGATTGATCAATTTTAAATAGAAATTATAGAAAGAAAAGTTTCATGCAGACGTAACCTCAACTTTTACATAAAAAGCTTCAATTATAAAAATGCATATCAATCATTTAGGTTGTTTTCATAGTAATACATGTTTTATGCAACCCAAATCACATGTTAGGATAGTTTATCCAACTTTCTTGAGGATTTTGTCTTTCTTTCCTTAAATGGGGTTAACGCTTAGCAACGTAAAACAAGTCTTTCTGTTTCCCATGCGACTGATTCAGTTTCTGGAAAATATTTCACTAAAAATATGTAAAATAGGTCAATATTATAATGTCTACATTAGTACATTAAACATACAATCTCCTGAATTCTAATAAAATGTCTTTATCCTAATGAAGGTATTGGCTTTGCTGATATGCTTCGATTTTTCCAAATATTGATTTTAATATAACATTTTACACCGTGGTTTGAACACAAGCACTTGGAGGACTGTATGCTGGACAAGTCTGACTATAATTTGATTTTATTTATGTTGATATTGGTGTAGGATCTTGTATAAGGATCGTTGAATTTCTAAATCGCAAAAACGGATTTTACATTTGAGTTTTTCTTCTATTGTAAATATTTTTTTATGTAAATTTTATACGTATCAGTTACCTAGTGTAGCTATGTATTCATTATTTGTAAAGGATGGAGCTGGAGATATGTGTATCCATGTATTTTGAGTTTTAATAAAGTTTTCATCGTTAATCGTTTTTGTTAATTTTCTCAGTTATGATTAATAAGTGTCTTATGTTGTTTTAATCGATATTTTGCCAGCTACATTTGTATTTTTTTAGATTTAAGATTAGTGTTAATTATGAACATCTGTGTTTTCGTGAGTGACGTCACGAGTTTGAAGATTCGTTTTTATTTTGTAAAAATGTGTTAGTTTTCAATTGTTTTGGTAAAGCATATAAAATGGCCAGGAAAAATTAACAATTTCAGTCGATAAAACGTTTTGGTTGAAACCACGTCGACTCATACAAGAATTTGCTAGAACAAAGCAAGGTTAAGTTATAACCATATGTTTTCATAAACATACGTCAAATGTAAACAAACGAAAATTTACCAAAGTATAATAAATAGTTACCTGAATATTTAAATCAAAGAAGATTTATTTTCGTTCTTCGACAATTGTATGGAATTGTGAACGATTTATTTATTAAATTAATTCAAGAAGATTTTGTTTCCATTATTGATTTGGATAATCGACTTGCCTTCATTTTAAAAATCAGATGTTTGGATAAATGCAGTATTACCTATTGTAAAAAAAAATTGAAGTGGATCTCGACGTATTTTATATACAAGGTTGGTCAAAATAAGAGGATTTGGTTAAATTTTTCATTTAACAAAATCATAAAGACAATCTTAATAAATTCAGAATTTATTTTTCTTATTTTAAAAGTTTTTCAATAACAAAGTTTTACCATAAATAAACAATTTGAGTTTGTTTATAAAAATTTTATTGTCATTAGATAAATTTATTTTAGCAATTGTAAATACTTTTAACTGATAACTTTAATTGATGTCAGTTTGCTCAAATGGAGAACAGTTATAACCCCCATGTCAGGTTGATAACGAATAATTTAATTAGATTTTTTTAATTATCATTAATAAAAATAAAGACTGTGTTTTCAAGTTATCTATGTGTTTATTTGATGTGTATGCAAGCATCCATTTCTTTTTCTTTTCACGTATAGAGTTTAGTTTGTTGTTGTCCAGTTGCGTAAGTCCAAATGTTTTGGTAGTAAATTCTTTTCTTCCAGGTATAAGAATCAATAAGATTTTTTTTATATTTCATGCTCTATCGAATTAAACCTGAGTCAGTCCATTGGGAGAAAGAAAAAAATATTGGGGTTATATTTTTTTTTATTTATTAAATTTTATTGCATATGTTAATGGCAACCGACGCAAAATTATATTTTTTATAAAATATCACCTCAGTATATACCAATCCATACCACATATATGGTTGGAATAAGTATGCACCAGAGGGTTGCAATAAGTATATCTGGTAAGCGTGACTTCATGTTAGCGAGTGTCGTAAGTACGTAAGTGTTTTTGATATAGTAGTCCAGGCGACAGAGAAATTGGTATATGGGAAAAGTCACAAGACTTGATAACAGCAATTTTTTGTTTAGTATGTAGGGGGGTGTGTGGTGAGTCTACATTCAAGGTTTCGTATTAATCGGAGGCTGCGAAGTGTCCGCCATCTTGGAAAAAGAGGTTAAAGTGTTTTTTCAATTTATCTCGTTAACCGTAGGTCTGAGGAAAACAGTAATTCATAAATTTTTTGTCGGAAATTTAATTCTCTACAACTTCCTCAATACACTTATTTGCGAGATGTTTGTAATAAAAAAGTTATAAATAAATAACCGTAAAAATTTAGGGGTTGCAAATCTTTGGGGTGAAATAACTATTGCATTTTTGATCGTACGAGCAAAATTGTTCTTACCTTTCCTGTAGGCAATCTAAACACGAACAATTTAGTGCACTCACTTCTTTGGTTCCGTTCTCTGGTATAGTGGAAGACAGCGGTCGAATGGAGGTAAGTCGAAAACGAGGCAGTAGGCGCGTATAACGTTCTTCCTACTGGTAAGTTATTTATCTCCTTAACCATACGTCTAAGTAAAAAATTTATTACCACCATTTTTGTCGGTAATATGATTCTCTACAACTTCCTCAATACACTTCTTTGAGAAATGTTTGTAATAAAAAAGTTATAAACAAATAACCATAAAAACTTAGGGGTTGAGAATATTTGGGGTGAAGTAGCTATTTCATTTTTAGTCGTACGAGAAAAATTGTTCTTACCTTTCTTGTAGACAATTTAAAAACGAACAATTTAGTATACTCGCTTTTCTGGTTGCGTTCTTTAATATAGTGGAAGGCAGCGGTCAAATGGAGGTAAGTCGAAAACGAAGCAGGTAAGCCGTATAACGTTTTTCCTACTGGTAAGTTATTTATCTCCTTAACCGTACGTCTGATTAAAAAAGTTGTCAGCTCAACTTTTGTCAGCAATACGATTCTCTACAACTTCCATGCTACACTATTTTGTGTCATGTAAGCAGTTACAAAGTTATTAAAAATAAACCTCTAAAATATAGGGGGGGTGGTCATTTGTATTGAACGTATGGGGTGAAATAAGTATTTTATTTTTGTCGCATGGAAAAAATTATTCTTGTCTTTCTTCTACACAATTTAAAGACGAGAATTTTGATATACTTACTTTTTTTATCACGTTCTTTGGTATAGCGAAAGGCAGCAGTTGAAAGGTTTACCCATAACATATAATACGAATTTGTTGAACCTATGCATTCTATACGCAATTAAATAATGATTCAACAATAATTACATACAATGTACCTTATTTTGAAATATTTATATTTATTGGACTTGACCTTATAGTGAAATTGTGCTCTAGAACAAGCACAAGCTTTTATTAGCTTCATTGTCTGGCACAATGTATAATTAATTATTATCAAATAAATAAATAAATAAATAAATAGATAAATAAATAAATAAATAAATAAATAAATAAATAAATAAATAAATAAATAAATAAATAAATAAATAAATAAATAAATAAATAAATAAATAAAAAAATAAATAAAATGTATTAATAGATGTACTTCTCTAGCGATTTAAATTTTGGTCGACGGGTGGGAGAATGGCCCTGGGTGCCTTTAACTACTCGAGCCGAACTGCACAGGCGCACGAAAGTCGTAGAATACAGCATAACTGCCATCCACTCAGGTCAATGCTTCTCTTAGAAATTCTTCGTGCTCCTCATCTCCTCTTTGCTTCAATGCTTCTTTGAAGCAAACATTTTACTCGTCTCTCCTTCACAACGCAAACTTCACCTTCCCGTAAAGAAGTTTTGCACACGAAACAGACGCGCATCTTAACGGCTTTCGACTAAGCTAGACAAAACCGACTGATCCATGGGACTGACCTGAGTGGATGGCACTCATGGTTTATTCTACGAATTTCATGCACCTCTGCAGTTCGCCTCGAGTGATTACAGGCACAGGACCATTCTCCCACCCATCGACCAGAATTTGAATCCCTAGAGAAATACACCTACTAATACATTCTATGTAATTATTATCGAATCATTGTTTAATTGCGTATAGAATGCATATGTTCAACAAATTCGATATTATATGCCATGGGTAAACCTTCAACTCCTGCCTTCCACTATACCAAAGAACGTGATAAAGAAGTAAGTATGTCAAAATTCCCGTCTTTACATTGTGTACAAGAAAGGTAAGAATAATTTTTTACATGCGACAAAAAATGAAATACTTATTTCATCTCATACGTTCAGTACAAATGACCACCCCCCTATATCTTAGCAGTTTATTTTTAATACCTTTGTAACTGCTTACATGACACAAAATAGTGTAGTATGGAAGTTGTAGAGAATCGTATTGCCGACAGAAGTTGTGCTGACAACTTTTTTACTCAGACGTACGGTTAAGGAGATAAATAACTTACCAGTAGGAAAAACGTTATACGGCTTACCTGCTTCGTTTTTGACTTACCTCCATTTGACCGCTGCCTTCCACTATACCATAGAACGGAACCAAAAATGTAAGTGCACTAAATTGTTCGTTTTTAAATTGTCTACAAGAAAGGTAAGAACAATTTTTCTCGTACGACCAAAAATGAAATAGTTAATTCACCCCAAAGATTTTCATCCCCTAAATTTTTACGGTTATTTGTTTATAACATTTCTCAAAGAAGTGTATGGAGGAAGTTGTAGAGAATCGTATTGTCGACAAAAATGGTGGTAACAAATTTTGTACTCAGACGTATGGTTAAGGAGATAAATAATTTACCAGTAGGGAGAACGTTATACGCGCTTACTGCCTCGTTCTCGACTTACCTACATTCGACCGCTGCCTTCCACTATACCAAAGAACGGAACCAAAAAAGTGAGTGCACTAAATTGTTCGTTTTTAGATTGCCTACAAGAAAGGTACCAACAATTTTGCTCGTATGATCAAAAATGCAATAGTTATTTCACCCCACAGACTTGCAACCCCTAAATTTTTACGGTTATTTGTTTATAACGTTTTTATTACAAACATCTCGCAAAGAAGTGTAAGGAGGAAGTTGTAGAGAATCGAATTTCCGACAAAAACGTTATGAATTGCTTTTTTCCTCAGACCTACGGTTAACGAGATAAATTGAAAAAACACTATCCTCTTTTTCCAAGATGGCGGACACTTCGCAGCCTCCGATTTATACGAATACTTGAATGTAGACTCACCACACACCCCCTACATACTAAACAAAAAAAATTGCTGTTATCAAGTCTTGTGACTTTTTTTACCCTATCGCCTGGACTAACAGATCGTCCTGGAATGGGTAACAAATTATTAATTAAATGTTTATTAAATAATAATAGATTAACTAGTATGTACTCAGTCTAGGACTAAATGTTCGGGGCTGGGACAGCATTTAACGTTAAGTTACAAAATATAAGTTTAATTTACTTTACAATTGAATTATAGAAATCCAAGAATTTCTTATCCAAGCTCTTTATCCAAGACTTAAACCTCGTATAGAAATATTTTGTATTACCTGTTGTTTAGTTAGGTTAATGTGATGTCGGGCATACTGAGCATTGTCTACTATGTATTTTAAAAGAATTAAATTTAAAAAATTTTAATGTAAACGGTGTATAATATTTTACAAATTTTTGTTGATGATGAACCATTTTCTGTTGTATCCTATATTTTCATTTAACTTAAGACAATTATCCGCCCTTAAAATCAGTCGGTTGCTGATTTTTCGTCCTCTGTAACATCTTTTGGAAAAATGTGAAATTTAATAATTTTGTTATAAAAAGATCTAATTAATCGAGACGTGAAAAAAGCTTTAATTTAAGTAAAGTGGTAGCTGATTCTAAAATTTCGACCCGGAGATGTTTTAAAACCACTATAGTTTTTACGTCAGGAAGCAATATCGCTTTATTAACTATTCCCAAAATCGAAGTCTCTAAATCACAATAACAGATTCAACAATTTCAGTACGTACAAAGGAAGCTTTTTGTATCTTTTGACTTGTAAGGCTTGCTTTGTTGTTATTTAGTAAGTACATAGATTAAAAATAGAAGTAGAAAATGAGTAAAAGGACTATATGTGGGGCGATTTGTCCAAGCACTCTGCTTGATTACAAAAGGGAGCGAGGGTGTGCAACTCTACATATCCCCATAATCACTACTTTGTTATAGGCAAGACCGTCTAATGTTGACCGGGAGTAACATAGAATGATCAATCAGCATATTATTTTATGCTTCTAAGCTAATTTTATACAACACAATACATTTTTATGTTATTTTTCTTAAATACTAAAAGGCCAATGTTATAGATAATTTCCCTTAAGTGTTTTCAATTAGAGGAAAAAGACATTTTCGTGCATGACAAACTATAGTTGTTAGCAAATAAAAATTAAAGTAGAGTACTTTTAAAGAACAGATTATTATCAGTTGTTTAAAAGGGTGGGAAAGTAGAGAAAAATTGTACAGCAAACAATAAAAAAAAAGAAAAGCAAATGAAATATGATAGTGTTAAAGCCGATCAAGGAAGAAGCCCTAGATCACATCTGAGATAACACGTGTCACTTGGTGGGCCTCGAAACACGCGACCACCATGTGGCAGGCGGACGCACGCCCATCTAAATATTATCCGATTGAGGGTTAGGGTTGACATGGTCTTGTTGAAAAATGTGACCACAAATTTTCGAGTGTTTTTCGCAGTAGTCCGATGCACACCCAGTCTAATAACAGTAACTAATGCAAAGTGCAAATTATTTATCCACCTCTGTAACTAGAAGAAAATCCCTCTCTCAACCTTAGAATCACTAGTGTAAAGGGTTAATGCACACTTTCTCATTTGACTATGTGTTGAACTCTAATTAATAAAAAATCGAGCTTAAACTTAAAAGGTCTAACTTAGTTGTTATGTAATAGGGTGTATTACAAAGATTCTTATTCAAATTCTCATTAATAACATCGGCAACAAAATTTCACAACTTTTTTGTATTTCACATAAAAGTTTACTGAAGTACTTGCCTAAGATGCGGTGATAAACTAAAACTTTTCAATTTCTAAAAGTAATTTCATTTTTGGTTACAAAGTTATTCAAAAACATAAAAATAAAAATGTTATTCAAAAAAATATTGTTCTGATTTTATCAAACAGTTTTGTAAAGAAAATCTTTAAAAATTTAATGTCATCCTTCTTAGCAGTTAGCTGCCGAAAGTTTGGTTGATGACTTGTTAAGGCAGTTCGCACAAGCTCAGTAAATGTTGATCAGTTAAAACAGACCGATGCTTATTTTCAATAAATTTAAGTGTTGTATACAAAAACTCACAACAATACGAAGTACCAAAAATGGAGATTAGTCTCAGCGCACACTCTTTGCTTTTAAGATTTTTTCTCGGCACCTGCTTAGAAAGTTGATTTTTCCAGTCTCATTTGGGACTGGAAAAACTGTCTTTCCCAGTCTCAGACTGAGAAACTATTTCCCAGTCTCAAAATCTGAAAGTTTACTGCAAAGGAGTTTAAACCTTATATTTATTGTTTATTAATGTTTACATTCACATTACATTGACAAGAAGAAAAATTTATGTAACAGGGAACACTTATTGAACTGTCCGATGCATTAGTAACATTGTTAAAATTAATGGGCAAATTTTCCGTTGAAATATTTTTCAAACCGGACACAGACTCTTCTTTATTTCGACCGCAGTTCTGAATAGTAACGGCGGTGTTAATCTTATTCTGCAAAGAGTTTTCTAAATAACTCTCGGCAACACTATTACTTTTCCATGCGCCATGTCTTTTTAGTTCTGTCATTCCAGCTCCTCCGTCGACTAAAAGAGTAGCTGAGGATCTGCGAAATGCATGTCCTGTATAGTCCTTTGGATTTGATAATCCAAGAAACATGGCCATTCTGGACGGAACTGCTCCTAATGTGTGGTGACCCACAGGTTGGGTGGTACATTTTCCATTTTTATAATATACGAATAGTCTTCGATGTGGAGTATTACACGGACGCAGTGCAACGTATTTCCGGTAAAGATTTAAGTTAATGTTGTTATCGCCACCGACAACAACAAAAGTTCGTTCAGCATAGGTTTTCGAACTTGATACGTGTACAACAAGAATTGTATCCTTGTCTTCAACGTCATCAATAGACATTTTGACCAATTCATCCACTCGACATCCACCAGCAACAGCGATTATAAGAACGGTCTAAAATTATTATCAATAATTAATCACATAGGTATGAATAAAAAAAGATGAATTACCTTCATAAGCAGAAAATCGTTGTCTGGAGCTTGCAACAAGAAATTGTCTATTTCGTTTCTATTGAATATACGGGACTTTTTGGCTTTGTAGCCTACGGCCTTTCTCTTCAAAAATGAGATGACTTTAGCAAACTTACTAATGTCAATGTTTTCGTGAACCATCAACGTTAATTTGAGCATTGAATATCGGCTCCAAAGTGTGGATGATTTGACCGTGTTTCCCATTTCAACAAAGTAAGCAAGCATTACCTCCTCTTTTATACGTTTTGCATTGTTTTTCTTGCACCAGTTTGTGAACTCGACATAGATCTTCATATATCTTTCTTGGATTTCTTAGGCAACAACTCCAGTGTGGCAGTATTAGCGGCCTCAACAATATTAGCCGGAATGTTTTCATCGTCACTTTCCATTACTTTTTTTCTAAATTATTGTAATTTAACCGACTGACGTTTTTCGATTTTTGTTATGTTTAGATGGTTGCTATAGAAATTTTAACCAAGTACCTATCTTAATTTTTCGATATATTTTTTTAATCAGTTATCTGGAACTACATCATTCTGATATTGAAGACAATGGCAGGTGCCGGGAAAATTTAATACACGTCTCACTTGTAAAGTGCCTTTCCCAGTCTCGCTGACTTTCAGGGCTCCGCCTCCGGCGTCGCCCCGAAATTTGTCAGCTCGCCTGGGAAAGTAGCACTTTCCAAGCTCCTCGTGTAAATAACTATTTTATTCCGGGCCAAGCGTCGGGAAATAAAATGATGGTTAACACTTCTCTAGTCTTCAAGGGAAACAGTAGCGGCGCAAAATAGTATTTATTATAGGAAGCAAGGAGGGTGCATTTAGGATGTCATCTAAATGCACGTATATGCGTGGCTGTTTCAAATATTCCTTCCTGAAATGTGACTTCCAAAGGTAGTGTAGTTGGCCACCTTTGCTCTAGAGTTATCCAAATCACATTATGATATAACAGCTTTCTTATTAAAGCTACAAAAAAACTCATTTAGACAAAGGCTAGCATTCTCTTAGCATTTCCTACTCAAATTGTAAAAGGTACATAGAAATTATGAATGGGGTAGAAGTTCTAGAATTACTGCATGTGTTCTTAGGGCGCCACTGAATTCAACATAAAAAAATGGCTCAAATCAAAACCAATGTTAACTTCAATAAAACAAGAAAAGCTTAATTAAAAACATGTTACTGAATTCCAAGTGAGAGAACCAAAAGCCACATGCAACCTTATTATACATTAAATGAAAGCCACACAAAAACATTACTTTTAATTAAACTTGATTAAAATAAATTTAAAAATATGATGGATTACGACTAAAAAATATTTCTTTATTGTCTTAATTAATCTTAATCTTATCTTATTAATTGAATTAGTAAGTCTGATTAATTGTCTTAATCTTTTAACGTCTCGAAGTCTTTCCAACTAATTGCAAATATTTCTGAATTTCTCTAAGCCAGCGTTTCCCAACCGCCGGTCCGTCAGAAATCTTTGCCGGTCCGCAGAGAAATAACAGTATTTTCAAAATTTTACTGAAAGATTTTTTTAATTCGTGTTATCCTGGAGGGAATGTAGGGTCAAATAGTTTATCGGAGTTGTCCAAGAGTAAACTCAGAATTTTAAACGGAGCCGGCGCTATATACGCTAGCTCTACTAAAAAGTCAGAAAACAGGATTCGTTATTTTTTCATATAAATCTTAAATAAAATGCTTTTTTCTGAATATTAATAGCAACCGCAAGATTCCTTTCTAACCCCTACAAAAATTTCATAGATATATGGTACATATATAGTTTCCGAGAAAAAAATTATTAAAGTTACTTTTCATTGAAACATTCATTGAATTACAACATGAATTACATTCATTGAAATTGTCCATAAAAATGGATACCTTTTATTACGTATAAACGTACGTTTCTCATACATACGTACATAAGTGGTATATAACGTGCCGGCTCCGTACCTATATGGTGGGGTAATATCCAGTAGTAGGTAATAAGGAGGATCTTCCATTTTAGAATTTTTAAGCGGGTTTGGCGCACAAAGGTCTAGGAACACCGGAACTGAAAGAGTTTTTGACTTGCGTCCCCGATTAACGCGAAAGATCAAAATCTGGGTTTTGCGGTTTGGAAGGGCCGCAAAACTTGCTTCGACCCGAACCGTTTTTGTGTGTCGATGCGTTCGTTGGATAGTTACCGTCTCATATTTGAAGTCTCGACCGTCTCCCGTAAACTGATTAGGCGGAGGCGGCAGAAAACTGCCCTTGCCTTACGGTAGGTCGGGGCGAAAATCTGACAGCGGAATTTTTGCCAGCGCAGTATCTCAATCGTTTTTATCGGAAAAATCTTTTTTGCAAACACTCTTCCGGGTGCGGGGGCTAGAGGTGAAATGGGTTTTTTGGGAGCAATCGAAAATGTGTTGGCGGCATGCGATGTCACGTGGCCTGCTACGAGCGGTGCATCTATTGGTTTTTCCGTATCTCCGCTCTAGGGAGCTCCGCCCGTTTTCGAGCGGCAGTATCTCGGAAACTACAGGAGCCAAAACGACTATCTTGGCATCAAACGATGGGCAATCTCAAAATGTTTCAAAATGTTCCCCCCCAAAACTCGAAAATCTTTATTTGTTTTTCGCTCGAGAATGAAACTAAAGTAATATCGCCGGCTCATTTCCGTTTTTGACCGCCGTTCCCGAAACCCACTCGCCAGCGTTTTCGGTTATCCAGGTTATTCGGTGCTCCATGTCTACCTTGTTCTGGTTTTGAACGAGGGACCGTACTATGCGTCTAGAACCCGGTTACACTTTTTTCGCAAAAAGAACGAAAAAAACGATCGTTTTCCGATGTTTGTTTGGCGAAAAAAGAAAACTCAAGCCTCTCGCCGATTTCGGATCGGCTCACGTTTTGGTGGTTCGAGGTTTGGTATACGGGAAGCGGATGAGGTACGAAAACCGACTTTTGTTATTATAAAGAATGGAGATTTATTTAAATTTTACATAGATTGTTCTTGTACAGTATAAAAAAAATATTATAAGATTTATTTTGGGAAATGTTTTTTAAATTTTTTTACCTTACCGATCCCCAAGCAAATGCTACGTCGTTTGGCGGTCCGCGAACGAAAAAGGTTGGGAACCACTGCTCTAGATCAAATAAATCGAACCTACTACTAATTACTTTGTTGAATTTTCACTAGTTGCACATATAACGTTTTCATCCAAATTTCGGTATTTTAATGATCTTAAAAAATTAACTAATTTTTTTAAATCTTAGTATCTCGGTATTTTCTCAGTCTTCGTAGTCTACATAGTTAGTGGAAAAATAGTAGAAAACTTATTAAAGAATTTCAAAGGTCTACAACCTTTACGAAGGGAAAACTAAATTAGTAGAAATGAGCTTAAATAGATAAAACTTACTCATTTCTCTTTACAAATTAGTTAGAGATGGTACAATAGACGCTACAGCGTCCAAATACAATTTTTTAAAAATTTCTTTGCTAGGAAAATGTTTTTAAACCGCATGGCCATTCTTGAATACACTTTTTAACTCGCAGGCAGTAGTACAAAAAATATTAAATTTGGAATTAATACGAGATTTGGTGTAATCAAGGCTATTTAGATTTCTTGGGCAGATTTAAAATAGAGAGTTGAGCTGAGAGTAGAAAGTTTGGGGATGGCACAGAAAAATACTAGAATAAAATGTAAAATTGGCATTCCCTACTATAATTTAGGGCTACAATTTTTAGTGAATCACAACTAGTGAATTAGAATTGGCTTCATGTTTGCATTGCATTGGTATGCGTGAACCGTCTAATAAGTTAAACCGCAAAAGAAATTATACAAAAATAAAAACCTTCTTATTTTAATTCATATTAAATTTTTCTATTGCCAGATTAAACTTAGGTTTTGTACAGTTTTTCACTGAATTGAGGGTATTACAAACAAGTCTGTGTTGCAATACTTTCCAAGCGAACCCAGAAATCAAAACAATAATAATAAAAGTAGATAAACTCATGCGGTTTCTTGTATTACTGTCATCGTGTTAATCCTCTTGCACATTTTACTAAAAGGTTTTGATTCCTTATTGCGCAACCCACTTTAGTAGGCTTGCTCTGTATACAAATCGCTATATTTATTATAATGGTACAGAGAAACTAAAAAATGTGCCAGGTATAAAATTTCCCGACCAGAAATTTGTTATGGCAAACCCTAAAACGATCTGGACCGGGTCAGGTTCTACTACGGCATGTCCTATTAAGGAATTTATATGTGGCCCTGATCAGGTTCCAATATGGACTGATCTATAAGGTTGTTCCCTATCAGGCTGGGATATCGACAACCGGATTACAACCTATTAGTACGGCATGCGATATTTTAACTAATCCCACCCTGATATGGCGGCTTGATCTCAACCATGTTAAGGCCTGCCATATATTAACTGATGCGTTACCTACTATGATTGCCTGATTTCAGCCAGTTTTGGCAATTTCAATTTTAACTTATTTGATCCTGATGCGATTTCAACCATTTTACAGCATGTAATAATTAAGAAAGATAATATAATGATTTCTGAATGATTTTCTTAATGAAAGATATTAATGATTTTTTCTCTTAAGGTCTTAAGTATATAATCAATGTTACTTATTTTTACGCGTTGCAGATTTATAATTATGAAAGCTGCCTTTATCTGTTAGTACCATTTCGCAGTCAGCGTGTTCGCGTAGGTTAGTGATTGTTTTGTAAATTTTTAAGTATATTTTACAAAATTAACTAATTAAACTGTTTGACTGAATTTGATTGAATTTGACTGTATAAAATGATAAAACTATGTTCGTTTCAAGTTGCCGAGATTTAAACTAATAAAGGTCCTACGATATAAGAAATAACTGCCCTTAATAATAGATATGATAAATTAATAACAATAACTTTTCAAATAATAATGTTTTTATACGTTATTATTTATTCATGGTGCTATTATGTACACATGATATTAATTTGTAGTCTTGCTTATTGTTGTAAAACAGTTCCCTAAATTCATATCATAACCCAAGTAGCACACTTATATTAGTCCAACGTTGGCATAAATACGTAGACATAACATTCAAAGTGTTAACGCTTGACTATGTTGTTCATGCATTGGCTGCCAAACATTTAGCCAACATGAAACCTATGCATTGGTCCAACATCAGTTTAAAGATGAGCACACTATGTTGGTTTAAAAATGTTGGCTCTCTGTTTGTTTAAGGATGTTGGTGCTACGCTAGCTTAGTAAACTGGCGAAATGTTGCTTTAATGATGTTTGCCTTACATTAGCTGCCAACCTTTAGCTAATACGAAAAACGTTCCACAGATAGGTATTAGCGATCAATGACGGAGTTGTACACCTATATGTATGTTAGGCTATTATTAGAAATCTTCTATAAAATTACAGCAGTTGATAACACTATTTCTGATAATTACTGATAATAACCTTAGAATGCACGAAATTTTTATGTCAAAGTTCAATAAAAAATTTAAAAAATACTTTGTATTGTGACGTTCCCAATTTTTATTTATTCCTCTTGATTCTTTGGAGTCAAGTTTCCTAAAAAAAAAGAAAATGAATTGTCTTTATTGTATGATGTGCTTACCTAACTAACTTTAATTATTTTTATTCTTTAAATTACTATTCGGATTTTTCCTTTAGGGGTTTTTCTGATATTTTCCCCTGTGTATTTTTGGTTATCTTATTATAAACAATTGTCAGCCATTTCTACTTTCTTTTTATCTTTTGGTGTGAAAGTTTTACCAACTATGTGTAGGAGGAATTCTAATCTCTTTTTGATAATGAGAAGACATTTTAAATTTTTCAAGCTCTTTTCCTATTGAACTTTTGGCCCAAGAACATCTAGATAAATATGTTTGCTAATTTTTGAATTTTTTTAATTCTCCTTGATTTTCATTTGAGATTTATACCTACTTTTGCTTGGGGGTAATTTATTATTTTATTTTTAGGCCTCTCTTATATACCCCACATTTTTCACCTTAATGGATGAGGGTTTTTCTAATTTTATTGAGATCTACTTGGCTATTCTTATTGGCTTGCATCATGGAAATGGTTGCTTTGGTTTAAGTAAGTTCTAAAAGAATAGTATTTTTTTATCCTGCTAGTTGGAATTTCCATGTGAGAATCTTACCCTCCGGTGATGGTGGTTTAAATCATTGAAGACACCTGTAGGCCACAGCACTGTCTCGCAACCAGGAGTTGGTTGTTGTCAACTTATTTTATCCTGCTATTTAGGATTTGGATGTGATAATCTTACTCTCCGGTAATGGTCGTTTTAACTCTATGAAGACACTTGTAGACCACATTGTCTCACAGCCAGGAGTTAAGTGTTCCTGCCGTTTAATTATAGTAGCTGGTTTTGTCAGCATTCGACATCTTTGGTACTGTTATATTTTGGTAAATTTCGAGAGTTGTAACTGTAAGTATTACAGAAGTGTTTTTCCTTCTTATTATCCTTATTCCTATTTAAAGTTTATTACTTACCTTCGTTGTGATCAAATCTTTAATAAGTTGTACTGGTGGTACTTGTAAATTTTTGCTTCGGAATTTAATTTTGCTGGTACGGCGCCTTATTAAGCAAGCTTGCCTGAAACTATTACAGGTTATTTTTTATGATCTTTTTACATTTATTATTAATTGTTGTTTGGTAAAGATTTAAGATTAGGAATTGAGTTTAAGAGTTCTTACCTGTTATATTGCTTCCTACCCACGTTTTACTGCTCCCAATTTTTTTCAACTTTAATTATTTACACCTCTGTTCACTACTGTTGCATTTAAATATTTTTATGTATTTTGTAATATTATTATTGTTTTGTTTAAAAGGCATGTCATATTATTGATGCTTCATATTGATTATTTATCAAGTTTAAATATTATACTGGCTGTTAGTCATATCTGTGGTCATTTTTCATACCATTGTGTGGCCATTTATTCTTATTATCATAGTAGGGTGTTTGTTTAGCCCTTGGTGACTATTGTTGGTTATTAAATTTTTGTACCTTTTGTTATTACTTATTTGTATATTTGTTATTACTATTATTACTATTTACATTTATATTACATTATTAAATCTTAATATTAATTATACGTTTTACATGATCGTGTTGTGTTTTTGTTATGATTGTGTGTATTTGGTCATTCCCCTTCTTTCTAGGTTTCTAGAATGGCGCCCAGGCAGCAAATCGTTATTTTTTAGTAGCTATCATCGACGAACCAACCTACCAGCTCTCCTTTTAACCTTGAGCACCGTGAGCGTTAATATTGTACATCCTGGCTACTAGGAGGTCACAGTATCATGTGTACATAAGAGAGGCTAATTCAAAAGTATGTTTATGTTTAAATTTTAGCTGTGAAATATATATAGAAATATATTCAACGCCAGAGGAACTAGAACCATCGCATCGTCACCACGTATTTGGCGCTGCATATATGTACTTACCTTTACTTAAATCCCTCCAAAAATATTTGAAAGATGCAAACTTGTTATACATTAGACTAGTAGCCATAACTTGAAGGTAGGATAACTACTAAAGAAATCTTAAAAACACGTGACAGAAAATGACCATATATTTAAAATATACATATGTACATGTTCTAATATAAAATATTATAGTTTGTATATGTATTAATTATGTCATATATTATATGTTTTATATATAAACTTATTTAAATGAGATTATAAAGCATATAAAATATCTAACCTAAAAGAACAATAATCTTAAGATATTTTTAATAAAAGCATAATGGTTAATCGCACGGGTCGTTGACTGGTCCGTTCCTGTAATAAAAGATAAACAGCATAAAAACACCAGTGCCGCCCATGGATTTTGAGGCACCGGGCACAAATATCGAGTAGGGCCCCCAGTAAATAAAAAAGTGTTGATTAAAATAAGGTAACTGAGCGACCTTCTGCTTCTGGAGACCTTTCGAGACCACCATCTGCATCATTCAGTTAACCTGCCCTACTGACTTACAACGTCATGCACAATTACAAATCAAAGCTAACGAAGAAGTCAACACTTACGCAATTATTTATTAAACAAAATAACGAAGTCACAAGCTCACTGCCACTCTTTAACAACTGTGAATTTTTGACGCACAAACAACAAATATGTACCCTAAACAACCGATTTCTTAGAAATTTGCCTTTCTTGGCAGGGGGTTGGACTGTTAGGGCATAACGAATTGCTTACAAAACGGATCTTCTATTTATAGATTTGTTAAAATGCAACGTAACAATATATGTATCTATTAGTATAGCTATAAAAGTAAATTAATTTTAGACACATCTTATCTCCTAATTTTTGTCGTCGCTGCTCACGACAATATAAACAATCAAAGAATGTACATATTTCATTTTATTAGCGGTTAAGGGACCAAAAATAATAAACAACTGTTTTATTCGTATCGTTTTATTATGCATACGTTAAGTACTATGTCCTCACGTCGACAACATATTCTAAAGACTGTGTAAAAAATATTAATTCCAACATTACTATTAGCTATAATAAGAAAAAGCTCCTGAAAAGGAATATAATAAGAATATACATTATAGGTAAATTCCAATATATTTTTAAATGCTTTGTCAAGGTTTTTCTCTTATTACTTAAATATTTCCTAAGTTAATTAATAAAAAAAATGTCCCGTATGGTGTGTACTTTTGGGTAAGCGACAGCGCTTCTATATCTATATTCGCAAAATATTGTTCTATTAATATGTGGGCAGAACCTAGGGCAACTTTTATTAGCTAAATGTTAGGTTTATATTGCTCATCTATAGTGTTGCAAAGCATAACCTCGCTACTACAGTGGCAAAATATTCTTCTGTCAATGTTGGGGCAATGTGGGGTTAACTTCACTGCATAAACATTTTATATAGGCTTCACCGCCAGTGTTGTAAAGCATTTATTGCACATCCATTGGTACAATGTTGTTCTAACAATGTTGGCAAGACGTGAAGTAATTTTCATTGAATATACAATGGGATTTAATGTCAACGTTAACGTTGGAAAGCATACCGTACACTTATGTTGGCAAAATATGGTTTTGAAAATATCTTCAAGGGTGTCGTTGCATGTTGGTTTGTAAACATATATCCAATATATTTCCCATATGCAAACAAATATGTAGAATCTCCAACGTCGCTAAGTTATATAATAGTTATTGTCAGAACAGTAAAACCTTTAGCCAACATATCATGTTTATAATATGTTGACACAGCGTTTGTACAATATTTTGTGCTACTTGGGAATAATCTGTGCGGTGTAATTTAACTTTAATCTATTGCTGAAACCAACAAACGCTACGTTGACATTTCCAGAAGGCAATGTGTATGTTAGTGTTATTAGAGGGTGAACGTGTCTTTATAACAATTTTTAATGTTATTCTTATTATATCTGTCCTTTATAGCCTTTTATTAGAAGCCAAACATTTCAAATCAAATTAACCTATATTAGCTTACGTTTAATAATAATTTTAAAAATAAAAAATTATAAACCATTTAGCTTTTGGCTATCAGTGCATTACGATATCCTCAGTGATTTACATCAATAGCTTCGTGTGAAAAAGAACAATGCGATATTTGATTAATAAGTGCAATTCTTGAAATATCTTAGTGATTGATAATCATCTGTGAACATGAAATACTTGAGACGCAATGTGGATTTAAATAAACTTTTACGAATTACAAATACTACTACATGTAAGGTATATTTTAAATTAATATAATTTTATATTTATGCGATTAGCTTTACAGAGATCATTTAACGGAATTTAAAAATGCGTGACTCGCCCCATTATTAAAGGACAAACCTTTTTATGCTGTAATTATTGTGTCCGATATCAATAATGCAAACGCTTGGGAAAGATGAACAAAGAAAACAGAAAAAGAGTAACCAGTAATCCATTTTATTTTTTGCGCTGTAATATCACTATTAATAGAAACGTGAACAAATTATTATATTACCACAACATTACTGTGAAGGTTTACGTATGTTTTAAATGAAAAGTATTTGCAAAACATGACTTTTTTACTCGACTTTCTCAAAGATTATCAAAAAAAAATAGTTTAAGCTCTACGCTTTACAGTTGGCATAATATTAATTAAAGTATTACTTTGGGTAAGTTAAATTTGATCATAGAATTTGATTCAATAAATTATGTAATCATTATTTCTTAAGGGAAAATGATCTATAACAATATATTTTATCAATTATTCTAGAACTAACTACTAGTTTGGTTCATTATCAAATTTAATCCTTAACCAAACGTAGCATTGGAAATTAGTTTTAAAATTATATAGAAATGTCAATTCTTTGTAATATTACAGAAGATCTTGACATTTCTAAAAATAATGTCTAAAAGTAAAAATAATTTTATTGAGAATTTTAATCTTGTAAATCAACCATACTGGTTCGAAAACTTTTGAATAAAATAAGTTGTTATTATATAATTTTCCATTAATAATAATTTTATCACGAAAGCAAACAAATTCCATCAACTTATAAAATAAATTATATCAGATCTAAATCGGCGTATCGAATCTGGGCCCAGATCAGGCGCTTGTCAGATCAACCTGATCCAAGCCACATGAGATAGCCCGACCAGGGTCGGATTTGAAAGCCTGATCGGGTTCGGATCTGCCAAAGGCGTTACATTTCTGATCTGGCCCTTGTTTAAACTAGGGCAGGCCGGATAGAGGCCAGATTCTAGCCTTATCAAATTTCTGCTAGGGTTAACGTGGCTTTTACCAGTACTGAAGGAGGATCAAATAATTGTGCGGAATCCTTTTTGTTGTTAATGAATTGCATTATTAAATAATTAGTAGATGCATTTAGAGAAGATTGAGGATATGCAATTAAACATTCTAGTGCTTAAGTATGCTGTATTACTATACAATAAATAATTAAAATAAAATACAGTAAAGTACTATATATCGTATGATCAAAAAGTCTTTGGATCGCAATAGCCATGGAATGTAAAAACCATCTATAGAATTATTTACTTCTACTACCTGTAGTTTTTGTGAACTGTACAGAGTAGCGCTAATGTATCTTGAGTAGCGCTAATGGAGACAGTCACCTGTGTCAAGAAAATATGACGCGCTGACACCGCTAAACAGAGCCTCATAGTACACAGAAAAAGTTAGGTTAACGTACGCTATTATTATTTCTTGTGATTGCAGTTATTTTAAGTATTACTTAATAACATTTATAAAAAGAATACAGAATGGAATTTATTAATGTAATGTTATTGCATACAATTTTATACAAAATTGTACAATTGTTGCGCTAGTGTGTGCCACAATTGCTTAATAGTATTTAACACAATTACTTGTTCACATTTATACAAATTGTGCAATACTCTGGCACAAATATTCTATACAGAAGGCTAGATATCACAAATAAAATATACCTTTTTACATATATTAAAATATATGTAACTAATATGTATATAGCTATACAATGTATAGTATTTACATACTATACAACGTGTAGTATATACACGTATAACACTAAAATTTTCTTTTGATGTCGGCTGTTTATATATAAATCTCGAATTTACATTAATAGCGACAATTACAAGTGGTGACATCTATAGGATGTCACCCATAAACTTTGCGAAACACAATAATTAGTAGTAAGCAGTTTGAACACTGGATTATGATTTCATTCAAACAAAATATTGTATTTTTCTAAACATTTTTTACAATTATACTTCAACATAATATGCTAGCTTATCCTCTACAACATTGTTCCAAAGAATGCAGAACTAAATCTGACTGTGTTAAATAATTGTCGTAAGTTCCTGTTAGACAATTCAGTAACGAAATCCTACACAACGCTGGACAATACGATTCTACAATTATAATATAAATTTCTCCAACACCGTTTTGAACAATATTGTGCAAAGCTCTTATGAAGTATTTCTCTCTGTGTAGGACTAATCTCTTTTCGGTCGCCATTGAATATGCTTAAAGATTTTTGACGGCCTCAAAAAGCGAGATATAAAGCAGCTGTGACTTTAGGGAGTTAACTCCCCACTAGCTCTTCTAACTGGCTATTTTGAAAAATGTTTCTAAAACTAAATTTAGTATGTATTTATGGTCTAATTATTTACTAGACAATTTAAACAGTTTCCAAATTGTTAAAATGTAAAAATTTATTTTAAACTATTTAACAAAATTTTGAACAAACCAAAGAACAAAGACCAATTCCTGCAGGTATCAGAAGATTGTAGATACTCAAAGACTCAACAAGTCTATATACTAAAATCTAAGATTTCCGTCAGTATCTTTGTATTTTTATAGACTCGGCCCCTGTAAGTCCCACTCCTAAGCCATCTAGTTGGTTGGACTCGGTATGAACCAAAAGGGTGCAATGGGTGTGAGTCTGGTGGGCGTGACTTTATGTGGGCGTTGTGTTTATGTTTATTTACCAAAAAAACAGTAATGACAAAATATCTCTAAACATGTAAATAAACATAATTGACTACAGAAGATGTTATTTAACAGCTTGCACGTGGTGCATTTCTTACTTACAATACGCTATACAACACGTACCGTATATTTAAAAAAATAAAAATATGTCTGTACTTTTATAGGCTTGGCCCCTGTAAGTCCCATACCCAAACCAACTATGTGATTAGTTTCAGCATAGACGTATCCTCGTTATAATAATAATAATAATAGTCCCCTTTCTCAGGCCATGAAGGCCGTTGGGGTATCCTCGTTATAATAATTCAAATTATTTTATATTGATTGCACTGAATAAACCAAGATAAGCAGCGATTTGCACTGATTTATTGAATGAAACCAATTATTATTATAGAGAATTTTAACTTTTTTATTTTAATTCATTAATTTTTACAAATTCTCGCTCATAAATTTAAGAATTTCTATAATTTTTTAAATCATTCCTTATATGTTAAATAATTTTAACAAGTTAAGTTTCTTCCGTTAGATTATATCTTAAATCTGTACATTTATATGAGATGGAGGTACATAAATAACTTCTGGTTTAGAAGATCGCTGATCAATTGTATTTACAAATAAAAATCACGGACGTGTGGATATTTCTATTTACAAGATAAATTGGATTGAGCGATGTTAATGACACTGTCGCAAGCGTCCGAAAATTGATAGAATTTGATTTACTTTCCCTTTTTTTGCTAGAAAATTTCAAACAATTTCGTCAATTTCCTACGCCAAGATATCACTCCAAACAAGATTTACTCGTACTTAAAACAGACATTAAAATGGTAAAAAGTAATAGGTATAATACTTAGAGTTTAGCTTTGCTGCAAAGCTCAATAAGTAAAACTAATTCGATCACCTTAAAATCCCAAAATTTCTTTAAATAGAATTAGACTCAAAAATATAGAGAAAACAGCGATATTTCTTAACTGTTATTAGAAATTTATACGACATAACAATAACATGTCTATTGTCTACACTCATTTCAGTATCTAAAGATACCGGGATATAAGATTAAAAATAATATAAATGCTTGGCGTCATATAACAGTGCAGAATAGTTGTATCAATAACCAAATACTACTAAAAAAATAATATTAATTCGTCAAACACAACAAAACGATTTTATTTCCATTTTTGACTCTTTTCGCAGTCCAATATTGATTTTTATGTTTACAGATTATGATTTTAGTTATTCAAATATCTACTAACAGAGAAATTTGTATCTCGATTTCTGACACTTATCTCCATATAATGAGCCATACCACATCAACAAGCACATTTTTGTCAAAAACATGAATTTCTATTCAATACTTAACACCAATATCATCCAAAATTCCAAAAGAACTTATCATCACTTTTAATTTGAAATTTTAGGTAAATTTAGTAATATTGAAGTATTATTATTTCTTCAAAGTTCCAGTACCGATTACCATAACTTGTCGTGTTTTAGGTAAATCCAATAAATGCCCATATTTCAAGTTAATTAAGATATAGTTACATAATAAATTATGTAGTTAAACATATGTTTGTAATTACTATAAATACACAGATAAATTAATCATTTCATATTGGCTTTCAATAAGTATGAGCGAGAGATACGTTAAAAGAGCTAGCAACAAGACTCTTTCCATGTGTTCGCACCTTAAACATCTTAACAAACAATAACTTTTATACAAAATAATATAATCATAAACAGATTCACAAACATGAAATGATCTCATTCTTTATTTTAAGAAAAATGTTTTTGTTTAGAAATTAATTTATAACTATTAAATAACAATTTGTCAATTTTTTACAGTTTAAAATAGATAAACAGTCTTATCTACTCTTATTACATTACCTATTATTATGAGTAATACAATTATATAATATGTGACATATTCTTAATACAAAACTTTTTAGTTATGTAGTTACGTAGGAAGTTAAAAGTTCGATAAATACAGAACACAATATTATGCAAATAAAAAAAGATCATAAAATAAGATTCAACATTTACATAAAAAATATAACCCTAATTTACGTAAAGAACCTTACATCAGTGTTTACTTATCTACAGTCTCCACTCTAGCCATGAAATAAAATAAAAATAAAATAATTATTAAAATTTTCACAAGATTTATTGCAATTTATATACCTGACAATTGTTTCGATATAAAAACATACAGTTAAAAACATATATTAAATTCTAATATTTACCTTTGATAATGACATTTTATGTTGAAACAATTGACACATAATCAATCTTTTAAAAATTTTATAGTAATTTTATTTCAATTAATTATTACATCAATTTGAGTTAAATTAATTGAATATCATCTCGTGGACGTTTTACATTTGTTTAATTGAACTGAGAAAAATGAGAACTTCCAACTGCTACGTTCTTTAGCTCACAATAAATTTACAAAATGCTTTAATATGAGAAAAAGCTTAGTAACAATTGGTTTTACAAAAACCGAACCAGTCTATTCTTTAGTGGTCACAATTTGAAGAGTAAATAAAATTCGTTAAATGTATTAACAAGCTTTTAATTTAAAATCCTCAGCAGGATTTCGTAGTCATAGAATGATATAGTTCTAACTTAAAAATTTGTTGAATTTTAACTCGTATGTAGATAGATATTATAAGATCGTCTATTCTTTCCATTTTCATATAAGTTTATCAGGTGAATAATTATCATGGCTACAATCGAATCTATGACAATAATTATCTGTCAGATATAGTTATAAGGGGGTGGAAAGATCGACTGCCTATAGCAGTGGTGGCGAACCTATGATCCGCGGGTCAGACACTGACCCACAAAGGCTTTTTAAATGACCCACGCGTTGATTTTTACAAACTTATTTTTTATATAATAAAAAAGAGAACAGAGAATCGAAAAATATAAAAAATTAAAGTATAAATATCTAATGTCGAATTTATAAAAAATATATTTTTAAGTGGAAATTGTCTAACTGATTTTCTATCATTTCTAATATTAAGAAACTATCTGAAAATAAGTAACAACAGATATAACATTAAATATACTTTTATCAACTTTATTATAAATACACATATCTGTAACTATATATGTGTTTTTCTTTATTCATTGTTCATTCAAATACTCAGTGCAGAGGCTGGTGTCACTGGGCATGGTGTCAGCTGGTGCGGTAATTCATGGCATCACCCCATTGATATCAATCTTTTGACGTCGACCTTTATTTTTTGCTCTTCACTTGTAAATGTAAAAGTTGTAAAACAAAAAGGAAACGTAAACCTTTTTAGAGGATTTTAAAAATGAGAACCAAAAACAGGGTCAACTGTCAACTTTTTCTGTTAACAAATTTTCGGAGTTTTCAAATTATTGGTACCCTTGTTACCCCCCCTCCAAGTGACGCCACTGACTTAGTGACCCACGGCTAGTATTAAAACAAATAATGAACAATTTTTGACCCACTTCTCAAAAAGGTTCGTCATCACTGGCCTATAGTATTCGAAAAAATCTTTAATTTTTAAGTTTTAGGTTCCAAATATCACGAAACATATAGTTTGAAATAAAAATGTCTATATGTGGTACTGTGTGCGCGCGTGTGCGTATGATAATTCTTTGCAAAAAAAATCCAGTTCGTAAGTGTCCAAAATCTAATCAGCGGTGGCGGGATTGTTTTAAGGGGTTAAACTATTGAAAAATTCGTAGCATATATACTAGGGTGGTCCACAAAGTAATGGTTAACAATAAAGTTTTAAATTTTATTCTCCCAGGGGGTCATTTAATTCTATCCTATTAAAAAACTATCAGAGACAAAATTTTATCCAGTTTGGTGAATATTTAGGGGTAGCTCAAGCATCTTAAAGTTTCTATCCTGACGGCCCCCAGTCTATATTCCCCTCCATCTAATATATGGGTATTAGCCGCTCAAGGTGGGGGTATCATGGCTGCATCACCACTCATTGTTGAGTTGGTCGTCATCCTTGGTATGATGACCATTGAATTCCTGAATAAGTGCCACACCCACCCCTATCTGCATTGTCATTGACTGCAGCGAGATTGCCAATGATGCTTTTAGCCTCCAAGAACTTAGGATTTTGCTCCAAACCTGAGGATCCTCCTTGAGGAAGCTTAGATCCAACTGCAGAGCATTCAAGAGCTTTTGGGAATTTGTGGTCACCAGTGATTCCAGTGATAAATGCTGGCATGCTTCAAGCTTTCGTCGTTTCTCGCACTTCTCATTGATTTACTGCTGTAACATTGCTTCCACCATGGCTCTTATGGTGTCAAGGGAAACATTTGGGTTAAATTGACTCAGAATCACCAACTCTCCAGAGAGGTAACAAAGATGTGTCTGGAACTTGGCAATTATAATCATGGAGCTGATGGATAAGGTGCAGCAATCCAAACCTTTAGGTATATCCTGACTGCAAAGATTGCTACTTCTTGCAGGCAATCCTTCCCTCGTGCTGTCAGATGTTCAAACTGCTGTCGAAACATCCACATCTTAAGGGAGTAGTGGACTTTGGACATCGAGTGGGCATGATGCATGGCTCCTGGACGTTAGAAGTGGTAGCCAGGCAGGGATCCTCCAAGGAAGAGGATAGAAAGTTCTAGGAAACCCTTGTAGTCATCCCATTAGGTTGTATACTGGAGATGGTCCTTTGTAAAAGCAAGTACCTCTTCCTTTACATCCTGAATCAAGTGGCTAACTATGCCTTTATCCTCAACTGTAGCAAACTTGCTGGTCAATGTACTCCCAGCTTGCCTGAAAGCTCTTGAAAAGGAGATTGTCTGGTCCAGAAGAAGGCCCATAGAATGTGTTGAAGACACCTGTAAGAACAACTTCTATAATGTGGTGGCGACAAGCAAAGTGGATGAGTGATCTTCCAATTTTCTGCTCAAGAAGCACGCAAGCTCCCATGAGGTCATCAGGATTGGAAGCTGTTGTGTCAAAACACATGCCAAAGACATCCTTGGTAAGATTCCACTCGTTGAGAAGTTTGAAGGCTGCAGCTGCTTGTTCTTGCCCAGTTCCTGCTGACAGCTTTGGAACTCCAAGCAACTTGGGTTCTCCACTGATGGCAGATGAAATGATAATAGACAGTCGATCAATATTCTATTCCGGTTTTTCTCTCTGTGTTTCTTGATAAAGGAACGGCTGATATTGTGTCATGGCCAAGACTGGCTGCTGTTTCTGCAATGATGTATGTTGCCTTCCTGTCACTTACACCGTTTCTGTTTAGTGCAGCAACAAGACCTGGAGTCACTACTGGAGGCAGTAGAGCTAATTTACCTTGACAAGTATAGGTCAAAAACGAATAGTTTTCCAGAAAATGAATTTTAAAGTTTAATGAATTTTGGATTCAAAAGGATCCAAGATCAGGACCGGATCCAAAAATGCAATAAAACTTTAAAATTAATTTTCTGGAAAACTTGGTTTTTGACCTAGATACTTGTTAATGTAAATTAGCTCTACTGCCTCCCCTCTACCCGCCATTTAAAGGATATTAGTTATTTCTGAATCACCCTGTATATCAAGCATCACACACGGTGCATTATATTATCAAGTATTTATATGCAATGTTTAACGTGATTCTATGTGCCCAGAAATATTGGCCTTGAGCCACCCCTAAATATTTATTAATCCCGCTAATATTTGGCAAATATAAGTTTTTTCATATGGAGATTCAAATGAGCCCCTGGGAGCAACGTTTTCTCGAACTTTATTTTTGAGGACCACCCTAATCTATACTTTAAAAGTAAGATACGAAGATTTAATCAACAATTATTACTTCAAATACAGAAATTATACAGTTCGTATATGAGCAAAATCGAATCAGTGTCGGGGCATTTTTAGGGAGTTGAAGGTACTTATATA
Organism: Agrypnus murinus; assembly: GCA_929113105.1. Classification (NCBI taxonomy): domain Eukaryota; kingdom Metazoa; phylum Arthropoda; class Insecta; order Coleoptera; family Elateridae; genus Agrypnus; species Agrypnus murinus. The sequence goes on along the minus strand of OV816028.1, from coordinate 36,399,332 downwards.
TGAGAAAGCACGATTTAGCCGAGATAGCGGTTTTTTGCTATCAAGCTAATTTCATCCATGTCATTGACTACAGATTTAGATGGTCAGTATTTATCAGATTTGGCTTTTGACCTAAAAGTTTTAAGTACTAGTTGGAAACGGTTAGAATCATTGGTGTTAATTCTTTGTTAATATTAAAATCTGTTAGTTGTTAGTTATTACATTACTAGACCACTTTATATCAGATTATGTCAATTAATTTAATTAATTTAATCAATCAGATTTATTTGCAGTAAAAATAGAAAATAAACAAAATTGTTAAATAAACTAATATCTGTGCACACAAATACGCCACCATTATTTATATAATAATAATAACTGCTTGTTGAGTCCTATTTTTACAATTAAATATCGTAACTCTTTACTACAATATATCAATTACAACATTGTTTCTAAATTTATATAATACGTAACAATAACACTTAAATAACTGTAAAAATAAACAGCAAGACCTAATTAATTGCAAAATCTCCACATTGATTAGGATTACCTTGAGTTCTGAGATTATTATCTTACTCTTTTCCGGTTTTATTAATAAATTTAATGAATGGAAGTACTACGTAATTGTAACAAACACACTTCATGATTAAAAATAAACAATTTGCCCCCAATATATCTGTGACGAATTATGTTACAGAAATAGAAACAAATTACTTCGTCACATTAATGATATCAGGAAAAACAATTACTCTTTTATCATTATTGTTATTTATAATAAAGATTATCATCATAATAACTGAAAAACAAACTATTACTGTCCATTTATCAATGGATATAATCAGGCGTGTATACTTAAAGAATCAAACGCTATTAATACACGCACTCGACTTTAATGTAACACTAGTACTATTATATTGGGAGCCCCATATATGAACAAGTACTTATTGTTTGAAAGAATACACACACACAACGCAATAAAAACTGAGATTCTTATCGAAGTTTGCAGTTAAAATCTGTCGGTTCCATCTTCAGTCACGTACCTTCCCCCTCTGATTGTAATCTTTATACAAACCAGTTAGCCCTAGTTTCAGCAAAATACCCAACACGTGCCTTTCTAAATGCTTTCTTATTGTCACGTCAATTCAAATTATTTTTAAATTTAATTACTCTTGTCTATAATATCTTTCATCAGTTTGCTTAGATTGAGATTCTCTCTAAATCAAGGTTTCCATTGATAGAACCTTTTCTATAGTTTTAACTATAGAGATCTACCTGCTGAAAAATACGATCCAAGCATCCAATATGTGATCTGAATACAATACAGTTTTCCGAGAACTGCATTACATTAAATCTATAGGAACTTTAACAATCCTTGGCCTAATAACTTTATCAAGTGCCAGAATGTCCCATGTACGAGCCCGGTCCCAGTGAAGTCCGCACACTTCTATTTTTGTTATTTAAAGGATGCCCCGAATTTTCTTTGATATACATAGTAGCTGTTTTTTGTTGTTAGAGTGAAGTACTGTCTTTGCACTTATAATAATAATAATAATAATAATAATATTTGCTACAACCCATAGCCTGGAAACCAGGCCCCAGAAGCTATAAGCTTGTGCGGGAGGGAGGGGGCGATTATTGTTATTACGTAGGCCCTAAGTGCGGCTGCAGCCGACTTACAGATGGAACAGCGCAAATCCCACATTTGTGTCACAGCTAAGGAAAACTGCAGAAAACCTTAACCAGATCTGCCGGCACCGGGAATCGACCTCGGGCCGCTTGGGTGAAAGTCCATGTTAAGTTTCATGAAATTCTATCGAATGGTTTCCTCACGCAGCCCCTTCAATTCCGAACAGTCTACGGACGCAAAGAAGCGATAAGAGGGATCCCTGCCTTAGTAAATTTAAAAAAAAACGTGACATGGAGTAGGTGCAGAAGCAATACTTTATTTTAACAATAAGAAACAGTTACTTTGAAGACCAAAGGGAATTTTGGGAAAAAGATTGTGGAGTGTACTTTGTTTTAAAATATAATAGATAAATACACAACGAAATCTAAAAATAAAATAACATCACTTATAATATAGGAGGTCGGTACTTTACTCTAGCAACAAGAAGTAGATACTTCGAAAACCAAACGTCATTGAGACGACTAATATGAATCACTTTAGAAAATCTAATAAAATTTTATTAAGGTATTTTTTAGATAATGTCGGCATAAAATTGCATATTTTGATCCATAGTGCATAAAACACTACCTCGCTCTGCATTATTTATATTATATGAAAAATATAAAAAGCCTCTTTCTGCTACCCCTCTCACTTTAGACACATACTAAGCTATTTAGCTGGTATGTGTTTTACGATTTAGCAAAGTTGGTAGCAAAATGAATCACAGGGCATTTATTAATCAAAAAGATCAATAGACTCTCTCCTCTCGCAGAGGAATTTGAAAGAGGGAATCACTCCTTGAACCTATCGAAAGAACTGAAAACAGAAATGTTTATATAATACATTTCACAAGCAGATTGCAAAAATTTAACAAATAAAGACTGCTGAATTGCCAGAAAATTGGGGGTAACTGAAAAATCAAAGTTGATGTTAGCTTAGGGTTTTTGAGAATCCCTGTATAACACAAGATGTTTTTAAAATAAGCCCAGAAAAAATTTTAGATCTACAGGTGTGAGCTATTCTTTTAAATATTAAAGCATTTTAACATATCCAATTTGTATCGTACTTTTCAACCTCACTGTACAGTATGCATGTATGATGTATACTATGAGATTTTATTAAAACTAGTTATGCCGTAGAAGATAACTAAATACATCGCATGCATCATCATCATCATCACACGCCACCAATTTACCATATCATTTTAATGCTGTAATACTTATACCTATATGTTTAGAATTCTACAAGGAATTCAAAACTGTCAGAAAAATTGGGGGTTAACCCTAACCTAACCTAATCAGTTAAAAAGTTGATATTACTCCATGTTTTAACACCCTGTATAAAAAAATATTAAGCGTTTTTAAAATATTGAATTTATTCTTTACTTTTTGACCTGACCATATGCTAACATTATTTTTTGTAACCAGTGCACCGACCAATAAAATTTCAAATGCGCCGACTTTTCAAGATTTTGATGGACTGACCAGAGTTGTGGACCAACGGCACATCATAAGAATATACAGCAATGTTACTCCATCACTTTGAAGTTTGTCAGTTAGTTGCAAATATCGCACACACCATAATCAGTTCGCCGAGGCTTGCCGATCGTCATTGTCATAGTATGCTGGTAATAACGAGCAGCGGATATCACAGCATAACTGGTGTTCCGTAGCCCGCCAACAGCCCGAGAATACAACAAGGTCATACTCGGCCGGCTAAAGATATTTGCCAGACTGCACCTACACCATATTCTGATGCTGTGCAAACGGTATCGAACACATACATATACAAGCATTTCAAAAAGACTTATTAATAATTGAGACGATTAATTTAAAGAATAAAGTAACTAGCACTGGAAAATTAAGTGAAAACCCAATTTTATTATTACTTAGATTTGGACTTAAGTCCTGCCATAAGGGGCCCATCAATAGAGGACTGACTAAATGTTATCTTCATTATTCACTTATTCACCTCCTTGTAACCTTATCTGCTAGTTAATTGTCATGGATACAATTGTGGGAATAATTGTAACTATAGCAACTAACTTTCAGATAAATTTAAAAGGAGGTGAATAGATCGGCCCTTAGTCTACCATATTATTTATATTGTTCTGGATAAAGTTTCCTTTTTTAAAACTATAAGAATTAAGCTTTACTCGTTTTACACGCGCCATCCAAAAAGGAAACTAACGCACTTTAATGTAAGTTCGGAATAAATGGACATAACAGAAGAACACACATATCGAAATCTTAGTAACAGGAAGGACTCAGCTTCATACAAATATTTTTTAGTTGAATGAACTACTTATATTTAAATAAATGTTACGAATTTTGCGAAATATTTATATCCCCACAAAAAAATGTAAACATATGAACAGAACAAAGAAGTATTCAGTAAGATATCGTTATACATTGTTGTCTGTTAATTGCATGGACGCGTTGGTCAAAGGTGCATTTTAATCGATCGACTTAACTAAATTTTTAATAACAATTTAAAAATTATGTTGTTATGTTGCCCTAATAAATGTAATGGAAAAATAGAAGTCGATTAAAAATTTTAAGCCTCAAACGCAGTTGCGTCTGCAGCGGGCGCGTCTTCACACCCTAGTTGCGGCACTGTTAACAACTACTATAACATGCAATTTCGTAATACTAACATCTAGAGTGTTTGTATATTGTTTGCAGGCGTTATGTCTGGGTAAGAGATGACGTAATCAGAAGGAAATGTGTGGTAGAGTTACACCCCAGTGTTTTTCGGAGATGACTCTAAAACGTTGCGGAGGAAGCTCTGCTAACAAGAGGGTCCGGTGTGAGTGCTTTGATTCTTACATGACGTCAGGGTCTTTTATGAAGCTAAGTATCCCGCTATCTGACCTAGACGAATAGAGGAGAATTAAGTGAAGTTTATCTCCGTCAGGGAGTTTGCTCGCTGACTTATGAGAAACTGCATGCCGCCAAGCAACGTTTCGGAGACGACAGTATGGGGATCCGGCTTTGGCTTTGCAGTTCCAGTCGTCGGATTCGCAGAAATCGTCTAGAGAACTACGCTTAAGGAAAGTTGATGCGAAGATGCATAGCCTCTCACGTTCAAGACAACTTCACCCTAACGGGTACACACCGGGATGCTACTTTGATGGGCCCTATAAAGTAGCCTCGAAACGAAGCTCTGTCAGGGGCACACCAGACCTATAACTAGGAGATCGGGGTAGCAAAACCGTTTAAGAACTAAGTCCCGCCACATCTGAGGTTGGATTCGATCGGGCAGTGGCCCCAACTAAGGTTTACTGAAAGAACTTAGAAGGCATGAAAGAGGGCTGGAGAATCCGATGTACCGAACCTAGGTTAGGGAATAGTCCTAACACTGGACGAGGCACTTAATCCCGTACGAACGAGGAAGGTGGGGGGTGCCGGCGGGTGAGCATGTATCAAGTTATTCGCTCCGGTACTAACCTGGTTAGCTAGTAGAGGGTGGACAGGCAACCTCGCTCCGACCAGTGAGTAACTGGAAGCATGTGCCAAGCATATGCGCGCTGATTGAGCGTATTCCAATTACTTCCTTCTGGAAGGAACGTGGAGATTAAGTCTAACGACAGGTGCTTCACGTAAAACATTCTTGGATTCTATGTTTGCAGGGGTTATATCATAGTGAGAACTATGACTCCCATTCCTTGGTTTGGAAATGACCCCAGAACAGCTGGACTCAGTACGCAAATAGCAAGTAGTAAGGTTTATCCCGGTAGTGATCCTCTAGTTATTGTCTTTGGAGAAACCGTTTCACCAGGTACCGGTGAAAAAATCTGTAGTGTAATTGCGACTATAGAGTAGGATCTATTGAATTTGTTTCTTCACATTTGATGGACAAGATCCATTCGACTGTTGCCAGCAAGGTTATCCCCAGGGATCACTTTTAATAAAAACGTGGCTTTCAACAGTACCTTTTGGTAGTAAGTAGATTGTTAATGTTACTTTCGTGGCGGTACGTTGTTATATCAACTGGTTTTGTGGCTAGTTATGACGCTTCCCGATAATATAATAATGCAGTTGACAGAAAATATTTGAATTGTAAAATAATAAGTTCTTATTTTTAGAACACGTTTCTTCGAGCACCACTTCTTTCAATTAAGATATTTGCAACTAACTCTATGTCTAATTCTTTAGCAATGTTTTTGTGGCTATTCAACACTGTTATTTTAATGTCCTTGCCTCACACTAACAAGAATGCAGAGAACGATCTTTCAGCTGTACATGTGGATATAGGCACGTTCATCAAAGATTTAAAATCAAATAATTTGTCCCAGCCGAACAAGTGCATATACTTCAATTTAGAATTTTTATTCCCTAAACTATATTAACCATGTTAATGAAGCCTCACCACACATTAAATTATTTTAATGAGAGTCTAGCCTTCGAGCCAATCATAGTCAGAGCTTATGCTCTGAAGGGCAACATTCTATCTTACTGTAGGTAACTTTTACACCAAATAAGTTTTGATAAAATGTTTACTTTTCGAGATTTAATTAGTTGAATCAATTAATACTACAGCTTAAATTAATATTGTATCAAATACACCAATTAAATTAATTTAACTCATATCAGCTTAAGTAACCATACTATCAAATATTATTTTTTATACATAGTTTTACACTTTATGGTTTTACTGTCCCAGTGTTGATGGTTGATCTTTCTAAAATGAGTTTTTATTTGAGTGTATTTTGCAATGATTGATTGGAAATAGAAGATATCTGTTTCTGTTTACTTTGATTTTTGCGCATGTTTTATGAAAAATTAAAAGGTTCAATTTACTGTTTTTTTTACATTTCGTAGGTCTACTTGAGTTGTCCTGCTATTTGAACTAATTTAATTAAATCAGATTAATTATACAAAGAAGGTACGCATCGGATAATGAATTGTTTTCTCTAAACGGTTAAATATAGTTTAATAAATACATAAAAATACTTATTGTTAAAAAGTTTTTAAATAATTAATAAAAGATTGCTTACTTTGCTAAGTGGATAGTCGACGTGTTTAGTGCTTGTCTAACAGGAAAGTTCTTAATTAAATGTTTTAATAATTTTGATTTCAGCAAGCTTCCTTGCTTAATTAGTAACTGCATTTACCAGTATACCACTAGCTTTTTTTTATTTGATTGATAATAAATTTTAATTTCTATAGTCGTTTGCGCCGCGCCACCTTTGGAAGGTTAATCCCAAGGTTAATCCTAAATTGAAATTAATTACCATGGATATGTTTGATAAAAAATTCGATTCTGGTATTAGGACTAGAAAGACAAAGAGTGAATGAGCATGAAGCAGTCGATTTTAAAGCCTTAAATGATATTTTAAGATAAACTGATGATAAGAATTAACACGAATCTGTAGTTTTTACATTCATAAATAATTTACCACCTAGCATTTGTTTTATTCATAAACATATTCACGATTAACGTGATCAAACCTAAAACTGATAAGCATCTCCTTAAATATTAAAACTAATATGTCTGAAAGCTATTACATATGTGCCATCCACACCCCTAGTACATGTAATTACTCAATAAACTATTACGTTTTGATGTGGGGAATTTCAGCCTTTTATTGTTCTATTGTTACTGACGACATGCAAAGGACTTTGAATTTTTGAACACTTCAACGAACAGAAATAACTTGCGGTTTGAATTCAAGAGCAGAAAATGGAAAATCCTTCCAAAATAATTCTTGATACCTGAATTAATGTTCGTCTAATTCTCCTAAAACAACCCTCCTGTCAAACGTCGTACAAGCCAACCCCCCATAGTTATGACAACCATGGTGGTTATCAATATTTTAGATTGGTTTAGATAATTTAGGATTGTAGGACACATAAAGGGCGTGAAATCAATTTTAACAATGAATAAATGATGTCAACATCCGGGTTATTCGGCGCTCCTGCCACACATCACTTATTTTTTACAATGAAACATAAACAGATTGATGCGCTATTATAAAAGGTTTAATCTATACATTTAGCAAATACTTAACAATGGCTCTTTTTTTGGGATAGGATTTTTGGCATATTGAAAATGACTAACTGCTATAAAAGCGTGTATTAAGAAAAACAAGGAAACAGGACACTTTCTTAACTGAGCAATACATTTACATCTTAATGAGACTTTTTTCCAGTTTCAACTAAAAGTGAAATTTCAGTCTAATTTGTTATGTGCCCGCTTTGCGGACTTTTTATGTTTCCACTTAATTAAATCAAAGAAGTAAAAAGTGCTTTTATTTATGTTGTAGTGGAGTGTTTTTGCATAATCTCTCGTGACGCAATGTTAAATCACTGAAAAGGAAAATTGATTGGTTTATTAATCGAAGGTTACAATATAGGCTCGTTTGTATGTATTTATTTCATACACATTATTTATTATCTTATTTTACGTTGTATAACAATTTTAATTAATTAATACTTTAATTGATTCAAATTCATAGTGGTTAATAGTAATAATTGTTTAGTATCGATAATAATTTGTTGTAAAAGCAATATATTTATACTAATATACTTTATATTATGTACTTATAAAATATACTTTTCTTTTTTTTAATATCGCACATTTATGAAGCAAGTAGCAATGTCGTCTACATGTTGTTAAGATATGCAATTTTTTCTTGTTGCCATAATTGTGATAATGATCTAGAAACAGTGAAATACCCCTGAAGTCTACGTTCGTTGAGATTTTATTCTTGGACAATTCTATGCACAGCTCTACGACGTCGTAGATATTATCTATGTTCAAAATATTATCTCGACGCAAAATAATATGTTATTTTTGGTCTGAGATTCATGACCGCATTTCTCCATACTTAGATACCATCCAAGTAGCACAAAATATTAGACGAACGTTGAGCCAATATATTACAAACATGGTATGTTGGCTAAATGTTTTACCGTTCTGGCAATAACTATTTTATAACTCACCGATCTTGGATCTTGGAGATCCAACGCGATCCAATATTCGTTTATACATAGGAAATATATTGAATAAACTTATGGTTACAAACCAACATAAAGCCATACCGTTCCCAAGCAGCATTTAAGTAGCAGTAACTGATATGAGAAATTTGATTGAATAGTTGTTACGTCACTACAACTAATTTATGATTTTTTAGTTTTAATTACTTCAGTTTGGAATATTTTAGTAATTATGTAGTTGTTTCTACTATTTATTGGAACTATGTAGTTCCATTACTTCTAAGTTACTTTTACACTATGTGGAACAGCATTTCCAACTAGTATAATTACCTTAAAGTTGTTGCAACTGCAAAGTGGTATTATGATTTTAGCAATAACCTGCCCTCTACTTTAAAATTACTTTAAAGTTTTTAAAACTTTAAAGTAGTACTGAAAGTTCCTGTCTGAAACCATTGCTTAATCTTTAAAGTAACAGAACTTTACAGTAGTATTGAAAGTAAAACTTGCGTTTATTACCCAAAAGAATCACTTCAAAGCGATTTCTACTACCTGTTTTACGTCAGAATTACCACAAAATCCCAGTTACTATTAAAAATTACAACAAACTGACAGCAACTTCTATTAAGCAATCCAAACCAATATGGTTTCTGTGTCAAACATTCCATTGTGTCCAACATGGTAGTTGGATTGCCTAATAGAGGCATATCTGTTGTAGGTTAGTTTTGAATTTGGAGGTTAATTGTGTTTTTGCATTGGTAGTAGTTGGGGCCAATATTCCCCCTTTTTTTTTGGTTGCCGCAACCTTAAAATGTGTCATATCTAATTATTTTGTAGCAGCATAAAATATATAATATTCATGTTCATGGTTAAATGTGAAGTTAAAGTTTTAACTGTTTTAAAGTTCCAATGGGAACTTTGCAGTGACATTAGGAACTGGAAAGTGGTTAACAAAACGTTTACGTCGTTTTTGACCCTAAAGAAGATTTTAGTAGATAATAGCAGGTTTGTTTATCCGCATCTGTTGCTACGTCTCCAACAAGTTACTATTAGTAAAAGTGGCGTCTTTCACTCTGTGTAATAGTTTTTATTTGTTTTGAAAAAGCAAAGATTTTTAAGAATAATGTACTCTTTGACAAATGTGTATGTTACGACAAATATTTTTTTATATTTTGCGTTCGCGTAAGTTTCTTGTGTACTTTATGGTTTCTTAATTTTGTAGTTTGATGCAAGATGTTTTTAAAACTAAAGTTTATTCATCAAGGACATTTAGTCTCAAAGCTGATATACATGTATATACAGAAGACAACTTTTTTATGGAGTGTTTAGTTAGTATAGGTGAGTTTAAGATTTGATTTCATTTTTAATAAATCAATTGATTATTATAATAACTATTTCTTGCCAACAAATGAAAAATAAATGCATATAATAAAAAGATAGACAGAAGTACATCTTGAATTTTTTGTTTTCGGTTTGTAAAGGAAAGAACATTCTAAAAATGCTGATGAGAACATTTGCAAACGTTCGCGCATGATAAAACCGTATCAAAAGAACCTTCTTTTTGGTAGCAGAATGAAGCACGTTTGCAAACGTTCTCATAATAATTTTAGGGAACTTTCAGAACAATACAGCACGAACAGCATAAACAAGAACAAAACAGAGACTAAACTATCTTAAACTGCACGCCCACGCAAAATGTACACATGTTACTCGCAGTTCGGTTTTTCCAAAGACAGACACTTTTATAAGCCTAATTTGCACAATTTCTGCCTTTGAATGCATTATACAAGTAGATAACAGAAGACACGTTCCTGAACTAGGAAGAGTTACACAATATAAACCCCAATGCTTAATAAGACTTTTTAATACAATTCAATATTGTTCATTGAATGTTAAATTTATTGTCGAACAATAATCCTAGATCCTTTATCTTTTCGGTTCGCGACAATGTATTATTGTTTATAGTATATTGGGAAATAATAGGAACTAACTTGCGTGTATACATCATGCTAAAGCATTTACTAACATTTAAGTCGAGATGGTTGTTTGCACACCATTCCTCTACATTATTTAAATCGTCCTGTAGCAGGCAATCGCAAACCGAGTATACTGACTTGTATATTTTAAAATCGTCCTTTTAGCGTTTTTTATACAGTTAAGGTCATTTATCATGATTAAGAATAACAAAGGGCCTAGGTAGAACCTTGTGGCACTCCTGAAGGTGCTTGATATTCTATGGATGTACAGCCATCACAGATCACATTCTGCTTTCTGTCGCTAAGATATGAAATGAATAGATTCAGAAGGGAATTGGATAGTCCTGCTTTATGCAGTTTATCTAAAAGCGTGTCATGGTGAACTCGATCAAACGCCTTCGATAGGTCTGTATATATAACGTCCATATTAAGGCCGTCATTCCTAGTATCTACACTACGTTTTGTGTGAAGTTTAATAGGTTGGTCACAATTGAGCGGTTCGGGGTAAGACTATGTTGAAATTCTGAAATACTTTGCTTAAACTAACGCCAGATATACTTGTACAAAGTACTTTTAAAAATCACATAGGAAACAGATAGCAATGCAATTGATCTGTAATTTGTAGTGCAATCTAACCTATCATCACTCTTACAAATAAGGCATATCTTATTGAGTTTCCAACAGCTTGGAAATAGATTGATTTCTAGAATAATATTAAAGATAGTACAGAGAGGATCCACGAAAAAATCGGAACAGGCTCTGTATATGTACGGAGGTATTCCATCCGGCCCTATTGAACTTTTTGGAGCTAATTTTTCAATAGCTTCTTTAACATCTTCTACGGTAATATATGGCAAATCGAGGGTGTTATTATTTATCGGTATCGATTCGTTATGAAAAGAAACATTGTATGTCGAAAATATAGTATGGAAAACTGTTTGAAAATGTTCTGCAAACGCATTGGCAATATCCTTACTGTTTTGAAACCCATCATTATTATAATTCATATGACTGTACTAATTGAGATATTTTAACAGTTCTTAAAAAAATGAGTATAAGCGTTTTGCATGTGCGAGTTAAATAATTACAAAACATGACACAACTAAATAAAGACCATTTAGAAATTCATTAATTTTTCAAAAAAGACCCTTCTGTAGATTTTAAAGCCGAAAATCAACAGTAAAAGTTGACGCCGTTATTAAATGCCTACTTACCATTTCAGTTGTTCTGTGTAGTTTGGTATATATTAGACAAACATTTAAATAAGTTTATTGAAAACCTCAAAACCAATAGAATCGGACTGACTTTTGAAAGTGGTGTTTTCTGGATATAGGTCCCAGGAATTACTAATTGTCTCGAATCTCGGGAAGAATAGTTAGAGACACCAGGCAATGTATAGTTAATTACAATATTTAGAGTTAAGGTAGTCAGAAAAGGTCAGATTTAAATGCATTTGTATTACTTTTTCCTGAATATTTTTTGTAATTTTATAGTTTTATAGAAAACATTAAGCCTTATTTTCTGCGCAGCGGTGTTTTACAGAATGTAAGCACAAAAGTAATTAATTCTGGGGTGTAGAAATTGTTATTATAGTTTAAACTGACATATGCATCGAAAAATAATTATAATTACTCATAAACCATAAATAATAAAAGTTGTGGGTGCAATACCAGATACTTCTATTAGTAAGTAGTTTACAGAAATAAATAAATATACGAACATATTTAGTAAAAGCTACGAATGACCTAAAACATACCGACAAACAATTAACGTTTAACAAGAAAGGACTTGCAATCAAAGAAAAAAAAATGCTGATAGGAAAAGCATCTGGTGTGCTTTGACTACAATTATGTTTCCATGTAACCTTTTGGGTAAAATTGATTATAGGATTAATTTAAATTTTCTTAAGGAATTTGTCGAGACCCGGAAATAGAAAAAATATCGAACTTAGAAATCCTAGTCGGAATACGTACCTGAAACGAGCAAGATCGATTTGTCGTGTCTTGTCTTTGTTGTATCTCCACAAACACCAGTAGCGTTTGTTTTATTGGGTATCTTACTAATAATTTTCGCGTATAGGTTTGTGAATTATTCAGTAGCTAATGAAAAATAAACGCTATATTGTTTGTAATATTTAAATGTGACTAGTAAAACCTGTTTTTGTACAGTAACTATTGTTACTTTTGCTCTAGCTTATGTATATTATCAACACCCTATAGTGATATAGCAAAATCATAACCTATAAAATTATGGTAGTTCCCATTATCAATTTAAGGAGTATATTATCCACTTGCAAACATAAAAAACATCAATTTAGCTCTAATAAAAGTATACACTACACAGTCATTTATTTATATATTTATTTTAATTATAAGTAATTTAACAATTATTTTTGGCACGTCCTATATATAAGGCTCTACTTTAGTCCCCCAAAAGAGGGAGTAAAGTAGCACTTTTATTCCCTGAGGGAGTAAAGTGTTTCCATGACAACAACAACAAGTAAACAACAAAAAAAATTAATCGCGGTACATGTTATGATTTTTTATCCTGAAACTATGTGATTTTGGTATTTGCAGAGTTCAATTGTCCGAATGACATGTAACGAAATTTTCTGAAAAAATTTTCGAAATTTTGAATTTTTGCGATTAAGTCCTTTAGGACGTGCAAAAAATATCGTATATCCCTCCCACATTCGGGATTAAAAGATGCACTTTAGTCCCTGGGTATATAATATACTATTATGTAAAATAAAAAGGTAAAATTAAATAATTAGTTTGTAATTTAATTAAAAATTATTTGCATCATTACTGAGAATTCAACACCACGACAACTTTAATTGTCGAATGGTTTTTGAGTGGTAATAGCTTGAGAAGATCAACAGAGCTTTTTAGCGTTTATTCTGCTGATAAATCGATTCTATAAAATGCAATTTGATAAATTTTTGAACATGTTTTAAACAATCTCCACTAAATTATTTAAATACTGGTTTTGCTTGCAGTAAGTGTTGATTATGGTGACACATACTAATTTTATCTTTCACAATTCGATATTAATAAACTTATATTACTTCAATGCAAAAAAATAATTGCAATCTTTACTGGTGAGCTGGAAAGTTTTTGGGGCGTGCGACGAAGGAGCGAGCCTCCATAATCCAGTGAGCCTAGTAAAGATTAATTGCAAAGCGTGTCGCGTACAAAGTTTTGTGAAAATAAGATTTATGGTATACTTGGCCGGTTTCACAAAGCTTGATTAAACTCTGATTATCTTAATCGTGATTAAATTTAAAATCTAGAAATATAATTGGATAAAATTAAAGGTCTGTTAAATCTCAGCCAATGAAATTTCTGAATTTCAAATTTAATGATAATTAAGTTAATCAGAACTTAATCAAGCATTGTGAAACCGGCCAACTGACTCGTAAACATCTGTTTATTGACCTCTGTTTCCATGGGTAAAAATTCTTTTTACGGGCTAGCCCGTTATGAAGCATGTAATAGTTATTTACGTTATGTCCTGGAAATGGAATTATACAGTCGAGTAAGTCGTTACGGACAAGGTGACGAAGGAGCTGAGTTGTAAATAAATGAAAATACCTTAGATACATATTCAGATTTCGATTACAAAAGATTCGCAATAAATTTGTGGTAAGCTTTGGAAACGTTACCATGATTGCATGTTGTTTATTTCACGATTTATTTATTTTCACAATTTTGGTGAAAATGAATGTGCCCGAAGCAATTATTAAGGAAGCCACCAGCGTAGCCACCAAGTTTATTGCCAGAAAAGTCATCTTCAAGATACGAGCGTGAATATATTATTACGGGAAATAACTGTACCATGATTTTTAACGTTTATGATGCAAATAAAACAAAATTTTCTAATGTAAATAATGCTACTAACTTGTAAAACTGACAGTTAACCTGTAAAAATTTTACAAGTTAGTAGCTTGTAAAAATAAACTTTCTTTATTAATATGGTGTTTTGATAAATTGACGTTTACAAATGAGTAACAAATAAAAGATTTTACAGTCATACTAGACCGTAAAATCGCATTTTACGGAATGTAGTCGCTACCGTAAACATAGATAATACGATACAGTATGAAATAAAAATTATTACGGGCTCGTTATCAACAATATCATAGCAACAAACATATTTATTTAAAACGTTCATATAATATATCTTACGTATTGTACTGTACTGCTTCAGTAAATGAAAGAATTATGTATTAAAGATTTAGAAGCAGTATACCATAAAACATTGTACAATGCTCGGCAGTTATACGAACCCTACGTGCTTGCACGGATAACAAGCGCTAATCGTTCGCATGTTAGGTACCGTGCTCGCACGTGAAGTTCTAAGTAACGGTCTTGCAATGTAAATTACTATTCGTCAATATTTTAAATTAATGAGAGTAAACTCTGATCTTATTAAATTCTTCCCATTTTAATTTCCGTGTGTTCTGGGCGGCTAGAGACACCCTGTATATTAATTTTGATCTAATCTTAATTTTTCTAGAAAAGAGTCAGCTTATATGAATTCTATCTTGTAAAACTTCTAGGTAAAAGTAAGATTATTTCAAATTATTATTATTATGATCTTACACGTTATTTAAATGTTCATATTCACAATTCTCAACGTTTATATTATTATATATCAAAAAAATAATTGTTTATTACTCCTATTAATTCTATCTATCTATCGCTCGTCTGGTGGTCGCGTAGGTCACAAATAAAAGAAAAATAAAATGTCCTATTCTTAAAATTCTTTTTCGGAGTTAGTGTTGAAAACCCGAGAACGTTCTGAAAATGCTGATAAGAATATTTGCGCATATTAGTGTAAAAAACATCCGTATAAAAAGAACGCTCTCCTTGCGAGACTAATCGAACACATTCGCGAATAATAAGAATCTTGAAAATTTACAAAATTAGGACGTTCCAAAGGTCGATCTGCACTCTATCTCTCTCTGCACATTTCGCGGTATTTTGTTAAAAGTAATTATGCGGTAGAATGTAATGCATTGTATGCACTGATTTCATAATGATCTAGATCAGCCAGGCTAATATGATGTTATTTTATTCTTTTTTCTTCTGTGTAAATGCATTAAAATAATAAAAAATTAGATCATATTCGCCTTGCTGTCCTAGATCATTATGAAACCAATCATAAGTACAGTGAACATATTATTGAGAAGAACTATGAATGATAATTCGATTTTACTTTCATTTAAAAAAAATACATTACTGTCCTGAAACTTTTTACAAAGAACCAAGTAATACATGCCCCACGTTTAACCATCTTCGCCCTCTTTTATCGACCGCATTCCCACTTCTACCTATGTAAGATTAACCTAAATATTAACACGAATATTAAATTCATATCTGTAAAAACTACAAACACCATTAAAATACAACACAGCAAAAACAACCGTTAAACATACGTCATCAGCTACCGCATATCAAGAAATTTCCATTTTGTACAACGCCATCTATATTTATTGGCGCGTCTCAATAATGCAGCAAAAATGAGCATAATCACCATAGCTAAATGAGAAAATTAAAAATCTGAAACCTGCATTTAATGCCGAAGTTAAACGATTTTAACACGCTGTCCTGCGTGGACGACTACTTGCGGGCGAAGCGAGCGGAGCGGCCGGCGCGAATTTATCAAGATTAAGCAAACAACGCAGGTGTCCTACGTGGAATCGCGTCACCCGTAACTGCGATAGATGCGGATTTCAGGCGGTTGACGCGATCAAATTATTTGATATTTTCGCCTTAATCGCATTAGTCGCATCTTAATCGTCGGCATAGCGGGTAATGTTTTGATTGAATTTAATTTTAAAAGGGAAAACTAGTAATAAAATTAATAATTTTGAAATAATTCTGAAATAGATTTGGACAATTTGTTAATATCTTATATAAATGGTTTTCCAAAGGACCCAGCAAAATACTTATGGAAAATGGGTTTTACCAGCTTGCTCTGAAAGGTTGGTGAAAGATAGTTTTCGAATTAGAACAGTTTGAAGTTGACAATTTTTACACCTGGTAGAATCTTTTTGAGAAATGGCCCTGGGCCAAAATTCTTGAAACTTTGGTAAACACCAAAAAATTATAGATTAGCCATTTGAAGTTGATAATTTTTGCATTATTCAGCTTCAAAATGCTGTAATTCACAAACTATAATTTTTTGAACATTTTGCCCATTAACACTTTCGATCTACACATCAAAAGTCTTTCAACACTGTTCCAGAGCAATCTAGTGTAAGCCATTTTCACCGATGGATTTTTTTAATTTTTTTGGCCACATTGGTCCCTCACGCAGGAAAGCGTGTAAATGTAGGTACACTTGTTAGGTACTCGTAGCTGTGTTCCTGATAGAAGCACCTCAGGTTGGATTGTCCTGACGATCAGCTTTTGTTTGTTAACAAAGCAAGTTTTATAGATTGGAAAACATCGACAAAAAAAAACTGGGGTACCTCCCCTCTAACAATTTTTATTTAATAGTTATAATTTGGTAGTTATTCGCCAATGTGAACAATGTGTTTTTGTCTTAGTGTGTGATAATTGTTTAATGTGTTTTACACAACTGTACAAATGGTAAAAAGTTTTAGTTGTATTTATCTGAGTTTCTATACCATGGACTCCAAATAACAAAAAGTGATTTATTGGTAACGAAAGTGAAAGAATGTGAGTGAACATACAGTAACACCACATATGTGCCATATTCGCAATTTACTCATTATTTTACGTCTTGCTCCGAGAAGGTAATATTCTCAGATAGAGAGCAACACATGAATCTTTTACATAAAATTTTTACCTACGTGGAATACGTAAAAGGCTTAACTATGATAATGGTCCGAGATCATGTATGAATAACCTCTCTGTTATTTGGAAACCACTAACCTGGAAAATAATATAACGATTTTAATATGTTCATATTTTTATTTATACATTACTTTTAGAAAGGCAGATCAACTGCAAATAACAATTCATAAAAGAAAAATTCTGAAGAAAATTTATATACCTACTTATGTTTCTATCTAAGAACTTTTGGAATTCTCCTTATTTCGAATATATGTGCATTCGTTTGCAATACTTTTGAGGATTTATTCTCGTTTGTGCTTTAGGGATATTTTCCAAAAATACATTCTCGAGTATTTTACACTATTCGAAGTACGAGTAACGAATCTCTAGATCCGGTTGTTACAGCATTTCCATATGTACGTATGTATGCATAGATGTCTTCTAATAGGAATCAATCCATATACCATCCATATTTATTTATACCTTTTTAATGTGTAGATAAACTGTTTACATATTTACGTACATACAAAACAAGAAATAAAATAAATAAATATCGGAAGCATTAGCAATATCACATACCCAATTAATCAAATTAAAAGCCATCGATACAACCGATGCTTATGGATTGCTGTTAATCCAGCGTACTAATTGAATTCGATCCGGCTGTTTTGATTCAGCTTTCTACCGAGCGGCAAGTAACACCCTTAGATTATCACCACCCTAAACTGAACTTTACGTCCTTAACAAAATGATTTAAGTACAGTCAATAAGATACAGTTGTCATCCAAATAAGTACTCGGACCCGTATGAAATACTCCATCTAGCTATACGAACGCAATAGCCAAAAGGGCCAGATTACCGTGGTTACCCATATCTTCCAGTTTCCGGGGAGGGTGACACATCGCCATAATCCCATCCATTTAGCAAATGTCCCCAAACAGGGTGCGCCAATGTGTTATTTATTCATGAGTGTGGTGGATGCTTTTAACCCCGTTTACTTGCAAAGTGGCTGGATGGAGGGCATACTTTAACATAATGTGATGTACATTAAAAGTTTTATAGTGATTAGACCAATTTTATTTGGCAATTAATTAATTTTCAAAATATTGCCTACAAAATTTAATTATATAGAATCTTACTTGCACGGAATTTACTTCTCGACACTACCTTGATTAATCATTTAAGTAAAATTCTTTTGAATACATATATTTATTTTCTTTTTTACCGAACTTAACACTTTGCTACAATAGACAATAAAATATTTATGCACAAGCACTGCCAGATTTAATGTCGTCCTGCAAGAATAAGGATTACAACCTTCTAGTGGATGCTTTACACTTTTCTTTTCGTCCTATGAATACGATTTTGTCGTATGATAAGTTAGATCATTTGCATGTAATTACTACTATTATTGTTCACTCTGTTTTATTGTTATTAATAATATTATCATTTATTACCTGCATGTTACTAATGTTTGTAAAGGTAATTTACCTAAAAAAAAATAAATATTATTTGCAGTTAATGGTCTCGTATTCTTATCCCAATTTTATGTTTTGATTTTAAAAATAACAATTGCCAATAGCTATTATTAGTTACATTTACTTTTTAAAAACAATGAAAAGTGTATGACTGAAGGATAAAGGTGCATGCCTGCGAAGACATAATAAAACCGAAAAAAGAAAACAACAAAACAGCCAATTTGCAACTGACCAAAGAAGATTCTATCGTAATCTAGAATCTGAGAACAACCAAAAGATATGTAACGATGTTAACAAGGATTTCAAAACGCACTAGCAAGGTATTTGGTCTAAATATACTAATTTTAAAAGACATACATCATGGCTATTTAAAGTCGAAATAAAATCTAGTAACTTACCGACAATACCTGCAGTAATGTTTTCACCCAAAGATGTAATGGCATGCCTGTACAAATCTGCAAATTGGAAAGCTCCTATGTTGGATAGGCTACACAATTTTTGACTGAAACAGTTTACTACTTTACAGAGTGTGTTGGCTGAATGTTTTAACAGCATGTTGCAAGAACCCACTGAATTTTCAGAATATCTAGCCCAAGGTATTACGGTAGCTCTTGGCAAAGAGTTTAAACACAGGTTTTTTCTTACTCTAAAGTAAACTACACAAATCCCCGCGATTGGGCGCCAGTGAAACACTCGTTTTCTCTGCACGAGAAAACAACAATAAAAGGCCCCGCGATTGGGCGACAGTGAAACAAAGCTTTTTTAACCGGACTAAATAAACACAGCTTAAACTTTCAAACGAAGATTTCACTTTACATAAACTAATTTAGGGCACAAAATATGATACTTACTGTATATAGAATGCTCCGACTTTCTTTAAGACGTCTTTTCACAAATTATAGCTCAGGATGTAGGTATTAATTTCCATGACACACAAATTATAAGGAAAAGTAAGGTTTTTTAAAAGTCACAAAAAAGAATGGGCGCCAGTTATTTGAAATTATTCTAACACGCCCCCAAATAACAGAGGGCTAGATTAAATTGATTAAAGATTAAAAAAAGAAACTAATCAAAATTAGTTTAGTTCACGTTAACACAAATTAAATTATCAAATAATTTCAATTAATGCTAGGTCCATTTTCAATACGGTAAGGTTTAATTTATAAATTCAGTTATTCCAAAATAAAAAGATATCGGATTATCTCCGATGACAATAAAGAAGTTTTGATGGTAATAATTTTAATAATAAAATAAAAAAACCTTGATAAGAATTCTTATTCAAAGGACCAAAATACGTAATAATACAAAAACATTCGATAAAACAAAAAACAATACAAATAAAATTCACAGTTACATAAACTTACTCTTATCGAACAAAAAATCCTTAATATCTTTGATACAGAAGTAGAATTTTACAATTCTTCAAAATATCACAAAACGCCTTACAATAAAAGACCTTATTCACTAAACTTTAAAACTTTGAATTTTGGTAAAGATGCTGCAACGATGAACTAGAATTTCTTAAA
This sequence comes from Agrypnus murinus, assembly GCA_929113105.1. NCBI lineage: Eukaryota > Metazoa > Arthropoda > Insecta > Coleoptera > Elateridae > Agrypnus > Agrypnus murinus. The sequence goes on along the minus strand of OV816028.1, from coordinate 36,378,963 downwards.
TGAAGCTACTGAAATTATTTCTATACTAATTCGGCACTGAACCACCATAATAAAATTCTTAAACTACAGTAATTCCAGAAGTTTAATTATTAATTTCAAATTTTATCAATGACTGAAATTCGTTATTAGAAGGCTATACTATCAAATACTTTTTAAATTCTCTTCTTAAATTATTAACTAATAATCAAAAGTTATAATACAAAATATTTGCATTATTAAAAATTCAAAGTGGGGAAATTTTACAAAATAAGTCAAAGTGTGACAATATGAAATCCACAAATATAAATGAGATGTGTATAATTCACAAGAGACACTCTAGGACAGCTGTTTCGGTCTTTTTAGATCTCATCAGCTAGAGATAGTCTCCTGTGAATTATAAACACATCATCCAGGCTTATATGTTATACATCATAGCCGGAAATAACATTCATATTTATTGTTGTTTAGTAGAGAACACCACTTAATGTGGTATATGACTCTACATATGTCGCAACATTCATTTCTCGGTATTAATGTTATTTCCGGCTATGTATATAAGCCTGGATGATGTGTGTATAATATACAGGAGACTATCTCTAGCTGATGAGATCTAAAAAGATCGAAACAGCTGTCCTAGAGTGTCTCCTGTGAATTATACACATCACATTTATATTTGTGGGTTTAATATTGTCACACTTTGACTTATTAACTAATAATCTTCTGCATTATTCTTTAATGCGTTAACCGAGAAACAAACTTTAAAATTCAATAATAGATTGAATTTTAACTAAAACTTTAACGAACGGGAACGGGATTTGGTTAATTTTATTAACACAAAACTAAAACAGTAGGTTGAAGCCAAGAAGCTTCTTCCTGTATTTAGCGGAGAAAAGCAAAACGGTAATCGCACAACTTAGTTAACTTTATTCGATAATAACGCGGGAACTAGAATACTGGAACAAGCCCGCTAACTCGAGGTGAATACCCATTGTCCGAATAGACGCCACTTTAGGGTACGAGACCCGCTATCTGAATTGAAGCTCTCGTGGAGACTTGCTTTTTTTAAAACTCCGTCCTTTGACTTATTAACTTCATTATTATTAATTATTAGCACGGGATCCGAGCCCGGCTTCATCTGTATTATTTTGCTAACTATAAACTGTAAATTCCAACTAAAACTGAAAATCAACTGAATACTGAAAACTAACTGAAGGCTGAACGTCAACTCTGTAACTTGACTCGACGTCAACTGTACTGTCTGAAGACTTAGTTGAGACTGAACTAAAAACTCAGGGTTATTTTCTATATCAAAATGTTTTCTAGCGGGGTGCGTGTTGACATTGGCCAATAGGAATCGCATGATCTTATTTTAAGCGCATCAAAATTAATATTTGCAACACAAAGAAGTCTGAAACGCAATACGCCTTGCAACGTAAATTGCAAACAGAATGTATTTTGAAATGCAGATGGTTTCTTTAAAAAATACCATTTAGCACGTACAAACGATTATTTCTTGAAACGAAATAAGTTTTTTATAATATTTTCGGGGAATAAGAAATTGAAACGTATATGAGAAAGTCCAAGAACATAAATCTACACTAATCAAAATGTCAATCTTTTAGATTTTAACAATAGAATGATTTGACGCTGCAAGCATCCGTCCAAACAATATCCTTGTTTACGATGGGGGCTAGAATTTTTTATTATTTTATTATGCGAAACTACCAGACTCCAGACTCCACTAGTCTGGAAGGATTTTAACAGATCACCTTTAACAATTTTCATGAGGTTTATTTGTACGGCATGCCGATATAATTTTAAATTGCAAGAACGCAAATTTACAGGACCGCGGTTAAGACTTTTTAGCAACTTTATACATGAAATTTCATTATTTCGAAGCTAGCAAAAAACATACCGTTACAGAGTGGAGATAAGAGCGTCCAAAAAAACGATTTTACTATCATTTATAAATTTCTAATTTTTTCACCTGAAAATATATCAACACTGTCAGCACCACAATATCTTATGTGTTGAACAAAAAGCCTGCATTAAAGAAGCCTTAGGGTGTAAAAAGTAACTTACCATCGATGCTGAAATTATGAAACAAGCTACAGTTAAATGTCGAATCATCAATATATGTTATACCGACTAGAGGAAGGCGTTTGACTTAGTTCCTCATGACTGGATTCTAAACAGATTAGAGATATATCAATAAAATCCCAACATAATTAGATTACTTACCTCCATTATGGGAAATTGGAAACCACTGGAGACCACTGCTTTTCTGCTTATCGTTAAATCTCATATCTAGCATTTTAAACCAAACCAATGCAGGATACATCAATCTTAAAACCACCAAATTTCTGATAAGTCACCTTTTGTGCGCCAAAATCTATCTAAAGAAAGGCTAATTTGCTGAAACTGGCCGATGAAACTGCCGCTTCCAACAGTTATTGCCAAATCAGACAAAAACTTAAAAAAAACTCGAAAAAACTCACTGAACTTTTTAATACAAAACTTGACTCTAGAAATCTGAGAAAATATTTCAGTCCTGAACTATTCATTTGGCGTTATAAAATACTCTGATTCCGACTTGAAAGCATTGAACAGATTAACTAGAACTACAATGACGAAGTTTAGAATTCGCCATACTGTGACCACTGCCCAAAGAATATACTTTCCGCGCAGCGAAGGTGGCAGAGGACTAGCAAATATCTAAGGATTGTGCCGATCCCTAGAAAAAGAAATGAGTGAGTATTCTATAAGTCAAACCACCTAACGTTATAAAAAGTTTGTGAACTACACTTCACTAAAACTAGGTGCCAACTGCTTACCCTAATGGGTAAGCTTTAGTAACTTGTTGCTTTTGTTGAAATACGAACAAAGAATTCAAGCTCGGATCCTCACCTCTCTTACATCGCATAGTTCAATAGGGTTTGGGTCATCTAGCGCTAGGTAGCGCTGGCTGTCTCGCCGAATACCGAGACACATGAATGAAAACACAATGCTTGTACTTAATAATTTAAGGATTAGCAGTTCACTCCGGACTTCCCGGACTTCACTTCGGACCTCCCCAAGGACTTAGGGTTAATGAACTTCGTGGAAGCTGAGAAAATAAGATTTTACATGGAAAATACTCAAGAATTCTGAACAAGGATATGGTTGACAACCAAGATTCCTTGCTATGGCTGAAAGATGGAATTAACACCCGAAACTATAATAAACATATCCTGAGAAACCCTGAAACGCTGGATACTTGTAGGCTTTGCAATTCACCCGGAGGAATAATCAAACATATAATAGCCAGCTGTCGTATGCTTTCGAACAATGCCTACCTTGGTAGACATAATGAGGTAGCAAAAATTGTACATTGACAATTAACATTAAAATATAACCTAATAAACAACTTTTCACCATAATATAAATACTCACCAGTAGTAGTTTTGGAATCCAACGACACCATACTGTATTGGGACAGACATATCCTAACGGACAGACTAGTCGATTACAATCGTCCGATAGAGTGGTGATTGGTATAAAGGGAAAGATGACACTAATCATAGATATCAGCTGTCCGCTAAGTGACAACTTACAAGAAACAGAAGCAAAAAAGATTCGGGCCAGAGAAAGTATCAGAATCTGAAAAAAAACTTATTAGGTAGCCCAAATGGACCTACACCAGGGCCTTATCAGGCACATTCAAAAAGCTGCTATACTGCAAACGCGCCATGTTGTGCGCAAGTTGCTTAATTTAGCATAGACCAAGATGACACCCTCTCTATGCTACTGCTATTCAGTAAACCAGGTGGAACCTGAGTGAAAAGAAAAGAGATAATAATGTTGTCATACTTCTCTTCATGGTCACAGAGGGGTCGTCTCACACACGTATCTCAATTTATATAGGTTGTTCTTACAAATTCCTGTCTTACATCCAGGTCTGTTAAGGGTCTATTGGGTAGTAGCAATTATTATTATTAAGATTTTTTTATCTTTATTCTATCTTTATTATTAAGATATTATTAAGAAGGAGGAAGTTTTTTCTTTCATACCAGAGAGGTATAGGGTTGTCTACTAGCCGATGCTTCCATTTTGCTTTAGTTTGCCCATTGGCTAACTGACTGTATAAAGCTATGCCATGTTTTAAGTCTAGACGGTGGTGGTTCGTACCGTTGTAGAGAAGTGTCTATTATTAAAGGTTTGCTTACTTCATTTAGGCATAGTTTTAATAACAGTCAGTTATTAATCTGCATATGTCTAGCTTATGAACTTGTGCGACTCTCTCCCTTACTTTAGACATGCGTATTTGAGTGAGGCAAAGCACAGAATGTAGTCTAATGTAACTCTTAGGTAGACTGAATTTGGACAGTGGTGCATAGTGAGCGAATTCCATTTTATATGTAATTTCCTTATCGACTGTTGAATATTAAAATAAACGAGGCATATCTTAGTTTTCTCTTGGTTGGGACGAAGTTGATTTTACCTGAGTGTATCTGTAGTATTGGGTCAGTCTTGATAATAAAATCAGTTAGTTAAGTTCAGTTAGTTAATAAAATCACATTTGAGGTTAGTCCACGCTGCAGCATTTAATGTGAGCCACAGAAAAAAGCCTAGAGCTATCGCCAAAACGGCAGTTTAAAAGGTTTGGAAACAGCGCCTGCAATAACTTCTTGGTTTCTAGTGCTGGTGGGACGGTAGCTCCATTCCGTGAAAATCGCATCTTCCAGACTCAGACGGTGCATTTCAGGAACCAAGAATCCAGTTATTATATGCCTGTAGCGTTTACCGGTTACAGCCACGGCGTGATTAATATCAAAATACGTAGCCAATTGCCAATTATTGTAGCATAAAGCACACACTTTATACCAAAATTGTTGTTGGTCTACAAGGTGGCTGTTTCTTGCTGCCATGTTCCGTCTCAGGGTGAGTGTTTTGTACTGGGTCTTACGTACATGAGTAAAATTAGTAAACTACATCAAATTTTACGGGAGGACTTGTTGGAAAGTTTTGGTTATTAAGTAAATAGAGTATCTCTCGTTGCACAGAACTGGCACCGTCGGGGCCAAATCTCCATAATGATTGCCATCTCTACTTCACAAAACATTCACCCTAAGACCTCAATGTAACTAAATTAATGTAACCTTCTATCAATAATTTACTCCTTAGATAACCTTATATTCAAAGACGAGGTTAAGTAATTACAACAGAAGCTTCCATCAAAACAGCAAGATTTCTACTATTTCTATTTTAAAAACAGAAGCTTTCCTTAAGAAGATTTCCCAGGAATTGGGTTGCCAATCTTGTAGGTTGGCAAATATTAATCTCAACATCAAATTGTAACTTATAACTTGTAGGGGTTATTTAGTAGCTGATTGGTGAAGTTTAGCAATTACCATCAGTAAATAACCGAGTAACAATGAAAATATTATAAAATGGCAACAATCTGTAATACAAGTTTCGCAGCGTCTAAAGAATTTGATCGCTCAGCCATAGCGTCTTCAATTTGTCGTTCTGAAGATAGATAACATAGAATAACATTTTGAACTGTACTGAATTTAAAAACAACAACTGTGTTACTTTTTTATATTCATGGGATCATACATCAGGATGTATTTTTTGCACTTCTTGACAAGATCTTGGGCAATAGAATTTAGCCAAATCTGCAAGAATCCACTTCTGGTAGGAATAATTAGTCTATCAAACTTCATTACGTAATAACACGGGACCTACGATTTTATATTCTTATATACGAAGAGCAAATATTTTTAATTTTTTTTCTGCAATAATGGTTTTTCAAGAAGAATCGGGATTGAACATTTGGAGGTTATATGTAGTAAGAAGATTCTTGTTGTTATGAAAACAAGGTTTTTAGCAACATTTGCCGGTGGTAATGTTTCTGTTTTGTTCCTGTAACAACTGCCAACCTCTTTCTAACCTTATATCATTTTCCCTAAATAAGTTTGACAACAGTTTGGTTTAGCTCATAAAGCAATCGATTACACAAAATAGGTATTCAAATTAAACCCAATAAATGTATTCAATGAACTAAAGGAATCAATAAACTCATATCACTGGAGATTATTATTGAAGCGATAAAAACGTTTCGGAGTTAAACATAAACCTTTCCACCCTCCCTTGTTCATTCTAGTAGCAACTGGCGTTAATGTCACTAAGTCCATGCATAACTCACCAACACCACCGTCAGTACAGGGTATATATGTAGGGGTGCTAATGCTCAAATGGAACAGAAAAACACACCATCTGTTGACAATCTATTCGGAAAATGCATACAACTTTTTGCATAGCTGTTATCGATACTAATTTGATTGTATTTGGTTGCCAAACCAGCATCAGCAGTCTGTTTCTGAAAGAAATGACTTTAATGCAAAAATTAGTGTTGCTATTGATTTCTTTTTCTTCGATTTTCTTTTAAAACTTTAATTTAAATTTTTTTGTTATTAAAAAAGGAAATAAAGAAACTATTATTTAGACAGCGCAAACAGACCAACATATATCTCAAGAATTCTCGTGCATTATTGATGTTAACGCAGCTAATCTGGCCCAAGTTCGTGCCGGAGCTTCTTCAAACAATAGAATAATGCAGTTAGTGAACAAAGCTTTACTTCCAAGTCGTCATTCTTTATTCTGAACTTTGACAAAGAGCCTGTCTGATTTTAATTTCTTACATTTGAATAATTAATGAACACTTTTTAATCCACTGAAGAGAAATATTTACTTTCTGGTAGTATTTTCTTTGAGTTGAAAGTTATTTGAAGTAAAAATAAGAAGAAAATTTTCTAATAAATACAAGGACGTATTTCCTCCCCCCTCCAAGACTTCTATAAGTATTTGTTATCTATCGTAATAATGTACACACCATTATTATAAGTTGTTTATTATTGTTTATTATAACCATTAGATAATTATAATAAAGTGATTATTGAAGTTAAAAAGGTTTCGATGAATACTAAAAACAATAAGCCCCCTCCCTATCCAAGCTTAATTTCTAAATACGTTGCTGAATCGGTATACTAAATTGTAGATATTAAAGCTATGTAAGTTTTTGAAAAATTACAAATAAATAGTCTGTACTGAATAGCTTATTATTTATTAAGAAGAGAATACGCATATAGTCCAGCTACATTTTTAGGAAAAATGGGGTTCGCGCATCATTCATGTTAATTTTGACTTTTCTACGGTAACATATAGTCAATGAGGGGTAAGAGATAATCCACTTGTTGGCCTTCTGGTAAATGAGTTTCAACCTCCTGAAACTATCAAGCAAATGTACATTTTGTTACATTTCGCCATTTTTCTCGAAAATGGTTCTCTTCCTCGAAACATTGTATAGATCTTTTTAAAGTACCAAATTATCTTTAATTTGATATAGTCTAGCTATAGAGGCTGACGATATAGATACCCGCAAAGTGCTTCAGAATATGATTAAGACTTTAAAATCGGCAGTTCGTTAAAATCGAGAGACGTCAAATTATCGTTTTTTTTTTATTCATTATATTGGTACTACCATGTACTTGAAAGGGTTGAAAAGGGTGCCTCCACCTCTGGTGCACTATCATGAAGAAGCAGACTGTTTAGTTTGCATGTATCAAACTACCCAAAAACACCAATTTAACATTAAAAGCTTTTGGCATATTAAAAGAGACTAGCTTTAAAGTTTTTCTTAATTGCGATGATTCTATTAAGTTAGCCTTCTCTCAAATGGGAGAACTGATCGAAAGACTTCCCGAAAGACTTGGTAACGCTTTGTATGGTTATTGTAGAAAAATAATGATATCGACAACATTAAAAATTACGATGGTGCCTGTTCTTAAAAAAAAAGTACAGCTGAAAATTCACCCCCAGCGAAGTCGACATTTAAATATCACTTCCTAAGGCAACGATCCAATGTTCCGATGGAAAACAATCTTTCCAATTTGTAAATTTTTTGTTGGAACAAAATATCGTAAAAAAGTAACATCAGAACAAACCCCAGTACTGGAAATATTGATAATTTTGAACAAATATGCAAATTGTACTAAGAGATGCCTTGAGTAGTATAGTTGCAGAAGACACGTTTTCATCATGAATAGTGCCAAAACATTCAGAAAGAAGACGAACAGTCATCGGACGATGAGATGTCTTCTGATGATGATTAGTAGTTCGTTCCCTTTTATCATCATCAGATCTTCTGTGCTCGGTCTGCTATCCAAATGTTAGCTTATTTGATATGTTTTAAGCCTAAACTTCGACTTTGTTGGTATTGTGAGTTGTGCTTGTCGCTAATTGCTTTTTGCAAAACATGTATTAGGATGATGGTATAAGTTAAAAAGAGTTTAAGATAAAAAATAACCCCGAATCATAAAAAGTGAACTTCAGTAGATATGATGTAGAATATATAGAGTAAAACTATGCATTTGCATTATATTGGCCTTAAAAACAAGTATACCGTTGATTTTTAGTTCATAATTTAAAGGGTTGGGAAGACCTTTTTAAGGTATTTTACATTGAAAAAATGTTGTTCATAATCTTAGTGAAAGATGATCATTGGGTTTTTTCATTGCCTCAATGAGCATTTTTATAGACTAATAACCTTTTATTCGTTGATATAATAGAAAAATTATCATTAACATAGCGAAGTCTGTTCATTGAATCAACGAATGATATTGTCACAAACGGAAATATTTACAATTCAATATTACATACAAAACTCAACTTCTCTTCCGTTCGTACAATATATCGTGCAAGGTTACGCTCAGCTGCCTATGTTATTCCAGCAGCCGCGGCCACGCCGCTTACGACTTGGAGCCAGCTGAGCATTCTTTCGAAGAAGGGCTTCCGCTTCACCCACGGCTGGCCATTTTTATGTTTATCTCAACTGCAAGTTGTATTAGTTGGCATGCAATATATCTACCTACGTTACTCCCGTGTATGCTGGGCTACCCACGTAATTCACAACTAGCTGCACATTCCTCTGAAGAAACCAGTACACTTCCGCTCAACCCACAGTTTCGTGCCTGGTACGGCCAATCCGCATGCAAACAACCCACGAACCTGCAGCCAGGAAGCGTGAGCTTCCTTGATTCCATACTTGGGACACGATCTTACGGATTCCCACTATTATGCTAATCTCTTCCGCGTTGAGCAGTATATAACCAGCTTGCTTTGAGCTTACAATTTAGTCAGCAAAAATGAATCCAACACAACATCTCCAAGCAAACTGGTAAGCGCCTTTATATTTATTATTTGGTTAAGGGTTGGAATCTGGGATCCAGGGACCTTGATTACCATATCCCTCACCTCGTTTAGTTCTGCTTAGTTAATAGAAAGTTGCGCCAAGGCTCCCTATGAGCATACGTTTGTAGATCTAGTGCTAGACAGGGTGGTTCCGGTCGGCCTGATGTTTATTGTTAGAATTAGATTGACCTGTACGTCCTCAAAACTATATAACCACTATGTGTAATATTTAACTTTGTATTTTATTACTTTGTTATTAGTATATAGTTGTTTCTATGCCTTGTGCTTTCTTTCCCTTCTACTTTTGACTACGACCTCCAGTCACGAAAACCCCACGTGACTATATTCTTTGTTTCAAGGAACTGGTTCATTATGCTTATGAACTCGTACATTGCACCAATGAACTGGTTTCTTTATTTTGCTGTAAAATTCTAATTACCACTACATTATATCGATGAGTGGCATTAATTGGCTCAATGAACAAATTTCATCATGTTAATTACTGTATGCGCTCATTTATATAAAGAACAAAAAATATTGAATAGACGTTTTTATTATATTAATACACAAAGTTCATTGATATAATGATTTTTATTTTTATGAATAAAAATTCTTTATGAGAATAAGCGTTTATGATTTTTATTTCCATACCCCGTAAAAACAGGACGGCTAACAAACTAATTTATTGAAGGACTTCCTTATATACACCGTTCGTTCTGTCCCGTCCTTCTTGGTTTCCGTAAGTGATTATTTGAAAAACGCAACCAACAGAACCAGTTGATAATGCTAAGCCTAGGATGGTTAGACGAACTCCTGCACGCGTTATTTAACAAACACACCCAAGAGAGAGATCAAGAGAGTTATTTTATCACCCCGCTTTGCGGGGTGAGGCTGTTTTAGGCTTATAATGGAAGCCTCTTTAGCCAGCCGTTGGCAGACCAGTTATTATTAAACAATTTTTAATAATAGCCAGCCCGGCAACGGCGGTGATTTTGTGGTTATTATTAGCAGCATTAATAATAATGTTGGTAATAATAACCACAATCGCTCTGTACGTGTATTCTTCGCTAATTTCTGCATTCATGGTCACATCTGCATGTTATCGGCCATACCAACATGTGGAACATGTTGATATGGGCGATAACGTTGGAATGTAGTCGATGGATTACGGCGAAGAAGATGTTGGATGCGTTGTGGTTGAGAAAACAACAAAACCCGGCTCTTTTCAGATCCACCCCCGAAATATATGGCTTTCGGGGGATGTGTAGCACCAAGCAACAGGTCGACTTAACCTACCACTAAGCAGCCCCCCTATGAAAGGGGACGGCCACCCGGGGATAGGGAGGAAGGAAAAGGACAGACAGCTGCCATCTAATTCGAGGGACCCCGGCGAGTCCCCAGCGTAAAAACCCGGTGAAGTTACCTTTCAGTAACTGGCAACTGCCTTGGGAAGAAGGATGGTGACGGAACCCTGGGACACTACCCCCGTTCCGAGGAACGGGCGCGGAATGCCGGCAAACCTTGCCGCGGCTCATAGCAACTGGTTGAAATGCAGTGCCAAGGCTTAAGGAGGGAAAGTGGCTGATTTTTGGAAGGAAAAGTCGACTCACCGGTTAACACTATACATAGACCACTGAGCACCCTTGCCGGCCGTATTCACACCACGGCACAATACTCAAACACACCCAACTTATCTAGCCGCTCTTTCAACTTAAGTACTGTCACTGGCTTACTGACCTACCTACTTCACGCACCTACACAGTGAAAACTTCTATATATAAAAAACACTTATGCAAATGAGTCTTGAATAATTCGTTGAGTAATTCGTAAAAATTAAACTCTCAAAGATGGATGATGGAAGTAGTCTATAAGCTCGAGTAGTTACAAAATTTAATATACTATAACTAAGTGGGTAGATCTTCTCGAACTTATGATGATACTGATTCTCAACTATGAGGGGTTTGTCTATACAATCAAACAATCCGATCGTTAAACATAAATGATGGAAGTGGTCAGTCGCAGCACACTTTTATGATCATACACAAGTATGAAGAATTCCAAAAGTTAATATGTTGTGAACTAAGGAGGCGCTCCATGTGGACAGACTTTGTCGAGCGTAAAAAGTAAGTAGATTTGACTAATCTACACAGTGAAACCATCAATATGAAGAAAGGATTAATGTAAATTAGCTCAGTAGAATTCTCCAATAGAAATGAGCCTTGAATTTTTATTATTTTTATTATGAATTTAATAGTATATAGATTATTCTTTGTATTGATAAATAAAATTCATTGCGTCAAATAAATCATTCATTTAAACAAAGAACACTATTTCATAAATTCAACGAATACATTTATTGTCCCACTGAACTTCGTTCATTAGATCAGTGAATATGTTAGTTGAATTCAACGAATAATATCTATTAATATAAAGGAATTTTGTTTATCTATTCAATAAATAACTTTTAATTGACCCAATGAGTTTTTTGTTTCATTGGCTAAAAATTAACGATCGATCATTACCCTAATGAACTTTTTCATTGTAGTTTGAACCACTTGCGGGGTAACTCGATATTCAATACCTACAATAGTTCAATCCGAAGGTCATTTTGTCTTTACGTACAAAAACTTCTGAACCATGTTTAACTTGAAGTGATTTGTTGAAGTATCCACGAACACTGGAATGTGAGCGGGCTATTATGTGTATGTGTATGGCCAAAAACTGGGTATAATAGAATTCTTAACTGCAAATCTTAGGTATCATAATATTTCTGTAATTCTTATCCTCCATTTTTATTTTTTCTTTTTGAAGCAATTGTTCAGCTTTTATGCAAGGTGTATTTTTATGTATATTAACCTATTGATAGTCACGGGAGGGGAGGATGAATGGCTGCTTGCGCAGTGCTCCTAACCACAGAAGCTGCGATCTTGCTCTTTATTACTAAATCCTGTTCTAAACTCGAGAATGACTTGCTTTAAGGTACAAGTGTACCCAAAAAACGTGTGTTGTTTATTTAATAAATAATATAATAATGTGGGGCCGGCGGTAGACGATTGGTGTCAGTGCATCACTCGTGTTCCAAGGGTCGTGGGTTCGAATCCCACTTGGGGCGGCGGGATTTTTCTAATTGGAAAATTCCGCCACCTCAACTATGGGTGTGTGTCTTCGTGTTGCATGTTAGATGGGGGACAGATGACCTTAGCAGTTGGTTCCCCCGTAGTGTAGGCGTGAAATAAAAAAAATATATAATAATGTGATAACTTTGGATTTAAGTTAATAGTCTAGGAATGTTAAAAACTTGCTTACCTAACTTGTTTTGGAAAAAAAAATTTAAATTAAATTATTTCACATGTTATACGTGAAAAATTAATTTTGGAGAAACTGTACATTCAAAATTAGTCAAAATAATACCACTTAAGTTTCATAGTATTTGAACTATTTTCCCAAAATTTTAAGAAAATCGTATGTCTAGGGACTAAACTATTACCTCCTTTTTGTCAAAAAAATGCAGTTTTTTTTGGCAAAAACCAGGTTTTTTGGCAATAATTTAGTGGCTAGGCATGCGATTTTCTTAAAATTCTGGGAAAATAGTTCAAATACTATGAAATATAAGTGGTATTATTTTGGTTAATTTTGAATGTACAGTTTTTCTAAAATTAATTTTTCACGTATAACATGTGAAATAATTTAATTAAAAATTTTTTTTTTCCAAAACAAGTTAGGTAAGCAAGTTTTTAACATTCCTAGACTATTAACTTAAAACCATAGTTATCACATTATTATATTATTTATGAAACAAATAACACACGTTTTTGGGTACACTTGGACCTTAAGTTGTAAACCATAAAACAATCATGTTTATACCTTGGCAGCTTTGCTATGTTGTATTTTTGAAAATTTCCAGTTCGCTGGTTGTTGAATTCGATTTACTAAATCAGAGACTCAATCCACTTGGACTAATACAGTGACTATAAAGCGGATATATGTATCTATAATTCTACTAACAAAAGAAAATAGAAGAGCATGTTTAAATTTAAAATGGAAGACTAACTTCGAATAGTTTGTTAACATTTGGATGTTTTTATCTATTAGCATTGGTTATATCAAGAAATTGGAGATTTTCTAAAAGATTATAGTAAGTAGAAAAAGTTAAAATATATCTCAGACATGTAAATTGACTCCGAAGACAAGTCTTGTAATGCTACAAGCTAAAGGATTTGCAAAAATCCATTACAAAGTTTTAATTCTGCGTACAGAGTCAGTTTTTATAAAATTTTCTTGAACATAGTATAAAGTGGATTAGACTGAAACAGAATGCTAAAACATTAAATTTGATGGTTTTGAGAGAACGAAGGATTTAGTAAAATTGCTAGCCATCAGAAGTCAGTCTTACTGCTTATATTTTTTATAGGTACTTCTTCATCTTTATAAAGAATTTATATTGTCTTTTACATTTTCTTATTTTCTCGTAGAAAGATATAATGAGGTTTATGTACAGCCATCGGATATTAGAGCCCGTATTGCATAACCTTCTATTGATTTCTATGTAATATTGCATTTTAAAATGATTAACAATTTTTGAAAGGTTTTAGGAATCCGTTAAAAATTTGAGAGTAGGTTACGTTACCCTAGCCTTTTGAATACCACATTTTAGGGCAATTATATATCAAGTATTATCTTGATTGTAAGTACAGTTGAGATTTCGAGATATGGAATGTAGCGTTAAGATTTTTTTTGGGGAAATTCTATAATTTTTTCATTTACTCTGAAGCAATACAAGAATAAAACAATAAGACAGAGAGACACGATGAATACCTTTTTGTAGAAAATCTTACTAGGACAATGTTTTTATAGGTATTTATCGCTTTTTCTAATCCCAACAGTTTCAATGATACGAAGTATTATAGTGTTACTATTACTGTTATGAAATCAGATCTGAATGGTCTTATACTTTTGTTTACGTTGATGAGCTAAATTTATCTTTTGATGTAGCCTTGGTTTGGTTTGTATAGCCTTGGTAGTGTAATGTCTGGCGTGCCGGACTTTCACTCAAGCGGCCCGCGATCGACTCCCGGCGCCGGCTGATCTGGTTAAGGTTTTCTGCAGTTTTCCTTAGCTGTGACACAAATGTGGGATTTGCGCTGTTCCATCTGTAAGTCGGCTGCAGCCGCACATTGGGCCTACATAATAACAATAATCGCCCCCTCCCTCCCGCACAAGCTTATAGCTTCTGGGGGCCTTGGTTTAGGTTATGGGTTGTAGTAATTATTATTATTATTATATTATGTCCGTTAAATGTTAGTAAAATGTCTCTTTTGGCTTGATAGAAGAATATGCACTGATAATATTTTATTTTATATTGATTTAAATTATTTTATGTTTTAAGTAGATTCTGCTCTCATTGGGCCATTTGAGTCATACGCCTATTTTTTTTGTTCTAATTTCAGTCAGGGCCGTAGCTACAGGCTTGGGGGTCCTGGGGCAACAAATAATTATGGGGCTCCCACGTTACCTTCCCCTTTACCTCTATACCACTTTCATTTACGAAACCTTTTTAATAGGGTTGCTATTTGGTGTCTTTTTCTGTTAAGATAGAAAAATGAGCAATTAAAACAGACAAAACACATATTTACTTGTCACATTGAGTTTAATATAAAATAAAGTCTACACAGATTGAGTTTTAACTGAAAACAGGATTACATTAAATTCTGTTTCCTAACTTTTTTACAAGTAAAGTCATTGATTACTTTATCAAAGTTAATTTGTTGAGCTCTATCATTTTCAATTGAAAGCAAAGCTAAATCGCTGAGCCTTTCCTGTACCATAGTGCTTCGTAAGTCATTCTTGATCAATTTGCAATACAAAGTTGAAACATTCCAGCTTTTTAATTAGTTGCATAGCTTCATCCCTTTCCTTATTTTTTTGCTAGTCAGAATTAGGCGCCTGAGACATTTCACTACATCACAGAACCTGTTTAAGACCGCTTACTGCGTCATATCTGCCAGCCCAGCGAGTTGGATTTAGGGTTTTTAATGTCACTTTTGAAGACCCACTCTACTATCCATTTTTTTTCTAGAGTCCTCTGACTTTGAAAGCGTATTGCTCGGGAACTACTGAACCGAATTAGATATTTTAAACACAAGCAAATAGTAAATTCATTTCTACATGTAACAGTAGAATATCATATTTCTAACTGGTAAACTGTTGTTTTTATCGGACGATACATTATAATAAAAGGTACCCATTTTTAGGGAGAATTTCATTGAGAGTGAGTTAAATATTTTTTTTCTCAGAAAGTATATCTCATATATCTATGAGATTTTTGTAGGGATTAGAAAGAAACCTTGCGGTTGTTATCCTATTAATTTCTGGACAAAAAAAATGTTTTATTTAGGATATATATGAAAAAATAGCGAAGTATGCGTTCTTGTTTATTAATGGAAATTTTTTTCGCTAAATTAACACTTTTTATATGTAGACATTATTTTCTTTAAAAAAATGTTCCGAATTTTAACAATAAAAGCGCAATAACAAAAAAAAACCGTTTTTTGTCGAAACCGCTTATCATCAAAAATCGTTTTTTTTTGTTTCCGCATTTTTATTATTAAAATTAGGAACATTTTTTGAAAAATAATGTCTACACATGAAAAGTGTTGATTTAGCGAAAAAGATTTGACGCTATCTCTATTAATAAACAAGAACGCATAGTTTGCTATTTTTTCATATAAATCTTAAATAAAACGCTTTTTGGTCTGAAATTTTGGCCCATATCTCAAAAACTACTGAAACAAACATCAATTTTCTTATATGAAGACAATATTTTTGACATGTGGCCTTAAAAATGTGATATTAAAAAATTAGCTGGGGTAATGCATTCTCAAGTTTTTGGCATATTTTAAAACTTCCCAAAGATGATGTCAGCTATTTAAAAATGGTTTATTTTAAGCTAACGACCATGCTGTTAGGGTGGCGCATAATTCGAAAATGAGCAGAGTCAAGGTACAAACAAAATCCACTAGAGTGCACACTGATACCTTTTTCTAATTAATATATATTTTATTTACTAACATATTTTGTACATTATTTTAGAAATATGGACGTCATGTTAGTACAGAATCGTGGAAATAACAAACTTTGGGGTTTTCTCGTGTTTACTCAGTTCTTGTAAGTTCTAACATAATGTAGTTCTTATAAATAAGCGGCAATACGTACCCAGAATTGCTGTTGCTACGCATACAAGAACTCAACAACATATTATAGTATCTACTGCAAGGACTTTCTGTGGACATTGGTTTAAATGAACAGTAATTGACACCAGACATCAAGGCATGTTTAATTCTTTTAGAACCAAATAAAATAACTGTCGCATTATGATCCTTACGAGTCGAAAATCTAATCATAGATCATTCAATCTGTCTTTTTATTAATTTTAGTAGTACTCTCAGCAAGCATTGTACTAAATAAATAACCCCGAATTTATCTAGATGCTGGATGAGGTGTTTTAGCCTTTCTACTAAAAACAATTATCTAAGATTTTTCTCGTCAACCCTGGATGTCATGTCTATTGTCATTTGCTTCACTATTGCCTAGTCACGCTTATATTTTTGACAATATGTTAAAATATTTTCTTCGCCGATAAAAATAATCGTTATCATTGGTAGATTAGCATGTTTATCGTTGGTGAATCTGCAACATCTCTTATGGACTAGGATACATACAAATAATAATAATGAAGATCTTTAAAATCTTCATTTAATAGATCTCCGTTGTATTTGTTGTATTACGATACTCGGAAATCTTGTCAAATTACATATTCTTCGTATAAAGTATGTCGCAGATCCAACAATGATGTGCAATTAAATAGAATTAATATGCAAATTCCAAAAATGATTGTAGAATCAGTTACTAACAATAAGAAGTTATTTCAGATTCTATCCTGAAGTCAGCTGAGAAACGTATGTATATATTTTAAAGTATCATATATTTCCAAAAAAACTCAGAAATTCCTGAATCATCAAGCTAATATTTGGTTTACTGAACTAATCGCAATTTAGATAGCATCATTTTTTTGTGGTAAAATTAATTATCAGTTGTGTAGTAATACCATTCATAGTACAAGTTATTTCTGTAAAATCTAGTATTTAATTAATCCAATAGTAATTCAATTATAGTCTAAATAGTTTGGTGACGTCATTCTGATTAGCAGCATATAAAAAGCATCTAACCTACAACAGATTTCATATTTTAACGGATTCGGATTGTAACGGTTTCTGAGTCTCGATAATGTTTCTATTGTCGGAATTCGAGACTTGTTTTTAAAGTCCTGGCAATGCCCAGGAGTCTGGGGTACTAATTACATTCGTAGGTGTACATAGAAAGCTACAAAGATCGTGTTTTTAAATCACTTTAATTAATCCTGTAATTGCTTTTCTCCAAAAGTTCCCATTGAAAAATAAGTATAATTAATGAAAAGCACAGCAACAACATACATTAAACCCTCAGACCTTTTCCTTTTTCTATCACAAAACTTTCTTTGCTTGATGGTAATTGTTTGTCAGCAAGTTTATAGCTTTAGTAGCTTTACAAAAAACATTTTTCTGAATATGATGATTCAGTCGAGCAGAATTTGAAGTTTCAAAGTAAAATTTTACTATATTCCTTACTGGAAACTATTTTGTTAGTTGGTACCTGGTATTGCACCTAAGCTTTTATTATTGGTGGTTTATGG
This sequence comes from Agrypnus murinus, assembly GCA_929113105.1. Classification (NCBI taxonomy): domain Eukaryota; kingdom Metazoa; phylum Arthropoda; class Insecta; order Coleoptera; family Elateridae; genus Agrypnus; species Agrypnus murinus. The sequence continues at coordinate 36,361,025 of OV816028.1, read as the reverse complement.
AGTAGTCATAAATATTTCTTGACGTATTTATTAGCTTAAACTTTTCTACAACCACATTTTCTATATGGCTGGAATTGATTATTTTTAACTGTTACCAAGTGAAATTCCCGCTTATTTGCTAACATATGTAGTTAAGTCTGCACGGTTAAGTGACCATGTGTAACTTTGAATATTTAATCAAGGCAGTTATCAGCAGCTTAAATATTAAAGTAATTCGGATGAGTCATTCAAGTCGTCTGTATCGTCAAGTGTTTACTTTGATTTACTTACTTTATTCTTAATCAAGCTACCTTTATAATTTAAATAATCCTATTTATAGGTATCTCCTATACAAAATTCTGGATTTGTCGCCCATTATGCTTAATTCGAGAGTCATAAAAAACTGTATATTACTGTGTCATATTCGAACAAAACTTTTTTGTATGGCAGTAAAGCATTCAAAACTTCCTTAACGATGATACATTACTCACAGCAAGATTTTATGGTTTTTTAGAAATATTGTAAACACCATTGATTTGATACTGAAGCAATCTAAAACTGATAATCATTAATAAATAATAAATAAAATACAAAAACAAGTCAAAAGTCAAAACATGAATTAATCAATAACAAATAATGATAACAACAATAATAGACTTCCAAATTTTAGAAATTGCAATTTTTTCTAGTACGTTTAACTCCTTCTATCATTCTCTTGCAGTATGTAAAAATCTATTTTTTACACCGTTCTTGGAACAGTTATCCTTGCATCGTGCTACTAAATCGCGGCTGTATCTTCCTAAGCTTTAATTTTTAAATTTTTTGTAGAAAATCTCTAACCTCAAATTTGCTTCAATAATTAAGCTACTTCTAGATTTTAATTAAGCTCTTTTTATTTAGCTTTAGCCTTAAATCTCTGGTCTTGATTCTAAAATGAAATATATAGAGTAACCTTTTACATTCAGTATTACAAACAATGTTTGACACAAACAGAAATGATCATAAAGCATATGCCTATCAAGCTTCACTCGAGAAAATGATAATCGCAGAATGAACAACAAGCAAATATTTGATCCGAGACGTTTCTGTTGATGTATTGATCCACAAAGCGCACTTGTGTGATGTACAATTTGCACATCCGCTAGTACACAAATGTTAATCAGCGTTTGTAATTTATCTAGTATAGGGTGTTTAAAAACGCATGTAGTTAAGGCAAAGCTAAACATTGTTTCCAAGGCAATTTGACCAAAACATTTTTAGCTTTATTCGCATGACAGTACGGTAGATATATGAGCTTCGCTGCTTTCTAAAGAAACAGCAAGATACAATATTCTAATAGGTCTGATGTGGTACGAATAAACTGATTAGGGTACAACCTAGCTTTTAGCATAAACGGACTCATCAATAGCAAAATTTTGACTTTTTATGAAAATTATGTCGAGTTAGAACCCCTCAAAACAAAGTTATGTTGGTTATGAAAACACGGGATCACCTTTGATCAACATTTACTTCTAATACATATCGTTTTTGTATTCGTTTTGTCAAGTACGAATTATGTACCTAATTTGACGTACGAGGTATGACAATAAAATTCGCGGACTTTTGCTATAAAAAAATTTATTGAAAATATTACACATTGCACCCTTCAAAATACTCCTCCTGAGCTGTTATGCACTTTTCCATTCGCCTTTTCCAGCCTTCGAAGCACTCGCGAAATTGATCTTTTGTTACACCTGACAACACCTGTGACGTTGCGTTTTTGAATGGACTCCAGAGTTTGAAAATGGTCCCCTTTCAATTTTTCTTTAATTTTGGGAAATAAAAAGAAATCGCAGTGGGGCGAATCAGGTGAGTAGGGGGGGGAGTTGTTCAAGAACAATGGTGGCCGATTTGGCTTAAAACTGCTTGATAATGAAGGCTGTGTGAGAGGGCGCAATGTCATGATGAAGCACCCAGGACTGGTTTTGTCACAAATCGGGTCTTTTTTGCGAACTCTCTCACGCAGACGTTTCATTACATCCAAGCAGTAAGCAGAGTTAATTGTATGACCCGCAGGAACCCATTCCTGGTGCACAATTCCACGGAATAAAAAAAACAGCAGTATGACCTTGATTTTTGATTTTGACTTCCTGGCTTTTTTTTGTCCGTGGCTCATCTGGCTTTTTCCATTCCATGCTCTGCTTCTTCATCTCAGGATCGTACTCGTAAATCCAAGTTTCGTCTCCCGTAATCACGGTTTCAAAGATGTCCGCATTCTCTAACCACTCTTGACAAACACGCAAACGATTTTCCTTTTGTTCAATTGTAAAAATTTTTGGGACAATCATTGCACAAAGTTTTGACATCCCCAAATCTTGCGTGAGGATGAGGCGCACGGTCTCTCGTTTGATTCCGGTAATCGCTGCAACATCCCTGACCGTGAGGCTACGATTTGCGTTGATAGCTTCTTCAACTTTCTGCACAGAGAAGTCATTTCGAGAAGTGAAGGGTTGCCCCGAACGCTCATCGTCCTTCGTTGAAATTCTCCCCGCTCTGAACCTCGACAACCACTAAAAAAACGAACTTATTTTCATAAGGCGGTCGCCGTAAACAGGTCTCACCATTTCAAGAATTTACGAGTTCGTTTTCTACGCTTTCACAAGGAATTTCATCACAATTCGCTGCTCCTCAAAATCACGATCGATTTCCATCGTCACGATATCAAAACACACGTGTACAAAAACAGCTCTACACTCAAATCAAGATTTCCAAGAGAACTGGAAAAAATTGCATGACTGCACGAAATGTCAACAAACACTGCATCACTGCTGCCAACCCTCAAAGTGTTGTCCAAACAACATAATAAAATGAGTCCCCGAATTTTATTGTGATACCTCGTATGTGGAAAATTTATTTCATTCTTCTTTTTAAAATTTACAATAAACTAGTGCTTTTTACAATGTTGTGCAAACAAATAAAATAATATTGTTCGAAACGCGTGCACTCCACTAACGCGTCGTACTTTAAATCGTGCCTCGAGCCTAAAAAATTAACGCGTAGAAAAAATAAAAATAACCATAGATTAAACAATTAATCTTATTTATTTTTGTCTGTTTTTGTAGTCTCTGCTACTAAAAATAAACCATTTTCAAGTGTTCCGTACTGGTGAGATATATATACTTCAATAGTATTTTACAACATAAGCTGTTGATAACCTGCACTTATAAGTGTAATAAACTTAACACATTATAAATTTATCTAAATGATTATTTTTATTTAATTTTTTTATAATTATCTTTTATTATTTTAGAAGATCTCGTGACTGTATTGTTCTATGCACGCTTCCACTTTAAAACCAGATAAAGATGAGCTGGTGTTAAGGTATGATTTCATCGTATTATTAATTAAAAATCTGATGCGTATACAAGGTGATGTATAACAATGGGTCAAATCAAATCTAGAATTCTAATCTTAAAGTTGAGGTTTTCTTTTGTTAAATGTTTATCTATACATAAATACATAGTTTGGAAGTACTCCTGAAATTGATTATTCCTTACGAGTTTACCAATAAATGCAAGAAGTATGTAACTGAGTATATCAAGATCATTTAAAATAGAGTGAGATGCATCAAAGTTTCTCCAAAGTACATCAAACATAAGACAACAATACTGTCAGTTTTTTGCCACGTCAGTCTTTGGATATGGCGCTGGAGCTTGTCTTGTGACTCCGGCTTCGGCGGTGTGTAATATGGTTTCTCCTGTCCGATTGAAGCAATTTCCCCGCCAGCTCGAATATCAACTGAAATAATCCCAGGAATACCCTGTCATTGAGCTCCACCCTCTAGGCCAGTTGATTTGTGTCGGGTACGCCAATTACTTTCTGCCATTTCTAAATGGCGGTCAATTTCTTCTGGGCAATGCAGATATCTTGTTCACGCACATTCCTGGTTCTTTCGAAGTTTACCATGGTGTCCGCTTGGTGTCATGCGAAGTCGGCAACCCAAGCAAATAAGTCATCACTCTTGCCTTCCTCGTCGGAAGAGAAATGCACACCATCTTTGTGTAATCAATGAAGTTATTTTTCCGAGCTTGCATTCTTCCAGGATAAGCTCGTTTTGAGCTTCCACATTGTCCTCCAAAAGTTTATTCTTAAGGCTCTCCATCCTGGCATGTTCTTCTTCAACTTTCCTAGTGAGGCATTTGAATTCCTCCTTCTGGTTATCGAAAATCTCTATATCTTGTAGCGCACTTCCAGAGCAATCAGTTTACGTTTCATTTAGATATTAGATCTTCTTGAAATTTTTGTGCTTTGATTTTCTTATTTTCATCCAGCGTGGCTCAGTTTTTTTGATGCTCAGAGTTGATTGACTGGAAACTCGCATATCACCCTCCTAATATTGTCCTTGGCTGTGGACAGGATGCCGTGAACACAATGGCTGCATTCCTTTCAATTGTCTTGCCTCGGATACCCCCTGGCTGCCCTAGAGGTATGTTAGTGGTTTTGGGAATGAGTCACTTGTTTCCCCTTCGAGACGAGTCTGAATGTCTGACGGTTTGCGCGGTAGCCCCTTCAAATTCTATATCAGCGGCACTAGCAAGCTCTGTACAAATATCGCTTTTGCCTTCCATTATGCCAACAAGGCGCAGGTACAAAACAAATGCCAAACACTCCTTAGAGTGTTAATCTTACATAGTGTCTTAACGACAATTCAAATTCAGTCATTTAAGCACGGTACTCGATAAGCATGTAAAATATAAATACGTGTCAGTAGCAATTGTTCTGCCATTCGGTTCAATTAATTACTAACACGGCAACTAGAATGCGGCGCTAAGGACCAGCTGTAATTTTACAGTAGTGCTTTTACAACTGTGCAGTTTTTTAGAAAGTCAATAGTAAATATGATAAAGTCCACTGTAAGCACATAAAAATTGTGAAAAAGAGGTATGGTTAGTATTGCATATAAAAGAATATTATAATTTTTCCTTCACTCCTAGCTTTTTTATTAAAATTTGGAAAATTTTGACAGTTTTTATTTTTTAAGCCTTACAAAATGACGAGCAGTTAGTATAACATGACTACATTTCGTGGCAATTTGAGTTGAAAATGTCAATTGTGTAAGTTTGAACTTCTGCTACTTTTCCACAGAAAACGCAAATGAGTTCTTCTGACAATACATACTGTAATTTCCAATTTCTTCCTGAAAAAATTCTTTTATAATAGTTTCAACAATAGTTCAGCCTAATCCAGGAAGTCGTTAATACTTTACGTGTCTGTATTTATTAGCATATCTAATGCCAATAGATTTCGGTACAAATTGATAAGTATTTCAGTTATTATCAGATCGGTTTGCATGATATGCATCAAAAGATCTCAAGTATCTCACCTGATGTTTTGGAATTTTCCAATTTATGTTTCTGTGATATTCTTGTTCATTCAAATAGTAGTTGAACTTGCAAATTCATTGCATTTATCCCTTCTTAATTTATTTTTGTTCTGATGTTTTTGTTGAATTTACAGGTTATTCAACATAATTTAAAGATTCAAAACATTGTTATTTAAGAATTTTTCTTTTGTCCTCTGAATTCCAACATTCCGTTAGCTTATTCTAGGGAATTATCAGATATATACAAATTTTCATCATTATGGACGCTTTATTCTATGTTACGAATCACTCTAAACATAAATAACAACATCACTATAGAAAATTATTCAAAACTGTACAAAATTATTATAATCTACCTGACAATTAATTAATTTTTATTAATCTGATTTATTTATTTTATAATGATAGCGTTTCACAAAACGATAAATAATTAATTGTCTTGACCACAAAGTGCAATTTCCTATTGAATAGTCGTAGAAAAAGAATAGTATTCTACTCGAGTGTAATGGCTATTTATTACTCATTCGGATGAATTACGACGCGAGCCACAAGCAAGACATCATTCTCGAGAGTAATAGCCATCATTACACGCTCTGTTGAATAATATACTATTTTAAAGCAACTTTAAATCAGAATAGTACACCGAGATGTTTTTAGCATTTACAAACTTTTTTAAAAAGCAAAATTAGTTAAAGATCTAAATTCACTTTTTCATAATTTTTATTCTATAACTGATTTAGCGGCTAACATTACAAAATTCTAGTTGAATTTTATGATTTATAATTTATTATTACATTGGTCATTTACAAAAATAGAATCGGGTTGATCAGATTACTGTTTTTGTCACTGTTTATTGACATTAAAGACAAAAAACATAAAAATAGTGATCTGACTGACCTGATTCAATTCTTGTCGGGGCTGCAATTGGGACGCGCCAAAGATTGGTCTGCATTCTAGTAGAATTTTATTAAATCCAATTATGCGGTCAAACTGGAAGGTTTGAAGGTTATGTTACAACTAAAGCATGCATCTCATTGATTGCATACATGATCACCTACCGATATCTACTTCATTTTGTTTAACTTTGTTGCTGTACAACGCCATCTGTATTTATTGGCGCGTCCCAATAGTTGCAAACTGCCACAAGTTGCCAATGACATAATTGACATAACCTTATATTTTCTTTTAAAAACAAAAACTAAATGTTTTACTAATTTGGGACGATTTTTATAAATTTTAATGTGATGATTGATATATTTATCAGCACTGATTATAAAACTAAAAACATATCTGAAATATAAAACGACGGAAATCTCAAATGATAACCACGGTAGTTTTTCCAAGAAATACCTGTAGGCATAAAAATGACATCTAATAAGGCGGCCTATCTTCCTAAGCTTGCTAGACTTGTACGGATCTTGCTTTTACACTCTTAACCTAATTGGGACGCACAAAAGATTGAACAGCACCCTCAAGTTACAAGTTGTTAAAAGAAATTATACGGTAGCTCTGCTGCAATATGTATAATCAACAGTACAGTAAACATATTATTAAGAGGAATCTATGAATGACAATTCCATTTTACTGATATTTCAGAAATTATAAAATCTAAATATTCTATTTAAAATTATCTTTATTATTCACAGGAATACTAAATTTAATCTGTCAAAATTACACCATAAAATACAACACAGCAAAAACAATCGCTAAAAACTACGTCACCAACTGCCGCATATCGAAGACATTTTGATGTTGTACAACAACATCTATATTTATTGACGCGTTCTTATTTAACAATAATTCCTTTAGGCCAAGCAACAAATATCGTACATTAATACTACAGGACTAAAATGCCTTTTAATCTCTCGTTTTTATTTTATAAATAAATTTCAGATTCGCTGGTAAAAGATGCACTTTAGTCCCTTGCATATAATAGATATACTATTTTGTATTCGTTTTGTTACATACGACACCTGTTCTTAAAATCTCACACTTATTTACGCAAATTTGAAAAACAAATGCAGAATTAGAATTTTTAGTGTTGCCAACTATAAAATTATTTAGCAAAGTATTCTTAGCAAATTTTGCTATTTTTTAGAAATGATTAGAAATCCACGCAAATAGAAAGAATAGTATAAAGTCGTTTTAGTGCAACTCGGACCGTTTTCTAAACTTGGAGAACGCACATTAATTGTAAATTGAAAATTTACATTAATTTAAAAATTTAAAAACTCAGAGCATACATTGCCATCTAGCGATGAACAGTGAAACGTTATTTAAAAGTTTTTTGTTTGATATATGACCATTATTGAGATTTATTATGACAGTTTACAGAAAATTTATTTGAAAATAATCATTTAAGTATAATTACTTTTCATTTTGATTATTTAAGTCAAATGATTTTGCGAATAATATAGTATAAATACATAAAGTTTCCAAGCCTTGCGACATTTGTTTGACCGAGACGGTACGTCGAATATTGTTCGATACGCCTGCGCTGTCAATCTTCAGGCTCTTGGCCTCTTTTAAGGCGCGACGCGTTCTCGAGTTCGAACCTAAACGTTAATGCGACGGCGCACTTTTAACGAAAATGACTATTTTCACGCGTGGAAAAATAATAGCTATTTTTTGTCATGCCAATTTCGCGTATCTATAGAGACTTTTTTTTAACGGTTGCAGGAAAAATTAATTTAAATTTAACGAAACGATAACTGCCATTCAGAAAGATGCGTAGTCATGTATCTTTCACAATAAATGCTTTCTGACTTTGTGGTATAACGGACTTTCCAAACTTATGTTATAGTCAAGCATTTTTTCACATATTAGGTATTAATTACAAGGATACTTTATCTTATCTTTAACACATTCAACCACTCATACATTTGTTTTTGGTTAAGTTCTACTTTAATTCGTATGAAACTTTGAAACACAGTTTCGATTCGATCATGAGGATCACTACGTGATCGTATTGCAATATCCTTATTTACATCACAGGCCCGTTTCTGAAAATTGAATATATATTGAAAGTTGAAACTTCCTGTATCGTCAAATTCAGAGAAAAAAACATAAAAAGGATTGCAGATAGATGTATGGGTTTTTTTTTATATTAGCATATCTTATTGTTACTCTTGGTAACAAATGGGAAAATGATTGCTAGCAGATTACTACTTAAAAATTGATCGTTAAGCATTTAGCCAACACTATTTTGCGTTTAAATTATTGTCTCAAGGCACTCGTGTAATAAGTAATTGATAAAAAATAATCACTCAAGTGGAAGTAAGGATTTACGTCAAAACTTCCGGAAATTGTTCAAGTTCTAGTAATATCTGGCGTTGATCAGTAGTTACGAAAGAAAAGAAAATTACAATAATGATGACGACGGTAAAACGGCCAATGGAAATTTTAGATCAGTGAAGGTAGATAAATTTTTTTGTTAAGTTGGTAAAAATTTTAAAAACCGAACTGAAACAAAAAATTGATAATACACAAAAATAATAAATTACAATTAAAAAATGTTTTATATTAAATTTTATTTTTATTTTATATTAAAGTTATAAATGATTTTCAAAATATTAACATAAGAAAACGCAGGTATATTTCTAAATAATCTTTAATTTTTTGTTATGTAAACTGAAGGAAGGCTAGACGGTACTTCAAAATTCATAGTTTTGAGAAATTTTTCTTTAATGTTAGAGATATTTTACTCCAGACTCATTTCTTAGTTTTGGATTTATGTTTTTTATATACCCGAGAAAAAATGCTTAGAATAGTAATCAAAACTGAGGTAACTAGATTACGTAAGTTAAGGTTTTGGTTAAGGTTAAGTACATAGTATATTAAAATATTTTTTCTACTCTCGGTAACTTTGTAAATTGTAGGAAAAAATAATTATTCGAATTATTTGATTAATACTTTAATATAGTAAAAAAACGTAATTTATGTACGTAGAAATGATATGTTAAAAGTTTTTCTCTAGTTTTAAATATTTACAAAAAATAGTCGCAATTCAAAATTTAAATCTTTCACATTTAATATTATGTAGTTTTTAATAAAAATTTTATTTACCGTAAAAATGGGAATGTATATGAATATCTAGCCCTAAAAAATAAAAGATATATAAATGTGCAACTTCTTCCCAAACAACGAACCATTTAAAAATAAGAAAAGTATCCTCGAAAAGAAAATGTCTCTATTTCAGAAAGAAAATATCTACGGTCGTATATCCCATAAAAGACTTCATTTTATCTCTAGCAATAAGTAGCGGAAAAATAGTAACAACAAAAAAAAAAGCTACACAAGGACATAGGAGAGATATATATCGAGTAAGGGTGAACGAGTTCAGGGCGTCACAAGGGTGTGGCGTCGCGACGCGATACAAGCGTCTACCAATCAGAGACATGCTCTGAAAAACAAGGGAGCGTCGTTTAATAAAGTTCGCTTATTTGGGGGACATGTATACAAATCTAGTCCATGTCATCACGTTGTAGGCGTTGGAGGGATCTTCCGGTCAATACGTAGAGAGGTTGCGACGGCGCATTTTGCGATTTGTGTCGACAGTTTTTAAACGGTCGTTGACTAGTCAAATTGCACGTAAATTTTAGTGAGTTTCCTTACTGTGATAATCATGATAAGTCAGTGTAAAGAAGAACCCAACGGCTTGTGCATAGACATGTATAGAGTACCACCTATTGCGCTTGATGGCCTGCCCGAAGCACTTCTGTGTATGTCAATTTAGTTTTATGATTTTTTTTTAGTTTTTATTATCATTATTTTCATTTTCGTTTAATAGACAATAATTAATTCGTTAGTACCTACTTCACAACTAATGAGCATGTAAGTAATGAAAGCATTTAAAGAAAACATTTAAGGGAATAAATTAGTACCTTGAGGTACACCCCAGCAAAGTTTTAATCAATTTTATCTTAATTTATTTTTTTTGATAAGCGATAATCCTCATTCATATAAATACCAGTAGCAATCTCAATAGCTGATAGTCATTAGGCGGCAGTTAAAACTGATACAATCAAAAAGTGGTGACACTTCGAGAGGTGTATTGCTTTCCGTAGCGAATTCAGTTTGATTATTTTGTCTCGAGAATTTTCACAGTTTGCTTTTGCAACTTTTCAAAATAGGGATCAAGAGAAATAATATACCACGTAAGTAAATAATTAAGTTATTCCTAACCGTAAAAACAATAATTTAAAATTTAGCTGTTCAATTAATTTTATAAATCAATAAATGCTTAATCGGGCAGAAATCGCCATTGTGATCAGTAACTTTAATTTTGGTAACTGTAATTTATCAAAATGATGTTATTTTCTGTGACATATTTGATTTCTATTGAACTTAGTGTGTTCCAAAAGTAGAAAACAATTCAATTTTGCATGACTTGAGAAGCGACATACTAAATCTCATTTCTTTGTTTGGTTTTTAGGAACATTTAGTAACCTTCAACTGCAATTCAGTATCTAAGGGCAATCTTAATTTGGACACACCAATAACTTTTTGGTCTTTCCGTATAGTACTTTCTATAAAGATGTCATAAGTGATTTAAATCTGTTTTTAGTACATTCATTGTTCTATTTTATCAAAATCGAATTTTATCAAAAATATCGGTGTTTATAGGTATTTTATTTTAACCTTGCTAATTATACCTTGGACATAGGCATTACATTGCATACAGTACTATAGTATTTCTGAGGTTCTTCTGGTATTTTGAAAAATTACTTTAAGCTATCACTAAATCAACATTAATTTTGATAAATTCTCTAAAAAGCTGTACTGATAAAAACAATTACCTCGAGTGGTAAAACCAGAAGCCAGATAAAGTATCCTCTTAAGATTAATTAATCAATGCATTAGTACGACTTTTGACGTACAGCTATACCTATAGAAGACGAGTCAAATGAAAGTTTGTCTTATAACTAATATAATTACGGCGGGCAGGCTATTTACATATAGTATAGTTCATACAGTCATTTGCTGATATGTCTATGCTGTTTTTGACAATATACCCGTGACTACTGATACATTTTTTAGAACTTTTCATATTGTGAAGTGTTTATTTAGTAAGGAACCCTATTTATTTGTGTTTGAACGGCAGCATTGAAACTCTCTTCTTATATCCGCACTCAATCGCCACTGCGCTAATTTGTCATGTGTAGAGTATCCTAGGATTTACCTGCCATATCTATACGATTATGTATTTTCGATGAATTAGTGTACTTATACAGCAGATTTCTCTCAAATAGGAATATGGCAGTACAATGGGTGCACAAATATTGGTATATGTGTTTACCACGGTACTTCCGGCGTGCACTCTTCTGGTTACCGATTTAAATGCCTATTTCTATTCATCAACTACACTGTCCAGCTTTGTTCCAACAAATGCAAAGAAATATTTTATTATTAGAATTTCTACTAGTTACAAACTACCATCAATCAATTATTTTCTAGTTTCAATTTCAGTTCTCATATTTTGTGTGGGTAGATACCAACACTCTTACGGCGCATTTCTCTCCATAGGTTCACGGATATTAAAACTTGTATTGTTGCATACATTGCAGCCTATTTAGTGAGAAATGGCCTGTAAGTCCCAGATTGTTGATATACAGTGCTCTTTATTTACATATGCAATATATTGATGTGGATGCTGAACTGCACCCTGTTAATGATTAAATAATGTTTTAACAACTTTTAAACTTCTATTCTTTTTATTGTAGAAATTATATTGACAGATTCTTTGTAACTTATTTATCTTCTCTTCTTTTGTTTGTTCCTCACCTCCTCTCCTTTTACCCCTCAGGAAACCATGACAATATGTACTATCTTTAGCAGATTAAATGACTCAAGTAGGCAACACATTTAACAAATCAGGTAAAAGAAACAACGCAAACTTCTGAGCATAGTTTATATTTCCATTATTTACAAACAACTCGGCAGATATAACCAGTTTTATAAGGGTTATCTAGATTCTTAAGCAGCAGTTCCCTTACTCGTGCCAAGACATTTGCTAAGCATTATACATCGTATAAAATAACGTGCTGTAACACTGGTTGCCTATGTGTGCGTAATGCTCATTCAAATGCAACAACTAGTATATTGCATTTTAATTTAATAGCACTGAATGTAACTATAATCGTACGTAATTTTTTTAAATTGGAAACGAAATGTCTTCTAAATTCCGATGCTCTGATAATAATTTGATATAATCTTACTTAAATGATGACGTCAGAGAAATGCGTTTTCTCTAATCTTTTACTGATACAATTTTATCTGAACTATACTTAATAAGTGATGCAAATATTTATTTCGATATTGTTTCATCTTAGTACCACTCGTAGACAAGTATTATCTTATCAATGACATATTTTTTATAAAATACCTTCCTAGTTCCCATCCAAATGAAATTCAAACTCAGACCTATCACGAAGCACGATCATGAATGAAATTATCCAAAGTCCCTTTTGTGTAATAGGTGTATCACAAACCGGAAGCATGTTTTAGGAAAGATTATTGGTTAGAGTTTGTAGGAAATAGCAAAGTGCAAAGTTTGTTATCAAACAAAATGATTTCGACTAAGTTTTTTGATATGGGCACTATAAATATATATAATGAAAATTAAAGAATTTTCTGCTAGAGTATACGCTTTAGAAATAATTATTAATTTATTCAAAAAAGGCACAAAGTAAAGTATGTTAGACGCTTAAATTAATTAGAATTAGCATGGCGATGCAACACCGAAGTAACACAATTTAATAAAGAAAATTACAAATATTGAAGCAGATTTAGAATTTACTAACAGTTTTCTTTCTTTTCAGCCACGATACCAAAGTGCGGAGGCTGTCACGAAATGATACTAGACAGATTTATACTAAAAGTAGCCGATAGGACGTGGCACGCGAAATGTCTCCAATGTAGCGATTGCCGAATCCAATTAACCGATAAATGTTTTGCAAGAAATGGTCAACTCTTCTGCAAAGACGATTTTTTCAAGTAAGTATCCAAGCTGTCTTAATTAATGTCAATAAAACACATTTCGTTAATTTTATGAAATGCAATTGTCAATCTAAACATTCCCGCTATAATTAACAAAAACTAATATTGCATACTTTCATAAAGTTACCGAAGTGTAAAGTAGTGAAGGTGTAACAATGACGACTGTCTATGTGGCGCTGTGGGTGCAGACGGTTCGGCACCAAATGTGCAGGCTGTGACCTAGGAATACCTCCGACGCAAGTGGTACGGCGAGCTCAAGATAACGTTTACCATCTTCAGTGCTTTGCTTGTATCATGTGTGCCCGACAGCTCAATACCGGAGATGAATTTTACCTTATGGAAGATAGAAAACTAGTATGTAAGCCAGACTACGAAGCTGCTAAAAGTAAAGGTAGGTTGTTGATATAGATTTTTCTAATTATTGAATGGTTTGTAGAATGTTCTGATTTTTCAGCTGCAGAATGTCTAGATGGAGACCAACCAAACAAAAGACCTCGCACGACAATAACTGCCAAGCAATTAGAAACCCTTAAAAATGCCTACAATAATAGTCCAAAACCTGCTAGACACGTCCGCGAACAGCTTAGTCAAGATACAGGGTTAGATATGAGAGTAGTTCAAGTTTGGTTTCAAAATAGGTATATTTTACATAATTTATGTTATTTAACATTGCTAATACTTTTTAAAATTGAATAGAAGAGCAAAAGAAAAACGTCTAAAGAAAGATGCAGGCAGGACGAGATGGAGTCAATACTTCAGATCAATGAAGGGTGGTTCTTCTCCAAGACATGACAAACTTTTGGACAAAGATGAAATGAAAGTAGATCTGGATAGTTACAATCATCATGGTAAGAGATTATTACATTAATGTGACTCAAGTCAGTTTAATTTTTTTACATTCATTGTTATGTTACAGATTTAAGTGATGATAGTTATGGAACAGTAGTAAATATGAGTATGGATCAAGATGGCTCATCTCCACATGGTGGAATGGGAAGAACGCATTCTTTCCTTCGAGGATCTGGTTCTCCATCATATTTACCTGGTCATACTCCTCCTCAAGGTCTCGAACAATATCCCTATTCAGATCAGCTCTCTGTATATACTTCATTAAGTGAGTACTTACCATTTCATAAACACGAAAGCCAAATTACTAAATGAAAATATTATTTTGTAGGTCAAGGTCCACCTCCTGGAATAAGCCTACCGCATGGAATACCCCCAGGTGCAGACACAGACATTAGTAATGACAGCAGTCCGCGAGGTTATCCGGACTTCCCTCCAAGTCCAGATTCTTGGCTAGGGGAACCGTCCAGTGCACATTACTGACCCCCCAATGATATGAACAACTACAGAAATACATTTTACTATTTATTTAATATTTATATACATTTTAAAGTTTTTATTCATGTTTCATTGCATGCGTGTATATGCAGTGTCGCACAATACGCTACAGCCATTTTTAAGACTATTAACATTAATGTACAAAATATTCATAAACAAACCAAACAAAAAACGTCTTGAAACTGACTGTGCAAAAGATCAAACAAACAAAAACTAACAATTGCTGTATAGTATGGTTCTAGTCAAATGGATCTAAATTTGTGTCCGTTTACAATACAAATCTAGTCGTAACATAATATGTTTATTTTTTATTTTATGTGATATTTTATCATGGAAGAAAATTTTCTAATAGAGTTGCACAAAATGATTTTGACAAAGATTATTAATAGTAAAAATAAACTAAAAGTAAACCAATTCGTTTATGAATTTAAACAATGTAGTTTTGTAAGTATCTTGTTTATGTTAAAGAAAGTACTTGCTCGATAAAGAGTTAAAAATAAATTGTTTCTGTGAATGAATGATGAGAAATGGTAAAACTGTTAATAATAAAGTAATTTATGTACATAACAACTAATTCAATAATTACTTATACAGGTAAGTTGATAAATATGAGATTTATAATATTACACATATTTATTTAACACATGGGATCTTTTTGTATTTTAAAACTACATATATATATATATATATATACTATTATGAAAAGAAGTCGTTAAACATTGTTTAAAGAAAAACAATTTATAAGTGGTAGTCAAGCAGTGCCAGTCCAGAATCAAGATATTATGTAAAATATACAGTCTTTGAAGTATTGAGTATTTTCCTCTACTGAATATTACATTCTTAGTATTCACCTATTAAACTGCATATTAAAGATTGATATTTACCTCTAATAAAATTTTATTAAAACATAATTGACTGCACAGAATACAATAATTATTGTATTTATTTATGTTTGACATAAAGATCTGGTTTATGGTTTTGTTTAGAGTCTATAAACTGCTACTTTATCAGACTAATCCAGAATGCTAAACTAAATTTGAACTCCACCAGATCTCATGGGAAACCAATAGCAACAGCAAAATCACACTTTGAGATGTATTAAGTTTTCCATTAATTTTAACTTCTAACGAAAAAAAAATTACAAATCAGTCGAACATAAAAATGTATGTAACTTGTCTAATAAAGTTCTACATGTACTAGTTACATCAATAGCTATTTTATGGTATATGTGCATATAATGGCAATACTTTAAATAATAAGTCAACTAAAAAGTCAATTGTGTTTTGCATATATCTGTCTCTGTATTCAATAAGACTTATCTTAATCTTAAGAGAAAAATAATTTGAAAACTGACTAAACTATAGGTTCTCAAAAGCTTGCCCCAAAGAACAATATTATAGACAGTACAGTGAAGTAAAATAAAGTAAAACAAATAAAGGTACTACAAGTCCTTTATATACTACTACAAGTATACATACCCAAGTTGGTAGAATAAATTTAATAAATAAGTCAAATTTTATTTTTATTTGCTCAATCTTTAAGATTGAAGATTGAGATTTAACATTCCTAAGTATTGGAGGTCCACATATTACCAGATTAACTACTAACGCAACAATTCGTGTTATTAACAAGTATTTCAGAGTTCTTGTTAATTAAAACCGATAGTTAACAGGCAGCGTTACTGAATAACTCTGTTGGGATCGTCTTTTCTCTCTTTATGCAATATACAGTGACCGGCAAAAGTATGCACCGTATGGAAAACTTTTTTATTTTCGATTTTTTTTGCCGACCACTATATTATCTTCTAATATTCTTCCAATAAGTGTTTTTAAAAATACCTAATAAATAAATAAAGTATCCATAGGAGGAACCCAAAATCATATTAACTCAGCTGGTTTTATTTTTTTAAATGACACCCTCCAATGTTCACCCCGATTTTTTGTTAATTCACGAAGTAGCTGTTGTATTTATTGCCTCTGGAGTATTGGAGTTTTATGAACTTCTTCGCCACTTCAGGGTTTTTGGATACTCTTTGGAAAACAATTTATGTCTATTACATATATATAGTGTGCAGAAAAATTAAGGGATAAATTCAATTAGTTATTTTTCTAAAAATTACTCGGACAGGTCATCACTAAAATTCAAATACCTACTCTTCGACATATTCACTGTACGACTGACGTCACTCATCAGAAAATGATGTCATCGATAAACATTTTAAATGTAAAAAAGGTCTTTTAATTCTCTATCTAATTGTGTTTTGTTTTTCCGATCGGCCTGTTAAACTACGTCTGAAATAACCTGCCGCAAGACGTAAACAACCATAAGCGATGCCTATTGGTCGGCGCGCACGAGGTCTCATTAACGGTTGTAAGCTACTTTAGCTACATGCGGAAACACGTATATGCAATCAGTTCTCGTTAGCGTTTGTACTGTGCAATTGCATTTGTTTCGTAAGAGTGTTGTGTAAGTGTTCAAGAATAGCGAAAAATCAAGAAAACACTCTTTTAAAAAGGAAACAAGTCGCAATTTCAAGACGCGAAAAGAAGATCATAGTTAATAACTATATGAAGTTTATATAAAATTTCTTAGTTTGCTGATGTAATTTTTTCGGTTAGCAGAATAAAAAGATTATTTACCGCGGACACTGTTTAAAAATTGCTCTTTCTAGGGCAAACACCTCTTTTAAACTAGGCTTTGTTATGTTTAAATAGCGAGTGATGAATCTCATTTAATTGTGGTGTATTTAATTGTTATTGGTATCATTTTCCATCCCATATTACGCTAAAACCGTAAGAGCAAGTTAAGCGCACACGGTACGCAAAAGCTTCAAGAATCAGCTGACTACAAGTTTGTTTACGTCTTGCGACAGGTTATTTCAGAAGTTTAGTTTTTATACATTACATTACATTTACACTTTATACATTTTTTGAAAAATAACTGATCTCAAAATAATTGAATTTATTCCATACTGTAAATTTTGTTGAGTATTTATTTCTTCATATTGTGAATTAATGAACGCGGCAACTTTTACCCCGAAATTTGTTTTTCGTCTACGATGTAGCTGTTACTTATTGTTAGAGTTGCACCTACTTTGTTCAAAGTTTCATGAAATTTTGTTAAGGGGTTCCCTCACATAGCCCTTTTCGCATACAGGTATGGACAAAAGTAGTCAAAAACTTTGAAGGGACATTATGAGGATAATCCTTGCAAGAATTTTACAAAACTCGGCATAGAGTACGCTCGAAGCTAATATATCTTACAGGACAAAAAACAGTCTGCTTCTAGACCAAAAATAATTTTGGGATAAGAATTGCCGAGAATTCTTTAATAATAATAAAAGTGGACACATTAATAGGATTCTGGACTTGTACACGGTGATTCAGTACTCAATGATCGGACTTTGAGGATAAGCTTCTCTGGTTATTAGAAACATAAAACCTTAGTAACTTTTTTTGATTAAATGAACTTGAAAATTTCGAAAATTTTGACCGACGTTTTCAGAAAAGTACGTATAATTGATGCAGGTCAGTGTTGTTAAGTCGAATAGAAATAAATGCAAGATCTTTAGAAATTGACACCATCAGTAAAAACGTGACATCTGTTTAAACAAGCACAACAAGAATGCAAACGACGCACATTCCATTTTAGATGTTAAAACAAAACGATCTATTAATCCGGGGGATTCCCCTCTATTTTAATAGTAAACGCAGACAGAAATGACATCATTTTAATACAGACCCATTCAATGATATCATTAAATTCGATGTGTTATGCGTTAATAAACAGATATTAGTTTTAATTAAGTAAAGACATGTTTAGCTAATTTGATCTATCCATCAATAGGTATTGTTATTTTTATTGGAATTCTAGAATGTTTCATTATTAAAACCTTATTATTCTTTTTGATGTTTTAATTCAACGACCCTGAATGCTTGATGGATTTGTTTACATAGTCAAGTACAAGTACTGTTACGTTTTATTACTAAAAGCTGCAGTGTAAGGGGTTTGCAATTTGTTATCATTTGAGAAACCAAATATGTGTCACTATCACAGTACTATAATTTTTTATTCACAAACCTGCAGTATTGTATTACACATAGGGGTTAATGTGCCTATTAAAGGAATTTGAAATTGCCTTAGTAATCAGAAACAAAACAAAAATACCATTTTTGAAACAATATCCATCGAGAGGTCGTTCTCAACATGCTTTGTTTATTTAATTCTGTTTATCTGTTGTTATTCTACGAAACACTTGGCCAAAATAAAGACGTTTTTATTACTTTATTACGCTATCCTTGCACATTCTAGTAGTATTGAATATCTGCTTGAACTTTTAAAATATGTGTCATGTGCATTCATACTATTAAACTTGAAAACATTAGGCTGAACTTCGATGCCGTTTTTCTCCAAAAGTATAGAAATACGAGAAAAATGATATATAGGAATTTTCTTTCTTTAATGGTTATCTAACCACTGGCAAAGTCCGATTACTCCGTAATGACTCACCGTGTATAGTCTTCAAAGTTTGACAAAATGATTGAATAAGTAACCACAGCACAAACGTCATAAATAGCAATCTTTTTCTACGATTTACTTTTGCTTAAAATTAAACTTAACTATATTGAACACATAAGTATTTGATAACGTCTCCATGTAAATAATAATTTAAATGTAATAATTTAACTTAGATAGCTGTGGATTTATGACGGTTGTGTGCCATCTTGAACTCTTTTTAAATTCAAACGGGGTCGAATTTTAAAGGTCTTATACTACTAAATGTATTGCCAAAGTATCAAGTCATGAACAGAAATTGCGGCTTATGAGATTTTTCAATTTTTCTCTAAAATCTAAATCTTTTGATTTAGGTCTAAATTTTTTGATTGCAGAATAAACCGTTGGTATCAAATGGTACCAGCTTCAAATTTTGGCAATATATTTAGCAGTTTATTAAAATTTAATAGAACACCTTTAAAATAAGATAGCTCCCAACCGTCAATTTATAAATTTGAGTCTAGATTAATACTATTTTATTATTTATACAGGGTGTCCTGTCTACACTCAATCATTCGGACAAGCTTTTGGCTACAGCAAAACTGCTGGTACCGCACATGACGTCACTGGGATTTATTTAAATGGAACTATTAAGTTTTAAGTATGAGAATCAATGGCAAGTGTGATAATGAAAAAAAAGTATAATAAATAAAAAAGTATAAAGGTCTAAAATGCATGATAACAAAGCTAGAACCAATTAACAAGTTCTGTTCCGTTCAACAGTTTACACTCAATCAATCGGACAACATTTTGGCCTTAGCAGTGGTACTAAAATACCTTTGTATATTTCGACATCTATTTTACGAAATCTGTATCAGACTCCATTTTAGAACACGTGCTGGTAGCGCATATGACGTTACCGTGGTTTCTCGGTATCAATCGATAGCATATGCGATTTTGAATAGAAAAGTATTGAGCTACTACAGGTCTAAAATGCATGATAAAGGAGCTAGAACTAATTAACGGGATCAGTTCCGTTTAACAGTCTGCACTCAATCATTCATACAATATTCTGGCGTTAGCAGTGGAACTGAACTTTGTATATTTCGACCTCTAGTTTACGAAATCAGTATTAGAACCAATCTTAGAACATGTGCTAGTACCGGATATGACGCCATCGTGGTTTTTAAAATGGAACTATTAAGTTTTAAGTATGAAAATTTCTAGCAAATGTAATTTTGAATAGAAAAGTATTGTGTACTTGCTATCGATTTTCATACTTAAACCCGAATGGTTCCATTTAAAGAAATCCAGATAAAGTCATGTGCAATACCAGCAGATTTTCTAAAATGGGTTCTAATACTGATTAGGTCAAAATACACAGTGTTCTTCTAATTCCATTGCTATGGCCAGAAGCTTGTTCAAATTTCGAAGTTCGAATTTTAGGTCTGTGGTACCTACCTTAATATCTTTTTATTCCATATCACACTAGCTATCGATTTTTATACTTTTTTCATACAAAACCTAATGGTTCTATTTAAAAATATCCGATGACGTCATGTTCGGTACCAGGACATGTCCTAAAATGGGTTCTAATACTGATTTTGTAAACGAAAGGTTTAAATAAACTAGAGGTTTAGATAAACGGAGTTCTCCTATTTCCATTGCTATATTCAAAAGCTTGTCCGAATGATTGAGTGTAGACTGTTAAAAAGGACATCCTGTATAGCCATTCTAAATTTCACTACATTAATATTTCAAATAATTAGAAACTTAGCAGAGGGGGGTACTTTTAACCATCACTGTATATGTAGATAAGGTAAAGGATCTAATGTCTAATGCATGTAGTGTATTGGAATGGTATATACCATTTGATAACAGAGTTCAGAAAAGTAGACTCTATACAAAAGACATATAGACAGTCTTGAGCTAACGAGGTCAAATATATGACTGTTAATGTAATACGAATGTAACACTAACTATGTAATCCTGTTTTGAAACAGGATTTTTGCTTTTGAAACATGCTTTTGAAAGCATTAAGATGTATCATATACAAGAAGTGTGCTATCAGTTGGGTAAATATTTAGTTGAAAGGAATTAATGGTCAGACGAACCTTCAATTTAACCCGGAAAATTAAAGACGTTGGTAGCAGTTTAACAATAAAGTCACAAACTTGTTAATAGAAAAACAAGTTTGCCTTAACTATATCTACATCTTAAGAATAGTTTTGATCATGGTAATTATAAATTAACATTCTCAAAATCCTGAAGATCGGACTTCAGAACTAGATATGCTCCTCAAAAAAACACCTAGCGTTCAGTCTTCAACTTGTACTCAAACATATACAATACATGTCGAGTATTAGTTCCTACGGATTAGTCTTGCGTGAAAAGTTTTCAATGAAAGTAGTAGATCGGACGTTTTATTAATGTAGATTGTGTGTCTAGAAAACACGAAACAGTTCTATTTCAAACAGCTGAATATCAAACCTCAATTCTTTCCCAGGGTATGGGATTAGCACATTCAGAATATGAGGAGCAAGTTTTGCCATCATATAGGTACTAGACTTAAGTCGTTTAACATCGTAAAGATTTACCTGAGCATGTGTATGAATTCAAACTTCGATACACTTCTACAAGCCAAATACAATCGATTATAGAATTGGGATTTTGTTACTGCGTTATTCTTTGGATGGATTACAGAGTTTATTCTATCATTTCTACGAATACTGAAAAAACGGGTTAGGTTAAGTTACCGGTGCTTATGCGGTTAGATTATTTGGTACTTTCTCGGTTCTGCGTACCATTGTTAAGGTTGCTAAGGTACTCTAGTATTCTTATAATATTGGTAGAGATCCTGTCTCTCCTTCGGATATACATAGGAGTTAATTTTGGAAGGAGTTTAAAAATATTTAGTTCAGCTACACATGAGTTCATTAAAAGAAGTGTTGGTCTAGAAATGCTGGAACTTTAGATCAGACGTAAGATAAAGTTATTGTGAATCAAGTATATGACTCTAAATGTTTCAGAAATGAACTAGATCAACATGGCATACTGCCTAAGTTATCTAGATAATTCCATGGTAGGTAAGGTAGATATCTTACAAACCGCTTTGTTCTGTCATGAAGTTGCCAAGAAAAATTTGGGATAGAAGGGTACCTAATAAAAATTTGCAATACTTAACCAGTATTTGTAGCATTATAGGAAAAAACAAAAAATTTTTATAAAAGTTACAGTATAGGGTAACGTTAAAGGTAGCAATCGAGGTTCACAATGTAACAAGTACGTGTTGTAAAGTACTACGTACTGGGCGTTGGATACTGATACTGACAGGTGTATTGGTTACTAAGAGTTCTTCCTAAATTTATTTTTCCTGAGCAGGTGCTTGAAAGGTTCTCCGACAAATAGATAGCGTACAAAAAGTTACTTTAGATTACTTAATTTTAGATTACTTAATCTGTGTAAAAAGAAGCAGCTACGAAGACTTAAAAAAAAACTTTAAACCAGAAGAAGTTAAAATCAGCCATTATACACTATCGTTTGCATACTAATAAAATCTTTTGAAATCTCATTATGATAGCACAGATAGACAACCTACTTACAAATTTAATTTCATAATATAATAAATTATGTTTTGCCAACTTGAAAACAATGCGAATTTTTAAAGCAATGCAGTTAAGGTTTACTTTTTCACATATTTGTTAAATTAATTCAATCACAACTTCTCAAGACTCAATAATCTCAGTATCTTCCTAGGTTAGAAACTTTTTAAAATAATTATATGTTACAAATTATATCCTAAATGTTATGATAAAAATACAAAAAGACCTACATATATTCATTAGAACACACAGCATCACAATTAATTCATTTGTAAGATCAGTCAAAACATATTTTTGAACATTATTATTTCTAAACTAATTTACAAACAATAACACTTTTACACCTCTTAATCCAGAACTATTTACAATTCAGTAGTTGTTACACCCCAATATTGTTGCATCCTATCGAGATCCAACGAATCCGCTAATCCTCGTTCTTGCATAACCGCAAAATCATATTCGAGATTATAAGGCATTAACCTTTGTAGACTTCCGAAATAAGCAGCATGAGGCCCTCCTACTAACTGTTTCTTATCAGGAGTAAATCGAGATACCGGCCGTGTAACTAAAGGATTAAAAGATCTTGTACTCCCGAATTGTTTCGACAGAAACGATCCTTGTGTGCTGGTATTTTCAAGTAAATGTGGACTACTTCTAGAAAGTGTTGGATTCTTAACGGAGAACTGCGATCGCCTACCATTTCGATGTAAAGTGTTTAACTCTTTATCAAATAACATTTGGGTGTTTTGTTCTAGCATGTATTCCCAACACTTGAATTGTTCTTCAGATAATGCTGAGTCTGAATCTTCTCGGGATCTTTCTTCTTCTTTTCTTGCTCGAACGGCTTTTGCAACACCGCGATAACTCCGTCTTTCTGGAGATGCTTTTACCTCTGCTGTTTCGTAGTGAGAAGATGTGAAGCTTCTCAAAGATCTGGTATCATTTTGTTTGTTTAGTTGTTGAATGAACATTTTAGCTGATGAGTTGCAATCGCTGCAAGCGTGATCACTTTGACCGCTCGGGGATGATCTGTCATCATTGCTCATCATCGGTGGTGGTACAGGAATTTTCTCTAAGCAGCTACTGCAAGCGTTATTTAAGGCTTCGCAACAACAACCAGGTTGACACGTGCTTGCATTAGAAATGCCACTCTCACTTTGATACTTATTCTTTTTTATAGTCTGCCTTAGCTCTCTCATTAAAAGGTCGACATCTGAACTTATCAAATTAAATCTTACAACTATAATACTTAAATTTTCTTCTGCACCATAACTTTGAGCTAGATCTTGCAATCTTTTAGCAGCTAAAATTACATTTCTTTGAAGGCTTACTTCTCGAATTGCATTTTCTGGAGTCATAACTTCCCAAAGGTTTTTATTGGCTATAATCATGTATTCATCTTTATCTTCTAACTGAATCTCAATGATATCGGGATCAGGAACTATAGAACTTATTTGGGGATTATTTCTTATCTGCCTTTTTTGTTTAGCTGGTAATATTCTTATTGGTCCAACCGTTCTTCCCAATATAATTCTAACTTCACCAACGCTTGCAATTTTCATTACGTACCTTTTCATGCCTCCACAAAACGAGTAGTCTACAGAAGTTTTAGATTTTAGAATATGTACAATAACAGCATTTATTCCATGCTTTTGGCCTTTATCTCTCAATTCTCTATGTGTTGATAACATTGTGTATTTCATATAATCAGCTGCGGTTTCTTTAACTGTTCGTTCTTCTAGTAAGATTCTAGGAACAATCTTATCAATCGCTATTGGCATATCACTGTTATTTTCCCCATCAAACATCCCAAAAAGACCTTCTGTATTACAAAATGCTGGTAGACGGATTTGAGAAATATACAATCTTTGTTTACATCCAGCTGTTTCTGAAAAACCAACACTCCAACTGGATTCTGTTAAATCGCTTTCACAGAAAGGTGAAGGTGTTAAAGGTAAGCTTGTTCGATTTTTACCCGAGACATCCACAAGGCTCATTGGTCTTTGAGTTCGATAGGTATAAAACTGTTGAGAATCGACATGCAATTTCATATTACAAGATAAATCTAAAAATTTTAAATTTGGTGGTATGAGCGTAGCTAAATTAATTTTATCCAACTGATTATGCGCAAGATCCAACACCCTCAAAGACGTCAAGTTCGATAAAGTAGGACAAGTTTGCAATAAATTAGAGTGAACTCTTAGTACCGCTAAGTGTTTTAAAGATCCAATATTGTCTGCAAGTCGTAAAAGTTTATTTCCAGACAGAATTAATTCTTCAATTTCCGTCCAAAGCGATGCGCAATTATCGGGTAACGAAGTAAAATTATTATACGCACCATGGAAAATTTTGATGTTTTTTAAATAAGGGGCCAGTCTATCTAATGTAATATCGGTAAGGCAATTAGCTGTAATAAATAATTTCTCAAGGCTTAAAATATCGTCAGGATATGGTAACTCACAGAGTCTGTTATTAGATACGTTTAAAACTTTAATATGTTGCACGCACTTGAAGAAATTTTCCGGTAATGTCGAAAGGCTATTATTTTGTAAAAATAATTCCTGAATAGGTACTTTTCGTTGTATGGAAGGAAGATGGTGTAACTGATTGTAAGCTAACTGTAACGTATGAAGATAAGGCATCTCGTTGCAAAATAAGTGGTCCGGTAGTGATTTTAAACAATTATTGCTTGCAAATAGAGATCGAAGTTCTTGACAGCTTGCTAACCAGTCCGGTAAAGTTTCCAAATCGTTGTAGGATACATCCATGTGTTTTAATCCTGTCGGTATCGAAATAACGACGAAGTTTTTTAATCCTAAAAATTAGAAAAATTAAAATTAATTGTTGCAAACAATAATAATAGTATTTCGAAATATGTCTTACTATTATTTCCAGCTATTAATGATGTCAAGGTTTTGCCATGTAAGGTAAGAAGTGTTATTGAATTTTTTGAACATCGAAGAGTTTGTAGTTGTTCCACTGCACTTAAATTTAGATTTTCGATGCTGTTTTCGCTTACATCTAGTTCTGTCAGGTTCTAGAAAAGGAAGAACAGAATTAATTTTAATAGCCTTTTGAATGGATTTCAAAGTATGCGAGGCATTAGCATAATAATTCTAGATGTAATAGAGCGTGTGTCTACTTTCTAAGATATGTGTTATGTAAAAAAATAACTAAATTAAAAATTTATGAAGAAAGGAATGTAAGATATGGATTAAATTATATAATTCATCGTAAAGTAAAATCGTAAATTATAAGTTTACTTCCAATGGTCATAAGACCACCTACATAAGTAGATTCTAATGTAGTGCTTATTCAATGAAATATAACAATAGAAACATTTTAAATTAACTATATTAGACTATACGAGCTCGTATATTAAATATCTATAAGTTAGTTACAGCAAAATGCAATAATGAAGGAAAATACTATAAAATTCCCTCGTGAAAAGATGCGCAAGTGGCGCATTGATTTAAATGTAATAAAGTTCATCCTTCAGAGAAGTCTAAAAATATCTGATAATTTATTACACTCTTACTATAGTCATTAAAGCGATTTTATTCGAATTTAGAAATTAAAGTTCATCTCATTAAATTCCAGTCTCTACTTTAGAACATACAGAACATACTCTACTTAAAACATACTGTCACATTCAAAAGTCTGGAATAATTTTTTTTATTTATTTTTTTATTGATTTTTATGCAAAACGCTCGGAAACATCAATTTTGTGTTCTAAATTACCCTAAAAAAAGAATAACAAATAAACAGCTTCCAAAATATGGAAGGCCTACGTCTCCAAAAAACGATGGTTGATATTTTGTAACTATTAGGTATCGGACCTTTTGTGAATGTTTGGTAACATTCTACGTATAGCTTACTACCTAATACTTTAAAGCAAGCCGTAGTTGAAACTTTAGATCTTAGACTGAAAGAAATTTGTACGAACGCTTGGGTGTTCCGTCCCGTCTTATCTCTAAGACACGAATTGAGATACGCTCAATTAGCGTGCATTGCCTACACGTCACAATGCTGCCAGTAGCTCACTGGTGGGAGTGAGGTTACTATCCATCCTCTACTGGCTCTTCAGGCTAGTGCCGGAGCTGAAACGCGCTCACCCGCCGGTGCTGTTTCCGGGAAGAGGGTACCACATCTAGCTTCGGACTATCCCCCAACATAAAATGTTGAGTACCACTGCCCGATCGAATCCAACCTCAAATGTTGCGGGAATTGATTTTTAATGGTTTTGCCACTCCGATCTATCAAATTATAGGTTTGGTAGGCCCTTGGCGAGCTTCGTTCTTAAGTCTACACGTTCTAGACTCCTGGTATGTACCCGTTTCAGGATGAAGTTGTATTTAGCATGAGAGGCCGTGTTTTCACTTCAACACTCCTTAAGCGTAATGACTCTGGAGTTTCTTTAGGTCACAGGACTTGCTATGGACAAGTCATAGGGTGATCCGAATAGCTTCTAAAACACAACTACCTGATGGTATGCGGTATCCCATTGACCAGAATTTACCCCTTCTGTCCGGGTTAAACCTCACATAATTTCTCCTCCCTAGGATTCAGTCAAGCAGCGAGTACTATAAGGAATCATAAGAGACCTTGTCCCAGGTAAGAATCAAATTTCACCTACACCGGCCCTCATGTTAGCAGAGCTTCCACTGCAACGTTTATGAGTATTCGTCAAGTTACCACACATTTTATTCTGGCCTGAGTCATCGTTGGACGAGGTCTTCTGCGGATCGCTGGGATTGAATATAGCAGAACCAGTTGTATGGGCAGGTGGTTATTTTTAGA
Organism: Agrypnus murinus; assembly: GCA_929113105.1. Lineage (NCBI taxonomy): Eukaryota > Metazoa > Arthropoda > Insecta > Coleoptera > Elateridae > Agrypnus > Agrypnus murinus. Next base: position 36,333,446 of record OV816028.1, on the reverse strand, counting down.
TAAAATCATTGAATAAACAAAGTTGCCAATACCTGATATAAACAAGGTGGAGCGCCATCACATTGTGCAGTTCTACGTATCTAGGTATCTAGATGAAGTATTTCCGAACAGATTAATCGATCCCATCGGACAAAAAAAAGAAATCAAACCAAAGTTCGTTTCTCGGTACTGTTTAACATGAGCGGTACTGTGTGATGGCGCCTCATCTGGTTGATACCAAATATTGGTAACTGTTTATTCAGTTGTTTTATCCGAAAATCATCACAGATTAAAACGACAAAAAACAAAAATTGTTTTTGTGTATGTAAATTTGCATAGTTTTTAAAATAATCTTTTCGAACCAAAAAAACAATCGACGTTGTCCGAGCGTTTTGTTCAAACGCTCAGTTAAAAACGTAAATTTGCATAGTTTTTAAAATAATCCTTTCAAACCAAAAAAACAATCGACGTTGTCCGAGCGTTTTGTTCAAACGCTCAGTTAAAAACGCTAAGTGTCAACAAAAAAAAAATTATTCTAGACTTACGGGAGCTCACTCTATGTATAATTTCCTAATATGCGTCTGCATTCCCACAGAATCAGAAAGCTCTGCGTCGACTTAGATCTTAGAACATAAAACTGTAGGAAGGAACGTAATCATCTACCACATACGACCGGGATGGGGTCTCAATATGGCGGAGTAGGTGTTTCCGGTTTTGTAATTAGATATTTCCAGTGGCGATTCTCACAGCCTCGAAATGCCCACATAACCTCAATTTTATCACTTGCTCCACGACAACGTCTAGCTATAAATTGTCCTACCGGCTTTGATTAGAAAATGTCTTTTTATACATAATAAAATTAATAAAAAAACTTCTGTGAAGGTGGAAACAAAAATTTGTACACGGCATGCTTTGCGATTAATCTTTACTGGGCTCACTGGATTATGGAGATTCGCACCTTCGCCGCTCGCCCGTACAGACTAATTTACAAGACTTGCCACGTAATAGAATATTACATAACGAGCATAGAAAGTGACATATTTTGCACGAACGTGTATGTAGACGTGCGAGGCGCTAGCCGAGCGCAGATATCAATGAGTGTCCAAAAGACACTTTCTATCGAGTTATGTACATTATTTTTCGACGACTAAAAAAATATAATTCCTTCATGATTTATTTATCTCGATTTTTAACTTAAATTACAACAAAGTGAAATATTATAACAATTTTTAAAGAAACTTTTTATCATTTATAACAATAATGGTAATGGTTTATTAATGTTTGTAATAAATATGTAATGTTATTTACTGTAATACGTCAACAGCAGCAGTCGCATATGGGCGTCCTGTTTAACAGTCTACACGGAATCATTCGGACAAACTTCTGGATATAGCAATGGTATTAAAAGAACTTTGTATACTTTGACCTCTAGTTTACGAAATCAGTATTCATTCATTCATTCATTCTGGGCGTGGTCTTCACTCTTCACCCACTGCACTGAAGCTCTGGGCTTATTGTGCCCCAATAAGTAATTTACTCAATCAGACCTGTATCGCCAAAGAAGTTGAGGATACAGTTGATTGGTGCTGATGCAATTTCGCTCGGTTCAACGTACTGAGCCCCGAAATGTTTAAATCTTTTAGCCCCGAGAGCTGAACATTCACATAGGACATGTAGGGCTGTCTCTTCTTCCTCTTCACATAGCCTACAGGTTGCATGATCGACAATATTCATTCTGTTGAGATGTTTATTAAGGCTATAGTGTCCTGTTAATAGTCCTGTTAAATGCCTTAGTTGTTTCCTGCTCAGTCTCAGTAGTTCCTTTGTTCTCTTACTGGAAGGGGACATCATTAGCATTTTTGACTGCCTGTGCCCCTGTAATTTCTCCCAGTAGGTTTTATGTTTATCTTTCAATAATTCTTTGATAATCCCTCTTGCGGTTAAATAAGGGACCCCGCATGTAGGTTGAGGACCTATTAATCTCTGTTTGAAAGCTTGTTTTGCAAGTTGATCAGCTTTTTAATTTCCTTCATAACCCTGATGTCCTGGAACCCACTCTACACAAACATTGTTGCATGTGGCCAGTATCACCAGTGCTTCTGTGCAATTAAGCACGACCCTTGAGTGAATTTCAGTAGGTACTTCCTAAGGCTTTTAGTGCCGCCTGGCTATCCGTTAAGATGGAGATTTGCCTATTTTCAAAGCTCCTCTCTATCATGCTTTGTGCACATAATATTATGGCTGTTATTTCAGCTTGGAACACGGAAGTGAGCTTCCCCAGGTTAACACATATTTCATTCCCTGTACTTTGCTCAAACACTCCTGCTCCAGAGCTGTTTTCTGTTTTGGAACCATCTGTATACCATACAGATCCTTGTCTTTGAATCAACTCTCGTTTTCGTTCTTCATCACCCCTCTCAGGTATTTCAACTCTAAAAGGTTTTCTGAAGTCCCAAACGGTGTTGATTTTATCAGATTGCATATTGAGGATACTGGTTTTTTCCAGTATATTAAAGATCTCAGAATTGGGTCCGAAGCTTCGTCTCCCTATCCCATGATCGCTTATTTTCAGCCTATATGCAGCTGCCAGTGCTTCTGATTCCACTACTAGGTGAAGTGGAGGTAGACTTAGCATTGTTTCCATTGAAGCTGTGGGCGTAGATGACATTGCCCCAGTAATACCTACACAGGCAAGTCTTTGTAGTTTATTTAATTTATTTATTACCACTCTGTTTCTGGTTTTGTGCCACCAGATAATAGAGGCATAAGTGATTGTTGGTACAACCACTCTTGTGTATACCCACAAGGTCATGCTTGGTTTCAAGCACCAGGTTTTGCCTATTGTTCTCTTGCAAGCCCATATGGCCCTTGTGGCTTTGTTAAGTATCTTCTCCAGATGGGAATTAAAGGTTAGTTTGGTGTCTAAAGTGACGCCCAAATATTTTGCCTCTTTCCCCATAGGTAACTGTTGGTCCCCTATTCGTACCTCCTTCAAATCTTGAAGGTTTCTTTTACGTGTGAATGGTATGACCGAAGTCTTAACCGGATTAACCGAGAGTCCTTCTTTCAAACACCATCTCTCCACGGTTTTCAGGGCCTGCTGCATCAAATTTGATATTACTCCCCCGAATTTTCAGTTTATGAGTATGGTTATATCATCTGCATATCCTTGCGCATATATTCCTTTCGCATTTAGTTCAGCGAGAAGGTCATCAATTACCAGGCTCCAAAGAAGAGGGGAGAGAACTCCTCCTTGAGGACACCCTTTTGTTACGATAGCATCCTTGGTATAATTTCCAAGGGCTACTATGATTTTCCTGTCTTTTAGTGCCGCAGTAACCCAGCCTATTATAGATTGGTCTACGCCACGCTCAACCATTGCTCTAGCAATTGAGTCAAAGGAGGTATTATCAAAGGCACCCTCTACATCCAAGAATACTCCTAGGGCAATCTCCTGGTTTTGCCAAATTGCTCGTTGTATTCTTGTAGTTAGTTTATGTAAAGCTAGTTCACAGGATTTACCCGATTGATAAGCAAATTGGTTTCGATGTAGAGGTGATTTCCTCAGAATTTCGTCCCTGATATGTCTATCAATCAGTTTCTCCAAGGTTTTGAGGAGAAATGACATTAGGCTGATGGGTCTGAAGGCCTTTGCCTGGGCATAAGAATTACGCCCTGGTTTAGGTATGAAACAGACCCTGACCTGTTTCCAGCCACTTGGTATGTACCCAAGAGCCAGACTTGCCCTATATAGGGCACATAGTGGTGAAGCAAGTTCCTCCAAACCATGCTGTAGTAATGCAGGAAAGATGCCATCTATTCCTGGAGACTTAAATGGTCTAAACGTATTGATTGCCCATTTAAGTCTTGTTATGTTGATTAGCCTTTCTGCCAATCCCCAATCTTCTCTTCTTGCCCGAGTGATTGGTATTCCTGACATATCATCGTCAGGATTTGTTCCGTGTCATCACAGTTTCCGTAAGGCTTCTGTAATGAGCCCAATTTCCCCTGGTTTACTTTCAATAGGGCTTTTTTCAGTTTTGCACAAGTGGGTGTACATTCAATTTCCCCACAGTACTTCCTCCATGAAGCCTCTTTTGCCTTCCGGACCGCATATCCGTATTTCAGGTTAGTGGTTTTGTACTCAATCAGTATTAGAAACAATCTTAGAACTTCTGCTGGTACCGGATTTGACGTCATCGGGATTTCTTTAAATCGATAGAAAGTTCTGATCACATCGATTCCAAATTACATTTTTCGGAAAGATTTTTTGGTATTTCAAAAGAGGTATGTTTCAAACTTTTTTTACCAGCGATGATTCGCCGTTCGTCTCCATCTCCTCTCGGAAGTTGTAAATCATGACTGCGATTCTTATTTTATTGGCTGCTACCAAAAATAGCTCGCTGAAACTTAAACCAAACCATTCCCCTTAATTTCTAAGCCAGGATATTCTTTTTCTTCCAAACCATCTCCTGCTCCTTATTTTACCTTCCATAATCAATCTCAGCAGTTCATAACGGACTCCTCTCATAACGTGGCCAAAATATTGTAATTTACGTTTCTTAATCGTTCTCATTACTTCCTCATCTTTGTCCACTCTTCTCAGTACTTCCAAGTTAGTAACATGATCCACCCAAGATATCCGTAGCATCCTCAAATAACACCATCATTCAAATGCTTCTAGTTTTTAAATTTCTGTCTGTTTTAGTGTCCATGCATTTATTCCAAATCTAGTGCTTCTCTGGTACCCATACCATTTCTAAAACCTAATTGAGTGTAACTGATTTCTAAATATTTGATTATGAATTATTCTTAACAATACTTTCAAGGTATGACTCATTAATGCTCTGGTTCGATGTTCTAAGCATTCTTTAGAGTTGTTGTTTTTAGGTATGGATATAAATGTGGATATGGTTGCGGCCGTATTCCTGCAGCGTATGTGAGATTAAGCAATTTGACTGAAATCGCTATTGTTACGTTGTCAATAAGTTTCAACAACTTATTGGAATCTCATCTGGACCGGTTGCCTTACGATGTTTGGTTTGCTTGATGGCATGTAATATTTCATCCTTTAGTATTACTGGTCCTATTTCACTTGGGTAATCTGTAACTCCTTCTTGTCTAGTATCCTGAAATAGTTCCTTTACATATATATTAAATCCATCTCATCAGTTCGTCTTTTATATTCGTGATGATGTTAGCATTAGAATCTTTTACATTAGTTGTATGCTGTTTTTCCTTTCCAGTAATTTCTTTGATTTTTCTGTGTTAAAGCTATCATATCTTTTTTCGTAGTTTTCTATTTCTTAAAATGGTAGAGTGAGCAATCTTCCTTTTTTCCATTTTTCTTTTGCTATTCTTAATTCCACTTTAATCCTTCTATTTAGTTCTCCATATTTAGTCTAGTCTTTATTCTTATATGTTCTTCTCTCGTCCATAAGGCATAACATCTCCTCCGGCATTCAGCTCTGTTGCGATTTCCTTTTCCTTGTTCTTTTAAGATATTCTTTTCCAGTAGTGGTAATTATTCGATATACCGACCGCTATCGTACATGCATACATACGGAAATATCAAGCGGTGCGGGTTTTCGTTGGAAAGACGTCACAAAAACAGGTAAAACTTATAAAATCTTCTTGTTATATGACACAAACACCATTTTTACGTCATTTTCACGTAAATACAGCCAACTTCTTTACTAACTGTAACCTAACACAATAACATTCTATCTAACCGCAAAATAGCGATTTTAACATTGTTTGTCTATTTCGCGTATACAAAGATTACTTTGTGACACTGTTTTTGCGAAAAACAGTTACACAAAGTGCTACTTTGTGCAACTGAAAGTAGTGATTTTTTTTATTTGTAAGGCTGGCAGTAGTAAGTAAATTTTGCTGCCAGCCTACTCTGTCATGTCATTCTGTCAACGAAGTCCAGTGTCAGACGTAAATGCGTAATAAGCAATAACACAGCTATATTCTGATTTCAAGATCAAAATTAGATTAAAAAGCCAAAACGTATATCGCTTGTCGATATTGAGGTAAGTTTAATTGAGTTGACTGATGTACACCTCCATTTCATCAAATATTTTTTTCAGTTTTTACCTACTAATGGGAACATAACTAAGGTGTTAGGAAGAATATAAAAAGGAAAGGAACAATGCTCGACAACCAACCCGCGGAAGTATTTTGGGGGCACATTATCCAAAAGAAAAGCACTTTCCCGTGATAGGTACTAATAAGTATTCATTAACTGGCGCCGTTTTGAAAATTTGAATGTTATGATGCTTAGAAATAACAGCGAGAATAATGAAACATATTTCATTTTAAGAAGCTTTGAATTAAAACAAAGCGCGGTTAATAGCGGATTTCCTACGAAAATGCGCTGAAAAGCTTGTTGGTTTTCCGGATCAAGTTGATGGTCGTGAATCCCGTGTCCGTCCCTACTCAAATTTCATTTTCATTGTTTAGATTTAGAGGTTAGGTTAGTTATTTTCTATTGTTGTATGTTAAGCAGTTTTTGATGTATTAAAATGTTTATTGTAATAGAAACAGTAAAACCTTGATTGAGTACATGATTGTCTTATCAAAATAATTATTTATAATAAAAATACATTTTTATCTTATATCAGAAGAAACAACTAAGCTGTCACCTTTTTTTAAACTTGAATTTTTCCCTGCCTACGTGATTTTTTCAAAATGACAGTGGATGTCATTGTATGCGTTATCAGTTATTACCAACATTACCACATCAAAAATACCCGCGTGTACATTTTCCCATTTCTTTAAAGTAAATTGTAAATTAAGGCGAAATAGACAAAGTAGTATGTAAAACACGTGTTACAATTCCTTTTTGTAATACTCGTATATAGCTTAACTAACCGCTTCTCGGCTCGTTAAGCAAACTTATACTCGTATTACAAACATCGTCATTGTATCACTAGTTGTACAATATACTATTTTCGTATTAATTACCGGCGACCGGTGCGATTTTTTCGGGTTATTGTTCTCTGAGTTATCCTCTACAACACAATATTATTGGTTTACCTGGGTTCAGAAGGGTCCGTATATAGAATAATTAATAATTTGTTGTATGTTCTGATTAACTGTTGCTTTTGTCAGTTCATAAAGTATTTGATCTTTTAGTCTACTAACCTCCCGCTCTTGTTTGTAAAGGTATTTCCTTTTTTTTCAGTTTTTTAAGTTCTATTTTTATATTAGCTACCACTGGATTGTGATTAGAAGAGATGTCAGCACCCTGATAAGTTTTTGTTGTTTTGACAGAATTTTTAAATCTATTTGCGGGTAATCAGCATGTAATCTATTTAATTACGAGCTATACCATTCACTCCATCCACAGGATATTTCCAAGTAAATAATCTACGTATTGGTAGTTTAAATAGGGCGTTTGTTATAACAAAATCCTGATTTTGACAAAACCCAACCAATCTGTCACCTCGTTCGTTCTCCTAATTAATGTTGCCCAACATGCGGCTCCACTGTTTACCTTCTAACTTTAGCACTAAAGTCCCCTAAAATTACTGCTACTTCATGCTGTTTTGTTGTTCTTAGGCAAAAATTTAGTTGTTATTCATAAAATTCTTCGACTTCATCATCATTTTTGTCTGCAGTAGGAGCATACGCTTGAATAAGATTGATAGGTACAAACTTTGAGTTGAGTCTTAACATTATTAGCCGATCTGAGATTGGGGTAACGCCAAATATTGACTTGTCTGGTACTTTATCGGCGAGAAAGCCGACGCCGTAACGGTGATTTGGGTCATCATTTCCTGAGAAATATAGTATGAGCAAAAAGTAACTCCATCAAAGGTGTCTTTGGAATTTTGAACTCATGTGTATTATAACACCAGAAAATTATAACAACTGCCACTGTCAAAGGGCTAATTATTTTGTATAATTCTCTGGTGTTATAATACACATGATTTCAAAATTCCAAAGACACCTTTGAAGCAGTTACTTTTTGCTCGTACTATACATTACTCCATTTCTTGTATTACATTTGCCTGATCCTGGCCAGTGCACATCACTAATTCCCAGTATGTCTATTTTCATTGTTTCCATTTTTAATACGGCGTTGTCCAGTTTGCCAGATGCGAATAGACTTCTGACATTCCATGTTGCTACGCGGAATGGCGCGTAGCATATCTTTCAGGGATTTCGCTGACTGACGACAGGTGAGGCTCTGCTATTTTTTAAATCTCCTCCCCTGGCGAATCTTGGTATCCGATCTTAATGATAAGTAAAGTTCAATGTTTGCTTTTTCGTTGCCATGAGTTTTTACTAGGGATCTTAATGAGGTGGTTTCCCGATGCTTTCCTCATCGCTGTGACACAGCCGGTTAAATCATCAATGATTGCTGCCCGTGAGTGTCCGCTATTAGGCCAATAAAGGTTTGTTCTGTACTGACCTAACTCTGTAATGGCACAGCTGCTGTCCTATGTCATGTCCTCAGTTGATTTTTGGGTGCTTATTTGGCTATGCCTTATTTACGCCTGTTCTGCATATCTGCAGGACGTTCCCTATCAGTCATTGGGACGCGCCATGTCGGGGTTGAGAACCCTGTCTACTAAGTTAGCCCTCTCTAATTGGAACTGAAGAAGTTTCCAAAAATATTGTTTCCGAGCTAGAACGCTTTGTGTGTTACAACGTATACAAAACGAGTGATATCGACAATATTACAAAGTTACGTTGGTATCTATTCGCTCAAAAAAAAAAAACTGTACAGCTGAAAATTTGCCACCAACGAAGTCAGCATTTAAATATCACGTACTAAGGGCACACTATGTCGCAACGATCCGATATTCCAGTGCCCAAGTCTTCCCAACTTGTCCTAAATGTCTGTAAATATTTTACCACGAAATCTTTTAAATGTTTTACTTTAAAAAATACCCGAAAGTGTATAATTCATCAATATGTATTAGGAAGGTAATTTAAGGTTAGAAAAAAGGTTTTAGTTGAAAATTCCCATTCGTAAATTTTCCTCAAAGATTTTCCTATTATCCAATGAATGTTATTTCAACGGATAAAAAAATATAAATAACGGAAAAAATCAATAACCTGAAGTCAAACCCCCAATTTTAATATCATTGCCACTCTTTGAAACCCTTTTGGCAGATATCTATGCTAGATACAAGTCAACCTATACAATATGTTTTTTGTAAATGATAATATTATAGGAAATCCAATGGAATTTTATCATTTTCCTCCTAAATTTGTACCCTTGCAAATATGTAAGTGGAAATTTTGGTATCAATCTAAAGAAGAATTCATTTTACGTCAAAAATATATTAAACTTTATGAAGAAACCTAAAGACTTCTAGACAAAGTATTTTATTTAGAAAAATACTTAAAAAGCTTATTGATTTATTGCTTTTGGTAATAAGCTATAAAGAAAAGCTAAAAGCTGTACACTGATTGGATTAGAGGTTAACGCATCAGATTCGTAATCAGAAATCGCGGGTACTAATTACTATGTTTAGAACATTATTACAATTATTATTAGTTTTTTAATTATTAGACATTTTTGCTACGGGGGTTTATTGTTACTTTTTGTACAATTTTAACTACATATCAGAAAAGCAAATTAAAAAAAAGCATAAAACTAATAATAATAAACTAATTGTAATAAAGTACTAAACATAATGATTAGTAAGAAATACAACTTAAAAAAAGTATACGTTTTTTAAAGTACCTACAGGTATGGGAAAAACTCTCGTATCATTCAGTGTCAGACAGAAAAGCATTTGCAGCCCTTACTTGCCTGCTGCCCTCACTTCTCGGGCTCTGTTTGTTTTATTATTTTACGTTTCTGTATAGGTTTTAAACACAAATTGTTTAAGTATTAAGATATGAAATAACATCTTTTAAATTTTTTCAGGCTATATTTTATTTAAATTTAACAAAAAATACACAAATTCTCAAAGGATAAATATAAAAAAATATGCTAAAGTAAAAAAGTAACGTAAGAAACAAACAGGTGTTGATTATTGCATTTTATAAATTATCAGGAAAGACAGTTTGAACATTAGGGTGGTCCAACAAAAAAGCAAAGTCAGAAATCTTATGCTCTCACCCCCTAGGATTATTGTATATCGAAAAAAAGTACCCCTATTTTTTTTTATTTTGAAATCGCCCTTATTTTATATTAAAAAATAGTAATAAATATTTTTTTACGATTTTTCTGTTTCTTTCATTTATGGAGTTCTTTGTAGGTCTGTAGAAAATAGTTAATATAAAAAATTTAACAAATAAATTATTGGATGTCATTCTCTGAACATTTCTGAAGAGAAACACAGTTGAAAAAATATTGCTTTTCTAGGATTCTATACCAAATCTACGAAAACGTGTTTTTTCCCATATAAAATACATGCCTCAAAGCCCTTAAACTTTAAGGGCTTTGAGGCACCCCTAAACATCAACCGATTTCAAAATAAAAAAATAGGGGTACTTTTTTTTTCGATATACAATAATCCTAGGGGATGAGAGCATAAGATTTCCGACTTTGCTTTTTTGTTGGACCACCCTATTGAACATGCTATTAACTTTTGTTTTCTTCCTGTGCACCTGACACACACGAATTTATTGCAATGCGCATGTTGTGTTAATTTTTGAATTCTAATCTAATTTATTATATCTAATTTGAATTACGAAGTCTCATACTCATGGGCAAAATTCAATCTGACTAATGATTTAAAACTTATGACTAAAAATTTAATCATGACTAATGATTAATGATTAATGATTAATTAGTTTCTATCATACGCCGATGACTCATGATTGATTAGTTTTAGTCCTAATCAATTAATCAAAAATAAGATGTTTTTTTATTGAAATTGAAGCTGCAGTCATCATTCATACTACCCTGCAGCTATTTACGTCCTACACTTAGCTACCCACTAATTAACTCCAATTTATAGGCATTAAGAAATTAGAAATTATGCCACAAAATCAAAAATAGTAAAATTCAGGAAAATCTTGTCATAATTTTGGACTTAATTAAATACTATTTATTGTCGCTTTGAATCATCCCCTTAATTGATAAATTATCTCGTGCAAATAAATCCAAGAAAATAAATAATAAAAAGCTGATAGAACGTTGCATTAATTCAAGATTGTCAAATATGTAACTCATTTATAAAATCATCCCCTATATTGATAACTTACCCCATCAATAATGTCGTGAATTAAAGATAAGAAACTATGCCATAATTTTTAACTTTTTAAAGACTAATCATTGGTATATAACCCATTTTTTGAAATCATCCCCTAACCTGGTAAATCCCCGCTACCCTTATAATAATATCACGAAATTGAATACGTAAGAGTCTGAAGGAACTGTGCTGTCCTCTTGAACTAATGAAAGAGTAGGTATTCATTTTTCCAAACGCCATTTTTGAAATCATCCCCTAAACTGTCATTCCCCATAAATAGTATCATGAAGTTAAGTAAAAGCCTTGATAACCGAGCCATCACTATGGACTAATTAAAGACCATTCACTGATATATTATCACTTTTAGAAATCAACTCCAAAATAGATAACTACCTCGTATGAATATGACAAAAAAATCAGATTACAGTACAGTTTCTTCAGCCTCTTATGTATTGAATTTTGTGAGATTATTCATAAGGATAGCGGTAATTTACCAGGTTAGGGGATGATTTCAAAAATGAATTATCTGCCAATCAGTAGTATTAAATTAATACAACGTTATTGCACGGTTTTATTAGCTTTTTATTTTTATTTTCGTGGATTTATTTACAAGGGGCGATTTACCAACTAAGGGGTTGATTTTGAAAATGGATTATATGCTGCTGGATAGTCTTTCATTAGTCCAAGATTATGACCTAGTTTACATTGAACTATTATTTATATGCGGGGGGTTCCAACTTGAGCCCAAGCCAGCATACATACTTTAAAATTTTCATTTCTAATGAATAGCGGTTGGTTCAAAATATTTTGAATTGGTCCATAATTAGTTCAAGATTATGGCACTAAGATTTTTGAAAATCGACAAAGTAGTAGGGGTGCTATCTTTACTGACGTAAATTTTGGATACTTAAAAAGGTACCTTTGGGAATTAACAATAGGGTATCACCTAGTGTTGGAAAATGCTCGAGCATTTATTTTTGGAGAATATTCACAAACGAGAAAAAACGAGAATAAACCCTCAAAAGTGAGCATGACTGGAGAATATACCATTAACTTGCAAAGATATACCCAAAATAAGAATAATTTCAAAACTTCTTGTAATTTCGCAAAATGCTGAAAGTGCTCGAATGTTCTCCAATTTCCCCTTATACTAAACTCGTTGGGCCATATTTAAATCTCACTATTAAGTTAATAACGTTTTGCCATAGTGACCAATTCTAGTATTTTTCCACCTTTAAGAATGAGATAAAGCTATGTTTTTTCTTGTTGATTTAAATTAGAACTTTAGTTAGAGACACCTTTAATCATGGCTTGTAAATTAAATACGTCTCATTATATTTAGATTAGAAGCTCAGGTATGCACCTTTACGCCTACCGGACACAACGCTGACTTCGAACATTTCGCCGACCCTGGACATGTAAGACTAACTGTCCGCGAAAAAGAACTGAATCCTTTTCTATAGTAAACTATTAGCCTATTACCTTTAAAATATACAATAGGCCGTAGTAATTGTCTATAAGGTATTTGATGCATGACTAATTTAATGAACTTTTAGGGTGTTCCTTCCCGCCTTTAAGACGAGCCGAAGCTCGAATAATTGAGTTACGCTCAATTAGCGCGCATTGTTGCTACACTAAACAATGCTACCAGTATTAACTCACTGGTTGGAGCGAGATACTATCCAAACACCTGGACACTACGCCGACCCTTAAAATAAATTTTGGTACTGGACACTTTGCCGACCGTGAATAATACGCTGACCACACAAAGTGTCCAAAACCGCCAGCAGGTGTCCAGTACTCAACCACCGTATGTACAAGTAATACATTTTAAAGACTTTACAAACATATGTCACTATTTGTATAAACAAAAAATAAGCCCATTTCAGAGGCATAAATTATGCAAACTATGCTTATAAAACTGTCTGTCTTATCAACATCCGACGCCAACAGCAGCTGCAAGTAACACGTGTACATTTTTAGTGTACACGGTTTAAGATCTAAACGATCTTTCGGTTTCGGTTTTATTCTAGATTTTTATTGTTTTTGTTTATACTCGTTTGTGACGTTTGTGCTGTATTGTTCTGAAAGTTCCGAGAATTATTATGAGAACGTTCGCGAACGTGCTTGATTATGTTCCCAGCTGCTGTAAGTAACACGTGTACATTTTTCGTGGACATGCGGTTTAAGATCGTTTAGTTTCAGTTTTATTCTCTATTTTTAATGTTCTTGTTTATGCTCGTTTGTACTGTATTATTCTGAAAGTTTTCGAGACTTATTATAAGAAGGTTCGCGAACGTGCTTGATTATGTTCTCCAAGAGAACATACTTTTGATACAGTTTTATCATGCGCGAACGTTCTCATCAACATTTTCAGAATGTTCTTTCATTTACAACACTAGTGCACCTGTGCGGAAACTTATGACATAAGTGTATGGAAATTATTCATATCACACGTACTTATCAATTTATTGTTTTTAAAAGATGAATCATATTGGCCAACTTTCAAGCCTATTGTGCAATATTGTACTATGTGGTAGAAAAATAACTATTAAAAGTTGGTCTACACTAGCAGACAAACACGAAGACGGGTTGAAAACTTCTCAGTCTGAGAGGAAAGACACTATTTTTAGGGGTTGATTTTGATTTTATTTTATAAAAATCCTTTGAGCTCGATGCACTTGGTCCAGCGATGCTCCTATGTAACGAGTCAAGAAGAAGCTATTTAAACCATCCGTGTAAAAGTAAACGTTAAGGTCTTTAAAATATGCGTTTATAACGCGAATGCGATTAGACGAGAATTTGCGCCCTCCAGGCCATTTTTGCAAATTTGGAAACAAGAAAAAATCGCTGGGAGCTAGGTCAGGCGAGTACAGTGCGTGATTTATCAATTCGAAAGCCAGTTCATGGTTTTTCTCCATTGTAATAGCCGACCGATGAGGAGGAAGAGGCTCGTTGTCTAGATGAAACAGCACCTTTTTCCAATGTCCAATGTGTCAAACTAATGTCTTCCTTTAAACGATCCAGTAAGTTAACGTAGTATTTACATGTGATACTTCGTCCCTTTTTCAGGTAATAAATAAAAATTATGTCCCGGGAATCACAGTCATAGCCTTTCTTGGAGGTGGTAAATCGCCTTGTGTGCACTGTTTAAATTATTGTTTCATTTCAGGGGTATAATGACGGACCCATGGTCTCATCAACTGTAATGAATCGTCGCATAAAGTCGTTTCAACCACGTCGAAAACGCTGCAAACACTCTTTTGAAACACTAACTCATTCTTGTTTCTGATCAATTGTCAGCAATCGCATATGGCACAAATGGCTCACCTGACACGTTTTTTTTATCTCCAGATTCTCGTGTAAAATTGAATGTACGTGTTCTTTAGATATGCCTACAGTATCAGCTATTTCTTGCAATTTTAATCGACGATCATTAAAAACAACAGTGTGCACTTTCTGAACAATTTCTTCGTGGTAGTAGATTTAAGTCTTTCCGGACGCGGTGCATCGCTGTGCTTTCCACCTCGCTTGAATACAGCAGTCCACTTTTCTACAGTGGAAAATGAAGGAACAGATTCTCCCAGAGTAGAATCCAGCTCTGTTTAAATTTCTGTGACAGTTATGTCTTTCAAAACTTTTATAACAGCACGATGTTCATGCTTCTCCATTCTTCACAAGTAACTAAGTAAGTAAGTAACTTAGGAAGCAATAGTTTCGACGTGTCCTCTCTGCGCTATGCCGAAAAGCTTTCAACTCATTCTCGTAATGAAATCTTTTCGATTTCTTCCCCAAAGGAATAAAAATAAAAGAATTTTATTTTTTAAATTAAAATATTTTTAAAAATAAAATATGAATTAAAATATTTTTAAAAAAATCTTAATTTGTACTTTTTTCCTTGAATTGCATTTTAGCGGGAACTAACCAATACTCGGAATCCAAAAAATTAAAATTTAAAAATTTCAGGGTAAACCCTACCCCTATTTTGTGGTTGAAAATGATTGAACGGGAAGACTCGTACGTCATGTACCCCTTCCTAATATTGTCGTGTCCGGGGCCGTTTTAAGAAAATTTGCGGTTTAGTGCCACAAAACGGGTTGGTTTCGTTTTCTGCGGACCACTCTGTATGTCGTTACATTAAGCTCTTTGGAATTGATTCACCAAATCAGTCAAAAGTCAGTTTGTATTAATTTATTCAACTATTAACAATATAATTTTAAATAGAAGCCTTGCAAAGAAGTTGCTACACAATCTTTTTGTTTCAATTATAATCCCATATTAGTCGAAACAACTTTCAAAATCCTTTCTCTGCGGTATATTTTGTCGTAGAGATGTAGTTGTACTAAAAGTCAACTGATCGTAACGTCTCAGTACATTTACACATACACAATGTACAATATGTACATTGTACATACATCAGTGTGTACGAATTTAAATTACACGTATTGAGGGATGATACCTTCCGCTAGTAAAATGGCGCCAAAGTTTTAAAAAGTAGTCCAAATTGAGGGCCAATCTCTTAACTCTGAACGTTCTAAACCCTCTCGAATGACCCAGAGTGACATTGGGACGTTTATAGGGACTGTCATTAATGAGGCTTTAGTCAGAATTTGGAAAAACAAACGCAACGCGTGTATTCACCGTAAAATTGCCGTATATCTTAACGCATAAGAACCATAGCACTGCAGGCAATTTTGTAATTACACGGGACTCCCAGATAATCACCTGGGCATACCATGCGGCACTTGAAAAGAGCTAGTAAAAACACACAGTGGGTAAATAATGGATTTTTTTAAATTATGGCGTAAACCAATTCACACATCTGCCAGAAAGCTGCGAATTTCAATGACTCGAAATAAGTGTTTCGGTTCGTTTTTGTAAGTTGGGAAGCTCTTGTTGTTGAACCACAAACCTACACTTTCTGGGACTTTATCAGATCTTCGAATGGTGTACTAGCCGTCTCGGTTGCTACTCATGACACTTGGGGTGTGAATGGGAGGAGGGCACAACTTCGTAGTGAGATCAGACGGACAGAAGCCCACAGAAATCCATTTCAAAGAGATATAGCAAAAAGTCCATAGCATGCACGTCTCCGCCACAAAGCACTCTGATAATTATCGGTAGATTTGAAAGCAAGTAGGTATTCTAAAAAAAATTTAAAAAATGTGGGTGCCCTAAATTTCTATATTAGTTATTTCCAATCTGAAAGTGATAATTCCCTTGGCCACTTGAAGATAATTATTATCAACTCGAAGTTGGTTATTTTCAACTTGAAATTAACTATTTTTAACTGATCCCCTAACTATTTTATTTCATTTCCATCTTGTAATTGATTATTCTCAACTTTAAGTTGAATATTTCCCCTGAAACTGATCAACCCAAGTTGACGTTGATTATTGTTTGGTTACTTCCAACCCGATTTTAATTATTATTCTGAACTTGAAGTTGATTATTTTCAATTTAAAGTTGATTATTCTCAACTTTAAGTTGATTATTTACAACCTGAAATTGATTAATCCGAACTTGAAGTTGATAATTACAACTTAAGATTAATGATAACAAACTTGAAGTTTTTATGAAATAAATAAAGATTATTAAAAGTTTCACAGTTTTATTAAAATACAACCTGACAATATTGTTTCGACAGCTATGCTGTCATTATCAAAGGTAATATAATTATAAACAAACACGTCGCTAAGGTAGATACAAAAATAGGTAACTAGATAAAATAATAATAATAATCAGAATTAAATATCTAATACTTCCAGTAACGGAGAATTACTGAGCTCAAGTTGTTCATTCATTAAAGGTACCCTGAGTTTGTGTTTGTATATCTCAAAGGCTTCTAAAATGTCTAATTTGCGTTTGTTATTACAAAAATGTAGGAATTTAATATTATTTTGAGGAGTCATTGTGTGATTTTGTTCTAAAAGGTGTTTGGCGTAATTCGATTTTTCAGGATGTTTATTTTTGTAATGACGTACGTGTTCTTTATATCTTATGTCAAAATTTCGAAGTGTTTGTCCAATATATACCGAACTACAAAAAGAACAATTTAAACGGTAAATGCCCGATTTCATGATATCATGTGTTCTGTCTTTAGCATTAAATAAAAATGAAAAAGTGTTAGTGTTGATTTTAAATGTTATTTTATAATTGTTGGTTTTTCTTAGTATATGTGCAATCTTTTCTGATATTTTGCCAAAATATGGTATAGATATGTAATTTGTGTCTTCTGTTTTATTGTCAATGGGATATATTCTTTTGATAGCTAACCTATAATCTTTTTGTTTAATTAAAGTGTCAATCATGGTCGGATTGTAATGATTTGCATGTACTAGTTGTTTAATGGTTGATATCTCTTTGCTAAAATCTGATTTTGTTAGTGGAATAGTTAAAGCTCTGTGTACTAATGATCTGTAGGCTGCTATTTTATGTGTATTATGGTGACAAGATTCATTTGGTATTGTTATGTCTGTTTGTGTTGGTTTTCTGTATATGGAAAATTCAAATAGATTGTCTGTGTTAATCTTGACATTTAAGTCTAGAAAGCATATTTTGTTCTGTTTCTAGTGTAAATTTTATATTAGGGTGGATACTGTTAATAAGAATTAAAAATTCATTGATAACCTCAAAAGAACTGTCAAAACAAGCTAAAATGTCATCAACATAACGAAACCAGAAGATAATGTGTTTAGAGAGGTTTAATTCAAATATTCGATCTTCAAACTTGTCCATAAATATGTTAGCTAATAGAGGACTTAGAGAATTACCCATAGGTAAACCATCCTTTTGTAAATAAATTATGTTATTAAAAGTGAAATAATTTTGACTTATACAAAGGTCAAATAATTGAATAACTCTAACCTTTTAACTAATTCTATATTACTATTGATCAAGAAACTATCTAATAAAGGAATACATTCTTGTGGGGGTATTCTGGAGAACATATTGCAAATATCAAAACTAACAAGTTTTGAATGTGGTGGAAGATGTATGTTTTGCAGCTTATCTACTAATTCTAATGAATTTCTAACAGAGTATTTCGATTTGTAACCTATCGTGTTAATAATCTGGTTCAGTTTTTGGATAAAATGTGATTAGGTGCATTGATGTATGATACAACTGGTTTTATTGGCATATTCTGTTTATGTGTTTTGACTAGTCCATATAGTTTAGGTATTTGTGGGTTTTTATTAATGATTTGTTGCTTTTCTAATTCTGAAAAGCAGATGTTTCAACTGCTATGCTGTCATTATCAAAGGTAATATAATTATAAACAAACACGTCGCTAAGGTAGATACAAAAAGTCAGAATGTTTGGTTTAACCAAGAATGTCTGAAACGTCAGGTTATTCCTAACTACGTAAACATCACTACCACAACCAAGAATTCAATTACCATTCCAAAAGTGATTAGGAGAATCTATACCATATTTTGGAAAAATATCAGAAAAAATTGCACATACACTAAGAAAAACCAACAATTATAAAATAACATTTAAAACCAACACTAACACTTTTTCATTTTTATTTAATGCTAAAGACAGAACACATGATATCATGAAATCGGGCATTTACCGTTTAAATTGTTCTTTTTGTAGTTCGGTATATATTGGACAAACACTTCGAAATTTTGACATAAGATATAAAGAACACGTACGTCATTACAAAAATAAACATCCTGAAAAATCGAATTACGCCAAACACCTTTTAGAACAAAATCACACAATGACTCCTCAAAATAATATTCAAGTCCTACATTTTTGTAATAACAAACGCAAATTAGACATTTTAGAAGCCTTTGAGATATACAAACACAAACTCAGGGTACCTTTAATGAATGAACAACTTGAGCTCAGTAATTCTCCGTTACTGGAAGTATTAGATATTTAATTCTGATTATTATTATTATTTTATCTAGTTACCTATTTTTGTATCTACCTTAGCGGCGTGTTTGTTTATAATTATATTACCTTTGATAATGACAGCATAGCTGTCGAAACAATATTGTCAGGTTGTATTTTAATAAAACTGTGAAACTTTTAATAATCTTTATTTATTTCATGATTATGGAGTTCCACAAAGTAAGGCTGGAAACAATAAACAAAACTTGAAGTTGATTATTTCCAACTTGAAATTAATTATAACAAATTTGAAATTGATTATTCTCAATTTGAAGTTGATTATTTCAACTTTAATTATATAATTTCCAACCTAAAATGGAATACTCCTAACTTGACGTTAATTATTTCAACTTAAGACTAATTATAACAAACTTGAAGTTGATTATTCTCAACTTGAAGTTGAATGTATCAACTAAAGATTAACTATAACAATTTCGAAGTTGATTATTTCCAAACTAAAATTGATTAATCCCAAATTAAAGCTGATTATTCTCATGTTAAAGTGGATTATTTTCAATTTAAAGTTGATTATTCTCAACTTTAAGTTGACTATTTACAACCTTAAACTGATTAATCCGAATTTGAAATTGATTATTCTCAATTTGAAGTTGATTATTCCCATCTTGAAATTGATTATTCTTAACTTTAAGTTGATTATTTTCCATCAAAGATTGATTAATCCCAACTTGAAGTTGATAAGTTCAACTTAAGATTAATGATAGCAAACTTGAAGTTGATTCTTCTCAATTTGGAGTTGATTATTCTCAACTTGAAATTGATTATTCCCAACTTTAAGTTGTTTATTTTCAACCTAAAATTGATTAATCCCTACTTGAAGTTGATAATTTCAACTTAAGATTAATGATAACAAACTTGAAGTTGATTATTCTCAATTTGAAGTTGATTATTCCCATCTTAAAATTGTTTATTCTCAATTTAAAGTTGATTATTCCCAACTTGAAGTTTATTATTTCAACTTTAATTTGATTATTCCCAACCTAAAATGGATTAATCCTAACTTGAAATTAATATTTCAACTTAAGACTAATTATAACAAACTTGAAGTTGCTTATTTCCAACCTAAAATTGATTAATCCCAACTTAAAGTTGATTATTCTCAACTTGAAGTTGATTATTCCCAACTTGAGATTAATTATAACAAACTTGAAATTGATTAATCCTAACTTGATGTTGATTATTAAGCACAGAATCTGTGGTTTTATTCTAACTGGTGGTTATTTTTAACCTGAAATGGATTATTCTCAACTTCACGTTAATTATTTCCAACTTGAAATTAATTATATCAAATTTGAGATTGATTATTCTCAAATTGAAGTTGATTATTCCCAACTTGAAATTGATTATTCCAAATCTCAAGTTCATAATTTCAAATTTAAAATTAAGTATTCTCAACTTGAAGCTGTTTAGTCGCATTCTGAATGTGGGAAAGGGTATAGTTTTGTAAAGATCTGAATAATATCTAGAGCCGATATCTGAAATTTATAGAATAAGTAATTCTCAAGCAAATCAAACTTGTCATTCCCATTATCATATAATAAGTTATATCAAGGCAGTCTAACAACTATTTAGACTATAGCTAACTAATTCATTTTCTAAAAATCATTATCAAATCTTTTTAATTTTGCTTTATTCCAATTCATTTTTCTGACATAAAAGTTTCGTTATTGGCTTTAAATTTAATACAAACATGTGCAATCGTTTTCGACGAAATTCGTCCTTTTTCACTTTATTATTAACTTCAATTTATGTTTGTACAAACGTATTGTAGCAAATTTGTGTTTTTTCTTGTAGAACTTTGAAGTCAGTGTCACCTGTACTTAACTTTCACTGTCAAATTTGCCAATTATACAATTTTTAAAGCTAACCCACTTTGTTAAAGACTCTAGATATTTTTACTTAAATAAAAAGAACAATTCTAAATATTTTGTGATCACAAACGTAGTGTTTAATTTTGGGTTCAGTGGAAGATCAGAAGGTGGTTTACATGACCACCTATTGAACTTTGCCTTTTGGGCTGTTTACATTATTATATTGATAGTTCATGCTCTTGCTGTCCAACACAATAACGACAATATTTAATATTATTAGTAGTAAATTGATTTCTAGTATTCAACTTACCCCATAATTTCCTAAAATTATGTTCCCTTTAAGTCGATTCGCCCTTAGATTGAGATTGGTTAAAACGTTCGTCTTGGAAGAGGTTTCTGGAACCTTCTCAGTTTCCTGAAAATATTTTAACAAACAAATAATTTCTCAAAAGCCACAATTAGATTAACACTATTTAAAAAATTGGATTACAACGCAATAAATTTTACAAATGACTAAAATCTAGAACAAGTATGAGGTCATCAAACAAACAATATGTGCATACATCAAAAAAGAGATAAACTCACCGTTAAAACAAACGCTCTCATATCTGAAAATTTATCTGGCGGCAGAGCCAATCGATTATAGGCAATTTTTAAATTTCTGAAAAACTTCAAATCCCATAATGTGGCGGGTAAAACACTTAGCACATTCTGATCCAACACTAGTTCTTGTAAACTGGAAGCAAAAAAACGAAAGTTTGATATCGATACTCGGCGGATGCACATGCAGGACACATCAAGGCCAAAATTATTTTCACCACTTAATCTTTTAACTAATAATAATTAAATATATAGTATTTATAGAAACAAATAAGCTAATATTAGTAAACACTAGGGAAGGTGTCAAACTGATGCTTTGCCGCGTGCACCTATTTTGAGAATCTCCGGACCGAAACACGCACGAGCTGGCCATCAGGTTCTGTTCTTCTTTTAATGATATGCGTCTCATATGAGCAAGAGTCCGTGAAAGAAACAACGGAAGTTGTTTATTCATCGCAGTTTCTATGTTTCTAGTACCAGGGGTTTATAAATCTTCGAATTTCGCAAGTTTCTGTCATATCGCATCATCTACTATCATAACTACGTTTTTAAAACTGATTACATCAATACTTACCATTGTAGTGTTAGAATCTTTAATATTGATTCCAACCATTAAATTTCACTTGATTATAGAAGTTATTAAGACTTGCCATAAAAAGTTTTATTAACTCATAAGTCATAGGCAATTAAGATTTTCTACTAGTGGACAAATTAAAGTAAATAATAAAAGAAAAGGCAAAACTTACTTTATTAGTTGGTTGATTTCGGTAGGAATGGTAAGAAGATTATTATCAGCCAAATCAAGACAAATTAGTGAAGCTAACTGTAGTATGCAGCTTGGAAAAACATGTAGAACATTAGAGCGTAGACTTAAAACTTGAAGATCTAGGAGATTTTGAACGGAATTTTCTGGTATAACCAACTCTTCCGTGTAGTAATTATTATCCAATCTATTCTTGCACAAGCCATTTAAATTTAGAGTCTTCAAATTTTTATTGTTTATTAAACTTTCACTCGGTTTGGTTTTGTTCTCCGTAATATCCTGAAAGTATATACAAATTGTGTATATATATATTTAAACATTACTTGAATAAACATTTTAGTTATAGTCTAGAGACCACAAATTGTATTAATGAAGCATGAAGATTTTCTTGAAAGATACGATTTCATTTTCTTTGTGGTCTCTTCAGCTGATGGATTCTAGATTAAGAAATATCACTTAATATGATAAATATTATCTAGTAAACAAACAAACCAGTATTACCTTATCAGAATCATCGGAATAATGTTCCAGTGAATCCATTTCGATTCCATCTCGATCTCTTAAGCATTTCCTAGCCGTTAACTCTAATGTTTTTTCAGGTTTCGTTGCAAGGCTTGTTGTTAGTAACATCACAGCACACATAATATCAAAACTATCTTAAATGCACAAATAATCACAAAAAAGCACATCACTATAAACTTATCCTCCTAGTTAGTAATCACAAAATCTAGAAGAACTGGTTACTCTTAACTTAATTATTCTTTTATAGCTGGAATATACTCTTTAACATCACACACCATCAAAATACTGTAATGTAATAATCATAAAAATATAACACGTTAACCGAAACCATTTAAGTCCCGTAAGCTCACACCGGCAAAATTTGAAACTAGCAAGGCTTCTAAAACCTAATATAAGGTTTATAATTTTTATACTGACGATCAGACAGACACAAACTTCTTCTACGAGTAAAGTGGCTGTGAAGCAATGTCATTGTGATTGTGGCGCGCGGATGGTAATACGGACCATGACAGCATGACAACACGGTTGGGTACATTTACGTGCCAGTCACGTTTTCTTAAAATATTGGAAATATGTACAAAAGACTTTACTGGCTGGTAGGCAATTTTACTTTTAACATGAAAAGAAAGTAAACACAAATGAATTAAAAGAGATTAAACTGCAAGTGCCGGATGGTTAACAATCCACAGCGTTTGTTTATAGAATTGACTTGTTGACGTGAAAATTATTTTTTAGCTAAACATTTCTGTACTTAGAAATCTTTTATAAAGTATAAATCGTGAATATATTAAGCTGAGTAAGTTCAGCGATACATAGCGTGCACACCGCACACGCAGAATATATGGAGACTTCAATGCCAGTGAACCATACCAACCCAATATGGGTATTTGCTTACAACTTATGAATGCACCGACGCACATGGAATTATTAAATATCTTGTTCTCAAACAGATATAAATGATAAAATTCAATCTCTTATTACAAATCTACCATTTTTCTCTATTTTTCTTTGTTTCTGGAAAATAACACAACCCTAAAATCCATTGAAATGAAGTAATTTGCGGATTATTAAAGTTCCAAGATTAGAAGGTTAAAAAATTTTAACGTAGATAATTTTGATTTGGATTTGTTATGTTAAAGCTTTAATGAAAGTATAATAATTTCATTCTATAAGCAATTAAAGGGCATCCTGCAGGCAAAAGTTAAATGCACTGGTACACAAGGTCATATTTTTAAAATCATTTTATTTACATTTTTATAATTTCATTTTTTACTAAAGTTCGTTAAAGTTAAACTAATTCTGTAAATACATGTGCGCATATCCTAATCGTTTCTTCCTAATATAACAAATTTTGACTATTTCTTGAAAATGTAACTTTTCCAATAAAATAAATCGGTAAAAATATTTTTATTTTATTTTATTTTAGAGTAATGCATCAGTGTCCAACAGAACCACTAAACAGTTCCAATTACAGGACCACACGAAATTACCTTAAATAAAATTAATAATTATGTAACAAAAAAGAAAATTAACAATACAAAATATCAGTTATGCTATAGATCAGCGGTGTTAAACGACATAGCTTGCGGACCAGTAAGGTAAAAAAATTTAAAAAATATTTCGCAAAATAAATCTTATATTTATAAATTTACTTTTACACTGTATTACAAAAACAATCTAAAATAAATAAATATCCATTTTTTATAATAATAAAAGTCGGTTTTCGTACCTCATCCGCTTACCGCATACCAAACCTTGCAAAACGCCCCGGAATCGGCGGGTACAGAGAAGCCGGAGTTCTTCTCTTTTCGACATATAGGGGGGTTCATCATTCAAGACCAGAACAAGTTATTTCGACAGGGAGCGAAGATAAAACCAAAAACGCTGGTGAGTAGGTTTCGGGGGCGGCGGTCAAAAACGGAACTGGGCTCAAACGACCAAGGAGGCAATCATATAGGACTTTCAGAAGTGGTTTCCACTTAGGAACCCGATTAGCCTGATTGCATCGATATCACCTTAACACGATTCTCGGGTGAAAAACAAATAAAAAAATTTGAGTCTTTGGCTGTAATCCTGTTCTTGTGGTTTTGCACCACATCTGAATGGGAAACATTTTGAAATTGCCCGTCGTTTGACGCCAAGATAGTCGTTTTGGCTCCTATAGTTTCCGAGATACAGCCTCTCAAAGACGGGCGTAGGCCCCTAGAGCGGAGGAGGCTAGAGATACGGAAAAACCAATTAATCCATCGCTCGTAGCAGGCTGCGTGATATCGAATGTCGTCCACACATGTTCAATCCTCACTCCTAGGCCCCACCCCCAGAGTGTGAGTGTCGACAAAAGACAAATTTCGGTAGAAACGTTTGCGGTACTGCGATGGCAGAGATTCTACGGTCAGATCTTTGCTCTGACCTACAGTAAGGCGGTAGTTATAAATTGGGAGATCCTCCTTATTACCTATTACTGGATACTACCCCACCACATACGTACGGAGCCCTCGCGTTATATATCACGTATGTATGTACTTAGCGCCGGCTCCGTATAAATGTATTCATAGTTTATTCTCAGGGTCAGCTCCGATAAACCATTTGACCCTACGTTATCTTCAGAATAACACGAATTAAAAAATTTCTTTCAGTAAAATTTTGAATAATACTGTTATTTTTCTGCGGACTGGCACCGGTCCGCGGTCCAGAGATTGGGAAACGCAATAACTGGTAAATTTACCCTAAAGATGGAGGCAACTATGTTACCTCCATTTCTTGCGGTAAATTTACTAGGAAGTGGAAAATTTCAATATTAGGTTAAATTTGCATTGTAATTTTTCTTTTTAAATTTTACAGATTAAAATTACAATCTCAATGTAATTTTACATTTTAACAATAAAACGCCTATATAAAGTTACATGACAAAGTTAATATTTCATCGCAATAGTGCTTTTCAAGGTTAAAATACAAATGTGGAAATACTTCTTGAATGTAATGATGACTTGCGAAAGTACTTGCAAATTCAATCGTACCTCTGATTATTACTTACATTGCTAAATGGATTGTATGAAACATAAAATAAAATCAAACTAATTTTTATTGAACGTATGTACTTATATAAAATATAAGACATGAACAGAGCTTCCTTTAAAAGACTTTTAGAAATTTTTGGTCTCTCGAAGACAACAGATAATGTTTCGATTCCACCTAGAAAATTTAAAAACTATAAATTATATAAACAATTCTACACGAGTACCTTTCTCAATTACAGTTATGCTAGTTTATTTGAAATTTTTCAATTTTTGATTCATCCTAGAGAAACATTAAATAAAATATTTTTGTTTTATTGATTTATTTGTAATTTTAACATATACCTACCGATTATTATTTTTTAACTTCTACTATAAAATAAAATTCTTCCCACCTTGGGTGATACGTGTAAATATTTGCCGTTAATAAATCTGCACTACACTACAACGAAAAACAAAATATTATGTATGTACAATATAACGATGGGGAGTAACGTACGTAGAATCGCACTATAGATAAGATCATGCTTAATCAATTGCTTAAGATAATAAAACTCACGATATCAAATTACAGTTTTTCTGCTAAGTCTATGTTATCTCTATGAGAACTTTTTTGGCATTTATTCTCTCATGACCATGAGAACTGTGTAGGCAGATAAGGTATAAATACCTCTGTTTTAATCTTAAGTCTTTAGTCTTTATTAAATATTCATTCAACACACAAGTCTTTATTAAGTATTCAACAAGTGTTTATCCAGAGTGAGTATTAAAACTAGATGTGGATTTTAAAATTGTCTTGCTAGTAAAAACATAAAGGCTCATTCGAGTTTTAATTAATTATTTTGCTTAATGTCATTTAAATGTGAATTCTAAAATTGTTCTGTTAATGTTAATTCTGTGTTAATTCTAATTTAATTATTTAAACTCGTCTTAAACTCGTTAAATAATTACAGACAAAGTAATATTAATATTTGTATTCTAAATGTTAAAAGAGATAAAGTTTTCTCTCGATTAAAAATAATAAAATATATTCTACGACTGCAAAACGAAATATATAAATGTGTTTTATTATATTCAATAAATAAAGTTTTAAAAAAAGCTTCGGCCACAGAATATAATCAAAACTGGGGTACGCCTCGCCGATTGCACAACACGCACACTGGGGAAAAACCATTTAACACATAAATTTATAATATACAAATATACAAAAATGTTTTATATACAATAAGGGTTTTCGGACGTTATTGTTGTTGTAACCAGTTGCTATATTATAACTGACTCACGATACGGTGTCTTCGAACTGAAGAGCAACGTCACCAACCAGGTCGAACGTAGCGTGATCGAACGAGACAACACCAACCAAATCTGCGTAATGGTCTTGTAACAACCCAAATAAACAACGTATGCTTGTTATACAACAAGTTATAAAATGAGTAAAGGATAAACCCAAAATAAAAAGGTCTGTAACAAATATAATCAAATTACCAGAACGCACTACACAAACACTTTATAAATACCTTCGGTGTAGTGTGACCTTAAGAGATAATTATATCGCCTGCAAATAACGACGATTATATTTCGAAACCTATCGAAAGAATTAACTATAAGAGACTGAATGATAGAAAAGTTAACCTAAAAACACTTACGAGCACGTGAGCTTCTATAACCTCTAAAAGGAACAAGTGGAAATATCCCAAAAGGTTCCGAAAAACTTGGAAACATCGCCACAAATAAATCCTAGATCTGCACCAACGCAATTCCCAATTCACAACAGATGGGAATAGATTAATTAAACGGCGATATCCACTAAAAATATTCTTCAAAGAAGTAGCTTGACGAGCGTTCAAAACCAAGTGACAGTGTCTTATCAACACAGGAAATTAGTTCTACATCAAAATGACAACTTAACACAAAAGCATAGCTATACAGGGTTCTACGAAATTAGCACGTAACAATTGTGAATGTCTTATGTTTGCTGATGATGTAAGGATTTGCAAAACAATAGCGTCAGATGATGATTGTAATGTTTTACAAAGTCAACTTAATTTGCTATATCAATGCAGTAAAGATAACGAACTTAACCTGAATATCAGTAAATGCAAGTGCATGACATACACAATTAAGAAACATTCAATAAATTATCATTATTCTCTTAATAACAAGAATTTTTAACGTGTTTATAGCATAAGTGACTTAGGTGTTCAATTAAAATGCACTATAGATTGGGACAGTCACATTAATAACATCGTAAGAGCATCTTTTAAAGATCTTGGCTTCTGGAGTAGGTCTACTAAAGATTTTTCTTCAAACTATATTTTGAGTAGTTTGAAGTATCTCTATTATAAAACACACGGTCGTTATCCAAACTATAATCAATATCAGGATATAAGATTCAAATATAATATTATAAAGCTTGCCATAAGAACATTTTTTTCATAAATTACTAAATAATAGAACTGATTGTCCTGGGTTGCTACCCTTGGTCAGTCTTATGTGTCTCAGCACATAGAACTAGACCTCGAAAAATCCTGCACGTTCCTCTTTATAGAACAAATAAAAGATATTTTTCACCACAAAATAATAAACGCTCTAAACTTACATATTTAGTTGGCGAGCAAAGATTGACTAGGTAACTTAAAACTCAAATCTATAATCTATAATTCTAGTATTTTGATATTGTTATACATACATACATACATAATCGGTCCTCTTCTACCTTAGGGTGTAGAGGTGTGGAGATGTAGTACCTTTTTCCACCTGGTCCTGTCCCTCGCTAGTGTATCAGCTTGTCTCCAGTTTAGGTCGTTTTTCTGTAGTATTTTGCCCAATACCTCGTTCCATGTTCTCCTTGGTCTCCCCCTTCTTCTTTTCTTGTCCATACCCATTTTCCATATTTTCTTCACTGTCCTATTTTCATCCATTCTGGCGAGATGACCCCACCACCTTAACTGCCCCTTTTCAATTTTATTCTCCAGTGAGTTCACTTTAAACCACCCGCGTATTGTGTTATTGCTAATTCTGTCTCTTCTTGTAACCCCTGCTGCTGCTCGTAGATATTTCATTTCACTGGCCTGTAACCTGCTTTTAGCTCTGTGATCTAACACCCACGTTTCACTACCATAGGTTATAACTGGCGTAAACACACTATTAAATATTTTAACTTTAGTTTCCATGCTGACTTTCTTTTTTCTAATAAACGTTTTATTGAGAGCGTAGTAGAGTCCATTTGCTGCTTTTATTCTTGCATTGATTCCCGGTTCTAAATATCCTTGTGCTTTAATTATCGATCCCAAATATTTAAAGTTATCAATTTGTTGTATTGTACTATTATTAATACGTATAGTTGCTGTTTGCTTCTGTTTACTTATAACCAGAACTACGGTTTTAACTATATTTATCAGCATACCGTACTCATTTATTACTTTATTCCAGCTTTTTATATTCCTTTGTAAATCATTTTCTGTGTTTGCTAGTAACACTAAATCATCGGCATAAATCATTTCTTTAATCACAACTGGACGCAACTGTCTTACCCCTACTCTGCCTCCACTTATTTCCCCTTCACATCTTTTTGAGATTTCATCCATTAAAGTAATAAACAGTAAAGGACTCAGCACTCTACCCTGACGCACCCCTTTGCTGGTTATGAACTCCTTTGATACCCAGTTATTTGTTCTTATTACATTTCTTGTAACTTCGTAGATACTCTTAATGACTCTCAATAACGCCGCGCTGACATTTCTTTTTTCCAAGACCTCCCATATTTTTTCCCTTGGCGCGCTGTCAAAGGCTTGTTGCAGGTCCAAGATGCATAGAAATAAATTATTATTATGTGCAAGTGTCTTTTCAGCTAATTGTCTCAAACTGAATATTAAGTCTGTAGTTCCTCTTCCTGGTCTAAACCCAGCTTGGTTGTCATCAAGTGTCGTCTATTGATCTTAGCCTTTCCTCCAGTATTGCTTCATATACTAAACTTACTACTCCTAGTATGGATATTCTTCTGTAGTTGGTGCAATTTCTGGGATCCCCATTTTTCTACATTGGCAATATAGCTGCCACCGACCAGTCCCTAGGGATTTTTCCTGTAACCCAGGCTGTATTTAATATTTTATGTAGGAGTTCTTTTACATTTCTTCTCATACATTTGATCATTTCAACCCTGATGTTGTCTTGTCCCGCCGCTTTCCGATTTTTTAATTTCCTTACTGCGTCTTCAACTTCCTTAACTGTTAGACATTCTGGCGTTTACGGAGTTATGACCATGTACCTCACCATCCCCAGAAAGTTCATGAAATATTCACGCCATCTATCCATAATTTGTTTGTAGCTAAGACTTTGCCTTCTTTATCTTCAATCCATTTCAAGCCATTACCTTTGTCCTTTCTTATATTTTTAACGTTCTGTACAGTAGCTTCGCATTTCCCTTACTGTTTTCGTCCATTTTGTTTCCAAATTCCTCTCAGGTATTTCTCTTTGCTTGCAATATCAGATCTTTCACCTTTTTTCTCTGTTCCTTGTACCTTCTGTATTTCTGTTCTGTTCTATTATTGAGATATTCTTTCCAGATATATTTCTTCTTCTGTATTTCTTCTTTTATTTCATTGTTCCACCATGCAGTGCATTTTTTCTTTCTACCACGATTTACGCCACATACTTCTTCAGCCACCTTGCAGATGTTTGTTTTAAACATATTCAACAGTTCTTCAAGATCTTCAATGTTTTTCCAATTTATCATACTAAGCTCCTCTTCTAATTTCTTACTGTACCTATTTTTGGTGGTCTTGTTGTTTCTGTGCTTTTATACTTGGTTGTATAAATGTGCGGATTTCTGGGACTGTCTCTTTGATTGAATTTGAGTTGGTTTTCATTCTCACCTCAACCAAGTAATGGTCACTGCCGATTTTCCGACCTCGTTTTGCTCGCACGTCATTAATTTCTCCTCTATCCTTGCTTTACACTAATACTAAATCTATAATCGACTTTTCCTTTCTGCTTTCTATTACTCCGGTATACATATGGATATCTTTCTGCTTGTAATGTGTAATTACCTACTATCATATCATTATCTATAGAGAATTCTATAACACGCTTACCGTTATTGTTTATGAGGTCCTCCCCCCTTATTGTTATATTATAATATAATTAATTGTTGTTTACTAGTGATAAATTGAAACTGTAGTTTATGCTTGTGGGATTTTCCCTTATATTATAATTGGGCAACGCCCGCTGTATTTTGAGTTATTGAAATAAATAAAATATACTGAAAATGGGCATTTTATCTGACGCAATAAAATACCAATTGAAAATCTGTACAAACTAGTCTATCTATGTCTGTTTATTGTAATGCTTTCAAAAATTTCCTTAGAACCATTCCTAATTCATAAATCACGATTTATATTTATGTTATCCGCCTTCATTAAGTTGGTCTCAAAACAATGAATTTAATTTCACTTTATCTTATGATTCGGTTATTAAGAAAGAAACAAACCATACTTTCTTAATTATTATTACACTAATTTATTCTGTTAAACATTGACATCTTGCCCCTTGATAGCACAAGAAGGTCATTAGAGTTTTAAGAGTACTAAGAGACAAGTTTAATAAAGATAATGGAACCGTTAGTAGCCAATGTTACAATGGGAATCAGAAGCAAAAATAAATACACGAACTAGTATCAACAACTACTGTGTGTCTTTTACTTAAAAACACATATTCAGGAGCTCTGAGTTTTGATAAGCGAAATGTACAGGGTGTACATTCGAAAATCCCTTATATCTTGGAAACTATTTAACACAGAACATTAAAGTGGGGATGTTTTGAACAGTACTGAATAAGATCTACAACTTTGCTGCATACTTTTTCTCTAAAATAATTAGGGGAGCCAATATTTGAGAAATTGTATTTTTACATGCTATTCGCCTATGTAACAAAACCGATAATACACCCTGTATATACTATAATAATAATTATACAGTCTTAACGCTTAATAATGATGCAGTTGTAATTGGCAAGTGCTAGAACAAAATTATAAACAATAGTATTTTAAAGGATTTCTTCATTTTCCTTCCTTTTTATTTCAACAAATTACCTACTGAAATACGTAAGTTAACAATAAATGGCATAAAATCATTTTTTCCTTGTATTTACTTTACTTGAATTGTTTAAGTTCAAGAACCTGTAATAATTAATGGTAATGAGTATAAAGCGCAAATAATTGTAAAAGTCAAAGGCATTCAAAGAATAAAACGCTGGAGAGTGAAAGCTTTACTATTAGGTTAATTTGATGGCCAACAGCTTTTTTCGTGTACTTTATTGTATCCATTGGTTACAAATTCTGGGTTAACTGTAAAACTAACAATAATAATAAATTAATTTCGGGAACAATACAATATGAA
Organism: Agrypnus murinus; assembly: GCA_929113105.1. NCBI lineage: Eukaryota > Metazoa > Arthropoda > Insecta > Coleoptera > Elateridae > Agrypnus > Agrypnus murinus. Next base: position 36,301,271 of record OV816028.1, on the reverse strand, counting down.
AGAGAGCATTTTGAAATTTTCTCTTTTAATCAATTTTCTTTCTATTATTCTGTTATGGTTAACTTAATATTAGGTAGTAAGTGTTGCGACAACAGGTAGGTATCACTTTCCTAATTAAAACTGTGCATGTAGTGGTTAAAGAGTATAACTAATGTGTAATTGTTTTGTTTTGCTCTAATTTAATTATGTCGGTTTTACGTTTGGTTATCATTTTTAGTTAATTGTTTTCCGTTAATTCGATTTCTAGATTTACCAAAGCAATTTTTAGAACATCCAATCAAACATGATCTTTTCTGCATGGAAACAATTTTTTTAATACGCCAATCGACCGACAGTTTTATTAGTGGTCTTAAATATATAGTGCGATCCAAAATGAGCGAAGACGGTTTGAATTTCGCGCCGTATGTTTTTGTGTATTTCACGTTATTAGTGTGGCACTATTGAAATTTGTTGCGTCAAATTACAGCGTCAACTCGTTTACATCGTTGTGCTTTGCCACGTTAGGTACCATATTTATGGTACATAAATATGTTACAAGATTATTGCCAACAACTTAAACCATACATGGGTGTAAAGTACTACAAAACAGTAAAGGCGTTTCGATACCCAGAGAAACAATTCGTAGGAAGTACCGAATCATGCCAAGAAATATATTTTCGCAAAACCCGGCCATTGTGATTGTGATGGACGTTGAAAAATATTTTTTGCACAATCTCTATTACCACGATATGTATAATTGAGATCTGTTTACACCCTCAGAAGAGGGAGTAGAGTGCTTCCATGACAAACCTAGGAACTATTATCGCGAAAGTATGTAATTTGGGTTATTGCAGAGTTCAATTGTTAACATGACATATAGCATTGATTTCAGAAATTTCGAAAAATTTTGCCATTAATTATTTTATGTCCGATCGGGGGATTATGACTTTTAGCGGCCTGTTTTTAGAACGTAAATTGCTAAATTAGAGCACCCTCTTATACTACCCTTGTTTATGCCGCACACAGGGCTGATACCTGATTCTAGCCGGTCAAAACTCCAAAAACCATTGTTAAAATCAAAGGTATTCTAAGAAACAGTATTTTAGTAGAAAGCTTAGTGAACTCGTAACTACCTGCCGTTTACCGTTACGGTAAATAATAAGCATAAAAAAATCCGACAATTCCGGTAAAGTGCAAGTTAGTGTTAACCCTTCCGAAGGCGCCAATCTGTGTAGATGTACCTACTTGCAGTTTGTTCGTTAACGTGAAAGTGTTTCTTTGTCGAACTGTTTTTTGATTGATTTCATTAATTTATAAAAACAGAATTGAAGTGCTAAAAATTCTTATAAAAAGATAAGCTGATACCCTTCTAATATAGAAAACGGTGATTTTTACTTTCCGAATAATACATTTTTTCTTTTGTGGTTTATAACTTAGAAATCTTGCAAGCTCTTGCGTTTGTATTTTTAATATTTTTTTGCTATAGTATAAAGAATGACATATTTAAAAATCAACATGCATAATGTTGTATAAACTGAAATACAAACATCGAAATGAAAAGGGATAGTTATTAAACGATTAGCAATATAATTTTTGCACGTTTTGTAATATTTCTTAAAGTAAAGAAGAATTCGTGTAAATGTTATCTATTTTACGTCTTTACCTTATTTTTTAATGACATAATTATGTAAAAACACTTTTTCTTGGAAAAAGTATAAAAGTATCGAACTGATCCAGTTGTAGTGGCTAAAAAGATTTGTTTTTATTTTTTTTGATTATTTTATTATTTCTATACTATTCCAGTAATTTGCTTTCAGTTAAGCCTATAAAATAATTTTGACCGCCTAGAATCGGTTTCCAGCCCTGTGTACGCCGTCTCCATAGTAACAAATGTAATTATAGATCACTACACCTACCTACTTGAAGTTTTGCACTTTCAAATTATTTTTATTTTAAATTAAATATTAACTTAAACTTAGACCGAACATAAACTAACGTATGAATTTCGGTCTTAATTAGTGTTTTAGATCGCTTTATCGTCTTACTGACTCTTAACTGACTGGCTGTAAGACGCTCAATTGAGCCCTTAATATATAATATACTGTTAGATCGTGCAAAAAATTATTTGCATAACATGCGACTAAAGTACGTTTTAGTTCCTCATGAGTTTATTTAAATTAAAATAAATAAACTCCACATTCGGTATTACAAGATTTAATCTGTTGGTATATACTATACTATTGTTTTCTAACACTATATACTTTTGATGGTAAACCGCTTGCGAAGAAGAACTAACTTAAGTACTTAATAGAAATTAAAACATCTATCAGAAAACTATATAGTCAGGTGGCCCAAAAAATGATGCTAGCTATTTAAAGAAAGCTTTGGCAAATTGAAGGTAATGGTCAATTAGCAGTGACCAGTTAGTTGATTTTCTTTGAAATTTAATGTAGTTTCTAAAAGATTTGTCCTTTGTTCCATAATATGTTTTTGCAAATTGTTCTGCTTATTACCAGGCGCGTGCTAGCCCACCGGGATACCTGGAGTTTCCCGATGGGCCCTTATAAAGTTGCCTCGAAAGGCCCTACGACGCGGCTGAATACCCTATCCCTCGCCGCTGTTCAACTCGGCCACATCTGACGAATAGCAACGATTTAATCTAATCTTCTTCCCCGGTTTTTAGCCTTGCGAACCATTCAAGAACTTACTAATTTAGAAGAATCGAAGTATCCTGATAATGCGGATACGTTGAGTGATCATATTTATATTGATAACGTAATTTGAGGATATGATTTTGTAGGTTCTGTCCAGAAACTTTAATTCTGTCTTTATTAAGATTTTAGGTCTTTATTGGGACCCCCATGACCGACGTTCTTTTCTACTTGTGTCACCCTATAGATCGCTCTTGCACAAAAACAAATATCTTATTGGAAGTAGCGCGAATTTACGAGCCTTTAAGATTTTGAACCTCAGTAGTTCTCTTTGCAAAAAGGTTGCTGCAGCAATTATGGATGGTGAAAATAGATTGGGATTACCCTATTCCTGGGGCAGTGATCAATAACTGGGATTTATTCAAGTTTGAACTTCCTAAACTTTCAAATTTAAGATTGTCTAGATGTATTATATACCAGTAAAATTAGGTCCAAAAAAGGGGTGCCAAAAAACGGGTGGAGTTCTGGAAACTGTTATAATCACTCAAGCAGGTCTCTGATATGAATAATCTGAGTTTCCCCCGTTTTCGAGTGGGGCTTCAACCGTAATGTTAGAAAACCTCGAAATTTTCGGATTTTCTCAGCGTTTAATCGAAAAGGCCATTATAATAAAAAATTAAGGGCATTAAATCCTGCGTTGATTGAGTACCAATACTAATTTGCCTAGCCTACTAACTTAGACTCGACCATCAAAAAAGAACTTAATGCAATCTCGGATGCGTCTGAAATTGATTACAGTGCTGTAGCGCAGCGTTCCGCAACCTTTTTTATCTAGCTACCCGAAAATATCAATAAAATGGTAAGGCGACTCATACGAGAGGGAGAGGGGGTTACTTAAATTTATACGACCTTATAGCATATATTCTTAACATGAACCTAAATGATATAATAAAAACAAATATTTATGCGACCCATTTTTAAACTTTTGCGACCCAAAATTGGATCGCGACCCTATGGTTGCGGTCTGCTGCTGTATCGTATTTAAGGGTTCAATATTCTAAAGGCTATATCAGAGTTTTCTTGCCGTGCGGGAAAACTAGAGTTGAATCTCTCAAAACTATCTCCATCCCACATTTGGAATTGTGCGTTCTGTATTGGCAACAGAATTGGTGAAAAGTATCATTTCTGCTTTTTAATTAACAGATCACGTTTAACGATACTATCGCTTGGAAGACTCCCAGACTTCAACACATGTGTGGATAACAGAGTATTTTTCATTCGTCTGGTATTACGTTCCATCGGCAGATAATCCGGATGATAGTGCCTCACGCAGACTTTTACTCTAACAATTGCTAAATCATAGTTTGCGGTGGATGGGACCACCATGGCTACAACAACCTTCATTCTCTGCAAGTTTTTTCCGCAAGAGGAACGTAAAGTTGTATTGACAGTTACCAACGAATCCCATATAATAGATGATCTAATAATTATTCTAAATAAATAAATTATCCAAAAAAGATTAACCGAAGTAGGGTGGTGGGCCCCTCTAAGGCGATATTTTCCCGGGCCCTAGAATTGACCCAGCACGCGCCTGCTTATTACACACACCTTATTTTGGTACTACACCATTCCACTCTTCATCGAAACAAAAACTTTTTGAAGAGTTGAAACACGCCTAGTTGCAAATAGGTAGATTGCATTATAAGATATCGTATCATATAATTTAAAAAATGTAAAGACGGTAAAATGGTATACACCTTCATTTCTATTTTTTAAAAACTATTGTACAAAACGTCATATCACAACGTCTTTACTGGCAGAGTAAATACTGGGATATCCACCTCGGCCTGCAAATAATGAGTATTTGCAACGTAATCCACGAATTTCTTTGTGTCGACTTTTGCAGAAATCTCTTTTAAAATTAACTTATTCTGTAACGGACAGATTATCTGATTGTCTTTTGGTATAAAACCTGTATTGTGGCATTAAGTTATTATGTCTTGTATTTGGTATACAGCTCGTATATTGGCCTAATTAATATTTCTATGTCGATAATATCCGAATTTTATATTTTTAAATAGTGCTATCTAGTTCGAGCGACTTAACTACACATGCACTCAAACACCAATTTTCCAAACTTCCAAATATGGTCATAATGATTTTCCGCTATTTGTAGTGATCCACTTCATGTTCCTAGTTAATTCCTCAGAATTGCTACATAATTATTAAAATAATCACGTATGCTTAATTGTAAGAAAATTTCTCGAATCTTGAAATTCGTGCAGTTATTAGGAACCCAAAGATTGATTAAATGGATGATCAGAAAAAAATCAGACGGAAGTACAAAATAACCAGTGTGTTGTAGAGCGCCGCCCTTTGGATTTTGAGATCCCGGGCACAAATATGGAGTTGGGCCTCCAGTAAATAAAAAAGTGAATAAATAAATATAGAAAATGTTACGCATATAACTAGAAACCTCATAATGAGGGGGTAGTTGTAATGATTTAGAACATATCTTCCTTTTCAACATCACCCTGCTAGTTTTCCAGGAAATCGCATTTTAAATTTTAAGTATGCACATTGTACTCACATTACGTTAAAAATACGAAACAAGCAAAAACATTTTTTATAAATTTTTTAATTACTCGTAGAAATTAAATTTCAATTTTTGCTGGTTTCTTATTTTAAATGTAATGTGAGTATAGTAGGCGTACTTAAAATGAGATTTTCTCGAAGACTAGGATGCGGCCGCATATTGATAAAGAAAACATGTTCTAGATCATTACAGCTCACCCCCATTACAAGGTTTCTAGTTATATTAGTTACACCCTGTATACAAAATGTTATAGAAAGACTGATGGTGCAACGGTATCCCGTTCTTGAACGCGATGCCGATGCAAGCACTAATAAACAGTAGTGGTGGGTTATGTAGCGCATACACTTCTCGATGCTTCCCGAGGTGTTATAACGCTTAGATGTTGTGAGGGTCTTACTAGAAGCGTTGCAATATGAAGTATATCCATCTTTATTTTAAATACATATTTTGATGTATTGCTGTTTCTATCACTCCCACTGGTTTGCCAATTCATGTGACCGTCAATAGTATTATCCAGGCTTATGCGTACGCATAAACGTGCATTTGGATGACTACCAACTTTATTGTTAGTACGTAAGTAATACATAACAAAATGCTATGACGCGCCGCTACTGTTTATCTTGAAGTCTCAAGAAGTGTCTTTCTATATCCCGACGCTTTGGTGTTGGTCCTTACGAGTAGCGTTAAAACACACCACTACGTAAGCAGTGTTGCCAGATGGATTGACCCACTACCTCCATCACTAATTTTAGTCCAGCCAGTGGCATGGGACTATTCGGATACATACGTCTCACCGCTTGCCCGTTTACAAAGACGTTCAAACGGCGAGACGTTTAGAGATTTGGTGCGCTTCATTGCAAAAGTAAGCGTTAGGTTTATGTATAAGAACTTGCATCAATTGTCGGTCTCTCAGTCTATCTAAAAATAGTTAAGTACTAGCATTGTGTTTTCATTAATTCATTCATTCATTCATGTGTCTCGGTATATTTTTTACAGCCAGCGCTACCTAGCGCTGGATGACCAAAAGAGAGGTGAGGATCCGAGCTTGAATTTTTTTTTCGTATTTCAACAGCCAGCGCTACCTAGCGCTGGATGACCAAAAGAGAGGTGAGGATCCGAGCTTGAACTCTTTTTGCGTATTTCAACAAAAGCAACAATCAGTAAAAACAGCAGTGTTTTAAGAGTGCGTTAGTTAGTAAAGCTTACCCATTAGAGTAAGCAGTTGGCACCTAGTTTTATTAATGCGTAAGAGATATATTGTGTTGTTGATATAAATAAGGTAGCTCGGTGGAGCCCCAATAGCTTCCCGGCTGACCGATCTTAGGAACGCATCTGGTGTTGCAGGCAGAGACGGTTAGCCGAGGCCTGCAACTAACGAGTATTGCAGAAATTTCTTAGATAAAATTAACTTATTCTTTAGATGGCGTGTGCTATTAGGATTTTTTGTTTTCATGTTGGTAGTTAGTTGTTACCAACATGAAAACAAAAACATATTTGAGTTTAAAACTTTACAGCTGTTTGATTCTTGCAAATTTAGTAAAAGTTGTTACCATCCGACAAACGTAAATATTCCTAGTTTAACGCTTAGTTTCTGGACTATTTTGGGATCTGCAAAATTAATGAAATCGGACGAAGGTACAAAAATGTAATTTTTGTGCAACCCTACGGGAAGTGGACACATCGCGTACACGATACAGGATGCGCAATGCAATTTCGCGGCCGTTACTATTAAGGGTGCCTAACAACCGCTAAGTAACTTATTGTTTGAAATAACTAAGTGTTTGAAATATTATTAATATGAAAAGCAAAATTAAAAACCTTCGATTTAAAAACGAAACAAAAGTTGTATGATGTAGAAATAGTATTAATAAAAAAAATAATTTTTCTCTTAATTTTTGTGATTTGTTTAAACCAGTTCGACTGCTTAACGTAACCTAAGCTAGATTTACCTTTAGATTTACTGGCCTAACTTTAGTCCAAGTCCAAAATCGTCTCATGACTTTTAGCTACCGACTAGTTGATAGCAGTTTAGAACAAGAAATTTAGTATCGTACTTGATATGCAGCTGAGCATTTTATTTTATTCCGCACGAAACGAGAAGGGTGAAACGTACGTGAAGTAAAAATGAGTAAAATTTTTCAGTAGCAATGATAATACCAAGGCGAAGTTAAACTTGTCTATTTGCGGATTAGTACAGCTTCTTGCAAGAAAATGTATCTATTATTACCATTACAGGTAACCACTTTCATCAAAGTCGAATACTTGATAATGTAGTTTCAGTAGAGCGGTTAATTTTATTAACAAGTGACGACGAAAGACGGGACAAATAGATTATTTATACTTATACAATTTAGTGTTAGATATAGTATGCATAATTAATTTTTCCCACTCACTGATCACTGTTGTTTATTTATTCTCTGAAAAATGATTTTACCAAAACGATGGTAAATTTGACCATATACGAAATTTTTCGATTTTCACTGCCGTTTTTCTCTTTCTCATAGGTACTGAAATATTTTTCATTAAAGTGATCTAATAGACATTTCAATGGGATTTGAAGCAGCTTGTAAAAATAAAGTGTAACAAACAGAATCGTTAAGTTCTTCGTCTGTAGTAGAGAATTTGAATTGTAGAGTAATTTTTGGCACAGATTGTACGTAAGACCTTATCAATAAATCTAGACACGTGCAGTAGTTTGATGAATCCCAAGATCAAGATCAACCCCGACTTGCATTCCAGGATCAGTTTTACACGCAAATGTGAATTAATAAATGAAATTATAGCTTATTTATTAGGTACTGATCATTTAATTCATATAATAAGTACATATTAAGTACTTATATATTTAAACTTTGATGACGTCATACCTAATAAGCTCCTTAAAAACAATTTCATTTGCTCTGTATGACAGTGCATCACCTTTGGTTTCATTTGATGGTTCCAGAAACTCATAAGCTAGCCACAACACGTTTCTTATGTTAAACCTAACGAAAAGTAGTTATGTATTTTTGATTTAAGTGTATTTTTTTAATGCGTACCTGAGCCATTTTCAAAAATCTTGCAACTGTACCAAGTACGCCAAGTGAAGCTGCTGTAGTACCAACTTCGCTAATGTAGAAGTAAACACTGCAATTTTTGTTGAAATTGAAGTATCTACTAGACAAAGTAGATATACTTCGTGTTGTAGTAAACACTTCGATGGTTTTCACAAGAATTCGATACACTGTAACAACTTCCGGAAAATAGAAGTATCTACTTTGCATTTTCCTACCTTCTTCGGTATAGAAGTAAATTCTCGGTAATAAATACTAATACTTGTACTATTAGCAAGTACTTCGTTATTATTCATACTATTCATTATCTTTTGAAAATTGTGAAAATGATTTAAGGTGGTCAAACAAAACAATTTTTGAAAAATAGAAAGTAAATGTTTATGCATATAAAACTTAACCGACATATATTTGAGTTTAATAAAGAATTGAAACGATTGAAATATGTCGGTTGGGAGGCCCTTATTGTAAATTTATTTGTAAATTTAACTCTTTATTTGTAATGTTTGTATTATAATCTGTTGTTAACGATATCTTTCTTAAATTTAAGTAGAAAAAACTATAAGAAAACTACAACAATGATGATTATGCATCTGGAAGTAACAGTGAAACCATTGCATGTCAGTTTTTCTGAATAATTAGATCTTGTTACGATGTTACAATGTTTAGGATTATTTGCGACTATTAGTCTTTTTATTGTTAGATGCAGTTGTCATTTAATACAATTATGTAAAGAACTGAAAGCAGTATATCATTAAATACTTTCTGAAGTTAACTCAGTAGTAATTGATATTAATAATAATGCTATTTCTAATCTAATGGCATGAACAGTGTTCATCAAAATTAATTTTAAGTGTTCGAATAGTATGCTCTCTCTATTACGTGTGCCCGGATGAAAACCCAAAATCAAAAATAACCAAGATAAGAACTTGACTATTTGACTATTTATTTTATCTAAGAGTCAAAAATTTCAAATGTATACCTTCCTAACTAGAAAATAGTTTTAAGAAACCTTAGGCAAAACATACAAAGTCCTAAGAACCAGGGCATTATAAGCGGGCATTATTTTTATAACGTCCGCTCCGCGTTAACCAGGCAATCTTACGTTCAAAATAAATATAAACAACGTCCGTAGCACCGCCAACAATTACCTAATTGTAAATTAAAACTGATTTTATACTTGTACATATTCTCATCAAAAATAAAATCTTGTGTCATCATAATGCCTTCGGTACATAAATAAATATTATAACCGCTTATTATGAGCCTACACATACTATCTTAGAAACTATAAGGTTTGTGAAGTTTCTTATATAAAAGTTATTTCTATTAAAATAATTTATATATTTTTAGTAATATCGTATTTCTTGATTGACGACGAAATTGTTAACCCATTTTTTGGCCTCTTATTTGTGCCAAGAAAAATCTATTTTGCTATTTAGGTGTTCAATATAGAAATTTAAAAACGGTTACACAGTGTTACCGATTTCGAAAAACGCAGATTTTTAAATTTTTTACATGTCATACCTATATATTATGTAATCCATGCAAAGTACTGTTGAAGACGGGGCCAATGATATATAAAGAGTACACGAAAACAATTAGCCACACGAAATAATTAATAAAATAATTATTATCTATAATTAATAAAGTAATTTTATTTTAAAAAATCGAATCACTAACATGGATTTTTGAGAAATTACAATAAAAAAAAATCGGAGGATAGGTATAAAAAAGTACATCAAATTCGAAGATTGACGTCAAGAAAATAATGTAAAAGTGAATTCTAAAGATATACTACTGTCACAAACGGAATTATTTTAAATGCAATCCTTTTTGTAACATTTCAACTTGCATTCATTTAGTGCAAATATTATCAAGAGTAGTGCGATAGCCACTCACACGCCGCCAGGCGCGTGTATACAGTCTGCATATCCTTGGAAATAATTTATACAGTTTGTATCTCATTTGAATAATTTATACAGTTTGTATCTCATTTGAATAATTTATACAGTTTGTATCTCATTAGAATAATTTATACAGTTTGCATCTCATTATGTATTCATGGATTCTTCGCATCCCACTTAATTTATTCAATTATTCAGTACAGCTTCCGCCTTTAGCAGTATATAAACCCGCTTGTTTTGGCTTGAAAATCAGTCTGTGCCAGGACTCACCAGAAGCCTCATCAAGAAACAAGCGGGTAAGTGTTTTTTGATTAATCATGGCTTAGTTTGCTTAGTTGAGTGGGTTGCGCTAAAAACGCCCACTCTCTGCGAAATTGTGGAAAGTTGTGACCAGGCTCCCAGCTTAGTTGTAATCACTAGGAGTTTAACTCCTACGCTTAGTTTGTAGACCTAGTATTAGAACAGGGTTGGTTCCGACCTCCCTCTTGATTGTATTAATTTAGGAAGACATGTACGTCCTCACGATGTATTTTTTTTATGTATGTGAACCTTTGTATTCTCTTATTGTTATTAGTATATAGTTGCTTTGTACGACTTGTGTTTATTTTCTCTCTACCTCTGACTACGTCCTCCAGTCACAAAAATCCCACGTGACACTACCCCAGTTGCATATCATATTTAATAAATATTTGTTAATGTATTTTGAATATTTAAATATCTTTTTAATATAAGAAATATTTATTAAATCTTTATTTTTACTTCAAATAATTTATATTTAAATCTTTGTAATATATCCTACATATTTAATATATATTTAAAACACTTATATAAAAATCTAATGTATGTATTAAATGTTTCTATGATATAAAATTAATATTTAAAAGTATATATTTGATAAACATTTCATATAAAAATAAAATTTAGCATGATTAGATATATTCACTAAATATTTTGTTTTTAACAAACAATTTACATTGAAATCTTCATATTTTATAAATATTTAACGTACATTTTCGAAAACCTATTTCCAATTTAAGATATACACCTATTATAGATTATATAAATATTACATACCTCAAATAATAACCCAATTAGAGTAGTTCAACGAACGTTCCAAAGACGCAATATAATTACAAGTTGTTCATCTGATATCATTAATAAAAAGCAGCCTCTACATTTAAGATTTAGTAACAATTATGCGGTAATTAGGTAGTTTTACAATCCTTCACCAATATTATTTAACCAAGAGCTGTAAAGTTTTAAAATACAAGAAACTTATTCAACTCAGGAATTTTGTTAACATGAAAACATATTTTTACTGTTAATTGAAAAGGTAAGATAGTAAATACTTGTAGATCTTCTCATTACAATACACCTTTTAGACCTGTTAGTCTGTTTTAGGTTAAATTGCAGTTAACACATTTTGATAAACAAAAGTACTTACGTATACAACTTATTTGTGCCCCGGCTTAACTTAAATACGATAAAATAAAGACTCCTCTCCTTCTTGTGAGATTAAGGCAGGTCATAGGTGGATTGGAGCATCATCAAATTCATAGAGATATGGATATATGGGCGCCAGCATAATTGTTTTAATTTAATAAAGGAGTGATGTTAATGCTCCAGAATACTGAGCTCTAGATCTTAAAATGAACCAGTCTCAATTATGAAAATTTCCAACACTCTTGTTATTGCACAAAAATAGCATATTATAGAAAGTAAGCAAGAAGTAACTCAAATAATACCATTTATTTATTTATTTCACATAAAAAAATCATTAAATAATAAAAAAAGAACTGGGAAGCCTTCAGTTGTTATTGAGATAATATCCTAATATGAATTATAATAATACAACTAAATTAACAATACTTTAAAAATTCCCGCTATGATCTTTATTCGGCTTGAAGACTATTAATATTACTTGAAAAATATTAAATTCAGAATCTACTAAAAATTTACTTATTTTTATATCAAAAGTTTTCTTTAAATTGCAACATTAAAATTTCTATCCAAAAATATAATAATCCACTCTTAAATATTGATCAAATGAACCAATTAACGCTTCCACAAAAAATAGGATGTAATCAACCCACATGATTATTTCTATAAACTGAATTTGGTTTACTAATATTACTTCAAATAACTCGTTGAAGATGTCAACCAGGTGCGTCGGGTTATTGTGAGCCCCTCCTGAAGAATGTTCCAGTGATCCACTTGTGAGGTTGCAAAATACTAGGAACTGCAATATTCAGGAACCATATTCGCTATTATTATCAAACAAACAAAGGTGAATCTCGAAGTTTCTACCATGGAGATTAACAGTAAAGTAGATTTTAAAATCTGTTGATTTTCTTAAAACACCAGCTTGATTGCAGATCTGGATCAATATTCTCTGAATCGATTTTTTAAACTAAAGTCCGTATCGACTTTTTCTTCAACTAAAATCCGTATTCACTTTTTCCCTATAAATAATTATTATCAATATTGAAAAGAAATGTTTATTGATCACATCAATAAAACAAAAAGAAACTGTAATTAAAAAATAAAAAGGTGATTATTACCTTTTCAAATTCTGAAGGGATTCAAGATGAACGTTCCAAAGCGTAACTTCGTAGTGTGGAGAAAACTATAATTTCGCTACTTTACAAACTTTCAAACAACGATTTCGTACTTTCAATAAATCATAAAACCATTCTATGCACTAATAAAATTAAAATCACCCATTAAAAGGAATTAAAATCAAAATTTTAATCAACCACCAAACAAACGTATTGCATTCTCAAGAGAATTTTCACAAAAATAACCCTGTTGTAGAACACCAACGGGGGAACGCGAGAAATCGTTTCCCGCTAAAAAAAGCGTCTGTGATTTTTTTATTACTTGTTGACGAATTAGAACGTCAGAAAACATTTATGCCCATATAGGAATTATTAAAGAAATCGATATTTTGTAGTTGAAATATCAAATGATTTGCTGACAAAGACACCCAGACATACCTTTTTAAACCGGGGACACTATGTCCCGTCTATCGTTGAAAACCGCAACAGATGGGCCACTCTAGTACGCGTACTTATAGTGGTCTGTTATAAGGTTGTTGGTTGTTTATTTTATTTTTATGCTGCCAATAAGATTAAACTTTATTCGGCACCCTTGGAGTAATTTGCGGTTTTTTGTGTCATTTTGCATCCCCGGGTAGGTACAGTCCTGCATATCATTCACATATTTGGAATAATAAGAAACAAGCTTTGAATTTGAATCTATGGTGAAACTACTACTCGATACACAATTATAACTACTCACAACTATAGCATATAATCAATCTGTACCTATACAAGTATACACTATTGGGAGAGCTATTCATAAACAATGTTGAATATATACTAAACAAGCAATTTGAAGAATAATTTCATGTTTCACTCAACCTCATGATTGGTATTATTAAAGCCTTTTTTCTTTTTTTTAAACACAGTATACATAAAAGGTAATAAAATAGATAGAAATCTAAACAAACCACTAAAGTTTTTTTTTCAAGAATTCTTTAAAAGTCCATAGCAATCCATTATTGAAATGTATTGCATAAATAAATACACTTTAATTGCTCATTAAATTTTTGAGATTGTCTAAATTATCTCTTACTGTTATTACTTTTTTTTATTACCTATTATAAACAAAAACACAATGATTTGTAATGCTTTAATGAAAGTAACTTACAATAAAGTAAGGTGAAATTCGAAAAGACTACTTTCAATGTTCCAAGAGTTCTGAAATAGTTTTTTAACGATTTCAGTACTGTTGGAAAATTGAAAGTTACACAGTTTTAAACGAATTACACATTTTGTGTAATAAAGACATTATAAGTAAATAATAAATAAAATTCATGAGAGTATGCAATTTAAAATTGTATATAGTCAAATTCACGTTCCAACCTTAAGGGTGCTTAAGGTAACGATAAGTTGTTCTATTTCTTGATACCATTTAGCACTTCCACGTTGTGGATCAACTGGATGTGGTAAAGGCACTCCTAATCTGAATGTTGGAGACACTAGTTTTATATCATCCTTGAAGACTTTTAAATCAACATTTCTATGATCTTCTTCAGGCAAGTGTATGTTTAAGATCATATCTTCGCAGCTTGCTGTTGATGAACTTTTTTCACTCATCTTAAGTACAGTTAGAGATCTTTAATTAATAATTTTTAATTAATCATTTGATACTGAAAATAATAAAATTACATATTATCCTAGTAAAAGAAGTGATCAAGAATTATTATACGATGAAGGCAATGAACTTCTTTACCTTTAAGCTTAAGTTTATAGCAAACCTGTAAAAAGACATCGGACGGTGTCACTTGTTGTTTGATATATCCTAGCTTGTAGTTTTTTTCCAATCTAAAGACCCAGTTGCCTCTTGTGAAAAATAAAATAAAAAATAAAAATAACATCTGCATTAGGTGGAATTTTATGCTCTTCAGGTTTTAATGTAGTATAGACGCTTGGTTTTTTTTCTTTCTTTTAGCCAATATCAACAGGAGTCAATCCTAAAAATGATTAACTATTAAATATTACATGAGAATCTCTAATAAGTATTGGTTACCTGTTGTAGTGTCATTGGAATCTAACTCTTCTTCAGCATCTGATTCATTTGGTTCTTTAGGTGCCAATAGGTGCTAATTTGATAATGTCAGAATCCATATTTTATGATTTTAAAGTAGTAGTATTGTCTCAAAGCAAAAGTAAACTTAAATAACAGAAGAAATTAATGTATTGATCAAACAACACTGTTGCCATAGTACGGTATAGGGTCATTACAATGGTTTTTTAACACAAATGGTTTCTAATCACTCTTCTTTGTAATGTTATACACTGATACATAAATATCATTGGAAGATAAACGAAGAAATATACATACCTTACATTATGGGCTCATTAATCTGTTTTACGCTAACCAAACCAGATTTAAATATAAGTTCGCATTGTATAAGATACACTAAGCATAGTAAAATTATTCAAAAGTGTATTGTATGTAAACTATCATGAAATTGGCCAGATCCACTGTAGAGTGTCTGCAGCACAGAGAGACTAACGTCCCTAAAAAATTTAAATGGAGTACTTACGAGGGTGGTTTGATAAGTCAGTGAGTTTTTAAATTTCCCGCGCAGTAACTTTAAATGCTGCTCACTGCTCCCGTCAACTGCCATCTATGAATAGACTACTGTAAAATTTTGAGAAGGCTGCGCCATTTAGTTTGTGTTTGACAGCCATTGAAAGCAAACAACCTCGTGAATTTTAACGAAAATGGAAAAAAGTGAATTTCGTGTGCTGATTAAGCATTACTTTTTGCTTAAAAAAAACCGTCACCGAAACCAAGGAAAGGCTTGATAAATACTATGGGGACTCTGCAGCATCAATCTCAATAGTTAAGAAGTGGTTTACTGAGTTCCGTTGTGGTCGTACCAGCACAAGTGAAGCCGAACGTTCAGGTCCCCCAAAAGAGGTCGTCACGCCAGAAATCGTCGATAAAATCCATGGAATGATATTGGACGATCGGAGAATGAAAGTGCGTGAGGTGGCTGAGGCTGTAGGCATCTCAACTGAGTGGGTACATCACATTTTACATGAATATCTGGACATGAAAAAGCTATCCGCGCGATAGGTGCCGTGATTGCTCACACTCGACCATAAGCGCAACCGTTTGACCACTTCAAAGGTGTGTTTGGCTATGTTCAGCCGCAATCCGAACGAGTTTTTGCGGCGTTTCGTTACCGTAGTGTAGACGAAACATGGATCCATCACACTACACCAGAGAACAAGGAACAATCAAGACAGTGGGTTTCTTCGGGTGAACGTGCACCAAAGAAGGCCAAGGTGGGTCTGTCGGCCAACAAAGTCATGATCACAGTTTCTTGGGATGCACGCGGTGTCATTCACATCGATTATCTTGAAAAGGGTAAAGCGATCACCGGCGAATATTATTCAGAGCTTTTGGACAGATTCGATATTGATTTGAAGCAGAAACGACCGCATTTGGCAAAGAGAAAAGTGCTGTTGCATCAAGACAATGCACGATTGCACACGTGTTTAGTCACCATGGCAAAAATCCATAAATTGGGCTACGAACTGCTACCCCATCCAGCATATTCTCCAGATTTAGCCCCCTGTGACTATTTCCTGTTTCCTAGCCTGAAGAAATGGCTGGGCGGTAAGAGATTTGGGTCGAATGAAGAGGTCATTACTGAAACAAACGCCTATTTTGAGGGCCTTGAGAAAACCTATTATTTGGAAGGAATAAAAAATTGGAAAGACGCTGGACTAAATGTATCGAGCTAAAAGGAGACTATGATGAGAAATAAAACGCTTATTTGCCGAAATAAATATCTTTTATTCAAAAAGCCGACTTATCAAACCACCCTCGTATATGAAAAGTGTTTGCACAGCCGAATTAGAATCCCTCTCTATTTCGCCAATAGTTCCACTATAAGAACGACTCTTCTGCTTTTTATTTTGTAAATTCCACAAAAATTACTATTACAGATATATCAGTTTTTCAGACTGCACAAAGGAATACATTAAAATGATTTAGCTTTTATGTAAGAAATACACCAATGTATTGCTATGTCATTATACAGCTGTTTTAAAGGCCATGCACCAAAACTAATAACATTTAATATAAAAAAATCGATATACACTTTTTAATAAAGAAGGTCTAGATTTTCAGTAAATTTTGGTCAACGTTTTTAGAAAAGCACGATTCAAACTTAACGCGCGTGCAATGAATTATTCATGAAAGGTAAACTAAAGCTGTAGTACTAACTGCAAATTTAAGAACGATACAATATACACGATACACGAATTGTAATTAAGTATTTGTAATGCTAACAAAATGGGTACGTATATTTATTTTTTTAAGACCATTGATATAATGTCAAATAAATGTGAACTTATCTCTTACTGTGTTTTAGTAAAATATGATTAAAATACTATACTTCAGTTAATCTTGCATGCAACACTGCGTTTTTTATATAAAATTTTGTGCTATGCATTTTATTCTTCACTTTGTTTAATTTCTCTTCTTCCTCTGCATTTACTAACAAACCTCACAAATCTTTTTTAGCTGATCCTCTCCATGTTTGAAACAGTAAACTAAGCGTTTACCATTAATATAATTTATTACATCTTCGGAAATTTTCGTCGGAAGAAAGAATTTTCGTACGAACATTGGTGGTACGTGGCGATTAAACCGAATAAGTGTGCTTCGAGCTTAACAAAGATATAATCGAGTACGCGTTGTGCTGTGTTACATAAAACACGCAGTAAATAGAACTAATTTGAAATTCAATCACGTCGACGAAACATTCTTTCGATTTTAAATTTTAGATAACTTATCTACCGTACAAGCGTAGTTGTATTCTCCATCATTTAATAGTTGGATTATTTTAGAAATAAAAATGTATTTCATTCTTAATCGGTCTGCTGCAATAGCAATTATATTATGTTACAAAACAGTCACGTCCGTATTTCCAAGCAGCAAGACACAAACAGCAGATTCACTAATTACTTTTTCCATATAAACTATATATCCTAACATTTTGACGTTTACAAAAATTATCCGAACTCACTACATAACCTTAAATTTTTTAAATTTTGCTCTCAGCATAAGTGCACTGTGAAGGATCTAAAATAACAGAGAGTTTGTCAAAAGACAATTTAGAACTAAATACTACATAACCACATAATTGTTTATAACTATTAATTATTGTTTTAAAAAATACAATAAATAGATAGCCAACAAATTTCCTTTTTAATAAAATATTACACATGTATTATCATAAAATAACAAGTTATTAAAATTAACAAGACATAGAACATGTCAACAAAATTATATTCCATATACAACTATCAAATAACTAAAATTAAATTAATTGCTCAAAACTGCCTAGTTACTTCTCCCTTTGTTAATAAAATCCGACCTTACATCCTATTAAACATTATTCACTTGTTTTTAGATGCGCAAACTATGAAATTACCATATTTCAGATTGCCATGTCAAAACGCAGAATTTTGCATTTTATTTCTATGATATCTTCTATAAAAAACAAACCCAACATTTACATTTATTTCAAAATTGTGCCCAAGAAACTGTTTGATAAAACAGCAATGAAACATTATAGCCACAAGCTATTTAATCCAACTAAAGAAGAAGATTCTAACGATTTTACTATCTCGTTAAATTGAAGCATAATTTCTTTATATTAATATTGCAGGTAAGGTAGCAAATATTTGCATACATCATCACTACCATGCACCTAGTCTATTTTAGGTCAAGACATGACTTGAAATGGCTTCAAATTAATTTTTTATGTGCATAAATAAGTAACTTTACCACATTGTTAGCTGACAATGAAAATTTTACAAAGATTGTGAAAAAATTAACTTTAAAATTTAGCCTTTTACTGTATAGTGTGTTCTAGAGTGCACTTTTATCAAATTAAAACTTTTTCTTGGCTTTATTAAAAAATTTATAAAAAAATTGCTCCTAGAGGTTATGCAACCCAACTAACATCTTTTTCAATAGGGGTGCATACTTCCTATCTCATGTAAAATATCATGACAATATGTATTATTATAGCGATTATTAGCGAGAATCACGTTTACTATCGCTATTCCCAACAGAAATCATAAAAATCCCACTCCAAATTCAAGGTAAAGTCTACATGATCCGAAAATTTTTCCATTTTTCGTGCGTAACATCGGTAATAGTTTCCATAGTTTTAAAAATTTTGCTTTTAGTGGCAAAGTCACCTTTTATTTGTGTCCACACCATCACTATTGGATTTAGTTAGCAATGGTAAAGAGGTAGTCTTGAAACAGCTTTATTTGCTTAACTTAACTAAGACAATATTTTAGCAAATCGTTTTCAAAGACTATGCTGTTCATTTCATCACGGTAAACTACTGTCTTGTCTTAAAACTGTTTTCGCTAACCGTCTTAACAATTTTTGTTGTAATAGTATTATTTTGTAATTAAAGTTGATGTATTTGTAACTCATATCAAAATGTACGCGCTGCTAGATTGCATTTCTAATCCTTCACAAACGCTAATACTGTTATAATCAATAAGACCGTAAAAATATTTCGGGTAGCACTTCAACACCGTCACTTTGAAAGTAATACGTCTGTTTTTAGAGAACCTAGCTACCTAAGTCAAATAAGGGATTATTAAAGAAAAAAAAGTTTATTAATAACATAAGAAAACAAAATATAAGTTTGGTCGCGATATTAAGCACCCTACTGAGACTTAAGTAGAAATTATAATGAAGTTAGTAATTATAAAATTACACATTTCTTATCTATCAGATGTTTAACAGAAAATGTGGAAAGGCCAGGTTATCTAAAAGTACAGTTAGCGTAAATATTATGTTATTGCAAATTTTGCACTCAAATCCTAAGCCTGTATATTACCAATAAACCGCTAGCAGTGGACAGGGGTTTTTGATTCACACTGAGATTTTTTCACACTAGGGTTTTTGATTCACGCTAGAATGAAAACGACATTTACTGTTTGATTTTTTGTAACTTAGTATATATTGGACTAACCTTCGAAATTTCGACATAAAATACCAATACTACGAGGTAAGCACCATAAATTCTCCGCCTGATATAGAAAAAAATAAACTTGGTAAAATATAATAATTTTTATTTTTCATACATAATTTAACAAATGGTCTAATTTTTTCCGACAAAATTTGTCATTTCAGATATGAGTAGCTTTCGCAACGAAAACTTTCCAAACGAAATTTTCCAAAAGCAAAAGCTACGAATGTCTTCAACGATAAATTTTGCAAGAAAAAATTAGACCACGAGTTGAATTAGGCTTGACAATCCATCGAGCAAATTTTTATTTAGTGTGTGTAGTTAATATTAATTTAATTAAATTTGACATTTCATTTTGACATAAATTTTTTCACTAAGAAAAAACCACTAGTGGTTTTTTCACTATAAAACTAATTTCATTGGTCCCAATTTGAAAAATTCTGTAATTTGATTGGTTAAAGATTTTCGAGTTGGATTGTCAATATAATCTCCCCTAATGTCAATACACTTATTACAACGTGGAATTAATAATTCAATGCCCTTGTAAAAATAATCTGAAGTTTTTCCTTCAAAATGTTCAATTACAGCTGCTTGCAACTCGTTCTCGTCCTTAAAACGACGTCTCCTAAGATCTTTCTTTAAATTGGAAAATAAATAATAGTTACTAGGAGCCATATCCGAACTGTACGGTGGATGATCCAATGCTTCAAACCCTCATTCGCGAATGGCAGCTTGTGAAATTGCGACAGTATGAACGGGTGCATTGTCGTGTAATAATCGAACACCTCTTGTCAATTTTCCTCTACGTTTTTCACGAATATTGTTTCTCAATTTATGCAATAAAGACGCATAATATCTACTGTTAACAGTTGTATTGCGTTCTTTAAGATCAATCAGTAAAATGCCGTCACAATCTCAGAATATTGTTGCCATAACTTTCTTTTTAGATTGAACGACTTTCGCCTTTTTGGGACGAGATTCATCGGGTCGCCGCCATTCCATCGATTCCCTTTTGGATAGAGGATCATAATACAGAATCATTGTTTCATCTCCAGTGACAATGGACTCCAAAATCGGCTTTGGGTCGTCTCCACACAAGTTTAAAAACGAACGTGCACATTCGACGGCATTTTGCACTAATTTTATTCATACCCAAATGGTCATGAAGAATTCGGCGAACACTTGTTTCTGAAATGTCAGACATCACTGCTAACTCTTAACTTTCAAACGGCGATCTTCTAATACCATTTCTTCAATGATTGCAACTTTTTGAGGCGTTACCGCTTCAATTGGCCGACCGGTGCACTCATCATCTTCAAGAAATTCTTGCCCTAAACGGTAACATCTTAACCACTTTTTTTACAGTGGAATATGAAGGAAATAAATCACCAAAAACGCCGTCTCAACGTTGTTTGATTTGATTAGGCGTGTGCCCTTCTTTTGTTAAAAATTTAATGACCGTGCGGTACTCAATTTTCGTTAGCTGCGACATTTTCATGCACTCGTCACGATGCTTGAGTGGCTACTAAAATCTGTTACGCTTCTAGCCTAATATATCTAATATATATAGTGTAGGCCTCTTATATGTTCAACTATGACGCAACTGAGTTTGAAGATGTTGGCACCTGTAGAAGCCTGCCGGGCCGAGAATTTATGGCGCTTACCTCGTATGTACGCTGTTACGGAAATAAACACCGTGAAAAAACTTACTGCAAATACTTTTTTAAAAGAGAATTAATATACGAACTTTTGAGATATATGCAAACACAACACAAGGTACCTTTAATGAACTAACAAGTTGATGTTAGTAATTCTTTGTCTGGAGATAAATAAACTGTGAAGCCTTTAATTAATTATTTTAATTTTATTTCACAAATATATATTCCTAATTACTAAACTACAAACCTGTGAGTTACAAAAACCATGGTTTTTCCATAGAGTTAGGTTATAATAAGTTGTATGTTGTGTGGAGGTAGTTAGAATGAGTAAGTGTACCATGGGTCATTCCACGGACTTTGAAAACACCAGAAAGCTTTATATTTTCCAAAAATCATGAAATTTTGCTATAATTAATTATGATAAAATGTAGTAGATATATATGTGATATTAAATGTGTAGTATTTTTGTGAATGCTAGTTTGCGAGATATATATCACTATATTCATAAAGCTTTGTTATGTTTAATAAAACCGTTCAATTGAATTAAATGGATTTGTTTGGATAACAAGTAAGTATATAGCCAATCATATCCCTTAACGTGCCTGTTAAAATTTAATGACATAATTATAAGTTTTGTGAATATGAGCAATCACTTTGTTTTCCTAAATGCCTGTGCAGTATTTTTTTTGAGAATTATATCTCGAATACTATTGATGGCACGATAAATTTTTAAATGTACTTTTGCATTGCATTGCATATCTAGAATAATTGACCCAAATATCAAAGTGGCACTAGAAGAACTAATGTCCTAGACCAGTTGTCAAAAAACCATTCGCGATACTAAAATAAATAAACAGTAAACATCACAAATGGCATTTTTTAGATATTATGCCGTTTTAATGTCACCAGTAAATTAAATTGTAAAAAATTCATCGAAACTAAAGTTTTATATTGAAATTTTATTTCAACCACTTGTCCCATAATATACTATTTTCGTTCAAACTGAAGGAAATACGATAATTTTGCCAATTAAAATTGTATCGTAGGATTAATAGTTTTCGAGATATAATTAATCGAAAATAAATTCACAATCATTTAAGGAAAGAAGATGACATGCTATAGCTCGCAAACTAAAAATCATATAACAGAATTTTAAGATTTTTGGAAGACGACGTGGTTTTGTAGAATGATTCCTATGCAACCTTATATTCTAGAGTTTATTAAAAAATTCTATTGACATCTTAAACATTAAGTTAGAAGTTGTACATTTGCTAAGTATTTGTTCTTATGATAAAGTACTAATAGTATCATACAACATTATGTAGTAGGTACTAGGAAGTGCACTGTATGCTTAATAAGTAATAATACATAAGTAAATATATTATAAAAGAGTTTTTTTTATACATAATATTTTAAGTTACAATCTAATCGTGTACTTTCCCTTTACACAAACAAGTAGCTTTACAAGAACTAAGTCGTTCTTCTCCTTTCGGTGTATGTGTATTACATAACCAACTAGGCCAAACAGAATGAAGTTCCTTGCAGTTAACCCAATAATCCGCAACAGCACAAGAATTGGTACAGAGCTTCTTTGCGTGACAAGAGCGTTTGCACATACCACATGGTCTGCCTCTTCTATACGGACGATCGAGTTTTACAGGACTATTACCTCTGAAAAATATGCAAAATAATATGTAAATATTTGTTATATTTACATAGTTATTAAGTAATGCGTCGTTGAGTTTAAATGATTATTCTGTTATATTATAATCATTACATGTACAATGGTTTAGTTGCTATGAAAATCAGAACGAACGCGTTTAAAGTTATCAAGTTAGCTGTGTTTATAATATACAGTTATCCTACTATTATTAGGTACGCTATTTTTGTAAACAGTAAGGCTTTTTATTCTATTTTATGCACTATTCATTTTCTGGTGTAGTATGTACTAGTATTACGATTTAGGAACAAACTATTTGAAAAAAACTATTTTTGTTATTTAAATGTGCAATGTAGAATGGCGACAAAAAAATTGAAACTTCGATTTTCTGTTATGGTAAGTGGATATACCTAATTGAGTTAAAATCAAGAGTGCTGATATATTATATTTTAACATATTTGTCAGCTGTTATCAAAAGTTTCTGACATTTAACTAACCTTTATAGTATATTATATACCAAGGTTGTGAAGAGTTTTTTCTAGAGCCGAGCATTATTAGATCCCGAGATGCGCAGCATCGAGGGATATAAGATGAGAGGCTCTAGAAAACACTTCACAACCGTGGTGTATATATTATTTTTTTCACTACTAGTACTTTTATTCCTTTTATTCTTCTCACATAAAAAACGTACTATCGCGATCACGGATTTTTTCCTGGATGCCAGTGTATAATGGGATGAATTTTTGCCCCGTGTTACACTAAAATCTCGATTATTGACTAGTAGTCAATAATAAAAAATTATTTACCACTAGGCAAGAAGGCTAACTTCACAAGGTGACAACAGACTAGATAATAGTATGTTTTAAAGCTAGTAGTGAAAAAAATAATTTATAGCACTAAACCCCATATAATACTATAAAATTATATAAAACCGTTAACTTGATTAATGCTGGTGTTTCCATTTGTTTGCCGCCACTGTACCTAATGATGTCATTTTAACATAAATTTTATGCTGATTACGAATTTGCAAATCATTTTTGAGACAAACGCTCCAAATTTGGGAATCAGAAGTAAAAAATGCTTAATCTCCATGGCAATGAATATTAATGAATACAATAATTATATTAAGTTTATAGGATTGTCAAATTGTGTAATTTACAATTATACAATTTAGTTAGGTTAGGTTAAGTTAGATTAGGTTTAGATGAGACTAGGGATAGGTTTAGGTTAAGTTAGGTTAGATTTAGATTAGGTTTAAGTTAGGGTTAGGTTAGGTTAAGCTAGGTTAGGTTAAGAGCAATTCCACATCAAGTTTTTTGGAAGTTTTGACCATCATCCTCTTTGATTTTTTAATTTGGCAAAACTGTTTTTATTATGTAATTTGCACATTTAAAAAATATGCAACTTTATGTTCAATTTTTTTCAGAATTTTTAATCATGTTTTCTGAAAAATTCAAGGTCAAAAATATCAGGGGCCCAATATATTTTTTGTATATTAAAATATGCGATGCAATCATCTTAAACCCCGAGTAATCGATTTTAAAACAGTTTTTGTTTCATTCCTTTATCTTATTTCTATCAAAAGTTATAAAGGAAAACGCAAACACCAACATGATCAAAATCATTTATTTTTGTACACTTTAAACGGCACAACTCAAGAACCACTTGAGTTAAAAATATAATATTTTAGATTTTTACTTATCTTTAGGTACTCCCTGTTATAATAAACAATTGGTGCAAAAATTGAAATAAATCAAAAAGGGTGAGTTACAACTCATTGGATCACTTGACATGGCATTACTCTTAGGTTAGGTTGAGAAAAAATCCTAATTTGCTTTTGCATAGCGTTTTGGTTATGTAGTGGCATTTTTGTAAAGGTTAGGTTGGTAGCAACCAATTTTGAAGGCTTGGAGGCGTTTATCCCAAAAATGATTTACATATTCGCAATCAGCATAAGATTTTCGTTAAGATAACACCTATTTGATCCAAAAATGTTTGGTGGGGCAATTCTTTAATTGTTTCAAAGGGAGTGTCTTGCTCTATCTTTATTTATTCACAATCTGTATCTATAGTGCCCTGTGATGATAACTATTACAAACCCGCTTTCATCAAATGCCGGAACACAGTTCTGAAGATTTGCATTAATTGTAATTGCTTTTTAGTAGTACAACTACACAACTGGGTGGCATACGTTCAGATTGGTTTGAGCAAGTGTTTGAATACCAATAGTTTAATAGCATTGACAGCTGATAATTTCTCCCCAATAAGCAATAAATGATTCGATACTTCAGTCTTAATTCTACAGTTTTCAGTTTTACATGTTTTCCATTTTCAATTGGCATCCATATTCAGTCCCAAATACTTTCTTTTTTGTGGAATTGTTAGCCGATTCTATTCAAGCATATTCTGTTGTTCTATTTTAGAGTCTGGCAGTTATTTCATCTATGTCATTCCTTACTGCTAAGATCGCAGTGTGATCGGCAAATGTAGCCAACGTTACATCGTTTGTGGAATATCGCACCTACAGCACTGATCTCAGCACGCTTTCCTGCTACTCTCAATTCAAGATTCAATCTTCAAGATTCCCCCAGTAATTAGAACAAATTCTGGAGATTTCTTTGGACTGACTCTTTTATTATTTTTGGCAATCTATGAGATGTGACTATTAGTTCTATGTTTTCTTCATTATCTATTACTCCTTTTAGTTGCTTATCAAGCTCCATTTGTTGTTCGGTTGGAAAATGTTTTCTAAATATGACTCAAATACTTCGGTTTTTTGTTTATTATCTCTTTCTTATGTTCTATGTATTGGTGGAGAGCATCTGTCTGGTATCTTTTAACTTCCCTTCAGAGAAAATAACCAGTGCTGCAGTATTGACTGACTAATTCATTTTTAATGCATAGAATTTCTTTTAACTGTTTAATTATTATTTCAAGCTGATTGTTGAATGTCCAACATCAGCTGTTCTGTATCTTGTTCTAACTTCCTTTGATATCAACAGTATGTTTAGCTTGATTCTATCAATAAGTTCCATTCTGAAGCTGCGGGTACAAATGCGGGTTACAAAAGTTCAACATTTTTTCTTTCTCCGTTCATATTTAGATTTTGCAGTCGAACACCAGCTCACCAGTTCAATTTTTAAATGCTTTATATGATTCACATCCTTTAATTGTGCTCATTTTGACCTACACTGTCTATTCTAGGTATTAAAGTCTGCTCCTACTATAAATTACTCTCCTAGAGTTTGTAGGAAATTGAAGTATTTTCTTGTTTGAGGCTGCGCTTAGGTAGGAAATATCCTACAGCAAACGTTACCATATGATTTTCAATTACATATATATATTCATTATCTATGTGATATGTTTGCTGCTTGTACTTCTTCTGAACTGTATTTGTCTCTTTAGTAATGTTCCAGGTTATTTTTGACTATTACAGCTGCTTCACCCTTAGCTCTGTATTGGACTGATGCATGATGTGATAAACATGATAACCTTCAAGTTCAGACATTTGCATAGCTAATCAATAAAATGTGCTTCTGAAAACAGACGTATAGCAACATTCCGTGTTTTTAAAGTTAATAGATCTTGCAGTATTGAAAAAGCCCAATGGAGTTCCACTGCAAGATTCGAATGTCACTCATGTCATTATTTTCTTTACATATTACTTACAACAAGATGCAGCCGGACAGTCGAAACCTATACAAACCCTCGGAGGGCTAACTGGGTAGCCTATCAGCCAAACTTGGACCATAGCCTAAGCAAAGTTAAAAAGAAGATTAAAGATGTAAAGGAATTAAAGATAGCTGCAGAAAAACTACAGGATACAGTTTATTACAAGCTTTGAAAACACTGTCCGAAACTACAACTACCCTGGTGGAATAATAATCTTTCTAATGTGCGGAGACATGTAAGAAAAAAAATTAATAAAGCAAAAAATGCGGGCGAGCTGGAGACACATACAGGATCGCTCCAAAAGCCTTATCACAAAGCACTGAGAAAAGCAAAGAAAGAAACGTAAAAGAAGCACTGCGATGAGGTAGAAAGTATTCTCGAATGAGCCAGACTGTAAAAGGAACTCTCTAAAGATCTTCGCGCTCAATTAATTCTCGGAAAACTGAAACAGGAATACACTAAAACGGTGGCGGAAATCATAAAGGAACTTCTAAGAGTGCACTTGCCCGGTTCAGAAGTAACTAACACCTCACAAATATCAAGACAGCAGACTAATCTGGAATCTGTCATGAACAGAGACTCCAGAAGTAACTGGGTGGATGTAAGAAAAGTGATCAATCAGGATAAATTGAAATGGGCCATAAACTCATTTCATCCATATAAATCACTAGGACCGGACGGTATACAGTCTGTTTGATTTAAAGCGCCCCGCTTTGTAGCAACTTTATTTTCAGTCAGAAATGGCATAAACCATATACAGGGTGGGATTAAAGTATGGAATATTAAAAAAAAGCGAACTCAACCAGTTTTTTTAAAAACGCTGAAACACGTCGATTTTGTTTTTTAAAAATACTCATTAATATGTGCGATTCACCTCCCGACTTTCATTTATTTCTAAGTTATGACGTCATTACAAAAAGATTTAAATAACAATATATATTTTTTATAGTGGAATCCGATAGTGATTTTTCTTCCCTTTATGATCATGCAAGTAAACCATAAGGTTGCATAACAAAGATTCTGAGAAAAATCGAGCTGAACTTTGTAAATGTTTGTTAGTTATGACGTCATCACAAAAAATTTAAATGACAATATAGATTTTTAGTAGTGGAATCCGATAGTTATTTCTCTTCTCTTTATAATTATGCAAATAAATCATAAGGTTGCATAACAAAATTTCTGAGAAAAATCGATCTGAAAATTTAATGTTATTGATATTATGGTATCAATATATCAGATATATATCATATATCTGTCATAAACAAATGAAAGTCGGGAGGTGAATCGCACATATTAATGTGTATCTTTAAAAAACAAAATCGACACATGTTTCAGGGTTTTTAAAAAAACCGGTTGAGTTTCTTTCTTTTTAATATTCCATACTTTAATCCCACCCTGTATATGGTTTATACCATTTCTGACTGAAAATAAAGTTGCTACAAAGCGGGGCGCTTTAAATCAAACAGACTGTATATCGTCCGGTCCTGGTGATTTATATGGATGAAATAAGTTTATGGCCCATTTCAATTTATCCTGATTGATCACTTTTCTTACATCCACCCAGTTACTTCTGGAGTCTCTGTTCATGACAGATTCCAAATTAGTCTGCTGTCTTGATATTTGTGATGTGTTAGTTACTTCTGAACCGGGCAAGTGCACTCTTAGAAGTTCCTTTATGGTTTCCGCCACCGTTTTAGTGTATTCCTGTTTCAGTTTTCCGAGAATTAATTGAGCGTGAAGATCTTTAGAGAGTTCCTTTTACAGTTTGGCTCATTCGAGAATACTTTCTAGCTCATATTCCATACTTTAATCCCACACTGTATATTATTAAATAGCATAAAATTCTCACAGAGAAAAATGTATTTAAATTTCATCAACAATTGTGTGGTATTGTAAAACAAATTGGTCTTAAAAAAGTGACAGGGACAATTTGTGTACAATTATAAAACAAGATTGTGTCATTTAGTTTGTCAAGATTTTGTGGAAGTCAATAGTAATTTTGTAGAATCAAATGAATAGTTGTGTATAAGTTTCCATAACAAATTGTGTTACTTATTAAAACAGAATGTGTAATGTTATTGCATACAATTTTATACAAAATTGTACAATTGTTGCGCTAGTGTGTGCCACAATTGCTTAATAGTATTTAACACAATTACTTGTTCACATTTATACAAATTGTGCAATACTCTGGCACAAATATTCTATACAGAAGGCTAGATATCACAAATAAAATATATATTTTTACATATATTAAAATATATGTAACTAATATGTATATAGCTATACAATGTATAGTATTTACATACTATACAACGTGTAGTATATACACGTATGACACTAAAATTTTCTTTTGCCGTCGGCTGTTTATATATAAATCTCTAATTTACATTAATAGCGACAATTACAAGTGGTGACATCTATAGGATGTCATCCATAAAGTTTGCGAAACACAATAATTAGTAGCAAGCAGTTTGAACACTGGATTATGATTTCATTCAAACAAAATATTGTATTTTTCTAAACATTTTTTACAATTATACTTCAACATAATATGCTAGCTTATCCTCTACAACATTGTTCCAAAGAAAGCAGAACTAAATCTGACTGTGTTAAATAATTGTCGTAAGTTCCTGTTAGACAATTCAGTAACGAAAACCTACACAACGCTGGACAATACGATTCTACCGGGTGATTTTTTAAATTTCTGATCTAGAAAGCCATGACATAATTTTAAAACAAAAGATGCGGAAAACGTAGGGCGTAGTTTGAATCGTTCGATTTGTCACAACTGTCAGATTTCAAAAATGTTGACATAAACATAACCTACTCCAGTGTTGTTCTCGCTTTTGCCGTCTTTTGTGCTTCACTGTTTCCTCGTGTTTTGAATTCCGTTTCGCCAGTTATTTGTGTATAGATGCTGAAGGTCAACATTTCCAACAGTTGTTGTAAATTTTGAATAAATATTGTGTTAACAATGTAAATTGTTATAATTGTGAATAAATCTTGCTATTTCTTAAATCCAAGGAATAAAAATTGAAGCGAGTTGTAACCATAACCTAAACTTCTCAAGTCAATAATCACATCGAAATTGCACTTAAACTCGCAATAAAATGCACACTTTGGTAAAAGCATGTTTCGCAAATGATCACTGTTTAAATATTTATCAATTTGTTTAATAAATGTAAAAGTAAGTAGTCAATTTGTCACATAAATGACATTTGGAATAGCAGTGTGATCAACGCTACGCCCTACGTTTCGGTGACCTTCGATACGGCGTAAAAATCACGACTTACTAGATCAGAAATTTAAAAAATCACCCGGTACAATTATAATATAAATTTCTCCAACACCGTTTTGAACAATATTGTGCAAAGCTCTTATGAAGTATTTCTCTCTGTGCTCTATGTTTTGGTTCAGTATTTTGATATTCGGGATTTTTATAAAGTACTTTCCCCCCCCCCACCGAGAAAGATTTGTAAATACGCCACTGGGACAACTA
This sequence comes from Agrypnus murinus, assembly GCA_929113105.1. NCBI lineage: Eukaryota > Metazoa > Arthropoda > Insecta > Coleoptera > Elateridae > Agrypnus > Agrypnus murinus. The sequence continues at coordinate 36,271,007 of OV816028.1, read as the reverse complement.
AAGTTTCGTTATTTACCTAAGCTTGCTAGATATTTCTGTTTTATTAATTGGAGAACCAGAAATCAAAGCCTACTAGTCGTAAATCATTTTTCACGTTTTTCTTGAAAATTTTCTTATGTGAGAGTATGAATATTGATTATGGTTGAAAAGAGAACACAATACTCTATTGATTTTAGTAAAAAACTACCTATCATGTAATTTAAAAAAGTTTTATGACGTCGTCACACTCACGCCGATTTAGTAAATACAGAATTAGCTGAACCAGAACATGAAATTTTATGTCATTTAATAATATATATGGTTTATACTATTTCTGACCGAAAATACAATTTTACAAACCGGGGCGCTTTAAATCAAACAGACTGTATATCCAATTTTACATCAGAAGGGAATATACGTCTTATACAGTAGATTATGTACAATTCTCAGAGTAACCTTTCCTCTGGGTCACATACCAAAGACATGAACAACAATTAGGGTAGTCTTCATTCCAAAGCCTGGAAAAAAAGAAAAGCATCGTCTCATGTCTTTCATACTTGAGACACTATAAAAACTGGTAGATAGGCATTATCAACATGCCTAAAATGCAGGCAATTCGAGAAAGACGGCCCTACACAATCTTGTACAGAGTATGGAAATGCTCTGGAAAATAAAGAGATAATAAATTTATTATTTGTTAGATATTGAGGACTGGCAGCCTTTAATAAAACATTTATAAAATTATTTTCACGTTTCGCCCCTCAATGGAAGCTTTTTCAAAAAGTTTTTATTTATCGTTATTGCGTTATATGTATAAAAATATGAAAATTTCTTTTGTGTACATTTAATTTTCTATTGGATTTATTTAATTTGATTTTATTACTTCATTTGTTTTTTTAATAGGAAATTTCTTTTTGTTTAATACACAGGGTTAATTTTGAACTTTTTCTTTTGATCAATAATTAACCACGTGATGATGGATATTTTTGATAAAATTAGTTTAATTTTTCACTTGCTTTTTACTTCTTTAATCAAATGTAAAGAGATAATGCTGGGAGCATTTCTCAATATTGCGGGAGGTTTTGACAATACCTCTTTCAATTCAATCATTAGGGCACTCTCTGAGTAAGATGAGTTGATGAAACAAGCTATAGGTGGATAGACTACATGCTTAGGGACTGAATTGTATACACAACACTTTTGGATAAACTTGTGGTAGCTCAGGTTGCAGGGGGGATGCCCGTAGGGGAGAATATAGTTTCCCTTGTTGTGGAACCTGGTCATGGACGAGTTAATCACGATGCTCATTCAGAAAGAACACAAAGTTCTTGGGTATTCAGATGACTTAGTCGTCGTAACCCAAAACAAATTTAATAATGTAATCAGTGAACGAATACAAGAGTCCAAGCAAACATGAACAAATAAGGTAAATCCTCGGAAATGACCGCAGTACCATTTATCGGAAGAAGGATATTAGAGGGACTAGGCCCACTAAAGCTTTTAGGTGTAAAACTAAAAAAGTCTACAGAAGTAAAGTATCTCGGGGTAACATTAGACTCGAGGCTAACCTGGAACCTACATATAAATAAGAAACATAATAAAAAAAAAGCGGAAGCTACTCTTATATCAGCCAGACGCACGCATGGAAAGTTATGGGAGCTACACCCAATTATGTTATACTGGAAATACACAGTAGTGGTCAAACCAGGCATAACTTATGCATCAGTGGTATGGTAGACAAAGACCTGCTAAACAATCCAATACACACACTTAGTAAGGTACCAAGTCTTGCTTGCTTAGGAATTACAGGGAGGATGAAAAGTACTCCAATTGCAGCAACGGAAGCTCTATTAAACCTCCCACTACGTCATCTTGTGATACGGGCGGAGGCAAGGGTAGATCTTCACAGACTTGCAGGAATGAGATGTAAAATTCCTGTTAGTACAGGATATATAATAATAATAATAATAATTGCTACAACCCATAGCCTGGAAACCAGGCCCCAGAAGCTATAAGCTTGTGCGGGAGGGAGGGGGCGATTATTATTATTACGTAGGCCCTAAGTGCGGCTGCAGCCGACTTACAGATGGAACAGCGCAAATCCCACATTTGTGTCACAGCTAAGCTGTGATTATATGCAATATGCAATTATGTGGATGAAGCATCAACAGACATAAAATCAGATGACATGAAGCAAAATACGTTTTTAACCCACCCTTCGAGATAATTATAATAAATCGAAGAGATTGAGAGTCACCCAGAAGAAACCTCGGAGAACTATCCTGGTATACTCCTGGATCCGTAGGACCGAAGAGGGAGCGGGAGCAGGAATAAAGAATCAGCCAAACGGTTGTAGTGCTCTGGGTAACAACTCTAACCAGGACAGCTCCAGAACGGGGAAAAACAATGTTGCACCTTCAGTTACATCTTTAAAAATTACTTTCCATTTTAATTCCATACAAATCTTCTTATCAAATCCGTTTTACGGAGTAAGTGTTTCTGCCTCTAAATAGTAGGATTTTTTATTCAAAAGATGGAAAAAAATAGAAAGAAAATGGAAAATGTTTTATTTTTTGGGAATCTGTTAACGTCAATTTCTTAGCATCAAGTTCTTTAATAAGAAACTTTTCTGAACTGTGTATAGGTTTTTATTTTATAATTGATGAAAAAAATTTACTTTTATACACAATATAAAAAGCGTCAAGACGCGACTATTTGATCATGTTTTTTTTCTTAAACATCAAATCCCATCATGCCAAGTTATAGGCATAAGACAGAAACTATGATTAATATTAATAAAAGCCACACATATCATAACAATAAATTAGATAGTTAACGCCTATTAAATCGTCTCGATTTATTAGTTCAACATCATTGATTAAAAAATTGCGTTACTCTTGTTAGGAAATACATCTATAAAGTGTGTACAACCAAATGATTTAATACACCATCTAACAGAGCAGAACATTTTCTAAAGTGATCTTTTGTGTTGATCTATGCTTCATTTAACCTTATTTCCCGACGATAAAGAAACGGAAATTTCATTGTAGTAAGAAAGTATAATTATGCAATTTAATCACGTAGAAAGATTTCTGAACTAAGGTAAATGTTCTATTTATGTATGTAATAATTAGTCTTTAAAGTTAAATAAAAGAGTTATGTCTTTAGGGAAATAAATAAGAGTGGCGTATTGTAGAAAAGGAAATATCTACCACTAAAAAGCAACATGTAAAATAAAGAAGAAAAAATAATCTTTGTTCAAAATCATTGAGTGACACAATTAATTGATTAAGATATGATTCGCCTGAAATTATTCTTTGATAACAATTTCTATGGGACAAAATAGTTAAATAGTAGGTACAATGTTATTGGCTAGATGAATTCAATAACAATATTCAATTTATATCCTCTATTTATTACATGAAGAGATATTTCCATTTTGTCTTAGTATTTTTTGTTTAGGTTTAAATTAAGCAACTGTAGAAATGACCGGGAACAAAGATATTGTTTGTTTCTTTATCTTACCTGCCTCTTTTAGAAGTCCTTCGTTTTCCATAACACGCTAACCTTAAAACTAAAATACTTACATCGGACAATAATTACATACGTAATTAAAATATGGTTTAACTTGCACATCTCCTATTCTATTGCATTTGGTAAGTCCGCAGCCAACTTCATGGGTTGCTGCCCATACCATTTGCGTATAATGGCCCACCACCAAAAGATCGTTGTTAGGCCAGCCAAAAGTGAAATTATCTTTTTCCAACCACCAAGTCTTTATTGCAAATAGCCTGAAAATATTATAAATTTATATTTATATAATAAAATACTCGATCAAATATGCGACGCCGAAAATAATTTGCTTGTCATATACTGCACAATTGCGTGTAAAGTAATTAATCTGAATTGCATGGCGCCATATTCGTTATTCACACATTAATTGAAAGTTTAACACATATGATACATTACATATTTCGAGTCTTTAAACATAAATGTTATTATTAAATTGCAACTAGTCATAAACTTTAGAAAATGTGCGTGTAAAATGCATCTTTTAAAGCAGTTTCAGAATGGCGCAAAGCCGAGATTAATTTTTGAATTTAATTTCGGGTTTTGCTGATTCAAAAAGTGCTTAGAAGATTATGTTTTTTGGAAAATAAGTCATTGACTTTTTGCTAATACGAAATTTGGATGCTTTTACCCAAGTCTATGTACATTAGGGTGGTTCTTATTTGGGTCATGTTGGAATTTCGGTTTTGCCGGGTGCCTATTTAATTAAAAAAAAAGAACTGAAACTTTTAAGACCAATATGAACTTCTTATCTTTATTCTAATCATTCGTTGTAACGAGCTTTTTTCAATTCTTATGTATATATTTTAACACTGGGATAAATTGGTAAGAAAAAATTTGAAAATTGTTTCTTTTTGGAGTTAACAGTGTTTGATGATACTTTTAGGTTAAAAAAATTATATGAGGTATTCGATTTTTTCCAACGATTTATAAATAATTTTTTTTGCCTAAAAGTAGCATCGATGCCCGTTAATTCCATAAAATTTTCAAACATTTTTGTCAGTGGTCAAAAATATGCATAAGAATTGAAAAAAGCGTGTATTTTAAATGGGAAACTTCTTCTCGTTACAGCGAATGATTAGAATATAGATACGAAGTTCGTATTGGTCTTAAAATTTAAGTTTTTTGTTTTAGAATCAAATGGCCCCCGGCAAAACCGAAACCCAGCTAGACCCAAATAAAAACCACCCTAATGTATACACGGTGTCTCACAGCCCCCGCACCAGACTTTACCAGCGCATTTCTGATAGCATTTGGAACAAAAAATCTTAATAAAGCTTTTTGATTAGAGAAAGTTCAAATTTTCAATAATCTTGACCGACGTTTTTATAAAAGTGCGTATAAAATTATAACGCGCTCATGGTGATATTGATATCATTAATAAAAAATAAAATTAACTGTATATGTAAGTGCAAGGTTTGGAATTTTAAAGCCAGACAAATCTGATGAGATCACATACTACTGTGTATTTTTCTAGTCCAAACCCACCATTTTCAAGCGCCCAATTATGTTACATTGTACTATTGCAAATTAAATCGCTTCGTTTCGTTGACATAGTGGTTTTGCTTTACTAAAATGCTCGTTTCAAATGATGACTAATTGTAATACAAAACGTAAATATACAAAATTGTGCATTAAGCTTTTAATTTTTACAAAACGTTTGTCTACAATGGGATTTTAATTTCATTTAACCGTGACCTCGCATATCTTTTTACTGTAAAACTGGTTAAATCTACTTTGAACTTTCAATATTAAAAAATTGGATAAGAGTTTTCCACATCGAATTCCAATCGCCTATGGAATTTACTAATAGTGTTAATTAAACAAGAAAATAAAGAATCTGGGTCACAAAAATTACCAGGGTAAAAGGGCAAAATTTAAAAATATAATTTAATTACAATAACATTAATTTAGTTAATTTTAAGAAGAGAAGTAAAATGAAAATGCTCATCTATTGCCCCTATCCATATTTAGTCATATCGTTCGTCACTGAAATTTCTAACAGCTTAGGTAATATCAGTGTTGCTTGAAATCTGATCTCATTTTATCTGTTTACACAAGTGTTTATCACGCGTTGGCCCAGATCCTCCATTTACTTGTTTATTAGGTTATAATATCCGTGATGCAATGGGGAGATTCCCTGATTTTGCGACTCATCAACGTTTACAATGACTTGACCTACACCAATATCCTTTTCTTAAATATCTGCGTTCGCGGAATTATCATTTAAGTGACTGACCTCATAAAATTGTATTATAAAAATATCATGTGGCAGAATCAGCAATGTAAACATAACAAACCATAAAACATCTTGTTTGAAGAAAATAACAAACACTACTGTATGTGCTAATTATACCCGTCTTTGTTTGCATTTTTCCGAAAACTACGCTTTTGAGAAAAAAATGTTATAGGGATTTTTTGTTTGTCTTATCGATGTCTATATACCTGCCGCGTTTGATGTCCTTGTTATGAGCCACCCTGTATATAAATGTTAATTGTAATTAACATTCCCAAACCACTGAAGAAAATACATACTTGTGCGTGGTATAGGGCGGTATTATTTTTTAACGGCAACCACAGAAAGATGTTTAGGTGGTTGTCGAGACCGATTGCTTAACATACCCATTTGACAGCTAGTTCAGTCAATAGAGATGTGTAGAGTGCATTTTCGAGTTAACTATTTTATTGCACAAACCTACTCAGAATAGTGTATAGAATAACATATGTAGTTGCGTACTAAATCGAAGTGGCAAAGAATAGTATTTTGTGTTACAAGTGCAGTTGGCGTTTTTGCACGCGTTACACACTATACTTTCTCTACGATCGCAAAAAAAATAAACCAGCAAAAGCCAAGAAAAATATTTAACCTAGAAGTTACACTCGCATTCATATTTTTTACGTGAGATCTCTGGCAATTAGCCGAAAGATGTAATGTGAACAGCTTCCACGATGTTTGGAGACGTACAATGTACACTCCATTTTCCCCATCATCGGATTCACTTATGATAAATCTAGAATTTCGAAAACGACAACAGTAAATATTAAATTTTTAAAGACGATAGTAATAATACGTTTACAATCTGCATAATTTTAGTCAATCTACTATTTAGTACTTACAGCTAAATTATCATAGGTACGTATGCACTCGTTCTCAAAGTATTTTTTTATAAACAATTACAATGCCATTGTCAAGGTTATTAACCCCGTTGCCGCAAAATGTAAACGTATTCACTTGTGAATTATGTAGTAAATTATAAAAGCTTTAATTGTTTTTATTGTAATTTAGCAATAATAACTAATAATATTATATTAGCAATCATATAATAATGTAAAAAATTCATCAATTTTACGTTAATTGAATAACAATTTTATAATAACTTTATATAGTAATAATAACAAAATTATGGCAAGTCGCCTCGATAGGTCAACGTTAAGAGATCTGGTTTAACAAGCAGACGGTCCAGGGTTCGATTCCCCGCAAGAGTGATAATTTTTCTAGATTTGCATTCAAAATATAACTTAATGTAAAGCATTAATTAACCAAAATAAATTAACCTTTATCTAAAATTTATAACTTTTATATTTCAAATACATAATTGATAATATTATAATATTGAATGTGCGTTTACTAGATTGTGCGAAATGTGTAACTTTCTATAGTGATCGTAGATAAAAGTTATTAACAATTTAAGAACCGTTACAACCGTTTTTAAGGAGTTTTTCTTCCGTAACTCATTAGGATGACTCCCTACAAAAAAATATTCAGTATATGATTTGTTTGTGGTAAAAATAGCTACAAAATAGTATCGGTCCGATTGTTATAACTGCAATAATTAAATTGCAAAATCGAAGAAACTGCCAAAATTGTGTGCTTTTTGAAGTTGCCATAAAAATGTTAATAATCAACCTATAGCATATTTCTGAAATACGGAAAGAGACTATTTAACCAGGAGTTTGTTTATAAAGAATACAGTGTGTTACGAGCGTAAGGACACTTAGCTGTTGATAGTGGCTCACATTTAATTCAGCGTTTCGTCAGCGTTCTCGTTCTCTCTCTAGAACTATAACTAGAACATTCTTCTTCGCTACGATATAAGCTCTACAACCAATCCACCTATTTGGAAACATTTGGCTTCAGTATTGCCGAACGTTCGAAATACCTCTCTAGGTATTTTTTCTTATATATTTAGGAGTTTTACGTAAATATGTTGTACCCGTTATCAACAAAAGGAGTAATTATAAATGTCAACCCATATGTTTAATTCTTGGGGGTGTTGGTAATGCAAATCCTCAATCCAATAACGTCCAGTTGTTCAACTTCATCGTAATTCAAGTTACCAATAGAGGCTCAATTAACCTATCAAAATTACGTAATGCCAAATTATTTTCTGAGCTCACGAAAAAGATTACTTAAATTCATTAAAACCTGTTGTTTTTTAAAATTATCTTTAATAAATGCTATCGTCAGAAATCATCAAAGTGATGCCTCAATGTCAACTACTAAAATCAGTCGATAAATCGATGTCATAGCACCAATTAGTTTGTCTAGACTTTAAAAGCAATCATTTGTTAATTTTAATGCCACAAGTGATTTAAGCGATAATGTACTTTTAAAGATATTTCTTGTTAACATTATTTTATTGTTATCTTATCTTTAGATTTTTTTTAAGCGCTTACATGTACACCCATTTTTTAAGGTAATGCATCTGATAGAAGTGTCTGGAACTATCACGTAACTTTGTACAGAAGACATAATTAAGTTTCTTGTCATAGGTAAAGTAAAAATCACAAATAAAGGTTGTATTGACAAACATATCAATATAAAAAATCGATTGGATAGATATTTTGCGTAGGAACGCAACCCTTTTTAAGAAGCTTGATTAGAAGTCATTATTGTTTTGGACTTGAAAGACTCAGAAATTACTTGTAATATAACCCTTGTCGCTAAGTTATGTGGCAGTTCTTGTATTTGGAAACTAGAAACAAAAATTAATTTAAGGCATTTAGTAAAGATTTAATCTTAATGCACGAAGATATGTCATAGCTTTACGCCTTTCCCTTTTAAATTGCAACCGTAAGTTATTGTTTTTCACATATACATTCATATGAAAACTTTCCATCTTAAATATCTCCACACACACTGTAACAACACTGTATTTCTGAAGAAATATACAGTAAATACATACCAAGGTACTTGATGAGAAGAAACAAAAATATTTTGTCCACACGAACCATAATTGTTAATATATCTTCCAGTTACATTATCATGCGTGAGTAGCATACACTCATTTGCCCATCTTTGGGCTGCTTTTGCGCAACCTCTATGCCATTTCTAAAAAAATATGGTTATCAGTAAATAAAAGTATTACACATATACAGTGCTATTAAATTAAAATGCAGTATAATACTCTCTAGTACTCTATATTGCATTTGAAAATAACCAAGTAAATCATTAGGTTAAATTGGTTGTTTATTGCAAAAACGTATGCATTTTCATTAGCGTTTGTATTTTTTACTAAATTCAATTAGTGTTAAATTATCCCCAAATGAAATGCAAAGGTTAAGCGACTAGTGCATTTTGAGCATTTATGTATTGTTGGTTGCATCAACATACAGTAAATTTAATGGTTTGATATGACTATTAATTAAAATACAATATAGGGAGTATATTCCATTTTAATTTAATAGCACTGTATAAGTTAAAAGCTGTAATGTTTTTTTTACATTTTTATCAAAAGAATTTGAATTCCACCGAAAAAGTAACTTCAAATCATAATTGCTTTCTTCTTAGATAATAACTTACGTTACTTTACGTTACATTTAGCATAAGCAAGTTACTAGCTCATTTAATTGAAAGTTGGAGATGCATGGTAGAAATTTGAAATATTCTTTTAGGTTAGGTTAAAAAGAAAATATTTGATGAGCATCATATAATTTTATTCATCCCATTTCTCAAGAAAGCAATTTTTAAATCTGCATCTCAGCTATACTTCTGCATCATTACACACATAACTATGAAGATGATTAACACTCAATAATTTAAACAAAAAATTGAGCTACATAAGCAAATGAAGCACAGCATCACATCAAAGATGTTATTCAAAGGCAATAATAAAGGAGCGGAACTAAACATCCGGACAACTGTAGGAAAAATTCGAAAGTAGTTATCTTATAATTCAAAATTAGGAAAAATATGTAAATATGTAAGATGTAACTTGACAGAGTAGACTAATAATTCTAGTAGGCAAAAACCTACATTACGAAATTAAGCACCGGAGACGCACCATCCTCAACATATTTGCAGCTCGCGGTATCACTTTCGTTCTGAAGTAATTGTGGTACAATACAATTTTCTTTTGGATGCGCTTCCTGTGAGGCATCAATGCACGGATTGGAATTTTGTCACCCATGATCTTTGGTTCTGTAACAATACTGTTTAGTTAGATATTGCATATTTAGATACTTTAGAGAAGATAATAATGACACTTACGTCTATCATTCCTCCAGATTGATGAAGAACAGTGTATAATACAAATAAATGTAACGACTAGTAGAACCCATCTTAGATTTGTTGAAGCCATACTGAAACAAAGAAAAAGGTTGAGTCATTAATGAGCACTCGTATTGTCATGCATCAGGTACAGAAATTTTATTCTGTAAACTATAATTTGTGGCAAGCCAGTGCATAAATTCTTTTCTGTTTCACCGAGAAAAGCATTTAGCTGGACAAACTAAATTTTATTTAACTCAACGAAACATTTAGTTAGCAAAACTAAATTTTATTTGATTTAACTAAATATTTAGTTGAATTAAATAAAATTTAATTGATGGAACTAAATGTTTTCTCAGTGTGGTATTAATCGATAACATATAGTCAGTTTAGATGCTATAGCTTCGGCAAATCCTTTATACATACTAATCCTGCATATTATATAATATGAGCTCTAAATTTAAATCTGTTTTCAGTTTTGCTCTATCAGGCTAGGTTTCCATACAAAATCAAATCAAATGTAATAATGTACTTATGTTTTCAATGAAATATTACAAGTATATTAGATATATAGCGAAGACAAAACCGTTTATGTAGGGTATTTAACTTAAATATTAATGAATATATTGAAAAAAGAGAATTATGTGTCAATAATTTTTATTTTCTACACTTTTTTCATTGTTAGGGAGAAGAAAAGAAAACTTCATTTTTTCGAAGCTCTGATATGTTCATCACTAGTGTCTCTTTTCAAACACCAACAATAGTCAGCCATCATTGACACATACCAATGGCCTTGATAGCGGGTTTCCATTGTTTTAATGTCTTTATGAAATCGCTCACCTTGTTCTTCACTCGTTGCACGAAGATTCGCAGGAAAGTAATTAATATGGCTGTTGAGAAAATTTACTTCAACACTCATTCTACAACCTAAAATGTTAAAATGTTGTACTATTTCCTACACAGTTTTCTTATAGTTATCAGATTTCTTGTTGCCAAGAAAGTGTTCTGTAACTTTTTTCTATGCCAACCATAACTTCTCTAACTTGGACATCGACTAAGAAAAGGTCTCATCCTGCATAAATTCATGAATCTGGGGTTCCTCGAAAATATCTGCTGCTATCTTAGCTTCAGTTTTCTGTGGGAATTTTGTAACAAGAAATTTGAAACAATCATTGTCCTTATTCAGAGCAGTTACAAATTGTTCCAACAGACCTCATCAAATTTGATATGGAGTGGTGGAAGGACATTAAAAGGTGAAACCAATGTTCATATTTCACTTTTTTTTCTCCAGGAACTAAATTGCTTCTTTGTGGGCAATTTTTTTCCGGTTCAAGCTCAGATCTAGCCGTATTGTCCCATTCACAAAGGAAGCAGGGATAATCAGTAAATCCCACTTGCTGGCCTAGAAGAATAGAGATCACCACAAACACGCCATTTATGTTTCACATACCTCACCTTCTCTAGCAGAACTTTAAATGAACTGAATTGCCTACTGGAATAGAAGGTAGTAAGTTTCCATTGTGCAACCTTTAAAAACTTTGTCTTTGAACTATCAATAAAAAGTCTCCACTTATGAGGTTCATATGAAGCATTCATAGCAATAAGAACACCAGCTATGTTGTTACAGAACACCAGTTTATCAGCGTGTGAGAAGAAGGGTAAGAAATTTAATTAAATTTAAATCTTCATCCTGCTGCGCTGGCTGTAAAATGTAACAGAAGTTCCAGGTGCTAACATGCTTTTTTCCTTTAATCTTGAAGCAAGAAGTTCCGAGCTGCCCTTCAGTAGGTACAAATATCTTACCAGATCATTTAACTCAGCCTGTGTAAACTGTTGAACCTGCTTTGAGTTTTTAGGTTCACCAGTAGATTGAAAATCCATGTCTGCTGATGTGGTTCATTTTGCAACGTTGCACAAACAAAAATAGCAATCTGTAATGTGGTCTTTAGGTTCACGCTACAACATTCATATACCAAACGCCAATGACTACCGTTTGTCATAAATCCACTGCCTTATATTTTCGATACACAAAGAACATACGTAATGGGGAGCCCACTTTTTATCCAAATCACCAAGAGACATGCCAAAGTACGCTTGATATGCATTTTTATAAAAGTTCGTTATATTACTTCTCTGTTTTTGTGGAATTTAACTACCACATGTATAGCAAAAGGAGTCAGGACTATTTACGTACAGACGTCGAGCAGACATTTTTCACACGAACATCCAAACTAACTGAAATTCAAAACTCGACTGACTGTCGCCAGACCATTTACAAAATTTACAAAACTAAAAAATTTCTTATGAATGAAGTTTTACAAAGAGAATATTCCATCCCTCTCTTTACTTACTGCCCAGCCAACACACTGACGTCATAATGTCGCCGTTTTTTCGGCAGTAACGACGTCAAATTATTGTAACACTGACATCATTATGTGACAGTCCAAAGACGTCATTAAAACGTCCTATACTAGGACTAAGTCAGGAATTATAAATCAATAGTTGAATATTGGAAGTAACATTTATTATATACTACAGTCAAAACATCTCTATATTGTGACCACCTGCTTAATATGACAAGTATTCCTTGGCCCCTGCTAAAATAATATCTTTTTAATGAAACTTGTACGTATTGTATTGTACGTCCAAAAGACGTCGTTTTGAAGACATCTACGTACGTCCCATTATATGACGTCTTATGTACATTATTTATTAGTCATATGACGTCGTCGACCAATAATGACTTAAAAATAACGTCATGACAACCTCAGTGTGCTGGGTGGGTGAGAACAAAGCGAAGGAACCTGAAAGGCTCGAGTCGGTCCTCGACTACCTGTACGCACAAGTATATAACAGGAATCAGAATCCAGATGTGGGAAGGCACTTAAGAAAAACTTGTGAACCATTTATTATTATCTTGTTTTTAAATCTCTTAGAAAATTTATTTTATTATTATTTATTTCATTATATATTTATTTTATATATATATGCTCAATGAAGAATAAGAGTTAAAATTATTAAAACTATTATTTTCTATAATAATAGCGATTTCTAAAAAACTGTAGCCTGATAAAACAAAGCTAGGGTTGGTTTGAGAACTTTTATCTGCGAAGGAATCAGAAAATATCAACAGTTTTCATTCAGCAAAATTTGTGTAGACCTGTGTCACTAACAAATAATATTGTAACAAGAGAGAAAAAGAAAGAACTTCTTCTCGAACAACATATGGAAAATTCTACAGCGATCGAGAGCATTACTCATCACACGAAGCCTGTGAAATAGACGCGGTTATTCTAGCAATATACCGGTATGTTCGAGCGATTTCTAGAAGATTTGTATGGTGGTATAAAAGCGACTTTGCGGATAAAAAGGATGAGTCAACAGCGAGTCATTAACTGTGTTTCTCGAAATAAATAGTAGCTGTAAAGATAAATGTTATATTAGAAATTCATAGTCTGTAAATAATAGTTTTAATGGTTTATAACAAGGAAGTTTAAATAGGGGGAAGTGGTACAAGAGGTGTGCACATGAAGCCTCAAGTGTGCACAACTTGTCAAGTTTTAAAATTGGCTGTCAAACAGTGCGATAAAGATTTTATTTGTTAAAAACTAAATTAAAAACAAATAAAAACGTCGGGATACTCGATTAGATGGTGTAGAAGTGATATCAGATATCACAAAAAACAAGAACCTGGAGTAATAATGCATCATTAAGTAGTTTTTCCTTAAATCTGCGTCATTAATAACTTTTTACTCGGACATCAGGTCCGTAGTACTTAATTTGTATTTATATTGGGAGTGTTATCACGTATTGTATAAAAATGTTCTTTTTTAATTAAAGTATTACAGAGAACCATCTCTAAAACAGTTTATGAAGTATACATGCATTGTAATCGGTACGCAGTAAACTTTTAAATTCGTACTGGCGGAGTTATTGCCCGTTTAGGGGAATCACACGGCGCGGCGTTTACATGTAAAAACTACTTACATACAGATACAGATAAATAATAGTGAAATTCGAAATTAAAAATTTAGAAATAATCATTTTTTTACAGAATTTGCAAATTTCTTAGAAATTATACGATTATGTATTTCAATTTAATAATTTAATAATTGTAATTAAGGCGACAAATAAATTAATTTATTAATGGAAAAAATAAAAGAGTTTCATATTAACCGTGTCCTGAATAGTATTTTAAACAATTTACTGAACCCAACGCTGCATTGTATTTACATGTGTGCTGTCAAATTTGTAGTCCCCTTACTCCACTGCAGGCTTCACTTTTACAGCCCAGCAATTGCATCATGCCTCTTCCCCCTACTTAAACTTCCTTGGTTTATAATCATAGCGTTAATTTATAGTGTATTCATTAGTGTTTGTAAATAAATATTTCTTATTAATAGACGATTTAAACAGCACTTTTGTTATTATTTTAAAAAGAACGTTACAGTGGTGTTACAGGTGTGAGGTTTTAAAATAAATAAAATCGCGTAATAATTAAATAAAGTGCTGTGAGACTAAATTTTTAGTGTTAAAAATAATTTCAACAAACAATTAAAATGGTGATGAAACTGTTAAAAGATCTCTTAGTGATAGATTTAAAACGGGAATTGAACGAGAGGGACTTGGATAGTAATGAAAAGAAAGAAGTTTTGATAAATCGGCTAAGAGAATGGCTTTTAGAACAGAAGGAAGATCCTGAAAATTACCGCTTCGAAATACCTGGACCCGCAATTGATACTAATTTGTTGTTAAGTAAAATGGAAGAAAGTTCTAGAAAAGCCGAAGAAAATTCTAGAAAGTCCAAAGAAAATGTTAGAATGCTAAAGGAAGAAATACTGGAGAATTCCAGGAAATCTGAAGAAAATTCCAGAAGGCTTAAAGAAGAATTGCAGGACAATGTCAAAGCGTTAGAAGATAAAGTGTTCGAAGAATTTTTTGAGAATGCCAGTGCGTTAGGACTGTTGGAAGGTAGATTGGCGGAACAAGATAGGGTAATAAAGATGGTAGAAGAGAAAATAGCCCACATGCAATTACCACCAACAACTAAGAAAGACGACACAACCGAAATGCTGGAAGATAGAATGAGGCAACTACGGTTTCCCTCAACTTCTGAGTGGCCGTTTAATGAAGTAAAGAAACAGTTTAAAGAAGAAAAGGGTCCTGTCGTAGGGATAAAAGTAAAACCACCCACGTTCGATGGAAAGATACCTTGGTCCACCTACTACAAACAGTTTGAGGCGGCTGCTGGGGCCAACGGATGGACAGGCAAGGAAAAGGCCGTTTCTTTAACTGTGGCTTTGCGTGGAGACGCACTGAACGTCCTGCAAACAATCCCAACAGGACAAGAAAATGATTACCAGTTGTTAGTGTCTAGATTGGAGATGAGATATGGAGACGCCCATCTACAACAGGTTTATTACGCGCAAGTAAAGAATCGTGTCCAGAAGAATGGAGAAAGCCTTCAGGAGTTTGAAGCCGATGTTGCGCGGCTTGTCCGATTGGCGTACCCTACGGCACCCGATTTATTTCTGGGACAACTCGCTGTGCAGACCTTCATTGATGGGTTAAGAGACGGGGAAACACAATAATCATTGAGGCTGGCACGACCAAGAACAACTGATGATGCGCTTGCTCACGCCTTAGAATTTGAAGCTGCAAAACAAGCGTCCCGAGGTCACGGGCGTGTTCGGACCGTTGTGGAAGAAGATGAAGGTTCTAAAGATCGTCTAGAAGAATTATTAATGAGAGTTCTTCAGAAGGAAGAGAACCGTAAAAAGAATCCTCAAGAAGTTCGAGGACCCCGTTGCTGGAACTGCGGTGAACAAGGGCACATACGACGCCGTTGCCCTAAATCCAAACAAGTTCAGCCGTCGGAAAACTAAAGGGGGTCGACGAGAGGGGACGAACGTCGACTTTGAGTGGAGATGCCCCGAAGATCACCATCCATGCCGTAACATCAAACAATAGTACCAGCAGTTTGTTCGTAGATGGGAAAATTGCTAATCGTACTGTTCCACTACTCATTGATACGGGGGCGACAAAGTCCATCATACGCCCTAACGTTCTACGAACAAGTATGAAGCTGTTACCAACAACTACTCAACTCCGTACAGCAACAGGTGAAGTGATACCAACACGCGGAGTGGTGAAGATGAAGATTGGCATTGGAAGTGAAGAACGTGATCATGAGGTGCTGGCAGCCGATATCACTGATGACTTCATCTTGGGAATGGACCTCCTGAGAAAATTTAGTTTTACATTGGACTTGAAGGAGGGTGTTTTGAAGGTTGGTAATGAAGAACTTCCGTTGCACCCACGAGAAGATCCTGTCGTAAGGGTTTTGCTGACAGAAGATGTGATATTGCCGGGTCAAAGCGAGATGGTTGTCAAGGCAGGTTTGGATGGAGATCTTCGGGTAGGATGTGTGCGAATGATGGAGCCTGTTTGTGATAAGAAGATCCATAGTGGCATACTGGTGGGAAAAGCGCTGATCAAGGTTGGAAAGACAGTACCGGTGAGGCTTATGAACGTTAATGTGGATCCGGTGACATTGAAGAAGAGTACCCTTGTGGGACAGTGTGTGCCAGTATTCCGAGTAGCCAGGTGTATGGCTGATGTTCCAAAACCAGCGCCCAAAGACCATGGTGGAAAATTAGTGGGTATGGTTACTAGTTCGTGCGAAGACCTTAACAGAACGGAAGTGAAAGAGGTACAGGGTTTGGTTCACCGATACCAAGATATCTTCGCTCTTGACGATAGCCAGAAGGGACGAACAAATATCGTAAAACATAAAATCAATACAGGCAACTCTATGCCTGTCCGTCAGCAGCCGAGGCGTCTACCTCTAGCAAGGCGAGCAGAAGCCGAAAAGATTATTACCGATATGGAAGAACAAGGGGTCAACGAGCCATCCAACAGTCCATGGGCATCACCGGTGGTCCTGGTCAGTAAGAAGGACGGGTCAACGAGATTTTGTGTGGACTATCGGCAGCTCAATAACGTGACCAAGAAAGACAGCTATCCCTTACCACGTATCGACGACACGTTAGATACCCTGTCTGGTTCACGATGGTTTTCGACTTTGGACTTGAAGAGTGGTTATTGGCAAGTTGAAATGGAACCTGAAGACCGGGAGAAGACCGCGTTCACTATTGGTTCCGGACTATGGCAGTTCACAGTTATGCCTTTCGGTCTATGTAACGCTACGGCCACCTTTGAGCGTCTAATGGAGACCATCCTGAGAGGGCTGTCATGGAAGACCTGCCTGGTATACCTAGATGATGTGATTGTAGTCGGAAAATCATTCAACGAACATTTAAAAAATCTAGAGGAAGTGTTCCGAAGATTACGTGGAGCCAATCTGAAACTGAGTCCGAAAAGCTGCCACATATTTAGAAAGGAAGTGAAATATCTCGGGCACGTCGTATCACAAAATGGAGTGGCAGCCGACCCCGATAAGATTCATGCAGTCCAAGAGTGGCCAACACCGAGAGATAAACACCAAGTTCGTAGTTTTCTTGGGTTATGTACCTACTACAGGCGTTTCGTTCCTGGGTTTGCCAATATAGCGAAGCCCCTGACAAGGTTAACTGAAGATGGGCGCGAGTATGTTTGGAGCGGAGAGTGCGAAACAGCTTTCCAACAGTTGAAGCGTGCCCTGACAACAGCACCAATATTGAGCTATCCACGGACGGAAGGGAAATTCATACTGGACACAGATGCAAGTAATCTGGCCATTGGGGGTGTACTTTCTCAGATACAAGATGGACAAGAAAAGGTCATCGGCTATTTTAGTAAGGTTTTGTCGAAAGCCGAAAGGAATTATTGTGTGACCAGAAAAGAACTATTGGCCTTCGTGAAGTCCGTTGAGCACTTCTACAAATACTTGTACGGACGGAAGTTTTTATTGAGGACGGACCATGCAGCGTTGAAATGGCTTCTACAATTCCGTAATCCTGTAGGCCAGGTCGCAAGGTGGATCGAGCGATTACAAGGATACGACTTTGACACAGAACATCGAGCGGGTACTAGTCATCGAAATGCCGATGCTCTTTCAAGAAGACCCTGTCCAACGGATTGCCGTCATTGCTCTCGCTTGGAGGAGAGGGTTTGCCAAGTATTAAGAACTACCATCGTCAACGACAATTGGTTGCCGGAAGAATTGCAACGACAGCAGAAGGCTGATCCCGAACTAAAAATGGTACTGGAATGGAAGCGCGTGGGAGAAAGGCCTGCCTGGGAGGCCGTCAGCCCTTTCAACAGAACGCTCAAAGCATATTGGGTCCAATGGGAGTCCTTGAAGGTGGAAGACGATCTCCTGAAGCGAGTACTGGAGAGTGAAGATGGCACCACCATTAGGTCTCAGTTCGTGGTTCCAAGAAGCCGAGTGGCTACAGTGTTGCGACATCTCCATGACGGTGCCTCAGGAGGACACTTCGGTGTGAAAAAGACTTTGGAGAAAGTTAGGGATCGTTTTTATTGGGTCAACTGTAAAGAAGACGTGAAGGAGTGGTGCCGGAAATGTGAACTATGTGCCACTGGTAACGGACCCTTGGGGAAACGAAGAGCACCTATGAGGCAGTACAATGTGGGTAGTCCTCTGGAAAGAATAGCTATAGATATTGCCGGACCATTTCCCGAAACCGACGATGGGAATAGATACATATTAGTGGCAATGGACTATTTTACAAAATGGCCAGAAGCATATGCCCTACCAAACCAGGAAGCTGCGACTGTTGCTGACGTACTAGTTAAAGAGTTTTTCAGTCGCTTCGGAGTGCCCATGGAGCTGCATTCGGATCAAGGCCGCAACTTTGAGTCTGTACTATTTGGAGAAGTCTGTCGATTGTTGGGCATTCGCAAGACTCGGACCACACCGTTACATCCGCAGTCCGATGGAATGGTAGAACGCATGAATCGGACAATGGGCAAATATTTGGCCAAGGTCGTCTCCGATCATCAACGAGACTGGGACCAATACCTGCATCTGTTCCTGATGGCTTATCGTGCATCGGTCCACGAAACAACCGGTCAGTCACCAGCGTCTGTGATGTTTGGACGCGAGTTACGGTTACCGTGTGATCTGGAATTTGGGTCTCCACCTATAGAGCAGGAGGTAGCCGGGAATGATTATGTCATCAACTTAAAGAAGAAGTTGGAGGATATTCACGACCGAACCCGAAACAATACTCGAATCGCGAGTGACCGGATGAAGGCTACGTACGATGTGAGAGCCCAAGAAGGAGGGTTTCAACCTGGAGAGCTTGTCTGGTTATACAACTCGCAAAGACGTCGTGGCTATTCTCCAAAGTTACAGCGGAATTGGGAGGGCCCATACCAGGTGAAGAAACGAATAAATGACTTGATTTATCGTATCCAGAAATTGCCAAGAGGGAAACCAAAAGTGGTACACTCCAATCGTCTGGCGCACTATGAGGGAAATAATGACGCAGTCCCGGATCGGGAAGATGAGGCTGAGGTGGCTATCAATACCGTAATGCGTGAAGATGATCAGCCAACCTTTAGAGAATTCATGGCTGCGTTTTCTGGAACTAGAAAAGCGCGATTCGGAGTCACGACTGAGATGCAACAAGATCTCTTCCGGGTCCCTGGTAATTATTCCATTGCCCACTGTGTCTCCGAGGATCTCCGTATGTCCAGGGGGATCGCAGTAGTGTTTAGAAATAAATTTGGACGGCTGAATGAACTTCGAGAACAAAATCCCTCTGTTGGTAAATCCTTACGCTTGCCTGATCATGACCGATTCATTTACTACTTGGTAACCAAGCAGTTTTACTACCAGAAACCGAGTTACGCCGACTTGTGGAGGGCATTATGGACTTTGAGGATCGAGTTGCTTACCAGGGGTATTAACAAATTGGCAGTTCCCAAACTCGGCTGTGGGCGGGACCAGCTGGATTGGAGAATCGTTAGAAACATGCTGGAAGTCGTCTTTAGAGGTACGGACGTCAAGATCTTCGTCTGCAGTTTTGACCCACAGCCCGCATTAAGGCCAACGAAGAGTGTAGACTGTTACTTCTACCGTAATGGAACGTGTAGTCGAGGTGAAGACTGTCGATATCGTCATGACCCGTTCTACAGGAACCAGAGCATAAAACCTGTTCTGGGACAGAACAGACTTGAAGAGGGGGGCAGTGTAACAAGAGAGAAAAAGAAAGAACTTCTTCTCGAACAACAAATGGAAAATTCTACAGAGATCGAGAGCATTACTCATCACACGAAGCCTGTGAAATAGACGCGGTTATTCTAGCAATATACCGGTATGTTCGAGCGATTTCTAGAAGATTTGTATGGTGGTATAAAAGCGACTTTGCGGATAAAAAGGATGAGTCAACAGCGAGTCATTAACTGTGTTTCTCGAAATAAATAGTAGCTGTAAAGATAAATGTTATATTAGAAATTCATAGTCTGTAAATAATAGTTTTAATGGTTTATAATCATAGCGTTAATTTATAGTGTATTCATTAGTGTTTGTAAATAAATATTTCTTATTAATAGACGATTTAAACAGCATTTTTGTTATTATTTTAAAAAGAACGTTACAATATTATTATGACGAGATAAGTGCAGAACCATTATTAGAAGACAAATCAACATCCTTAAGTCATAATTTAAATCTGTTATTGCGAAATTTAGAATGCATGTAATGATTATTATTTATTGCCCAAAGTCATTAACACTATATATCAAGCACGTGCTTATTCTTGCTAATCAGTTTAAAACTGATGTAATCTTGTAATTATTCTATCAATAAACTGATACTACGCAAAAAGATATTTACAATTTTATTGTCACAATTTCCTCTTGTATGTGTTTGTATTAAATAGTAATTCCATCATTATAATAATGGAACATGTGCAATGCTATAAATAAACTTAAATGAACCTCAACTTATTTTAACTTAAATAAAGTTTAAGACAAAATATTTTGCATTTTTAAAATACTAGCAAGGATAACTATTGTTTTGTTTGTCTTTATGTTAGTTGCTATCTTGCAATTTATTAGGTATTTCCTGAATATTTCGTGCATTACAAATGCCGACTACATTTATGTAAATAATGTTGCAAAACATTTGTCTTATTTAAAGAATTTAATACTTTTTCATTATCAGTTCATCTTTACTTCATTGTTTAAAAAATAATTATTATAAAAAAAAAGAAAATAATGAATTATCATATTAAAAATGTAGTATTAAAATCGGAGCATATTATTTCTTTGCCTTTTTCTGCTTTATCTTGTTTGGTCTATTGTTGACCTTCTTCATCCCTACGCTCTCTCTATAGGGCATTGGAGGTGAGATGAACAAATCCGTCTAATTCAATTTTTCCATGTTTTCCGGTCCGTTGCTCATAATTTCATGTCTTCTATAGCTATAGAAGACTATAGTACTTATGGGTTGTAAAGTTTTTAAAAAGCAAAGTACTGTAACCATCTTTTAATTACAACTAAGATTTCGTGTAAATTAGTTAATTACAAAGAAATATATACAATAACTAACGTGTTAAACTAATTAACACAAAATAAGACTAATCATTAAATAAACTTAAATTCATTTATTTAACACTACGAGGATTATTATAGTAGTATTATTATTATATTAGAATATAGCCTAGATCTTTCTCGCCGTTGAGTTGGTGGGAACGACAGCCTCTGGTTTGCTCAATATACATAGCGTTTCCTGATTGACTACGCTATTGGTCTTCCTATTATTTTTGGTCTTCCTCTTCTTCTTTTGCCTGCTCTTCCTGCCTCAGTTACTTTCTTAAATAGTGCACTGTCATCCATTCCTATTATATATCCACATTAATTCAGTTGCTAGCGCTCTAACTTCTTTGTGATTGTCTTTTGTTTACTAATTGTCTTACCTGTTGATTCCTTTCTCTCTCCCACTTGGTTTATATATTATAGTATATTGCCTTTGTTTTCTATTTATATTATATATTCGTTATATTGTCCTTTTGGAAAATGTGTCCTATTGATCGTCTCACTTTGAGACTGCAGTGTGTGTTCTTATGGACAACGGGGTTGCCAAACATCTTGCAAGCAACTTTTAAAAACACTTTCTAAATATTGTAGTTGTAACTGCATAAACCTTTATAATCCCTATTGTTCGAGCAAGTTATATTGCAGGTAGTCACTTCTTCTGACAGCGGTAGTAAAACAAAATTCCAAAATTTGTTGCTGTTCATGTAGTGCGCATATAAAGTCTGGAACTATCGAAATAAATCTTTTATTAAATATTTTTGAGAAAAATCCTCGAACACGTCGATTTTTATGTTAAAGGAGGCCTATTTTAGTGTAATCGTCTTTTGTTTCTGAGTTATGACGATAACGAATTTTTTTTAAATGGAAACCCTAATTTTTATGATGAATTTGGAAAGATAATGTAATGCTAAGATCAAATATGCTAAAAAAGTATGATACTGTATTAAGAAATTTCCGAGATAATTGCTTTTAAAGTTTTAAAACAAAAATTAAAAAACAATCAAGAGTTCCAAGTTTTAATAAAAAAAAGAATTCTTTGAAGAACTGTCATAAGTTTAACGCTAAGTCACTTGTTACATGAATATTTTTTTATTAACAAAATTAAATTCTTGATTGTTATTCAATCAAAGTTCAAATCAAGAGTTCAAATTTTTTGATAAAAAATCAATTAGCCATGTATAACAATTGACTTAGCGTTAAATTTATGGCAGTTCTTAAAAGAATTTTTAATATTTTTATTAAAACTAGGAACTCTTGATTGTTTTTTAATTTTTGTATTAAAACTTTAAAAGCAATTATCTCGGAAATTGCTTTCCAAATCCATCATAAAAAATTAAGGTTTTTATTTAAAAATATTTTCGCTAGCGCCATAACTCGGAAACAAAAGATGATCTGCAAATAACAATTACACTAAAATATGTCTCATTTAAGATAAAAATCGACGTGTTCGAGGATTTTTCTCAAAAATATTTAATAAAAGATTTATTTTGATGGTTCCATTCTTTACGAGTTAACGCCAGTACTATTACAAAACTAATAATTTTGAGTATAATTAAAAGTCAAACGTTTTATTTCGAGTTTTTGAATTTTAGGTAAATAAAAAAGTACAACACAAGTTATAGTTATTTGGTTTCTATTAAATAAAGAAACATTAAAACTAATAAATTATTGTATACTATCAAATTGTATACTATCAAGCTACACTTTTTTAATTGTACAGCTTTTATGTAAATCAGTGATAAATTGAAAACAAATAATATGAGTATAAAAAGTACAACAGCAAAAAGTTCAGCATTAGCACAAATCACTCGAAATCACTTTCATCTCCTACGTCACTTTCACTATCACTTTCCAAATTTATAAGTATTGGTTCAATATCGTCCATCAATTCATCAATTTGTCACATATTATCTTCTGTTTTAATTACATGGTTAACATAATTTTGTTCCATTTTTCCGCTGTCACTTGAACGTACGCTTCACTAATTAAATTTCAAATATCTCCTTCTTTAAACGTGGTATTTTTTTAGCGATATACTGTTTTACATCACCCCATTCAATGGCATTTGACTCGCAATGGTACGGAGGTAATCTTACTATTGGAATGCCGTATTCTTTTGCACATTCTTCAATAATGTATTTGTTGTAATTAGATTTGAAAGCCTTCACCACGTCCAATAGATCTGCTTTCAAGTAATCATCGTCAAAATATATATCCTTTGACCAAAGCCATGATGGTATTTCTTCTTTTTTTCCAAGACTGATTTGGTATCTTTTTAATTTTTCGGCAATGGTATGGTATTATCCATTACTTTTTTAATTTTAATTCCATTAGTTTTAACGATTACTTTTGTTTTACTTTTTGTATTGACTTTTGTAACCGAGTGAATAAAGTAACTTGTCACCTTCATATCTTCGCGATGACAACTGTTACCGATTTAATATTTAGCATAGGAATGTGTCAAATATGTTTTTTTTCAAATGGCTACAAATTAAAAATCCTATTTTGAGCACCTACGTATATGAGAAGTCCCCAGTGTGCGTCGTCCTCTCTTAACGTACTGGAAATTCATATCACGTAATAATCTATTAAACGTACTTCTACTAAAGTTGGGCAAGTTTTCATCGTCATTTACAGCTGTTACAATATTGTTCATCGTTGGTGGTATATTTTGCGAAAAGAAACTCATGCACCTTTCTTCTAATTTTACCCCTATTCCATCACAGTCATATTGCGCGATTTTGAAGTATTTTTATTCTTCGCTCTTTTTCTTGGATATTTTATTCCATCAGGTGAAATACTTTCTTGACGTACCGAGAACAAGGTTTTGCCGCTAATACCTGTTTCTTTAGAAACTTGTCGAATAATTACTGATAATGACTGCCGGGTCTCAGTAAGACGATATTTTATCAAATTTGACAAAATCTGTTTTTCACCAACCTTTAGTACACAACCCATTCAGTTTTTAGCAATATCCGCCATGCTTACTATGTATAATGTACTATGTGCGGTATGAAATACTACAATACGAATAGTTACAACAAACAACACGACAATGTTAACAATAATTACAAACGATAAAACCCAAGCAACTAAGCGAAGATCTATAGACGCACAAGCTGTCAAAAGAAACCAAATAATTATTTCTGTATTGAAGCTTATATGCGTTCGGTGACAAATAATAGTGCCGACAAAAAACGGTATACTATAATTTCAGTAAGTACAAACTATTATGTAGTTCCACGAAGTAAAAGTAGAAAAAACCAGAAGGGTTTATTATTTAATAAAATCCTTTGCATTTGCTGCTAATACTAAATTTCCGTTTTTGCATGTTTCTTTTGAAACAAGTTGAACAAATGAATGATTTTATCATGATGAAATCATTTTACCGTTAAAATTACGTTTGGGACCTGTATTTACCTGTAAATTAAAAGATTAAAAAGATCATACAGAAGCTAACCAGTCGTTATTTTTATGTTGAAAGAATTTGTAGACGAAAGAATTAAACAAAAAAGTATAAGTAATAAAATATCGGATATTTAGATACATGTACGATGTAAAATCCCAAGTAATGTTTAATAAAATAACAAATATATGTTAATAAGATTTTCTTTTAAATGCTTCTTTTGTATGGTTACGATTACACTTTTTCGGTTACTGTTTTCAAAGGTTTAGAACTTCTGGAATCTTAATCCACATTTCTATAGATTCATACAGTGAAATAGGTGGCAACAACGAAGCACAAACTCCCATAAGAAATACATTGGCTCTTTCCTTTACTGTAGTCCCAACGTGAGACGGACAATAGGTCTTTTTTAGTAACAACTTTCTTATTTTATTTCTTTAAGATATGCTAAAAATTGTTCCAACGCTTGAAGGTAAATTCTATCACAATCACAATAGGTCGATTAAACGCAACTATGTAGCCTGTATTCCAAACTGAATTGTTGAGGGGTTATAGAGCAATAAAAGGCTATATACGAATACTGGATGAAATTAGAAGAGGATAAGTAAAAGTAACAGTAAAATTGGTGCCTGACATCTATAAAGCATTTGGCACTATTAATTGAATAGCTGAATTACACAGTGTTGTTTCCCGGCACACTATTTTATGTTTCATATTTTTTGTTTCTCTGTTTGTGGATACCTAACCGACCGATTTGAAATCTACTTTTACAGGGTTTTATTGTATGAAGGGTCATGTACAGCTTCAAGGTAATGATTGCAACCAAACTTGAACTCAAGAGCAAAGACATTGCAAAGCACTCGACAAAGATATCTAAGTCAAAAGTCATAAAGTTATTCAATAAGGACATTTCATTTAATAGCACGTGTGGACATGACCTATCATGACCTTGTAACACGCAAATACCATATTTATATGAGCATACAGCGACATGGGTCCTGTGATTTTTCATCGAAGAGCACAAGTATAATTTAAGAACGCATGTTCGACATCTTACCCAAAAATAAAACTTAAATGTGAAATATCATTGAAAACGAATTTAAATGACAATTAAACAAGTGACAATTTCCGCTACTTGTTAATGTTACACCCTCTACACGTGTTAGTTACTGCGGTTAGTACATATGTTTAG
The DNA here is from genome assembly GCA_929113105.1 of Agrypnus murinus. Taxonomy (NCBI): domain Eukaryota; kingdom Metazoa; phylum Arthropoda; class Insecta; order Coleoptera; family Elateridae; genus Agrypnus; species Agrypnus murinus. The sequence continues at coordinate 36,244,862 of OV816028.1, read as the reverse complement.
TTATCGGGATCCCACCTTATCATACTAAATTCTCCTAATTATGTACAACTACAAACTACAACAAAGGCTCTGCTTCAGCGGGTAAGATATACAAGTAGTATAGAGGGTGTAAATACTATAACTAGAAACCTCGTAATAGTCGTAATGGTTGGTAATGATTTAGAACATCCTTAGCCACATGTGGCCGCTTCCTGCTAGTTTTCGAGAAAATCGCATTTTAAATAAGTACGCCTATTGTACTTACAATCCATTAAAAATACTAAACAAGCAAAAATTTTTTAATTTTTAAAAATTTTTTAATTTTTAAAAAATTTTTAAAAATGTTTTTAAGAAATTTAACAATAATTCACAAATCCTACTAGAGGGATAACATACGCACGGTAGTAGGTATACAACTGGTGTGTATAATTCCGGACACCGAATACAGTTCCTTTTTTGTTTATTACTTCCTGTTATTGGTTTCAGTCAGTATTATTTGGACTTCTGGACCATGATGTGAATGAAAAATATGAATAGGACCATAGGACTTGTTTTTGCAATCAAACTATGTAAATTGCAAAATTATTAAGAGTAGTGCTATTGTGATTAGTCAATTAATAGATGACAGTGGAACAATTTTTAAAAATTAAAACTTTCAATGGGTACTTCTATATTATTTAAAAAATGATCATTTACACTCTAAAGAATATCTTTTAAATGTAGTGTACTTACGATTATGTAGTATACATAACTTATTCGTATTAACGTGTTGTAAATTAATAAATGAAATTGTTTGGGTTTAATGCCCACGCATTACAACTTCACCAGATGTAAATCTATTACCCATTAAAGGTTACGGCAGATGCATTGAATTAAAATAAGAGTAGGTCACTCAACTACTATGTTCCGCGATAATGACAGGCCTTAAAGAATGTTTAATAAGCAATTGCGATATATGTTACTGAGATATTCGATACATTTAGAATTGTGATACGTTGATCTATGTACATCCACAAAATTCAATTCTTTCGAAATAACTCGATTCCTTTATTTTAATTTTCTTCCTGCTTTATAACTGCATATTTTTACCTATACCTGTTAGGCATAAGGGAAACACGAAATAAAATTCTTTAATGCAATAGTCTAAATTTAGATATTGTTTATTGTTTCCAGCCTTATTTTGTGGAACTCCATAATCATGAAATAAATAAAGATTATTAAAAGTTTCACAGTTTTATTAAAATATACCTGACAATATTGTTTCGACAGCTATGCTGTCATTATCAAAGGTAATATAATTATAAACAAACACGTCGCTAAGGTAGATACAAAATAGGTAACTAGATAAAATAATAATAATAAAAATTAATAATAAAAATCATAATTAAACATCTAATACTTCCAGTAACGGAGAATTACTGAGCTCAAGTTGTTCATTCATTAAAGGTACCCTGAGTTTGTGTTTGTATATCTCAAAGGCTTCTAAAATGTCTAATATTGTCAGGTATATTTTAATAAAACTGTGAAACTTTTAATAATCTTTATTTATTTCATGATTATGGAGTTCCACAAAATAAGGCTGGAAACAATAAACAAGATTATTTCGTCTTCGTTAGAAGAACAAGCCAAGTTATACAAGAAACTTATGATCAAACACGGAATCGCAAGTCAGAATGTTTGGTTTAACCAAGAATGTCTGAAACGTCAGGTTATTCCTAACTACATAAACATCACTACCAGAACCAAGAATTCGATTACTGAAAAAGTGATTAGGAATGCTAAAAGAAGATGGCTCAAAGAAGAATCGAAGAAATGGTTTAGTATAAGAGACAATATGCACGTTTATATAAAGGTACTCTATACAGAACTTACTCATAAATTACACAATATCCAATTTGACATCTTAGATTTTGACATTAGAGAAACCGTCAGTCACATTAAATTCAAAAAATACACCACACAGAAAAATAAACTTCATCGACTTGTACAACAAAAACGTACACTACAAAATAACCATAATTGTCAGAACACTGCAAACTTTTATCCTCGTTTCATAAACTTGTCAAATATAACATTCAATGACAGAGAAACACGATTTCTTAACAAAGGTTTCAAATTTTGTCCTTTTCCAAAATTTACCAACAAAATTAAAGAAATTTTGGCCGTTGAATGCGAAACTATACTTAAGAAAGATCATAATAACTATGCAAAATTCCAAATTTCGAATTTGTTAAAAGAGATGTCTTTGAAACAGGACAAAATGTACAACACATCTAACATATCACTTCTTCAATCTATAAAACAGAAAATCACAGAGAACAATCTAATTTCTGTTAAAGCAGATAAGGGTAGCACTTTGGTAATTCTTTCTAAAGATATTTACATACAAAAAGTTAATGAATTTATTAATAAAGAAAATTTTGAAACGTTAAACAAAAACCCAACCACAAAATTCCAAAAAGAAATAAAACAAGGTTTAGAAAACTGCAATATCTGCTTTTCAGAATTAGAAAAGCAACAAATCATTAATAAAAACCCACAAATTCCTAAACTGTATGGATTAGTGAAGACCCACAAACAGAATATGCCAATAAGACCAGTTGTATCATACATCAATGCACCTAATCACATTTTATCCAAAAAACTGAACCAGATTATTAACACGATAGGTTACAAATCGAAATACTCTGTTAGAAATTCTTTAGAATTAGTAGATAAGCTGCAAAACATACATCTTCCACCACATTCAAAACTTGTTAGTTTTGATATTTGCAACATGTTCTCCAGAATACCCCCACAAGAATGTATTCCTCTATTAGATAGTTTCTTGATCAATAGTAATATAGAATTAGTTAAAAGGTTAGAGTTAATTCAATTATTTGACCTTTGTATAAGTCAAAATTATTTCACTTTTAATAACATAATTTATTTACAAAAGGATGGTTTACCTATGGGTAATTCTCTAAGTCCTCTATTAGCTAACATATTTATGGACAAGTTTGAAGATCGAATATTTGAATTAAACCTCTCTAAACACATTATCTTCTGGTTTCGTTATGTTGATGACATTTTAGCTTGTTTTGACAGTTCTTTTGAGGTTATCAATGAATTTTTAATTCTTATAAACAATATCCATCCTAATATAAAATTTACACTAGAAACAGAACAAAACAGGGCTATAAACTTTCTAGACTTAAATATCAAGATTAACGCAGACAATCTTTTTGAATTTTCCATATACAGAAAACCAACACAAACAGACATAACAATACCAAATGAATCTTGTCACCACAATACACATAAAATAGCAGCATACAGATCATTAGTACACAGAGCTTTAACTATTCCACTAACAAAATCAGATTTTAGCAAAGAGATATCAACCATTAAACAACTAGCACATGCAAATCATTATAATCCGAACATGATTGACACTTTAATTAAACAAAAAGATTATAGGTTAGCTATCAAAAGAATATATCCCATTGACAATCAAACAGAAGACACAAATTACATATCTATACCATATTTTGGCAAAATATCAGAAAAAATTGCTCATATACTAAGAAAAACCAACAATTATAAAATAACATTTAAAACCAACACTAACACTTTTTCATTTTTATTTAATGCTAAAGACAGAACACATGATATCATGAAATCGGGCATTTACCGTTTAAATTGTTCTTTTTGTAGTTCGGTATATATTGGACAAACACTTCGAAATTTTGACATAAGATATAAAGAACACGTACGTCATTACAAAAATAAACATCCTGAAAAATCGAATTACGCCAAACACCTTTTAGAACAAAATCACACAATGACTCCTCAAAATAATATTAAATTCCTACATTTTTGTAATAACAAACGCAAATTAGACATTTTAGAAGCCTTTGAGATATACAAACACAAACTCAGGGTACCTTTAATGAATGAACAACTTGAGCTCAGTAATTCTCCGTTACTGGAAGTATTAGATGTTTAATTATGATTTTTATTATTAATTTTTATTATTATTATTTTATCTAGTTACCTATTTTGTATCTACCTTAGCGACGTGTTTGTTTATAATTATATTACCTTTGATAATGACAGCATAGCTGTCGAAACAATATTGTCAGGTATATTTTAATAAAACTGTGAAACTTTTAATAATCTTTATTTATTTCATAAATTTAGATAAATTTTCTAAGGTTTTCGAAAAATGGCATTAGTTAATCAACCAACATAAATTACCTTCAATTAGTTTTCTTCTAGTCATACTTTTTATTAGCCCCTATTCAGTATTTATGGAGATCGACCATGAACATGACTATATCGATGTCGAAAGCGTTTGCCACTGTTAGTAATAAAAGTAAATACAGGTCCTACGTATTTGAATTTATTTATACTTAGAACATCAGAATACACTTGTAATTTTGTATGTAAACGTAAGAAGTAAGCAACAGTGTTTTTCAAAAGGTGTTCCGCAGAACACTGCTATTTCAAAAACTTATCCAGGTGTATCATAAAATAATTGTTATGTTGTATTGTAAACTATGCAAATATGCCTATATACTTGAGTTTGAATTAATAAAGAACCCGAGTGATTCATAGTACCGAAACCTACTAAAGCTCCTTATCATCCATATTCGAGTAATATAATATAAGGCAAAAATAAAACTATAAATATAAATATCTACAGTAGTAATTATTCTCAAAATTGGTTCAATTAAATGTAAAAAATAATTAAATAACCTCAAAGACTATTCCCACAAAATAAAATAAATATGTGCAAATCACAGACAATACCACGAGACAGACTATTTTGAGCTGATTAGATCTCATCAGTCGTGGATAATCGCACAGACCTTCTTGGTATTAATGTTATTATGGGTACATATATAAATACAGTCTGTCTCGGGGTATCATCTGTGATTTGCACACATTTATTCAATTTTGAGGGAATAGCCTTTGAGGTTATTTAATTATTTATTACAATTAATGTTAGTTTGGAATGTTATTTTGATTCTGCTGCTTGGAAAATAGTTCAAGTAAGTATATAACTCTTATAGAGGACAACAACAGCATTGTAATTGTAGCATCTAGACAAATATAAATTTGGAAAACTATTCGACAGACACCGCAACAACTATCGTATTCTTATAGTGTAAATGGATTTAGAAAGTGTTAAATAGTATGAAATGATACCTCACTCGATAATATGCTGACTCTTTGTAGGGGCTTACTATTGCCCGCCATCTTGTAAAATGGCTCTCTAGAACCTGTACAAAAAAACTAAGACATTAATTTTGATATTTTTGAACTCTACAGGCTTTATATGTGTTGACAGGACACCACTGAAGCTAGCACTAAGCGATTACGTCTCTGGTTAAAAATTTTTGGAGCCCAGATTTCAAGAGCCCAAAAAGGGGCGACGCGTTCACGGGAGGCATGGGGCGTTTTGTGTATATTTACAGGGAATCTATATGTACACGATAAAAAAAATAAATTTTGCTTGGGATTTATGTTCAGGCACCCCCCTTTTTAGACCTTTTATTCCTGTGCGAGTAGTTGGTTAGAAATGACGCAAACAAGTGGGCCAGGTGAGGTCAAAAGGTCGTGGGGGGAGCTAGTCACACTGGTTTGCATAATATGTGATAAATAAAACACGTTGTCATCAGTGTGAGTTTTTCCTCGGGTGCTCTTTGATGAAAATCACATACTGTCGAGCTTCACCTGATGCTCTAAATCAGGGTGGATGACATCAGACACTTTTACAAAAGTACTGGAATTCCTTTAGAGAAAATGTGGGCTGTAGTAAGTACCCATTTTCTTTGAATAATGGGTAACAATGAGTCACACTTGAATATAGAAGGTTTAGAGTTTTGCAATGATAACATTGTGTTGTTCACAATTCTCATCTATACATCTAAGAAGCTGCAGCCTTTGAACCGTTGTGTATTTGGGACATTCAAGAAATTCTATTAAACTTTTGAAAAGATCACGAGCTTTTTCATTTTATGTATCTCTGTCATTTGAAAAAAAGGACGGTGATGGTGATGTCGGCAGATTAATAGAAGGAAATTGGTGTTAAATTCGCAAAGATAAAAAAAGCTTATTGCATTATGTAGGAAGAATCGTGACAGTTGTAGAGAAATCATTTGAGAATGAAATAGAATTTCTTCTACGACGGGTTGTAGCTTTCAATGGAAAGCTTCAACCCGTCGTGATAATGATCCAGCAGTAGAGGACAATACCACAGTTTTATTTAAAGATGTTTTCCGAAAAAATCGTCTATAGTCTGTTAGGAAGGGAGATATTGCTTTAAAAGACATAATATTATAAGCAAGTTTTCAGATTTAAACGTAAATCTAAAAACTGATTTCTATGGATAGGTAACGACCTATCCATAGACATCTTGTAAAGTTTCTAAAATCTGTTTATTAGGGATTTGGATTCATAAACTATAAATACCTATTATAAACCTTCTAAAATTTTGTAACTTATCTAATAAAATTTTTAATTTTGTAAATTTTAAACAGTTTAAATAAACTAATATACAGGGTGTCTTTTTAAGTCTACACTAATCATTCGGACAAACTTTTGGCTATAGCAATAGAATTAAGAGCGCTTTGTATACTTAACCCTCTAGTTTACAAAATCATATAGAACTCATTTTAGAACATGTGCTAGTGCCGCATATGACGTCATCGGGATTTCTTTAAACAAAATTATAAGGTTTTAAGTATAAAAATCGACAGCAAGTACGATTCCGAATAGAAATGTATTAAGGTACTACAGCTCTAAAATGTATAATAACGGAGCTAGATCTTCTCTACATCTAAATCGGATCTTCTGGCCTTAATAGTGGAATTAAGCAAACTTTGTATGTGCTGGTACAGAATATGACGTCATCGTGATGTTTATATGGAACTATTACGGATTAAGTATGAAAATCAATAAAAAACGCGATTCCGAATGCCGTAACAGCACATGTTCTAATACTGAGTCTAATACTGATTTCGTAAAAAAGAGTTCGGAATATCAAAGTTCATTTAATTTTATTGCTATAGGCAGAGGTTGTTGGAATGATTGAGTGTAGACTGTTAAATGGGGTAGAACCCGTAAATTAGTTCTAAAGTGTATTCAAATTCAAGATAGAGTAAAATATGCAACCCAAATAGCAGATTTCTTTAGTAACTGGATACATAAAATTAAATAAAATTGAAGTGAAATCAAAGAGGCATTGCTTCTTATGTTTTATGCAAGATATATAAAACACTGGTAGGTCAACTCCCCTATGCTTGCCATAATAAATTTTTCACCCAAAATTGAAACGAGATCATTAGTTCGAAAGTCGCCGCTAGATGCCGCAACAGTGAAACGTGAGTGTCAAACCAAACCACATGTGTTAACCTTCAAAATTTATTAAGCTTTTTTAATAATAATAAAATTTATATTTTTATTATTGTCATTCGAGAATTTAATTGATGTTTCTTATGCAGCTTTGTTTCTGTTTATTATAATTAACAAGCCAGAATTAATAAAAGATAGCGCGTTCTCAAATATACAGGTAAGTATAAATGAACACTTAGTATTTCTAAACTAATTTTTCTGGTTTGTTTTCGATAGCAAAACGCCATTCGTATCATGTGATAAATTTTACCAGTAAATAGTTTGATGTTTAATTGTTCTATTAAAATTGCTCTTTTTAGGGATTCCACCTTTCTGTATGTGGCTAATGGTAATGGAGTGAGGGCCGTTATGTATTTCTCAATCACAATATAAGGTATTTAGAAAATCAGTTGTCAAAATGTAATTTTTAAATTTATCATAAAATGAAATCGCTTTAATGTAAACCTCTTATATTTTCAGGGACATTGCATGGAAGGTCTTGTATGGATTCTCATGGAAGTGACTGAGGTTCTTAAAATAACTTCAAAATTTGGTTACCAGAAAGAATTTTGTTTCCAAAATATGAATATGTCTGTACGTACTACAGGGTCAAACCAATTATTACGTACATTACATTTATGTTTAGATTTTATTGTAATAGTGATCGATGTCGACTTCACTTTCCTTGCCAGACCACAATTGGTCTGGTATATCATTGATTTCGTTGTTGTCATCATTGATGGCCTTGTTATTTGTTATTTTATAAATGTTTGTAATTAAATTTTTAAAATATAAATATTTCATGGATAGTTTTGCTGTAATTGATCTTGTTTGTTACAGAGTTAGATGCACAATAATATAATTGTTATCAAGTAAAAAAACTATTGCTTTTCAGTACAAAAGTCTGTGTTCTGCTGTTGTATTTAATATTTTTGTCCCTTTCACATGTGGACCATGTTTATATTGCTATTTAGATTCTCGTTGCTATAAAAATTATGCTGAGATGTGTGCTTTATTGCTATTAATTACCAGTAACAGTTTTACTTAACCTGCTTAATGCATAGAATTAAAAACATGTTTAAGCATTAAGTATATATAACTCTTTTTTAATACTTGAAATCTTTAGAGCGTCTAATAGGTTTGAATTTCGCATATAGATTTTTTTATAGTGGCACACAAGCTCTTTACTTGTTAATAAAACTCCTGTTGCATCCATCCATGCTTGCAGTTTATCTGCTTTCCGTAAAATATTACAAAATAATTGATGAATTTAATTACAATTCTCAAAAGAAATGTTTGCATAAGTCAATTTGTATTCTTATTATTTAAGTTAAACGAAAATAAAAAAAGATGTTACCTTAGTTTGCTGTAAAAAATAAAATTTCAATTTGTTATTACCAAAGATGTTTTAAATAAGTTAAATAAGAGATTAAAAGATAAAGAAGAGTCACAATTTAGCATTTTAATAGTGTCAAAGAATCTTGTACCTCTATCATCATGAAAAAGTTTATTTAATTTGTATTACGAAAAATACGCCAAAAGTAAATATTCATTATTACGAGTACAAGTTATGTTGCTGTAGAATGACAATCATGCTCGCACGTCGCGCCATCTATCAGAAATTTAGCTCGCGTTAAAATTGGTTGACGAAATGACGGCGAGTTGACATACCATATGTTATATATGTATATATTGGTTTTATGTTTGACATTTAGTTATTAAATCATAAAATCTGACAAGATAGAAATTCTGCATCTATATAATAATGGCGAGTAGTAGTACAATAAATCTTAGTCCTCCACGAAAAAAAAGCAAAAAAGGTCATTTAAGCATACAAGAAAAAAAGCATGATTTTAATCATGGTTTATTGTAAAATCTTTGCAACTTTACCTAAATCTGTAAAAACAACATCAAGTTTGACAAATTTCCTTAACCACAAACAATTTTATGACATAAGAGTCAAAAACCCATCACTCTTTGATCTACCTAGATTTCTTTAATTTTGTTTTATTTATCCAGTTACGAAAGAAATTTGTTATTTGGGTTGCATATTTTACTCTAGCTTGAAATTGAATACACTATAGCGCTGTTATTATGCATTTTAAACCTGTGATGTGTCTGTACTTTTTTATTCAGAATTAGACTTACTATTGATTCTCATACTTAAACTTTATGGTTCCATTTAAAGAAATTCCGATCACGTCATGTACGGTACCAACGCATGTGCTAAAATGTAATAAGATTTCGTAAAGTAAAGGTGAAAATCAAAATATATAAAGTTCCTTTAGTCCAACTGCTAAGGCCAGAAGATTGTCCGAATGATTGAGTGCAGACTGTTAAACGGAACTGAACCAGTGTTAATTGGTTCTAGATCCGTTAGTATGCATTTTAGACATGTAGTACCTCAATACTTTTCTATTCAAATTCACATTTTCTATTGATTTAATCATACTTAAAACTTAACTGTCCATTAAGAAAAATCATGATGACTGCGTATGCGGTACCAGCACATGTTCTAACATGGGTTCTAATGCTGATTTCCTAAACTAGAAGTCAAAATATAGAATTTTTTTTAATTCCTTTGCTACAGCCAGGAGCTTGTTCGAATGATTGAATGTAACTCCTCCTCTAAGGTTAGTTTGGACAATATACACTTCCGTGCCGTTCTTTGTTACCAAGAAGAACTAAAGTTTGTCAGGTATGTTTCTCTGATATAAATAGACAGTCAAGAGTCTAAAAGCTATGAGATACTGCAAAATAAATAATAAAGCAATTACTGAATTAAAAAATGTAAACTAAGTATTGTCAAAACTATCCCCGGTCTCCCCTATCCTAACATCCTTCTAAACATTAATGAAGTGATGAAATCCGACTAATTAACTTTTCATACTGACCGCATCTTGTTACAGTTCAGCGACTGCAGAAGTTTCAGAAAAACGTCATTCGAGATTATTTATTCACATACTCAGTAATAATATGATAGTATATTCACCCAGGGGTGCCGTTTTGTCAGCTTGTCTGGTTTAAAATCTATTAAAATCAAAAATTCGCTTTTTAATGTTTAACAGATTTGAAATAACAATATCGAAGCAACATATCTACTTTCTTATTAAAATTATATCAACTTTTATTTTGAACATTTATTAGTTATACCTATAAATGAAATAATGAAAGCTTTCTGACCTAAACTTACGTTCAAGGGGGTCCGATACAAATCCTAAAGCTATTGTCAATAAGAAAAAATAAAAATACGGTTGCAGTCTTTTTAATTAATAATTTAATCAAAAAGTGAATTTCATCTTACCATTTATCTACAATTCCTAGGTTTATGGTTTTAAAATTAAATAGTACAAATTTTGGCTCGCTGCTTGATATACTATTTTTTAAGGAGTTTTAAGTATAAGAAATTGCAGTAAGGTATATTTCATACCAATTAAATTGTAGATTAGTAAATGGTGACAGCAGATCGACTTAAAAGGGCCTTATTGCAACCCTTAGTACGAGCATATTTTATATTTCCTTTTTCGGTAATAGTTTTTTGTAAAAATAGTAAATAGTAAATTTGTTTGTACTAGGCTTAAGGATCTAGATAGCCTTAACTAGATTTAGCAAAAAAATCGGTTAATAAATTTGTTGTTAGTCAATTAATGTTACCTGAAGAGTATTTTCAAAATTAAGCACTAAATCACTACCGCGCGACTTCTGTCTGTCAACCAACTTAAATCAGAAGCAAGAGCAAGACTGATGCAAAATCTGTTCAAGATCATTGACTACATTAATATATCCATTTCTTTATTTAATTTATTTGCTGTTTGAACTATCAAAAACATTCTAGGGAAGGACAAGACGCATACACTGATTCATGTGTGTATCTAAAATTAGATCAATCTGGTTACATTCCACCCTATTTAAACAATTAGGCTGCTACACAATTAAATGAGGTTGCCAATTTCTTTATGCGAGTGCGTGTATATAGTAATATAGGTCATAAACATCACTTTAATAACAACTCGTATTTTAATTACAGCATTTATTGCTCTAAACACCCTCTAGAATTGATTATAAAATCATAGCACTGTGCAGATGTTTATTTATTGTAGTTGCGATAATTCAGTGATGGTGATTTATATTTTTATTAAAACACTGTGTTTGATTAGTGTACTTCTTGGTAGGTTGGTAGTAGTTAAATTTGTACACTCATGACAATAATATGCCGCCATTTGTAAATTAGTGAAAAGTTTAATAAAGCATTCAATAAGTCTGCGGTAGCTGTAAAGTGGGTGAAGCGCAATGGTTCAGGTCTCAAATAATGCGTACCCCCTATTTTCTCATTCGACTCCATCTGTGTAAGCACAAATAAGCGTTGTTATTGTAGATGATCATTTATTAAGCTTAATTGAATCGGTCAATGCAGAAACTGAATATATATGTCCCAACCACCTTATTTTGACAAAAACAAGAAAAACTGAATTACTCTATGCTGCTTTTATGAACCTTCGTGATTTTTTGGGATATGAAAGAAGGGTATCTTTTAGGTAAGATCACATGGTTCAATGTACTTAACGTTTTGTATTCTAAGAGAAAAAAATGCATATAAGACGTGGTCATATTCAGTTTCTGCATTGATGCAAATAAAATGCAAAAAATACGCAAGAAACCATTTTGTGGCAAAAGAACAACTGAATTTAATATTAACAAAAGAAATCTGAAAATCCTAAAATAATAGAAATAAAAATATTTTTAAACATTGTCTGCTTTCACTGCACTGCACTATCGCTGGAAACGGTCAAAAATCGGCATTAATTCAAAAGAAAAAAGTTTTTTAAACATTTATTTTTTTATAGCTAATTTATTAGTAAATATCTATATTTTAAAGCACCAAAAGGACTTTTTCTGAAAAGCAATACAACCAAATAAGAATAAAGTAGATGGCGCTTCGATCCAAGTTACATTTACACACCTAAAATTACAACAGCGGGAAATTTGAAATATAATATTGTTTAGTTTTCAAAATATTTACTGAAAAATACATAAAATTCATTTCTGTGATTTTGTACATTATAGTGTATCTTATGAACAATTTATAAATAGAATTAATAAATAATGCACACTATTATGACACTATAATGTCACTATGATTTGAAAAACCTTAAAAGTTATTTTATATTGGCCGAAAATATCAACATCTTCGTCTGATTCGTGGTGCTGGAACTTTCCTTCCGATCCTAAATTTATAATATTTTTTCCACACTATCCTCTACTACTTTGTCTAAATCTCACCTTTCGTTTTTCTTCATTAATTATGTGGTATACCTATGCAATCTTTCCATCGTTCTGCAGTAACAGTAGAAATCCCTTGATTAGAAGGATTTGTTCACGCCAGTAAGTATATATATTGTATGTATTATTAGCCATGTAATACTAGGGGACCGCGGGGCACATTTGACATACTTTTCTAGATTGCGCTTTAGACTGGACACTGATTATTATTTTTTTAATTCAACAGGATGAGCAACACTTCTGTTGTGTTTTCAATTGAAACCACCATAAAACAATGGTAAATTAATGAAATGAATATAATTATAATTTTTTTTTCTATCTTGTTTATTGTTTCCAGCCTTATTTTGTGGAACTCCATAATCATGAAATAAATAAAGATTATTAAAAGTTTCACAGTTTTATTAAAATATACCTGACAATATTGTTTCGACAGCTATGCTGTCATTATCAAAGGTAATATAATTATAAACAAACACGTCGCTAAGGTAGATACAAAATAGGTAACTAGATAAAATAATAATAATAATAAAAATTAATAATAAAAATCATAATTAAACATCTAATACTTCCAGTAACGGAGAATTACTGAGCTCAAGTTGTTCATTCATTAAAGGTACCCTGAGTTTGTGTTTGTATATCTCAAAGGCTTCTAAAATGTCTAATTTGCGTTTGTTATTACAAAAATGTAGGAATTTAATATTATTTTGAGGAGTCATTGTGTGATTTTGTTCTAAAAGGTGTTTGGCGTAATTCGATTTTTCAGGATGTTTATTTTTGTAATGACGTACGTGTTCTTTATATCTTATGTCAAAATTTCGAAGTGTTTGTCCAATATATACCGAACTACAAAAAGAACAATTTAAACGGTAAATGCCCGATTTCATGATATCATGTGTTCTGTCTTTAGCATTAAATAAAAATGAAAAAGTGTTAGTGTTGGTTTTAAATGTTATTTTATAATTGTTGGTTTTTCTTAGTATATGTGCAATTTTTTCTGATATTTTGCCAAAATATGGTATAGATATGTAATTTGTGTCTTCTGTTTGATTGTCAATGGGATATATTCTTTTGATAGCTAACCTATAATCTTTTTGTTTAATTAAAGTGTCAATCATGTTCGGATTATAATGATTTGCATGTGCTAGTTGTTTAATGGTTGATATCTCTTTGCTAAAATCTGATTTTGTTAGTGGAATAGTTAAAGCTCTGTGTACTAATGATCTGTATGCTGCTATTTTATGTGTATTGTGGTGACAAGATTCATTTGGTATTGTTATATCTGTTTGTGTTGGTTTTCTGTATATGGAAAATTCAAAAAGATTGTCTGCGTTAATCTTGATATTTAAGTCTAGAAAGTTTATAACCCTGTTTTGTTCTGTTTCTAGTGTAAATTTTATATTAGGATGGATATTGTTTATAAGAATTAAAAATTCATTGATAACCTCAAAAGAACTGTCAAAACAAGCTAAAATGTCATCAACATAACGAAACCAGAAGATAATGTGTTTAGAGAGGTTTAATTCAAATATTCGATCTTCAAACTTGTCCATAAATATGTTAGCTAATAGAGGACTTAGAGAATTACCCATAGGTAAACCATCCTTTTGTAAATAAATTATGTTATTAAAAGTGAAATAATTTTGACTTATACAAAGGTCAAATAATTGAATTAACTCTAACCTTTTAACTAATTCTATATTACTATTGATCAAGAAACTATCTAATAGAGGAATACATTCTTGTGGGGGTATTCTGGAGAACATGTTGCAAATATCAAAACTAACAAGTTTTGAATGTGGTGGAAGATGTATGTTTTGCAGCTTATCTACTAATTCTAATGAATTTCTAACAGAGTATTTCGATTTGTAACCTATCGTGTTAATAATCTGGTTCAGTTTTTTGGATAAAATGTGATTAGGTGCATTGATGTATGATACAACTGGTCTTATTGGCATATTCTGTTTGTGGGTCTTCACTAATCCATACAGTTTAGGAATTTGTGGGTTTTTATTAATGATTTGTTGCTTTTCTAATTCTGAAAAGCAGATATTGCAGTTTTCTAAACCTTGTTTTATTTCTTTTTGGAATTTTGTGGTTGGGTTTTTGTTTAACGTTTCAAAATTTTCTTTATTAATAAATTCATTAACTTTTTGTATGTAAATATCTTTAGAAAGAATTACCAAAGTGCTACCCTTATCTGCTTTAACAGAAATTAGATTGTTCTCTGTGATTTTCTGTTTTATAGATTGAAGAAGTGATATGTTAGATGTGTTGTACATTTTGTCCTGTTTCAAAGACATCTCTTTTAACAAATTCGAAATTTGGAATTTTGCATAGTTATTATGATCTTTCTTAAGTATAGTTTCGCATTCAACGGCCAAAATTTCTTTAATTTTGTTGGTAAATTTTGGAAAAGGACAAAATTTGAAACCTTTGTTAAGAAATCGTGTTTCTCTGTCATTGAATGTTATATTTGACAAGTTTATGAAACGAGGATAAAAGTTTGCAGTGTTCTGACAATTATGGTTATTTTGTAGTGTACGTTTTTGTTGTACAAGTCGATGAAGTTTATTTTTCTGTGTGGTGTATTTTTTGAATTTAATGTGACTGACGGTTTCTCTAATGTCAAAATCTAAGATGTCAAATTGGATATTGTGTAATTTATGAGTAAGTTCTGTATAGAGTACCTTTATATAAACGTGCATATTGTCTCTTATACTAAACCATTTCTTCGATTCTTCTTTGAGCCATCTTCTTTTAGCATTCCTAATCACTTTTTCAGTAATCGAATTCTTGGTTCTGGTAGTGATGTTTATGTAGTTAGGAATAACCTGACGTTTCAGACATTCTTGGTTAAACCAAACATTCTGACTTGCGATTCCGTGTTTGATCATAAGTTTCTTGTATAACTTGGCTTGTTCTTCTAACGAAGACGAAATAATCTTGTTTATTGTTTCCAGCCTTATTTTGTGGAACTCCATAATCATGAAATAAATAAAGATTATTAAAAGTTTCACAGTTTTATTAAAATATACCTGACAATATTGTTTCGACAGCTATGCTGTCATTATCAAAGGTAATATAATTATAAACAAACACGTCGCTAAGGTAGATACAAAATAGGTAACTAGATAAAATAATAATAATAATAAAAATTAATAATAAAAATCATAATTAAACATCTAATACTTCCAGTAACGGAGAATTACTGAGCTCAAGTTGTTCATTCATTAAAGGTACCCTGAGTTTGTGTTTGTATATCTCAAAGGCTTCTAAAATGTCTAATTTGCGTTTGTTATTACAAAAATGTAGGAATTTAATATTATTTTGAGGAGTCATTGTGTGATTTTGTTCTAAAAGGTGTTTGGACAAACACTTCGAAATTTTGACATAAGATATAAAGAACACGTACGTCATTACAAAAATAAACATCCTGAAAAATCGAATTACGCCAAACACCTTTTAGAACAAAATCACACAATGACTCCTCAAAATAATATTAAATTCCTACATTTTTGTAATAACAAACGCAAATTAGACATTTTAGAAGCCTTTGAGATATACAAACACAAACTCAGGGTACCTTTAATGAATGAACAACTTGAGCTCAGTAATTCTCCGTTACTGGAAGTATTAGATGTTTAATTATGATTTTTATTATTAATTTTTATTATTATTATTATTTTATCTAGTTACCTATTTTGTATCTACCTTAGCGACGTGTTTGTTTATAATTATATTACCTTTGATAATGACAGCATAGCTGTCGAAACAATATTGTCAGGTATATTTTAATAAAACTGTGAAACTTTTAATAATCTTTATTTATTTCATTTTTTTCTATCGGTTGCAAAGTGACAAAACAACCCCACCTAGGGGGTACATTTGACACATGGGTGGGGTAGTTTTGACCAATAACAAAACCATACAGAACTCAGTTTATTTTACGTTATAACCAGAAAAGTTGACATTAAAGGTAAAATATCTATGTTCCATAATTGGATCAGGCAATAATGCAATAACGTCTATTTTATTGACTTCTGAAATGTCTTCGTTGTCCGGGTAATAAAATGCATTTTTGCTAAATTTTTTTCGCATATATTTAATTTTGAATTCTTCTCCTGCTTCAAGAACTTCTTCTATTTTACCAACAAAATAAACTACAGTGGATTTGGTCGGAAACTGTACCAAAACAAAGTTTCCAACCATTAATTTCTGATCATCAGTTAGCTCCATGATAGAACTTTCGTCGAAGCTGCTTTCTGATCTTAACGAAAGTACTGAATCAGCGTCACTTTCTTCATCAGATAATTCTTTTGCCTTTCGCTTTTTATTTCTTGCAAATAGTTTTTTCTTCACGGCTGTTTTCTTTTCTTCAATATCTTTTTTTCTCTGTGACTTTTCTAATATCTTTGCAAATTCTGGCGATTCTGTATAAACTGTTGATTTCTTCTGCTTCCCTCCCTTTTTCATATTTCTGTTCGTTTTATTAAGAGTTGATATAGGTCTGACAACTTCTGGAGAAATTAACAATTCCTGCGATTTCTTTTTTGCCCGATCAGGGTTTGCCGATGCTATTTCACTGCATGATGTCGAAGGCTGTGGATCTTCTACATTATGTTCTGCATTAACCAACAAATCTGGAACCACACTCTCCCCGGTCTCTGGGTTTTCTTCACTAATAAAGTCTGCATCGTTAAATACAGATGGGTTAAATGGGCATATGCCTGGTTTACGAAAGGCTGATAATATATTTTTGGGCGTGAAGGATTCCAAAAATGGATTTGTGGTTATTTCCCCAATGTCGTATAGAGAAACTCTTCGGCCGGGGTGATTCAACATCCAGTTGTTCAATGATTTTTTAACACAAGCTTTAAATGCCCCAAAAACTGCTACATCAAGAGGTTGCATCTTATGTGATGTATGAGGCGGGAACGATAATAAAATTATACCATGCTCACGACAAAACTGAATTGCACCAACTGTTACATGGGTGTCATGGTTGTCCATAAGTAATAAAACCTGCCTCCCTTGTTCTGGTTTCGGATCCAAATGTTTTTTAATGTGCTGTAATACTTCCAAAAATAATTCAGCAGTCATCCACCCACTCTTATTACTCAATCCCAAACTACCAACTGGGGTACCTTTCATAAAGCTGTCTTTCAGATGAACTCTTAGAAATATATATACAGGAGGCAAGTAGTTGCCTTGAGCGTTAATGATGCCCACAAAAGTTATCAACGAACCTCGTTCCGCAGACACAGCTTGACCCACTTGTTTCTGGCCTAAAGTAGCAATAATTTTGGGTTGATCTAAAACCGTGGTCACACCTGTTTCATCCAGATTTATTATTCTGGAAAGATCAAATTTGTATTTTTCCAACACCCTTTGAAGATTTTCATAGAATTCAGTGACACTACTTCTGTTGAAACCGGTGATTCTTGCAAGACTAGTATTTTCTGCCTTTCTTAATGAAAATTTGTCTTTATGCCGCTTCATAAAACTTAACATCCAGTCCCTACCTGCCATCTTCTTTTCACCCCATTCTTTAGGCATTTTTTTATTATTTCGCAGTGCGTATTCATATGCTAGGGACCGTACTTGGATGTAATTCAATCCGTAATTTAAGTTGCAACATTTTTTGATGTAATCTACTAGTAATAATTCTTCTGTATTTGTAAATACTTGTCTACTGGTATATTTTGAGGTAAATTTATTCGCGTCATTATCCTCACCCCCTGAATCCGAGCCACCTCCTGGCTCCTTTAGCTTCTTCAGGCGATATATTAGAGTTGTTCTATTTATATTATATATGACTGAGGCCCGTTTGCAAAAATATTTGCCAGAAACAATGTCATTTAAAGCCTTCTTTACGTCGTCCTCATTTATGTCGCACCTCGTTGTTGTCCTTTTGTAATTTCGGACCATTTTTGACACTAGAAATGCGAACAAATAGTTAGAATGTGATCTGAATTTCAAAAATTGCTTTGTAAATTATAAAGGGGACCATTAAACATGTGACCGGGGCAGATTTGTCAAAATGTCAAATCTGCCCCACCAGCACTATGTCAAATGAACCCCACTGTGGTTTGCAAAGCAGTTTTATTTGAAAACATGTGGAAAATAAAAGTGATAGAGGTTATGTTTGGTGCATTATCACCGGTAATTGTGATGTTTTTGAGGTATTGTGCACATGCATACAATAATATAAAGTTGTAAAACTTACCTTCAATAATCTAAATTCGAAAACTAATTCGTTTTGTTGCACTTTTTGAATTATTTCCATAAACCTTCCTTACTGGGGCAATACTAAAAAAAACAGAACAGGATCATGCAGGTACCTAAATTCTATCATCCTCATGAATGCCAACTGCCTAACACAACATTATGGCGGTATTTTTGAAAGAGGCAAATCTGCCCCACTGTCAAATGTACCCCGCGGTCCCCTACATGATGTTTCACTTGTGCCCTTATCAACTCGATTGGATTTAAATTACAAACATAAGGGGGCAATCCTAATATGGTTCTTCCGCCACTTTTCACCATTTCATCAATTTTGACCATTAGGAATTACTTTTCCTCTTGGATTTTTGAAGGATTGTCGTTCAGCCATAATTAAAATTCGATACATACTAAAATATTATTACGTTTATTTAAACTGCAATTAAGATTGTTACATAAATCATCATACCTACATAGTAATAAGAATATAGGAAGAATATAGGAATCTATAAGAATAGATAATAGGTAAGTTCTAATCTTCTATTGTTTTGATAAAAGGACTAAAAATTATAAAGAACTTGAGAAAAACTCGAACTAAACCATAACCTCGAAAATTTTATTTTTAGATTTTAGGTATGAATCTTCGATTTCCCCTTTTATTTAAAACTTTGTACATTAATTAATAAGCATTTTGTCACGTTAATTATGAATGTACTTTAATTATAGTTTCTTTTTACACACACAATAAGTTATATTTTTGTAGTTGAGCGAACGTAAGCCGTAACGTTTATTGTAAAACTGAAACGGCACTTTTCACATAATTTATGCACAAATTTACTTTTTTAAGTTGTGTGAACGTGCCTCGTATTTTAGCCAATCAACGCGAAGGTCAAGCTTGCCCTATACCTTCCTTCGCTTTATTCTTAGCTGAATTCTACTATAGATACTCACATTATCAATGGAAATATCAGTGGATAGGTCAAACGCATTCTAGCAGAGCCTTCTAAAGCTCTAAACTGTGGAAGGACGAAGAAACGATTGCTCAATTGCGATATGCTTCATGCTTCTAAATGTTTTTTGCATAAGAAAATTTAAAGCTAAAATTAATAAGGGAGAGAGGTAAGTGCAATCGCAAACTGGAACTTAAGAATAGAACGCACATAACTATGCAATTTCTGGAGTAGGATTTTACTAGATACACATGTTTTATTCTAACGCCAAAAGCTGTCAAAATTGCCTTGCCGTATGTTGCATCATAAAATAATTTCACACAGCGCTGCCGATTGCACTAGACAGTACAACAAAATAATAGTAACATCAACAATCGTACTTAATCAAATTATTTTCGATATCGTAGACGTTAACGACGATGGCTCACTAATTTTGAGCTAACTACAGGTATAAATAAACAACATGACAGAGGACGCCACCCAAATTATTTGTCGTTATTATATAGAAGAATTACGACGAGAATTTACAATTTTGAGAGTAGGTATTGGGTCAGTTGAGTCCATCCCCTCTCCTTTTTTTTTGGCCACGCCCCTTTCCCCTTCTCCCTTCTGATTGGTCGACGCCATTTTGAATCGCCATTTTGAATCGCCATTTTGAATAGCCATTTTGAATCGCCATTTTGAATAGCCATTTTGAATCGCCATTTTGAATCGCCATTTTGAATCGCCATCTTGAATCGCCATCTTGAATAGCCATTTTGAATCGCCATTTTGAATAGCCATTTTGAAACGCCATTTTGGATCGCCATTTTGAATCGCCATTTTGAAATGTCATTTTGAATCTGTCAATTTTGAATCTGTCATTTACATATCCGCCATTTTGTATCTGTCATTTTGAATCTGTCATCTTGGATTTCCCGCCCTTGGATTTGGATTTTTAGTACTGCTACTGCCATCTATCGGCGACGTCATGTCATCGGTATAGTAGATTCCTCTCTCTCGCTCTCGCTTGGCTCTGACCCTCTCTCTCGCTCTTGCTCTGGCCCTCTCGCTCTCGCTCTGACCCTCTCTCTCGCTCTTGCTCTGGCCCTCTCTCGCTCTCGCTTGGTTCAGGCCCTCTCTCTCGCTCTCGCTTGGCTCTGGCCCTCTCTCTCGCTCGGCTTTCGCTCTGGCTCTCTCTCTCTCTCTCTCGCTCTCGCTTGTCATTTCCAACTTGTCATCATTTCCCGCCCTTGGATTTGAATTTTTAGTACTGCTACTGCCATCTATCGGTAACGTCCTGTGATCGGTATAGTAGATTTCTATACACCTGTAGATAGGCAACCTGCTACACTTTTTTATAAAAATTAATGGATCCAACGAGTTTCGAACCAGGGTTCGTAAAGTACGTCTGTTTACAAGTCCATAGCTTAACCCCGAGACCACGGAGCTTGTCTTTTAAATTACTGCATACGAGTTATTTATAAAAATGTTTTCACGTATATTTGATTAAATCCAATTTATTTAAAAATAATTCCCGGAAAATATTTATAAATATTGTACATTAATAATATTAAATCTTTAGGATTCAAAAATTATAAGCCAATTATGATTATTATCATGAGTCATTGAGATGAGACGATTATTAACCTTATATGAGCCAATCGTGAAGAAACTCAAGAAATTTTTCTTGATACATCTTAAATATAACAATTTGAAAACTATATACAGATATTATTACTAAATGAGGCCCGTAACATCAGTAGATCCGCGGCTTTTTATATCAGTACAAAATAATTAGATATAGTTATATTTACTATCTATTCTTTTAAACAGCTGTTATACTTTCCATGATTACTTTATAGTCGGGTATGTAGTACCATTATTATCCTACATTAACTTATATGAAAAATGAGATCGGTAAGGTAAAAACATGACGTCTTGATTGTAAAATTTATTTTCTGTAACGATGATTTCACCATTGCTAATGAATTTCCAATTAGCGGGTGTAGAAAGTTAAAATTCAAACATGAAAGACTATTGGTTTAATCGAAATATTTTAAAAGTTGCCGACGGCTAATTATTATTTAATAACAACCGTAAATTCTGAGGAAATCTGTTTGGATATTTCCTGAAGCCTAAATCAATTTTGTTTGTATTAAAATCTAGAAATTTCAGAAAAACGGTTTTAAAATAAATTGTATATAGTTATACATTGTGAAATAAAAAATGCAAGAATAAAATGCATACACGGATTAAACTAAACTATATATATTAAGAAATATTAATTACGGCTTTTATAGCATCTTACAGGAAAAAGATTACAGTCAATCAAGATCACAACACATATCATTAACTAGATATCAAAAATAAATATATTATATATTGAAGGTAAAGACATGAGGATATCGATCGTTTGACTAATGTCTATTTATTAAAACAAATAAGTTATGAAATGAAGCAGGGAGTCTATTCAATGAACATTGCCTAATACTTTTATTATTTTTCTAGCCTATAGATCAGCAGTTAGAAACACGGGCCTGCTAAATGCCTGCAATTCACCTACCCTATCAATATGTTGTACAATTTTAGATATGTAATGTATACGTTTTGTTTCTTACTTAAGTCTATTTTGTTTGTATGTTTGTAATATTTAGACATTTACGAAAATTAAATCAAGCTGAACAGCAGATTACTATTTTAAATTTAATAGATCATACGAATTATCTTTCTCTGTTCTGAATGACTGCATTGTATATCATGATGTGATATCATACAATTATATTCTAGTAAGAATTGTAATAAAGTCACTGCTATAAATAACAACATTCTTTATCACGATCATCTATCATTATCATAATCATCTAATGTCATGCAGAGTCAGCATCTAACTCCTAAGTTCGTATATGCGAGAATCGGTATTATATAACACACACATCAGTCTACATTCATTGCTCTAATATTGATAGGATCTTTCTAGAATCTATAAAGTTGTACTACATATATTCAACTAATTTGAATATACGATAACTGATACTCATTATACTTCTATGCACACAATCGAGGTATCAGTACACTCCAACCGCGTGATCAAGATTGTAGTATTCAAATCAAGCATCACTAAACGTATTCTTTATATATGAAATCATAAAATTCGAGTCTAACTATTGACGAGGTGAAAGAATAGTTGCAATCGGTTTATGCCCATACCAGGCTCCCTATGATTATTATAAATGTCTTAACAGAATAAAAAGGGTGAAATGAATATAACTTATAGGATTTAATCAAACTAGAAGAATATCGATATATCCTACGTTGAGAAAATAATTATACTATGTAAGCATCGATACGCTACATATGATTGCGAGCCTGAGTATAAGCATAAACCCTATACTACAGATTTTTATCCTTTTTCATTATATCTACTACAGACGAGGTGAATGAATAGGTACATTTAACATGCGTATGCTACAATTATCTAATTTTCTAGTTTTCTAGACGTAATGTAATTTTGAACAGATTTTAACCTTTTCGTTCTATCTACTACCCCTGTAAGCGATTTCTACATATACGTTCTTATTGTTTATACACCATATAGATATTCGTAGCATCTAAAGTAAACTCTTATTTAAACGTTATTTTACAATATATCATACATTTCAGCAACTCCGAAATATAAAGATATGTAATAATTTACTATATACTTTTGTAGGATATTAACTCGTATAATTAATACTAATTTGTAATTATTTTCGATACCTTTGAAATATAAGTCTATAACATATCTACCCAAAAGATTCGCCGACAAACTTACTGAAGATAAAGTGGTCGATCTCAACCAAAAGATAGCGAATACAACTCTGTCTCTAGGATTGGTTTACCTAGGTAAAGTAAAGACAGAAAGATATCAACTGTATGCTGACTGTATGTTCATCGAGACGAATAAGGTATGAAATGTAACAGGTAGTCTATTCAATGAACATTGCCTAATACTTTTTTCTGATTCTTCTTCTACCCTATGGATCCGCATTTAGAAACATGGACCTGCTAAATGCCTGCAATTCACCTACCCTATCAGTATGTCGTACAATGCAAACATTTAATATTATTATTAAAATTTTATAAATAAAAACGATAAAAGAAGTTTATAGTTTTCATTTATTTTTATGTTAAACATATACGGTAGCAGGATCTAGATCGATGTATACAAATTCATATATGACAGAAATGTTATGTATCTCAATACATACCTAAAACGTATTCTTCGTATATTCAGTAAGAGCTACCCATTTTTTTCTTTTTTTCTAGACATTCGAATTTTGAACAGCTTAATAATACGTTTTCTCATTTAATCATAATTAGGTTGACTTTATATAGTATTTTTCAGGAAAACCTTCTTCAGAAAAACCCTAATGATTCTTTAATTTACATAAAAAAAAAATTAAAACATTTGATTACACAATAATCCCATTTTCGATACCTTCGAAATATAAGTCTATAACATATGTTTAGGTCTTTATAACTTTGAAACACAGGGTAGTTACCTCTTGCAAAATTTACAGTTATGAGAACCCTGAAGACTTAACCTGGAGAAATAAATCAGATAAATATTTTACTTTTATTGAAACGATAACTTTGCATACTAATACATGAAAATAATATAATTTATATCACCTGATAAATAAAATTGAAATTATTCTTATTCTTTTACAATGAAATGTGTTTTGAAAAAACACGATGAAACGTTATGTATATTAATGCAGGAGTTCTGTTAACGCATTCGTTATTTAGAGATTCACTTATAAGTACACTTTCTATTCAGCTGATTCAATAAAAATTTCATTATTTTTAAAATTCCTAACGAGGGACCTACTGATAAGCGTTATATTATACCAGGTACGTATGATACTCTACTGCTGATTGCATACCTGATGAACGCAGTTGTACAAAGTAATATAGGATATACGTTACAGAGAAGTTTAATTTTCCGTGCAACAAATGACCTATATATATATTTTATGTACAATGCTGACATTAACATATTTAGCGCATACCTGTTGAACATAGCTCTACAAAGTAATATTTAAAAGACTTAAAAGGCTTATATTTTAGAGATCGGATACAGGCGCATATATTCCTGTATATTACCTCTAAATTTTACTTTAACAATACATGTAGTCAGGTTTGGCGTAAATAACAATTAGGGATATCAAAGCCATACTAACTGAACGCTAACATAATATGCTCTACAGGTCAAACTCAATTAATTAACCCTGGGGCTATACATCCTTAGGCTAGAAACAGTCTTGAAACAAGAAATGGCTGAGTCCACCCTGTTAGACAAGAAATCAGAGTATGGGCGTGATAAATAAAACATATAAAGTTATTTTACAAACATTTATTTAGTATACATAACATAATACAAGAATATAGATCATAAGTTGTTTTCTATGACGACTGTTGTAGTTCTACGGGTCTCTGAGTCGTCGTATGCCCTCGCAGCAATACTAATACGTATAAAGTCCGACGACTGACTCATTGGAACTGTACCGATAGCCCTTTCCTTGTTCAACTCTTCGTTACTATCATAGTTGGTAAACGAGGAACCACATTCATCAATACCCAAATGCATGGCTGAAGTCATATCTTCTTCTTCTTCTTCTGTCTCAACGATATCAGTAGGTCCATTTGCTTCCTTTACCAGAGCTGTCTTTACAACATTTGCGTTATTATGTACGTTTTTTAAATGCCTTTTATAGCTGTCGATGCGTGAAAGATATTTGAAGCAATTAGAACACCGGACTTTGATTGATTCGTGAACGCTTTTAATATGTCTTTTTAAGTGGTCACGACGTGAAAAAGTTTTGACACAGCTAGAACACTGGATTCTGTTTGAATCGTACTTGGTTTTTACGTGTCTCTTGCCAGTGAATGGCCTCGCGAAAGACTTGAAGCAAACCGGATACTGTATTTTGCAATCCTGTCGACCAGAGTCATTCTTCTTACATACGTCGTTAGCGTGCTGCTCCATTTCGACTAATGAAGGAACAGGAACACTACCCCGCCTATTTATACTGATGACCAGCGCAATCGGTTGTTCTCGGTTATAATCGTAAGCGCTCGGAGCAATATGTATGCTCGAGAATGAATCGTAGGTTCTATCCTAAGTGTATGTAACCCGGAACCGATGTCCGTACATTTTAAATTATCAAACTTACCATATAAACATGAACATTTACTACATTTGCTTTAATTCTTGTTCCCTCCCTACCTACCTACCTACCGTAAACAATATGACATATCTGCGTCTAAATACAGTGAACGAAAGTACTAGAGGAACTTAATACCTTAGATCACGGCTGTTTCTGGATACGTGATTTCCTCTTACATTATCTATAGTTATGAGAACCTTGAAGACTTAGCCTGGAGAAATAAAACATCGTCAGTTTAAAAGAAATAAGTCCGTCGCCATATTTAAACGTTATTTTACAATACATCATACATTTTCAATAGCTTCGAAATACGCAGATATGTAATAATATACTATATACTCTTGTAGGTTATTCAACGTATCTATAGTAAACTCTTATGATTAATAATAATCTGTAACCTTATTGTTTTTTATTACATCACAGGTTAGAGCGTACGAATATAATTTAGATTAGATTAGGTTAGAGCCTACGAATACATTTTTAGGGCAGAACGTAGGGAGCAGAGTAAGTACAAAACAACATACTTTCATACAAGAACGTTTATTCATACGAGTAGTTTCGACGCTACTTAAAACATAATACATAACTTATATATATATATATAATATCTATTAAAATAGTACATTTCGTATACACTAATAATGGTACTACATACCCGACTATAAAGTAAACATGGTAAGTATAACAGCAGTTTAAAAGAATAGATAGTAAATATAACTATATCTAATTATTTTATAAAATACTATGTTAACTAAGAGGTTATATACAGAATATATACGCCTGTATTCGACCTCTAGAGGGTTCATAAGACTAGATTAGACCAGACCAGACCAGACCAGACTAGACCAGACCAGACCAGACCAGACCAGAGTAGACCAGACCAGACCAGACCAGACCAGACCAGACCAGACTAGACTAGAGTATAGATGATAGACTGTAAAATCATGAACAATTATACCACCTGTAATATAATAGAGCTTACTTGATATTTTAAAATTAGTGGCTGAATCTAATTATTGCAGAAATTCAATTGTAGAAACTGAAGATGTAATCTTTAAAACATCTAAAGTTAGAAGTTTTTAGTAGTCAGGTTAGATTAATAGAGGGTGTTATAATCAAATCGTTTTTAGAAACTATTTGTTTTGTAAGATTGGCTCCGTAAGGAAAAACAACATAGCTGTAGTCTTGATTTTGAAATTGAGATAGCTCGGGACAAAACGATGAATACAAAGTTTAGAAGTTTATTTCAAAATTCTGTGATAAAAAACATTAATTCTTCTTTACTTTACTTTAAAACCCAAAATTGCATGATAAATCAATATAATATTAATATAAATGATTAAATTAAATGAAGCAATCTAGGTTAGACCCCCAAAAATTATATTAAGGTTATAGATTTTAGACTCCGGTTGTTGCAAAGATTCAAGAATCTCTATTAAGATTAGTTCATAAAACATTTATTAGGTTAGAGCATGTAGCTACTTACAAAAAAAAAAATCTCTATTAAGATTAGTTCATAAAATATTTATTAGGTTAGACCATTGTAGTTACTTACAAAATCGTCATTAACATTCGAAAAACTTACATATAATATTAGTTGGGTTACAGTCTACGAATATATTTTAGGTTAGATTTAGATCGCCCGCGACCTAAATCTAACCTAAAATATATTCGTAGACTGTAACCCAACTAATATTATATGTAAGTTTTTCGAATGTTAATGACGATTTTGTAAGTAACTACAATGGTCTAACCTAATAAATATTTTATGAACTAATCTTAATAGAGATTTTCTTTTTTGTAAGTAGCTACATGCTCTAACCTAATAAATGTTTTATGAACTAATCTTAATAGAGATTCTTGAATCTTTGCAACAACCGGAGTCTAAAATCTATAACCTTAATATAATTTTTGGGGGTCTAACCTAGATTGCTTCATTTAATTTAATCATTTATATTAATATTATATTGATTTATCATGCAATTTTGGGTTTTAAAGTAAAGTAAAGAAGAATTAATGTTTTTTATCACAGAATTTTGAAATAAACTTCTAAACTTTGTATTCATCGTTTTGTCCCGAGCTATCTCAATTTCAAAATCAAGACTACAGCTATGTTGTTTTTCCTTACGGAGCCAATCTTACAAAACAAATAGTTTCTAAAAACGATTTGATTATAACACCCTCTATTAATCTAACCTGACTACTAAAAACTTCTAACTTTAGATGTTTTAAAGATTACATCTTCAGTTTCTACAATTGAATTTCTGCAATAATTAGATTCAGCCACTAATTTTAAAATATCAAGTAAGCTCTATTATATTACAGGTGGTATAATTGTTCATGATTTTACAGTCTATCATCTATACTCTAGTCTAGTCTGGTCTGGTCTGGTCTGGTCTGGTCTGGTCTACTCTGGTCTGGTCTGGTCTGGTCTGGTCTAGTCTGGTCTGGTCTGGTCTGGTCTAATCTAGTCTTATGAACCCTCTAGAGGTCGAATACAGGCGTATATATTCTGTATATAACCTCTTAGTTAACATAGTATTTTATAAAATAATTAGATATAGTTATATTTACTATCTATTCTTTTAAACTGCTGTTATACTTACCATGTTTACTTTATAGTCGGGTATGTAGTACCATTATTAGTGTATACGAAATGTACTATTTTAATAGATATTATATATATATAAGTTATGTATTATGTTTTAAGTAGCGTCGAAACTACTCGTATGAATAAACGTTCTTGTATGAAAGTATGTTGTTTTGTACTTACTCTGCTCCCTACGTTCTGCCCTAAAAATGTATTCGTAGGCTCTAACCTAATCTAATCTAAATTATATTCGTACGCTCTAACCTGTGATGTAATAAAAAACAATAAGGTTACAGATTATTATTAATCATAAGAGTTTACTATAGATACGTTGAATAACCTACAAGAGTATATAGTATATTATTACATATCTGCGTATTTCGAAGCTATTGAAAATGTATGATGTATTGTAAAATAACGTTTAAATATGGCGACGGACTTATTTCTTTTAAACTGACGATGTTTTATTTCTCCAGGCTAAGTCTTCAAGGTTCTCATAACTATAGATAATGTAAGAGGAAATCACGTATCCAGAAACAGCCGTGATCTAAGGTATTAAGTTCCTCTAGTACTTTCGTTCACTGTATTTAGACGCAGATATGTCATATTGTTTACGGTAGGTAGGTAGGTAGGGAGGGAACAAGAATTAAAGCAAATGTAGTAAATGTTCATGTTTATATGGTAAGTTTGATAATTTAAAATGTACGGACATCGGTTCCGGGTTACATACACTTAGGATAGAACCTACGATTCATTCTCGAGCATACATATTGCTCCGAGCGCTTACGATTATAACCGAGAACAACCGATTGCGCTGGTCATCAGTATAAATAGGCGGGGTAGTGTTCCTGTTCCTTCATTAGTCGAAATGGAGCAGCACGCTAACGACGTATGTAAGAAGAATGACTCTGGTCGACAGGATTGCAAAATACAGTATCCGGTTTGCTTCAAGTCTTTCGCGAGGCCATTCACTGGCAAGAGACACGTAAAAACCAAGTACGATTCAAACAGAATCCAGTGTTCTAGCTGTGTCAAAACTTTTTCACGTCGTGACCACTTAAAAAGACATATTAAAAGCGTTCACGAATCAATCAAAGTCCGGTGTTCTAATTGCTTCAAATATCTTTCACGCATCGACAGCTATAAAAGGCATTTAAAAAACGTACATAATAACGCAAATGTTGTAAAGACAGCTCTGGTAAAGGAAGCAAATGGACCTACTGATATCGTTGAGACAGAAGAAGAAGAAGAAGATATGACTTCAGCCATGCATTTGGGTATTGATGAATGTGGTTCCTCGTTTACCAACTATGATAGTAACGAAGAGTTGAACAAGGAAAGGGCTATCGGTACAGTTCCAATGAGTCAGTCGTCGGACTTTATACGTATTAGTATTGCTGCGAGGGCATACGACGACTCAGAGACCCGTAGAACTACAACAGTCGTCATAGAAAACAACTTATGATCTATATTCTTGTATTATGTTATGTATACTAAATAAATGTTTGTAAAATAACTTTATATGTTTTATTTATCACGCCCATACTCTGATTTCTTGTCTAACAGGGTGGACTCAGCCATTTCTTGTTTCAAGACTGTTTCTAGCCTAAGGATGTATATCCCCAGGGTTAATTAATTGAGTTTGACCTGTAGAGCATATTATGTTAGCGTTCAGTTAGTATGGCTTTGATATCCCTAATTGTTATTTACGCCAAACCTGACTACATGTATTGTTAAAGTAAAATTTAGAGGTAATATACAGGAATATATGCGCCTGTATCCGATCTCTAAAATATAAGCCTTTTAAGTCTTTTAAATATTACTTTGTAGAGCTATGTTCAACAGGTATGCGCTAAATATGTTAATGTCAGCATTGTACATAAAATATATATATAGGTCATTTGTTGCACGGAAAATTAAACTTCTCTGTAACGTATATCCTATATTACTTTGTACAACTGCGTTCATCAGGTATGCAATCAGCAGTAGAGTATCATACGTACCTGGTATAATATAACGCTTATCAGTAGGTCCCTCGTTAGGAATTTTAAAAATAATGAAATTTTTATTGAATCAGCTGAATAGAAAGTGTACTTATAAGTGAATCTCTAAATAACGAATGCGTTAACAGAACTCCTGCATTAATATACATAACGTTTCATCGTGTTTTTTCAAAACACATTTCATTGTAAAAGAATAAGAATAATTTCAATTTTATTTATCAGGTGATATAAATTATATTATTTTCATGTATTAGTATGCAAAGTTATCGTATCAATAAAAGTAAAATATTTATCTGATTTATTTCTCCAGGTTAAGTCTTCAGGGTTCTCATAACTGTAAATTTTGCAAGAGGTAACTACCCTGTGTTTCAAAGTTATAAAGACCTAAACATATGTTATAGACTTATATTTCGAAGGTATCGAAAATGGGATTATTGTGTAATCAAATGTTTTAATTTTTTTTTTATGTAAATTAAAGAATCATTAGGGTTTTTCTGAAGAAGGTTTTCCTGAAAAATACTATATAAAGTCAACCTAATTATGATTAAATGAGAAAACGTATTATTAAGCTGTTCAAAATTCGAATGTCTAGAAAAAAAGAAAAAAATGGGTAGCTCTTACTGAATATACGAAGAATACGTTTTAGGTATGTATTGAGATACATAACATTTCTGTCATATATGAATTTGTATACATCGATCTAGATCCTGCTACCGTATATGTTTAACATAAAAATAAATGAAAACTATAAACTTCTTTTATCGTTTTTATTTATAAAATTTTAATAATAATATTAAATGTTTGCATTGTACGACATACTGATAGGGTAGGTGAATTGCAGGCATTTAGCAGGTCCATGTTTCTAAATGCGGATCCATAGGGTAGAAGAAGAATCAGAAAAAAGTATTAGGCAATGTTCATTGAATAGACTACCTGTTACATTTCATACCTTATTCGTCTCGATGAACATACAGTCAGCATACAGTTGATATCTTTCTGTCTTTACTTTACCTAGGTAAACCAATCCTAGAGACAGAGTTGTATTCGCTATCTTTTGGTTGAGATCGACCACTTTATCTTCAGTAAGTTTGTCGGCGAATCTTTTGGGTAGATATGTTATAGACTTATATTTCAAAGGTATCGAAAATAATTACAAATTAGTATTAATTATACGAGTTAATATCCTACAAAAGTATATAGTAAATTATTACATATCTTCATATTTCGGAGTTGCTGAAATGTATGATATATTGTAAAATAACGTTTAAATAAGAGTTTACTTTAGATGCTACGAATATCTATATGGTGTATAAACAATAAGAACGTATATGTAGAAATCGCTTACAGGGGTAGTAGATAGAACGAAAAGGTTAAAATCTGTTCAAAATTACATTACGTCTAGAAAACTAGAAAATTAGATAATTGTAGCATACGCATGTTAAATGTACCTATTCATTCACCTCGTCTGTAGTAGATATAATGAAAAAGGATAAAAATCTGTAGTATAGGGTTTATGCTTATACTCAGGCTCGCAATCATATGTAGCGTATCGATGCTTACATAGTATAATTATTTTCTCAACGTAGGATATATCGATATTCTTCTAGTTTGATTAAATCCTATAAGTTATATTCATTTCACCCTTTTTATTCTGTTAAGACATTTATAATAATCATAGGGAGCCTGGTATGGGCATAAACCGATTGCAACTATTCTTTCACCTCGTCAATAGTTAGACTCGAATTTTATGATTTCATATATAAAGAATACGTTTAGTGATGCTTGATTTGAATACTACAATCTTGATCACGCGGTTGGAGTGTACTGATACCTCGATTGTGTGCATAGAAGTATAATGAGTATCAGTTATCGTATATTCAAATTAGTTGAATATATGTAGTACAACTTTATAGATTCTAGAAAGATCCTATCAATATTAGAGCAATGAATGTAGACTGATGTGTGTGTTATATAATACCGATTCTCGCATATACGAACTTAGGAGTTAGATGCTGACTCTGCATGACATTAGATGATTATGATAATGATAGATGATCGTGATAAAGAATGTTGTTATTTATAGCAGTGACTTTATTACAATTCTTACTAGAATATAATTGTATGATATCACATCATGATATACAATGCAGTCATTCAGAACAGAGAAAGATAATTCGTATGATCTATTAAATTTAAAATAGTAATCTGCTGTTCAGCTTGATTTAATTTTCGTAAATGTCTAAATATTACAAACATACAAACAAAATAGACTTAAGTAAGAAACAAAACGTATACATTACATATCTAAAATTGTACAACATATTGATAGGGTAGGTGAATTGCAGGCATTTAGCAGGCCCGTGTTTCTAACTGCTGATCTATAGGCTAGAAAAATAATAAAAGTATTAGGCAATGTTCATTGAATAGACTCCCTGCTTCATTTCATAACTTATTTGTTTTAATAAATAGACATTAGTCAAACGATCGATATCCTCATGTCTTTACCTTCAATATATAATACATTTATTTTTGATATCTAGTTAATGATATGTGTTGTGATCTTGATTGACTGTAATCTTTTTCCTGTAAGATGCTATAAAAGCCGTAATTAATATTTCTTAATATATATAGTTTAGTTTAATCCGTGTATGCATTTTATTCTTGCATTTTTTATTTCACAATGTATAACTATATACAATTTATTTTAAAACCGTTTTTCTGAAATTTCTAGATTTTAATACAAACAAAATTGATTTAGGCTTCAGGAAATATCCAAACAGATTTCCTCAGAATTTACGGTTGTTATTAAATAATAATTAGCCGTCGGCAACTTTTAAAATATTTCGATTAAACCAATAGTCTTTCATGTTTGAATTTTAACTTTCTACACCCGCTAATTGGAAATTCATTAGCAATGGTGAAATCATCGTTACAGAAAATAAATTTTACAATCAAGACGTCATGTTTTTACCTTACCGATCTCATTTTTCATATAAGTTAATGTAGGATAATAATGGTACTACATACCCGACTATAAAGTAATCATGGAAAGTATAACAGCTGTTTAAAAGAATAGATAGTAAATATAACTATATCTAATTATTTTGTACTGATATAAAAAGCCGCGGATCTACTGATGTTACGGGCCTCATTTAGTAATAATATCTGTATATAGTTTTCAAATTGTTATATTTAAGATGTATCAAGAAAAATTTCTTGAGTTTCTTCACGATTGGCTCATATAAGGTTAATAATCGTCTCATCTCAATGACTCATGATAATAATCATAATTGGCTTATAATTTTTGAATCCTAAAGATTTAATATTATTAATGTACAATATTTATAAATATTTTCCGGGAATTATTTTTAAATAAATTGGATTTAATCAAATATACGTGAAAACATTTTTATAAATAACTCGTATGCAGTAATTTAAAAGACAAGCTCCGTGGTCTCGGGGTTAAGCTATGGACTTGTAAACAGACGTACTTTACGAACCCTGGTTCGAAACTCGTTGGATCCATTAATTTTTATAAAAAAGTGTAGCAGGTTGCCTATCTACAGGTGTATAGAAATCTACTATACCGATCACAGGACGTTACCGATAGATGGCAGTAGCAGTACTAAAAATTCAAATCCAAGGGCGGGAAATGATGACAAGTTGGAAATGACAAGCGAGAGCGAGAGAGAGAGAGAGAGAGCCAGAGCGAAAGCCGAGCGAGAGAGAGGGCCAGAGCCAAGCGAGAGCGAGAGAGAGGGCCTGAACCAAGCGAGAGCGAGAGAGGGCCAGAGCAAGAGCGAGAGAGAGGGTCAGAGCGAGAGCGAGAGGGCCAGAGCGAGAGCGAGAGGGCCAGAGCAAGAGCGAGAGAGAGGGTCAGAGCCAAGCGAGAGCGAGAGAGAGGAATCTACTATACCGATGACATGACGTCGCCGATAGATGGCAGTAGCAGTACTAAAAATCCAAATCCAAGGGCGGGAAATCCAAGATGACAGATTCAAAATGACAGATACAAAATGGCGGATATGTAAATGACAGATTCAAAATTGACAGATTCAAAATGACATTTCAAAATGGCGATTCAAAATGGCGATCCAAAATGGCGTTTCAAAATGGCTATTCAAAATGGCGATTCAAAATGGCTATTCAAGATGGCGATTCAAAATGGCGATTCAAAATGGCGATTCAAAATGGCGATTCAAAATGGCTATTCAAAATGGCGATTCAAAATGGCGATTCAAAATGGCGTCGACCAATCAGAAGGGAGAAGGGGAAAGGGGCGTGGCCAAAAAAAAAAGGAGAGGGGATGGACTCAACTGACCCAATACCTACTTTTGAGATCTGTCTTTTTTGTGGTTCTAAAAGATAGACTACAAAAAATGTGTTGAACTAATTTATAGCAAGCAATTTAGGTGGTTGATTATGTTTAATTTTCATTTATTAAATAAAATTCTTTGCTCTCAAATATTTGTAAATAAAATACAAGACATATAAAGTATTCAAATATGCTAGTTTAATTGTGTTTAAACGTAAAAATCTTTTAAGCTTCACAATTATTTCCACTTTTCGAATTGTTACAGTTTTGTTTTTTTAACTTGATAAAACGAATTATTGCCTGAACAATCACGAATCACCTATTATGTAGTTATTCGGTTAAAAAAATAACTTAAGTTTACTTACTTACTTATAAGGATTAGGGATTATTAAAACTGAGCTTTTATTTTAAATTCTGTAAGCAGTTTCCACCAAGACACTCATGTTGTAACGATATTATTTTAACTCCCACGATGGGAATGTTAATTGTAACATTACCTATTTATTGAAACACAAAATGCCGAACATATCCTTACTTACTTTACTTTGATGTGCGTAAATCTGCTCAACTCCAAACGATACTTACTGTACATATGCCACGACTAAGATCTCTTTTTAGACAAATTGTTGCTCAGGGTAAAAAATAGGAGTTAATAGAGTAATAAGGAATATGGGCGACACTCATTTGTTTAATGACTAACCATAATTAGTCAGGGTGACGTTGAAACAGGTTAATGTGAATTGATAACTTCAACAAATGATTGTTCCAATATTACCACAACCATGTTTAGTTTAAATCTCATTTATTTATTCATGAAAAATCTTGTATTTGAAATAAATATAAAATCATTCTTGTTAATATTCTAGCAGGGATCCCTTTTGATAAAAGATTAATTTCTTTTATAACAAGAAGCTTTCATGGAAAAATACATACAAAGTTTTACTTACTTAAAAGATACCGACTTATCACCTTCACACAGAGGCAGTACCTTACACATATTACGAATGAAAAATTGGCAAACCTGATGTTTCTGCAAACGGAACAGTAATCAAACTTATTCGCTCTTAGCGGATGAAACTCGACGATCACCATCAGTTTTGATAGGCCATGCGTTCGCCTTGGCAGACAATATCAGAATTTCCTTTAAAATTGCAATCTCTCCCCAACTTCTTAATATTTTTAAGAAAGGGAATAAATAAACACCCTATCAAATGTTAAACTGACGTACTTTGCCCCAATGGGAAAATACTGTCTAAAATATTCGTCGTATATTTTAACAGTGTAAGAAAAATGTTTTCTAGTGTACGGTTTGGCATCACAAAAATAGTTATTTGTTTAATTAGTACAAAAAATGCATTTTTTGAGACGAATAAGAAAGTTGCCGGACGAGTTAGCGGAGTCTGACAACCTTATGAGTAAATAATTCCGCAATACATTAATTACTAATTACTGGAACACAAAACTAAAATCTTCCTTTCTGGATTATACTGAACGGCCAATGGTATTTAATTTAATTAATTAATTAATAACGGTAAATTTAGCCGTGCTGCTAGAGCAAACACTTGTAGCAAAACGTATGCTTATCACCTAGAAAACGAAGAAAGTTATGTCTTTTAAGATTTCAAGAGGGCTGAGGGGCCATTATATTTCAGAAGGTTATAAGTTATAAGTAACCACATAGTAATTATTCCATATCCAGCCCCCTATTATGCTTATCTAAATAGTAACAGTTACCAAAGGTGCGTTGGAAAATGTAAAACACTCTAAACTTGGGCGCTAATGGGTTACTGCTAGGAAAACTGAAAAATAAAAAAATGCAAAAACTATGAAATGTGGGACTAGCTATCAGAAAGTACGGTCACTTTATGACTTAAACGCAGCTAACTTCGTGTCGGTGTCCGAAATAACGCCCCTGAAATTTCAAACAACCGGCAGTGCAAGGTTGTACACCTATATACTTGTTGTTTCCAATTCATGCAAACATTTGAAGCAGAATTTTGATTTGAGCAGTGGAATGGAAGAATTGTTGTTTTAAGAATGTTGTTCAAAATAGAAAGTTTCCTGTAATGAAGAATTTTATTCAAATGAATTGCAGCTAACAAATTGCATGTTTGTGAGAGTGCAACAAAGTAGCTATTTTGGTGTATTATTTAACTGGACTTGTAGGAAAATCGGGTTATAGAGCAAACACAAGTAACGTACGTATAATCACACTATAGATAAGATCATGTTTCATGAGAATTGTTTAGGAATGTGAACACACGATATCAAATTACATTTTTCTGATAAGTCTACGTTATCTCTATGAGAACTTCTTTAGCATTTATTCTCTCATGACCATGAGAACTGTGTAGGCAGATAAGGTAT
Source organism: Agrypnus murinus (assembly GCA_929113105.1). Lineage (NCBI taxonomy): Eukaryota > Metazoa > Arthropoda > Insecta > Coleoptera > Elateridae > Agrypnus > Agrypnus murinus. The sequence goes on along the minus strand of OV816028.1, from coordinate 36,207,585 downwards.
AAATACCTCTGTTTTAATCTTAAGTCTTTAGTCTTTATTAAGTATTTATTCAACTCACAAGTCTCTTCAACAAGTATTTATCCAGAGTGAGTATTAAAACTAGGTGTGGATTTTAAAATTGTCCTGCTAGAAAACATAAAGGCTCATTCGAGTTTTTAATTAATTATTTTGCTTAATGTCATTTAAATGTGAATTCTAAAATTGTTCTGTTAAGTGTGTTAATTCAAATCTAATTATTTAAACTCGTCTTAAACTCGTTAAATAATTACTGACAAAGTAATATTAATACATTTGTATTCTAAATGTTAAAAAGAGATAAAGTTTTCTCTTGATTAAAAATAATAAAATATATTCTACGACTGCAAACGAAATATATAAATGTGTTTTATTATATTCAATAAATAAAGTTTAAAAAAAGCTTCGGCCACAGAAAATAATAAAACTCACAAGCTTTACGTAGCTTCTTTGTTCGACACAATGTATAATTACCCAACAAATAAATAAATTACAGGAACATGCTAATATTTTCCATTGCTTTTCAAAATAATTACAGAGCTAACTCGCACATTAACTTCTAAGTTAACCCAGATTCCCATCTAATTACTTTTTACCATTATTTTAGTGCATGCTTTGCATTGCATCATAGTTACCACCCAAAGAGTTATTGGCCTGTGCAGATATTATTTGTAAATAATGTTGTAAATAAATAGTGTGCAATATTCGAAGCTACCTTAACAATTGTGAAGTGCTGACACTCGAGTGTATATGCTGTATAATTTTTATGATGTAGCTTAAGAATATGCAGCAGGTGCAGGTGAAGTTGTTCAGCTACATAGCTTTGAATAGATCGCGCACATCACGAACTGTTCGCATAGGCTTGCCGATTGTCATCGTCATTATATGCTGATGGTTATAACGAGCAGCTGTTATCACAACATAACTGTTATTCCGTAGCCCACCAAAAGCTCGAGGGCACCTCAATTATTATAATACTGTGCCTAAACTCTAAACTATTCAATTTTTCTTTACAATGATTATTTTTTAATTACTTTTTACATTCTTTTAGAGATGAAAGGCGCTACTAAATTTTGCCGCCCACTTTCTAAAATTAATTTCCCCATATATTAATAATATTGAAGTATTTGCTTTGAGTTTATCAATAAGAAGTGCCTTTTTAAAACGCTTTACGTTTACTCTTGCAGTTTCTATTAGAATTCAGTTAAATTAACATGAATAGCAAGAGATTACAGTGGTGACATCTAGATAATGTTAACTGTACCATATACCTAGATTTGATGTATAGTTTTTTATCGCCAATACCAAATTGCTCTAGAGGGTAATATGTTTAAATGACTATTTATGTGTATTTAATAATTTAATATTTAGATATATTTAATTAAAGTGTTTAATACACAAAGTACTGTTTTTTGAAATTTGAAAAATTACAATAAAAATCAATGCAAATGATTCCTAGTATCAGAATGTACATCCACAATATGTCCATGCCAAGTAGTCCCAAAATGTCCGTCCAATTATTATTGTTGATTGTGTGATAGTTATAGTTTATAAAACTTTTTGCTTAAAATAAAACTACTAAAAAGTACAACAGAATTTCAATGTCACTAATATTACTATAATAAAGTGGAAAATCTAAAGAGTGAATTGTCTATTTCACTCTACCATTATATTTAAATCAACGCAGTAACAATTAAAAGTAGCAATATTCAATAACTTTGAGAAATAGCAACTTTTCATTTTCTACATAAGCTATTCAAACAAGGCGACATGATTTTTAAAAATATGAAACTTTGTCCAAACCTAATCATTGGCTAAATAAATTACAAAAACTTAGCAGTGGTCATAGACATAACTAGGTCTAGATTTTTGGGGGGGGCTAAAGAAAATTTGTGTATCTACATACTGTATGTTTCATTAGGATATCGAATATAGGTAATAAACCATGCTTTTAAGAAATTATCTGTAAAATCACTCTTTTTTAAGTAGTTAAAACTTTTTTTTATCAGGATCGTTATGAGTTTAATATCCTGAAAATTGCGAAAAAATTTGATTAAGATCATTTTTTTTAAAGAAAAAATATTCAAATGAACACAACCTTTAACATCTTTTAAAATAAATGCGGAACGCGCGCTAATGTTTCTTCATAGCGCAGTTAGTTAAAGCGTGGTGATAATAAACCAAAGTCTCTGTCGCTCCAGGTTTGATTCCAGGTGGCAGGTAACTTTATTAATATTTTTTTTCAAAAATACAAATTTAAAACAATTTTTCTACGAAAATATTTCCCGCTGACTCTTAAAATTGCAATTCTATCCACAATATTGCGCACGACTAAAAATCAGAAAACCATTTGAAATGTTGAAAGATTATGTAAAAATGATGATCTTGTTGCATTGACAACCTGACTAGGTTGTTAAGTAAGCACTTAATTTCAAAATTAGTTAAAATTGAATTACATAATTAGTGAATATAATTAAATTTGTGAAATATGGTTTTCAGGAAAATGATAACCATTAGAAAATAACTAATAGATATTGCTCAATTTTAAAATACGTGCAATATTTCGGAAAAAGAAAAAGTTACCTGCGAGCTGGAATAGAAGCTGCGACGTCGGCGATTATGGTTTATTACCAAAGTCGCTTTTAACTACTGAGCTACAAAAAAATATTAATGCCGGCGCATACTACATTTTTCTTAAAAGTAGGTTATCCTTATTTAAATGATTTTTCTTTAAAACAAGGTTTAAATATAATATTTTTCTCACCATTTTAAGGATATAAGTACTAGTACTTATGATCAGAATGATAGTACTAATTGAATTACTTGGGGAGATTTTACAAAGGATTTTTTAAAAGTACGCCTTAATTCGTATATTTCTTATTCAGTTTTCTAATATGACATTTTTAATCATTTTAATGCATTTTCAAAATTTGGCGATTTTTCAAATTCTTTAAAATTTTATTTTTTTAATTGGCAATGTTTATTTTAAAGTAAATTTCTAGGTAACTTTTAAAGGTAAATATAGTTATATAGCTCTACATCATACTTTTATGAACCTTAAAATATGTTCTTGGAGACATTTCAGTTAGTTATAAAAACTTAGAAATACGTAATAATAATTGATTTTATTATTATTACTTTTACAAAATAATTCTTTTGAACTTTTGTGAGGTAGATGTTTTAATTTTAACAACGATTTGGTGATGTAACGAATGCAGAGGTTTTTGTTTTAAAGGTTTTTCAATTATCTTATTGTTACGTATTGTTAAAGTTTATACCAGAATTTACATAACTGAAGTTATTATTCAATACTTATTTAAACGTTCATCAAAAGTATTTCGTAACATTTATTGTGATAATCTAAAATACGAAGTTTACTTTTTAAGCTTTTTTCTTTAAGACGCCAGACAAACTAATTATCTGTTCATTTATTAATTTGATTTCTTTCAAAGTGGGGATTCCATCACATAATTGTTTGGCTTGTCTCAACGTGGGGCATTCCAATGTAATGCCAGCTGAAATCAATGTAGACAAAGTCATACTTATCTTTCATTATTAGTTTCTTTATTATCATCTAATTTAGTTCAATCAAGAAACAAAAGCTATTTGCTGATGTTTTATTTATTTTAATTTACTGCTTTTCTGGTTATTTATATATTTGCTATTTTATTACAAAAAATTTCTGGCTCGAATCTATTTTGGGGGGGGGGCCCACCTAGTTACGTCCATGCTAGTGGTTAAGTTGAAACTTTCAGCCTATTTTAATTTATAAATCATTCATTTTAATTGCAAAATTTCTCGATCAGGTTATGTATTTAGTAAAATATTATTACAAATAAGCAATAATAATAAAACACAAATTATTTGTTAGAAAATCTCAGAATTTATTTGATCAATTTAAATGATACTTTCAGTCACATACTGATTGTATTATTATAAATATATCAATATTTAATATCTGTAATTCTAATTTCAAGTCTCTATTTACAATAAAATTATTATTATAACAAAACAAAAAAGTAAAAAGACACTAGTAAAACGAGTAATATAAGGTAACATTTAAACTGGTGTTATTTTTTTTTAACTTTTTGGAGTTTAGGAAACAATTTCTCTCATATCTTTTATTACGTATTATATACAAACCAATAATTTACTTACACCTAAAAAATAATCTAAAAAAATACAAACACATCAATGCAAAAAATATAAGTACAACTTTTCCACACATAATAAATACATTTGTTTAAAATTTGCAACAGTAAAACATTCATACGCTGCACACAAAACTGCACTATTAAAATGAAAGTTATCACTTGGGCGGACAGTAAACAAATTCCAGTTAACCTGTAAAGCACTTATTTAATATTTTTAGTATACAACTGCGATCCTACAGCTTTACGTTTTTTTATTTGTTAATCGCATCAGATAAAGAGAGATGATAAAAGAGAGCAAAAGAAAAAATATTTTATCAAAAAACGTATAGCTGAAGACCTAGCTTTACTAAGTCTGTTATTTTCTTGCTTTCTTTTTTAAACTATAAACTAATCTGATACGTTTTTAAGACATGATATACTTTAATTTTTCTTTCTTCATAAATCGACAATAGTTTGTGGTTTACTTTTACAAAATTCTTTACACCAAGACGGCACCTAATTTCATCACTAAGGCAGAGAGTCACATTAAAATTATGAAAACCACAATATCCTTAATTTGTTTTAATGTTTATAATTTTGATTTAATACCACATATATTAGTTTTACAAATTAGATGGATGAATTTTATAAAGAATTCTAAATGCAGTATCAAGAAATGATTTAAAAAGAAAATCAGTTTTCTTTGAAAGAGAAAAAATAATATTTAAAAATCAAAAGATCTTAATTGTTAAGCAAATGATTCGACAAAAGTTTCCAAAGAACTGTAAATTGAATATACTATATAAAATCAAAGCATTAGAAACTTAAAACGTAATGAACAATTTATAACTAGTAATAATACTTAATAACATTCGAATAAATAATTCCTTTAATATTTTATGATAATAAAAGTTGTATTAAAATTGATAAAAATAAAAAAATATATAAATTATAAATAAAAAATAATAAATTTTTGTTCAACAGGCAAATTAGAACGAATGTGAGTCTAATAAGGTTTTCGAGTGATAAACCTTGCCTTTTATTATAATTATTATTTTATCAATAACTTTGAAAACTCGAATTATAGTGTGTTTCATGAAAAACAAGAATCACTTTATGTATAGTTAGGTTAGACATATAAATACTAATTTTCAGTAAATCGAAACTTGAGTTATAAATCTAACAATAATTTTGATTAAATTATTTTATGCGTTTAATTATGTGTGTTTGTCTTTAAAACTTTAATATAAATAGATCAACTGTTTTTATGTTGAAAGACCATTATTTAAATTAACATAAGCAATTAAATCTTAAATAGCAAGCAAATATTACTTTGTTTTTATCACAATAATTATCAAAGAATATACAAAGGACAGTTTAAAAAAAACTGAACAATGTACTATTAGAAAAATTACTAATTCTAGCACTTAATAACTAATATTCCTTATATGCAAATATAATCTCTATAAAATAGTCTATAACTTGACTAGAATAAGTGTATGGGGAAAATGGGGTAAAAGTATTAATAATTGAAGATAATGTGATCTTGTTATTTCTTGGAAAATACTAGAATTTTTTAAAATATTTTTCACTTTCAATGTAATAATAGATTTCCTTAAAAATCTTTTAAATAATATTTCAAAGATAAATTTATAATTTGAAGTTTTCAATAGATTTATGTAAAATCATTTTATTCTCAATAAATACATTTTTCAAACATTATATTTAGCAATTACAAAGAGTAGCCACCAAGAAAAAAACTTTTTTCTGTATTTTGGATTTTAAAATTTTATTTTAAAAATTATATAATATATTGTTCATGCAAGTTTACTTTATTAAAAGATATTTATTTCACTAGTTTCACAATAAACAGTTTTTTTTTATTATTTCATTTCAACAATTTTTTAAAACAGAATAGTAAAACAAAAATATAACAAATTAAAACCTACATTCAACTATGAAAATAATTGTTAAAAGATATAAATTGTAATATTAAAGACATAAATAAACGGTGGGCTTTATTCTTATCATTAATTCTAAACTTTTTTAATTAAAAATCTTAATAAAGAATTACAAAACAAATACTCCATTAGTTTCAACAAATTTATTTTCAATAACATTTCTATAGTAAAATTTAAAAAATAAAAAAGATTTATTCATCCATCCAATTTCAGTTTATAAAATGATCGTAGTAAAAACAATTACTTTGTAAAATTATGAAAATTCTCATTCATGGAAATTTCAAAATTGTAAATCGCCTAAAAACCTTAACCTATGATTATCAAAATTCAAAAACCTTCAAATTCCATGTATATAAACAAAAGAAAAAACAATTACATCATAATATAATAAATGGGCAGTACAATATTAATTACAATCAATAAATATTTTATTAAATATTATTATTAATATATATAATATATAATCCATTGGATATCATCAAGTCTTATTTCTTGTATTTAAAATTATTGCTATAATATAATATATAAAGCTTTAATTATTTCTCTTAAATTTTCAATTGCAACAAAAATAATATATATCTTTTATTGTGCACTGGGTCCTCGATTGGTTCCTTTTCTTGTTTTTTTAAAGCAAATTAGTTTCAACTGTACAATCATAGCAAATCAAAAATAGTTCAGATTGTGCAGTTTACCAAAAAGTTTAGAATTAATACATTTTTTTTGAGCAACAATACTTTCCAAAAATGAGCATCTACAAATTTTTAAATAACTTAGAAATGAATAAAATTAGAATGCTATGATGATTAAAATGATATACAGTATTTAAATAAAAAGATATCTGATAAATTATTTTGATTAAAGCTATGTATGCAATTTAAACCCTCTGCCTTAAAAAGACACTATTTATAATTTCGAAAAAACTAACATACGAGTAATTCGTATATTATAAATAAAACCAAAAATATATGTATATTATATATAAATAATAACTTGAAATATAATCTAATTCGAAATTATCATTTTATAGAGATACTATACAACTGGTATCTATTTTACAAACGACTGCATAAAGCAGTACGGTAACTTAGTTCAATCACGAGTGATAAAAGTATAAAAAACAACTATACATACAGTCACTATCATTTATCAGCATCTGATAATGGTGAATTATATTCTAACGTGTACGCCTTCTTCTGCGTAATTTCTTCTATCGTTTGACCTGTACAATCAGCACCCATATGACTGGTAGCTCCGCAATTGTAGCAATTAGGATTTCGAGGAGGCACCTGTGATGGTGCACTAGAAAATATAATAGGCATATAAGGACATGTATATGTATATATTTCAGGTTGATAACTAAAAGGTGCAGTAAAAGGTGGTCGATAAGGCTGAGTATATGGAAATACGGACCTGTTAGGAGCAAGTGTAGGGGGATAATTGGAATAAGGCACAGAACAGTTACTCAGTGTAGGTAGGGGAGGTTGTGGAGGAGGTGTAGTGTCACATATTGGAGGCCCGGCACTTATACTTGGTGGAACTGTATTAACAAACTGTGGCACTCCATTCATTCTTGTTTTGCTTTCCCCCCGGCCCGGTCCATGATGTGGCACAGCGGGGGTTGTTGGGGTGCCAGGAGGTGACTGATTCAGACTGTTATTACTCGATGAACTCGAACTGGAGTATTGCAGTGTGCTATCACCTTCCAGATTTAACGCTTGCATTTGCTCTACGTAGTACTGTGGAGGAACTTTATTGTATGGTGTTAAACGAATACCATTTGGTGGTTTCATATCCAGACGAAGCATCGGTGAATTTATCCATGCTGCTTCCCGTGATTTATCATCTGGTATATGATTTAACTGTAAAGATAAATGAAATTAATACAATACCTGGAAGATATACAGCCGTACTTATAGAGAGATTACACACCATTACCCAGACAACAGCACACTTTGTCTTAAAGACATCTTTTTTATGTCTGAACGCCTGCAGATCAAGAAACGACATCTTAAAGACATCTTTTTGAAGATTCATCTCAAAAACAACAAAAGTAGACAACCTTAAGACGTCTTTTAAATGTCTGTGATGTTCATTTTAAAATAAAATGAAATAAGATATACATTACAATAAAAGTGTTCCTAAAACCGTTTCCGTTTCCTACATTTGCTTATTTATAACAATTTATTATTAAATAATTTTATGGGTCCTAATTTTATGAATAAAATAGGTACTTGTCTATTTTAAATATTTATAGACTACTTATTTCAGTTATCTAATAATCAGGGTTGGCAAAAAACCGTTTTTTTTTTTAAAAACCATATAACCCGATTTTTTGGTTTAAACCGGTTTTTTTGGTTTAAACCACTTATTGAATTTAAATTATTTTTCAGAATTTCTACTTTGCTAAATTAATAGTAAAACAACTACTTTTTATTTACAAATTATAATTTGACATAAAACTGAACGATATAACTGAAAATATAAATATAAAAACATAAAACTGAACTATAAAAAATATATATAAAAAACACAAATATACTGGCTGGTTGACTACATATTTGTCAAATTAGAAAAAGCATTTCAGTCTTTTTTACAAAAGAATTTTACAAGAGAAAGGCACTGTTATTAAACATTTTAAATAAAAACGCTAGTTTAGAGGCCTTTTCAGTTCCCAGTTTGTTTCTGAGTTTTGAATGTACTAGACGGAAAGAAGAAAAAATTCTTTCGACACTCGCTGATGACGACTGAGCAGTCAGCAGTTGTTCAATAATTGAAAAAACATCGGCATTAACAGCTTTAATCGCCTTTTTTTGGCTTTTCCACCATTCATATGCAGAAACTTGAGTGACCACAGATTCGTTGAAAAATGATTCCACGAATGGAGGAGCTTTTGCTCTTGTTGCAAATGGGGATCATTGTTAACAATCTGCTTTGGGTCCAGGATGTATGCAAGAAAATGAGCTGGAGATAAAGCCATGTTATATCTGTTGACAAATTTTTTTCTAAGGTCTTCATTTTGTGTAGCATCCCAAATTTTTTTTAGTTTTTTCCAAAGACACACAACATGGGCAATAGAACATTCATTGCTTTGTATTTCATCAAGTGTTATAGCGATAGGCTTTAAAATGGCAATCATATCTTCTATATTTCGTTTCAACATAACATTGGCAACTTTTCCTTGAACATTACTATCAATTTTACCTCGATTGTCTTCACAGATTTTCAGAAGCACAGGCCAGCCTTTGATGTAAGCCTCCAGACAATCCACTAAAGTATTCCAACGAGTTTCAGCTGGCATAATAAGTTTCGGAGCACCTGACTGCTTATAGAGAGCATTTGCAAAGTGGTTGTTACGAAAATATTTGACAACAACAAGAACATGTTCCTGGATGCTAGGAAGCTGACAGTCATTAGCAAGAAGATTCAAAATATCTGCTGAACAACCATACGTTATTATATTTAAGTCATCACGATTTTCTAATATCTGTCGCATTTTTGTCACATTATTAGCATTATCAGTCACAACTGAACGTATACAGCACTTGAGTTCTTCTTTCTTGATGCTGTTACAAGCTAACGTTGCCAAGTATTCAGATGTGTGTGAATTTCCCGATGTGTCAACGGTATCTACCAAATATGTTTCACCTGTTGCAGTTGTTACAGTAACACACACAATTGGTTCATTGTGAACATTTGACCATCCATCAATCCCTGCACAAACTGTTTTATATTGTAACATATCTGAGCACCTGCGTTTTTCTTCGATGTACACTGTATCCAGTAAAGAACCTCCAATTGCTCTTCTGCTTGGAGGATTATATCCGGGACGTAGTTGTTCCATTAATTTAATAAACTGTGGATGTTCAACACTACGAAATGCTGTATTGGTAGCATAAACAAATCGAGCTACTTGAAGATCTAATGAATCTTTTTGCTGTGATGTGGTTTTCACAACAAATGTATGTAAGGAAGACAAAGCAGTTTTCTTTGCCGTACTTGGAGTGGGTTCTGTTAATTGGCTGGTACTTCTTGATTCACTGCTTCCGCTTGCAACACTTATACCTGACCTGCTGTTTGATTCTGGAAAGAAACAAATAAAACTTGTTTTTCTGGCCTGTATGCTCTTGGATATTTTATATCAATTTGTGTGAACGAAGGAAACGAAACTGTAATATTTAATATTTTGATTTGATTTTTACTGTATTACATCATTATTTATTATTACTAGTTGTATAAGCACTCGGCTGTAGCAGTGGAAATATATTAGGATTTAATTGTTAGTTTTGAATGTAAGAGAAATAAGTATTAAAATAACATTTAAAAATGTCCCCTGACCTTATGTTAAAAAATTAAATTCATATCATTTACCATCATCATCACTATTGGTTCCTCCTTTATACCTTACTAAATGTTTTTTCATTCTGCTTACTTGGCCTTCTAATTCATGCTCACATTTTTTACACTTAGCTCTATGTCCTTTTCTGCCAGCCGCATCTTTCAGTTCATCAAAATATAACCAAACTAAATCACGTTTTCTTCCACTCATTGTAAACTGCACAGTTCACTTTCTGATTGTAAAAGAATTTTAAACTTTCACTCCCTATCATCGCAAATTAGGGTAATCCCCTAAGCCTCTAAACAAAGGCATTGTGTATGTAGGACACAATGAGGGGATTCCCTCACTATTGGCTAGTGTTGTCACTAAAGTAGAAATTTTAATAAAATAAATCTATAAATATATATATATACCAAAAAGTTAATAAAAATCACATTGGTTTAAATCTTGGTTTAAACCATTGGTTTAAACCAAGTGGTTTAAACCTGCCAACCCTGCTAATAATAATGATTCTTTACCTGCCATTTGTCAATAGTCAAAAGTTTTCTGTTAGTTATTCTCTTATAACCTCATTTCTTAACATTGTTTCTTGTTTCTTCCTGACATTGTAAAGTTTTTTAGGTTAAAGACTTGCCTAATAAATTAAGAAGATCTTCGGTTTATGATCTGGTTAAAAGGATTTTAACCTTAACGCTAACGATCAAGCTCTAGAATACAGTTGGCTGATGTGGTAAGAAAACAAAAAAAGCATTTTAGCAATTCAAATATTGCAAACGCTCTATATTGATAAGTAGCATTGACGAGTCTTAAGGATTACTAAATTATTTTATAGTATAATAAATTAATGTAATATATAGTAAATTGACTGAGTAGAGCAATCTGGACTTGCTAAATCCCAAAAGAACACTGAAAATGTCAACCAGACATAATTAAGGAGGGCCTTGGATAGACCATCTTTATTTAAAAAATGAATTTTCTATTCTAATAAAAAGAAACAATATATTTTTTCTGATTGGGGTTATGAATTTTATTTTTTTGCCTAGTATTAATATTTCCTTAAATGAACATCTTCAAGCAGTTGTCTTAAAGATATTTTGTAGAAGACATCTTTAAGACGTTGTGATAAAGACATCTTAAACACTTGGGTTTTGTAACAATGGACATCTTAACGATGTATTTAAGATAACATAAGGCAAAAATGGACATCCATGAGATGTCTTGAATATCTAAACTTTACATCTTTTGAATATCTTTAAGACGTATTTGTGCTGTTTGGGTAACAAATATTATGTTACACGCATATAATTTCTCTATAAGTTGTTAATGTGTAACTAATATGTAGGCCACTATTTAAAGAATGTGTATGTCTAAAAATGCACCGTTGTTTAGATAGAAGAAATAAAAATTTCCTTAAAATTTTTTAATTTTAGATATTCTGGAAAGTATGTGATATTTCAATAAAATTCTGCACAGAGTTATTTTTGTATGCTGCTTAGAATTTTATAAATTCTTATGATTAATGTTGTCATCTAGGGCATAGAACAGACAATAGCAGAAAATTTAGGGGTGAGAAATGTTGACATCCTGACTAGTATTTGTACAATGTATGGTTAGGAGACACCATTTAAAATATAGTGTTGTGATAGACCACAGTCATTATAATCTATTATGTGATTTTAATCTGTTGTTAATTGTTATAAAAAGTAAAAATTAATTAAAAAGTTATAAAATAAAGTAATTATCAGATAATTTAGTTGTGAGAAAATTACGACGCATGATTAATAAAACTTAAATCAAATCAAAAAATATGAAATAATAATATAATTTAGCTAGGCAACTTCTATCTTTCACACCTGGTATCACTGATCTGAGCTCTTGAAACAATCAAGCACACACATGCATGCAATACAAGTCTAGAAATAGAGAAAGTACTTTAACTAATTCTTTTGGTTAATTTTTTTTTCACAACTCTTACACTTTTCAAGATAAGGTCCTCTTATGTGAGCCACACTGTAATTTAATAATGTTATATTCCATAGTTTTGATTTCATAATTATTGTCTATAAAATTTAAGATTGCATGTGTGTTACAAACAGAAGCTGTACGAATTGATCTAAAAATGATGAAATAATAATAACAAAGAATTTAAATTATATTTTTGAAATACATTTTTTTAAATTTATTTCTTTGTAGGTTGTTATTTTATTAATAAATTTATTTTTTTGTTAGTTATTGAGAACTGGCAGCCTTTAATAAAACATTTATAAAATTAATTTAACGTTTCGCCCCTCAATGGAGGCTTTCCAAAAATTTGTTATTATTATTAATTAAATTTGTTATAATTATGAAGATGGGAAACTGCTATAGTCACCACACTTAAATGCAAAGCGAGACAGAAAGTATTGATTTTTGGAAAAATTCCAAAAACATGTCAATTTTGTTTTTAAAGTCCGCACTTTTTGACATATTGGATATACAGGGTGATGCGTTTAACTGTGGTGACTATAGAACTTTCCCGTCTTTATAATTGTTTTTTTCAAAAAAAAATTTATGTAAGGTAACAAACTGATTACATTTCCATGTTACATGTTAATTGGAAGAAGTGTCAGAATATGGAATAAAAAATAAAAGTTATTAAAAGCTATTTAAAAAAATGCTGATGACGTCATCACACTTAAACGTATCACCCTGTATATTTGAATATTATGTCAAAAAACGCGGACTTTAAAAACAAAATTGCCGTGTTTGGAATTTTTCCAAAAATCAAAACTTTCCCTTTTATCGAATTTATTCCATATTTTAGAACATCACACTTATTACATCACACTGTATGCAGGGTATCTCAAAAACAACGAACAATAACGCCAGCCATCATCCAGCATTGGGATAGTCAAAACATTGTAAAGTGATATGTGCAGAGTTGTGAAGAAATTCGGAGAAGTCGATTTAAAAACACGAATATTGGTCAAGGTCAAGTCTTTATAAAACATATCACCGTAGTAAGCATTTTGTTATAAACTGCATGGTTGCAAAAAAGCTCCAAACTTTGATGATAGTTCATCAAACTAATTATTTTTATTATTAAGAGCTTATTTGAAGGAGTTTTTTGTTTTAAATAAAATAGATTGATGGTAAAAATTGCTCTTATTTAGCAAATCGTCATATAATTTAATATTAATTTACCTAATTTTAACAATCTTTATAAAAAATATTCAAAATCTCGCGCATTAACGCAAACAAGCTTTTAAACGTCTACCGAAGTTTTGTGTAGCATGTTAAAGGTTATCTGTGCAACAAACAAATGAAGAATCTGGGTCAAATAAATCAAGAGGGTGACAATGTAAGTAATTTAACTGATAAGAAAAATAGCAGATAGGGCCCCTTTTTAATTGTAAATAAGACGAAAATCAGTAATGGAAACAAACATCTGTTGCCAAAGGTTGCCACTATCCAGTATATCACAGGTCGCTGACTTTTTTAATAGCTACATAAGATTAAAGTGTTGTTTGCAATCTGATCTTATTTTATGTGTTAAACAGGTGGTGATTATGCAGTGACCTAGATTTTTCATTTGTTTGTTGACGTAATTTTCTTATAAAGCCCAATGGTTTTTGTTTTTTAAATAAATTAAATTCTACACCGAGCACACAAATAAAAATTGCCATATATTAGAATATCAATGTTCTCTTTAAAAATAAGATGTTTTATGCTGTTATTAGACCTTGAATTTATTTTAAAATAAACAAACTGCAACATGAGCAAAAATGACATGTGTTTATTTCCGAATTTCTTCAAGATCAACTCATTCGGATATTTTGCGACATAGACAAAATTGTGCTGTATTGACTTTCAAGTTCAACAAACTACAGTCCTCAGCATTTATGTAACAGAAGGAGAGTGTGGAGCAGAACGTGCAGGACCGGACTCAAAACTTGAACCTTAAATAACTTGGAAAGCAAACAGTTTAGAAAAGAAAGTTATAGGAAAAAGTTTCTCTACACATCATCCATCTTGTATTAACGTATTGTTCGTTATTTTTGGGACACCCTGTATATGGGTCATTCTTTCTGCACTCAACCACCCTCTATGTCTATAACTTGGCGCAACTTAGAAAGGTCACCTGAAGCTTGAAACCTCTTCTTTCGAATGTCACATATCTCCTATATGAGAAAATTTTAGTTGACCCTTAAAACAGGGTAAACATGTATCCAGTTCCAAAAAAAATTTAAAAGATGAAAAAATTAGAAAAAGAAATATTTTTTAAATTTTTTTTAACGGCATCACATTCTTCATCAAAAAATACATAAATTTTGCCAACCACATTTTGTTCCTAGAGTGTTACAATTTCAAAATTGAGAATAACTTGTCATTTTTGAAAGTTTATTAATTTTTTTCATCGAAAATGGTGTCAGATAGAAAAAAATTATAAGAGTAAAATATATTTTTACTCGATGAATACGAAAAAAAATATTACAGACCAATTTAAAGCGATTTTGAGAATTTTCATCATTTTTTAAAAATTGAAATTAAATTATAAATTAAAAAATCAATAATTTATTAATTAAAAGAAAGTTCTAAAACTGATTCTAAAGGGAACAAGATAAAAGTAAGGGGAAAACTTCGGAAGAGTACGGAAAGAAGGGGCGACAACCTCTGAGGAGTAGATGCGGGTAGGCCCCTATCGTATCGTGTCGTACAAAACATAATGGAGGAAAATAAAAATATGGAAAATAAGGAAAATAAAGAAATTACGCTGGGAGACATTATGAATAAACTGTTACAAGTAGAAGAAAAAGTCGATTCGACAAACAAACTGTGCACATAAAGAAACTAGAGGAAACCATAAAATACCAGGAAAAGAAGATAGAAAAACTAGAAAATGAATTAAGAAAAAAAAACAATAATTTTTGGAATCCCAGAAAACAGAGGAAGATTTAACAACCCTAAAAGGAAAAGTAATGAAGATTTTAAAGAAGAAAATGGAGATACAAATTCAAGAAACCGAAATTGATTTCATCAATAGAATTGGAGAACGTAAAGGAAACGTAAACAGACCAACAAAAGTGGGAATAACAACAATACTGAAAAATGGGAAATAACGAGAAATACAAAGAAATTGGCAGGAACAAAAATAGGAATATCTGAAGATCTAGATAAGAAGACAAGAGAAATGAAGAAACAACTACTCCCATATATGATGGATGCCAGAAAAAATGGACAAAGAGCGATAATAAAAAAAGATAAGCTAATAATAAATGGTGAAGAGTGGAAGATAGAAGACTTAACAGAAAAAGAGGAGGAAAGTGAGGAAGAAATAGGAAACAAGGAAGCAGAGGAACAAAGAAAAAGAGGTAGAACCTCAGAAGAAATTAGTCCATCCCAAGGCGTAATACCAAAAAAGAAAAACTAGGAACAAACAATACTAGCATCCTTCCATGAAGGAACGTCAAGAACAAAAGAAGTAGATTTCAATAAAACACTAAGAAACATTACAAGCACGAACAGAAACCAGTATTTCCAAAAAAACTAACAGGAAATGAAAACCGGACAGAAATAAAAAAGACGACGTAAAAGGCAAAGGAAAAGGACAAACAAAAATAATAACGAAGAAGGCAACAGACAGGGAGAAAGTAAAGAAAACAAAGTAGAAAAAATAGGAATAGGAACATGGAATACAAATACAATCAAAGGGAAAGAGATAGAAATTACACAAGAAATGGACGACAACAAAATACAAATAATGGGACTGAGTGAAACAAAGTGGAAAGGAAAAGGAAACAAAAGTTTAACAAACAAACATGTAATATACTATGCTGGAGTTGACATAGAAAAGAGAGCAAAAGAAGGAGTGGGAATAATTATAACAGAAGAACTAAACAAACGAATAATAAAATGGAAAGCAGTCCATTCAAGAATAATACTAATCACAATAAAGTTCCAACAAAATATAAACTTGATACAAATATATGGACCTATAGAAGGTACACCAAAAGAGGAAGTGGAGGAATTCTACAACAATCTGCAAGAAACACTGGATGAAGCAAGAGAGGAAACAGAACCAACCATAATAATGGGTGATTGGAATGCGAGAGTTGGGAACGACCAAAACAGGGGAATGGAATGCATGGGAAAGTATGGAAAACAAACATTAAACCGAAATGGAGAGAAAATGATCGAGTTCTGTCAGAGAAATGACCTGCTGATAGGAAATACAATATGGGAACAAGAACTGGAAGTTAAATACACCTTTGTTGCAGAAGAACGCAATGCGAAAAGCTTGATAGATTATATAGTATTCACGCAAACCCTAAGAGGGACAGTATTGGACATAGAAACGAGAAAAGAGGCGGAAATAGGAACAAACCATAGGCTAGTAGTAGCAAAACTAAGAGAAACAGTAAATAAGAGCGAAGAAGTAAGGTACAGCAGGATAGCATTATATAAATTAAAAGAACCAGAAAGACGAAAAGAATACCAAGATAAGACTAATAAGCGATTTTGTAAACTAATAAACGAAAAAAAGAGGGTAGACCTAGAAACAAAATGGAGAAAATTTAAAGAAATAACTTTAGAGGTAGTGGA
This sequence comes from Agrypnus murinus, assembly GCA_929113105.1. Taxonomy (NCBI): domain Eukaryota; kingdom Metazoa; phylum Arthropoda; class Insecta; order Coleoptera; family Elateridae; genus Agrypnus; species Agrypnus murinus. The sequence goes on along the minus strand of OV816028.1, from coordinate 36,190,558 downwards.
AGAGGTATGTGGAAGAAGAAACGTCAACAAAAACCTAAAAAGAACAAGATGGTGGACAAAAGAGATAAAAGAATTGGTTAAAGAAAAGAAACAGGCATGGAAGAAATACATCCGAAGAAAGGACCCAGAAGATAACGAAAAGTACAAAGAAAAAAGAAATAAGGTTAAACAAGAATTAAATGACAAACACAAAATGGATACAAGAAAGTTCTGGACAATAGTGAAAAGAGTAAGAGGGACTAAAAGAAAAGAAATAAAAGCAATAAAAAATAAACAGCAAGAACTCAAAGTAGAAATAATAGAAATACTGGAAGCATGGAAAGAGTTTTACACAGAAAAATTTGAAGGAGAATTAACTGATGAAAACGAAGAAGAAGAGGACGCAATAGAAATGTCAGAGATAACTAGGGAAGAACTACAGGAAGCGATTAAACAGATCAAAATAGGAAAAGCGAGCGGAGAGGACGAAATAGCACCAGAAATGCTTAAATACTTAGGGGAAGACGGTATAAGCATGATAAGCAAGATATAATAAAAGCATGGAAATCGAAGAAAATCCCCCGAGGCTGGGAAACAAATTTAATAATACCTATACATAAAAAGGAAGAGACAACAAACTGCGAGAACTACAGAGCGATATGTCTAGCACAAACCACACTAAAACTATACACAAGAATACTGGAAAAAAGGCTGAGAATATATGTAGAACACAAAATAGAAGAAGAACAAATGGCATTTAGAACAGGAAGACAGACGAGCAATAACATTTATATACTACAAACGCTAATAGAAAAAGCAATAGAAGAAGATAAAGAGCTGTACCTCATTTTCATCGACTTGAAGGCAGCGTTCGACACAGTACACAGACAGACAATATGGAAAAGCCTGGAAAAATTAGAAGTGCCGAAACAATTGATCCAAATAGTAAAAAGCACGTTCAAAACAGTAAGAGGGAAAGTACAAATTGCAGGACAACGCTCAGAAGAATTCAAAATGAGGAAAGGAATAAAACAAGGGGACAGCCTAAGCCCACTCCTATTCTTGATAATAATGGACAGAATAGTAAAACAAACCAAGAAAAAAGAAGACCTGACAACAACAGTAGGATACAACAAACTAGAACCCATACAAATAAGCAGCTTATACGCAGATGATGTAGTACTAATAGCGGATTCACGAAAGAAAATACAGGATTTATTAAATATCTGGGTAAAAGAAATAGAAGAAATGAAAATGGAAGTAAACAACAATAAAACAAAACTGATGATAATAAATGAAAAACAGGTAGAGAGTAAAAACAAAGAAATAAAAAGCAAAAACACAATTCTAGAAACAGTAACAACATTCAATTATCTAGGTACAATACTGACAAACGACGGGAAAATAGATTGAGAAATAACAAATCGGTCAAATAAATCAACAAAGCTATATTACGCACTTAACCATATACTAGGACACAAAGAAATAGACACAGAAACGAAAAAGAAAGTATAGAACACAATAACACTTCCAACAGTTACATATGCAGCAGAGAATTGGACATTGACGAAAAAACATGAAGGGAAGATAAACACGATGGAAATGAAGCACATAAGAAAAATAACAGGGAAAACAAACTGGGATCAAGTCAGAAACGAAATATTAAGGAAAGAAATAGAACAAACACCAATACTAGAAAAAATTAAAGAGAAACAGCCGTTATGGTATGGGCATGTCACAAGAATGAATAATAACCGACTGACGAAAAGAATAATGGAAGGAGGGAAACCAAGAAATAAGAAGAGAGGAAGACCAAGAAGAAAATGGATAGACCAGATAATAGAATATGGAAAAAATAAAGGGAAGACAAGGGAGGAGATGAACATACTAGCAAGGGAAAGCATGGAAGAAATGGATTAAGGAGGACCGGAACTCGCAATCCGACGCCTGAAAGGGCATGAAGGAAACGAAAAAGAAGAAGAAGAAGAGAGTTTTCATCATTTTAGAAGGTTTTAATTATATTATTCAAGCGCATAGATAGGCAACACCTATAAATGTAATTTTCAAAATCGCTTTAAATCAATCTGTAATTTTTAGTATTCATTGACTAAAAATCACATCTTTTACTCTATCATTTTTTTTCTGAGACCATTTTCGATGAAAAAAACGATCAACTTTTAAAAATGGCAAATTGTTGTTCTCAATTTTGCTCGAAATTGAAGCACTCTAGGAAAAAAAGGCAGTGGACAAAATTTATGTATTCTTTGAGGAAAAAAATTTTAAAATATTACTTTTTCTAATTTTCTCAACTTTTAAAATTTATTTTGGAACTGGATGTGTTTACCCTGTTTTAGGGGTCAAATATAGATTTTTTCATGTAGGAGACATATGACATTCGAAACCGCTGGCCTTTCTAAGTTGCGCCAATTTTTGGACCTAGCTGGCGATTGTGTTCAGAAAGAATGACCCATATACAGTCTGTTTGATTTAAAGCGGCCCACTTTGTAGCAACTTTATTTTCAGTCAGAAATGGTATAAACCATATATATATTATTAAATGGCATAAAATTCTCTATGTTCTGGTTCAGAACGTTTTGTATTTACTAAATCAGCATGGGCGTGATGACGTCATGATCTTTTTTTAAATTACATGATAGGTATTTTTTTACTGAAATCGATAGAGTATTGTGTTCTCTTTTCAACCATAATAAATATTCATACTCTTACATAAGAACATTTTCAAGAAAAACGTGAAAAATGATTTACAACTAGTAGGCTTTGATTTCTGGTTCTCCAATTAATAAAACAGAAATATCTAGCAAGCTTAGATAAATGACAAAATTATAGTTGTTCCAGTTGCGTATTACAAATTTTTCTCGGGGTGGGGGGGTGTACTTTATAAAAATTCCGAATCAAAATACTTAGATTTTGACATATTAAATGACCTGGACTATTAAAAAAATTGGAGGTGGCTCCATCCTATTAGCCCCCCCCCCCCCCCAAATATGCCACTGAGGTTTTCTGATGGTGTTTAATATTTTTCCTACGACCCCATATGAAAGTGAACAATAGCAAACGCTACCGATATTAAGAAAGTGAGTCATATAACACGCGTATGTTAGGAACATAACACACGTGTGTGTTATGAAAATACGTCACGCTAAGCAATATCTAGAAATCCATGAATTTTGTTTACATTAAAATGATGACATTAATGTTTAATCCAATTTTGAGAAGCATTTTAACCATTATGTATCTATTCTTTTCTTATAAATATAACTTTAATTAATGTTTAATTAGTTATTTTAGCTATCAGAAAGAAATATCTAATAGATTACACCTAACGTAACCTCACTATAATACATGAAAATTATTGAAGCAAGTTTGCCAAGATTAAAATCAGCGATGCCAAATGGGAGAAAAATAAGAGTAATAATGTCAAATAATTTAGTTAGGCAACCTCTTTCACACCTGGCATTGTGTTATTAGTTGAAGTTATATTTGTTAATTATGGAGATATTATTAAATATAAATAAAAAATAAATTATGTGCCTCTGAGATTATTATATTATAAATTGTAATAGTAATTCATTTAATTAATTTTGCTGCTAAACCCAAGGTTTAATTTTATACTATGTTTAAATAGGTTATGAATATATGAGTTTTTAAAATTGAAATTTATATTTAGTAAAAGAATCTATTAAATAAAATGTTAACAAACACCCATTCACTTTAACAATTGTCATAATTCAGCTCTAGAAAAATAAAATTAAGTTGTCAAGATAACTTAATTTTATTTTTCTGGAAATGTTTTGATAGAAATTTCGTTATAATTATTCATATTGTGAAACTAAATTGTTTAAAAAATTAAACTTTATATCCTAAAAATAAATGGCTTAAGAAAATTAGCTTTAAGTGTGATTTTCTCTGTTAAACCTAACCATGAAAATTTTGCTTTAAAATCTTCAAAAATTATATTCTTGAAAATTTTAAAAAATCAAAATTTCTTAAACATTTGAAATTTGGGGGGTCGTAGGAAAAATATTGTACATTACACGTTGGAAAGTAACTTTTCTGCACTCGTGTGATTTCCAATCATTCGTGTCAATTCACACTCGTGCGTACGAAAAGCTTCACTTTCCACAGTAGTAATGTAATATACTATAACAAAACAGTACAAAAATAAATAATAGAATATATTGAAAAACTTATTTTAGAATTCCGCTATTGAAAGTCACGCATGGGTGCTAGACCGACCGAAAGACTTTAAACGAGCATCCTCTACAGGGCAACTAAAATGCAGATTTCTTATGGTCATATTCTTGTTCTTCGTTTTCTATATGATAAGATAAACCAGTGAAATAAAACTTTATCATCTCATGTATCATGAAGGCTGTCAGATTTAAGCTTTGCTTTGGCCACGAGAGCTACTGCGTAAGTGCTGCTATTTATTTTTGAAGTGTATTATTTAATATACATGAATAAAAAATATGAAGGATAGCAAAGAATACCAAACCATAATTGCACGTGGTACCAGACCGCCAGACGAGCGCCGTCTGCAGGGCAACTGAGATGCAAATTTCTTATGGCCATATTCTTGTTCTTCGTGTTCGATATATGATTAATATTTTCTGGCATGGTAAAAAATAGATCAATAATTTCCTATTGCGGCTCTCTATCTATTAGTGAGATTCTAAAATAAGTTTTTCAATTTACTTTATTGATTATTTATTTTTGTACTGTTTTGTTCTACATTTTCCCTAATTGAAAATTAAAGACCATCAGAATAATGGAGCCACATGCAATCTTTTTTAATAGTCCGAGTCATTTATGTCAAAATCTATGTTATGTGAAAATCTATTTTGAATCAGGATTTTTATAGAGTACCCCCTCCCTCAGAGAAAAATTTGCAAATACGCTACTAGAACAACTAAAGTTTCGTTATTTACCTAAGCTTGCTAGATAATTCTGTTTTATTAATTGGAGAACCATAGATCAAAGCCTACTAGTTGTAAATCATTTTTCACATTTTTTTTGAAATGTTTCTGATGTAAGAGTATGAATAGTTATGATGGTTAAAAAGAGAACAGAATACTCTATCCATTTCAGTAAAAAAATACCTAGCATGTAATTTAAAAAAAAGGCCGATGACGTCATCACGCTCACGCCAATTTAGTAAATACAAAACTTTCTGAACCAGAACATAGAGAATTTTATGCCATTTAATAATATAAATGGTTTATACCATTTCTGACTGAAAATAAAGTTGCTACAAAGCGGCGCATTAAATCAAACAGACTGTACATACTTTTCCTTTGCACATTTAAAGCTAATCCCAAAGAGAAGTTTTACTAATAATGTATGTCACATAAAAAGCCAAAATCAATATTTTGACTCGATAGGTCCCTCTTCGAATCCACGACATATAACAAAACTTGTGAAGCATGCTGTAACAGTTTATAAAAATTAATAATGATAAACTATTTGAAAAAGAAAAAATACTTATATTAAAAAAAATCATTATCTTTGAATTAATTCATGATAAGAGTGCTTGACTAGGGGGATTCCCCTAACTCTCTAAGTCTATAAAACAACCTTTATTGACCTTTTAACAGAAATTTCATTATCAAAATAAATTATACTCTGCACTTGTTTAGAAAAATCAATGTCAACAAATTTTTCCATGCTAATATTATGTAATACATTTCGTCACTTAATATAAGGCAACGTTCTGAAATACCAAAATCTTTCAAATCGTTTTAACTTACATCATCTTCGTTATTTCTTATTTCTGAATTAAAAGGCGACAGACTAGGTTGAGAGAGCCGATCGAGAGGAACTGTAGGCGTGCAAGCAGGTAGAACTTCAACCAACTGGTTAGGAGGTTGCAATCCGGGGACAGATCGTACAGCAAATGTCCTATGTGGAGAAGCAGCTCGACTTGGAGTAGGTGACGTGGGCTGACTTATTAGTGGAGAAGGAGGTGGTTGAGGGAATGGAGCCATCTACAGAATAAAAATTAAAAGCCCCGTAAAAATGAATTTTTAGTTATTTATTCACCTCGGGAGCACCACCTATTTGTCCAGTAAAACCAGGCCGACTCCACATTTGTATTAACTCAATTGGAGCAGCAACAGGAAGAATAGCTGGTGGATGTGGCTGTTGATGAGGGCCTGGATCGCCATGACATATGGATGTGTTTTTAACAGGTATTACAGTTGCATCTGGATGTGCCTATTAATTACAAGTTAAAAATGATTAATTTTGAAAACTAAAATTAAAAAATTATTTATATAAATGAATGGAATAGCTTACAATTATTTTTTGAATATTTGTATAACCAAATCCAGGTGGAAAACTTTGAAATGGTTTTAACGATAAATGCTTTTTGTACTCCCGCTGTTCCATAACATTAGACAACATGTTTCCAAAAAAAGTTTTTTGTTCAAACGTAAAAGCCGGATGATGCAGCCCCAAAGTAAACAACAATAAAAGTTCATTTTGTAAGTTTTCATCATTATTACAGTTTCCCTTCAAAACGCAAGATTCAGTCCATTCTGTCCTTAATAAAGTTTTATAAAACCAATTAGCACACTTGCAATTCCGACCGGACAATAACGACAAATAAATTAACACACGATGTCGAACTCCTTCGTCTGCCAGTCCTTGCAATAACGATGTGTCTTTTGATAGCTTTTCTATATCATTAGCAGTAATAGCAGAACCACGAAGCTCCTGATAACTGTGTTTGCCGATTTCTTCAATACAACTTCCTAAGAAACGGATTTCGAATGGAACACACATATTTAACAACTCATACATTACGTCTAGTCTGTTATAACTTTCCAAGTCCTTAAACCATAATAAAACATCCTTTTTACACACCATCTCCAGAAAACATTGAAACTTTTAGTCAAATTTCTGGAAAAAGAAAACTCTTATTTAATAAGCAAAGAAAAAGAAACATAACCCTACTTTTCAACTTACAACCAATTCATTCACGAAAAAACATAACAGAATCAATACACGCCGTTAAAATACATTAATATATACAAATCCCATATGTTACTTTAAAAATGTACAATAGAAAATTATTTAAAATGAAATTACCGATTCGCGAACTGGAATGACCACTGACAGAAATATGGAGACTGATATGATTACAGATCGCATAAAAACCAACGCCGACTTCGCACTCCTACACTTTTTTTTATCTAGAAAGTCCTATGCAAGTTTTGATGATAAAATGATAAACCTTTTATTATAATTCTTATCAGTTTTATCTTGTATACTAATAAAAGACTGGGAAAACTCCCACACATTTCAGTAAAAATAAATGGCGGCAAAAACAGGTAATTAAATATATTTTATTATTGTACCTAAACTGAAACATTATTTTTTTTTACATACTTTATATCTGTTACATAATCTTTTGCTTTGTTATACCACATGTATTAAAACTATTATTTAATAATTATAAATGTTTCTGCTCGTTTAGCTATAAATGGCGGACACATAATATGCAGAATTAATGTGGGCAATGGATTTTTAAATTTAAAAGTTTTATGAGTTTTTAGTAATTTATTAAAGTTACTTAACACTTACAATATAATATGTAAAAAATCATATTATAGCGTACACGAATCAGGAATTAATCAAGACAGAACAATTTAATCATTTATGATGGGTATTAATCCCAAGTAGCGATATTACATGAAAATTACGTTAATTTCGCATGCCGCAAATTAATAGTTATTTACGTGCCAAGCTTTGTAAATTAATCTTTACGGGCCGAGCTTTGTAAATTAACCTTTACTGGCCGAGATTTGTAAATTAATCTTTACGGGCGAGCTGAAAGTTTCTGGGGGCGAACGACGAAGGAGCGAGCCTCCATAATCCAGCGAGCCCAGTAACGGTTAATTGCAAAGCGTGTCGCGTACAAACTTTTATTTCCACCTTCACCAGCATTTTCTTATGAATTGTATATTTTTTTATAAAAAGACATTTTGGAATCAAAGGCGGTAGGTAGCACAATTTATAGCTAGGCGTTGCCATGGTGTTGTGGTTAAGCAACACATTAGTTGCCATAGTTTTTTGTTGATGAGCATTGTAAAATTCTACAGTTCTCTTTTAGGAGCCCGTAAAGTTTTGCAGGGCTGTGGCTGTAATTACTCATTTACTTAGTTACATAAAGGCCTGTAAAGCGGCATTTACATAGAAGGGGGAAATAAAAGTATATTATGTATTAAGGGCTTAATTGAGTGTGTTAGAGCCCGCAGAGTTAAGTTAAATTAACATTTAACGTAAAAAAAAAATAATTTGAAAAGTACAAAACTTCAAGTAGGTAGGTGCAGTGGTCTTAGTTACTATTATTACTATGGAGAAGGCGCGGCGTAAACAAGGATAGCATTTTTTAGCTCAAAACACTCTTGAGCGGGCTCTAAAAAGTATTACAGCCCTTAAGTTCTAATCGAGCAACTTACGCTCTAAAAACAGGCCCATAAAATGGTCAAAATCGCCCGACCGGACATAAATGTATTTACAATACAGAAATATCAATTTAAATACTGTAACAACTATGTAGTCGAAAAGAGAACGTGTTCTTTATTTCCATTTATTTTTAGTACAAAACAAGAAAAACCTAGACAAATAACATTATCAAAAACGTATTTACACTTCACTTGGGAGGCGCACCGAAACACATTCGCCTTTAGCGCGTGCTGACTTGACTGCCCCAACACACCATTACACTACAATACTTAATTATTATTAATACTATATAATCCAAAGGAGAAATATTTAAGATAATTAAATTCATGTATAAAAAAAATCTCACAAGCCGGGATTGTTTTGTCACTTTGACTTCGGATAAAGTTTGCTTCAAATTTTAAATCGGATAAAAAGCTGTTTAGCTTTGGTTCATCTAACATTTAAAATTTGCTTGCTTCATCATCTTAGTGTTCATTGCAAAGTGTTGTACTCAGGCGCGTGCGGCCCACTGGGATACCGGGATTCTCCCAGTGGGCCTTTATAAAAATGCCTCGAAGGACCCTACGACACGACGGAATTTAAATTACCAACAATTAAATTATATTTAAAGTAGAAACAATATACCTCGTCGCTGTTCAACTTGACCGCACCTGACGAACAGCGACGATTGAATATAATTTTCTTCCCCATTTTTAGTCTTGCGAACCATTCAAGAACTCGTTAATTTAGAAGAATTGAAGTATCCTAATATTGCGGATGCATTGCGTATCATATTTATATTGATGACGTAATGATGGGGATATTTTGTAGGTTCTGCCTAGAAACTTCAATTGGAGTTAATACAGGTTGTGCGATCCGGTGAATTCGAGTTGCGTAAGTGGGCGAGTAACTGTCCGGAACTTCTGGCGGCTGTACCATCGGCTGATGTCTAAATGCCAGTTGAATTCGACAAAGAAGAACCTATCTTTATTAACCCATTAATGGCGAATTTTTTTTTCATTGATTTTACTATTTACTTTAGTAAGTTTTTAACTCTACAACACACTTTGGGGAATAAAAAACTAGAAAATATTCAAAATAATTTTTTATTGATAAAAAACATGTGTTGCCATATGGAAACGTTAGCGCTTAGTATAGTCATTTACTGTGGAAATGGTAATTACACTCTATACACATACCTACATTACATTTAACACAAATGGTTCGGACAATAGAAGAGCACCCCTCTCCAGCGCATCTTCGCTTCTTCTTGTGTTGATTGAAGGTAAGTAGGTGATTTTTTCCATCGTATCTTATGTCGTCAGATATTCTATTCATAGTAATGCTGTTTTTAGATGTGGAAGGCCTACCAATTGTTTTTGGAAGCGTTCCATAACTGGTAAGGTATGCTATAACTATTTCCCTTCTGAAACTTAATTGCAAAATATTTGAGTGAGGATTTGTTGCTTTGTAGATTGTCCAAGCATTTACAATAGCAGCGTCTAGCAACCAAGTAAAAATTGCCCACCACCATTTTTTACGCCGGATACTTATTCTATATCTAGAAATGTTTTCATCGAAGCGATCAGTTCCTCCCATAAAGCGATTGTATTCGGTAATAATACTTGGCCTACTAACTTGTATGATTTTTTTCTCTTTTTGCGAATAACGCTTTACATTTGAAAGAGGATGTATCCCATGACAGGTTGATGCTGCGCAAACTGTGTTATTATCCAACCACCTAACAACTATTATCCCATCATCTTTATCAAGCAACGAGTCAAATTCTCCCCTCTGTTTGTTTTTGTTGAAGGTTTTTTTGTTTGAGAGTGGACAAGAGTTCGGAATTCTGTTTTCTCGGATCGTGCCAGATCCTTGATAACCTCTTTGTTTCAGATAGTAGAGAACATTAAAGCCGGTAAACAAATTGTCAAAATAAAATCTAAATGGTAACATTTTTAGATCATTCGGAAATTCATCAATCATGGTAATCAGAGGTGCGATGCACTTTCCAAACTGTTTTTCATACTGCTCGCTTCCTCTAGGATTCTTTCCTTGGTACATATCGAAATTGACGAGATAGCCACTAGAGGAATTTAGGCACCACATTTTATAGCCAAACCGAATTGGTTTGCCTCTGATAAATTGCTTGCATGAATGGCGGCCGTAATACTTGATCATAGACTCGTCAAAATCCAAATTTTCTTCAGGAATCCAATTTTCTATAAATTTGTTTTTTAGTTTGTCCATAATTGGTCGTAGTTTCCACAGTTTGTCAACATTATCTAGTTTATTATTATCTGCGCAGTGGATGTATTTGAGAATCTGTCGGAATCGGTCCCTTCTCATACAATCGCCTACGAATGTATTTCGCATGTCAGTTCGAGAGTCCCAATAATAGTCTCTTCCCGGTAACACATTATAGCCGGTAAGGATCAAAATGCCAATGAAACATTTCATATCTTCTTGGGAAATCTTTGGATTAGCTTCATTTAAAAACAAGGCATATTTGATCGTTTCCTTAGTGAGATAATCAACTATTTCACTGTCTATAAATTTTTCAAATGCTTGTACAATTGTTAAATTGTGGAATTGGGTGTAGCTGTTTTTAGGAAATACTCTTTGAGAAGGAATTAAATCCCCTTTTATCCAAGTAATATTTCCTTTCCAGGCCTTTCTTCAAAAATTTCTTCCACATCTTGATATTTTGAGACATTTATACCTTCCAGGTTAGGACCCGGTGCTATGGCTACTTCTGCTTGGGCTCGTAACTGATTTCTATTTAGATTATCAGCTAATCCCCCATCATCTTCCTCCCCAGAATCTTCATCGGTAACAATATTTGCTTCAGGGGGCTCGATATATATCTCTTCCGGCACAACATCATCACCATACATAATTTGAAGCGCTTCCTCAAACGTAATTCCACTAAAAATACAAAGAGCTCATATTAGCTTCCGTTAACCGCTAACGTTGCCATATGGCAACGTTAACAAGACTAACTCATAAATAATTTATTCTTTCAAATTCAACTAATTTAGGTAAAACAAAACCTAACGTGGTTTCAAGAATGCTTTTCATAAAAAATTAATTTATGCAAACATTATTATAACAATATAATGACACTTACACTAGTCGAAAGTCCATGTTTTCTTTTTAGTAACACAACCACAACTTTTATAAGTAAATATCAATCACAATGAACCACGTGCAAACCGTTTAAGTGATTTTACAGAAAGCCACTACATTACAGAGCACAACAAGGGCTATATCAACACTATTTTGATTTTTGACCGGGGGATGGCACAACTTATTTGAAGTAACGTTAGCGTTGCCATATGGCAACGTCAGCCGTTTAAGGGTTAAGGTTTTAAGTCTTCATTGGCACCCCATGGCCGAAGTGTTTTTCTACTTGTGTCACAGTAATAGATCCCTTTGCACAAAAGAAATATCTTATCGGAAGTAGCGAGAATTTACGATCCTTTAAGATTTTAACCCCAGTGGTTAAAAAGGTTGATACAGCAATTATGGATAGCGAAAATAGATTGGGACAAACCTGTTCCTGAAGCAGTGATCAATAACTGGAATTTGTTCAAGTTGGAACTTCCTAGACTTTCAAATTTAAAATTGTCTAAATGCATTAGTTAAGACTCGTCCGTCATAAAAGAACTTCATGCATTCTCGGAAGCGTCTGGAATTGGTTACAGTGCTGTAGCATATTTAAAGGTTCTTTATTCTGACGGCTATATCAGAGTTTTCTTGATGTGCGGGAAAACTAGAGTTGTACCTCTCAAAACAATCTCCATCCCAGGTTTGGAATTGTGTGGTGCTGTATAGTAAAATACTTACTGAAAACCAATAACAAATATTTAGTGTACTATAATGCACCGACTTAAGATTTCTTTTTGATGACAAATTATCACGCAGGCGTAGGTACTGGTCTCTATAGCTTATAGATTGTAAAAAAATTAGGGTTGGTAAAAATAATACGGATTATGGGCGCCATTTTGAAGCAAAAACATTGCAAAACAATAAAATTGTGAAAAACAAAAAAATACCTATTTTTTAAAACTTCTAACAGTTTTAGGCACTGTTTAAATTCAAAAAAAATATTTTTCCACTTATTTTTGCATTATTTTCTAACGTTTTAGGGGGTGCGCGAAAAAAAATTTTTTTTAACGGTCACCCTAATATACCTGGCTAGATAGACTGATCTTCACTGTACTGAACTAACAGGTAAAAAGGTATTCGTAATATAATATTAATTAAGCAGGGACAGTAAATTTAATATTTCTGAAGAATTACCCATATAGATAAATGTTAATAATAACTTGTATTGTAATAAATAGTTCTATTGTAAATAAATAGTTTATAAATAATCTAGTTTAAATTAATTCGTTAACAGTTTATAATTATAGTGTTTGTAATTAGTGTTAGTAATAATATTTCTTTTATTAATAGACGATTAAAACAGTATTTTTAGTATTATTTAAAAAGAATGTTACAATATCTAATACAATGAATGTAAAAAGTTCTGTTGTAATCATTTGATAAAAATCCAAGAATCTTTGATTTTTAATTTAAGTATAGTTAAATCTTTTTTAAAATGGGTGACAGCTCTAGTAATTACCAAATAGCGCTGGAATATAAATTCATATGAAAATGATTCTTTTCATTCCACAATTATTATTCCAGAATGATGCTCAACAGCGACGGCTCATCAGGAGCGGCAGGGTCGGCTGGGCCGTACCAAATGATACTACAAAGAAAAATCATTATTTTCTGTAAAATACATATTTTTATCATTATTTTATATTTTAAATAATAAGAAAGATTAAATATTAAACTAAATAAGTAATAATTAAATTACAATCATTAAAATGTAATATAAAAATTTAGTGTTTATATCCGATAACTATTTAGCGAGATTCACATTTAAAAGTTACTGGGGTCAGCCAGCCGATGTAATACAGGCACTTGCTTTGAAACTCATGAGATAATCCACCAACTATGATCTGTGTTCTAGACGTTGTTACAGCGCAGAACTTCGTGTATCTATTAGCGTAACTGGTTTCATACCAAGTATGGCCAGGCAAACTTATAGCAGTTGAAATACACGCATAAAAGGAGTCGAACTTCTTTGTGTTTGTCGATATTATTCTATATATTTTCATGCCTTTTTGATTTTGTGATCGCAATTAAAAGTACTCTGGCTTAAACTGTTTGCATAAGAACTCAAGTATTCCAGTTAAGAATAAGAAAACTCTTGTAATTCTTTAAAATTACACCATGCCATAATATACTGCTAATGTAATTATAAGGATGAATCTGTTAATTCAGATGGTATATGTCAAAGCATAAATAAATCATACATTATGCATTTTGTGCTTACGAAATATCGAATACAAAAATGTTTAGAGAATTCAAAAATTGCGCTTTACCGGCATTCATGTTCATAATAGCCAAACTTGACCAGCCGATCCGCTGTAGGGCGAAAGATAGTAAAGGCGATATAATCAACTAAAATAAATAATTTTTACCGATTTTTGTTGTTCATATGTACTTTTTAAGTTTTAGGAATTGATATAACAATGTTACAGCATTATTCATTAAGTGCAATTAATAGTTTATAGCGTTATGTTTCGTATTAGTTAGGGGAAGTATATCTATTTTCTTCATTATACCTGCAGCTTATTAGAAAAAGTAAGTACCTTCTAGTTAGTAATAATACGGTCCATATTACCAGCTTAACTCTTAACCTCTTAACTAATCTACATAATATAAATGTATATTTGTGTGGATATGATTATACCTACTGATTAGTGAATTACTTATGGATTTAAATCGATTTTTTCAGGTGTGTTACATAAAGTATTTTTCTTGTCGCTGTCAAAGATCATAAAATATAATGCAACAGTTTTTTTAATTTAAGTTTTAAGATCAGTTGGGGTAATTGGTCCATAGTTATACAATTCTTTTGCTTCAAACTCTTTTTTCTCACATTTTTATCGTGAAGCATAAGTTTAGGACCTTTTTTATAGTAACTTTAATATATTTTCCAAAAGAAAACGTAAAAATAAAGCAGCTCTAATGTCAACTATTGCATTAAAAAATATTTTTTAAAAAACATGTCAGGTGGTTCCAGTCACCCAATAGATTGGGGTAAATGGAATCATCGTCTATATTTTATATTATAATAAGACATTACTTCATAATATGTTCTGGATAACTGGACGCCCTAAGGATATTACTCAAAAAAATTAGGGCTGCAGTAGGAATAGTTCAGGAATTATCGCAGTCGGAAGAGTGCATAGGGTAAAGTCCATAAAACTAAAAATTCACGTAATTCTCATAGACGTTTAACGGTGGTTTCACCTTTTATTAAGCAAAGTTCCAGTTACCCCATCGCTCCAATAACCGGAACTGACCTTATCAAACATCAGAACTAGTGTTTCACAAGATAAGATTTCTTGTCTTGTACGACTATTTCTTGTCTCGTCTTGCTTAGCAAGACAAGAATTCTGATAAACGCTTGTCTTGCTTCATTCTTGCAAACAAATATCTTGTCATTGCATTTTCTTGTCTTGCATGTTTTCGGTTGGAAGTTACGCCGGGACTTCCCCATTTCTTGGAATTCTTACACTGTTGCGACTCGGGGGATTTAGCTGTTATTTAACTGTGCCGTTCTGTTAGTGAATCACAACCTCATTGTCAGTAATCAATCGGACTTCGAGTACGTATGGACCAATAAAGCGTAGTCAATATCGGTAAAATATTTAAGACAGGCAAGGACACATTTATTACGGACAGATAAATGGCGTAGCGCACAAAATCAATATTTTGCTTATAAACGGGCAAGATACTGACAGTGTAGTGCAATCATACAAAAGTCTACCCTGATTTTTTTAAGATGGCGAAGCCTTTATACGTTAATTCCTGGTTCAACGCTTTCAATGACTAATAAATGTAATAAATAATCAAACATAGCCGTTTAGTTACGTTTGTATATTTTCTTTTAGTGTTTTAACTTTTAGATTATTATGTTATTTCTAATCGCCTGTATGTTGATATCTTATTATAGTTAACACACCAAAAAATATGTGTAATAGTGTAATAGAGAAATATTTTATATATTGTTTTTATATTTTTTGTTTTATTAAAACAGTTTTTAAATAAATAAAATATATTATAAATTCATAATATGTATATCTAGACTAACAAAATCTGTATTTTAGCAAGACTGCAAGAAAATCTTGCTATTCTTGCAAAAAAGATTCTTGTCTTATCTTGCGGAACGGATTGCGATTCTTGTCTTGCAATTTGTGCAAGAACAAGAAAAATGCAAGACTCTCGTGAAACACTAATCAGAATCTACAATAGAGATCGGCAATAGTTATTTATGGTACAAATGAGTTAAGTTATTATGATAATTCTTGGAGTGGATAATATCATTAACCCACCTTTGCCACAAGTTGAAATATTGAATTTGCAATGATCCCTTAGCTTAGTCTATAGTTTTTAACGGTAATAAATTTGACACTCTAGCTCGATGACTGGATTTTAATAATACAACATAAGCTGGTGATTGGTTGCTACCTACAATAGCACCCAGACTAACCCAGTAAACATCAATTTTTTTAATTTAGGATTAAAAACAACTCATTTTTTGTAAACAAAAATGGTATTTCAGCTATTGCATTATAATATTTTAGGGTCTTTGCAGGTCGCAAGAAAAATGCTTTATGTAACACACCCGAAGAAATCCATTTAAATACATCAGTAGGTATAATCATATCCACACAGATATACATTTATCCTATGTACATTAGTTAAGATAAACCGCTGGTAATATAGACCGTATTATTACGAGCTAGTGAATGCGGGTTGACCGTGATCTCTGGTACGCTGGTTGACTGTGATCTATGGTGCGCTGGTTGACCGTGATCTATGGTGCACCGGCTGACTGCAACGCGGTCTTTGAAAATTTGCCCTGCCAAAACTATTAAAACATCCAGCTTGCCATTTTGGATTTAAATACAGAAATGTTCAAAGAATCTGTAAAATTTTTTCAGATTTTTAAAAATATGACACCGATTTTTCTGCATTTTTAAAATACTTTTCGAGATATTTATATTTCTTTAAAGACATGCAAGCAGTTTTGATAATTTTTTCAGTTTGAATATTTCCTAAATTCTGCGTAATCTGGCAAATTGATGAATGAAAGTTATGTTCTTTAGTTGATTGCTACCTCATAACGGATTTTCATTGAAATCCGTGAGATCGACCCATTTTAGTGATCGATTTCGCATGGAATAACCCTATTTCGATTATCCAGAGATGCTCCAGTTCTGTCCAACCCAGATTATCAAATATATATACTATAATTAGCAAATCTTAGTTTTATATAAATCTATTTAAAAAAAAATCAGAATGTTATGTACTTAAATATTTTATTCACTCTAAAATAAATAAACAGAAAAGTATTACTTGAAGTGACACGACAATTCGATAGTGAACTGACAAAAAATGCAAGTGATAATCGACTAACTTTACAGAAAACTAAAAAAACCTCTTATTTGACAAATAGAGAAAATGGTGTTCGATCATCCTTTATTATGAATAATTCAATCTGACCCATTTTCGCACTTACATCCTATTGTCAGAGCACTATCGATGTATATCTCTCTACATTATAAAATTATTGAATAACTGTATACTTTCTTTAAAGCATACATATAAATCTTGAAAATTGAATCAAATAATAATTAGATTAGTTAATAACACAAGAATGATAAGATTTATAAAAGATTAGACAATTAAATCTAAATTATCTTTATTAAGTCATAAATGTTATCCCAGCATTTCCTTAAAAACACAAATAAAACTTTCAGAACTACAATTTTTTAACAATAAACAAAATAATTTATTTAAGGAAAACCATCATCATCCTCTTCTGCCATTTCTTTCGCTAATTCCAAATCTTGTTGTTCACGTTCTCTTCTCTCTTCTGCCGATTCCAATTCTTTACCATAAGCTTTAGGTGGATATCTCATAGCCTTTACGCTCTGATTATGCAAATCCAAACAGAATGCAATACGTTGATGGAAAGCATTTTGAGGTTCTTTTGTGCAATAAATGTCAGTACTTTCTTTACTACGCATGTAACCACCTTCAGGATCTAAAGTGGCCTCGATAACACCATCTCTTATTGCTTTTGCAACAATGAATTCTGCATCTTCAGTGGAATCAAGTCCTAATTTCTTTGCAATATCCTGCGGTGAAATTCTTGAATACGATAAACCAATTGCGCGAAGAGCGGTTTTAATAACATTATGCCTCAAACGTAATATTAAAGTGAAAGTATGATCCTGTCGGAATTGTGGACCGAAATTTTCCAAAACTTCTCCAAACCGTTGTAAATTACCCATACGAACTGCTTGAGTCAATTGGAAGTATGGGGCAAGTGAATGGCGCATACTAGCTTGCCTGAAAACCTGCCGCTCTGGTATATCACCTAACAGTAATTCAACGACTACCAGTAATGTTTGTACGGTCTGTCTGAATCCCACGGCTGCATTCTGAGGTGCTTTACGCAAAGCCTGGACCAAATGTTTATGTGCAACACTGTATTCTAATCTTGCAGCCTTTATTCTTCCCAAATAATATAAAAACCTTGCCCATTCATTATTGCTTGCAGTTTCTGGGAATACACATTTACTTACTAATTTATCAGCTTGATCGTAGAGAGAATAATGTAAATAATTACGAAGCAAGCAATTAATTAATACGGCTTGACCTTCAAAATCATTTCTTAAAGTAGCTGTTCGTAAACGAGCATGCAAAAAGCCACGAATAGAATCGAGTTTATTTGTAAGTTCAGCAACTCTTGAATGGTAAAAGTAGCATTTTGCACCTATGAGATCTAATATGCGACGATTCTGCCCAGTTATCTTTGTCATAAGAGCTTGAGAACATCGTGTTGCTTCTTCGAGTTTGTTAGTATCAACTAAACGAACTAAGATTAACAAGTGTATATAAGTGTCTACCTCAGGAACGGGTGATTTTATAGCAGAGCGAGTTCTGGTTGTTGGGTCTACATCTCCGACTGCAGCAGGTTCTTCGATAAAATGTAACAAAGCTTCCCTTTCGACTTGAGGATAAATTTGGTTGATGAGTCCTCTTAATACAACTCCATTTAACTTCTTTCTCGTGGTGGGTAAACTGCGTAGAACACGAAAAATATAGCGGCTTTCTTTGTTTGAAACGGCCTTTTCTATTTGTCTGGCATGTTCGCGGATATCTAACAAACTTTGCAAGTCAGCGTCCCGCTTGCTGTCTCCTGCTTCTAAACCTGGAGGACTGTCGGCATTTTTCATTTCAACATCGGTGGACTCGGTTGTAACCATTTTAAACTGAAAATTATTTTATGTTCACAAATTACTAACACAAAACAAATCCAACACTACCTTTTTGAATGACAACCACAATTTTTGCCGTGTAACGAATTCGGAGATCACAACCTAATTTGACATTTGACTATTGTAAATTACTGTCTTATCTACCAAAACATTTGCAGTGACATCTATTCTATACATTGTAAAGTGATTATAAATCTTAAAAAGATAATAGTAGCATAAACAAATATTTTTTATTAATAATTATTATAATTTATTATAATCTTGTTTAAGATTGATTGATATATAATTTTAAAACAAAAAATAGTAAAGGTTTGTAACATGGGTTATATTTATATCACGACCTCCTCGATTCGACGCCTGCAAGCGAGATTTCTAAACCTAATGGACTTTCTTACGGACGTGTATTGTGGCGCCGTGATTGGTCAGCTTCTGTGGCGCACAAATATGAAATGAAAACTATCATAACAACTGACGTGTTTAGATAAATTCAATGTTGTTTTATAGTAGAGTGCATATTAATCCTTTTTGTGACTTAATAATAGTTTAATTTAAGTCGTTTTAATTAATTAGAATTAATTATAACGATAGATGTTTAAAGGTTTAACTATTAAAAGAAGCTTTGATATTTTAAATAAATAATATAATCGATTTCGTGCTGTCGAATACTGTGTCACAATAATTTAAACAGCAGGGTCGACTAAACTTTTTGCAAGAATTATCAGAACGCATCATCTCTTTCAAATGATTATGAAGATTGTGGTCATTCACATTTTTAGAAATTTATTATGTAAATAGGACTAATTTTAATATTAAATTTGACATAAATATCAATATTTTAAATAATTTTCGAAGTTAATCACCACTGCTTGCAAGGAAAAAGCCTTTAAACTTGCAGAATATATCAAAAAATATAAATGTCATCAGTACATTATTAAGGATTTTAAATTAAAAAAGAAGGAAATCTAATGTAAAGCTCTTTAAAATAAATTATAGTTCGTGTGTGAGATAATATGTACAGGAAACTATTAAATCTATCGAATTGTTTCAAACTAGTAACAAGTTTCTTAATTCAAATCTGACGATTAATTAAGTTAAATAAAAAATTAAATTAAAAAGAAATCATGATACATATTTTCGGAGAATTGGAGAAAAACCATTTAAATGCATCTACAGATAAAGTAGTCATCTAATTATTACGTACGATTAACACTATCATTAACACACAACAATCATAGCGCAACAACACGACAGTATTTAATAAATACTAGACACCAATTATTGTGACTTTTATATTGTAAAGATGAAGGCAAGCCGGTTATGAAACTTCTCGAAGCGCCGAAGGCCGTCCACTAGTGGGAACGTAAACAGCCAATCACGGCGCTACAATGTAGATCCATAAGAAAGTCCATTAGGTTTAGAAATCTCGCCGCCGGCGTACGTCGAATCGAGGAGGTCGTGATTTATATTAAACCATTGAACTATATATAAATAACTAGAAGGGACGCGCAAGCACGCTAAATCAGAAAACGTTGTGTAAGAGGCAACAGACAAGAATGTAGTATTCCCGTTTCTTTCTAACTTATGTTACCTGCATTATAAGGACACGTGGTGAAACTTTTTGCTGATTTTTAACGTAGATTAAGTTTTATTTTGTGTGCGACCAAATGTTTAATTTATACGATATGTTACTAAATAGCAATTTAACTCAGCTAGTACACGAATATACACGATATAGAACTTGTCAAAATCCATCCCGACTACATTTAATATTTACAAACGATACCGAATTATTATCAGACATTTGCTACGATTCCCCAATAGGCATATCACTCCACGATAACCACCCAAATCCAAGCAATCACATACCCTAAATCCCCTAAAACCAAATTCATTAATGTAATTAATTATGTGGCGATGACAAACTACTTGCTTCAATACCAATGGGATTGCCGTACGAATAAAGATATCCAGACAATGTGGAACAACTTCTCGACAATCATTAGTCGTACCAAACTTCTCTTCACCCGATCCTACACGTCCCGTCAGAATATGGATAAACCCTGGTTAACCGAAACTCTAATTCACCAGGTCCAACATAAACGAAGACTTTGGAAAAAATATAAAAACAGTAGCAATGAAACTGATTATGTGGCACACATAAATTTTTCAAATAAACTATCAGCTAATATTAAACATGCTAAAGCAAGGTACGAATATAACCTTGTTGGCAATCCAAAATCCTTTTACTCATACGTAAGAAAAAACATATCCTCAAAAGTATCAGTCCCACTCATACAAAATGGCAACGGTCTCTCATGCAAAGACAGTAACGAAGCAGCTTGAATCTTTGCAGATCACTTCAGTACTGTATTCTCTAGAGAACTTGATGGACCTATGCCTGCTGCTCATGGTACTAGACTCGCGTCATCTTTAGCAGAAGTTACATTTACTATCTACGATGTTACGAAAGAACTTAAAACATTATCAACTCAATCATTTCCAGGCCCAGATACTATTACAGCGAAACTTTTAAAGGAATGTGCGGATGCTCTCAGTTACCCAATTCACCTCATAATATGCAAATCATTTGAAAGTGGCGAATTACCTACACCTTGGCTCGAAACAAGTGTCACCCCGATTTTTAAGAAGGGAAACAAATTCTTGGCAAGTAACTACATACCTATCAGTTTGAGCTGCATTATTTGCAAAGTAATTGAAAGAATTATTGTGAATAAAATTCTACACTTCCTTTTACAAAACAATATACTACCAGCATCACAACATGGGTTTATTCCTGGTCGATCGGTCGTAACAAATTTGCTAAATATAATGAACTCGTGGACGAATTTTTAGAACATGATAATAACCCAATTGACGTTACATATCTCGATTTTAGCAAAGCATTCGACAAGGTTCCTCATCGCAGACTCTTGCTTAAACTAGAACATGTAGGAATTAGAGGAAGGCTTCTTGCATGGATCTCCGCTTTTTTTATCAGACAAGACTTTTTATGTAAGAGTTGGGAATGATGTATCCCATCCTAAACCTATACACAGTGGCGTACGGCAAGGATCTGTTTTAGGGCGAATTCTTTATCTTATTTACACGTTCGACCTACCTACGCTATTACACAACCAAACATCAATATACGCAGATGATACCAAGCTTTATGATGATCCCATTAATCATCAACTCTTACAAAGGGACCTAGAATCAATTGATCGCTGGTGCACTGAATGGTTGATACCACTAAATAAGGAAAAATGCGTAGTCCTTCACATAGGTAAAAATAACCCACATTATCCCTACTACATTGGTAATACAGAACTTCAAAAAGTCAAAAACGAAGTAGACCTAGGCGTAACTACTACTCAAGATTTATCTTGGACAACACACGTTGTAAATATTGCCAAAAAAGCTAGAAGCTTATACGTTCTTCAAAAAACTTTGACTCGTCCTACTCCACAATTAGCCTGTAAATTATATACCGGCTATATCCGGCCCCTATTGGAATTTGCGGCTCCTGT
This sequence comes from Agrypnus murinus, assembly GCA_929113105.1. Taxonomy (NCBI): domain Eukaryota; kingdom Metazoa; phylum Arthropoda; class Insecta; order Coleoptera; family Elateridae; genus Agrypnus; species Agrypnus murinus. The sequence goes on along the minus strand of OV816028.1, from coordinate 36,168,165 downwards.
TTGGTCGCCCTGGCTAAGTGGCTAATCAAAGACAAAAAACTGTTAGAGAGCGTTCAGAGAGCAGCCACACGCTCAGTGGCGGATTTAACACTTAAGGGGCCTGAAGCGTTACAAAATTTTGGGGCCCCATAGTATAAATCAATTACTACAATTTATATATCTTTTATTTTTTTGTCAAAAATGAAGTATACATAATAATTAAATTCAGGCGCGAATTCACGGTGGGGGGTTATGGAGGAAATTTCCTCCCCAAGATTTTTTAAATAATCCAACTTCGTCTCATGTCGCAGTCACACGAGTATGAAATTTGCGTTTTTGTACGTGTTACACACTCTACTTTATCTTCGACCACAAAAACGTACTAAAACAACAAAAGCTAGGAAAAATATTTAACCTAGAATATGATTTAAGATTGAGATGCTGGATTGTAAAAAGTAGACAATGCCCACAGTTTATGGAAAACAGGTGTTAGTTGTAAAAATTAAGAAATGCGAATAACTCAATGTAATAATCGTTTATTTTTTAAAATTAATTATGAACAAGTAGAATTTGCTGAATTGTAGAATTTCCAACCTGCCTGCTCTAGGGATGTTTTCCAGCCAATACACAACAAAACAAACCAGACACTTACGTTCACAAAATCACTCTTTCAAACACACACAAACTGCAACTTACACTTTCTCTTACAAATCAGCTTCAAAAATAACAACAAAATCTTTACAACAACAATATCTCTCTCGCGATATCCAAACGAATAAATGATCCATTCCCATGGGGGGGGAGGGGAAAAGCTCCCCTCCTAAGCCAACAGCCCACCCTCTTTTTTGGGGTAGAGAAGGGCCAAATCATATATCTAAAAATGCAATTCTTGTCTTTCATTCAATCGTTCGAAGTTGGTGTTTTACAAGACAAGACATTTGGTATTTGTGTACATCATGGTTTTTCCACCTCCCACAGAACAACTGGTTCTTTTAAAAAAGCTCATCCTGATGCTGTGGCACCACCACGATCTACACCGTTTTCTGCGGGTTTTGATCTGTGCAGCGTGGAGCACTACATCATACACCCTCATTATAAACAGCTAATTCATACTGGGCTGCAAATTAATCTACCTGCAGGATGTTATGTTCGCATAGCTTCACAATCTGGATTAGCACACCATTATTTCTTGGACGTTGGTGCAGGCGTTATCGATGAAGACTACAGAGGCAACATTTACGTCTTGTTATTTAATCATTCTTCACAATATCTTACAGTGCGTAAATGCCATCGAATTGCTCAATTAATTTGCGAGAAGATTTATTATCCAGCAGCGTATGAAGTTTTCCAGTTGACTCCTACAGTTCGAAATATTAACGGCTTTGGTTTCTCTGGTTTGGATGGTGCCGTGGAGCCTAGACCATTTAATCAATACGAATTGGAAACATGACTCTACAACAACCCTAATCCGTTTTCGGGTTAGACCAGAATAAGTATATTATTGTTGCAAACAATACTTGTAATGCTATTTGTAATACTAATACTTTAACTATTTTTAATAAATATATCTTTTTTATTAAATATTTTTGACTTGTACGCAATAATTCATAATATACTGATATGATTTGATAACTTGATATGCTTCTTCTTATTATCCAAGATGCATTTCTTTACTAACTTACGTTCAAATTTATATTTTATGTTTTACATAGCACTGACTTGTATATTGTAAATATTGTACTTGATTGTGTAAAAGAAGATGTACTTGATATGATTTTCTTATTATCCAAACTTCATTTGACTACCTTTTTTACATCCTATTAATATATATGGAGATACTAATCTAATTGTAACTATCTAAAGGTATGGTGGATGTGGTCTATGAAACAAGTTGTCTATAAAGTGGTATGGCTTAGGCAAGTAGAGAGCGGCGAATCAAGGGAGTAGTCTACCAAGAGGAGGGGCTTGGAGACAAGTGGAGCAAGTAGAGAGGGGTGTGGCTTATAAAGGGTGTGGTTTGAGGAGGGGGAAAGTGAAAGGAGGTCAAATAAAAGTTCACGGTTGTGCGGCTCCTCAGTGCTCATTCGTTCCTTACTCTTATTAATTTCTCAAGTTGTGACATCATATATGGCTTCATTTAAATAATTTGTTATTAAATACATATGCCATCTTTATAATCTCTATTCTCAATGTCAAAACAAAAATTTTGTGTAATGTAATTTTCAATAAACACTACTGATAAATTTTTTAAATGGTTTTGTCCGAGATAATTTCTTAAATAATTTTTTACACGTTTAAGAACGGAAATAGATCGTTCTCCAGTTGCATTACATATCGGTAACGTTAAGATTTTTTAAAAATTGTTTCAACATTGGGTAGGGTTGACAAATGACATTAAGGAACTTCACCCATTCGAAAGCATGGTACAGGTCCCCTTCCCCGAATGTAAGTCGGACGACCGCGCAGAGTTTGCTAGAAGGCATTGAAGGTAAGCCATTCGGAGCGACAGAGATGATACATTCTTTGCAAGTCTGCTGCGAAATTGTATATTCCGTTACAAAATTTTGCCTATCACTCTGGATGCTTGCCTTTTCGCACGAAACTGTATTGCGTCGACCGTACACCTTTGTTACCCGCCTGTACACGGTATGAACTGTTGTTCTTACATGTTTCACTATTCTCGAGAAAGTGAGTTCCCATGCCAATAATTTTTATTTGTCGCATGTCCACTGCGATCCTGGGCAAGGGTCTTCTGCGGGGCCCCCTAACTTGTGGGGCCTGAAGCGGCCGCTTCCAACGCTTGTGCCTAAATCCGCCACTGCACACACTGGCCACAACAAATGCAACACGTGTCATACGAAGACAGAATTACTCCAATGAACCTCACATCCTTAGAACAGAGACGCCTTAGGGGCGGTCTTATCCAAATATACAGATTCACGCATGGACTTTTTCCCTTCACAGTTCCAATGGTTACAGTAAATAAAGATTGTAAGTAGAGGGAGATGGCCGGTTCACGGCCCACATGTCCACACCTCGGGTAGGCAACCATATATACACGCTAACATATGGCTAATATACAGCTATCGTTCTCATACAGGGTGAGTATTTTTACGATATAATGCATAACTTTATATATTAATTACATAAATCTAATTACCCTAATTAAATTTATTAAATTATTTGTTCTAATTAAAAACGCTTAACGTTATTATCAAAGATTGAAATTAAAAATAACAAAATCAAAGAATTCCGGGTAGTCAACCATATATACATATGAGCTTAATATATAGCTATTATTCAAAATCAGCTACCATTCTCATACAGGGGCGTACAAGAGAAAAATATGAAAGAGGGTTTGAATTAAATGCTATAAATCAGGTCAGGGGTAAATATATCTTAATACTCACCCTGCTTCTACGTTTATGAATCATTTTTATTCCCTTTCTTTATTATTAACATATTACTTTTGATTAACATACGCGGACCAGCGTATACCACATATACGGATCAACTCTACATATTACATTATGATTGATGCAGTCATCCGGGGGGGGGGATCATAGCGATTTTGGGTACAATAATATTTTATTAAGTGTGTTAAATTCTTCTTGTAGATATAAGGATGATTTATTTTTGAATGAATTAGTTTATAAGTTTACTAAGAAAACTATTGTAGATTTGCAGAACGACCTTGATTTAGATGATAGACTTAAATTTATTACATCTGGATATAATGTATAATAAATATAATATAATAAATGTCTTTAAAACTTATTGTTTTTTATTACATCACAGGTTAGAGCATACGAATATAATTTAGGTTAGATTAGGTTAGAGCTTACGAATACATTTTTAGGACAGAACGTAGGGAGCAGAGTAAGTACAAAACAACATACTTTCATACAAGAACGTTTATTGATACGAGTAGTTTCGACGCTACTTAAAACATAATACATAACTTATATATAATATCTATTAAAATAGTACATTTCGTATACACTAATAATGGTACTACATACCCGACTATTAAGTAAACAAGGTAAGTATACTTTAAAAGAATAGATAGTAAATATAACTATATCTAATTATTTTATAAAATACTATGTTAACTAAGAGGTAATATACAGAATATATACGCCTGTATTCGGCCTCTAGAGGTTTCATACCCTAATATAAGGTTAGTGTGAGAGATTAACGATCCCTGACCGAAGTGTTAAGGGCTAAGGTTAAGTGTTAAGGTTGAAGCATGAAGGGTTAAGGGTTAAGGGTGAAGGGTGATGGGAGAAGGGAGAAGGGTGAAGAGTGAAGGAAGAAGGGTGAGGTTTCGTCGTGATAGAGCAGAAGCAGAACGTATTTATCGTGATACTCATAAACAGGTTATATCTCCTTTGGAAACTATTGCTGAATCAGTTAACGTTCCCCTATTGAGAATTAAAACACAACCATCTGCTGCTACTACTACTACTACTGCTAGTTACATTCCCCTGTTGAAAGTTAAAAAACAAGCAGCATCATCCTCTTAAGATACAGATGAGGAAGAAGAAGAAGAATCTAATAAAACTCAGGATCTCCCTACTCATTACGGTATGTTAATAGCTAACGCTGTCGGAAACAAAAATATAGATAGAACTAGATTCGGTATTAGATATAAAATTGATCGAGACGCGTGGACATTTACATCTTCCCCTGTGACTATGCGTGATACAAACATCATAATTAAAAACAACGTTTTCGAAGCAACACCCAGTCTGTTTGACTTAGTCACGTTTAGAGAATTAGAGTCTACACCATCGCAAGATGATATCAATAATTATATGCAGATAATAGCCCTTACTAATGCGCATAAGAAATCCTATAGACCACACGGTAAACTAACAGCTGTTAAACATTGGAAGTATGATTATATAATTAAACCGAATTTACCCAGAATCAAAGGTTTAGGCATTAGACTATCATCACTATCGTCAAATTTAAAAAAATTAAGCAATTGCAAAGTCGAATACGTCTACTAGAATAAGACTAACGAGCTAGTCGACAGGCTACGTTTGTTATATCCTGTAAAAGAAAAATTCTATTGCTATATTATAAGGTATATATTCTCAGCAAACCTTTATTGTCTAGTTAGAATACTTGTATAGGATTTAGTTGATAGCTCTGTATGACATTCTGAGTTAGATGCTAACTCTACCAAGTTTTTCAGTTTTCTGATCTGAAGTTGTTGAAGCCTTTCACTTCTGAGGGGGTAGGAGCATTCTAGATCTTGCTACCGTACGTGCTTTCATATACGATGAATACGTTTAACATAGAAATAGGTGAAAAACTATAATTTTGTTTTATCGTTTTATTTATAAAATTTTAATAATAATATGAAATGTTTGTATTGTACGATATGATGATGATAGAGTAAGTGAATTGTGAGCATTTAGCAGGCTTGAGTTTCTAACTGCAGATCTATAGGTTAGAAAAATCATAAAAGTATTAGCATTGTTCATTGAATAGACTCCCTGCTTCATTTCATAACTTATTTGTTTTTAATAAATAGACATTAGTCAAACGATGGATATACTCATGTCTTTACTCTACCTTATATATATATAATATATTTATTTATGATATCTAGTTAATGATATATGTTGTAATCCTGATTGAATGTAATCTTTTTTCCTGTAAGATGCTATAAAAGCAATTAATATTTCTTAATATATCGTTTAGTTTAATCCGTGTATGATAGCAATTAGATGATAACCGTTTCTTGTAAAACGCTAGACTTGATATTAATTTCAATATGGCTACTATCTTTTAATAGCTTACACTAACAACGCGTTTATGATATATAAAGCAATAAAAGTTGCACCTTGCTATAATGGTATCAGTGTAAAACATGAATCCCTACTTATATATTTCCTGTTAGTGATAATCGAACTTTATCTAATTAGGGGAAATCTACTAGCTATATAATATAATATTTTTATATTACATATCGGGTTTCAATATGAAATATATTCATTTATGATATCTAGTTAATCCTATTACATTTAACCGTATAAGGTTTTCATTAAATCAATTAAACAATCGCATATAAATATTTATAAACACTTTTTAAATTATTATTCCAGTACACGTATCAAGCTAGCAATGTTTTAAGAAATCTGCTGCTTAAAATTCCTTTGCTGTAAATTTTAAATAAATTTTTAACTAAACATGTGACTATATTGAAAGTAATTATATTTGCTATCCTACTACATATAACCATATAAGGTTTTCATTAAATCAATTAAACAATCGCGTATAAATATTCATAATCACTTTTACACTATTATTCCTGTACACGTATCAAGTTAGCAAATACGTTTTTAATTTAAACATTAACGATAAATTTATGTTTTCATCCAAGTTGAAACTGACTCAGGGTTAATCCGTGTAGAACCTAACGATGCAGAATAATTGTTATCGTAATAAACGTGAAACGCAATACAATTTTAAAATATCAATATTTAAACGTTATAATTCTATAAAACCGAAGTTAGATGTTGACTCTATCAAGTTAATAATAATAGATATTTATAATTGATAAAGATTCATCTTTGTAAAACCGATAATATTGGAAAGGATCATGAATAATCTCAAACCTGCATATACTACACATATTTAAGGAATGTTCTTCTATGAAAAACCGCGTTATTAATTACCGTGTACGTAATTAAAACATTAATAATAATACTGAAGGTTGAAGTAAACTGTTTAATGTATCTATAGCAATTATAAATATTTACTGAAATATGTTTTGAATTTACAAAAGCATTACGCAATATTCCTTTTCTCTATAAATAAATAAATTATAGTTGTTTTAAACATAATGGACACCTTTCAAGAAATTTCAAAAGGAAGCTAATCGGTTAATAAATGTTTGTCGGTCGTTGTATAAAACAATACATTTGAGAGATGTCTAATTAGGGAAAATCTGCAAGCTGAATAATAAGATAGGATTTTTATATTACATAACGGGTTTCAATATGGAATATAATCATTTATGATATGTAGTTAATCCTATTACATATAACCGTATAAGGTTTTCATTAAATCAATTAAACAATCGCATATAAATATTTATAAACACTTTTTACATTATTATTCCAGTACACGTATCAAGGTAGCAATGTTTTAAGAAATCTGCTGCTTAAAATTCCTTTGCTGTAAATTTTAAATAAATTTTTAACTAAACATGTGACTATATTGAAAGTAATTATATTTGCATTGTTTTGAACATAATGGTATGTTATGATAAGAAATATTTGACGGGTATCGGATGAAACAATACATTTTACTTGAGGTTTCTTGTTGGCGTAGACATAATCCTCATAGATCCGGTTCTGAGAACTGAGGTGAAATCAATAATGAGAAATGACAAGTTTCTACATGTTAATTATGCTACACATTTTAAATGTTATGACTAGTAAATTTATATTTTAGGAATGTCTGTAGTTGAAATGTTATATGCAGATGAGATATAGAAAATGAAATGCTCGATATGAACAGTCGTAAGATATGATCCTGATTGAAAATAATATTCTTTACTATAAGATATTACAAAAGTTAGAGTGTACGACATGTAGTTAAACCTAAAAAGAGAAAAATAGCGGTTAAATGCGGGCCTTGTTAGTCGTATTCTATTTAAAGTGTTTTCAGGAATTTAGTTGAATTCATTATAAATATAAAAGTTAATTAATTATTATTGGGATGAGATATGCAAATGATACCGTGAATTAATTTAATTAGCAAAAATGAGATCTACAAATGAGAGATGAGTTATGTAAATGATAGATGAGATATGCAAATGAGAGATGAGATATGCAAATGACTAAAATCGCTATGATCCCCCCCCCCGATGACTGCATCAATCATAATGTAATATGTAGAGTTGATCCGTATATGTGGTATACGCTGGTCCGCGTATGTTAATCAAAAGTAATATGTTAATAATAAAGAAAGGGAATAAAAATGATTCATAAACGTAGAAGCAGGGTGAGTATTAAGATATATTTACCCCTGACCTGATTTATAGCGTTTAATTCAAACCCTCTTTCATATTTTTCTCTTGTATACCCCTGTATGAGAATGGTAGCTGATTTTGAATGATAGCTATATATTAAGCTCATATGTATATATGGTTGACTACCCGAAATTCTTTGATTTTGTTATTTTTAATTTCAATCTTTGATAATAACGTTAAGCGTTTTTAATTAGAACAAATAATTTAATAAATTTAATTAGGGTAATTAGATTTATGTAATTAATATATAATGTTATGCATTATATCGTAAAAATACTCATCCTGTATGAGAACGATAGCTGTATATTAGCCATATGTTAGCGTGTATATATGGTTGCCTACCCGAGGTGTGGAGATGTGGGCCGTGAACCGGTCATCTCTCTCTACTATTGTAGGCTTCGTGGTCACAGTTTTAAATTGAAGAAAGAACAACTCCGTTCGTCCCATCGTCTCCACTCAATATAATTTACTGTTAATTTAATTTATAAGTAGGAAAACAGTTGTTTTACTTTAGTACCAAAACATTTAGTTAGTTTGACCATTTTTCATTTTATATATTATCGGGAGTATTATAAGCATATTTTACTTATCTTATATCAACAGAATATTATTTAGTTACTTCATTATTATTGTATACCACTAATTGCTTTGGTTTGTAGTAAATCACCGCACAGTTTGCAAGTGCTGTATAGGTACTGTTGTACCTCAGTACTCTAGTTATTTAATAATAATAATAATAATATTAGCCTACATTCGTCCAAGGCGTATAGCAGATTTTGCTACATCGCTCATCGGGCAAGCTATAATTATTGTATTGGAAGGCGCCAATAAATATACAGGGTGGAAGTAGATACGTCGCGTTAATTTTAAGGGGTGATAGAAGACATCAAAAAGAACAAAACAATCTGATCATTTTGCCGCGTTATTAATAGTACTTTAATTATGGGGCTTTGTCTATGCATCTCGTCTATCACAACAACAAACCTTAATAATATTTTATTTCCCCCTTCTCTGTAAATGACACTTTACAGGCCTTTATGTAGCTAAGTAAATGAGTAATTACAGCCACAGCCCTGTAAAACTTTACGGGCTCCTAAAAGAGACCTGTAAAATTTTACAATGCTCATCAACAAAATGCTATTGCAACTAATGTGTTGCTTAACCACAACACCATGGCAACACCTAGCTATAAATTGTGCTACCGCCTTTGATTCCAAAATGTCTTTTTTATAAAAAAATATATAATTCATAAAAAAATGCTGGTGAAGGTGGAAATGAAAGTTTGTACGCGACACACTTTGCAATTAATCGTTACTGGGCTCGCTGAATTATGAAGGCTCGCTCCTTCGTCGCTCGCCCGTAAAGATTAATTTACAAAGCTTGACACGTAAATAACTATTATCGTATCGTATGTTGTTTCCGTGTAAAGTTGAATTCTTTTTACAATTAAAAATTCATTTTACTCAATTAAGAAACGTGACAACCCTGTAAAGTTTGTAATAAAATTTGTTCCACATTCGCACAAAATGCTGATGTAGGAAGTTTGGTGATCTCTGGTTGAACTTGGAAAAAAGCACGTTTTGTTTACAACCTTACAATTTAATGAAGAATATTTTGGTCAATGCCTGATCACAGCTATGTAAATAATACCCTTTTAGAGTGAGATAATGCTGAGTTTGAAGTTTGTTGAACTAAAATAATATGAAAGTATGTTGAACTTTGTTTATCTGATAACAGTCTTTAATGGTTTTATAAGAGAATATCTTTTAAAGAGAAGATTTATCTAATTTAAATTAGGTTAAGGGATTTTAATGACGCCTTGTTTTGGCTACATTAATAAAATCTTTAATTTAATGATAATTAGGTGCCGTAATCAAGTTTTTTATACAAAAGATGGTATTTTTTAATAAAAAACAAATATACGTCACGAAATTTTGAAAATAGTCCGGAAATTAATAAATATAATTGAAGGTTATTAATAGGTTAATTATTGTCTTATTTTTACATTTGGTTTGTTATGAACAGAGCCAGGATGAAATGATAAGGATTAATATTGTCAAAAAGCTCTTTAAATCATAGGCGTTCGGTATATTTTAGCTAATTTAAATTAATTATAGAAATAATTAACGAATTTACTGAAATTCGTAGCCTATTTTTGTATTACAACACATACGCTTATTAGTAAATAATTTGATAACTACGTGGTGATTTCAGAGGGTGCAAAATTAATTATTAATTCAACCACCATGAAAAACAAGTAAAAAATATTCAGAGCCTAAAAACGGGAAGTGATTCATATCCCTTAAATGATGATATAAAGGGGCGTTGGAAAATTAAATAATCTATATCTAGGTAATTGGTATTTTTAGTATAGATAGATATAAAAGTTTTCGAAGAAAAATTTATCTTTGCACTTCGACAATGAGAACGGACATATTTAAAAAGGTACACTTACACTTATTGTTAGAACAAGTTGTAATTGTAGATATGAATGCTATAGCACTAATCAATTTACCGAATTAGCTTCATCTTCCTCAACTGTTACAATGTTACACCACTGCCACCATACGTGTTAATTTGCAGACAAGCAAACTGATATTTTTTAAGAATAATACAACTTTATAATTCGACCAAGAAAGTAGTAAATAAATTGCTTTTTGTATTTATATTAAGTTAAAGTGATTGCTGATATTAGAAGCTGTGGAAATGATATATTACATAAACATTTTACTGGAATTTACAATCTATGACAAGGGATGTACAAAACCAAACATTTTACATATACGAATTAGCTATAAAAACTTTGGAAACATTTTCTTATAAACTGACTCTCTTGGAAGTTCGTGCTTCTGAAAAGTGGAAATCCGATTTTCCCTAATAAAGTGGAATCAAGCTAATACAGTTCCAGTTTTGTAATTCCGTTAAATACTATACCGTACCGAAATAAATTAACATTTATAGACTTTCTTCTCCGTAATCGAAATCTCGATTAATTAATAAATAACTTGTGCTATGTGCCTTCTAAATTCAGTTCAGAATTAAAGAATATGTGTGTTGTTTTAGTGAAAACAATGAACTTCGAAATGGTTATCAAAACAAATAGCCAAATTTTTATGGAACTTTTATGGTTGCATTTAGTTATTGCAGTTTGGAGTGAATTTGTAAATTATGATTCACCATATCCAGATTTTACGAGGGTTATTCCCTTGCATCTTTAATTTGTGAAAAAAAAAATCCAGATCTTCCAGTTTCCATTTGTAGTGACGCTGTCGTCAAATTTTGTGCAGTTTATCGTTGAGTTTGGTTTGTGATTTACCGAAAATAAAAGGTATTGTGACTATTGTTTTTTAGTGTTGATCCTTTATGTAAACCTTTGTTTGAACTTGTAGTAATTTTTTATAGTGGTTTCTCATTTAATAGAAATTCAATACAATTTTTTTATCCATTAAATTTTATTATCAACAGAGCTCTTAGGCAGGGACTTATTGTTTAAATTCTTGTATGTAAAATTTGTAATCCTTTTATATTTTTTTATTTTGGTTTTTCTAAATAAATATAATTTTAAAGTTAATAATAATTGGTAAAACGGAACCATATAGTTATGAACACCATAGTTCATTTTACTTCAAAATTTTCAAATAAACAAAATCTTGCTTGTTTTATATAATATTTTAGTCATTTTCTGGTTAATGGATTCAATAATTTTTAAAGCTTATTCAATTAACATCTTTGATTGTTTGTTTATAATTACTTAAGCTTCATAACCAGATGGAGCCCTTCTTGTGTATGTTTTGTGTTTTATGAAACCTTTATCCATTACTTTATAAATTAGACAACTGCAGAACCAATACCTACGACCTGAACTTTAAGAATTTGTAAGATAGAGCTAAATCTCAAGCTGTGGCAAATATTTTTGAGTTTTCAGTTACAGTAAGTATGAATAATTTTTATAGTTAGTTTATTGTCATTTAGTCTGACAGAAAAACTAGTGTTTCAAATAATCTATAATCTTCAGCTTTCTACCAGCCTCTATCTAATTTAAATCTAGGATTACTGAAGAAACAGCTTACGTATTAATTATACTCTGGTGAAAATGTAAGCCGACATGTATAATGCTGTGTTCAAGAAGCAATCTGTGTACGCCACGGTACCTCACCTCTTCAAAAACAAGAAGAAAAATCAAAAACCGATCGTCGTTTGTTATATTGACGTAATGTATGCTGAAGTTTACTTCAAACTTCAATTTAGATCCTTTTTTCGTTCAATATTTTCTCCGATTCAGCTGTCCTTAGTATTCTTTAGAACCTTACATTACAAAATCATCAATGGTAACCTTTTATAAAATACCATACTTTTCTAGCGACCTCCAGTTATCTTGATAAACAAATATTTAAAGTTTTATTTAACGTCCGCGTTAGCTTATGACGAATTGAGTTACGCTTAATTAGCGCGTCAGTTACATGTGTAAGAGCTACCAACAGCTCACTGGTGGGAACGAGGTGGCCTATCTACCCTTTACTAGCTCTCCAGGCTAGTGCCGGAGCTATTAACGTGCTCACTATTGCTAGTGGTTCAAATCGTTTATAAATTTGTTGATAATCGGATATAGGAATTGATGAACTTGATCGAAACAACATAAACAGCAGAAACTTTGAAATTTAGTGTTGAAAATATCGTTGAAACGCAGTGTACATGTCATAATGCATGAAAATCTTAAATTTTTGAGTTAGCGCTCGTTGGTTGCCAAAGAATTTACCCCAAGAAAAGACAGAAGAAAATAAACTGCCCATGTTGCAGTTTCAGGGCAATTTCTTCGGAGTTTTTGAATGGAAGGGAAAGACTTTAACACGCATTGCAACTGTGGATGGGACATGGATTCATCACTGTATTCCAGAAAGTAAACAGCCTAGTATGACATGGATACACGGAAACAGTATGGAATTCCTGTAACTTGCAAGATAAAATTCTCGTGAATTATTAGCTGACGGAAAAGCAATGAATGCGGAATCTTGCAGTGCGTTTATTATAAAGGTAAGAAACGGTTATAAAGAACAAACGAAAGAGAGGATTAAACCTGTATTTGTGTATTATTATAATAAATAGTTGTTATAATAAATAGTCTAGGTTAATTCTACTATACAGCCCTCGTACTCTGTTACAAAGTTTACGTTTTTCAATTAACTTTGGAGTACGTCGACAACTCTGTACAATCCGCAACATCACAAAACTGTCAACAAAAGCCTTAGAAAGTTCAAATCCAATTAGAACTATTCATTTTAACTTTTTATAGTTTTTATATTCTGCCGTAGAAAGTGAAGCATCGGTAAGAAGAAGGTTTTTTAATCTACCAATTGTTATTTATTTGTTAGGTCTATTCTACATTTAAAGATGTTTTTTAACTAAGAGGTCGACGGGTCAGGTGAACTGGCAGTTGTAAAAATGTTTGCAGCAGTCTTAAAGTGGAAAAAATGGTTGCTAACGGTATTATTCAGGATGACGTTAAGGAATAGGAAAACGATTCAAGTGAGTTTATTTTGTAAACTATACAATGCAAGGTCAAATGTGCACAATACTTGTAATTAGGCGTGCCACAAACTCGGTGCGATAATTCTCAAGACAATGACGGAAGATTGACCTTTTCACCCCCTGACTCTATTTGCTAATTTATTGGGACTATCTAATAATCGATTCCACTTACCACTTACTCCCGTTTCCATCCTAGAAAAAAATCTGATTCATAATCTTAGTAAGATCAAAATATTTCTCGTGATCGAATTTGATCGAATAAATGAATTCATAAAGCTAGGGTAATTCGGCGTAACCACAATATATTTCTTTTAGTGTACGAAGGAGCCCAATAAACATTTTTATTTATATAATAGTAACCACAACCTTATGATCACTAAAATTAGTGATGCTAAGGTTGTGGTTACTATTATATAACTACAGTGTCTATTGGGTGACTACACCTAAAAGACCATATAGAATAGTATCTGTCTTCCAAAAACGTTTGAGAGTTTCTTTTAATCAAATGTGTAAGCTGAACATTTAGAAAAGCGAAGTAGCTTATTGTCGCTCTTCAGGTAATCTTAGAAAACTAAAAGAGAGAGTTGTATAGAAGTGGTTTAACTTTAAACCTCGTTTAACTATGATGGTAATGATTGTCAAAAAAATTGTTGCCTAGGATATTGATCTTAGTTTCAAGTTAAACCATGTTTATACAACTCACGGAAGAATCGAAATTAGAGCCTTGTCTATTTAGTAAAATTTTATCTCATTAGTAGAAAGCTTTCAATATTATTATGAAATAGACAATAGACAAATTTGTTCATAAACCACATTGTCAATGAAATTTAAATGAATCAATTCACGACGAGGGTTACTAGAGGTTACTGAAAGTCTAATGTTTAGAATCAATCAAAGATGATGGAACATCTACCACAGATTATTCCTTTTAGGGTTCTTTCGTCCTGTCTAAAAATTGATTTCTTCTGATTATTAAGTGCTTAAAATCTACTGTCTCTAAAATTGGTATCTAAACTTCACCTACATGTGTCACAAAGGTAGTGTAAATAAGAACAAACAATACATTAAAATTCTATATTTAATAAAATTCCATCAAATAAAAAATATCTTGTACAAATAAAAATTTGATGATGTTCTACAATATTTCTTAATAATCTCAACAAATTGTAACATCATCATCACTAGAAAACACTCGAACTTAATAAATGAATGACAAATGAAGTATGGACAAATGGATCGCTGTTGAGTGTTACAATGGTGCTAAGTGCTAATAATATAAATATTAAGTATACATCTTTAAATAATCCACAAGTGCAAACACATAATATATTATTACACAGCATTCAAGAATTATTACATTTATAAGTTACGAGTAATTGGCACTGGCTCTCCCATTGTCTGCATTCCGCACGCACGCATTCATTCAAAACTATATACATACCTACAACACTGAAAACCCTAGTGAGCTGACAAATTATAAAAAGAGTCCCCATTTAAATATGGCAACAGGTTAGGCATTGTACTGCATCGGTGTGCAGGATACGTATTATTATATACAATTAAAATCCACACGTTCACATTTATCCAGGCACCCGCACTCAACACGCACAAAATTACCTAATCTACACTGTAATTTGACCTAGAATGTAGTGACTGGCTATGACTACATTGCTCATAGGAATACTGGCTTTAACAATACATGACAAATGGTACTCGTGTGCATTTTTTTAAGTTCTGCAGTGCATATGGTGATCACAGAAGTTTCCTTAATTTAAAGATGTTGAAACAAATGCTTGTCTTCGGAAATGCTTAGACTATCATAAAGAAAATGTGGTGAACATTAAAAGGCATGGCAGTGAATTTAGATGAATAGGCTTTTAGGAAACTTCACAGACACCCTGCAGAAGTTTTCTACGATTAATTGCAGTACTTAAAACTGCCAAACAGTCTTATGAGACACGTGTCAACACACGCGAGAAGCTTACGATGGAGAAATGTGCCTTTTGTCAGCGTTCACCACTTTATTCTTCATCTTGTTCAGTCTCTTCTCCTGGTCCATACATATCCGCCAGTTTGTCAAATCGAGGACCCCAGGCACCTAAGTAGTCGTACTCGTGTGCTTCGTCGTCTGTCCCTGTGAACAAATATAAGTTTATGTTAGTATTTCGCATTTCAGAATCTAGATGCAAGTTGTAGATACCTGAGGCAAGAGAACTCAGTGAACCTGCAGTGCTGCCACCGCCTTCGTAGGCGTAATTTCTTAAATCGTCGAAAGGAGGTGCATTGGGATCACTGTCTGCTCTCTTTTTATGTTCTTCTATGAAAACTCCAACATTTGGTTCTTGTCCAAGTCCTATCATCGGAGGATCTATTAAAAGAAAAAGTTTGATTGAGTTACTAATCTAGTATAAATTATATTATAAATATATACAGCACGGGCATTTGATACAGGGTGGAAGGGGATTCGACGCGTTAATTTTAAGGGGTGATAGAAGACATCAAAAGGAACAAAAAAGTCTTATACAATTTTGTTCTAAAACGTACCACTTTTCAGAAAAAAATAATGAAGTTGGAAATTTTAATATCATTTTGCCGCGTTAATAATAGTAGTTTAATTGTGGGACTTTGACAGCAGATGCATCTCTTCTATAATCAATTGTTTACGCGTAAAATTGAATTCTTTTTACATTTAAATATTTTTACTCAATTAAGAAACGTGGCAACCCTGCAAAGTATGTAGTACAATCTGCTCGACATTCTCCTTATGCCGCATAATACTGATGAAGTAGTTTTTTGAACTTGAAATGATTTGCCAATAAAGCACGCTTTTGTCTAGTTACTTTTACTATATCTTACAATTTAATAAAGAATCTAGGTCAAATCCTGATACGAGCTGTTTAAATATTACCGTTTTAGGGTGAGATAAGATAAACAATTTGTCAAAAAGCTCTTTAAACCATTGGCGTCCGGTATATTTTAGCTGATTAAATTAATTATAGAAATAATAAATTTTATAGAACTAACTGAATGTTGTATTAACTTGATTGATGTTTTTAAAGAAGAATAATTAACGGATGGCAGTATTCTGCAATGGCAACCGGTCCATATCTATACCTATTTCACCTAATAGATTCATTTAATACAACACCTACACTTATTCGTAAATAATTTGATCTATTTGATTAACCAAGTGGTAATTTCAGAGAGTTCAAACATATAAATTTAATGTATGTCACTGGTGTAACCAATTAAATACCTAATGAAAATAAATATTCTAAAATATTCTGAAAAAAAATTTAACATCAAATTTCTTTTATGGGAAAAACACTCTTTGTATTTAATAAACAGTGGGATTTTACTGTTTTTTTAAAACATGTGAAGCAACCTGTTTATGCAGGTAAAAGCCCAGAATAACTCAACTATTTTTTTGTAATCAAAACTTTGCAAACTTCTACTACTTAAGTGCTACATTTGATTTACTAAATTTCACCCATTCCAGGAATATATGTTAATTAACAAAAATGCATAAATAAATGCGGCATACCCCCTGTTTTGTACTTTAATGGATTATAACTGAAGATTTGCGCAATTACTTTTCTTTAAATGGCTTCATTACACTATGACACTTAAAACAGAATGAAATATTTAATTAGAACCCGTTATTAGGGTGTATGCAATCATCAATGACAAACAAAATGTTACAAAAGTAAAACCGTACGTCGCTGCTGGCAGTTTTTAACAGCAGAGATAACAAGAGTGCTGCTTGTAATCTTATCTTATATTTATACAGGTGTTGATCACACCCTGATCTAGATTCTTCATTTAATGTTTTTAAAGCCTTTTGTAATAAAAAGCAAAAAACGCGCCGAATTTTATTTTACAGCAAAACAAGAGTACGCCAATCAACAAAGTGTACTACAAAATTAGCAAAGTTGATCGGTTTATTTAGACTAAACGGTTTGAATTCTAAAACAAGGTCAAAGCCTTCAGCTGTAAAATGCGATTATTTTTAAGCTATGCTGCCAGATATGGCAATGATTTTTAACGAAATTACTCGAAAGCTAATTAAGATAGAAAAAAAATTATTAAGACTTTTTCGTTCCTTTTAGTGTCTTCTATCACCCTTTAAAATTAATGCTTCGTATCTCCTTCCACGCAGTATATACAATACGTGCGGTTATAACAAGTCGCTCGCTTCCTATTGCTACGTATTTCGAAACTTACTCGCTCTGTATGCAATAATATCTTCTCTAATTCTGATGCAGGCAACAATACTACACAAACGCTTTTTAAACAGGTTTAAGGGCTATACAAATTTACTTACATGCAAGTTTAGGAGGTGCATATTCAGGAAGTGGTCCACCAATAGGAATCTGCAGTGGCGTAATGTCGAAAGCTGTCATATCATCTTCGCCGCCGCCTTCATCGTCATAGTTTATGATATTCTCACGAACATCATCGTCGGGCCCGGGATATTTAATGTGAGCTTCCCGTCGTCTGTTATATACCACAAATACTAAGACTAAGACTGCAAACACAAAAAATCAATTAGAATCCGCCCTTCCCCCAAAAGAATATTAAGTTAATTTGTTAACATCTCACAACAACAAAATTCATAGTGTGTTATTAATACATTAATAAATAAATCAGTCAGTGCACACTAGTTTAGGCTACGAGCATGAAACTCTAGGTGTGCCATATCTATGTTTTGATTCTATAATAAGTGTTTTAATATATATTTTTTTAATACGAGCATTATATACATACCTAGAAGCACAAACAGACAAACAATAACAGCAATGATGAAATCTCGTGAAGGTTTAATAGCCCCTGCCAAAGCAAGCTCAAGTTCACAGTGACCTCCTGTATAGCCTAAAGGGCATTTACATTCGTACCGTTGAGGAGGATTGTGGTCTTTGCATATACCTCCATTAATGCATGGCACCCACATGCACTCATTTTCATTAACGCAACCACCTTCCGAAAACTTGTATCCTTGTGGACAACTACACATAGGAAAATATTACTCACCACATTATGAAGCCTACTGTATACTGCTCCAGCACTGAGGATGTTAGTGAAGAAAAACGATACTAACACAGTTTACAGAAATAAAAGGAAAAATAATAGTAAGGTGCAAACTATGCAAAATGCTTTTTAAACTAACATAGGTTTACATCAACTACAACGTATTATAGACATGCACAAGCAATGAGGCTGATGCTCACTGAGAATGATGAGCAAGCAGACGAGGATGGCAGCGAGAGCACCCATGCTGAGCTTGAGCGTTTGACCCTCCTGGATGAGCTCACAGTTTTCACCCCAAAAGCCGTCAGGGCATATGCAGCGATATCGTAATCGCGGCTCCTGATTGATGCATGTACCGCCGTTGAGACAAGGCAAGTCTAAACACTCATCCTTGTCCATGCAGTCCTTACTGTCAGGTGACATGATGCGCCCCTCGCCGCAACTGTTAGTTAATCATGCATCACCATGTAATTACCACCACCATACAAATAATATAATTTAGTTTACTAATCTCAAATTAATTACTATTCAAAAGATTTGGTTAAATCTATATTATGTAGCTACTGAAGAAAGATGCTACTGGTAAGAATTTAGATCAATATACTCAAATCATCTTAAAAAATGCAAAATTTTAGTTAGAAGATTATATAATCAGTTTGTTCAATTTGTTCTTGTTTCACATTTTGGTAACACAGTGCAATACACAAATGATAATTCTGCAGATAGAAAAGCAACTGTAAGACCTAGTTTTTCAACTGTTTTTTTCTTTTGTAGCAATACCTTGATTTATAATGCAAAACTTTACAAAACTAGCTCATGCAGTTGCTTTAAATTTGACTCCAGAGAAAACCATCCTAACATTGTTTTAAATACGTATAATGTTGGTTACTTATAAATGTTATAAAATTCTGGATGTGATAAATATAGTTTGGTCGAAATTTCCAAAGTGAAAACGTTTGTTGCATTCAAACTCAAAAACAAACTCAAAAACTCAATTTTATTCATGCATTCTGTTTCCAGGATTTATTTATATTTAGTACATATGAAACACTACTTTCATTTACAGAGAAATATTGACGTATTGAGCTAAAATATTTGAACTTATTATCGCATCGGTGCTAGTGTGAATTAACAGTATGCCTATGTAAACTAACCACATGATAGACAATTTCTTTAATTCTCTACATAAACTACATAAAACAACCCAAAAAAACATTCACGCATCAACACGAAAACTGGCGATGATTTTCTGAAACTACTGTTCTGCATGGATCAATGGGAGTCGATCCAAAAAGGTCAACCGCCCCACAAAGCCTTATATAAGTTCTTAATAGATCGAACAGTTTCCGATATTTATTCCCTAGGTACTTACGTTTTTCACAGTGAAACTTCTTTCATTCAAACACGAAACGCGAAACTTGACCGATGACCTTGATCTCATTTTACTAGTTATTGTCTCGTTGCTATGACAACCAACTTTTTTTATAATAACACCATATCATCGGCTTCAGTTGTAAACTGTATAACTCCAGAAAAATTATAATTTATGATTTGTGTATAATTTGCTGTAGAATTATTCATTTTACGTCCTAGCAAAATTCTAACCTCTAGGGAAAAAAATATTTAGTGTTATATTATATGGATTAGTTTCAGAACTAAATACTTTAAAGTTGAACATAAAACATTTTTTTGGCTGGCCTGTGAAAATTGTTCAGATGATATTACGTAGTTTACAAATGAGAGCGATGATATGTATTTTTATTAATTTTTGGAATAAGCATATTTTTCTACATACATAACATAAGTTTCTCAGGGGTTGCATAATGAAATTTTCGAAAAAAGAATTATCCATGTAAATGCAAACTTTATTATAACTAACTTCGATTTTACTTAATTCGGTGAAATGCTCTATCACTAAACAAATTGGCATAATCCAGTGTCGATGGTTAGCATGTTTTCTTCATAATTCCAGGTCGTAGGTTCAATCCCCGGTCAAGCTGATAATTCTTCATACCGGAGAAGAATTAAAACATACCTCCTTTTCGGATAAGGAAGTAAAACCGTAAGCCCCGCGTCAACGAGATGTTTGGCACAAACAGAATACCTACTGAACGTGGAGATCCCGCAAATTCGGTAAAATTTTGGTAGGATCGTCAAATGATCATAGTAATCGGTGTCATAACTCATAAAGTACTAATGCTGCCATCCTGATTCCTCGTTCCAAAATAGATTAATAAATTGTCATAAATTCATAAAACCAACACCGTCGAATTCACAATTGAACATACAGTCGTTGATGACATGATATATCTTTGAAGTGGATATGAATATCCTAGAGATGTGCATAGCTCTTATAATGATTTCCCTTTAGTTTTTTAATTTAAGTCGAATATTTCGAAAATCTTTAGAATATTAAAATACCACCCTTCTTAGATTCGTAATCAGTGTAAGATTCTACAGTGACAAGTTCTGATATAAATAACTACCACGTAGATATGGAAAATTTCTTTTTTTTTCGAAAATTTCATTATGTAACTGCTTAAAAATATACTTAAAGTATACTTAATGATTACGATTATTATAATTACAATTATTCAAATGAATTGCGTAATTTCTACTGAGTGATATAAAATGCTTGAACTGGATTTAAAAAAGAATTGGTAAAGTATTTCGTATCAATCCTATTAATAATAGTAATCTGAATAAAGTGTCCTGATTCTTGCTAAAATTGATATCGTTGACACAGTAAACCATTGTTTACTGTGTACGGGAGGTACCACCTAAATTTGCCGTTAACAGATTAAGCTCTTAAGTCTGGGATCACTTTTATGAAATGATGCTGAGTGACGGTGTTCCGATGCTTTCGAACGCTCTCTCCAGGCGAAATAAATTGTTACTTTATGTAACAATCTATAACTAATGAACGACTTAATTTATTTTTTATTGTTGCAATGTTTATGTGGTAATTTAAAGTAAATCAGTTCTTCTATTTCGTTTGATCTAGTCTACTGTTTAAAGGCGTAAAAATATATTTATTATCATAATTAATTAACTTATTGTTATTTTGTATAGTTTTATAAATTAGTTATAGGACATACTAATAGGTTTTAAGTTTTTAATATTTTCTATTTTAATTGTAGTTTATTTAGTATTTAAATGAATTAATTATTTTTTAATTTTTTATTAAGTGTTTCTTAGTTAAATTTTATATGGTTATGAAGTACGAATTTATTAGCGTCTTAATTCGTGAGATTTATAAACATAATTCTTAAATATACATTATTAAACAAACGTTAAACCTCTTAGCGCCGCTAATCGTTTATTGCAATCCTTTAAATGCAATGCTCAGGTAGAACCTTCTATATAAATCAATCTAAAATGAGATAATTTTCTATTTTATTGATAAAAATTTAATTAAAAAAGAGAATACAACAAATTCACTTATCATTTTACATTACTTCACACAACATGGAAATAAGAAATATTTTTCTATATTCAAACCACTTTTAGTAAAATATAACTCACATCCAGAAATTTTATAATCTGCAATATATTTATTGAATAGAGTAAACTACCAAGTCTTCAAATATAACACAACTTAATATACCACAAAATATATATATATATATATATATATATATATATATATATATATATATATATATATATATATATATATATATATATATATATATATATATATATATATATATATATATATATATATATATATATATATATATATATATATATATATATATATATATATATATATATATATATATATATATATATATATATATATATATATATATATATATATGTATGTTTAATCGTTTTCTTTGCTTCATGCTGTATTCACAAAAGCACTGCACAGACAAGATGATCATTTTAAAAAAGAGTGATAGCACACGCTAAACTACAGAATATGACATAAAAGGGAACTCAGTGCCTTCGCATAACTTCAATCCATTTTATTCTCTAAAAAAATGTTTGGTATGGGTATCAGTAATGTTACAGAGTGAAATTGATTTATGAATGTTTGTTGTAATGTTGTAAAGTAAACCAGAGTATATTATAATGGCTTAATGGTGTTTATGTACCTACGTAAAAAACATTATGTAACAGAAATGCTTCTATAGGCTGTGATTTTATTAGAGAATAATACGGAGACTTTAAAAATACACTTTTTCATAATAAAAAATATGCGTTTCTTGTTTCTTAAAAAAAAGTTTTCAGATTATTAATTTGCAATTAAATTTACCTACTATTTAATTAGTTGTATAAATTCTAATACATTCAAGTTGGAGTCAGCCAACTATAAAAGGTTTGAATTAAAATAATTCACTACCTGTACGTTTAAAATTTTCAAAATAAAATATCTGATATTAAATACCCTTTTAAATTTTTAATTATATAAAGTATATTATTTTATAAATGTGATTTAGCACGAACTAAACTGTGATACAGTTTTCGGAAAGGGCGACTGTTTAAGGTCCCTTGCCCTGTGAAATATTGACGCAATAATTTTGAAGTTAACCAATCAACAAATCAGTAATAGGCCTCAAAACAAATAATAATAATTCATACTTTAAAAGGGCAACATTTTAATATCAGTCCGTAGCAGGTAAATTTAAAAGTAATAAAATTTAGGATTTGACTAAAAAATTATCTCAACGCCTGAAAAATTCCAATGCTATTTAAAAAAATACTTTCATTCCTTATCTTTACCGACTCTATTCATCCAGAAAAAAAGTTATACCAAAGGAGCTAATTACGAATATACTAATTAAATCTTAATCCAACACTTGCAAAAGGAATGTCAAAAACGTTTCCAACTTAAAAAAAATCCTTGAATGAATTTTTTTTCTAAAAATTAAAAGGTTGGCAAATCTAATTTAGAGAAAACAAGCTCAATTTAGAGAGAACATTGAACGAAGCGAAAAGTGCTTTTACTTTCTCCTTCAAATTAACCTTATGCTTACTTGCTGAAGTATTAAAAAAAAGTTTTATTTAACGTAAATACTGCAAGGATAAAACTGTAATTAAATAACTTAGAAACTTTCTTTGCGTTAATTGCTAAAATAAAATTCCCTAGATTTTCTAGACTTTCTTTGTTGATTTTGGCATCGAAAAGTATAATTTTTATTATATTATAAATACTGAAATATACTTACGTGCATTCATAGTCGTTCCAAAGGTCAACACATTCGAACGGTTCAGGACAAATAACATTTGCGCACGGTTTATTTGAAGGGCAATTCCTCTCCAGATTTCTCGCCATTGTTGCTTGTCCCCATTGTGTTCCATTCATCGCTGGTGGCAATGGAAGGTGTTTACCTTCTAGTCGAATATCATCCAAACAACCTAATTGCACGTCAAATATTCAGTAGGCAATCAATTTTATACACTTCTAATTTTAATTTACCTTTTGAATAATCGGCGTAAACTTCAAAGGTCCTTACGCCTGTGTACTCTGCTTTTCCACCGGCATATACTCCCTCTTGCTTATCTACCAATAACCATTGATGACCAATAAAATTAAATGTTTCGTTGTATCTTCTCCCTTCACCCCCGTCTAATTCCAACATGGCAGCCGATCCATACCTGCTAACTCGAGCTACATGCCATTGCCCATCATCTACAGCTACAGCATTTAACCATAGATCTCTTTCTTCTGTTCGCAATGAATTAAGATTATATCTAAAATGTAGTCTGGAATCTTTAATTTCCAATATTCCGTATTCTCGATTATGTTGGTCGGAAACTCTAAATAATTCCCCGTATTCTTCTCTAGTTCTAAACCTTAATTGTATTTGCGTAGAAAATCTATCTGGTTCAAAACTTAATGCATATTTAACATATGATTGCGGTTTGAAAGTGGTTGGTATAGTAGCGACGGTGCACGATGGGCCTGTCCATCCCGGTCGGCACTGACATTTGGCTTCCGTGAAGCTACCCATGCAAGTTCCATGTTCCCAACACCGCGCCGTTGCTTCGGAACGGCCACAAACTTCTTCACTTTGTGGACATCCAGCCACACTATTTCTCGATAAACCGGGATGGGCCAAATCGTACAGTCTCGAGTTATGGAATAAGTTTCTAATGCATCCATCAAAACCTTTTCCCACCGGCATATACTGCCAGTGATAGAGAGTGGGATCAAACTGTTCTACATATAAACCTCCAAGCTGTAATGGGACGTTTACATTGAGGTATTCATTGAAAGGCGGAATTGTACCTTGAGCTTGACAACTACTATCATCGATTTCAGGTGGCGTGCCATCTTCTAATTCACTAATCGCCGCAGACTTACAATAATCAACAACCATTCTAACATTTTCAGTATCCCAAAATATATCTAATCTATGCCATTCTCCATCATCTAAACTCTTTTTTGTTTTTACACGTAACTCTAAAGTTCCCGAACCAAAATCTATCAAAAGTCTAGGATAACCTCGCTCTAATTCTACTGCAACATAATCGGACACCATGACTTCTTCTGTTTCTGGTGGAACTATAGGTCCGTTGTATAACAGAAGACCATCAGTTTTACGCGTGATAAACTCAAAGCTCAAATGCGATTTATCACACATTTCAAGTGCGGGATACCAAGCCCATCCATTTCCTCTAAAACTGCGTGACGTCTGTTGACATCTTGGTCCATTATATCCGGCAGGACATGAACACGATAAAGAATATCGAGTTTCTAAGCATCGACCACCATTATAACAAGGATTATTTCTACAATTTTCTTCTTTACTAAAGTTTCTAGCTCCACAGGTACATTCAGCTAAAACGTCAACACGAACTCCTACTAATGCAGTCTTATTCGCGTTCACCATGTAAGGCAAGGCACTAATATCTAAAGTATTTGTACAGGATCCCTCACACATTTGGTTTTCGTATAAGCACTCATCTATACCAACCATAGTTATATTTATTCCAACATCTTTTTCTATTTCTTCTCTATGCATGAGTACAAGTCCATTTAATCTAACCGGCTTATAATAGGGTGACCCGTGCGCAGAAAACCGAACGTCTGTTACTGGAGGGTGTTTTCTTCTTAATTGTACACTGAATACATCAACATTATCACGATCTGTATTTAATAAATCTGCTATTTTATCTTTAAATTTTTCTGCTTTACTTTTAGATAAACTCTGTGTTTTATAATTCCATATTCTAATAAAATCTTCATCTGTAATACCAGCAATTCTGACAGAACCAGAATTAACAACAGCTTCATGAGGAATCTCTTTAACAGTAATAGTTACATTGGCCGGAACATCTGTTTGCGTATGTTTTCTATCATAGACTTTAAACCGCAAATGATACTTGCCATCTCTTGTACCATGTTTCATTATAATCATTCCCGTGTCTTCGTTAAGTTTAAACCGGGGATGTTCGGCGCCTTCCCAGTAAAACTTTTTATCGGGAAGATCCCAATCATCTAAATCATAAACGTAAACTCTACCTATTTCTGTATCAGGTGCTTGGCCTTGATAATTATATACAAATATTTCTTTGGATCCAGGTTGCATTTTATTGTCATTCACATCCCCAATTACCACAGTTAAAGTACTAGTACCAGTCATCGCGGGATTTCCATGATCCTTAATAACAATTGGAATTAGGTATTCTTTCTGTTGTTCTCTATCGAACGACCTCAACGATGAGACAATTGCCATTCCATCTCCGTTTGCACCCTCTACCAAGAAATTATAATTTCAGTGTCATTATTACGTAATAGAATTAAGGAAGTTGTAAAGTTAACGATGTATAAAAGTACGATATAATCTAAAGTAGTGTAAGGAAACTGAATACAAGAACGGTTGAATTGTTAAATTTTCTGAATATTATGAATTCTAATATAGACTTTAACTATTAGTGTCATTGGAGAGATTCCCATATTTTGAATAATTTGAAAAGCTATTAAGGGTATGATTTTTAAATAGAAATTCAATTGGTGTAATAATTTAAAAAGTCTGTTCAACTTCTGATGGTACTTATGAATACTTGTAAAGTTTCATTAAAGAACTTCGTACAAACTTTCTTGTTAGGAAATATGTCAATGGAATTTTGAAGATGTTGTTGCTATACAAACATTTATGAAGATATTTTAAGAATACTATATAAGCTTTTTCTTTCAAATAAAGCAGAATTTCTTAACTACTTTAATAATTATTACATTTACAGTTTTTAATGCCTGGCTTTAAACAAATTAATTTTTTTGTTAAGTAAGTGTTTTACTGTCTAGGTATTTTTCCCTACAGTTTTGTCGGCAGGTGCTCTATAGAAATTAGAAAGAAACAAAATTTTGCAAAATAAATGTTGTACTATACAGGTCGACTAAGTTTTCGCGGAAAACGAGAATTTATTATAAGTTAAAACGCAAGGGAAATATATTTTTCGTAAAAACGACAGAGATGGGAGGTGAAATTGTTTTGTTGCCTATGACTCGAATTAAAAATCTAGAAAGTCATGTTAAGTTGTTCTTTGTAATTAATTCGCAGAATTTAATAGTTTTCTCATCTCTGTCGCTCTTATAAGAAGTATATTTCCTCATCTTTCAACTTATACAGCTCCCACTTTACGGCAAAGCTGGTCAATCTGTATGTTGTATTTTAATAAGATTTTTGTATATGTATTATAACTAAAATTGCAAATTGTATTTTTTTATGTATTGGCTTTTCTAGATTTCTCATCAGAAATTAAAATTAAACTGTAAATTAATAAGTTAAAGATCTGTACTACGTGTCCCCCCATTATTGTCAGTGATGGTTATAACAAACCACATTCAATTAATTTTATTACAGGTGTGTTCATGTCGGAGACCATTCATTGATTTAAATGTACTATTAACTATGCTACAACAGCTGTAATTGCGGTATACATTAAAACATACATGCCATTCGACAAAATTCCTACATTTCAGCTCATAATGAAATTTTGATCAGAGAATATGTGGGGAACAATTTAATTTAAGTTTTCTTAAGCTATATCCGTAGGAACTATTAAAATTGTCAGAAATGTAATAGTTAGATAACAACTTGAATTTTTAGTGTTTTACCAAAATAACGAGAAAACTTTTTGAAACAACCTCCACACTATAACATATTTTATGCACTAAGCTGCTAAAGTGGGTTTTATTTTACTGAAAACGACATACTTTCAAAGTTTTAGGAAAATATTATGAGCATATTGAAACAAACTGTTTAAAAATAGTTATCTCATCAGGTGGGTTTCCTTACTTTATTACTCTTGATTTGGATTTTGGTTTCCATCAAATTTAATTCCACTTTGAATACTTTACTGCAATAAATTTGTTGACATATCAAATGATTATAAATGCAAAAAATGTTACTTGTTTGAAAATAGTTTTAACAGCTTCCAAAAAAGCACCTAGAATTGCCAAATGATGCAGTCTTGCAATTTTTATTTGAAAAGAATAAAAAAGCTCTTGCAGTTAACAATAGATACAGATAAAAATAACGAATAACTTCATGCTTCTTTTGCCCCAATAGGTCGGCGTTCAGCGCTACTAGGCCAGCGCGTGCTAGGTGACTAGATGTAGTGACTTTGTACTGACATATAGAGACCCTGCAATTAAAGTCTGGCCAATGCGTTGCCAGGGTACCCGCCATTTTACATCACAATATCTTTTTATATAATATTTTGATTTTGACATCCTAATTTTGATGCTAAATAATGTTTTATATACACATCTCAATATTTGTGTTTTTTAATTGTGTCAAATATCGTTTACATGCGTGTCAATATCTGGCCGTGTAACCATTTCTGTAGTTTTCAAATTTGGCGCCACGTGTTGTGATATAAAATGGCTGCCTTGGCGAGACTCTAATTGGAGGGTCTCTATACTGACACATGTGCGAGCGCCATCTATTGGCAACAAGAGAATGCTGTTGCCTACTTGGCTTTATGTTTACTTTGAACTCGAAACAGTATTAAAGATTTTGGTTATGTTTTTTTTGTTGTTTGTTGCTTTCAAAAAATTTTGTATAAAACTCGATACGCGAAATCGTATACGAATTCTCACAAATGAATCACTCTCTTCTTCGTCGATCGTGCTGCCCTCATGCGCGAATAAAGACTTTACGTACTCGGTTCGTAAATAACTATTACCTAGTTAAGGTATGTTTACATAAATTAATGTGCTTAAGTGTAATGTCACATTTTACCTGACCCCCCCCTTCCGTTTGCCCTCGTCACACATTGTGTCGATAAGCAGTACTCTCCCCTCCAGCGAAAGATCTGTTGTAGTTTCTGGTCAGCCGCTTACCGGCTTGTTATATCGAAAGTCACAAACCAAAATGTACAAAACACAAGTTTTACTTCTAGGCGGATTTTTATTCAAATATTGTGAATTCCCTCTCTAGTATTATGTAAAATCATCATACCCCCTTCCCAAGAATAGTACTTTTAATTCTGCATATTGGCATTTACCTACCGAAGTTGGCACAAATTAATGCGCTTAAGTGTAATTGGTCATCACATATCTGTATCCCTTCCACTTTTCCCCATTGTCTCGATAAGTAAAACTTTTCCTTCTCCCAGCATGCATGACGTAATTTATGGACAGCACCTTAAGAGTTTTTTAAAACTAAAACTGGTAAATCTGTGGCAAACGAAACTCAGCACATCCCCTTGCCCTAAATGAGTTCTCTTTGAGACTTGGAATATGGTTTTTGCTTTATACGCACCACAATACACTTTAGACACTGGGCTACGAGAGTTTTTCTACGTTTATTACCGTCTAATAGCCTCTTTCAGACAAGTAACATTTTAATAAGAGACCTGATTGGGAAAACTCAGTTTTTGAAGGAAGACTTATGTACAAATCGCCTGTTGTATAGTCTAATAATGAAATGAAGAAACTAGATCTGTGTAAATAATACGACCAGGGTCCGTATTCTTGAGTTTCGCATGCGAGATGACGTAATTCTCCATTACCTTCTAACATTTGATTGGCTAAGTTGCATCTTATGACGTAAAAATCACCTCATCTCGTATGCAAGACTTGTTATGTGAAACTCAAGAATACGGGCCCAGGGCGAGATAAGATAAGAGTGCAAGTTGACAGTTGTTAAAAATGTCAGCGGCGCACGCTACAACCAACAGATCTTCTTTACTGATTTTACTTCTTTTCTTAATTAAAATTAGTTTGAGGTGCTACTAAATCTTATGAGATGATTTTTCGTTTATCTTATCACTTTTTATCAGTTAAATTACATTGAGGCTCTCACGTGATCCTAGATGCATTTTATGTCATTTGTGATGGCTAATTTCCTAATTTGATTGTCAGACCTTAGAAACTAAGTATAACGCGATCAAATTAGGATTTCTTTTTTGTCGATACAATTAAAATTAAAGAAACTGTTTTAATCTTGTATTTCCACTCTCTTAAATCTTATTTCCACGTTAATCTGCTCAGTGGAGTTCAATTCTGCATTCATGTATCTATCTAAGTGAACATAAGGAGACAATCTGTTTTATTATAAAATTTTGCTTAACAAAATCTATAAATAAATAACTTGGGAATAGAAATTTTGACTTATTCCTACCACTTAGGCTACTCATGCGACAATTTTGGTGGTATTCTGAAAATTCTTTAGGGTTTCCTATTTCGCTAACGGGACTAGTATTCGGATTTAAAATCGTGAATTTCCAGCTTCTTATAAAGAGTTGCCAAGAGCACCAATAATTTGAATTTTGAAATTGAATTCAATCTGGAAGCTATAACTAGAGGATTTAGTAAGAGATACTACAACAGTGGTAGACTAGAAAATACTTCTATAACTATTAAATGAAACACACCAAATCAAATCATATAAGATACTTAGTAGAAATTAAACTAAACAATAAATCATAGACTCCAAATTAACATTTGATAAAAGTAACTAATTAACAAGTAAAAATAATTAAATAATAATAATGAATGGTTAAGAAATCTGCTTCGTGAACATTTATTGTGAAACCGTGCTAAGTAGTGCAGCTCATATGGATATAAATCATTCTACTAAAAAATACTTAAATTATTTTAAACTGGGGCGTTTTATTTAAATTTCCTGCTAAAACATCATAGTAACAAGAACATCTTCAAATATATCTCAATATTTACGTTAAATTATCAAATTTAACTATGTTAAAATAATTCTGCTTCATTTTAATTAATAGTTTTATTAAACTAGTTAAATTAATATTTTTGTTTCTGTACTTTACAGATTATTTAATAATTGTAATAATTGGCTTATGCGAAATTTTATTAGTCAGAGGATATAAAATTTATAAAAATTTCGACGCACTCAATTATCTCTTTATTAGTAAGTTTTATTAAGACTACCAGACACTAAGAAATCTTATAATTATTGTAAATCAACCGTAAATGTGTTTCAGTACAATTATCAGCTATTACATAGATAAGACAAAATAAAAACTACGTTACTTACTCTGATCCTGTTCAACTTTAAAGGAAGCTCTTATTATATCATCAGCGCCAGGATCTAATCGGAACTGGAACGGCGGACCATTACTTTTAGACCTATCATCGTCATCAGTGGCTAGAATTTCTACCACTTTTCTAGGAGGTACGTGCTCTGGCAGAACGGGCCTGTAATCTTTTAGGAAGGTTGGTGCGTTATCGTTAATGTCCTGCACTATAACGGTCAAGGTGGCAGTGGCTGTCTTAGGGGGAACTCCATCATCAATTGCCAAGATCTTTACTTGATGACGGGGTGTTTCTTCTCTATCTAACGACCGTTGAATGCTCACTGTACCTTCTTGATTTATAGAAAATTGTCTTTTGCGGTCGGAACTTCTATCGATAGCATAAGAAACTTTACTTTTACCACTTTGATCAGGATCTGTGGCCTTGAATGTTTCTAAACTCTTTCCAACTTCTGCATTTTCATAGACGGATACTTCGATATTAGGTCTTTCAAATTGAGGTTTATTGTCATTTATATCCCTCAGTTTTACTACTACCCACGAGTAAGCCACATGGTATTTATCGTTGTCATTATCTTCGCCCTTATCGTTAACTTGTATTCTGAAGCGGAAGCCATTACTTTGTAACAAGTCCTCATAATCCAGGGGTTGAACAATTTTCAGGGACCCCGTTCCGTCGTTGTTTCGGACCATAGTAAACTTGTCCGCACCGTAACCGCTATTTTCTATAACTTTGTACTGAAACTTATTCGTTTCGTCTTCGTCGTGAACAGTGACGGTGAGTATGGGCATTTCCGGAAGACTTGTGCCGTCCGTTTCGTCCACTTCAGTGAACCACTCGTCTTTAGTAAACTGGGGCGGCATATCGTTGATATCTTTGACCCGTATGGAAGCTGTCCCCGTACCCTTTAACCCCCCACCGTCCATCGCGACGACCTGTATCGAATAATCGGGCGTCCTTTCGCGATCTAAGCAACACACTGCCGTTTTTATAACTCCCGTTTCAGATTCAATTTCGAAAATTGGCGAGCCAGTTTCTTCTTCTATTACATTTTTTTCGATAGAATACACTAAACGCGCGTTTGTGCCTTCGGAGGGATCGTCATAATCGACCGCGGTCATTGTCATAACCACCATGCCTGCGGTGCCGTTCTCTGTCACGTTGCCGAAATAAACGCCTTGAGGGAAAATAGGGGCATTGTCGTTGATGTCCTTTAGATTGACCTGGACGTCTGCGTATCCTACTAATCCTTCACCACCCTCGTCCTGTGCGAACACCGTGAATCTCCACTGGGGTCGGCCGTTGGGCTGGTCCCGATCTAGGGGCTGTAAAAGCCATCTCAGTGAAACGCGTGCCGAGCACATTAAATAGCCTTTTGGACGTAAACGTAGAAAAAGGGATCAGTTCAACTGTTTAAATCAAATTATTCCCTTTTGCTTAATAAGTTGGGAATGTAACTAAGTTCTAAGCCTTTTCAACGAATCGATGGACGCAGCAGGAAGAAGTTTTGTCTTGCAGTTAGGAAAAGGGAGAGGAAAAAAAAGGAAAACATTCCAAACTTGCAGAGGAGAGTGGCTAATCTTTTTGTGTCACTTTAAATAGAAACACAGACAAAGAGAACATTAATTCTCCTAAAAGACTTTTATTCCTCTAAATTTAGTACAATGCTCTATTTTTTGCTAAATCCCAGGATCAAGTTTTTAATAAATCATCGGGCGTTGCGGGAATGTGACCACGCTAAATACTTTTTAATGACAAAATATGATATATTTTTCCGAACAAAAAATATTACATCGCCCAAATGCTAAAAATATCAATATTTGTAATTTAATTAAAATATGTAAATTAAACTTTTGAGTTACGAACATG
The DNA here is from genome assembly GCA_929113105.1 of Agrypnus murinus. NCBI lineage: Eukaryota > Metazoa > Arthropoda > Insecta > Coleoptera > Elateridae > Agrypnus > Agrypnus murinus. The sequence goes on along the minus strand of OV816028.1, from coordinate 36,135,241 downwards.
TTTATATACAAGTGCCCTAATTGCGAAAAATAATAATTCCTAATTCTAAATATTTTCCAAACGGTTTCCTGTTTTCATATTGTTTATAAAGCTAGGATTTTGTCGAATTTACTAAGGCATGCAAAAGATCCTTATATTTAATCGTAAAAAATGAGTAGTTATTTCCGATCAGGACCGGAATAATCTACAAAAGGATGCTCATTTAAACGATGAACCTTCACAGCGTATAAAGAAACAATCCTCAAAGTAAAGGAAGTAGTGATGCAAGACAGAAGATTGACCGGAGGGCTTCACGTTGATTCAACCGTAATTAGGGCTGTCTGATTTGATAGTCACACTAAATAATCTAGATTTAGATTTCTAGACCAAAAGGAAATCTTATCAGCTTTCCAAATTGTTAAAAATGTTCGAACTGTCAGGGAAGAAAGGAGAAATCTACCGTGCTGCGTAAACAAAAAAATTGGCGTGTCACATCGACAAGGGTTTTCCAATGTAAATTTAATAAATTGAACCTTCAACTTTAAAAAAGTTAACAACATGAGTTTACTTAAAAAGTTCTATGCTGCTCAAAACTACACTACAAACCGAACACGCATCACAACTTTCACGAAAGAAACGGAAAAAGTATTTACAATATTATCCTCAATTTCTTTTTGGCCATTATTTACTTGAAAATCATATGGCGTCTTGCTTTGCATAGCTTATTTTTATGAAAAGGCTTAGAAGTTACATTTTAGAATTTTTGTACTCACATGAAATGGTTGATTTTTCATTGTATTCTTTTAGAGTTAAGCTGTACATATTTTTCTACGTAGCGCTAGGTGGATTAAGTTGGTTGGTCCAAAGGGTTGCTTGATTTATTTGGGGTAATTAAAAAATAGTGTATAGTTGTGTGGAATTTAAGGGTATTTTATGTGAGACAACTTTAGAAGTTAGTAACTAGAATAAAAAAGGATTTTATTTTCATAGTAATATTTTGAGAGAGGAGCTTAAAGCTTTTAGGAATGAATATGTGGTTTTAACTTGAGAATACCATAAAAACAGAATTGGAGGAAATTGAATCTGTCGGACCAAAATAAAACATGGGTTTTGTAATTCAATTTAAAAAAATATATCTTGATAAATACTTCTGCTATTAACTTGCCTAGGGACAAAAGAGCCGAATTCATCTCAGTTCATTTCGCAGAGTTAAGCTTTTACACTTCGATTGAGACGTTCTTTTAGGTTTTGTGCTTTTAGTTGAAACTTATAAGACGAAATCAATGAATTACTGTTAAAAATGCTTCGCAATGCTATATGAGTAGGTTAAGGACGAAGACGTCATAGACTGGATTAATTCAAATTTACGTATTTCAGTTCTTCAAGTATAGTATGCTTTTTGAAGTACAAAAACAAGTCGGGTAAAGTCTTGGTTACTATAGGAGAGATAGTAAGGTCTACACTGAAGTTCTTCCTCCTAAATACAGAAAGATATATTAGAGAGATTTAGCCCGAAGACTATTTGTTTAAGAGAATAACAAAAAATTTTCGGCAAACAATTTGTTTTTCTGTCCAAACAGACCCACAATGGCAGACATCAAGAATAACAAACAAAACAAAAGATCTAGTAGCTAGTATCCTTAGATATTAAAGGTGCGTTCAAGAGAGCATGGGCTGTTCATTATTCAAAAACACCTTTTTCAAAACTTATCCCAGCTTTCCTTCGTTACTTCGTTACAGGTACTTCGTAGTTATATACAGTACCAGCCAAGCCTTTTTAGCCTCTTAGTGTTTTTCGGGTTGCCCAGTCAAGTTTACGTATGTAGGCTAAGTTTTACTCGTTTCGACTGGTTAAGTCAATCCTCTAACCTACATATTATTTAATGAACCGCTAAGATCCACTCATCTTAAAGAAAGATTTATTTTTCTTGTTATTGATTTTTTGAAATTTGTACATTTTGACAAATTTAATGTTGTATGCAGCAAAATCTAGTACTGTATTATTAGTTCAGCTGATTACTTCAGTCTTATATACCAGTTCATACTGCAGGCTAAAATTTGAAGCGGAATTTATTAGGCCTTCAGAAAAGACTAAGGCTAAGAAACACTAAAAGGCTATATCTTTTCGAACAATAGTGTATATACATACCGGGTGACACAGGAAGTAGGGGCAGGCAAGCTTATATCTTCTTGGTTCATGCTTTAGGGATTTTGATAAAATTTGGTATGAATCCATTACAAGTAAATCCCGATTCTTGACATACACAAATCCAAGATGGCAGACTTCTGGGGGTGCCAGAAATGATCCAAAATCTTGGTTTTTGAATGGAATGTTCTGGGTATATTCTTTCATATTTGGATTTCACAGAATTAATATAATCAGTGGTTCTTCTCTTGATTTTCTTTTTATTTAATTTATTGATAAGTATTGATGCAAAGTACGCCTTAATAGATATCGTGACTTTTTTTAAAATTTTCTTAATTTTTTTTATGTGACATAAAATTATTTCATAACATTTCAGACCCTTCTCCGTCTTCTAAAATAAACAAAAACTAAAATTAAATTTCTTTTTCGAAAAAAATTTAATTTTGGTAACGTGATTGTGCTAATAGTGACCAATAAAACCAAAATATGTTAAAAAAATCGAGAGTTGGGGTCATTTACAGCAAAACCGGGAGTCGGTCATTTTGGATCTACATGTCAAAAAATAGGAATTTACGTCTAATACCAAATTCAACAAATTCCATTGATTAACAAAGGTCATCTAAGCTTGGCCCTACCTGCACCGGTATCACCCGATGTAGTGCAACACCAGTTTATGATATATTACAATAAAAAGCAATCTTAATTAATTCATGCAGCAAGTCAGTACAAACCCTTTTAAATTTAACAATGAAGTCGATATAGCTAGCACCAATGGTATGTTCAATAAAAAAAGAAAAGCAACTGTCACAATAAGACTACTTTAAATATGGATGCGATCAAACTGGCCATCTTGACGCTGTATCTGGTACCTAAACGGAGTGATACCAAATAGTCAGCCGTTCGAGGTGTCAGGTACGGACTAGTATCCGAGACTAGCCTGGGTACAGACCATACGGCTTCACCCATAGAACTGGTTGATAGCTACCGAATCTCAGGTTTGGAATGGAAACGTGCTACCGGCCGTCGTTAAAGATGTCGGAGGTGATTTTACACTAAGATCCGAGACGAGCTCTGGAGTGGTTAGTTAACCAGGCCGTTGCTAGGGGTGTCGGATAAATCGACTCACTAGTATCCGAGACGGTACCTGAGGAGATATCTGCCAAAACGTGAGTAACGGACGATACAGATTGACAGACAAACACGAGTGCCAGCGTGAATGCTGATTAATTCTTGCCGTTTACAGACTTAGCCTGATGGAGGAGAATCTAGGTTTATCCCGGTTGGGGGGAGCAGGGTCTTGACCCCGCCAGTCCATGGAAAACTGCATGGTACCAAGTAGATGTTTTCGGTGACGGAAGTATGAGGACCATGCTACGGCTGTATAGTTCCAGCCTTATGATCCAAAAAACCGTTTAGAGCCACTACACTTAAGGAATGTGATGCGAATATATAGCCCCTCACGCTCAAGACAACTTCACCTTAAAGGGTATATGGCGGGATTTTGCTTAGGTGGAATTAAACAAAAAGCTGACAAGGCTACACTAGATCCATAACATGTAGGCTGGGGTGACATAACCTCCAAGTCCAGCCACATTGTGGTTGGATTTGGCCGGGTAGTGAAGTCCCAATTATGTTGTGGGGGAAGTCCACATTCTGGAGCCTATCTCTTTGGAGAAGTAAACTGGGTGGGTTAGGTTATAGCTCCGGTACTAGCCTGGAGAGCTAGTAGATAGGCAACCTCGCTCACACCAGTGTGAAGTAAGTAATTTTACATCTAGAGATTGTTCCATTCATCAGAGTGACAGTCTGGTCGTCAATGGGAATATTTACTGCGATGTAAAACGACCGAGATAAACTATAACGCACAAAGGGTACAATGACTGGGTCCTTACATCGTGACAATGCACCTGTTAATAACATAGGCCGACATGATTTTCGTTGTTTTGAATTTGGCAGGTGTTCTTTACTAATTCGGTGGCGCTGATTATGAATCTGCTATTAGTTTTTCGATAACACATCAGATTTTCAGACAAAATCACTTTTTTATAATTTTATTTGAATATAGTACAATAACTGATACAGAGCAAGACGCTTGACGTGCATTTAAAGGTGTCATAAATAATTTCCTAGGCAATTACAGGCACCCGGGCTATATAAAAACATCGCCGTTAAGTCTTTAGATAAAGAACTCCGTACAAAACAAATGGAAAACAGGATACAGTTAAATTGGACTGAAACTGAAGTGTGTTGTAGTTCATGACATTCTGGTCAATCGTCCTTACGGGCACAAAATCTGAAAATTGCCAGTTTTGGCTATAGTTATAGTTGCTATTTTGTTATAGCTTTGTAAACAATAAAGCGCCAGTCTACTGATCAAATGGTGAACAGTACGAAGTCAAGTTTGGAGTTGTTTAACGAAATTATCCGAATGTTTTAACATACTCATGAACTGGCCATTTTCAGACTTTGTGCCCATGAGGACTTTTGACCAGGATGTCATGAACTACAACATACATCAGTTTCAGCAAAATCTGACTGTACCCTGTTTTTCCCGGGGTCCTTTCATAAACTGGGCTGCAATATGAGCGTCAAGCTCCATTTTCTCGATTCACATCTAAAGTTCTTCCCTGAAAATCCTGGGTGATCTCAGTGAAGAACAAGGAAAACGCTTTTTCCAAGACATAAAAAAGACGAAGAGGGGGTATCAAGGTCGATGACATGTTAATATGATGACCGACTACTGTTGGTGATTGAAACGAGATATACCAAACACAACCCATATAAAAATCATTCCAAAGCGTAGTTTTAAAGGAAGGCGCACAAGATACCATGCAGAAAAGTCTTATCATGATCAAAAGATGTAGTCCTAATATAAATTATTTAAATAGTCTTTTGTATAAATATTTTTGAAATTAAGTTATTTCTATATTTCTTGGATACCCGATAGATAAATTGTTTTTTGATTTTGTAAGAAAATCTGATGTGATAGCAAAAATCTGTGCATACCTTTGAATTCAGACCATGTAGTATATATCAAAGCAGCTATCAAAATGAAAACAATGTTCACAAAATTTTCATATGTAGGCCTGTGTAATTCGTTCCTTGTGAGGCAGGTTCTTTAAGCATTACCCTCCATTTTTAGACATGGTAAAGCTAAATATTGTGCATTTTTGCAATTTTTTCCATATAGCCAGATTTTACTATCCATATACATCATGCATTGCTTCGCGATAGATCTGTAGTTTAGAACTTAAACTTCCTTGATATGAAGAGCACAAAGAATTGAATGAATAGGCATCTCGGAAATTTCAAGACGTGCTTTAAAAATGTGACTAAAATATCGTTGAAATATGTTAGCAGAAGTACCGTACCAGGAATGTTGATAATTCAATCTTACAGTTGAATACGTTAAAATACGTAAAGAAGTGAGAGATAATGATCAAGATTCCTTATAAAAACACAGTTGGCATTATAATTGGAGCGTCCACATCCAAACATGTTCATCTGATTTACTTAAAGTTTAAAATCTGTAGATGTAGATTTGTTCCCTGGAAAAGAAAAGAATGTTCCCCAGAAAAGAATCCAGAACAAAATGTACTACACTTTATAGTACTAACTCCTACCCAAAAAATGTTTTCTAGAATTTACGATCATGGATATACTATGTACTTTTAAATGTAACCATTAGGGTGGTCCTTATTTGTATGAGTAAGAAAAAAATTACAATTTCAAAATACGTACCCTCCAGATTTTGTACATTACATGAAAGGAAGTTACCCTAAAAATTTCAAATTGATCAGATCATGCTAACCAGGTCCGCATTAAGGTCAAAGTTCAGCTAGTTTAGACTGTTTTTCACAAAACGCCTATTTGCAGCAAAACGGTTGCAGCTACGAAAAAAAGATATTCTTCCTTTTTTGTGGGAAATCTAAGCTACTATAAATTTGGTCCGTACATAATTTTCGAAAAATAATCTGTTTTTGAGTTATGAAAGGAAAATCAGATGAAGTAGTTTATGGGTCGTGCAGTTACATATTGAAAAATTTTATGTTACTCATTTGTGATGCTTTTCTTTAATACTTCTGACTACTAGCATACTTCTAATGCCTTTCTTATACTTCTTACTGGGAATTATTATTAATAATAATAATAATTGCTGCTGCCCATTACCTGGCACACCAGGCCCTAGAAGCTATGAGGCTTGTGCTGGAGGAAGAGGCGATTATTACTATAACTCTGGACCAACGTGCTGCTGCAACCGACTTAACAGATTGTATAGCATAAATCCCACATTTGTGTTACAGCTAAGGAAAACTGCAGAAAACCTTAACCAGGTCTGCCATTACCGGGAGTCGAACCGGGCCTCTTGGGTGAAAGAAGAGCACTCTAATACCTACACTACTAATACTATTACATATGGGTCATAAGGTAATGTCATCAACAATTAATAATTATTGTAATTCATCATTACAGATATAAAATATTAAGCCAGCCATATTTGTGTGAAAGGGTGCTGTATTGGTTTTGAAGACGCTTGTCTTTAAAATACGCGAAACTCACTTATTGGAATACTCAATTTATCCACAAATATTATTTCTATATCCGGATTATTCCATTAACAATTGGGTTTTCTCGAATTTCTTTTTTTTTCTTTTTTCTAAGTACTTATCACATTCCCAATTCTTGCAGTTATACGAATTAAACAAAATTAAATCAAACAAATCAAAGCAGATAATTCTCACTTACGTATATGAAAACTGGAATAAGACTAGTGTTTTCAGTTTTCTCGTGGACCAGCAATAACTGATAAGAAATACATTCTAGTTTCTTTTTCAGTAATACTTATTCTGGATCATAAGAATATTTCTGTAACTGCCAGTTTAGTTTGAATGGAAGTGCTGCGTTTGTGGTAGATCAGTGATTTGAAAACAGGCACGAATTTTCCAACACGATTATTTAAACTGCGACAAAAAGTTAAAAAAATTGTTTGCACCCTGGCAGCAATTGGATAAGAACTAGATCAAAAAAGTGATTTCTACAGGCAGAGAAAAAATCTTTGAAGAACTAGATGATTTATTTGACATCACACGTGCCAATGCACTAGAAATGATGAAGATCTTAGAAGACAAAGATACGATCCTACTGCCCATGAAAAGAGGTTAGAATACAGAAAGAAGAAAATAAAATGAAAAAGAATGAAACTAAAAGAGCAGACAGGCATATACATTTAGACGTACCAGAACCTTCAAGAAGAAAAGAAACTGAATCCACTGATGTAGGTAAGATTAAAAACTGAAATTTTTTGCCTATTGAAAACACGTAATGTTTTCAATAGGCAAGTCAATCTTTTTAGACGAGGTTTTCGATCCTTTAACCTTAGAAGCGTCAGATAATGAAGAGAGTGAAAGAAATGAATCGATTTCAAGCTGTACAAATTGGGACTTCAGGTGCTACAATGGACTATACTACTAAGAGCAAAGAAAATGATCAGGAAACAAATTTTGACTACACGAATTATATCAGCGCTAGATAGATGTAAAATAAGTGACAAGGATACCTGTCACATATTGTCAGCAAATGTAGAAGCCGTATCAATAGACCCAAATAACTAGGTCATAAACAGATCTTCCATCAGGGAATACAGACAATATTTTAGCGTACAGACAGCTAACAAAATAAAATTGTCATTTTTAGAAATATATTTACAATTCGCACTCATTCACTGAGACTCAAAACAACTTCCAGCTTTAATTGGAAAATCTAAAGTATAGATTGGCTTAATTAGTGTCGATTAATTAATTGCGGTTCCAGAACTGTCAACGACAGGGCAAGAAGTACCTCCAGCAGTCTATGATACTCTCTGCGATTGGGAATTAACAGACAAAGTTGAAGTTTTTAAACACAGGAAGACTAAATGTCGCTTGTGTTCTAGAGTAAAAGATAGAGAGAAAAATCTTATTTTTAGCTTACTGCCACCATATTTTTGAGGCGTTCTGCAAGGAGTTTTTGCGGTGTCTAAGTTGCCATACCATCTGTTAAGTCGGCTGCAGCCGCACGTTGGTCCAGAGTGATAGTAGTAATCACCTCTTCCCCCAGCACAAGCTTCATAGCTTCTAGGGTCTGGTTCGCCAAATAATGGGTAGTAGCAATTATTATTATTATATATTAATAATAATTCCCTGTAGGAAGTATTAAAAAAGCATTAGAAGTATGTTAGCAGTCAGGAGTATTGAAGAAAAGCACCGCAAATGAGTAACATAAAATTTTTCAAAATGTCACTGCACGGCTTGTAAACTACTACATCTGATTTAACTTTCATAACTTAAAAACAGTTTATTTCTCGAAAATAAAGTACGGATCAAATTTATAGTAGATTAAATTTCCTACAAAAAAGGAAGAATATCTTTTTTTCGTAGCTGCAACCGTTTTGCTGCAAATAGGCGTTTTGTGAAAAACACTCTAAAATAGCTGAACTTTGACCTTAATGGGTTAGCATGATCTGATCAACTTGAAATTTTTAGGGTAACTTCCTTTCATGTAATGTAAAAAATTTGGAGGGTACGTATTTTGAAAATTAAAAATCAAAAAATAAGGACCACCCTAGTAACCATACATTCTTCAATATCTTTGACTATTCTGACCTGACTCTTTGATTGGACTGAAGTATTATTGGACAGGATCGTTGTATTGTTTGAAAAAATATTTAAACTATGACTTATATCTCAGATTTAATATTGATCAAGACAGCCTCTTGTAAAGACCGTTACAGCAACCGATGAATTTGTTTGCACCAACACAATCAATCTCATACATTTGTAGCATTTCCTAGTGTTGATCTATTCAATCCTTGAATTTCCTTAGATGAAGAATATGGGGCTACCGCATCTGAAGGCTTGGTGTATCCAAATGAACTGACAGGAAGATATGGTGCCCAAGCCCAAAATTATAAGGTAACGGACATTTTTACCAATAATTTCAATGGTATACTGGATAAATGAATATTAACGTTTATCAGCGAATCAATTAAAATCGATTGATGTAACTAATTGGTTCTAGTCTCTATCCGGCTAATCATTGGTAGAAAAACTCCAGGTAGAAACTGATGTTTCTGTAGTAATAACATAAAACTTCCACCATGAAATAACTTCATAAACTTGGTAGTAAATATTTCATATCTAAAAGCCAAACCTTCTTAAACAATTTAACAAACGCTTTTGATGCACAAGTCAAATTAACGCACCAGAAAATTTATTCCAGCTTATTAAAATAATATATTCTCTACTTATTGCATGTTTAAAATTTCATACCCTGAGGAGTAAAACATCTGAATGATATTAAGAATAGAAAATTACATAGAAATGGCAAAGAAAACAATGGAAAGTACATGATTTAATCGACATTACTTTTCAATTATTACAATGGTAAATTGTTTAGTTTTGCCAAATACAAAATTAAATGAAAACAAGTGTGGAAAGGCAAAATAAAAAATAATGAGTAAAAGGAAATATATCATTTTTTTTTGTCAAATCGTACAAATTTGATGAAAGTGACGAGTTGGTGTAATACCATGTAATGAGTTATTTCTTTGTTTATAAGCCAATAAGAGTTCATTTTATAAAGTAGAATTGTGTTTTTTGTCACTGTTTACCTGAATGTAGTCCCAGAAGGCAATATAAACAATTTACGGTGGAAAATTCAATTTAAGATGAGTTTCTTGAAGGGGTTTGAATTATTTCTCTAATTTAAAAGTTATTGGTAGAGTAGTTATTAGATTGTATTATTATATTTTTTAGTATATTTCTTTCAGGCAGGTAGTCAAATACGCCCAATAAAATCCAATAATGGGCATAGAATGAAAAATCAACCATTTTATATAATCAATAGCAAGTAATAATTTAAAATAAAAAAAATGCTTACCTTTAAAACGAATATTTCTCCTGTTGTCCTATTGATATCGAACTTGCTATTAGCGGGGTTATCTGGGTCGATTCCTTGGCCAGTGAGAAAGTAAACGATGTTTTGGGGTCGATCCTTGTCGCCATCCGTAGCGGTAACCTGCATATTCCGTCGGGACATTAGCAACCTTTCTCATTAACCTCAGAGGCGTTACATAACACCGGCGTCAAACTAAATTAGTCGTCCTAGGTACTATTATTAGCAAATTTAAGCCAACATACAGACGATGTAATAGCGCAACAAGCATGGCATGCTTACTACTCGAGAAGGGTCTTGGAGAACCCTTCACAATGATGAGAGATGAAGTGTTGGACCAATAATGTCAGGTTACATTTGCATGATTGTATATATTTTTTTCATGTTAATATATTTAATTTTCATTCATTACGTATGCATTCATATTTCTTATTGTTAATTGTTAATAAATTATTAAAATCAAGCAACTCTAATCACAATTATTATAGACTACTTAAAGACTCCATTTAACCCTCTCGTTGAAAATTAAATTAATTTAAATTAAATAGGAATTATTAACAATCCTTGAGTTATTCTTAATTGGAAAATAAAATAAAAATGCAAATACCTCCGTTTTTCATAATTATTGATTTATCATTTAATTAATGCAATGCAAAGCAGAGAGAAATGAAAATTGCTCCGAAAAGTTTCTACTTATTCTGCATGTAACGCTTCATTTGTAAAGTTTAATTAATTTTCGGTTTTGCTTTCTCTTTCCAGGTTTTAAAACATAAAATCCCTCTCCGTTAAATATTAAAATGCACTCTCTAATATAGCAATAATTAAAATGCTCGCCATAAATTCCTTCAGGGTTTTGAGTAAATTATTGATTGGTAGGCCAGATTTCTTCCAGATTCAGACCAATCCATTTCTTTTGATTATTATAAAGAATATCCTATATTTCCGAAGACGAAAACAATAACAATAAGAGAGAAACATTGTGCCTATAGATTCCAATTTTAGCTTTCACAAAGAACATAGCACTTTTATTTCATTTTCAAGATCCTTTCACAGAATCATTATTAAATATCTTTTTTTCTTATTAGGCATTCCTTTTTTTACTTTTGAAACCTAATATCCATTTCCAGTTTTATCAAATTATATTATATGCTTTTCCTTGTGTGCCTTTCAGGTCTTACATTTTAAACTAAAGAATTAGAACTTCTTGCTGTAATTTTAGAAGTTCGTATAGAGCAAACAAAAACACAAGGTCTAATAAAGATCTTTCGCAAATAGCTCACTCGTTGTAGGAGAAAATTTTCTTAACAAGAAAAGTTTTGGGGTATTACCTGTTCTTTTCCTTCTTATTCGAGGCTATTAACAGACAAATAATATTGATTTTCAAGAAACATCAATCAAACCGTGTTTTATTTTCTCGTGTTTATCTTTTAATTCCTTTTTTATTGGTTTTTATTATTTACATATATAAATTTTGCTGATTTTGTTCTAAAAATTAGAAGCCTTTGGAAACATTATAAATACTAAATTTTCCAGTAGATTTCTATGGTTATTCTTGAATTTGTTCGATATCTAACAATACTATAATCTGCTACGATTAAGAAATCCAGTAATAGAGATCCGAAGCTGGTACACTTTAATACCTCCTTAAAGCTGTAAATACGAAATCCAACTGAAGAGCTACAACTAGAATTCTTAGTTGTTGTTCCAAGACGCAAAAAACTTTATAAGCTTTGTTAAAAAGCTTCAGAATACGCCTCTAAAAACTTCTTACGCTTTATGTTATTTACGTATGTATAAATTATAACGCGACATGACCATTTATTACAAAATCTAATCGACTTAAAAAGACTAAACTAATCGTCAAAAAATAGTCGAAACCAATTTCTCGCGCTTTGTTAACGTATGTCTTCCGTTTCTGGCAGATACGAGTTTTTGCGCTAAGGGTGGACTTACATCTACCAAGACAAATCATTTCTTACCCTAATTAAATGGGAAAAACGCGTTTTATAAGGCTATACTGTTCCTGTATCTGTTCAATGTGCAAATGTTCCAAATTACCCTGCACCATTTTTAATCTCAATAATTATTTTTCATTACTTATTGTAACAAGTGGTTATATAAAGGGTATATAAAAGTATCAAAAGATATAAGAAAGTCCACAGATTTATTAGAGTTTTGTAATAATACTGTAAACTCTAAGTAAATAATTATAATAATATGATGATAAATAATTCATTTGGATGTCATTTACGAGCCGATAAAGTCGATGGAGGCCCCTGGCGATAAAAAATTCGAGGCCCTTAGACCCAAGCATCAAAACGATAAGCTAGTGTAAGAAAATGATTACTTTTTCGGAAAGATCTCAGCTTTATTAGACTTTTAATGAGTTGCTTAAACTAGCAATATGTAGCTATTTAATAATAAAACTCAACATTTTTGCGTTTACGTGAATCACTCCTCAAAATAGTCTAATGCCGGTATCACACTATCAAAGATTTTTGACAAATATCTTTTATAAAAGTTATTTGATGAAAAATACAACAGGGTAATAGGCTATCTTATAAAATATTTCTTTAATAAAACATCATCTATAAAAAGTAATAGTATAGAGTATTACCTTTTATCAAAGTTTTAACAAGCGTTTATTAAAGCACTAAACAGCCTGTTCGCAATTATCGGCGCACTATTGTTATCTCCGTTATTATTGGGGCTATGAAGTCGGTTAAATTATCAAATTAGCAATATGTTCTCTGTTGATTAACATGGCGAAGACAAAAAACAATTGAATCGCGTTTCCGAGTGATTTTCAAAAGCAACATTTTTTAAATGGGCATGTTTTCAACTAATCCATTATTACACTGACCTGTGTATATTACACGAGATTCTTCAAACAAATCCTATAATAAATCTTTGTCAAAGATTTTTGTTTCTAGTGTAATATCGGCCTAAGGCCGGCGTTACACTATAAAAGATCTTTGATAAATATCTTTTATAAAAGTTATTTGATGAGAAATATGTCAGGCCAACTTTTATAAATTATCTCTTTGATAAAATATCATTTACAAAAAACAACAGTAGAGTATTACATTTTATCAAAAATTTAACAGGTGTTTATTAAAGCACTATACAGGATGTCCGCAATTATCGGCGCACTATCCTAGCTTCGTTATTATTGGAGCTACGAATTTTTCTGCTAATTAACATGACGAAGACAAACAGACAATTAAATTTCGCTTTCCGAATAATTTTTAAAAGTAACATTTTTTTAAATAGAGCATTCTGTATATTTTTGTAGAAACGGATGGACAACGAAATTATAAAAACAAGGGTTTGGATATAAATTACTTTAGCGGGAACGTCCAAAAGGGGCGGGAATGGCGTCAATCGACAGGGAATGAAGAGGGAGTCGAACAGTGCCGGTGCCAAAGTGGAAAAACACTCCCTTAAAAAGTTACGCCACTTTTTTTGTCCCATGTTAAGTTTATGGGAATTTTTTTCATTGAGATTCAATGGCGCATTAAACTTAAGGATGTCTCGTACCTAACCTAACTTAACCTGAGCTAACCTAACCTAACCTAACCTACCGCCGTAATATACTTAACATAGGGTAGCCTGAAACATGCGTAACTTTTGAACGGGGAATTTCCGCACCTCGAGACTAGTGCTATTCGACTCAGCTCGCCAAACTTCTTCGAAAGGGTAGGGTGCGTTGAAACAAAGTTTGTATTTATTACCGCTATAAAATGAAAAATATAGACGTTATAGGGCATTATTCCTGTTTTTCATTTAATGCATTTTTTCACTGAACGATTACACAAACTTTTAAACAGAGTAATAGGCCTCGTTGAGATTCTTTAATGAAAGTTAAAATAAAGCTTATAAAAACATTTGATAAAAGATTTTGTCAAATATATTTTATAGTGTAATATCGGCTTAGGGCCTAATAAAAGTATTCTTATGGGTCAAAATACATTTTTCCTTGGACTTTTTCAGCAGTGTATTAAATATTACATCTTTCGCTTAATCTGTTGTGACAGTTTTTGACTAGGATTTATCTAGCTCGGGGCCCCTTAGAGATTCGGGGTACCTAGCGGCCGCCAGCCGCTTAATCCGCCCCTGATATCTTTCAAGAATTCACGAGTTTTAGACTACAACACTAAACAGTTTTAGTTTCAAACTCACAAATTTTAAATTGACATTAATTTGAACTTGTTTAATGCTAATCAGTGTTACCAACAGTCACATAACAAAAACAAAATCTTCCTGATACTATGTTTTTAAATTAAAAAATAAAATAACGCAGATTTTACAATCATTTTGACATATGTACCAAAATAAAAAAAATAGTATAAAATAGACGTTTTATAAGGCAGTTTTCTGGATTTGAACACAAATCATGTTCAAACTGGCTTGTTAATATATTATAATATAAATACTAGATATAATAAAAAATGGCTGCAATATGTCACATGTTTTTTGTTCGCAAGCTTAAGAACTTGTTGAATGTTGTAATATTGCAAGTTTTGTAAGTCAGCGTACCCTTCTTTTTACACGCCAAAGGCACAACTGTTAAATACGAGAGCTTTTAAGCTCCGATTCCTTCATCAAAGACTAAAACTGATGCACACATTGTTTTGCCTTCTAAGCTATCTTTGATTAAGTTGACTATCCTGTGACATTGTTGGATCGTAGCGAATTTTGAAGCCAAATTGGTGTTGAGATATAAGATTTTCTTGAGGGACTACTTGTTTTATTCTGTTTAGTAGAATTCAAATATTTTCGACATAATGTAAAGGAGACTTATTGGTCGATATGGTGTAACTTATGTTGGCGCTTTCCGGGTTTGGCAACCATAATAATTTCAGCGTACTTCCACTGAATTGAATAATGGCATAGGCGTAGCATACTGTTGTAGATGATTTAATATCTCAGCAACTATTAAATCATATCCGAGGACTTTGTGCGAATTCGCCCATTTTATAATATTAGCAACATTTGATGGGGAAGAATGCTCTTGTACGCAGAGATAGTTGGCAGGGTGCGATAAGATAACTATTTATTTTTCTGAAAACTGCTCAGACGCTCGGTAAAAGCTTATGCACTTTCTTCATTAGATCTGGCCCAATTATCATCAGACACAAAACTACATTTTATCGCTAAAATGTTTTATATAAGAAGTTATATAATGGTCTGGCAACAAAAACGTATCTAGTGCTATTGTTTATAAACTCTGAATATAAATTAAGGTTATATAAATATTAAAAGTTATATAAACCGTAAGATTGTGCCTACTGTTATATAAATAAAAATGTTTACTGGGATGTATGTTATACTAGCCAAGTGTGGCAGGAACTCCTCATATCTTCCTTTAGTAATGTTCTAACAGTAAACTTAAGAAGTATTAATATAATTATCTCTGATAACAAAGATAAAAGGCGATATCTAGATTCTAGATACTTCAATAAATCTTACTATGCATTTTTCATTGCCAAACAGCACCTTATTGCACTGTCATTCTAAATGGTACCTACTCATGTTGTAAAAATTTGACTAAAAATACAAATTCTTTATATGCCTTCAAATAACGAACATGGAAGAAGCACAATTTATCGGCTCATATGCATCTACGATATACTCGAGAAAGTTTATTGGTGGTTATTTTTTGATGATCAGGTTTACTATTAATCGAAACCCAAATATTTGAAAAATTGTCTAATTTAACATAACGGGGCTAAACTCCACCACCATTTAAAGCTTACTAGCGAATTTTCAGAAATTGGGGCAGATCAATTGAAGTTCTTTACAATAATAAAAAATGAGATTTACAAGGGATAATAGATTCAAAGCATTTAAACCAATATTAATAGACTGCTTCTAAGAAATAGCTTTCTTACAAATGAATGTTATATCAATGATTCTGATTAGTTTTTCTTCAGCTCTTATATTTCAACTTGAAATCTAATTTATGAATAGCTCTTCTATTGTTTCGGCTCAATCTATTTTCAACTTTAATAACGTACAACCATCTGTAAACTGGTCTGTACGCTTTGCAGCGGAATGAAATCGACTTACTTAGGTAGTAATAAGATTGCAGATTAATTGGTTCATACTACTATCCTTGTTTGATAAGCATACAGTAGTTGAAGATTACTAAACCCTCAGAGTTTCCAAGAAGTTATTACTCATGTCATAATGCAGGATATGTGGATTTAGTTTGCTTGTATGTGCTAAAAGGACTGAATGGCTTCTTTATCAGTAAAACAGGTTATTCAGTATTGGGCATTCTGTAAATTGATTTCGAGAGAAACCTGCTTTTAATTTAAAAATTTATCTAATTATTATATCAGGACTGTATTGTTTGCTAATAAGGGTATAATAGATATCACAAGATATTCAAGACCCTTTTGTTGCGACTAATTGGCAAAGCTACTTGGATAAGTACAACTCCTATTAAACCTTTGTGGTACAAAATTAAATTAGCAACAACAGCAGATTAAATCGAATGGGAACATTTATACGAATGTAACGATTTTGGTTTTGGTCTCTGACCAATGTAATCCTTACATTTGGATACAGTTGGAAGAGTAATACGATGGAGAATTTCTGGGAAAAGAACTACAAATGTTAAGATGTCGGAAACGACAGAATCGTCAAAAGATTTTGAACGATAAGGTAGATAATAAAAATTAATGGACTCTCTGGAATTATTCTAAGTTTGGAGTTCTTATTGTTCCTGCTTGGGAGCCTTAGAAGTCTTAGATTTCCCCCCTGTGTGTTTCATGTTAACAGAAAACTCCCAAAAAAGAGCGTGTTTATCTACACACAATCTTCGGGAAAAATAAATAGAAATAAGAACTCGTTAAAAGGGGATAAATATTTTCCAGAAGTGAAATATACGTCGATAAAACCTGAAGGAGATGCTGTTGATAGTTACGATCACAGCAAAATGATAACGCTTTATAACTAGAAATAGCAATTCTATTTTATATCACTTTACAAACACAATAGAACTCACTAGTAATAAAACTCTTCCAGGGCATAAATCAACTAAAAGAATAATGCGGAAGCGGAAATTTGCCGAAAGCTCGAAGTATTATAGGAGATCAATTAATTTAGTGCACACGATAAAACTTATCTTGGTTTCGCAGCGTCATCGTCGTAACAAATGGACTTTAAAGCTATTCTTAAAGTGGATGCACAGTTTGTAAACTTGTGATAAGTTCTTGAAGGCCCGAACGAGGAAGAAGCCACTAAATTAATAAGGAGCGCCGGGATTAGCGACAACCAATAGACGCGAAATGTGGTGCCGCTTTTTGGGAAGTAATAAACAACCCCCTCGCTAACGCCTTATCTCTATTACTTTCTAATTTAGGTGGTCTATAGTTTGTATATCAATATTTCCCCATCTACTCCCGGTAAGTCTTCCCTTCATAACCAGTTAATTAACATACATTCCACGTTCCGTGTAAAGTTATTTGTCGATCAGATAAATGGAATTTGTGTAGGAAATTTCTGTGCAAACTCATGCTGCTACTATTCGAAGTTTCTGTAAATGTTTAAAGTTAGTCCCATTGAGGCCGAAAAACTTGCAAAAATCGCGAGGGAATCGCCCATTTTATTCTGTCAGCGCTTGTAAATTTAGGAAGAGAAAATTTATAGCGTTAGGTGCTCTCTAAAGAAAGTATGAAAACTTGAGAAAATAATTAATGTGTTGTTATGCTGTTATACATAATTATATTAGTTTAATATTCATATAATGTTGTACTGGGTGATTAAGAAAACTTTTCCAGTTTTTCTTTGTCTCATAAATAATGCACCTGAAGACACCATCAGAATTAACCAATTTGTTTGGGTTTTAAATAAATTTCGAAAGTCTTAACATCTAAGTTAATGAGCTTAAGAGGTTAAGCTTTGGTGCACAAGCTTTAGGCGTTTTCCAAAACATGAAAGGACAACATACCAGAGAAGTTGCAGAACTACATTATTTTCATATTCCACCATCCTTCAGTTGCATATTGCTACATCCCACTCTATACAAAAATGAGTCGCAGGAGGCTCAATTGTACCGGTTCATATTTAGTTTAAAAATACAAAAGCCGCCAATATTTACCTAGCTTGATATTTTTTACATGACCAAGCTCTTTCGGGATAATTTTAAAAATAGCACTTGTTCGAGCTATTTCGGTTTTTCAAATTGTCAAATAAAAACAAATGTTCAGCACTTGTTTGAGCACTAAAAATATTTGCAAATGTGGTAATAAGCTTAAATGCTTAATCCAAATTCTAGCTCACATGCATCGCAGGTGTAAATCAATATTCATTATTTAATTAATGTGCGGTTTTGTGGGGTGTTTTTGTTAATTTTACAGCACTAATTAACATTTCGTAACAGAATGTTGAATAATGATTTATAAAATTGCAAATGATACTTTGAACAAAAGTAGTAATCAAGAAGTAACAGTTAATTTTGATTTAGATTTTGAAAACGTTTAATGCAAAGTGCTCCTATTTACACGATAGATCTTGTGGTCCTGAAATTTGGACAATTGGGATACTGTCATTAAAAGGTGGTAATACCATATATTATTATTGCTTTAATGATGGGACACTTTAACCAATAAAATCTCTAAAAAAACACTTTTTTAGAAATTGAATCACATATGCAATTATCCATAGGACTGAAAATACGCACAAGCAGTTTTAAATTAGTTATTTTCAGGCTTTTTTGTTCAAACTCCCACAAATTTGACTGTTCAGTATAGATTTGTGCATTATCAGTTATTCCTTAAAATTTTCATACCTTCCTTGAACCAAAATAAAGAGGAGAGAAAACAGAAAAATTAGTTGATTTTAAAAAATCCTAAAATATTAACTAAGCGTAATTAAGAAAAAAAATCAAAAACACGCTAGTAGCTTATTAATCTACTTCACTTTGCTTTTCGTTTTATTTTAATAGACGAATCAATGAGACCAGGAGATGAATTTTAAATCAATTTTCTTTGGATTTTTAGTTACTACTGATGTCAAGAGAGGCCGCTGCGGCCACTACATTTGTAGAGTCACTGCATCTAGTCACCTAGGCCAGCTGGTCGATCAGAGTAACGCAAACCGCCGCCATATTGGGGCAGAGAAGGGTGATTTTTAATAATGGGCAAATTAAAATCACGTTTTATGTGTTTGACATATTAGAGGTTTGATCTTTCAGAATAAGAAAAACCTTTTAAAGTAAACGTGGATTTGATTAAATTCAATGCAGAATAAATAATGAACAATTTCGTGCTTCGTTTGGCCCAATATGGCGGCGGTTTGCGGTACTCTGGCCGACAAGCTGGCTTAGGTAACTAGATGCAATGACTATACATTTGCTAAATACCAAACTTGGTTCCGCTACTTTAGAGGCATGCGCGCGATTTGTTTTGAATGTGAATGCAACGCGATTCGGGTAATTTTTTAAAATAAAATTATAAAATATTTAATATAATAAACAATTTTTTCAATTCAACAATTCAATTTTAGAACATTTTTTTCTACACGATTGAGTTGTATATAAATGGCTTTATAAAATATAATCTGCAATTACACGTAAATACAAATAATAATGTATCGCCCACTATAGCCGAATACAGGGCACGCTAGATTTGTAATTAAAAAGTTCTAATCCCAATTTGAGTATTCTTTTTTTACAAAATTATGAAATATTTAATATGTCTTATAAATAAGCATTTTTTTAGAAATATAATATTTATAAAAAGGAATAATTGTATAAAATATTCCCTTACTTTTATAGCTGTTGTTTAAACTATGTATATTTATGTTAATTAAAAGTAAAACTAAACCATTAAACATATGATATTAGTATTTAATTGTAATGCATAAATAAAATTTAACATTAGCTCTAAATAGTACTATAGAATGCGCGTTAGACATTGAATCAATTATACTCTGTGCCTCGATGAAGAACGTGCTTGCTTCGTAACGCGTGTATGGCAGGATCATCCCCTGTTCCGGTAATTTTCTTTTTATTTAAACTTGTTACGTTAAAAAAATTTATTATTTAATTTATCAGTTGAATTATATTTTTAAATGGTATGTTTTTTATTATTATCATTATAAAAAATGCTACCGGAGCAGGGATCGATCCTGCGACTAACACGTTACGAAGTATGCTATTAGAGCTAATGTTAGATTTTATTTATGTTTTATACCTAATTAAATATTAATATCATTTATGTTTAATCGTTTAGTTTTATTTGTCAATTAACGTAAATAAAAACAGTTTAAACAATAATTGTAAAATTGAGGGTAATTTTATCTAATTATTTATTTTTATAAATATTATATTTATAAAAAAATTGTTTATAAAATATAAATATTTATAAAAAGAAATTCAGCCAAACTGGGATTAGAACTTGAATTTTAAAATTCGAAATCTATCGCACCCTATGTTTCGCTATGGTGGCTGCAGTCATACCTTTCTTCTTTAATAATTGTCCATTTATTATACTTTTCTGTTTGCTTCTTTTTTATTTAGCCTTTTTTATTAGCCTTTAGTTTTATTTGTCAATTAACGTAAATAAAAACAGTTTAAACAATAATTGTAAAATTGAGGGTAATTTTATCTAATTATTTATTTTTATAAATATTATATTTATAAAAAAATTGTTTATAAAATATATTAAATATTTATAAAAAGAAATTCAGCCAAACTGGGATTAGAACTTGAATTTTAAAATTCGAAATCTATCGCACCCTATGTTTCGCTATGGTGGCTGCAGTCATACCTTTCTTCTTTAATAATTGTCCATTTATTATACTTTTCTGTTTGCTTCTTTTTTATTAGCCTTTTTTACAATATTACTAATTAAAGTACATTAACTTATCAATTAATTAACATTAATCAACAATTAACATTAATTATAATAAATAAAATATGCTTTCAAAATCTAGAATTTCGTTCGTTTTGGTGTTGGAATTCTGCAACAAAGAGAGAAAATGAGTAGCAAAGAGATGCATGTTTTCCATTACTCAATATGGGCGTGTAATTTTAGCAAACGAATCGACCCATGTTACAGAAGATTATTTCGAGGTTATGTCCAAAACGATAAATTCTTCTGTTTGCTATAGGGCATTAAAACCTATTTCTCAATTTCCACATTGAACAATAGCCTACAGTGGTTGTGGACACGTGATAAATAAATAAACACTGTATAGGATTACTAATTATATTTTGACCACCCGTTTTATCTTTGTTATTATTGGAGATAGACTTATATAAGATATCTAGAGCCAGGGAAAAAAGGGGTATTCGAAAGAGCAATAATATATAGGATGTATAATTTAAATTTGTAAAAAATATATAATGTATATTTCGTATCACGTGACGATCTATACAAGCAATTATTTTTTTCCTGATGACATTTTTTAAAAACGTTTTGTCGTTATGGCGTACTTCGGGAATCGAACACAGGACCTTGATATTGGTAGTCGAGCACTACATCAACTAGCTAACCCGCTTCTTAAGCGTTTCTATAACAATATAGAATGACAGATTGATTAAAATACCATGCACGGTAATTACGGAAAATTCGAAAATAAGAATTGGCGTAACATCTTAATTAATAAATGATTTCAAACTGAAGTCGCCCATATTCTTTTATGAAATATAAATAAATTATAATACACATGAGTTCAAAGTTCCAAAGGCACCTTTGATGGAGTTGCTTTTTGCTCATACTTTAGTTAAAGTTATCTTTTAGTTAAACGAATTAATAATTAATTTGCAATAGTTTTTTAATGTTACCAAATAGCAAATTCTTTCTTTGATCAGGAAAGCCCCTGCAAAACAGGGGGCCCTGAGCCATGGCCCGGTTGGCTCATATATAAAAATAGTTAATAGAGCCAAGTCCAGACACGAATATTGTCTACGCAACTGAATGTTTCATATACAAGGGTGTGTATTACATAGAAAGACTAGAATTTTGTCAGTGGACAAATAACAATCGCTCATTAATTGATTTGTGCCGGTGTCAGCAATCCTTGTAATACTCATCGATGGGCCGACGAAATCCTCGCTGCACTGTACAAAAATTCTCAAATTCGCTTATCTGTAAATGTATGGCGGGGTATCAGCTTATTGGTCCAGTTATTTTTAACAATCGTCTTATAGGCTAAAGAGAGGTTAGACGGAAGAATATGTAGTATCATCATGACGGTGCCACTCCACATTTTGCTCGTTTAGAACACCTAAGTCAGACTTTTCCTGAGCAATAGATTGACCGCGGAAGGCGAAAAATTGGCCAGCAAGCTCTCCAGAACGCACGCATTTAGATTATTGTTTATGAGGGAGGATTGAGGCTTATAAGATTTAGTTGAGTACGCTAGGCAAGCTAATTGTTTGATCATCATTGACTCGACAACCCCCGTAGCGGCTTGGCCTGTTCTATTCCGGGTTTTTGCTTTATTTGATCCGTATCGTTTATATTTAGTTTCCGACTGGTATTTATCTAAAAATTTGTTTAACTGGCTCTGCTTCTTCCATTCTTTCCACATGGTCTATCTATCTCAGACACCATATCTTAATTGCTGTTATTATGTCTGTTAGGTTATTTAAATTTTCTTAGTATTAGTATTTTTCTTTTAAAAGCCCCCTATTGACATTTAGTTCTTTTGGAAACCACATCAGATCTTAGATGTCTTGAGCAGCCCGAGACAGGCTCTATTGGCTAAGTATGTTCGTCGTTTTATTTAATTTTCAAATACAAAAAAATATGTATGTGCCTCCTTAACGATTCAGAGTAGTCATAAACTTATTTTGCTTTAAATCGCCAATTCACTGATGGATTAACCCCTCCAAAAACTGGAGAGCTAATGTTGCCAAAATTCTTAAATGCGATTGTTATACTTATAACGATGTCCCGGAGAAGATTCAAACTTTTACCATAGGCTCGAAATGAGCCTAAACTGAATTAGGATTTCCTGTGACAATGGTCATTTCTGTGAAGATTTTTTGGTAAGAGTGTATTGTGGATGTTGTTAAAAATTGAAGCTTTCCTTTTTAACTGTTATTCTCACATTCTGTGTATGTTGTCGCTTATTTGAATAATACAACTTGACAAATCATAGAGGACAGTGGCTGTTATATGCTCATTATGTCTCTTCAGCCTGGTTCAAAGGAAGTTAATTAGTCAGTGATATTCTCATTAGTGAGACGGTTTAAAATTTATTGCACAAGTTCACAGTCACTTTAGAAAGAAATAAAATTTTATTTGACTAACCAAAAAAATATAATCCTAACACGTAAAAGGCTTTTATCTAATTCAAAGGGTGGAATACACATCAGACTGTATCAGGCTGAAATATTCTACAGTAATTTATATGGTAAACACTTCAGATGTTCTCTACTAACTGCAGAGAACTGGAAATGAAATGCAGTGAAAAGCTCTCCCCCCACTTAGATCTGTATAAAGGTTGCTTAAATGCGCTAGTAAACAAGTTGTCAGACCAAAAAACCCTAGTTTTAAAATAGCGATGCACAATTTCAATAACAACATCCTGGGATTTTATGCACTCTTTAAAAGCTTTTCGCGAAAATTTACACTAAATAAATCAAACGCAGCTGACTCATTCCGCTACAATTCGAGCGTTTATTTAATGTTAAAAGTAATAAGATGGAAATAATCACAAACAGCTACTATAATGGTTTGATTTGACAGTTAAGTAATTTATCATCTTATTTTCGCGACTATTTCCTTCATTTTCCATGATAAGTAATCTAATTTAAGGAACAGTTTACTGCTGAAAAGAACTCATAACAATGATAATCGTATACATTTTCAGGAAACTTCAACACAAAACTGTGTTATATATGGAGAAAAAAGCAAAATAATTTGTTCTGCTGTTTAATCTTTACATTCGTGTTTTTCTTGCTAAGAAGATTATGGGGAAAACTGATAACAATTTTGTCAAAGTTCGCTGCCCTCCAACAACATGATGTGGTTAGAACAAATTACTTACGGTTTTGTTGAAGTTGTGGTTAGGTGAACAGGTATAACCTAATTATTTTGATGTGAGATACTGTTATTGAAGCTGTTATGTTATGCTAAAGTTAATATAAAAAATGATAATAATTACATGAAGAATTATTTTTATCTGTTTCCAACTACCGTGTTAATAAACATATTTCACTTTTAAAAGTGTAATAAAATAATAATTGCGAACTCAGCTCCGCCGCTTTTCTAGGGCATAAATTGGGGAATTTAACCAAAATACAATTTATTTGTCAGATGTCAAAAACAGAACTTCTAAATTTCAAACAAACAGATCTATAAATTTACAAACGTTAAAATAGAACTGAAGGGTGCACTGGATTATAATTTAAACTTAAAATTTATTTCACGTGAAATTTACAAACTTCAAAAATTGGTAGCAAGAATTTAAAATTATTACTGAAAGACATGTAAACACAAATATTTGGTTCGGAAATGGAACACGAAGTAGTCTTTAATATTTTTGTATCGAGTGATGAACAGCATCAGAAATTGCTTGTTGGGTGAAAAGTTTCACCATTTCTAACGAATAAGACATCAAAATAACTAGCGAAGGGAGGAAAAAGTTTATTAAGGACTCCCCATGCAGTTGTAGGAAGTCTGTCGTCTTAGAATTTCTGATTTATGTTGACGTTGTGTGTGTTGAAAGTAACATGCTCTTTATGTAATCTTTTGAACGATAAGTTACTTAATTATAGGTTATAGCGAGTTTAAAATAGCTACCAGAGTAGATTAGTATTCCCTTAATCTCGGATTAGTAACATTATCTAGGGAACAACATAGCATACGTCCTGCATTTCTTATGATTGTAATGCAAACAATCGGCGCATTCAGCGACGCTCTGCCGATTAATAGCTGATTCGTGGTCTCTGAATAAACATGGTTGACAGATTGAACTCAACAGCTAATAAAATGCCTCAGTTTAGAATATCTTCGCTTACTTTGATCAACGACGTGTTGGGGGAATGATTCGCCCGCAAAAACACAACTCAAACCAATCTTAAACGCAGTCATTATGAAATAACTAATCAATAGTATTTATGTCTTCCATAATTAGAAAAAAACAATATATGCGAATGTTTTCATATATACAACTCACTATCAGAAAGTACAATGACAGAGAATGCTATAATGGAGGACTGTTTTTCATAAAACAATGTACTGCTCAGGGAACCGTCAACGGCTGATATGAACCCCTTTCAGCGTCCATGACTCCGACCAATGTCTGTAAATTCGGTATGGATGTTACGGTATAAGTACATATTTGGAGAATGTACACAGTTACCGGTAAATGTACACATTTTTCGGTAAAAGTAAAAATAAAAGAATGTACAGCTTAAAAATAACCTAATATTAAATTCTAACAGTAACCTAACATTCTAGGTTAGGTCATTACCTAGTGTTTAAGTGACTATAATCTAATTAATCGGATTTGTTAGTATTCAAACTTTTACTAGTAAAAGTTCTGCTTACATTTACCAACTACAACTAGGCGAATGTGTACATTTACCGCTCTGTGTACCTACACGTTGTCCTGCGTGAGCGACCAATGTGTCGAAGAGGACGACATGGGCGAGGCAAGCGAATGGCGGTGCGTAAGAATATATTGGTGGAACAAATATTGTTTATTTGGAGAGTATAAAAGGACCTCGCATAATTCTTATGGAAAATGGCTTTCACCAGATTGTTTTAATCCAAAATCTATAATTTTTTGGTGTTTACCAAAGTTTCTAGAATTTTGGCCCAAAGCCATTTCCCATAATGATTGATACGGGGTACAATTTAAAAATTCCCAACTTCAAACTGCTCTAATTCAACAACTATAATTTTTTAGACTTTCTGTCCAGTGACACTTTTGATCTACACATTAGGAACCACCATTTACCAAAGTTTCAAGAATTTTAACCGAGAGCCATTTCCCATAATAATTGAGTGGGGTCCAATTTAAAAATTCACAACTTCAAACTGCTCTAATTCAAGAACTATAATTTTTTAGACTTTCTCACATCTCACATCGAAAACTATCGTTCAACTTTCAGAGGAATTTGGAGAAAGCCATTTTCCATAAGGACTCTGAAGGGTCCTTTGGAAAACTTCCATTTATTTAATATATTAACAAATTTTTCAAATTTATTTCACAATTATTTCAAATAATTTTATTATTGCTTTTCCCTTTTAAAATTAAATTCAATCTAACAAAACATTTCACTATTCTTACACGTTGACCAATGTGGCGAAGCGGACGACACGGGCGAAACGAGCGAATGGCGGTACGGACAAAGCGAATTGAGAGTGTCCTACGTAGCACATTTTCGTAATCGCGAATCGCGCGAAAAAAATAAAAAAACAGAACTATGGTCGCTGGTCTGGTGGAACAAATATTGTTTTGTTTTGAGAGGATAAAAGGACCCCGCATAATCCTTATGCAAAATGGCTTTCACCAGATTGTTCTGAAACTGTGCTTTTTTTTTTGAGTTTTCGAGGTGTAGATCAAAAGTGTGAATGGGCCCACATTACAGCCGTTTGAATTTGAATAATGCAAGAATTGTCTACTTCAAATGGCTGTAATTCAAAATCTATAATTTTTTGGTATTTGCCAAAGTTTCAAGAATTTTGACCCAGAGCCATTTCCCTTGAGGATTGAGCGGGGTGCAATTTAAAAATTGCCAACTTCAAACTGGTCTAATTCGAAAATTATAGTTTTTTTTAGACATTTTGTCCAGTGGCCTTTTTGATCTACACATTAGGAACCACCATTTACCAAAGTTTCAAAAATTCTAGCCGACAACCATTTCCCATAAGGATGCTACCGGGTGCAAAATTGCCAATTTCAAACGGCTGTAATTTTAAAACTATAATTTTTTGGGCTTTGTGTCCATTGACACTTTTGATCTACACATTGAAAACTATCTTTCAACGTTTCAGAGCAATTTGGTGAAAGCCATTTTTCATAAGGACTCTGAGGGGTACTTTGGAAAACTTTCATTTATTTAAGATAAAAACAAATTTTTCAAATTTATTTCGCAATTATTTCAAAAGTAATAATTTTATTATTAGTTTTTCCTTTTAAAATTAAATTTAATCTAACAAAACATTACCTGCTATGCCGACTATTCAGATGCGGTTAACGCGGTAAAGGCGAAAATATCAAATAATTTGAACGCGTCAACCGCCTGAAATCCGCATCTAGCGAAGTTCAGGACAACGCGACCTCGCGTAGGACACCTGCATTGTTTGCTTGATTTGATAAATCCTCGCCGGCCGCTCCGCTCGCTTCGCCCGCAAGTAGTCGCTAACGCAGGACAGCGTGTTAGACTATTCAGATGCGGCTAACGCGGTGAAGGCGGAAATATCAAATAATTTGATCGCGTCAACCGCCTAAAATTCGTGTCTAGCGAAGATCCGGGCGACGCGATCTTACGTAGGACACCTGCATTGTTTGCTTGGTTTTGATAAATCCGCGCCGGCCGCTCTGCTCGCTTCGCCCGCAAGTAGTCACTCACGCAGGACAGCGTGTTATACCGTAACACGGAATATTAGACGTAAATTCCGAGTTTTTGACATACATATCCAAGATGGTTTCCGGTAACGACATAAATCATCCCAAATTTTGATTTTCATATTAAGATTTAAGTGAAAATTACTATTACTACATTGCCAAAATTAATTTTTTTTCGAAAAAATAAAAAACTTCCAAAATAAAAATGGTTGGTCACCTAAAAAGTGTCAATTCAACTACGGCTAATTTATTAAATTAGCACAGCTTATATTTAATTTTATATTTAACACAGCTTTCCGCCCATAACTTGATTTTCTTATGGGTCTAGAGTATGTTGGAGTTTATGATCTCGAAAATGCTTTTCGCTCTATACTTCTCATTCAGATATTTTTTAAATTTTCACATCCTACTTGAACCAAAATAAAGAGGAAAGTCCATTCTATCCCCGTGAATTTTCGTATTTAAGGAAAAAGCATTTTTCATAAAAAAAAGTATACAAGAAAAACGTATAAAATCGATTAATTTTAAAAATCCTAAAATATCAACTAAGGGTAATTCTCAAACACAAATGAAAGATGCCTGAGTAGCTTGTTAATCGTACTTCATTTTGCTTTTGACTTTTTCAATTTTCTTTGTACTCATACTTTTAGTTACTATTGGTGTCAGGAGAGACCACTGCGGCTATTACATTTGCTAAATACCAAACTTGGTTCCGCCTACTGTAGAGGCATACCCGCAATATTGTTTCGCACGTGGATGTAACGCAGTTCCGGTCATATTTTTAGATAACATAATATAATATACAGGGTTAGTTAAAAGTAGAGCCGGAGGCGGCGATTTATAGTCGTTAATATTCATTTTAGGAAACAATGTTCAATACAAAAGTTTTTTATGAAATCTTTACCTACATTTGATAATACTTTAAAATTTTATTCTTCATTGTTTTAGAGTTACGCCTTTACGCGAAATTTTTTTTAATGGGAACTTGTTAATTTTACGCTACAATTCGATAGAGCATTTTTTTCATATTATCAGTCCCTTTTTTGTCTATAGCAATTTAACTTCGTCTCTGTATTTACAGTTACTACAAAATCAAATTATACCTGCTTGTGATACGTTCTATCCACATGAAAACAACAAACACCTTCCCAATGACAGTATCTGGTTCCAACAAGATGGCGTCCCCACCACATTATGGTTTAAATGTTCGTTAATATCCAGATAACATTTTTCCAAATAGATGGATTGGGAGACGAGGAACCATTGAGTGGCCAGCCCGTTCGCCTAATTTAAGCACTTTCTTGCGATTGCTTTTAAGCGATTATTAAGTTTACAAAGATAAGCCCGATGACATCAAGGATTTAAAAATCCGAATTACCAGAACGATACAAGAAATCCCCCCTGAATTTTTAGAGAATTTTTTTCAGGACTTTGTAAATCGATTTGGGGTTATTGTCAAATTACAAATGGAGGACAATTTGAACACTTAATTTAATTTACTTAGTTATTAATTTGTTGTATGATAAGATTTTGACCGATAACTTTATTGCAATTTTGTTTATCTTAGATGGTACCTACTATTCGCAAATACTTAGACAAGCGTTTTCTAGAAAGAATGTTTTCAAAATAAAATAAAATAAAAAAAATTTAATACTATTGTAAAGAGAAAAAAATGCTCTATCGAATGATAGCGTAAAATTAACAAGTTCCCATTTAAAAAATTTCGCGAAAGGCGTAACTCAAAAACAATTGTAGAAAAAAAAATTTCAAGCGTTCTCAAATGTAGAAAAAAAAATCATAAAAAGCTTTTGTATTGAACACTATTTCCTAAAATGAATATTAACGATAATAAATCGCCGTCTCCATACTTTTAACTAATCCTGTATTTTATAAGCAATTTTTCTCAATTCAATTTTAAAACATTTTTCTTCTGCGGGGATGATTTGTATATAATTAACTTCACAAAATATGAGCTACAATAAAATTACAAATAAATACAAATCATAATGTATCACTACCATAGCCCAATGTAGGGCATATAGATTAGTAATTACAAAACGCAAGTTCTAATCCCAGTTTGGACAAATGTTTTTTATAAATATTTAATATGTTTTATAAATAGTCTTTTTGTAAATATAATATTTATAATTATACATTTTCAAGTTTTATTTTTAATTAACATAAATATACATAGTTTAAACAATGACTATGAAATTAAAGGATTAAACTTTCAAGACAGTTTTCGAGATAATTGTAAAAAGTAAATTTTTCCCTTCCCCCCTTATAAAAAATATTGCACACAAGATATGCATATGGGGGCTTTAAGGGCTTCTTTACAACATCAGAAAAAAGTGGCATACAAAAATATGACTTTTTGAAAAGTTTCGTCATTTTTCGATCTAATTTTCCTGGCCTATGTACAGTAAAATCTAAATATGCAAAAATATACAGGGCGTTTTATTCAAAAAATTGGCTCGGTCGCTTTAAATATTCCAACCTCTCCCTTAATGACCTGTTTACAGGACTTAAATGACATAAATAACTATTATTCCTTAAATAAAATGAATTATTTTAAAAAGTAGAATCAACTTAACTATTTAATAAAATTAATTAAACAACTTAGGTTATTGTGTCAAAATGACAAACGTCAATTATATGTAAAAATTCTTGGCTATAGCACCAACCTTACAAAAAGGTACTATATATGCAAATATGCCATAATATCTATTTTTCCCAAATGTATTGTATTCGCTATTTTTCCTTTGCACACACATGCAAATCCAATCCCTAGATGAAGTTTTTCCAATATTGTATGTAGAACTAGAATCAGTAACATATTTCCAGAATTGTTAAAAAAACTAGTACATCAAAGAGGTACCGCAGCTACAAGTCGAGCACATTTTTCTATATTAAAAACACTCAATCGTCATTCTGTGTGTAGACCGTTAGAGGGAGGGAGTGCACCTAAATCTCGGAATAAAATGATTGAGCGTGCAGGTTGCTTACTAGGACCAAATGGAGAGAAGGGTTGATACAGTCTGAATTCTATAACGGACTGTTATAGTGGAGAGGAATAAATTAGATGTAAGATCTCATGTATGTAAGCATTTGAAACTTCTAAAGATTGCAATCTTATTTTATGAAATATAAACATTCAAGTTTTAAAGAAGGCGCCAGTTTTTAATCGAACATACAAAAAGAAGATCTGATAAACGATAGTTTTTCAAAATTAGTTATTCTTTTTGCACTATCGACCTATTTTGATTATTTATTTTGGGCGAGTAACGGAACATCTCCATGGCTCATGTCACCGAATCTGAAAGAATTCCAACCCCAGGAGGGATCTTCAATGTGTCGAACATTGCATTGGCATGGGGCTTATGGGTTTACTTCCTTATTCGAGGAAAAGGCATGCTTTTAATTTTCCCCCGCTGAAAAGTTATGAAAGAATGAAAAGTTATTAACTCGATCAGGATCGAACCTATGACACTTGGATCTGAGGTAAACATGATACTAATAATTCACTAAAGGTAGCCTATTTGTATTTGTTTGTTTTTGGGCAATCATGGGAAACTTCACCAACTTTTTGCGTTTTTTCGCTTTTTTGCGAATTTGCTTTTCCGTTCTCTTGTAAGGAACTTAGTTGCTTCTTGATGTTCACTAGCCCATTTAGGGTTTTACTTATATTTTTTATTTTTATTATTTAGATTATTTTTCTAATTCATGGCGACGTTGCAAATTTATAAATTATTTAAGTAAATTTATGTCTTGTGAAATTGTAATAAATAAGTCACGGTTTATTAATTTATTTGACACTTTTTGTAGATAGTATTATTAGGATTCTACAAACACTAATAAACTGCTTTCAAGTTTTGTTTATGTACAGAGTGTTCCAATCATGCCTTCAAATCTTTATAAGACTAAATCAAGTTTACTCAGTTTTTCAAATGGAACACTCCGTATGTTTTACTGAAAATTAAGACTTCGATTAGTACTTTATCCAATCCCAAAGCATTTTCTTCGTCAGGTGCGGTGTTGCCAAATCATGATTTTTTAAATTATTGATATTGGAGAAAATAGCTCTAGGTCAATAATTTTAGATTATTTAAAAAAATAACTTTTGAAAAAAAATCTTTGATAAAAGAAAACTTTGAAAAAAGTTTTTTGGAAGTGCATGCAGCATAGAAATGTGCAGGAGCACCATGTAACCAAAACCATATATCTTCTTAACTTCTGCTGGAGCATGCTGCAGTAGGTTTTCTTGTAGAAACGGCAAGAATTATCTTCCCTCTCTCCCAAAAAACATTGGTTCAATTACATAATCATGAATTCGACCTTGTGAATGTTTGGTAGCATTCTAAATTACAGCTTACTACCTTAAAATTTAAAGCAAGCCGTAGTTGCAACTTTAGGTCTTTGACTCGGGTGATTTTGTTCGAGCTTCCGGGTGCTCCGACATCTTATCTCTAAGACATGAATCGAGATACGCATTTGTACACAATGCTACCAGTAGCTCACTGGTGGGAGCGAGGTTACTATCCGTCCTCTACTAGCTCTCCAGGCTAGTACCGGAGCTATAAATCTGGTCAGCCGTCGACATCCTCTCCTAGGAGATGGTACCTTGTCCAGCTTCGGACTTTTTTTAATACAGCACAGTATCCAATTATAGTAGTCTCTACACTCGGTCTTTGGAACTCAGGTTTTCAGTCAGAGCTCTACTTTTACTACAAATTTTGCACATCATGATGAATCAAATGAATGAGTTCTGTGTAGCTTGAAATTTAAAAATAATGATGAGCTTTAATACTATTTTTTTAACGACAAAAAAATTAATGGCAATGCCTTTTCCAAAAGCTTTTATGATATACTATTTAAGCTACTGAAAATAATTTCAAGAAATTATACCATTAAAACATACTTGTGGCAATAGTGTACTTTGATTTAAATATTTGGTAAATTTGCTTAATTTCTGTTATGATCTTCAGACTAAACAAGTCTTTAAATCGATTTTTATTTAAGATAATCTGTTTAAACCAATTTGATATAAGCAGAGCGAGAGTAATGACGTTAGCATATAGTACATAAACTAGGTTATGTTAAAGCAAAAGTTCAAACACAGTTGGATACAGGAAATTTAGCTTTTGTTTAATCAATTACATTACGATGAATTATCGCTACCAATAGAAAAACAAAAACCAATTCCATATCAAGAAACGCTACCTTATGACAATTTTGATATATTGTTCGTGTATTTTTAGTGAAATGTAGGTTAAGACCGTCTACAAATGTGTTTTCACATGTTAAATACATACGAAGTTCTAGCTTGATCCGCTTTATATACAATCCAAGTTTCCAACTGTGGTAATTTAACTAACATTTGCATATTGGTGCTTTTATAAACATTGTCGTCTGTATCTAGTTCATTCAATAAACGAACAAACCGATTTTTAAATTTTTTTTTCTGTTATTGTCGCTAAATTCTATACTACAGAGCAAAATTCCGTTATAATAGAACTGTTTTATGTTTATTGAGCGTTCCTGGTAATGTTTTAATTATAGACGACTTGTACTATAGGTTTATTCATGATTTTAATAAGAGCTTTGAATTGCCACATAAAAGTTTATTAAAAACCATACAATACGTACAACACATTTAAAAACCTTAATTTTTGCTAATCTAATATACGAGGGAACCTCAAAAAATAGAAAACTGTAGTAATTGAGATATTTAAAGTTATAAATATTATATTTTAAATATTCTTCTCCTTTAAGGGGTATCTTTTATAACGCAACAATATACATTAAACAAAATTACTAAAAATGAGTACCTTCCCTTAATGTCCTTACTAAGTACCGCATCTGCAAACTCACCGAAGGAAACGAGGCCATTTATATAGCAAGACCCAATAGATAGAGTGGGTTAAAATGTTGTTACATCATTAGAATGAATTGTTAATGACCGACAATGGTACACGGAGGAAATGTTGGCAGGGTGTAACTGGTAATAAAAATTTACCGAATATAGGTGGACTACTAAAAGTGTAAAAACGATTAGACCCTAAATTTGAAAGTATAACAGAAAATTTGCAATTTTGAATTGACAAGGATTACCTCAAATAAAAAAAGGTTTTTGTTAATTGCCAATTATCTGACGTTCGCGATTTAAATAACTAATCGAATCAGGAACCTTTCTAATTAGGGGACAGGGTTTCGGGGAAAAATCTGAGCGTCTAGTTCTTGAGTTTCTAGCATTTCACCTCATGTGTGCGTTGTTACGACTTCTGTATTGACGTTTCTGTTTCCGAGTAACAAGACCACGACTTTGAGATACTGTTATTTGAAACCCTACGAAATACAAATGGAGCTGTGCATGTCTCTTGCTGAATGATAATGATAAGGGAGGTTCGCGTGTAAAATTGAGAAACCAGATGACGGTTTGCTGGGAATTTCAGACATTACGGGTAAAAGGTCGCGCTTTCTTTCTTGAATCAAACAGAAAATGAGAATCGTAACAAGTAGTTGCTTTTCCCAAAACGAAACGCTTTTAATTAAATTGGGATCGGCTTACATGATCAAAACAATGAGGTGAAAATAATGAAAATGTATTCATTTAGTCTTTAGAGAGCTCGTTGTAATATTGTATTGCAAAAGATTACAGACACTCTTAAGTGGCCTCATTGCAGCTGAGAAACTAATACTCCTAACGATTTCAATATTACCGAAGAAAGCTAATCCATTGAGTTGCACATTGAACCTTTCGATACTAAATAGCTAACTTTTTTTCCCCCGTTAACTACTATGTTAAATTACTTTAATTTGATTAACTTTGAAGGGCGGCGCATTTGTACGTCAATGTCTTGTTTATTGAAAAGACATAAATAAAAGGGAAGTTTTTATCTGAAAAACTTCTCCGAATGGGAATGTGTAGCCACGCTTCGTATAACCGTTTTCCCATCTCTATAGTAAATGTTGTCCAAAAGAAGTATTTACATGGAATTCTGAACTTTTTCGTTCGACTTCAACATTCTGTTTGAACTTTCCGCCGAGCAAATTCACGTGTTTGTAGTAACTACGTACAATGGCTTCGTGCCAGACTTCAACATGAGCCAGGATCTTTCCTCTTCCAAATTCACTTCAATTAACTTTACATGTGTACAGTGATTCCGACACTGGCTTGATGTCACATTAACATGAATGCGGTTCTTGTTTACTGCGCTTTCCATTTAATAGTGAGAGCTATTAAGTCCCTACCGTACACTAGACGTATATCAACTTAAACATTTATGCAAGATTAAGTCGAGTTATTTCCTATAAACGTACAAATGGAATTGTAGCATTCTGGGAATTAGATTGCAGAAAGCGCATTTGCATTATGATGAACGAAAGGTAATTTTAGAAAATTACGTAAATATGATGTATCTTCATGCTATACGACTGCTAATAGCATTAATATCAGTTGAAGGAAATCCTAGATGAGACTTAATATTCTTTAGTCTAAATGGGAGCAAGGGAAATTGTCGGAATCAATAGTTATGTTTGTGTGGTATTATGTATTATATAATCTTTTCAACTGACAATAATAATAATGATTACTACTACTGCGACTGTAGCCGACTTACAGATGGTATAGCACAAATCCCACATTTGTGTTACAGCTAAGCAATAAACATTGGTATTACCTAGTAGTTCCATATATTCGAATTAAAGATTCTGGCATTCTTTAATATATAGACGTAAAATAGTAGAAACCGTTAAAAAAACCGTAAAACATAAATGAACAAGATAAAATTGGAATCCTAGAAATTCTACACAAAAGTTGACAATAAAGTGCACCCTTACTCGTAGATAGTTTGCTTTTATGTATAGCTATAGATACTAGGTGACCATATGATGATGGCAGATAACAATTCTAAATGTATATGATGGAGGAAACAAAATAATATTAAGGTTCTCACTTTTTCATTGACCAAAAAAGGAATACTATCAAAGCCCAAGAAAAAGAAATAGCGGAAGATAATTTGTAGAAATTGGCATTTGAGCTTCGAAAAGATAGAATAAGAAGGAAGAAATAACGTCTACGTTACCAATGAGGGAAACTAGCGCAGATTTTGTCAGGATGGTCCAAAATCTAAAATTCTTTTCGACGTCTGAATATTCATTTTCTTTTGAAAGTCATTTTGATGATCTATGTAAGCTGTCTAACTACGATGGAGTTAACTAACAATAAAATAAGCTTACTGTAAAGAAAAAAAAAGGTTTTCGCATTGTTTCGGTTTTTTATTTATGTTGACTTTCGCTTTGGTTTTCTGTCATATTCCAGATAACCGCTATTATCCCTAAGAATTTAGTGGATTATGTAAGTCAAACGATACGAAAACAAGATAAAAATCATAAAAAATACTACTGAAGCAATACCAAGAACAACCGAATTCAAGTACACATGAGTACCATGGATAGTTACGGTTTCTTTTTGTTCTATAGTTTGCACAACCTGTACTGTTTCATGTATCTGGTTTGTGCTGTATATTATTGCAGGATGTATGTCGAAGAACTGCTCAATTCTGCCGCAGAAACCTTAAAATTTATTGTATTCTCAGTTTCAAAGAAGCTACTGCAGGAAACTCTTCAATTCTTCTTTTTTTTCTTAAGCAATGTACTACAAGTTCTTAAAGACGGCGCATTTTATAAGAACACGAGATACCTTTTACTATTTGGAGAGGTTGATAGCCCATAATAGCTATTGACTAATAGACATATGCAACAATAACCAATATCGTCTCTACACAGTCCCAACTCTGTAAAATGTGTGTTAAAAAACTGAAGAGAATCAAACCAAACTAAGAAAGCCGATTCAGGAGGTTCCATTAGTGCTAGACGAATCCCTGTCGACCAGTTACTATGTACTAGCAATCCTTACAGGCAGCCAAAAATAATGAGTTTATAACGATCATCTTTTGCATTGTTTTTTTTGTTTTAGAGTCTAGTGTCTTTGGCCCGTGCAATTCCCGGGACACAAGTACCGGGAATTCCTCAACCTTTTGTTGTCTCGAGTCCCGGGAAAATAATTCGAAACATGGGACTTTTGTATACAAGATATTCGATTAAAGTTCCTACTTTACAATTAAGGTTTTATTTGTTTCAATCTTTTGAGCAAATTATTAGTTAAGAAGGACAGTTCTGAACAAGAGTGCCGCATTACCCAATTGATTTTCTTAAAGACATACAAATTATTCACAATATGTCTATGAACAATGAATAAATGGAAAAGGATTAGTTTCAGTAAGAAGCTTCCGTTAGGTCATTCATTAAGTAAACTAGTACTTTCTATTCAGTTATATTCAACAAGGGTTTCAATCCGGAATTTCCTATCTTGTTTATAAATAAGTACTACATAATAAGACCTAAATAGTATGTTTTTATTTTATTATATTTATTATACATGCAAATAGGAATGTTAGTTTTTTTCCATAGAATTATACATAAAATTATAATTTATTTATTTATAATTATTAAAATTATAAAAAAAATTATACATTTTTTTAATAATTTTTCTATATTGATTTTTGTTTGTATTTGTATAGGTATTCAATTAAAAATTAACTCCTAATGTCTATGTTGTAATTTTTATTGTTAAATCCTGCATTTCCGCGCTGATGGCATAGAGCTTTGCTTTGAAGGCAAATCAATGAGAACGGCACCCCTACTTCACTGTATTCTCCATCCCATTTCCAAAAAGAAAATGTGGGAGGCAGTCAGCAGTGGCCGCGTCTAACTGCCGTTAGGTTTGGCAAATGTCTTAAAGGACGCAAGCGTGCTGCTGTCTACCCAACTATTATCTTTTCCGTTTTTGTCCGTAACCAGTGCATTATTTCTCAAAAATCGTCCGAATTGTCAGAGCATGTACGATTAAATACTACAAAACGAGTTAAATGAATTTATACTATTTCTGTGTTTTACGGAGTAAGCGATAGCTCAAAAGTAAGCATTTTATCCAAACATTGCTTCATACAAGTTTTGTAGTACAGGCTTTTAAGACTTCTAAAAGTGTTTGAATTTTGGTGAATAATGTAGTGGTTACGGGGAAATAAACATACCTTCTTAAAGGCATCTGCCGACCCTAAAAGACAGTCAGCGGCCGTCTATAGTGGCAGCGAGTTCACAAGGGTTAGCATCCAGATGTACAGTTACCTCAATAAACAAGTGAACAATTACTGACCCTTTAAAACATATTAGTCGAATTTATTGTGCTTGATCAAATGAAATCGATACGAGATTAGGTGTGCCGATAAAAGGCTTTCATTTTCAACCGACAAATACGTAAAAGTTCTTCTTGTAACTTTATTGTGCAATAAACCGTGACTACTAGTTTACTAGGTGGGGTAATAGTTGCAATAGAGGGAAAAGAAATAGTTGCAGCTTTCTACAACTAATACAAATAATTTAAATTAATTAACTTCTTCATTTACAGGACGCTTAACTGCGAAATTATAAATAGTACAGGGCCTATCATTATTACCTTGTGGTACCTACTATCAGTTAGAAGCCGTATAAACTGTAATATTTATTTTATATCCATTCTGGAAGATTGCTGTTTTTCGCCTACTAATGATTAATGATGTACCCCTACATGTTATTATCTTAGATTTCTTTTTGAATGAATTGTACTTAGGGATATATGGACAGGTTAGGCAACCTGTTTTTTCCTTTTTCTTTTCTAGTGGAATTTCTAGTGGAAAGTGTAACTTTATGTTTAGTCATTACCCTTAAATTCCTTTCCTTTCACAACAGTTTCACATTTCTTTTTGAGCTGTAATGTTAGATACATTGATAAGTCTCCAGTTAGTGTTTCATATGTTTATTTCATCAAAGCATTTCGCCCTCGATGTCTACAATAGACGGTTTTAAATAGTTTTTTAAATCCAAAACTATTTTTAACAATTATAACTTTCAACTATTATAAGAATTCAATTTAGTGTTTGCTCAAAAATAGAAAATGAATTTATATAATTTATTTAAAGAAATTTTAAATCTCTCTTTTAAAATATCTCTCACACAAGGTTTGAACGAATGTCCTGGACTCTTGAATTTGAGAAATGACAAACTTCAAGAATAATTGAATATTTGACTAAAAGTTTTCAATAAGAACTTTTCATTGGGATAAATGATGGCTTGTCAGTTTTCATTTCAATTTAATAGAAAATTTGGTTTTCATATCCTTCTAACTTCTTTTCATGAAATAAAAATTCCAGAAAAAATGAAAGAAGAATTAGAGGTATCCTATAAAAATCAAACATCAATACTTCCTTTCTTCTGCTAGGTTTTGTTGTATTTTGTTTAACGCTGCCTCCTAGATATTTTCTTAAAATATCTTTTTTCTTGTATTTCGGAAATGTTTTCAGAAAACATCTTTATTTTTCCAACCTAGTTTTTATATGTTCTGTATGGTTATTTAAAATAAATAAACGAGAACTCGACAAAGGTAGAAAATTGAAAGTTTCAATGAATATTTAATGAGATCGGCCAGGGTCTTGTCAGATATGAGCATAAACATACTTTAGTACGACAACTATCGGTACTGAAGCGTCTGTAAAATATTCAAACAGAAGAATAGTTTGCAATAAAAAGTTGAAATTGTAGGATTTCATTCAGTTACTTTGTGGGTTTTTTTAATATAAAAATAGATTATATGTAGTTTGAAATAAAAATCGTTTCAGATATAAAAAGAAGCAAAAGAATGGTGGCTAGTGAGTAAAACCACTATTCTTTAACAAAATGAATTATGACTAAAATTCAATCTAATTTTCTTCATGCTTTTAGCCAACACACTTTGCACAACCAACAACGGTTAATCCAAACAAACAAACTGAAAGATGAGCATAAATTTTCAGGATTTCTGTAATCTTTTCATATTCGTGCAAAAGCGTATAAGGGTCGATCATTAAGATCATTTTGGTTCCAAAAAAAAGGTTAACCCACTTATTGTGTATCTGCTAGAGGATAAAATCATTTCAAATAAATATTACATATAAATAATTTATTGGAACTTTTTTTTAGATTCAAAACACTTTGAATCATTCAAAAAAGATTAGCTCCTCGAGTTATTTGAAAAATTCTTATTTAAATTTACGCCCAGTTTTCCTTCCTTCCTCTTAGATAAATGTATTTTATCTTCCTTTTGTTACTGTCTGCGTATTGCTGTAGTGACCCTTCTCAAACCCCGTATCAAAAGAAAAATTATTGACATTATTGGTTGTGTGAAAGGAAGCATACAAGGAAAGAGAAACAAGGACAAAAGCTTAATCCCAGTTTTACGATAAGAACAGTTTAATACTCTCCTCCAATACCAATTAAGCCCTTCATCAACTTCGTGTTATAAGATTTAATCCCTATATATGTCCTCCAAATTATATATAACACCATAACCTATCCTAAAGATAATTTCTATAGAAGAGAAACCAACTGTTTGCATAGGACTAGTCTTTGATCTTCGATAATTAGATTTTATAATTTTGTTGGTTTAAACTAGGTTATTCAAGGTTATGTAAAGGAGAAAACCAAGAGAAACAATAAAAATATTTTATCAAAAAAGATTGCTTCAGCTTCATCATGTCTACAACGATTTTTCTCGGAGGTGTTATTTGAAAAACATAAAAATGTGATGTCAAACTGCTGAAGATTTGTTACGTCGATTTCCGGAGACCAAGGGACATCTAAATCTAAAATCTAAAGAAGAGTTTCCTTTTGCATTTTATCTAGTTGTCAAGTTTTCTGGAAATATGGTACGATTAACGAGCGCTGACTATAGGCTTTTAGTTTTATAAATTCATAAATTAATAGAAATAAAAATAAATTATTGTTATTATATTTGTTTAGCTCGCAAAGAAAGAAAGAAATTGATAAAATTGATTCCAACTCCACCGGAAATTCCGGAGAAATAGTGCTGTGCTGTTCTGTCATACATTTTGGAGAAATTCAGATGAACATATTTACTATAATTGGCATCAATATTTTATTAATATATTTTATATATAATGTAGGTATGTATTATTGTTCACAACTCCTGAATAATCTAGCCTCTACGAGTACATGTTGATTTTCTGTAAAAGCGATATCGAATATTCAAATAGCATTAACTAGGGTTATAGTTACAGCAGAATATGTTACTGTGCAAAATTGTATTAAATCTTCCTTGTAATGCAAGGTGAAGATTCCAAGAGAGATTGTATTCAATCAACGGTAGCATATAAATAGCAATATTTCATCGTCAATCAATATACCCAGAAATGACTAAGTATGGTTTCTTTCTGAAAGTGTCCATCTTCGGGACGATAAATTGAAGAAGAGATCTTAAAAAAAGAAACAAGTATAACTACAGTTCAATTTTATTAAGAGGTCAAGTACGCATTAGATGTATTCTAAATACTTATACAACGGAAGAAAACTTGAAGCCTCACTGTCAAATCGTCCCCAACTTCATTTTTAGACATAACTGCTTTGACCTACAGCACTATCTGCACCAATTATCTTACGGGATGTCATAGATTACCTATTACGTCATAGCCATAGATTACAGTTCACTGTTTAAGGAATTGTAAAGCATAAATAAGATTTGGTATATAATATTAGTGCAGAATATTGATACGAAGGTATAAAAACTGTTTTACTTTTGGCTCTGTTAGTAACTGATATATGCACAGTAAAACAGTGTAATCAAAAAATTTTAAACGGGGCAGTCCCAAAATAATGGTCAGAAGAAAATAGATACTCATTCACTGGAAACACCTATCAAAAGAAAAAATTGAAACGTGTAAGACACAACAAAAGAAGCGATGCAGAGATATACATGATAAATTAGTCAAAAAAATTTCAGGTCCACGGTCAACGTAAGGAAATAGTGTGACCGCAAGTGGACCGCATCAATGTAGAGCTAGCTTTAAACAGTGTCTAATGTATGAGTAAACAATGTTGAAATTATTATTAAAAAAATAATTGTAAAAAAAAATAAAATTGCCTACCACTATTAAAACGTGAATATTTAAAAGCACTGTTGGTTATTTATCAATGTCAGTCGGAAACCTTGCGGTAATTATCAATCTCCATAACCATTCCCTCTCAAGACCATGATATCTATCTTGTCTTCATTGTAGACATGGTGGACTTATGACTAGATCAAGTATTGAGTTTTGGGTGCAGCACAATAATGTCCCTGATAACTACCTAAACACAGTTGCTACTCGTTTTAGTTCTGGAAGCATAAACTAATTTCTTTTGCGTTAATATTTTAGGATAAAGTTGAGACATGTCAGTTTTATCTAAAAAAACCTCTCTTTGCGATAAATGTCAAATTTGTTAAAACTCAAAATTTTCCAATGCAATTCCCAATATCTTTTCACTTTTTTGAGTAGGCCCTTGCTAAACAATTTTATTATAACGTTTAATGACTTTGGTAAAAAGCTATCGTTATATTTCTTTGCAGTATTTGCAATTAATATAAGTCGAGTTTATTTATAGATCTGTTTATTTATTCTTTTTTATATGTTGTTATGGCAATCTTTTTATATGTTGATTACTTTCTTGATCATAAAAATGTAGGAAACCACTACATTGCACCCTGGTATAAAAAGAACTGAATTATAATTGAAGTTTAGGTTAATACTGATTAAAAGTTGAGGTGTTCTTTTTGGAAATATTTATCGGTATTTATCGTTGAATTTATTCGGTAATGTTTTTTTAGAAAGATACGCGTTTTAATAATGATGAGTTGCCGTCCATAGCCAAGACTGGCTAATACAAGTATATTTTTGAATTAGTTTAAATAACAATTCTGATCATTGCTTTGGTACCAGTTAACCTTAAAACAAAGTTATTAATAATTATCTATAAAATTTGAAATTTATTGCAACGTCCAAAGATTTAGTTTTTATAAAGATTGAGTGAATTTGTAGCTTTATTTTGGACAGTGTTAGACAGTATAGTAAGTTTAAACTGTTATCTGCGAGTGCTAAGGATTACTGACACACGCATTGTCTGTAAGTTATTTGTAACTGTTATTTGTAAGAAACTTAATGCAAATGTTTTTAGAACGGGATCCCAAATCAAGTTAAAATGTAGAAATTTATAATGCGAATAGGTTTCCGATGATCATTAACTGTTGCGTATGTTTTATAATATGAAGTGCGGAGTGAAATAGGAACGATTTCTTGAAGTTGATTTAATATATAAAGTTTAAAACTACTAATCATTGCTATAGTTTGGCTATATAGTTATAGATTTGTTGCTTTACCTATATAAGAATGTAGGTAAAACTTAATTTTGGCTTTTAACTTTCTTTCATGTATGAGTAAAGACAAAATAGTGAATACCAACTGACTTAATAATTTAATTTTTGTTTTTTTATCTTTATTTTTGGTGGTACCAGGAAAACAAATAAAGTGCACTTATGTTTGTTTATTAAATTTCTCGAACAATAACCACATACTATTTACTCTATTTACCCTATACTAGTTATATCTGGTATTTACCAGTTGAAAACTCCACTGGTACTGTAGACACGAACTCCGCTTTGATTCTATTCCAAAACTGTCAATCAAATATTTAACAGTACTTCTGATCGATCTTATTTCCATAAATCTGATTATCTTGAATTATATACAGAGTATCCTGTTTAACAACATACACTCAATCAATCGGACAAGCTTCTGGCAATGGCAATGGAATTAAAAAAACTTTGTATAATTTGACCTCTAGTTTACGAAATCAGTATTATAACCCATCTTAGAACTTCTGCTGGTACCGGATATGACGTCATCGGGTTGTTTTTAAAAGGAATTGATCACCGATAACATATTCCATAAAATATAAAAAACTCCATGTTCTATAAAAAACTGTGCAGAAAGGTGATCTTTTCAATTGTTCCTTAAAATTGTTATCAGAAATATAACATTTGCCGCCCATAACTTTAGTAAACTATAGAGATGTCGGGGGAAGGGACGGGGGGTTGAAAAATGACTGAATTTAATATTTAATATCTTGAAAACTATAAACGTCACAACCATGATCTGTTAAAACTTTTTTTATTCATTTGGATGCACATTAACCGAACATGTTTAAATATATCAGCGTTTTTGAAATGTGACCTTTACTTACTCTTAAAGTCTACAAGGTACCAAAAATTACATTGTGACATTTTTTGAAACACAGTCCTAATATCTCCATGATTACTAAAGTTAAGGATGGCAAATGTTATATTCTTAGAATTTTATTTTTACTGAATTGGATTTAGTGCTCAAGGTAGTACTGTTCTACCATTTGATTTTCGTAAATGCAAAAGTATTTACAAAAACAGTGATTCTTAAGTGATAAGTAACAATACTAATGAATGTAATCGTTTGTTTTACTCATAGTCACTTAAGAATTGTTTTTGCAAAAATCAGATTTGTCCCTTTACTGTTGAGATAGCCTTTAACCGACGAGCGAAACTATAGTTTTCCAAATTGTGAAGGTTAGTGAATAACGAGAAATTTGTAAGAGTTAATAGTTTTACTGGGAAAAGTGTGCCTCGGTGGTTTGCCATTGCCTTCAGCGGGAGACGCGATTTTTAAAAATTCCGTGATATATTGGCTGGGGTTTGAGCCTG
Organism: Agrypnus murinus; assembly: GCA_929113105.1. NCBI lineage: Eukaryota > Metazoa > Arthropoda > Insecta > Coleoptera > Elateridae > Agrypnus > Agrypnus murinus. The sequence continues at coordinate 36,091,004 of OV816028.1, read as the reverse complement.
GGTCCCTTAGTCAGTAGTCCCGCACGCAACTAAGCAAGTCACAACCGCTCTATATAAAATCTTACAACACAGAAAAGCACTGAAAAACTGTTAATTAAATGCTCAGCACTGATGAATCGATCTATATCCATCTGAATAAATAATAAATGAATACATAAAAGTAATCAAAAACAGAAAATAATCTTCATTTATTTCTTAACGCAATGTCTGCTCTAAAAGAAAGTCGAAAGGGTTAAGTAATTCTGGAGATTATTTTCTTATTTTTCAGGTGTGACTAAGTACTCATTAAGTCTAAGAATGGCCCTTTTTGTTAAGCAAATTGGTTTTTTACCTAAGTTCTATCTAGGTACAAAATTGGACAATTTGCTAAACAATATCTGCTACATTATGTGAACAAGTAAAATACCTCCAGTGAATTTCCTGATGTAATACGTCTTAGGGTGCTTGTAAAGCTCTAACAAATGGCTAACCGTTAACAGAAGTTATCGATTAGTTTACCTTTACATCCTCGAGTTCAATGTACTACTACGAATAAAATTAAATTTACTAAATTACTTGAGTCGAGGAAGTTTAGTGTTCGACATTTTTATTATTTTTATATAATTTCTTTACTCTCTTTTGTTGAAGACTCGATTACAGATATTAAATTAAATACACAAAAAAAGGAAAAATCATCCCCCTTTTAGTATTCATATTATAAATTCTTTTTTCTTCCTTAATTTAAAATTTCCAAAAGAAATGTTGAAACAGAATTACTAATCAGTAATGAGATCCATTTTATAAGAAATCCTTACATGCTAAGATTTTGAAACTAAAGGGAAATGAAATAGGAGGTTTTTTAAAAAACTTATTTTTCATTTCCGTTATGGAAGCGTGAGAGCTTTTATAACGGCGGCGTCACGAGTGCATCCCACAACTATCGTTTTTAACCATTCTTAATCCGATTTTGTTTTATTGCCTCCGTTCTGTTCTTCTGTTAATATCATTAGTGTTCTCCTTGTTAGTGAATAATCAAATTTGCTGCTGTGACATGAGCAAATGATGGCGAAGAAAATTCAAATCCCACTTTGAAATTGGAAAATTTGCCCTACGGTTTTCTACATAATTCCATTATTAACTACTATATTGTTTTCTAATAAAAAGCGACATCAGTGTTATATTATATTTTCCCTAACAATATCGGATGTCACGCACACTAAGTATTCAAAAGATCGGAGAGTATTTTCATGGGTCTGATAGAAAAGCATCTGCCTCCTTGTTACAATATAAAACGCTTGATTTGACTCAGGGAAATACGCGCGCAGAAATACTTTCGGTAATTCAACATAGAACATCCGCTTTCGCAGAGGGAAAGACAAAAGTTCGATTCTCTTGGGCAAAACTGTCTATACATACGAATCTTACTAAGCTTCTATTTCTTTGTCTTACGAAGTTCGCTAACAGAACTAAATAAATACTGTGGTGAGAAATTTTTCTCACTTTCTTGGTTAACTTGGAATCAGAGAATTTAGCAGGGAAGTAAGAAGTGCTAAAAATAGACATTTATTAGGAAATAAAAAGTAAAGGCGCGAAATTTTCTTTTTTCTTTCTAAATCTATAGAAATATACCGATCAAGTTCTAACTTTCTTTGCAGAAATATCGATTTCTCGAAAGATGCCTTTTAAATTGTTCAAATTTGAAGCCATCCAATATGCTTTCTCTGATTTAGGGTATTTGGTTATCTGTTTACATTTTTATTTTTTATTTTACCGGTTTCATTTAATCACCTCGTATAATTAAGTTTGACAATTTACTATCCGATGGATTAACAAAGAACCCCTTCAGGCCATTGTAAATAGTGTTGCTACAAAAAGTTTCATTTGATTGTCTGAAGCTTTCTTTAACTTTCTTTGTGTATTCATTCATTGTGTGTATTGTATAAATGTGTCCAATATGTATGGCTCGACCTAAGATTAAATTTTTAATTCAGGTTCTCTCAATATTTACCTTTTAAGAATTTTGAAATTACATATGAATAACTTGTGTAGAACATTTGATTGGCCCTAACTAGCTTTAGGGGTGGAACTTCTTATTTAGAAGGGATTTCTTCAATTTCGTTGGTTAAATAAAAATCCCTTGCTCTTTAAATATAAAATTAAATATAAAATAAATTAAATAAATTGCAAAAATTGTGCAAACTTCAAACGGCTGTAATTCGAAAACTATAATTTTTTGAACTTTGTACCCATTAACACATTTGATCTATACATCAAAAACTATCGATCAGCAAAGTTTTAGAGCAATCTGGTGAAAGCCATTTTCCATAAGAATTTTGCAGGGTCCTTTTGATTTTTGATTCTTAGAGGTTGTTCTAGATCTTTCAGGTTTTTCCCGAAAAACTTGGAAAAGCTAGAACGACGGACGACCAACGAGAAAAGTCCGGCGGCTCAACCAAAATATAGAGAGAAGGCCAAAAAGGAAGGAGAAAGTAACAAGAGGCAAATGATTCGACAAGAGTCATTGCGAGGAAGTGTACGAACATTATGTTGGACACTTGTACGGCTCTACTCCGGAGAAAGCCTTCTAACGCAAACTCCAACAAAACGAGGCAGCATACGCCAACGTAACAAAACCTGCAGGAGCACCAACCAACACATGGTCTGCTAGTAAAACGGTTGTTGTTGGCTACAGGGGGGGGGGGGTTCAAGATGATTATCATTGGAACGACCGATCCTCATTATTCACATCTGGAGACTGTCCCTTCAAATCCTTAGCGCGTCATGAACTTCGTAGGTACAAGTGCAATCGTATAATGCCCTAAATATTTGGGAGACCACAGCGAAGGTCATATCTCTGTTTATTACGACTATATACCTTATGTAAGATTTACATCACTGAAAACATGTGAACCCTTGGGATCAAAATATAGGCTTCTGTAGGGGCAGTTGAGTTCTATTTTCCTACCAAAATGAATGAAGAAAGACGTTAAATTAGTAGTTTCATGCTTAGGAGTTCGTGGAGCACAAGCCACTTTTTGAAGTTGATCTTCCCATTGTCCCTGATATTATCAGAAGTATATGAACGAAGCATGGTATGTATAATACTTTGAACACGTTCTACGGCATAACTTTGCGGGTGATAATTAGCCGTATAAGATAATTTGACATCATAACAATGTGGAAGACGCTTAAGATCGTGACCAACCAATTGCTTACTGTTACCGTAGACTATAATATCTGGAACACCAAACAAAAGGAAAACATGGTCCTCGAAAATCCTAACAATGGCCGTGGCATTAGCCATCCGAATCGGCAAAACACAAACTTGCTAAAATAATCAAGACACGATTCGATATCAGCCGGAGCCTTTTTATCAAGTTTATTCGCTATACAAACTCTACAACTACGGACAAACTTAGAGATATCGCTCTTCATATATACATAATAATTTTCTGCTATACCATGAAATATTTTGAAACTGCCTCAGTGACCTGCCAAAGGAGCGTCATGATGGAGGCATATTATATCTTGGCGGTGATCTTTAGAGACAACTATCTTCCATAGACGTTTATCGCCACTCAGTGCTGGATAACATTTTACCACCCTAAATAGTGATAATATATGGGGGTTGTTTTGTACCTGATCAAACAAAGAGGTGTTAATACTACTCATTTTTAGTATCTGAAAAGGATGTAAAGGATAATAATTCATCAATAACCGGAATCACATTGTCTTTCCCTAGCCGATGTACAACCTCGAAATCGTATTGTTGAAGTTTACCCCTCCACCGCGTCAATCTACCGAAGGGTTTCTAAAATTAAACAACCGACCTGCTGTCACATGAATAGCACAATCAAAATCGGATGCCAGCGTTTAAAGTCAAATCTAAAGGATTTTAAACCGCATATGCATGCAAAATGTATGCATATTAATCGCAGCTGTTGAGCTGCTACCAAAAGAAACAACTAAGTGGAACAACTAAGCTTGGATTGCACTGGTGATAAGCTTTTGTTTAATTATTTATTTATTTTCTGAGAGAAATCGGCGTAGTGGAGCATCCCTCATATCGCATTGCACCGATTACTATGATCATTTTGTCTGTTGTGTCTTTTGTAAATTTCTGATATTTATATCCGATATAATTTTTGAATGTGCTAATTATTATTTTTTATGTTATTTTCGTAATTTACTAAAAACCTTGTATAATATCTTTTTTATTTTTCTTTATTAGATTACTCAATCTTAATAATTATATTTGTTCGTTTGGTACTTGATCAAAAGCTTCTATCAAATCAAACATTTTCATCTAGGAATAATTTAGAAGATTTCGAAAATTTCCATATTTAAATTATGTAAAGAATCTCAAAACTTCAATTCTGAAAAATTATATTAAGTATTAAATAAAAATAACTAAGTGTTTATTCTTGCATTTTCATCATCAATATTGAATATTTGTTTATTAAATTTTCACTTCACCTCATCAATCTCCATCACACTTTGTAAGCAGACGTATACCGTATTTCCTACGCAATTTCGGAAAACTTGTTTTGGGAAGTTCTACATATGTAATATTCGGGAAGTTTAAACAGTTTCCCGAAATAAACGGGTATAAATTTCCGCTTTAGTTTCCTTTAGAGGAAGATGAAAATCTATGAGGGAAAATTGCTAATTAATATTTTTCAATTTCCCTTCTCTTATCAAAGAAACAATTATAAGTTAAAATCTTGCATTATTATTTTATTACTTGTATACCAAGGAGAGAGAATAATAAGAGAAATTTTCAAATATGAATTTTGAATTCTATTCACAAGCACTTGGGACTGAAGTAGTACAAAGTTGTAAGCTGCACGTTCGCTTGATTATCTTTCGAGTCTGAGTAAATTAGATACGAGAATATTTTTTGATATTCCTTTAGCGTATTTCGTGTTGATATATTTGATTGGTCTTGTTAAATTGTCAGATCCAGCAATGAGGAAATGTACACGAGAAAAACTGGGACGAGCAGCTAGGGACACCATTTCTGTCAGATATAACGTTGCAAAACTGCTAACCCATGATTTACAGTGAATTTTGTTAGATGATATTTATTCATATTGCGTACATTTTTGCTTCGTCCTCAGAAAATCCTGTCGATATTGTAAAAGTTGCGGAATTCCTACCTTCCGTGGGAGTAATTAATTAGCAAATATTTGGCTTTGTAAATGGTAACTGAATAATCACAGATGAAAAGAAATATATCAATTTGGAAATGTTAGCAGAATTTTTAACAAAAAATTGTTTAATTTTATACAAAAAAATATTAGAAACATCCGAATTACTTTTTTTGCAATGTAAAGGGAAGTGTCCAAAATAATGTAGGGAAAGAGGCTACTACATGTCTAATAATGACTACAGCGCAGTAGTTAGTGGAAAACTTGTCTTTATTTTTTTTATCTAACTTCGATTCTTCCGATTTATTTCTTCGATTTTCCCATTTATTCAAAAGTACTTAAAAAAAATCCGAGTTTATTCCAGATATAAGAAAAGACTTTTTTGAGTCCTCATTTGTATATAATATACAGTGCTGTTAGATTAAAATGTAATATAGGTACTCTATTACTCTATCTCAGGGGTGGCCAACTTTTCTGTATATAAGATCTACTTTTTATCTTAAAAGTGTGTCGCGATCGACTTGTTGTCATAGGCGTAGTCTAAGGGGGAAGAAGGGGTGTGAAATGCATACTATGTTTATACACTATGTTTCAGTATAAGGTGCATTCCAGTGAGGTATGGGTAGATAAGTAAAATATATGTTCAAAACTATTTTTTATTTTTTAAATCACTTATTAAGTTTTCGAGATATAGGCTCATAAAGAAAATAAATTTCCAGACTCAACTTTTGATAGCAGCATTCCGTACATGCGGTACCTAAAAAATTCGATTTTCTGACACTTTTTCAAGATAGATTTTAAACCTACTTAAAATGCAATTTAATTTTCTTATCAACTGCAATGTATGTTGTACTATTTATTCGTAAATATGAAAAAGTTGTTATAAAAATGCACAGTATGGCTGATAATTTGATTTGAATATTTCACTTTCGCGTTTTTTTTGGACCAGGAAAATTTATCATGAAAGAATAATATGACTTACTTTTTGCTAATCTATCAATAGCTCGCTGAGTACACTTCGTACTGAAATATACAAAAAAATATATACGTAAAAAACAACAACAATAATTATTTAAAGGGGCAAAAAACTCACGTCCAGGGGAATTAAAAGAACATGGATAATTATTAACAATATTTATTAATTCCAAGTAGCTACAGATAAAGACCGATTTAGAATTTACTTTGTTGCCTTAACATTAATGGAAAGACTGAGTTTGCATGTCTCTAACCAAGGAATGATAATTAGGTGTATATCCGGACAAAGATAATAATAATGAGTCTTCAGTATGAGAATCAGTCAGGACAGAACGTTGTTGAGTCTTCGTTAGCTTCAAGTATGAAAATGCCGATTCGCATAGGTATGTAGATCCGAAACAAGAATAGATATATTCGCTACATTTAGTGATACTGGGATATTTTTCTCGGTTGGCATATTTCCAAAAATCTTCTTCAGATTTTCTGGCTTGTAAGATTAAGTCAGTTTGTAAAATTATAATTTCATTTTCTAATGCCTTTTAATGATTAAACTATTGCTGGAATGTTTTGTCTTCTACAATCGCTTCAAAGTCCATGGTACACGGAATTCCACCCCAGACATTGCGAGCGATCGACAACCGACCAAAACTGGCCTCGCGATCGACCGGTCGACCGCGATCGACATGTTGGCCACCCCTGGTCTGTATTGTATTTGAGAATAACCAAGTAAAAGCATTAGGTTAAATTGGTTGGTTGTTGCAAGTGGGTATATATTTTACCATGACAGACGTAGTTTATTATAAAAAATACATTTTTTGCAATTTCAAATTGCATCTTTTATTTTACAATAAATGTCATTTTCATTTACATTTGTATTTTTTAATAAATTCAATTAGTGCTAAATTAACTCCAAGTGAAATGAAAAGGTTAAACGGCTAGCGCATTTTGACCGTTCATTTATTGTTGGTTACATAAAGTAAATCCAATGATTAGAGATGATTATTATGGAATGTAATATAGCGAGTATATTTCATTTCAATTAATTAACACTACTCGTATATGTATTGAGATAAATAAAATATCTCATATATTAGCCCAAATAAATAGTATCAAGACTTTTTGCTCTGTTATTAACAAAATAAGGTGAAATTCTACAAGGAAAGAAGATTAATGTGGAAATGCGATAGAATGGATACATTTAAGCCAGACATATACAACTTACTATTAGAAAAATACAAGCATGTTTTCAAGACTAGTACTTCGTTGCAAAACAAAACGATAATTTTTCTTCGGAGCTTTGGTATTCTTTACGCTTCAAGTTAATTTACAGAGAAATAACTTCACAAGGTTCTAATTAATGCAGTAGCGTTTCCCTTTATATCTTAATTAACGCAAAAATATCAAGAAAATAAAAATAGTTCTTATTCAAACCTGCATTTTGATGACCTTCAAAAAGCTGTAGACAATTCTTCCAGATTCCAATATCGAAACAGTAAGTTTCTAATCTTCTATAAAAAAAATACATGACTTCTGTGGTAAACAACCACAAAAAGCAGCCGTTAAACAGGGGAAAACAATGGGGAAATAAATAATATCTAAGAAATTCCAAGAGCGAATTTTTTTCATTTTTTCACCTAGTTTTTTTCTTATTTTAATATACATGATTTATACTTAGTAGAGATATACATAATATAAAAATGGCAATTTTAATATAATTAAAATATAATAAAATTTCATAAATTGATAGTGATCGGATAAAATCGAATCGAATCATAAAAACACTAAAAAGTAAGTAATTGCATATGTAATCTTCTAAAAAAAGAAACTACTGCCCAACTTCCGTAGTAAACAATCACAAAATCCACCCGTTAAATAGATGGAAAACAAGAGCGTATACACATCGACAATCTCTATTAAATCCGAGGGGGAAAACGTTTTCATTTGGTTATAAATACCAGGGTACTTTCAATTTCCTATACAAAGGCTAAATACCAGCTTTCTTTATAAATAGCTCGAAATGACACCCATTCCCAATACGGAATTCTTGCAAGGGTAAACCGATGAACACATTTTATTGACTTGCGTGTCTGTATGGCTTTGTCAATGCGGTTTTGGCGTCCCGCATTGATTTTGTATTGCCACCACAAAACACTGCATTTGCTAAACTTCAAAACAACCAATAATGCTTTGATGATCAATCTATTAATTAACAACGTGAGAGGAAATGTACTTTAGGGAGCAGAATGTAGTATCCAACTATAACTAATAGAAATCAATCGATATAAAACCAAAGGAATGAAAATATCCGAGTAACATTTAATCTAAACATGTATGTCCGTGAAAGTTATAATCCGGACATATTTGGAAAACAAACAAGTTACGATGTAGAGAGAATTGTGAGTTATTAAAATTCCTGGTAAACATCGACGTTTCTCCAAAAAGGATATTGCATATAAGTAGTTTTTCCACACATTGAATTTTCCGGATATCCTATTTGTTAAATCATTTTTCTCTTGTAAAACTTTTTATATTTAGGTCACCATTTTCATTGGAGTTCCAGACTGAAAAGGAACAATATAATTATTTAATATAGGTAAGTAGAATATTATAGAAAATTCCTTTTAAATGCTATAATAGCAAAATTATTTTGGATTTTTATAAAATCCCATTTTTATTGCAGAGCTGTTTTACGAAAAAGTGATCGTAAATGGAAAGCCCACTCAAGACCAGATGCTATATGTGCATTTACGTTTTTATCCATTACTTGATAGATAGCATTAACTTCTTGATCCGTTTCTTATTTGCTTAAGTTTTGCAAATGTCAGGATGACTTATTATACTAACGTCGTACGTTTTATTCCCAAAGATTTATAATAGATCTACGATTTTTGATAAAACAGTTTAGGAAAAGGTTTTTATAAAAAAAACTTATGCCTTTCAACGTGTGTATAAGAAAACCAAATATTTTAAACAATTGTGCTTTAAGTAAGCTAAACAATTCAATATCCGAATGTTGATTTACTTTATTTTATGCGTTTATTTGGATGGAGAAAATATTTAGCAAATAACTAAAAATAAAAATTAAAAAGTTCGGTTCCATTCTGGAAGTTGATTTAGAATATTAAATAAACTTCATAGCTTAATATTGATTTACCACTCTACACAAAAAAGTCTCACATTATAAAATCAATAGATTATAAAATATTTAATTTAAGTAAAATGCGAAGTACACTTGAAATTTAAGTACTTACATAAAATTAAAAAATGTTTTCTATGTAAATATACGCTTCAATGAGAAGAAGAATGTAGGAGTTGGAATTAAATTATATAGAATAAGCAATTATTTATTACGTTATATTACAGAGTCAACAACAGAATATTGTTTACAATAATATCTAATGTTGAAATAAAATTTGTTGGTCGTACTCTGTTAAGGGTTTTATAAACAAACATCCATCTCAGAACACTTGAAGCCTTAAAATAGTATCACTTTAAAATATAAACAGGACACTGAGTGAGTATAGTATTATGTTAAACCTGAAATATAAGCTCTAAGTTTGTGTAAACTGCTCGAACGCGTTTTAACACATGTTTACCGTATAATAACGTTAAATCCATACATTATATTACTTACATTAGTGGCAAAAACTCTTCCAAGCACGATCAATGCCAAAGAGACATATGACACCTAATTCACTTTTTTTCGTGTTAATACATAGAAAATTCAGTTTAGATATTTTTCTGTTTAAAAGGGCATACAGATAAAAAAGCAACAATGTAAGAGGTACAAAACATATCTTGCTACCAAAATGAATCATGTAAAATATAGGGTTATACTTCTGGGAATTTCAAATCCCGTAGCACTAGTTATACAATTCATAAGAGACAGAATTTAGTTGACTTAGATTAAAATCATTGGAGGGATTTTATTTGACCAACGGGAGCTATAAAATATTAACACAAGTTTACTTCTTAAACCATTTTATAGAGTGATAGAAAAAAGAGGTCTAGAATAATTAATAGAGAAGTTTAATTTTTATAAAATTTTGTTAAAGCTACTTAAAAAGATATCTTAAAATTTTCATTAAATTTTTAATTTTCAGGTAATATCCTCATTTGTAATGAGATTACATTACCAATAATTAAAAATCGATTGGTGAATTTTAATCAATTTCTGCATCTTTTACAAACTTATTTATATAGGTTTTATTTCTAATTACATATTTATTCATTTCATCATATTCTTAATGTAAACGTTCCATACAAAAATCATTCAATCAAAACTACTATATCTTAATAGTTTCCTAGTTATACGTAGATAAACTATTTCAGATTTAAATAAAATTTTTCAATTTGATGCTAGAACGCTATACGAATGTTAATTCTTAACAAATGAAAGGCAATTATTGATTTCTTGATTGCGAAATAAAATTTTAAACTTAATTGTTGCTAGTTAGAGTAGAATGTTCCCGTTAAATTAAATTATTTAATTTTCTAAACTTCTGACGTGTCATTACTTTTTTGTTTATTAATAAATTTAAAAAAGTATGTTTAAAATATCCGTCATTTCGTCTAAGACGGATATCCGTTATTCGTTAATATCCGTCGTTTTTTATTATAAAAAATTTCTACGAAATTGAAAAAGTTTCCTGAAAATATATTTTGACTTAGTTAATATGATTAACCATCACGTTATTTCAGCATAATCGTTTTATCTCAAACAGAATTTTTGGGCTTTATTTAACATTGTAGAATAAGTAATAAATTGCACGCTTATGTATTTTTATATAATCTGGTGCAAACAACAGAAAATTACAATAGAAATATGCACCGACAATCTACAATATGCAAATAACTTGTTTTATTATCGTAATAAATTACCAGCACCATTGTCAGATCCAATTTGCACATGAATAATCTTATTGTCAAGCATAAATTATAATTATTTATCGAGTGACATTTAAAGGAAAAAATGATAATAAATATGGTCAGTAGTAAAATTATTGATTTTTCTGTAAACGTACATCTTGCTGATCCCTTTGAAAGGTAAAACCAAATGTTCTGGTACACTGTCATATATATCTATATAAAAATATTCAATTTCCCAGTTGTGCACTCGAGTATGAATTTGCCAAGGCAAATACGGTAAATATCCAGGACTCTGTGAGGTTGTTAAGGGTTCGTTTTGTTGGTCACGTTTTTCACACTTTAGCAATCTCAGTATTATGTTTATTTTTATTACACGTAGTAAGCAAACAGAATGCACTTTTACCATTGCTATAAGTGAAAATGGAGGCTTAACTGGAAGTTTATGGTACAAATGGGAATAGTTTCTGTTCTTTTTAGCTTTAAAAACATCTTCTATACCATATTAAGTAAACGAGAAATGTGAGAAAACTACCCTTGCAATAAAAAAGATTTTCCTGGTTTTAATAGTGTGCTGTGCATTTCTTAACAAAATTAAGCTATCTAACTCTAGTAATACGTAGGTTAATAAATTAATTAAAAAGCCTAGATCCTACATTATAGACAATGCATATTTTGCATTAGAAATAAATGGATGCAGTTTAATAGGTGAGAAAAATTACCCACGTTTTATTGTTAACTGTGGTTAAAAAAATTAAATATACATTTATTCAATATAGCAATCTCAAGTTTGGATTGATATAATTAAATGGATACCAATTTTGGATATATCCTAGAAGTTGATTTAGAATATCGTAAATGATTTCAGAAATCGCAATAATCTACCTTTTTGTTCGCTAAATAACACATCAATTAATAGAGTGCTTAGAAATAGAAAGTTTTATAAAACTAGCAACGTCTTATAAAAGGAAATATAAATTGCTGTTGATAAAAAAAGGTTATTTCTTTCTAGCTTAAAATAGCGACTATAATATTACTTGCATGTACTACTAAAGCTTGTTATGAGTCAACAAAAAGTAGACAATACTATTTTTTTGTATATAGTTGTAAACTGCTCTAATATTCTAAAACGGTTTATATATTTTTCAAACTCTGTTAAAAAGCTACAAACATTAAAGCCTTTATTTCTAGCATGTGTAACAACTATCTACTTTTAATGAACTCCATCTAACTCTCTACTAGATATAAATCTACAAAAGCGTTTCAGTAATTTAATATGGCAAAGAGAAAAGCAACTAAAAAAGATTTTTTAGTTTTGTTGGTTTTGTAATGATTGCGGGCATGAATACCACGACAGACGACACGCTTTTGACGTAAGAAAGCAACATCAAGCAAAATACACAACTAAAATTGCTAATATGATTAGAGTCGCTGCTTTTGCGACAGGACGTTTGTTAGATTTCTAGTCCTTTTATTCAGAAGAGGGTAAAACCTAGTACGTCAAAGAAAGAAGGTTGGGTCTTTTTCTTTCATTTCCTCCTCTACGACCACAAAAAGTGCTTTCTTGGGTTGTTTAACTGTAACTGAAGCTGTCTTTTAATTTCCTGTGTGTATAAAAGCTCAATTTTCTATCCACCAAAATCATTTATTAAACCCATTATTATTTATTAATCAAGTAATTACGGATTGATAAAGCAATCAGGTGAATTTTCCATAACTGACCTAAAATATTAGTGTATCCCTAGTTTTATGCATGCCTAGTATTTACCAATTCAAATATTGTGCCCATGTGACGTTGCCATTATTCCATATCTAAGGACTGCCTAAAGGTTTTGTTGTCTTTTTCTGCCTTCTTCGTGCATTATTCCTCTTACAAAATATTTGCTTGCCGTTTTACGTTTCATCTACGTTTCTTATACACAAGAAAAAGCCGGATATTAACAATATTTTATTGACCAAAAAAACAAACATTCACGGGTTGTTGGAAAATTCTACAAAACAGAAGAAATTTGAACGTACACTACCTGTAAAGCCGCAAAATCGAGATTAACGCACAAGCAAAAATGCGACCTAAATGCAAATTTTCGTGGATATCTAACAAAAAAAATGACAACGAGATTAAAGGCATAAATGAAAAAGTGAGACTGAAAATGCAAATTTAAATAAGGGAATAACAAGGGCTAGAAGAAGCACTGAAAAGTAAATTATGAAACTTAAAACAAAAGCAAGGTATAAGAGGATCTTTTAAAACAATATTTATATATAAATATGAAATAGGATTCTTTCTTGTATTACTTTGAAATATTTACTTAAATAATACATAAAAAAGCTAAACCTGAACTTTGATTTTTTAGCCTAATCCCGGTTTTTGTTTTTCTGTTTATATCGCTTGTCATTATGAATTTACAGATAAAAACAACAATTTAACCAGTAGGAAAACGGGCTTTTATGCCTATTAGTTTGCAAATTTCCTCAATTTTAGACAAAATGAATAGGATTTTATTGAAGGATCGTAAAACATACCGCAAATCTCGGTTAAAATGTATCATAAATATTTAATTTCAAATTTTGCCTTTCGTACAAATTTTATGATCTAATAAAATTATTTTATAGCGGCGTAGGTTGCTGACAAAATATGACGTGTTTTATTCTGAATTAATTAGCAGTCTTTTTCTCATCTCGTCTCATCATCTTGCAATATGAATATCCCAATCTTGAAATTGCTTAGTTAAATTACTTTGTGAATATTCATTTAATATTACGACTTCATAATAATTAAATAAAAGCAAGCAGTTTTCTAAATAAAAACGTATTCTTTTTTAACTTAAGATATAAAAATATTGAGAAAAACATTTGCGAAACTTATTTATTTAATTTCAGACCTAATTAAATAATATCTATTGATTAAATTAACTAACCTAGTATAGGTTCTTATTGTTTAGAGGCTGATATATTTCAGTAACACCAGAAAACCTGCAAAAATAATTATTCATCTAACATGTTCATAGTTGGAAAAAACGACATTAAAATTAATCCGATAGAAAAGTTAATGAAACGAAATATAATTGTTTAAATATTCATTTGTGTTTAAATATTTCAAAGTCATTCAATAATTAACTTATTTGACTAATAATATTTTTTTAAGTAGAACCTATGTATGTATGAGTTTTGAATTTTAATTATAATATTTGAAACCCACATACTTTTTCTTACTTAGCCATTCAATAAGAATTTAGTCTGCTTAAAAGGAGAATATAATACACGGATATTTTATGATATATTAGCTACTACCCTTTCGGAGTATTCAAACAAGCAATTCAACTTCATTTTATTAAATTGCTTATTTATTAAATCTTAATCTTGGATCAAATATTTTACAAACATAGTGGTGATCACCAAATATTTTAGTGGCATCAGCCTTATGCGACATCATTATAGTTTTTAAGACGTGAAATTTAATTGAATTTCTTAGATTAAAATATCTGAACATTAGATTTTTAGCGATTGTTTAATATTTAACATAACATTCCTTTGCAGATTTAAAAATCTAAAACAAACAGATTTTCTTAAAGATATATTGAAGATGCAAATATTTTATTAACAAACATATTTAAAATATGAATAAATGATAATTAAGAATAATTAAAATTATAGTTCTTATATTCTTGAATGACTTTAAGTCCAACATTTTTTTTTATTAATAAGTAACACTAAAATAGTAGAAATAAGTTTGAAAAATACGTCAGCAGAAATAAAATACAAACAAGAATATAAAAGTTTTCAAAAACCAAACAGTATTCAAAAAGTTCTTAAGAGTAAATTTCTTTAAAATTACTGAAGGAAGAAAATACGTATGTATTCAAATCTTTGAATCTAAATGGATTTTATTTTAAATCGATACTGCTGATGCAGCGGTAGTAGCAGTTGTTTTGAAACTCTCAAATTCTCTAACATGAAATAAAGCAATGCAACCGCAAAACATTCGAACATTTTACCCAAGGGAATAACGATGATATGTGTATGTAACATTTCCATCTAGGTCTTTTTCAGAAGTTATGATGCAGATTTACTCTGGTGGTGGAACTTAAAATTACAAACTGCACTCTTTTCGGCGACACGACGCTATTACCCTGAAAGCTCAGCTGCCGACCCAGAGATACAAAAATTGCTAATTTCAAGTTTAACATGATCAATCAGTTCATGCAAATGTGTTATTTTGTTGCTCTAGCTTTAACCAGTCTAGAATTTATCTCTCTTTGTATACGATTCGATTTTTCTGAGTGCTTTGATGACAGATAAATGTAAAATTTGAACTTTCAAAATCAGCAGATAATTTTGAGAGCGTTCTACAAAAATTCAGATAGAGATTTTATTCTCTTGATTTATGTATAAAAGCGTCGCGTATAAAACTTATCTTTCCTGCGTTACCGAAATGACTGACGCGCGTGTATTAACGGAGCGAAAAAACAAAAGAACTAACACATGCCATGTTTGCGTATATGCATACATATAAAGTACAGTTTGATGGCGTGATTTATTAAAAAGCATAAAATATATTCTTTAGACTTTAAAAACGCTTTATTTACAAGATGAGCAGAAAAAAAAGAAGTTTGTAACCGCCGAAGTGAAATAATCTTAAACCGCGGGTATATATAGCAAAACGCCAGTTCCACCCATTCAATACGAAATAGTAACAAAGGATGTGACTGTTGGGAACATTTTCGATTTTAACATTGAAGAAAAAACCCGCATCTACTGGAATTTATAACAAAAGAGAAATTGATTGCGACGTTTGAGGGTTAAAGGGGATACAGATACCAAAGACAATTTAAACCGGCGTCGTTTATTCCCCATGAACGAAGTTATATGGGGGAGAGAACGAAACTTCGCTCCCTATTAAGATAATTTCTATGAAGATGTTAATCTTGTATGTACGAAATTAATAAAGTGTAAAATTGTTTTTGTTGTTTTATTTTTCTTTTTTAGGAAAAACATGGATAGCTTCAAAGAATAGTAAATCACTGTAAACGATTACTAGGGTAACATTAATCCAGGATCTTTTTTTGAAGAAACCTCACAAAATCTTAATAGTTTACAAGTATTTCCTTCTAAATAATAGTTATTAATAGTAATGCACTCTTCTTGTTAGTGACGTTTCAAAATCCAATTATTTTTCCAAAAAAAAATAAAAAGTTGGAACAGAAAGGTCACAACATATTTAAAATATTACAGTAATGCAGCATAGCGTATGACCATGGTGAAGCTCGATTGTCAGAGTTTTCAGGTTGCGCTAGGTAATTCAACTCTAAATTAACAATTTTCAAAGTGAAAAGCTGCATCATGTAACGTCACGTTTTTTGCAATTTCATAAATATCATTTTATATGCATAAATAATAAAGGAATTTTAGTACGGTCCTGGCAGTTTAGTAAATTCAATTGTGTAGGAACTGCAAATATTGCGTTAAGTTGAATAATGTTTTCCTTCAAGTACAAAAGAGTCACCTCGGAATATATTCGTAAGCAACGTTTTCAACTTCAGCAAAATCTTCGTGGTGCGAACGTTCATTTTCGTTTTTAATTCAGTGCTTATAATAGTAGAGTAAATCTGAAAGCGGATTTTGTTGTCCGTGGTACATTGAAAGGTAAAAAGGTATCGAGTACGTTATCGGATGCTATTTAGGGTGTATATCAATCCCCTAAATTCGTCTGGCGATATCGGTGTCCAACACCCCTCCGGGGGGGAAAAACTGGAAAAACAGCAAATCTAGAATACTTTATTTGCTATCCGGCTATATTAAAATTAATACGATCTCTAAAGTATTAAGCGAGTTAGAGCTAGTTTTCACTCAAGAATTATCATTAAATAAACGGAAGGATACTCACTAGATTAGCTTCTAACTCCCTTATTATGCGTATTTCAATTTCTCCAAACATAGAAAGATGTTTATATCGTGATAACTTTTGGACGACACAAAATATCAAAAAAGTTAAAAAAGTAATTGTTGTTAGTTCGAGATTTTACAATCCAACGCTTTTTCAAACTTTGAAATTGGCTAGACAGTAACGAAGATATGACCAATTTATTCCGACAATGTATAAATTACTGCTAAGCAGCGATCGTTCTATCTCTATTTTCACCCGTCTTCCGTCTCATTCTAACGCACTGCTCTTACCAGGTTCGTCAGTACATACAACTATTACCACAATATTGAAGTTACAAATGCAGGTGATTTAACATTTTGTTGAAAAAAATTATAAAATTCTTACTGTTTTTGTAAATACGACATTAACCTTAACACGGAGAGTTATAAAAAATGTGTTGTGTAAAACGGGCGGGAAACTTCAGGAATCCACTGCAAGAACTGCGGAAACTATTCAAAGGTCAGTGAAAATGAGATTAGATATGCAAAGTTATAATAGAGAATTAATAGAGCCTCTGATATAACACACAATTCAAGTAAATTAATGTGGAAAAACTGTTATTCCTCGTTTACGCGCATATATAAAATATTTCCACTATGAAATTAAATGTACATAGTAGTCAAAATATATAATAACAAAACTGAACACAAAGGTTATTCTGAAAACCAAAGGGATAAATTGTGGCAAGGTTTGGGAAAAGATTGTTAGGGAAATAAAACATGACAGAGCCAAAGAAACATTTTAACATTTTGTTAAAAAAAAATTATAAAATTCTTACTGTTTTTGTAAATACGACATTAACCTTAACACGGAGAGTTCTTCAAGTTATTCTATAACAGACGATGAACTATTACATACATTTAAATTTCTTTAAATTTATAAAAAAAGAAACAGATACGCAGTTATAAAAATGTGTTGTGTAAAACGGGCGGGAAACTTCGGAAATCCACTGCAAGAACTGTGGAAACATTCAAAGGTCAGTGAAAATGAGATTAGATATGCAATAAAGTCATAATAGAGAATTAAGAGAGTTTCTTGATATAACACACAATTCAAGTTTACCGCAGATATAAAATATTTCCACTATGAACTTAAATGTACATAGTAGTCAAAATATATAATAACAAAACTGAATATAATTGTTACTCTGAAAGCCACTATGTTATAGTAATACAATACTTGGACAAACGTAATTACTGTATATTTTAGACTATTCAGATGTGCAGTGATATCTCGACACCTAAGCATGGCTGTCCACAATGTAGTATTGTCTGAATTGTCAGTTATTTTGTTGAAACCAGTCCATTGAGGTACAATCTGAGAACTACACTACACTACTAATAATTTTGAACTCTACTTAAAATCCACACCAAATTATTTGTATCAGTAGGTATTGACTATTCTTGATTTTTCGGCAAATAACTAATTTTGCGTTTCGTTCGCAATGTGGCAAAGATATTCTAGTCTTGGTATACTGAGAGTTTGACAAGGAATGGAAGTTTTGAGGCACAAGTCGCTTTTTATTGGAATTCCTACAGATAATTCGTTTTCTGGACATTGCTGAAAAGCTACCATCTGAGTTGCGTGAAAGGTATTGCAACCGTTGATAGTTTCCTTTAGCACGTCTACATTGTCTGCAAATTGTAAAAAATAATGTCCTGAGCAATGCTTAAACTTCTGATTTCCTTAATCACACAAAAGCAAACTTAGCAAATTCAATAGCGATGATGGAATTTTTTGTTTCATGTTATCTTCAATGAAAACAGCTAAAATATCAGCATCTTCCACATCTCGAAGTTTTTTTTTAATTTGCGAGGCTACTAAATAAAGTACACTTTGCACCATAGGTCGATATTCAAAATTCAAATCTTTAAGCATTTTCACCTCGTTATACATATTGTTTGTAGTTGTGGGTATATTAAAGTAGCTTCATTATTTTTATAAGATCTGAAAAATACAACGTATTTTCAGTATCCGTAGAAAATACTACGAGTTCAAGTTACCACCCAGTAGGACATATCGGTCGTAAATTGTAACTAAATTATACAATTTTCTTTGGCTCTGTCATGTTTTATTTCCCCAACAATCTTTTCCCAAACCTCGCCACAATTTATCCCTTTGGTTTTCAGAATAACCTTAGTGTTCAGTTTTGTTATTATATTTTTTGACTACACTCTAAAAAATTCCCCTTCAATTTACCCTAAAAAATGGAGGCAACTATGCTACCTCCATTTTTTGGGGTAAATTTACTTCAAAGTGTAATTTTCATAGGAAGTGGGAAATTTCAATATTAGGTTAAATTTGCATTGTCATGTTTCCTTTTTAAATAAATTTACAGATTAAAATTACGATCTCAATGCAATCTTACATTTTAACATTAAAACACCTGCGTAAAGTTATAACTTTACCTAATATTGACCTAATATTGAAATTTCCCACTTCCTATGAAAATTACACTTGGAAGTAAATTTACCCCAAAAAATGGAGGCAACATAGTTATAAGGTATAATTCACCGGTAATTTTTTAGAGTGTACTATGTACATTTAATTTCATAGTGGAAATATTTTATATATGCGCTTAAACGAGGAATAACAGTTTTTCCACATTAATTTAATTGAATTGTGTGTTATATCAGAGGCTCTATTAATTCTATATTATAACTTTGCATATCTAATATCATTTTCACTGACCTTTGAATAGTTTCCGCAGTTCTTGCGGTGGATTCCTGAAGTTTCCCACCCGTTTTACACAACACATTTTTTATAACTCTCCGTGTTAAGGTTAATGTCGTATTTACAAAAACAGTAAGAATTTTATAATTTTTTTCAACAAAATGTTAAATCACCTGCATTTGTAACTTCAATATTGTGGTAATAGTTGTATGTACTGACGAACCTGGTAAGAGCAGTGCGTTAGAATGAGACGGAAGACGAGTGAAAATAGAGATAGAACGATCGCTGCTTAGCAGTAATTTATACATTGTCGGAATAAATTGGTCATATCATCGTTACTGTCTAGCCAATTTCAAAGTTTCAAAAAGCCTTGAATTGTAAAATCTCGAACTAACAACAATTATTTTTTGAACTTTTTTGATAGCTTGTGTCGTCCAAAAGTTATCATGATATAAACATCTTTCTATGTTTGCAGAAATTGAAATACGCATAATAAGGGAGTTAGAAGCTAATCTAGTGAGTATCCTTCCGTTTATCTAATGATAATTCTTGAGTGAAAATTAGCTCTAACTCGCTTAATACTTTTGAGATCGTATTTATTTTAATATAACCGGATAGCAAATAAAGTATTCTAGATTTGCTGTTTTTCCAGTTTTTCCCCCCCGGGGGGGGGGGGTGTTGGACACCGATATTGCCAGACGAATTTAGGGGATTGATATACACCCTAAATAGCATCCGATAACGTACTCGATAGCTTTTTACCTTTCAATGTACCACGGACTTGATTTCTAGATGCGTTTTTTAAGTTTGCGAACTCTACTATAAGAGCTAAAATCTAATACTAACGTTAACAAGAGTTTTCTTAAGGTTAAAATGCATTGAACCTCGAATTTATAGTTTTAAAAGATACTGGATTGAAATATCTTCTAATAAACAAAACACCGACAAATAGATTTTTCTAGAATAAATTCGTCTAGACGGCCACCTGCAAACAATATTGAGTTCTTTTTAGTAAGTAGATTCTAAGGGGAATCCCCAAAAGTTTTCATTGGGAATGTTCTGGAACAAAAGGTCGTAAATATTCCTCATTGGATAAGTAGAATCCCGCTATTTTTTATTGGTTCATTTGAAATTTTACCCTTCTCAAAACTTACTCTATCGTCAAAATATTTTTTAGTTTAAGACAAGTTTACAATAGAATCTCATACAGTGAACAAGAGAATAGACGGGCCGATCGGAGAATAATTTCTCGCGTTGTCCTGGGGCTCTCTCTTCAGAGAAGCCCCCGGTGAAGTTTATGGTTAATTTTTGTTTTCAACATTACAGTTTTCAATATAGAATAAAGTTACCGTTTTAAGAGTATAATTAAGTTGTACTATTACCGTTTTGTGTGTTTAGTTCCGTTATCGTATCGGAAGCTTAGTTGCTTCAATTTATCGTCGACTTTTCAGGGTTAATAAATTAACCAAACCATATAGTTTCCAGTTCTTTAAAAATTGTGAAGTTTCGTTACGTAAAAAAAGCCTACTTGTTTTATTTATTAAAGCTTATTTATTTGGTTGATGAATTTTCTTATTTTATTTATTAAAGCTGAAGTAAGTTGGATAATTATTTATGTATTAATTATTTTGATATTTGCATGAGCATATTTTCCCCGCCGCTAAGAATTCTTACGTAGGGTATTTTTATTTAAACTTACAATTATGTTTTAAAACTTCTCATTCTTTTATTTTTTATTTATAAATAACCTTATGTTTTAATTTAACCATACTGAATGATAATGGACCTAGCATTAATTGAAATTATTTAATAATTTAATTTGTGTTAACGTCAATTAGACTAATGTTAAATTAGTTTTTTAAATCTTTAATCAACTTAATCTAGCCCTTTGTTATTTGGGGGTGTGATAGAATAATTTCAAATAACTGGCGCCCATTCTTCATTTTTTTGTGTCTTTAAACCTATATCCCTTTCTTCTATAATTAGTGAGCTATGGAGACAATACCCGTGACCTGAATTTAAATTTGCTATGTAGAGATCTCAAGCCGAGGCAATCTTGAGTTGTACAGTAAGTATCAAATATTTTGTGTTGTACAGTTTTAAGTAAGAAATTAAAATTATCTGTTTAGTTCTGAGGAAAATTAACTAGTGTTCCAATCAGCCACACGTGCACAAATTCTGACGTACTTATGGCAAACTGTTTATAACTTTAGAGGTATTTCTATTATTCATCAGAATACTGCACATTCGTATAGTTATTCGAAGAACAACGTTTTCTTTGGATACTGGTCTATTAAACAGTAAGCTTCTGAATCTTTATGTTGTGTTTGCTTATGTTATTCTATTAATACTCGTATAATGTGGGTTTTATAACGATACACATATGAAAATATGTAGGTTGCTGTTAGTGACTGTAAGTATAGTATGTAATTTATCCACGCCACAAAGAACTTTTTTGCTGTTAAATTTTAAAAATAAATTGCCACTAATAAAAGTATAATTCAATTTTTTGCTGTATTAAACGATCTCGAATAAAAGAAGAAAAATAATATACCTCTTCGTGCTAAAACCATAACATAAACGCAAAAATGCTTTCATAACTACTTTTAATAATTCGAAAACGCTTTTTACGAATACATAAAAAGCAAACTAGCACAGAAAAGAGATAATCATCGTAAACACGCAAAAGTGAATTGCACGATAATATTTAGGTATTCCACCATTTAGCATAAAACAAACACTTTATTTTACAAAATACCACCTTAGGCATTCGACACACTGATAACACTTCCCTTTATTTGATAGATGATTTGAAATAGTCGGTCGAGGGAAATATGCATAAATAATTTTAAATGGAAGTAAAAAATATTTCAGATTTTGCAAAAAAAAGAAGGATGTTTCGGAATTAAGGCAAAAAGCAGCCTAAAATTTTTTTGACATAAAAATAAACCCGGTGTTGTTAAAATAAATAGATATTTTTCAGAACATGAGTGTTCACTTAAGCGGGGTTGACACAAATATGCGAAAGCGGAAATAAAAATAAAGTTCACCATAATTCTAAGGAAACACATCCACAGCAGAATCTTTTTCTTGGTAGAATTTCTATTGATTGTAAACATGAGCGGGGAAAGCGGGAGTCTTATGAAGGTCCTTCATATAGACCGACATAAGCCGATATCAGAAAAATTAAACAAATAGGATAAGGGATTAATTAATTTTTCCGACTCACATCAGCTTAGTTGTAAAAATAAACTTTTCAAATCCTGTTTACCCATTTTACTAAATCCATTCTACAAATACTGCGTCTGCACGATGTAAATATTCATATATTTTAAAATGAAAACTTAAATTTACAGCCACTTTAAATCTGAAAACTTGCTGAAACGGAAACAATATAAATATCACTCTGGAGGGTAAGAACCATTGAGGCACAAAGTAAAAACTTCACTCTGTTGCAAAAATTAAATAAATATTAAATTTTTATGTCATAGAAGACCTTATTGTGTTACTACGAGTGACTTTTTATTTTCATGCTTCCATACTCATACCGGAACAGTGACATTTTTCAGCAAAAATTTATTGACTGTAATTTGTAGTTGTTTCAAATAGGGATTTAGATGATGGAGACATAACGTAAACAACTGTAAACATTTATTTAGCTTACAAGTTTTGATACGAGTACAACACAAATATAAATTTAAGTTTATAGTTAATAACAAAAATAAAAGAAGAGGTTAAATATAATCTCCAGTTGGCAACTAGCGACAGTTTTTACGGGTTTCCTGAATAAGAAATTAAAGAATGAAAATTATAGAGATTAAAATTACATTTTCAGGATATTTCTACTTAAATTTAAGACTAGAAGATATTAAAAGTGAATGATGGAATATTTTAAATTCTCAGTTTACATGTAGATGAAATTTCAAGAATTTCCTTTTTAATTTTAATCTAAATAACTGTTGTAATTCTAGATAGTCTCAAATAAAAGCTTCATGTAAACAGCATCTGGAGTAGCTACTTTTTAAATTTACTGTAATCACAATGGACTTATAGTATACAAAATTTGCGAATGAATGACGTATTATACCACACTTCTAAATTTATTTATGTGTGTAGAGATACGCCCAACTCTCTTGTAAATAAATCAATTACGCATCTTGCCTCAGTTAGGTGAATGAAATTCCCAATGGTTTGTTTACTTTATAATCATAATAATAAATTTTAGCCAGTATCTTTTTATAGAGACTCCAACATCTTGTTCTATAAATTAACTGTAGTATTTATTTATGTGAACTCTGAATAAAATAATTTAATATTTATTTGATTTTATTTTTTTTATATTAATTTCTTGTTAATTTTTATGAAATATAAAAGATAAAACAATAAAAATTCGATAACCTGCGCCACCAATAGTGCGAATAATTTCAATAATGCACAAGTCAAGTAAAACAAACTCTCTTTTTTGTACCTATATACCAAGTTCCAATCCATCACTTCACAGACATTCCAGCTGTGTAATGGCAGGACAATCTCCACTTCTTCTCTCTATGGACAAACCAGCTCAAGACACCTTTATTACTAGAGATTATATTAAGCATAAATAAAACCCGAAATTTCATCCAAATGATACTCGGAAACAGTTTGCAAGAAATTTCTATAATCTTATAATGCATTTATTTTTTTTCTATAATTGTTTCTGTAATATCTTAGAATCAAAATTATGCCTCTTTATTTCTAAAAACAACTTTTTTGAATCTAACTTTATATTTCCTTCCACAACACTTTAAAATTCATTAATCGTCTTGAAAGATAGTTACATATTTCACCTGTAATAGGTGCTCATAATTATGAATAGAATAACATAAATTTAATAATTTCTTTTCTTTTAGTAAAGTTGCAAATCATGGATGTGCTGAATATAAATGAGAAGAAACTTGTTAGGACTTTTATAATATGAATTATCAGGAATATTGTTATGACTAAAAAGTATTTGAATTCAAAACTCATTTGCTGTTCAGTGTTTCAAATGCACATACCGAAGCCACAACCACGTAAGCTTGTCTCTGACGATTTTAATAGGCATTTTAATAAAGATAACTCATATTACAACAATAATGTAATTCTATTACCGCAGGGTTGTAGTTTCCTAAATATTTAAATGCAACTATTTTATATAATCCTCATAGTTCTATAATACCTGCAATGCAAACTCATATTTCATTCACT
This sequence comes from Agrypnus murinus, assembly GCA_929113105.1. Taxonomy (NCBI): domain Eukaryota; kingdom Metazoa; phylum Arthropoda; class Insecta; order Coleoptera; family Elateridae; genus Agrypnus; species Agrypnus murinus. Next base: position 36,066,212 of record OV816028.1, on the reverse strand, counting down.
AACTTGAGGATTACAGCCAACACATCATCACATTTGCTGGTAAATTAATAATACAGTACATAAATGTGCAATCATCACGTACTTAAATTCTTTTATAAAACAATCAAGCTCTATTAAAGCAAATAAAATTTTGCATAAATCAGATTTTTAAATAAGTAAATTCCTTTAAAGATCCATTACGTTTAACGTTTCCTTATAGATAATTTCACAAAATTCGAAGCAGCAGCAGCAGCGCGCCTACGAATATTTGCTCAGAAATTTAACTGCGATCATGGGCAAATTTTTCTGTTTAAATGAATTATCGGCGAACCACCAGCATAATTTCCATAAAAGCAATTAGATATAAAAACTGCCATTCACAGTGGAGGCTTTCGATCGATCACGGTGGGATGATATCGCGCAATCATGTCGACTTCTTTTTAGAAAGACATTCTTTAACGAAGTGATTCCATGCATTTTAGATAAGCTTTAAGCGACGACGAGGGGGTCACTAATCAGCGTCTATTGTGATAATTGGAGAGGACTGATGCTGCAGCAGCACCTCAAACAATCAACAGATTATCCAGTTAAATTCATTCTCCCATGTAACAACCGTTCGCCGTTTGATCTTGTCGGAGCCGCCCAAACAGTTTTAGAAAAGGATTAAAGCAAACCAGTCCGCAAACTCTCAAGACTAACAAAGGGTAATTATCATTAATGCATAACTTATTGTTTCTAGCAGTGTACCAGGTAGTTCTGTTCTAGTAAAATGTTAATTTCAGGGATAGTAGTTTTATGACTTTGTATTATTAATGCAATTTACTTTTATTGTATGGCAAAAGCTGAACATGCATGCGTTAAAGGATGTTAGAATTCTCCACATATGAAACCATCTAATTGGATATGGGCAATAACAAAAGTCAATAAAATTGAAATGGATGTTATTATTTTATTATCACTCTTTTGTAGATTTTATATGAAACAACAGAATATAATTAATTAATAATTAAATATAATTATATGCATTATTAAATTCAAATAATTAATTAGAATTAAAGAAATTATTTAATAAAATTTAAACAATATATTATAATTATTCATTACAGATTGTAGGTATAGACAATCAATCATTTTATTTAAAATTAATTTTAACAAATATACATATACAGAGTGAACAAAAGTATCAAATAATGACTGTAACATCTTAATTTGAGGAGTTGCAAATAAATGTTAAGCACAAAAATTTTTCGTTTATCCCGATACATCTTGTGACTTTTTGATTTGTTCGTATCTTCTTTTGTTTTGTTGCTATAGCAACTAACTCTATTTTTTATTGAAACATTAGAATTTTACTTCATCTAACAATGCCCCGCGATTGGGCGACGGTAAAACATTCGTTATTTTCCCGGAATAAAACATATTACTATAACCGTAAAACTCAGACATAAAAGAATATACGTCGCACGATGGACGTCTGATACTCATAAAAACTTAAAAATATTAATACTTACGCTACGGTAATACTCAAAATTGCCACAGCTTGAGATCTTATCATTACAAATTTAATTTTCAGGTCGTAGGTATTGTTTCCAGTAGCTCACTATTTATTAAAAGTAATGGATAAAGGTTTTAAGACACAATAAAATGTATATATGTTGAGCGCCATCTGATTAGGAAAGTCAATGATTCTTTTGAGAAATATTAATTTGGCACCAGTAATTAGAAACTAATGTCAGATTTAATAAATTTAAATCAATGTGTAAGTCACATTTAGTTAAGTTAAAGTTAGGGTCAAAGTAATCGGTACATAAACAATAAACAACTTATGCAATATTCACAAAATTTAAAAAGAGTCAACAATTCACAATACCTTTCGCAAGCAAATTTCGTAACTGCAAACTCCAGCTAACTCACGAACTAAATAGAGACGATTTTCATAGAAGCAACACACACAATATTCGCAAAAAGTCAATGTATGTTATAGGAGTACATATCATAGGACCTTTTTTTCTTGATGAAACTTTTACCACTGATGGGTACCTTGAGCTACTTCAAAATCATGTCATACCCACAATTACTGCACTATTTCCCAATAAGAATGGAGATATTGACAATAGAATTATCTTCCCGCAAAACTAAGCGCCCCCCGTAGTTTGCGCCACATGTTAGGGCGTACTTAAATAATGTTTTTCCTAACCGATCGATCGGTACACCATAGGTATCCTTTGGTGTGGCCTACCGATCTCCAGATTTGTCATCATTAGATCTTTCCTATGAAGTAATGCAAAAAATAACGCAAAAACATGTTACAAAGAGCTATAATAAATTTTAAATACCAATTAGGTCATTGCCTGACAGGCAATGTAGCTCAATTTGAAAATATGATTCAATACCCATATTAGTTTTTTTGTCCTGCATTTAAAATGGGTATTTTAATCTATTTATTTTTATTACGGTTTAAATAAAAATTAATTTTCTCGTTTGTTTTTGTTATCGTATTTGCTTGTTTTAACTTTAGTTCTCAAATTTTCACAGCAGACATGACCAAAATTGATAATCAAGTCATTTGATTAATTTTGCTATAAGCCAGTTCTCATTTCTTTCATATCTTTGTAGTTAACATTATTTTGTTTGTAACTTTTCAAATTAACATAATTAATGTTACAGTCAATATTTGATATTTTTGTTACACTCTGTATGTAATATGATTATAACGTTGAAATTCACAACCCATTGATTGTTTGACGGTCACTGTTTAAAACCAAGCTTCTCTGTTAGTTTGGTTATCACTGATTTTCCCTTTCCCTCTGTTTATCGTAAAGTCGCACCTGAGCGGTCAAACGCATTCTCAATAGGGGAGTTGATATAACAAAATGGTGGACTGGCATTAGAAGTTGAATGTGTGAGATGAAATAGAAAATTGGTTTTGATATAATTCGCTTTAGCGGAGAAAATCTCGCATTCAACAAAATGATCATTTGGTTGTTTATATGTGATCAATCGTCAATTAGACGGATTAGGTTCTAATGTTAACCATTTAGGTAAACCTTTTTTATTTTCCACCATGTGCTTAAAATCTCATTTAAAATCTTTTTCTATTTTAGGTAACATTTCCCTATCAGTTACCTTGAAGGAATCGTGTAAATAAAAAACCTTTCGGTTTATCGAAATGTAAAATTCTGTTTAAATATTTAAAATTAATACCATATACAGGGTGATTTATTTTTAGGTCTTTTTTGGGGTTTGTTGCTCGTTGTCTTTTTTTCTATTCATGCCCCTTTGACTTTAGATTGGGTTTAATTTGAAGGTCTTCCCCTTTGGGTTCGTACCTGCATACACAAGTACAGGGTTGAATGTAACAAGATTATACCGGAGGGTGATACGAAAAACCCTAAGCAAGGCTGTATGTACTGTATGTATATACTGTATGTATATATTGTGTCATTTTATCTATGTGTCTCTATATTTATAAAACGTTTATATAATTTATTTATTCACGCATGTTACTTTTAAATACAAGTTAAAACGAGCTCTCGAGTAGTGAAATTGTCATAGGGTAGTTTTTAAAATTTACAACCACTGTGATACAAATCACCATTCTGTTAATTTTACTAGACATTAAAATCCTTAATCAGTATAATTACCGTTTAAAAGTTGCGATAAATAATAAAGCCCTACTTAGAAAGGTTACATTTCACTACATGTTGTGTGTTTTATTTATTACTATTTATTTATTGTGTGGTTTTAATATTTGCTTTCCAGCTTATAACCTATAGGTATATATACGACCAAAATTGTGAAAGTTGTCTATATGTTAGTAAAAGATCTATTTCTTCGTTTATCTAATAAGTTTGAAGCTTTAGTAGTGAGGATTGTTTTAAAACGAAGTGGCGCTTGTTTTTTTATCTTGTATATCTTGTATTACCCCGCCCCTCTCCGACTTATTGGGGTTAGCCGGCAAAAACTAAAGTAGTGTTATTTAGGTCAAGCTGATACTTCCAGCACAGCTATATTTTGGTAGGTTTGGTATTTATATATATAAAAGTAGCCTTTGTGATTCTGTAGGCTATATGATAATAATAATCATAAATTTGGAGAATTTCGGAGTTCGTGGAAGCTTACTTAGATGGATTCAATATTACATAAAAACGGAACAAAGTGGTTAGAGTTAATAAATGCTAATCAAGAAGAATCAGTGTAACCTCAGGCGTACCCCAAGGCTCTCACTTAGGTCCTTTGCTATTTTCCATTTTTGTAAATAATATCAGTAGCTTTTTTGAACATTCGGACTTTCTTCTTTACGAAAATGATTTAAAAGTATATAAGATAATATACAAATACATAATATAACCACCTGAACGACACTCCTTTTGTTAATATAAACTCATGTATAATTTTGTAAAATTCCTAGGTAAGAAGCAATTTGGAGTATTTGTCAGTTATTTGGAATCTATACTATGACAGGCACGTTGATAGATTAGAAAGAGTCCAAAAGAATTTATTGCTCATTTAATTATAATTTAATTATGACCGTTTTTATTACAGTTATGAAGCGAATTTGCGTTTTTACGGTATCGATTCCCTATCAAATATGAGGAAACCTTCCTATGTTACAACCTTATACAAAATAATAAATACTTTAGATTGCTAATATGTAATAAATAAACTATTTTTTAGGACTAACTTTTATTACTGTTATGAAATTTTAAGTTATTTCATCTAAATATTAGTGATCTTAATGCGCCATTAACCAGGTTACTGGATACTTTTCCTGAGGTTACTGATCTTTCTGCTATCTTTTATACTCATAATCTATATATTTAAAACACAAGGCGTATTTTTGTTCCAGTTCGTTTGAGAGTTCCACCGGGTCGATCTAAGCGATCTTTTTTTTAAATTGAAGCTTTCGCTGTGGAGATCAGTCAACACTATTTAATTTTTGTATTTTTTTAATGTTTATATTTTTTATTTAAACAAATATAAAATGTTTAATTTGAGACGGGCGAATCGGACTTTCACTAGGGGCGCCCTCTCACTTTATACGGTGGTGGAATTCGTAAGTACTCCCGCTTATAAAAATAAATGGGTGATGTAGCAATCCACTTCAAACATTAATAAGCGGTTAATATGCGGTTAATGTTTAATGAATTGTTAGGTTACGTAGACAAAACCCGCATAGTTGAGAATTAGGAACAACAGATGAATTATTATACAAATAATAGCTGATGGCAATTGCTTATTTAGAGCAGTTTCATATTGTTTGTATAAAACACAGGAAATTTGCCAACACTATGTTTACGTCATGTTTTTGAAATATGTACTAATAGACGTTTTCAAGAATGTTTTAAACAAGATCGATTTTTGATTATATTCTTATCATTTCGTAAGGTAGAATTTCCGTATGTATGTATGTAGAATAAACTGGTGGGGAGGGGTAAGCCAGAGATGAATATATGTCGGAAGAGAGGAGGGTAAGTTGGGAGAGAGTATTGCCAGGCTTAAGAATTTTCAACTAGTTAGGTTGCGTTTAAATAATAATAACTCACGAAAATCCAAAGGATTGTAATCACACATCGAAGGTTGTATATAGGGAAATCCTTCAATGCTTTTGACCGTCATGTCTTGACGAGGTTTCCCTAGTAGTGTATAAATTGTATTGTTTAATCTACGACCTATTTAAAATTTATAATTCAAAATGAATAATTTACTGATCCTTTTGTTACATGATATTACATAAATTATATACACTAATCTAACCTACTTGAAAAAATTATAATCTACTGCTAATACCTACATTTTCATTTCATAATTTCATTACTCAAATGTAAAATATATATTGTAATCATGTGGACGAGACTTAAGATAAAAGTAAGGTTTCTTTTCCAATCAACACCTTTGACTAAATATTAAAATTACTTTTTTTCTTTGATTAAAAATAATTTTGTTATATAATATTATATAAATTGTGTTGTTCAGTATTAATCTATTTATGTTCTAATTATGTAGCTGACACTTTTCCATTTCATTATTTTAATGTAATAAAACTTATTTTGTAATTATGTGGAGTACACTGTAAATATATACGTAAGGGTTTTTTTGTTAAAGGAAGTTCATCCTGTTGACTAACTCGTAATAATAAATAAATAAAAATTTAAAAAATATATACATTTAATATTTAGTTATAAGACTTCTGGATGAATACATTATTGTGCTTTTTAAAAAATATAATAAGGATTACATCTTCAGCAAATATTGAACGCACGCTTTATTCAGGCCGTCAATGAACATATAGTATAAAATTAATTAGAATTTTACATGTAAATTAATTAAATTTAGTTTATAGATTAAAATTAAACTTCTAATTGCTTTTCTAAGCCCTTATTTAATTATAATATAACTGCATACAATACAAGATTTTGAAATCGGAAATCTTCTCTATTCTATATCTATCTTAGAAGATTTGTTGTTGAAAATATATAAAAGTTTACTTGATTCTTAGTCAAACCCGCAAAAAAATAAAAACTTATAGCACAAAAAGTAATTTATCTAAAGAGTTTCTTAATAAGCAGAAGAATTCGAGTTTCATTCGAAATTACCTACTCAATGAAGCAAAAAATTAAAGCCTTTGAATCTCCGATGCGAAGTTGGGAGAGACAACTCGGGTGTTGAAGGCAGAATTCGCGAAGCAATTAATTAAAAAAGAGATTTAACTGTTTGATGGGTATTTAATAATGTAAATATTTTTCTTGCATTACGAATTCCATTTCTTGTACCCTTAATGTAATCAAATATTTATTGATAATAAGGTCTGTTAATTATTAAAACAATTTGTGTTGTGTTTTAACAGACAAGTTGGCTAACATCGACGTTTTTCATTAGTATTAAATAAAGCGCAGCTAAAGGGACACAAAACGGAATATGAAATTTTCACCAAGAAGATTTTTCCATAATTCCTCAAAATTAAAAGATAATACCGACAAAGCTTTCGCGGCAATTGACTTTTGTGTAATCTACGGGCTTCTAATGAGATTTTAATCAAATAACTGCCATGATAGAACTAACCGACAAAGAACGATTAGTAATAATCTCCGTTATACGCTACCTTCATAACCAAAATCAAACTTCTCGGAACATTTTGGCTAAAATGCAAAGTAAATATTCAGCAAATGCGTAGAAGTGTTATTGTTCATAGGGCACCCATAATTTCCTATTCAATTTTGATTGAAGTAACATACATAGAACGTAACTGCTGCTGTTGATGATAGATATCAGCTGAAATAAAATCAATATTGCCAATAACAGTAAATTTTAAATCAGCGAGTTGATTATCAGTTATGATTGACGAGCAATTTAATTTGTTGGTATAATTGGTTTGCAGGTATTATTCTGCAAAACTTGCATACAAAATAAAACATTATATACTAATTCCAATTTCCAATTTATTTTAAATTCCTTTTGTGAATTAATGTAATGGTAAAATTAAAATAAACAAAAGTTTAGTCTTCCAATTTACATATCTAATAGTTTTGACAATAACAGCACTTAGAATTTTTTAGTATTTTGTAAACTAAATTAGTTTGCCCAAATTAATAATATAATTTCCAATCAGCATTTTTAGTCATCGCTACATATCAGCAACTACCAATGGAACTATTAGGTTTTTGCCACTACTCACAAGCAAGTAATTGCTAGGTACGGTTTTATTACGTGCTTAGAACCAAAATGGGGAACAATTTGTGGGTAGCTGATACGTTGCAGCGACCTCTCCGGAACTGCACCAACCTACGTTTCGGTTACGTTTAGGTTTCGTAGCAAGAACGTGCCGGCATAGTAATTGCTACTTTAGTGGAACTTCTTTTGTTTTTGACACCTTGTCGTCGTGCTCTCTTTCTCTTGCAACTTAAAAAATATTCTATTATCATTTTCTATACTAATGCTGCGATCGTGTCACAAACTGGATTACTATTTTATTTGTAATACGTGCTAAATAATTCAAAGAGCGATGAAATGTTTGATTATTTTGTCAAACCAAAATTATAAACCTTTTCTGTTAAATGTGATAATAGATCGAAAAATAAAATGCGCCTTCTTTAAATATATTTTTTAATAAAAAATATTTTATATAACATATGACAAAATACTCATGAGTTGATGCATATGAAAGAAATTATTCCTAAGGCAGAATTTGGCGTCAATTTGTTATCTTTATTGAAGGTTATAACATCTATTAACAATCATAACAAATTGCAAATTGACTAAGAGCTTCCAACATTTTACAAGTAAATATGGAGTAGTTTTCGAAATATCACTTTAAAGTAATATTTACTGTAAAATTTGTGCCTAAAGTATATGTCACTTAATTACCAGTAACGAGAACTAAACAAATTCTATTTCCAGATTGTTGTTACCAGGAAGTATAAAATAAGTTAAAAAGTTCTGGTACTTACAAGTGACTCTTACTATAAAACGACGTCAACGTCTTCGTAACCACTTTCCAATGTCAACATCGAGTTGATAATGTCACTGCAAAGTTCCTATTAGAACTTTAAAACGTTAACCTAACATTGAGCCATGAACTGGTAAATAATAATTAGATATGACACATTTTAAGGTTGCTGCAACTAACGAAAAAAGGGGAATATACTTCACCCTTTTTCCCTATAAATGACAGCAAAATAATATTTTGTATTGGCCCCAACTACCAGTGCAAAAACATAATTAACCTTCAAATTTCAAACTAACCTACAGCAGATATGCCTCTATTAGGCAATCCAACTACCAATCAAATTGATCATTATTTGGATCGATTAAGCCAGTTTACTAGATAATCCAATAATTTACCAAATAGTGATTTTATGGCGCCGACGGAATGTTTGACCACAGCAACTATATTGGTTTGGATTGCCTAATAGAAGTTACTGTCACTTTGTAGTAATTCTGATGCAAAACAAGTAATAAAAACCACTTTAAAGTAATTCTTCTTGGTAACAAAAAACGTAAGTTCTACTTTCAATACTACTGTAAAATCCCGTTACTTTAAAGGTTAAGCAATGGTTTCAGACAGGTGGCAGGAACTATCAGTGCTACTTTAAAGTTTTAAAAACATTAAAGTAGCTTAGGGCAGGTTACTGCTACAATCATAATACCACTATGAAGTTGCACCAAGTTATACTAAGTGACAGTATTGTTCCACGTACTTTAAAAGTCACTCAGGTGTCATGGAACTACATAGTTCCAATATATAGTAGAAACAACTACACAATTACTAAAATATTTCGAATTAAAGTAATTAAATAGCCTTACGCCTAAAGGCAGAAAGGCTCAACGATTAGGTAAGTAAGTAAGTAAGTAATTAAACTTAGTTATAAAGTCATAAATTTAGTTGTAACTACGTAACAACTACTCAATCAAAGTTCCGATCTCAGTTATTGCTACTTAGATGCTGCTTGCGATTAATTCAGCTTCGGAATTAAGGTAAAGTCATTGTTCTTCTGAAGAAAATATAACAATTGCAAAGCTTCTTTTTTATCTCAAATAAATATAAACCATTCAGTCACTAATGACTGAAAAATTTCTTAAACTATCTTAATACCTACCGGTAAACACCAACCAATTAATTACTTAAAAAGTTTAATTACACTAAACCTAATTTAAATGTGAATAATTCGAGTTAAAATAGTTTAATAGGGGTTAGGCACATTAATTTCAGTACAACTTTAAGGGTTGTGCAAACTATTAAACACAACTTACTGTCAAGTATAAAAATTAATGGTAAACTAAGTTTAAGAAGAAGGTGGTAGAGAAGTCTGTTTCTCTAAGAATAATAAATTAATGACGAGAATAACCTAGATTAAATTTATTTTGTTACTTTAAATTTAATACCGTGATTTTAGGGTCTAAAGTTTACTATAATAATTAATGCTTCTAAATTAATCTAAGAGCATTTAGTTATGCGCATCGCATAGTTTAGACACTCGGAAAGCCCAAGAATAATTCAAGCAAATCCCAGCTAAAATTATAAATGAAGATGTAGTAAGATTATATTTGTTTTTATGAACGTTTTAGTGTTCTAATTGCCGGGTAAGTAATATTTCAAACGACATTTCTCAACCATAATTGATGATAATAGAGGTATTACATGTAATAAGTCTAATTAGATTTTATAAGATGGCAAAAATAGGAAATTCGCTGAAAGTAGACTACACTTTGCAATCAATCAAATATTGTATGCTTTAAACATGAAAAGTTCGAGTTTCATCAAATTTAATCTCTGTATTATATATTCAGCATGAAATTGGAAAGTAATCCTAATAAAACTCAATTTAAATCCCACTGCATATCTTGTATGCAGATACGAAGCAAATGTTATTTTTAACTGCAGCACTCATTTCAATAATACTCTGTATGATGCAATAATATTGCTCAATTAGAAAAAAGTTCGTGCTTTTTTAAAGCAGTTAGTGCTTGAACTTGTTAGTGGGTGTGCATCACAGTATACATGAAACTGATTCATAATTTAGCTCATAGAAATGAAATTTCGTTGTTTTCTAAATTGTTGCTGCTGTTTGGGGGAAATGTTAAACAAAGATTGTGAATTTTTTATAAAATAAAAAGGGAAACACGAGATTTGAACATAAAAAATACACATTGTGAAATATAATTTCACAACACATGTTAGCTAACATTGTATATCCATTAAAACTTTGATGCATTTTGAAAATCCTTATAGTCATGTCATACAATATTCAGTAGATTTACAGTTATTATTATACAATTAGATTATTCTAGTATTACTAGGGTAACTACTCACGATAGTTTGCTTTGATTGACTTTATACACATAAATAATTGTAACAGTTAATTTTTTTATTGTAATTAATTATATTTTCAGAATTTTAAGAGTGAATTTCAAACATCAAAATCTCTACAATGTAACCGTATTAGATTATGAAATATGCAGTAGATGGATTATGGGAAATCAAAAAAAAAATTGAAAGAGTAAAACTTTGCGGTTTATAGAATTTTGTATTGTTATTGTGTTCCTATATGACATAAAAAAATATATAAACTTCCAAGCTTTTACGCTCTGAAAGTTATTATTGTTAGGTCGGTGATCTAAAAATTTAAGAGCAATAACTATTTGACAAGCTTAACGCGTACATAGCAAGTTTAAGAAGAATTTTTATACTAGCATAAACCCTGTACTACATATAATTTACAGGACATAATGTTCTAGCTACAATCCCTAGTTGAACTTTTATTACTAGTCCTTACGTAATAAAATACTATACCCTGAAAATTATCCCGGATTCCTGCCGAAGGCAGAGTACTTAGGATAAAGAGAAGAAAACCGTCTGCTTCTCGATGTAGTAGTTCTTGAACATGATTAAACTCTAACTGAAATTACGATTAAAGAGAAGCTGTAGGTACGGTACTTATTTCATTAATTAGCAAAAAATAACGCATAGCTCCCGAACGTATTTGAGTAAACAATTTGCTGTAAAACGAGTTGCTTGCAGTAGAAATTAAGTCATTCATTTATCTTGAAACAGATTTAATTCCTCAAGAATACCCATTTTCGATAATCTACGGGGATATTACTGAGACAAAATTACATTTAAAGCAATGAAATAATTGCGAGAATCTTCTAAAAGTTAAACTGTTACACGAGATACTTTTTGGCATTCTGTCATACAACAAGTAAAAAAGAATCTTCTTTAGAGTTAAAACTGTAATGGAAGTTCACTAAGAGCAATTAAGTATGCTGTGCTGAAATAAAAAAAAAGGAATGACCCAAATTTAACATTCCACTTACGTCCGCTTCAATTTCAAAAGCACAATAGGAAACAATGACTACAATTTATTATAGGTGTAGGCATATACATAGTCATTATTAGTAAAGCAGTGTTAGGTGTAAGAATAATATCAACCGCAGCACCGAAAATTTAATCATAATACATTCCCGGTCTTCTCGGTGACGTACGCTGTCAAATGGGCAGTTTTATGAAAATGTATAACAGGTTATAATATATTACTCCTTGTAATAACATTGGAGCTTTTATTACGAAATTGATTATAAATAATTCAAGTGTAAACCTATTTGTTACGAAATTTTACATCAAAATCAATCAGGTGGTTAGGATTAAATTTAAATTAATTTTAGGAGGATGAAAAGCGTTTTCCTTATAGAAAAAAATGCGAGCATAAAGAAAAGGGTTGTATTTAAAAAAAATCTCATTACCTTTCACATTGTGTGCGTTTTTAAACGCCTGCTAATTTTGGTTATTGTACATAAATAAGAAGATAGGCGAATATGAATTTAAATTGTTGGAATTTAATTAAAGAGCTTAATTAAAATATGTTGTGCTTCTGTGTATTTTAAATTAAAAAAAGCTTAAATTAAGTTTTTTGCTACACAAAAGAAAGCTAGAGGTATTATTTTAAAATAACTTATAAATTCAACTAGTTATAAAATAATTTTTCCCAAATGCCCATAAATTGTAATAAATTTAATAATTTTACTTTGTCAAATAAAGCTTTCTTGAGTACTTTGGGTATTTAATTGGAATTCGTTTATAATTAGGAAAAAAGTTTTGCATGTCCACGTTAGTTTGGTGTGTCAGATAATATGCGATAGCTCGTTTTCAAGCAGATGTCTTCCGTCAGAAAGATTTATCATTAAGTATGTTTAGGCTGACATTTCACTTTTGGATTAATTAAATTTATTTATCCTTTATAAAACTGCTAGTTACAAAGCTTTTAAGTAAATCTCACTAATTATTATTCTTCAGGCCAATTCAAAACAAAAATCTCTCTATTAAAGTTTGTTAACAACTCCTGTAACATTTTAAAAATACACACGTAACTAAAATATAAATTTCCTCCAGTTTTTCTAATAAGCAAAATTCATCAAAATTATTCAGTTGTTTTACAAAAGTTTCAAAACGCAAACAGCAAAAGTGCAAACTTTTGAATTGTGATATTTCTGCTCTTAAAGCCTAAAATGCTGAACGAATTGTAATGACTATCTCTTGTGCTCTTACAAATTTCTATTTTACCTTTTTTTCTTTTATAATGAACGTACCTTAAAAGCGAATGTTCTCCAAGTTACATAAGTCTGTAGATTTAAAATATTCTAAAGTACAAAGAAGGCCATTTTGGCTTGTGGTTCTAGAAAAAAATTATAAAAATGTAAAAAATGAGGACGGTTTTGTTGAAGATGGTTTATTATGCTTCGATCTAAGAAATCCGGAGATTACCACAAAGAAATGACAGGTAAAGTTTTCAAAAATTGGTTTGCAGGAGTTCTGAGGCGCTTGGAAGGACATGCTGTAGTTGTTATAGGCAAAGCTTCCTATCACGCTGAAAAATTGAAAAAATGCCAAATACTGGCACAAAAAAAGCGCCGACATACAAGCCTGGTTGACAAGTAATTCAATTACTTATGAACCAGACATAATAAAAGTCGAACTCCTGCAAATTGTCAGACAGATTTCCGTTATGCCAAATTATGTGGTCGATGAGTTGACAAATGAACAGAATGTTATGGTTTTGCGATTGCTCCATATCATTGCGAATTCAATCCCATTAAATTGATATGGGGTCAAATAAAAGGGGAAATAGCGAGAAACAATCCTACTTTCAAAATAAAAGAACTTTGTCCGTTATTTGACCAAGCAGTCAAAATAAAGTGGAGTGAAGAAGAAAAACTGTGGCAGCTTGACATTGCCATGGACGTAACAGTAGAACCATTGATGATTAATATGGGCGACGACTCTTCTTCATCTGAATTATAGTAGAATTAATTAGTCATATTACAATTTTTCATTTAACAATTTGTATATTCACAATCATAGCTTTATGTTGTTATTTTGTTATTTAATTTATTAATTAATTTTTACTTTTTATAACAGATGAAAATGATTGTTAAAATCATTTGTTAAAAGAAGATTGTTATCGCCTACTTAAAAACAAAAAATACACTGAAAGGAAACTTCTAATTTGCATCGCAGCCCGCCTATTCCGATTAGTGTGGGAGATGACTATTCTTTTTTCCGAATTACTGTCGAACTGGGAGACAGAGTCCAATTCTTATTCAGGCGGATCCACGGAACCAGCCGTAGGATTCTTCTCGTCGATAAAGCCTCAGTACACTTCGCCGTGCTGTCAGATGGGCGCGTTAAGTAGTCGGTTTCAACAACCACATAACATTATTTCTGTGTTATCAATAAACCTATACGTATATACGTACATTTTATGAATATTGCCGAGTATGACTCAACGAGAATTTGACAGTTTACGCTTATACGTTATTATTATTATTCTTATTATACATCAAATAATTATATTAGCAGGGAGTATCTTAAGCCTATTAGTAACTATGCAAAAGCATACGCAGGTTAATTAAAGCTGCTTTGTTTGACCAAATTAAGTACTTTTATAAGTTTAAGTATTTTCGATTTTTCCAGGTTTACTAATCCGGTGTCTAATTAATTCTTTCACAACTAAATTATTTGATAATTAGTTTATTTTATAATTTCTTTTATGATATTTTAACTCTTTATAAAAACAGATTAAAGTAATATTTATAACCATTTATAAAAAGAATATTGTGACCATTTATTTAAAAACGAAAAAAATACACTGAATGAAAACTTGGCGTGGCATATTTGACAACATCCGTCAAAACGTTTGCAGGCCAAAGTCCGCCAAAATTTATGGATTACTATTAGTTATTATTAGTTATATTATTAAGCCACCACTCACAATTCAACGCCGCAGTACGATTGGGTTGAATACAACAGCTGTACAATTCTGTTGAAGATCGAATGCGTACACTCACGTTACTTTGCAGTTAGAAGTTTGCATTTGTGCAATAAGAATGTCAAACGCAAAAGTTTTTTAGCTGTTCTCCCAGTTTGTATAGCCGAAAATAAAATAAAATAATATAAGATACAAGAAACAAATATGTTGGTGCAAAAAATGATTACTGAAACGGAATACATATTACCACATTCATTTGTTGGAAAAATTACGATTCTATACTGAAGATTGGCGACACTACCTTCGAATGGAGGAAATTACTTATTTTTATTCAGAATTGTTACTGGCAGTAACTCCTTTCATAAAGAGACACTCTGTCGTGTTTGTCTGTCGTCAAAATCCAACCTTTCTGTTCTCAGTCATCAAGTTCTGTCCTCCCTCGAAAAGTGTCCTGCTACATGATCTCATTTTGGATATTTTAAGACTAATCTGTAAATCTCCGTATTTGATCGATGCCGAGCCAATCCGTTGCGCGTGATGTGAAGTATTTGTATTTGACATGACGATTCGTAAAGGCTTGGTACAGTGCGGCAAGACGCGATTATGAGACGCATGCGCTCCGCACAGGAGACCTTGACAGACCCTTTAATTTATTTGTGTCCTCTTCATTGTAAATGAGACAACCATTTTAGTTTGGATTGTTAGATGTTGAGATTTTTAAAGGTGCATTATTTACAACACATAGTAAAAGAAGACGTCGAAAACAAAACTGCTTCTAGGATCTATGTCGAAGTATAATTAGCGATGTTTATTGACACGAACCAAGTTGAGTAAAAAAAAACACCGTCGTGTTGAAATCGAGTTACACAAATACAGAGATACTTCAGAAGATAATGTACTAAGATATAATTTTTCATTTTCCCATTCTAGAGGAACTATGGACTCGCGCGGTCAGATGTGTATCTTAATTTCTAATTATGATTCATTATTTCTATGATTCTAAACTTTAGGCGTAATAAGACTTAGCGTAGAAGCCTAATTGAAAAAACTTCTGCACCCAACTTCCTAGAATCAGAGTGTCAACATGCGAATTTGTTGTGTGGCTGTGTAAGACTGTGGAGCTTCCGTAATTAAATTGTTCATTTCGAAGTTTCAGGATACTCGGGTAATTAGCTTCAGAATATTGCAGCACTAAGCTTTTAACATGCAAAGCTAGGAATGGCAATGTTCGATTTAGATATCTTAAAGAACCTATTCCCGCATAGCTATCTTTATTTCCGTATCCATTCTCAAAACTCTGGTACCACTCCATCTATCAAATGCTTCCTGTGATAAAAGTTGGGTAGAATGGATGAGATATAAAAACAGAGTGTCCATCTCAACAAGTTTAGTTGACAAATACTCTTGCCCGTTCCTACCGCTTTTAATCGTACAGAGATGGATGGATGGACAACGCCTGCGATAACTCAGTACGAGCTGTCATTGGATGATGCCAGATAATGAATGTCATTTTTGCCAGATCAATCCGAATGTTAGAAGTAACTGTTTTGGTTTTGAATATTGACTTAATACTTGATTTAATTTACGATAATCAAAGCAAAATCAGTAGTAAGCATGGCTTCTTGAAATAAAAATAATTTTATGTCCTTTCTATCCCTTAGGACATCTTTAGTACATCTTTTATGATCATCCCCTCCTCTTTTACTTCAGAAAAGTCGCTATTTTACAAAAACTGCTTTTCGGCCATAAATTACTAGGGTACCACCAGAATAAAAGATGGCGAAGCAATTAGGATCCAAACGGTCAAGAAGTCAACATAAAAATGAATATATAGTCGATGACTGCATCACCTACAGTTGGCAGTGTTTTGCTATCGAAGTAATTCAGGTAAACACAATGCCAATTGAAGCCCAATTCGTAATTTAGGGATTGTCAAAATGAATATTGATCTAAGCCTGGATTTTCGATTAAACTGAGATCGTTAAACTTAAGAAATCTACGAGATATAAACGATCTATTATAGATGTATATTGGTTATAATGACTTCAAATAAAGTGCATACGATGCGAAATAGTTTTAAGATTTGTGAAATCAACTATTACATAAACGTTTTCATCTGCTCACTTAACTTTTAACCCATCAACTCCGTTTTAACAATAAAGATGTGCGATGGTGATAAGTTTTTTTGAAATTATAAAATATCTAAAAATGAATCGCTAATAGTAAGAGTTTCAAAATGGACTTACGTCAAAATAAATAATTTCCTATAAATACAACTCATGAATCATAATATGTGGAGTAGCACAAAATTCATCCAGAAAAACGCTTCAATTTTTCGGGAGAGTTCATAAATATTTGTAATAACAGTTCATGCAGAACGTGCACTTTATACAGGAACTCTTTTGTGCTTGCAAATCCTATTGTATGGTTAACTATATTTGCAGAGATATGATCAGCTGCAGTAAATACTGTATGAAAGCGCACATCTTTTCCAGCAGATTTATCGCCTTCGAGAACTTTTTGTGCTTGTGTTGGGTTATAACAACATTCTAACAACTTTCATCAAAAAATATCTAGTTTTTCTTAAAACTAAATTCGATCCAATAAAAAAAACTGAAAGGGAGGGAAAATTTCGGAAACTTTAATAGGATCGTCAGCGTCACTCCAACTAAAGTAGTTCGCAAAATTTCAAACTTTTACTTTTAAAAGGGATTTAGTGGTATATTTGCATAATAACTAACTTTCCAAGGCTGCTGTAATTCAACAACCCCTTATTGCTTAAGTAGTAAGTGTTTGGAGGAGGAGGTGGTCAGGAGGATTCAAAGTTTGAAGCAAACTGACATAAAATTTATACCTACATAGAGATCATCATACTAAACATCAACATGCCAGAACTAGCTTCTCAAACAGGCTTTTCATTGTTGACATTCTAAGAATTGCTACTTTGCCCCGTCTCCACATTTCAACCCTCGTTTAATGCACATATGGTGTCATCAAACTTTGCGCTGCTAGAGTGTAATTATAAAGGAGAACGAACATTTGAAATTATTGCTAACGTTTTAGTTGATTATGTTATAAAGTCACGTATTACGTTATTATTTTCAGAAGTTTCAAGGAATTTTGCTGGATTATTACTGAAACAAAAATTGATGTACTATATTTACATACATGAAATTTCTGAAACAATTGCTTTACATATTATTTAATTATGTAAATTTCCAATAAAAGCTGAATGTATGTAGATGATTAAAGTTTACTATTTTAAAATATATAAAGTTACGTGTAATGTGATAGTTTATATTGAAAAAGGTTTTTATGAAAATTTATAATAAGCACTAGGTACTGTAACCACTTACTGGATATTTACAAGGTTTAATGTAATTCTACTATTAGTTTCCTGTAAATATACAGCTATGTATGTAATCTTTTACTAATAATTCAGTAAACTTACATCTAGTGCAATTCTTACCGTAAATTTACTTTAATTCTGAGTCTTTTACATCATTTACAAAAAGATTATGCATGTACCTGATTATGTATGTTTATGTACGTTATACTTACTGTGATTTAAATGTAATTTTTAAAATGTTAAATTTATATATATATTTTGTTATGTAAGGCTCTTTGGCCAAATAAAGATTATTATTATTATTATTATATTTATGTGATATTATTGTATTTTTTAACACACTAAGGAAAAAGTTATACAATTTTTTATTGTAATTAAGTACGTGATCCTGTTGAAATTCTTTAGTGTAGACTAAAGTAGAATTAACTTTTAAATTCTTAGATTAAATTTGCAACACTTTACTTAAATAAATTATTTAAAAATTTCTTAATGTATAAGCAAATTTTTAAAAGTCAAAATTATTACTTTTAAAAAGTTTTTTCTAAGTTAATAAATAAGAAATTCTAAAAGTTTCCCTTCAAAAATTGAATTATAAACAGTAATGAATGATACAGCAATCTAGAATGTACATAATTAGTTTCTGAATAAAATAATTAGGTATTTCAAAAATTAATTGAGTCAAAAGAAAAAACAATTTCTTGATTTCAAGATTAATTGATGCTCGAGTAAAAACTTCCGCATCACTCTTACTTCAAAAGAAAAAAGTTAAAGGTTAAAAAGTTCAAAATTAAATTAAATTAGGACAATTTTTTCTTTCTTTGGAAATATTAAAACGAAGAAAATTCCTGATTGCTCTTCTATGTTCTTAATAATTTACAATTTCACCCGAACTGCAAACGAAGTGAATTTCATGCGTATTGAAAATTCTGCTTTTATATCTCCGAGAAAGAAGTATAGATAGATAAGTAAAGTTATTTAAATTTTCTGTCGTTTCCAACTTTCTCCTAGTGAGACACTAACCAAATTTTCCGTTTTCAGCGATACGATTCAATATTTTCCCAATACGCCTACTTTAGTTTAATCACAACAAAATTTCAATCGGTGCGAATTTTCAACTATTTCAGCTGCCTCATTTCGAATACATTCCAATTCTTTCTCCCTTTTCCCGGAGCTTTAATTAACTCAAGTTTATTTTTATTCTGAACGTGATAGTATAGTGAGAATCCGGCTTTCAAATTTGTCAATCAATTTATTGCAGGCAACAATAAAATCAATTTGAATTGATTAAGAAAAGTTTAATGCATTATTCAGGCTGCCTATAAAGAGATGAATGCATAGTTGTTAATGGTTTTACCCAATTGGCATATCCGCAAGTCGCATAAAGGAGAGGAATTACGTATCTGACTATGAAATCGGACGCAAAGGTTGAATGCTTTTAGTGAGGTTAGGTTAGTGTCTACATCAGCATTTAACTGTGGTTTTGCAGTTTGTGTGAAGTATACCTCGAAATATTGTTGACGATACATTCAGTGTCTGTTAGAACTGAATAGTCACAAAAAGAGGGTATGCGTTAATCTCAAATAAACCCAAGCAAACCAAATACTACTTGTTCAGATTAATGCCAAAAAAGGAATCATTAAGCTGTATCTTAATTTTAGGAACTAAAAAAGAAAAATCCTCTAACATACTGGATTAAAAGTTCTACTGGAATCCCATTGAGCTCTTTCAAGCAAAGAAAACCGTTTATAAAACGCGAAGTGCAACTTAATTGACCAGATAAATTTACACGTATCTTATATAATGGCGAGCATATTGTTAAGGTTTGTTCTAAATGAAAAGAAGATACAAAATTTAAAAATGAGCAGATGGATGACCGACTTGACTATTATCGTTTAAGGTGTAATCGATAAGTCTTACAGTTTAGCCTTGAACCCTCAAAAGCAGAACTAAATATTATTTTAGGTATTGTTTGGAAGACAATTTTTCATTTTTATAAGATGCATTTAGTATCTTACTAACTATATCGTACTTCCCAAGACTACAATAAGCAACCCAAGGTCTTCCAGACATCCGTAAACCCCCAAAAGAGATGCTAACGTGTCAGAACCATCTTTTTGTAGTGGTTGTGTAAATACTTATTTAGAATTGTATATCTGAAGAACTCATTTCAGGGAGAGCAGTTCATTCTTTGATTAACAAGAACTTCTCCGGCGCTAAGAGGATCCCTTATTACCTACTAAGTAAGTTAATTGCCCTACTGAACTATCTTTTATCAAATGAACGTTTGATTTAAGGAGATGAGATTAATTCTACAAGCAAAATTAAAATTAGCGTTAAGTCGAATTTCCTGTAAAACAGGTATTTATACTGTCACATTGGTGGTAGTGCTAGTTACATAAAAGTGGTGTTGTAGAGCAAAGACAAGTAAAACAATCATAAGCATACCATAAAATAAAGGCAAACGATAAAAAAGGTTTTCAAAATTAATCGTATATTGAACATTTTAAAGCTCAAGTTCTATAACATTTAATGTATGGGGGACAGAAAAAGTACGGAATATTTTGGCGCCTCCACCAAAAATGTCACACTAAATAAAGGCAATACGCACCTGCTGCTGCTAGGAGATCCAGGTTTTATTGATAGATATAGTTGTTATTGCAACATTTGCAAAGCCCTTTAAACTTTATAAACTATATAAGTTCAAATGGTTCAGTAGAGTACGTTCAAATAATAGCCGTCTATACATGTTTACTACTTGAAATTCAATCATCTAATGTTGGAACACGGTTATGGGAAAATAAAAACAGCACACTGTCGTTAACGATGAATAACGTGAAGCTCCCATAATTGCTATTAATACTAAAATCTAACTTCCAAAAAATGTTATTATAAAAACCTACCATCACTCAGATTTAATAACGTATGCCCAATGAATTCCGAGTAATTTGCGAAAAATATTCAGAATTTTAGTATTTTCCACTGAAGTAACTTGATTATTGATAATAGATTACATCTCTTCACTAAAAACACATTAAGTAAAAGGTGTTAGTTATTACAAATCAATAAAGTTGTGAATTCAGTTCGACATCCAGTTTCAATCAGCGTTCGGAAACCTCGAACAGATCAAGATTCCATCACCATTAAACTCCTAAAGATCGCAATCAATGCGTTATACGGATATAAGCGTTTATTTTGCTCATTTCGCGGCTTGGAATGTTAGACCTGGTAAACACCAAATTCGTTCCACCAACACATCCGCACCGGCTTTTGGGTAAATATTAAAGTGGACTTATTGAGGATATTATAAGAAAGATATATAAGAAACTGAGGGAGTGGAGCTATTTTCGCTTAGAGATTTGTTGACGTTATTGATGGTTGTCTATTTGAAGAAAATTCTTTATTAAGTAATTCATTAGGTACCAGGACTTTTTAATATTTTTATATAAAATTTAATAAAAGAATATTATATAAAAACAAATGATGTATCAAAGTAAAAAGAAAACATGGACAAAAATATAATCTTATTTCAATCTAAATGACTTGTCAACTGACCTTTTTCAGTTTTCCTTTTTTTGCTTATGATTCCAGAAATATTAGATATTGAAAGTGATATTTTCTTTCTGCTCACGTTTAAAGGTCAATTCTATATATGTATTTTCTGGATATATACAGGACGTTCGCTTGCTATAATTCAGTGATAAATATAACTGGTCAATTGAAAACTATTTTTAAGGTTTGACAGAAATTGGTAGTTTCTGCAGGTAGGTAGGAGAAAGCTCATGTTTTAACCTAAATAAATTTTTCATGTTTCTCGATTTCATTTGAGATACTAAATCTGATAAAGGGCTATCGATGCAATTTAAATAAAAGGCATGGTCTCAAATACTAATATTCGTGACAAGGTAGCGATTGGTTGCTTGCTGATTAAGTTATATACCGTATTTAAAGATTATATTTTTTCCTTATTAAGCTAGCTACGAAGCCTATATGATGTTTATTTAGTTGCCGACAGAAATTGCATTTTTAATGTACCTTTTAAGATCATTTTATTATTATTATTTAATTTAATTGAACTACGGATGGTTAAATTGCGTTTTATTAATTTACTGCTTAACGAAATCTCAACCTTAATAGTCATGCATCTGGCCATTTATCCAATTTAAAGATTTCTTATGATATCAAGTATTCAGTTCAATTCAATTTATTGTATTTAAATTCATTATCGAAATATCGTAGCTTTTAGCATACACTTTTCAGCATAGTTCTGAAGCTTTTCGAGATTTTTTTTTCTCTGAATTGATTTAGTTGGAAGTGGTCATTTTAATATTCAACACAATTCGAGATTGTTTATTGTGTAAAAAATTTTCAGTTTAACGGGTGAGTTCGTTTGCTAAAATTACATGCCCATAAAGAGTATTGGGGGGAATCATACATCTCTTTCCTACTTATTTCTCCTCTTTGTTATAGAATTCCAAAGGAATTTAGATTTTGAAAGTATATCTTACATACGTAGATAAATTAATATTAATTGTTGATTTGTTAATATTAATCAATTGATAAATTAATGTACTGTAATTTAATTTTCCATTTGAGTTAGCGTTTTGTCCTTTTATGACTTTTTCTAAAAATTCATTAGCAACCGTTTCCTACCATAAAAATTACAAACAAGTTCCTAGAAGTGTAGTTACAAGGACATTTTGGTATACACATCATATACGTAACTGGTTCTGGCCAGACCCCTATGTATTTTATATGTAAAACCATAGATTTCTTGCATTTCTACCTATCTTTTTATAAACGGAGGGTTGAATGTATTCTTATACAATTCTTATTATATTGATCAAAATGAGTAATAAAATAGATTTTCTGTACAATACACGACGACAAGGCAGTCAATTTGATGACGAATTTTATGAACGGGTAGTAGCAGCCTTAGCCAACGATTTAGAGCGAAAAGAGCAGATGAAGCGGAACAGGAAGAAGAAGATCCTTTCCAAGACGATGATGACGAACATGATCTTGATTATATTCCAAATGAAGATATTGAGAACGAAATCGTCGTCGAACCCAACGAGCTTGTGGATAGTGATGATGATGACGATTTTACAGAACCAACGGAGTCCGCACAAACAACTAAAAGTGCTACAGTTCAAGATGCTCTTGAAGAGTTTTATTTTGGAAAAGATGGCACAAAATGGAGCAAAAATGAACCCACTGCAGTTGGTAGAATACGTCAACACAATGTTATGCGTTTCCGGTATGAGCCAGTTGAACAAAATTCCGTTCCCATCGAAGTATTCAAAAAATTGTTTTCACCAAACATTGCGACGATAATTATCACAGAAACAAATCGGTATGGGAGACAGTCAGTTCAAAATTGGAACAGAAGCAACACAAATAAAAAACCCAAAACTTGGACAAATCTGACTGAACAAGAGTTAGATGCATTTATTGGCATACTGTTGGCAGCTGGGGTTACGCATAATAATATGCAAAAAGCAAGTTTTTTTATGGAAAACAGAAAATCTACCAATTTTCAGGGCAGCCATGCCTTATCGTCGATTTCTTTTACTGACTCGGTTTATCCAGTTTGATAACGAATGTACACGTGCTGATCGACAGAAAATTGATAAAGCTGCAGCTATACGTGATATTTGGGTTTATTTGAATGAAAACCTCGCAAAAAATTATAAACCACACGAGAATGTTACGGTTGATGAACAATTATTTCCTTATCGTGGCAAAACGAAATTCACGCGGTATATACCTTCTAAGCCAGTCAAGTATGGCATCAAGGTTTGGTGGTGTTGCGATGCAAAAACACATTACCCATTACAAGGTAAATTATACACGGGCCGAGAAGAAGGTGCTCCGCGTGAAGTAAATCAAGGCGAAAATGTTTTGTTGCAACTTACCAAAGCATACTCCAACAGTGGTAGAAACGTCTCAGTAAAATTGGATTAGCATACGTAGGAACTGTTCGAGCCAATAAAAGATATATACCTGAAGAAATGAGAAAACATCCCTCGCGTCCTATTCTTTCTTCTTTATTTGGATTCCATGAAAATTTGATTTCAATTTGCAGCTACGTACCTAAAAAACAAGTGTGTCAGCTTACTTTCCACTGTACACTATTCAAAATATTGTGAGGGAGAAGCCATGAAACTCGAAGCCATTATACATATATTATAATAAACATAAATCTGGAGTGGATACGATGGACCAAATGGTTTCCTATTACACATCAAAACGTTCAACCAGACGTTGGACTTTTGCTTTCTTCTTCAATATGTTAGACGTCATGGCATTAGCTGCATATTGCATTTGCAAAGAAATTGATGGCTTCAAACAGCCTGATGCTTAACAACATTTCCTATGAAATTTATCGAAGACATTGGTTCTACCAAATATCGAGCAGCGAATGAATAACGTTCACTGCATGAAAAATTTCAGAACTCGTTGGATGCATTTTTCGGTAAACCTATAAATGTAAGTATTTCAAATTTTTGAAGTTATTATAGTTTACAAGAAACATTACAAGACGTTATTCTTTCATTTCAGATTTCGCCAAAAGTATTGGTTAGCAGTAGCGGCGATAATACGCTATAAAACAAAAGGGATTGCAGACTTTGTTTACTGGGAAATGAAAAGGTGCGCAGAAAAACTCGTTTCTTTTGTGCTAAATGCGTGAAACCGGTGTGTCAACAACATTCAAAAATCGAATATATTTGTTTTAGTTGCAATCCAAATCAGTCTGACACCTAATTTATTTGTATTTCTTTTATAAAAAATCATTCTTAAACTTTTTTCAATAAAAATAACAAATCGAAAAAAATTGTTTTCTTCGCATATTACCGTCACCTTTTAACAACAATATTAACAACAATATTAATTTTGTTTTTGACTAATAATTTTTTCATCACGTACTGTTTTACTAAACAAATAAATAATTACCAGATACAAAAATAGAAGCAGATGATGAACAGAAATAAAATGAGATATAGAATGAAAATAATAATATTTCTACTCCTTTCAGTTTTTGGATGTTTTCTTTTTCAAATAAGCGTAATCTACGTAATGCTTGTTTAAAATACTATAATAAATAAAAATTAAAAAATTATTTTTTTCAGCATTTTTATTATTTGTAAATTATATTTTTTAAAATAAGATAAATTTTTAGATATTTTATTCTACATCCATATGAATATTGTAGTACTATATGCTATACTGTATCAAATTAGATTTTATTGATTTTATTTTTAATACAGAATAATATTATGTCGCATGCTTTTTATATAGCAAAATAATTTTGTAGTCAAAAACACACAATACCGATGCATACTATTAACTATTTCAACTTTACTTAATTCGAATTTAACTTTGTATAAATTTTCCTTTCTATTCATATTTATTTATAGGTCGATACAACATTTTTATTAAGGTTATAAAAACAATTATGATTTTAACACCGCTATAATACGCTACGATCGGCAACAAGCACATAGTTACTACATTTTTTGTATTTGTGTGTTTGCACGGTTACCAAATTGCTTCTCTTTTTCCCCTCGCCGAACTTCCTCGCCTCAAGATCGCATTGACCTTCTTTAAACTATGCACAATTAGGTTAATTGAAAATATATAATTATAAATATTATATTTATAAAAAAATTGTTTATAAAACATATTCAATATGTATAAAGAAAATTACATAAACTGGGATTAGAGCTTGCATCTTGTAAATGCTGCATTCGGCTATGGTGGTGATACATTTTGATTTGTATTTATTTGTAATTTTATTGTAGATTATATTTTGTCAAGTCAATTATATACAAATCACTCCCACAGAAAAACTGTTTTAAAATTGAATTGCTGAATTAAAAAAAATGTTTAGTTATAAAATATATTAAAGATTCCCTATTATTATTTAATAAAAATTACCGGAACCGCGTTACATCCACGTGCAAAACAATATCGCGCACATGCTTCTAGAATAGATGGAACCAAGTTTGGTATTTAGCAAATGTATTGGCCGCAGTGGTCTCTTTTGACACCAATAATAACTAAAAATGCAAAATCGATTTTTCTATGTTTTTCGTATACTTTTTTCCATGAAAATCCGAAAAAGCACGCGAATAGAATGAACTTTTCTCTTTGTTTTGGTTCAAGTAGGGTGTGAAACCTTTATTAAGTAACTGCATAAGAAGTATAGATCGAAAAGCATTTTAGTGATCATAAATTCCTACATATTGTAGACTGTAGATCCTTAATGTGTGCCGGGGATATTGTGTGTGCTTACCTTGTATAAATTTACGAAATTTATGAAAGGTATCTGAATGAATATTCAGTTACATTTAAAGTGTTAAAAAACTGATCAAGCCCGTGGAAAATAGCAAATTGCATTTTAGATAAGAGAACAATTGAACAACATAACTCTGTGATACATAAAGAATTGGTTACTTTAATCTATTAAAACATACAAATCTTTTATTCGATAAAAATGTATTTAAAAAAGTACTGTTAAATATGATAAACCACAACAAATGAGTCAATAACCTTCCATGACATATCGCACAAATAAATCTCGTTTTCAAAAATCAGTTAAGATATTTCCTTGCAAACTTTTTATTGTCCGCCTATAAAAAATACTTTATATTTCAAGATATGCTCGACTTTGTAAGTACATATAAACGTTTAAGATATTAAGCCTTTGTCCAAAATATCCACTGAAATGGTTTCAGCACATTCCGCATCATTTTATGTCCGTATTAATCCTTCAAGAGAATAATAATCTTAAATGCCAAATAATTTATATTTTCAGATACTTCTGAGAAGCTGAATTTGAGATACTAAACATATAATAATAATAATTTGTTATGTCGGTTTCATTATTCGATCTTTAAAGAAATTTAAATTAGGTTTGGTTTAAAAACATTGAAAATAGATTACAAATCAAAGGGAACACAAGTTTATAAAGAGAAAAGTAATTTTTTCTGGTCGCTTTTTGATTGGTAAACCCGATCCGTTTCAAACTTTAAAGCAATATCCTGAATAAATCTTGATGAGAAGTGAATCAAAACCCCAAATGGATAGCCCGATTATTGTAAAAGACTTTTCATTAAACTCTGATTTCAGATTCTAAACGCTACTCTTGCTTGATAGAACGTTTTGTTTACCACAGAAGATTCTCCATTTAACAAATAAAAATTGAAAAATCTCTGAAGATTCCTCTTGTCTCCTCTTCCTCTATTTGACAGTTATTTAACACGTTTAATTTTAAAGAAAAACGCAGAGGATTTCCACCTGTAAATCTCACCAGTTTAATTGAGGAAATCTAATTTATAACCGATATTTCATTAGAAAAGACATCGAATTAACCACGAAAATGTTGGAAAGAGAAATAAGAAATTAGTGCGCACCTAATTGAAATCCATATTTCATTTTGGTATTATGGGTACTAAACGAATCTCTCGGTACTGAAACGCGGACTAATTTAAAACCTGGAAATGTCCTATGTAAAACTTAACTGAAATGTCTATTCATCTCTGCATATTATACTTTCTTCTATAAAATTAAAATTGCGAATTAATTCTTTTTCTATTTTTTTAAATTGAAATCGCTCCCTGCTTGAGGCACTTATCTTCAAATTCGTCTTATTAAAAACAGAGATTTCGTGCGTGAATTAGTTATTCTCATGTAGAAATTTGTATAAAAGACAAATCAAACAATCTAGAAAATCTTGATGCACTCAAAAAAGGAAAATAAAATGATAGATAGTCCCGAGTAGACCCTGATGCTCCGCCTACCAGTGCTCCTAATGCAGTTATTACTGCAATTATTGAATTAAATGCTACAGAAGTTACCATCTCTAACCGTTTTAAAGGTTTCTTTACAATTAATTTATAAATTTAACCAGTGACATCTCGTTGAGCGATAATACATTATTCAGAATCTATAATTTTATTACTCTCACTATCCACGATCACAAAACACAAAAAAACCTACCGGAAAAAAGATAATTTAAAGAGCGTTGCACATTTTGTTTTGAAATCCATAAAATTAATTTGCCATTAAATTTTAATTAATCGGGGGGCGTATAAAAACATAAAGTCTAATTAAACTAAGATTAGTTATCTATTGAAATTTTAGTGAAACTAAAATTATTTCTGGTTTAATTATGTTTGATCCATATATTAATTTAAAAATAACATCCAACAAATAAAATTAACATTTTAAATTTAAAGCAGTTTTCATTTGAACAGCTACACAAGAATATTATCTGAGTTGACAATAAGTAGAAAATTAAATTGGAAATACAAACATAATCAATGCAATATTGAAACCTGTTAATTAATACTGAAATTAATTGTAGTAATGTCGATAAATATTTCAATGGACATTGAACTAGATCGAAAAAATCATTATTGGCTCTGCTCTGTTTTCAATTAACGCTTATTTTATATAACGCGGTCAAGCTAAGCTGCAAATTGAAAATTGGTGAACTTGGATAAAAATAACGAAATCATTAAAATCCTTATATGCTAAATATGTTAATGTTTACGATATAAATAATTTGTGTTACTTTAATTTCACGCAATATACTATAAAGGCTAACAATACCGAGTTTAATTACTGCCACATTTTTAATAAAAAGATTGGGCAAGTGTTAACACGGCTGTTACTAATTTCGTCGTTACCATTAGGAACAAATTATAAAAGTTTTACAACTCACGGTTCTCTGAAAACCGAACGGAAAAAGTTTTTCTACTGGCATATCTTAATCCTCAATTTCCAACTCGAATAAACCTTATCCTGATTCTTTATATGGACAGACGGATCTAACTTTAAATAAAATAACTAACGAGAATTCTAATTAAAGAAAAAACTTTGTTGATTGAAACTAGAAAAAAAGGTAACTAGATTGGTGGAAACGAAAACAGTTTCTCTAATACTGAACTTTTCCCAATCAATAGAGTTTACAGTGATAATAGTATTCTTGGTTATTTTTGCCGCAGATTTCACAGAGTTTGTTTTTCATTCAATATTAATTTTCTATTAAAAAATGTGTGTAAAAAGTAGTGGATCAGTTAGACAAACTGTACCAGACACGTTTCTCTGATTACCTTTGCTTTAATATCACCTCGTATGTTGGTGTTATAATTAGTATGTCATTGCGTTTAATATCACCCGTATAATATTTTCTATCTTGTGAAATTCAATTTTAATAATCTTTTATTTAATTAAAGTTTCCTCTTGTTTTATTGACGTGATCAATAAGCCTTTTTCTACAAGATAATTATTATTTATAGGGAACTCCGTTTGGCGTCAAATTTAGTTCGTCCGTTAATCCAGTTTCGTATCTTGATGCATTATCTTCATACTTAAAACTGCTAGTTTTATCGCCTTTCGTTTCGTGTCAATGACAAATGCACCTATTCGTGGTTGTTAATTATAAAGAAGAATCATAATTGTATTGATCTGGAATTTGTAAAGCTGTAATTGGATGTACAGTATTAACAATGAGCTTGTCATCCGCAATATTCTGAGTACCTACTCGTACAACTGGAGGCCTTTTCCAAAAGGTTGTTAGCAACCTGGTGATCATCTACTACGAGTCACCGCAAACAACGTTTGTAGACCAAACTTATTTTATTGAAATAACTAGGTGGGTTTTTTATATTTTATTTTCATGTGGAAAGGTCACTTAGCTAGTTGTATTAAAGTTTAAAAGTAAATTTAGTTGATTCATAAGTAATAGAATTTTCATAAGTAGAAAGTTAGCGAAGATCCTTAATGTAGCAAAACAAATTATTTTATATAAAATTGACGTCCATTTTTTGAGTCACCAAGGAGTTTGATAACGATCAAGGTTTGATTTTTAAGTATTCTTAAACTAGTTATGAATCGTTTAGATTAAATTATAGAAGCACTAGGTGTTTAACTATTTATCTTTTTATGTAACAATTATTAACGATAGTAAACATTAGTTAAATAACAACTAAAGACCTTCCAGTTAATAATTAATACAGTCACTGGATAATGATTTTTATGTGTGATTAATAAATAAATGAGATTATTGGTGTTATTTATTTCCTTTTATATGTTGTGTGATATTTAGTGTTATAGCTGAGTGAAAAAACTCGGTTCTGGTATGGTTAGAACGGATTCACTTTAAGATCTATAACTCCGTTGTGGAGAAGTACGGATAACACTTTATTTATTTAAATTAATCATGCTGGCGCCCATTCTCTATAGCTCTATATAATTAATTGCCATTCCAATTAATTTACGACTACTGCTTTAATTTAAAAAGGAAACGAGTCGTGCTCATTGTTTAGGATAAGCCGAGTCCTATTTAAACTGATCGAAAGTATCATTACTGAAATTGATTTTATGACAATGACGGTCCATCGTGGGGCCTCTGTTTTTATAAAAACTGATGTTAAAAAGTACATGTTACAAATTGACGCCCAAGCGTGAGACTTTTGTTTTTGAAAATAAAAGAGTTGTTTTGTATGCTACAAATTAGCGTCTTTTGTTATATCAGAAAATTTTTGAAAAAAAATTCACCAATAACATGAATCTAGATATCCGAGATCTCTTTCATTTGTCTTAACAATTAATTGTAGGCTTTTATTGTGACAGAAGTTTGTTTATTTAATTAAGTTGTTGGTACATGGAAAAATAAAAATGGTTCATTTAACAGAAACTGAACGTATAGAAATTTTAATTATGGTCGGTTATGGGGATCGCAAACGAACACAATTAGAAGTATGTGAAATTTTTAATGAGCGTTATTCACATCGAGAACCAATCACCCAGTCAGTAGTTAGCAAAACCTTAAAACGGTTTAGGGAAACTGGCAATGTTAAAGATCTGGTGAAGACTGGTCCGCAGAGGTCTGCGACAAATAAAGATAAGAAGCTCGATGTTTTAATAGAAATCGAAGAAAATTCAAACATTTCAACTCGTCAGTTAAGTTTAAACCATGCCGTAAGTGAAGGTTCAATACAGAAAATATTACATTCAGAAAAATTACATCCGTACAAACCGACTTTATTGCAAGAATTATCCGAAGATGACTACGATCGACGTGTTGAATTTTGTGAATTTATGACGGAGCGAATCAACAACAATCCAAATTTTCTTAATAACATTGTTTTTTCTGACGAGGCTACGTTTTGTTTCAATGGAAATGTAAATAGGCATAATTGTCGATATAGGGCCGCTGAAAATCCCCATTGGATGATCCAAAATCATACCCAAACACCACAAAAATTAAACGTATGGGTGGGAATTTGTGCAGATCACATAATTGGACCTTCCTTTATTCGTGGTACTCTAACTGGTGATCGTTATTTGCAATTATTGAAACAGCAAATTATTCCAGCTTGCCAAGCAAATCTTGATGATCTTTGATTTCAACAAGATGAAGCACCGCCCCACTATCATTTAGACGTACGCCGATATTTAAATGTGGTATTTCCGGCCCGTTGGATAGGCAGAAGAGGGTCTGTGGAGTGGCCTCCCCGATCTCCGGATCTTACACCTTGCGATTTCCTCTTCTGGGGATATTTAAAATCAAAAGTTTATACAAACCGACCCCAGGATCTCGCCGAATTAGAGCAACGAATACAAAATGAAGCTGCAGCAATTTCTCCCAGATCGCTCAGAAATTCTTTTCAAGCTTTTCGTGACAGGTTGGGCCACTGCCTTGCAGTTAATGGTGAACATTTTGAACACTTATTGCCATGAAATAGTATATTGTGTTGCAAGTGCAGAAAAGTGCCAATTTCTCACGAGTGTGAAGATTTTGCGGCATGAGACGTAGTCGAATGCCGCAATCACACGGTGAGAAATTGATGTTTTTGCAAGCGTTACACACTATACTTTATCTACGACAACAAAAAAAGTAATAAACTACCAACAGCTAAGAAAGTTTTTTAACCTAGAATTTATACTCGCATTCATATTTTTTGCGTGAAATATTTGGCAATAAGTTAAGAGATGTAATGTGAGCCGCTTCCACGATGTTTGGAGGTGTACGAGTGTACACCCCAATTTTCCTTCATCGGATTCACTCATGATACATCTAGAATTTTAAAAACGACAAAAGTAAACATTAAATTTGTAAAGACAATAGTAATAATACGTTTACAATTTGTGTAATTTCAGTCAATCTACTATTTAGTACTTACAGCTAAATAATTATGTGCTCGTTTTCAAAAAATAATTTATATGTACAAAAATCACAATTCAATTGTCAAGGTTATTAACCTCTGCGCAAAATGTCAAATATTCTCGCATTATGTAGCAAATTATAAATGTTTTTATTGTAATTTAGCAATAATAATAAATAAAATTACATTAAAAATTATATAATAATGTAAAATATTAATTAATTTTACGTTTTAATTGAATAACAATCATTGTAACTTTATATAATGAGAAAAAAACATCATTGAAAGGCGTCTCGGTAGCTCAATGGTTACGCTGTAGCTACTAACCGAGCGATCCGGGTTCAATTCCCCGGGTCTGACCTTAGCTTTTTTTCTAGATTTCCATTCGAAATATAATTTAATGTAAAATATTAATTAAACAAAATAAATTAACCTTTATCTAAAATTTATAACAATATTTCAAATAATAATTAATAATATTATAAATATTGCAAGTGGTGACATCTATGGCGTTTTAATAGAACTACGGATTATTGAGAACTCCTTCCTCACATACTTTACCGTTGAGTTTGGAGATTGTTTGCAATTGGTCGTTTTCACGGTTACTAGATTGCGCGGAATATGTAACTTTCTATGGTGGCCGTAGATAAACATTTTATTGCTAATTTCGTTTTGTTTTCAAGATTTATAAGAGACGTACATAATTTTCTGTTCATTTGTTTTATTTTGTTTTTTGTTCATTTGTTTTGTTTTGTACATTATGTAGATGCACATCTGTTTATTTTAGGGTAATAATTCGAGATACTTTACGATCTCGGATATCTTGATTCATGTTATTGGTGAAATTAACTTAATAAACATTTTTTACATTTTTTTCAAAAATTTTCTTATATAAGGGTACTAAGATTTTAGGTCATCGAAAAGAGAAAAAAAATCTCTATCAAATGAGCCTAATGAAAGGGTACATTTCTATTTAAAAAAATTAAAGTGTTATTCATTACTCATTTGTTTTCTGAAATAAAAACAATTCAATGCTATCTTATTATGGAAAATAAAATGTTAAACAAATTTTATATAACAATTTTTGTTATAAAGTCGATATTTACCGAGATATATACTATATTCCATACATAATGGGCACCCTGTAGTTATATAATAGTAACCACAACCTTGCGATCACTAATTTTAAGGATCAGAAGGTTGTGGTTACTATTATATAATTAAAAACGTATGTTCGGGGGGGGCGGTCGCATTTCAAATTTACGCCCATTGTACTCACGATACATTAAAAATACTATACAAGCAACATTTTTAAAAAATTTACACTTTGTATATAAAGAATGCTTTTGTCGAAAGAATTTTATGGTATAGATACTTAAGAGAATTCTCAAGTGGAACTACTAGAAATCGATCTTTATTAAAACAATTTATAAACCCAATATTCAACATATCAAAAATTTAGTGAAACAAACGTTGCTAAACCCTCCGTAAATTTATATTTGTATGTAATATGAAATGAGTGAGTTGTGTAAGTAACTAACATAAGTGTACAACTATTCGAAATTTTAGTTACTTTATATAAATAACTTTTGAAATTAGATTTTACGAATACTTTAAATTCCAGCTTGCCATCTAACCAAACCACCCCAAGTCCTAAATAAAGCAGATCTGGAACATTTTTTCTTCAACGAATTCTATATTATATCTTTATTAGGTAACCCATATGCAAATTTCAACATCAAAGAATTTTCATCATCACTGAAATTACGGTGCTCGTAGTAAGTAGAACATTCTCGTAAACCAAAGGGAAATCGTCGTGCACTACACATAGACCCAAGCACTCACTCCAACAGGGATATTTAACATAGAAGCGCACATTCCTCTGGTTTACTAGTTCACGCGGACTGCGCTCTAAGAAGATCAACAGGAAAACTAGCAAATCCTAGTAAGATTTCTGATGCAAACCGTTTTCTGACATTCCGCTTGAGAATTCACTGCCAGTTAAACTTTCAGGTTCAATGCATTTATTCGTTTTGTACTACCTGTATTGAGTTTGTAGTATATCTTTTGATGTAGTGTTACTCGATGTTACAATGTTTGGTCCTGACTTTGCCTGTTTGCTTTGAATTGCTTTAGGGGTTAAATCTAGATATTTATATAGGATACAATTTATACGCATTCGGTGTTTAGCAACATTGTGATACATATTCATATGGCCAAATAGTATTCATCTACGATTACCTCATATAATTTATGGAACTAGCTTAGTTTCAGTTTGTTGAAGCAGTTTAACTATGATAATGGTGTTTGTAACGCCTCATTGTACAATAAACACTTTAAACAATCGTGCAACAGCATTTGGTGCATTAACTATCCTCGACATGCACTAATCATGGCAAATGTAACAGTTTAATAATGATTAAACACAAAACTAAAACAATAAGAACAAAATTAGTGATCTTCCACTGACGCACTGGCTGTGTAGTAACAACACTACCTACTGCTTAGGGTGTTTGTCCTAACTTTTATATCCACCTTGAGACTCACATGCATGCCTTATAAAAACTTTTTATTTATAAGTTCTAATGCGTGAATCTGAAACAACAAGACAAGGGTGCGAGATCGATCACTATTTTATAGAAAAATATAGTGTAACTCTTGTATTGACGTAGAATTTTTAATGGATTATTTTAAAATAATGCTTAAATCTCGAGATGGACATAAACATCGGGACAGCCTGTATGAATCTAAACGGATTATAGGATTATATCGGATTTATAGATCACACGCTAAAAACTACTTTATCAACGCAGTTCAAAACAACTTACTGGGCAGCGTTACAAATCGCGGCGCGTCTGCATCATGTGTCAGTGGCTGATATCTGTATCTGGTCGAACAAATTGCCGGTCCATCGGATAAAACGATAAAAACCTCTTCGGGAAATCTGTTTTGTCCACGTTCGCTTCATCGCAAGTAATCCCATACAGACTCGAACAAGTTTTTAAAAAATCGTTTTAATCTGAACATTCAACTTACAACTCTTTTTATTTTGTTCCGAAATTGTTCGAGTGCGAACTTATCCCCCCGATAATATTACGAAAGAAAAAGAAATTCGTCACACGTCACTCGTCACGTTTTAATCAAAAATAGGTCAAACTTATCGTGGAAAGCGCGCGCGGTGTAAAACTTGTGGGAAAATTCTGAGGGGAAACTAATTTACACCGAGATTGCGGCTTGAAATTTACTTTTCCGGTTAAAAAGAACTTGCTGACCTGCATTAATCGAAGGGGGTAAGATCCTGGAAATTCTTCTTCGATGGCTCTCAAATACAATGAGCGATTAAAGATGGGCGGGAGGTCGTTCACGTCCTTTACATGGATCACCACCGTGGTTTCGTTTTCGTTGAGACTATCCGAGGCGACGAGGGTTAGCTCGTACTACAGCACCATGCGGCACACAAACACAAACATGACAAAAATAAAAAAGGAGAGCAAAAAAGAAAATGTGCTACTAGCATGCATCGTCAGGAAAAGGCCGTGACATCTGCGGCAAAAAGGCAGCTAAACACTGAAAAGTAAAAAATTTAACATGCAACACCCGCCTGGAGCACGCGTTTCGGAAGGTTGCGATCATCCTCCTCGGTGATTTGGGTGCGGTAGGTGGGCCTTTCGAAGACTGGAGGATTATCGTTGACATCCTTAACGTGGATCACAACGGTGGTGTAATTTTCCTTCAAGTTGTCGGATGCTGCTAGTCGCAGCTCATACTGCGGAGTTATTAAAGATAATATGCATGAGCTATTGTTAGGCCTGATTGAGCCAGTCGGAGCCTCTCTCCCCAGAGAAGCGTTAATCAAATACTCCCATTCACCGGTTCGCATTCGTAACTCAATAACAGAGCCCAGACAAGAACAAAGCTTGCTCTTAGTAATCAACTACATAACAAAAGTTTAACGGTTTAAAGAAGGTGTACTAATCGGTTCCTTGTCATGTTGAGTTATGAAAGCAAACCGACGGGAAACATGGACAATGCGACAAGTGGTAAGCTGTCAACACACTCACCCGCTTCCGTGTTTCGTAGTCCAAAGCGCCGGCGACGTAGATGGCACCCGTCATGTTTTTGACGGCGAAGGCTCCTCCTATGTTACCGCTTGTGATCTCGTATCGAATACGAGACGCTGAAACAATAGGACACATTAAATCATGCTTCTACATAGAAAGTAGCTGTGTAAAATTATATTGGAAATCGTGTTACATTAAATCGGAAAATCTTGTTACCCGACCGCCACTCCACCCCGTGTTACACAACGACGAGAGATTTAGTTAAAGGTAGGATTTGTCATCGTGGTTTTAGCCTATTTTCTATTACCCGTATATATTGCGTGCTTAGAATTTCGAACGTTAATTCGAAAAGGAGGAAATGGAAAAATTTAAATTGTGTAAGTAACAGTAAAATTAGTTTCGCTCAAGTAAAAGCTTATTTTAGAAGTGAGGCAATATTTCTTTATTAAATCCGTTAGCTTTAGAAGGTAAAAGCAAAAGCCAGATTTAGACTAAGAATAAGATCAAATCTAATGTTTTGGGAAACTTTTTACATTTCTGACTTTTTTATTTCAAATTGGGCTTTCCTTTGCAACAATAATTTAAAATTTCTTTAATCTAAAAATTTTCTTACTTAAACTTTAAATTAAATTTAAACAACTAATCGAAATAATTCGAAACGTTACTAAGTAAAGGTTTTTCTTTTGCAGTTGAAAAGTAGGATGGTTTTTGGTGTCTATATGAGCAAGGTCAGGTCACTTTTGGTACAAAAGTTGTACTACTACTTAATCTAAAATATGATTATAAATAAAAGACAAATTGTGTTCTTATTTAATCAACTAAAAATTAATAAGAAAACTAAGAAAGCCAACTGTATGTATGTATTCAAAAAAGGCGCGTGTTGCGCAAAACGAGTTCTAAATCAATAAATTGTGTTTTACAGACCAACACTGAAAAAGCATTTAATTAGATAAACTAAATTTTATTTAACTCAACGAAACATTTAGACAGCAAAACTAAATTTTATTTGATTTAACTAAATATTTAGTTGATTTAACTAAATATTTAGTTGATTTGACTAAATATTTAGTTGATTTAACTAAATATTTAGTTGATTTAATTAAATATTTAGTTGATTTGACTAAATATTTAGTTGATTTAACTAAATATTTAGTTGATTTAACTAAATATTTAGTTGATTTAAATAAAATTGAATTTGTTCAACGAAATTCTTTTCTCAGTGAAGAAATGTCTGAACGATTGACGACTTTTGCGTAAAATACGCAAAATGTATGAGATAATAGGGATCCCTTCCGTAGATATCCTCTACAGTTACGATCCTAAATAATAAGTCAACTAAGAGTATATTATTGACACTAAACGACTGCTGTGAACACAAATTGTAAGAAGCTTCTTCAGTAAAAATGAAACTAAAATTTCGTCTCTGACATGGTAGACACATTGAGTTCCACAGTTTAATTTTTAGTTTCATTTCGCCCGAAGTATAATGAATTATCAATTTCTGCTCAATATGACTCGACCTAATCCCAGAAATCGTATCTATTGACTACGCGCGTAAAAATTTTCGTGTTTTAATCTAGCACATGTTAATAACTGCTGGTAATGTACATTTATCTGTGTCTTTTTTTACATTGAAAGTGATACCAGCAAAAACAGCTCACGCTGAATCTGACCTACTTTTGAATGCCCATCGCAGAAATTTAATGGACAAGTATTTTCTCTTCTTCCTCTAACCCAACTGATTTTAGATCTGAAATAATAATTCTTCAACTGTGGCTATTAGTGTAAGGTTTTCACTATAGTCTTGATTTGTTGTTGAAATTTGTGATGTCTTTATTTGTGCTATTATGTTACTGAATCTTTAACTGTCTTGTAGATAGAAAATATGTCCTGGATTTTAATATAGTATTGTAACGTTCTTTTTCAAATAATAACACAAGTGCTGTTTAAATCGTCTATTCACAAACAAATATTTATTTCTATACACTAATGAATACACTATAAATTAACGCTATGATTATAAAACATTAAAAACTATTATTTACAGACTATGAATTTCTAATACAACATTTATATTCACTATTTATTTTGTAATACACAGTTAATGACTTGCTGTTGACTGCCTCTCTTTTATCCGCAATCCGCTTTTATATCTTCATATAAACGCACCAGAAATCGCTGGAACCTTCTATGTATTCTTAGGAAATGCTAGAATAAACCACGTCTGATTTACATGCTTGTGCGATGCGTCATTTTCTCGAAGGTGGCAGAACACACCACCTGTCGCTCGAAAAGAGGTTCGTTCCTTTTCTCTCCCATTACACTGCCCCCCTCTTCAAGTCTGTTCTGTCCCAGAACAGGTTTTATGCTCTGGTTCCTGTAGAACGGGTCATGACGATATCGACAGTCTTCACCTCGACTACACGTTCCATTACGGTAGAAATAACAGTCTACACTCTTCGTTGGCCTTAATGCGGGCTGTGGGTCAAAACTGCAGACGAAGATCTTGACGTCCGTACCTCTAAAGACAACTTCCAGCATGTTTCTAACGATTCTCCAATCCAGCTGGTCCCGCCCACAGCCGAGTTTGGGAACTGCCAATTTGTTAATTCCCCTGGTAAGCAACTCGATTCTCAAATTCCATAGTGCCCTCCACAAGTCGGCGTAACTCGGTTTCTGGTAGTAAAACTGCTTGGTTACCAAGTAGTAAATGGATCGGTCATGATCAGGCAAGCGTAAGGATTTACCAACAGAGGGATTTTGTTCTCGAAGTTCATTCAGCCGTCCAAATTTATTTCTAAACACTACTGCGATCCCCCTGGACATACGGAGATCCGCGGAGACACAGTGGGCAATGGAATAATCACCAGGGACCCGGAAGAGATCTTGTTGCATCTCAGTCGTGACTCCGAATCGCGCTTTTCTAGTTCCAGAGAACGCAGCCATAAATTCTCTAAAGGTTGGCTGATCATCTTCAGGCCTTACAATTTTGATAGCCACCTCGGCCTCATCTTTCCGATCCGGGACTGCGT
This sequence comes from Agrypnus murinus, assembly GCA_929113105.1. Taxonomy (NCBI): domain Eukaryota; kingdom Metazoa; phylum Arthropoda; class Insecta; order Coleoptera; family Elateridae; genus Agrypnus; species Agrypnus murinus. The sequence goes on along the minus strand of OV816028.1, from coordinate 36,026,852 downwards.
CATTATTTCCCTCATAGTGCGCCAGACGATTGGAGTGTACCACCTTTGGTTTCCCCCTTGGCAATTTCTGGATGCGATAAATCAAGTCATTTATTCGTTTCTTCACCTGGTATGGACCCTCCCAATTTCGCTGTAACTTTGGAGAATAGCCACGACGCCTTTGCGGGTTGTATAACCAGACAAGCTCTCCAGGTTGAAACCCTCCTTCTTGGGCTCTCACATCGTACGTAGCCTTCATCCGGTCACTCGCGATTCGACTATTATTTCGGGTTCGGTCGTGAATATCCTCCAACTTCTTCTTTAAGTTGATGACATAATCATTCCCAGCTACCTCCTGCTCTATAGGTGGAGACCCAAATTCCAGATCACACGGTAACCGTAACTCGCGTCCAAACATTACAGACGCTGGTGACTGACCGGTTGTTTCGTGGACCGATGCACGATAAGCCATCAGGAACAGATGCAGGTATTGGTCCCAGTCTCGTTGATGATCGGAGACGACCTTGGCCAAATATTTGCCCATTGTCCGATTCATGCGTTCTACCATTCCATCGGACTGCGGATGTAACGGTGTGGTCCGAGTCTTGCGAATGCCCAACAATCGACAGACTTCTCCAAAGAGTACAGACTCGAAATTGCGGCCTTGATCCGAATGCAGCTCCATGGGCACTCCGAAACGACTGAAGAACTCTTTGACTAGTACGTCAGCAACAGTCGCAGCTTCCTGGTTTGGTAGGGCATATGCTTCTGGGCATTTGGTAAAATAGTCCATTGCCACTAAGATGTATTTATTCCCATCGTCGGTTTCGGGAAATGGTCCGGCAATGTCTATAGCTATTCTCTCCAGAGGACTACCCACATTGTACTGCCTCATAGGTGCTCTTCGCTTCCCCAAGGGTCCGTTGCCAGTGGCACATAATTCACATTTCCGGCACCACTCCTTCACGTCTTCTTTACAATTGACCCAATAAAAACGCTCCCTAACTTTCTCCAAAGTCTTTTTCACACCGAAGTGTCCTCCTGAGGCACCGTCATGGAGATGTCGCAATACTGTAGCCACTCGGCTTCTTGGAACCACGAACTGAGACCTAATGGTGGTGCCATCTTCACTCTCCAGTACTCGCTTCAGGAGTTCGTCTTCCACCTTCAAGGACTCCCATTGGGCCCAATATGCTTTGAGCGTTCTGTTGAAAGGGCTGACGGCCTCCCAGGCAGGCCTTTCTCCCACGCGCTTCCATTCCAGTACCATTTTTAGTTCGGGATCAGCCTCCTGCTGTCGCTGCAATTCTTCCGGCAACCAATTGTCGTTGACGATGGTAGTCCTTAATACTTGGCAAACCCTCTCCTCCAAACGAGAGCAATGACGGCAATCCGTTGGACAGGGTCTTCTTGAAAGAGCATCGGCATTTCGATGACTAGTGCCCGCTCGATGTTCGGTGTCAAAGTCGTATCCTTGTAATCGCTCGATCCACCTTGCGACCTGGCCTTCAGGATTACGGAATTGTAGAAGCCATTTCAACGCTGCATGGTCCGTCCTCAATAAAAACTTCCGTCCGTACAAGTATTTGTAGAAGTGCTCAACAGACTTCACGACAGCCAATAGTTCTTTTCTGGTCACACAATAATTCCTTTCGGCTTTCGACAAAACCTTACTAAAATAGCCGATGACCTTTTCTTGTCCATCCTGTATCTGAGAAAGTACCCCCCCAATGGCCAGATTACTTGCATCTGTGTCAAGTATGAATTGCCCTTCTGTCCGTGGATAGCTCAATATTGGTGCTGTTGTCAGGGCACGCTTCAGCTGTTGGAAAGCTGTTTCACACTCTCCGCTCCAAACATACTCGCGCCCATCTTCAGTTAACCTTGTCAGAGGTTTCGCTATATTGGCAAACCCAGGAACGAAACGCCGGTAGTAGGTACATAACCCAAGAAAACTACGAACTTGGTGTTTATCTTTCGGTGTTGGCCACTCTTGAACTGCACGAATCTTATCGGGGGCGGCTGCCACTCCATTTTGTGATACGACGTGCCCGAGATATTTCACTTCCTTTCTGAATATGTGGCACTTTTTCGGACTCAGTTTCAGATTGGCTCCACGTAGTCTTCGGAACACTTCCTCTAGGTTTTTCAAATGTTCGTTGAATGATTTTCCGACTACAATCACATCATCTAGGTATACCAGGCAGGTCTTCCACGACAGCCCTCTCAGGATGGTCTCCATTAAACGCTCAAAGGTGGCCGGAGCGTTACATAGACCAAAAGGCATAACCGTAAACTGCCATAGTCCGGAACCAATAGTGAACGCGGTCTTCTCCCGGTCTTCAGGTTCCATTTCAACTTGCCAATAACCACTCTTCAAGTCCAAAGTCGAAAACCATCGTGAACCAGACAGGGTATCTAACGTGTCGTCGATGCGTGGTAAGGGATAGCTGTCTTTCTTGGTCACGTCATTAAGCTGCCGATAGTCCACACAAAATCTCGTTGACCCGTCCTTCTTACTGACCAGGACCACCGGTGATGCCCAGGGACTGCTGGATGGCTCGATGACCCCTTGTTCTTCCATATCGATAATAATCTTCTCGGCTTCTGCTCTCCTTGCTAGAGGTAGCCGCCTCGGCTGCTGACGGACAGGCATAGAGTTGCCTGTATTGATTTTATGTTTTATTATATCTGTTCGTCCCTTCTGGCTATCGTCAAGAGCGAAGATATCTTGGTATCGATGAACCAAACCCTGTACCTCTTTCACTTCTGTTCTGTTAAGGTCTTCGCACGAACTAGTAACCATGCCCACTAATTTTCCACCATGGTCTTTGGGCGCTGGTTTTGGAACATCAGCCATACACCTGGCTACTCGGAATACTGGCACACACTGTCCCACAAGGGTACTCTTCTTCAATGTCACCGGATGCACATTAACGTTCATAAGCCTCACCGGTACTGTCTTTCCAACCTTGATCAGCGCTTTTCCCACCAGTATGCCACTATGGATCTTCTTATCACAAACAGGCTCCATCATTCGCACACATCCAACCCGAAGATCTCCATCCAAACCTGCCTCGACAACCATCTCGCTTTGACCCGGCAATATCACATCTTCAGTCAGCAAAACCCTTACAACCGGATCTTCTCGTGGGTGCAACGGAAGTTCTTCGTTACCGACCTTCAAAACACCCTCTTTCAAATCCAACGTAAAACCAAATTTTCTCAGGAGGTCCATTCCAAAGATGAAGTCATCAGTGATATCGGCTACCAGCACCTCATGATCACGTTCTTCACTTCCAATGCCAATCTTCATCTTCACCACTCCGCGTGTTGGTATCACTTCACCTGTTGCTGTACGGAGTTGAGTAGTTGTTGATAACAGCTTCATACTTGATTGTAGAACATCAGGGCGTACGATGGATTTTGTCGCCCCCGTATCAATAAGTAGTGGAACAGTTCGGTTAGCAATCTTTCCATCTACAAACAAACTGCCGTTACTATTCTTTGATGTTACGGCATGGATCGTGATCTCCGGGGCATCTTCACTCGCAGCCAACGTTCGCCCCCTCTTGCCAACCCCTTTTAACTTTTCCGACGGTTGTACTTTTCTGGGTTTAGGGCAGCGGCGTCGTATGTGCCCTTGTTCACCGCAGTTCCAGCAACGGGGTCCTCGAACTTCTTGAGGATTCCTCTTACGACTATCTTCCTTCTGAAGAACTCTCATTAATAATTCTTCTAGGCGATCTTTGGAACTGGAACCTTCCTCTTCTTCCGCAACGGTTCGAACTCGCCCGTGGCCTCGGGACGCTTGTTTTGCAGCTTCAAATTCTAAGGCGTGAGCAAGCGCATCATCAGTTGTTCTTGGTCGTGCCAGCCTCAATGATTGTTGTGTTTCTCCGTCTCTTAACCCATCAATGAAGGTCTGCACAGCCAGCTGTCCCAGAAATGAATCGGGTGCCGTAGGGTACGCCAATCGGACAAGCCGCGCAACATCGGCTTCAAACTCCTGCAGGCTTTCTCCATTCTTCTGGATACGATTCTTCACTTGCGCGTGATACACCTGTTGTAGATGCGCGTCTCCATATCTCATTTCCAATCTAGACACTAACAATTGGTAATCATTTTCCTGTCCTGCTGGGATTGTTTGCAGGACGTTCAACGCGTCTCCACGCAAAGCCACAGTTAGAGAAACGGCCTTTTCCTTGCGTGTCCATCCGTTGGCCCCAGCGGCCGCCTCAAATTGTTTGTAGTAGGTGGACCAAGGTGTCTTTCCATCGAACGTGGGTGGTTTTACTTTTATCCCTACGGCAGGATCCTTTTCTTCTTTAAATTGTTTCTTTACTTCATTAAACGGCCTCTCAGAAGTTGAGGGAAACCGTAGTTGCCTCATTCTATCTTCCAGCATTTCGGCCATATCGTCTTTCTTAGTTGTTGGTGGTAATTGCATTTGGGCTATTTTCTCTTCTACCATCTTTATTACCCTATCTTGTTCCGCCAATCTACCTTCCAATAGTCCTAACGCGCTGGCATTCTCCAAAAATTCTTCGAAAACTTTATCTTCCAACGCTTTGACATTTTCCAACAATTCTCCTTTAAGCCTTCTAGAACTTTCTTCGGACTTTTCTAGTAATTCTTCTTTAAGCCTTCTAGAACTTTCTTCAGATTTTCTGGAATTCTCCAGTATTTCTTCCTTTAGCATTCTAACAGTTTCTTCGGCCTTTTCTAGTAATTCTTCTTTTAAAATTCTAGAATTCTCTTCGGACTTTTCCAGTAGTTCTTCTTTTAGCATTCTAACATTTTCTTCGGACTTTCTAGAATTTTCTTCGGCTTTTCTAGAACTTTCTTCCATTTTACTTAACAACAAACTAGTATCAATTGCGGGTCCAGGTATTTCGAAGAGGAAACTTTCAGGATCTTCTTGCTGTTCTATAAGCCATTCTTTTAGCCGATTTATTAACACGTTTTTAAGGCCAGTTGTTTCCAAATCTCGTTCTTCCAGTTCATGTTTCAAGTCTATTACTTTCAGATCTTTCAACAATTTCATCGCCATCTTAATTGTTTGTTGAAATTATTTTTAACACTAAAAATTTAATCTCACAGCACTTTATTTAATTATTACGCGATTTTATTTATTTTAAAACCTCACACCTGTAACACCACTGTAACGTTCTTTTTCAAATAATAACACAAGTGCTGTTTAAATCGTCTATTCACAAACAAATATTTATTTCTATACACTAATGAATACACTATAAATTAACGCTATGATTATAAAACATTAAAAACTATTATTTACAGACTATGAATTTCTAATACAACATTTATATTCACTATTTATTTTGTAATACACAGTTAATGACTTGCTGTTGACTGCCTCTCTTTTATCCGCAATCCGCTTTTATATCTTCATATAAACGCACCAGAAATCGCTGGAACCTTCTATGTATTCTTAGGAAATGCTAGAATAAACCACGTCTGATTTACATGCTTGTGCGATGCGTCATTTTCTCGAAGGTGGCAGAACACACCACCTGTCGCTCGAAAAGAGGTTCGTTCCTTTTCTCTCCCATTACAGTATGATCAAAAAGTCTTTGGATCAGAGTTGCCATTAAATTAACAAGCTATCTATGAAATTATTTATTTCTATTATTTTTGACGTTTACTTCACAACTATCATGTCAATAGATAATAGTTCAAATAAATTCCATTCTGTATTCTTTTTATAAATGTTATTAAGTAATACTTAAAATAACTGCAAGCACAAGAAATAATAATAGCGTACGCTAACCTAACATTTTCTGTGTACTATGAGGCTCTGTTTATCGGTGTCAGCGCACCGTATTTTCTTGACACAGGTGGCTGTGTCTCCATTAGCGCTACTCAAGATACATTGGTGCTACTATGTATAGTTTACAAAAACTACGGGCAGTAGAAATAAATAATTCTATAGATGGTTTTTACATTCCATTGCGACTATTGCGATCCAAAGACTTTTTGGTCATACGATACATCTTTACTTATTTTCGCTGCTGATAATTCTGTCATTTTACGCAATAACTGAGTGGCCTTCCTGATCTCCAAATCCAATGTTGTTAATAATTTCCTTAGCCGTTTGTTTTAGAGTCAGCAAAACGTCTGCTAGTAGTTTCTAAGTTTTAAATTCATTTTCGGTGAGAGGATTCAAAACTATGTCACTGGATATAAAGTATCGCGATGAGAGTTGCGTCATAAATCACCATCTTTTTTAAACAAAATTTGACTAAGTAGTCCTTGAAGATCATTACAATATTCAATTTTTTCGATTTTGCATCTATAATAAAGCTGTTAAAGCACCCAAAACAGTGCGTTAATAGCTCATTTGGGTGCTTTAATAGCCCAACTTTTTCAAAGTTTGTAACATTGAAAAAAAAAATTGAAAATACAGAAAATTGACAAATACTTCACTCTAAAAATTTCAATTTTCAAATGTCACATCAGTGTTCTTAACTTGTATGCAACTACAACAAAATTCCCTAAATCTTAAAATTGCGATTTTTTTTATTTAAAAAGGGAATAATATGCGCAAAATAGAAAAAATAGCATAAAAAACTCGTTTCATAAGTCATTATTGCACTCGTCCTTTATTAAACTCGCCGCAAGCGACTCGTTTTCTACATTTGGACTCGTGCAATAAATCTTGCATTATGAAACGCGTTCTTTAATATACTATTATAACATACTATTTAAGTCTTAGTTACCTAAAATGTACATCCTAATATTGGTATAACAACCTTGATAACAAAACAATCAAACATGCAAGTAATGGTTTATTACAAAGAATTCTTAAATTCTACGAAATTGTCAAAAGTTAATATTCTGGTTAGAACTTAGGTTTGGTATTTGAAACCCTTAAATGTGTAACGTACATTTGCGTGTCCATACATTGCAATGGTTTTTAGATGTGGTCAGAGAAATCTTTCTTGTGAAAGGTGTGTTAGGTTAATGAACCAAATGTCAATCTACAGAATTCTTTTGTTTAAGAAAGTTCCAGCTTTTTGGTAATATAAGTAAATGAAACTGTGTTGGGGTTCAAGTAGTGCCAATTTGATGGTACTGTCATTTCTTAACATAGCCTTTAGATTGTCACTCGTGGACTGGGTGTCCACGTGTCGAAAAATGGGGAGTGGGTGGGCGGAGCAGACCACACGGCGCCTGCCCATAGAACTGGTCCGACCTCTCCTATTCCAGGCTTGTATGGATAACGGTTATTTAATAAAAAAGACTTCCAGGTTCCCCGCCTAGGCCTCCTAGGATCAAATGTGTGGGAGAGAAACACGCAAGTGTTCTCGACGATTACTCATTAACGTTGCGGAGGAAGCTCTGCTAACATGAGAACCGGTGTGGGTAGATTTGATTCTTACCTGGAACTAGGTCATTTATGGTCACCGTTAGGAACCCGCTGCTTGACTCAATTCTAAGGCGGAGAATTGAAGTTAGGTTTATCTCGGCTTAGGGGAGTATACCTAGGTCATATGGGAAACCGCATGCCACCAGGTACTGTGCTCTGGAAGCTATTCGTTTCACCCTATGACTCGATAGTCGAGTACTGTGATCTGAAGCAGCTCTAGAACCTTTACACGTAAAGAGAGTTAATGCGAAAAGGGGTATCAAAGCCTCTCACTCTCAAGACAACTTCACCTGAATAGGGTACACACCGGGATCTATAACGTATAGACTTGAAAACGAAGCCCTGTCGAGGGCATACCAGGCTTATAACTGGAAGATTGGGGTGGGAAACCGCAAAGGTCGAACAAAGATCCCCAACCTAAAATCGGAACTAAGTACTCATGGTGGGCGGTGCAGACCACACGGCGCCTGCCCATAGAACTTGTCCGAGAAACTCCTATGCCGGGTCTGTCTGGCCAACGATTATTAAGTAAAAAAAGTTTAGATCCCCTGCCTAGGCTTCCAGGACAAAATGTGTGGAATTACTCATTAAGGTTGCAGAGGGAACTCTGCTAACATGAGAACCGGTGTTGGTGGATTTGATTCTCGCCTAGAACAAGGTCATTTATGGTAACCGTAAGGAACCCGCTGTTTGATTGAAGTCTAAGTAGGAGAATCGGAGTGAGGTTTATCCCGGCCACAGAAGGGTAAATCTGGATCGATGGAAAACTACATGCCACCAGGTACTGGTTCCGGAAGCCGTTCGAATCACCCTATGACTCGTATTGCGAGTACTGTGATTTTAAGCGGTTTTAGAGCCTTTACCCTTAATGGGAGTGATGCGAGAAGAGTACATAACCTCTCACTCTCAAGACAACTTCACCCGAAAGGGTACATACCGGGGGGTCTATAACGTGTAGACTTGTAAACGAAGCGCTGTCGAGGGCACACCAAGTCTATAATTTGGGAGATCTGGGTGGCAAAACCATTAAAAAACGAAGTTCTGCCACAATTTAGGTTGGATTCGATCGGGTAGTGGTCCTTAACTCTACAGGAGTTGGGGGAAAGTCCGAAGCTGGACGAGGTACAATCTCCTAGAAGAAAGTGCCGACGGGTGAGCACGTTTATCGTTCTGGTACTAGCCTGAAGAGCTAGTAGAGGATGGTAGTAACCTCGCTCCCACTAGTTAGTTACTGGTAGCATTCTGTTACACAATGCGCGTGCTAATTGAGCGTAACCAATTTATGTCATTATGACGGGAAGGAAAGCCGGAACGTTCAAAACAATAAATATTAACAAACACAAACAAGAATACCATGTTTAATGCCAAATCTATTGTCGTTATGGCAGGGTAGCAAATTCGGCCTATTATAAAGTTATAAGGCAATAGGCTATCAAGAACGCTGTTAGGATGGTTGACTCCATTCGCCAGAACGTTGCATCGGTATGTCACTCGTGGACTGTGCTTCTACCCAGTTCTACCAACTAGCCTGAGCTTTTTCTACCTTCTGTTGACAGGCATACGTTAATAGCTTTGGGTCTGTAAGAACGCTAAAAAACACATACTTCAAGTATATTCCGGAAATGATTGATAGTTTTTTTCCACTTTCTGGCAGTCTTCTGGAAAAATTACCTAAGGGGTTGTAACTGTTGGACTACGGCTTCTAGTGCGCATCTACCAAAAAAAAAACAAATTTGCTATCTTAGAATCACAAGGTTCTATCTACATAGCATATGTGTGTATCATTGAGTACCTTGTTCTTCTAAGGCAGCGAATTGTAAGTTCTATTGGATGTGCTAACAAGGTTACTTCTGCAAGATCTTCCTTGATTTTAATAAATGAAACGATTGATTGAGGTGAGAGGTTGAGTGATTACTGTTATTTTATCTGTTGGGTACTTTAATAGGACTGTCTGAACGTCTACGGCCTTAGATATAAATGCACAATTATAGGAATTTGTCATTATTAGGAATCGTTGAAGTTCTTTTATTGTAAATAAGTGGAGAAGCCTTGCCATTTCCTGAGATGTCCTCAGCAATGCACTTGAGCTTGAGACCAAAGGCGCATTTATCCACTTTGATATTATAAGTGCAAATTCCTAAAGGCGTTGTAAACCTAATTTGAGATGCTGTTTATATACGTCTTGTAAAAGGAATTCATATAAACTAAATGGTGTAATGACTACCGTTTTGTGTCTAACAAGATCTGCCTCGCTGCTGCGTTTAGGTTCTGGATATTACGTAACGGATGCTTATGCTATTGTGCAAAAATTTAATGCCAGATAGGTAGTCCCCTATAGGGACGCCAGCCATCCTTGGGAATTACGTAGATTGGGCTGGCCCACTTAATTTTGATGGTTTACTAACTAATAAGTCTTTACGCTATAAAATAGAATTCTTTTGTCGCTTTTCTGTCGATGGGCTTTTGCAACTGTAAGTGGCCTTAATAAGGTAGTAATGGGCGTAGTGTTTAGTAAGTACTAAACACTACTAAATTAAGTAATTTAGTAGATAATTAACTTAAAGTTTTTAAGTAGCTCAGAACGCACAACTAGGTTCTGGATAGTTGACAGATTTTGGTTTTGGCGTTTTGGCCATACTTTTGATAACTGTTTCTTCGTGTTTACTAAACGATGACCTTTTCAGTCGACGAAAAGACAGACCATGGTGAGCTAAAAAATCTGATCTAATGATTGGTTTGTCGACATCAGCAGAATGTGTACTTCCTAAGCCTACATAGGACTTTAAAAATTTAGTACCACATAGGTTTTAATAATGGTGCCGTTTGCGGCAAAAAAATCTAATAATTGTAGAGCAAGTTTTGTCTTTCAGAATGATGATGGTAATACATAGAGATCAGTGCTAATATCAACTAGAGAGAACGAGTGGCTGGATATACCGTTGTAACCTCTCTGTTCGGCACCAGAATTAATGCTATTGCTTGCTTTATGAGATACAAAAAAATCATTTAACTCCTTACATCTCTAAAAGTAAGCAGATTATCAAAAGATTGTTTCATATAAAATTTGCAATAGACGCTCTTATCCTTTTAAAGGCTTTTGTGTTTTCAAAACAATCCAGTGGCAATAATAATAATAAAAACAGCATACTCTAAGATGCAAGTAACGTAGAGAACGGCACGCGTACGTCTTTAAAACGACGAGCAGCTCTGCTGTGGGCGTGTGATAGAAGATTAAAAGAAGTCATGGATTAGCCTCGTTTAGATCTGTACCAAGAGGGACTACTTTTCATAACAAACATTGGCTAAAATATTTAAACCATTTTATTTAACAACCTAACACAAAAATAAAATACTGAATTACCAAAAAATTATTGAACAAAGTTATAAGCTTCCCTTCCTTGAAAAATCAACATTAACTATTAAAAGAATTGTAGACAAGTAACAAGTTGTTCCTTATTTTAAAAAGTTACACGTATCTTAAGTAATGCTAAAGAATTTCAACTAAAAACGATATCAGAAACTTTTTTTAATTAAAACAAAACTTCCCGTCCATTTTTTTAATCGCCGTCAGTTTTTCTCCCCGAAGGAAATTTTTTGCTAATAAATGAACGTCGAAATACTTAAAAAAACTGGAAAACTTTTTATCATAACTTTTTTCTGTTTGTGTTATCATTGAGTTTACAAGAAGTGTTTTTAATCTTAAATTTTACAATTAGGTATTACGAAACTTTATAGAATATTTGTTGCAAGACATTTACTTTTTCAAAAAAGGTATGTACTTGTTTGCTAAACTTGTATATTGAAAATACATGTTTTTGACAATTTTAAAAATTTAAGAAAAAAAAACTCTATTAATATTGAGAATGTTTCTGTTGTGAAGCATTGTTTGAAAGTTTAAGCTTTATCTTTCCTTTGATATAATATTGGTTTTGGCTTCATTTGAAACATCACTTTCAGGTTTCAGGATTTTTTAGATTTATTTGATGTGTTTGTTCCAGAAAACTTTCTTAACAAAATTGAACATTAATTATTTATTTATAAAACTTAAGCCTAAAAGATTAAAAAAAAATCTAATTAAACAAAATTTATCTACCTTTTTCCATTACCAGTTATTAAATCCGTTCTATTCAAAAAAAGAACCAACCTTTCTTAACATAAAAAGGGACTTGTCAGTTAAGAATACAAAAGGTTTTCTTTTGTTGTGAAAGGGATGTGTTACCCTCACATGAGAGATTTAACAAAAAACTTTTTTTAATTTTAAAAAGAAGGTAAAAAAGGATTACTGTTACAGAAATTTGCTTTTTTCAGATAGAATTTGGCTTGTAAATCCTGTCTGAATGTTGTAGAGTTGCGGTGGGTTATATTTGTAAATCCAAATTTGACATAGGCATTTCAATTATCCAGATAGTTCTGCCTTGAGTTCTACCATCTAGGCAGGCTTTGGAATGTCACTAAGAATTTAGTAGGCTTAATATGGAGTAACTATAGTTAAATTATTGTGTGTTTTGCATAGTGGGGCAAATTTATTATTGGAAGTTGAAGACAAGTTGGTTTGATATATTAATACTTTGTGAACAAGAAATTAAGGCATGAAGATTTTGAAATTTAAACTTGATATAAACTTTTAGGTTAAATAAAAGAAAAAAGCTATTTAATTCTACAATGGCGTAAATGAGCCAGTTATACAGCATAAATTTGCTAAATGATACACTAATAGCTATTAATTGTTCCGCATTAGTAATGCTAATACACAAATTTATTGGAACAGCTCCTAATTAGAATACGAAGAAATAAATAATCGAGGTTGTTTTATTCAGATGGTAATGGTTAGTAGTAGATGAACGTGTAAGACAGTTGCTAACACAGTGAAAAAGAAACGCGCTTTTAGGACACATAAGATTACCAAACTCCGCTCCCGCGCCATCAGGAAACTTTTTTATTCGTCTCAAATTAGTTATCTAATCTAATACTCTTGAAGTACATGCATTGTGTTTTCATTCATTCATGTGTCTCGGTATATTTTTTCTGTGGAGACAGCCAGCGCTACCTAGCGCTGGATGACCCAAACCCTATTGAACTACGCGATGTAAGAGAGAGAGAGGTGTGGATCCGAGCTTGAATTCTTTTTTCGTATTTCAACAAAAGCAACAAGCAGTAAAAACAGCAGTGTTTTAAGAGTGCGTTAGTTACTAAAGCTTACCCATTAGGGTAAGCAGTTCGCACCTAGTTTATATATTAAGGGCATAAAGAGGCTTTTATGGTCAGAAGCGTCATTTCTAGCCCGAGGCGTTAGCCGAGGGTTAGGAAAAGGCTGTAGGGCCATAAAAGCTAGTTATGCCCGCTATACATACACTATTTTATGCACAGATTGAGTTTTTATCTCAAATCTATTATTGCGTAAAAAATATAATTAAATGAATACGTAGGTACATCAAGCCGCTGTGCGTATACTTATGTGCTTATACGAAGTACGATACTATAGTTACTATTTCAAAATATTTAATTTCAGCTTATTTTCATTGGTGATAAGTTTACAAATTATATTAAGAACTAATCAAGTTATACAAAAACAGCTCTGACATTTAATTGACATTTCTTTATTGCCTATCGGACCATAAAGAGACGGTTATGTTTAGATGAGTCTAGCAATAATAGGCTAATTATAATGTATCTGTGCATAAACATGCATTTTTGACTAAATGGGCAGCTTATTAATTGGGGGGAAGGAGGCTTCGATTAGCAGCTTGAGGGGTATGTCCACTTTTTCTTTCCGGAAATATTTTCGACCTTCTATCTACTCTATTCTATCTAGGTCTTGTGTTCCTTCTCTGTCTTATACTCTTCCTATCTGTGACTGTACTCTTTTGTGGATCGTTTGCTGTGTGTATGAATGTCCTTTCGTTGCCTATTACATTTCCTCTATTGTATCTCATATCTTCTTTTCTTCTATTTCTATTCCTTTCGTTGCTCTGACTGCGCTTTACAACTTCTAGATATTTTGTTTCTGTAATCGGTAGTTTTCGTACTGTCTGTGGTGAAATAATAGCATTTGGGCCCTTCTTTCGAAGCGAGAGAATGCTTTCGGGTGGGTCAACTAGTTAAGATTCGTTGGAGATCAGCGTTGGTTTGACTGCAGCCTTTAAAGGTACATTGCTAATGATTGTGTTCTGGGCCGTAAGTCGCAGACGGCACCACGCCATCTGATGCGATCGTAGTCAGTATGTACTTGCTTTAATTGCTGCTACCTAAATAACGTTCCTGGCAATCTTGAACAGATTTATTACTAGTTGTTTTGTTAGTAAATTGGTTGTTGTAGGTTGATTTAATTTGTCTGGTCGTGTGGTTGTTGACTTCAAGTGCCATAGTCCTGTGGGATTGGATTATTTATATTCAATATGCTCAAAGATTTACGATTGGCAATTTACACTTGTTTATTACTTTTGTTTTTAAGTTTTTTTTGTTATTTGGATTGCATACTTTTGGATTTGACTAACCTATTAACCTTTAGCCCTGTTTGTCAAGACGTTGGATATATTATTTTAGGGCTTTGTTAGCTCTATTATAGTTGATATTCTGGAGCTTTGTTGGCTCGTTTGAATTGTTGTTTAAGAGCTTTGTGAACTCTATTACAGTACTTTGCTCTAGTGTTTTTAAAATAGTTTGAGGTCATTGGCTAATCCTCAGAGAGTGTTTTCAGTGTACAAACAACTCTGTTTATGGTTGTGTACAATACAGTGTTGTCCACACTGTGAATGTGGATAGAGAATATTGTGTTATACCAGTGTTGGGTAGTATTCGAATACCCAGTATTCGGAATCCTATTCAAGCTACTTTTGCGAGTATTCGTATTCGTATTCGAATACAATCAAAAATTTAGTATTCGTATTCAGACAACTACTTTTTTTGGTTGATATTCAGTATTCTGTATTCGAGTTACCCTTTCTTTTGAAGGTATTCTAGTGAAAACGATTCCTGGTATTCGAATCGCCGTATTCTAAGGAATACATTGATTCAAATTGGGAATACGTGGATTCAAAGATTACATACAATAATAAATAATACCATATTTTTACAAGCAAAATCAGGAATGAACAGTCTGGGAGTCACGAATCGCGAAGATTGTTCAATGTTCATTCCTGCAGTTACTTACCCCAGGAATGTCTCAATATTATCGAATTTATTTTGTTTGTGTTTTAGTGTTACGATATTAATTAGTATAAAGTGAATAAGATTTTTAAAAAGTAAGTTTGGTAAATTAATTTTGAAGTATTAGTAATATTTATTAAGTAAATAATTTTTGAAAATGATTATTTGGGCAATACTTATACAGTGACAGCTTGTCTTGAAACGTTCGTCACGTATGGAAAAGTCAAATATATTATCAATTTCTCGAATAATTCTATTCTTGATAAAGAGCTGCTGTTTAAGTACGCGGTAATTTTGACAACGCCAAAGTTTGTGTGTAATCTATGGGGTAATGTATAGTGGATGCAAAATTCTAAAATATAACCTAGCATTAATTGCAAAATCAATTTTTTCAATTAAGAATTTTTGAAACAGTATTTTAAATTTATTTTAATACAAGACTTTTCTTTTGAGAATCTGTTATTTATTATATATTTCCAGTGCTGTGCTGTCAAATTTTAGTCAACCGGATCGCTAGTGACTAAATTTCTCCTACTAAAAATGCACTTTTATACGATTCACTTCTATATTCTACATTTAATTCAAATCGAAGCAAGAATAAGTATACTGACTAAAAAAACAAATACTAAGGGAAACTAAATGAAATAATATGATTTTAATTGCTAATAATTCCTATAATTGTTAAATAATTCGAAAACACGAAACTAACTATATTAAAAAAACTAAACAACTAAAAAATTATACTGTATGCGCAACGCGCGCGGTTCCAAACTGGAGGTATGCGGGTAGTTTAATTTAAAGGAAAATCCCGAACCCGTCCACGCCCGTGAACTGAAACATTTAAATTTCCATTTATCCGTTATTCCAACTCCGTTTATTTTCATTCATGGAACTAATTATTCTAAACAATATTCATTTAAAATGAATACATGGATTCGAATACTTGGTATTCGAATATTTTTTTGAACCCTGTATTCGAATCCTCTGTATTTGAATCAATTTTTTAATAGTGTATTCAGTATTCGTATTCGAATACCGTTTTTTGGTATTCGACCCAAGACTGTGTTATACACACAGTATTTTATTTTATTTTTTGTATTAATTAACTATTTACTATGAGTCAAGTTTCATATTTGTTTATTTTCTTTATTTTCCTTTGGCATTGTAAATTTTTATTTTAACATATTGTCGAAATGTTTTTTATAATAAAGCACAAATCGTTGCAAGTTATTTCCGATAGTGTTTATAAATCGGGTTTAATCTACACATAATATATTAGTTGTTGGTAAAATATTTCGGTATTTGTTTGGTGGTTGGTTAATTTAGTTTCCTTTCATAAGGTAGGGGACCATCTTTCTATGATCTAATTTAAATAGCAAGGTCAAGATTTCGAATGCACTTCACATGCTACCCAATTTTATAAGCGACGTTAGTTTTATTGTTTTGATGCTTTCTGCAATGTTTAATATTTTTATTATTCACTTTTAGGTATGGTTTTTTCTTAAGAAATGTGTACTCTGCATCTATTAATTTATAATTGATAACACCTTCATTATAAGGGTAAGATTCCTAATCTTCTACTTACAGTATTGAGCCAACGACTTATTGTATATTTTCTTATTGTATTTATGATTCAACAAATATTTATCAGTGAGTAAACGATTATATTTTTGATTGTACATGGTATTAGCAACAAATAAATCACTTTAATTTGAGATGAAATATAATATGCCAAATTATTTTGTTTTTATATAGTTTACTTTATGGGAATTGTTTAAAAATTTCCTACTAGCCGTGTGATATTATCCGATTGGATGTAATCCATAATAAAGATTATTATTAATCTTCTTGAATTTATATTGAAGATTTTATGTAAATTTATATTATTTTTGAAAGATTTATATGTTATATGTTAAAACTTCCTTTACTTCTATTATTTTATTAAAAGCTTTGTGTGTAATAACCAAATTGACAACCTATAAGCTAACGCTTCCTTCTGGACGAGCCGAAGCAGATATTCCTATTATTATGTCTATTATTGTGCGTCATTTTTAGGCGTGTACACTTGAAGTAATGTAAGTTAAAAAGGAACATTTCTTGAAAGTCACAAACTTTTTTCTGATATTTACATCTCAGACAACTGAATAACTAATCTTAATTATAAGTAAATAAGTAAAGCAGTCGATGATCGAGAATACGAGTAAATCTAAGGTCAGAAAAATCAATTAAGGCTTTCAAAACCTGTCATGTCCTTGATAAAAACAAAATTTCAGCAACTAATTGAAGGAAATAACAGAAAAGAATGGCGAGAAAGTTAATAAAAAAGCCAACACTATCAAAAGAATAATTCAGTGGATCTAATTAGTTTAAGAAGTTCCAATGTGTTTAATGTTAGGTGTTTTCAAATGTGCAACTATTAAAAGTTAGAGATCTTAGAAAGAAAAAAATTAGTCTTAAGCTTGAAGAGACTAGGAGAAGGATGATCTAAGGACTAAATAATGGAATTTTAAAAAGTTAGAATAAGGTAACTAGGATAGGTCTAGGAAAAAAATTTGAGTTAGAGTTTTGATTAGGTAGGGTTATGTTATGTTACAACATGTTCAACGTACAATGTAAATTGTACGTTCAATGTGCAACAGTCTTATAAAATAGTAAGGTTAGGTTAAAGAAAGAAGCTTTGGTTAGTATGTAGCAGAACGGTTAAACTTCGAAAGAATACGAAATATCAATATATCGAAAGATCAATTTTCAAATAAAGTTAGGTTAAATTAGGTTTCTGTTATTTATATTATGTATGCCATTTATGTTAGATTAGATTAGAACTTTGGTGGCGTTGGGTTAGGAGGAAGTCTCATTCTCGTCAACATTCAGCGTTTGGTGTTCGGCACGTCGTAGTGCTAATATTTAACTGTTTGGTATTCGACTTTTCGTCCCAAAATGGAGATGTCACTAAGGAATTGACATACTATTTACATATTATTTTATTTATTTATTTATTTATTTTTGGGCGAGGAATCAGGATGGCGGAGCATCCTTCGTACCTCATGGCACCGATTGCTATGATCATTTGGCCGACCCTACTAGAATTTAGCCGAATCTGGGGAAATTCTACCCCCAGTAGGGATTTTTAACGTGCCAAACATCGCATTGACACGGGACCTACAATTCTACTTCCTATCCGAGAAGAAGGCATGTTTTTAATTTTTCTCCGCTATGAAGAATTACCATCTCGGCCGGGGATCGAACCTGCGACTCTTGGATTATGAAGCAACCATGCAAACCATTAACCCACCAAGGCTAGCATCTATCATTTATCTCTTACTGTGTCGTATTTCTTTGTTTAAGCTAGTGTATCAGTTCCATAAATACGACACCATAGTACTGAGTTCGGTAAATGAAGTTGCTTAACAGCAGTACTATAATATACTATTTACCGGACTGAAATCATAAATACAGTAATTGATTCATTACAGTATTCGTTTCGAGATTCCGTAAACATCCTTCTGGTACTGTAAAAACTCGGGTTTACCGGATAGTACAATATTGTAGAAAGAACAATGCAAGGTAAAAATATCGACCCAATATAGAAAGGAAATCTAACCTTTAACCTACCTTCTAACCTAACCTCTAATATAACGTCTAACCTAACCTCCAAGCTGAGACCGATGTAGGTTCTGATCATGAGTTTTAATGTTTTAAATATATTTGCGATGTTTTGCCTTTTCAAATGTTTCGGTTTGTAATAATATTCTTGGAAAGTTCTTTTTGCGATGTTTTGACCACATTCAACCTAACCTAACCTCTAATCTAACGTCTAACCTAACCTCCAAGCTAACACCGATGTAGGTTCTGATCATTAATTTTAATGTTTTAAATATATTTGCGATGTTTTTCCTTTTGAGATGTTTCGGTTTGCAATAATATTCTTGGAAAGTTCTTTTTGCGATGTTTTGACCATATAGTATCCAAAATGTTGCATGAATTGATAGTACTATGTATATATGCTATTTACTATTATCATTATTAGTATCATCCATTTTAAATAAAAGCATCCCACTAGTATAATTTATTTAAATAAACCAAGAAACATCATCCAAGTCATATATTTAAATTAAACCGTTCACTTGCAGCTTAGTTTATAGAACATCATAAATACAAAGCTGACTGCAAGCACTTTGTATTATGTTTACTAGAATAAAGTAAACAGGTTTCTAATTTTCCCCACTGCTCCAACATAAATAAATAGTAGATAGTTTCTTATTTTTCCGTAATGCACCAACAAAAGATACATAAACCACGCAATTTCCTACGGTATTGTTGCATCATTGCTATACCCTTAGGTGGAGATTGCAGTTTCTGCAGAAATTACGGACGTTTACTGTCTTCTTACAACTGTACTTGGAGAGATCTCTAAATTAAAACTATAAAATCGTAGTAATGATGTTGCTATTAATAACTGGATCACGAGAGAGATATTCTGTGCTTTTAACTTTAATACTCATTGTTCTATCCTTAGAATTCTTGTGTAAACCTCAATAAAATATATAATTCGATTAAAGTAAGAATTTTCTTTGTTTGAAGTGACGCGACGGAACTAAATGGTTCATTAATCGGTCTTATTCAATTTAGGAACTTATTATCAGCGTTGATATTACAGTTGCGCGTCAAATAAAGATCAGGGAAAATCAAGATTGATAGGAGAAAACAGAATGAATGGCAGCTTATGGAAATGACAGTAAGTCGTTGAGTATTATACGATCAATTGTCACTTTATCTTATTTTCTGTCTTTTTGTCTTTTCTTGTTTTTCATAAAACAACAATATCGATCGGAGTTATTTTCAGTGTTTGGTTTAAGTTCCATTCGGAAATTGTGTTGCGTAAAATAAAACGTGAAATAATGTAATTTTGTTTTTTATGATTTTCAAAATGGCTACCGGGGCAAAATGTAAATCAATACCATCATCTGTAATTTTCTTTTGTTCAAGCGAATACTAATTACTAGAGAAAGCGAGATAAAATAATTTGGAAAGGGAGAACTACATTAAATATATATTTAAATTTAGTTTATGTTGAAATGAAAAAGTTCAAGGAGAGCAAATTTGAAGAACAAAAGAATTATTTCCTACATTTTATTTCTAAAAGCATTAGCAAGTGCAGAGGTTAGCTTTACACATTCATTGAACCTCGTAAATTTCATCAGGGTTAGAACAGTTCAAAAGTTACGAATTTAATAACTACAGAAAATGCGGTGATATTCTTGGGTTTAGGTACTGTTTACTTATTGAATTTCCAAAAACGTTTATAGTTAAATCTTTTTTAATTTGGAGATACTATCAGTGGCGGATTTAACGCTTATGGGGCCTGAAGCGTTACAAATTTATGGGGCCCCATAGTACAAATCAATTACTACAATTTATATACCTTTTTTTATCAAACATTAAGTACATATAATTATTATTATCAGGCGCAAATTCATGTTGGGGGGGATGAGGAGATTGTCTCCTCAAGTCCAGTCACACGAGTGTGTTTTTTGTAAGTGTTGTGAACACACTATAATTTATCTACGGCCACAAAAATGTAATAAAGCACCAAAAGCTAGGAAAAATATTTAACCTAGAATATGATTTGAGATTGAGATGCTGCATGTCAAAAGTCTACAATGCCCACAATTTGTGGAAAACAGGTGTTAGTTGTAAAAATTATGAAATGCCTATAACTCAATGTAATAATCGTTTATTTTTTATTTAAAATTAATACTGAAATTTGAACAATTATTTAAATTAATAATAGTAGTTTTGTTGTCATCTTTAATTTTTTAAATGTCATAGACACATTTTTAAATGTATTTTGGACGTCGTGTTGTTCCGCCGCTGCTTTTTTTGTTAATGTAAGTAAATCATAACATCAATTTTACAAATACATTGAATATCTAATGCTCCATTTGAATGTAATTTGAAATAATAAATTCCCAAAACATTTTTAGATTTCCATGTAATAGACCGGTTATTCTAAATGTAGGGATTAAAGCCATCAGAAGGATATATTGTTAAATCAATTTTACGTTAATTCAATACCAATTTTTGTATAACTTTATATGGTAATAAAAACTTTATATGGTAATAATAACTTTATATGGTAATAATAACTTTATATGCTGGTAGTCGACACAATAGTTCAGAGGTAGAGTTGTCGCTCAGAAAGTGGAAGTCCCAGAGTTCGATTAACAGCGGGGTTATTATTTTTTTCTATATGGATTTGCATTCAAAATATAATTTACAGTAAAACATTAATTAAACAGTATAAATTAACATAAATAAAATACAGAATAAACACAAACGTGTTTTAATAAAGTCAGTCTGTGATGTATACACATATCACTATAAAATTGTGAGTATAATAGTCGTCCATTAACAATTTTTTTAAAAACTCACTTTATTAAAACACGTTTATGTTCATTTTGTATTTGATTTATATTAATTATACGGTCGGACGCTCAACCGGATTTTATTTTGTATATTCCTGTATTGGATAATCAAATTATGCTGCTTAGTAGTGCGATTTGATAGCTACAGGAGGCACCACAGTTATTTGATGGTGTTAATATTATTTCCGAGCTAGTATAAACGCTCGGGTGATGTGTGTAGAATTCACAGACTAGCTGCCCCTAACCGAGGAGAGCCAAAAGCTCGAAACAGCTGTCTTAGGATGCCGTCTGTGATTTATACACATATCACTATAAAATAGTGAGTATAATAGTCGTCCATTAACAATTTTAACTTTTAAAAATAAATTAATCTTTACCTAAAAATTGTAACTATGTATATTTCAAATAATTATAAATATTGCATTGCGCTGACAGCTATGGCATTTTAATAGTACCACCGAAAATGCGAAATCATTTCCCAAGGTCATTTCCGTACAATTTAAATATTATGAACAATGAGTCATTTTCATCATTTACTAGACTGTGTGAAATATGTAATTTTCTATAGAGGTCGTAGATAAATTAGTTATTTGTATACCAAATAAAGTTGTACTATTTTGTCAGGAATATGGAGATTGTTGAACAGCCATAACGAGTGATAAAAAATCAGCTTTAGTGCTGAGGTGTATATTACGTATTTTCTGAAATCCTGAAATTAAGAATTTAAAATACAAAATGTTCATTTAATAACAGTAGAGTAGGCAACTAAGTCAACGTGGCTGTGTGCGGCATATGTCAAATACATGTGCAACAATGCAATTAAAAATGACAGATGAGTCCGTAAAAGTTCTACTTTATATACTATTTCAGAAAAACATTTTATTCCATAATCAGTTCATTTAAAATGAAACTTTTCTGCTTTTAGAAGCATCAAATTTATCAATAATATTTTCAAAACACTCAAAACATAAATTTTGCGCAATGTCATTTTCAAGAAACATTACTGATAAATTTTTTAAATGACTTTGTCCAAGTTTATTTCTTAAATAATTGTTTCACTTTTAAGAACAAAGCTAGATCGTTCTCCAGTTGCATTATATATCAGTAATGTTAAGATTTTTTTAAAAATTGTTTCAACATTGGCAAATGTTGACAATTGACAAATGACATTAAGGAATTTCATCCATTCGAAAGCATGGTACAATTCCCCTTCCCAAATTGTAAGTCGGACAACCGCGCTAAGTTTGCTAGAAGGCATTAAAGGCAAGCCATTTGGAGCGACAGAGATGATAATTCCTAGCAGGTCTGCTGCGTAACTGTAAAATTTTACCTATCACTCTGAATGCTTTCCTTTTCGCACAAAACTCTATAATGCGTCGACCGTACACCTTTTTTACCCGCCTGTACACGATATGATCTGTTTCTTGTTTCAATTTTTTCGAGAAAGTGAATTCCCACGCCAATAATTTTTATTTGTTTGCGTGTCCAGTGCGGTTCTTGGCAGGAGGCCTCTGCGGGGCCCCCTGATTTGTGGGGCCTGAAGCGGCCGCTTCCAACGCTTGTGCCTAAATCCGCCACTGGATACTAGTCCTTTATGCATTAGTAAGTACATGTACATAAATTACATGACAAAATGTGTTTTGATAAAAATTCTTACGGTTAAAAAAACTTGTTAAGACTACGTTATTGGCAGACGCCGTTATTATTTTTACTGTAGTTACAAAGAAAAACAAAGGCTGGCAACACTGTAATTAAAAAAATTAAATGACTTAATTATGTGATTAACGAACACCCGATACTAAAGTATCGTCAGACAGATCAGATAAATTGATTCTTCAAAATACTTCTTTAGATATTAGTTATTTATCGTTTGTACAGAAATACAACACCACTCAAAACTTAACTAACGAGGCAAGCCTTCAGACTCGTCAAGCTTAATTCGGAAGGGTTAATAGCTTCGCTGTTGTTCGTAGACACGTTAGAATAGAATAGAACTGCCCAACCTGCAAGACTTCAGTTTCCAATAGACCGTCCCTTAAACCTCTATAAACCATTTTCCCAGATTTCCACGAACGCTAGGCAAGTCGACCTTAATCTCCATTGGTGAGAGCTGGGGCATCTAGAAATTCGACTTCAGTGGTGTACAAACTAAGGCGGCGATCCTGTAATGTTTGGGCTCCCATGCCAAGGGGACTAGTCTCCATCGGGTCCTTGCGGAGCCACCAAACGAAAAATTCAACTCTTTGAACGAGACACTGCAGGTTGGTGTGGCCGGTTTTTCTCCATGTGTTACATTGAAGCTTACTTACTTGCTCTATGAAACCTACCAAGGGCAGTATGTTTCACCCAATTTGGTCAATACAATTGTTTCCCAGGAAACAATTCTTTCTTTCTTTCTTCCACTCCTACTTGGGCCATTAAAAAGAATACTTCCATCTAAACTAAGTCTTACCCAGGTTCTTTACCACCTAGACCTGTTTTAACGAGCTCTACAGTATCTGCTAATTTGTTAGGCACCAAGATTACTCTTGGTGTCTTGCAGAGATCACAAAAAGAGGTACCGCCAAGTAGGAACACGTTTGTATGTGAAACCTGCGGTGAAGAATATACTCTTAAGTCTTCCTTACAGAGATACCAAAAAGACGGTGGCCAGAGAGAAAGAACGAAATGCCAATTTTGTGGTAAGAATTTGTAGTCATTTCGAACAGTATCGGGAAAAACTCGAAGTTAAGACGCCAGCCCACAAATATATTTCAACGGGCAAGATTGCATCAATCGAAGCCAAATGCAAGGGCGGCATCATTCATCTGAATTGCGGAGATTTAGAGGGCTACTGGTTTTTCAATTAATCAAATTAGACACAGGTGTGAGAACCCGGTATATAAAAGATATCTGGAGAGGGTCAAAAATGAGGCTAAGTTTGATGCAATGAAAATATTAAATAAAAACAAAACCCAGCCCCGACCGTGCCAAGATTAGAACGATACCAATCAGCTCTAGTCAGTTTTCGCGTTTCTGGCTTCCAGAAACCTTCATCATCCACACCTTCGATTACAGAATCTACAGCTTTCTGCTTTCCCAAATCGACACGTAATTCTAATCTTATATTGCCTGAGACTTACTTCTTTCAACATGATGGATTTAAAGAGAGGAGACTCGAAGCCAAAGGGGCGGGAAAGAGACTTTGTGCCTTTCCCGTCGCCCTTTTACTAGGAAATTTTTACTACTTTTAGAATTGAGCAAAGCTCTGTCAGGGGCAAATATCAGTGCAAACTGGTATAACTGGGCCATTGGGTGGGCAATTGTTCCAGCTCTAAAAATCCGGCTGTTCTGTGTGCCCATGTTTGTGTCGGATTCGATGTGCCAGTGAAAGTTCTGAAGCTGGAATAGAGAATCGGAGAGCAGAATCCCAACGGGCGACCTACGTCTTTAACTCGAGAATTAATTTGTAGACATAGTAGAGGGTAGATAGTACCTCAATTCCAGCATATAGGGCGGTTAATCTTGCAGTCTAAGCTGAACCGGGAACTCTAACATACTTAGAGCGCAGTAATTGTAGCGTAATTTCTCGCCCATGGTGGTCATAAAAAAATCTGCTGATCTAAATCTACTACCTGATTACCTTAAATGCATATTTTTAGCGACTATGGCTTGGTGTTATCAAATAAGTAAATACACAAAACCGCTAACACCACTGATCTAGTGAGTTCAATGTTCCATGGGGTTTCGCAGCATGGAATCGCAAGATTGTTTTTCTGTATACGGAACAATATGACTGCATTCTTATTAGGTAATGCGAATTTATGTGACATGCTTCACGGCCAGCCCCCCTCGTGGGCGAATAATTAAGATAGGTTTAATTAGTGCGTCACTAACTTTTGTCAGTGCTCTCAGTTTATACTTGTAAAGTGAGGTTGCTATCCGTCCTCTAATACATCTCCAACCTCGAGTCTAGCATGCAGATTTTCCGCTTGTCCTATTGAACTCATTCCAAGTGGGGGCTAGTACAAATTATCTACCCCGATGTATCAACTGAAGGCCTGGTTTGCCTAACCCAGTCCAGTAATAACAGAGAGTCATAGTCAACCCCTACTGTGATTGCTGCAATCTGTGCCGAAATCTGCAACAAAATTAAGAACCGGAATGCATGGGTAAGATGTATTCAATCATTCCCGCATTCAAAATTAATTCTACATGCCACGTTGTAAACATTCTTTATTTCTTTTGCTGCTCATAACAAAGTAGTTTCCCTGGCACACTAGATAATAATTTTCTTAAAAGTTAATAATTGCGTAAATGACGAAATTCGTTTGCGTGCTAGACATTTTTTGAATTTAAATGTCAAGTGGATTTTATGTTTAAAGACATAAAACTCTGGAAACATGTGACACACCACATAAAATAAAATAAATCCAAATCAACTAAATATCATAAATTTTGAATCGTTTTTCCTCTCGAGTATAAAATATACATTAAATAGATCAACAGTCATATCTATTTTATTATCGTAAACCCCTTTTGTTTTGATATACAGAAAAGTCCGGAATGCATCTATTGGAACGCATTGCTGCTTTTCTCCCTTTGTATATATTTCTGATGTGCATACCTGGACCCTGTCATCTCCATTCTCATATCAATAGAGTAAAACCGCAATTCAAACTATATTTATTATGTTTGATTTCTAGATCCTCTGATCACTAACCTTACGTACTGTATTAAATCAGTCAGTCAGCTTATTTAAAATTTATGTAATTTTTTAAATATTATTCAAATAAATGTTGCATAAGTTTAAGTAAGAGAATGGATGTGTAGCGGATGCATTCTACTTACACCTACCCGTTGCAGATATACCAAAAATAAAGAGATCTCGCACTGACACTTCAGTGACGATAAAATAATTCGTATGTATTAGAAGAGAGCACACGGTAAAGTCTCTTTTATCTTTTAAAAGGCGATAATCTAATGTAAGTAGTAGTTATTTCTGGTGTCAAAATAGTTATTTATGTTACTAGTGGAATAAACACATCGTTATGCGAGTGCTGTTATGATTTTATCTCACGTGTATCATACACAATTCTACCTACGACTGCCTCATTATGTCATCGTTTGCGTTAGGTAATGAATTCATTGCAACACTTGTAAGTTAAAGAATCCATTACATAACTCATATTATAAATCAGCTATGTACTAAATTCATTATACCACTAGTGTTATAATGAACTAAATTATCTAGCGTAAATGAATAACATAATAAGTTCTTGTTCAAGCAGTCGTAGATGAATAGATTTTTATTAAGATACTGGGCAATATGAATAAAATGGTTTTACTTCTATTAAGAAAGGATGAAAGGTACGATATTTAATTAGCAACAAAAAGATAGCTATATAGTAATAGTATATTACATGTTGAGTTGGTACAGGACATCTTTACAAGTCAAGCGATATTGTTTGGCCGAGACGGTAGTATGTCGAGGTCAAACTATATCGCGAGGATGGAAAACTTTACCAACGAAACATGTATACTATTTTATTCACAATCATTAGTCTTGAATAATCAAAATAAAAAATAATTCTAAACTTTAAAATAAATTTACTGTAAACTGTCAATAAATTCCAACCTGCCATCTATCTATCAAAAGACATTTTAAGTTAAGGTTTCATTGTTGGCAGGTAGATGGCAGTGTATGCTCTCAGTATTCTAAAATTGGAAATAAATTAATTCCAGCGTATTTATTAAATATAAAGTACGGAAAAATAATAATAAAACTAATATTAAATAAAAAATATATTTTTAGCGTTAAATACATTTAATTATAAAAATCTAAATTTAAATCGGATAAAACGCCTTTTTTAAATAATTTACAAATAAAAGTTGATCAAGACTTTACTGCCCAGTTTTACAGACATGTCAAGGAAATTGTTAACCACTTTGCTGTTGCTATAGCAATAGCTTACTTTCTAAGGTTTTTCCAATAATAGAAAAGTACATCGTGGGTATTTTATGTATTTAATTAAAGTCACCAACGTCTGTGAGTTCGGTAATTCTCCAAATTCAGACTCGAAGTAATGCCAACCCGAAATAGCTTTGTTCAGTCTTATGACGTTTTCAATTGAATGAATTAGAGGTTAGGTTTTTGTTTTGATCTGAATTGATCTGTCTTACAAGATAGATCAACGAAGAGCATTCACGGTGTGCTTTTACACTGAGTGCTTGACGCAATCGAACACGCAAATCTCGATGACCGGAATGTCAGGTGCACCAATCGACTACGGGATTTGCTTTCAGAGCAATCTAATAGCACCCCAGAGCAGTCAATTGAAAACGCTATTAATCTTTTGATAGATCTGTACGTGCTCATAGTCCATATAAATATGTTATCAAGATGGCCAATTCTTCAAGTGAATTAACATGTGATAACAAACAAGACGTACAGTCGACTCCTAATTGTTCCTATTATAAGTTATGCTATAAATTTAAGCTAAAAACTACTCTCTGATAATTGCATTTGATAAATCTATTATCGAAGGTGTGAAGTGTTCAGTATATCAATAAAACTTTTCTTAACAAATAATACGCCAGATATAAATTTACCAAACTTTTTCTTAAAAACAAACTATTTTACTTTTTGCTTTCATTAATTAAGCTGTTAACCGTAGAATGTAAAACGACAATTAAATATCCTTTTTATGTGTAATTTAAACAAAACTAGTAAAAAGAAACTACTGAAATAAAAAGGTATGTGTGCTCATATAACGTCGGTTTTCATGAAACTCCATAAAGCTTCAATATTGATTTTACAGTATTCCTGCAAGCTCAAATTTAATTTTTATTTTAACCGCTACCTATTCTATGACATTATTGAATGAAAGGTAGGACTTCGTAAGTTCTTCATAATAAAAGTTGTATTTTATTTTAGTACCTTCCTCTACTAAATTACCTACTCGAACTTTATCATTGCCCAGAGATTTATGTTCGTTTCCGATTTTCAGGGGAACAGTTCAATATGTTATATGCTCCATTTATTTGTCCGTTTTTTCAAGAGTGGATAATTCAGATCAAATGGAGGATACTGATATGAGTGAGAGAGAGAGAGAGAGAGAGGGCGTGAATTCAATATGTATTTGTTAGTTGATAAATGTAACTACAGCTGGGAAGAAGTTCGTTCCTATTACAATGTCCAAGTCAACAGATTATTTCGTTGTAAATAAATCTTAGTAATTATCACTTGGCAACCATTCGCTTTTCAAAGTTAAAACAATAGGATGTTTGAAAGAGGAAGATTCCCAAAGTGTTGAAAGGCAACTCTGATTAATATCAGATGACAGCGTAAATTTATTAATGCCTTATTATAAATAAAGATGAATGCTATAATTTCACTCTTGTAATGGTTTAGCGTGAAAGAGAGCAAGAACAACATTATAAATACCTTACTCAGCATTAAAAAAATATTCCCCTAAATTAGTAATGATTATTTCAAAGGCAGCGACCTAATTTTAATTTTTTACCCCTTAAAACAGAGAGAGAGAGAGAGAGAGAGTAAGAAAGGTATACATCTTAATTTCGGGAAATCAAATCCCTCCTTTATATTTCCAAGTTCGAGTAGCTTTCATCTTAAAGATCTAAAAATACTCCACTAATCTTCAAAGCAAATAAACTGTTGAGCTTACAGAAAGCTTTTAACTACCAAGTACTTCATTTGGGCGTCTAGTGAATATCCTCCTTGCAATTAATTAACATCCAAGTTGTAAATGTAAGGGATATTATCCGGAAAAACTGAGAACAAACATGTAAAAACACTACATAGCACATAAATTCTGCTGAAAACCACCAGTCGCCTTTAAAGATAAAGTAATTCATTCCAGAGGGAAAATACATGCATGTATATGCCTTGTTTCTTATATTACCATGTAACCTTACTGCTGCTCCATCCCTTATGTGTATAACATACGAAATTACTTACATATTCCATACTGACCTTGCCCTTTTAGGTTAGCACGTTGCTTTTCTGTCTTCATTTATCATTCGGAGATACTTTCCTTTTTGCATATTTTTCTAGGTAGGCTTTTCCAGGCTTTTAGTATTCAAATAATGACGTTGGTCATATATCCAGTGGTAGTGCAATAATCAAATAAATAAGCTAAAATTCAAATTTAACCACCCACCCACTGAACCTACTCAACTTTATTACATTCAAAAAAGGAATTTGAAATTTCTATTTCAAAGGGATGAAAGTAAAAAACACCTGCCTCACATTTAAGTTCATACCTTGCGCTCCCATGAAAGAACAGCTCCAACTACCCTATATACTACCTTAATCTTAACTATTGATATATGTCGAAAGAGATAAGAGGAGGTGATATATTTTTTCATCACAAAGTGGTACTTATCAAAGAATAAATTTAACTCTCCCGATAAAAGCTAAAAATTCACATATTTGATTCATAAAATGGGTCTTACACTTTTTTTCAATGTGATACTTCACGTGGATGGTTCGTTTAACGATGTCGCTATCGCTACACATTTTGTTGCGAGAGCACCAATTCTTTATTGGTTATGACGGATATTCCGTAGCCAATCGAAATCGATTCACATAGCAATTCGCATATTTTTAAATTTATTCAAAATATGTTATGGACTGTCGTTAGATAGCATTTTTTTGTGTAATAATCTAGAAATTTATTTGAAAAACGAAATCGTGTAAAATATATAATACTTTTTTGTTATTAACTATCAGGACAGTATTACATTTAATATTAATGTTGTGGCCATTACGGTGAAATTTCATTCCAAAGAATAGGAGTTTAAGGAAATTATGATAATCTTCCTTATAAAGGGGTTTGTAAGAACAAGTTTGCGGGGTTAATTGCTCGAGAGTCACCACACATAATTTTTAAAGAAAATTCTCTTACAGAATATTATCTCTTCTTTCTATGAAGGTATGGAGACACGAAAAGGGTAGTATATTAATTTTAGTAACTATATAGGGTGAGGATTTTAAAGTGTTACACGGCGATATCTCAAAAACGACTATTTTAATTCAATTTGGGAAACGTGCTTGGTAGGAAGGTGGGCACATTTTGATGTGGCTTTTAAATTTTTACCCCTTCCTATTTTTAAGGGGTGGGAGTAGTTTTTCTTTTTGAAATTTAAATCTACGTAAATATCTGCGTATGTTTACAAAACTTTATTAAATTTACCCCATTTATTGCAGAGATATTAATTAGATTAAAATACAAATATTTAAAAAAATTAAAAAAAATGTTAAACAACCTTTAAATTGAGAAGTTGTATACGATAAATTCGTTAAGAAACTAGTTGCCACAATTATTAAACATAAATCTTGACAGATGGTTTCAGCAGCATGGGGCAACACCTCATTATGCAAGACTGGCCCTTAATTATTTAAATGAAGTGTTTTGAACAGGTGGATTGGTCGAGCTGGCCCGATAAACTGGCCTCCTCGATCACCCGATTTAGCCTACCCTTGACTTTTTTCTGTTGGGTTTTATTAAAGTAAAAGTTATGGCGACTGTACCCAATGCAGAAAAAAATATAAAAAATCGTATCCGACATGCAATCCGGTATAGTGGCTGAGCATCTCCGTTACCACAGGCAGTGTGAACCATCCATAAATAAAAAGGTAAAGAAGCTCTCCATGGTCAATGATGCAGCTCTACAACTTCACTACTCGGTCACTTCCCATAAAGGAGGTACAAATCGAGTTGATTTGACTACAAAAAAGTAACCGCGATAAAAGAAACTACTAGACATTATTATCCAGTAGCTTTATTAGTCCAACAGTTTAGTGGTCCATCAGTCCTGAGCAAATTTTTCGATTCCTGATGACTGATGAGCCAACATAAAAATTAAAAAATAATAAATGACATCCACCAAACGTGAGCTTATAACTTGATTAGGCAATTTTGGGGTCATGTATCGTCACGATCTCAGTGGTTCGGAGTCACACTAAATTGTAAGGTTCGTTTATTTAAAGCACAAAAAACCACTTACTTAGTCAAAAGCTTAGAAACAGTCATGGTCCTACAGGACATGAAACGAGGCTAATACGTATACACGCACATTATAAGTTCCACCATTGGGCTTTTTAATAATATCCAGTCCTCACCTTCCTCTTTATTGACCGAGTCAAATGAAGGTTATTGCAATACTCGGGAATATGGTATTCATGGCTGTATAGGGCTATCGCCATTAATATTGCATCTAAACTTCATACTTCTTAATCTTCTTAATGAGGGCGTTATCTATCTAATTCCCAAGATGTTCGAGAAAAGTGGGTTCACTTTGTGGTTTGGCTTACTAATTTGGCGTTCTCGATGGTTCTGAATCGACATAAGATTGTAAATGCTGTTAGTCTGCAGCACAAAAGAGTACTCACTTAACAGAAGACTCAGAAACAGCGAAGCTCTACGGGATCTCAACGAGGCTAACATTCTCAAGATTAATTGAAAATGCCCCCTCTCAGTGCTTCAAGTTTCACTGAACGCACTCAGATCTTCATCGTCCTTACCAAAGAAGATCAAGTTTACCTATTTGTTTTGGTAACAACCTCAGTACGCAAAGTTCTAATTTCAGACTGGACTGTTCAGTGCCCTGAGAAGGCATTTAATAAAAAATGCAACTGTCAACGGTTAGAATGTTAAGGAAGAACATAAAGGACTTGTCAGGCAATGGAACTCAAGAATCACTACAGCTCAACATTTTCTAGAACCAATTTCATGTATGTCATAGCTTCATTTTTTTAGGTATCAAAAAAACCACCCGTAGCGGTGTACTTCACTCAAAGCATGCCTATTTTTACTTCTAATGCACTAATAATCGCCTGCATGACGTGATGAATATGACCTGCATGAAGATGCAAATCTCCAATTGACCGGTTTGTTCTCAAAACTGACTGCATTTCTTACAAAGCAAATGTATCTGAATAGACTTGAACTCTATATAAATGTGTAAATACTAGAATAAACCCCTTCAGCAAATGTCAGTTATTAAAAAAGCACTTATTTACTATCTTTTCTGATCTTACTAAAAAGGATGAAGCAGACTGTGGCAGGTTTAAGAACAACAGAACAAAAGTCAAGCAATTAATAACAGATGCCCAAAGAAAAACGTGAGAAGAATTTGTCAATAAAATGGAAATATAGGCTGAAGATAATTAAAGCTATTGTATAGAACTGTAAACAGTCTATGTAATGAAAATATAAATAAAAAAAAAGTTCCAATCATACAGGATAAAGAAGGAAAAATACGTAACAGAAGGTTAGATTAATACTCGATGGTATAAGTATTTTACAGAATTATTTGAGTGTAATAACAACAAAGTTAATAATAGCACGAGAGATGAACCAAGTAACGTAAATGAACCTGAAACAATATAACGTGATATAGGGTATGAGGAGGTACAACAAGCCCTCCTGGAACTGACCGTTAAAAAAGCTACTGGACAAGATGAGATTAAACCGGAAATGATCCAAGTATTTGCCACATGAAGGTCTGCTGATGATGCAGAAAATGTTTAGTGTAACGTGGAAAATAACAAAAATTCCAGAAGATGGACAATCCAGGCCTGTATTTAAAAAAGGTAACATCACTCAGTGCAATAATTATTACCGGGGTATCTCTACTCAGTGTCGTAAGATAAGTCTATAAACGCTTGGGCGGTATAGAAGGCTTATATAATTATTGGGGATTATAAAATTATAGAAGACAGATTGAGAAAGATCCTAGAGTCAACCTTCCAAGAAAGCCAAGCTGGTTTTCGCCCAGGACTTTCTACGCAAGATTGGATATTTGTGCCTACCTGTGTGCGATAGATCTGCAGAAAGTTTTTGACACTATATCAAGAAAGTATATGCGAGATCCTAATAAAACAAGGAGTATCAAATAATTTATTAAATACGGTGAAACGCTTCTATCAAAGTACAACAAAACAGAGTTAGAACTAAGTATTAAACAACAGAGTTATTTAATGACTAATAAAGGTGTTAGGCAAGGAGGAATTCTAAGTCCACTGCTGTTCATTACAGTAATCGATGAAATAACAAGAAAGGCAAACTCGAATGTACAACTGTATTCCTCAGTAAGAAAGAAGTGAGTAAGAACGTAACGGTCAAAATATATAAAACAGTGTTTAAACCAGTGCTAACATACGATAGTGCATCGTGGGTACTCAGTAAGAAATTAAAATCAAAAGTGCAAGCTGCCGAAATGAAAATTTTAAAGAGATTTGAACGAGTTACCAGAAACGGCAGAAAAAGAAACACATAGATCAGGGAAAGATTAACTATTAAATCCCAAGAGGAACAAATACAAAGCAAACAACTAAGTTGGCCACTTAATCAGAATGGAAGAAGGAAATCTAGTTAAAGAAGTCTGGGAAGAGTGGGAAGTCAGATCAGGAAAAGCTGGGATACTGAAATAGCAGAAACATTAAGTAGGAGAGGATGTTCATGGGCCAGTGATAAAAAAAGCAAAAGATAGGAATCAATGGTAGAAATTATGCAAAAATGCGAGAACCCTCGACACCTAACGGTAAAAGAGGATGAGGATAAGTAAGTTGATCTGGTCTGAAACGATTAATTTATTCTCTATAGTACTTTTTGACAAAACTCTTTGATGTTTTTCTGGGCAGGTCACTCGTTTTTGATTAAGTAAGTATATTTCAGGAAGATCTCTAAATAGATGAAAAGTATGTGAATTTTTGTAATACTTTTTTAAATAAGTTATAGCACCTCTACTATAAGAAAAACATATTCAAACAGATGTCCAAAATGCTAAGAATCAAACAAAAACAAACGGATGCGTCTAAACAAATAGTCAATCGCATTCTTTTGTCGTCGATAAATGTGAAATAACTGCAGTAACATTTCTTATTTTACAAATCCTTGAACAATAGCTGCAATTTAAATTCTAAAGCACAACTTGAACATACTTCAACAACTTTAAAAGAATACGGTTCATCTACTATTTATATTGATGCAACTGTGCTGTGATTGCTGCACTTCAAAGTTATAAAAGATATAAATTCACGGGAAATTAGGTACCGGCCATATTTACTTCAAGTTGAATGCTGCTAAACTGCTTCTCGTTTTTAGTTGCTTCAGCAATGGCACGTTTCCTGTAAGTTTTAGCTGTAACATCTCCCAGAGCTAGACCAACCACGACGGCTAGGTCTTAAGGGGTGTGAGAAATGTGCTCATGTCGGGTTATCCGCGGTACAAATCAAGTTCTAGTTTTGTTGCACAATAAAAGATATACTCACGTATAGAAGACCGCGTGCCGACCGTAGTTCGGATTGTGTTGAATAATGTATGTTGTCCAACAGGACGCGGTTCCCGCATGTTTGAAAGCGAATTTGAGATTCAAAGCGATCTCGATCGTGCCCGGACAACCCCGTGTGTCGTATAAATATGCCCTTCTAATACGGAAGAAATATAGACACGATAAAGGAACGTGTAGAATTTCCAATTAGCGAAAACGAAAAAAAAGGGGAGTGTGGGGTGAATTTTATATAAAATGCGAGATAACCCTAAAGGATCTTCTCACGTTCGTCCTAATCCCAGAACAAGCAGAGAAATGGGATCGAAGTTTGTGTATTCCTCACAATCCCTATGGTTGTTTCATGCACTTGCTGTTAGTACCTACGAGTCCCGGACGTTGTTACATAATCTCGACATTGTTATGTGGTGCAGGAAAACGTCCATTCCCCAGCTTTTAATTACATGGCGAATATGAGACCCACATAGTCCCGTATTCTAATTTATTCGTCATGTATGAGAGTAGTCGACGACAGCGACTTCAACAGAAATTAGAGGGTATTGTTAGTTAACTTGTAAGAATAGCGGTCCCAATTTTGGTCTTGCATTATAAACGAACAACCTGAAGATATATTTCTTTTCAATCCCCTGCGACTCGCCCGGGCGAAGCTGCGATCTTTCTTTTTGTAAACGGTTTTTGCTTATAGTATGGAGAAATTGCAAGCGAAAGCTTCGAAGAAGGTGGAAGTAAATTTTAAATTATTACCCATTGATGTATGGCAATGTTTTGGATGAGAAATTTCCACATCGATGGAAACAACTATTAAAGAAAATTAGAAATTTCTGCTTTGTCACCACTTCTAAAACAATATCTTTCGGTTGACCTACATTTAATGGAAGTATGTAGGTAACTTATGTAATAATATTAAAGTTAATTTTTTAAATTATTAGTTAAGAAGGATCGGATTTTAAGCTTTGAATTTTTTATTATTTCATATTTAAATATTTTATGAAATATTAAATGATAAAATTAAATACTGTGAAAGTACAGCTTATATATTACGACTTGAAGGAAAGGGCTAAGAAAGGATTAACCCCAAAGATGCAAACCGTTCTTGAGGAAAGTTGCTCGTGTTTTCATTACTTAAAATTTACGGTTTTGTTGCAGTTTAAATTAAATTTGCAAAGTTTAAACTAATTAATCACCTTAAAATTATAATTTATTAGCACTAAATGAAGGGTTAAGAGGGAGTTGACCTAGTAAAATTTAATATCCAATTTTAAAAAGTTTTATGTTAAAAGTTAATTGACATTTCCAAAATACTATTATTGCTTAAAATATCAATTTGTTAATATGGAATTTAATAAAAAGGAGTAATCCTTTCATTGGAACAAAACAAATTATTCTGGCTGCTTCTATACCTATTCCGTTTAGTTTGACACTCTTCATTTTTATATTTAATTTTAGTCTAATTTTATGACTAATTATGCCACAATATATTTTAGTCAGTCACTTTGCGAGTTTAGCTACGTTTATATACCATTATTAAATATCGACGGCATCAAATTATGTTAGCTTCGGTTATCTTACAATTACATTAATTAAATTAACATTAATATTGAATTAGTAATACATCAATGCAATACTGGTAGCAGCCGTAGGCATATGCCGCTATGCTCTATTGGCAAAAGATCTTGAGAGCAGTTTATACTTTTTGTTATCTGTCTCTAGTAATATGATCAATAATGTATGTTGCTGCCAATTAACATTATCAAGACACTATTAGTTTTAGAATATCAAATTGCTAATAGATCTTCATTAAATTGGTTTTTTGCGAGTTATTAATTAGAGAAAGAAAAACTATAATCATATTAAGGGGGTAATTTATGTAGTAAAAGGAAGTATTCGTATCAGAAGGCAGTGAGTTTAGATGTTATGGTTTTATTTTAATAATAATGAAATAAGATTTTATACACTAGTTTGCAAGATGTTGCTAATAATTCTTACGAAATTTCTCAAAAATTATTAAAAACAATTTAAATGTCCTAAAGTACTTAATTCTTGAAAAAATTAAATATGTAAGGTTTTCGGAATTTATTTTCATTACAGACTTTCTTTTGCAAAAGTTTTCATAATTTTGTTCTGAAGAAATGTCAAATTAAATATGAAACGATTGAAAATAATGTTAGAAATAAAAAACTGGACAAGATTGGCTACATCACACAGTTTACATGAATCGTAAAATGCAACGACAGCGAATGTATGTAAGAATTTTCATCTTGAAGACGATCCTGATGAAATTCTTTTGTCCTGTAAAATACATAAGAATTTCCAAGAATTAATTAATTACAATTTACAAGGTATATGTTTCTCGTTTGAAAATTTTCTTAATTCTTGAATTAAAGCATTCAAGCCTCTGACGAGAGGGTATCTATGACAGCATGATGAAGTCATAGCTTTAATGATTTTTAAGAGAAATGTTACCGAATATATGAGGCGTCTAATAGCAAAACCCACTATAGTGAATTTTTTAGGGAATTCATCTTTTTACGGTTTCATATAGTTTATTGGGAGCTGCATCGTATAAGAAGGATTTTGAGCTTCAAAACCCGTTATAAATGCTTTAAAACGTGGTGTGAAAACTGCAGTTAATTTCAAAATCCACTATAATTTCTTAGGCTTAGTTTCAAATGCCACTATAATGCAACAGCCCAATCGCATGCGTTAAGGCGGTACCACATGACTGCGCACATGTTTCTTTTGGAATACCAATTTAATTCGTTATACAGGTGTGTTGTGTTATGGTTGATGTGTGTTGTGTTCGTCAATATTAATTAAATAGTGTAAAATGGATAGATATGGGATTGTAGAAACTCCGGTCAATCAATCACGCAAGAGAAAACGGCTACCCACAACATGGAAAAGGAATATTGAGCGTCAAAATAGGTAAAATTGTAAACCTTAGATTTTTTGCCTGTTGCTAACACTTTATTGTTAATATTAAATTTAGGTATATTCCTAAAGAACTGTCAGAGTATCCAGTGTGCAGTCATGAAAAGGGGGCTTTTTTTATGCAAAACACTAACAATGCGTGACATTCAGACCTTCCATTCTGGCTTTTATAACAATAAAACCAAAATTGAACAGGACAATTTTATAGTCAAACATTGCAGTATTGAAAAATCAAAAAAGCTTAGAGGAGATTCTAAGACAAATAGATCGCTTACATTTAAGTATGACATTGTTAATCCAGAAAGAATACGTATTGCTGTTTGCAGAGAAGCATTTTTGGGAATATTGAATCTCAAAAAGGATCGGCTACAGGGAGTGTTACAGGGGTTTTTGAATGGTGA
This sequence comes from Agrypnus murinus, assembly GCA_929113105.1. Taxonomy (NCBI): domain Eukaryota; kingdom Metazoa; phylum Arthropoda; class Insecta; order Coleoptera; family Elateridae; genus Agrypnus; species Agrypnus murinus. The sequence goes on along the minus strand of OV816028.1, from coordinate 35,989,284 downwards.
AGGACAGATGCCTAAAGAAGGTCGAGGAGGAGATCATAGCAGCCAGAAGAACGAAGTTGCAAAAAAAGCTGTTAAGTCTTTTGTGCAGTCTCTTAGTGTGAGTGAGCCTCATTATTGCAGAGGAAAGAGTATAGCAAGAGTTTAACTGCCACCCGAGTTAAACATTAAGACGTTGTGGCGATTATATAGTGCACCAGAAAACAATAATCCTGTGGTAAGGGAGTGAGTGTTTCTTTCGGTATATTTTTAATACCGCTTATAATATTGGATTCGGTAGTCCGAGAACTGATGCTTGTTCAACATGTATTGTGTTATCAGAAAAGCTAAAGAAGGCAACTACTGATGAACAGGAGAGACGTAAAATCGAAGCTTACAAAAAGGTATACAAGCTAGTAAAAGCGGAAGCATTTTATGAAATTCTTCGAGAAACAAGGGAGGGTTTGATGACTGTCATTCGACTGTCAAAAGAATATGCCCTTGACGAAATTATCCGATTCTGCAGCTTATTTTAGCAGTCAGCTTAACTTGTACAACTTCACCATTGTTATTGGCAATTCAAAAACAAAATTAACTAAAAACGACGTATTTGCTTATTGTTGGACCGAATAAACCGAATGGACCCAAAGGAAGAACGAAATCGCTAGTGCAGTTTTTCATAGACTAAACAATACAGATTTCACTGGAATAGAGACTATTCGATTGGTGGCAGATGAGTGCGGAGGGCAGAACAAAAACAAAATTCTAATGTGTATGCTCATGAAATGGTTACAATCTATCAACAGCCACAATGTTAAATCCATAGAAGTAATTTTTCCCGTGGTTGGGCATTCATTTATCCCTCCGGATAGAGTTTTTGCAGAGATAGAAAAAGTTGTGCGAAAAACAGATACCATAACAACACCACAACAATATTTTGCCACAGTACAAGACTTCACTTCAGTTGGAATTTACGACTTTAAAGAAGAAGCCGACAAAATTTTAAAACCTTTAAATAACTGGCATTTTAAACTTAATCCGACGAAAAGATACATAAGACTAAACGGAACGTCTCCATTCAAGGAGAAGAATCTTACGGATCTATGATAGGCGAATCAACATATATCACAAAAAGGGGAGCTACTCTATCTACATCCCCAACATGCCTTCTCACTGGTGTACAAATCAAGTAAACGAAACTTAAGAGTATTGAGAATTTATTGTAAAAACACTAAGGTATGAGGAAAACTGGAAAAGTGAACAAATTGAAGAACTTGAACTATTTATTAGACTTATGAACACCAACGATCAAAATCCGGACACTGGAAACGGAGACGCTATTGCTTGTGAGTTGCAACACGACGATTGTCTGAAAATTGAAGTTTCTTATTATTTTCTTATTTTTTTGTTACGTGATTATTCAATAATATAGTTTTTTTATATGGAATTTTGTGTTGTTTTGGAATCTAACGTTTGAGAATAAAAGTTTGTTCATGTGTATACCCACATTGTTTCCTTTTTGTACAACTCAAAATACATTATAACAAATAACTACATTATTAAACTGATGAAAAAGGTACAAACTCCACTATAATGTAAATTTCAAAGCCAAACCCACTATGAGTAAATTTTGTTGCAATTTTTCATGATCAATTTTAATTATATTTTATTACAAACTTGGTTTTTCCGTTTCCTACGTAATATTCTCTACAACTACCAAAAATTGAGCCTCTAGGTTAAAAATTACTATGGTAAACAGTTTTTCGCTGTTTCTGAAAAATCATCTTATATGACTATAGTGGGTTTTAGAAATAGACGCCTCATATGTAGAATGTTTCCAAGAGCTAGAACTCTCCAAAGCTAGTTAATGATTATACAGTAAATGCCAATTTTCAGCTTCTCTAATATCGGTGTTCAATTGTCAGCTGCCGTCTTTACAGGGTGAGATTCGGGGATTTTAAGCTGTGGTGGTTCAAATCTTGTGGTAGTCTAGACTTTATAATTGCCGACTTGAGCAATATAGTCAGTTAGTTATTATCCTAATGCCGAGGTTGATCTTCATCTAATCTCCTAGGGTGGCTTAATAACTTAATGCCAGAACTAGACCAGAACGTGATATCAAGTGACAATACTTTCTGGACAGACCATGGACTCTACTGTACCACAACCGTCAGGGGTTTTAACTTCGACCAAACAACAGACTGCTACTGATTCTACTGGGCGATGATAGGACTTCTCTAAAATCTGTCAATAAATATGGCACCAAGATTTCTGGTATCCCCCAGACACCCAAAACTACGACAATAAATATGCAAGGTGCAAAAGGCACAAAAGTCGTCCTTAATCGGCATTTAAAGGAATGAGACGGTAGTGCTGGGCAGAGTTCGATATTTTCGCCGGTGTTTGACAACAAGAGCTATGCTCTTGAACGGAAACTCGACCCAAAGAAACGAGCACCTGAAAGCAAACTTATGGCAAAAGTAGCTATGATCAAAGCTGCAATCAAGGAAATTATCCTTTAAGCTTTATAAGAAATACCTAGAAACATTAATTAAAAGACCAGAAGTTGACAGGCATTAAAACCTTCATTACCGAAGGAACAACAGCAAGTCCTAAACCTGATACTCTGAAAGAAAATCAGGTACCCTCTGACTCTCCAGTATACAGCCCTCTAACATTATTGCAGAATACTTTCAAATACAACCTTATTAGCAGGGAGGGTTAGTTACCCGACTAACTAAACGCCTAAAAAATCTATATCTGACGCAGTGGAAGCGGGGCGCTGAGACGATAACCGAGGTCAACAATGCGGACTTATCCAGTCAAGCTAAAGAAAAAGAATCTTCAACTTCTGCCCTTCCGCGACCCAATTAGGTAATCCTACCAGACATATATTACTAGAAATAATGAGTAAACTGAAAGCCAGTTTAAAGTGCTTCAAGTTCCAGGTGCAACCGCTTTCTACTCCAGAGAGGCGTTCCGCAACTTAAGGTTTACATTCTTGGCATCAACATCGAATGAAGACAGTCCACCACGATTGTCACCACGGCCTGTCATCTGCACAACCTAGCACGAGTACCGTCTGGTCTATCACTATTGGTTCCACCCCATAACGATTGCTGCATGCAATTTTAGCGAAAGGTATTCAAACATCGGTCGCTTGACATCCTAGTCAAAACAAAGGTACCATCCACTGAAGAAAGGGCAATCCCTTTCTTCAGTGGATGGTACCCTGGACAATACGTTGTAACAACCGGTGTTTCCAAATTACAGAGTTGATTTATAATTTTTGGATTTCTTTTAGTTGAACACACAATATAATAAAGAGATATTGCTTAGCGTATAAAATTATAACATTGCACAAAACTTATAAAAACATTTCATTGAACTCTGAGGTAAATGGACTAAAGTTATTTTCTTATTCTTTTTATTTAATTCAATAAATAGAAATAGTAACGTCCTGGCTGCTCAATTTCCGGTATTAATCTAGCGTATTCAAAAACACCTAAATGTCGAATCAGTAAAATAAAATAAATTTAGATTATTCTGCAACTTCAAAGTTCAGTGGAAATAAATATTAATTCTACTTATACTAATATATGGAAAATAAAAATTGTAAGAAATATCAAACCTTTATTCTACTGAACGCGCAATTCAAAAATTTAGAAAACAACTAAGACAGTCGCGAATAGAGACTTCTGTGGAGACTTTCGAGGCCTAGTCTCGACCGGCCTATTTTTCGAAATTACCGCGAAGTTAAGTTGCGCGAAGTGACTTGTTACCTACCTCAAATACGGATTACAGTGTTAAGGAATAATTAATTAAAGGTAATGTAAATCCTTTTATTTTAAATGGTTGTATTCATTCCGTTTGTTTATATTTTAATTTAAGATTGTTAAATGGTTATAAGTGTACTGTTCAGGGCGACTTGGTTTCGCTGATTATAAATCCTGAAATATTCAATTTTTGGTAGGGAATATTTCTTTAACAAATTATCATAAGGTTTAAGTTAATAAATACTAGTAAATTTTTTCTGGACTTTTATTATTTGAGAGGTGTGCGAATCCCTCCTAACGCTCTGTTACAGGACCCAACTGCAAGACGAGTCGGCCGTGGTTATATCCGTACGGGTGGACCAGAGCAAGGATCAAGGGATCGAAGTATTCGTTAAGCATAAAGCCGGGGTCGCTACGTTAACGGCAGCGGTCACTACATTTGGTGGCAGGGTGGTCGCTCAACAGGGTGTTCGCTACATTGGTGGCAGGGTGATCGCTCAACAAGGGTGGTGGTTTCATTGGTGGAGCGTTCGTTACAACGTGACTGCTCGACCACAACATCTGGACTCTCAAAACTTAACTTGTACTGTCGTACAACGTGGTCTTTAGATGTGCGGAAGGTCTTTGACACATTCTTTCATAAAATCATTCAGAAGGACGCAACCCAACATGGTACTATTAGAAGATAAACGATTGATATGGCTGATTTTTCCTTTCTAAACAGGACTTTCTCCATATAACTCTCTTACGTAAATTTATGTAAAACTTGAAACTGTCACTGCCAAAGTCGGTGTAATACACCAACATTTTTAAAAATCCACACACTTTGTAATTCAACCGCACCAATTATTTATCTCTCAATAGTACATACAACGTACATCTATATCCGAACCTAATAGATTCTCTCGGGGACATTGGTAAACTCTGCAACAAAAATCTCCTCGGACAAAGCGGAAAAGAGACTATTTTTATTAATAGAAGAGTCTGCTAAGCGAACCCCTCAAAACCATATCCTTCAACTTGGTGTTGAATTGTCAAAAACTTTCGTGAAGGGACTCTATACTGGCATATAATACCATCTAATAAGGGTTTGTAAAGGATGACAATTGACTACCTATTATCCACGACCATATTAATCTATTTTTGCCAACACAATTCAGTGGTAAAGCATCTCAAGCACTAGGCCAATTTTCAACTAGGTAACGAAAAGCTCCCATTTGTGTGTGGAAATCTTCCAACAGTATACCTTGAATTTCATCCAAGAACAGACTTGGGATTTAATGTACTGCCGTAGAGTTAATTTTGCATGTACTGTAAATCTGTCTTCTAACCTGTTTCGGGAGGATTGATAGGCATGGCAACATGTTTAACAAGTTAGCCTCCATTGCCACAGAAAGCAGTCGCATACCTACAAGGAACCTCATGTTCGTCTACCAGGTGGAAGACCGTATAAACCTGATCTACTCATACATCAGCCGAACGATGTTACCATCATACGCAACAGAGACTCGGCCACAAGCGCGTACTTGAAAAAATAAATGACTGTGTACCTAATAATTTCTCATTCCACAAAGTTACGACAATACAGTGGCCAGTAAAGAAGCTATCCTTTTTACCGTTGATGCTGGGCACTTGGGGCATTTATTCCAGATGTAATATGTGCCTGGTGATGGTTAAAGGAACTTTATATTTCTTTGTTTATTTTATGTTATTCTAATTTCCACCAATCATCTTCCTCGTGATCCTTTTTCCAATCACCCTAACTTCATCGCATTAGTCATGTGGATAGTGAACGCAAAGTCTTTGTCTCTACAACCCATGGCAAAAGGTCCTGAGAAAAAAGAGAAAAGCTGAGAAGTAGCGATCGTCCGCATTGCTCCGAAATACACGCATTTACGTGCTACTCGAAAGAGCTCTTCACACAAGAAAACTGCTAAAAAACAGATAAGGGCGACTAGACCTATTACACACTTAATTTTTGTCAGTTATACCTATTATTTCGGAAATTTTATGAAGCTGGCGGTGGAATTTAGGGGACTTTTAAAATACTGTTAAATATGTCCGTTGCACGAAGTTTCAGGACCACCTTAATTCTTTCAATCTTATAACCATGTCTTTACTAGGTTATGTCCTTGGTTATAAGCTCACTCATGAGAAGAAACATTGTGTTTTAATATTTTTCTTCCACTTTAACAAACTTTTCTCTACAACCAAAAAACATACAAAAACAACGCATTTATCCATTCATCCCATTAGCCATTGTCAAAAATAGCCTTTGTTGGATTCTGATACCTTTCTGTAACAGTTGTGGATTCTGCGGGCGACAAATTATTATACTGGTTTGGTTCTAGCTACTCTAAGTACTCTGTTAAATTCAAACAATCCTGGATTTTCATATTTAAAATTTAGTTTCTAAATTACAATTTCAAGAGGTTAATCGGGTTTACTCATCTAATTTTCTGGTTACTCATTCCACAACATATCTTCAAGTAGTTTTGCGAGTTTAGCTACGTTTGTATGTTTTTATTAAGTTGTTATCATAATAACCGACTGTGACATCAAGTCACAGTCAGTTGGTTCGGTTATCTTACGCTCTCCCATAGATTGAAATTAATTGTAGCAACGCAGACAACAAGAATAATATTTCAGCAACGACGTTGGTAGCAACTGTGTCTGTCTCAATTATTGACAAATATTTGAAAGCTAAAACCGATTATTATAGCTAGCTGAAGGGATGATCTTGTTAGCTGTCTCTAATTAGTTAATAATACGATTAAAATATGAAAGCAAAAAATTAACGTTAATAAGAACTTCACTGTTTAGTTTTGGAACTACAGTTTAATAATTGATGAACTATTCAAATTCAATCTCATAGATCAATATACATTGAATCATTCAATAAGTTAGCAAACGTCAGTACAAATCTAGTAACATGCATAATACATAATTATGGCAGAGAAGCATTAAAGCAAGGATGACAGAAGCGGATTATCGCTGTGGAGGAAATGCAGATCCTGTTTAGTTCTATATAAAATTACAAACTCTTGTGAGACTTACTTAAAAGGGATTAAAGAGATAAAAACAGGATTAAATAAATCAACCTTAAAAAAACTAACAATTACTGTTTGTGAGCATTATAAATGTTAATAAGTGTTTTTCTCCAACTTTAGCTATGCTGAAAATATTATGAAAGAGTACTAAAAACATAAACAAAACTTCATCACCAGTAAAAATACTTTTCAAGAAAATTTAATAGCTTGTAATCTGTTTGGGAAAAAGAAAATCCACAAAGAAAAATTATACTTTATTCAGAAAGTTGAAAACTACTTCTTTTTCTAAAATAATATAAATATTCCTTCATTAAATAAACAATATTTACTGATATGGAATATATTTTACCTGAAGGTATTTCATGTAACAAACAATATTCATGTTCGGGACAGTAAATTATTGTTAGACGAAATTAGCCTGCATAACTAACGAGAATTCCGGAAAATAAAAACCTAGTTCATTTAAAATTCTGTAGGTTCTAAAAATTAAAAGTACCTTAACTTCCTTTGAAAATTTACCGAAGATACCAAGACAAGATTTTATGAAAAACTCTACATTACAAGTAGACAAAAGTAATAACGAGATTTTGTTGAACAATATAAAATTTTATAATAATAGCATACAAAATTGGACGCTATTTACGGTAGAAATGAAGAAAAATGTTATTTTCAGGTTGTTTTCAGTTTCCTTTCTCCATTTTATCCTTTCAGACTAATATAAGATGCACTTTTACACGATCAAAGTATTTTCTTTTCGTTATAATATGCTAGTAAGGGGAATGACTCCCGTTGCCCTTTCAGGACGCATTACGTGTTTTTACAAAACGTATAAGACGACGAAATGGTTAATACTAAGATAAGGTACTAAATTAACATAAGCATGTGTATGAGGTTCATATAATGTTTTCCCTCGGTCTTCTACTTCACTGAAAAACATTTTGCCACTAATATATGAAGAAAAGCAGAATTTCTTATTTGACTGGTTTTTCAAATCCGTAAAGCTTCAAAGAAGAGTATCTTGTCGGATAGTTCTATTTTCGCTCTAAAACCAGTTTTATTTACATATAATCAGGGATATTCTCTCGAAAAATTCGTTTTTAGCAGCTTTCAATGTTCAAATCCGTAAAAACAAGAATCTACAGCATTTATCACAATACAAAAATAGCACACTTTGTTACAATTTATTTCGATTGCTTTCCCTAAATAGATATTCGTTTAGGAAATATCTGAAGATTCTGCCCAAAGCATAAGAAGTACACAAATTGAGAACCAGAATACTTCAGTAATTTTCTGTAATTTTTAATGTAAATTTTCTTACCGTAGTTATTCTAATAACGCCAAATAACAATGTGATACGGAGAAATTAAAGTACTTCCAGAGAACTCTTAGATGGACTAGTGACGCAGTCAGTCTTAAGGGCTAGCTGGATGTAGATCCTCCATAATTGAGATGGAGCTGGGAGAAAAGCACATATTAGTACTCTATAGAATCTAATGATGTATTTGCCAGCAGGAAGATCGCCTTGTAATGATAACAAGAACAGTTCAAGTAGCTGTACTGATTTTGTTATTGTTTGATTAATATATTTAATAATTAATCTATAACGAGCTTGTTCGGAGTATGTATGATGCTCCGAGTGGTTCTTATAGCAGGCGCCACTGGGCGGTGGAAAGTTTAAGTTCTAACGAAGAAAAACCTCCCATAAAAGCAGCTTTCTTTTGCAACAAAAATAGCCTACTTAATTTCAAGGTTCGTACTCACATTATTATTATTGTATTAGTTATGTGAATTAATTTTTCCTGAATTGGTGAATTTGCTTGGTCAAGGTTCGACAGACCGGCATTGTTGCTAGTATTTAAACCTGATTACTTCCAAAGAACCTTAGATAAGAAAGGTAATATACAAGTTTACGTCAACCACTGAGGCTAGTACAAGATGTAGCACTAGTGAACTGAATGTTACATCATATTCTGTTGATTGTAGATTGAAAGACAACTTAACTTGTCCTGCAATCTCAAAAGAGGTTTAGTTATTTCGACTGTTTCTGATGTCTAATACTGTTAACTTGCTCGAATTTTGTATACAAGTTTACTTATCTTCTTGGAAAAACAAAATGTATAATGTTTGGTAATAGCACGATGATGCGCCACCACATTTTGCAGTAGCTAGCTGACAATATTTGGAGTATATACTTTCCCACCCGTGGGTTGGAAAACCTTGATCTCTGGAATTGCCCGTTCAGTCCTAACAAAACGGACAAAAACAAAAGAATAATAAAACATAATTTTATTCTTTAATCTTAAATAATAAAAGATCTTTTTTATAAAATAATATAAATTTAGACTTTAAAAAGGTTCTGACATTTCTAGCTCAGTTCCATATAGTATTCTCAAAGAACCAAAAATCAAAGGGAGTAAAGCCAGGAACCAAACTGGTCATTCTAGAGGGCAACGTCTGCCAATCCATCTAGTATCTTGTTGATACCAAATATTGATAATTTTGGTCTCTTAATAATAATATTCGAAAATCATCTGCATATAAAAGTTACAAGAAAGCAAAAATCGTTTTTCTGGGTTCGTAGACCTCTATATTTTGTAAACCCTTTCTTTCAGGTTCCTTATGGTGTATCGTGGAACTCAGAAAAAAGTCGATGACGTCAGAGTTTATAAGATGGTGGGGGAGTTTATAAGATGGTGTTGAACAGAATTGAATATGATCCATAGTGTAGCTATGACTAGCAAGATTTTGACTGACTATAACATTTTCTATCAATGTATTTATTTTTAGTGTCGTTAGTTCAAAATAGTAGATATATAGTAATGCAAGTGTGGAAAGGGCTTTATTGCAAAACGAGTTCAATAAAGTATAACTAAGAAGTAACTCCTTCAAAGGAGTCTTTATAATTTTGAACTGGTGCATTATAACACTAGAAAATTTAACAACTGTCACTGTCAAAGGCCTCTGATTATTTTATATAACTTTCTGGTTTTATAATACACATGGCTTCAAAATTCCAGAAACACCTTTGATGTAGTTACTTTTTGCCAATATGTTAGTTACATAAAAGTTTTGCTATGGGATTTTCCGCCTATTTTTTTCGAAATTCTGGTATGTTCAAAATTAATAAAAAAGAAATTATAAAATATTCTTTATTGTATTTTTGTGTTTAATTTAAACTTTATTAGCGTACGGGAAATGAGTGGAATTTCTTCCCGAACTTATGTAATAAAGGTGAGTATGAAAATGCCTTTCCGTACTCGAAAGTATACGTTACATTTTTCGTATTTTCGAAGAAAAAATATATGGTACTCATCGTTGCTTACAACAAATCTCAACAATTCCATATTTCTCTTGATCTGTTATAAGCCACTTAGTTAAAGTGTACTGTGTAAGTATTAGACGATGCAGCAAACATAAAGCATTCGATATTTAATTTATTCAGCAATCAACAAATATTTTCTTGAAGTAACTCTTAGTTGACGAATCTAGGTGTTGATATTATTTAAGTACTTTATAAGTACTTTACGAGTTAAGAATCATCACAATACTTAGCATTTGTTCGTCGTCGTCAACGAATTGCACTCCTAAGAGTACGAGAGATTATTATTACATGCAGGCATATATCCAACACTACTAAAGTTGATTTGTATGTGTGTCCGAGCCCCATTCTCGCGTTCTATAAGGGCTGGAGAGATGGGCTTGGGCTCATTCGACGCGTAATTTGCCGAGGATAATGCACGACCGAATTTTTTTAAATTAGGTTATGTTTTAAAATTTTTTAAATTAGGTTATCTTTTAAAAAATCGATAAATGCTGATTCTATCGTACTATTTAGTGCTATTGAGTGTTATTTGGTACTAATATGTGCTCTATCGATAGAGAATCGATCGGAGATTTATGTAGGTCATGTAAATACTGACCTACTTTAAAAAAAATCGATAAATGCTATTTCTATCATACTTAAGTGCTTAGGCCCGTAGGGCCCATTATCCTAGTTAATTAATTAAGACGATGAAAAGGTGATGTTTTCAGCCCGTGCAAGCAAAATTTGTAGTCAACAACCAAGTTTTGACTTTTCAACACATTTATGAATTGGGCGAAATAATCTGCAACCAATTCAGAAAAGAGCGTAGGTACTCCCTAACATATCGACCGTGGAAGCTACAGCTTTGGAACTTTCATTCAATTAAGCATGATTACAAACCATCTGCAAGTATCGCACAGCGTCCGCTTGTTCTCAGATTTTTCTTAACAATCACATGTGCATGTTATAATCAACATACGAACTGTATACGAACGAGCTAAGACTATATCAGGTAAGACAAGATACGTTTCTCAATGCAGCCTAAACTACGAAACAACAAACGCTGGCGGAGATTAGTTGCCAGAGGGGGTGACGTCGCTGTTTCATCTTGCCAATTAAAGAGCCCATTTTGATGTAGTAAATATTAATTTGTTAAGTAACACAATTCAACAGCTTTCAGTAGATCGGAGAAAAGAAGTATATAATATGAAGGTAAATATATCGTTTGGCTTTGAGTGCAGGACACATCGGGACAGGAAAAGATATATTCTATTTCATTTCAACTATGCTATTTTTAAAGAGCTGAAGCTGGAAAGAACGAGAACTAGAAAAAACCCAAGTTCTGCAAATATGACTTGAAACTTTAATAGTTTCGACTTTCTCTAGATTGAGAAAACTCGGGAATTTCAAATAAACATTCGAAACTTAAAACGACAAAACAACGTAAACTAAAATTGGAAACACTGAAAATTAAGATATCTGAATGCCCAGTCAATCGAGACAAAAAAAAGCGTTGTCTTGCAAAAGGTCGAGGAAAGTTTATGCTTGGCAATTTTGCTAATTCTGGGACCCTAATGAAAGTTTTTACAAATTTTGGGTTTCATTTCATTAAGGATATCATCAGGGCCAAAATTACCAAAATTGCCAAGTATAACTTTTCCCGACAAAACTACCTATTGACTGGACTGATTTATTTTCTAAATCATTAAGCCTAGCTGCAAGATTGAAACCCTTAAAACTGTCCGATTCTCTGTAACTCTAACGCTCTATATAGTTTGAAACTCTTCAAAGAAGCTTGAAGCTTTTCAATTCAATGGAAACTTTAAATGGCCAAACCTTCAAAATACCCAATTTTAGTTTTAGCATGAATTGAAATGAAAATAAAATAATTAGTAAAAGTTTCGCAACATGTATTAAGATTTAGGTATCTGATTATTGGCTTCGATACCAAGTCTCATCAAACAATTATTGCCAGGTACACAAATGTTTTCGATATAAATAAATAAATTCGCAAAAATATTGTGAAACTTTGACTAATTATTTTATTTTTATTTGACGATTATGAAGTTTCAGGAAGTAAGGCTTGAGATAGTATACTTTTTAGTCTTAGTACTTTAAATTTTTACTTTTTAGTTAATAAACTTATGTATTTCTTCAACTTGCAAGCAACATAGTCTGAAACATTCTAGAATACAAAATTTATGAAATTATAAAATCAAGCACTTTGATGCCTTGAAACTTTATAAATAATTAATAAATAGTTAAATCTTCAAAACTTAAATAATATTATTGATCGTTCTTAATTAATTAATTAATAAAACTTTAAACTCTGAGAATCGTTTTAAAGTGAAACTATGGTAGATACTGTGAGTTTCGGTTTTAGACTGCTACTGGACAGATTGGAAGGCAAGAACATGGTAAAGTAAGGGAGGAAGAATGGGGGGAACAGTTAGTTGGAAGTTGTTTCCCTATCTGTCTAAAAGCTGTACAAGCATCCTGAAGCTGTATTAAAGTTACTATCAAGTCTCTAATAATCGTTATACCACTCACAATTGTTATAAATTTTGTGTAAACAGGTTAATGCTTTAAAATACAAATATTAGATTCACCATGGATACGATTAACGATCGTAGATGTTCAATTTCAATTCTTAACGTAGAAGTGACCTTACAAAACTATGAAATTCAGTGGCGTTAATATGAAAAATTTTATCCCATGTATGGACATACAGTGACAATTTATTAATGAAATGTGCAAATGAAATCCATTTTAGGTACAACTACAAGTCCTGACCTTAAAGCCCTAAATTAAACTGATTTGTTTGTTGCTAATATCATGCACAATCAAAAACGTAATCGTTAAATCACTGATAATTATTTGTTGAATAATAAATATTAATTATAGAAACTTACAGTGCAGTGGTCCATTCATGTTGGTCAAGCCTCGTACTATGAATCGAATGAATACGATGAATAGTAAGGATTATTACGCAATAAACTTAAATTTAACAGCCCCGAAGCTGTCTGTATGCGCTTATTGAGTAAACGATTAAGATAAATATTTGTTTTATTCGAAGAGTGGAAAAGTGTCTGGGGAAAATATTTTTTTTAATAAAAAGGATTAATTAACGATGCCTTTAACAAGAGTTAAATTAAACGTCACAGGCGACGCAGTAATGTAATTAAACTAAATTTGGTTTGTTCCAAAGGAAATCTCTGTTTGAAAATCTAAATCTTCCTACAAGCTATAAGAGTGTAAGTGCTATCAAGTAAGAAACTAGACATGTCTTCTTCTCTTTACAAGAGAACGTTATCATAAATAGGATAAAACAAAAGTACACTTTCGTGTTTTCGAGTAAATAACGTGAAAGTGCTTTAAGTACATACTTAACGGAAATATGTTCTAACGTTAATCTACCAGTCAAGTATTTACAAGTTTACAAAGTATGTTCCGTTAAATGCAAGCGTAATTCTGTTTATTGGAAATCTACGTTATCGTTACATTTTAACGTTCCATACATACAGCACGAACAATATATAAATTGCCTATCGTTCAAAAAGAAGGGCCTATTCATTTTTTTGGTCGGGATCAATATCTAAATAATGTATGCCATTAAACTTAAAAGTAAACCTGCACAATATAAAACTTCCGTACAACCAACGATACAATGGAAGTAGAGGTTTTTTGTGTTACCTATACATTAGAATATCCGTAAACGGAGTGAAAGAAATTAAATGAAACGAAACCGCTAACAGTTTCTAATAAATAACGTTTCGATTGAAGTGGTGGACGTTTCCAGAATGAAAGAGATCTCTTAATACATTTAGTGACATCTATGTATATCCCCTGTTACAAAAGATATAGTGTAGCTATTAATTTAAAATTATTTCACACTTCTGATAAAACCAAAATCAATTTTACTGACGCACTGGCCCGAAATGATCTCAATGAAGCTTGTGACACAGATAAATAGATTTTATACAGAATAATAACAGGTGGTAAAACTTGAATTGTTCAAAACAGACGTAAAGGATTTGTATTATGAATGGAAAAAATTTCTTCGAGTCCTCTTGTCACATCAACTGTAAACGATTTACGGTTTGTTCCACACATAATCAATCTTCGTTTTTTCTTCTGAAGATTTTTCTCGTTTAGAATTGTAAAAGGGAGAAGTTATTTACATAAAAATAATTTTGTTGTCATTTTACATGTGTTAGGATAAGAAAAGCAAAAGCCTCTTTGGATTAATATCTTTTCACCTATATAGTTTAATTAGTAGAAAATTGGAAATTAGCACAATTTTTGGACGAATAAGAAAGTTGCCGGTAGACGGGGTGGGGAAGTCTGGCAATCTTTTAATTTCTAAGCATATTTTATTAATAAGGAAAAAATCGAATTAATATTGTTTGATGTCAATGTTATGTAAATATCAGCTTAGTTAGGTATTTGTTTTTCTTTTTTCATATTTTTGTATTTTCTATTTAAAACCTAAATCAGAATACTTTTACTAAGATTTACAAACGATTTAAATTTACTGATATCAATAATTTATCAATATATAATCAATTAAGTCGATTAATAAAATTTTTGTTACGAACCATAACGTTACGAATCGTGACATTTTAGTACTTTAAATCAATTTTTGTTAAAAAGGCTTTCGTTTTATTATAAGAAAGATTATATTTAAATTACTTAATCAAACGTTTAATCGTCTTATATAAACGAAGCGCAAAGTTCGTAACATTGAGGGACATCACTTTTTTACAAAATATCTTATAAAGTTAGAAATTGAATTCTTACTTCAATACGATTTCATTCAATTTATTAATCAAATCTGATTATATCATGATTATCTTGTACCGTTACGATTTTTTAACTTAATAAATACCATTTTATAAGTATAGATAATAAAGGAACCCCAGTACGATCCTGTGCAGTCTAACAAATTTGAATGCGTCAAAATTGCAAATATTACGTTAAGCTAATTAATGCTATCTGTCAAGTATAAAAGAGTCACCTCTGTGTATTTATAAACAATATTTAAAAAAACCAGAAAAGTTTTCGTAGGGGGCGAACGATCATTTTAAAACTTCCCAGGCTTATAATCTTTGTTTCATAGAAAAACACATTAATAAAATCCATTTGGCTTTAATTTATGATTTCCCTGTACGTGCTCTTTAGTAGGTTTTGGATAAACAAATTATCAATCCCAGTGTATCATATTATTGTAAACATTGCAGGCTTCAATTATGGGTAAAGTCCCTCTTTCTTGAACGTTCTTTGTTCCGAAATATTAATCTTGACTGGCTTGTGGAAGCCACGTTGCTCCGCTATTGGTTAATTTGAAGTATCCCACTTAAAATTATATGTCACTATGTAAAACCGAGGTTTTTCTTAGTTGAGTCAGTCCCAGGCACTAGACATCCTTATGGAAAAGAATTGTTCGTGGTCACGTCTTGGTATATTCTTTGGTCAGTCCGCAATAAACACTAAAAGAGTGCGGAGCTCTCCTTATTACCGTACAGGGGCTGTTTAGTCGACGGCACTTCCCGAATACAGTAACGTGCTTTGTTGTTGTTGTGAAGAGTACAGAAATCTAATTTGATTAAATTAAAAATGTTATTATAATTATAGTAAAGAAATCTAATAATTATTTTGTTTGGGAAGTTAAAAGTTAAGTTCTGCGAATAAATAGTTTCGTAAAATTTTAAGATTTACAATTAAAGTAAGCAAGTATTTTGTTACCGCATTCTAGTTTCCGAATAACTTCAACAGATTAGCAATGTAGTTACTATTAGCGAGAAATTATAAATATCGACCTAAACCTAAAGTTTATACAGGATCTTGTGTTTAAATTAAATCATTAATAGAAGTTCTAAAATCAAATAACTTCTAAAACGGCATATTTAAGTGTTGTGCTACTTCTAATAAAGAAAAACATTTTAACAATTAACATTATTATTAACCAGTAGTGGTTTAAGAAAAACTTTTCCTTAATAAACGTAATTAATAACTGAACGTATATGGTTGTTTCGGTTAGAAAAAAAGGAACTTTAATGATATAATAGTTCCGAAGTAAAACAATTGTTGTGAACTTTAATTCCTTGGCCGGGAGTAAGAAACGGCGCCAGCAATCGAGGTGTTTTCCAGATTCTTCAGCTTCATCAATCTGTTAATTGTGGTAGTTAGTGTTTAAGTGAGAACAGAAAAGGCATTACGGTGTTAATTATTTTGGGAGTGGTATCGAATCACATTATTCGATCAAGGTACTGTGAATTGATGGATTTTATTTTGCTAAAATTAAAGTAAGTTGCATAATTATTTATGTATAAATTTTTGACTACGATTTGTATGTGCATATCTTTCCCCTTCGATAAGAATTCTTATTCTGGGTAACTTTTTTATCAAACTTATAATTATGTTCTACATTAAAACCACTTATTTTATTTATAAAAAAATCTATTTTTGAATTTAACCATATTGGATAATATTGAACATACATTTATGACAGTCCTTAAACGTACTTCAACTAATTTAATTTTGCCGTAACTGAACATGACTAATAATTGAATTAAAACTAATAGATCAGATCCAGTTTCTGTTTACGAGTATCAAGTCATTAATTTTCTAATCCTGGACTTTCCTAAACAGATGGCGCCCAAATGTACTTATTTTTTTGTGTTTGTAACCAGCCTTACTTCCTCTCCTTTATATTCTGTGAGCTATGAAAACAATACCCGCGCCTTGAATTTAAATTTGTTAAAAAGATGTCTCAAGCAGCCGGTGCATTTCTGAGTTGTACCGTAAGTATCAAATATTTTGTGTTATTATAACATTGTACAGTTTGAGTATGAATTATGGAATTTAGAATGTTGATAAGTAGTGAGTTACAATTGGCGCCCAATATCGGGGCTTTGTTTTGTTGAGAGGAATTTAGTTATGTTACAATCTTTTGAAAATAAAATCGAGTAATAGAATTTATACAGTGACATGTTACAAACGTGACATCTTGCATTGGTTTTGTTCATTATGTTCAGGATATAGTCCATCAAAACCAAATAAAATATGGATATGATAGTTTTAGAAATAATTAATCGTTTTTCATTAAAAAAATCATTAAAATAAATTGCTTTTATAGTAAATTATATCAGTGTCAGCAAAGTTAAAAGTTCGAGAGGAATCATCCATATACAGTTTTAGATTAGACATTTTTTATCAATCGCAGACAAAGACTTTATTACAACCTGGTGGCATAAATCAATTCTTATTTGCGGCGTAATTAAAATTAAAAGCGGCTTTTTATTCTTCTTTAATTATTTTAATTATTTTATCAGTATCAGATAAGCATTTTTATGTATTTTATACTTATCTATTTAATTTAGCAGTAAAGGTTTAAAATCGAAATATCAATTTTTTATTTAAAAAATAAAAAGAAAACGGGTTTAAAGTGATCCGAATTTAAAATTTAAGCGTCTCCTTTACGCTATCGAGCATTACCGCGGATAAGTCTGAGCTATGGACTCCAAGGGATCGTAATCTCTTCATTTTCTCAGTTATAAAACATTTATACTGCCAAAAATTTCCTGCATGCGTACTGCCGCAGAGAGGTAAGATAAGTATAAAAATAAATCACTAAAGACCTGCAGACATTTTTTTACAGACCCACTTTCTTGTACCACAATATCGGTTTATTTTAATTAAAACACGCCACGGATCGATATTACGAACGGTTAAATTAAATTCACTAAAGATAAATTTATAAATATTAATAATTTAATTTTTTTGTTTGTATTAATCGAAAAAATCTGGAAATTCCCTTTCTAATCATAGGATTTTGCATATTAAATGCTTTAAAAATTCATAAATTTGAATATCCAATCAAAGCCTTGAGCAAATCCGATGAGATAAAATTGGTTTTCAAAATTCCAGATGAAAATTATTATTAGTAGGTGGTAGAAGGAACGTGAAACCAAAGAAGAAATAAATTTTCAAATCAGACTAATTCTCTGTTTCTGTTATTGCGGATGAGATAACATGAACTCTACGGCCTTAAAGAGATATATTGTGATACCCTCACCTGTAGAGTAGAATTAACGTTTTTGTTAATTTATAAATTTTGTTTCAACAACAGTTTTGTAATTTGTTATTGTATTCTTGTCTTCCTGAAAATATTTTCTACCTATACTTATTTAATAACTGCAAGTATTTCATATTTTTCGATTCAAAATTTTATTTTAATAAAGTGGTAAAAGACTGTTTAACGATAACGCCTAGAAATAAAAAAGTGTTTAGCAACTTTAATCTGGAAGAATCTATCGTTATTTGTAACATCATCGCTTAAAATTCAAATCACGCCTATCGCCTTTTGCAACAATCTTGTTATGGGGATAATTGAACGTTTAGCGATGCTATAATAACGATCTTATAAGAAAAATTCTTGAATAAATTTATCGTTCCCTTAAAGAAATTAGGGATAAATCTTTGTTCCTTGTGCTAGAAAGGAAGACTTTGTTTTAAAGGTGCTTAAAACGCAAATGAATTACACTTCTAATTGGAATTAAATTAAAGAATGATAATAATTTGTATTAAAAAAATATTATATGAATTATTACAGATATAGAGAGAAAGTAGGAAAAACTTTTACCTTAATCCAACAATATATAAACATTCTCAGCAGTCTAACTTTAATGATAACACAGGCCCACAAAAAAAGGTTTTGTAGTTGAAAAGTGAGGTACCATAACCGCATGTTTTTTGGTGTGCTGAAAACAAATCAGAAGTAACCCATCACCCAAGGATTTCGACATAACCTCAAAAACATCTAAAAAAATCCTTGGGTGATCGGTCAATTCTTACTCCGCATTCGTTTTCAGCACACCAAAAAACATACGGTATGGTACCTGACCTTTCAACTACTTTTTTTTTACTTTTTTTGTGTAATTATATATAATCTTTGTAATGAGTATTTATACTAGTACTTTCTTTCAGCTGCAAGAAATGAATTGTGTTATGATAATTGCACTTCTTCGCAA
Organism: Agrypnus murinus; assembly: GCA_929113105.1. Lineage (NCBI taxonomy): Eukaryota > Metazoa > Arthropoda > Insecta > Coleoptera > Elateridae > Agrypnus > Agrypnus murinus. The sequence goes on along the minus strand of OV816028.1, from coordinate 35,970,146 downwards.
GTGCAGTATGATGCATGCACGTCTCAAAATTATAAGGTTTCAGACACCAACGCCTTTTTGGGCAAGTTTAATATACAGGCTGTTCGCAGCTATCAGCACATTAATCATATCTCCGTTATTATTGGAGCTACGAAGTCATTTAAATTAACAAGTTAGCAGTATTCTTTCTGTTGATAAACATGACCAAGACAAAAAACAATTGAACGTTTTATAGTTATATATCAAAAGTGACATTTTTTTAAATAGGACACCCTGTATATCTTTGTAGAAAACATACACATATACATTGTTGAAAAGTTTATGTTCATTACCTTTTTAAAATGAAAAATAGAAAATGGAATGAAAAGTAGATTATTTGGTACTAATAGCATCCATTTAGATAAAATTCATTATTGGGCGAGATATGTATATAGAAAGGATCGAAGAGGCAATTGTCACACTTTCTAACCTTTATAAACTCTTTTAACCCAACAATCCAGATAGCTAGAAACAACGGGTACAAGGACTACCTAATTGACGGTATAATTTCAAAGAAAAAGAAAAAATTTATAAACGAAACCTTTTTATAACGCCGATCCTAAAGTTAAAGAAATGTATTTAAATTTATCAATTATATTCCCCATATTAGTGATAGGATAGTAAACAAGCTTAGTAAAGCAAATTGTAATATAATTTGTGCAAATAAAAATAACATAGGGAAAGTATTAATTAATAATAAAAATAAAATGGAAACAAAGAACAAATCGGGCGTGTATGAAATTTATTGTCAAGACTGCGAAGTATTTTATATCGGGCAAACATCTGGTGGAACATAAACGCGATATTTTATATAATAAGAAATCGTCCGGACTAGCCACCCATTGCATAGATAATAATCATTTCGTAGATAATTAGAAATTAAAAAAATCCTTTAATAAGGACACATTCATTGTAAATGATCAAACAAGCTTTATGAACATCCCCTTAATAGATTTATTTTCTAAGAAAAAATTTTAAAACCAGCTAGTAGGGATTGTAAAGTGACAAGGACAACTTCTGTCGAATACGTTAGTTTTAAATTAGAAACTTGCAAGTATCCCTTGAAGAAGGTCTAACAAACAGAAACACGTGTAGATAGAGTATTCTGCATAATTTATGGAAACATTTAAATACACCAGTTTTTCTGGTAGAACTATAGAAAAATAAAGAAGTTAACGAAGAAGAAAAAGAAGTTAAAGAAGAAGTTCAATTCGCCAGGTTAATCAGCAGAAAAAAATACTGCTGATTTGCTAATATAATCGACTTCGTAGCTTCAATAATAACGGATATAGGAATAGTACGCCGTTAGCTGCAAACAGCCTGTATAGTGCCACCTTCCGATATGGGGACTTGAGGGTTGTATGAGTCAACCTATTTATATTTTTATAACTAATTTGTATGGCAACATGTAGTTTTTAGTTTGTGAGCATCCTATTAAAGTGGTGCGCAAATTGCATATTAACACTAAAACCACATAATCTTCCAGAATTACATTCAGTTGTTGCTGACATTCATTAACTACCACTAAAGACCACCCCCAAGAAGTGGGTCACAAAATATACATGCACATCACATATGGAAAGGGCATACAATAGGTGTAATTTATAACCAGTTACCTAACACTATTGATGTGGTCGAAGTAATAACTACTTGAAATCTTGATGTGAAAGCTCTATTGAAGTCTCTTCAAAGTGACCTACAACGTCAACAATTATTGACAACTATCTATTTCTAACTACAATCTTTTTGATAACATTTTTGAAAATATGCAAGCCTTTGTAAAATCCTGTAAATTTCATGTAAAGTACGAATTTTATATCTCTAAGCATGCAATTAATTTCCTGCATATATATTGTGATGGTTAGATATTACAATTACATATTACAATACTGTATCTAGGTTGTTCTATATTTATCTCTTTCTCTTGTCAGTAGAGAACAAATTATTATTTTAATTATCTATACTTAGAAACCTTTATCTTAATGTTCACTATATATTCTTTTATTGCAAGTGCTGGTATATATAATGATGTTTACATCTAACATAGATTTCCTTGTTATAGCATGTGCAATTTTGATGTTTTGGATGGCCATTTATACCATATAATTAAATTAAATAAAAATTCTCAACAAATTAAAATATCCTTTTATATGAATATTATATGCATAGCAGGATACCATAGCAATATGTATGTTCAATTATTAAAGCAATACGTCAAATGCATTGTCACCCCCCTGACAATTATTCAACCAATCTTATATGACGGTTTATTAAACAATTTAGTAGTGTTAGTATTGAGTTATAAATAGCATTTATAATGCGTACGTTGAACTGGTTATGTTCCTGTTGGATTTATTATTTCAACCCATCATTATAAGTTCCATCCGTTTAATAAATGTTTGCTCATTTTTTGTGAATTATGGAATACACGTGTGCGAACTTAATGTGTTACACAATTTTATTATAAAGATTAGATATTTTAATTAAAACATGATTAAAAATTGATTTGATTAAAAACATGATTTTACAAACTCAATACAATATTAATAAATATGAATAACAAATCTGAACGTGGACAAAAACAATTTACGAGAGATATTCAAAATGTCTTCCTTTTTGTTCTAAACCTCTATCTGTTCAAAATATATTAAATATATAAATATTATAAATAATAAATATAAAATATATAAATAGTAAAATTTCTGATTTTTCTTCTGCTGTATACATTATTATTAAATAAACTTATTTAAGAAATAATACGGATGAGGTTGTTAAATCTTGGTAAAGTAGTAGGAGGCGCCAATGCATTTGACGTGTTATCTTAATAATTGAACATACGAGTTTTACATGCAGGAAATTGGCATGTTCTCAGAGATATAAAATATACACCGTATGTATATTTTCTTGTTTGCCTCACACCAAAAAGATTTCAAACTAAACTTCAATCAAATTACAATGGTATCAAATGCTGCGTTAAAACCGATCGATCACCATTTCTTTGAAGCAGTATCAGAGAGTATCGTTGAAAATTATTTACGACTTGCTTGCCATGAAAGGTACATTTCATCTTAGACATTAAAGCAAAAATTTAAAATTCTATACTTTCCCAAAGTAAATACAACGAATCTTTCAATTTATGCGTTTTCTTATTGAGATTCAATCCTTAAAAGTAACATTAAAATCAATGTTTCAGAAATTACAACGTGACCTTTCTTTTAGTAGCAATAAAAGTTTTTTGAAACTAAACAAAACAAAAGCTGTATCATTATACGCGTTTGATTGTTTACACTTCGTTTGTTTGAAATTATAATAGTTGTTGTGTGGATTGCTAATAATGATCGTTTCAATGCAAAGAGTTTTGTTCGCTATTTTTCATAGAAAATTCTACTTTGTTTAAGGATGGATTGGAAAACCTGACTAACCTATTTTAAAGTTAATAAATGAATTTCACATTTAAAAATTATTTTAATAAATTTACATTACCTCTTAAGGTTTCTTTCAAGAGGAAAAATCCCAGAAATTACCTATAGGGAGTGTTTTTCCATAATGGATAGATGAGGAGAATTACAAAGTGTTTAAAAAATTTTCTAAACATTTTTTTCCAATACATTAACGTTTTCGAAGACATCTAGGCTGACATTTATAGATTCTTTAATGTCTAATATACGAGAAATACCCACAATAACCTATTTAATGGGGTATCCCCAAAATCAAATAATCGATAAATATCTCATGTCTACAATGTTATTGAATTTGATTACGCGGACCCCATCCAGGACATTCCTTTGGGATTACTGATTTGTTGAGATAGGGTCAGGTTAACTCGAAAGCTTGTATAGGTTACTAAAACCGGTTAGTTGTATTCTACTAGACAATTTATCCCAAAAACTTTACCGAGCAAAACTTCATCAAACTATCCATTTAGTAGGTACCTAAACTAACTTCGTGTTTATTATTGAATAATAAAGTTAACACCTGTTTCAATCTGCACGCGTTTAATCAATATTCATACGTTAACACCATGAATAATTCTTTTTCTTAAATGTAAACTGCATTATTGAGTTTAGAAACTAACTTTAGAATTTCATAAAAGAAAGCGGGAAGGTTAAATGAAAATGTATACCAAGGGAAAACTAGTAGCTTTAATAAAACATCATATACCTAAATTGAAACTTGAAAGCTCACCGTACTCCATTCTACCTGATTTTAAGTGCTCTTCTAATAGTTTTCCGTTTAATAAAAAAAAAGAAACAACCGACAAAGTTTTCAAGTGCACCCTTAAAGGGATCCTCTAGTGATTACCACTTTTCTTTTTTAATTAAAAATCTCTTCCATACACGATGACGCTGAAAATTATCTCGAGTATGTTCGCTTATTGTATGTAATGACAATGATGTATACGTAAGCCTTCTAAATAATACATTCAGGGAGTATATGAGTGTTTACTTAAGAGCGCTCTCTACGCGGCGTATCAGCAAATTACCTATCACATCGTTAAAAATTGAGATAGAAAGATGCGATTTTTAACAAAATGTTTTAAAAATTTTTCTTTATGTGGCAAAATATCTAAAGAAAATTTTTATTAAATTTTTGATTTTTATTTTGCTTATTTTTAAATATTTTTGACTTTATGACATTTTGCCACATGAAGGTATTCATTTTATAATTTTCGAGCGGAAAATTTTGATCAGAAACCTCTTAACAATTAAATAATAAGTAATTCCCATAAATTTCTTAAGCGCTCAATAAAGTGGCGCCATCCTGTTATATTTCGAAACTAAACTCGGGTTAATTTCATGTGGCAACACTGGACATGAAGATTTGGCGTTGGCAGCTTAAGCGATAATTTAAATGTGGTTAGTTGCAGGATCACCTTTCATTAGTTAATTCATAACAGTTATATAAATGTAATATCAAACAATAACTGCAGTTTCAAGATTTTATTTAAAAACACCTAAGTATTTTGTTCCTGCTTTTACTTGCAATCATAATCTTTTTTAATTTAGACGCAAAGAACTCCTTTTTAGCCATAATTTTACGATCTCGGTACTTGAGCATAATATACGAATTAACTACTAACAGCAAATGAAAACATTTATTAAACGTAAAGCGAGAGTAAATTAATAGGGTTGAATAAAAGTATTTAGTCTCGTCTCCACGAAATATATTTAAAACAATAAATTTTAGAGTTGACTGCAGTTTCGGCTTACTTAAGATGAAGTCATTCCCAAAACATTTTAAAACCAAAATATTTATTAGGAACAAGAAACATTTTTTGAACAGTCTATGTTTTGTTATTAGCAAGTTGTAGAAGACTTGCACTTCTCATGAATTTTCTTTAATTATAAAAATCATGAGAAAAAACTTTAAAAAGAGAAAGAAATACAAGATATCAGATTATTCTATTTCCTGATCATGTAGTAGTTTTAATTTTCTTTATATATTTAAACATGGATTGTTTAAAAAAATGTTTCTTCTTCCTAATAATACATATTTTTGCAGTCAACTTTAAAATTTATTATGTTTTAAATTATTTCGCGGAGAAGTTAAAAGCTTTTATTCAACCCTATTTATTAACATTCAACTCCATTAAAAGAAAACGATGGACACTTTCGAAGATTTAATAAAGCGATAAATTATAAGCCACTACCCACAAGGTGCAATGAGTATTAGTTTATTTAAAAACTATAATTTTTCTACTCCTGGTGCCCATCGTGTAAGCAATTTACCTATAACATGGTTATAAATTGAGATAGAAACATGCGGTTTTCAACAAAATCTTTTAAAAAATGTTGTCTATGTGGCAGAATATCTAATACTTTTCTAAAATAAATTCTCGATTTTTATTTTCGATATTTTTAAGTATTTTTGACCAAAACATTTTACTGCAAGGAGGTATTATTTTACAAGTTTTAAATCTAAAAACTTGTCCATAAAACGATTAGCAATTAGTAGTTATTTATGTATTAAGGGCATAAAGAAGCTTTTATGGCCAGAAGCGTTATTTCTAGCCCGAGGCGTTAAGGTAAGTACCCACAGTAGCGGATCCGCAGGCGGATGTCATACGATTGGTCGGTTTGAGACGATTTGACTCAAACTGACCAATCGTATGACATCCGCTGCTGTGAGTACTTACCTTCAGCCGAGGGCTAGGAAAAGGCTGTAGGGTCATAAAAGCAAGTTATGCCCGCTATACCTACTCTGTTTTATGCACAGATTAGGTTTTTATCTCAAATCTATTGTTGTGTAAAAAATATAATTAAATCAGTACGTAGGTACATCAAACCGCTGTGCGTATACTTATGTGCTTATACGAAGTACGTTACTATAGTTACTATTCCAAAATTTTTAATTTCAGTTTATTTTCATTGGTGATAAGTTTACAAATTATATTAAGAACCAATCAAGTTCTACAACAAACAGCTCTGACATTTAATTGACGTTTCTTTATTGACCGTCGGACCATAAAGATGACCTTGGGCCATAAAGAGACGGTTATGTTTAGATGAGTCTAGCAATATTAGGCTAATTATAATGTATCTGTGCATAATAGTTATTTATGTATTAAGGGCATAAAGAATCTTTTATGGCCAGAAGCGTTATTTCTAGCCCGAGGCGTCAGCCGAGGGCTAGGAAAAGGCTGTAGGGCCATAAAAGCAAGTTATGCCCGAAATGCATACACTATTTTATGCACAGATTGTTTTTATCTCAAATCTATTATTGTGTAAAAAATATAATTAAATGAGTACGTAGGTTACATCAAGCCGCTGTACGTATACTTATGTGCTTATATACGAAGTACGTTACTATAGTTACTATCTAAAATACTTAATTTCAGCTTATTTTCATTGGTGATAAGTTTACAAATTATATTAAGAACCAATCAAGTTCTACAACAAACAGCTCTGACATTTAATTGACGTTTCTTTATTGACCGTCGGACCATAAAGATGCCCTTGGGCCATAAAGAGACGGCTATGTTTAGATGAGTCTAGCAATATTAGGCTAATTATAATGTATCTGTGCATAAACATATTAATTTCCCTTATATACTGATTATATGGAATCTATGATTTTGCTATGCTAATATATTAGTTTATGTTCTTCTATTCTGGTAGAACATAACATGAAGATTTTTTGAGAAGTTGAAGTGTTTCTCTTGAGACTTACTTTTATATAGGGTGTCTCTAAAAGGTCTGTACAAATGCTAAGACATATTCCTGAGACCAAACTAAGACGATTTAACCAAACTCTATCCAAAAGTGCTTCGTTAATGCGCTATCGAATGTCAAAGATCTTGAAAAAATTTATATTTTTCTAAATAACAAAATATTGCTTTTGCGCAAGATGAGAGTATGTACTGAAAAACTAGTTTTTTGACAACATTTTTTTAATAGTGGGTGTTACGTAAGATGATCTACATGTAAAGGAGCTCAAGTTTTTTTTAACGGTTTGGTCAATATTTTTCAAACTTTTTCTACAGATAGAGATATTCTAATTTCCAACATTTTTTGTCTGTTGTTCCATCTTGCTGTCTACCATAGTTTAGGCAAAAATAATTAATTTGATTTGCTTGCTATTCACTGCTGCCATACATTATAGTTAGTTAAAACTTTGCCGAGATATGTTTTCATGCATGGTGGGGCACGCCTTCATTTCACATTTATTATCCGTAACCATCTAAATCAACTATATCCGAATAGATGGATCGGTAAGTGAAATCATGTTCTCGTAAACTGGCCACCTCGCTCTCCTGATATGATGTCTATGGATTATTTTTTATGGGGAGCTTTAAAACCCATGGTATTCTCCAGACCTGTAAATACAGAAGAGGAATTGTGGAGACGAATTCAAAATACGACACACTAAACGACTAAAAGACGATGCCGAAATGATGAAAGAGTATAGTTTAATTCTTTATGTCGTATTAATTTTTGTATGCATGTAAATGGTAGCCACTCTGAAGATTTTCTGTGTGTTTGCATTAGATTTACCAAGTAAGATAGTTATTGTTTTATTAACTTTTCTTGAACGCCAACACACTTTAAATTAGATACATTATGGCTGCAGTGCATGGCATGCAAACCAAATTAATCTTTCTTGCCTAAACTATGGCAGATAGCAAAATCCAACAACAGACAAAAAAATGTTAGAAATTAGAATATCCATCTGTAGAAAAATTTTGAAAAATATTGACCAAACCGTTAAAAAATCTGAGCTTCTTTACATGTGGATGACCCAATGTTTATCATTCAATTTTTTGAAGATCTTTGACGTTCAATAGCGCCTTTACGAAGCACTTTTGGATAGAGGTAAGTTTAGTTAAATCGTCCTATTTTGGTCTCAGGAATATGTGGTAGCGTCTTGCCAAGACCTTTTTTATAAGACAGTTGGTAATATTTAATAATAACTAACATGTAGGTGAAGCGATGAAGACAAGAGAGAAGCGACGAGATTCGAATATTGCAATGTATTTTGAAAAGAACTGCAGGATGTCATATAGTTGGACAGTAATTTTGAATTACCACTCAGTCACTGAGTCGCATTACCTGTTGAAAGTCCATTCCAGTTTGTAAAGCATATGTAGTAAGGTTTACAATACAAATACTTTATTTTAGCATAAAATGTGTGACAAAAGTTGTGTACAAAATTATAAAAGTATTATTAAAGAATGTCAAGAAATAAGAAATGTCGCTTTTAAGATTAAAGTCTTTTAGTGTTATCAACACAAAAACTCTAATGCCGAATATTTATGGCCATTTGCACTAGCTTCGGTTAATCCTAATCGAAGATTAATTACCATATAAGTAATATACGTTTATCAATACAATCATATCCATAATAATTAGGGCTAGCGTGCACTATGAACTTTTTTTAGATAGTTGCAACATACGGAGATGCACACATTTACTCAACTTTCCTGTTGAATCTTGTCAGAAACCAGAATACGACTGAACTGTTGGCCGACACACACCTGGATTTGAATATCTCGTGTGCGCACTAGATGATTACATAGCCAAGGAACTTCGCTTGGACACTCATTATTACTGTGCTTGAAAATCTCTGCGAACATTGTGGAACAATGTGACTGGATCAAAAATGTATTTATTTATTGCTTATAGAAGATCCAGTAATGTTTAATACTTCGTCAAAACTTGTGATGCTCATTCTATGGAATCCCAAAAAACTCTCAACTCCTCGTAGAGTTGAAACTGACCCTCCAGTAAGCGTTGGCAGATTATTGGATGAACCCAATATCTTCTGTTTTGATTTTCTCGGTGTCTAAAGCTAAAATCGCGAAGCAAACTACCTCTACCAAGTTCATTTTGAGAATGGAATACATGATACAACACAACAGTTTACCCGCATTTGTACCAACCACACACACATAGTGTCCCCAGGTGCGGTACACAAGAGGAAAAACTTTTTTATTATTAATTTTATAACAAAGTCATTCTCTATGAAAATTTTTGCTTGATTCAAGATTACTAAAAAGTATAACGGAATTTTTATATTACTTATAATAAAATAAAAAATTTAAGAAAATGCATTTTTTCTAAGGAAAAAAACGACCAATGTAATTCTGTATTTACTATATTTTTTATCATGATGTCTTGCTTGAATCAATGCAGTAACAATCAAATAGCAATATTAATAATATTGAGAAATATTACCTTATTTCATTTTACATACGATTTATTCAAGCAACGAGATTTTATTTTTTGAAGAATATTGAACTTAGTTGTCTTTTCTTTAAGAAATAATGCATTTTTTTATTTTCTACTTTATTCTAAGTACCTAATATTAAAATTTTGTTATACTTTTAAGTAGTTTTAAATCAAGCAAAAACTTTTATAAAGAATGTCTTTTTGTCATAAAATTAATAATAAAAGTTTTCCTCCTGAGAACCGCATTTGGGGACACACTGTATGTACTATTGGTTTCATAACTATCTATATCGGACAGCAAGGCTCATATGGTTATTTTTCTTTATTAGAAAAATGGTTAAAAAATATCATCATATTAGCATTGCTGTTCTAGATCATTATGATACCAGTTAGTGGCAATAGTACTCAAAATGCAGTTTCAGGATTAGTAAATATAAATAATAATAATTGTTGATTGGTCAATCAACATAGAATCACTGTGAATAGAAACAATAATATTTCGACTGACAAGCTCATTATGGCTTTTGTACGAACATATTTTTTGTTTTAGTTTAAACGAGTGAAACAAATTTTTCATAATATGTGCTGTAACTTTCTTGCAGATTGATATGATGATTAGGTTGATTGTAACGCGAAATTTGGTTAAAAAGCTTTAGAATTTACAACTGTCAAATGATAATTATAAATCTTTTGTTTACGATTGATTTCAAAAAACTTGTCTACTATATAACCTTGTATTTAACTAAAAGTAACCAAATAAAGTACATATATAGTAGTCCTTGATAGTCACTATAGTCACCTACAGCGAATTCCAACGAGATAAAGATGTAAAATAAAATAATATTCATTTAAATAGTTATAACAGTGCACCTAATTATGAAAGTCATAGTTTAAAGAAAAAGAGACTTTCATAACGTGCTGTACACGACACTTTTTTGCATAGGTATTGTAAGCTGAAAAATTTGTCTTAAAAGGATTTATGCAAAATTTAAAAATCAGGAAAACATATTATTCTTTGACAATAATCTCCAAGGAGAAGTTTGTTTTTACAAACATAATTAAAAAAGGTGCTACTTTCATTAGGATTTTTCGTTAAAAAAACTTTCATAATCAATATGCAAAAAAGTTTTACTTTATGTTTAAAACTATGATTAAGAAAATGAGATTTCGTCATCAATATGCAAAAAAAGATATTTTACAATACTTTTTGTTAGGTGCTTATTACAACTTAAATAAAGTAGTATGTATTAAAAGGTTCTTTTTATAATTTGTCTGTTTTGCTTTTTCTATTTTTTCAATATTTTATGGTAACCTGGAAGAACTATTACCTAGCATTTTAATTCAATAAGGAGAATGCTGCCACCTAATGTCCTAAAGTACATTTATGTATACTCGTATTAAAAATTGGTTAAAATCTCAAATCCGCAATACGACATCCACTAATAAAATAATTAGCAACACCAACAAGTTTCAAGTGTTACTGAAGTTTATCGAAGGATATAACGATATAAGATGCAGATTGCAGTCACGTGTTTGCGCTATTGCCGCTGTAACATTGACGGCCTTGCATCCGAACAAAGAAATTTAAACGTTACGCGTCTTCAGCACTCGATAATTTAAAGAGGAAGAAAGATGCCATAATACAGCAAACGTCTTTTCTTAATTATTGAGTTTGTTGATGGTGAGGGGTGTATTGGTGGCTTTCCATACTTTGATCAGCTGAGCTACAGCGCTCTTAACGTCTTTTAATAAATTCAACAGAGTAAGTGAATTTGCGCTTACACCTATTTAATGCATCGCAAATGCATAGATTTTAATAATATCGTCAACCACATCGTATTATTATGGGCATTATTTATTAAAAGTTCAGAAGGAAAGTTATTTTAGAAATCACCCCCCCCCCACACACACCATATATAACATTATGTAACTAAACTGATATTATTGGTAAAGGTGACGCAAAATCTGAAGATATAAAAGATTCATCAGGTTGGGATCAAAATTATATTCTGATGGAAGACATCTAAACTAACAAAAAAATCATTTTTTCACGAAAAAACAACTCTCACGCCAAAAAGAGTTTTTGTTTCATAGACGAAAATGCAGCAGAGGGTTGGTGTAGGTTAACTTAACCTGATCAGGCCTTTTTGTATCCAACGCCAACAGGAGACAAACACCACGAGTCTGCCGAAAATGGCTTTGTTTGGCTTAAAAGCAATGTGAAGTTAAGCACCAATCCAATCCATTAAGATCGTTCGAAACTTCAAATATAAAGAATAGAAATTGATAGAGTAAATCGAATCGCCGGTAAGAGTTGGTGGTTTCACCGTTTCAATCCTGATCTAAAACCATTTGAAACTTGAAACTGTTTTTAGACGTAATGTATCGGCATGACGACTTATCGACGTCTGTCAGTCTATGTGATATTCGTCTCTACCATCTGTTGGTTTTTGACGATTAGATTGGATTGATGTAAGGTGATCGCTTATAGACTATCTTACTACTTATTAGTGTATATTAGTGGAAGAACCCAAAATCTGAATATTATATGGATGTGAATGGATATTACATAAACTGACGTCCCCTGCAACCCAAATTGCGTTTGCTCTTTCTACCTTCTTCGCAAGTTAAACAAAGGCAGAAGTCATAGAATTATAATGAGAATTAACCAATCATCGCCCTATATGTTAGATAAAACTAGTTAGCTAAGAGTTCTATAAAAAGTTTACTTGACGACTTCATTCTTGTTATTCCACTTCGGAACATAAGAGTTTCCACGAAGCAGCGCCATCTAACTCTGTTTTAGGTAATTTCTTTGATTTCGTTCCATGTTTTCCCCGATTCTTTGCTTTTCTTTGCCACCACCCTTCTCCATGTAATCTTGGTTCGTCCCCTTTTAAGTTTCCCCTCCAGATTCCAACTTAAGACATGTTTTTCAATTGCATCCATGTTCTTTCTTAGAGTTCGGCCTATTGTCCGGTCCAATTTCATTTCAGACTTTTTATTTGCGTATTGATTAGATCTTCTCTTATTATTGACGATAGTTTCGGTCCAGAAGATTTTGAAAATTCTGTGGCGGCATTTGTCAGTGAATGTTTGTTGTCTTGTCGTGATGTCCGTAGTGACATTTGGTATGATAGGATAAATCTTGCATTGCTTTTGTATATTCAAAGTTTTGTTGCTGTTGTTATGGCTTTCCATATTGCGTAAAGTTTGTATTCCTGTTTTAACATCTTCTTTCATTTCCCCCCGAAGCCGTCATTACACTTCCCAGGTATGTAAACTTTTCAATCTCTTCTATATTGTTTTTCTGTTGTTTGTGGTATTAATCCCCATGGATTTGGTTTTGTGACTGTTTTTGTTGCATTTGACTGTGTGTATGCGATAGGAGGCGTATACCAGAATTATGTGTCCTTCCAACTGATCCAAGATGTTCCAACTTATTCATCTTCTGCCGCTTCGTATTGCTTTCTTCATTAACTCATCGAAAGCTGTTAGAAACATTATGGGAGATACAATGTAACCTTGTTTGACTACTGCTTGTTTGTGTTTGTATGGGTTCCGAGAGTCTTCCTTCATGTAGGACTTGGCATGTATAACATTCGTAAGTCTGTTTTATCCACGAAAGGTTAAATGTAAGTAAGACTTTTTCTCACAGTATTCTTTCACATCATCAGGAATGGGAAACAATTGTAAAAAATTGAAAATATCCCTTTCGGCTATTAGATCTTTTTAAATGAATCATTAGAAGGTGGAAGCAATATCAGACTATTGAAGAAGGAAAAGAAACTGACAGGCGATCAAGTGTCACTAATAGAAACTTAAAACAAAGGATTCTGTTGATGTTTGAAAGACGCCTCTCCTTGTCACTGAGAGATGTAGTTAAAATGCGCACAACATCAGCTACCTTATCCCAAAAAACGAAAACAGAGAAATAAAATAAGGTGTTACAAAAAGCAAGAAACAGTTAAAAGGAACTAGTCTTATAGTTTTCAAACATAGTTTTCAAAGCGACAGTTTTATAAACTTCTTGTTCAGCTCGGAGTTGAATGCATCGCATATAAATCGAAATGGATTTTAAGATCCAGGATCTCAGTTTTATACTTAAGAGGTAAACGACTCCATCAAGACCATACACTTCGAAAAGTTGCTCAAAAAGTTCTGTCAAGCAATAGCAAGCATTAAAAAATTCTTTGATAGTCTTTTGGGTAGAATTAGAACTTTTATAACCAAGAAAATCCTTCATCTCTTCCAGTATTTAGCAATCTCTTTCCAGTTTCTGGCATCTGTTTCCTGTAGATCTTCACAAACAACTTATCTCCATGTCTTTCTCGGCCTACCCCTTCTCCCTTTTCCTTCACGTATTTTCCAAGAAATGTTTTTTACCATTCTACTATTGTCTAACCTTCTTGTGCTCAAGGCACTGCAGTATTCGCGCTATGATTACTTCAATTCTTCGTACTTTTCTGCATTTGTGCGTCTTTCTCATATACGTCTTCCACCAAACATCCTTCGCAGGATCTTCCTCTCCCACCTCTTTGGTTTCTGCTGTCATTTTTCGTGTCATTCTGATGTCATTGTTCATGTCTCACAGTCATATATCATTGTTCGTCTGATTATACTTTTGTACAATCGTATCTTTACTTTACGTGGGATGTCGTTGGACCTGAGCAATGTGTTATAACCACCTGCACTTTTGTTTCCTTTGGCAATCCTTAGATTTCTTTTCGTTTCTTCGTCACATCTGTAGTCCAACAGCACCTCTAAGTACAGATATTATTCTTCAAATATCACTTCTCCTACGTTTTCTGTTCCAATCCATAAATTCCTTTTCGTATGCGATTCATTGTTTTTGAATTCCATGCATTTATTTTTATCTTCATTGATTTGCAGGCCCACTTGTACACTAATCAATCTTTCTGTCACTTATTTTAGTTCTTTTCTACTTCTCGCTATTAGTACAATGTCGTCCTAGTACACAAGACATCGGTGACATTTGCTGAAAACCGTTCCTGCTCTGTTTATTTAGCTTTTATTACTTTCTCCAATACTACATTGAATGATACCGTAGATAGCGGATCTCCTTGGCCAACTTTTCTGCTCGTTGTAAACTTTCTTGACACTCGTTCATTATACTTCACTGTATTTGTTTGCTTTAGCGTCATTTGTACAACTACAAGGATATTATCTTTTGTGGTATTTTAAATTCTTTTAGAGCGTCTACCAGCTTTTCCCACTTTATGGAATGATTGGCCACTTTTAAGCCTATAAATAGTACCATATGGTTGGGATTTCATATTCATATTCATAGCATCCGGTAAGTATTTTCTTCATCATAAATGT
Organism: Agrypnus murinus; assembly: GCA_929113105.1. NCBI lineage: Eukaryota > Metazoa > Arthropoda > Insecta > Coleoptera > Elateridae > Agrypnus > Agrypnus murinus. The sequence continues at coordinate 35,955,117 of OV816028.1, read as the reverse complement.
CTGATCTGTTACTGATCTGTTTTGTCGGTACCCCGCGTGGTGTTCACTTGGTAGACTTTTACCATTGCATATTTTTCCAGTTCTTTTTTTATCAGTGTCGCTAGAACTTTGCAACTAGTGTCTAATAAAGCAATGACTATATAGTTACAGCATTTAGTTCTATCCTTCTTCTGAATATAGACACTATTAACGCTTTATTCCATTGGTAAGACACGGATTCCGCATTCCAAATTTCTTTTATCCTCCTTTTTCTTAGAGATTCCTCGGCGTTTTTCAGATTTTCAGTAATAATTCCGCTTTCTCTAGGGATCTTGTTGTTTTTCACGATTTTTATAACGTCTTCAATTTTTTGTCTTGTTGATTCTTTAACGCCGTATTCGTTTGCTACCAGCTTTTGATGATGTATTTTATTTTTCTCTTCTTGTGGTTCGATATTTAGTAAACTCTTCAAAATATTTTTTTCATCTTTGTCTAATCTCCTCCTGGTCTCCCACAAAATCCCTGTTTGCATCTTTAATATAGTTGGTTCTTTCTTGGTTTCTTTTTTTGATATTTTTTACATCCTTGTAAAAATTCTTGATCTTCTTTCTTTTTACTTCTCTTTTATATTCTTCTCTAGTGCTTCTCGTTTTCGGGTTCCACTTATTTGTTTTACTTTTTTATGTTCTTTATATTAATAATGTGTTCTTCCCCTTGTGTCTGAGACATCTTTTACCATAATCTATTTTTTCTATTCAGCTCAGTCATCCTTTAGATGTTGCTTCATTTCAGATGCGTTTCTTGCAAAGCTGCTATTTCTATGTTATACTTGTTCATTTCCGCTACCAAATTTATTATTGCTCCTTCTTCAAAAATATACATCTTGCAGATTCCAAATTAATACACTTATACTTCTTATTCTTCTTGTGTGTATTCGTTATCGATTGTATTTTTTATTCCTTTCATCGTTTGCACCTTTTTCATATCCGTGTCCTTTGTCTGGTTTATACCTGATCCTCTGCCTTTTGATGCTCTAGTTTTTTGGCATTTCATCAGTTTCTTATTTTTCTATTCCTCTTTTATTCTTGCCTCATTTCCATTTGGTGTCTTCCACAATCACTTTATTATAACCGATTTTTACAGTTCTACCATTTTTTATCTCTCCTTGTGTAAACGTTCTTATCTTCCACTGCTTTTCCTTTAAAAATGGTCATCATTTGTATATATTTTCTCGGTTTTCCATAATTATTTTTTATCCGTTTTATTTTCTAACTCAATTAGGCATGTTTTTTCTCCAATCTTAGTTGCCTTTTTAATCTTAGCCGTCATCTCTAAGTGCACAAAATTCTCCATGGTACCCTTCAGTATAGCTGGTTATTTTGGGTCGATTTCTAATCCACTTTGATCACATTGTTTTTTCGTTTTTGCTTGCCTTGATTGATTTTTATACCTTCGTTTTCGAATGGATTAAATATTTCGTGCTATGACTCTAGTTGTTATCATAGTCTTTAGTTACCACAACTGAAAACTGATTTGCAGAATTGCACAAGCCATATCTTATATCTATTCATTTTCGGTACATGTTGGTACAGACAGTTAAAACAGTTGTAACTGTTTTAAAATAACCCTAGTTAAACAGTCATTGTGGCAGGTCTGTATTTAAATCACAAAAATAATGAAGATCAGTGTTTATATTCGCACGTCCGCATCTTAATTATACAAATTTATACAAAATGGAGAATAACGTCCAATTTAAATAGTTAATTGAAAGGGCGGACATTTTCATGCGTCATTACCGCGAAAATCTTCAAACAACCACAGCTTTAAAATTCCCACAAAATTATACTAGATAAAACTCTCCTTTGAAATTTCAACTTTTCTTACAACTTTCAAAATTGGACTGCTTTGTGTTTGTGTATATCAACAACAGCAAAAACTTAAGTAATTTGCTTAATTTACTTTTTCGATGATCTCATATCCTTAAAAGCAAAAGACATGACTGCAGCATTTAATTTCCTTTAATGTTCCTTAAGTAAGTTTGATTTTACCAATTAATAATATTGGGTGAGATGAAGATTGGAATCTTTTGGGGTTAACAAATTCTCGTTTTTATTAAAAGTCCAATACGTGCATACATCGATAAAGTAAAGCTCGTATCTTTTGAGATTCATGACACTGCATCACATGTTGGCCCCAATAAAAACGAAACTCCATCCGAACTATTCGGAAAGCACAGATCGTAAAAAAACGAACTATGAAGGAATCTCTCTCTTTAGATTGGGGAATAGTGTTAAAGCAGAAACCAAACAAAGAAAGAAAAAATCTGGTGTTCTCTCGAAATTATATGTAAAAATGAAACGGCGACGGCGGCAGCGAGAGTAGTGGCGTTGGTAAGCAGTGCCGCAGGTTGGGCATAATTAATCGCTCACTAGCATTATGCTCTTCGCCAGTCCGGAGACAAAGACTGTTACAAGTTTCCAAGCAATTTAGCAGCCGCGCGTACGCCACGACCTAAAATATGCAGCAGCAAATATGAATTATGCTCACGGTTTGTATCAGAAAGGACTAACACAACAAGAGTAACATTAGTAAAGGGTCTAAATTAGCTGAAACAAAGAGAAAGGCGTGGAGAAAGATCAACCAGTTGATTAGAGCTCAACGAGCCCGGGTCGCAACATTGATTCGCACGCGCTGAGTGCGTTGCAAATCCTTGTCAATTAATTTACAGAGTAACTTGTTGGCTAATTCGGTTTGACTGACGACCGATTAAAACGGTCCCCCGGGTTCTACTGTCAGTCAACCGTTAATGGAATGTCTCTGCAGTGGCATCAAAACACGAGACGCCTTGTTTTCTAAAAGATGGATATCCATCTCCTGGAACGAGCTCACCGCAGCGAAAGTGATACATAAGTAATGAAGCTGCAGTAGAAAGGCCGAACTTCTTGTGGTAGTTACACCAGATTTAAATTCTCCTTCGTTTCCTCTAACCCCAAATTAGGTGGTAGGAGCAAACGTTCAACTTGTTCCGACTGTTCCAAGGAGAAAAGACCTTTTCCTTGGAGACGACAACCCGCTTTCAAAACCTTTTTCAAGACTACGTGGCCTGTCAAATTAGATAATGAACACATTTCTAATTAGATATCTTCTTCACTGGCTTAATTAGTAAAGCGCATTTAACCCCTGAATAAATAAACAATTTAGTGAAATAACAGGAATATTTCTTGTAGTTTATTTCTAAAAGTTGAAAGAAATCTTAAATTAAAAAAGGTTTTTAATTACCGAAAGAAAAAATATGAAAAGAAAAATTGAGAATTCCCGTGCTTGTTCTTTTTCTTCAACTAATTACTAGAGAACGCTCAATACATGTATCTGCTGTTGGCACAAATTGCGCGGGTTGTTTAAATGACCGTAACCAGGAGATTTCTAAAGATATACTATCTTTTGAAAGGGATCTAACTCTGGGAATTCTGTGTGTGATGCTTATAAGCCCAAGTATACGAAATATCGAACTTTACCAGGTTGGAGGTGGAAGGATTCAATTAAAAAGGCGAGAGGATTTTAAGCTGGCAGTATTTGCTTTGCAGCTCTACGAATATTGTTTTATGCGGAGTTATGTACAATACACTTGTAACACACTTGTGGAAGTTTACATAAAGTGGATATGTTAGCTAATTGTAAGATGGCTGGTGAGGAGTAATTACCCTATAACAACTGCTTTAACTATGGAAACTGTTTCATGGGAAAATTAAGGGAAATGTACCTTCTTTGTGAAGTTAGATTACTCCACGATTTTCTATTTGAACATAATTAGTGGTAGTTTACTTGATCTATGCCAATGCCAATAAATCTATAAATGCCTTCAAGAAATCTGAAAGTGAAACGCGATGAAGACGCTCTTATTTGACGCTTAAATACGATAGATGCATACTGCAGCTGCAAGTCATTAGAAACTGGTAAGTAAACACACCTGTCTAAATTAGGTTTGTTATACAAACTTCGTTTGCAAAACGGTAACTGAAACTGTCTTGCACAAACGGTAATGTCCTAGTTGCAATAATATACATGGTGTCTCATAAGGAGCACATCAAGCGCGTCAAGTAGTTAGACAGCGATCGGACAAACATAAAATCCCGATAAGGTTTTTTCCCAGAAGCGTAGTTTACGAAAAAAAAATGCAAATAAAGAATATTATAATGTTTTAGGGACATACAGTAGGGTTTGTTATGTTCTTGAAAACAAAACGTTTTATGTTTTATGTTTTATGTTTACGTTGCTGATTTTGCAACCTGAAAATTGATAATGTTTTATTTACGATACAATTTTATGAGGTTACACACGCAGTCAAATTATAATTCCGAAGTCGCAATAAGAAAAAGAATATTGGTTGGGGTCAGGTTATCATGTAAAAGAACAAACGAAGAATTCGATGGTGTTTTCTCTTTTAAATAAAATTGATTAATAAAAAAAATCTCTAGCACTTAATTTAAAAATCGCCCTTTAAGATTAATTTACATAATTACCGTTTTCATTATTAAAATGTTTAATTAATGTAGTCAAAATTAGGCGTTATAATTAATAGATACAATATTAACCAGGAGTTCCCTGCATCGTATCGCAGATTCTTAGAATTCCTAATATAATTTTCTTATAAAGCCGAATGGTTTTTATGCTTTTTAAATTAAATTCAAAGCCCTAATCAAATAAGATATTCAGATATTCTTTTATAAATCAGATTTATTTTAAAGCTGTTATTACACCTCAAATTCCAAGCTCAAGTCTGCATTCTTAATATTATGCAGCATAAACAAACTCGTGCTATATTGTCAAATTATTTTGGCTGTCAAATTATTTTGACACATACTTTGTTGCATTACTATTGACAACACTTGTAAAGGAGTTTTTAAAAACTGACGTTGTAAATGACCATGACAGATTCGTTTATAACATATTTTAGAACCGTTACCTAGCTTCGCATCAAAGGCAATGGAAAGGGGCTATGGCTATTGCTATGGCTCAGTTTATTCTGAAGTGATTTGTAAAATATTTTTATTTTTTTTTTTTTTTTGTTTATTGTTTCCAGCCTTATTTTGTGGAACTCCATAATCATGAAATAAATAAAGATTATTAAAAGTTTCACAGTTTTATTAAAATATACCTGACAATATTGTTTCGAACAAAATCACACAATGACTCCTCAAAATAATATTAAATTCCTACATTTTTGTAATAACAAACGCAAATTAGACATTTTAGAAGCCTTTGAGATATACAAACACAAACTCAGGGTACCTTTAATGAATGAACAACTTGAGCTCAGTAATTCTCCGTTACTGGAAGTATTAGATGTTTAATTATGATTTTTATTATTAATTTTTTTTTTTTTTTTTTTTTATTATTATTATTATTATTTTATCTAGTTACCTATTTTGTATCTACCTTAACGACGTGTTTGTTTATATTACCTTTGATAATGACAGCATAGCTGTCGAAACAATATTGTCAGGTATATTTTAATAAAACTGTGAAACTTTTAATAATCTTTATTTATTTCATTTTTATTTTTGTTTTATATTTTTCTAATAGTCAATCAGGATTGACAACGATGATTTTACAATGTGTGTAACGGTTACCTGTTCTTGAAATCTTTGATTGCTGTAGTATTCTCGTTCAAATTATCAATCAAGTCTTCCTCCAACTCTAATGGTTGAGCAGCGATTAACGGCTCGCAGTTTATAATTTAATTTTGAAAGACAAAGGCTTTGATCGGTTTACCATCTTCTTTGACCGCATCTTCCTGCTCAAATTGTATGCAAAGTTCAAGTGCTTCAGTTACAGGTTTAAAATAGTTTCATAAACACGCATTTACTTCTTCAGCCAGGTTTTAAATTCATCAAAACACTATGATTCAAAGCTGGTATTAATTCGAAGAACTTTGAAATAATCAAAATAAATTCCAGTTGTGAAATAATGTGACAAGATTTTGTTTTTAAATGAACACACTACAAGTTACAGCTGTCGAAAATTTTAACAAAAGCGACTATTTATACCTGTTTGCATCTTTCTTGTAATCAAAAACAAAATAAATAGGTTAACTATTAATGAAAGTCATATTTTCATTTTACAGATTGACCAAGTTTTGGCGAAAAGCGCGAATTGCATATGTTGAAAGGCGAGGGAAATATATTTCTCGTAACAACGACAGAGACGAGAATACTATTAAATTCCAAAATTATTTATAAAAAACAATCTAACATGGCTTTCTGGATTTTAAATTGGAATCATAGACGTTATGAACAGACGACATGTAGCAACAAAAACAGTTGCACTTCCCATCTCCGTCTTTCTTATAAGAAATATATTTCTCGCACGTTTCGCACTTATAAATTCTCGTTCTCCGTGAGAATTTGGTCGGCCTGTATAGATATATTTTATATACAGTGTGTCCAATGGTTCACAAACTGAAAAACTTTTTTATCATTGATTTTTAGGCAAAAAGTCGTCATTCTTTATAAATTTTGTTGTTTCAGTACCATTAAAAGCATAACACGATTTCGATATCGCTTATAATAAAATGGAAAATCTAAAAAAGGGTTTTTTTTCTATGAAAAATAATATACTCCATATCCAATATTACTTAATCTTGTTTAAATAAATTGTATGAAAAACAAATTAAGGTAATACTATTTTTCGATTTGCACGAATTCAATGTGCTATCAAAATAAACTCAGTGATTATCGTAAAACCTGTGCTTACTCTATATAGAGGTTTACGATAGATTTTTTGGACATGCTTAATTGTATTTATTACCACAGCTGAAAGTAGATATCGTTTTCATGTGCTCTTAATTGACTTTGAATACTAGAGTACGTTTAAGTTGAGCTCTTTCAAGAATGTCTAGTATCAATCTGAATAGAAGTTATGTTGTTTAACTATCTATCTCTCTTACCACCTGTGAACCCTTTAGGTCTTTATGTTCAACGATGTCTCGGTACCATACAGTATTTTTTGAAATACGAGCATGTAAGCAATGTTACTTCTGATCAAAGGAATCGCAAGACATCACCCTTGATCAAGAATGGGAATATGATCTCTAAAATTTGAATAAAATGAATATGACCAAAATATCCACGAAGCAAGTTTTTGTACAATCGATATGTAACATTTTGCACTTTTCAGCTTTTGGACCTTGATGAGTGATGAATGATAAGTTTTCCTTGGCTTCGGATTGGTAATTGCTATGGATATATCAGAATAGCAGGTGCTTTGATGGTTTGAAGGCTTTACTTTCGTTTTCTAGGTTATGGGTACATTTTCTCTGTAACAGCACCATACCGTAATGGCTAAAATTGCGAAGGTTTCGGATCAAACCTCATTAAACTGAGAGTTTTCGCAATAAAAGGAACGTAACAAATCATATTAACATATTAAAATCAATTTTCAAAATAAAAAATTTAGAAAAAGTGGTGGGAGTAAATTACCCATATATTTCTAGTTACTCTCCTTTGTATCTCTTCGATTTCTTTCTTAGAAGTGTTACTTGTACAACAATAATCTTTATTACGACGTTATGAGCTTCTATCAAATCATGTCCACTTAAAAAAAAAGATAGCTAACATAACACTGTCCAAAACTTTCTGTAGCTTTAAAGCATCTTATCTAGAAATCATATCGTAAACTTTTTATTCATTGCAAACGGATTGCAAGGTCATTATATTGATTTAAATCTAACATAACAATAAAACCTCCATTTGCACCCATAATATTTTTTAGACACATTTTGAAATGGGGTATTCTTGCGAGAACATTCTCTGCCATTTTTCCTACAAAAAAAATTGTAAACGGGGTGAACGTGCGTTTTGGTCGACTTCATATGTTTACGTTTAAAAATAAATAAATAAATAAATAAATAAAAAAAATGTATAAATGCCTTCACTGTGGAAACATTTTCTTAAAAAAACAAATTAAATTAATCCTTATTTAAACATTTTAGTATCTTCTCGTAAATTATACGTAATCAGTGATGTGGAAAAAATATTGTTGAAAATACTAATCAGAAGAAATAGAAGGTAATTTCCACAAAAATTTCTTTCTATCAGTTTTCCTCAATACGTACTAAATTTTATTTATGTCTCGTTATAAGAAAACACACGCACATAACATACTTCCACTGCTGAAGTTCATTTTCCTGAGCGCTGAGGGGTAGCAAATTTCATTAAACTGATAAGTATCGACGTTTACTCAACAATCTGTCTGGGTTAATATTTTTCTTTACAGAAGGAATAGAGAGTGGTAATCGATATACGAGAATTGTGGCGTATACTGGAGAAAAGAAAAAGAATAAACTCTGAAATGGTATATACTATATACTAGAGTAAAGGGTACAAAATGCATCTGCCGCTGCTGTTTCTGCTGCTGCAGGAAGCAGTTGTGAGCTACAAAAGTTTCCTTTATGTTTAGTCTGAATCTGAAACTCCCTAATTACAAGTGTCTGGGGTTTCTGAATATAAAAAGTCTAACTGACATCAAACACGAGTATGAGAAGAGACTAGTTTTAAATAAAACTGTGAACTAGTTCGTAACAATGATACTGCACAAATGTAAAGTGCAGAAACTAATTCTGAAAATGTATTTTTTTTTCTACCTTAAATAATGTATTAAATTTTATTGAAGAAACATGTTTTTAAAGCTGGGCCATTTCCACTGAAATCCAATATAACAATAGATGAGAAATCTAGAGATGCAATTTTCAATAAGAAATTTTAATGTAAAACGTGAAAACGGGTTATAGCCGTGGAATTACATAGGAAATCAAATAGATTCTACAGACAGAAGCGTTATATCGGCCAATTGCAACTGAAGAGCTAAGAAAAAGGAATTTGAAAATAGAATAAAAATTATAATGGTTTTATCTATACTAAAATCATCGTTTAAAAGAAGTGAATGTGGATTATTACTTCTGATTATTACTCTTTCAAATAGTGTCTCTACCGATGAAAAAGGATCTTATCGTAAAAAGGTCGCTTGCAATGTCTTAGATATTACAAACCACTGATGACACAGCAATAACTTTATTCAGAAAGAAATTTAGTTTTTATATTAAACCAAGTAGAGTAATCCGAACTAAAAATGTTAATAATAAATCAATGGGGATGGAGTTCAGTGCAATGGTTTCACAACTGAAGCATGAAAATTAGACATTAGAGAGAAGAAATTAGAGATCGTGTGTGGAATCATACGTAAATCGCGATTGGAAAGCGATTAAACAGAGATTGGTATACGAGGGTGGTCTGAAAAGTTTCCGACCTAACAAAGATACAAGACAGTTTTTCTTTATATTTATTTTTATTTTTCTACATAGTCTCCTTGTAAGTCTACACACTTCTCCCAGCGATGCTCCCATCTCTTTAACCCGTCCAAATAGTACTCGGCGTTTTTCTCTGCAAAATAATTGTTCACGAAGGTGATTGCCTCCTCATTTGACGAAAATCTCTGTCCTACGAGCGCAATTTTTAGATGAGGGAACAAAAAGAAGTCGCTTGGGGCTAGATCTGGTGAGTAAGGAGGATGGTCAAGCAGTTCAAACCGTAATTCGTGGATTTTCGCCATGGCAACCGCGGAGGTGTGAGATTGTCTTGGTGAAACAGGATTTTCTTTTTCTGCAAATGTGGCCGTTTTTCCACAATTTCTGCCTTCAGCTTGTCAAGTAATGATGCGTAGTATGCTCCTGTAATGGATTTTCCTGTTTGAAGATAATCGATTAAGATAACTCCATGACTATCCCAAAAAACAGCCATCACTTTAACAGTTTTTGCTTTTTTTGGAGCCGATTCCCTCTTCGCAGTCCACTGTTTTGACTGTATTTTTGTTTCGGGCGTATAATGGTGTATCCAAGTTTCATCTACAGTAATTAATCGGCGCCAAAACTCTGATTTATTGCGCCTAAACTGCGCCAACAGAGCATTGGAAATGTTCATTTGAACACGTTTTTGTTCTAACGTGAACAAACGCGGCACCCAACGCGCGGACAGCTTTCTCATGCCTAAATCTTGATTCAATATGTGACAAACACGTTCTTTGGACATGAATATGTCCTATATGCCTCTGCTATCTCTCTCACTTTAATTCGACGGTCGTTTAGCACCATTTGGTGAACTTTAGCGATGTTATCGTCAGTGGTTGCAGTTTTTGGACGTCCCGAACGTTCATCGTTTCCCAAGCTAGTACGGCCACGTTTAAATTCAGCTGCCCAAAATCTCACTGTGGTAAATGATGGCGCAGAGTCCCCATACACAGAGTCCAACTGATCTTTGATTTGCGTAGGCGTATTACCTTTCAAAAACAATTATTTAATGACTCACTCAAACGATTGTCAAATAACAACTGCGCGTCTAAAATGGCTGAAATTTTGGTGAGTACCTGTCAAAAGATACACAACTACATTCCCTAGCTTTTATTGACGAGTGCTGCCATCTTCATGTTAAGGTCGGAAACTTTTCAGACCATGACGTGCTAACATTTCAAAATCCATTTTAATACATTTGAAAATGTATTTATTAAAAATAATCTTAGTACGGTCCTGTATACATGAATATTATTGTCAGTTTAAAATTACAGAATTTATTCCGACCATAATAATGTTTTTCGTTAACAATGAAGCAGCTATAAAAAAGCATTTTTATGTAGATAAATTTGTTTTTAGCCACGAAAATATTGAGATAAAATTGTTTTATAGATAAAATGATACGTACAAAATGCATTTAAACCAAATTTATGTTTCCGCTACATGCTTATATCATGTCTGCTAAATAGATTCTATGAAATCCACAGACTGAAAAGCAGTCGAACTACTTTTTTAATATCAGACCTCCCATAATAAAGTATTTCTTCGCCTTAACAAAATAACATTAGGAATATTCTAGACGTATTTTCCTATTGGTGCAATGTATGCCACTCTAGTTTTCGATAGTGTGTTTATTTCTCCTTTCTTAAAAATTAGCAAGCAGGGACAATTTTTTTGGTATTCCGGTAGAAGTTTCCGTCTAGTATTACAGCGGCTCTGAGAGCCCAAGTTAGAAGCTCTTTCTCCGAAACGGCGGCTTCGGCCGAAATTACAGTTTAAAAGAAGGATAAGATACGGTACACCAAGTGCGAATATGTTATTTTCTGATGACCTTCTGTGCTTTTTCGTTTCGTTTACAGTACAGGAAAACTTAAGTTATTTATATTACAGTTTATCTCGACGTATTAATAAAATTAATAACTAATCCAGAGTGCCGTTAGTTGAGAATTTATGAAGGGAATTCAACAATTCATTGAAACTTAAAGCTAAATAAACTGCAGTTTTTTGTTTCCGTTGTACTACTAATATGTGGGATTGCAGAATTTTGTTCCGTATCAAAATATAACTGCGTTAAAACAATGCGACCTTCTGGTCATTATATTTGTATAACGTAAAACCTGGAAATAATAGATATATCTAATTTCATAATTAACGGTTATAACTTCAGCATCGACACCAGTGGTCCACAGTTCTACATTTATAATGTGTGAGGTACTTCGTACTTAAAGTTAAGTGAATAAAAAGGACTGTAAAACCTACCGATTTAAATAGGATTCTCTTTTAACCAGGGATCCATAACAGATCTTAATCAAGGCGTTTTTAGATTGTTTTTAATAACAAGAGATTTTATTGTTTGACGAATAAATGAGAATTAAACTAGACATGGTGGTGATAATGTTGGACCAATCATTCGTCGAAGTTATTTATTTACATTAATGTGCTTTAACGTTAACCTGACTAATTACGATTTGTTTATTCAATTCAATCAATGTAATCGGAATCTATTTTCACTTGAGGATTTCGATAAAGTATTGTAATGACTTCAAGTGAATGGCGCCCATATTTCTTATTATTTCTACGACTTTTATTTTTTCTTCACAATATATAAGCTTAAGAAACCAGTACCTACTCTGAACTATAATTCGTCAACAGAGATCTCATCCGGTACAGTGTAAGTATCGTTCTTTGGTTTCAATAAAATTTTATTGGTTATTACAGTTGATGTCCAAGTGTGGGACGTTTGTTTAGTATTTTGTTCCAGTGTAATTAAATAACATTACAAGTGGCGCCCATGCGTGGTACTTTTGATTTCGGTATTTTTAGTATGTTACAATTATCAAAAAGTTCCTCTTCGCCTTAAATTTCTTTCTATCTTTATAAAAACAAACCACAATCAGCTAAAGCTTGTTATAAAAAAATTATCCGAGTATACGTGTACAAAAGTATCAACAAGTATACAAACGAAGAAACTTCAACCATATGAATATGCAGAATATTCAGAAACTCGATCAACCTTAACGGTTCTAGCTATTTAGTCGATTTCTGCCTCATGATAGGCTTAAAATAAGTAAAAAAGGTTTCCTCTTGTGTCAGTCTCAAAGTTTTAGTTTGAGAAGAATTCTCTTTCGCTCCACAACAGTATTTTAATTCTGCCTACTGACAGGCTTGGTTTAGGCCGTTGTTTCTTAAATATTCTGGATTGGGTTTGGATGACTCCTAGATTTTTCGGAAAATGGTAATTACATAATTAGGACATCAAAATTTAAAATTGAGAGTTCATCATTAGAATGACCCTACACACTTTCCGATTCTAGCGATCTAGATTTTGATAAGTTTTTCAGATTCTCGTTGATTAAATAGTTGAACTTCGTATTTTTTTGTCTATCGTACTTTCAGGAGCAATAGTTGAAAAATGTTATCTTTTCTAATTCAGGATATTCCTTCAGTATGTTAGACTTTTCAGATTGTTAGTTCGTTTCAAATTAGTCGCACCTTCCTGGCGGACCTATTTTTGCTAAATATTCTACAGAATTTTTTGAATCGTGACTATGTGCAGTCTATCCGTACTGATTTAGACTTTTAAAACTGTTTCCGTGCAGAACTCCGCTAAGGAAAAACTCAACTTACAAATTTGGGTTAATATTTAATATCTCAAAGTAAAAAATTCTTAGGAATGAAGAAGGAATGATAATAATTAACCTTAAAGAGAAATTGAGATTTACTCGTAACAGAGAAAAATAGTTTTAGGGAAAAGCCATTGAAAAGGACTAAGAAAAACAACATAAATGATTCCAGGAAAAATAAGACGACATGCCATCTACGCCAGAACTGAAATGCTTATCGGATTTCGTGAAATTCTATTGAACTAGGCTTAAGTAAGTCGATCTTAAATATATGATGTCCATTTCTTTTTCTCTTCAGTTCTCGTTCAGTGGATTCATTTGGTGGGACCAAATACAAAAGTTGCAGGCTTTTCAGTCTCACGTAATTAAGGAAAATTTGGAAAATCATAATCAAACTCAAGCTGGAATGCTTCTGAGTTCTTATGAGATTAGGTTGAACTAGATGACTTAAATAAGTCGTCCTTACGTGTATAGTATACGTTTCCTTTTCTCTTCAGAATTTATTCACGTGGACTCACTTGATGGATCCAAATATAAAAGTTTCAATTTTTGGGCAACACGTAATTAAGACGCTTGGCCAATCATAATCAAGCTAGAGATGAAATGCTTCTAGCTCTTATGGAATTCTGTTGACCTAGATCTAAGTACGTCATTATTATACATATAGGATACTGTGCACTTCCTTTTATCTTCAGTTTTCATTCATGTGGATTCACTTGGACCCGAATACACAAGTTTCAGGTTTTTAGCCCCACGTAAGTAAGCCGTCCAACCCACCATAGTTGACATGCTTCTGAGCTTTCATGAAATTGTGTTGAACTAGGCTTAAATAAATCGTCGTTATATATACAGGCTGAGAATTGTGTTACACAGCGATATCTCAAAAAATGACTTAGACTATCTGAATAAAATTCAAGCCAGAAAATTGGTAGGAAGGTGGACACATTTTGATGTAGCTTTTAAATTTTTAAGGGACTAAATTAATTATTAAATTTCTTAAGAAACAAGTTGGTCCAATGATTAAACATACATCCATCTATGTTGTGGTTCCAACAGGATGGGGCACCACCTAATTATGCAAGACAGACCTACACTTATTTAAATCATCATACATCAAAATGTAGCCCTCTTCCTACCAATTATCTGTTCCGAATTGCATTCAGATAGCCCTAGTCGTTTAGATTTGAATTAAAAAAATGTAACATCCCATTTAAAATTACGAAATTACCCCCCCCAAATGGGAGGGGGTAAAATTTAAAAGCTACATTAAAATGTGTCCGCTCCCCTTCCTACCAATTACCTGTCCAGAATTGCTTTCAGAAAGTTCAACACCCTGTATAATGCTCATTCTCTTTTTGTCTTTAATCATCATTCATGTGAACTCACCTGATGGGGCCCGAAAATACAAAAGTTTCAGGTTTTCAGTTTCACGTAAGAAAGTTGCGTGGTTTCAATTTAAAAAAGGTTTTCAAATAGGAAACCTTCATCTACTTACGCCTTATATTGACATATAACAATATATTGATTGATCAACTTGTTACGTGCTAGTTTCGTAGAGCCCTGTATAGCTATGCTTTTGTGTTATTTTGTATAGTGTTAGGAATTTTCGCATTCTCTCCTTTTAGTTGCCATTTTGTTTGGAACTAACTTCTTTGTTAATAAGAGACTGAATGTAAAGTAAAGCTAATCTACAAACTTACGAGAACGTGCTTCTAACCTCCAAAAAAAGAATTAGTGGAAAACCATCACGGTTACCAATAAAATTGGAAATCATACCAAAAACTAATCATTGATCTGCACAAATGCAATTCTCACTTCACAACATAAAGGGAAAATTAATTATTCTTTATTCTTTTTAAAGAAGTAGCTCCACAATCGAACGAAAACGACGTCTCTTATCAACAAAGAAGTTAGTTCCAAACTAAAATGGCAACTACACGGAGAGAGAATGCAAAATCCCTAACGATGTACAATATTACACAAAAGCAAAGCTATACAGGGTGCTACGAAATTAGCACGTAACAAACTTAAAATCAATTGTTTTTAGACAGGAAATGGTTTAAAAAAGAACTAGGATATACTAAAAAACATTTTATTGGTAGTACCGATAGATTAGCGCTTCAAAGCGTTATATTCAAAATATCTACTATGCAAAAATAATTCAAAACCTGAGAACCCTATACAGCCTTGGTAGTGTAATGTCTAGCGTGCTGGACTTTCACCCAAGCGGCCCGAGATCGACTCCCGGTGCCGGCAGATCTCGTTAAGGTTTTCTGCAGTTTTCCTTAGCTGCGACACAAATGTGGGATTTGCGCTGTTCTATCTGTAA
The DNA here is from genome assembly GCA_929113105.1 of Agrypnus murinus. Classification (NCBI taxonomy): domain Eukaryota; kingdom Metazoa; phylum Arthropoda; class Insecta; order Coleoptera; family Elateridae; genus Agrypnus; species Agrypnus murinus. The sequence goes on along the minus strand of OV816028.1, from coordinate 35,939,846 downwards.
GTCGGCTGCAGCCGCACGTAGGGCCTACGTAATAATAATAATCGCCCCTCGCTCCCGCACAAACTTATAGCTTCTGGGGCCTGGTTTCCAGGTTATGGGTTGTAGCAATTATTATTATTATTATTATTCTAACTAATAAATTATAGAAATTCTTCTTCGAGTTTCGGACATGGATCAAATACCTAATGATTTTACTCTCTATCCTACAGAAGGTGTTTTAATCACTTTTTAATTTCTGTTCACAATCAATTAAATAACCTAACAAAATTTTTCCAACAAACAATTTGTCTCATGTTAATGAATATCTCCTAGTCTAAAAATATGAAGAATTGTTTAAAACAGAAAAGTGTATATAAAAAGGTAAATGTTAATACTAATCTCTATGTCTAACCAAAAACTTTTAACATTTCTATTTAAACTTAAATACCTGAACCCAAATACAAGTGTCAAACGATTAATTAATTAATTTATTTGATCAAATTTTACAATTCGTTACTAACGTAGCGAACCTTTGAAGTAGAAAATTTACATATATCAGCAGTCACCTCCATTTCATTCTGAGAACTTAATAAAAAAAAACCTGAAAGAACTTTAAGTGATCCAATTCTTTTCCAACATTGATTAAATTTCAATTAAATAAAAAGTTGCAGTAACTAAAAGTATTTCTCAAGTTACTGACAGATCTAAAATGAAGTCACTTGCAAGTTTGAGAACAAAGACATAGAATCCCTTGTGGAAGGAAAAAAGCATTTTGCATCGACTTTGTGTCATAATATTTATGTATGGGTTTTATATGGATATGTTCAGAACACCAAGTTTATTGAATATTGTACAAAAAATAGGAAAGAGCTACTAGAAATTTTATAAGATTTATAGCAAACAACTAGAATGTGATCTAGACGGTGGTATCTGAAGCACAAAGACAAAAAAAGTCATATTTGAAATCAGATTTTTGGTGGTAAGCAGTATAAAGGGAAAAACGTACTCCTAGAAAAACCATTTTTAATAACAACATCGGAATTTCTCATTTTTCCTTCGAAAAAAAAAGGAGGAAAAAGGTTTCGTATCGATAGAAGCAAGTCGTTCTACTTCGAGCATTACTGATAATATCTCAATATCATCAATAATCGAGTGTGTTATATATCAAAATTTCTGTTTGGGCATTTAGATAAATTAAATGGTAGGGAGTAGAAAATCAATCAAATAAAATTTTAAAATATGTTGCTCTCTCTTTCTCCGTATTCTTTGGTTGAGAGCGTGTTTGGGAATGTTTTAAAAGTATTACTGCAATTTTAAACTATAGAATTCTTCTGTACAAAATAAAGTTTAAAATATACCAAGCTATATGCATATTTCACATCCAGAGAATTTGTTATTGCAGTATACAGATGTAAGTAGACGTAAGATGTAATGCCGTTACGATCACGACGACGTCGTCAGATGCATATGAGTTACAAAACGAATACGACATACATTGTATATACGAGATCGTAATGAATATTTGAAGTCAAATTTGAATAAAACGAAGAAAATAAAGAAATTTATATTCCTGTAACGGGATTGCTATTGTATAGTGCTTATAGCTCCTTTATATTATTTCGTTGCTAAAACGCAATTACCAGTCAAAGTTTTTTCAGTGAATAATCTTCCTGTAGACAATTTCGCCAAAGGTACCAAAATCAGTCCATCTTTATTAGAACAATCTGCGCAATAAAAAATAATATTTATTATTCCTGAGATCTGAGAATCGGGTTGTAATACGCTTTAATTCAGCGTCAAAAAAAGTTGCCCAAAAGCAATGACAACACAAACAATTTCCTTATTTCAGGCACGCAATCTACATGTAGTGTGTGCAAACAAATGCGGGCATTATGAGTAATTATGCCCGGGAACAAAGTATTTAGATAATACTACACAAGAATCTCGTATATATAAAATATTTGTAAATGAATGCAAACTTATTGTTTTTGTTTTGTTTTAGCATGGTCTTGGGGATTGCTCATGGTTCTTTGGCTGTCTTAAGAAGTAATATATCAACAAGCGGTTTTGCTCCTTTCTATTTAAAAGTACATCAAAGAGGTTAGCAAAATGAAGGTTTTCTCTAGATTATCTAGACCTAGAATAGGAAACAAAAGCTCACCTTTCGATATCTCAGAGTTGCATCACACTACTTATCATACACAATTTGCAATATAGCGTACTTTATGGCTAAGTATATTAGAAGTAAAGGATATGTAGCGAAGATCTTCAAGACAATGTCAAGACTCATTTAAATGCGTTGGCGGAAACATTTTATGAAGACTGTATTTGAAAGCTTGTCCTCAGATACGACAAATGCCTCAATCTTTATGGTGAGTATGTCGAAAAGTAACCATAAGTATTGCAGTGATCTTTGAAGATGTCCACCGTTCCAAATATAAACATAAATTATATACGGTGGATTGAGATGAGAATACACCACAGATATTTTCTTTAGTCCTCTCAGCTAGCTCAGGTTTGCTCAGTAAAGCATAAATTATTTGAATTACGAGACTCTTATTTACTTTTATGCCTGGAAAGGAAGAAAAACTTATATCGTAAGCACTAAAGCTCCTGCAAGCTGGACAACTGCTGCTAAACTCTGAATTCAAAAGAAAAGAACGCTGGATGCTTGTATTAACATCAATTAAACACATATGTAAAATTAAAGACACATAAACTTTATTTAACGAACAAAATAAAAATTCAAATGGAAAGTCAAAGTAAAAAAAAATGTTATTCAAAATAATACAGTTGATAATTGAGAAACACTTCTCAGGTTTGCTCAAACGTTAGAAATAATTGTAGTGACCTGACATAGGATCAGTACGGTCATTCGTTTGAAAAGACCAACACAAATGAAATTTATTTATAAATAAAAATATTTATCAAATGAAAATAAATTTTATATAAAAGAAATTTAGTTGTTTTATTTACTTCAAATCAAATAAATTTTCAAAAGAACTTAATGAACTAAACCAAATAGTTTTATATTTGATGATGAACTTTACAAGTTAATTATTATTCATGAAATTAACAAGAATCATTCATTATAACCAACCTTGTATATTACGATATAATTTCCCTTTTTAAAAATTAATCCTTTTTATTGGTAACACTGCGACGAAACCAATCAGATGACTTCTTGTTTATGAATTATCGATGCAAAGATCGATGATGAAAATAAATCCACTTGAATTTATTTAAACAATCACGTTCACTTTATATAATTGTTAAACAACACTAATATCTTCCTTCAATTTTCAAAAATGTTCAGGTAACACTTTTAGTTTAATTTAAACTTTATTTATACAATGACATTTGTGTCAAAAACATATGGTTGAAATATAACCTCAAATTTATTACAGATATTATCCGGAGCCGGGCATAGATTCTGCCTTGAACGTTTTATCGATTGATTTTGTTACAATTTGCCCCAGCTTATATAGTTTATGCCAGAACAAAAGAAAACTATGACATTTTATCAAAACAATGAAACATCGAGTAAGCTCGTGACGTCGTGACGAATTGTAGCCCTTGAAACAAAGATCGAAAAAGTATAATACATTCATTGTCCCAAAATGTATCGTAACGAAGATATTCAAGAAAAACGATTGACAATGTACATATCTCGTTACGATCTAATTACATATAAAGTTCAACAAATCAAGGTTCATCCCTTACAATATTTTTATATTATTGTTTACTAAATCTTCATGTATTAGAGATATTTCGGACTCCATATCTATCAGAATTTTATAATATTTATTATCAAAACCAATATTTATAAATGGTAATTCGTGTTTATCTTTAATTTCTTCTTTCTCTTTCTGTAAACACTCTTCTTTTTCTATCTTTTCTTGTTGTAAACGCTCTTGCTTTTCTTTCTGGCGCCTTTCTTTTTCTTCTTTCTCTTTCTGTAAGCGCTCTTCTTTTTCTCTTTCTAACTTTTGTATTTCTCTTTTATCTAGTATTTCAGGTGTTATTCCAAAGATTGCACAAAGATCTGCCCTCATTTTTCTTTTAAATTCTTCATTTCTTCGCTCCCTTTCGTTCTGATATTCTTCTTCTTTTTGTAATAATTTCTTTTGAAATTCATCCTGTTTCGGTTGTAAGAGTTTTTGTCTTTTTTTCTCTCATTAATTCTCGTATTTGTTCAATTATTTGGTTCTCTACCTGATATCTTTCCTTTAATTCTTTATACGATTTTGGAGGCTTTTCTTTGTTTAGTTGTTTTCGTTCTTGATAAACTTTCTCTAATTTATCTATTTCTTGTTGTAAATTTTGTATCTTTATTTTTACTTGTTCTTGCCTTTCCTTTTCTTCTTCTTCTATTAATTCCTTGTCTCCAGAAATTTTTAATTTTTCTAAAATATCCTTCACAGATGTCATAAAATTTAACAAAATACATTTCGGGGATAGGATTCTGATAAAAATCAATTTTGTATAACTCGCCACACGTTGTTTGGCGATATAAATTTTTATCACTAATCCTAATTCTGTTATTACAGAATTGTAGCCCTTGAAACAAAGATCGAAAAAGTATAATACATTCATTGTCCCAAAATGTATCGTAACGAAGATATTCACGAAAAACGATTAACAATGTACATATCTCGTTACGATCTAATTACATATAAAGTTCAACAAATCAAGGTTCATCCTTTACAAACTAATTACAGGAATACATGACACAGGTAATACAAATAATTTCTCCATAGAAACATCTTTACAATTTACTATAAACATAATTTCTTTAGAGTACGAACACCAATTAATGCATATACAAGTGCCAGCTTAAATATTAAGTCAATGTTTATCAATTTATGCTCAAAATGTCCAGCATACAATAGTCTAAGCGCTTACATCAAAACAATGGTGAGGAAAAACATGATAATAGTCTATAAGAGTCATATCAACACGAACGACAGAATTTAATACCTTCATTAATTGAAGTGATTAGAAATCTTATAAACAAATTTAAAAATTAATTGTATTATATGAGTCATAACAAGATTGACCTAATTAATCTATTTTCAGCTAATAATTAGCAACATAAACTTGAGCTGGCCTCCTGGAAAATAGAAAAATTTATCTAACGCTAAACATCGTAATCTGTAAATTTAAATATGGAAATTACTTCCTCCTAACAAGTGGGAAACCGTCCCAAAGTGTAACTTGATAAAATTTTCAATACGGTGATTTGACAACACCGCAGTATACAGAACTTTTAGTAATAAAATGATTTTTTTATATACATTTGTCTTTTGTTTATAGCCTATCGGAGGTTGATAAAAAAACGATCCTCGTATTAAACAATAAAGAGGCGTCAGAACATCATAGAACAATAAATAGTTGGACAGAATTAGGTTCTGGAGATAGTTGAACAACTCATTTAAAAATATAAACAATTGTGATTCCAATCTTAGCACTTGCGTACTTTTTATATGAAGCTGACGAAATGTGGGATGTGTGCTATACCATCTGTAAGTCGGAAACAGCCGCTTGTTAGGCTGCGAAATAGTAATAATCGCACATCCATCCCACACAAGCTTTTATAGTTTCTGGGGCCCGGTTCGCCGGGTAATGGGCAGTAGGCAATTATGGTTATTATGGTTATAAAAATTTTTTTTTTCTCCCTTAATTGGGTGTAATGAGGACTAGCAGCCAATAATTAATAATATTAATAAAACAATTTTTTTTTTAAATCTATTAAAGTGACGTTTCGCCTAATCAATGTAGGCTTTTTCAAACATTTATAAAATTTAACATGATATATAATTAAAAACATTTAATCTGAAATAAAGAGTAAGATTAGGTTTGTGAACGTGTATACCATTTCTTTGCTATGCCTTACCTTAATATTTTCTTTTTTTCCCTATTTAATAAATTTTAAATATACAAAATTAACATTTTGAACTTGTACATTTTGTTACATATAGTATATTCGTGAGATTTTTTTGATTTTTTCTTTTTTTGGTCTCATGATGTTGTAGATTACCAAAAAAAGAAAAAATCAAAAAAATCTCACGAATATAACGGGTGTTCATTTAAATTCGTAATCTAGCAACCTTTGGATTATTGCCTGTCTCTATCTGCGACGTATTATATCTGTCGCTCTGTCTTCTTTCATTAAAATTCCAAAGGTTGCTAGATTACGAATTTAAATGAACATGCGTTACTATATGTAACAAAATGTACAAGTTCAAAATGTTAATTTTGTATATTTAAAATTTATTAAATAGGGAAAAAAAGAAAATATTAAGGTAAGGCATAGCAAAGAAATGGTATACACGTTCACAAACCTAATCTTACTCTTTATTTCAGATTAAATGTTTTTAATTATATATCATGTTAAATTTTATAAATGTTTGAAAAAGCCTACATTGATTAGGCGAAACGTCACTTTAATAGATTTAAAAAAAAAATTGTTTTATTAATATTATTAATTATTGGCTGCTAGTCCTCATTACACCCAATTAAGGGAGAAAAAAAAAATTTTTTATAACCAAAAGTTTACAGCCAAAAAGAAAATAAATTTCACCAAATGAAAATTTATTTCAAATTAAAAAATTTTTAACTATGGTTATTATTATAACACTTTGATGATAAAAACAATTGGGTTACTCTGACTCGCTTCGTATGAACTTTATCTTAAACACATGTTGCCTTATATTAAGTACAAGCTCGACATCCAAATTCTCATAACTTTGCACAAGTTCTTTGAGTATCTAGATTGGTATTTCTCAGAATTAGACAAAAATAAAGCTAAATTATAAAGAAAATTTTAAGAGGAACGAAAGAAATAGCGGCAACATATTAAATAATAAATTTCGAACTCAAATTTCTTCGCGCTCAAGTGCCTTGATGCTCAAAAATAGTATTAATACCCTTCAAATGCCTACTTAATGGTTCATTGTTGACGTGCAATGTAAATCCAGTATGGTTTTTCTGAAAAATTACTAAATTTCAATAAAGGTTTACATAAAACTCAAATGCTGTGTGGGACGACTAGTTTATTTAATCTAAAGCAAAATCCAACATCACATGTCTAGTGGGTGCTTATAAAAGCATATTTTTTGCTAATTACACAAAATTCGTCCTTTTTTAATTGTTAAGCAAACTAATTCACCCTAATTATATTAGTAGCACAACAAGCTACAAGACTACCACCCTCTTTCAATAACGCCATTATAATCACATCCTGATTTATTGTTGGAAAAGCTTCCGAGAATTTTAGTATCTAGTCTCACTTGAATAGAGACCATTTGAATACCGCAGACGTAGAGAAATTGAAATGTATACATGATGGAAATCTATCATTTTCACCGTAAAATAAAATTAAAATGCATTTGAATGCTTGCAGATAACGTGTTAGTCCATTTTCAAATTCTTTGATACGCTTTTCACATAAATGAAATGAAATAAAATGGAGCATTTAACAGAAAAAAAAAAAACATTGAATGGGTGTTATAAAAACACACATTAACATTAAAAATTCATGAAAATATTTAGATAATTCGACTTGTTGGATATTTTATTTTTTATGTATACGCCAAACTGAGATTTCTGCGTTTTGTAAGCATAAAATACTGTTATTACAGATAACATATAAAATAATTTGAATAAATTTTCATCCTTTGAAGAAATTCACCTTTAATATACTTCAACGAGTTAAAATTTTATATCCTAAAACCGGTGCGACATTTTTAGTTTATAACTACTACTGCCATTTAATTTCTATAAAGTTTCTTATCAATGCAATGTGTATATCTGTGTAATTTCTCATTAAAGGATTTACTTTTACATTAAATTTTCTATTAGCAGATCGAAGCTCTTAAGAGCATCAAAATCTTCTACTAACAAGGAATTGAGCAATCAAGTAATAATTGCCACCTCTTGAAGTTAAAGTCCAGTGTCCTCCGGAAGAGTTAGTTATACTTTCTCATTTTTAAATTTATTTTCTAATCCAAACCAAGTCCTTTAATTATCACTTTTTGCTATAATTTTTTTTTATATAAACCTATAATCCCTATAATTGGACGATATTATGTAATTTTGTCTGAAAAATGAAAAAAAAAATAAAACTGCTTGAAAATTATCGATTAAACGCAACTTTCTTCCACAAATCACAAAACCATAGTAAGAAATGTGATTTCATGAATTGTTTCACTATGAAACGCAATAAAACCCAATTAAATAATAATTAGTAGTGCGTAAAGATTTTTCATGACTTTTATGCACTTTTCATGTATTTGAAGCGACCAATGAATGGTGGAGTTTGTGTTTAATGAATAGTGTAACGAGTGCAACGCGTCGTCTGGTCCGGCCGTCAATGGGTCGTGGAACATTCCGGAGCGGCAGCGCAATGCACTCAACCTTCTAGTGTATTCTAGCAATATACCGGTATGTTCGAGCGATTTCTAGAAGATTTGTATGGTGGTATAAAAGCGACTTTGCGGATAAAAAAAGTTCAGTCAACAGCAAGTCATTAACTGTGTATTACAAAATAAATAGTGAATATAAATGTTGTATTAGAAATTCATAGTCTGTAAATAATAGTTTTTAATGGTTTATAATCATAGCGTTAATTTATAGTGTATTAATTAGTGTATAGAAATAAATATTTGTTTGTGAATAGACGATTTAAACAGCACTTGTATTATTATTTGAAAAAGAACGTTACAGTGGTGTCAGGTGTGGGGTTGTCCTCTGGAAAGAATAGCCATAGATATTGCCGGACCATTTCCCGAAACCGACGATGGGAATAAATACATATTAGTGGCAATGGACTATTTTACCAAATGGCCAGAAGCATATGCCCTACCAAACCAGGAAGCTGCGACTGTTGCTGACGTACTAGTCAAAGAGTTTTTCAGTCGCTTCGGAGTGCCCATGGAGCTGCATTCGGATCAAGGCCGCAATTTCGAGTCTGTACTCTTTGGAGAAGTCTGTCGATTGTTGGGCATTCGCAAGACTCGGACCACACCGTTACATCCGCAGTCCGATGGAATGGTAGAACGCATGAATCGGACAATGGGCAAATATTTGGCCAAGGTCGTCTCCGATCATCAACGAGACTGGGACCAATACCTGCATCTGTTCCTGATGGCTTATCGTGCATCGGTCCACGAAACAACCGGTCAGTCACCAGCGTCGGTAATGTTTGGACGCGAGTTACGGTTACCGTGTGATCTGGAATTTGGGTCTCCACCTATAGAGCAGGAGGTAGCCGGGAATGATTATGTCATCAACTTAAAGAAGAAGTTGGAGGATATTCACGACCGAACCCGAAATAATAGTCGAATCGCGAGTGACCGGATGAAGGCTACGTACGATGTGAGAGCCCAAGAAGGAGGGTTTCAACCTGGAGAGCTTGTCTGGTTATACAACCCGCAAAGGCGTCGTGGCTATTCTCCAAAGTTACAGCGAAATTGGGAGGGTCCATACCAGGTGAAGAAACGAATAAATGACTTGATTTATCGCATCCAGAAATTGCCAAGGGGGAAACCAAAGGTGGTACACTCCAATCGTCTGGCGCACTATGAGGGAAATAATGACGCAGTCCCGGATCGGAAAGATGAGGCTGAGGTGGCTATCAATACCGTAAGGCGTGAAGATGATCAGCGAACCTTTAGAGAATTTATGGCTGCGTTCTCTGGAACTAGAAAAGCGCGATTCGGAGTCACGACTGAGATGCAACAAGATCTCTTCCGGGTCCCTGGTAATTATTCCATTGCCCACTGTGTCTCCGCGGATCTCCGTATGTCCAGGGGGATCGCAGTAGTGTTTAGAAATAAATTTGGACGGCTGAATGAACTTCGAGAACAAAATCCCTCTGTTGGTAAATCCTTACGCTTGTCTGATCATGACCGATCCATTTACTACTTGGTAACCAAGCAGTTTTACTACCAGAAACCGAGTTACGCCGACTTGTGGAGGGCACTATGGAATTTGAGGATCGAGTTGCTTACCAGGGGAATTAACAAATTGGCAGTTCCCAAACTCGGCTGTGGGCGGGACCAGCTAGATTGGAGAATCGTTAGAAACATGCTGGAAGTTGTCTTTAGAGGTACTGACGTCAAGATCTTCGTCTGCGGTTTTGACCCACAGCCCGCATTAAGGCCAACGAAGAGTGTAGACTGTTATTTCTACCGTAATGGAACGTGTAGTCGAGGTGAAGACTGTCGATATCGTCATGACCCATTTTACAGGAACCAGAGCATAAAACCTGTTCTGGGACAGAACAGACTTGAAGAGGGGGGCAGTGTAACGAGTGCAACGCGTCGTCTGGTCCGGCCGTCAATGGGTCGTGGAACATTCCGGAGCGGCAGCGCAATGCACTCAACCTTCTAGTGTATTCTAGCAATATACCGGTATGTTCGAGCGATTTCTAGAAGATTTGTATGGTGGTATAAAAGCGACTTTGCGGATAAAAAAAGTTCAGTCAACAGCAAGTCATTAACTGTGTATTACAAAATAAATAGTGAATATAAATGTTGTATTAGAAATTCATAGTCTGTAAATAATAGTTTTTAATGGTTTATAATCATAGCGTTAATTTATAGTGTATTAATTAGTGTATAGAAATAAATATTTGTTTGTGAATAGACGATTTAAACAGCACTTGTATTATTATTTGAAAAAGAACGTTACAATAGATTGCTATATTGGAACGATTCCATCGAATTTATTAGTATATAACACAAAACCCAACAGCATTTTTATTATTAATGACATCAGTCTGAAATTTAATAATCAATATTAAAGTTTCAAACAAATATTTTGCGTTTAAGTTAACAACAATAATAGTGTCAAAATTTTGATATATTAATCTTATCGCTTTTGTGGTGATGAACTTCGAACTACAAACTTTGACAGTAGCGCTTAACCAACCGCAAAGGATAAATACATGGATACACCTAGTTTATCATCAAGGACTTAAAACTCTTAGACGAAACTATTCAAGAGACAGGCGCCACATTGAAAGAACATTTTTATGTTTAGTTTGACTTTGAATTTTTTAAAAGTGTCAAGTTTTATTGCTGCGTTAAATGCAATAGAACAGTGTGATGAGAATAGCAATCTCGACGTCAACAGAATGTAGCAAAGATGTATTCATTTCAATCTTGCCTTATGAATCTTATGAGAAAACCACATTTTAAATTGAAATCTTGATGCATACATGTGTATTATCTTATACATTTTACGTCAGCAACGAGACTGCATTATGCATTTCAAATATTTGTTTTAATTCGTAATGGAAATGCAACAGGATCCCTGCTGCAGCGTTGCTGGTCACGTTGTAATGTGAAGGAACATTGAACAACTACCTGTATTATGTAAACATAGTTTACCAGTTATGACGCAAATTTATCACATCCGAAAATAGCTATATTTATCAACTGTAATAATAAAACCAATTAATTATTCCCATAGGGTTACAATTTATAGAACATTTGTTTAAGCAGATAATTATAGGACTTATTAGATTTAAAAAATGTATTTTGAACAATAGGATCTATTTACATTTTAACAGCAAAAATTGATGTCTGATTTCTAGCAAAAAAGAATATTTTCATCTGTGAGATAAACCTGCTTTGTTTAGAATTTAATTTGGTGTGTAAAACAAAATATTTTATTATTTTGGGCACATAAGGCAAACAAATATTTAAAAATGTAGACAGTTCTATTTAATGTAAATATCGTAGTATCCAGTTGAAACCAAGAATATAACTGCGCTGATATTCTTTGGTTTTTTCAAATTTTGAGATTGTTTTGATGTTTTGCACGATTGTTTTGAGCCAGTCACCTGGAGTGCTAAATTCTGGACAAGACTGATTGAAGTTTGATATGTTGTTTTGATATGTTGTTATCTATTCAAAACTTGCAGAAGCATCGTTTGATTTCTAAAACGTTGTAAACAGATTTTTAAGTTAAGTTTTTTTTATATGTGAATATAAATTGTGTGAACTCCATGTAAGTAGGTTACCTTGTGTAACTATGTATTAATTTATGTAAAGAGATAGTTGAAAATCATTGTGTTTTGAAGGTAATTAGGTTTTTAATGAGATTGGTGACAGCTGATCGTTTTTATTGATTTTCTTTGTTATTGTTCATTTGATACCATAAGTGTCTGATGTTTTTTAATTGTCTTTTTGCATCTTTTTATTTTTTTTAGAATTAAGATTAGCGTTAATTATGATCACATTTTCAATTCTGTGACGTCATGACATTTTCTGAATTTCAGTTTTTTGAAAAATTTCGTTGTCTTCAAATGTTTTCCGTAAACATATAAAAGGGCTTTGGGAATTTAACCAAGTCAGCCGATAAAAGCTATTGGGTGAGCCCACGACGACTCGTATAAAGATTTTCTGAAAAAAAACAGGTTATAGTTAACCCACATGTTTTTCCGTTTGTAAACAACCGTAAGTCATATTGGATTTGGATATTTACCTGCATTATAGAAACAAAGAAGTTTTGTTTTCACAATTTAAAACAAATATTGGAATTTGCGTTCGAATTATTTTTAATAAATAAAAATAGATTTATTTATGATGATTTATGATGATTAGATTTGGACATGGACATTGTATGGATTCAACAGCTGATTTTAGATCGATGTTATTTTTACCGACTGAGCACAACAAGAATTATTTCAAGGATAATTTATCAACAGATTTGGTTTATTAAGCATATACAAGATTAGTCGTAATTAAGAATCGTTGCCCATTGGGAACAATTTATTAAAACAATTTTTTTTCATTCTTGTAATTGTGAATAAAGTTTGTTGTTATAACAACAGTTTTAATTTTGTTATTCAGTTGTAAATATTTTTTGTTTGTTGAATTTAATTTATTTGATGCTAGTCTGTTTAAATGAATGCGGCTGCAACCCCCATGTCAGGTTGACAACCACCCAAAGTTCATTTAAACAAACTAGAGGAAGATTTCCCTTGATAATTTTTCCAGAAGGAATTTTATTTTGTTTTTCGTAAATTTTTATTTATTTGTCTTAATATTTAATATTTAATATTTTTATTTGATCTGGATGCAAGTATTCAATTTTATATACAGGGTCAAAGATTATTTCTTGTCCAGCCGCAGCGATCCAGGTGTGGCTTGTAGTAAGTTCTTTTCTTTCAGGTGCAATAATCTATAAGATTTTTATAATTTGTTCATCTCATGCTTAATCGAAATAAACCTGAGTTAGCCTATGATAAAAAGAAAAGCTATAGGTTGTTATAACAACCCCTATTGTTATATTTCCATATTTATTAAAACTAGCCAAAATCAAATTAAATATTTAAACAGAATGTTGGCGGGCAATAAAATGGAGTACAAACAAAACCTAATCTAATTTAGGATTTTATTTTGGATAAATAATCTCCTATACTGCATCAAGATTATTTGAATTCTAAAAGAACGGAGTTATTTCAAATCACTAATCTTATTTGGTCTGATAGTTTTATTGTTTCAAATGTTAGGTTTAATAGTTCTGTGTATCTTTTTATGAAATAAAAGAGATAATTTCGTCTAATTTTATTATTGGCGATGCAGACTGTCATTTTTAACTTTGATTACTTAAGTCCATACAGTCCCTTTGAAAAACTTTAAAAAACAAATTGAGAATTAACCCTTTCGAAATGCGGATAAAACAGTCTAGCTTAGTACAAGGGGGGGGGTTAATCCACATCAATTGCGGAAGATAAAGTCTCCTAGTGTCAGCATATCCACCCGTTGAATTTGTATCGGGAGAAGTTTTCGTTTTAAGTATCGCAAGTTGTGCGAATTTACCGTTTGTCGAGTTTTATGGTTTAAATCGTTCATTTGCAAAGATGAGTACTACAACAACGTTATTTAAATTATGTAACAGAAAGGAAATTAATGCTCTAGTGAAACGACTTGAGAATTTGTTTCGATTGAGTCATCGTTTATTAAAAATTACAGTGTTCTTTTGAGAACTTCCGCACCTAATAAGAAATGCAAATTCTGTATTTGTTAACATCAAATTAAATTCCTCAATTTCAGAGACAAGCGTCGTAGAACAAACTCAACAGTCGAGTTAAATTAATATTAGTTTCTAATAGCGTATAATAACTAAACTTCGTAAATCTCTTAACAAGTCTTTTAAGTCAACAAGCTTCAAAGTGGAAATAGTTGCAACTCAGAAAATTGTGTTTTTAATACAAATCGTTCAGGATTCGATTTTTGTGCTGCCAATTATTACTTGAGTGTTTTTTTAAATTTAATTTAATTTAAGCCTTTTTCTGAAGGTGATAATATGAAATAAAGGATTAGTTGAATACTAAAACCAAAAGGAACCATTTATACAGCATTTTGATTGTTAGTTATATGAAAAATATTAATTTTGGTTGCATTCTTTGTTAACAAAATAAATATTTTTATCTGTGCTATGTATTTAGTATGGGATATCAAAGGAAGTTATAAGTAGAAGCTAATAATACTTGTGTACGCGGCAAATTGTTCATGCTCCGCTTACGGAGTAGATTTAAAAGATTGACTTAATGTAAGCCATTTTTCAAATCATAGATTCTCATTTAAATATTAAACAATAACATCAAAAAACTTGGGTGGAGTCCTCTATTTTTTTTAATTATTCATTTTTTCTGTCTAAAATTAGTAAGCTTTTGGAATTAACACCCACGATACCTGAAATCAATTTGAATCAATAAGGCGTCTTGGCCGGGAGTTATGTTAAACTAAGTATAAGTGTTTTGTGAAGACGTAGGAACAACTGTAACGTGGTACGCTATACTTTATTGCACGGTAACTTTTGGAACACTTTGTGTATAAATTGTAAAGTGCAATACATGCATTCAAGAATGCTAGTGTTCCTTTATCTCATGCATCAATAACAAACATTGCATTTGAAGTTTGTACTTTGCTTCAGAAATTTAATTCCTACAATAGAAATTGTCTACCATTCCAATGAAAACTACTTTGAAGGTAAAAAGAAAACAACCATTTTTATTTTCTGTGATTCAAAATTAATTTTCTAGATAAAAAGGCAGCTTTAGATTTCAAATAGCTAAAAAGCCTGAAAGTAAAAAATGTAATTGACATACACTTACACGAATCCTTTGAAGTAATGCAATCCAGTTTCCAATAACGTTAAAGAAGTACAACACAGTCGATATAAAAGGTAAAACTACAAATTTTAATTAAATTTCGTTTCTGTTTTGGCAAATACTCTCAAATACTTCAGCAAAAAATCAAATCGGCAATATTTAAATTCGCTCCCAGTAATTATTTACATTAGCTCTGAAGAACTCTTTAATGGAATCGATGCATTTTCTATAAAAAAAGCAACTTGGATTGGATGATTAATGGTCTTATCAGATTGAAGCAGCTCGTATTTTACAGGAACTTTTCCTTGTATAACATAAAATTCTAATTTTTCAAACCTTTTAACGTCGAGCTTGTAGCTTGAATGCTTGTTTGTTTTAATGTCTTGTGGGGAGATAGTTTTTGCTAACAATAAGAAAATAACGCCTTAACCAATAAAAATGCAAATTCGATGTGAAAACTGTGTGCATATTACTTCGTAAATTAAAATGCCAAGTAGTTGGTGTCTCGTTAGTGAAGGAATTTTTTCTCTGACTCATTTTATTCACTCCTTGTTTTTACGCGCTACTGTGCATTAATGTATTTAGCTGTTACTTTTTTCTATTTTTCTCGTTGACTATTCAACCACGAAAAGCTTTTTATTACAGTTATCCCAACTCTACGCTTTTAGCAGGATCATTTTCACGATGCATTTTCTGCAATAATCATCTTTAAATGTTTTCAAAACGTAAAACAAATTATTTTTTTTGTAGACCATTAGTTTTCCCGCTTAGACTTACTTCTTCGTTTGTTTGTTACTTTCTTCTAATAAATCACTGCAATGTTCAAGTTATCAAAAACAATAAAGATAGAAGTTTTCGAAAGCACACGAAAACACCATCACCTTATCGGAGGTATGGTATTTGATAGTTATCGACCTATACAGTTGCATTCCCTATAGGTCAAGTTTCAGCTGAAATATCGTCAGTTAGTGTAGATATCTTCCCAAGGGTGTCACTTTTGGTGATGTAGAGGCCCGGTATTCACTTGAGATGGCGTGTACTGGGGTAGATTGAGAAAACACACCTCAGACATAAAATCAAACCAATATCACATAATATAAACCCTACCCATAACAAATAATTAGTTGTTCGTTTCGGATGTTGTTTTCCTTATAGCCTATGTTAGATGTCGTAAAAAATTTATGTTCGTGCGTTTGTTGCCTCCGTTCGTACAGCACAAGTGCAGATTTTATGAAGGCAATAAGCCTCGTTTAATACAGTTCTATGAGTAACTTATGCACAGTAAATAACAATTTTGTGCCGAGTTAAGGGTATTGTATCCTAAGGGCAGAATATATATGCGAAATTGTAAATGTACATTAAATTATAAGTGCGGCGTCTGTTAAAATTTATACGGCGAAGAGCAAGTTATGGTAATCAGCCATTTAATACATCTTCCTATTTAATTAGTCATTGTAGTTAATATGAGCGTATTAATAAATAATTATTCTTTATTAAATTCTGTCTGAGCAGAATTAAAGCGTGGGTTTTGAACTTTGTGGATATATTAAGCAAAAGACACCCTTTGTTTAACATTTAATAAGGGCCTTTAGCAAAAAATAGCTTTTAAAAGCAAAAGCTTCTTGAAAGTTTGGTTTGAATTCTATCAGCAGCATCCTTTCTTGCATATCAACTAACTTAACTTTTTAAAGATGTCACCAGGTAACAGATTCTTCAACATTTTTGTAAAAAAAATCTCTTACTCATACAAAAATTAGATGCAGAATACAAGCTTGTATTAAGATAAGTGTCAGTTGTAATTTATTAGAATTTCTAATCAAAACGAAATAAGAGCGTACTTTATTATAGATTGCATCTGGATAGGAAGTAATCATATATGGCTTCTGAAATTATTACTTTGATAACCAGTTCGCTGACGATAACTTTATACAAATATTGCTCCAAGTCATCATCCTGCTGTTTAAGTTTTAGTCACCGTTAGTTGACCGGAAAAGCCAAAGGTTTATCATATTTAAAAGTGATTTTATTTTATGGTGTTAATATACCAAACTCTAACTCTTCCAACACCCCGAATCAATACAACATCCTTTAAGTCCTTTAAAAGCAGTGCAAGCACTTAAGCAGTTAAGTGCAGTCTGTACAAAAAAAGTCGGGACTCTATGTCACTATATGCCTTCTCAGATATCTTGCTCTAATTTTCTAGTGCACTAGAATTGTCGTATCGTATTATACAAGATACAAAATGTTTTTACCCGACCACTTTATAATTCCTAACTACTAACTAAAAACTGTTGTTCACGTCACAAAGTTTAAGAGTAAAAGTTCAAATTCGCGTTACATTTTATTTAAATTTAATTTGAAAGGTTGAATTAGTAAAATAAAGTTAGAGAAACATGAATTAGTCCGTCATATTAATGTCATTCGAGTGAAATATTTTAAACAATTAAAATGTATAATTGCACACGAAAGGGGCTGCTGTTCAGACAAGCCTCCTGCTTTTGATAAGAAATTGTGTGGCAAAAATTCCTTATTGTATGAATGTGGATTGGTTCGCTGTTTTCTCTTTTTTGAGTTGTTTGCACAAATATCCAATATTATTTCGATATCAATATTCTTTTTTCTAGTGAACACTTATATGTCTATGTTATTCCATTTATTAGGATTCTTTATTATCTTTTTCATTATGACTCCTCTGTTTTCTTTTTTTCCCTTATACATAAGATGTGATTTTTGTAACGTTGGTCATTTATCCATCAGCGAAAAGGTATTATTGTTGATTCTTTCATTTTACGAAAACAATTAGGATAAGTGTTTAAATTAGAATTCCCCGCCCAGGGTTATTTAATCTTCTTAAAATCGTGTTCCTTAAACGAATATAGGCAAAATAAGAAAGTCTCATTCAGACCTTTATTTAATTATTCGAATATATTTGCGAATTCAAGCAAAGTTTTTAATTAATTTTATTTACGCTAGTATTACTTCTCATCCCAAGCAGCATTTTTAGTCGTCGCTACGTACCAGCAACTACCGGTGGAACTATTAAGTTTTAGCCACTAGTCACAAGCACGTAATTGCTACGGTTTTGTTACGTGCCTGGAACCAAAATGGGGAACAATTTTTGGGTGGCAGGTACGTGGTGGCGTAGTAATTGCTACTTTCGTGGAACTTCTTTTCTCTTTGACACATCATGTCGCGTGGTTGCTTTCTCTTGCTCTTGCAACTTAACAAATATTCTATCATTTTCTATACTATATAATGCTGGATCGTGTCACAAAATGAATTGCCAGTTTATTTGTAATACGTACTTAATACAAAGAGCGATGAAATGTTTGATTATTTTGTCATTCCAGTACACCAAAATTATAAACCATTGCAACTTTTCTGTTAAATATGATGATGATAGATCGAAAAATAACAACGCGCCTTCTTTAAATATATTTTTTAGTAAAAAAATGTCTTTAATAAAACATGATAAATATACACGAAATACTTATAAGTTGATACACATGATAGAAACCATTTTTATGTTATTCCTGTTATGTTCTTTTATGTGTTTAAATAAAAGATACTCAATTATTGTCATTAATTAACTTTATTAATATTCAGTGAGCAGGGCGAATTACATACATAATGCATAGACTGTAGAAGCCGTGTATCCTACAAGCCGGCTCGAGTGTTACTGACGCTCGCCCAGGGAACGGGCCAGGATGCTAGGATTGGTTAGTTACGTCACTACAAATAAATGTTGCCAACTTCAAGCTACATACATAACAATCCCTAAGGCACAATTTGGCAACAATTTGTTATTTTTATTGAAGGTTATATAGTAAAACATCTATTAACAACCATAACAAATTGCAAATTGATTAATGATTATTGATTAATCCAACATTTTACAAGTAAATATGGAGATGGAGTAGTTTACGAAAAATTACTTTAATGTGATTCTCTTGGGTAGCAAAAACGTAAGTGTTACATTCAATACTACTGTAAGGTTTTAAAAACTTTAAAGTAGCTTCGGGCAAGTTACTGCTACAATCATAATACCACTTTGAAGTTGTAACGACTTTAAAGTAAGTATACTAAGTGGCAATACCGTTCCACATACTTTAATAGTTACTCAGAAGTAATGAAACTACATAGTTCCAATAAATAGTAGAAACAACTACACAATTACTAAAATATTCCGAATTGAAGAAATTAAACCTATAAAGTCATAAATTTAGTTGCAGTTACGTAACAACTACTCAATCAAAGTTCCGATCTCAGTTACTGCTACTTAAATGCTGCTTGGGATGTCAGATGCACATCATTTTCTGCACGAATACCAGCCGCATGTTGGCAGATCATGCATGGTTTCGATAATAAAGCAGTTTTGATTAGTTTAATCTGATGGAAACAAACACAGCAATAGTGGTTGCTTATTTAGTACCACTCGTTCTGGAGCTTATATATGTTGTATTAGCGAAATAACGGTTTCGTATATTTCAAATCTTATTTAAAAGGAGTTTTCACGTTTTATTGTATTTATTTTTTCCCCGGCCATATCATCATCTCCCCTGTGAATGAAAAAAATATCACCATGTGTTATTGAAGTAGTATTTCATTATGTGAAATTTAAAATGTCTGATTTATGACCAAAATATGTTTTTAATCCCTTGATAACAAAAAAAAAACAAAACTGCAGAAGACCATAACCAGATCTGCCGGTACCGGAAGTCGATCCCGGGCTGCAACACGGGTCCAACACGAAAATAAATTTACAAAGATTACCAGTTACTCCTTTTAGGTTATACTCCTTGAGGCTTTACTACTATAAACACTTTCCGGCAAAATAGTGCAACCATGTAACAAACAACAAGAACCACGCATGCTCACTTGAACGATCAACTAGTCCATGTCGATAACGTAGAGTTCCGGTAGGTATAACTACAGATCAAAAATTTAAATCGGATATCCATATTCTACTTTTTCGATTAGTAATCCGTTTTGTGTTACCAAAATGTGACCAATATTTATGTTTCAACTGTGGGATGAAAATCTTTTATGCACTAAAGTACGTTTTTCGTTCTCTATTTAATAATAGTCATTTTGTATACCAAGGCCGCGAAATGTCTTGTTAAGGTACCGAGAGAATAATTGTCGCCGAGGCCGTTTACGGCCTCGTCAGGACAATCTCGAGGACGCTAACGAATTTCGCGGACAAGGTACATACACCATTTTTTGTGCAACCGTAAAAAATAGGTAATTACAAATTCCATTGCTTTTAAAAACCGTCAGTTTAATTCACTTTACAATGTTTGTTGAATTTATTTATTACAAATCATGAAACATGTTTTAGAAACATCATTGTCATTCCCACATTATTTATCTGTCATGTCAACTTTCCAGTGTCAAATAATAAAATGATATTTTAGTTTAAAGGACGTTACTAAAGGGAACGTCCAGGAAAGTCTTAAAGTCTGTTACAACCCCCCAACGGCCGCGACATTAAAGTTCCCGTCCTGCATGGGGTACGCGAAGAACCTACTCGCGGACGGTTGCACATAAAATAATGAATCGTTTTTAAAAATTGTTTTTACTGCCAAGGGATTAAAAACATATTGTGTTCATAAATCAAACTTTTCAATTTTTAAGCAAAAAGTTGTATACCAACCTGAAAAATGTTGATTGTAATCACAAAATTTATTTGTTACTGTAAAGTAGAAAAACGTATTTTTCTGTAAAGGGGCTATAATTAAGTGAAATGAAATACTACTTAAATAACACATGGTGATATTTTTTTAATACAGGGATATAGAAACACAATAAAATGCAACAGCAAAAACATTAGTTTATGGTGAAAAAAAAATAAATACAATAAAATGTGAAAATTCTATTTAAATAACATGGGAAAACTCAAGTTACTGAAGGCACGCTAAAATGAAACATACAATTTTTCTCGAAGTGACAAACTTATTACTTTCCAACATATTTTCGATATCAGACAGGTATTACCCCAAGTTAGTACCTTAGTTAGCTAGTACAGTTAGTACCCCAAAAACGAACTTTGGGAAATAACGGACACCCAAAATCTAGGTAGCTACAGAGATCCATCTTAGCTTCCTGACTTTGGTTAGATGGTTAAAAATAATATGTAGTTCCAAGGACTAGACAAAGTTTGCTTGAAACGAAACTGAACTGTTCGTGGGGGGTTTGATTCCTTTTCTGTGTAACAAATTAATATGAACGCGGCTTGAGTGCATGGGCCTTCGTTTTCGAAAAACAAAACGTTTCTTAAAAGTTAGTGATAAGCTGTATATAACTCTGCCATTATTCAGCCGCCGTATGCTCCATCTTCATTTTGCGGGCCTGACTTCCAATCTAACCTCGCCATGTGTTTTAAATTTTATTTAACCAATTATGAAATGTTTGTAGCACATCTTCTAGGTTCGAAGTATCAAATCTAAAGTCCAGCGTGAAGACTTTACTGGTAAAGTTGTACATGTGTGTAGAACATTTACTAGGATCCTTCCCTGCTCGAAGGACCAAATGTAAAGTTGTGATGATTGGTTGGATCTTGGTTGGATCTTGGTTCACAGTCCCTTGGTGATGTTACCACACAAGGGATCAAGTTGGAGATGCTTAGTTGGATGTCCTCCGGATGATAGTAGTACCAAGAATTGTTGAAGTCAGTAATGTTCGTAAAACAAAATCTAAGGTTAGATTCAAACCACGGCGGCCACTCGCTAAAAGTAGAATAGATTTGTCATATAAAGCTGTAATAAAAAACTGTTTTCGGAAACGAAGGCCGATGCATTCAAATAGCTGTCATGTCCATTTAGGACACAAAAAAAGGAACTAAACCCGTAATAAACAGTTAAACTTCCTTTCAAGCAAACCTTGCCTACTCCATGTTACTCAGATCTGTTTTAGGTGAAAATGGGAAAATAGCGGCAGTACTTTTAAAATGATCTACTCTAGATCTGAACAAAAGAACGGAAGCTGAGATGGTTATTTTAAAATCACTAAAGTTTCTAGCATTTGTATAAATGAGATTAGAAAAGAATTAAGCTCCAAAAATACCAGGTTTCTATATCAGTCTTTCGGCACCATTGTGAAAATAGCAGCTCAAGGCTAAACTGAAAATCAAAAGTTGAGCTTGAAGGCCAAGGGTAGTAATAGCACAAGATAATCTCAGACTGCAATTTTGGTTACGAGGTATTGAGAAATATACCGGTTGTCCAGTGTCCCTGACTCAACTTCGTATTAAAGCCGAACCAATGGTTGAAAGTCGTTGCAAATCGGATTTATGTGAGCCTGCGCGTTTACTTTAGGGCATACTAGAAAAACATCAATTTTGCTTAACTTGGGTTTAGGAGAGTATCGGTATGGGCTGCTGATTTTGGGGATCGGAAATTGAAGTGATTGTATACTACAATCGTTCAGTTTCCCAATCAAACACCTTTAGGTGGTTGGAAACCCGACATTAGTATTAGAATAGATAATATTTCGCAACTTAGCTTCGCAAATAAGCCAGCAGCAGTAGGAATAGCAACATTCAAGGATCATCAGCTAGAGGGCATTCGCCCTAGTTTAATCTATTCCGACACCGTATCAAAATTCGTTGGTCAAGAAGTAATGCAAAGTATTTCAGACTACTGTCTCCGATTAATTAAGTTATAGAGCTAGCCAAAGTAAAAAATATAAAAGATGTATGTGAAAGAAAATCAACACTGAAAGGTTTAATTGGAATAAGTGAATTGGGAAGAACACCAAAATCATGTGGAATCATCCAAAATGTATTCTGGAAAAAATATTTCCTAACAATACAACTGTAAACATAGGATGTATTCAAAAATCAAAACAGGGATACTTTATTATATAAACAGCTACACCAAAAAATGTCTAGATAGGTCAAAACATAGCATTACTATGTTTGTCTTGCAACACTTTGGTTTAACATGAATTTCAATTTTTTTAATACAATATACAGCGCTATTAAATTAAATTTGCAATATGTGCAGTTTGCCTATGTTGCATTTGAAAATAATCGAGTCAAAGCATTATGCACACATATCCAACCAATTATACAACACGATCTTTTATATGGTTTACATATACTGCATGATAAATAAATAAAACTGTATATACCTTATAGTTGATGATCCATGCAAATATTTCCAATTAGTGGTTCATGGTTACTCGTTACCAAACGATTTTTGCTATTTTCAGAAATGTCTGTTCATTCTGTTAATTAATGGATCAAAATCTATAGCTACTAATAGTATACATTTTTATAAAAAATGAAAATTAATACTAACTACGAGTATTACACCTACATACATTACTTGAAAGCTAAAGAAGCTAAGAGGGCTAAATAGCAAAGAAAATACGTCTTAACGTTATTTCAAAGGATAAATTTTCCGTTTAGAATTTGTAACATGGGTTGCGAATACAAGCGCTCGTCACAAATGTAATAGGTTACGGGCAGAGGAAACCAGTTTTCCTTTTATTTGAAAAGTAACTTTTTGTTTGAAATCGTTTTAATTTTTTAGGTCTTCTTTTACGTTTGACTCGCATTTGAGCTCCCTATGTAAACATCCTGTTCCCTGGAGGTTGAAAATCGTTGCCGTCGAGAATAGGAAGTATCGAAAAAGGTAGTGGTCGGTCAGTCGAGTGCGGCGGTAGTGATCGTAGCTCGCGAATCAATTGGGGCAGCGATGAAGACACAAATAAAGCACAGCGGGAATTATGGGCTGGTGCTGGACACCGGTTCGGGCACAGATTCCCATAAAATTCTCGCACGTTATTAGAGTATTGATTTAGCTGCTGTTCGACTATAAATTGTATCCCTGCCATGGCTGTCATGAGCCGGCTACGTGACGCGGATTCGCCTGAACGCGCGTATCGTCCCTGCTTGTCCTAGTCGGGTATAAAATGGGAGAAACGGGCGAGCACTAAGATCAGAAATCAAAGCCTACTCACATTCATCGTGATCCTTGGCGGTGACCGTAAGGACGGTGTGTTGGATGTCCTCATTTTCGTCCACCTCCGCCTCGTACAACGCCTTGTCGAAATACGGCGGGTTGTCATTCTTGTCCGCAATCCCAATGCGGATGAACTTAGTCACTGAAACAGATACCCAAATTAATGCTTCGTATAGTATGAGCAAACATGTGGGAGAGTAATTAACACAGTTTGCACAGTTTGTTTGTGTTTTCATCAATATTTTAAAGTGGTTAACCTAATAAAGAGGAAATTAAATTCCAACTACAAGGCTTACCGTGTAATAAGCTGCGTTTAATGGACATTTCAAAAAAATTGTTGTGTGCCATTATACAAGCAACGTCATTTAAAAATTTTCGAATTTAGAACTCATTTTATAAGCCTTAATTTAGACCGGTCGTCATGGCAACTAAGGTCTTTCAGCAAAATAATTAATCAAGCTTTAAGTCCACCGGAGTAAATGCCACCAATTGCTCAGTAACGTGGAAGTATAATCAGTGGTGCGTTGAAACTTGGTAGTTTCTAAACACCGGGATACAAAGAACTCATTCTTCTATTTCTGTAAGAACTCAGACATACGGAAAAGGAACAACAATCTGCTATTTTCAATTCAATAAGCAAATATTTGTGTGTATATTCGGAAATACAAGAAAATATATGGACTGATCTGTTCTATCTATATTTATTCAACAAAGCGAGCTGGCTATAGAGAAATCTAAGTTTACATAATGTTTAAATCGAATTTGTTTTTTTTTTCATTCAATATCAAAATTTCCGAATGGATTTATAATTAATACTTTTGCATATGAAATATTGCAATACATTAAACAAGACAATGTAAAAAAGTTAACTAAAACAGAAAACTAAAAATTTCAATATTATATTTGAACAAAATGCTGCAGTATGAATACGTGACATTAAGTTCAGAACATATATAAATATCAGATATACACGAACAAACGTAATGAGTTGGGGAACTGAATAAATCATGAAACGAAATAACTTATATGTACTTGTTTGTGTTCGTTCAACGACTTTATAGTTTTGCATGTTTAATACATTCACATGTTGCAAGCAAATTTTATGACTACAAATTGCACGTACAAATGTGACAAGATTAAAAACACGGAAATAATTAATGATTAACTAATTATTTAATGTACGTATATGCTGTATAAAGCATATACAGTAATTAAATATATCAAAGAAAAAAAAAATATTTTTTTTATTAAAATGTTGACAAAATTTTATTAGAATTTTTGATATATATTTAGTTCGTTTTATTATATCATTTAAATAAACTTATATCAATTATATTTTTTTATAAAATTAAACTTATAGTTTCGTATGGAAATAAACTGCTTAATAGTTATTATATGATACAAGGACGAAAACTTAAATTTTTCTGACAAATGCGTGAGAGGCGGACGCATGAGCCCGAAAGAAAATGGTTTCGTCTGTGTGTCGTACATTATTTTTTATTCGATTGTAATCAGTTTTAAAGAATAATTTAGTATTTTTGTTAAAAGATATCCAGCAAGTTATTCTTCCGTTTCGTATCTTTAATTAAGTGTTTTGTTTTACATTTACTTTTAAAAATTATTTAATATAATATTTATAATTATAAAGGATTATAAAAAACCTAAAATAAAATATCTTTCTAGTTTAATCATAAAGCATGCAGTTAGCTCCTTTTACATCTACCAATTAACGCCCTGCATCGTTATCTACTTTACCGGCAATCACATGACAGGTAGATGTTACAATGACCAGCTAACACAAATTAAATTATGAAGAGCTAATTAAAATACAGTTTTAATTATTGTAAGGGATTTTTAATTTAATATTTGATAAAAAAATCAAAATTTAGATATTACATGTAAACCTTGAACAGCATCTTAATTTTTAATATTTCAAATAGTCATAGAGAGGTTAACTGGCTGGGGATCCAACCTAAGTGTACTATACGCGCCAATGCTTTAACCAAGTGAGCTAACAGGGCCAACCCAAAAGAGAATGATAATTTTTTCATAGAATATAAATATTAAATATTATATAAATACTAAATATTAGATAAATATTAAATTTAATTCGTTTGGAAAAACGTTTAATCGTTTAATTCGTTTCCTGTAGGGTTGACCCTGATCAGTCATTTGCCGAAATCTAATCTAAAGCTAATTAACTGCCCTAATTAAATTGATTAAATTAATTAAATTATGTTCTCTAATTAAAAAGGGTTAACATTACTATCAAAGATAATCCATAATAATAATTGAAGAAATTACATTGTTGAGTTATGGGTTGTATCGTACATAATCGCATAACCGCCCCTGTATCATGAGTACTTATGTGCATTTGCATTTATAATTTGATTTAATATAAAATATTAAATAATAATAATAATGTATCTATTGAGATGATATGGAATCATCAGATAGAAAATTTACTTGACGATTTGAAATTTCGAAGTATTTTAAGACTACGATTTGATCGTAAACACAAATATAATTATTTCATTCATTAAATAAAAAGATAGACATGCTAGGATATTAGGCTTATTTACTCTAAAAGCTACATGTTAGGTTACAGAAAGATTTATCAAATTTAAATAGAAATTATAGAAGTAGTTTCATGCAGACGTAACCTCAATTTTTACATAAAAAGTTTGAATTTATAAAAAGGATGTAAATTATTTAGGTTGTTTTATAGTAACACATATTTTATGCAACCCAGGTCACATGTTAGGATGGTTTTTCCATTTTTCTGGAAGAATTTATCTTCTTGTTAGACATGAGTTTAACGCTAAGTAACGTAAAATAAGTCTTTCTCATGAAACTAAATCAGTTTCGGGTACATATTTCACTGGAAATAGTTATATTAGATAAGTAATTTGATATTTATAATGTTACATTTTGCTTACGGAGTCTTGCATTTAGAAGGTTTGGGTTCATAAAGATGAAGGTATCAGCTTTGTAAATATCTATTGAATTTTCCAAATGTTGGTTTTATTTTGATATTTTTGCACGATTGTTTGGATGCAGGCACTTGGAGAACTGTATGCTGGACAAATTTGAGTATAGTTTGATTTCATTTATGTTGTTATTTGTATGTAGTCTTGTAAAGCATCGTTTGACATATAAAAACATGTAAAAGTTTTTCTTTTATTGTAAATATTTTCTATGTAAACTGCCTATGTATGAGTTACCTTGGGTAGCCATGTAATCATTTATTGTACAGGTATAGCTGGAGTTAATGAGTTTTCTTTGTAATTAAGTTTTAATGAGATTTTTTGACCGTTGGTCGTTTTTGCTAATTTTCTCAGTTAATGTTGATTTTAGACTATAAGTGTCTTATGTTGTTTTAATCGTTATTTTGCCAGCTACATTTCTTTTTAGAATTTAGTTTAGTGTTATTTTTGAACACATGTTTTTTGTTAGTGACGTCATGACATTTGTGATGTGCCGTTGTTTGTGAAATTTCGCTGTTTCTTCAACTGTTTAGGAGGAAACATATAAAAAGGGTTCGAAAAATTAACAATTTCAGTCGACAAAACGTATTTGAAAGATCCACGTCGGCTCGTATAAGAATTTTCTGAAATAAAAGTAAGGTTATTGTAAACCATGTGATATTTGCGTTGGACGTCAAACGTCGAATTTTAACAAAGTGTTATTGAATTGTTACCTTAGACAAATGTAAAGAAGATTTATTTTCGTTCTTCAACAACTATATGCAATTGTGAACGATTTATTTAAATTAAATGAAGAAGATTTTTTTGTTTCCATTATTGATTTGGATAATCGACTTGTATGAATTTTTAAAGTCAGCTGTTTGGTTCAATACTGTAGTACAAATTGATTCGTTGACGTTTATATACAAGGTAAATCAAAATTAAAATGATTTGGTTAACTTTAGAACAACAAAAGCATAAAGATATTTTTATTCAAATTCAGAATTTATTTTTTTTGTTTGAAAAGATTTTTAAATATTTTTCTTGTCTGATAAATTTATTTGATCTCAGTTTGTTCAAATGGAGATCGGTTGCAACCCCCATATCAGGTGGCAATCATAACAAAAACATTTGAGCAAGCTCAAGGAAGATTTTCTTCCTATTTTTAATTTTTTTAATTTAAACAATTGTTTTATTGTTCTTTTTTGACAAATATTTTATCTATTGTTAATAAAAATAAAATATCTGTGTTTCAATTTACCTATGTGTTTATTTGTGTTGGTGTTTATGCAAGCATACATTTATTTTCTTCATATACAGAATTTAAGATTGCTGTTTGTCCAGCTGCAGAATTTCAAGTGCAATGGTAGTTAAGTTTCTTTCCATCCAGGTGCAAGAATCAAAAAGATTTTTATAGTTTGTTTATCTCATGCTCTATCAAATTTTAAACCTGAGTTAGTCTATTGGGAGAAGGAAAAACTATTTGAGCTGTTACATTTTGTATTAAAGCAAGCCATTTCAATTCAACATTATATTCATATTTTTATTTATCTAGATAACATCTCAATATATTTACTTTTAATTAATTTTCTTATAGGATTATTTAAAAATCTAGATTAGTTTTGATGTGTTGCTGACGAAATGTTGGTCTATTAACCTGATAAAGAAAATATATCTAGTACACCATGTACGAATGCAATTAATTGGTATGGAGAAATTGCCTTCCTCCTGTGGGTTGACCCTAATAGTTATATAGACGTATAGCCAAAAGGCCTGGGATCGATTCCCAGTTAGGGTATTGACTTTTCTAGGGGTATTTACATTTAAAATATGATTTATTACATACATGTATTTCACAATAAATATATTTTTTCTAATTTAACTATATTAAAATACTCCAGACCTACTAAGCGAACTAGATTCATATGCGACCTGTACGTATAAGGAAAATTCATGTTTTCTAAATGTATTTTCAAATATTAAAAAAATAAACTAAGTATAAATTAATATAAAATACGTTGTCAATCAGCCCAGCTCTCAAACTAGATCTGTATATGAATTTTATTTAAAAACACATTAGAGAGCAAACCTTAAAATAGTAATGTGTAAACTTTATCTTTAATTCATTCGGTAGATTGAACAAGACGTTTCATAATAAACAAAAGATTTATAAGGTGCAGCAATCAAACCTTACATCATAATATCTGTTTTATAAGCCTGTAATGCCAGGAAACTAATTTAGAAAAATAATAAAAGCTTAACTGCTAACATAAATCAGATGAAATTGTAAAATAGTTTTATGGAACAAATAATTCACGTAATATTAAAAAATTTAAGATTTCCACCCTTTATTTCACGAAATTAAACTGAAATCGTAATTTTTGCTTTAATGAATAAGTAATCCTTGTACCGAATTCCTGTTTTATGAAATTTCGCTATTCCGTATGTTACTGTTCACACGTAATTAAGACGTACGCAGTATCATTATCCCCATGTTTATTAAAGTCATACCGAGGAGAACATCTTGATATATTAGAAAGTCGTTTGTTTCCGACGCTTCATCTACCGATATGGGTTATTAATGTCAGTTTGTAATTAAAGTAATGTTGTACGAAGGTTTTCGAAGTTAATGGTTTGGGGAAAATTTATTTTTCGGACGCGAACAATATTGAAGATAGCATGAAACCACATTTAACAGTAATTATTTTTGAAATGCTTCTAACTTCATTCCATAAAACCAGATTGAAAGTAAAATTAACATCTAAGAGTGAAATATCATTGAGTTTTCCACTAAATTTGATATTGTAAACAAATTTAAAGAATTTATTAAAAAAACGTATAATTAAAGTTAGTTAATTAAATTTTAGGAATACCCATATAAGAAATAACAAAAGGCCCGCGGATGGAGCAGGCTTGGGACGATGCTTCTCAACTCTGGTACAAGCCTGAAATCCAAGACTGGCCCATGGCTGGTCTAAAATCGGGATGATAACTTCGTGCCAAGCTTGGTAATCAGTCATGGCCCTAGACTGGTGATACATCTTGGCCCAATAGTGAAAACCAATACAGTGCCGACGTTAATACCGAGTCTTGGCGCAAGGTAAAGAACCAATATTGGACCATTGTTAATACTAATATGGTATCAAGGCTGACAATCGGTGATAGTATAGGTTCGGAATCCAACGGTAGCCCCGGGTTATTACTGACCTTTGAGTACGAGACCAACCTAACATTTAATACTGTACTATAGCTTATTAATATTTGTATGAAATAACTTTGATGAAGAAAACAAATTAATACGAAAATTCTAAATTATTACCAATTATTTTAATTCATTCAATTATTAGTAACATAACAACGTAACTTAAAAATTTTGTGAGACAAGAACAAGCATGAGACTGATTTGATACGACGTAACATCACTCATGGTAGGAGGATGAACACTGACTAATAAGACGCTTTTAGCGGCTTATTAGGCTTCCTCTTGCAGCTGTCGGGTTACTTAATTTTCATGTCTGTGCTTGTTTCGAAGAAACGAAGCGCGTAAAAAATTTGAAAGCTGACTTTATTTTAGTAATAATAATTATAATCTATGTAGGTATTTTAGTTTAACTTTTCTCACATTTGTCTCTTAATTAATTACTAGCTGATATAATAAAGACAAAAAACTTTTCACAAGCTTGATTTGGTACAATATGTGAAGATTGGCCCAAACTTGGATCAAGGGTAAGAAACCAAGTCAAAAACACTAAAATTGGTTGAGGCTTGGGCAAACAGTAAAAAACCAAGACTAGGGCGCTAAAGGTTGGCTCTGACTTGGGCAGAGATTAGAGAACCCAGCATTGGTACCTAGGCGTTGGTTGACCCTTGGGCCACGACAAAGCAGCCGAGGCATGGGATCTGAGGGTTGGCCTAGGCTTGGACCAATGTTGAAATAACGACATTTGGTTATCCAATATTCAGCCAAGCTGGAGCCTATTGTCAAGACTGGCAGTTCCTACATGGGTATCCCTCAGTCGAATCAATCGATCTTTGCAATTGAACTTTTTGTTAATTTAATATTTGAAGAAATTTGTAGATTTTCAAATAATATTTACATGGTTTAAACACATATTATATTAAAGAACAAACAAAACCGATCTATTTAGTTATAGTATTTTATATCATATAAATATTTAAAGAGGAACAGATATTGGAATCTAAATTATTAAAATTTCAAAATTAAAATTTATATATGTACTATGTTTTAATATACCAACATTTGAATTTTCATTTAAACCTATTTGTTTATATACAATTTAAATAAGACTAGGAATTTAATTGAAAAATTATATTGAACCTAATATATTTAGTTAAAATAAACATATTTTAATAAAAGGCCGGATTAAAATAATTAAATGAAAATTACACGATGGTCAAACCTTACACCCATTATGTTTATTTTTGTTAAAAAAGCATTCATTATAATTCTTTTCATTCTCTTATACAGAATAAAAAATTGCGGTTAGCTTCATACATATTCAATAAGTTTCTGATTTAAAACGTATTTTAAATAAAAAATAAATTTGATTTTAAAAAGATTTCAATTTTATATACATATTTGAAAGATCAATAAATATCAAAGCTTGATTTATGAGTAAGCACTCTATATGCTATTACACATATAAATTCGTAACAGGTGAACATATAATTCAAATACGATGTGTAATTTATCACAAAATGTTACTGAACTAAACTGATAACGTTTCAAATGGTTACGTTTAAAAAAATGACTACTGATTTGCTTTAAACTTATCAGTGAAAATAATAATTTACAGGGCAATTTATATGTAAATAAAGAACGAATTGATTTTGGTGTTAGTTACTCTACAGATGAAATGTTGTTTTAATTGTCTTTTTTTCTATTAACCTTTGCAATGTTTTAGCATCAGGTTTGATTGATTTTTATAATTGTTTTATACATGGCGTTTCAATGAACCTTCATATAAATGTAACGTGTGATAGTACTCGTCAATAGAAACAAAAAACCTTATGTCATTTTTGATTTTACGCACATCGAGAAAAAATTGTTGAAAAGGTCAACTTTTGGGAACTGCTAGAAATAATAGTCAAAACAAACTGTGACATCACCTAGCATCAGCTGCATCAACGTATCAGATATCACGTTGAAAATGATGCTAGGTACATTCAGCTTCAACTGTGATTCTTAAAGCTGTGACCACCAACCCACTTTTTAAAAACAATTTCTTCTCGGTTATTATGAAAGATAGGCACTAATGATTGATTTTCCTCGATTATCCAACTAACATTCACAATGGCTTGGATATGTTTTACAGATCAAGAGATCTATATTAAAGGTAAGTATAAATAGCAGAAGATGAATTTAAAAACTACACTTCACAAAATAAATAATAATTAAAATAATATATAAATATTTTTATATAATAATAATTAAATATTAATGCACAAATCTCTAAACTTACTACCTTCATTTCAGATATGTAAAAGTAAATTTACTTATTTGACTTGCATATATAAAAATTAAGAAATAATATTCATTGAATTTGTATGTCAGATGTATTTCAACTAAAGCAAATTGAATAATTTAATAGATTATTTCAAGGAAACGTTTTATGCATAAGTAAATGGTTTACTACCAGTAAATTTATCCTACTCAACTTAAAACTGCAGCAAATTGATTGATTATTGGTTATTGGTTTATGCAAGACGGTGCTCAGTCAACCATAACTGATGTGATTTAACTTTTAACCTCTGCTTGATCGTGCAAGTGATCATGTAATCGTCTTGAGCTTTTCCCAATATAAGATCAAAGGACTGTCTTTAAATTTTCAATACTTTGAATTACTTTGCGTTGTGGAAAAAGCATTATTATTCATAAACCTTTTAAATCAGGAAGCCAATCTAAATAAAATATTAAGTGTTTTTTATATATTTTATTAAACTCCGGGGCTGTATTTTGTTTATACAAATACATAATTCATGAGCTGTGAATATTTCTAGTAATATAATAAAATATGTCAGAAAAAGTTCCTATCAGAATTCTGTCGAGAATTTGTTGTTGAAGTCTTTTTTCCATTTTTAAAATTTAAAAAATCAGGACTTTCGCTTAAAGCAGCCGGTTATGACACGATGGATATGTTTCCTTGATGTGTTGGTAAAGAATACAGGTTGTTATGAAAGAATGAAATAATGTTATTTTTTCTGAAATATATCCTCCTGTCAGACACTTTTTTTCCTTAAAGTTCAGAAGAGTCTCTAAAAATAAATCCTAACGTCGATGAGGTCACCAGGTGCAAGGTTTGGCAATCGCTATTCGACAGCCATTATTTTCGTTGTTTGTTAAACTAAACGAAAATATATTATAGGGTCAGATCAGGTGTATAAAAAGGGAAAAAGAGGAGAACGATATTAATAATGAAACAACCAAATGCGTGCCTCACCAAAATATTTTATCATAGAGCCCAACAAAACACAAATATGCCACTCTCGCAGTAGTATATTTTATTACATGCCGCCGCAAATGTATCATCATCATTATTACTATTATTATTATTTTCCTTCCTTAAACTGTTGCCAAAATTATATATTCTTGGTATTTTAACATGATAAAGCACAGTTTGTAGTTCTTGTTTTCATCATTGGATCAAGGCCTGAAACTTCAGTTAAATGTATTGTGTAAAATGTGGAGGGAAATGGGATTTACGTGTTGTCATTTAGCTTTGATATTTTAGGAAAACTCTGGGAGAACTTAAATTTCCCGTTATTTAGGGTGCTGAATTTGAAGTGTCGACTTTTTATTCTTAAATAAAATTGTTTTGAAATTTTAATTAACATGAATTTTAAATGGTATGATAGTGTTTTGAATAATCAATGACTTCTTAACTCATTAACCTGTGAAGAGTTTGTATTGTCGCAAACACTTCGTTAATGGAAGTCTTCCTGATGATGAATCGATTTTGCCATCTATCTCTGTTACTGTAAAACAAGACCGTTTGAATTTAAACAAAGCAAACAAGAAAGATACGCAACTTCCATTTGTTTTATTCAACTAGCACAACTCCATAAAGCTAAAATTCAAGGGGTGGATTGATCACACTGGCTTGCCAAGATAAATATTAAAGTATTGATGGCAGAGTTATCCATTTTAGAGTGAATAAACTAACAGATACGTACCTCTGATGCGATATTTCTCGTTATTGACTTTCAGGAGAACTAACCTTTCTAATGCTTTCAGTGATAATTAAATAAAAAGAAAAATCGTGGCGCGATAAATGTTGAGTATTTTAGACGTAAAGTAACGAGTGTTCGCAGAGAATTAAACATAAAATGTCGATAATCCTAAAATTAATTAATCGAATCTGCAAACTGAGATTGAATAATTTTTGTGGTGTGCATTGGATATATTTTTACTTTGAACACTTTTAAACATATAAAAACTGCCCTTTTGTGAAAAATAAATATAAGTATGTAAAACTGACTTTTGCATTTGAAATTGAATTGTGATGCTTTCTGGAAAGATACCACAGAGTATCCGCTACGTTAACAACTCTTTTGTGATATGCTATTTTTTTCAACACTATTTCTGTGAAGTCATAAAAGTGTTATAATTCACTGTAAGCGACAAAAAAAGTAAAAGTATCAAAATTACAGTTAATTTTGGTGTTTTTATAGACGCAAATAGTTTTGAAATTGAATAATTGTATAAAATATATAACTTTTTAGTCAAAACTGTGCTTATAATATAATTAATAATGCAATTTGGAATGTGATATTTATTTAAAATGGAAAAACTAGTTCAATCACTAGCGATCTTTTTTGTTTATATTGAATATAGATTGCAAGTTCCCAAAATCTGTAATTAGCCTTATCTAAAATTTATATCTAGGTGAATTCAATATATATACCTACAACTACAAAATTATTGTAAACAAGGCAAACTGTTAACTTCCTGTTTCATTTGGCCAAGTTAACCGCAGTTCCGATCACCGATTTGTGATATCTTTTGGAAAGTGATAGGAATATCCATATTTCTACCATTTTCCCCATCTTGATTTACCCTTATGTCCAGTTCAGCTCCTTATCTTTGCTGCTGCAAAGGTTTCAATGTGGAATGGTCCCCAGAGAAGTAAATTCACTATTAGATTAATATTTACACTTAGATGTTCCTTTGCAGCCTTGGATTTTAGCAATGTCTTAACTTAAAAGCTTCCAGAATTCATTTAAATGCTTGGGATAGTTTCATAAACAGTATCAGTTTTTGAATGTATCACTAAGTAAGTAGCTATTGTATTGATGAAAGCAGTAATTCAACTAACAAGTTTGCTAAAGGTACCTTTGGGAAATGCCTACTAAAATTATAATTGCCAATTAACGTAAGTATGTGTCAGCTAAAATTACGTTATTGTAATACTCACGCTGTTATTGTTGACTTACATTGTGTGATGTAAATAGTGCCTTTATCTAAAATTGTATTATGTTTACAAAATAAATTTGCATAGTAAACGCATAGTATGAACTTTTGGTGTATGTGAAATGTTCGTATAAACATTATTACCACACTATTTCCTGTAAATAATGTCTATTAACATTGCATATAGTAACATTGTAATGTTATTAATTGTACTTTGTTTCCCCTGATTAGAAACTTAATTCCTCAAGAAGAACTATTGTGCTCTTGTTCTATTTCATATTATATACTATAATTGATAATTCTTTACCGATATTGCCTTTTACAGGATAGTAGGTGGTAATACTACAACAAATTACTAAATAATTGCTACTAGATGCTACATGGGATCACGCAGGGGTAGCCAATTTCATTTGTTGTGGGAAAATAATACTTTAGTTATAATCCATAAGGGGAACTTTATCTTTATTGGTAGAATATTAATCGCTTTAAGCGCGTAATTGTGTGAATTAATAATTATTATCGAATAATGCATTTTGGATAAATAAATATACAAACTAAAAGATAAAAGTTAAAATAAATTCCGTTTGAAACGATTAGCGCGAATACAATTAATTCATTATTTTGAAAACAAACGCCCATGTTAATGGCTAGCACAAAAAGCAAAAAAACCTTAGCAAATTAGTAGCGAAAAACTTTTTAGAGTCGGAAGTGCACTTTTGTGTTAAATTGTTTATGTATAAAGTCCATAAATCTAAATTATGCTAGAAAATGCCGAGAGCAGTGCACAAAAAGAATTTAAGCGTTATATGTAGTAATAAGCGGGGAAAGGAAGGGGATTGGGTTTATAGGAGAGGAAAAGCAATCCCGGCCCGGCAACAGCGCTCTATTTTCACACACAATTGAAACTTTCCTTCGTGTTTATGAAAGGCGGGATCCTGCGGTCGTACGAGATAATACGAGGTTATTGACGAACAACGTATTTGCCTATAGCATAATTACTTTTATCCCGCAATATCGGCTCTTCACTTGAAAGCTCGACTTTCGGGTGGTAGAATAACACATCCTCTTTCGAGCAGCAGTTCGCTGATCTAAACTGTAGTAGTATATAAACGCGCTTACTAAAGGGATATGATGGGATTTTCAATAGTCTCGTTCAGGGTAAGTGAATTACGAAGGGTTCGTTTTAGAAAATTGTTGTTCCTTTACTTCACGGACGCGATTTTCAATACTTGACATATTTGATTTTTGTCACGGAATGAATACGAAATGAGTAGGAGTTAAGATTTTCAATGCTGTAAATTAGGAATGCTATTACAGTGTATTTGCGAAAGGGCAAACGTAATAAACTAACAGATTGATTTCCTTGTTTATGTGACAGCAGTGAGTTTCTAAAAGTGATCCTCTTTTAATTAGGCGCTTATATCGCGTTAAGGGCCTACTCTGGTGGAAATTGCCCTCTTCGGTTTTAATTTTAATTTGACGTTTTATCGTTGACGTAATTGGCAAGGCGGAATGTAAACACTGAACATTCGCATTCTTGAGTCCTTTTATCTTTTATAAACGCTCTTAATGTGGCAGCTATCCTTATTTCCTTGGTAACTGCTTATTACAGGTTTTAAACTTTCTTTAGTACAAATCTCAGGCTTTTTTCTGAAGATTTTCTCTTTGAAGAGAAATATGATGACTTTTATTTAAATAATAACATTATTACATAAGCGAAAAAATATATATTTCCAAAGTAAATTTGAGATGAGTCTAACAAGATCTGTTTAAAATAATGAAGACAGGTTCAGGTTGACATTCTTATTAATTGAAGGAGAACTCCCAAGTAGAGGGGTTGAAATGTAACTTGGACTGAGAAGTGGTAATAGATGTGAACCCAAGAATAGAGTTCTCTGAACAAACCACATAATTTGCTATAATTACATTAGTACAAAAGCATTCAGCTTTACAGTGTTGTAACTTTATACTGTTGAAAATTATAGTAATAATAATAAGTAGTAAAAGTTACATCGTGCGCTAAATAAATATCCATGCATGCTTTGTAAAGCAACATTACCCGTTATACTATGCAAGGATCTCCAAATGGCGATGTATTAGCTTTAATGATTGAAATTTGCATGTGCAGAATATCCTTGAGAGTAGCTTAAATAATACTCTAATAAAAGTTAACACAAAAAGTTTACGCTGCACGTTTTCACAACAATAGAAACAGCAGTGTCATGTCAATACAGTTGGTATGTAACATACATGAATACCAACATGCTAATCTTTTTTTCATGACACGTGAAATAACATTTTGTTCACAATCAAACATAGAAATCCAATTAACTGGCCGACCCATTGTTCTAGCACCTTTTCATAAACAATTGTAAAAACTATTATTATTTTTCCTTTACAAAGCGAATGCTGTTGCATTAATAATAATTTAAATTTATATGAGCTCTGTGTATTTTACAACGACCGGTGACATCAGAAGAATTGCATTTTCATTAACAGAAATGGTAATTAAAATTTGTTCCCTACTTGTTTTTTAAGACTAGAGACGTCTACGTCTAGTATTTATGTTATTCATGATTGTGTACGGCGCATTATTAAATGTTATCCTACGCTTACTATTGTCTGTCAAGAAAAGGATACAGGAATATTACTGTAGCTTTCCTTTAAATATATTAATTTGATTACTTATTTGTAATGCACAATTATTTATTTTCACTGAAGGTACGCTTGCTTCACAATGCGCTAGGTACTTCTAATTATGTCTCCCTTTTAGTGCGCTCAACGCATTTGTATCCCGCAATATCGTCTCGAATGAACTAGAAACTTCTCTCTCTGGCAACTTCCATATATGCGTTGTCTTCCCGTTCACTACATTATATAATGTACCTACTTACAAATTTTACATTTATTCGTTCTGTATACTTACATAAATTTTAATTTTACATTAGGAGTCAGAGTTTTACAGCTATGGAAGTTGCATCTATTGACTACTAAAATTTCTTGATTGCAAACATGGTTATTAAAATATGTATAAGGCTACAAAGAAGCAAAGTAATAAAAGTGACATCTCTAACTGTAATTTAACAAATTTAAATTTTGAGAAATTTTTTAATATCCAGAGAACCATTTTTCTTTTGAATTGTAAATATTTACACTAATTACGTGCTAATTTCGTAGCACCTTGTATGTTGTTTTGCTTGTAAATTTGGCGTTGTCATAAGTTGGATTGCCATCTTGGCTGCACATCTAATCTTTGACCGAAAAAAAGATCATTTAGTGTTAATCTATGTTTTAATTTCCTAAAAATCCTCTAGGTATACCATTTTATAATATTGCAATTTTTCTTTTTGACGTTGTGTTTGGAAACTCTTTCAGGTAGATTTCAACGAATTTGCAACGCATTAATCAAATCTAAGAATTTTATTCCAAGTATTTTTCAAGTTATGAAACGATTTTGCACGTCAGAATTTTCACAGGTTTATTAGAATACTATTTAGCACATTTAAATTGCTTCCATGCGTTATTTTAAGCAGGATTCATTCATTAATTGTTGGTGCATTATTGATACTGTAAATCCGTCTACTATCCAATGCCGTCCGCAGGAAGTAATTTCGCAATTCAGTTGTTTATTGAAGGCTTTTTCTTTTTTTTATGCAAATACTTTACTTGAATATGGTTACGTTCTGACTGCATTGGATGTTCAGATAGACTTGTGCCTTCGGTATTTGCTGCGATTGCATCCTGCGGTGACCACCTCTAATCATAACCAAATTTGGAAACCAAGAAACGTGAGTGTTATATCAGAACACATTAGTGAACGTCATGTTCGGATATAATGTTAGATCAATATTTCAATGGTATTTTTCCCACTCTGAGCTTACTTGTAAATTTAGTGTACATAGTAATTGAGAGCCCGGTAAGTAGAGCATTTAATTATCTCAGATTAATAGGCAATCATTATTGCAGATTATTAGATAAATATTTGAAAAGCCATTGTAATACTTAATTTTAATGGCTTCTTGTCAATGTTAGGATTCCCATATGTTAGAATTGCCAAACGAGTATCGACTTGAATTATTTATTTTATAATCGTACAGAGAATTTATAACGTGCCTGCACACCGTGAAACGTACACACTACGGCCGAAGTGGTACGTATGAAGAAGTACACATAGTATAAATAACATACTCATGGGAATCATCCCTGCAGATAATTTTGAGCGTAGATTTATAGTAAGTAGTATTTTTATTTAATTATTCTTGATTACCTTTTGATAACTATCCGAATCGATATTAATTAGTAAATTAACTGTGT
The DNA here is from genome assembly GCA_929113105.1 of Agrypnus murinus. Lineage (NCBI taxonomy): Eukaryota > Metazoa > Arthropoda > Insecta > Coleoptera > Elateridae > Agrypnus > Agrypnus murinus. The sequence continues at coordinate 35,900,057 of OV816028.1, read as the reverse complement.
AAATGATTATACCTACTTAGGTAAATGTAGGGCGACTACTTAACTAATTAACAGTACAATCGTGATTAGGTCTAGTGATTATTTTTGTAATAAAGCGTTTTACATTTCAGTTGTAGTATTATTTGTGAGCATTTATGAACATGCTTGACTTGTGCTTCTGATCAGAGTCAACGACACAGATAGCAATCGCAAATATCTGTTGTGCTTAATACGTACTGTTTCGACATTAAGTTTGAATGGACATTTCATGAAAACCTTATCCTCACGATGAGCTAGCTGACAGCCTGCAGAACTAAGCTGCGGTTAATAGTATTAACAGTTCAGTCGTAATAAAAGTATGATATGAATAATAACAATAAACTTAAATACGGACCTGTATTATGTTTTAGAAAGCGTCAGACAAATACTGAAACATTCCTCACATAGCGAGACGCAGTTATGTCCACGTTGGCCCCTCAATTTTGCAGTCAAAGCACGAAAATTTTTAAATATACAGGGTGACTCAGATCAGTAGAGTAAAGTTTCCTTGACAAGTATGGGTCAAAAATGAATAGCTTTCCATAAAAGGAATTTAGAAGTTTTTTTGAATTTTGTATCCGGTGCTGTCATTCCTAACTGACTTAATTATGGAAGGTAACATTGTCATCGAAAACAGAAATGTGATATGACTGTGTCTGCAACTGAAGATAAATAAAACCGGAGTTTGTTATAATTATTTTACGATTGAATGACACTACAAGAAAATTTATGTGTTTGTATTTTTACCAGTTCAGGGTCCAAATTCTATAAAAATATATAAAATATAAATTATATTTAGAATGCAAATTCATAGAGAAAAATGTGTAACTCCGTCTGGAAATCAAACTCAGGACTTTCCAGGTGGCATCTCTACTTCTGAGCTTCCTGAGACCACTACCAGCAGAGTAACAATTTTTTGCATATAACTTAGATATTTGGCAATTATTGGGGGCCTCTAAATTTTTAATAAAAGAATTCTTGGTTCGCATTTTTGTGATCTATTCACCTTCATGTTTCATGTAAGAATTACCGTAAAACATAAATGGCCCAATTGGAAGAAATTAAGAAAATATCTTGCAAAACAAATTTCTTTGGACAACATCTTCAATATCCTCATTTTAATTTAATTAGTTTATTAGTTTTTAATAATTTTTTATTATATAAAACTCTCCAAGCTGTTTGGACAAACATATTTGTACAATATTTACTATTGCTTGCGTATATACATACCACATACAACAGGAACGACTTTCCCGAATTCAATAAAGCTCAAACCGAAATAATGTAGTATAATACAAAGAATGAAATTCTATCTTGAATGCAAATTCATATAGAAAAATGTATCGCCGAGGCTGGGAATCAAACTCAGGACCCTCCACTATTTAGGTGGCACCTCTACCAAATGAGCTACCTTTGTATGTTTGCTAAAATATTTAATTCATGTGTAAAATTTGTCGCTTTGCTGATAGTCGTCTCCCGGTAGCTCAGTTGGTAGAGATACCACCTAGATAGTGGAGAATTCGATTCCCAGCCGAGGCGATACATTTTTCTAAATGAATTTGTATATTTAATGTAAATCAATAATTATACATAATAAAAATTAACCTTCATCTATAATACAAAGAATGTTCATACTTTTGTTACTAACAATTTCAAGAATTGAAGTATTTCTATAAGAATCCAAACTGGGAATTTAAAGAACCTTTCAAAGTACAAACATAACGTTAATCTGTAACTTGTCACTGTCGAAGAAATGTAAACACAAATATATTCCTAAACCTGTCTTCACCCTTGTCGCAGTTGATATCCTATAACCTAAATCAAACCAAGATATAGATAATAAAAGGCAGAAGATATTGACAAACGAAATCATAAAAAATAGACCTGAAAATCTTTTTGGGTATATATCGGTCGTTTTGTAAGGTATCAGTAATATTTCTTATATATTTTTTCCGCTGTGATAAAAGTGCTAAAAAGCACATCTTTTGTTATTTTAGGTGGTCTTGAAGTGTTTTGTACAAAATATGACACTGTTTCTACTATTTCATATAAGGATTACGCAACCGTGGGTAGAATAATAGGTGAAGCACTTTATATAAATATCCATTATCTCGAAAGCTAAAAGCTTTGTTTTATCCTACATACAGCAGAAAAAATATAAAACATCGTGTTTGTATAAGCATTTACATAAAAACGCAGCTCTTAAATTTCAGGATTTTCCGATTATGTAAAAAGGATAATGTTTTATTACAGATTAAGCGCAGATTTTATTTATTTTATTACAGGGGAACATTACTATTTCAATAATACACCCGTTGTGTTGGTCCCATTGTCAAATTTTAATTATAAAATAAACTTAATTGATTTTTATCTTTGGAAAAGGGGTTTTCATATAAGTAAAGCGCTGTTTGAAAACCGACAAAATGTTGCAAGCACGATAATAATTAATGCTTGTTGGTAACCAATTCGTCAGCTACATTTTAGGGTGCTTTTTACTACCAACCTCATAAAAACGAATAATATGAACTTTTATTATTAGGATAGTTCATTTATAATAGGTTATGTTGACCTTTATTATAGTAAGCGAATACAAAAGTTTTCAGACGATATTCTAGATATAATGAAACTATTTGTAAATATGGATTTACTATGAACTACGATTTAGCACGGTTTCATAATAAATAACTGCTAGTATTTACAATATTCTATAACACACAAGACTCATTCGAATAACTCAGTTTTATAAACACTTATGTCTAGTAAATTCATTGCAGGTTGGTAGAAAACTTCAAAATTCGTTGCACTTTCCCTGCACTATTAAATTAATTCAAGTTGGTGCTCATTCAGCATTATAATACAAGCAGAGTTTCACGAAGTAAGGATAGATATAGTAAAGACGCTACTTTATCTAATTAATTAATTAATGCTGGATATATTCCTGCCAACAACGCTTTGTTTTATCAAATAGAATTTTAAATTCAAAATTCTCACAGTCTACTCTAATAACATTAATAAATCACACAAGAAACCACCATCTGTGTTATTAGTTGATGTATACTACTAACAGTGGATGTCCTAGATTTATGATATCACCAGCTGAAGTCTATATCAGTTTATAATTGAAAACGTGGCTTGTATACTGGGGCACATCAAGTTGTAGCATTATATGAATGTGTATACATCCAGAATGAGAGAGGATTATCAAATAATTTCCTGTAAGAAGATAAAATAATGTTCTTCGTTTCCAGGATTAATGTTGAATTGGTTGAAACACTTAAACGAAAAATGACTTAGGTTCAGAGTCTTCCCTTGATCGATTAATCTTTTCGTTAACAATAACTGCTCGTTAGTCCCCTTTTAATATATGGGGAAAATGCCAACTCGCTTGCTGAGATTTCTGCTTTTCTGATTGGTTAAAAAGGACTGAGACTAGCATTTTGCTTGATTGTCTAATTGAAAATGAAGGGAGAACTTTAGGAAAACGATTTTTGAGAGGCAGTTTAAAAAAATAATAAATTATTTTACAGGGACTTAACCATCTTTATTTAAAATTACTATGCAGAATTATTAAAGTGTTCACATTCGTATAAATTTCCACGAAAAACACTAGCCGTAATTATTTGGAAATAATATTGCATACAAAAGCAATTGCTCTAATTAGGGTTCATTTAGAAGGAAAGGGTCAGACTGAAAGGAAATTTAACCTTTAATTATCCTCGCAAATTTTCCATACGTCACTAGCAAATTTATATTCCTGCAAAGAGCAAAATTCATTTATTAATCTTTATGGGAGTGCTACTGAAATTACTAGACTAGAAAGCTATGAAGGTATTATTAGAATTTTAAAAGCTTCATTACAGTTATTAAACCTTTTTTAATAGTGAGACCTGCAAATTTTCCCGATTTTTTGAACATCCTCGTTAATTAATATAGAAATGATTAAATCAATTAAAGTATAATAGGGTGCTTCATTCAAAGTGTGCGCAATTAAGCAGAATGAATTCGAGCGTTTTTGGAGATGTTCTTTTGATATCCTTTTAACTTCAATATTTTCTAAAATATGACAAATAATGCAGACAGTACTTTTATAAACGCAGAGTATTAAGAGAGGATAAAATGTAGTTTGAAGATGTAAGTGCGGCACAATGAAACCACATCAAAAAATTATGTCGATTATAAACAGGCTTAGAAGAGTTAATTAAAGAACCCCTTATCAATTGTATGTTTCAAAATTAAACATATAGATTTATTAACCAAACAAGCCTTTGCCCTAATATCACTTTATATTAATAGTAAAGGTCCCTATCTAAACCCCTGAGAAACACCAACTGATATTTGAAACACTAAACCGCTGTAAATGATACAGAATAACTTGAAACTCGAAACCAGAACCATTGTCAGCAGCATCATTCAAAAAATTCTTATTATGGATCTTTTTATATCCGCATCCCTTAAAGTTAGGAACTGAAATAACTTGCATAAAGATACTTTAAAAGACTTTTGCGGAAAAAATGTTAAAATGACTTTTTATAAGCACCATCCAGAGAAAAATAAATAAAAAGGGTTTAGAAGGAGCTGAGGAAGTAATAAAGGAAAACATAAAGTCATAAAGCAGGAACAGTTAAGATCGGCGTTATTACGCCGCTCTGCTAATGCTTAAATTTTTTTCTCCTGTCCTACCATTATTAATCATAACCTCTCAAGTAAAATATAAAAAAAGAAAATATAAATTGAAGTATTTTTATAAAAGAATAACTACGAAACCGTTTAAATAAAAGCAGAAAACCTATAATGATACTCGTTTAAAAGAGAAGAGCGCAATTCCTTTTAAAAGATGTTTAATAGGAAATTTTATATTCAAGTGAGTGTTTTATTCTCAAGGGAGTAGGTGTGAATATCGCACGCAAAGAGGACAATAAAAGGCAAAATTTTACGAGGCTAAAAAGTGGCACGTGAAAACCTTGTATTACCATAATAACGGACAGTGGAGAAAGCTCAGTCAGCGAGGTAAATGATGTAGCATCATGGAAGTGGCGTCCGGTGAGCGCCAGGGAAGTCCGGCCGTGTAATGCCCTCCGGAGCTCCGGTAATCGTTCCGCCAGTAATCAGAACTAAGTGTACACGTCGTTGTAAGGAATCTAAAGCGTTAAACAAAGATAGATTGCTAGGACTGTTGGGAAAGTTCTGAACTTCAAAGCCTTACTTAATGCGATTTTCAACGCGAGTTTAATTGATGAAACTCAACACGTGAAACAGAAACTGCAATTGACGTTTCAAACGTTTGCACGTATGTGGTGGGTGTGCAGTGTGCACTCTTGCGTAACAGTTTTGCGGTGTTTAAGGAAGCGAGATTTTCCAATTTTATATTCTGCTAGCGGAAAACTCTCTAACTTCACGTATCATCTTTTAGCTGTTGCAAAAACTTTGGGACAAGCAAATGTGGGCCGTTTAGCTGTTGCGCGCCTGTTAATAATGTCTAGAGACTTTTTTGCCAAGTTTTCTTATACGTTCTATTCCTCATAGTGTCGGTTAATTTATGGCTACTTTAATATGATTTATTTAGAAAAATATAAGAACATTAAATCATGTGTTATACACTTAATGTTTTTTATGATTCTATGATACCTACTAAAAGTACATTTAGTATCCACAAATCATTTCTGTTAACAAAAATTACCCATTCACACCAGAAATATGTTTTCTATTTAGTTTACATATGAAAAACACTAAAGAAGGCTTTTTAATCTTCGCAAGTTTGCAATTTCAATTTTCCATAATTGAAAATTCTAAATTCTTTACAAAATATCAAATACAATCATTCTTGTTCCTGAAAAAATATATACACACCTATATATCTTATACAGTTTTGTGTACGTTTAAACATTTTAATTTCCTCTCGAATATAAAAGCTTTCAACGATATTTTAATATTTACACAACCCTTATTTGATGCAGAAATTGATTTTTCACATTGAAACATGAATGCGGCGAAAGATTTTTCAAATCGCTGCCTGGACCGAGCTCAATAAGAGTGTTGTAATAAAATTTCGTTTTTTAAATTATGTAGTAATATATAAAAGTATAAAATATAAATGTCAAAAACATCTAGGCGCTGATTTTTATTTGAATTTTGTCGGGAGGTATTAGATGTAAATAAAGTTTCTAGACTTTTCATATTGAAAAGTTCTTAGTTCAATAAATTGATACTGGACATTTCAGAATTTTCGGAAATTCTTATAGAAATGATAATATATTTTCAACAAGCAGCCTAAAAATCGGTAAATAAGTAAAAATGGGTTAACCATTGGTTTAGTTTCTTTTTAAACACTGATACAGATTTTTTTTGAAAAGCACATGGAAGTTTAATTTGTGATGGTTAATATGTTAAGAAACTCTTTGAAATGTCGAAATACGACTTTTAAATATTTAAAAATTTGTCAAACTCTAAATCTTAATATACACACTTTCCCAATAAATATTATTTCCTTGAAGCACACTAATAAATTCTTCGTATCAAAAATATACAGCAATTTATTAACCCCTGTCAAGCAAATAGTGTGTTTATCTTGAACCAAACCTTTTACATATTATAATAATAATAGCCCCCTTTCACAGGCCATGAAGGCCCATTGGGGTATAGCAGGGTAGACTGCTATTCTCGAGCCGTTCGGCACTCAAGGGTGGTAAAGTGGCTAGCTTTACGCACCGACCGCCTATTGTTACCCCAGGTACTCATTTTCACAGGCTGAGTCGACCTGTCAATTAATATGTTTTACATATTAATGGTCTCTAAATAATATATTGTCTTCGGGACCATATTTTATATTTTATGAGGCATAATTACACAAAGCATTTGGTTTCATTTGAATAAATTTAATTATTGAAGTTCAATTTTTGTTATGTATTAGTTTGATGTTAATCCTACGTTGTGGTTGATTAGAACTTTCTGGAATAAGCACCCCTCTTTAAATCTTGAAAATACGAGATTCCATTCCGTTACGGGCGTTCGCCCTAATAACGTGACTATGCCGCCTTGCTAGGCCGTGAAATGTAATTGCAGAAAAAGAAACTTGGAGGAGTGATGTAACCGAACCGTGTCGTTGTGTTTACAGCTTAAACCCTAAGTGGAGATTAAACATATCTGTGTTGCGTCTAGAAGTTGTACTTCACTTCTTTTTGTTAGTTTAATGCCGATGATGCAAACAATTACAAACTTAATGGTGAAATTTGAATTTTTAAGTATCCTTGAATTCGTATTTTTTGGGATTATTTTCACTGTTTGTATACAGTGATCCTAAGTGTACTTGTGAGTGCAAGTTCGACGCAAATAATCTATAATGAATGTTAAATTCTGATAATCTCCAACCCTAATAAGGATGTAAAAATAATTCAATCGATCAAGTTATAAGTCAGGACTTTTTGAAAACCTAATAACAAAAACTTGTTAGAAATGTTAAGGTGTGAAAGTTTCTTAGTGAAGTTTAAAAAAGGCAATTAAGTGTTTGGTGTTGCTTTAGATTAATCTGGATACTAATGCATACTGTAAGTTATTTAGTTAAATGATTATTACCAAGTTTCTGAACGGCATTGACGTCTTTGCCCATGTTCTTTAGTAAAGCCCTACTAAAACTTTGTTACTTTAGGAAGGGGTCCGTAATTATACTTGGTTTGTAATCATTTCGGACTTTTGTGTTTAAACAAAAACAAAACGGACAATTTTGCCATACATAATATGCCCTGTACTTTATTTTAAATTACTTGACACCAATGAACTTTACTTAATAAACGAGTATTGAACATAATTAACCACCTGCTAAAAATTGTCACGATAAATTGTTTATAGTCAAGGTTTCAAAACCACAAACAAGACAGATTTCTTTTCCCAAACCGTCAGCTTCATATGAAATGTGTGTAAGTGCCAAAATTCTGGTTAAATATTACTTTTTCTATAAAATAAATGTAAGATATTCCGAAAATAATTAGTAGATCTCACTTAAATAGTAAAAATAAAATCAGGCACACGTGCAAAAGCATTGACAGTAACATAAAAGAGCGCTACATTTCTTGTAAACAGTATTTTTGGACTTATGCACTTTTTATGTGAAGTCGACAAAATTGTAGACTATGTGCGAATTTTCTAAACAATAATATTACAAAATTTGGGTGGCGCAGTCTATAATCTTGTTCATTTATTCCTGTGTTTAGTCTGAAATTAGTGAGCCTTCGTGATTAACATTCAATACATCTGAAAGTGATAAGTAAGTAGTCTCATCAGGTGCTTTAAACATTAATGTAAAATATAAATATAAGTTTTTTTATGAGGAAATATAAGGATTTCGAAACTACATAGGTTGTTTCTATATCAATATCAATAGTGATTGGACCCGAACTTAAGTTTCATCTTTACCTTTCTTTCATATACAATTTAGTAAAAGTAAGCAAATAATTGCAAAGTAACTGAACTGAAAAAATTTTTGTTCGAGTAAATAATAAAAGACTCTTTTAAATGAATATGTTGAAGCAGCTTTCCAGACAATTAGAATTGCTTGCTAAATATTATTAAACAATTAACACATACATAATGTACACTTTTCACAGTACCATTGTTACGAGATACTATTTTTCCAATTGTTTTGAAATTCGTCGGCGGGCGGCTATTCAACTACCTTTTTTAATTGGTTTGTAATACCCAAAGCTTTATAAGGTAATCGCGTTTTGCACATTACGCTAGATCAAATTTCAAATGGCTGCAATAAAAATTAGGAAAAAAGAAATAAAAGTCAGGATAAATTAAAAGCGAATTAGCATGCAAACATGCACTTTTATCATCGGACTAAGTGCTTTTTTGTGTGTACTTAAAGGTATTTTATGACTAGTAAACACTAAATGCATTTAAAACTACTTTATTTATTAGCTTAACAAGATTAACCCAGTATATTTTTATACTAGATACTCTTTTATATTTGCAACAAATTTTATATCTGTTATAGATTATGAAACCTTGTAAAATTATTTTATTATGCAAGGAGCCAAAAATTTTTCACGATTCAATTTTGGGTAAGACACTTTCACTAGGATAGAATGTACGTAAGGAAACCTACATAAAATATGAGAAAATGCTCTTTAGGTTATTTGGTGAACCTGTGGCTCTCTCGTCAAATGTGGCTTCTTTTCCTTTTCCCCTTTTAGATATCTTTATCTTATCTACGCATAATTGAGTTTGGACAGAATGGCGCCCTAAGACCTCCTATTGGTCAACTGATCACATTTAAGTACTATTAGAGGCGAGTAAGTAGGGAAAACTTTTTCCACAACGATTGCAATTGTACCCTTTTTTAGTAGTTGCCTTTCCAACTGAATTTTTCAGATTGCTTTAGCCAAAAAGAATTATGTATACGCATAAGTCTTTCGAGTAATTGGTTTTTTGCCTTGTAGGTCAATATGAATATTTCTGTTCGAATGAACAAAAAAAAAAGTTTTAAAAATTGCTTGGTATTATCCGTAGGTGTATTTTACCTTGAACTCCATTTGGCTGAAAATTCAATTATGTAAATTTCATTGCAATTTTTTCTTTTATTCTGTTTCAGGGTAAGCTTGATGTGTTTTGATTTTACGTCAGTGACAGAACTGCCTTAGGATATACCTTAGATTTTGGTCCCTGTGTATACTACCTCTTAAATAATTTATAAGCAGACCTCTGTAATTACCACAGTGTGATGTTCTTAAAAATCTAATATTTTCGCAAGACTGAGTACCTAAACGAGCATAGAACCTTCAAAGAAGGATTTAATTAAAAAAAAGAAAAAATTATTTATATAAGGGTTGCCACCAACCGAAATAATATAGCGGTAATCTTGTTGTTCTCGGTAACACAATTTCCTTCTGTGTTTAATTATCATTCCGAATAGCCAAGCAAAATCTGCATGCAAAATTCTAATCATCATTTCAGTGTTCGTAGAAAACAACTCACGTTAACTAAAAATGGGTTTTAATTTCTTGCAGTAGGAAATGCGGTAATGTTCAGCATACCTTTCAGGAAGATAAATTTAGAAAATTTTGCTTTAACTCTATCAAGCTGTTTATTAATAAAATTCTAACTTCATTAAATTTGAAGTTAGTTGTAAACCAATTAGGAAAACTTTCATTGTTAGGATGAAACTTTTAATAGGTGTTCTAACTTCTGCTTTTCCAAACACTATGGAGTTAACTAATGAAATAATACGAAAATGATGTTTTAGATCTAAATTTAGGACAAAACAATAGGGGATGGAAACAATTTAAATATAAATAAATAATTTACTAGGTGAAACTAAAACAGAAAATCCAGATTACTAACTAACTGTAAGATGGAAACTTCTGCAAAACAGGATAGGCCGGGAGAGAAAAAAGTAACTTTCAAGTTGTTAAAAAAGGTTACTGCTGCATTTCGCACATTGTACGTTCACATAGGTACATTGTTTCCATTTTATAGCTCCGTATTTTTTGCTTGAAACATTAGAATCGTAAAACTGGAATCGTTAAATGTTGAAAATTCTGACAAAACTTTTAACTAGGTCGCATTGCCACCACTGGTACTAGGAAGGTTTTATTGTGAGAAAACTCTATTTTACTTTTAAGCGCAAACTGACAGTTTGAAATTTATTTAATTGAACTTTAATTGACTGTAACAATTGTAAAATAACACCCAAAAAGCAACTGCTGCAATTTTAGATGATAATACGTGACCACAATCTATTTACTTAGATTGTTAAAATAAACTATTAGAAGAAACATCAACAAATGTTAGAGAAGCATAGAGGGTGGTTATTTTGTTTTCCTTTGAATTGTTTTGGACTTAATATAATTATCTAGTTATCTAAAATTGCTAGAAATTAAAGAAAATAAATTACAGTACCCAGCCGCTGTCACTAATCCTCCATATATCTGAATATCTTGATATGCTAAAGAAGCCCTAAAGATGTTTGGATAAGACATCTTCATGATCTTTCAATAGTAACTAGCCAATAAGGCCGGTTTTCTTGGCTAATCTTGACCAAGCAAACTCACCAATTCAGGAAGAAAACCACGCAAACTAATGTGGGTACTAGTAATACGAACCTAGAATTTAAGTAAGCAGTTTTCATAGCAAAAGAAAGCTGCTTTTATATCAGGTTTCTTCCTTGCTAGAATGCACTTTTTAACTTAAACTTTGAACCGTGCAGTGGCGCCTGCTGTAACGCCGTTCTAAAAACCACTTAGATTTATACCGCGTAGTTGCGCCTTGTGTTGGTCAATTTCCAAAGTGGGAGACACCCCGAACAACAACAACAACAACAAGTGGGGTGAGCGGAGCAGACCACACGGCGCTTGCCCATAGAACTGGTCGCACTTCCTATCCTATCGCAGGCTTGTCTGGGCAATGGTTATTCAGTACAATAGGATTAGGTTCCCCGCCTAAGCCTTCCAGGATCAAATGTGTGGGAGAGATACACGTAAGTGTTCTGGACGATTACTCATTAACGTTATGGAGAAACTCTGTTAACATCAGAAACGGTGTGGGTGAATTTGATTCTCGCCTAGGACAAGGTTTCTCAAGAAGCAATGAGTATCCCGCTGTTTGACTGAATCCCAAGGAGCAGAATCTAAGTGAGGTTTATCCCGGCTCAGAGGGGTAAATCTGGACCTATGTGAAACCGCATGCCCCCAGGTACTGTGTTTCCGGAAGCTATTCGGTTTACCCTATGACTCGCTAGTCGAGTACTGTGATCCGAAGAAGCTCGAGAACCTTTACCTTAAACAGAGTTGATGCGAATAGGGGTATCATAGCCTCTCACTCTCAAGACAACTTCACCTGAAGGAGGGTACATACCGGGGGTCTAAGACGAATAGACCTGCAAACGAAGCTCCGTCGAGGACCCACCAAGCCTATAATCTAGTAGATCGGAGTGGCAAAAGCATTAAAAAACCAAGTCCTCCCACAATTGAGGTTGGATTCGATCGGGTAGTGGTCCCCAACTTAGAAAAGCTGGGGTTAAGTCCGAAGCTGGACAAGGTACCATCTCCTAGAAGTGGTGCCGACGGGTGAGCACGTTTATGGCTCCGGTACTATAGCCTGGAGAGCTAGTAGAGGATGGTTAGTAACCTCGCTCCAAACAGTAAGCTACTGGTAGCATTGTAAAGGCAATGCGCGCTAATTGAGTGTATCTCAATTCGCGTCCTCCTTGGACTCGTATTATAGTATCCGTGGGTACTCGGTCTAGTTTGATCGGATTGTTATAGGGTTTTCAAAGATATCCGTCCGCTACGCGGCCTCCGTGCATCATTTGCGACAAAGAAGCAACGCACAAAACAGTACCGAACGACAGTTAGCCGTTAGCGACAGCAGGCCGCGATATGGACCCGACGATCAAGTGCGAGATATTAAAACACTCGTAACTCAATTTTTATTGAAGTTGGAGCCACAACTAAAATGTGCTTTAAACGAAAAACCGGGCAGCCATCTTAGAACGAACTTAATCTTAGGTGACTTTTAGTATATTTATTAGTAGATTACAACGATAGCAAGTTGTCTTCTTCCCCTGCTTGTAATAATGTTCTGCCTTCTATTTTGTGAAATTACTGCATTTGTATTTAAAAATCTTCAGTTCATAACTGGTTTTTTGAATTAGACACTTTTTGTGAGTAAGGGTGATAATAATAATGCCTAAATAAAACTCATGTTCATCATTTCTGCCTCCAGTTGAAGAGAGTCAAATGCTCGCAACGGCTGTCTTAGAGTGTCGTTTATGAATTACACACATTTCATTATATTTGTAGGGTATTTCAACATATTATTCATTTTGAGTTTATCTTGATCTTCATTTGTATGAGGTCTGTAAAGTGTTTTCTATAACGCTGTTATCATGTCTGGGACCTAATCGAATAGTTTATGAGCTTCTGTCAAGATGCGCGTCATAGTGCTGCTTAATGAACTCTATTTCTAAACTTCATTAAATACACTATTGCGTATATTATATTTTTAAGGAATTTATATTATAAATATTAAACGTCATTTTGTTTCCAATGCCGTAATTTCAGTTCTTACTATTATGAATGCTAAAATCTATTTAATAAAAAATATACTATTTTGCTCTTGCTTTTTCACAGTTGGAAGCTTCATTTTTTGCTCTGTTATATGCCATAACATGGAGAAGTTTACGTAGTATACACGAAACTGTGTCGCCGCACAGAAGAATCTTCTTTCAGAGAAAAAACTCGTTGAAGTCTACTTAAAATAGAACTTCGTAAAACAAATTTTCACACTAGGATATCTAATAGGTCAGTGGTGGCCCAGAAAAAAACTTAAATATTTAAAAGAGATAATTAAAGTCAACGCGACCAAACCAACCGTTGTGTAAGACATGTTGGATACGTATCCCTTGCAAATCTTGCTCAAGAGCAACTGAGATGACCTCATGATTACAATAGAACTTTACCAATTTGAGCAACGAAATACATTCTGCTTTGTTTCTGCGAACGTTTCTCTTAATCACCCCAATAAACCGAATGTTAACTCTATTCGGAGAACAGTACCAACTCAGCTTGCCCATTAATTCCTACCAGGAATAAGTATTTTACAAACAAAATAGATTTAGTAAGTGAACAGATATTAAACTTTTCAAGCAACAAATCCAGAGTGTGTAAAGAATAACCGTAGAAATTTGATAATCCTGAAATTCTACAGTCTTTGGCACACACTACAGTGTATTATATTTTATCCACAATTATATTGCGATATGTACATTTCATATGTTGTAAAAACCTTGGAAAGTAAGCTATTGCTATAGCAACACCAAACTGGTTAGCAATTTCCTTTATTGCCACTTTCTATGTAAATAACACTTTATAGGCATTTATGGTAACTAAGTAAATGAGTAGTTACAACTACAGCTCTGTAAAACTTTACGGGGCTAATAAATTGTGCTACCTCCTTTGGTTACAAAATGTGTTTTTATAAAAATATTAAAAAGCATAAAAAAACCTGTTGAAGATGTAAATAAAACTTCGTACGCGACACGCTTTGCAATTTATCTTTACTAGGCTCACTGGATTATGGAGGCTCGCACCTTCGTCGCTCGCCTCACAAACTTTTCAGCTCACCCATAAAGATTCATTTACAAAGCTTGGCACGTAAATAACTATTACACGACTGTAAAACTGACATGTAAAGTCTTGGTCAACTTTCTTTTGTGAATAATTATTTTTAATAATTAAAAAATTATTAAAAATAACTTTTATTCCGTCCTTCCTTCTAATGCAAGTTGAATTTTATTGACACACTGTAAATGTGATAATTATAAGACTAATGCCAAGGTTGGTCGTGTATAAGCCTTCGTGTAAGCTTTTTAACATGGCACATTGCACATGTTGGTATAGTATAAATGGAGGTTAATCTTAAATTAGAATTCAAATTGCTACACTTGAATACTTATAGATCCAGTTTCACTGACTTATCTTGGTTATTCAAACAATATTACCAAAGGGAAATCACCATGTTACACAGCTTTAAGATAAAAACTACTGCACTTTATGCCATCCGAGAAGCAAGCAATTGTACTGTAATCCACATATAAGATCTTATATAAGTGTTATTAGTGAATTTCCATAGTGTAAATGCATGAAGTAATACAATTAATCCCACTTAAACAAACAGCATTGCATACAAGCTTGTAGATGGTATCAGGAAAATATAATAGGGCAACTTGCTCCATTATTTGATATAACAATTGCGAAATTCAACTAGAAGTGCATATCAATTCTATTTCAATCCTTGTCGACAAAACTAACTGGTTCGGGGGCTTATTGTCATGCCGCAACAAAAAGCGTCCCGCAGCAGATGAAAATTTGTTAAAGCAAGAAAAACAAAAATCGATATGAATCGAGAGCTTTTTTGCACGGATTTTGCTTTACTAAACAACAGTAGTTCTGGTTGGGCGCGACGATAGATGAACGAACAATTATGTTTCTGACGGAAGCTCTTTTTCTAAAGGGCCCCTTTTATTTTAGTGGGGTGATATATGAATAAGACAGGAACAGATTGAAAAGTATTTGTTGCTCTGGAAATTTATCTTACGAAATACTGGTTTTAAACTTTGTACTTATTGATGCACAATATATAAGTTACAAAAAAGCGTAATTAATGCCTAAAAGTCAAACTCATTGTCATTATTCAAAATTATCTAAAGAAAACGTTAATATAATAATTATTTTCTCTAATGTAGATAGATCACAACCCAGAGATAAATTGAGTGAAGACACAATAGACAATAGACAAAGGGTAATTTCTGCGTGGGGTATCTTACACAAACCTCGCTTTGAAAGGCTTCTTTGTGATAAAATAACTCAAAAAAATTTATTACGTTGTCTGCTCACCTACCCATTCCTAATTTAATCTATCTATCCATTTCCTTATTTTGTGAATGTAATGGCAATCTTTGACCTCCATTACTTTATCATTTCTTTTCAGATTGACAGACGATTTTCGTGCGTACGTGTGTGCGTTAGTAGTAGTTACTCCATATGATTATAAAAGCGTGTAAAGGAAACAGAGTAGAGATTGTGTCTCTGGTTTGTGGCTACAACAGCAACCCTCCAAATAGGGTGTGGTTGAACAATGACCAAAAGTTATTATTTAAACTAGATTAGTCCCAACAATAGACTGTAATAACCTTCTCTATATTTGCCACAAAAGCAACAGGTTTAGAATTTAATTCAATATGTATTAAATATAATAAGCCGTTGTTGTATAAAATGATGTCCTGAAAAGCTCACAGATGATGTTCAATTAAACGACGGCATACAGAAGGGAATAGTGGAAAAAAATAATGTATTGTAGTATGAGAGGACAATGCATTTGGAAAATAAGCAAACCTAATAGTATCTACTTCGCCGTCATTTTCGTACGTTATTGTTGTGGTTAATTTTCAAACGAAATTGAAATAGAAAACTCTTTGTTGAAATTTGAAGGTTCTTTTTAAATATATCGTTAAGCTATAAAATTATTTTCTTCTCAATCCGATCCATAAATTATGTCACGAATGCTTGGAGAAAAAAATAAGCGAATAAACTCCCATTTCCTAGACCGGATACCCTTCTTAAAGAAAACTACGCCCTCTTGTAGAGGGTTTGATCGGGAGTTTTCTTTGTTGGTTATTTTGAGATTTTTTTGTAAAATAAAGTTTACAGAGAGAGGTTATATTAAAAAATTTCAAATAACTTTGATGTAGAAAAGGATTAAGGAAAACAACCTTTTCTAAAACTTTTATTTTAACATTTATTTGATTATGAAAAGGTTTGATTGTAACAACTTACGGGTAGTACAAGGCATCTTTGATTACAATTTCCAACCTCGTTTTCAGAAATAAATGGAACGAAAATATATTCTGCACGAGGAAATTTCAAATATGAACTTCTTGAAATATTGTTATTTTTATCGAGCATTCTATGCTAGGTAGAATAACGTAAAGGTAATAAAAAATTGTTTATCAAATTTAATAAAAACAATTTCAAGCTTGATAAGAATAAAATATTGCAGGGACAACTAGAAAAATAAAAGACCTAAACATAATCTATTAACGGGTCATATAAATAGACAATTATTGTAACATGCATTTAATTGGAATAGGAAGAACCGAAAGAGATTTGGCAAAACAAAACTCGGCAAAAGATAACCGGCAAAAGGGTCGAAGGAAGCAATCTCGGAAAAAATGAATCCAGTTTAGAATCGGTATATTCCACATGATCCCACATTTTCACGAAACATAACACAAAATAAACACAAAGTAATCCATTGTTCTCTCATCGCCGGAAAATATTTTATAGAAAATTTGTATAAAGAAGTCACAAATAAGCAAAAACCTTGGCCAAAACCTCCACCAAAATAGCACGTCGGTTATGTGACTCGCAACGTAGTTAAGGGTAGAGTTAGAATTATCAGTACAATTTAACAATATAATAAATAGCAAAATGGACTACAAACTACAGAAGCATGAAGGTAGTCGGGATCTCATACATAACTTACGAATAACACTAAGCATTAGGGCGGTCGAGACTTCCCTAATAACTATATACTAATACTAATCTTAGGATGACCAGGTAAGCAGCATCCCTGGATGTCAGCGTCTAGGTTTTCTAAATAAGTAATAGGGGATCCAGGTTTAAGCGATATTCCTGGATACTAGCTTCTAGCCGAGGTCTGGCGGATGGTTTTGGCAAGCACCCCGGAGGAAACTGAGTTCTTAAGCCAAAAGACCTCGTTTCAAAAGCTTTTGTAAACGCAAAAGCTAACCCGATGCTTGGGTGGTTAATACCGTCACGCTTTCCGCTAGATAAGAGAGGGTATGCAGCCTTGGAGAACATTTTATGTTAGTCGAGAATGCAACTTGAAAAATAATGAATAATTTAGTTTTATATTATTTCGTTTGTGACACTATGTAGGTCAACTGGATTTAATTAGTAAGGCTATGTCATACTGGTTTCAAGGACTTACATCACCAGATGCAGCCTTTAAAACCGAATCATCACAACCCGGTTTGTAATTCAGTTTAGTCAAAGGTGACTAAACTGAATCTTAAGTATTACTAAGTAAGGGAGGTACGTGAGATGTCCTTCTTGCAGGAATCATATAAACTTGTTACTTGCTCAGATAAAATATATATTTAATGATTTTAATGTCCCACGAGTTTTGACTGTAATTTTTGATTTTGAACCTAATATGGTTATTCGCATAGCAAGTGGCCCAGTAATAGTTATTTATTTAGAAAAATTCCATATATTTGGTATACGATTAGAATCCCCACGACCTAAGGTGTTTGAAAACACCTATCCTCGCCCCCACCACCAGTCCCTCTAAAGGTTCCTTGAAAAACATTCCCACATGTAATGTAAACTAAATATTTTAATGGTAGCCCATGACCTAAAGAGTTCAAAAACACTTTCATTTATATGTCCTCTCCCGTAAGCCCGCAAGGTCAGTTCAGTCAGTCTCAGTAGCCACATGCAGTATACTATTAGATTTATCACAATTTAGCGAGTTCAAGGACACCAACTAAGACAACCCTTCCTACACCTCTCAGTCCCCTTTATGTTTGTATGATTTTAGTTTGTTTGGTTAAAATTCCTATGTTTTTTATTAATCTTTGATTACCTAAGGCTCATGTAGAAGCTCCTGTGTATGGGTCTACAATTTTGGCTGGTATTATGCTTAAACATGGGGGTTTGGTTTTATTCGTTTAATACCAGTGTTTTGAACAGTAGGTGTCATGATTAATTTTGTGTTTAATTAAATCCTCGCCATTATCCTTAAATATTCCTCAAGAACAAACATAATATAAGCTCCGAAGCATATTTATTCGTCTATTCTCGTTATTGTTAAAAGTCACTCTGCAATCGTTACTCTGAGTTTTTTTGGTCTAGGAAGTGATGTTTCTTGTTGCCAGAAGTGAAGTACAACCTCTGCATTTATTCCATGCGATTATTCATAAAATACTCTCGCTTCTTGTTTTTAGGTAGTCTGGTCAACCTGCAGACGTGAAGAGGCGGTGTGAGGGAACCTCCCTACAGCATATCATAAAATTTGGTATAGAGTAGGTACAGGTAATATTCCTATCGAGCAAAAAAACGGCAACTTTGCAGACTAAAAGAAAAATCTCGGGGTAAAAATGGCGGAGCGTCTTGCAATATAAGATAATCTTTAACCTAACATTAGATTTTAGTATACAGATACAATCATTGAATTTATAAACCATCTTATATTATACAATATCTATGTTGATTTATTTATATCTTGTAAGATATTTTTTTTATTTTAAATGAAAGGGTCCCAGCAATCTTTATCCAGCATTTTTCGTTTGGTCTACGAAGTAGGTGTTGCCTAATTTCCGGTTTCTAGAGTGAATTATTACTCCTTCACCTACCAACTCTATGCTAAGTTTCATGAAATGCTGTATTTCCTTCACTGTTCCTTCACACTGTCTCTTCGTGTCTGCACATTGACAAGAGTACCCAAAAACCTTGCAAGAAGTGGTGTAAGGAATCCCCTGTGTCCTTGTCAGAGTTACGGGAAAGGAGGGGTTAAGAAGCGTGGTTCTTAGGTGGTGTTTTTGAAGTTTTTCGATCGTGGAGAATCTAATGGTATACCACATGTTAGGACCTTACGGATTCTGTGTCGAAGTGCTTTTGTGGGATAAAGGTTGTCGTGGGTTGTATTTCTAAATTTCTTGTCACCGGACATTAAAAATATATCGAATGCTCTTGCATTGAGAGTAATGAACCTTGGGTGTAAGAGGAACGAAAGGTAGGCAAATTGGTGTCTGGGGTGGTACCTTTGAATTCCTTCGGTCTGAAGAGTTTGTTAGTATACCACGTGATTTTGCTAACTTTCTCTACTCAGCTAAAAAGATTAGAAATTTATTATTACTACATCCCCTATCATAAATGACACTTTACACATTATTAAAAATTATTAACTTCCAAGAATGACCAAAAATCCTAAAGTAGATGGAGATTCTGTGGCTTGGCCACTTGTATTTAGTCCGAGGAAGGAGGTGTTAGATGTCCTATTCACAGGAAGTGTTTTTCAATTCGATTCAATCTACTACTGGAGTCTAGCTGACGGTATCAGTATAGTCTAAATAGTAGCTACATCGTGGTTGTGAAAATTGAATGGTTAGGAGCAGTAACTGTTCGCGAGATATATAGAAACTATATAACTAGAAACTAAAGAGTCTATGTGTTTTTACACTGAAGTTAAACGTATGTCTGTTGTTTATGGACCGATCGTATGTGGTTTCTTTTTCTCTTAGACTCGTCATTCCGTGGGGAGCTGTTATGGCCATAGTGTGACCAACCAAAATAACTTCATGCATTTTCGTTTCTAAATTATATTTTGAATTGTACTGGAACTAATTCAAAGTTTTACAACTAATTCTGAGGACTGACGATACACGGTGATCGGATTGAAAGCGTTTGTGAAATGTTTTTTTAAGTACGCCGGTACTCCGAATTCAAGCTAAATACCTTAATTAATCTCATTCCAGTCTGGCTAAAGGTGAAGTGAAAATGTCCCACAGGCAGAAACAGTAGCAAGTAGCTGCTTGCCTGTTTACACCAATTTTAAAACGAGTTCTGCATGGACAAATCTCGGAACGCGAATCTCATTTTATAGATTCTAAGGTGAAATCTTGCCGTCTACTCTAAACAAGAAAACTTCATAATTGCAAAATAGGTACAAGTTTAGAGTTTCTGTTAGATCGATATTAACCGACAACTAACTGTTCTAGAAGATTGGCCCCAGCGAAATTGAGAGAACGTGTATTTTTGAATGATCGATATTTAGTGCTGCATTGAGTCTCGTAACAATTCTCCAGGAAATCTGGTGCTCTAATCTCAATATCTGTATGGTTCTGAACAAACATCACATGCTATCGTATAACCTCTTCTCAAAAAAAAAGATTGAAGTCGTCGAAGACAATGTGACAGTGCTATACAGTTCGCCAACCGACACTGAACGAAAAACATGGAACTCGGTTCGTGGATTGATACATGGAAGCGAAAATAGCAAACCTGTATTTATTACTATTTAAAGAAGCTCTGGAGCACGAAAAATAACTGAATAATAATCAACCGGAAGCTTACGTTATTTAATTAAATTAAATTAGTCTATAAACTATAAAATACGTTTTGCAATTAAGAGGTATAGTTTCGAGTCTTTTGGGCTAGTAACCGCCAGGTGCGAGTTTTGATTCTTAACCCTTTCATTACAAGCTTTTGTTTAATGTCAATATTTACTATTACTTATTACTTTATCAACGTTTGGAAGAATATTTAAATGCAACCAGTATGATTATAAATGCACAACACACACGTCATTCCCAGTAGTGCTAAGCCTTGCAAATTATTACCACCTAATTGAAGCGAACCAAAAAATGCATGTTCCGCATAATATATTCCATGTTGATGTAATCCATGCAATGTACTACAAGTGGAGCAAATGCCATGCATTATCATGCACAAACTCCAATAAATCCGGGCTTAACAGGTTGGATACTGGTTTATTAGGTGAAACAATATAAAGGATTAACGGCTTAAGACCTTTTAAATCTGATAAAAGAAAAGAAAATTGTATACTGCAATAAGCTCTGTAGCAACAAGAAATTCTGATCTTTGGTCTGTATCTGATCCATTCAGTGCAGAGAATTGTTAAGTGTACACGAGTGTTTTCGGTTCTAAAAGATAAAGAAAATTAAAAACCGTATCAAGCAGTAATCTCGATACTAATGCAAGTTATATAATACGTTCTCCTCTGGTAAAGCCCTATAAAAACTTGTCCGGGTTTTCTAGGACATAGACATGTCTACAAACTAATATTAACACTACATTAAGTGCTGATATCTTGTTACATTCTTAAGAGAAACGTTATGTTGCTACATTACGTTAACCGTTTTTCTTCCATAAGAACACTACTGCTTTTTTTGTTTTTTCTAGTTGGTAGAGGTAATTGGAACTGTTCTAATTCAATTGTGGAAATGAAATTTATCGTCTGTTGAATATCTTAAATTCGAAATTAAAAAACAGGTCTAATATTTCCAGCGACCCATTGAAAAGGAAACAAGACATTTAAATTAGTCAAGTAAATTGATACTAATTTGGTTTCATATTTCTAACTTCTTTCATGTTGTTTTCCCCCAGTCAGTTTTATATTAAGGTTCTCTTCTTTTCGTTTTTATGTTCAACCTAAGTGTGTTAAAGTATCAGTGAAAATGTTTTCTTTCGCCTCTGGGTTTCTAAGCTACGATCCGGTGTCGCACTTCGTTCACTTTCCGTTAGCTGCTACTACTATGTGCAAAGCTTTTTCTGATACCACCACCAACCCCTCGCACCCTCAACATAAATGGAACATTACTACTTGTTTTTGTTGTTCTAACATTACGATCAAGTTAGTGGTGTGTTCCGGGTAGGTATATAAAAAAGCCAAACAATTAAAGTAAGTGCGTTAAAACTTTATGAAAACATATCTCTTTTTCTTTTGTGGTGATAAAAAAGGGGTTGTTTTGTGTTAAGATGGAAGACTTTTTTTATTTTGTTATGGTATTTATTTCAGTATTATTTGAATTTCACTTTGACTTACATTGTGCTTACATGGATGTCATCCCTGTGTTGACGTTGACAGTAATTTCAAAATGAATGTAGAAAATGAAAATATTAAAGTTTGGAGCTTTACCTGCCTGTAGAATTTGGAATGTTTTGTATTTGAGGGAATGTGTGTGTTCATTTTCATATTGTAACATTTACATTTTAATGAGCCAGTACATACAAATATAATTTTGCTGGTCTGTTAGAATGCAATGATGAATTATGGTGATTAAATTTTCATTATGAAAACTAATTTAAATGAAATTTCATGTATGTGTGTTTTATTATTTTGCAATAAACTGACTTGGAATATAATGAAAATCGAATAAAATAACAGGGGAATTACACCCCTAACCCTGAAGCTCCTACATGCTGACGTGTAAACTTTTTATAGCAAGTGATGGTACATTTTCACCTTGTGAAAGAGGAGGATACACCCAGGTAGCAAAGGCACGTGAAAATAACGTAAAAAACTGGCCACTGAGAGACTGTCGTCGTTGTAGGAAGTAAATATGACGTGGTAATGACTTCCTAATATCTCAGACCAATGACATCATATGCTAGACGTTAATTTCACGTCTTACAAACACGTTAATTTGACGTATTTTTAAAGTTACATTTGGTACCCCCCTTTCCCCACATTTTTAGGAATACATATGAAGCTACTAGTGCTTTCTAAGGATATACATATTGGAAAAATATAAGATACAAAATTACAAGAAAAAATTTACTCATTAAAATTGTGTGAAAGGTAATTTAGCATCGGACAAGAGTCCATTTGCCACTCATTAAAATTAAAGTTGACATTAGTTCGCAGTCTAGTTTCATTGACGATTGCCTCATTATTTCTAATGAATAACATCTAAAGTTACAATGTTTCCTTTAAAGACTTCAACGATAAACCAAATACTATCAATAATAGGCATCGAGCGCAAAACTTTCCTTTGCAAGCCAGACCAACGATTTGCCAAATATTTCTACTTTAAGTTCTAAAGCTTCTCACCACAAAAATTTTGTATATTTCTTAAACTTAGATACAAAATGTATCGCAACATTTAGTTTTTGGCTTTGGAAGCCGATAAAACAATAATCTCTAAATAAATCGGTATAAATAAATCTATTACCTACAAAAGACGACAATATGATGTTATATGTGTCACATCATTTTAAAGTCATTTACTGGACGTCATTATGCCGTCGAATTTTGGATCATAACACTGACGTGTTATGACGAGTTATCACCAAATTTTGACGTCATTATGACGTTACTTTGCTACTTGGGCAGTTTTTGGCAAAAAAGTAATTTATCCTAGATAATTAAATAGATAGCTCCCAAAAATGTAAACTTGTTAGTTTTTAATTTTTTTACCAATTACAATGCAGTGTCCAAGTTCCTTAATTTGATGATTTTAAGTTAATTGATCATTTCTTGATTTTACAAATGCTTATCTGAATTTCTATTTAATTCACTGCTTTCTTGGTTGTTCTCTTACAGCATGCGAAAGCACACTACAAGTATTGCATTTCTTTTTCCGGAAATGTGTCTTCATGAATGATTTACACTTAATACCCCGTTTCTATTAAGAAATTACTGCACCAATGCTTACTATTGAACTGCGCTGTTTTTGTGAACACGTACTAAGTCATTTGGTTTAAATTTAGAGATAATGCGTGACTCGTTTAGTCATCAATATCTCTTTTCAATTATCAGAATGCCAGATTCGTCCTTTAAATGAGAGGCTCAGCCGGACAGAAGTATAAAACTATTGACCTTCTAACAGATTCTATCTCGGTTAGTCTGTATTAAGTAATAATGAATTTATATGTCTCCCAATATTGATATAACCCATCAAAAGTCCAGATTTTTAAGAAAGCTTTGTTGTTATCGGCTGTTACCGATTAGTTGAATAGACTGGTTAATACCAACGAAGAGGAGTATGTAACGTGTTGAAACATATACTTTCGTTTTATAGTAAAATTTCTAAATATCCACTTGCAAAATACAATTATTTCGACTTTGATAAATTCAAAGCAATTCGCAACCTAGAACATTTTCCCATCATATATTAAATGAGAGTTGTACCTCTTAAATCCCTTTTATAAGATAAATTCAGCATTTTTACCATTGGGTTAAACTAACGTCAATTTATTCCTAATAGGTGCAGTATTAAATTTTTCCTATAAGAAAAAATATTTGACCATCTATGTTTAGCAATAAGTAACCTGTCTGTAAAAATAAAATTATCTTAAAGATTTGCTAACAATTGTGGGATATTTATTTGCTGTATGCGAATTTAACATCTTTAGTGATTAATTATAGTAAATGATAATAGGTAATGTCTTAAACCTAAAATGTATTTACGAAATACGAAAGAATGTGCAGCCATAAATTAGTCACCCCTCTAACCCTACATCTGCGTCTTAATGGTTTTTGTCACATCCTCCCAAGCTGGAGAAAACACAGATTCAAAAGTTTACAAGAATTAGGGTTGTTAGTGAATCAGTCGGTGATAAGTATTATGCAAGAACGGAAAGTAGCCTTATGGTAGTGTTGGGCGAACGGTCGGGCGGCTTCGAACGTAAAAAAGGCCTTTAGCGGTTTCGAGTGTAGTCCGTGCATTCTGTATTGGGACCAAAAATGCAGATGCGTAATGCTAATATTTACTGGGTTTGTTATACGGCACTTATAAGTGCTGGTACCTCTTTTGTTGTCATCATTTGGCAACGTGAGTTGTTGCTTGAATTGTGATTGTTGGCCAATGTGTGATATTGGCTTTATGTTGATGTTAGCAATTGGTGGAATTGCTGTATTATATTGATGTGTTGGCAATTGAGGAATTTGATTTTGTTGTTTGAGCTCTGTAAAATTAACCGCACAGTATACTGTTTGCTTGGCGACGGAGAGATGGGCGTGTGTGTCTCAAATTCGGCCTCGACTTGGGTCAGTGGGATAGTACTGGGGCGCTTATTCCCCTCTAGTTTCCTGTATGTCAATCCCAACGAGGGGCGGTCTCGGGGGAGGTGAATACATGACAGTACCTACGTGTGTACCAGGTCCTGTTAGCACTTCGGCCAAAGGGCGCCCGATGCGGCACGCATCTGTTTTAGGTCATCATGATCGTGATAGTGCACTGAAGGTCTTCACTCCCGAAGACTCCAATCATCCAGAAGCAACGTGAGAAGGCACGGGGGATCCCCAATCCCCCCCGTAAGTACTACTAATTCCCATTTAAAGGATAAGCGACTAATTTGTTGTAATTATCTTTTCATGTGTGCCTCAATCCGGCTCTGTGATATTTTACGTTTTGGTCTCAAAATGGAATGCATATGAACTGCTGTTAGTGAAGCGTAACCTGTCAAATGTAACATTCAGACTTCAGATTAACTTTGATTTGGGAGAATTAGAAATTCTTTAAAATAAATGTAGCAAAAGAGTGTTTAACAAAATTTAAATCATTATTGAATTACGCCTCCGGCCTGCACAATGTCGGATCAATTAAGACCGAAGTCTATTTTTAGTATTTGAATAAATACAGTTTAACCTAGTTTTCCCGAGATAATATTGGACCAATTAATTGTTGGAATTCTAGTTTTTCTTCAAGTCAATGAACTCGTAAATATTATTTACGATATTATATAATCAATCAAAATCTCTTCTTACTTGTAGATCTCTGACATAACCAATAGAACACAACAGGTAAGTGGCGCCCATAATCTTTTATTGACTAATAGTTTCTAATTCATCTGTGCAAAAGCTTAAGAAACCAGTACCTACCAACCTGAGTTATAATCTGATTAATGAGAGATCTCAACTGGAGCAATAAGATTTAAAGTAACTATTTTTAGGTAAATTCTGAGCGTTACAATTGATAATTTAATTGCTGGGCTAAAAAATAAAAATCTTACAAGTATATGCCCAGTAACCTGGAGGAAGAAATTGAGGCAAATAACAAATTTGACGTTGCTTTTACGAAAAGTACTGCGAGTTCAAATAACCTGTTCAAGTTGCCTTTGATTGGTACGGTAACGCAAACTTGCCAATATAGACTTTCCTTGTAAGACAAAAGTGAATGCCATTTCAAGAGCAAGCAAAATAATAACAATGTTCAAAGATTTACAGTTTGATTCACCATCCTGAGATGTTTAGTTTTCGAGTAAACACCCGAAACAAACTAATTTAATCTCTTAGTACGTTAGCTAGTTTTTATACAGGATTTGACCATAAATCAATCAGTTTTATAAGCCGTTTAGCTTTAACTTTTCCTTTTGTGACTTGATTTGTCCTTTATTGTATTTTATTTACTATTCAGGTTTGATTACTTTTGTATAAAAATTATTTGTATTAAAAATCGTCAAAAAGAAGTTGCAAACAATACAATTTCCAACAGGTATTTCCGAATAAAAACACAAGGTAAGTTTTCATATAAGCCATATCCTCTCAAATGAAAACTTATTTCTTCATTTATTTATTCATAGTTAACTTAACAAGTTTTCAATTTTACAAATTAATTTTTCTTTTCTAAAATCCCTTTGTTTTGTAAACAACGAGTTTCCTCTTCGCTAAATAATAATTAAAATCAATCTCGGCTTCTTTTGTTTTTGAAAACCATCAGATACAAAACTTTATATTATTTTTCGTATGTACGCGGATTTTCACCGCACGGATTTGTTTTTAACGAGTAAAAGGAAAACTTGTTAGCATATATGGAAAAATATAAAATATGAACATTGTTTTACCGTCAAGCTGCTTTTGATACACTTATTTATAAAATAATGAGAACGAAGAATCTTCAAAAGATTTTCTAAATTTCAAACCTCTGTAGAGATACTAAATTGCCTAGCATCACAAAGCAGCCCAAATATCTTTTCACTGAACAGTTGAGGGTAAGTAAATTTTATCGCGTCGTTCAAATTTTATCTGTTATAAAACTCCCTAAAATAAAGATCAGTTTTTCAGCCAACCATTTTACAGTTTTCTTTCGCTTTTTCTCACAATAGCAACTAAGAAAAGAATTACACGTTCGAAATTGCTAAGTTTTCTAAAATTCTTTTCTTGTTTTTCTCGTCCTTGTTATTCATTAGACGTGTGTAAAACTGTTAACTTGTTGAATTATTTCCACCTTAATGTAGCCATAAAAGTTTTCGGTTAAAAAAGAACGGTTGACGCTCATTTTTATTTAAGGGTTTCTTTGAATGGCGCTAATAAAATAAGGTGCGTTGATAGCCAATAACCTTACTTTCTTGAACATTTTACTAACTCTGAAAGCTTCAATATGTTTCAAAAAGTTGGAGCTTTATCGCAATATAAAAAATCTCGAAACGGTTCATAATTTAATAACCAACTTTTATCAACCCCTTAAAAGCTTTAGAAGAGTTTTTGTTAAATTTAAAACATTTACTTTAATGAAAGCTTCACATCTAAATAATGTCTAATGGTGGTTGGTTTATTAAATATCCAGGATGTGAAGAAAACTGATGAAATTACATCCTCGCGTGCATATTAAAACTGCGACCCACTTCTCAATCCTCTCTATAGAATTTCAGGAGCTGACTATAAGAAAAATGTCACAATCGGCCCATAAATAACAGCCATATCATTGTTGCCATATTCTCACCTCTGAGTTTTAGAATTTTTCCACATTTTCTAAATTTATGAATACATTTAAATCTTCATTTTCTCTTTTGTGTAGATATGGAAATATTGCGCTCAAATCGATTGTGGTATCTCAAGAATCTCAAAAATATCGGTAAAGAGAATCATTCCAAATATAAGATAACTTATGAGAAATTCCAATCCCTTTTTATCCAGATACTCCTATTCATATTTGCTGGTTTTGTATAAGCCATAGTATGCAGCATGGCAAGCCGAGTAGAGAATAAATATTGTATGAAAATTGATCCACAAACAGCAATTAATAATATAATGAGTAGCATATATTGAGTTCAAATATTAACATGTGTTGATATTCGAGTAAAAAGTTTTAAGATAGGATTTTGGTACGGTCTGAAATAAAACTCATCAGGGTCGGGATATGTAGTCAGTTTCAGAAATGCAGGCTCAAACGGATAAAAAATTCGATTTTAACAACCTCGGAAATAACCCTCAACAAGTTCCTCGATCTTTAATGAACACCCGGGCTACACTGGGACAAATGAGTCGTTCAAGGTATATTTAATTATCTAAGATCAGTTTAAAAGTGAAACATTCATGCAATGCTGCAGATCTAACAATAATTCAACGGATGGATAATTGTTCGGAAACTGTCTGCATTAAGACTTGGTGTGCACAGCTGCCAGGATTAGAGAATACGTGCCCTTCGATACACTAATAAAATTACGTGTGTTGATAGCCAATAAATTCATTTTCTATAACAGTCTACTAACCCTGAAAGCTTCGGCATATTTCAAGAAACTTCGGGGTACGTAATTTAATAAATAGCTTCAACCAACTCCAGCAAAGATTTATTAAATTGAAAACATTTACTTTAGCAAAAGCTTCACATCTAAATAATGTCTATGGTGGTAGTTTATTAAAAAATGGAAGGTAATTTAGTTTGTAAACATCACAAGAGGAGTAGTAGGAAACAAAAGGCGGTGTAAGTCTTTTTAATCTTAGCTAAGTGCGCACACTTCATTAATTCAGACCTTTGCAGAGCGAACAAATTTAAAATAAAAACTACATAATAAATTTGTTTAATTACATTTGCTCTGGTTTTTACGTTTACAGAGTCACCAAAAAATATATTTTTGTAAGAAACGTTGATAATACTTGTTGTTTAAATTTTAGTTTATTTAACCGAGTTTATATAGTAAGCTTTAACTAAATAAAATCCCAGTTGATTTAATATTATGCGATATGGCACGAATTTTTCATTTAAAAAAACGAATGGACGTATTTCAGCTTGGAAAAAAGGTATTCTTTTCCTTAATTTCCTGTTTTGACAGATAGCAGAATTGGCTTGAAGGTAGCGCTAATGCGAGTTGAAT
Organism: Agrypnus murinus; assembly: GCA_929113105.1. NCBI lineage: Eukaryota > Metazoa > Arthropoda > Insecta > Coleoptera > Elateridae > Agrypnus > Agrypnus murinus. Next base: position 35,870,904 of record OV816028.1, on the reverse strand, counting down.
GCTGAGCTAAATCACCAGGCAGGTTTCAAAATGTTAATCTCTTTTACAGATATATACAGTTAACAATGGTTAAAACGGCATGTCACTGGGTTTTTAAGGATTATGAGGACTTAAGGGACAACAGAAAATCAATTCTGAATGTTAAAAAGAATAATAGGAGTTAGTGCGTCCGCAGTAATGACGCGATTCTTGACATATTTTGTTGTTGTTGAGAAAATCTGAAGTATTTTCCACTATCAGTATAAAATTCAGTGATAAATGGCCTAAACAGATCTTTCTTTCATAAATAAGCGTGCTAGTCTCGCTTGTTAACCTGAAAACGTCACTCATACATAAATATAATGAGCTAACATGACATTACGATAACATGCACTAGAGATGAACCGGCTTGTAGTGAAGTGCCATATCTGAAATAAAATTTTAAATAATGTCTAAATATAAGTGAATCATTCGCTTCCAATTTGAACTACTGGGAAAGATAACATCAAATAAAATCGCAACAAAGATAAATTAGTAAATTATAAAAAATACTTCTTTAAGAAAATTAAAAGATTATGTAAGTTCTACCTAAAAGACCATTTTCATATTATAACCTAAAAGAAGTAAGTTTCGTTGAGAAGAATCCCTGTGTAGATTGATATTGAACAAGTTGCAAATGGTGTTACTAAATAAGTAAGTAACGACCATTTTGAGAGACCCAAGCTTTTCAATATCCTTAATAAAATGAGGGGGGGTTGAACAATATTCTATAATCAGTTGTATAGTGTAGTGTTGCAGAAAGTATGTTTTTAATAACTGCACACATACATAGGACAAGAAAAATATATCTCAAGCCGAATAATGGACCGTCAGTTGTGTTTATAACCTCTTGGTTTTAGTTTTAACTTTTAAAGACTTAAAAAGAAACCTAGAACTTCCATTTGGGTTCTTCATTGAAAATTTACAAATTCACAAAAGAAATTTTAATTAATGGGTATACTTTCTTATATTTGATCTTATAATATTTTGGCTCAATGGAAAACTCTGAAAAGTCAAACTTTGACATTTGTTATAACCCCAAAACTATGTAGCAGAGCTGATACGATTCAAGTAAGTTTTGATCTTTGATAAGATTTTAGGTAATGTTATTTAATTCAATGCGATGTTTGGCACGATAAAAATCCCTACTGAGGGTAGGATTCCCCCAGATTCTGCTAAATTCTAGTAGCCATCCCAATTCCTCGCCTAAAAATAAACAAAAAAAACATGGATTGAACAATCCAGCATTGGAGATTCACTTCTCGCAAAATCAAAACACAGGTTCTTTTATTTACACACGTTGATTATTATGCACAAACCTGGTGTCTTTAACAAATGATGTTTTCCTTCTGCACAGTCTGCTTTCTAGTACTCTGGGTTATACTGGTACCGTCCTTGGATGAGATTCTAGAACTCCGCTCAGCCGGTTTACCTAACTGTGGTATTATTATGTCCGTATTATTTTGTCGCAAAATAAGATCGAATTCGACTATAATTCAGTCCTAACTGGTATTAGTTAAAGCCACCATAATCTTAAGATGCAAACTCAGTTTAGTCTGCCATATCCAGTAACTGTTATTAGTTGACTTTAATGGTATTAGTATTGTCACAAACGGAATTATTTCGACTCTAATAATTTTATAAGTTCTACATCTTGCATTCCGTTAGTGACAAATATCGTGCAAGGTTACACTCAGTTGCCCACGTTAGTCAAGCAGCCGCGGCCAACCAGCCTCATCTATGCTGAACAACCCTCGTTCGTCCACATGCAATCAAGCGACCTACGCTAGTCGAGCAGCTGCGCATTCCTTCAAAGTATTGCCGCTCCAGCCCACGGCAACCCACGAGCCTGCAACCAGGAAGCCGTGTTGGGAACGGCTAGCTCGCCTCTGCAGGAAACTCCTACCATACTTGGAACATTAACCTACGGATTCCCACTATTATGCTAATCTCTTCCGCATCGAGCAGTATACACCGCTTGTTTTGGGCTTAGAAGTCAGTCAGTGAAAATGACTCCAACACGACAACATCTCCAAGCAAGCGGGTCAGTGCATTTATATTCATTTTATGGTTAAGGGTGGAACCTGATGCCAAGCGGCATTGGTTACCGTCCACTTCACCTTGCTTAGTTTTGCTTAATTAATAGGGAGTTGTCTCCTACGCTTAGTTTGTAGATCTAGTGCCTAGATAGGGTAGTTCCGATCGCCCTAAAGTTTATTGTTAGAATTAGGAGGACCTATACGTCCTCAAACTATATAACCATCATGTATAATACCTTTGTATTTTATTACTTTGTTATTAGTACATAGTTGTTTTTATGCCTTGTATTCTTTCCCATCTACCTCTGACTATGACCTCCAGTCACGAAAACCCCACGTGACAGTATGCTAACCCACGCATCCTATTTGACAGGTAAGAAATAGTTAGCTTTTCTTCTGTTCTTCCCAATAAACTGAACGTTGTCAGGCTATAGCACAATGACCACGAGTAAGGCAGGAGTTTTCCCATGATCTTCTCTCATCAAGAATAGCAGAAAATGATAGTTCACAAAAAAAGGAATTATCTCTTCCAGTACCAATAGATAGAAACAATGGCCAAACTTAGAATCTTGCTACCCGGACAGTTTCAATCTAACTTTTAATGCATAAATACAACAAATATCGCAAGAAGTTTGCGCAGAGAACCAAATTATAAATTGAGTTTAGAAATTGCCACAAGCAGTGAAAAAAGTCCTGAGATCAGTGAATAAAAACAAAAGGTGACTGTAGTAATTCAGTTGCGTCTCTCTAACATCCGTATTTTTCAATAAAGTATATTATTAAAGAAATAACATTTCTTAAAGATTCATAGATCTAGACTGCTATGAAAATAGAAGAAAGTACGTCAGACATCCAACAATGTGTAGTTTAGGAGACGAATTACTTGCCACGTACCAGTAAGTTAAGTAAGTACCAGTTGTTAAAAAGTCGTCAAGATGAAGGCTGAATGGGTACGTACTCAGATTCTATACATAACATTCTTTCTTTATCTTGCCTGTAGTTACAAAACAGTTTTAACAACAAAAACAAAGATCAGGAGATCTTGATGATGTAGAATTGTTGCGTTGTTAGTTTGATCCAATATTATCATCTTCTTCATCGTTATAAATTACCAATGTCTGCAATCACTTCATCATATCGTTGCCTAACCGTTGTTATGTAGTGAAGAGTTCTTGTACACCAAGGATCGTCCAATTACGTAAATTACTCAACCAGGACGTTATTCTACATCCAATTCTTCTTTTACTTTCTATTCTTCCCATCATAATAAGTTACAGTAACTTATATTTCTCAGTTCTCACCCCTCATTATGTGCCCAAGATATTCAGCTTTCCGTTTCTTCTTTGTTGCGAGCAATTCCTATCTTTTCCACATCTAAGGACTTCTTCATTTGCAATTCTTGCTGTCGCATCTCGACAGCTCCTAATTTATTTATCATTTTTACTTTTAGAATCCATGTTTTTCTACTCTGTGTAATAATACAGGCAGTGCACAACATTTAACCATACGCCAACGGATATCAAATGTACGTACATAAGTATTTGTAGCAGTTTTTCGTTCTGATTAAGGTATTTCGAGCTTTTTTTATTCTTATTTCCTTCTCTGGCTCCCTCGTGACATTTAGTTGAAAACCTAAATAATTTTTCTTCTAAGTAAATTTATTAAGCACAGAAGTTCTGCCATTACCCTTGCCCTAATTTTAAGTCCTAAGTTGTTGTATTATTCATTGATTTTTATTTACATGGATGTTGTAGATCTTCAAGGTTGTCAATTAAAATAGCAATGTCGTCAGCAAATCTCAAGTTGTCTACGTATTCGCCATTTATTTTAATTCCTTTTTCTCCATTAGCTAATGCACGTTGTGCAGCTACTTACACTTAGTACGTTAAACAAAGTCGGTGATAGTACATAACCCTGACGAACTTCTCAGTTTACAAGCATATATAATATGAGCATGAATATATATTGAAGAGAACTTTTGCCGTCACTTGAGTGAACCAATATTTAAATATTACAGCTATAAATCTGTTCGTAACTTACATCCCATGTAAGTCAGAAAATCAATTTCTTAATACACACATTTGCAGGTTTGACCAAATCTGATCGAAGTCGCCAATTGTTGATAAAAAATCCATGTTGTTAGCCTCTAAAGAAAGGTGTCAACCAAAGCGACAATATTGCACTGAAAGTAAACTTAAGGAACAGAGGTAATGAATGGGGAAACAAATTATTCCCACGTGATTAAAACCACTGTTCTAGTGTGTTTTCAGAACGTTTCGAAGTGTTTGAGTTCGCTTATGTATAATGTCGAAAAGTTGCCTTTGTTGGCAAATAGTAGGAGGACTACTAAAATAACAATAGTTTAAACGATAACGTTCTCGTAACTACAAGGAAAGTTCATAATTCTGAATTTATTCTCCGTGTAAATATTTATTTTATTCAGGTTAACTAAACATTCTTATGAACCACTTTCCAGTGGTTTGTCAAAACTAACATTTACTCAATGTTCGTTCGGAATTGTTTTTGAAATTCCGAAATAACTTATTTAAACAAATATTCTAAAAATAGCCAAAACATATTATACGTTCGAGTTTACGAACCATTCTTCCGGACGAGGACAAAAAACAAATTAGGTACGTCCAGAGTAAAGATGTCGCTGACCGTAACAGACCGTAGTAGTCGTGACGCTTTTCCAGTGTCTGATTACAACCTTAAGTTTCAGGTTAAAAGTTTAGACATTTTTTCTTAAAAAGTTTTAACGAGGTAGTGACCCCAAAACTGCCCATCTTATAATTTTAGAGGCGCGTTCAAAAATATTTCAGTGGGATTTTCAGGGAATAGTAGGTATAAATAACAACGAAAAGAACAAAGGCCAAAGAGCGCTCAATCTTACTACACCCTATTTGCGTTGATTAATGAAACCGGAAAGAATTTGAGGTTAGAAAACATTTACATAGTAGGATCGACTCTTGTAAACTAGTGAAAAATTGACAAGGAAAGAATTGTTTACTAAGCAGCGGAAAGAAGCAGTGAGGTTAGAAAATAGCATAGCCCATAGAAAATTTTCAACTCAAATTTAAATTACTCTTAAAAATGTAAATTAAGTAAATTGAGAGAGGTTTACATTTTATGTTTAAATAAAAATATTTTCCAGTATTATTTAATTTTCGTTTTAAAGGCAAAGTAAACAGAAAAATTTCATCAAGTTCATTATGAGCAAGAACATTACTTTGTTTGACTTCTGTCTTCAAAGGGAAGGAACATTTGAAACTTGGAGTTTGCAGAGGATCGTTGAACAATACAATTCTAGGTCCAACTTTCTTGCAATACAAGCACACGATAAACCAAACTGGTCGAAATCAATTTTCAAATGGTTCAGTGCATTCCAACTTTTACAACTTTGTTATAGTTAAGTAACACAAACTTATTAACGTGTGCATTGTGCCGGAAAGTGATCTCTGAAAGAGTGGTTTGTTGCAGCGTGAAACGACTTAAATAATTCAGAACTTTTACTTATAAAGCTAGTCAGCGAATAAACTAATTTAATTATTATTCAATTTTCAAATAGTTGAATGCAATCTAACTTTAAAAAATCTTGTAGTAGTAATCTATCACAAATTTATTAATTTACGCAACTTGTGCTGAAAAGTGTTCTCCAGCTTTTTTTCCATCATGAAACAACTAAATAATTCAAACCTAATCCGTTTTTATCAAATTTTTGTTTACCAAAAGTGAATTTCTATTTAGCCAAGCCTCAAGCCAGTCTTCATAAATTATTAATGTTATTATTTTCCGACATCAACTGGCGTAACAAATAACAACGCTCTTAACGGAAAAGAGGAAATACCTCGCGTGCCGTTGAAAAATAACAGTTTCACTCTAAACGGAATACCCCTTATAGGTACTTTCAAATACATTCCCCAAGAATACTGCTATTGTATTTAACACGAATTTGAGCTTTTATGAACGTAAACATTCAAACGCGCGACCTATTTCCTTTTTTTTCAAATATTCAGATAGGTATTCCAATACAAAAAAAAGCTCGCGCGTACGAGTGCTACAAGGAATTTAAAAAAATATGAGCGATAAAATCACAGAGACTAGATTTAAAGGTGACTGAATTTTATTTCAGGAATATATATGGCCATCGTTTGGAAAAGTCTTTGGGGAAAAGTTTATAACTACATACATAGTACGAGCCATAAATCCAGATTAAAAATAAATCTCATCTTTTTTTGAATCTAAAATAATTTAATTGATTGAATTACGGGTATATAATTTTCGAATTGGGAGTTCGATATAATCCCTCAAATACATACACACAACAAAAGCTTTATTTACAATGAGAGAGTTCGATACACTTTTTTTTTGGGAAGGGTTTCAATTAAATCATGCAATCAAAGACCGTAATCCAATGGATGTAATAAGGTCCCCTTGTTTGGGAATTACAAACGATAATAATAATTACGCCGGAATTTATTTATGCATTTGCATATTTTGTGGAGATAAGCATATGCAAAGATGAACATTTGCTTTTGGTTCATGGTACATTTATATCAGCTCGTAAACGTGAAAGTGCATTCTCAATGCATATTTCAAAGTGTTTGCCATAAATATGGGTACCGTATCGCTAAAGGCTGAGTATCAATAACGTTGTTATTATTTGTTTTTGTACATTATCGATTTGGTAGTACATAGAAATGGATACTTGTAGTGAAAAAATCTTAAAGTAGGGCAGATCATTAATTAAGATTTTCTCATTCAGAATGGCCGCTTTGTATTTAAATAACCTTGAAGTAGTAAAATCGGATTTTGTAAACTTTTCAATATTAACAGGGACTTACTAATCAGTGGTCTCTTTGAGCAGAATTCAATGCCAAAACACAATAGACGATATTTTGTAAAAGTCACGAAATTTGCTCTTTATCTTGCTTCGTAATTCATGGTAAGAGAATAGATTTGCAGCAATAAGCTACAACAATCTTAATAAGATAAAATTATAAGATTCTGTTCGTGTAGTATATCTTAATAGCTATGGAGTCCAAATGAGAATATAGTCTTTCCATGCATTCAGTATTCTTAGATTTTGTTCTTCTTCCACTTTTTGTATACATATTGCTAAGATTTTCAATCATATTAGGAATACACAATAAATATTAAAATATTTACCAGGCGTATTTCGAGCAAATTTTAGAGATTTTGTTCTATGAGTAACATAACCTCACTTTTTGATATGATTGGGGGAAAACATTTTTTTTAAATAAGTGAAACTAGCCAATTGGGACTAACATGCACACTAAAGCACTTTAAACATAAAAAGGATATAGTGAAATCCTGTATTTCTAGGTAAAAATTAGTTTTCACTAATAAATTTAACAATGTGGGGGATCGTTAACATTTTTTAAGACTTAATGAAGTTTTAGTGCTTTTTTAAAGTCAAAATCTATTTGAAGCCTGCACAACAAGTCGTATTTATGATGTATGCAAGGATATAACTACTCACCTGCAGTAGTTCTTGCTGAAATTTGTGTTTCAAGGAGGTGTTTTGTTTGTGTAGTACCTTTATGTAACATTCAAGTTTGATATTTGATATTTATATTTGATCTTTGAAGCATTTTGATAAGATGTTTCATTGGAATTGATTAAGGTAGCATCTTAACCACAAGATTGATACTAATTATCATGTAAAAATTGATTAGTTTTGACAGTCTACGCTTTTGTAACGTGCAGTAGTTGTATGAAATTTGGGCTGAATAGTGTTTTGTAGTATCTACAAAACTGTCTAATTAAAATCATAAAAGGTGTAATGCATAGATTAATAAACAAGAGAAATTGTGTTATTATAAATTTGTTATTATTTTAATTGAATACAATGTTGTTTTACTGACAACATAATTTAGATTAACAATCTATTCGGCAGATTCGCAATTCTGTGATCTACAAGATTGTATAAATCTATAAAATAATAAAAGTTTGAAAATTTTTCAAACGTTGGACGACTATGCTCACAACATTTCAATATGATGTGTATGTAAATCACAGACATCACATCATACACATCATAAATGTTGTGAGCATAGTCGTCCAACGTTTGAAAAATTTTCAAACTTTTATTATTTTATATATGTAAATACTCACATTAATAAAACACTTTGTGTTTTAAATATTTTTATATTTTACATTTTTGTGTATTGTATAAATCGTTTTTCTTTAAATGTAAATTTGCAAAATAAAATAAGATTAGAGGAAAATTGGAAAAGTCATTTTCTTTTGTTTAATGTTAAAAATTCAATTGTTTTATCAAAGGAAGCCATTTTTTAACAATTAAGTAGCTCTAAACCATCGAAAAGGGAACATGTACCTCTGGGGCGCTTTAAATTAGATTTTTGTAAGGTCATGTCGAAAAGAAAAATAATTGAAATTTAGTTTACGTCAGTTGAAATTATATTTTAAATGTCAAACTTAAAAAATTGAGTGATTAAGCCTATATAAACAAAGTGTTGAAATTTAATAACAATTATTATTCTAAAATTTCTGTGTTAAATAGATCTTCAATTCAGTCATGCGCATAGTTTCAACAGCAATCGCAGTCAGTGTCAGTACAATACATTAGTATGTTCCCTTTCCTTGTTCTTATTTTTTTTGGCTACTCTAGACGGATACTGTTAACCAAAATAAACAGTTACTAGATTTTTTGAAACGTTCTCTAAGGAATATTACTTAAATGTACATGTCTTCTCCTCGTACATTGAATGAGAACAGGGTTTTTATCTGTGTTGATTTCTACTCAGAAGATCCACTAATCCAGCTCTTAGCTCACTCTGCTTATAGACATACAATGATAATAGCAAACCTTTTTGTCGAATCACCTTAGCAATGGCATTGAAATAGATCAATGTTGGCAGTTCGCACAGACTTCTACCTCCTAGGGCCTGGTTTCCAGGTTATGGGTAGTAATTGTTATTATTATTATTTCCAGTCCTGCGTGGAGTCTTTTTAAGTACAATGTTCAGTTGGGTTTCGAAGGCTATTGGGGACATTCTACAGCCACTATAGTAACAGTTAAAAAGTTTGCTCCACTAACCGTCAACATAAATCCATCAGATTGCTGCAAATATTTGTTCTAAAGTACGTTAGCTTTATATCCAAAAGTCGTTAGAGTAGTCGTGACATGACCTTTTATATAATCCTTTTTTGTGGAAATGATACTGACCAGGTAAAGTTTTCTCACCATGAACCGAGAAGTGCAATTGTTTCTGTTAAAGTGTGTTTTCTTTAACCAAATCCAACGAATCGTCGTGATATGACATCTTAGGCAATCTTTTTTATAGAAGTGATATTGATCTAGAATCTGAATTTCAGACTGAGCTTCTTGCTCTTGCTGCTATATATTATTATTATTATTAAAACTATCTCCTCTGCAAGCAGTCACTGCAGAAGCTTTAGATCGGACTGTTGGGACCGATTCTAACCTGTAATAAGCAATTAATGGTAATACAAAAATGGCCTTTTGCTAATATCAGAAATAATGAACAGTAAGACTGCATCTAACCCATCTTAAGATGCATCTGAGTCACCTGGCTTCAAAGTTTCCGTGCTGGAAAAGGGGTGGACTCAATTTTTCTTTGATTGTAAATACATGACTGTAGGAATTATTAAGTATACATCAAGTTGAATGCTGCCGCCGACGTTTCTATACGTACGCTAGTCCGGTCTCTAATATTCAAATAACCAAGATGATAAAATATGAAAATTTATAACCTTTATAAAATACAAAAAAGGAACAGGGTTAGTACGACACTAATTAATTATACGTCAGTAAATCTTGTCCGGAACGAAAAAGCGGCTCTCTTATTGCTATTACAGCAGCAAATTCTTCCTTAGATATTTTTATATTTCTGTTAAACGTAAGTGCTTTGTACTATTCATAAAGGAAAACTTGAAAATACCTTTTCCACCGGCAAAAGCAGGAAGCAAATTAACTTATAACCTCGAGAAATTTGTCGCAACTTGTCATATCCTTCAAATAAATTATGTAACATTTCTATGCGGAGATAGGTTGGATGGGTTTTCACAGAGATTTTTTTTAAATCACTTCTATTTTATTTATAAAACATCAGGTTGTAATCTGCTTAGTTGAAAATAATTCCATTATTAGTGTTGTTACTTTTTTTTGTCCGTGTTCGTTACTTATTTTCCTTTCTGAAAAAAAAGTAAGGGCTATCTGATATGCGAATTCTATTGTTTTTAGTGATTTATTAAGATCAAGATGTATAAACCGCCACTCACATACATAGCTATGAAAAATTAAGTAACGCCCAATTTTTATCTCATCCTCAAAATTTCGTTTAGTAACCTTTAGACTTCTCGTTTTCCCTGTCGGTGTTAGAAAAACCACGCCTTTCAGGAAATTGCTGAAAATTCTCCCTTTTTCAGCGTTTTCTGTTAGAAACGTGAACAAGCGTAAATGTCTGGAAAATGAATTAGTAGTGCGAAGTTTGAAAAACATTGTGTAACATTTTATTCGCGTATATAACTATACTAAAGTCGAATCGATTTTGGATTACCTATCATTAATTCAAAGCTAGGGGTTGTTCTAAAGGTTGCGTTCGATAAGGGATCCAAACTTCAGGCCTACACTCGAAAAATAAATGTGTTTTTACATATAAATCACATAGTTTGGCTGATGACTTAACACAAAGGAAGAATATCTGTAGAAGTTAGAAAACCGTTTTTGTATAACTAATTTTAAATATTACACAGAGTGTTCATAATTCGCTATAATATGTAAGCCGAAAAAGTAGTCTATTAGAATTTCTAGTAAATATAGTAGTTGCCAGAGATATTTCCATTAAATGTGCAAAGTTGAACGTAATTTCACATAAATATACATTTGAATATGTACTTTTACATTAATAATTCAGTAAAAATACATTAATAATCATATATACATGATGCATGATATGCAGAATATAATAATACAAAAGCAGTGGGTAGCAGTTTTTCAGTTCAATATAATTTGTCATGTTTTATGTATAAACACAGTCTTATTGTATTTTTATCCATTTTTTAGTGGTAAGTATACTGGTGAAATAATTGCGGTTGTTGCATCACATATCAAAGTAACGTCTAGATAGAAAAAATGTTATAAATATTGTCATTTTATTATTAATTTCTGTATCCAATTTTGCACTATTTATTTTTTTACTTTCTTTAGTCTATTTGAATAACGTTGTTTGACTAGCTGCTATATATTATAGTAGATCTACATAAATTATATAATATTACTTTATCTTTTTCTGGAAATATTTTTAGAAAGCTTTATTTTGTGAGCTAGCTTAAGGGCCTATACCATGCAGGAGCATTTGCCGTTTTAGACATAACTTCGAAATAATTTTCTGTAATGTGGGTGGATTCGTTTGCTAAAATTGCACACCCATATTGAATTATGGGATTTATGCATCTATTTCCTACTCATTTCCCCTCTTTGTTATAGAATTCCAGTGAAATTTAAATTTCGACGGCTTATCTTTACATTATATTATCTTTGCATGCATAGATGAATTAATATTAATTGTTGACTAGTTAATGTTAATCAATTAATAAGTAAATGCACTGTAATTAGTAATATAAGAAAAGAATTAAAAAGTAATTACTAATAAAAAAGAAACAAACAAAAAAGGTTGATAATTCACATTTATTATATTAAAGAAGCTAAATATATCAGCAGTCGGCCGCAGGGTTGAGTGGTAGACGTGTTAGATTTTAATTCCGAAGACATGCGTTCTATTCCCGGCCGGAGCAATTTTTTATTGTTGAAATTTACAGTCAATGTTTAAGCTATGTATATTTACGTATACGTATAATTGAAAATAAAACTACATATAACTCATTATAAGTGATTATACATATATATTATATCTATGTTTCTTGTAAACTGTTTTCCATGAAAAATAATTTTTCCTCAAATCCGAAAAAGCACGAGGGTAGAATTTCCCCTTTATTTCGGTTCAAGTAGGATGTGAAAACTTTAAGAAATAACTGAATGGGAAGTATAGAGCGAAAACCATTTTAGGGATCATAAATTCCTACATACTGTAGACCTTTAATATTCTTTACTATAAATTCTATTCTGTAAATTCTATTGACGATTTTTATTGTGCCAGGTTATATTCACGAAATTCTCAAATTTAATACGTAAAACAAAACTATTTCGATCTGAATTAATCTTCAAATTATATAAATCGTGGTTAACAATGGCCATATGTAATTAACAACTTTTATTACATCGAAACCCAGATGTAAAGGATCGTCGATAGCGAAAACCACATTTTGTAATCTGCCTAAATGGGAAATAAACACGTACAAGTGATATTCGGGAACTACGCTTTATAACAGTGAAATATGAAACACAATGCCCGGACTTCAATAATATATTTGTGTATTAATTTGTATGTTTAACAATAATTTGATTATTCGTTCTGGTTTTGAAATATAATTTAATTCGAAAACAAACCCAAACAAATATTTTATACCCTACCTAAGGGAATATTACTTCTAAGTTAAACTCGTCGGTTTTTATAAAATCCCCCGAGGAAATTCTCAGGGGAACTTTCAAAAAAAAGCATGAACAAATCTACTAAATCGTAGGCATCATAACGGGCGCCAAATATTGGCCAAAAAAAGAGTTAAAAATTCTCATCTCGCTTGAACGAGGTCTTTACGAACGAGTTATGCTAAGGCAAAAGATTGGCACATTTATGTTACATAATCGTATAAGTATGGAATCAAACGATCGTTTACATTCAAAGACACGAACCTGTATAATGATCCCCTCGTTGTAAACCACTTTAAAAATAAAAATGAGAAAAAGAAAATGCGTTCAAAATGTAACCTTGATTTTCAATGTAGATTTGATTTTCATAAAGGCACTCGCTAGAAAATCGCGATATGCTGATATTGATTAGTAATTTCGCAATAAAAGCGTCTTTCAGTTAGAACTTTGTTTTCAAATATAAGTTACAAAAAAGTCAAATAGTAACGTTAGTGCATTTAGCAGTTTAAGGTTAGGTTTGAATTTTTAATACGAAGCTTTCTAACTACAACCTTACAGTGGAAAGTCCGAATAAAATATTTATTAACTTTTAGCAGAGCACATACCCTTGAAATAATAACTAAGTACATATTTTAGGAAGAGAATTCTGTTAACCCTAAAATTAATTATGAAACTGATATAAAATCCATTTAGGTAAATCTATTCTTGCGTAAAATACTTCCCTTATTTTTACACTTGAATGTATAGGAATTTTAGCTTTCTGCGCTTGATTCACCAAATTTTGCATCACGATTATCGATTTTCACCAAAACTTAACACGTTTAGGTTAATTCGCATCAACAATTCAAATCGACCAGGTGAGAGCATCTAATTAATATTTCAAAATTATTAGGAAGTTTCTCACCACCTTGAATACATGACGTGGCATGTATATCGCTTTCAAATATGCGTATATTTTAACATACCATCACGAAGGGTAGAAGAAAAAGTTTGAAGAAAATAGTACTTGAGTCATTAACACAGAGTAAATCATTTAGAATAATACAAATGTTATTCTACTAACAATCAATTGAGAACTATCAAATTTCCCGAAGATGCTATCAAGATTCATTTCAACTGAATACTTTACCTTTAGTAAGACCAATTCGACAAAGAATAGGTTGTATAACTTTAAAAAGCTAACCTAAACTCAAGTAAAACACAAACTAACCTAAAAAAGGAACAAGATTATAGCAGAAAAACCTTTGATGGTCTAATCCAGTTGGACTCGTCTAAGAATAATTCAACAGAACCAAATTGATCAGAAAATCTCTAATAGTCCGAAATACATTAGAACGGATTGGTTAATTCCATTAGGCTATAAGCTACTTTACTTCTGGTTAGGTTACGTTCATCTAGGAAGGGTTGGGTTAATTGGAACACTAATTGGCCAGAAATTCTACAGAAAACACACTTCTATCTGTGTATCCAGCAAAATCATTAAGTTATATATTGCAAGGTGCAGAAAATCCAAAGATACAATTTATAAATTTGGAGATGCATTTAATGAAAGTAATCCTACTACGGTCCTGTGTATAGTAAAATATTTCGTTTGGGTTTAGTTGAAATTTAATTCCCACGTTCAATATGCATTCTTGTCGAATACTGTTACGGACAGCTAAATACATTTAAAATTTATTTTTGACGACGAAATTCCTTGACAATTCTGCTAAGTAATAAAAATATCGAGCTTCTTTTGGTCGAAAAGCACGTACAGACTTCATATAAAAACAATTCATTGGGCTACAGCAACTGAGAAAGTGATGCATTCGTTCTTTTGTATTCGTAGTTACGAATAAAAATTATTAGTAATCAACAAAATAATAAATTCAGTTTCATGTGTCTAGGCGTCGGTTTTATAGCTTAGCACTCCTGCAGAGCTGATAAGCCTTTCTAAAATATTTAATATGAATCGAATTTCGGTTATTTTTCTTGTTTGGTGTAATGTCGTCAGCTTTTATTCATTGGAAGTTCAGAAAAATCCCTTTTGAGAATTTCGTTCGTTTAAATACGGTGAATTTGAATATTTCCGTTGCATATAGTATCATTCAGGAAACATTCTAGTAAAACTTTACATACCGTTTAAAGTTAAGTTTTACATACCATTCAGTTTGAAATTAATGTTGAGTTTTGTTAAAGTAAATACAGGGAATTTATTCCGTATTGGAAATTAATGCAAAGTTTAAAGTCCGCCATTAAACATAAAAAACAAAATAAGTAGAATGACATTTTGGCAACCTGATAAAATCAAAAAACTCTACGTTGCAATAATTTACAAAGATTTGAAATAACTGATCAAAAACCAGAATATCTGACGCCAATACCCTGATACGAGAAAATATCTCGACATTTACGTCAGCTAGACCAACAATCAATCACTAACCCTAAAGGTTCCGATAAATTAAAAAGATCCAAAAAGGCGAAAGAAGCACTCAGAGGTGTCATGCTCACTATGTTGTTACTACACTTGTGTTAATTGCAAATCCTGGATATTACTGTTATCAAAACGACTTCTTTCATAGAAACAGTTATTCTGGAAAGTCGGCGTAACACCGTATGTTTATAGTTAAAACGTATAAAAAGCGTTTATCAAGCATTTTATGTGTCGAGTTAAAAGCAGCTATTCATTTGATAAAGAAATTAATCTTATTCTAACATCTCAATGTTATTCTTTATGTCTTCCAACTTCATTAAACTGCTACCTGGATATGCTATGGTTGGCTCTTCTTTGTTTATAAATTCTCCAAACATTTATGATTATGATGTTTTCTTTTTATTTAGAACAAATATTGATTGATGACACAATACATGTCTAGTTTTGGAAAAGACGCATGATAAGATGGGAATCACGGGCTTTTGGTCTATCTCTTGCTTTCAGTCACCTACAAGGTAGTCATATAAAATACTGACCTATAAATATCGTATATCTCAATTTCAATAAACCTACCACTATCTATCTTTTTAATCTCTATCTGTTTAAAATCTCTAGTCCAGTAGTAACGATCATTTAGACGTAATGACTGGAAGTTTAAAAATATCCACTAATTACTACATATAAACTATCGGCAAGCCCAGCTTTTAAATTGGCAACCACTAACCCATTCTTTCTCTTAAGGATATTCATAAATAAGGATTATTCTTCTAGAAACCCATCAATTGTAAGCTAAGCTCGCCATTACATCAATTAACCATTGTCGCAGAAAGAAAAACAAAACATAAAATAACCTTAGAACTATAGTAGAATAGGAAGCAGAGAACATTTAATAATAAGAACAAGCTACTGCAAACGTTTCACTCTACACTGAGTAGACGTAATGGCACGCTAGGATTGTTAATTACTGAACCTCTTGAAAATTTTAGAATTCCCTAGTAAAGTAAAGAATAATGTAACGAGCTTCAAGCGTGAAACAGCTAAACAAATAGAAAGAAAAACCGGAGGATCTATACCTACCATTCATAAATTATTCAGAATGCAATTTCTTTTTAAGTACTACTGGAAGTTATCTATACAGCTTGCTAAACAAGCGTATATAACTGTAATATTACAATGCAAAAACCCACCTGAAACCAACCAACAAGCTTTTGTGTGATTTATGATGATACAATCTTTAAACTATAGAAAACGTTTCCAAAATCACAGAAAGGTTTCCAACTTACATTAATACTGAATTTTCAAAGGTCCCCAAATTCCAACAAAAACTCGAAACTACTGAGAGAGGGCCTCGGAGAGCTCAATACCATAGTAATGTTTTGACACGAAATGCTCGTGAAACTTGTAACAATGACGTACAAAGGCGTACAGTAGCGCTCCGAGCAGCTCTCGTTAGGCAACGCTTCTGCTGAAGGAATGGCTTCGAAACAAAAAGCTATCCAAATTAAATGGAAAAGGAATGCCACATTTATGTCTGGTAGTTGAAAATAATATCACTGCGGTTTGACATTTTGCTCAATTAAAAACTTTTAATTATATTTAGGAATTTCACTACGGTTTCTTAGAAACGTAATACGTCTACAAAGTATCATTGTAATGTGTTTTCTTGTGATTTTAATGCTGGAATTGAAACAGTAATTTACTTTTATTAATTATAAACGCAGGCTTTCTTACTTTAAATAATTAAGATGCAGTTTTTTTAGTCCTCGACTTTAATCTTTCAATTAGTTTTTTCTCTGATTGCAATCGTGCCAAAGTGTTATTTGGTCTCAATAGAATTAAACAACTTAATGGAAGATATTTAATAATGTAGACTTAATGGAATTGTATCGATTTTAAACGTATTCATAGGTTTTTACATAATTCATTACTTCGTTTAGTAACTGATTTACTAACACTTGGCTGCATGAAAGAAACAATTTAAGGAATTTAGTTCAATTAGATTTCGTTTCACTATTTCTAGCTTTTTTTGCCTTCCACAAGGATCCATACTGAACCCCACCTTATTCAAAATTGTTGTGTATGATACTCCTAGTACATGTAAACTGAGCTATGTATGCTGATGAAACGGACACCATCACACAGGACTACAACATTCACCAGGCCTTGATCTATACTGCTATAATAATAGTTTTCACATACGGATGTAGTGCTTGGTATGCAAGATCCAAAACTAAACTAAATATACTGAAGATTCGACAAAATAAACTGACGTGCACAATAAAGAAATGCCAGTGGTTTGTTAGGAACTCTCAACTCCATAGAGAAATAATAAACTTACTATTTCTTAAATTAAAGTTACTTTTTCCGAACTGTATTTATCTTTTCCGAAATTAAACTTACTATTTCTGAAATTAAATTTACTTTTTCCAAAACTGTATTTACTTTTTGCAAAATTAAACTTACTATTTCAGAAATTTAATTTACTTTTTCCAAAACTGTATTTACCTTTTCCAAAATTAAACTTACTATTTCAGAAATTTAGTTTACTTTTTCCAAAAGTGTATTTACCTTTTCCGAAATTAAACTTACTATTTCTGAAATTAAATTTACTTTTTCCGAAACTGTATTTACCTTTTACAAAATTAAACTTACTATTTCTGAAATTAAATTTACTTTTTCCAAAACTGTATTTAGCTTTTCCAAAATTAAACTTACTATTTCAGAAATTAAATTTACTTTTTCCAAAACTGTATTTACCTTTTCCGAAATTAAACTTACTATTTCTGAAATTAAATTTACTTTGTCCGAAATTGTATTTACCTTTTCCAAAATTAAACTTACTATTTCTGAAATTAAATTTACTTTTTCCTAAACTGTATTTACCTTTTCCGAAATTAAATTTACTTTTTCCGAAACTATATTTACCTTTTCCGAAATTAAATTTATTATTTCTGAAATTACATTTATTTTTTCCGAAACTGTATTTACCTTTTACAAAATTAAACTCACTATTTCTGAAATTAAATTTACTTTTTCTGAAACTGTATTTACCTTTTCCGAAATTAAACTTACTATTTATGAAATTAAATTTACCTTTTCCAAAACTGTATTTACCTTTTCCGAGATTAAACTTACTATTTATGAAATTAAATTTACTTTTTCCAAAAATATATTAACCTTTTCCGAAATTAAACTTACTATTTATGAAATTAAATTTACTTTTTCCAAAACTGTATTTACCTTTTACAAAATTAAACTTACTATTTCTGAAATTAAATTTACTTTTTCTGAAACTGTATTTACCTTGATAAATATTCTTCAAACGCCAGTGTTTGTTATTTTATTACGTTTAAGCTTATCAAGCTTTGACACAGAAATTATACTTAAATATTTTGTTTTCATTTGTAAGATTCTCTGTTAGACCAATTGACACAATTTCTTGCTTTACAATTTCCATTTGGAAATGTGTGGTATTATTTTAAGTAAACCGAGTGTCAACGGTTACATGTTGCCCCGGAGCCTTTAAAAATCATTTTTTTTTAATTATTGAAATAAATGTTTGAAACTAAGGCAGCAAATACAAACAATATATTAGCTTACTCTGACATATTCAGATTTTAGAAGACAGTTCCGGTTTAATCGGATTAATGATTAATTTCGATTAATGTAATGAATAATTTCAAATGTTTAAATGCAACACCCTAATTTTTTTTTCTTACTCGGATTCTATGGATTATTTTTATTGAAACTAGCGGATTTTATAAGTAACAATTCTATTTCTATGTTCCACTTTCTTTGGAACTTGGAATCATATTACAAAAATTGAATAAAGTATTCTGCTTTATTTTTAGTGCAAGCAACTATCAGCAGTAAGTTCCTTAAAAATATTATTATACTTTTATCTTAAAAGTTAAAACAAAAGTTGTAAATAAAATGGGTATTTACACACAAATCTTCCTTTTTTTACTAACTCTTTAACAAAAGACAAGTATTAAAATTCACGTTCCAGTAATTTTGTGACATGAAAGAGCACCCAGATATTTACCATAAAATTAAAGAAAGTACACAGAAACGTTAAGTTTGGGTTTTACTGCCTTAAATCTGAGTGATCGTGAAAAATGCTGTAAAATTCAGGAGCTTTTGAAACTCACAATGCATTAAATACGGTTGTTCAACGCGACGACGAAGATGTGAATTTGGAAAGCTCTTAAAATTTTCAATAAGAACATGAAAAATGGTTTACCTAAGCGAGTTTAAATTTTCCAGTATAATGTAACAATGACACCCAACCATGTCTATCTAACTCCGATATTTTTCAGAAGGAATCAAGTACCTGAAAATAATAAAGTTGAAAGAAATCGAATCCTGAGCTTTTTTTCGGTTAATTTATTTCAGAAAGGTGAGTGTGTGTGTCTGCGTGTGCGCGTCCGTGTGCATGTATAAATAAATTTGAGAACTTTATCCGAAATGTGCAAGTTCAGAAAGAATCCTTTAAAACAATAAGTTACACGAAAAGTCACTGAATGTGTCATGGCAGCCTTCGCCATCGTTGTTTGTCATGCTCTAACACCCCAACCGGCGGCTGACAAAGTTGTTTACGAGAAAATGCATGAACACACACGTTGTAAATTTTTAAAGTGTTATACATACGTAAAAGGCTGTATAAAACCGATGATAAAAGAACTGAGTATTTTCTTTACGTCATACATTTTAAGGATGTAATGCAACGTAAATAAGCTATTTTTGCAGGGAGAACAAAGGTAATCCTGTTTGTACACAGGTAGTGGGCGCGCAGATAAAAACAAGGTTAGAACATATATATATGAAACCGTCGAAATCTACTGTGCGCGATATGACCTACAAAACGTCCTGGCGCGGTTGATGATGTTTTTACCTTTCTTCCTTATTATGATCACGGCGAAAAACAAGAACATCGGATATATTTTCCTGCCAATACAAAGCAGATCTAATTAAAAACAAAAGAATTTATGGAAGGTAATAAAAGGACAAAACAGGGAAACTTTTATGGGTCGTTTTTTTCTGTAGTGTAGCGAACAGGAGGTGCGCATCATTAATGCAAGGTTGAATTTTGCTAATACAAATGTTTTAATTAAAAATTATTACAACGCCGATGGATCAATAGAAAAAGCAAAAATAAAAAATACACTTCAGGTTCGCAAAAATAATCTCTAATCAAAGCATAATTAGAGTGGGAGGAAAAATATAGCAGTTGTGATTTTTCTCATCAGAAAATACCTGTTTTTTGCAAACATGAACAAGTTGCCTCATATGTGCAAATGTATTGAATTCTGGTTTAAAACAAACAAAAAGATCTATAGCTTTGGAAATTTTATTATAGTATGATGGTAAATAAGATTGCTATAAACTACTGCTCTATATAGAAAAAAATAGTAAAATAATTAATCAATATTTGAAAACAGAATTTTTGCAATTAACCAACTAACCAGGAATCGCACGTTATACAATACACAAATTTAACATGGAATCACAAGAAAGTAATTCTTTAAAAAATAATCATGGTACTCAGTTACTTTTACAAAACTGCCATCATTACTTGAAAATAAAAATACTACAATGTACATTGTACATCTATACTGTAGACTCCATTCACGGAGTACAATATTTTCAGTACTCTTGGCTTGCGTAATTAACTCTAATTAATTTTTAGTGCATACAAGATGTAGGCAACCAAAATAGCATTAAGGTTTTTTATGAACTAAATTCCGTATCATTATTACTAATTGCAGATAGATGTTCAAAATTTAAGCGCTGAAAACAAGGGTTATACTTTTTTCCTCTGTTTACCCAAACAATACTATTTAAGTAAGTATACAATTCTACGGCTTTTATGTTAACTCTAACAATCTGTTTAAAGCATCATTCGCAAAACTTTTAATAAGTTTTTTGAGACAACAAAAAACGATTACGATTCTAAGCCGTAGAAGATGCTATTCTAAGTTAATTTGAATTGCAAAACTGGAATGTTCCCCTCAAGTGATATATTTAGTAACATTTGAAAATTTAAAACTTGGAATCGGCATAACAACACGAACTCGAGCAAATAAGACAGTTAATTTACGCCTGAATTAAATTACTGAACCCTAAAAGCAGCAGCAAACTGCGATAATGCAATACCTCAAGTCATATTAACTCAGGTTTTTCGATTGTATTAAAACGGAAAGGTTATTTGTATTTTAATTTTGTTCGAAACACATAGAAGATAAAAAAGGAAAAAAAAGAAACTAGCTATTTTAAAGGTAGCAAAAAAATTTTAATATCGGAAGACGTAAACTTCGAGTCTCTCTATTCTTCGGTGAAAATTAGCGGTTAAGGCTAAATTTGTCAAAGTTTCGTTGGAAGTTGTCAGTATAATGTTTAATTATTTTAATTAGTTTTGAATTTCATCACCATTGGTGATGATGTACGATTTAAATTAAAATTAGCTAACTCGGGCAACATTTCGCAGCCCCGAGTTGTTTTACAGTTTATTATACTCAGGGAATATTTGAACAAATTTACCTGCCATCGCCGCAAGGTAATACAAAAGAGAAAGTAAATTACACTCTCAAAAGGAAAGTAATCAACGAGAAAACTGACGTTAAGTCTGGAAAAATTCATAAGCATAGCAAAGCTCCAATTCAGGAGAGCCAAAAGGATTCAGCACACGCGCTGCAGATTTACCTGACTGTGAGTGGAATTATTTTTAGTTGTAGGATTTCAGATTACTACGATTCTGACTGAAGTTAAAATCCCCATCGAGGACTATTCAGATTCATTAGGGTGTAAGTACACTAAAAAGCTAAACGCTAGGGTGGACAGTATAATGGTCAACAGGCTACCAATTTAAACCGTTGCACCAATAATATACGCCAGTGAAAATCCGAAAATCCTTAGGTTTAATAGAATTTTCTCATATTAAAGTATTACAAGATAATCCTGTTATTCTTATTATTCGTTTTATCATCCAATTTCTTCTTGTATAATAAGCCCAATTAGTAAACAGAAATGCAAAAGAGAATACGGAATGAATTGTCACCAGAATTTAATTTTGGAGATGTCTCTTCCTCCTGTATCTGACAAGACGCTATTTTCAAGATTATTAACTAATTAATCAATAATTTTATATAAAAAAGTCACCAAATTAACGTCAATGTGAGTTTCGTCTTGTGACAAAATATTAATGAAATGTAAATGATCCGCAAAGCTTGCTATTTTATTTTTCTTTTATAAAACAGAAATTAGTTTGGGTGTTATAATTTTTTTACCGTACTTATTTTGTATATATATTGTGGCATCTTGCCATGCATATAATATTCATATAAAAGAGTATTTTTATTAATTTGATTTTATTGTTCAAATGATCATCCAAATTACATGTGTTATAACAGAGTGGAATCTTTGTTAGATATAAGCATCATTACATACCACTACCTACAATAAAAGAAAATATCTTAATAGGTTTACTATAGGGAACATAAAAAAAGGTCGTATTTGGTTTGTCTGAAACATATAAAGAAGAGAGGTGAATTGTTAATTGTGATTGTGTGCTTGCTTAGTTATGTAACGTCACGTTTTTTCAATTTTACTAAATACCATTTTATATGTATATTTAATAAAGGAATCCTTAGTACGGTTCTGGCAGTTTAGCAAATTCATTTGTTTAGGAACCATAAATATTTCGTTAAGTAAATAATGCTTTCTTTCAAGTATAAAAGTGCATTTATATGCACCTAAACAATATTTTAAATTACAGCAAAGTTTTCGTTGGTGCGAACATTCATTTTAAGATGTTCCCATGTATATAATCTTAGTTTCTTTAATAAATACATTAATAAAATGCATTAGGCTTTTATTTATGGTTTCCTGTACGTGTTATTTGAACAAATTCTTCTGAGCCCAGTCGTATAAAAACACATGGATAAACACTTAATAGTATTGAGTTATTCCGATGATAAAGATTTTAACAATGGGTAAAGTAATTTTTTGTGAGCGTTCTTTGTTCAAAAATATTAATTTTGATTGGCTTGTTAATGCCGCGTTGTTTCGTTATAGGTTAATTTAAAATATCTCTCTTAAAATTATTTGTCACTATATAAGATTGAAGCCTTTTTTAGTTCGAAGAGTCTTAATTAGAACTTCATACAGTGTAGATCGAAGCTTCGTATAGAGAATCGAGGAGGGGATTTTTTCTCCTGAGAAACCCCCGACCAAATTATTATGATATTCGGTGTGTTTAAAATAAATAAATTTTAAGTATGGAATAAAAGCATTAATTATTTGTGCTAATACCGTTTTGTGTATTATGTACTGTATAGGAAGCCTATTTGCTTCAAGTTATCGTTTAAAGTTTTTAATGTTAATAAATTTAACGCAAATAATTCAGTTTACCGGATTCTAATGAAAAAGTTGTGAAGAAAATTTGATCTGGAATTAAATTTTAAAGTTTCTCGTTTTAATAAACTTATGTTTAATTATGAGTAATATTAGTCACATATTTAAGAAAATAGGTTACAACATTCCGAATTTTAACGTTGATAATCCTTACCTTTGGGTGTTTTCCGTTTTAATAGTAATATAGTGGATTAGCAGAATTTGTGTTAGTGCTACAAAAACTACGTCGAATCAGTACAAGCTTTAAATAATAAAACTTGGCTAATATAAAAGTTGAGCAACATTCGAGTATGGAGTGTTATGTGCCGTTACAGTCTAAAGAACATTTGAAAAGAATTTGTTCAGCACTACAATTTATTGTCATTGCATTTAATTATGTTAAAGTTCGCTGTTAAAATTAAACGAGAAAAATAATAATAGTTCAGAATTCAGAGGATTTGTTCCCATTTTGGTTCTTCAGATCAGCAGTTTGTGATCGTGTTTTGTGTATAGTCATTATTGTTTTTAGTGTTTGAAGTTATTTGTGCAAGGAATCTTGAACTTTGTTGGATTATTGAAAATGTTCTAAGGTATTGATTTTTTTAATTAATTCGTTTATGTAAAATTTACTTAAGATCCCGAAATATAATGAATTCAGTTATAGGAATAATAACTTGTTGATTATAATGTGTTTAAAATTCAGTAGTATCGATTGATACGTGTTTGATTAAACTAACGTCAATTTTAAATGAGGAATCTTTCCAAATTGACATTCCTAGATTCTGTTATCAATTTGGGGCTCAACATATTTTCTATTTTTTTATTTGTTCCTGATTCCATTAATTAATTAGAAGCTTTTGGGGTTAACGCCCACACCTGTATTTAAATTTGCATAATAGAGATCTCAACAGCCGGTGCGCTTAGAGGTGTACAGTAAGTATTAAATATTTTGTGTTTAAAGGAATTAAGAGTGTTATAAACGACGCCTGATCGAGGGGCAATCTTAAGTGTTAAAATAACGTTGCTACATCGCGGGGCTTTGCTGTTATGTTGCTACATTTCTCACCGCAAAACAAATATCTCATATATCAGATCAGTCAGGGTATAGTATTATAATAAATCCTAAATAACAATTAGTCATTGTAAACCACATGTAATTTGGTAGACATCTTGACTTTTAACCATTAACATATTATCTAATGCAATTAATCATTCTTGCTTACTTACAACAAAATAAGAAAAATCCTCAGACAGTAGATTCTGACAATAAATAAAAATTTTATTCATATGCCAAAATAATATGTACAGTAACATTATAATTTCAAATATAAAATAATAAGTGGAAAATAAAATAATTTTATATAAAATATCCTTGAACCCAAAAAGACTGTATTCATTATTAAAATTTTACATAAAATCAACAATTATATTTATAGATCAATTAAAGAGTCTCATATCAATATAAAAATATATTTAACATTTTAACATTACAATAAATAACGTGCATAGTGAAATATTTGTTAATGGTATGCTTCTGGAGTCATAAATTTGAGTAAATACTATTAAAATTCAAGTTTTGCAAGTTATACGGACATAATTATTCAATGTTAAATTGAAATATAAAAAATATATATAATAATAAACGAATAGTATAATACAACAATATTTAGAAATATTTTCGAATGCACACTTGGCCGGAAATTGCCTACAAGCTACACGCAGCATAACTGCCAGGAGTACTGCAGAGGCCGTATCAGGCGTAGCATCTGGTGAAAAAATACGAATAACCTGAAAAGCCAAGACCAGTTCCTTTCATGAACTTACTGAACAATCACCTCTCAGAATTCTGGTAAGTTTTAGAACGAATTAGCTCTATTTCAATTTCCACTGTTCATATTACTGAAACTGTTTATCAAGACAACTGAACTTTAATGAACTTTTTCGTGCACCAATAAAACTTAAAAGTCTGTTTAGGCATATGTAATATCTTTTTTGATCAATCAATAAAACTTCAAAACGTATCAGATTCTGTAGATATCGTAATTAGTTTGATTTATCAGAAATATAACACATAATAGCAAGAGTTTAATTATGTAGTTTCTTCCTTCTAAAACTGAAAAGCGCAATTTCCAAGATTGACAAACTAATCAATACTTTCAAATAAAAAATCGCAATGTTAACATCAATGTTAGCACTGTATGTATCAAACAATATTTGCTCGACCTAGATGGAACATATTTTCCTTCAGATATAACTTACACAGCCTTTAGCAACAACCCTCCAGTAATTCTTTATGTTCTAAGTAATCAACGCAAGATTTAAAGGAGAACTTCCACGTTCAATTCTCGTTTGTTTGTAGTCAACGTTTTAAGCACGCGCCTGTGCGTTGTATGTTGTTTTATAGTGCTATATTAATTTTGGAATCTTGTAAACATAAAAAGCAGTATTATTTTGGGACAGCTTTTGTGTAAATCGTGGTGTGTACTTTACAGACAGACAGTCAACCACATATACACTACCAGCAACGCGTTGTAAACATGTAGACATGTTTGGCGAATAAACAGTACTTCTGTACAACAAAGAATTGCGGTAATCCTCTTTTTATCCCGACTGACATTCAAAAATTTACGAACATCAACGATCAATCAAGATTAAAATGAATACTGTCACTGCTGTTGTAATAAGAACCGAGAAAAATCATTTTCTCTTCTCTTGATGCTTTTTGATATTATGTTGAGGGACAAATCCTATTCCCCCTTGAAATCCATTGGAAATAATGAAAAAAGAAACGAAACAAAAAAAAATTAATGTTGAATGGTATTTCAGAGAAGGAAAAACAGATAAAAAGATCAAATGTAAACAAATATTTGATGAGGGGGAGCTTCCAAAGGGCGAATAAAAATAAAAAAATAAATAAATTTCGAAATGAGATCAAAAAGGTCGAAAGTTAATATAGAAAATAAGTTTGTTACAAAAAATCAACATTTATTTTCGCGTAGACCAGAATAAACATTTGTTAATCCGAAAATTAATGATAATAACCACAAAAGGGTCACATTTACATTTTAAACAATGCAGCCTTGCCGCCACAATTCCAAACGCGATGTAACTGCAATTATCATTCATTGTATTTTTTAAATGAAGAAAAATTAGTAAAGTTTCTGTTTTAAAAGTGTGTTATCCTTGTTAATAACTAGTTTGAAACTTTGTTAGAAAAATAAGAGTAATTTAGCTATTAAAAGTTATTCTACTGGAAATAAAATTTCAAAGTGCAATTCTCAATCAGTGTTAATCTGTTAGAGAAAAATTGCAGTTTGTGTAGCAAGTCAGTTTCAAAAGAATTATTTTATAACAGTTCTCATAAGTTAGTTTTTAAAATTTTCTAAAAGTCATGCAACGCTTTCTTCCTATTAGAATTAAATTAATCTTATTTCTGTTTATAGAGCAACTACAACTCAATTTATCCTTTTAAATTAATTTTTTCTGGGGTTTTTCTTTTTTTGGGAACTTTGTTCTACTCGGTTTAAAATGTAAATTTTAAAATCAAATATTGAAAAAGTAAGAAAATGGCCCCATGTTGATCTCCGCTTTATTAGTCGCCACGATGTATTGCGACTACTCTTTTTGGTTCTCATCTCAATCTTAGGAGCTGTTTTAATCTAAGTTAATACTTGTCACAAACGGGTGCACGTATCTAAAATTACCAAACCTGATGCAGCAATGGAGTTGATTTGTTGCTGAAAATAAAAACATAAATAGTAACTGCTTAGAGATAATGACGTAAGCTAAAAGATTTCTGTCAAATTTACGGTTTATATCTCATTGCTCAAACTATTCTCCTTCTTAATATGTCTACTAAGTGTGTTATAAAAAATGTCACATCATCAAACTTATTTGCGGAACAACATACAGCATAAACTAATTTTCAAAAAAAATCTGGAATAAGCCATAATAATTTCGATATTTTCGTCTTTTTGTTGTCAAAATTTCAGAGTCAATTAACTAACAAGAACATGAACTTTGATTTCACTAATTTACTTTTATTAAATTCCTACTACCACTTTAATATAATAAATGACCTCAAAAGATAATCAAATTTAGCTTCAAACTGTTGTTATCTTGTTCTATCCAGTGAACATTGTATAATTTTAAGAGCAAAGCTGAAGCTATAAAAGTAACTAGGCAATTTATTTTCAAGGATAATATAACAAGATTTCATTGTTTTATCCTTAAATAAATTCACGGATTGTGTGCCTCAATAAAAACCCTTTGAATTACTAAGGCGTTCCGTCAATTTCTCTCCCACTTGGAAAACAATTAGTAAATACTAAAAATAAATTTGTATCAAAACAAGGTGATAACTTTTCTTTATACAGTTACATAAAAATCTGTTCCAAGATATTTTTTAAAGAATGAATCGACTAGGATATTTGCAAAGAGAAAAACACAAAAGCAAAATTGTAGCTCAATTAGCATTTTACGAAACTGCGTCGAGATAGAAGTCACTTAAATGTAACTAAATACAGCTAGAAAAAAATCGTTGGTGGCATCAGCCATTTGTGCTGGTTCGGTTTCCTCGAAGATATCCTCCAGCAATTCCCACGCAAAAAATTACGGACTTCTTCATCACCAGAAAGGCGAATTTTCTGTAATGTATTTTTTCCTTCAATGTACGTTTTTTTACAATAGAACAGGTATCTGAGGTTTCACAAACAAATTCTTCTTTAGAACATAACGAACCCTACTTTTAATTGCTCCAATAATTAGAAGCTATTGTTTTCCCAGCATACAAGCTCTTTTGTTTTTGGGAACATTAATAACCAATTTAGACTGAAATATAATAAGATTTAACCGGTAGAGTGCAGACATTTATTTTCGTTAAAAGTACCTAAAATTCGTGCTTTATGTTTTTGTTTAAACCATAAACGAAATTGTATGTTAACATTTTGCCAGTCATTAAAGTGTAGTTATGAATTGTATGTCTCTATGGTCTTTCTCTCTCTCTTTCGTTTTACTCTGGTTACATTGTGAGAGTTAATTTTTACAAAATTAGGTTCATTAATTGTAATGACAGTTTGCTCATTTTTCTTTATGGAGCTTTTCTATTAGAATTGTTTCAGATTTGGCTTTTATTATTCAGCCTACAAAAAAAATCATATCTTTGGTGTTTTTATATCTTTTTTCAATAATCTCAACTGCATGCACGCTTTGCAAAATTAAGTTTCAGCTGGTAGTTGTTGATTTTCGTCAGGAAGATAAAACGTCTACTTTACAATAACGCAAACGATATATTACCCGATACTTGCATTTTTTACATAAGAATTGACACCTATCAATTTTAATCTTGTACGAATCTGTTTGTACATATTGAAAACGCATAAAAAAAGTTTAATTACAATAGCGAAAACAAACACAGGATGCTCGAAGGACCATAATATGTATTCCTACATAGCTTACAAATATTTTAAATAATTTATACTTCAAACGTACATTTAACAGTATTCTTTGTTTTTCTAGATATAGTTTGCTTTTCAATTTTTGTTATTTTAATCCAAACAGGTACATCTAACAAAACTTTAAGCTTCTGAACTTTTATTTAAAGAGCCTAGCTCATCGTTTAAGACAACAATAAAATCTTTTGTTTACTGAAACTTCCCTCGATAACAATTGGAAAACAAAGCGAACATTTTTTAAATTATTTTCTTTAGCTATGAAGGGCTTACGTTGTTTTCACGAAATAAACACAAAAAATTACATTTTCTTTAGAAAAACATTAGATAAAGAATTTATTTGTTAGTTTATTATTTAATCGAAAAAAACTAAGCATATTCCATGAAAATAATCAATTCCATTGTTGGTAAAATAATGCAAGACTATAAAAGAATTTATTAATTAAGCTTTCTTGAAGAAAACCACAAAAGCCCGTATTTTATTTATGAATTTTTTATTAAAAAAAAAAAATGAATAACTGGATTTAAAAAAGTAGGTACTCATAGTTACTTTATAAAAGTAAGCCATTCATTCCAACGCGTTGGATTTGCATAACATCTCTAAAGGGAATCGAAGAAAATTAGAAAATCAAATTTTCTCATTTTATACAGATACTTAAACGGCTACTACTACACACCGAAAAAATACATTTTCACTTTCAAAAATTTCCGTGTTAAATTGGGTTACAACAATATGTATATATACGAAGGAGAACGGCATCAAAATGCATAATGTACTCTGACACGGGAGTGTCTCTTGGGTTTAAAGAGTGGAAAGTTTATTTACCCTTACGGAATATCTTGCATCCTTTCCAATTTATAATTGACATGATACTAAATGTTCTTTTTTGTTGTTTACATCTGCAATAAAATAAAAAGAAAAATGGCTTTTTTTAAAGTTTCAATTGATGATTTTAAATATATTTGTAATTATTGTTAGAAAAATAAATACTAATATAAAGAAGGTATTAAAATAACATATATCTTTTAATTATTAATTAAATATAAAATTACAAAATTCATTACTAATTATTTTGTGTATATAAATCTTACATATTGCTGTGATTCCAGCACTGATAATTAAATATAAGTCATTTGGGTTGCCTATATATTTAGGGGTTTGGACTCAACTGGAACAAACCTGAATTGCATAAATTAATTTGTTACTTAATAGGTAAAGAATACACTCTACACCACTTGATAATAATAAAAAGTAGATCTTAAATTGATTTTTCACTTAAAACTGAAAAATTATTTTGACAAGTTACGATTTGCATATCGTTAGGTCGTTGGACTTGGTTTTTCATAATTGAAGCCATTGTAAGGTGTAGTTTCACCTGGAAATTATAAAAGGCATAGATGGAAAGGTGTATACAAGCAATCACCACTAAACTCACAGTTGTTGTTAAATTTCAAGTAAATCCCATGCTGGTGAATGGTTTAACGATTCATCTAATTTCATGATAAATGCATAATTTTCATTAATCTATGCGTTTGCAGCCAAAATGTTTTGCTGCAATATTCTTAATTAGATTCTAGAGCACCTTTAGCAATAGAATTTTGAAGTGGGCAGCTCTATATAAAGAAGGTTTAGCCTGTTAAAGCTTATGATTTGTATCGTTTTAACCTTATCTGCTAAAATGGTAAAATTTTGTTAATATTTAAAGTTTTGGTGCCAAAATTGATGTAAATATTGTGAAATAAGATATGTGGATTCATTTAATAATTAAAAAAGGAAGTAATAAGGTGTGAAAATGTTATTATCTAAATTTTGTAAAAACCATGTTTGTCAGGAAATTCAAGATGGTTGCCATTGAATCCTGGAGTTGAATTTGCTTTTTGTTAGACATGCAATATACCAAAATGTAGGAAAAATTATTCTCTTTCCGTTTATGTAATTTGTTTAAACATTTAGTTTAATTTTTCAACCATATTTTCATTATGTAAATTTTGTTAGGTTAGATGTTCAATTGTTTTTAGTTACTTACCAAATTTTGTTAGTGGAAAAATGACGTTTGTCATTTGTTTTTCAAAAATATAAAAGCAGATCTGGTTACTTGCTTGTTGATTTTCTTGTAAATCAGAAGCCATGCCAGATCACGCAATAATAAAATTTTGAGGTTATGTGTGACCGATCTTACGTCAATGAAATGTCAAAAAAGTGAGGTTATGACAAATGTCATCCAAATTTAATTAAAAAAAAGTGTCTAATAATGATAATAACAATGAACAATTAAAGTGGTTTAAATAAAAAGGAAAGTGGAAGTGTTAATTTGGCTTTTGGACTATTTATTTATAAGAAGAAAACTTTTAGAAAACGTATTGTAACTTTATTTCTGGATGGAAGGAAATTAAAACTGGATGTAATAAGAATTTTTGGGAAATAGACAATTGAATTATGTACTCACGTATTGAAGGTAAATTGTTCAATATTTAATAGTTGTAATAAATTACAAAAGAAGACCCACAAGAACAATTATATGGAAATGCGTGTTCACCAACGCTACAAATAAGCAGGTAGATTTACTGACTTTTACAGAGAACTGCCAAATAATATAGTGTGTGCAAAAACCCAAGAGTGGCGCAAAATTTTTGAATTTAGAAATTTATTTTCAAACTTTAACTTTATTTTTATGTCGTTTCTTTCTTTTAATTATAATTTAAGATTGTGGGATTGACCAAATAAAAATTGAGTTGGACAAAGAGAATTAGACTGTCTCTTAATTATTATTTTGTAAAATCTAATTGGCACCAATAATTAATTGAATCCCATTTTAGATAATAAGAATTTTATTGTTTTCGTTTCTCTTTTCATTCTTTTTATGTGTTTATTAATAAAATATTTTAAATGCTAAAAAGGAGATTCATTTGTGTATTTTTCTTGTTTTGTGTCCATTAACAGAATTTAACAGGTTTAAGTTGAACAATATTTTATTATTTTGTCAAAGAGCGATCCGCCTGAAATTTTCTCATGCGATTTTCCTGAGCTTGTCTTTGGATTTTAAAATCATAGCCGGAGCAAATTTTCTTTTCATCACAAAGGTAAGTGGTGTTTGTTTTTGTATAACTTTTCAGTTTGCCTTACTACTATTAAACATAAGTGATAGTCAATGATCAAGTGTGTAAAGTGTATACTAGTACAGCGCTTATCACGATAAAATTTATCATAGCAATATGTTATAAAATCCTTATTTATAAAAAATATCATTTAATAATTTATTAATTATTATTAAAGCTATTAATTTAAATTAAAGAAATTTAAAAAAAATTATTTTACATAAATATAGCATCAATAATTATAAAACTCCAAACGAAAGTGTACCTATTCATATATTTTATATTTATTATATTTTTTATTCAAGTGACTTTTTAGTTTGATTATATAAAGCTAAATTGAAACTGAAAATGTCATGTTTTATATTATATAACGACGCAGTCTATAGATTATTCGGAAATTACCATTGAGTATAAAATAAACTAAATATTTTCATAAAGACTAAATTTACGCAACCTCATTTCAATATCCTATTAAAACATAATTCATAAAATGTCAATAAAAGATGTTTTATTTAAATTAACTTTTATAGATAAGTTTATTAACCGTAAAGATAACACAATTTATAGATTCACATCCAGAATGGTTAATTAAACAAATAATTTCTACATTTTTTAGAATTTGCCATTTTTTATTAAACAAGTTGAATTCTCTTTTTAATTGAAATATTCTTCCAGATAAAATTTTAAAAATATATATAAAAAATATATAAGTTACGAATGAAAGGAAATGAAAAGCAAAGTTTGAGAACGATTCAACTGAAAAGCTATTAGATAAATTAAATTTGACTTCCATTACAAAGTTAATTTTATAATTCTTGATGTATTGACTATCATAACTGTCTGTACTTTTAACAAATGCTTCTTTTGTGCGTAATATACTAGATATGCTCGGAATAATTTAACAATAAGGGGGGTGTATTATTATGTAGTATGTATAACCAATAATGTTAAATTTGATAGTTAATTAAATACTGAAATTAATTAAAGCTTATATAGCACATCCAAAATCGTGTGTGCTATGCAACAAAGAGGTTGAGTATATTACTCAACCACTTCATGTATATCACGGGACATATTTCATTTACCGTTTTCCCTTTTAGTTCGTTCGCACACTATGGGTGTCGGTGGCAGTGTATTTATTTATGGGTACCCGGCAATATTTTTCGATGCGAAAAACAGAAACGTGAAAGTTTTATTTCATGAATTTCGTTACTTATTGTGTGCTCTGACTTTAGTGCGAAGATTTAAGCTCAGGAATTTCAGAAGCTGCCTGTATTTTATCAGTTCTCATTTATTGACTGAGAAATATTCTGACTTCAATTAGTATTCCTGCTATGGCCGACTTCAAAAGCATAGGATTAACGGAAATGGGTTGACCTTAAGTTATGGCAAGTTAAAATTATGGAAATTTCTGCTATATTAGTAAATTACAGGTTCACGTTATCATAAAGGATTTGCAAACAAAGCTTTAGAACCATTAATCAATCTTAACTAACTAACGGGTGATAAGTTTTAATTGGTACAGTTATAAAATCAAAGCTAACTGGATTTCTAATGAAAGATAGTCATTAGTCGTAGAAATCATTCGTAAGTAGCAAGAATTTCCTCATGTGAAAATTTAAAAGTTTCACGTGTAAATTTCCCAGATGTAGTTTTATACAGAAATCTAGATTACATCGCTTGAACTTAGAGACGTACTAACTTCCAGATTAAATTACACATTTGAGCGTAAAATTGAACTTGTAATAAAACAAACTAAAACTGCTACGTTTCCGAGTTTCACTTCTGTTTCTTACACAAGTACAAATTTCCTAATTAATTACAATGTCGTAGCGGCATTAAAATTAAATTCTTGTTGTACTAATCCGCCAAGTTGTAAGAAAGAAACCGGTGGATTCTTGAAAAACAAACTTCTGACATGCTCTTGTAAGGGGGAAATAAAAAGAAGTCGTATTTATTGAAGAACGTATTACAGGAATACAATTTAATTTAGTTTTGAAATCTGATTTGCGCTTCTAAAACAACGGCTAGACTCCGTAAGTTAACAAAAGATTTCTCCTGCATTATTATTATGTTTCCACGCTTTCCCTCTTTTTTTTTCTATATTGACAATAAAAATATACCCGAAAAAATCTATTGACATTCTATTTTAAACTCAAATGCATTATAGCGTGGAGTTCCAATGACATTTTATATAACGTAGATACGTTGGATTGCTTAATTTTAGCTGAAATTAATTATAATAACATATATCAAATCTAGGTAGCGGATTATAGTTTTTATTTACTCTACAAACTAGATATTTGCATTCAAAATTTGATTTAACATGTACCTACTAAATATTCCAATATATAAGAAAACAAATACATGTAAATCTTTTTTAAATTTATTTTATAAATATTTAACATACATTTTGAAAATTACTTTCAATTTAGAATATATTTTAGATTATGCAAACAGTGTATTTGGCGAATCCGTGGTGACTTTTTAATCTTTATTGTGTTTCGTGTAATAGTCCAAGAGCTGACGACCAAAACGTGTAAGAGTTTTGTAAAGGCTAATATTTTAATATTAGCTATTTAGGGTGTAAATAAATATCCTACATAAAAGAAACTCGGATATGGGGACACTCGGTGTCAGCGCAGTTTGAAAGTTGTAACAAGAAGTAGTGTCATCTAAGTGTTTTCTACAAGCTGAAAATTGATCATTAAGCAGTTTATGTAATAAAAAAAAAAACAAAAAAACAGTCGTCAAACAGCGTAATGATCGAACGCTTTGCATCAATACCAATGCGGTACGCAGATTTTAGTTGCGGTGAAGTCCCTTGAAATTATATGGAACTCTCTGGAATCTTTTCAAATGCTCGTTCCTGATTGGATTATAAAAGTCAAGCCATTTCGCAATAGGTTAGTTTAAGATCTTCCCTCTTTTTAAAATTGTAAGGTAGTACAGATTTGTATCTTAAAAAAGTTTAGTTCAGTTTAGATTTAACAGGACGGTCGAAGACAACCATCAAAGAGGCTGGTGCTTCGAGGCTTCTCCGGGCGCTTCGCGCCCCCAGGATATTTTAAAAGATTGGTTAAGGTGAATGTATGCCCTTATTACTAAGTATTTAGTTCGGAATTAGTGAATTCGATAAAATATTCCGTACTACCGTTTATGCCTCAATTTAAGTTTAGTGTTATATCCTACCGATTTCATTATTTGGAAATTAATCCAGTACAAGTATTATTTCGTAAGTTTAGTTAGTTTAGTGAAGAAAAATAATACAGTCTCGTTATATCGAAAAATTAAGTATAATCTCATATTACCGATTAAAGATTTGTTAAGCAACCTCCAAGTATGCAGAGTTAAAGTACCGTTACCATTATAATTCATGAAGAATTTGGTCCGTTTTGGAATTTATTGCAAATAATTATGTTAAAGTTCGATGAATCTCGTTAAGACAGAATAGTTCAGAATTTAAAATGATAAAGTGTTTCCGCAACGTCCAGGTCAGCAGTTTGTTATTGTGTTTTTGTGTAAGGTCATTATTGTTTTTGTAGTGTATTGTATTTGAAGTTTTCCATTTGTGCAAGGAATTTTTGAACTTTGTTGGACTAATGAAAATGTTTTAAGGTATTGATTTTTTAATTAAGTTTTTTATGCGAAATTAATTACAATGTTACAATTAATAACTTTTTGATTTTGATGTGCTTTGCATTTCCATTTTCTTATTATTCTTTTATGTTTTAATATACAAATTTCAAATTTATTTATTGATTAGTATAGTTAGGCTCAGCGAATTGCTGATGTTTTTTGTCAATTAAGATTTTTTTATTGATTGTAAAATGTTTGATTAACCTAACGTCAAATTTAAATGGGAAGTTATTCCCGTAACTGATGACTTTCCGAATTTTTCTAAACCTAACATCCTCAGTTTTGGTGGCGCCCAACATGTTTTTATTTGTTCCTGACTCCAATAATTAATTAAAAGCTTTTGGAGTTAACACCCACACCTGTATTTATATCTGCATAATTAGAGATCTCAACCGGTGCATATAGTACATGAATGTCAAGGTTATTTTACGTGGGGTACCTGTGTTAACTTACCCCCACGTTCCTTCCAGAAGGAAGTGATTGGGATACGCCCAATCAGCGCGCAAGTTGCACAACCGGCAGTCGTGCAATTGCTACCAGATTAACTCACTGGTAGGAGCGAGGTTGCCTATCCACCCTCTACTAGCTAAGTCGCGCATAGTGACCGAGCAGTTAACTTAACACGCTGCTCACCCGCCGGCACCCTCCCGTCCTCTTTCATACGGGGTCAAGTACCTCGTCCAGCAATAGGACTATTCCCCAGCTATGCGCTCTTGCAAAGTGGGACCACTGCCCGATCGAATCCAACCTCAATTGTGGCGGGACTTGGTTTTTTAATGGTTTTGCCACCCCGATCTACCAATTTTAGGCTTGGTGGGCCCTCGACAGAGCTTCTTTTAAGTCTACACGTTATAGACCCCCGGTGTGTACCCGTATTTGGTGAAGTTGTCCTGAGTGTGAGAGGCTATGTATTCGCTTCAACTCTCCTTAAGTGTAATGGCTTCCAGAGCTTCTCCCAATCACTGTACCCGGCTATAGTCCGGATCATAGGGTGGTCGGGATAGCTCCTAAGCACATTTACCTACATTTACGGTGCATATAGTACAGTAAGTATTTAGTGATTTGAGTTTTTTATTAAGATTACAGTGACATCAATCGCGTGGAGTATAGTTTGTTTTGTTTAGAGTATTATTCGGGTTTCAATGACAGTCCATCGTGGGGCTTCATTTTTTTCGAGTGCTACGAATCGCACTTGACATGCATGGTTCGACTCGGTAATTTTTATTAATTGGTTGCGAAACATCTTTCTAGACCACGTCAAGAAACAATCAAGTCCTGCGTTATTAATCGCCAGCGACATGCAATTTGTTTACCTTCCACAGAATGCCACTCATCTAGCTCAGACGTTAGATTGTTACATTTTTATTTCCAATTATTCCATGCTCTGTTGATGTAGTCCGCACTCTATTGTAAATTCTTTTAAATTTTGTTCTCCTCTCTTAAGGTTAACAGGAACTCGAAAATTCATTGTCATTCCTTTATTAGTGCACGCAATGAACATATCTATTCGGCAGGTGCGGTGAATTTTGTTAACTTTTTTTAAAATTTTAATATTAGTTATTAAGAAAACTGTGTGACTAATTTTGGCACTATTGTATATGTACCACATAGAAAGTATTATTCTAGTTTTACTGAATGATTTGAGGAAACAATAAATGAACTTGCTCCTGTTTCTGATGGGATGGTAAGCGTAGGCGACGTAAATGTTGATCTCTTTGATATTGCATCACCTAAAACAACGCCATCTATGTTAGAAGGTTTTAGTCTTAAACACTTAATAAACGAAGCTACACAAATTACTTCCCACGGCTTAAGATGATCTAATTGATATTATTCTAGTTTCTGAAGATACTGTAGTTGTTAATGCAGGTGCTAAACATTTAGAGTATTCCGATCATGAATTTATTCATTGTAAATTACGAATTATGATAACTAAGCCTGTATCAAATATGTGTTTTCTAATATTAATCTTGAACATTTTCAGGATCTTCTTCAATCAATTAACTGGCGTAATATTTATTATATAAATATGTTAATGATAAAGTTATTTTTTTAAATGCCAGTTTAATAAATTTGTTTGATATTTTCTCTGCGTATAAAACCTCAGTATTTCGAAAACCAAAAGCTCCGTTCTTGACGGATAATCTGAGGTTCATGATATCCTTAAGGGATAATACGTTATAAAAATACCAAACTACAGAAACACTGGAATTATTGTAAGATTTCGCGTACTCTTGTTACCCTGTCAGTCAGGAACGAAAAGAAGGCATATTTTAATTACAGGTATGCACAAGGTACTACTAAACAACTGTGGAAAGACTTAAGACAATTTAATATTTGTAATAGTAAAAAAGATATTACAACCTCCTTAAATAATGTGGATTCAATTAATAATTTTTTTTTTATTCTGTTAAAGATCTTGTTACTCCAAATTTAGTAATTCCCAATGTTTACCAGGGTGTGCGGCCGGATGTCATTCAGACATTTAGGTTCTCCCAAGTTACGGAAGCCGAAGTAAGAAGTCTTTGGATATAATTAAATCTAATTCATTTGGAATTGATGACATTAATCTATTCATGATACATATCTGTTGTCCTTTTATTATTCCTTTTGTAATACATATAATTAATTACTGCCTTTCCAATAGTGTATTTCCAGATAATTGGAAAATTGCAAAAATAATCCCATTACCTAAGATTAATCCTCCAAAAGCATTTAAGGATCTTAGGCCCATAAGTATACTCATTACTCACTCTATTGTCAAAGTTTCTAGAAAATAGTATGGATTTACAAATACGGACTTATCTGTACAAATATCATTTTTTCCCGGATTTACAATCAGGTTTTCGTCACAACTATAGTTGCACCATTGCACTGCGCTCCATATTTGTGATGACATAATCAGAGCTATAGATGAAGGTAAAGTTACTTGCCTTGGTGTTACTGGATTTCTCGAGAGCATTTGACATTATAAATCATTGCGTATTGATGGCCATCTTAAGACATACTGGGTTTCATGATTCAAATTCTCTTTA
The DNA here is from genome assembly GCA_929113105.1 of Agrypnus murinus. Classification (NCBI taxonomy): domain Eukaryota; kingdom Metazoa; phylum Arthropoda; class Insecta; order Coleoptera; family Elateridae; genus Agrypnus; species Agrypnus murinus. Next base: position 35,832,268 of record OV816028.1, on the reverse strand, counting down.
AATTAAAGATTATCTCACTGACAGGAAACAATGTGTCGTTTTAAATAATAATAAATCTCAGTTTAGAACTATTAACTCTGGCGTGCCACAAGGTTCTATTGTAGGCCCCCTTCTATATACCATTTATTCATCTTATATGTATCTGTAATTATCATCAGTACGCGGATGATACCAAATTTATTTATCATTTGATTATAAAGATAGAGCTACTGCGTGTAATCGCATTAATAAAGACTTGTGTGAGTAAGTGACATTTGCGGCTGCACACTCCTTGCATATTAATCCTTCAAAATTTACTCTCATCATATTTGACTCTGAAAATCATAGATAATTTATATTACAAGATTTTCGTATTTCTGTTAATGGCTTTGATAGTCAAAATTCAAATTCGACGCGAAATTTGCGTCTGACATTTGATAATAATTTAAAATTTGCCGCACATGTAAATGATTGTGTTAGCTTTAGTGCTTTCACATTTCAATTATTGTGATGTTATTTACGGACCCCGAATTGACAAGGCACCTGCTAGAAAGATTCAGGTGATGCAAAATTCTTGTTTAAGACTTATTTTTGGAATTAGACATCATCTGCATATCTCTCATAAGTTAAGAGACACTAATTGGTTGAATATGAACAATCGTCGAATGTTACATTCTCTAGTTCTATTTCATAAAACAATTATACAAGAAACACCCTCTTATCTTTATAATAAAATGAGATTTCGTGTAGATGTACATAATTTAAATCTCAGACATGAGGTTATAATGGTCATATATCGGATTGTGGTAGTAGAAAAGAGCAGAAATTTCAGTGTTGAAATCTCCTGATTACTATCACATTTCCATAATATAGTGTGCTTTTTTTCCTCTTTATAGATAAATTACTATTAAAAAAAAAGTTGTCTCTATTTCATGTATATTTTTGTATATTATGGAAATAAACAATATATTATTATTATTTTAGATTTATTAATTCTGTTAACAACTTTTTTTAACTGATAAACTAATTATAAAATATATTATAAAATTACAACTTTAGTTTCTTCAGATAATTACGTAATACTAACTAAGCTTAAAGTCAAATTTAAATTATTAATAGAACTTTTAGCACCTCGCTAATGAGTGTAACGTATCTTTGTTAAGACTAAGCACCTTATAAAAAATTTAATCAAACCTTAGCTGAATGAATTTTTAGAGCGAAAAGGGAAACTTTGCTTTTTGTGACATTAATTATGAGTTTGCCTGGCAAGGCCTGCTGTTAACATAACATGCACCTTAATAATGTATCGCGATACGGGGGTTTGTGAGTTCGACACCTGCGTCATTTGCGTTTTATAAACTAAATTGAATCGAACCAAAAGAAAAAGCGATAACCCTAAACCGCACGTTATAAACGAAAACCGAATTTTCGGATTTTGCGCCCTCCGGCTTAATCTCGAGCAACTATCAGAGAGATATTAGGTAGTAAGCCTGCTCCGATTAATCACTTCCTCGTGGAGAATTTAATGTGAACCCAAAAACAGCTTTCGCGGAAAATTTAATATGATTCTAAACACACAGCTCTTAAGGTTTTCCTTTAGGTTATAATATACCATTGCCCCATTTTTATATTTATATATATAAAATTTTAAACGTCTTATAAATTGAGATTTAAATTCTATAAAAAACAGTCCACGATTAATTTAATTGACTAAACCCTCCTGCTAGCAAGTACAAATTAGTTTTCCTGATGGAGTGTACTGTGTATTTTCGTAATTTAAGCTTCATTATTTCAAACCACCGATTTAGTTTCCATTAATACATCAATTTCGAACTGAGTTTGCAGCTCTGTTAAAAGGAGATGTAATTTAAGTGGTTACAACTCAAACTTATTAACTTTGTTAGCTGCATTTGTCACTAATCCAGAGCTTGCGATTAAGAAATTTGTTTTGAAAGTTTCAGTGCAGGATATAGGACAATTGAATGAACTAGAAATTACATAAACTTTCTAAGGTAGAACTAAGTAGTCTAATCGTACTCTAATAACAGGTTAGAGTACTTTTAAAGGGGTTACCTTTGAAAAAAGGGGACTGTTAAGATAACTAAGTGGGGTTGATGTGACTAAACTCTTTATAGGTTTAAACAGAGATCCTACATGTCAACATCAAATAATGGGTAAGGAGTCATCCTTAAATTACGTAACGAATATTTAGAAGAAATTTAGTACCTCTTCCCCATTGTAACGCTTCGTAACGCTTCCCTGAACCACCCTTCGATAATTACCAACGCTATTATCAACCCCCCTCTAATAATTTTGAAATACATGTACATTTGTTAAAATAATATTCATATTATCGTTTTAAATCAATCTACAATTTAAAATTAAATTAATCTTCTTGAAAAAAAAGTTTAAGAGTTACGTAACGCTAAGCTTAATACTCCCCCTATTCCTTGTAACACTGTGTAACGCTATTAAGGACCCCCCTCCTTCAAGCGTTGCGTAATTTAACAACGACCCCTAAATGATATCCTTAACAGTAGATTGGGTGATTTATATACATTCTTATGAATGAGTTTAGTACCTAAGGATATATGGCTACTTGAAAAAAAGCTATGAAAAGTAGTAAAAACAAAGTCGAAAATCTTATGCTTTCACCCCCTAGGATGTTTCTACATCGAAACGAAATACCCGTATTTTTTATTTTAAAATCGAAAGATATTTAGGGGTGCTTCAAAGCCCATACAGTTTCCCATGTTTATTTTATATAGGAAAAAATACCTTTTCGTTGATTTGGTATAGAATTCTAGAAAATCAATATTTTTCAACCGGACTACTCTGTTTCTCTTCAGAAATCCAATAATTTATTTATTAAATTTTTTATATTAACTATTTTTTACAAAATTTTACGTAATCTTAATAGATAACCAAAATGTGAATTGTTACTGATGTTTTTATATGTTTGTTAAATTGTTTAAATTTATTAATGTCAATTTTACACTGTCTTCATAATAAAGCTAGAGAGGTATAATCTTTTTTCAAAATTTTGCATTTTTTAAGTTTAGAATAACCAAATATAAATATAAACAATAAAATTATAGCGTTTACTCTCTCCAGCCTTACTTCGTGGAACTCCATAATCATAAAATAGAATATAAATACAAAGATTAGTTACAGTTTCACAAAACTGTAACTAATCTCTATATTTATATTCTATTTTATAATAAAATTATAATTCTAACAATTGTTTCAACAAATTATTCTTGCTATTTATTAACTTTGAATAGAATATAGATAGAAGTTTGCAGTTTTCTCTGAATTTTGCAATTTGTTATGATTAAAATAACTAGGCATGAAAATTTACTTATAATTCATAATTCTAACAGTTATTTAAACAAATTATTATTGCTATCTATTAACTATTAAAAGAATTTACAGAAAAATTTGCAGCTTTCTCTGAATTTGACTTATATTCATAATAACCAAATATGATGATTAACTATAAAGTTCTAATTCTAACAATTACTAGAATTATAATTTTATCGTTTATCTTTATATTTGGTACAACTCTCTTTTATTTTGAAGATAGTGTGAGATTGGCAATGAAAAATTGTTTAAGCAATTTAACAAACATATGAAATCATCAGTAACAAGCCATCATCACAATCCAACATTTAGGATATTTATTAAAATTCCGGTGAAAAATTAAAAAAAAATAAGTAATAAATATTTTTTAAAGATTTTTTCCGTGTTTCTTCCATTTATGGGTTTCTTGCGGCCCTGTAAAAAAATAGTTAATACCTCAAGTTTAATAAATAAATTATTAAATGTCATTTTTTTGAACATTTCTGAAGACAGAGTAGTCCGGTTGAAAAATATTGAATTTCCAAGACTCTACACCAAATCTACGAAAAATCTTCCATTGTACCGAAGTTACTAAATTTTGTTAACTATTTTTTGGGTGTAAGAATAAAAGTGCTTATCGACTGTTGCAATCAGTCGCCGTTCGGATAAGCGACTGACTCAAGCGAGAGCACGCGTACCTTCCCTAACCAATATTTGGCGTGCGCCGCTCCGTTTCTATATAAACAGGTACGGCCGTCAGTTTAAACAGTTCGCTTCCAGGACTCGAAGACACCAGGACCATCCAGCTAGCAGACCCAGCCAGCAGCCGAGCCAGCCCGCCAGTCCGAACCGTCTTGGAATTTATAAGAGTAAGTCCTTTTACCGTCCTCCCTTGTCCGTCCATACCCTGTCCAAGACTTCATTGTGAGTATTCCGCGGAGCGTCTTTCCGCAATCCTGTAAATCCTGTTCGAGACTTCACTGCGAGTATTCCGGAAGGTCTCATTCCGTACACCCCCATCCATTCTTTCCGAGACCTGACTGCGAGTATTCCGGGTCGCCCCGTTTCTTGCATTCCTTACCCGGTCCGTCCGTTACCATCCGACAACCCGTTACCCGGCCCCGTATTCCAACACCATATCCGCACGCTTGGTTCGCGTATGCTACGCTGTATTGCATTCCGTTTACTTGGAATGCCGTTATTAACTGTAAGCTTATTAGGGTAGTAGTAGTAAGGTTTGTAGGAACTAATAGTAAGAATAAATTGCTTTCTGTTTGATATTTTGAGTGTGTCTTTTATTTGCTGATAACACCTCTACCTTTTCTAAGTGTCTTAGTAGAAATGGGTGGAGACCCGTGGATTGATTCAGACAGGGTCGACGTCAGCGACACCAGCAGTTCCCTGGATTACTTTTCTCCACTAGCAGTTACCCGGTTCCGTGGAGCATACCACGTTAAAACAACTGGAGCCCGAGAGTTACCGTCGATCACCGAAAACCACACTGCGCCACTTCGTAAGCAAGCCCTCTACAAATTTGGCGTCCGAGCAGAGACGCATACCGAGGCAAACCTCGGGCAGCCCCCTGAACCGGCTTACAATATGTACAATAATCCTAGGGGGTGAGAGCATAAGATTTTCTTTTTTTTACCACCCTATTGTATACTTCCAAAGGTTGAAATATTTATTGATTTTAGGTAAGGAGTTTGCTTTCCTCAATCAATTTATAAATCCAAGTTTAACAAATGACGTTTTTTTGTAAACGTTGAATATAATGAGTCTGCGGATTACGTCAAGGATTTCATTAGTCTTCTTAAGAACTACTGTATAGAAACTACAAGTTGCTTAATTTTATAATTAATTCTGAGTATAACTATATGACTCCTCTGAAGTATATAAAAGTATGGCAGTAAGATAAATGCCACTTAAGATGATAACATTGCTATCATCTAGCTATCAGGACCACTCTGTAGGATATAAACCCCGAACATGCTCGTTATATTATACAATATGGATGAGTCCAAGGGTCAAGTATGAAAGCAAAGAAGACTAAATCAATAAAAAATAAAATAATACAATTTAGAAAAACGCTAATTTAATTGAAATTAAAGATTTGTTACAACGCTTTCAAGTCGTATTGAGAATCTAGGTACATTAAATCAACCTAATGACAAAATATCGCGTTACAAACGAGTTCATACATTACAAAGTGGGCAATTTTATCACCAATCCAATATAGTTAACAGAAATAGTTTGCAGATTTTATTTGATTTTAAATTACATCTGTAGTACGATTCACGGTAAACCAATAATTACATTTCTTAAAAGTGCCAATATTGTTGAAATATTGATAAAGTGCTATTCATTCGATTTGCTTAATTTAATGCTCGTTTTTTACTATAAAATCAAACAAAAATGAATATTAGAATTAATAAAATTGCAATAGCAAAAATTTTAAATAGAAATGAAAAGTGGTCTCGAATTTCAAGGTAGTGAAATAAAAATTGATACGAAGGTATTTAATAACCGAACTGTGAAATACTAATTCAGAGTTACAGTACAATTGAAAATGAAATACACAATGAGTTCCTATCCAACAGATGTCTGTTCTTGATTTAACTCTATTAAATACCGGTAATCCAGCATATTAATCTGAATTAATTAGAAATTTCTCTATCTAATGTTAATATTAAGATCCGCGTTGTATTACAGAATTAAATTTAAACCAACCCACAAAATATTCAGTTGAAAGTTAATATATTATTAGGAAGTTCATTGTGAGAATTCCCCAAATATTAAAGTTAACACTAAAACAATAAGAGTAATTTAAGAACACATTTTGAATCTATCCTTGAACTTTCAAAATTCCAATTATTAATATCACACACAAATTAAACAGATCTAGAGAAATAGAACTTTGAACCATAAGTAAAAGTTTATTTTCATCTAGAGACGAGATTACAATTAAAATATTATTTTGAAGTCGATTTAACACACAAAGAACATTTCCTCATTGAACTGAATCTTATCCTTTCTCTGAAGGGCTGAAATAGGAAATGTAGGTTTCCAATTACAATAGAATTCATCCGCTGGATGAATTTTTCACCGAGTTTTCGGGGATTTTATTTTATTATAAAAACACACAGCGAAATAAGCAAGAACTTGATTTTTATTATGTCATTTATTCTTTCCCTACCAAGATGATAGATGACCTCTTTAAAAAATATTATTACAACGGAATTGCACCTGCTTTTCTTAACAAGAGAAAAATTCATTACGAAACGTTACGTGACTTTAAAATATCCTAATGAAACTCTTAACGCATCCAGAATAAAAATGATAAGTTCGTAGAGCTTTGAGCTTTCCAGAAAAGTATGTGTTTATGTGAAGATTAAATTTGAGATGATAAACAATCATAAATGACATTATGATACCCTCACATCATAATGAATAATTATGTTCATTTAGATGATGACGTCTTTTTTGTTAAGGTGTTGGAGAGAATCTAGAATTTAATAAAGTGAAATGATTACAATCTGCACGAAAATTCGTGTTAGGAGTAGAATGTTTTCTGTGTTATCTTTGGATACGCAACAGCGCTGGTCTGTGTAGGTTAGTTAAAATTTCAATTTCCAAAATGAATTTTGAAACAATATTATTGCTTGGAGATACCTAACCGGTCATTCAACTAAACAATTTAATAAAAGTTCTTTGTTTTCAAAGTATGAAGGTAAATTATCTACATTATTATCGGCAAAAACTGAAAAAGTCTAATTAAAAATCACAAAAAGGCTTTTTATTTACAGATTATTTACTGCTATTTTAATTAAAAACGTTTTATTTTTAGATATACATCAGTTACACAACAAAAGGTTGAGGTTATGTTAAATTAAATAGGCAGCAGCGGATGATTAACAAACACACTGACAAAGGCAGTGAGGTTCATTCAAAATTAGAATAATCAAATATTTGTTGGTCTTTCTTAATCTAACAAACATTAATTAATGTAAAAGCTAATGTTTCAATCAAAGAGATTGGAACAATGTATGGTTCTAGACAAGCCAGACTTAACAAAATGATGATACTGGAGAGGTAAGGAATGTTTGAATAGTAATCAACTAATAATACGATGCCGAGATATTAGTTAAGATATAATTACCAATAGGTGAGACGTCTACTGCAAGATGTAAGAGCTGAATACATGTTGAAGTTACAATAGGATAAATATCAGTTACATTATCCATAACTTGGAATTATATCTCAATATAACGTTGGCATTTCTGAAGGTGCCTTCTTCTAGATACGGATAACATGGATAATGGTAATAAAACAGAAATCTAGGATTGTGTGATGCTTAAGATGTCACAGCACCTATAACTTATCCTTGCAATCTACCTATTTATATTGAAACAAAATGATTTTAAAATGGTGCCAGTCGTTGTCAGTATGTTGTCATAAACTCAGCCCACCTCAGCTATAAAAATTCCTCTAGCAGCGACAGTAGGCACAAGACTGTTATCTAGACGTCTTGTTGAAAATAAGAATAATTCTAATATAATAATCAACAACTTTGGTAAACAACAACTACTTAGTTCGGAAAAACATCAGCTCCTCTTGGGAAGAATATACAGAAACGAGAGAAAGGTTCAAGAATAAAGAAATCTGAAGAAATACAAAGGTGGATGATTAACATTTGGAGGTTTGGAGATTTTAATAACAAACTGCAAAAGTCCAATTTCTGTAGATGCCACAAGTTTATGCATCTTCTGAGGAATTTTTCATAAATTAGTTGACCTTTCCGGGAAAATTACTCATTATATGCTCTTTATAGTGAAAACAAATCACCTTCAAAATATGTAAATGTTGGATTTTTGCAATTTTCTTTAATTATAATCTGTTTTTGGGGTATTTTTAGGCTGAATAAATAACATTTCTCAATTTTACCAGACTTTCTAAAAAGCCGATCTTGATTCTGGTATAAAAGGTGGACCACGTCGTTTGCAGATTGTACCCTATGAAAAAGCTATTAGAATAAGAGTCTGTCCTATGTGATAACGCTAGTTATTATCTATTGCGAGAAGTCATATTGATTTGGTAACACTATAATCTTCATGGTATGCACATGTTTGTATTTTGATTTAGATTTTGGTAGAATTTTTGTATTTCTTTCAAGCTGCATAAAAATTTCTCAGTAAAGACGCCGGAAGCATTCATCACGAGACGACCAGAAAAATAGAAACACCTGCATTAATTATGCACACTGTAAATGGAGTTTAGTGCTATAAATTATTTGAAGGTTATTTAAATGTCAGAAACATTTGGTAACAACTAACATATATACGAGGGTCGTTTCAAAGACAAATGTATATAAAAAAGTCATTTTATTACTAAAAGTTCAGTATACTTATGGTTACTTTTCGACATAGTCACCATAAAGATTGAGGCATTTGTCGTATCTGTGGACAAGCTTTCCAATACGGTCTTCATAAAATGTTGCCGCCAACGCATTTAAATGAGTCTTTTGACGTTGTCTTGAAGATTCTCGGTAGTTTATTGTGAAACTTTACGACAAAACTTTGCGGAGAGACCTTCAAAACAAGAAAAGAGGAATACTGACTTCTGGAATGTGTTCTGATCCATGACAAGCCCGTCCACACAGTGCTGTTGCAACACAACGGCTCCTTGAGCAATTTCAATGGCACATTTTCGATCACCCGACATACAGTCCCAACCTAGCACCGAGTGACTTTCATTTTTTCCCTGAACTAAAAACGTGGCTAGGAGAACAGTACTTAGACAGTAGGACAGTACCAAACTACCGAGGATCTTCAAGACAACGTCAAGAATCATTTAAATGCGTTGGCGGCAACATTTTATGAAGACAGTATTGGAAAGCTTGTTCACAGATACAAGAAATGCCTCAATCTTTATGGTGAGTATGTCGAAAAGTAACCATAAGTATACAGAACTTTTAGTAATAAAATGGCTTTTTTATATACATTTGTCTTTTATTTATAGCCTATTGGAGGTTGAAAAAAAACAACCCTCGTATTAAAAAATAATACGACATCAGTAATCTTAATTTTAACTCGCAATATTCATTTACAATAGCAAAAAATTGACGTATTCATTTTTTTGGCTGCCACTGTACTCCACTGAATTTCTGATAACAGAATTAAAAGCTGTTCAGAACTTTCTTGTAACTAGTAGGTAGTAGATAAAGCGCCTAATATTTGATAAAATTGCAATTGGAGAGGAACAACCAAGTGTAAGACAGAGAAAATGACATCAGTGGCGCCCCTTACCATTAATAGTTTTCCAAAATTCGAGGGGTAGGTCACTTTATAAATAGGTGTACAAATCCGGAAAAATATTACTGTAACTATAAATAAATACGTAAATATCTAAATACCTTTAAATTTATTTATTTATTTAAGATAAAACTTAATTTTTATTATGTTTAATTATTTGCATTAAATTATAATTTGAATACAAACTCATACAGAAAAATGTATCACCCTGGCTAGGAGTCGAACATCCTCCGCTATCTAGGCGGTATCTCTACCAATTGAGCTACCGGGAGACGACTATCAGCATAAATTATAAAACACTCAAATAGAAAAGTGCAAAACCCTTTTGCTCTAATTATAAATTAAGCTGTTTGGGTTTTTAAAAACGTATAATGTCAATTTTTAAATGTCGGTAATTCAACAACAATTTAATTTAAGTAGGATCTAGTGGAAGAGGTCAATATGCGTTAATTTTAACGGGTGATAGAAGACATTAAAACGAACAAAAAAGTCTGATACAACTTTGTTCTAGAACGTAGTACAAAAAAAAGAATAATAAGAAAGTTGTAAACTTTAACATCATTTTGCGGCGTTAATAATATTAGTTTAATTACGGGGATCTGCATCTCATCTAGCACAACAAAAAATCTTACTAACATTTTTTCATATGATCAATCGTTTACGCGTAAAATCGGGTTTTTTATAAATATAAATTAAACTTTTTTAAAGAACAAAGTTGTACAAGACCTTTTTGTTTCTTTTGATGTCTTCTATTACCCCTTAAAGCTAACGCATAGTAACGCCTTTCACCCTGTATAGAGGATATGTCCATTAGAAATTCTGAAATGTGATTACTGAATGCCTTGATCTAAATACTTTAATTGATTGAAGTATAAAAAATGGTTATTTGGAAAAAGTCTTTAACTCGATGTACAGATATTTTGAAACAGATATTGAAAAAAAACGGTAAGTGTTTTTTGAATTTTTTAAATATTTTTTCTTACAAATAGAAATAAACTGAAGTAAAACTTAACTTGCATGAATCACTTTAGGTTTTTCATATTTTTCACTGTTAATTTGAAAAAAATGGTTGTATCATCATCTTGTCAGGTAACCCCACGGTGTAAGTATGCAGGTGACGCGTTGCGCATCTAGAGAGGTTAGTAGAGAAAGAGAGAGAAAGGGAGAGAGAGAGAGAGAGAGACACACAGAATCCGTTAACCAATGAAAATTGGTCGAAAGTGCAGGATGCAGAGTCAGGCTAATTTGTAATTATTCAAAAGGAAATAAAAGAGAATGAAAATAATTAATTTCATAAAAAGCAACAAATTGTATATTTAATTTATAAATTAAATAAATAACTGATATATAATTAATAAATGAAATATGTCAATTACATTTTTTAACAAAAATAATTACGTATAGACGCAACCGTTTTGAGGTTAAAACTTACGTCAACTTCATGTAGCACGTGTTTCTGTTAGCACTTTTGACCAAATTTGATTGGTTTAGAAAATTTGATCTACTGTGCATTCTTGGGAAAGCGACAACTGTATACTTACACCATGGGTATCCACGATTTCATATCTATTTTATATTTATTTATTTATTTGTTTTATCATATCACTGATCGCATGATGAAATGAAATCGCTTATGATGTACAAATCACGTCATTTCGTATGCTTGTTCGTATGAGTTCGACAATACGAGTCCTGGCCATGGGATATGCAGAGAGGATTGTCCACATTTTTTTTCAACATTTCCATATCTTGCAAACTTGTTGTTAATCACTGACACATGTCTCACAAGAACCTACCATTAGAACACTTCGAGAAAGCAAACTTTGCAATTTCATATTTTTGTTCCAGGTGAAATATTTGCGTCTACCTACTACAAGTAAAAGTTCATATAACACTCTTTTTTTGCTAAATCCAAATGTTTTTCAGATGTGGAAATTGATATTTCCATGACAATTGCATAAGCCAGGATTAATTTAAAACAAAATGACTTGCACTTTCCAATTTTCAGTTTACGATTATCTGTTTCAGATGAGCCGAATATGCAATATTTGGGATTTTGGTTAACAAGAAGTTGGTGTCAATCAAGAAATTATCACTAAGAGCTATGAAACTAATAATAGAGAAGATATGGTAGTACGTTAGAAAAATGCAAGTCATTTTGTTCGAAGTTACACAATTCATATCTTATGGCTTGTGTAAGTGTGTCGTTAAAATAATGAAACGCGGAGTTTCGAGGGGGCGTGAAGAGAAGGATGGGATTAACGAAATTAACAATATCACGTATGAATCCAATTTTTCTTCAGAAACCAATTAAATCGTGTTCTAATATAAGTGAAGATAATTGCAGTTTTCAACAGTGTAATACTTTTTTACCTAAAAATAAAATGTTTTGTGATTTGTTTATAAGCTACTTATAAGCTTTGTCTTTAGTGGCAATAATTTAACCAGACATTTCTTTAATGGAAAATATGTGCTTTTAAATATTTTTGTGCAATCGTACGGCCGTGAAGCAACTTAGTGCGAATATCTCCACCGATTTTTACGATTTTTTACAAAACAATTGTTATATTTATGGCATTTCCATGGAAACGTTGTAACATGACAGCCGCCTGTCTGTTTACCATGAATTAAACTGTTCGTTTTTTTAAAGCAATTACGATTGCACAAAAAATGTTGTGTATACCTTGCCCGCGAAATTCTGATCGTCCTTGCCTCGGCCGCAACGGCATCAGCGACAATTATTCTCTCCGTACGTTAAAAATAGATTTCGCAGCCTTGATATACAAATAACTATTTTGTGCAACCGTACTGTAAATGGATACTTCGCGTACGCAATACAGGACGCGAAATCAAATTTCGCAGCCGTTACCTAGGATAACGGCCGCGAAGTAACTTAGTGCCAGTATCTCCATCCATTACTATGATTTTAGAAAACTAATTGTTTTATTTGTCATTTCCATAGAAAAGCTGCAACATGAAAGCCGCCTTTCTATTTACAATTAATTAAACTTTTTTTTTCAAACGTCAGAATATTGACAATTTTGTGACTTGATGAAAAACAGAGAAGTGTCGTTTTATTGATTAAACAGATAAAACTATCACCTGCTGTCACTTTATCTGCTTAAGCAGAAAATGCTGTCACTTTATATGCTTAAGCAGATAAAGCTGTCACTTTATGTGCTTAAGCAGATAAAATCAAAACCAGTAATCTTTAGTTTTTATTAATATTGATTACAAATTTGATTTTTTTTATTGTGCCAGTTAATCTCACCTGCAACTGCAGCGTTTGAAAAAAAAATCGTATATGTTATTCGGCGCAAAAGTGCTTTGTGTGCTTCAGCTGGGAATGGCTGCCTCACTACCGTTCGGCAGTCAAACGCCCAGCTTCAGCACACAAAGTAACACTTTTGCGCCTAATAACATAATCTACTATTTTACGGTTGCGCAAAATATGACCTTGTCCGCAAAATCCTTTAGCGTCCTCGAGAATGTCCTGCCTCGACCGAAAAGATTTCGTGGTCTTGGTATACAAATAACTATTAAATATAGTTACATATATTTTAATACATTTAAATAACCGTAAATAGATTTAGATATCTTTAAATGCACTTGAAAATAAAAATGTTGATAAATAGATCTAAATAACCTATAGCTGTGTATTTATTTGTATTTATAAATAGTTTTTTTTTTGTTTATTGTTTCCAGCCTTATTTTGTGGAACTCCATAATCATGAAATAAATAAAGATTATTAAAAGTTTCACAGTTTTATTAAAATATACCTGACAATATTGTTTCGACAGCTATGCTGTCATTATCAAAGGTAATATAATTATAAACAAACACGTCGCTAAGGTAGATACAAAATAGGTAACTAGATAAAATAATAATAATAATAATAAAAATTAATAATAAAAATCATAATTAAACATCTAATACTTCCAGTAACGGAGAATTACTGAGCTCAAGTTGTTCATTCATTAAAGGTACCCTGAGTTTGTGTTTGTATATCTCAAAGGCTTCTAAAATGTCTAATTTGCGTTTGTTATTACAAAAATGTAGGAATTTAATATTATTTTGAGGAGTCATTGTGTGATTTTGTTCTAAAAGGTGTTTGGCGTAATTCGATTTTTCAGGATGTTTATTTTTGTAATGACGTACGTGTTCTTTATATCTTATGTCAAAATTTCGAAGTGTTTGTCCAATATATACCGAACTACAAAAAGAACAATTTAAACGGTAAATGCCCGATTTCATGATATCATGTGTTCTGTCTTTAGCATTAAATAAAAATGAAAAAGTGTTAGTGTTGGTTTTAAATGTTATTTTATAATTGTTGGTTTTTCTTAGTATATGTGCAATTTTTTCTGATATTTTGCCAAAATATGGTATAGATATGTAATTTGTGTCTTCTGTTTTATTGTATATCCCATTGACAATAAAACAGAAGAGACAAAAATTACATATCTATACCATATTTTGGCAAAATATCAGAAAAAATTGCACATATACTAAGAAAAACCAACAATTATAAAATAACATTTAAAACCAACACTAACACTTTTTCATTTTTATTTAATGCTAAAGACAGAACACATGATATCATGAAATCGGGCATTTACCGTTTAAATTGTTCTTTTTGTAGTTCGGTATATATTGGACAAACACTTCGAAATTTTGACATAAGATATAAAGAACACGTACGTCATTACAAAAATAAACATCCTGAAAAATCGAATTACGCCAAACACCTTTTAGAACAAAATCACACAATGACTCCTCAAAATAATATTAAATTCCTACATTTTTGTAATAACAAACGCAAATTAGACATTTTAGAAGCCTTTGAGATATACAAACACAAACTCAGGGTACCTTTAATGAATGAACAACTTGAGCTCAGTAATTCTCCGTTACTGGAAGTATTAGATGTTTAATTATGATTTTTATTATTAATTTTTATTATTATTATTATTATTTTATCTAGTTACCTATTTTGTATCTACCTTAGCGACGTGTTTGTTTATAATTATATTACCTTTGATAATGACAGCATAGCTGTCGAAACAATATTGTCAGGTATATTTTAATAAAACTGTGAAACTTTTAATAATCTTTATTTATTTCACAGTTTTTTTTTTCGTTGACCTTTTTTCTCGGTGACCTTTCCCTCGCCAGAATTAGTATGGGAAAACTTTTGAGCGACAGATTAACTAAAAGATATTATTTTCAACGTTTTTAGAGATCTTGTATGCCTCACTCAGAAGCTACGGTGCTAACGTCACCTAGAAACTCCAAGTCCTACAAATAGGAATGCAACCACTTCAAATTGTGTAATTTTATAGTATATGTATCTCTTGGAGGTATACACTTCAACAATTAACATGTTGGTATTAACGGCAGTTTCCCAGCAACACATTAAAAGCGCGTGGAAGACGAAGTGTATACTTTCAAAATATGCTCGCGGTATGTCTAATATATATATAAATTGCTATAAAAGCAGCAAATTCTACATCCTAATAAGATTTAACGCCCAAATCTTTATACACAAGGTGATCTTGCACAAGGACATTTCAAGGCACCTAAAATTTTACTCTCTTCTTTCATTAACGGTTTACTTTTTGTTGCAATTGAGATTCCATTCAAACTCGCTCTCATTTTCATTAAGATTTCGGGTAGAAAAAAGCACAAAATTTATTCAAACGTTTTAATTTTCCTCTCTTTAAACCGTATTTCTATAAATGATCAAGTAAAAAAAGAAAACGTCTCCTATAATTAAAATGCAAGTAGCTTTACTTTGGGAGATTTACTCGAAATTTCCTTTTCTAAATAAACAGTAATTTTCCTCTAATTAAGTGTAAATAATTTCTAATTAATGTTATTGGAATTGCTTTGAGATATTTATTTGACTTGGGTGGAAACTATTCACAACAACAAAAAAGTGGAAATACTGAAATTTTACTTTTAAATAGCAACAAGTTTTTATGTTTAGCATCTCCTTTGGGCAGCCTTGCTCTTTTCTTTCTGAAATAACCTATCGATCATCTATTTATACAGAGTTTTAAAAAATTGCCCTTTTTATTGGAAAGAAAATTCTATTTTGGAAGTAGAAAAAAACCTGTTAATAAAAAAATACAAAAAAGGAAACTGAAATCGAAGAATAATAACGAAGGTGTTGTGTAAATTACATTTTGCTGAAAAGATGCAGAGATTTAGAAAAGTTCAAGGTTTATTTTATCGAAATTCATAAATTATTACTAAACGATTCGATTTTACGCTTTCAATCCTTTCAAAATAACACATTTAGCTTGGTTTAGGTAAGTTATACAAAAGATCCTATTTTACATCGGTTTTTTCGTGGAATTGTATTCTAGATTCTGTCAGAATCCACGTTCTGGCGGTGAAGTGTAAAATAGAAAATCCTGCTATGATATCTACGTGTAGCTCAAATATTTGAGGAGAAAATATTTTTAAATGGAACGTAATAGGATTGTTTCGGAACTTGTGATTTTAAAAGAAGAAAATAGTAAGTTGGCAAACTATTTATTTTTCTAGACGAAAACAAAAGAGAGATTATTTCTCCAGATTACTTTGTTAGTATCTATAAAAGTCCTAGTTTCAGAATTCAGAACTGATTGTGACTGATACGTAGGTATACCCGATTTGTTCAAGATTCTGGGCAAAATGGAAGTTCTTTATAAACTTATGCAAATGCTTGGATATTCTAAATCACATTCTAAGATAAAGTACTACCTTTCCAATCGTGCATAATATTTTTGACTGGAATGGAAAATTATAAAATGATTTGACCAAAGGTTTTAGTTTTTATCGTGGAAACAAAAAGAAAAACTCTTTTATAACCACAAAATATTACTTTCTTAGTACTTCATGAAAACCTTAGTTTGCACTAACTTTAACACCATTTCAGCTCATTTTCTGGAATATTTAATATTTAATACCTTCCTCGAACAACCTTTGCAAAACATTTTGGTGTGCCTTAACTACAGGAAGACAACAAACTAGGGGAGAAACTTTTCACACAAAAACGGTTTTTTGTTAAAAACTTAAAGGTCAGGCTTCAGTGATTGTTTTCAAATTATTGTGTTATCAATTTTAATGAAGATGCTAACAAATAAATAAAAAGTATGTATCAAAGCAAAATTGTTTTAGAATAGAATATCCTTAGGCCTGTTATTATTACAAGAAAGAAACCCCTTTCCATTGTTAATTTGTTTTTAATAAATGATGCCCTATTTCAGCCACCAAATAAACTATTTCAGGAAAAGCGAAAACCACTTAAATGTTTTTGGAAGATTCACGACGCTCTTCCTCGACCAAAAACAGCCTTAGCTTAAATATTTATGACATCAATAATAGAAGTTTAGGCGTGTATGATATTGCATGATCAGAAGCAATTAAACATTCAACCAGCGAAAGTTTGCATTTTAGTTTCCATCTTTTTAAACATTCTCTGTATATACATAATATATGCAACCCTATTTATTATATTAGTTATTTCTTCTTCTTCCTGAAGAAAATAAGAGGTGAGCGTTTGTCACGCAATCTCTGATTTCACAATGATTTTCATTTCAGGATAACTCCTAAAGTTAGTTTTTGAATATTTTTGTTGGAGTTTTCAAATGTTTCAAAAAGTATGAATTTCACAAAACACCCGCAAAATATTCCCATAATAATGTGAATGAAGGCTTCTTTTACAACGCACAAAAGTGGCATTATGGAATATTTCTTTTTCTCCTCTTCTTCTTCTTCTTCTTGTTTTCACTTGAAAAATTTAAAAACAAAAGATTCAAACACACGTGTTATAAATAGCTTTCATACCCGAGAAAAATTGAATACGTCATGTAAATGAAGCAAAACAAAATTTTGATTATTTCTCCGAGTTTTTATTAAATTATCTAGCACACAGCAGAAGCTTTCAATCGAATTACCAGAACAGGAAACCTATTTTAAAATAAGCGCATTGTGGTTTCCGTTAAGTTAAAACGTTTATTGCGATAATTATATTTTCGACGTGGTTTCAAAAAAGGCACACTCGCACACACTTTCTCGATTATTATTCCTGATGGACCAAGTTGTAAAGTTTGATCCTGGCAAAAAGTTATTACATTTATAGGGTGGTAAGACCGCATAGTTTTTATTGGGGGTGGTTTTTGCTTTATTCCATCCTATCTCTGCTGCGTGATGAATGTGTTTAACTATAATTACATCTTTGCGAGAGTAGTAAACTATGTTAAGACTTTAGAATCTTAGTACAAAGCGTGTTAAGTGAACTCTAAATTGAATTCATATCAGTCTAATCGCGAAGATATATGCATGTGTATGTGCAGCTGGTGTACGTAGTTGTCATCCCGGAAATCAAGCACGTACGAAAGGGAGCATCTCTTAATGGTTTCCGTGACCTGTGTGCGTTACTAGATAGTAAAAAGTATTATGTGGAGGTAAAAACAGAAGTCAAACAAGTAACTCCGTCAAATGGGTTGATGTGAATTCCCTAGTGACCATTGGCTCACGAAGAAGTTCTTAAACTCGACCATTAACTAATGGTCTATTACCTAGGTAAGTGCTGTTGGTCAACACCCAGAAGACCTTGAGAGGGTCTACCATCACAACAGCGGATCACTCGGCCGGGCACATCGCCTGGAGGTCTCCGAAAACCGCGGTACGCAACACTCCGGGGCATGGGGCACACTGGCGGATCTTCTGCAGCCCGGCCACCTCCACGCGGACTTGCGCGCAAAGTCACCCCCGCGCTGGTGCTCCGCAAGCGAACGTTTATTATTAATCGGCAAATTAAGAAAAAAAATGTTCAAATCCTATAACCGACTCTTGTTTAAAGCAGAGCTTTTGGTAACGATGACTTATCGGATTAACACCACCAGCAGCAACGAGGAAATGTGGCGTGGATTTCATTTGCATAAACATTTTTGTTATTATCTCTAAACTACCACCAAGCACTTTAATGTAAATAAGTAAATGCAGTTTGGTGAAAAGACTTAATAATACTATAAGCTGTATGCAAAAGTTACTTTATACATACATACAAATGGCTTGTCCTATCCACGCCTAGCCACACGTTTAAATCCACTGAGATCTACCAGGAGATCCCAGTTTTGTTCGTGTATCCATCCATGTGACGACTTCAATTTTCAATATTACTTTTTTTGTATTTTGTTTTTTATTTTGGTAACACCAAGGGAATTGCTGCTAATATAGTACAAACAAGGGGGAGAAAAACAAGGATAAACATAAATATTTTTAAAATATTAATTAATGAATAACATCTCCATGTTGAAATTGACCATTTTTTGTTATAGATATTTGTCAGGGTAGAAATAATATCTGTTGCTTGAAAAATAGTTGCAGGTCAAAAAGGGCAATAAATTAATAGAAGAAATTTTGTAAGTGAGCAGTTGTGGGAATTTTGCCAAAAGGTCGATTTTCAATATGAACTCTACTAAGTTACATGTTGTAAAAAATGTCTTATTGATAACTGTGGTAAAATGGCTAGGAAACTAGATGAATTATTTTATCTATTCATGATTCACATCCTTATTATGTTAGACTGAGAGCAAAAAGGCTTACGCAACATCACGTTGAAGAGCAATCCACGTGAAATTGTCATTACTCCGAGCACGGAGAAAAAACCCTTTAATAAAGCATGAATGGAAAACTTGTACAACATGAATGAAATCACGAAGGATAAAAAAAAGAAACTTGAATCTCTTTCGTATATTTTTGTTAACTGAAATATCAGAACACTTTACACACCAAGCAGTATAGCAGGTAGGTTATGCCATCTCATAATAGAAGTAGAGAAATGTTTATTTAAATTTGTAAATACCCTAGAAATCCTTTAAATTTTAAATTCAACTCGTAAAAGAATTATAAAACAACCGAAAAAAAGCTTTTCATGAAAATGAAGTAATGATATGGAAAGTTTCAGGCCAGAAAGAATTGATGGTTACGTTTTAATTCAAGTGGGGTTCTCAAGAATATAGATCATGTTTTAAGATCCTTAACATACATTAATGCATTTGTGGGCCGATTTGACCGATTCAAACAACTCTTATCTTAAATAATAGCATAGAGAGTTTCTTCAAGTGGATTCTACCTGGGACGACTAAAATAATATTTTTTTACTGGGCTCTATCCTTTTTCTTTTTTATAAATTTTCCTAAATTAATAGGAGTGATGTTTATTCACGTAAAAGGCAGTAAAAGTATACATGTACCTTTTGAATCTTATCGTCAAAGTACATTTAAAGTTTGCTTATGGCGAAACAATAAACAAACTCGAAAAGCGAAAAAGATTTAGATACGTACAGGACAGCTCACGTAAGATGACTCTGCACCTTATCTCGGAAACTGTAAGAGTTACGAAAAAAATTAAATACTACAGTTGGTTTTTACGATTATAAATATCTAAAACAACGCTTTTTCATAAGTGTTTTGCTGAATAATACACAAGCTGTCTAATTCACTAAACCCAAGATACAAATTTTTGAACATGGAAATCTGGAAATCTATTTTTCTTCAAATGGAACACCATGTATATTTAAATTGTTTACAATTCAGCTTTTGGGTTTCCACCAATTTACATACAGTATTGGAAAAACTTCGTTTAAGGATTGGATTTGTGAGCAAAAGAAAAATATCGAATAACATCTGAGAACGTTAGATATTATGGTATACTTGCCAAATCTTAAAATATAGTAATTTTTTGTAAGGTTGGTGTTATAGCTAAGAATTTTTAAATGTGATATAATTTGCTTAGACTGCTTAAAATAGGCCAGCAGAATCTGCACCTACTACATTTTCATCTGAATCACCCACAATGCAACTTAGGCAAAACATGATGAAAATACTTGAGCGAGTCAATGAAAAACTTGATAAGTTAGAATGCAGGAGTACTGGTGCCAGGCGCGTGCTGGGTCAATTTTAGGGCCCGGGAAAATATGCTCATAGAGGGCCCCGCCATAATTTATTTATTTAGATTCATTATTAGATTATCTATTATATGGGATTCATTAGTAACTATCAGTACAATATTACGTTTTTCTTGTGGAAAGACTTGCAGAGAATCAAGGTTGCTGTGACTACAAGTCTGGGAATCTTCCAAGCGCTCGTATCGTCAAACGTAATCTGCTTCTTCAAAGCACCAATGAGACTTTGCACCAAGTCTGCTGCCAACATAGCAGCGAACAATTCCAAATGTGGGATGGAGATTGTTTTGAAAGGTACAGCTCTAGTTTTCCTGCACATCCAAAAAACTCTGATAAAGCCGTCAGAACCCTTAAATACGCTACAGCACTGTCAACAATTTCAAATTCTTTTCTGACGGGCGAGTCTAAATTAATATGTCTAGACAATTTTAAATTTGAAAGTTTAAAAAGTTCCAACTTCAGCAAATGCCAGTTATTGATCACTGCCTCAGGAGCAAGGTCATCCCAATCTATTTTCACCATCCATAATTGCTGCATCAACCTTTTTGCAAAGAGAACCAATGGATTTAAAAATCTTAAAGGATCGTAAATTCTCGCTACTACAGATAAAATATTTCTTTTTGTGCGGGCGATATATAGGTTGACACAAATAGAAAAAATACATCGACTATGGGGTCCCAATGAAGAAAAATGATATAAACAAATTACGTCATCAATATAAATATGATTACACAACGAATCCGCTATATAAGGATACTTCGATTTTTCCAAATTAGCGAGTTCTTAAATGGTCCGCAAGGCTAAAAACGGGGACGAAGATTACATTCAACCGTTGCTGTTCGTCAAGTGCGGTCGAGTGCTACGAAAATCTAACAATTAAAAAATAGCCTTCAAAATCAACATGAATACTTTTTCATTCCTATTTAAAGCTAAAACAGAGTACACGATATCATGAAATCGGGCATTTACCGTTTGAGTTGTTCTTTTTGTAATTCGGTATATATTGGACAAACACTTCGAAATTGTGACATAAGATAAAAAAGCACGTGCGTTAAAAATCGAATTACGCCAAACACCTTCTAGAACAGAATCACACAATGACTCCCTAAAATAATATCAAATTTCTCCTATTTTTGTACTAACTAACGCAAATTTAGAAGCTTTCAAGATATACAAACACAAACTAAAGGTACCTTTAATAAATGAACAGATTGAGCTCAGTAATTTTTAAAAATTGTTGCTGTTATCCAGCTATTATAGCTGCGTCCAATTTAATGCCTGCCGCTGCTCTCTCCATGCAGTCTTGGAGCCTTAATCTGGGGTAAATTATTTTTTGTTTATTATTTCTAGCTTTACGTGCTAAAATAAAATTAAAGGGTGCCTTTAATGATTGAACAGATTGAGCTGGAGCGGAAGTGCTAGATAATTTAGTTGTTATTATTTTTATATAGTTATCTATTTTTTGTATTTACCTCAGCGACGTGTTTGTTTATATTCACATTACCTTTGATAATGATAGCTTAGCTGTCGAAACAATTGTCAGGTTATATTTTAATAAATATTGTGAAACTTTTTATTAACATTTATTATTAATTTCAATTTAAATTCAGCCGTGTCATAGGGCCCTTCGAGTCAACTTTACAAAGGCCCACCGGGAAACTCCCGGTATCCCAGTGGGACAGCACGCGCCTGACTGGTGCTAAATAGCAATAAAAAGTTTAGTCAAAAAGTCTCTATTATTTTTCTTCTTCAGCAACTAAAAACAGAGTTTTGAACAAGTGATTTACACCCAACAAGAACAGTTAGAATAGCGCAGCTTATCAATATGTTTCTATGTGCTACCATCAACAAAATTCAGCCTTTACATAAAAAAGTGTATCAATTCTGTGAATATAATATTACTCTACAAAGTCCCACAAAAACAAGCTAGCAAACAGTTTTAAAATAAACAGCATCAAAACTGCAATCTGAAGATATATCGTTGATACAAAAACAAGATTTCAAGTAAAATTCCATAAGGTAAGTTGCTAAATTTTTACATTTGGGCCGGCGGTGGGCGAGTGGTGTCAGTGCATCACTCGTTTTCCAAGGGTCGTGGGTTCGAATCCCACTTGGGGCGGCGGGAATATTCCAATTTTCTAATTGGAAAATTCCGCCACCTCATAAAAAAATAAATTCTATAAAAAAAGAAATTATGGATAAAAAAGATTTACAAATAGCTACATGGAATGTCAATCGCATTCTAAACAAAAAAATGACTTACAAGTCTCCCTTAGAAGCACAACACATTTGTCTCATCTCGAAGACACAAATGCCAAATCATTCTTATGTCAAAATAAGAGGATCGATTAATCATTTCGAAGGATGTCATCTTCAGCATGAAGATATTTAACTGATAATGGTAGGAATTAAGTCTACTAAACAGAAGCTGAGAGCTGGAACAGTTTACTATCTAAATTCATTGAGATTGAAGAAAACTTTCACCTAGATTCTGACCACTCAGCTGTCAGTTTAACACCGAGTGAAAAGATAATTAAAAGAGCAGCCAGCCCACTGCGAATGAACAAAATCACTGACTGGGAAAGTTTTATGGTTCATCTTCAGAATAGTAATAATCTAAATATCAATCTGAGAACAGAGGAGCAGCTTGAAGTAAAAGGTGAAAACTTTACTAGACTTGTGCAGTCAGCTCCCTTGAACAATACGAACAAAATTACTCATATAGCCATTGGGGTAAATTATTTGGCCGAAATTAGGGAACTAGTCAGAGAAAAGAGAAAAGCGAGAAAAAGATGGCAGCAGACGAGAGACTCCACTAATAAAGTTGATTTAAACAACAAACCACAAAGACTAAGAAGAGAAATCCAAAAACTTGAAAAAGAATTCACAAGACCTATCAGTATAAGAAGAAACTTACTATTCTTTCTGGAATGCAATCAGTAAAATTGAGCAACATGTAACTAGAAATAATAAACAAAAGGCTAATTTGTTTGCAGAATCTCTAATCGACATTTTCAGACCTCATCCAACACCGATTGACCAATTTCATCGGATATAACTGAACGTGCACTGAACGAAAAAACTAGTATGTTCAGTAATTTTTTTAGATATAAGCTCTCGACAACGCGTGGCTTGAAGGCTTGATATACAAATTTAATAAGATGCTCCCGAAGCAACTTTTTAGAATCAAACAGGAAGACGAATATTCTATTAGACTTAAAATAAGAACAGGTGCCTCAAGGGTGTGTACTTGGTATCATTGTTTATTTAGTATACACCAGAGATTTGTCAGCTTTAGAAGATACATTCGCAGATGACACTGCTCTTCTCGTTGTGGTTGATGAAAATCAAGAAGATTCCACTGCAAGACTTCAAAGATCAAATAAAACTGCAGTTACTTGGGGCAAACAATGGAAGATGAAACTTGCTGAACTTAAATCTATCTATGTGAGCTTTACTAACACAAAACTAGCAGAACTATACCTTCTAGAGATTAATGGTTTAATTGTGCCTTATAAATTAATGCCAAGTATTTCGGCGTGACGCTTGAGTTAAAACTTCGATGGAAAACGCATGCGAAAAAACTGAGCTTGGTCTAAAATACAAACAGCATTATTGGCTTTTTAGTAGAAACTCAAAGCGGTCAATACACAACAAAATATTAATTTCAATCAGATCCTGAAACACTAATGAATTTATTAAAAACCTGCACCGAATTTCTATGAATATTATGATTTAAAATAAACTGTAATAATAAAGTCGAAAACTGTACAAATATTAAGGTATTCCATTTAAAATAAAAAAGTTGATACTAGCCGAAGCAAGACGACTCGCCCTGTATATGCAAAGATATTACAAAATTGAAATTTATTTTATACCACCGACTTTGGTAATGACTTTTTTTTGTCCCCCTATGTACAGCTCCCAAGATTAGGTATAGGGTCATCTTACGCGAGTCACAGTATACGAGGTGTGTAAATTAAGTAATGAGACTAATTTTTCTCAATTTTTTATTCGAATAGAATTACAATTCAATATTGTCTCCCTCAAAATAACTTGCTTGGGAAGCTACACAGCGCTGGAGACGGTTCTTTCAATCCTTATAGCAGTGCTGGAACTCGGATACTGGAATAGCCTTCAGCTGGTTGGTTACAGCTTTTTGAATGTTTTCGAGTGTCCCAAAATGAGTTCCCTTGGGGTGGTTTCTCAATCTCGGGAAGAGGAGAAAGTCACAAGGACTCAAGTCAGGCAAATAAGGAGGCTGAGGAGCCACAGGAATGTTTTTACTGACCGAAAACTCGTTTATTGAAATTGCTGTGTGACAAAGCGCATTATCGTGATGCAACACCCCGTTGTTGTTGATATTTGGTCTCACACGAATGACCCTTTTTCGAAGTTTTTCAAGAACCTCTCGGTAAAAGTGTTGATTGACCGTTTGGCCTTGAGGAACAAACTCTTTGTGGACGATTCCCTGGCTATTTTCATCGGTTCTTGAATATGAAAACCTTCCGCTTCGTGGTTCATCTTCAATCGACTCTCTTCCTTCTGAAAATGCCTTAAACCACCGAAAAACCTGGGCCCTTGACAAAACACTCTCTCCGTAGGCCTGCTGAAGTTTTGCAAAAGTTTCCGTTGAAGTGTGTCCAAGTCTGAAGCAAAACCTGATAGCACACCGTTGCTCGAAATTGATGACACCCATTTTTAGAACGCACTAGAAAAAATTGTTTCACGAAAAAAAAATCGCTACAGAGAACCAAATGACTTTAGCGAGTGCAAACTCGTACTGAAGGCGTATCACATGTTCACCTGCCGCTCCTCCAAGTGTCGCCAGATCGAACGCTACGTTGCCAGTCTCATTACTTAATTTACACACCTCGTAGATACTGATTTTTGAAAATTAGCCTAATATTAGCCTAAGCCTATATCGAGCCAGAAACATAAAAGCACAAAATGACTATGTATGGGACCATCGTCAATCACGGTTCAGTAAAATCATACTGGAATCAAAAAAAAGGGTAGATTTATTCTTTTCACATATTTGGCTAGGAGAATACTTCCAAAAGTCTGTTTTAATAAGCATTTTAGGATATAAGAGATGCAGAAAGAATACTTATTCTTTCAATATTGGCTATGTACATACTGGTTAGCGTTTTGACTTTTTCTCACTTACCTTCAACGTGCGCTCGGATTTTTAGACATATTTTAAATGTTGAACTATCGCCATCATAGCTATCGTCTGGCAAACTCTTGGTTGTGATAAAAACAAGAGTAATGAAGAGATATATAAACTGAAACCAATCAGGTGGAAGAACGAATACTTTTCCACTTAGTAGAAGTGTACTGCGGCTCAATTAAACTGATATCGTTTAATAATGTTGGCAGAAATAGAAACAATGGAAGAATATGTAGTATGTGTGACTTTCGGCCTCGTTCGCTGGAATTCATTAGTGATGGGAAAATATCTCTTGAGAATGTAGAAACTCATGTTAACAGGTGCACGAAATCGACAGACGTCGATGATTCAAGTAGTGATTAGCCGAATTCTGATTCTTGGTATTCTGTCGGTAAAAAATTGAAAATGATAAAAGACATTAACGTGATCCGTATGCTAAAATCTCGCCGTTCACTTGAGGTTAGAAAACTAATATTATCACAGAGACGAATACTATGCCAGAGTATGCCCGAACCTCGGGCACATCATGAAGATGATATATCATGCTTCCACTTTTGGTCTGTGCTCTAATTAGTTCAAATGGATAACAATACAATACAAAATCGCAGTCTGATATAATGAATTTTGATGATTTTTGCTTTTTCGATTCAGGCCAGAAACTGAAATAAAGGCAAAACGTATGGTGATCAGTTTCCGACCTGCTTAAGTCGTGACTGAAGTAGTAGGTCAAAGTGATGCTCCATACCTCTTCTACATCATACTTCTAAAATAATAAGAGGATACCGATAAATATATCAATACCCATAACGATGAAATTTGCTTCTGATGTTATTAATATTTTCCACTAATCAAATAATGTTCTCAAATTCATTCATTATATCCGTCGTTACAGTGCTTTGTGAATTTTAGCCTCTTGCACCCAGACTCTTATGACAGTGCGATGGAGTGGAGCAAATATATTACGCATCACCTTTCCCATACTTTATCATTCACACAACTTTCACACTTTAGTCTAATGAACTCAAATACAATTGTACTAATTTTTTAAAAATCAGTCGCAACCGAGGTTCGAACCCATGTCTCTCTGGCCGAAAAGCAGGATCTCTACCACTCTACTAAGGAGCGCCTAAAATTGTTTAATATGCTGGATCCGCGTGCGGAATGTATCAGTTATTAAGCTAATAAGAATAGATACTAGATGGTTTTTTGGTTAGCTTGATATTGCATATTTGTGTTATATTCCATTACTTCCTACCCGGTAAAATATCTTGCTGCGTTTAAACGTAATCCTTAATTAATAATTCCACCGGCTACATAAGAAATTCATAGAAAATTTATAGACTAACTACAAGGTGCTGATTATTTAATTAATCTTCAAAAGAACCTTTAATGTGTTCATAAACTACCCGCTTCGATAAACTATAATCCTATAACCTTTTTCCCTATCAACCTAACACGCAAATTACTTTTTATTACTCTTTAACAAAATTCCAGCAAGAAACTTAAACCAAATTAAATATAAGAAATATTCAGAAACTTTCACGTGTAGACTAATTTCCACTTTCAAACTTCATAAGAATCTGACCCAGAATCGCTAGAAAATAATTTTGAAATTTCATTTAACCTACTTTGATTTTTCACTAAATATTTATTCAGTGAAGTTATATAACCCAAAAGATAAACCAGAACCAGTTCATAGGCAACACCTTTGAAGTTCTTCTCCAATTTTCGTAACTTTGAAGTTGCTCGGTATGCCATATTGTTCCTGAATGTAAAGCATTGTGGAAGGCTTGAAAATAATTTTATAGATCTCTTGTATTTTTTTTTCTAAATTTCTATATTAGATGTGAAGCTTCTACTTCAGAAAAATTGTGTAATAAGCTCTTGTGAAGGTTTTTTGAAAGGTTGTTCCGCTTATATTCAAAAGTTTCAACTCTGTAGGGTAAATAACGCAACATTGTTTCATTCAGGAAATATTACCTACCGTGTGAGGGTTGCGCTTTTACGACAATATGGTAATTTAAATTTTCATATAATTTATGAAAAACTTTAAAAATTTAAGAATAAATAGTCCAAGAAGATAACATATAGCTGATATAAAATGTAACCTCAATAAATTTCATTTCTTACATATAAAAACTTGAATATATAGCAATGCAAAATTTTTCCTGAATTGAAAATCCATATTGAACGGAGTATCGTTCTACATATTAAACGACAAGCGAGGGAAAGCTAAAATAGAGTTCCTTTTAAACTCTCGTCGGCATTGTCTTCAGTTTTCCCTGTGACTTCATTACTATCAGTTAAGTGAACTTTATTTATCTTATCATTCTGCTCCATTTTGTATGCTACGATATTATTATTATTGTTATGCTTTTGCTTATGTATGTTTTGCTTAATTTTGATAAAAACCCTTTTGTAGAACAGTTTTGTTTTTCTACAATTTTGCGATTGCAGTTCTCATTTTAAATTAAAGTTCTTATCGGAGAAACAAACTTAAGAGAAAATTTTCAGTAACGAAAATGTTTGCCATTCATAATCTCTTTTCTTTTTATCCAAGAAATTGAACAATAAGAAAATGCCTTTTGACATCTATTCTTCGTAATAACTAAAACAGAATTTGCAAAGCTAGACATAGGATTATTTTATAAAATCTTATAAATTGAATTGTTAAAATATACTCGTACAGCTTAAGATTTTTAGTTTCTACATAAAAGATGAACATAAACAAAAGGTACAGAAGAAATAGAAATATAAACATATATTGAGATTTTTAGGTCTTTGCCAATGTAAACTGTCAGACAAATTCAATGAAACTCGTACAAGCAGTTAGAATATCAGCTGCGCTCACAGGTGATTGTTGGGTTGTCTAAATATATCCAGGCCAAACTTGAAAATATTTCTGATAAAATTTCTTTAAATTCGATGGTTTTATTTGTATTAGGAAAATAAATTGGTCATATAAATATTGAAATTATAAAAAACTAAGCTAAGTAATAGAAATACTCTATAATATTATACCATTTTGATTTGAGTTTTTAAAATTCAATTTTTGTAGTGCATAAATACATTTAAAAAAATAATATGCAAAACAATATCGATTTGAATAGGTGATCAGTTGCACAGAAATACAGTGCTTTTAACACTAAACCAAACTGGCGTTGCTCCTATAATCAATATTGCCTCTTCATGTGATTACATCGTGCGCTTTTTGGTTATTAATATTAATAAATAAAATTGGGCCTGCGGTGGACGCGGGTGTTGGCGCATCGCTCGTGTTCTAAGAGTCGTGGGTTCCAGTCCCACTTAGGGCGACGGGATTGTTCTAATTGGAAAATTTAGACACCTAAACTATGGGTGTGTTTATATGTGTTGCATGTTAGATGGGGGAGATATTACCTTAGCTGTTGATTCCCCCGTAGTGTAGGTGTGAAATAAAAAAAAATAAATAACTAAATATAACTAAAATCTTATTGAGTTAAACACATGTTTTGTTATAAAATCACCTCTAAAAACGCAAACTAAAATCGAAAAATAAAATTTTCTGCTCTTTTGGGCCTTTAATTTGAAAAGAAATCATCGAAAGGTGTAATATTATAGATTATTTCTATTACTTAGCGTCATTATAGTCACTATTTTTTTTATAATTTCAATATTTAAATGGCTTATTTATTTTGTTTCTATTTCAAATAAAACCGCCGAATTTAAAGAAATTTCATCAGAAATATTTCGAAGTTTGATCCAGATATATTTAGACAACCCAAAAATCACCTGTCAGCGCAGCTGATTTTCTAACTACCTGAAAGAATCTCATTTACTATGTCTGGTAGTTTATATGGAGTTGAGTATGTGTACAGGGCTCATTAGCCATGGCTCATTTACTATTGGCTTATATCTTGCCTAAAAAAAATATTTTTCAAAAAGTTATTTCTATTAAAATAATTTATATTTTTCTAACAGTTGTAATTTTTGGTTGGTTATATACAGGTGATAAATTAAAGTTATTTGATAAATTTCAGTTAAAAAATCGAAGAAAATACGATTTCCAAAATTTGGCAACATTGTAATTAAAATAAATTAAATTCTATAATATTGGAAAATTTGAATTTTCTTTAGGCTCAGTCAAGTGCACGAAAAGTTGATTAGCTAGCTCAATTTGAATATTCTCCATTTACTGAAGACAATAATCAGTAAGTCCGAAACGATGGGCCACAGACCCATCTTCCTATATTAGTTAGATCTTCCTTCAAAAGAGCTATTCAAAAACTATATTAACATACCGGGTGTCCCATTTAAAAACGTAAGTAATATTGATTACATTTGATGTTTGCAGTTGTCACTTGAATTAAATAATTAATCACCGAGCCATATGAATAAATCAAAGACTATTACTTTTATTTTCATAGACGACATCCGTTAGTTTCTGAGATAAGGTATAAAGCCGATAATATATACATTGGCTGCATAGTGTTGAGAATTCTAATGAACATCCTTAATTACTGTCTTTCAAATCTTAACAAAAACTACTTCTTTTATAATTTGCATCATAAAGCATGTTCATGCGTATAATCCAACTTGTAATCTCTTCAGAAAGCATTAAAACAGCTCGATTTTGTTTTCCCTAGCTGAGATCAATCTTTTCCGCCATAAGCCTTTAATTTTCATAATCGGTTTATGTAACACACACTTTGATACGAGCCCAAAACCTTTTCGTCCAAATTTATTATTTCCCAAAAATCTAAAAGCGCTTTATACTATAATAATTAACAACACACTTGCATTACAAATTCAGATAACTAGATAAACTACCCCTTTTAGTACTTAACCCCTGTTTTCGGAAATAATGAGCAGTTCTGCGTTTACGTGTGGAAAATTTACCATAAGGAAGTATACATAGACTATAATAACAATATGTACCTACTCGAATATCTGTTTACTTTCTCATAGTTAGGGGGGAAGTAATTTTGGTTGCTATTGTGAATCGTGAATGCGAAAATGCTTGCGTTTATGTGTTTATTAGTCTAAGCGTGGTCAAACATGTATTCATACAGTAAAGTGAGCGATTCAACACAGTTCCGGGGCTAATCTACTAGAACAGATTATGATATCATGCAATTAGGGAGGATAGAGGGATTTTACCCAAGCAAGTTTCTCTTCCCAGTAATCCAATTACAAAATATCTCCCAACATCCGCATTTTAGTTTGCTTTATGGTTGTGTTTGACGTTAATCATAAATTTCACACATCAGCTTATTAACTTAGTTCGGCAGTGCGACACGAACTGTTTTGCATATCAGTGAGCCGTCCCATCGGGATTCAGCAGGTGATTCATGTAAGCGAGGTAAGCGAGAAACTATTACAGGGCGGTTGTGGGCGAGCGAACGTCAACCCTTCGGGGGATTTTGGAAATAACACAAGTAGTTTCTAAATTCGTATTCGAATTGTAATGTCAGTAGCAGTTGTTATTGTTTTAAAGACGCTGTCATGCACATCTCGATTAAATTTCGAATGGATGAAAACAACGATCAGTCAGTCGAAGGCCTGCGGTGACGGCCGCTCGTTAAGAAATGGAATGGAGCAAAACCATAGTACAGGTCCCCGACGTCAATCCGGTAATGAGTATAGCTGGTTCGCTGCACTCGGAAATAAAACCGCGTCACAATTATTGACACGTCAGAAATATGGGTTGTTTACAAAAAGATTCGGATCCGTCTCCACAGAATAATCGGCTCACCAAAGTAACATAATGCAGCGAAATCGATAAACACTCTTTGAAATTCACACAAACGCCCTAGTAAAAGACACGAAATCTCTGTTCCCTCGTGAAAGCAAAAAAATTAAGCTCCACGAAGATCGGAATATTTAAAGGGAGACTCAGACTGCTGATCACTCGGTCTCATTCGCGAAAACAACGAGATCCTGAAGTTCGCCGGTGCCAGGAAGAAAACAGCCACTATATCGGTTGACTTATGGGAGGTTGGGGAATGGGAAAGCGAGACCGAACGTTTCCTAACAACAATCATTCGGCCGCAGAAAAGGGCTTCGGGCATCAGCGTCTCGTATAGTTACGCAAGCGGCACATGCTAACATTTACATCGAATATTCATAAAGTATACAATGCGTCGATTGGGAAAATAGCACCTGCTGCGGAAAATAAGAATAGGAAAGCACAGATATACCCCGGAATACCATTCGAATCGAAATTGACATGAAAAACGGCCGGAATCCCGAATCGGGCCGCGTAGTCACGCGCTAGGGCAGGTGTGTGGGCGAGGGAGCTTTTGGCTATTTCTAGAGGAATGAGAAATGCCCCCACCTTTTCTAAGTCCTTCCAAGTAAGCGCCTGGAAGACTGCACCCAATTGCAGTGGTGGTCATTAATCTTTATTATTTGACCATTACATAAAATATTAATCTGTTTTTGTATTCAGTTATAAAAAGAGAGTAGGAAGAAAAATAAAAGTCAGTCAGAACAAGAGTCTTGTGTTTCAAACAAACACGCAAATCCATCTTCTTTCTTATTAATAATAGAAAAGAAGTTTACGAGTCCATCCAGTGGCTGGTAGCAAAAACGTCCGACTTCTACGGATTCCTGCTGCTCACTGCGGTGGTGTTCTGAGTTTAAATATCTACAATCGGAACTAGAGAATCGATATCTACAGTTCCGGCGACGCTGGCGTCTCACCACCACGCCCCATACGACGAGGTATTTTGGCGCCACAAGTCGACGCCCTCTCGAACTACAAACCGGCGTCGTGATGCTCAGCTAAATCGGAATCGCCAACGTCAATCTGCATCAAAACTCAGCAGGTGGCAGAAGTAGTATGTGGATAGAATTTTTGAAAAGGCGGGGAAAAACAAGAGGGCGTGCACGTTAAAGAGATTTTCAACTTTTCAGATTCTAACATTGAATATATTCTTTTTAAGAGAAAGCTGCAGATAAAATTCAATCCGACACATCTTCGCACGTGAGAATGCAAACGCTGTCTCTTTAGAATACTAAATTAGATTTCAAAGGAAATATATTGTCTCGAAATGGGATTTTTATACATTGATACATTACCTTGAAGTAATGCAATTTTCTGTTGCTTCCTGAAGCGTACAACTTGCTGTTTATTAAGTATTGCAAAGGGGAAATGAGGAATAAAAAGCTAAACTGCTGAATTATTATTATATTTATATTCACTTCCTTGCTAGTAGATATATATATATCCAGAAGTTGCTATATTAATTTTAAATTTAAATTTTTCTATGTTAATATGAAATAACAAAGTTGAAAAGATGAGGTTGAATTAATATTCGACTTTCATCTTTTTATGTTATTTACATTCTATTTCCATTTATGTGAAGAATAAACGAGGGGAAAGTAATTAAAAAATAAACTTCATAATTATTATTTTATACTTTTTCTTTTTCTTTTAGAGTTAGGATAGGTTTTTTAACCTGTAAAAGTTTTAAAGTTTCATCTCGAACGTGGAACTTTCTTATTAATTTAATTTTTCAGCAATTTTCAACTTTAACATTTTGATCCATTTATACCATGTTGTATTACACTGCAGCAATTGCAGTACAATATCTGGAAAATAGTAAATTTACTTCAACCTTTTCATAATTAACTGTTTATATATTTTGAAATTAAATTTGTACCTAATTTAGATATATCAATATTGAGATGATATATCATCAAATTGAAAATTTAGCTATTAAATAACACATTAAGAATATTTAAAGGCTACGATTAGTGTTCGGAAGCACATTCATGCAATAAAAAGAAAGATAGTTTTTAAAAAAGGATATAAGTTAATTATGTTGTTTTATAATAAAACATGTTTTATGTAACCAGGGTTACACAACTTTAGAATAGCATTTCGACTTTTCTTGAATGTTTTATCTTCTCACTATATTTGAGTATGACGTTTGTTAACGCAGATAGTATTTTGACTTTTCCCACAAAGCCAAGTCAGTTTCAGGTAGATGTTTCACTGGAAACAGTTAAAAAATAATTATCTTGAAGTTTATTATGTTACAATTGATTTACTGACCTCTATTTCTGTTTGAAAAAATGTCATTGGAATGAAGACATCGGCAGTTTGGATATTGTTTGATTTTTGGATATTTTGATATTAATTTGGTGTTTTGCACCATTGTTTTAAATTCAGTCATCTGGAATACTGTATTCTGAACAAGAATGGTTATTGTTTTGATCAATTTGTGTTTTATCTTGTTTAGGGCTTGCATAAGCATCATTTTTATATTAAATCGTGGTTATTATATTTTTAAGTTGTTTTCTTTAGTATAAAGTCATAATTTATGTGAACTGCATATGAGTAGGTTACCTAAAGTAACAATGTAAACATTTCATGTAGTGAGATAGCTGGAGATTATGCATTTTCAATGTAATTACGTTTTAATGAGATTGGTGACAGCTGATCGTTTTTATTGATTTTTTCTGGAAATATGAATTTTAGACCATAAGTGTATTATTTTGTATTTTGTATTAATGTCATTTTGATTGATTCTTTACCAGCTATCTTGTCATCTAGCTAGAATTAAGATTGATGTTAATTATGAAAATATGTTTTTATTTGTGACGTCAGGACATTTGCGTTATTCAGATTTTTCAAGCAATTTCGGTTGTTTTTGACCAAACATAAAATGGCCTTCGAAAAAAAAAACAATTACAGTCGATAAATTGTAAAGGGTGAGCCCACGTCGACTCCGCAAGCAAATTTCTGTAAAATAAAATAGTGTTAGAATTGGCCCACGTGTTGTGTTTGTTTACAATAAATGTCATATTTTAATGTGACATGTAAATCACATTTTATAAGAATATTTACCTTATACATGAGGAAACAAAGAAGAATTTTCTTCATTTTTAAAAATCACACAGTGTGGTGATCGTTTTATTATTATTTAATTTGAAGAAATCAATATTTTTTCGTCATCGACTAGATTATCGATTTCAGCCGATTTGGATCAGTGTTTGGTGTGTTTTTACCATTTGACTAAGTGCGAATTTGTAAAACGATTACAGCGCCACGCATTTTTAAGATTATTAACTAAAGGTGGGTCTTTTAAATTAGTTTTCTTATCAGAAACTTTTTGATTAATTAATTTTTATTAAACAATTCTTATAAATTAATTTTTTTAAAAATTTAGGAAGTTTCAATTAAAAACTCAGTTCTTAAATTAATTTTCTTTTGAGTAGATTATTTTGAATAAATGTATTTTTATGTTGATTTGTTCAAATGAAATTTGTTCTAACCGAAATGTCAGGTTATCAACAAACCAGTAATTTATTTGAACAAGACTAGGAAAGGGTTTTCCTCTATGTTTATTTATGTTTTGAGTTTATTTTTTTAATCAAATTTTTCTTATAAATAAAAATAAAATTTGTATTTATTTATTAATATCAATATTTCTTTTTATCTCATCTCAATCGAATTAAAACTGAGTTAGCCTAATGGAAGAAAGCTAATGGCTTGTTATATTTTATATTTATTAAAGCTAGTCAAATCAAATTAGATATTCATACTGTTATTATATCACCCCATACTTTGATGTTCACCAAACACGTGTGACATTTCAGATACAATTCATCATTAACGTATTTTATTTATTGAATATAACATCACAATATATTACTTCAATTTTTAGTTTATTGTAACGTATTTAATTTTAAGGGTATCATGGTCGAGAAAATTATTAATTCCATTTTTATGAACTTTTTAACTCTAAATAATCATATTTTTGTTATGCTATATGTTTGAATAATATTTACTAAGTATATATGCATGTAGTAAAGTACAATAAGTAAATTATATTCTAAAAATTGCTGAGTTATGCCTTTCTGTCAAGATGTGGTATACGCTGTCAAGTTTATGTAGGTAATAACCACCAAATTGCTTCAGCATAGGCGCACAATATTATCATTTTACTGTTTAGGATCAACAAGAAAGGTGCTTCTATAGGTAGATATGTGGTTAATTTAGGCGTATTTGGGTTTGTACCTAATTAGACATTAAAACAGTACAAAGGATTAATCAGGGATCAAGTAAAATGAATATAATCTGCAATCGGAGATTACATTATTCTGAGAATCAAATTATTAATAGAAGATTTTCTTGTCGAAGCTGAAAATGTATGCTGGAGAAAAGCTCGTGAATTCCCATAGTATACCGTAAGAGTCTCAGGCGTGTAATTAAGCGGTTAATATAAGAGAAAAAAATAAAAATGCACAACCTGATGAGTTTTCTCCTTCTCGAAAATTTGATATTATCGCTTTTACATATTGTTATGATTTTGTTGACAAGTTTTAAAATATAGGCATCATTATGTTGTTTGGGTTGCTTAACTTCCAAGGCAAATTTTAATTTCCAATTTTTGATTAATTAAAATAACTAATTAGGTTTCATTTTCTTATAGAAACACTCTCTATAACACATTAAATAGAAAAAGGATAAATTTTAGATTTGATTTTTCTGCCTATCTTGATAAAAGTTCATGGTTTAGCTTCGTTGAGGTATCGTTACATGATTTTTGTCGATAAATAAGTATTAAGCAATTTCAAGGTTTGTTTTGACCTGAAGCAGACGAGGTGTATGTTAGTGGAGATGTACGCAAATATTTATTACCTTACCTGCTGGTTTAGTTTAGAAGAATTTGTAAACTTTTTCTTGAGAGTTAACGTTTTAATTTATTGTTTTTCAATAATAAAAAGTCTGTGGGCTTAAATACTTTATTATGCTGTTGTCAAGTAGTTCTTTGGGTACAATTGAAACATATATGCAAATGTGGGGATGATTTCATATAGAAGATCTATGGGTTTAAAAACACATATTTCTGCGTTTTATATTGATAAACTGAAATTATGTGATTTAGTTGTTATTTTGTAGTTTGGATATCTAAATTTGTGTAAATATTATTCTATAAGATCAAAGGAAGAATTTTGTATTCAGAAAAGGAAGTGGTTTTAATTAATTATTTCATATTTTAATGTTTATTCAAATGCATTTGAAAATTGATCATTTGGCATTTAATAGTCATCTTATTATGGAGTTTTACAATAAGTATTTAACACCATTATAATAATTAATTAATAATAATGTATAAACTATAATTTGGTTATGTAAATTTAGTTACATTTTAGCAATTGTTTTCTACTAAAAATTACTAAATTAGTGTATTACCCTAGAAAAATAACCAATTATTTCTTTTGTTTTTTGAAAACATATAAATATAGGAAGCAATTTGGTGACACACTCTCTGTAAATTTAGTTGTTTTAAGACGTGCGTTTGTGCTAAGAGCAAAATGTTGAATTTAAAGGTTATGTGATGACCTCCAAAATGTTTATTAATTGTTAATGTTTTTGAACTTAGTTATTGATATTAATAATAGTAAACAATTAAAGTTAAATAAATAAACATGTTGTGAATGAATAGTGATTTAAATTTTCTTTTCTAAAGAATTTTTTGGGTTATCAGATTAATAATTTTTAAGAGAGGTGCATTTTTGAAACAGAGAGTTTGCAGTTTGTACCAAGTTCAGTCGGTAATTTAAAAGACGCCAGAAAGTTTGAATATTCGTAATTAATTTAAGGTATTTATTTTTAATTTCAATTTAGTTTTGAATGACAGGGATATTACTTCTGAAGATAAAAAGCATTAGACTGTCTTAGAATTAATCTTTCCTTTATTTAAAATATTCAAATTTAATTTTTTTTTTATTTTTGGTTTTGAATTTCAATTTTTGTTATTTCCCTATTGTGTTTTGTTAAATAAATTTTGTCTTTTAAATTTTAAAGTATTTTCTGGTTTATTATTTTGTTTGTGTGTGTGGTTTAATTATGTTTTATAGATCCATATTTATTCATTGCCCTATTGAAGTGATCGCCTGGTAGAGTCTCAATTGTGACTAGAGTCAAGGTTCACAATAAAACAATATAGCCGGTGCATTTTTTCTTTTATGGTAAAGGTAGGTAGGTGGTTTACATTTTGCATATATCTTCAATGTGCTTTTACCGAAGTCTGTTTTATTTGTATGTGTACTCTAAACAAGTAAATAAATTTTAATAATTTATTAATTGTCAATCGTCGTTCATTTATTTGGGTTTTTCCCAAATTGTAAACTTCGTCATTAAATTATCATATCATTTATGTTTATTGTTATTAGTGAATTTGTAGTCATATACAAATATATTAGAAAAGTCCTCATAATTTTCAGGAAAAGAAAATGTACTATTTTCTTGTTAATTTCTACTCTACATCATACCGAAATTTCTTAAATTAGAGACCTTTATTAGTCAACAATAAAGATTAAGTATGTAATCAATATCAAACAGCTTCTTGATTACACGTTTTTCATAGGGTATGGTTTTGATTTTTTCCCAAAATGTGCATCATAAAAGTGAATAGTAATTATAGTACTCCTATCATGACATCTATCTTAAAGGTATATCAAGGAACATAGTTTTCAGAAGGTAACTGTTGGTTTTTTCGTTGACAAAATGACTTCTTAACCTTTCGAGCCCGAGGCGGGGTACAAGTGCACCCCAACATATGTTTTTTTGTGGTATCTTTTACATTTCCAATGGTAGGGAATTATCCACTTAAGGTATCCTCAGTTACCGTTTTAGACATGTGATGAAATTAATAAAATCGATTTCCTGTTTTTCGAATGAATTTATTATGAATTTATTAGTGCCACGGGCGAATGATAATCCACAAGCTCCAGAAAAAAAAGAAACAGGGACGTTTCATTCTGTGTCCAAGGGGTATGGGCAGAAAAAGTTGCAGATTCTGCGAGCAGTGTAAACATCTTGTTTGCCACGAACATGGACAAAAAACAAATATTACAATTTACAAAAACTGCGAATGTTAATATTGTAATTAATAGTTTTTTTGTATTTTTCATAATGTTTTTAAATTTGAATAAAATTGTGTTTCAAATACGTTCTTGTTTCAGACATTTGTAATTATTGTTGCCAAAAATTACATTTCGGTTACATCTTACCATTTTGAACACGATGAGTTTTGTTGAAGATTCTTCACTAGCACAACAAAAGACTCAATCTCTCAATGTTCTTATGCACAAGTTGTAGTTATATGAAAAAAGTTATCATAAAACTTCACATAATCTCACGCATCAGATACTTTCAGTCCTTAAGGGAAACTCTACCTTAAGATGATGGATAAAACAGAATTAAACCGTAAAGGTCTAGAAAAGCCAATCTCGTGTTGTATTCAATGCCTTTTAGGTAATGCCGTTAATAAATATTTTGATTTCCGGTATCTATTTTCTACTATCTTAATCCGAACTTCCTATTTTCCCCTCAAACTAAAAAGATTCACCAAGGACTGTAACGTGCAGAAAATTAAAAGGTCCAATTTATAAATTTGGATATATGTATTAAATAGAAATAATTTTACTACGGCCTTGTATAATATCGAAACATTTTGGTTGGGTTTTTATTATTTATTGGGTTCGACTTCATTCCCCACATTAAAATTAAAACGTAAAGACTTCATTTCCCACATTAAAATTAAAACGTAAACGAAAGTGTAGGGTAATTCCCTGAATATAACATTAATATAAAACTTCCTGTGGTTAAAAAGTCACGTACCAATGACATTTAGATTAATTTATGCACCTCGTTCAAATTTGGTTTCTCGTCTAGTTCTTTTTGAAGAAATGCTATAAAGTTTGCAGATAAGAACAGACAGTAAACACATTTTATTACCCTTGATAAAATATATACCGTAATTATTTTCTTTAAAAATCCCTGAGAATATAAGTTGCAGTATTTTACAATTGGCCAAGACTACCCTTCTCTTAGTTTAAAAAATAGAAAGTTAGGCTATATACTGTAACGAAGTTACTAAATTTTATTAATTATTTTGGGTGTAAAAATGAAAGTGCTTATCGGCTGTTGCAATCAGTTGCCCTTCGGATAAGCGACCGACTCAAGCAAGAGCACGCGTCTCTTCCCTAACCGATATTTGGCGTGCGCCGCTCCGTTTCACTCGCTTTCAGGACTCTCATCAGGACAACCAGTCCGGAGCAGCCAGCCAGGATTATTACAGTAAGGACTCTTGACCATATTTACTGATTCCCTTTTCCGCCCGATCTCATTCCATACATTCTGTCCGAGATTTCACTGCGACTATTCCGGAAGTCTCATCCCTCACAACCTGTCCGAGACCTCACTGCGTGTATTCCGGGAGGTCTCATCCCCTTACAACCTGTCCGAGACTTCACTGCGAGTATTCCAGGAAGTCTCATCCCCTTACACCTTGTCCGAGACCTCACTGCGAGTATTCCGGGAAGTTCCATCCCCTTACAACCTATCCGGGACCGCACTACGAGTATTCCGGGAGGTCTCATTCCATACATCCTGTCCGAGACTTCACTGCGAGCATTCCGGGAAGTCTCATCCTCTTACACCCTGTCCGAGACCTCACTGCGAGTATTCCGGGAGGACTCATTCTGTTCCTTGCATTTCTTACCCGGTACGTCCATTACTATCCGACACCCCGTTACCCGGTCCTGTATCCTAGCACCGTACCCGCACGCTTGGTTCGCTTATGCTATGCTGTATTGCATCCCGCTTGCCTGGAATGCCGTTATTAACTGTACGCTTATTAGGGTAGTAGTAAGGTTTGTAGGGTTACTGACAACACCTTAACCTTTTCTAAGTATCTTAGTAGAAATAGGTGGAGACCCGTGAAGGAATCCAGACAGGGCGAACATCAGCGACCCCAGCAGTTCCTTGGATTACTTTTTCTCCACTAGCAGTTACCCGGTTCCGTGGAGCATACCACGTTATAATAACTGGCGAACGAGACTTACCGCAGATCGCCGAAAACCACTCTGCGCTACTTCCTAAGCAGGCCCCGTACAAATCTGGCGCCCAAGCAGAGACGCAGCACGAGTCAAACCCCGGGCCCCCCTACACTTAAAAATTTGGCGCGCGAGCAGGAAACTTCGTTTGGAGTTGCCAACACCGACCTCGTTTTTCAGTCACTCGAATACCGCCATTGGATAGAGTAACCAAAGAAGAATCGATTGAACGGAATCCCGAGAAGATCCGAATATTCCTAATACCCGAGAATACTGCTATCGTGTAGTTAATGAAAGATTATCGTGTTGTACCGTCTGCTGTCAAAGATAATATTTTAGTATCGTTAATAGGAAAATTTTAAGATTATTTACCGTAAAGAGAAGATTGTTACTGATCCAGTTGTTATGGATTTTTGTTTCGAATTAAATGCAGTTAAACTGTATTTAATCGTTTTTCAGTAGGCAATTTATAAAAATTCAGCAATAATATAAACTACGAGTTACCTCGCATTTAAAAGACATACAGAATTAACAATACCCAGTTGTATAGTTAAAATTGTGGTAACAAAATGAAGAATTAAGATTCCGGTGTAAAATTTAAATTCGTGAAGTAAGGCTACTTAAGGCTAATTTTAGTGAATTAACGAAATTATATGGGACGAATCCACGATGTCTGTGTACAGTGCTTCAAGGCCATATTTTGTAGTTTTGTGCTTTAAGGATTACTAAACAAGTAAATGCCATCAGGACTTATGTATACCAGTAAAGGTTATCGTCTGATAACATATTTTCCTGTAGTTCAAGTAAACAATATTTTTATAAACTCTTCAGTTTTCTTAAAGGGATACCTAGTTTTATATCAACTAAATATTTGTTATATAACTGAACAGGGTATTTATTCAGTAAATCAATAACGTTTAACTGAAACTTTGTTGTGATAATATTGGACCAGTTATTTGTTAGAGTTTTAGATTTCAATCAATTTAATAAAGTACCGTAGTAACGATTTATGACTATGTTATTAAACCAATCGAATCAAACAAGAAACCTTTTCTACCTTATGGGTATCTTGAAACTAAAAAAACAACGAAACTAAAACAACACAAAAGAGAGGCGCGCATATTTTTAATTATTATCCTTATTCCTTAATCCCTGTTTTCAATCTATGAGCTTAAGAAACCAGTACCTACAGAACCTGAGCTATAATTTGTTTAATGAGAGCTCTCTGCCGAGTAATAAGTACAGCAAGTATTTCCTTAGTGAAAGTATTTGAAGTAAATACGAACCAGTATTTTGTTCGACGACAAAAGAATGAATATGACCTTCAAAGCAGCCGTTTTTTGCTTGATTTAACTTAATCGTAAATGGAATTACGGAATGTACCTTTTCCTAATTTATCAGCTCTTAAGTAATTTTTAAGCTATTCATTTTTGTCCCTGCAGCCTAAACTAGAAACGAGGATGCCGATACTGAAGTATATACATACTTGTGCGTGGTATAGGGCGGTGCTATTGTTAGCAACAACTGCAAGAAAGGTTTTTATTTCTAAAATCAGTGTCCCAAAATATCAAAATATAAAAAAGGGTACCCATTATTTCACTAAATTATTGATTCAAGTTTTATGTACAGAGACTCCATGTTTTATGTAGCTATATATGTTACAAGTATAATTTCCAAAAAATTACTCCTTGGTAGCATATATATATATATATATATATATATATATATATATATATATATATATATATATATATATATATATATATATATATATATATATATATATATATATATAAATTTCCGGAAAATTGTGTGATTGTCATGGATACAATTCAAATTTGAATTTTTCTATTGGTTCTCGGCATCGTCGTGCGATTCTCATTTATAAAGGATTTTTGACTTTTGACTTCTCATCACATTCTAGTATTAAGGTAATGTTGATACAACCTATTTATGCACTAGCATCTGTTCAGATGACTATTGACACACCAAAACTGTGATGAGTAATAATTTGATGTCTTGAGTTAAATAAATATTGTCGAGATATTTTCACTTAATTCCAAAAAACTCTTATTTAATAACCGTATACATTTTATACAGTACATTATTAGACTGCGGATGGCATGATGGTTATAAAACGTTAAACCTTTTGTAATTTTTTTGCACTCCATTGAGGTGAATTCCCGCATGGGATTCAATTTATGTATTAATTATTCCAAACTATTTACAAATTAGTCCTTCAAACTAGTTTAATTACTATACGCCACACGTAACACGTAAAATAGAATAGACATTTCTTAAGTATTTCAGCTTCAAAACAGTTGGAAAAGTGTAAAACTTACTGAAGCAAAAAAGAAACATTTGAACGAAATCAATTTTGACCAATAAAAGAATTTTATCTTTCGCAACTTTAGAGTCACTGCATCTAGTCACCTAGGCCAGTTGGTCGATCAGAGTAACGCAA
The DNA here is from genome assembly GCA_929113105.1 of Agrypnus murinus. Taxonomy (NCBI): domain Eukaryota; kingdom Metazoa; phylum Arthropoda; class Insecta; order Coleoptera; family Elateridae; genus Agrypnus; species Agrypnus murinus. Next base: position 35,789,203 of record OV816028.1, on the reverse strand, counting down.
ACCGCCGCCATATTGGGGCAGAAAAGGGTGATTTTAATAATGGACAAATTAAAACCACGTGTTACGTGTTTGACATATTAGAGGTTTGATCTTTCTGAATAAGAAAACCCTTTTAAAGTAAACGTGGATTTGATTAGATTCAATACAGAACAAATAATGAACAATTTCGTGCTTCGTTTGCCCCAATATGTCGGCGGTTTGCGGTACTCTGGTCGACCAGCTGGCCTAGGTAACTAGATGCAGTGACTCTACGCAACTTATGAGGATAGCGACATCTAGCGGAGAACGACTACATGATGTTTAAAGAAAACTATAAAGCAAAACTATGTTTTTTGCTGTATTAAATGTTCTTTTAACGGATTTTTTTATATATTAATACTAAAATACACGTTAAAACTATTAATAAACAAATAAATTCTATTACATAAATGCATAACCATTATTAGTTCCATAAATAATTTAAAAATTCTAAAGGAAACCGCGTCGGTCTTTTAATACTCTTGTAAAGTTCAAAAACTTGTCTTTGAAAACCAACTTAAAGGCAAGGAATTTTGTAATCTACTTCTATCGTTTGACGCAGTTTAACGGGAAAGAAAGGTTTTATCCAAGAAACAATAATACAACACCAAAAAGGGCTTGTCTCTCGTAACTTAAACAACCATCAGTATTCAGTAAAATAAAATGCTCATTAAAGTAAGAATGAAAAATTTACATTTTCTGTTTCCTAATCAAGCCCTTCACAAAGAAAATCTTATTTTGAATGGAAACATCATTTTCTTCTTTGTACCTGACTCTTGTTTTTACGTACCTTTTTAGTCGCTTTTTAAGTTTTCTCATTTTCGCTTTGTGTTGTTAGCCTATAAAGTTAAACAAAAATGACACGGGGGATTAGTAAAACGCGTCTTTACAAGCAACTTGTGGAGTATGACAATAATAATTAAGTGTTGTTTAAATTATTAAGTCAAATATCTGTACTAAAACTTGGGTTGTAATAACAACAGCGTTGTTTGTGCAGTTAATAAGCATTCATGGATGATAGCAGTAGAACAACAAACACCAACGACGACGTCTGTGGAACACTCTGATTACCACTCGGTTTCATGTATAATTTCAATGAGGAATTGCCTTTATTTTGGAAATTCATAAATGACAGACGGGGAGGATCTTTGTGTTATTTTCTCAACACAGATTAGACTTCCTTTAAAATAAACATACTTTATACAGCTAACGTTACTTGGGAAACTGATCTAGAGCTAAGCCAAACTTAAGTTGTTATACTACACTTTGTCTAGAAAGACATTAACGGTTAAAGTTTACCAAACAAGTTTGTTTCTGATACACGCTGTGACATATTTAATTATTATTAATCACAAAGTTAACTTCTTTATAAAAGCGATATCTGGATTTAGCAAGCTATACATCTTTTGACAGACGTTATCTTTTATACATAAAAAATTGATTAAATAAAAAATACTTCTACGGACCTATACCAGTTTCCTTCTTAATGGGAAAACTCCAGAAATAAGTGGAAAAGTTAGAGGAGGAGCACAGGCTGTCGAACTGTTTTTCTACGGACCGTTGAGTCGATTTTTCAGAAGTGGTTTCTAAAAAAGTTTTTCTTTAGTTATTTTCGGTTGGCTATTTGTTTGTGCTAATGTTATTTAACCATAATCCATTTCTAGAAAGTTTAATTCGGTTTGCAAATTTTCTACTTTTTTCAGAAAATGAAGCATCCCCTCACAACTTACAGAAAAATTAGAAGTTTTAATTGAAAACCTATGCTTAGTTAAACTGTTTTAGGATTATTCTCAAATAAAGTACTACATATGGGAAATTCTACATAGCCTAATAAAAGTTTGTTGTTAATTACAATTTGAAATGCGTTCAGAAACAAACAAAATAATTTAATTGAATAACAATTAATAATTCAATTAACTTTGAGTTTGAACAATTAAAAAAAAACGTAAAATGGATATGATGTCATTAGAATTCACATGGTAATATTTTTCCTAATTGTCTATAAATTCAATTAAGGATTTTTGAGTGTATGTAACAAAATTACATTGTAACTATCCACATCAGTAGCCGCAGCATAAAAATGTTCATTAAATTTAATTAATATAAAACCAGTTCGGATTTTCATGGATGATGGCATAAAATTAAATTAAACAGATGAATAAGCCACCACCAGGGTTTCCGACACACTATTCGGAAAATATTTTAATTACAATAATAACTGCATTTATTTAGATTTGGCTAATGGAATTTTTAGAATTGCTTATAAAAAGAGATTTGAATGCGAATGAATATTTTTGAGAATGCTTTGGAGGGAACCAGAGGCACGATAAGGACTTATAATGAATATTTTTTAGAAAAGGTCAAGAAAAATAAGTCTATAAAGAAAAGTTATATTAGAGTTACCTGACAGACTTACCACCAGTAAGAAAATATTTTACAAAAGGCTATTTTCGAGATAACGTAGATGTCTAAAAAGAAAACACGTATCCTTAAGCAAAATATATATAATCGTCGAAGGTTAATATCCAAGTGATAAAAGCTTCTTTCAGCATTTAAACTAATTAGACCACAAATTTTTAATGAAAATGGCGAGGATTCTAATTCAAACATATACTACCCAAGATTTAAATACCATTCAGAGACCAATCCTAAGGATAAGGCTAATAAAAATAATAAACGTTCCGAAACAGCACAGATTTAAACCTATTAATAGAAGGAAAGCATTTTTAAGTAAACTTAAAAACTTATTGAGAGGAGTTACTGTATGCCCCACACTAAACTGCCAAAAGTTAAATTTCGTGAAAAACATATATGGGTCATTCTGAACTCGACCATCAGTTAGATGGGGCCGGCGCGAAGCGGGTTCAGCGCGTTCCCCGGAACCCGGCCCCACGCTTTAGAGGGCCCCGCGCTTTATAAGGGTTTTTTACAACTTACAAATACGCGCGCTTTCTCTGCTGCTGTAGTCACACCGATGTTCCCGTGTCAATTAACGACTGGTAAAGCAAACTCCCACCATTCAACCTACGTAAATCTTGATGACGTAATTAAAAACTTTGCAACAAAAAAGGCAGAAATAATTTTTTTAACTCACCACCTTCAAATGACATTTTGCCAATGTATATAAATAACGCAAACGTAGTGTTCGCGCACTCGTGCTTCAAAAAGATGCAAAAAGCACTGGCCCTTTTAGGCTCTAAACATAATTTGACTAGATGAAGAAACAATTAAATAATTCCCTTACCAACCATTTGTTGACCAAATTAATGTCATTTTTAACGGAACTTTATGCTGATTACGAATATGTAAATCATTTTTGAGGCAAACGCCCCTAAATCTCCAAAATTGGTTGCTACCAACCTTAAAACAGTACTACCTAACCAAAACGCTGTGCAAAATTCGAATTTTTTCAACCTAACCTAACCTAACTTAATTTAACTTAATCTAACCTAATCTAACCTAACTTGACCTAACCTAAACCTTTCCTAGCCTAAACCTAACCTAACCTAAACCTAACATAACCAAATTGAGTAATTGTAAATTACACAATTTGGTAATAAAGCATTTTTTACTTTTGATCCCCAAATTTGGGGGCTTTAGGTGTTCACCCCAAAAATTAATTACATATTCAGAATAAGTTTTCGTTAAAATGACACCATTTTGGTCAAAAAATGTGGTGTGGAAATTCTTTAATTATACCTAAAGTTTAATTTAGAAAATACCATTTTTCTCATTTGGGTATTAAAAATCGCAAAAAAAGATTATTAATCGCTAATAATTCCACTGACAAATGTGCCAGCGCCACAACAATAGAATGCTATTGCCCAGATTTGGTCAGATTTAAAGTCATCACTGTATGATCACTTTTCACGTCATTTCTTCATTTAAAGAATTTACCTAATGGTATTGTAGCAGATTGTAAATAGTTAGCCATTGACAATAAAAAAAAATTGCCCAGATGGTTTCATGTTTACTTTGAATTCAAAATAGTATTACAGCTTTTGGTTATGTTTTTTATTGTTAAAGTTCGTTAAAAAAATTTTTTCAAAACTCGATGCACGAAGTCATCTTCGACACATCAAACTAATTAATTTTTTTAATCTTATCATTTTTTTCTATCAGACGCCATTTTCGATGAAAAAAATGATAAACTTTCAAAAATGGCAAATTGTTGTTCTCAATTTTGCTCGAAATTGACGCACTCTGGGAAAAAAACGCAGTGGATAAAATTTATGTATTCTTTTACGAAGAATGCGATGCTGTTAAAAAACTTTTAAACAATATTTCTTTTTCTAACTTTTTCTACTTTTAAAATTTTTTTTGGAACTGCATACGTGTTTACCCTCTTTTAGGGGTCAAATATAATTTTTTTCTTATAGGAGACATGTGACATTCGAAAGTAGCCGAAAGCCCGCTGGCCTTTCTAAGTTGTGCCAATTTTTGGCCCTAGTCCGTAATTGAGTTCAGAAAGAATGACCCATATGTATCGGCAGCACAGCTATGAGTACCCAATCAAAAAAGGTTACTGTCTAATAGAAATTTTCTTTCGGGTTTTGTAAAGTAAAAAAAACTACATGTCCCTATATGCATCAGCTGTCCCTTTATATACCGGTAATGGTATTTAACGGGACAAGGGGTGGTATATAGAGGGACCATATGATCAACTCGAGAATTTAAATTTGTTAACAATAAATATTAACAGAAATCTGAATGTTTTAAGGCAGTTTTTATTCTGAACCGTAGAAATTTATAAAATAAACAATAGATATAATATGATAAAATAAATAAACTTAAATAAAACACAAAGAAATGATTTATCTTTTATCACCTACAAACATCTCAGCAAAGGAACATTAATAAGTAAAAGTTATATACCCTTAAACCTTATGAAAATATTAGCTGGTTGGCAGCTCTTGCACTTTCACCAGAAACCTTGGGTTTCGGAAGCTTAAGAAAAACGTCACCGATGGCCGCTACATCTCTGACCTCCTTTTCTGGGAAAGCAAAACTTATTTTCTTTTTTAAAATCATCTTTTCAAAAATGTAACCATAATGTCACGTTCAGATTTTTCAATCACTTTACCGATGTAATATCTTGAAAGGTTTTTGACGCATATTTAACTAGTGGAAAGTTATTGACACATATAACACAGTCTTCATATGATGAGAAGTGGTCTTCAAGAGTGCAATTTCCCTATCTTAGGCTTAAAGATAAGTGTCTTTTGCGAAGAAAAAGCTATTCTTTTCCGGTACATTGTGTTTTTTGACTTGAGTGTGGAACGTGTTGCTTATTGTTTGCTACTCCATCACTAAAGGCCAAAATTCTAGAATTTTTTTCTGTTAAATCATAACACATGCTAGCTGCATCCAGTAAGTACTTTGCTATAGTAGTAAATTTCCTTCTTCTAGAACGAAAAAAGCCCATCTTGTCGCATCTCTCGCATCTTCGACTTCTGATACCTTTGGACGTTTACCGGCAGTGCACAATTAGAAATTGCAAATTTTCTAGCAGTTTCACGTAAATGAAAATTATTTCCAATTACAGCATTAACTGCTAATGACATTTTCTTATTATATTCTATATGCTTATTTATTATTATATTGACAATTTGATGATATGAAATATGACTGACACTATGACTGAAATGACGTTTTTGCTGATAACATAAGAATGGCAAAACATATCTAATTCCGCTTGTTAGGAGCTAACTCTAAATGTATTTTGAGGTTATGAATGAAGTTTTATTGAAAAGTTTTGATTTAGCATTGATCTATTAAAATATGAAGTCAATCAAATATACCATCACTATATACCATGTCCCAATATATACCGGTTTCCCCTACTGATTTAAAACGTTTCCAAAAGAACAATTGCATGTATAGGACGGCATACGAAATATTATTATTATAATAAGTGAAGTGATCAGTGCGGAGGTGAAAGTTAAGAATTAGAGTGCAATCTGTCAGTAGGCCAGTAGTGGTACGATCACGTTTACGACTGGAAGATCTGTTAAGACGATTATGAAGAAAGGCACTACTTGCATAAATAAATCATCACTCCAAATTACCATCTTTAAGTACATACTACTGCAAAGTGAGTTGACAGCCGGGATTAAGATTTGAGACTTTTTAGGTTTTAGTAGGTCGCAAGATTAGAAAGAACAATACGATTCGCGAATATTTCTTACTCATGAAAGCACTAACTCTTTTGGATAAAATCGATGAGTGGGGATCGGGAACGACGAGACATTTATCTTCTAAGTGTCAAAAAGCAAAGGCAAATTTTTCGATGATCATTCAACAAATGCTATTCTGACGTCCTAAGCCCAAAAGGGCAAAACTCGATTTTTTCTCATATTTTAAATTTTACTGTTCACAGACTCGTTATGACAAACAATGGCTGTATTTAATGGTGTCATACATATAAAGCGTTAATAAAAGTAGACGGATCTTGAAAACACAAGAAAAACGTAAGCTGTATAATCGAAACTCAGTTATACTAACCGAAATCGACGCATCTGAAACATACTTCCTATTTGCTTTACATTAATTTTTAAAAGTAATTTTTTGCTAAAGAAAACCAACGATGTTATAACTGTGGTACGACGGGGTACGATCTTCCAACTGTTCTTCAAAAAGCAAAGGATTCAATTGTTTTAAATATAGGTAACCAAGTTGGTCGTCGTGTTTATTTTGGGGAAGTTTCACCGTTAGTTACAAATGTTTTCAAATAAAAGAGAATAAACACTTACTGATGCTTATGAGCTTATGCCTCCGTCATTACCACTAAGGAGGCTCAAACTGGAAAGTTATTTTTCGATGATTATTTTGTAACAAATAATATTCTGCCGTCCTAAGCCCAAAAGGTGTATCTCGATTTTTTTTGCATATTTTAGATTTTACTCCTTATGACATAGTCGTTCTCTTTTCCTAAGAAAAATGGCTTCATATTTAATTCAAATTAATTAATTTTTTTTCAACTCATTAACATATTATAAAATCGTCAATATCTTAAAATTAATTTTTCTTAAAATAAGCCCTTTGTGCTTAAGACGGCAGGATTGTAACAAAACTGTTGAACAAAGCTATTGAAGATCAAAATCTAAATAATAAACGGATCCCAAATATGAGCTAAAGAACTGAACCTAACCACTTCCCATGCACTTTTACGAAGACAACGTTTGTACCCACACAATTCCCTCCCAAATATGCTAGTCAACTTCAATCTTCTAAATCTTCTATAGAGTGGGTAATGTATTCAACATTTAATATGTATAAATATAATTCTACATTTTTTTCCTGGTTTCAGGAATGGTTATTCTGAGCCAATGTATGAGATCGTATGTCATGGCATCCACTGGAAAACACCGTTACGGTAAGTTTTAACCGTTACTCCTAGTAATTTTTAGTGCTATTAAATTCCTTTATAAAAATTAATCCACTGTCTAAAATATCCATTTAAGGAAGGGTACCAGTTTATAATGTAGTATTCACCTTCAATATCTTTATTTGTTGCGCATGAACTTCTATAAATCAGTTTGTTTTGTTATTTTCGAATTCTTCTTTATCTGTGGATCATAATGAAATAATGACATCACGATTCTGTGTGCGTCAAAAATCCTTTCTAATCCTATTGATTGGAAAATTTGATTCGTTTTTTGTCGAATGTTAGATTAAGAAAAGACTTCAGTAGCGATAAAAATTGGTTGGTTGTTTTGGTACTTCCAGGTTTGTGTCCTAATCTCGATTTGCTCGATATTTGGAGTCGATTTAAGGACATTATTATGTACGGATTCTTTGGGGACGATTAACAGCGTTGTAAATAAAACTGTATATCCTGTCAAATATCTCGCAAAGTAGTAAATTACCGTAACATAATTACTATTACAAAGTCTGGTTTTTGTTGTGATTTTACCTGTTTGAACACTTTTCCCTCAACCCCCCCCTTTTTGGGGGCGACTTCCATGGTTAATTGTCTGGATTAACTCTATTGTTACGAACCCCACTTGGTTTCCCACAGAGTAATCTTGCACTTCCTTAACTTATGGTGATTAATATCGGTAATTATAATGTCATTTATAGCCCGCTTATTTTTTGTTTTTTTCCTGTGATCAGAATATAATCAGTTTGTAAATATCTCAGTTAATCTTGGACGTCCTCGGCTCTCATGAAACATTTTTTTATTCTGACATGACATATTACTTCATTAGATAATTGAATAATTTAGTCTTATTTAAATATTGCTATTTGGCATTACCAAGCAGCTGCTTGGATCTGTCTGATCCCAGAGGAACGGTGCCGTTATGTTAGCATTTCAATCTAGTGGTTGGATCAGTGACGCGGTTATCTCTTGGCAGATGCATTGGACAACCTTTAGTTTCTATGGTTTTCTAGAAAAATTATAAATAAAACCAATATATGGGTCGGCTGTAGACAAGTGTGATAGCACACCGCTCGTATTCCAAAGGCCGTGGGTTCAAGTCCCACTTGGAATGGCAGGATTTTTCAAAATTAGAGAATTCGACCGCCTAAGCTATGAGCGTGTGTGATTGTGCTGCATGTTAAATGGAGGACGTATGACCTTAGCTGTTGGTTCTTCCATAGTATAAGCATAAAATGAAAAAAGTAAAAAACAATATATTATTTCTTTTTACCTAAAAATTAAAAAATAAAGTTTTACTTAAAATCCAGTAATCAAAAAATAATTACTACAAATATGCATTAAAAGTTCTTTGTTCTGAAGTTTCACTCTTTTCTATTCCACAAAAGCGCTTAATTACAGTAATTTTTTGGTGAAAGCAATACGAGCAAGCACAAAACGAAAAGAAAAATTGTAGGATGTCGATGACAGCATCGAGACTTAGATTTGATACTTTATTTGATTGAAAAGACATTTCCGAAGACAGAAGGCTTGAATCTGTATTATAAGTTTTTGTTGTATGTAAATAAATTCGTTCGGCGTCCTCCGCAGTGGCGTAACTATATAAGATTGCGTGCCCCTGCGAGACTTACGTTTGCGCTCTTCATATGTAGGTGTACTATTATACATAGGTAACTTTTGTTAAAATAAATTAACTTTTACGATTTAACACCAATTACAGTTTTTTCCGAGCTTTAACGCAGGCGAACTGGTCAACTAATTAAACTGTCAAAATCTATTACTTTTTCTATTTCCCTACAATAATCAGGTCAGTGACAAAAAAAAATGACATTTGCCTTACAAAAGGTGAGGTAGAAACGATTGTGGTATACAGGGTGAGAATTTTAAAGTGTTACATGCCGACGAATTGCACTTGGGCTATCTGCATGCAATTCGGGACTGGAAATGGGGTACACGTTTTGATGTAGCTTTTACATTTTTACATTCTCACATTTTTAACGGGTGGGAGGTAATTTCGGATTAAATGGGATGATACATCTTTCTTTTTGTATTAAGTGGGATGATACATCTTTCTTTTTGAAATCCAAATCTACGTAAAAAGCTACGTGTGTATACAAAATATTAATAAATTTACCCCACTTATTGCAGAGATATTAATTAGACTATTAAAATAAAAATAAGTTATTGCCCTAGCTCTTTTGAAAAACCTTTAAATAGAGGAGTGTACACAAATTTCTTAAGAAACGAGTTGCCCTAATTATTAAACATGAATCCTGACATGTGGTTTCTGCAGGATGGGGCACCACCTAGCGCCAGCCCTTGGGGTTATAGCGTCCGGATGCAGAGATTGTTTCGGCGCCCTTAATGAATTTATTGACACAATGTATTTTCATTAGAAACTATAAACCAGATAATAAGAAAATAGTTGAGTGCTTATAAGTATTATATACTGCTATAATATATTTTATTCTTTCGCAAAAGTTTTAATCACTTTATGCGTATATGACTATGAGTAGACTTGTTATTAAAATACTATACTAACATTATAATTCTTGGTGTGTCGCCAAATTTTTACATTATTAAAGTGTTCAGCAAGGTAATTTCAGCGCCCTTCGCGTATGGCGTCCCGATGCGACGCATCCTTTGCTTACCGTGTGGGGCCGGCACTGGGGTCCACCACCTCATTAAGCAAGGCAGGATCTTACTTAAATGAGATGTTTGAGAACAGATAGATTAGTCGAGCTAGCCCCATAAACTGGCCTCCTCGATCACCCTATTTGACCACCTTGACTTTTTCCTGTGAGGTTTTATAAAAGAAAAGGTTATGGCGACTGTATACCTACCACAGAAGAAAATATAAAAAATCGAATCTGACATGATTTGCTTGTCAGCAACTAGTAACACCTGAAATGTTACACCGAGTACGAAATTCATTTAGGAAAGGGTGGAAAAGTCGTAGCGGTGTAGAATCAACCGTTGAGTAATTAGTTTGAAAAAACCCATTTTTGCACCTTTCATCTAAGATGGCGTCTCGCCCCCCCCCCACAAGGTCAAAATCTTGAATATTTTATCGGGGCCTACTAAGTGTAACTGGACTATAAACCCTCTTAATACATTTCAGCACATTTGGTTTGAAGTGTTTAAATAAGTTTCAAAATTCATTACAATTTACAACTACAGCACATACGACAGAAGTGTTTCATTATTGTTAAAGCGACGTCAAAGCAGATAAATAATCAATATTTAATAATTTAATTAATTTTATTTAAACTCCTAATTCTAACACAATCTCCCCTAATTGTTTTTAGCAATGTATTTATACCCATAATTCCCCTTTATTGTTTCCATAGAATATTAGAATGTTTTTACCTCCAATGTTTATTTTAAAATTTCTAACTATTTTCAACGAATTAAATTTTCACAAAAATAGCGCCCCTCGGACGGTTGCGCCCCCCGCGTCGCAGGGTCTGCGGGGGCGGTAGTTACGCCACTGGTGCTCCGATGAATGTTTCAAGTAAAATAAAAGCAGTAACGTTAATATGAATTATACTAATTAATTACAAGTATTTTAAATGTTTGATATTAAAAATAAACAATGTTATAAGATATTCAGATGCTCATAAGATATAAGAAAATACCTACAGTGCCAACAAACCATGACATGGTTATTTGACATCAATGATTATTTGATGAATAGCAACAGCAAATAAAAATTATTCTCGATGATCTGGAAAAATGTAGTGAAACTCGGACTGACAACATGAGAAAATCCAATTTTGGTAAATAAAGCGCTTTTACTTTCAAGTTTTTTTACTCTCTTGGTTCCATTAGTTGAGGATATTCGAACAAGAGACCACAACATAATTCATACATGGTCTCATGTGTGTGTATATGACAGATTTCCACTACTACTTTTCCGAAAGTGTGTTCATTAATTTATGTTGGGTCTCGGGTTATATATCCTACAACTAGAAATTAATCTAGAAATAGTATAACTTATAAATGTGAATTAAAAATGAGTTACATGAATTGACTTTATAAAGCCCATGAATTTCTTAATCCAGTATTAAGATTCAAATTTGCTCACGCGGAAAATTAATTTTCCAAGATTTATTTACACGTTCCAAAAATAAAAGTGGTTAGAAAACAATTAGTTTATTTCAAAGCGTAAAGATACTCCAACAATCGCTCGAAGGCTAAAGGTTCTATGCCGTCGTCACAACAACAACCGCAACATTCTTGAAACATCCTCACGTGTCACACGTCATTCAAAAAGGGGTTTTGTCAAACTTTAAGAGAGTTTCACGTCCATACGAATATGTATTGCAGGCACAGAATGGTAGTAAGTGACGTGCTCATCTATTCAATAATGGGAAATATAGGCCACGAGACTGTATATACGTGAGCTTGTATATAACATAAAAAAAGAGAGGCCCTTTTCTCTTCCTTTTTTTAAGTTTGTGCTTGCTGAATCCATACCTGCAGGGAATATATTTAATAAAATGAATAAGAAGTTCGCTTTTCCGTATAGTTAATTTTGTTGTGTTAGAGAAAAGTATATTTCTAAATGGAGTGCAATTTGCCTAAATCCCATGGGTGCCAGCAGTGATACTTTTTGGAGCTTCCGAAACGGGGAATAAGATATTGAATTATTAGAAAATTTAGGAAATTTCAATTAAAATATTGTACAGATATAATAACCAAGAAGGCAATAAATTATAAAGTCAATAAAATTCTAAGGAAGGTTAATATTTGTCTTCTTTCTATTCTTCCGTTCTCTTTCTTGTATTTCGTCTCTACAACATCAAATTAACCCTATAAATAAATAAAAAGACTTACTAAAAATTTATACATTAATATTTATTAATGTTCAAACCGAAAAAGATAAAAGGAAGTAGAGATAATAGAAAAGATGTGAAATTGTTTGAACAAAACAAGAATACGAGACTTCTTCCATACAATATAACTAGTCAGTCAATCATTTGTTAACAGCACTTATAATTCACTGCAGCAAACGAAGTGCAATTTATGTCAGAAAAATAACACTTCTGAAAACCATACATGCAAGGAGCTGAGTCTTAAGATAATTTAGTAGTTGTTATCGGTTTTGTTCTGTTCTAATATTTGGAGAACTAGAATGCAACAATTGGAAAAACAAGAAATAAACACAATTTCTCTGCTGTTACATTTTGAAATAAAATCCTTACAATTCTAAATGCCTTTTCATCTCATTTTCTGTTTATGTATCTTACATAAAAGCAAAATGTAAACTACTGAAGATTATGTTCAAATAGAGTGAATTTGTTCACAGATATCAATTAATTATTTTCTGTTGTGTGTTTACTGTTTTTAAATTTAAGATAACATAGGAATAGCACGTTACATGATACACAAAACTAAGGTAGACTTGCACAACAAAATGGTCTTAGATCAACGACTCAGTCACATAAACTCTGTTGCATAAACAAAACCGCACATTTAGGTTTATTTAGAAGAGCATAATAGTACTTCTGGATAAACGATTTAAACATAACTGATTCGGTGACTGGCAGTTTACTAATTTATATTTTTAAGTTGGGATACGCACCTGAAACTCTTGTTCCAGCTCCGTAACAATGTAAATGTAAATACCTGAAAACCTAGCTTCGGACATCTTCCAAAGCGCTATATTCTCAAAGTTACACTATTTCTCTTAATGATATTGACCGCAGTCATTTTCGCTATTTGTGCTATCAGTGTATATGTTCTCAAAAAATCGATATTTGGCCAATAAACAAAATCTTTTTATCTTGGTAAAATTAATTTGACGTTGACTGGCTCGCATGTTGTGCGCAAAATAGTGTAGTAGAGATATAATTCTTGTAATCTAAACTTAAGCCTTATAACACTTTAATGTAATCACAGCTTATATGAACTTTAAGTAAGTTTCTATAAGTGGTAAACGGAAAAATCAGGATCCGACAGGATCAGATCAGACCAACTGCATTATCTGGTTAATGCTAATAAAATATGGAAAAACCGTAGACATCTGTTAAACAAACAATTAGTGCATTGATATACCCAAAAAATGTACGTAGATTTCTTGTGTTGAACATAAATTTCAACCTAGTAGCTCTTCTGGTAAATTTACAGTTAGAATCGGTGTAAACAACCCAGAACGAAATATGAATTAAATGACTTCTTGAAAGTCGGCAGTCTTTCAATTAGAAAGCTGTCGCTTTAAAAAGTGAAAAGTGCACTAACAACGTCAAAATTTGAAAGGTATACTAACGAAATACTGTCTTTATTGCATGAACTGGAACATAGCCATGTAACGCAGTTACTTTATTTTTTAATTATTATTTGGGTGAGACTAAATAACTTGATCGTCCGTTGCAATCTATAGCCGCTCGGATAAGCCGCTGACTGAAGCAATCGTAAGGGTCATTTCTCCTAGCGTTTATTCTGCCTACCCCGCTCCGTTTTACTCTTAACATTTGCGACACGCTCCGCGAGTACCTATGAGGTAGAGCGCACTAGCCGTAAGTGTTGAGGTCACTAATGAACTAGAAGATCCAGTCGGACTAACCAACAGGACCAGTCAGCAGCTAAGCCACCTGATCAGCATTCAAGGAATAGTAAGAGTAAGTCCTCTTGACCGTAACACCAATTCCTGTTCCGCCCTGCATACCTACTCTGTCCTCATACACGCACCTTTTCAAGACCTCACTGCGTGTAAATCTTGGGCTCATCCTTTTCATCCATATCACTGTTCCTTCCCTTCCGAGATCTCACTGCTTGTAACGCTTAAGCTTCGTTTGCTATTTGCTACGCTGTATTACACCCCGTTTATCCAGAACCTCGTGAGTAATCGTAAGCTTTTAGGGTTAGAAGTAGAGCTTGTAGGAACTTTTTGTGGTAATAAATTGTTTGGTATTTTGTTTGTGAGTCATAATTACTAACAATAAATGAAACACCTTTACCTTTTTTTAAGTACTATAAAGATACAGGTAGACGCCTATGAAGTCATCCAGACTGTACTGACCTCTACTACCTCAGCAGTTTCCTAGATTACCATTTCTCCACTAACAGCTACCTGAATTAATGGAGCATACAACGTTAAAATAACTGGCTCCCGAAAATTACCGACGACAAACCGAAAACTACCGAAATTCCTTCGTAAGCAACTTGGCGCTCGATCATCAACTAAGCTCGATCATCGACGCTTATAATTAAGCACGCCGTCTCCACAACGATCCGTACATTGGCACACGAAAAGGAACCTTGTTTACCAACTCAGCGCACGAGTCAAGCGTTTACAGGCAGTTCCCTCTAGAATCGCTTCCTCAAGATCGAAATTGGCGATTGAAAGGATTCTAGTTGGTAATAATACTCTTCACAAGTTAGTATAGACTGATAAATACCATTGATTTAAAAGTGGGCCAAAAGGAATGATAGAAATTAAAATAACGAAACGATTAAAAACAGCATTCTTGCATCTAAATGTCGCAGTTGAGGACATGTTAGCCTAAAATACTGGAATATAAGTGAAGCTTACTAGATGAAATGATAATAATCTTGCACATAGTAGCAGTAGTGAGGTTGGATATAAATATAAAAAATACAGTTTTAGACATATCAACCTCAAACCATTTTTAAAGATGCCTACATGTGATTAGTAGCCAGTTGAAGAATTGCAATATTACAGGATAATTCTAACAATTATACTGTGAACACAACACATTTATCAACGATGCTGGAAATAAATATTATCTAAACATTACTTACAGCTGGTAGCAATCCCGACAGAGATAGGTCTACTTCAGGTATACAACCGCGCCCACGCAAGTTTTGACCTCCCGATACAGAGAAGAATCATGTCCTAAATCGTTAAATTTTATCCATTCCACATTTAGCGCTAGTTACACCCCCACCCTCTACCAACCTGCAACCGCCAGCATGGTAGAGTACTACCAAACACCTCCGACGAGTTTTAAAACGAAAAGAAAAGGATTTGCCTCATGAAATCTGGTGGAGACAAAAACTGACTCTATCAGAACAAGAAAATAAAACATCTGATAACAAAAACGATGACAGGCTCAGAAGGAGTTATTTATATAACTCCGAAAACATCAAAAATATACATCCTGCAGATCAACCAAGTACACGCTCCACCACAAACTCGGAAGACAAAATGATAGAATGAATATAAGAAGACATTATAAGGATAGATCAGAAAAAGCCCACTTTAAAATGATTGTAGACGATTATAATGCCAAAGTAGCCAGTAAAAACATTGACAATATCTTCAATAAAGGAAAGTTTGGACTAGGAAATATGTTGTTTAAAAAAAACAAAAAACAGACGATGGGCATGGATAAGTCAAGATGATAAAACAAAAAATTAAATCGGCAATGTACTAGCTAATAAAAAACATATCGTAACTGATGAATTAGTCACTAATAGGGATAGATTGAAGAGTGGTCACAAGTAGCTTAGGGCAAGAGTAGCAATCAGCACAAAACAAGAAATTTCCAACTATAGACAAAATCAAAAACAATGAAGACGAATATCAAAAGGAGTTAAAGAAAAAATTAACACCAATAAAACAATTAATTAATATGAACACCAATAAATTAGAGAAAAGGGTAAGAACATACGAACGGCAACCAACAAAATATGTTCAACCCAAGAACTTTAAACTAAAGAAAAAAACAAGATTAAGGAAAGAAGCTGTTTAAACAGAAATTCCCTAGAATTGAATAAAACAATCGGTAAAAAGATAAGACAAGACATTAGAAGTTCAAATACAGAAACAATCAAGAAAGTAATAGAAATCAATAAGAACGATACATCAAATGAAAGACAATAGCGAAGATGCCAAATATGAAAAGGATGAAATAACAGAGAATGTCGAAAAACTGTTCAACCGGGACCCGACACCAACAAACAAGAGAAAATACTGAATGTAGGCTCGAAGAGATTGTCGGATATTACTAAAAAAAATGCAAAAGAACTAATACAGATGGAAAACGGAATAGCTCCTGGAGATAATGGCATTACCAAAACATGACAGCAATGGGAGGAATGACTACATACTCTAGAAGCAATTAAAATCCTTATGAACAAATGCATACAGGATGACAATATCCCACATTCGTGGCGGAATGCAAGGGTCAGATTAATATATAAAAAAGGAAATAAATGTAACCTACATAACTACCGTACGAAAAATCTTCTGCTCCATCCTTGCAAACTCCTGACAAAAATAATCACCAACAGACTATTAAATGAATTCGAACTATCAACTAGTTGAACAGATGTAGTTTCCTAAAGGTTACAACTCTATAAAGCATCTGCAAACAATACTGCAACGAATAGTAAACCCACATATGACGTCATTAAACATTCTAGATGTATGAGTCATCAACTCTATGACTCATCAATAACACCTGCATGTATGACTCATCAATCAACACCTGCAAGTATTATTCATCGACACGCCTCATCGATGTGACTTATCAGCAGCTGCATGTATGACTCATCAACACGTCATCGAACATTCTAGAAGTATGAGTCATCGTATGAAATAATATATAAATTGAGTTCGCGAGTAGAAGGGAGTTAGTTAATGTTTGACCAGCATAGTGAAATGTACTCTGAATAATTAGTTAATAATTGTTGTAATACATAAATAGTTTTCATATAAATAGTCCTCAAATAAATTTGTAAATACCTAGCATTTAGATAATAGTTCGTTAAATAGTTTATAGTTATAGTGTTTTTAAGTAAGTGCATTGTAAATAATCTTTTCTTTATTAATAGACGATTTAAACAGCATTTTTGGTTATTATTTTAAAAAGAACGTTACAATACGTATGAATATTCATAGAGAAATGTAGCAAATATAGTTGTCCCCTTTAGCTAGCCTTTGTGGACTACAACAATGCTTTTGTTTCTATAGAATTTGGGCAATCTTCCAAGGATTGGAGTTATAAGGAACTGGACATAACAACACAGAAAATAAAAGTTGAGAGTGAAATCAGACAGAGCGACACCATCTTCCCAAAAATTATTCACCCTTGCGTTAAAAAACGTATTGAAGAAATTATACTGAGAAAAACGCGGAGTTAAGATTGGTGGTCGACATTTTTAGTCATCTTGGATTTGCCAAAGACATGGTGATTGTAAGCAACAATAGCGAAGAACTGCTGGAAATGTTGAAAGCACTAAAAGCGAAATCAGAGTAGTCGGCTTGAAGATGAATCTGAATGAAACCAAAGTGATGCCAGAAGAATATGTTCAATAGCTGTATTCTTTCTGTTATGACTTACTGCATGAAGCCAATGACACTACAATACAATTAGCCAACCAATTAAGAACGACACAATGAGCTATTGAAAAAACTATGTTGAGAGTCTCTCTGAGAAAACATATACGGAACAAATACTTAAAAAAAGGAATGTAATCGGTAGCATCTCAAAATTGAAGTGGAGTTGGGTAGAACATATGGCCCGCCAAGATAGTGAAAGATGGACTAAGAATATCATCCAGTGCAGTTCAAGAGAGCACAAACGAAGTGTGGGAAGACCACCAAAACGCTGGCTGTATGATATTTAAGCACCAGTAGGACGAAACTGCGACCACATAGCCCAAAACATATAAACAAATGGAAAACTCATGGGAAGACCTACTGTACATCCATCCAGCAATGGATACAAAAAGTTGTTAAAGAAGAAGAAAGACTTCTAACTATTGCATTGCATGCCTTTTGAAAGTTTTAAGATTTTCATAACTAACTCAATGTTTTAGTTTTGCAAAAAATGTGTTTGAAAAGACTCTTGAACTAAAGTCTTAATATTATAATCAGCGTTATCAACTGATTAAGTTTGAGTTAAACATTAAACACTCCTTCTTTTCGAACTTACTACGTACAAAATTAATCAAAAAATTACTTTTTGGACTTATATTAAGCTTCGAAACCAAGAAATACTGAAAGTAGACGATCCGGCTCGAAGAACCATGAATTAAAAGTATTTTTACTAAGTGTTAGAAAGGTGTTCACTAGGAAAAGAACATTTTTTAGAAGAATCTTAGCTAGAGAATGGTAATGCATCGGAAGCTGGATCTGGTGCGTTCCCTTTGGATACACATTATGCAAAATTCAACTTTTATTTATGTGTATGGGATGCATTACCAAAGGCCTTTTCCAGCACTTCTGAAAAAAAACGTAAGCTTTAGCTATATTTGATATTGCTATGAAATTGGAAATTTTTACTAAAGAATAATATAATAACAAAGAAACTAATAATAATAATTGTTAATTTGCAACGACCCGAATTTAATTTCCTAAAGATAAATTATAAAAAGGGCGTAACAGCTGTTTAGAGCTTAGTCCTTATAACCTTTCAATACAGTTAGTTCTAGCTATCTTTCTATTAATTTTTTTCTTTTCGCCAAACCAAGCACTGTTTAAACTAGCAACTATCTACCTAGAATGTATAAAAAACCCACACAACGAAAAGGGTTGCGACAGATATGTGTAAGGAATTTTCAATATCCTTAGAAGCTTATTATTTGTTTTTCACTCAAGTAAAATTTACAGTTCGAATGTTATTAAAACGGGTGCTTCCATGTAAGTAATCCTAGAAATCCCAGAAACTCTAATATACGAACAGCAAATATTTCCAATTTCGTTTTAAATGATTTACAAAAGAGAATGCTAAACCTTCCGTGATAAATGACAAGGTGATTTAGACTAGACTTACAGTTTCACAAACTTGCCAGAGCAATGAGAGGAGTGTTTTAGATTTTCCTCGAGGTTCATTTAACCGGATGATGATGAAACAGCGTTGGCCAACTCTAATCTTTTCCGCTTATTCCAAACTCAAGCTGTAAGTAACTACTAAACATAAAAATTGAAAATTTATCTGAACATCACAAAACGTGAGCAAAAACAGCAGTAGTGGAAGCGAACATATCTTTTTGATATCTTTCCAATGAAAAATCGCATATTTCAAATAGGAATTGTAGTAGGTCACTTTGACGTGGCACTAGAACGTTTCTCACACAGCAGAACGTGCAGAATTCCCAAGCAATTTTCACAACACGACGCGTTTTTAAGGTTTAAAAGAAAAGTTGACACCTTGCACGACGGTTAAAGTCGATAACGGGGAGAAGTGGAAGGAAGCGCTAAAGTTTTTTCTTCCTTAACCTCGATTACCAACAGCAACATAAAAATAAATTGCAAAGATCTCCCACTTACTGTTAGAAATAGTAGTGGGGTGCAAACATAAAAAAAGGTATTTTTGAAGGAGATAATTAGATTTGAATGTTTTTAATAAAAAGTAATATCTAGTAATCTATGTACGTACTTTCCAGTTGCATATTTGCTCAGAAAATTCAATCAAGGCAGTATGATACCTACTTCATATTCGTTTTATGCGTAATATAAAAAGATATTGAAAGAAAAAGTAAAAAGAAAGGAAATCTAAACAGAAAATATTTGTTTAAAAAAATTGAATTTTAGAATGTCACGTTTAATAAAAGAAAAGAGCGGATGCGGAACACTAAACCGATAAAGCCCACGAATATGTACAAAGCGAACAAAAATACTAGCAATTTTGACACTTTACGAGCCTTCAGGATATTTTGTCGTGAGCTGAAAACAGCTTTTGGCTTCCAAATATCACAACACATAAGTAAAATAGTGTGCTTCGAACCTTTATGATTATTCAAATATTCTGCACCTTTTCTAACGTACCATAAAAAAGAAACTTAATGTTTCTATCACTGATAAGACCGATATGAACCCAAATATATCATAACACAACATTGAAAAGTCTCATTAAAAATTATTTTCATTTTAAATAGTAAAATTTTGATATTAAAAAATCCCTTATGACTCTCAAATTACAGGTGTTTTTCTTTTGCAGGAAGTAACGTAAGTGCAATTCTTCATAGCGCATCCATCCTTTCAGGATTTCAGTTAATATTCTATTAACTGCCTTGATGACTGTTGCTCTGATAAGAGCCATATCCGCTTTTAAATCTTGTGACCTTTCTAATGTAATGATCTTACGTCAAAATAACAGCTGATAAAGTATCTCTTTTTATACATCGATAAGGCTTCAACCTTTGAGTAAGGTTCTGTACTTATGCGCAATTTAAATATATTTTAAATATTTCCAATAGGAAGAAGTTAAATTATGGAATGGCATGTTTAGCAATTTTGTAATTTCTTTGGTTACAGAACTTTTCTTTGTCTTAATTTCTAATACTGCGTGTTGAATGAAAATAGATTTGGGTGCTAGTTGCATCATGGACTCATCAGATTTCCATGGTAAATCTAATCATTTTTGACAATAGGTATTTTTATTTTGTTTGTGGCTGTGTTAGCAAGTTACATGAGTAAAACATTAAACTTAACATGAGGTTAGAGACAGTTTTTGATACAGTTCTTTTAATGTGTAAACGTAACTGAGAAATTGTACTTAATGTACAAGCTTGTACTTATAAATGAGATGTGAAATATTACGTAATGTAGTATAACAGGAATAATAATATTAAAATGGGGTACTGCTGATAAATATCTTAAAAACTAAAATTAGATGGACCAGAAGTATAAGCTTGACTAAATAAATATTGCTTTAGATTTTTCCAGCTATAAGTCCCAGAAGAAATCTCGGTAGAGTGAAGAATCCAAGTAACGGGGCTTCAAAGTAACGGAGAACCGATGTACAAAAGGAAATATTGACAAACTTACTACGCTACCTTATCCTAGTAATGAAGTAATAACCTAGGTTTCATGATAATTTGCAAATTGGTAAATTACAGATTTCATCAATCGATTTTCACAAGCAACATGATGTCGAACATTCCATTAAACGAATTTCAAACGATTTTAAAGTAGATTTAGTGGCTTACTTGATTGATTGACTTGTTCGCCTTCCGTTGACATCGCTTATTATAAGCATCTGGTTTGAATGGGTTGTTCAATTCCGATAGGTAGTTGAATGTACATTTAATATAAAGATGACAACGAACTAGAGAAAAGTCTTCCAAATCTGGTTTTTTAACTATCACTTTGATATTCCAATAAATATTTCTTAATATTGAAAACCTTTAATTCCTTGTATTTTCTAAATCGAGTCGATATGGAATAGTTTTTATTAATGATAAATGGACGCTACGTTTTAGCTGAAAGGAATTTGTCTCAAAATTAGGAGACTGTGCAAGATGATAACTTTGTTGACTTACGTTGAAGAAATAGAAAAACAGCAACCACAACTAATTTATTCCGCAATAATACGATCGGAATTTACCCAACGCCATATACCAAACGGGTTAATTCCTTTAAAACAAATTGTAGTTAGGATCCGCCAAGGCTTTTTAAGCAATCTTGCTAAAAATAATTACAATTCTCATTACATAGTGGGCATTTTAAAAACTCCCTTTGCTAATCTCCACGCACAAGAAAAACAGTGTTGGCAACTTTTTTTATTAGGAAAGGAATAGAATTAAAATTTTCGAGCAGTGAATGCCAAACGAATAGAAATTAACATTTTAATGTTTTAGTATGATAACCCAGTTCTGCATGGAGTTGGTCTTGTAAATACTGTGTGAAAGACCCTGTGGTGATATGCCAAGTCATAGAGCAGTCATAACAGATTAAATATGTACGTATGAAACCATTTAATGCGGGGCGATTTAAAGAACTCATAAGCTATACGACAAAAAGCATGGAAGATTACTTAATATTTCTCAGATTTAAGGTAAGTTCTACTCACAAGAACACAAACAATGGGAAGTTTAGTGTCATAAAACCTTAAAAAGAAGTAATTTTTGTGAAACCTCTAAATATTTCTCAGCACAATAGAAACATATAAAAATCACTAAGCTCAGCAAAAGGGAATTCCATCTACCAAAATAAAACTCTTTGATATAATAATTTCTATAGCGTTTCTAAATATTTCAGAGCACAATACCCAGTGCTAAAGGCTTGTCATTCAGAATAAGAGGGTTATAAAATTGCGTCTCTTTATGTCTTGTTTTGTAGAAATCCTATTAGTTGCAGGAAACCCTTTTATAAACGAAGAACAATGAGTTTAAAAATGTCGCCTTTCAAGTTTTTCACTGTGAGGTTAATAATAATTTTAAAAAAGTAGATGTCGCTATTAAAATGATTCATTTAAATAATTAAAGGATATACTCCAATATTAACTAATATCAACTTTAATATCATTAGACGCGTTTAGTACTTTCCTGTTGTGTTCACCAACATCTGTTGGTATGTTTCCCTAAATAATCGTTACAATAATGTTCACTTTGAGTTCACTAAGTAGTACTTTGATAGCACCTACGGTCATTTTATCTGGACATGTTATTTAGTATATCAACAACATATGCCGGGATTAAAGTAATTTCAGTTGTTTTCGAACATAAGACCACCACCGTTATGTATAGAACTGAAATTGCTCTGTTCAGAATTCAGCATGTTAACCTGAAAATCTGCCGAGAATGGAATAGGTTTGAATCGATATTGTTGTTGTTACTCTTTGAATTTTACCCCTTTCAAAATCAAATTTAGTTATTGTGCTATTATCTCCACATAAGTATTAAATAGTCAGTTATTAAACATTGTCTTCACAGAAAGGGGTGGCATTGATACATAACTAGCAAACTCAGCAGATTTAATTGCCAGTTTGGCAGTTAATTCACAACTTTTAATTCTGAACAAACCCACTATTCAATCTCAATTCTATTTAAGGGCTGAGATTGAGTTAAACTCATGCAGCCTTTGCGTTCAAACAGCTATTTTTTTGTGTCGTTGGTATTCGTACTATTTGTGTTCATACTCGAGTAGAGGGAGATGTTTACGAAGTTACCTTCTACAGTGTTTCTGAAACTCGCCTGTTCGCCTGACTGCCTGAATACCCAAACAAAATTAGTTACCTTGTTTAGCGATAAACGTGTGCTTGTTTGCATATACAAATAATGAAATGGATGAATAACTTGAACACCAAGCGTGAAAACTATTTCTAAACACAAATTTGAAACTTAAGTGACATTCTATAAGTTTAGAAAAGCTTTATCGAATATCTTATCCGTTCACAGAGTATGTACTTGGATTGGCTTTTTCTACATTTCATTTTTTACCCAGAATATTTACAGCATAGGGAAAAAAGGAGCAGAGGACCAATAGACATTGTCATCCACGGACTCCCAGATGTAGCCGTGAAGAAATGTGCAGCATGATATATTCGTACAATTCATAGCTAGCACAGCTAGAACTAAATTATCAGCAGTCCATTTCTAATTCCTTGCTGACCCTTCTCTCAAAGAACTCCAGCAAGAGCAAAAGTTATTTGTGTCAAATTAAAAGTGTAATATTATAGGTTATAAAAGATATTTAAAGAATATCGTGGGGGGAGAGAAGAGAGTGACGTTTTCATCATTAAAACTATTCCGCCAGTTTTTGTAATATAAGAGTTGCGAAAATTAGTAAAGGATTATCAGTGTAATGGGGCCTTCATCTGCCTTTCATGTACTTTGAGCCTACAAAATATAAGAATTCTGAGCTCTATCTGCCTCTAAAACTGTTACATGGGTTGCATCCTGCATGAAAGCAAAGGTATCCATGGTATCATGGTAACAAAATGAACATATAAGAAAACAGTTTCCTGATATCTTTGAATAATTCCAAAAAACAGATTAAATAATTGGAGACCTAGAGTCAGTAGCGTAGCAAGAGTGTCGTAAACGTGGGATTTTCCACAGGCGCACGAATTTACAAATTCTTGCGAAGGGCGCAAAATTAAGAAGAACTGAGCCCATCTGATCAACGCTCGCTTGTTCTTCATCCCTTGGTCCATGCCAATGTACCCACACCCCACAAGTGTGTACTAAGTTAGTCGCGCTGGTCAGCGCCTCTGTTCTCAACAAGCCAACTCACCAAACCACCGTATCGCTGTGACAAAACTCAAAGTCCTTGCATTCCTTGTGTTGTGTTTTTGGAAATGCTTATAAAATAATTTCTGGGGCAGGTAAGTAAATTACATTTCTTTGTTATACTACTAACGAAAACTAAGTGTCTGAAGCTCTCGAACTAGCGTAGCCTATAAATAAAATGTCGAATATCGTGGTCAATTGACAATGGTTAGAATCAAAGGTATGCTCATTGCACATTAAAAGTATTGTAAAATTGGAGCCTCTTTTGATGAAACTGTACTCTCAATGGTCTCGAATCGCTTGTTTGTTTCTACTTTATAAAGAGCTTTGAGCATCATATCACAGATTTAGTCTCGGTGACTGTATCCCAACAAATAATATTTATGTAAGTATATAACTATCTTGAATATACTCAACACAGACTTTCTTTTGGATGCCAGAACCAGAGAAACAAAAAAAAGAAGAGAGCAGAAACTGGCGTTGAAGATTCTGCTTCTAACGATCCTGTCTTTTCCATATCTGGACTATAACAACGAGGTTTATCAACCCTACGACGTCGAAAGAAAATAAAGACACCTATAGCATGTATATCGAACATGGTCCTGATTTTGGTGATTATATTGAATTTTATTCATTGACAGACAAGGTTTGAAAAAGAGTGGTTCATGAAAACCATGGCAAATGGGGAAATAGTGGCTAGAAAATGGATTACTTACTAATACAATTCAAAGCTAGATGCATAGATTTTTTGTTTCCCATGCATACTTTTTAGCAACGACAAGAATAATGTTGAATCACATCAGTTGAGTGAGTCACATCCGTGAGTCACATCTGCATCCGTTGTTGCCTCGCCACGAAAAAAGAAAATTATCTATATGATTAAGGTCATTCGAAAAGAATTAAGCAAAGCTTAGATTTTTTAAAATTTAGATATGCAAAAAGACGATAATAAATGGAGGCACAGTTTAAAAGAGCTGCTAGTCTGCATTGCATCAAAAATAATGATACACCTAGAAAGACTTTTGATATATTCGGCCATCAAAATTGTGTAAAATTTTTAAATACAATAACACTGATAACCACTTTGATATTATCATCAAAGATCATATTGAAGATCACCATATAGGTCAGTTATTTTGTTTTCCCGTGCGATTCAAAACGAGCTGGTTAACCCCGCAGCTACAAAAGTAAGGAGCCTGAAAACATCACAATGATACGACAATGGTGCGAATATGGCAAAGGTTTGAATTTTACAACTGAATGATAAAGCTCCATTTATTCCTTGTACTGTTTCAATTTAGTACAAGAGACTCAAGTAACTGCAAAAGTACAAACCCATTTCGGGACTATTCAACACATCTGTAACATTTTTGTTGGGTTATCTTCCCGCTAGAAACTGTTGAAACGGAACTTAGGGTAAATTTAAAAGGAACAAGTGATACACTTTGGTCTACAAAAACAAATCCTGTCCACGCCTTAAATTTTCAGCTACAAAAGATTGTTTAACTCTCAGTGTTGCAGAAAAAGTACAGGAGATACAATTATGCACGCAAGACTTTATTAAATTTGATAAAAAAATTTAATTCATCTCTTAGTTAACATTTTAGGATATTTTTGGAATAAAATAAACAGTCAACTTTGCATTGTAAGAAAGGCAGTATGATGTTTCTCAAGATGTCCAAATGATACAAGAACTTTTGAATTAGTTAAAATAATATAAAAAAGACTTCTTCAAATCCTTGATTTAGTCATTAAAGTTCCTAGCAGACAAAAAAGCATCGGATCAGTACTTGACGAGCCACGAAAGCATAAAAACCCGAAAAATGCTTGGGAGAAAGCAGCCCATGAAGTTCATCTCTCAACGCGCGGTTAAGAGTTGAATAGTTACCACAGGCGTTAAGCAAGCTAGTTGCCGGACTGTCTAGAGTTGATTTCAATTGATTGAATTCATTTGAGTTAATATAGGAGAATAAACACCACATTAAATTAAAGGATGTCAAAAATATCTTACTTGGAGCTACTACAAATGTCACTCCCGACAACTAAAGCATTGCTTGTAAGCATGTAAGATATGTGGAAGAAAATAACTATGTGGCAGATCGATGTTAATGGACATAGTGGATGAACCCCTAATAACTAATTTAGGCGACGATACATAGTCTGTATGAATCTTTTTGAGAGTTTAGTATTGCTGATTATGTTAATACATAATTAATTTAGTAAAGAGAATTAAGTATAGATTTAGCATTATGAATCTTGTTTAGTACCATTGGGCGTGTATTACGGTACAATTTATTGAGAATAGAGCTTAGTATTAGTCATTTGAACACTGCATTAGCTTAAAAAATCAGTTGAAAGTTAGTAAACAGTGAATTTATGTTAAATCAACGTGTTTTAGTAATAATCATATAACGCATTACTTGTACAAGGACTAAAAAAAATATTCAAGCAACATTCTAGTTAAGTTTTACGTACCGCCCAGTTTGAAGTAGTTTTTTGTATCGTCAAAGTTTATTTATTCCTTATTGGAAACTAATGCACAGTTTAAAGTCTGCCGTTCAATGTGAAAGATAGTTCAAGTTTCAAGGAGTATTTTCCGCAACTGTAGTATCAGTCAGCAGGTTTTATGTGAAATTTGGTGTTATGGTCGCTGGTTTTAGTTTTCAAATGGTTTGAGTCATTTTTTGCGAAGTTTTGGAAATATAAACTGTTAAGGAAAATTATTTTCAGGAATATGGTCAGATTGTTTACGTAAGTTTTAAAATAGTTAATGCTGTTTAACAATGTAATGGAACTTTTTTTATTGTTTAAAATTAAAGATGTTATAGGCTTAAATTTTATTTGGTTTGAGATTCCGAAATTTAAAGTGAATCTTAGTAGAATTGACTTTTGTATTTAGTAAATTTTTGTAATTTTTATTTGTTATGATCTTTTTTTCTGTATTTTACATTTTTACAAGCTTCTATTCAATATACACTTATTATTTGACTTATTTTTGATATGGTTCGGCTCAATAAACTGCTGGTTTTTATTTTCTTAACTAATATTTTGATTATTAGAAAGGTTTGTTCAGATAAATTTATTGTTAATTTTAAACGGGAGGTCTTTCCCAAACTGTGGACTTACCGCCTTTATTCAAATGATATAACATCTATTCAGTTAGGTGGTGCCCTCTGTTTTTATTTGTTCCAGAATCTAGTATCTAATCAGAAGCTTTTGTGTTTAACACTCACGATGCCCGAGTATAATATGATTTAAATAAGATGTCTCGGCAGAAGCATTAAGATCTTTAGTAAGTATAATAACGTAAGTATTATACATTTACGGTGTTGTTTGATTATAAGTATCACTTGCAATTAATTTGTTAGGGGACCCTAATTACTAAGTCCTCAATTTTGACCCCTTCCATATTCAACGTATTCAAATCTTCTTAACAACTCAACGGTTATATTAAGCATAATGATTCTAAAATGAATGATTGGCATGAAGATTTGAGTTTATTCATTTCTTCAAAGCAAAATGTGCTTGAAATCAATGTTATTGAACTGGACTAATACTGCAAAACCAGCATATTGATTTTGGAATATAAAGACTTGAGATTTCGGAAAATTCAAATACTTAATTCAAAATTTACTCTGGTGAAATGATTGTAAGAGAACTTTAGACTACCGTTTTTATATAAGTATTAAATCATTGTGGCCGGAAAAAAGGAAGATTTAGAACTTGAAACTTGCTGGCTAAAATAGGACTGATCGATAGGTGACCAATTTTTAATCTTTTGAATAACTTATGTAGCAAAAAGGAATGTAAAGTACCTTTCAGTCTTTTCCAGTCACAAAAAGCGATATCGTCGTGGGGTTATTAAGGGATTTAGGTTAACTGGTATTGGTAATGAAGGTTAAGTTCAGAAAAGCAATAAAATCCATGATGCAGAAGTTGGAAATCTAGTTTTACGTTGGAGTTAAACAGTGGACTAATGGTAGGCTGTAAGCAGAGTGGCTAATTAAAGTATATCTATTACTCGACGTTTAAACACGATAGTGAAAAATTATCTGCAGTCAACTGTTTCTCTTTTTTTCTGGAATTTTATAGACTTTCCCATAAACCGGAATTTATGCTGTTTCATGGCATATAATTCCACTCAATTTACTTCAGTGTCATTTGAATTTTTATTATCGTATTTAAATCGTTACCTTTTTAAGACAACAATGTCTCTTTTTATTGTCTGGATGTCATATTACAATTTCCATAGGAATGTGTCCCATAAAAGTTTTGCCTAACTACTTTCGGTATTTCAGTAGTCCTCCCGGATTTTTGAAACAAAACATATTCATGCATCGCGATATACCACAACAGTCATAGAGGAAAGTTTATTACGTCCGAGATACCACCAGTAAAATTTATCCAACACATAGATTACTAAATTATCTGGAAATTAAAAAAAAAGATTGGAAGCTTGGTTTAGAAGCCATTTCGTTCTTTTTTGTAATTCCTTAATTACAGATTTCCATAATCCGCCCAATTAAAAATTGCATTTTTTTCACTTTCATAAGGTTTCCAAGATAAAACATTTTTAAATCCGTGAATATCTGACAGTCCTCTTTAATTTAACTAATGAAATATTAAACTTGTCTGTTACTTTACACAAATTCTTATTTTCCAGCTTTTGAAGATCCGTTAAGGCGAAGTTTAATGAGTATATTAAATCTCCTTCAAAAGGTGTACCGAGGCAAAGTATTAAAAACTTCAATGCCATTCTCGAAGAGAGTTACTATTAAACATTTCAATAAATATGTCTAGAACATCTCGTTTAAAAGATTACTAACCCAATTTAAAAATTTATTTTAAAAATATCTCTTTTGAAGATTAATGATATATAAGTAAGTATATTTTATCCACCAAAACAAATATTAAATTTTATATGCGATCCTAAAACAATATTTAGAAAAGGGATTTTCCTTCACTGCGCTGAATTTATTTTCACAAATTGCAAATCAAACTGAATTGCTCGAAAAATCATTATTTTTCAGCTGTACTGAAAACAGGAAATTAAAACAAAACCCATTTAAAAAAGACAATTCATTAATACCCACAATCTGGAAAACGTCCAAATAAATATAAGCACAGCTTTTTAATAAAACAAATACATTCTAAATGATAAATTCTAGGAAAATCGAAAATTAATGAGAAACGTTTTATTTTCTTCACACAAAAGAGGAAGAGGAGGAAGAACAGGGTCAATTTGGTTAGGAGTATAAGAGCATGAAATTAAGTGGACGATTGCTGGTTGGGAAGTTAAAAGCTTTCAGGAGAGTTCATCTATTAAAAAAAATTTAGGAGATTTTAAAATAATTTCTTAAGAACTTCAACAACTTTTTATTACTGAACCAAGAGTAGAAACTTTCACTTGGAAGTTTTTTATTAAACACAGATTTTAAAATTAAAAATAAATTTTTTAAAGTAAAGAATTATGAGTTAGTTCTTGAAAGGTTCAGTTCAGAAAGTCATTTCTAAAACTCAAATTAATACCTAAAGTGTAAAGGAAAGGAAGGGAGCTTGCGTGCTGCAAAAAGCTTAATTATAACAAGCAACAAAAAGAAAGTGTCTTTGATGATCTTAATAAAATGTCTAAATGAACACCTCGATATAATCAATACCAAGGTTATTTATCATGTTCGCGTTTTTAATTCAAAACTCCCAGAAAAAAACATCAAAATATAATTGCCATTTTTGCTTTCACCTTATTCGGTAAAGTGGATAGCAACTAATTTCGTTAACTTGCTTAACCTATTTACGCCCTCTGCAAAAATATGGCTTGAAAAGGTGCGACAAAACTATCTGTTTTATTATTTGACACCTTACAATTCCTAGACTAACCTCAAGTTCTAAATGATGAAGTCCGCGTGTCATTTTATAAGATATTCTTAATATTTCAGTTTTGCATATAAAACTGATCAAATGCCTTCATTTGTTTGATGTTACAATTAACTGTTTTAGTTATGAAATAATTTTCTACCTTTGATAATGACACAAAGTGTCGAAACAATATTGTCAGGTTAAGATATTAATAAAACTTGTGAAACTTTAACTAATCTTTGTATTTATATTATATTTCATGATTATGGAGTTCCACAAAGTAAGGCTGGAGACAGTAAACTGTTTTAGTTAATTAACTATAAAAGCCCCATTGACGTAGGTATGCGTAGGAGCCCGAAAATGTGTATAAGAAGAACATTATTCACAGTTCGAGATAGTCTCGCAGCTTTAACATGGATTCACTCACCTTCAATCAGTCAGTCGCCCACCTTTATTCAAACTGATTATTACTGTTCAATTTCTTATTAAAATTGGAAAATTATAATTAAAATCAGTTATAATTAAATTATAAAATACATTTTAGACTTTCAATTATAAATATGATTTTTATTTAAGACTCAAGAGAGGAAAACCACTACCCTTCAAGGCTGGCTAACACATTATTATTTTATAGGAACAAGCATGACAGGTCCGGTAATAGGGTTAAGCCCTATATCAAAAACTTGCTGTGTAGGTTTGCAAATGAACAAACCGAAATTAGATAAAACAAATTACTTCGCCTAATAAATAACTAACTATTTCGACATTTGTCATCTTAATAAAAGTAAAGCTGTAAGGGCTAACAAAAGTAGACACTTTCTGTAAATTTTTATAAGAACTAATAAAAGCTATTAAATTAACTCTTTTTGTAACAAATTAACAGATTAAATTAATTTATAAGTCTCTATAAACTGTATTTGTGATGCTATATAGTCAAAATGTCTGGTTGCAATTGGTTTTTTAGCAATATCTGTTTGGAAGAAACCTTTCATTTTATTTCTAGTTTGATAATGATGACCAGGTGGTTAAAGGTGAGAACGGTTTTTGAATCAGTAAATGATAAACGATATCGAGATAAATATTAAATAACATTGGTCCCAATACAGTACCTTGAGAAACCCCAAAATAGACTATTTTTACTACTTATTTCCTCATTGATCCTCACCACTTATTTTCTGTCAGACAGGTAGTCGTTAAAATGTGTTTATGGGTTAACCCTGATTAACCTGTACCTTCCAAGACAGCCAACAGCTGTAAATGATTCACAATTTGTTGAACGGCTCAGCAAAGTCCTAGAACATAACAGTCGTCGGTTCACTCTTGATCCACCGAGTTATAAAGGGAATTGGCGGTACTCCGATATCAGTTTGTCTTTTCTTAAGAATCGTGTCAATCTTCGCTTTACAGCTTTTTCCATTAGTTGTGTTAGTTTTGTCTATAATTACTCAGATTTTCTTTCCGTCCTTTTTTACAACTGTATGTAACTACGACTGTAATAAGAATAACTGAAATAAGAACGACTGAAATAAGAAGGGCATACTCCACTGGTAAATATGTATAAATAAGGTTTATCAAATCATCAATTGGTCCAATTAATTGTATGTCTAGTTTTTAAAATATTCCTCGTCTCATGTTAGCTATTCCGGGTGCCTTATTTAATTTAAGAGTTGCTATTAAATCTTTTATTTTATTTTCAGTTCCTGGCGACGGCAATAGAAGGTGGGGAGGTTTTTAGATCGTTTTGGAGGATTAGTGGATTACCTACTCGAGTAAAATAATTATTGAATTCTTGTACTATTTCTGTTTGCAATGCAGATAATGCAGATAATGCAAAATGCAAATAACGAGGGTATAATGGGTTTTAACACATTCAATGTGGTTTGTTATGTTCTTCAACATAAACAAAATAAAGGACATTTTATGTTTTGTTATGTTTACGTTGCTGATCTTGCAACCTGCAATCTGATACTTTTACAATACAATTTTATGAGGTCAGTCAGTCAGATGATAATTCCCAGAACGCCGATAATTAATAAAAATCTTTGTAAACATCAATAACATAAAAGCTAAACTTGAGTTCTCATTATTAAAATGTTTAATGAATGTAGTCACAGCAAGGCCGCCCACGATCATAAAAATCCCCTGTATTCTAATCAACTTAAATAAATCAAATCTTCTCTTTAAAAAATCAGAAGATATTCCCTCTTATAGTCAGATTTATTTTAAAGCTGTTATTAGACCTTGAAGTTATTTCAATTTCAAGTCTTCACTCTTAATAATATTATACATCATAAACAAACTCGTGATGTATTGATAAATTATTTTGTCTGGCTTTCAAATTTTAGCTGGCACTAAGAGTTACTAATGATATCATCAAATCGTGTTTATAATTTTATAAAGTCGATCAAAATTACTAAAAATTTTAACTTTCTCTAATAAAAAAACTTTATTAAATTTCTTTGTTCCAAATGCCACCGGAAATGCACCAGAAAGTCTGATGCAGAAGCTGTGAACCACCCTGTATATTTCCTTTTTTTTTCATTATTCGAATTATCTTGATACTGCTTATATAGTTTATTTTTTTATTTATTGACTATACTGAACCTTATAATTCATTTTTGCCTTTTTATATTATTTTTACTCAATTTTATATTTTTTGTATGCTTTTCTACAGGACTATACCTATTATATTTACTAATTCTTGAGTCATATGATTTATTTTGCTTATATTAGTTATTGTAATTTAGAAAGTTAATTCGTAATTTGTCATAATTAATATACGCCTTATTTTTGTCTGCTTTTAGGTTTATAATATTGATTTTTACATGGAAACTCATTAGGGTAGCTCTATGGCCCGCAATATTACTTTCAAACACAGCAAAAACCTGGTATCAAGTAAATACTGTGTCGTTCTTCCTAGGAAAGATTCGATCTAAACATGTAAAGGGTGTGCACGAAAAATCTGGCCACATAAATATGATGTCAGGCGCCCCTACACTGCAGGTACTAAAGTGGCATTGCAGCAATAGCTTCTTTGGATTGATATCTTGAGCTTCGTCAAAAAATATTGGACAAACATTGCGAAAATCCTGCATTGTCAGATTGCGCGATCGGAATATGTCAAAATATATCAGAATCGGTCGTAGCAAAAGTTTTAAGCAATTTCTCTGAACGTTTAACAATAGATAGGGAGCCAGATTCTGGTAGGAAATCAGGTGCAATACGTAAAAACAAACGCAAAGGAAGGTGATGCAAGCTTTCACGCAGAATCCAAACTTGTCAGTGGAGGATGTGGCTTAAAAGATTGGAAAATCTTCATTACATGTTCAAAAAGTAAAAAACAGGGATGGACTGAAAACATTCAAGAGGCAGAAAACTCCGGATCGGGAAGCAAAACAAAATTGCAAGGCGAAGGCCCTCGCAAAAAAACTGTACACCAATTTTTTAACGAAAGCAGATTGTGAAACAATGGACGACAAACCGTACGTCAAAAATGACTTTCAACAGCTTCCCGGTCAATAATTTCTTACTTGCAAACAACTTTACAGAGTTGAGGACAAATACAAACAAAAGAACATTTCGGAATCTTCTAGAAAATATTTGGACTGGCAAGCTACTTGCACTCTTACATTTACGGGCGAAAAAGAAGTTCAAGTTTTGTAAGGAAAGGCACCATCAACACTGAAATCTATTTAGAAGGTTTAAAAAAGTGCCTGCTACCATTTATAAGAAGTCATAATGTTTCTATTCTGTTTTGGCCAGATCTGGCCACATGTCACTATGCCAAACAAGTCACTGATTGGCATGCAAAGAATGGGATCACTTTTGTACCTAAAGATAGCAATCCACCAAATCGCTCCAAACTGCAGCTGATCGAAAATACTGGGCTATTGTAAAGCAAACACTCAGATAAACAAAAGAAACTGCTAAAGAAATTGTTGACTTCCAGAAAAAGCGCAATAACCTGACAAAAAGGTTACTGCTACGGTTGTACAAAGTTTGATGTCTGATGTGAAACGAAACGTTAAAAATTTTAGTTATAGACTGTAATAATGTACAATATATGTAAATACGTTTCCAAATAGCAAATCCCAAAAAATTCCAAATTTTAAGGCAACATATATGTTAAAAGTTGATAATAGTTTTAGGTAATAAATAATTTCAGAAGACCCTACTTTGTTGATGTTTCTGTGGCCAGATTTTCTCGTGCACACCCTTTACTAGAATCACTTTGGACGCCTATGTATTTATTTGACATAGAATATAAATTAATTCATATAATTTTAGGTATTTTATTAGTGTCTTCTTTAATGTTTATATTAATATCATCAACCAATATATGAAAATCCAAGTTTGAATAGTTTATGCTGAGAGTGTTTCAGTTAAGTTTCGTAGAAATTGAAGGTGCGATAGTACTCGTCAATAGGAACAAAAAATCTTTATGCCCTTTTTGATGTTAGGCGCCTTGCAAAATTGTTAAAAAGGTAAGTTTTTGGAGACTACTGGGACGCATCACCACCTATCTCACATATAAGATTAAATATCTTGTTTAACAAACTGAACAGGTGGTTAAAAACAATATTTGGCCATCGGTATCACATTTCGTTTTGTGTGTTTTAGTCTGTGTATTGAGAATGAGCGATCACTTATGAGATTACAGAAGAAATTAAATTATTTACATTCACTTTATACTTTACTATTGTATTAGGGTTGAGTTTCTTTAGCTATAACGTAACCTTGAATTATTTCTTTACTTTAAAAACTAAATACTAACAATCAACAACAGAAATAAGTCAACCCCACCTTTGTTCGCGTTGGTAAAACGTTCTTGTTAATGTTTACAAAATTTAAAAACTATTATATCCCCTTTCTAAAGGAAATTTCTGAAGTAATACTAATAAGTAATCCTAGTAAAATGCAATGTTATTGACTCTGAAAATATCTACAAATAAACAAACTTCTTAAAACAACATAACGAGACAGCCCGTATTGGAAGTAGATTATTATTCTAGATAATCTGATTTCTTGGGATAAAATTGAGCTAATTTAATACATATAATAAATAATAATTATTATTGAATACTTTAACCTCCTGAATAACTTTTAATTATCCCTTATGCTATAGGTACATTATTTTAAATACAAAAATTCAAAACAATACTGTAAAATCTACTTCCTGGAGATCAAGATGGTGAGAAGGTATAAAGTACATAAACATTATCTGACATTAGTTTAGGTCTTACTGAATAGGATGAAATAAAAATAATAGTCACCTACCAACAGCTGCAGCAATGTATCATTTGTCATGTTAAAAATGCAATTGGCTACATACAGCTCCAACAGTGATTCTTAAGCCAGTGACCACCAAACCCACTTTTCAAAAACATTTTTTTCCTCGGTTATTATAAAAGATGCACATCATATATTAATCATAATATGATTAATATATTATACGGACGTTAGGTGAAACACCTTGTATAGATGTTGATAAAATTTACTTGTTTTACTTTAGATCAATTTTGATTTGTAAAGCTTTTAAGTAGCCTATGTGAATAGTTTCATCATATAATAATGGTAAATATCGTCAGGCATATTCTGATCTATCCGTTTAATAATATTTTGAGGTTATATATTTCGCCTGAACAACAACCCAGATCTGTTTTAAAATAAATATTTATGTACAAAATAAAAAAGTAATAAATAAATTTATAAGCCATTACAGAACAAACTTCTACATCCTCACGGTTAATAAAACAAATTAAAAAGTAAGAAACCAATTCAGAAAAATATCTGTCTTAATAACTGATTCTGACTCCTGATTTCTTTTCAATTTTTCTCCATTAGACTTTTCCAAGCAACTAAATGTGAAAAATATATAAAAGAAGTTAAAAAAAGAGATCGTCTATACATTTAGAATTTCGAAGTGTTTGAAGAGAAAATAATAACAGCGTGTGACCTCCGGCTTTAGGGTGATTGAAAGGAAATATCAACGACTAAGGGTGAGCTGGAAAGGGACCAGACCAGATAAGAGGATTCGAAAGAAAATAAAATCAACGTACCAATCGTTTTTTAGTGTATCCTACAATAGTCAATTCTTCTAGCGACTTCCACGTGTACCACAATTTAGATAAAAGCAGATTAATTAGTTGATTGTAAACACTTTTAAAATTTTAGACCTTCAGGTTTTATTTCTGCAATTTATTCAAAATCCAGGCTACATACAGGATTACTTAAGATCTCCGAAGACAATTTCAAGATCCACTCACCCAGTTTTCAACAGGACAGTAATTCAAGACGTTTACGGGTACACTTGAAATGCAAGAAGGCGAGTTTTCTTTTTAAATAATAAGAAAAGTTTTTAAGAAGATGGAGGGCAATCGTTATTTCTTATTTTTGTAGGCCAATAATAACAAAGTTTTTAAAAGAGGCTACTATATGGCTTAATATTAAAGCCTCCATGCATTTATCTGCCTAAAAAACAACACTACAAAGTAAGCGAGAGAAAATAAATTCGGGCAATTTTCTTGACATTATTGCCTAGACTTGAATTTCCCTTTGCCAACTTCAATTTTTGTGTGTTGAATATAAACACTTTTACCTCACCAAAAAAGGGAAGTCGGGGCTAAACGCGTGCTTTAACTGCTTACATTGCTTTCATTTTCATATATTGTGACTTCCCACTATTAAAACGTATTTTACGAATATCCCAATGTTTAACAACATATTCGAGCTATTTGTATATAAAATAGCTTTTTGTTGTCTCGTGTCGTTCCCTTTGAGGTTTGAAATGTCAAAAGTTGCAATAGCCAGTGCATACATCACAAGCAAAGATAAACAAGCACAAAAAACTTTTTGAAAACACATTTCATTACAGCAAACAAAAATAACAGAAAGAAAAGTTTTCTTTTCCTTAGGAATAGTATAATTTTCATTGTGAATGTAGAACTTTCTTAAGAGCTCTATATTTTAAAGTAAAACCATCTCGAGAACAAATCAGATCTAAAGGGAAAACATGTTTCCGATTCACCTCTTAATTAATTAAATTACTTGCATTTTTGATGTTGTTTACAAAGTAATACGAAAGAGGATTTCTAATTTAATTTTTTAATTACATTTTAATAATTAACATTTTAGAAAACTTTTTGACTTAAAGACTAAACAAGACATAAATTTTAACCACTTTAATGTTTTGAGGTAAAATATGAAACGTAAGAGGTTGTGAAGATAGTAAAAGGTTTCACAGTTCGTAGAGAAAACACAATATGACTTTCCAAATTTACTCCTCTCTTCAGATCGGAATATAACAGACGTTAAAGAAAATATTTTCTTTTGTTTATGCTCGCTTTCAAATACTGACACATGGCGACACATTGCTTTGTCGTACGAAGCAGTCGCCAAATTTCTGTATCATGAAATAATTTTCCAGCTTTTACAGGTTCAACTTTCCCACGAAAAACTATTTATGTATATTTGATAGCCGCATTGTACGAATAAAAATGTATTACATGATTACTATATAATTTTCATTACTTTCTCTATTCTTTCAAAAATCCTACCTACTGTTCCTGGTCAGTGGTGATTCCCAGCTTTTTTTGTAGTTATAGTGATGACTAAAAGTCATAGCACGTGAGATGTCTTCCACGACAAGAACAAAACAAAAAAGACTTTGATAAAGTTCGTTTTTTATTTAGAATAAGACAATAAGAAAGCATAACCGTCGTCTGTAGTTGAAGTTATGGACTCTGCACATTGCACCACGGTTTTACAACGTTTTGAACTAACGTAGGCACAAATTCTTATTCAAATCTATCTGTTTTATCTTCTTTTCAGTATTAACATAAATAATCGTCGTACGTACGTCATTTAAATTAACAAGATTTAAGTGCAAGCAGCTTGTAACAAAGAATTTAATCAAAGAGTTCTCCCTGACTAGCATTTTTCGCTATTCTTTGTTTGCCTACTTGCAACGTCTTCGAAGTATTTAAATTTTCTTTATTCAGCAAATAAGAAGTTAGAAATAAAAGTTCGTATAACTCCTTCAACAACAAGTGTAGCTTGGTATTTCAAAAGCCTTCAGAGTTCTTTAGAGGAGTCTAGTGAGCTTATTTACTGTCTTATGTGCATTTAAGAACTTGTTGGAAACTTCACAAGCACAGATATCGTTTAAATCTGAAAAAGTTGAATTTTATGCTGACTAGCAAAAAGGTCAATTCTTACACAAACAAAAAGCGAACAGTAATAATAATAATGATAATTACCTACTGAAGATATTTAGTTATAAAAGTTATAATTTTAAAGGTCCCCTTAAAAATTAAATTGTTTTATGGAGTTCACCCAAAGTTCTTACATTATCGAACGAGTTTTACAACTTCTCATCATTACCGTACATACAAAATAATATTTGAGGTTAAAATCGTACATCCGGGACAGAGGACGGAATATCGCCAACATCAAAATTAAATGTACCCCGCCATATTTGCTCCTTAATTAGAGTCCTTTAGTTACAAAGGTTCAAAACTCATGACCGCAACAGCTATGGCTTACATACTAGTTCCCTGATTAATATAGCAACAGCGTAATGTTTTGTTCCAAGCACAACCCAATTGTTTTTGTAAATATGAAATGAACAATAAGTTAAGATTCCAAACAATACTACTATAATTAAATATAATTTATCGTTGCCTACGTACAGATCATCATCTTTAAAAATTTAACATAACAGAAATAGTCTGTTCTACTTTTTGATAACCGGAAAAGAAGAGCCGGCAATTTTCAGGGGATAACTTTAAGTGACAACGAAATCTAAGGAGGCCTATATGTGTGTGTGTACTAGGAGACAAAAAGCGCAAAAGAAAAAGCGATGGTACTACTATATAAATATGGAAAAACATTTTCTCGAATTCCAAGACAATGCAAAGCACGATTTCCATTTTGTGATAGCCACAGGATAATAGGAACCTAAAGAAAAAGGGCTTAATACAAAGAAACGAATCAACGATTTCATTTCTACCTCTAAGAACAGAACAAGATAAGAATTGCTTTTTCCTTGCTAATAATAATCTGATCAACAGGAATTAGTTTTGTTTTTTTTTTCTATTTCTAGCTATCCTTCTCATATAAAAATTTTAATTTTAATTCAATACTTGTATTAAAAAAGCTTTAATAAACATCTTATTATGGCAAAATAATAAAAATGCCAGAAAAGAAAATATTTTTCAAAAAAAAGGCTGAAAACTACTGAAATATATATGCGCCATAAATTGAAACCGGCGTTACATATTCAATGTGCTTGCTTAAATCTCCGTTACTATTCACGCTATATAACACTTTTTTGACAATAAATAGCCAGATTATTGACACTAACTGTTCCGTAAAGTTTAAACGGTTTCTTGCAAAGCACTCCGTACAGCAAAATGTCAAATATGAGTTTTCAATCAATTTCCAATAACATAAAAACAAACAGTTTTAAAACATGCAATTTTTTGTTCGAATTGAACAAATACCCTTATTCTAGAACAAAGGGCCGAATTAGTCACTCTAGATTATGATATTTCAGATCGATTCTCGTGAAACACAATGCAAACATTTTCCTGTTGACATAATCCTTCCTGCGATTTGGTGATATTTCCATATGTATATCAAGACTGTAATAATGCAAACCTTTAATAAATTATTGAGCAAAATAATGAAAACGTAAACAAGCCATTATAAGTACTAATTGCAGCTTATAGAACAAACAATATTGATGCCTTCAAATTATATTTCCTAATTCTACTTTTAAGATAAAATTTACGAAATTTTCATATTCCTAAACGGTGTTTATTTTAAACGGGTTTAGATTCAAAATTGCTATTGGTTCTGATTAGATAATAATGAAATATTTTGGAAGGTGATTTAGTGTACTCAAACAACTTGCACAATTTAATAAAGACCTCCCCACTCTGCACAAACTGATCATTAGGGAGTGTACCAAACATTGCGTTCTATTCTTCCCCTAATCTTTTTTGGAGTTTATTTAGATTAGTGGATTTGACCATATGAAAGCTTTTTACGTTTGCGAAATATTTACTTGCTACGTTTGAAAATAAAACTAACAGCGTTCAAGAGAGAAAGGCAATCCCACTTTTGTTAAGGTTTTTACAATCATTGCAATAATTAGTCATTGTTCCAGCAGACGCGACAGAGAATCAGAATAAACTGGCAATACAATTTGGTAATTGTTACAGTTATAAAATATATACTTTAGTAACAAGCAGATTTTCATTTATTTAAGTAAGTAATTACATGAATGCTTTTGCCCAAGAATAATATTCATCCGTATTACTGAGGAATTTCATTAATTTGCGAAGCAATTCTAATTAAAACTCGATAATTTAAACAAAATTCTATCTCTGAGACGGCACTATATGCCATGACTTCTTGTTTGTATTTTTATCTAGCTGCTGAAGTGTTGTATTAAACATTAAACAAGGCATAACATAAATCTAAGGCATATTTAATATAGCAGTGTATTGGTAC
The DNA here is from genome assembly GCA_929113105.1 of Agrypnus murinus. NCBI lineage: Eukaryota > Metazoa > Arthropoda > Insecta > Coleoptera > Elateridae > Agrypnus > Agrypnus murinus. The sequence continues at coordinate 35,748,501 of OV816028.1, read as the reverse complement.
ATGCATATTACATTATATTACACATATTTTGCAGTACCTGTTGCGCTTGTGTTTCTGCAAAGTTTCGTTAACTTTTTAATATTTAACTTATAAACTTAAAATAGTGTTGTTTACAAAGATTATATCAGTTTCCTTGCAGTTTAATAAATTTATTTCCTTATAATTATTTTCTCGTTTGTTCCAATTAAGGTTAACGTTTAACTTTTGTTGTTTATCTGCTTAAAATAGACTAGCATCCTTAATCCTTCAAAAAAAGAAAAAGAAGAGAAACTAAGATATTTTACGTCTGTTCGGAAAAAAGAAAACGTTTTCGTTCTGCTGGTAGTTTATAACTAATTGACGAGATTACTTTTTAAACATGCATATAAGAGAATATTGGAAAAACTGAATTTAAAGTAGGAAATATTATTGAAACGGATTTTGCTTTGTTTTTATTATTCACAAAGTTTGCTCGTATTTAAGGTTTCGGTTGTAACCGAACAACCCACATTTTTATAATGGAAATTTGAAATTGGCAAAGAAAAACAGCGAAAACACATTAATTTGATTATTATTGTTTTTAATAAGGGTTACTGAATTTTAAAAGAGAAGACTTTAACAGGGTTTTCAAACAATTTTTATTTATTATTAACACCGTAAGTTTATAAAACAAGATAAAATATTTCAAACAATACGCTTTAACATGACTGAAAATTAATCAAACGTTTTTGTTTTCACTTACCAAATAGCAAAGTTTGAGAGTTTCCAACTAGCGTGCAATAAGTCTAGTGTTTGATATTGTACTAACTGCTAAAAGTTTAATGGCATTGATTCTGTTAGAGAGGAGCACCTACGTAGAAGAGGGATGTCAGAAACTCTAATAACTACATGTCTGTGAAGAGTTTCTACATAAAACTAACGTTACAAAGAGAAAACGGCAGTTGCAATGCGTTTTCAGTTGAAAGTTTATAATGTAAAATTGGCTATGACTTCGACAAATTGAAGTATAACAATTTTGTAGATGGCTCCTTCTTATGTAAAAACTGTTCATTATAATTGTTTACTGGAGTTATATTCGTATTTGAAAAGGAACATCTGCTTTTGGTGCATGAAGAGACATTACTTGTATGAATAGGAAGTTATTCTTTGTTTATTTTCTATTTTTGCAAGAAAATACATGAAGCATATCCAATTAGAGTATAATAATATACTGTAGATAGTTACAATCTTCTTGTTAAGTTATACTCGTAAATATTTCAAAAACATTATTTTCATTGTCTTACTAAAAATATTGTTATTCATTAACTAATTTTCTATTTCCAAAAAGTTCCTCGAATCAATGTTTGTATATAACTACTGCTTTAGATGTGAGTGGCAGAATAAATGGAAGTTATTTAATTCATTAAGCAAATTAATTGGATTTGTAAAATCTCCTTCCAAAATGTATCTCTAGAATAAATTATTAGAAATATCAAAAGCATTAAAAACTGAACTACGTTTTTCTGAAAAAAGAGATAAGAGTATAAAATAATCATTAGCAATAACTAATTCCGAGGTAAATAATAATTCTTTGGATGATTTGAATTCATTTTTTGACGGTTTGACCTTTATAAACAAATCATTTCCATCAATAATATCAGAGTTAATTATAGGCTTGAATTTAACTTCTTCTATCTTCTTTTATGTTTCCAGTCCGTTTCTAGCTTCGTTTACTTTTTATTTTTCTATCCAAACAATATTTTCTAGTTTATATAAATACATCGTATCTCTTAACAGGGTATTCATTATGATGAAAATTTACATTTTAATTTTGCCGTTTCTATATACTATATTAAATTCTTCTTCTTCTAATCTTTAGTCTGTCATCTTTAAAAATTCACGTCGTCACTTTATTTAATTAAACGTCCGTTGTACTAGATTCTTTGATTTTATATCATCTTTGGAAACTTCGCAAGTGTATTAAATACTGCAAGCAGTTCCTTTTTCATGCACAATTATTCCTGCACCTACAAAAGACGTCTCTTGAGTTTCACAACGTCCTAATCTTTTTTCTAATCTTCAGAGCACATGTGTGATGTTAAAAAAGATTTTGCTCTGTTTTGCTTTTATAAATGTATGTTATTTCAATTACAAATAACTAACACCTAGGATATTACAAACTAATCTTGAGCTAAAATAGGTTAAACCTTATTCCCTCGAAATCCATGATTGAAAATTAGATATAAAATTTAAATCCTCTACTACGTTAACCGAAAAATTTCCAATATTGAAAAGTTTCTCTTAATGGCTATGCAAAATAAAAATCCTTATATAAAATAAATATAAATTTTTACGATTTTCTTTATGTATCGGTTTTTCAACATTTTTATTTTTAGCTTACCAAGCTAAATAAAACGATATACATTTCTTCTTTTAAAATTATGCCTTAGATTTATTTACAACTTGTTTAATTACAACAATATAATTTTATGAAACGGTATAAAGCAAGAAAATAAAATTTCGCTAACTTTCTGATGGCATCTCATAAAGAAGAAACCAATAAATAAGTATGAATTTCCTGTGGGGGGGAATCGAGCGAAATTAAAAAAGCTTTTACGGAATGCATAAAATTATAAAAAGGACTAAATGCATAAACCGCTTATTTCGAATAATAAAAGAATTTCATTCGCATATTCTGGCAAATCCAGCCATTTCCTGTTTTGCTTTAGTTTTGTAACTTACCAATTTCCGATTTCATATGCTCTCCCACCATATACAAAATGATTACTCTCTTGGTACTTACCTGAAAAGAAAAATAATATTAATTTAAAAAATAACATGAAATACTGAAAATACGTGAAAATTGAAAAGAAAGTTCCTGAACTGAAATTTCCGCAAATATATTTACAATAAATACATTTTGTTGGTGTAGGAAATCACGAAAACATCCAGTTCACATTTTGTAATTTTGTCTACTTTTTTCGATTTTCCGGCTGTCTTTGGTTCTGCTACATTTTTTTCTAACCTATCACCTTACTTATTCGCCTGCCATCCCGATGTTCTCTTTTCTCCGTCGAGTTTATTTCGAGAAAATAACAATAGATTTTAAAATAAAAGCTCTTTTAATATGAAATTGATTTTCGTAAAACGAAAAAATGTAGATAATGTTCTTATTGAAAAGAGAATTCATTATAATTGACATAAGATTTAATTCCCTTTTTTATGCGATGACTTTCTATTTACATAAATAAAAATGGAGATTTTAACTTTTAATGTACGAAATGTTTAAAAAAGCCTTCAGTATTTTAAAACACAATAAAAGAGTATACTTTCTTCTTAAGAGGATTTGACCACATCTAAAAAAAGGTTAATATTATTATAAGATTAATTTAAAGTAGAAATTTTGGGAACTTAAACAAAATTCATGTCGTAAGTACCTGATGGCCTACTTTTGTACTGTAATTAAGTTTATAGATTGTCGAAATCTTTATAAATTATTCAAATCGTTTATTCAGTAGAAAATGTATGTTAAAAACTTTACATAAATCATTAAATGGACTGTTTTTGTTATATACTAAGCTTTTCCTTAAATAATGTAATAAACTATTTAAAATCGACACAAAGGTTTTAGAAGAGTTTAGTATGTATGATAAAAGCTTATCTTCCATCCTTTTTACATCTGATCCCCGAAAGCTATTTTGCGAGAAAACAAAAATGGAAAATTGTAAGTTGTTTTTAATTTTTTGTACTAACATAACCTAATAAAAAAGAAAAATATATTTCTTTTGTCTAACACTACGTTTTGGCAAAATGTTGCAGGCAACTACTAGCTACAATAACTGGCAAATAGTATTACAACTAGTTCATATTGTATCACAAACATTATTTCTATATAAAAATTTGTTCTACCTTGTTCAATGAACAGTGCCGGATCAACAAAAAAAAACTGAAATAGTCAAAAGTAAAATTTTTAATTAGAATAAAAATTACGTTTCAATTTATTGTGTTGACTGTCTGGGATCATTAAAAAAAACTTCTTCAGCATACGTGCTCATTAGTTAACGTGCATACACAGAAAAATCGATGCATCAACATGATAATATTATTCCAAGATGTGTTTTATGTGGAATTTTAGTATCTACCAGTCACATACAATAAGAGGCCATAAAAATTAATGTAGACGTAACTACCGTAAGGGAGGATCAAATAAACTCTGCGAATTACTGTAAGCGGGGTTTATAACAGTTGTGAAATGTTAAATTCTTCAAGGCCGCTTATAAGTCAACCTTTGAACTCTGTAATATATTACTTGAAGTAAAAATTCACTTTTTATGCAATGATATGATGCATATATACGATATTCAGCTATAATATAACAAGACTGAGCCTCAGCTCAAAGAGCTCGTAGGGCGAGTTGAATGTGCTGTTCCAGTTTCACAAGTAGAATCAGTAATTATTAATTGTACCACGAGTTATATTCGATGAGAGAATAATTTATAATTAATTTGTTAAAATGTGACATTTGAATTGTATTCTTAGAAACAGACTAAAATAAGATAATATGATTACTTGTTTTCTAATATCCCTTTAATATAAAAATTATTAAGTTTCATTGGATGATTTAACATCAAGTGGCGTATGAATTATATTATTAAAGATATATGTCACATTTACGTCTTTATGACATCTAACGCTTATTTGTATTTCATACAAAACAATTTCGATTATTTCATTCTACTTCGTTTTTGACCAATCGCAAGGCTTTATTTTTTGGATTACAGCGATAATTCGATAATTTTTTATTGTCCTTTTCGACTGTTTTTATCTTCGTGACAACGCTGAAAACTAGTGTCACATGTGTCCCATTTTTTACTTTCATGTCAAATACTAATCTTTATGTTAATAAGTAGATGCTTAAATAAACAACTGTATCATGAAATAATCTTACCGAATTACATGCTCGTGCTTCTGAAATTATCTGTTGTAATACTCAAGTTGATTAAAACGCAACACTCGTGTCATTTTTTGACAAATTTCCCTCCGTTGCACGTCGGGAAATTAAAACGTCAAAAAATGACACTCGTGGTTGCTAATCAAGTTCGTATTACAAATCGATAATTTCGAAGCACTCGTGTAATTACAAGTGAAAATTTTTTGCTTAAAATGGAATCCTATCAAATTCGTCTATTTGTGATCACATGTCTCAAAATAACCATTAAACTCATCATTTAACTGAGAATATAATTCAAGTGTCACATGGTACATTTTTTATTAATTTCATTGGTGAAAGTACAAAAACAAACTCGCAGAATAGGCTATCAAATCGATGATAATTCTATCACCGCATGTTGACTGTCACCTGTTTTTAATAAATAAAATTGTTTACTGTCAAAGTGACAGAAAGTTTCAGTGTTTATTTTCTTTCAACGTTCATTATATTCTCTCACCAAATATAACACGTGTTATGATTAATCAACGATGATACCACTCGTTAAAACCTTTAGAAAATTGAACTCGTGCTTCGCACTCGGTCAATTTTCGTCGGTTTTAACTCGGGCTATCACCGATGATAATCATAACACTAGTTATATTATCCCCGATAACAACCCTAGGATAGTTTTCACTTCTGTCATCAAGAGGTTGCTACGCAATGGTTTTGACGCTTATCTAATTTAATTGTATAAAATTTTTCAAAATGTCACTTTCTCGTTTTGGTATTCAAAATAATGAGTCAATTGACAAAATCATTGAAGAAAATGTACCAAAAAATACTATTAATAGTAAAAAATACACATGGAAAACATTTATGGACTTTTGCAACACCAGGAAATATGAGTTGGATGGAAATCGTACAATTGAAGAACTTGCTTTAATACTGAAAGATTGGGCAGTTAATATGAAAAAGAGAGATGGCACGGACTTTAAGGAAGCTACAGTTAAAACTATGTGGAATGTGACAAGTAAATTACTACAAGAAAAATATTACAACGAGTATAATATCATGATAGACCCCTTTAACAGTGTTGCATTCAAACAAGCCCGAAATGCACGCGACGCAGCACGAAAAAAATTACAAATAGATCCCACTAAACGTAAAACGAGTTCAGTCCCATTAAGTTCAACCGAAATGAACAAAATTATAAACTTTTGGGATGAAAATACCCCTCTAGGTCTCCTACGCAAATTTTATCATATCGCCGCGGTGGAATTGGCATGGAGAGGTGGTGAGGCTGTTGCTTGCTTGGTTGAATATTTTCATATCGAGAAAAACAATGATGGCTCTCCAACTAACAGGGTCGAATACAATCCAGTTTTCACTAAGACCTGCCAAGGAGGTTCAAAGAACTGCGCTTCTAGTAAATGGTTAGTTCAAAATAGTGACAGCAACGTTTGCCCTGTTAGATTATTTTTAAAATTATTATCGAAAAGAGGAAAAAATATCAAAACAAACAGACTATTTTTAAAACCGAATCGCCATTGGAAAACAGAAAATGATAAGTGGTACGACAATGTACCTCTGGGTAAGAATACCATCAACGGATGGACAAAATCTTCTGCTGAAGCAGTTGGTTTGGATACCAAAGAGAGGAAAATCACCAATCATTCCAATAGGGCAACTGCTGTTAGTACACTTGCTAAAAATGGAATTGACGAACAACAGTTGTTAAAAATTACAGGCCACAACAATGCAAATTCTATAAAACCTTATTTAAATATCGATCAAGAACATCACAATAGAATAATCAATAGTATGCGTGGAAACACATCTTCAGTAACCGAAGCGAATACATCATCATCGAAATATAATTTTACGAATTGTTCTTTCAATAATTGTGTTTTTAATAAATAATTTTCATTGAATCGCAAAAAATTTTCTTACCGAATATCCCGCGAGCATTGATAAATACTCATAATTTTATCACAACTTCTCAAGCACGTTACTTTAGGTTAACAGCCCTCCGCCTACGGCGTCGGGCTGTTACCAAGTAACGTGCTTTCGAAAACTGTGATAAAATTATTTCGTACTGTTATCAATGCTCTTGGGATATTATAGGTGATAATTTTCATATCAATCAACCATTCGAGATTTCGCGAACTTACAGCTGCGGTCTTCACCTGAGTAGGGTTTTTGACTTGGCATTAAATTTCATATCCTAAACATAATCAAACAGTTGTTTTTGAATTCCAGTGACTGGTGCATCAAAATAAACAACATAATAGTATCAACCATCAAAGCGTACAGGATGACAATTTAAATAACATTTGGCTATGCAGTCCTATATTAAATTGAGGTTAAATTAGTTTAGGATAAAGGCAATATATTAGGTGCCATAGATATCAAGCTAGACTATATGGATCAGGTTGGGAGTAGTCTAACCTTAAAGCTACGCATTTTCTGTCGAAAACTGCAGACATTAAAGGTATAATTAGGCTGTAGAACAGATATCAGCAAATTTAGTGCTTTACATATTCCGAGACTGACAAAGATGAGAGGTTATGAATGTGAATGCCTCTTATGACACGATGATGACAAAATAATGTCACGGTGATTACCTGATGATGACATGATGATGAACCAATTATGACACGATAATGACCCGATAACGGCACCATGCTGAAACGATGATGACACGATGATGATCAGATTATGGCACGATGATGATCCGATTATGACACGATGATAACCCGATGATGACACGATAGTAACCCAATGATGACGCAATGATTTCACGATGATGACATGATGGCGACTCGATTATGACACGATGATGACCCGATAATGGCACGATGACGACCCGATAATGGCACTATGCTGAAACGATGATGACACGATGATGATCCGATTATGACACTATGATGACCCGATGATGACATGATCATGACGCGATGATGGCACGATGCTGATACGATGATGACCCAATGATGACACGATGATAACCCGATGATGATACGATGGTAACCTAATGATGACGCGATGATTTCAAGATGATGACATGATGATCACTCGATTATGACACGATGATGGCACGATTATAAACCAAAAGCGTGTTTGCCTAAATGAAATCATGATCACCGATATTTTTCACTTCAAATGCTGCTTGTACTGAGCTGCACTTAAGACAACCAATTATACGCCCTTTTAACATGGAAGAACATTTACATAGAAACAATGATGAAAAAATGATTTCTGACTGACGAAACGGACAATCCGTCGAAGAAATACCAAACGCAAATATACTGTTTAATAGGGTTTCAGAAAGCTGAATCAGAAGTTAAGTTCTTCGTGTCAGATGATACGTTTTCATCAGTATGCCAGAGCCAAATCTCCAGAAAATGGGGTTGGAAAGGCTTTCAGCGTAGGGCAAACATTTACATATAAACAATGTACTTGTAATCGGGAATTACTTTGAAAGCATTTTAGCTGCAGTAGGCGTAAGCGTATCATAAAGCAAGATGTTAAACAAGCCACCAGAAAACGTTACTAGAAGAAAATTATGTATATCAGATGGTACGCTATCGGAGGCTAAATTTATAGAAAATAACATTGAATGCTGCTCTTTTTTTTCGCAATTTTCTACAAAAATTAACATGTGTAGTGATCACTCAATATTTTTTCATGATGTGCTAATCTACATCTATGTTAGTTCTTTCTTTCAAAAAATATATAAATAATAATAATAATAATAATAATCCACTTTATTATGCTTCACCATTATACAGGGTGGTCCAGACCACCCGTGCACCCCTTTTAAAATGCGGGGGATTAAACTTTTTTAACAAGACGATGGGTGATCTTACTAATGTCGATGTGCTCTATCGAATGACGCCAAAAAGAAACCCGCCTGACCCCCCCCTTGTAGGGGTTAAGGAGGGCAACTTTAAAAATTTAAATAGGAATCCCCAAATTTTATTGCATGTTTAGATTCTACTCATCAAAATATAAATAATTTATTTGAAATATTTTATTATCTTGACAACAGGTGGCGCTGTAATCGCAAAAAACCGACTTTTTGCATTTTCCGCCGTCTCTGGTATATTACCAGGTGCAAATAACAATTTTTCATATTTTTTACTAAATAGTGATGAAAAAGCTTTGCTAATGTGTACTTTCATGAGAAAAAATTTTACGTTACGATGAAAAACGGAAATTCTCTCCCTAAGGTGTTTTCGACAAACAGATTTTTTTTGCGTTGTAGGTGACAACAATTTTTTTTCTGAAATTTTTGGATTTTTAAAATCAAAATATGCAATAAAATTTAGGGGTTTCTATTTGAATTTTCAAAGTTGCCCCCCTTACCCCCTACAAGAGGGAATCAGGGGGGTTCGATTCTGGGGTCATTCGAAAGAGCACAGCGACATTAGCAAGATCACCCATCGTCTTGTTAAAAATTTTTAATCGCCCGCATTTTAAAAGGGGTGTACGGGTGGTCTGGACCACCCTGTATACATTACATTGTACAAAAAGAAATTAAACATTAATAATACCATAATCCCAGGGTGGGATTCAGTATATTTACTGTTCTTCCATCCAAACCCTGTATTGAGATAATTAAAAGAAAAAGTGAGAAGAGTATGCCTAATACTAACCTATTCCTAAAACATAACTAAAATATGAGTTCCGTGATAACACAATGTTATAAACACCTAGTATAAATATAAATACACGATATAGAAGCATTATATCAGAAAAAGAGAAAAAAATAGAAAAATGGGAAAAAAAGAAAAACGAAAAAGAAAAAAAATTAATTGAATTGAAATTCAAACTAAGGCATGCGATGCGCTGGTTAACTGCGTATCTATCTATATATTTAGCGTATCTGGTCATTGATTAGACTTTCGTAAATGGAAGGAAATAGTTACTGACATCCTCTAGATTTGGGCATATCCACGGAGAATCTTCAGAAGTTTTAGAAACTACTTAGAAAGTACTTTTGATGAGCCATGAAACCAGTTTAGCTAGCCAAAATGTACCAGGTAAAATTGTAAAACATATTTTGTATTTCTTTTTTCATTTGATGTAAATATTTTAAACATAAGCAACTAGTAATAATTTTGCTACGTCTAAGGAAAATGTCAAGCAGCTTAAAGATTATCGAACTGAATAAAATATGTAGATCATTAATTATTTTCAAAACCTTTCTAAAATCTTTCTTATATTAGAAATTGGGCAGAAGAAAATGGAAAAACATCCAGCAATGGGCAAGGATCGAGGGGCGTCCCACTACTGGAATAAGTGTACAAATTTTCAGAAATATATCGGGAATACACGGTAATACCTGAAAAACACTGAGGAATAATCGGGAATACTAGGGAATATTTGGGGAATATACGGGAATATCGACAATACTTAAAGAATACTCTGAAATATTACGGAAATACGTGAAAATTTGGGAGTGAGGTACAACGAACTGTGTATGATATTTCATAAAGTTTTAGGAACTGCGGAAATACATTCGGAAATTTCGGATATTAATTCAGGAATATAGAAATATAGAAATTTGTTTAGTAAGATGTCCTGAGGGGTGCCTCACTACTGGAATAGGTGTACAAATTTTCGAAAACATATCGGGAACACACGGGAACATACAGATAATAATCGAGAATATACCGATAATAATAGGGAACAATAAATACACTGCAATACTTCAGAAATACTCGGGAATATTACGAAAATACATGAATATTTAGGGAGTAGGGTACAACGAACTCTAATGCTATTTGATAAAATTTTAGTTAGGAAATATGAGAATACTGATGAATATGAATTAATTCAAGAATACGGAAACAACCGCAGATATTTCTGTATTCCGGGGAATAGGTGTACAAAATTTATCTAGTGAGATGCCCTGAGGGGCGATATTGGAAATACACGGGAATATACAGAGAATAATCGCGAACACACGAGTACGCCAGATAAATAGTCGGGAATACAAAGGAATAGTCGTCGTACAACGAACTCGGATGCAATTTTATAAATTTTGATTAAAATACAGGAATATATTCGGAAATATCTGAAATTAATTCAGGAATACGGAAATAGGTGTGTAGATTTTCGGAAATATACCGGGAATACACGGGATTATACAGAAGATAATCGGGAATAAACGACAATGCCTGAGAAATGGCCAGGAATACTCGGGAATACTAGGGAATAGTTGTCCTACAACGAACTCTGCTGCTATTTCATAAGTTTTGGTTAGAAAATACAGGAATATATTCGGATACTTCGGAAATTAATTCAAGAATACGGAAATAGGGGTACAAATTTTAGGAAATATACCGGGAATACACGGAATTATACAGAGAATAATCGGAAATAAACGACGATGCCTTGGAAATGGTCAGGAATACTAGGGAATACTTGGGAATATCTAGGGAATTCACAGAAATACTCGGGAATATTACGAAAATACATGAAAATCTAGGAGTATGTGCAGGTCGAGGAACAACGAACTCTGATGCTATTTCATAAAGTTTTGATTTGAAAATACAGGAATACGTCCGGAAATACTGGAAATTAATTCAGGAATACGGAAATAACCGCAGATATTTCCGTATTCCAGGGAATAGGTTTACAAAATTTGTTACACCTGAGAAATAGTCAGGAATACTCGGGAAAATTTGAGGAATACAAGGAAATACTCGAGGAATACTCGGGTGTATTACAAAAAATACATGATAACTTGGGAGTGGAATACAACGAACTCTGATGCTATTTCATAATGTATTAGTTAGGAAATACAGGAATATATTCGGAAATATCGGAAATTAATTCAGGAATACGTAAATAGGTGCACAAAATTTGTTTAGTGAGATGCCCGGAGGAGCGCCTCACAACTGGAATAGAAGTACAAACTTTCGGAAATATATAGGGAATACACGGGAATATACAGAGAATAATCGGTAATACACGATAATACCTGAGAAATAGTCGGCAATAGACTTAAAAATTCACCACCAAAGAATGACTGCAGGCTCAATTAATTGAAAAAAATAAATCCAAAACAATAGTCCTCTGGAATACCGCACTGCTTTGATTAGTATGAACTACTTTTTGTATCTTGCCCAAACTGCCATATAATAATTATCATAGAAAAACATTAATTTAAACTCAAACTGGTTCAAATTGGGCCAAAATAACTGTAGAAATCACGGTTAATAAAGTCAATAGCAAAATCATTGCATGCATGCCAAAAGAGTTTTTCTGCAGGTTATCACGTAAATATTTGGCACTACAATATCATTTTGTTTAGATAGTGGTGTTTAACTTTTGAATGGCCAAAACGATTATCGCTCATATAAAGGATACACATTTTTCATTCTCAGTCCATTTAGATAGGACAGATTTATTTGGTTTTTCTCCGTTTTTGAACTTATGATTATCAGTTAGGATGATAAAATCAGTGCAATCATCCACAAGCGCAAAGGCAAATGCTTCATACTTATTCTTATTAATAAACAAAATAGACTTGAATAATATGTTACGTTAATTTCAACCATATGCACCCCGATGCTGATTGCACAAAGCTCATCATTACTAGTTTCAGCTTCGTATTTCTTTTCTGCACCTAGGCAGATTAAAATTGCTTTTAAAAAGGACCTGTAACTGCAGCAGAATTTATTAAATGCGTTCATTATTTCCATCTCAAATATTTTAACGGTTGTGACGACACACGTAAAAGCAACTCTTTATACTGTTAATTCTAGGTATCAACACCCATCCACAGCCAATGATCTATAATTCAAAATGCCAAACGTAAAACTTCTGAAAAAAGGAAATTTCACAGACATGAATTTATCTAAAATAAAATCTTTTTTTGTGTTTCAGTTTATCGAAGCAAAACAGAAAGAAATATAGTACAGCGCTGCAGACAGGTCGGTATTGACTTGATATTCGAAATATCTCAAAATTCCAATTTTTCCATCTATCTGCAGTTATATCAACTAAATCCCATCAGACCTTTTTTCTTTTCCTTTCACCTTTTTGAGATATTAAAAATATCTACAGTTATATAAACTCTCCTCTATTTTCCACGTGAGCTTTCACATAAGGCTTTTCTTTTTGCACATTACGTACATAAAGGAAAGGTCAACATTGTCGGACATTGCTTTACTTGTATTTGACATGATCGAAACTGAATCAACGATTCTGTTTTGTGTTCCTTCGATGTAGACATTTTAAAAAACATAACGCACAGGAGACTATAAAAGGTAAGGGTTTTACACGATATCACCGCCCATGCAAGATGTTAACATAGTGTGCGCCTGAACATAGGTTTCACGTGCGTGCTTTCGCACGCGTTATCCACTTGTTCCTTCATCCAGGTATCCTCTTTATTTACTTATGCGTGAAGATATTTACGACGATAAACAGTTTCATATAACTATTAAGCTTTTAATGCAATAAAACACCACTATCTCAAACATAAATTTGTGTCAATGGCCACGAGAAGGATTTATCTTTTATATACGAAATACGTAGATGATAAATGATAGACGTAAATGAAAATAACATAAGGGAGTTTCACTGACAGATCTAACATTAATATCCTGAAGTGCCCTTTTGCTGGCCAAGTATATTAGCAGGTACTGATGAAGAGCTTTTTTTACTTCAAATCCACTCTGCCAAAATAGAGTTAAAAACTTTTTCATTAATTCCGTAAAGGTAGCAGCGTAGCATGTATTGTGATCAAAGCGAGTTGTTAGCCTTTGGTCCAGTTTTTGCAGCGTGTAATTAAAAATTAAGCTTAATCCCTACTACCAACGGATTGCCGACTTTTCTACGAACGAGCGGAATTGCAACTGGGGAAAACTTGGGCATGTATTTTAGGCGATAATTGAACGGTAAAACCCGTACAGTTCGCGGTTCGCTGGCTGGTGTCTGTTGGTTACTGATAGTCAGGTGTTGATGATGTTCCCTGACAATGATAAATTGACTCACCGACGAGCAGGCGTAACAGAGAGGCGAGCAGGTGTAAATCTGTCACAGCCATGGATGTCGTCCTCAGGGACTCGCACAAGTTTGCGCCTGAGCGCGCTCCATTCCGGGATTCCGGTTTCTATCACCCCGCAACAACAATGCTTCCGTCCGCACGGGTAATCCGCTCAGATTTTCGTAGCATCTTCTTGATCGCTACCTGTCCTACATCCTACACAACTAGATAACATCTAGTAGGAGAAGACACACACGTTCACAAGTAACTGCTCGTCTTTTGTAATATTGTCACGTATATTAAAAAAGCACCGATTCGTACGCGTGCTGGCTTCCGATACGGCGGCGCATAACAGGTGACGCGAATGAACTTTTCGGAATATCTATTATCCGCGTATCACGGCGCTAATAGATTCCGTCCAAAACCACCAACCAAGCACACACCAGGATCGATGCTAATGTCGTGTTTCGGGGAGTTTCCAAAGTTAAATTAACGATTCCGTTATTCTGAATATCCGTGAGGCCAAGCTTAGGGTCAGGACGAATAGCGAACGTGTATCGAGATTGAAAGATGGATGGGGAGATTGAAACACGTCAGTCTATAATGCAAAGAGGCTGGTCGGAGGATGAAGTGGCAGCAATGCAATCAACCGAAGCAGACGTCGAATAGAAAATTCGATGTTCGTTGCCGAATTCATTAGGAGGCTCCTGCCTTATTAGCCATATCCGGCATATTTTCATAATCTGACGGTTCGACAGTTTCATCGGACACCTCATTTATTTTGTGAGTGATTTCCTTTATCGTGAACGGCAGCGCAGGCTCGCACGTATTGTCTGTCTGTAATAACTCATCCAACGGCTTCGTCAGTTCGCGGCCGCGTGACTGCACTCCGCGATCACCCCATAAATCAAAGCGAGTTACCGAACGTGCGGATGTCACTGTGGCCAAGACTCGAGACCGACCACTCGTTGATGATGATGTGTACTTCTTTCACGAGAACCATCTGAAATCTGAAAATTCACTCATATAAGTCGATTGGTCGTCATAGCAGCAAAGGACCACGAGAGGCACAAGAAGGAGGTCTCTGTTGAGACCCCATTAAACATAAATATTGGCAAAACATATGACGACGGCACGAAACCGGTGGACGTTTATCGCTTAACGCCAAACCCTTCGATATAAGGGGCGGCCTCGAATTCCTGCCGATAGCAGGAATGTAACTCGGCATTTAATATCAGACTTGGCTCGCTTCTTGTGGGCCATGCATTATTCAGTAAGGCAGACGCCTTGCGCCATTGTTAGCTCTAGTCGAGTATTAATATGTGACCCATTTGCAACATAGTGTGATCGGCACTGATGACCCGCCAGATCCTTAGGAACCCGAACTCGCGACACATTCGCACAACGTGCGACCACCATAAACCTTAATGCTGAAAATTCAACTCGACATATTCAAGTCCCAGTGAGCTCTTTCTCGACCCAGATTTAAAACGACCACATAACAAATTACTCTCAGGAGTAATTTAGTAACGACAGATTAACCTCACGCAACAAAACCCTTTGCAACACACAATATGTAGTGTTGATGACCTGACAGATCTAAATTCGCGAAAGATGACACTGACTGCTATGGTTTTATTACCCTCGCCCTCCCTTCTCGGTCCTAACCTTTTCGTATAGTATCTTTTTAAAGGGGCACGCTCGGGATATTAACTACTTAATCGTCCAAGATCCGTTTGGTAAAATGATTTCATTAAAATGGATGCCCACTTGTTAGTTTAGACTTTAGAGAATATTTGAGAAATAATTTGTGAAACTAAAAGTCAACATGTACAATTTTGAAGAGTTTTCAAGGAAAAACTTTTTTGTTTAGCGAGTGCAAATCTGACTATTTAACTTTACGCTGTAATGCTCCTTGAAAAAATTCAGTTAGGAAAATTCCTTTCAGGGAAAGATTTAAATTAAGTACCTACCGAATTGCCACTGCAATAGGAGATTAACCTACATATTATACTAAAAAAGGCAAGGAAAAAACTTTTGTGTTTACGCAGTGCTTTACAAGAATTACAGATGTTGCGTTGTTAAAACCTGAGAATCTAAGAACAAAGAGTAATTTTGCTCTCCTTGAGGTTTTCAAGAAACTGAAAATTTCTTTAGTTTGCCCTAACAGAAAAGTTAGAAACTGAAAATAAAGTTCTCCGTTCTAATTCGAACCTAGTTAAAAAGAGTAAGTCTCTAGGGTAATTGGGTAACGAAAGATGAATTTGAATATAATGAATGGTTTCTGCTAGCTATGTACGAATTCGTGGTGGTTAATTATTTGCAAGCATTCGAAATCCTGGGTTTTCTGTCACATACAGGAAACGTGATATCCCAGCACCTTATACTCCAAAAATTCAATTTGTAATATGGAAATAGTTGTTTGTTCTTTCGCGACGACGACCTAGATTTGAACCTGGCCAGATTCTGCTGCACCCTCCTCGTTTTGTTATTAGGTACAACAAGGTAAATATGTTTATTCCGCTCTTTACCGTTTGGAAAAATAAACAAAAAGAAAAAAAGAAATTGAATGTCATTACAAAAACCCAGCAATAACTTTAATTGTTTGGTTCGACTTTGGAACGGAACATTTAAGTCTGGTAAATAATAATGATGTAACGGAAAAAGCGGAGAATATAATCAGTTTTAAAGTGAATTAAATTTTGGGGAAAGAAAAACTCTTTTGTATAAATCAATCAGGGTTTAGGGCTTTTAAACGTCCCACGGATTGATTGCGGGGTTAATTAAATGAAATTGTCGAATTACAATCCGAAATCTTTCCGGAAAACGCAACGAAGAAAGCCTATTAAATCTTCCATTACGGCTTTGGTTCAGAGGATAATTCCTTAGCTTTAAAACAAAATACGATCACCAGAATAAAGAGATTGGCTCAGTCCCATAATATCTTCAAATGCTTTCTTTGCGTCAAATTTTCTGCACACTTAAGATTGATGGCGATTGCAATTAAGGCGGTGGGGAAAAAAGAGCACGAGGCGCGCAACTAGAAAGCGTCACCCCCTGTCATATTTCTTAATGACACGTGGTACTTTGCTGGCTTCTTAAGATTACTAAATTCGTCAACTTTTAAATTACTTTTTTGCGTTCTTTTAAGTATTTTTCTAAATCTTTGAAAGTTAATGGTATTACTTACTTCCGGCTCGAGTTCGAACTAGATTTGGCTTTACATTTTGCATACAAACGATTCTCAATGCGCGGTCAATCCGCTTAAGAAGGTAATTCCGCGCGAGGCCGCGTCGACAGCCTTTTCCGGAAGCCTCTTGGGATCACGATTCGAAAAACCGACTAGTCGTCACTCTCACTAACACTGATGGTAACTGCGAGTGTTGACGCATGCCACCCTCTCTATTAGAGCAATCAAACAGCCTGTGGAGAAGACGCGTTGTTCCGGCGTTTAGCGGAGCACTGGAGGCGGCGCGCTCTCTGGCGCAGCTGCGTCGCGACGACAGTAACCGATTGCTAGTCGCTCGAGTTTATGGTTGCAAGACATTTCAACACTTTATACGACTTGACTGATCTCCACTCATACACTATCACTTATATGTAACGGACTCGTTTAGTAATCCATTTCCATTCAGCTTTTTTTTGGAAATCTAAAGAAAAACGATACGAAATCTCCTACCCGATTCCCGTTCCTCTGGCGCCAGGTTTTCCTGACACTAGTGTCACGGAGTACATACAATCTCAGCCGTCATAAATTAAAACATTTTCAAGTTTCCAGATTATAACTGAGCCTTTAGTGGACCTTTAGCAGCTTATTAATGCTAAGGTTTATCTATGTTCATTCTAAGCTAAGTTACTGTATAAACTGTGATGTCAATGTCATTTAAACTTCATTTGAAACTCATCTAATAAAAAGTAATTTAAAAATTCTCCCTTGGAGCCCTCATAATAAAGTTGGGTCAATTTCCATTATAATGCGGCAAAAACGTGTCTATTCTTTTATGACCATGATGTAAATATTTGTGCTTCCAAAATGAAACTCCGACGGTTGCGAGAAGTTGTACAACTTTAAACAACTTATTTTTATAAGAAAATTAAAAGAAATTTACGTTTTATATTTTCATCCCGTGGTGGCTTGTGGTCTTGAAAATTAATGAATAGCTTGACAGGGTCAGTTCAACATCGGGTTGCATGCCTTGTCATACTCATGAGTGTCTTTTTTCAGGTTTCAACTAATTTTTTATAATGGAGCCCTTCACCTACGTCGCCTGAAAATCCGCTACTAGCCGTACGACTGTATATTAATGCGTTGCTAAATCATGATTTTTAAATTCTACACTGCTCCGTCCTATTGCTTCCTTCTTTCTAATGTTCATTCTCGAATCCACTTCCCCAGTAATTCGGTGTTTCCAGAGTTTATAAAGTACCTTTAACGAGAACTTTTACCAACTGAATCGAAGAAGAATCTGAAAGTTGGATACACCTACCGAGATCCGTTAAAAAGATGTCTAATTAATCCTATACAAAATGTCAAACCCGTATTCTAATTAGATTCAAAACACATTTCCGTAAATAAGTCGCGTTAATTAAAATTTGCGCTCCAGAGAAAACGTGAAATAGATCTGGTGCGTGGCGTCTCCGAGGGGCCTCAGGAAGTGCTAAAATGGTGGATCGATAGCGGCTGGAATCCGCCTCAAAGCCTACATCACCTCGCATACCGGCCACTACTCGGAGGGACCGCATTATTCGCGATAATGAAATGGAACTTGCCACCGCTATTGTCTGCAAAAGCTGAAAGCGCACGTTTCCGCCATCCCACGTGATGCGATTCAACTGCAGATCAGGGAAAACTCCAAACTTGCCCACCAAGTACTCTGAAATAATCAGCAACTCGCTTACACCTTCACATTCTTTCTCGCCCCTTCATCAATTCAGCGAAGACCGAGGTCCGACCGACCGGCCAACGACTGTTTCATTCAAAAACTTGCACACACTGCTACCCTTAAATCACGTCCGCCCGGATGTAAGCTGAAAGGCAACCGTAGAGTGTTGTTAAGTTTGTTAATCCTTTTGCCTTATATCTCTTGTCCTTAGTACCCTTATACAATACCAGCGAACCAAGTAGACGAGATGCGAAGCCTCGACACTGGCTGGTGAATTTAAAAAATATTTATTGTCCCCACAAAACTATCTTTTGGTTTAGAGAGAAGAGGGGGTATACTTTTATGTCACCATTAACTTTAAAAGTTTTAAATTTATCTTAAATTCAAAGAGATTACTTTTATATTAAAAATTACATCTTCTTTTCATTTTACCTTGGCTCCTTTTAATTTTTGTAAAAAAAGCAGTAATTAAATCGAAACTCGGGAAAATTGAATCCGCCATTTTTTACTATCGTTCAGTATCAAAAAATTAAGTAAATGCAACTAATCAAAAATGGTCAACTTAGCAATGAAAGCTGCAATACTTTAATCTCTTTAGCCTAATGAACTTTATAGATTAGTAGGAAAAATTACGATTGGGCCTAGTTGAACTAAATTGATTTGGAATTGGAAAAAGTTACAATCGTTTCTTACAATACACAATGGTATGTGATTCACACACAGATTCTGAAATTGCGAGGTTGTCAAATAGAATTCTAAAGTATTCACGTTTTTCTCAAAATTACATTTAATACCTTATATTGGCATTGTTGAGAAGAAAATGCTTGAAAAATTCGCAGTGGAAGACAAAAAAAGCGGAAAGACCACATAACTCTTCTGTAAAACATAAAAGTAGAAAAGCATGGTAACTGTGATAACGTGTTAATCATGCAAGAAGAATTTGACGTGAAATCCCCCTGTCACCCATACAATTTAGCCAAACCTTTAGCGCTGTTGACATTATCTTTGCCGATCTAAAGTGATGTTGCCTCGACCAGTTAAAATTACAAAGTCGTTCAACGCTTGTTGAACGACAATGGCTCTCCCCTTTTTCACTGTAATTTCTTCACTCAGCGTTTACTTTCCTACCAAATATAAGTTTTGCAATGGTAATCCATTAATAACCAAGACATTTCTAGGTTTTAGACAAAAGGAAGAAACAGAGAATCGGTAAAAGAACAAGACGTGCATTTTCATTACAGTCCAAGATTTGCAAAATGTCTAAAAAATTGAGCTTGAAGTGAACCAGTAATAATGTAGTAATTATAAGTCAGGGAGGGTAAGAGTAACCTTCGTAAATCGTTGCCTACTTCTGTCTTTTGAGTTGATGCTGATTTCGTCGGGTTTTTCGTACGCCGATTTTATTTTGAATGCTCAGAATTGATCTTGCATCATTGATCTTCAAAAGCTATACTAGACGGTATTAAACGATCAATGCTATAGATAAGAACATATTTCTCACATCTGGTTTGGTTTAGTGCATCTTTCAAATGTACTACGGTTCAGGAGGTTATCTATAGAAAGTATTTGCCACAAATAGAGTAATTCAAATTGAATTATTCAATTATTCTACTAGAAGCCATAGGTGCGCTTACAAGTCAGTAAAACAATTATAAACAAATTCGTCGAAAAATAGATCACGATTCCGCGGCCTACACAATAATCCCGACGAATGCATATCTGCTTGATTTACGTCTTGCATTTACTTCAGACAGAACCCATAGACCTAATATCGATATGATCAAAAACTCGCTACGCATGCTGAGTCTCTGAAGTTGTAACCTTTAGACACTTCTATTTGTTACTAAAACAGTTTATCCAAGCGACCTCGGTACATGTCATTTGACACCCAGAGTGTCAGCCAGACTTCTTCTAAAACATAGAGTTGCTACTGCTTCTCAAAACAGGGTCTTTAAACACCGTCAGAACAAAACTATTGTATGGTCATTAGTTTATTTAACTGGGGTCTTGTTACCATATTTGTCCATATCCGAAATTCTATCCTCCATTTGATTCCAAGCAGAATTACGCCGAGTAATTTGGTAAATATAGAAAGGCAGTTTTATTCTAGGTCAATGGAACAATAATGTTTTAACTGTATTATTCCAAGTCCTAACGTCCAATAATATTCCGAGTATTGGCGTCAACTTATTGATTAAAATTGCGCCCAAGTCGTCAAGTTCACGAGCCGATTCAGGCATGCCTCATCACGTGCTGTGCGCAAACGAGCCAACGCAAATTTGCGCTATTTTGATGGTTGGTAAAGTTTTCGAATGAAGCGGGCGGGTAATCAGCCAAAAAATCTGCATGCGAGCCCTTTTGTAACAGGTCTATTGTTTTTTATATTTAATTTTTCAACTCAAATTTTTAATCATCTCAAGAGGGGCACACCACTGTTGTTTGCTTTTCAACCCGTACTGACGTAGGCGTCAGTAAGAGTCAACAAATATATTACACGCGAAGTCTTTTAGGTGTAGGGCCCAAAAGCTTCCAAATCTTCAAAGCTATGTGGAATATACTGAGCGGTATTGAAATACCCATATCCAAATATATCCAATGTCTGAACAATTTCCTGAAAAACACAAATTTTTTTACCAAGGGTTTTTGCAATGAAGACTGAATTATCAATCTAATAAACCTATCTCTCGAGTGTAAGCTCGTAGAAAAAAGACCATGGCATGATTCCCATCAGTCTTTTTTAATGATGGGCACCAACGATCCGTGTACGTCTCCAGAGCCGAAGATTGTTTTCCCGAATCGAGACTGAAATTCACACCCGAAACGGTTTTGTTCAATTATACTCTATGATAGAATAGCGTTTGTTTGGATCTCCGCTTATAATCCATCCGACCTAATCCACAGGTTATCAAACTGTCAAACATAGAGATGGGGATATTCTGTAACGTCTTTCTGATGGTGAGTGCTTTCACCATAGTTTTAATAAACAATCCATTGCTCTGTAGTGTTATTTTTTGTACATTTAATGCTCCATTAAGTTTCTTCTGTCCCTCTATATCACTGAAACATTGTTTCTCTCAATTAACATCTGCTATAATTAACAAAATGAATATTGTAAGTATTTACATTGTAGGTGTTAATATTTAAACAACTCATTAAGTACTTTTTTAGTTTAGAAAAATTGTTGAACGTTCTACAAAGAATTCTTCTATGCAGACGCATTTCATTCCTTAATTTGCAAATAGTGTCAAGAGAAAAACGGTACAAAATGCTTAAATGTGCTAGAAAAAGGTTATACGTGTTCTCGCCGTCTAAAAGTTGATTTATGAATCTCTTTCTTGTTCAAGATTTAATTCTAAAATACTTATGCAATGCGCATTTTTTGCACTTGTAGATGTAAAGAATGTTTTGTTTGTAACAACAAAACTTCTTCAAGAAAACCTTTAAGAAACATAAAAACATCCTTTTAGTCTGAGCAGGTAATTGTTATTAAGCAGCAAAAGCTTGTTTAAGTTCTTGACCCGAGCCTGCGTCTGCGAAGGCAGTAAACCCTTAATCCTTCTGCGCTAAATTCCTTGTTAATACCCTATGGAACACCAACGATCTAGAATGCATCGCGGTCGGAAGGCTAAGAACGCAAAGGCAACCCCGGAACTTGTCAGTTCATCGTCGGAATATTCGGAAACACATAAATAATACGGATGCCTATCAGATGACGGGAAAGTTTACTACATTTGTGTGCGTTTATCATAAATACTCGTCGACAGAATCTGCATTGTACTAATTAACAACGGGGTCTCGTGATCACGGAATGTTATAATTCGCATCAGCTTATATCCGGGTTATCTTGGAAGCCATCCACAAAACCCCGACATAGGCTTTCTTGCGCCCTGCTGGAACAAAGCGGCGATCATGAGTAACAGATGTCTCCGGAGATTTACCAGAGCTCTCAACTCCACTCCAGAACATCGTAGTAATTAATTGAGGAACCCGTCTATGCAAAATAGTCTCATCCTGTGCAAGCAGGAGATGTTTTGCGCAGTTCCGATAACAACTATAATCAGTTAGGGACCAATAAATTAATGGGGAGGGAAAAAGACATTAAAGTTATAGTTTGGAAAGTTCGTACTTTGGTGACGCGAATACTACGTGAGCAAAGATGCCAACTAAGATATTTACGTCCATCAAGTAAATTGGTAATCTCGGAGCACTATACAATGCGTGAATACAGATTCGCACAATGTATGTTAATTGTCTATAAATCGTGCTTGCACACATGGAATAGAGAATGAACGTAAGAGGATAAATCTGTTGGATGTGGCAGTGTGTGGTTCGATTACCGGTACGATCAAAGCTCAGCGCGCAAATAACGCGGAATGGAGTCATCCGTAATGACTCGAAAAGAGGGGTCGACGAGGGATGTATGTGTCCCTTCAACGCAATCTATTATCTGTTCAAATTTTTTACAGTACAGTTTGCCATGGAAATTCACTCAATTTAGTTGTTTAAACATAATTTTGCTGTAATTTAAACCGATCTCAGATGGGAGATTATGCTTTTAAATACTTTTAAGGTTATAATATGTATTCGGAAACATCTGTAAGTACAATACTTTTTACCTACTTTGGAATTCTAAAGAGTCAAATCCATACGCGACCACAATGTTTCATTCTTTGCCGTGACGCTGAATTTTTGAAGGTTATGTTATGCAACATTTACATTTATGTCAACCTTATAAGCCAAAAACATGACACAGTCTGCTGTACTCGACAAAACTGTGAACGGATTATATGCTCCTACAAGCCTCAAAATATTTTCATATGTGGCATGCAAATCTAATAAAAGATTTAACAAAACAAATCCATAATTTTTTCGAATAATAAAAAATATTTCGATGATGAAAGCCTATAATAAAAAAAGCAGCGCTTGAAACGGATCACAAACACAGGTGCTTTTCATAATTCATATAGTTCTAACAATGGAAAATAAAAGAGCGTAGAGGAACACAATATACCCCTCTTGTTGACTGCATTATTACCTTTAATGAGCACATTACCACAAAATTCCTCTCAAAACAATTCGCTATGAAATGGCTACATAATGATTTTTGTTATCCTTCTAAACAAAACCTTAGTATAAAATATCCTCATGGAATTCATATCGAACAAGATGTGTTGTTTTTTGCTTTTGTTTTTCTTTAGAACATCCCAGTTCATAGAAGGTTCAACATTTATAAATAACTAACCGATACGACCAAGGAAGCTGCTGCTATATTCAGTAAATGTAAAGTTTTTCTTTTTTAAAATTTCGTAGATGTAGACGACTCACGAAGTTCCTTCTGAATGCAACTTCGTTAATAATCATAGTTTCGAAGTTCGCTTTGATTATGTATACGGAATAGAAATAGTTGACAAATTTCTAAATTTTAGTAGGAGGAGAAAACTTCTTAGTTGATCAAAGCATAGAAGTAAGCCACACCGGATTATCTCAGAATTTTAAGTAAAAGAAGAAAAACCCGGATATGCACACCCCGAAGCTGGTAGGATTAATTTTAAGTGCTAAGTTACTTCTTACAAAGCCCTTTTAGAGTATTATTGCTCTTGTTAAAGTAGATTTTACAGAAAATGCCAATAAAAACAGTTAACAGTGTATTTAATTTAACTAAATTATTATCGTGATTCCCGTTTCAATTTTCCATCTATGGGTTCTATAAAAATTGAATGACTGTAAACCTACAATCATAACTTTTAAGATTTTCGTTAATAACTTGATTAACTACCCCAATCTCTAGTTACAAAATTCAATAGCGTGAGTTTGTGACAACTGCCTCATTGTTGGACTGATGATTATTTCAGTCAAAAATATGTTAAATAGCAGCCGCTACTGACTATTTTGAAAAACTTATTTGACAAAAACTTCCTGCGAAGCAGATGAAAGATCTCCAGACGAGTCTAGATAATCCTAGTCAGCAAATGTAATCGGATCGATCTTTTTCCGGCTTAGACTTTAGTTACGCCGTGCCAGTGCCTTCAAGTTAAATATCTTGACAATGTAACAGAACATGCTTGCCATGTTGTCTTTATAGTGATTCACCCTTTGAGTTCATATTATTATACTGTGCTTTCCTATAACTTACCACAGTTGCACCCTTGCGTACACAGGCATTAAAATCTTTTGAGTAAAATTAAATATAGTGATGATGGAGGTTTTAGTGGACTTCCTATAGCTTCTAATTGGGGGATTGTATAGATTCAACATCAACGTTTTAGCTAGAAATATATTAATTGATAAAAGTTAGCATCTTAGTATATCTTACAAGACGTAAGTAGCAGATAGAAATGCCCAAGCCAATACCAGTACTTCTTTTATATCTTTGTATCACTTTGTACAGTATTACGAAGATTTTAAGATTAAGATTGCTAAGGTGTTCACACGTTATTAGCTAATAATGGGCGCATTCAGGAACACCCAACAGTTGAAATGCTAAGATAAAGGTTTCCTTGAATAAATAAGCTGCTCGTTAAATAAACTACTGCTTAATTTGGTCAGCGTAAAATATATACACTTTGTTAATTTCTTTCAGAGTAAGGAACGTTTTGGCCGCTTTGTGCACGGATAACATTATGCACATCTAAGCCATCATCAAATTTTAACATTTATTATAGTGTGATTACCAACTTTTGTATACCACTATATGTGGAATTTTCTAATAACCACTGGTTTTACTTCGCCATCGGTGTTGCATCTCCGACCTGCTAAAAAAGCCTTAAAGTGAAGATAGAGATGAAAATCACAAGATGTGATGATGAAAAAGTTCCCATTTAAATTTTTCCGAGTGTGGTCGTGCATTGTCAAGCATCAAAATTCAAGACCTGGCCTTTTATTCTTTATGGCTGTTGGCAGTCTTAGTAGGTAGCACAGTAAGCAGTCCTTGTTCCATGAAATTCACGGGCGAAATGCCATGCCTGGTCCATAACACGGTGCACATGATCTTCCGTTTGGAGAGTGTTTGAATCTTTTTGGTTTCGGCGATCCACTATGTCGCTAGTACATCAATTACTGCTTACTCTTTGGTGTGTCATGAGCAATCCAGGTTTCATCTATGTAGCGATCCAAAAATGTCATTTCTGGTGCCATTCGCTATACTTTGTGTTCAGTTCAGTGAGCAGTTGCGGCACCTATCTTACACTTAATTTGCGATAATGTAACTTTTCTTTTGAATCTTGAAATTTTGTGGAAAGTGAGTGGCCAATTCAGAAATCTTATAATCTCATGAATTTTCCAATTAATTTGTTGAACCAAATTCTCAATGATTAAACATGGCCTCCTACTTCGCCCTTCATCGTGCACGGTCATCTTTTTACCATTCCTTTACTAGTTAACCAGACTTATCTAGTAATCCTACTGACCAGATTTGTCTCAATAGCCTCACATAATCAAAACATTACCATGATCGGAACTTAGTTTGTGAATATACCTCGTATATATGTATAGAAAATATCTGAACTACAACTCAGGACTTTGCATCTTGATTGCATGAACTGCTTGAAATGGAATAAGGCATTGTGTTTTTTGTACTTTGCGTTTATATCAAGGCTCATTCAGAACCGAAAGTAGTGCTGAACTAGCTCATTTGAGTTTCGAATTAGAACTAGTGTAATTTAGTTTTTCGAGGTTGTCAGTCATGAACCATGACAAATGAAATGTCATTGAAATCATTGTTAAATTAAAATTTGGAAGCCAGTCTCGGTGGATTAGTGGTTTGCATGTTTGCTTCATAATCCAAAGATCGCAGGTTCGATCCCCGGCCGAGCTGGTAATTTTTCATAGCGGAGAAAAATTTAAAACATGCCTTCTTTTCGAATAGGAAGTAAAACTGTAGGTCCCGTGTCAATGCGATGTTTGGCACGATAAAGATCCCTACTGGGGGTGGAATTCCCCCAGATTCGGCTAAATTCTAGTAGGGTCGGCCAAATGATCATAGCAATCGGTGCCATGAGGTACGAAAGATGCTCCGCCATCCTGATTCCTCGCCCAAAAAACAAACAAACAAACATTAAAATTTGAATTTTCAAATGTCAAAATTTGACATTTATCGATTGTTGGTACCAACCACGATAAAATTCCCCAAATTTTAAAAGTGCGAATTTTTATTTTAAAACGGATAAAATTAGTAAAAAGCACCTCTTTTTTAATACAAGTACAAAAAATAGTATAAAGAACTCGTTTTATAAGACATTTATTGCACTCATGCTTTAAAAAACTCCCGCTACGCGGTCGTTTTTTAAATTAGCATTCGTGCAATAAATCATGTCGTATAAAACTTGTTCTTTAATATACTATTAGAAGTATGAAACACAATTAAGTAGGAGAATCTGGTTTATTACCAGATAATTCATCATATAGCTTTCTGGATGGCAGACATATGATTGACAATTAATTGATGAAACTGAGTGAAGGAATAGTATATTACGTTATAAGTCCGGTAAACCCAAGTTTACAGTAGCGAGTTGAAAACGTTTCGGGACGAGGCGACGAAGGAGCCGAGTCTCGAATGTTGAAACGAGCTACTGTAATGGTTTACCGGAAGTATGACGTAAGGCGTTTTATTTCATACTGCCTCACATTGTTCATTTAAAAAAAAAATGCATTTAAAATTTTCAGTCCGGTAAAATTTTTTACCGGACTCAAATTAGATTTTCAATCCGGTAAAATTTTTTACCATCACTCAAATTGGATTTTCAGTCCGGTAAAATTTTTTACCGGCCTTGTAACGTAATAATTCATTTACCGGACTCAAATGAGTCCGGTAAATACCCTTTTACCGGACAGTATGAAATAAATGAGTATTACAGTTCTAAACTAAATGATATCGCCTTTAGAGAGATATGTAAGCAGATACGGAAAGATATAAAAAATCATGACAGAAATTGAAAGTAGGTATTTGAAAAGCTAATCATTGAATGATGAAACAGTAATTCATGAATATCGTGGAACTCAGGCATGATCTTTGAGTAGCAGATGTTTTCACAATTGAATTTGCATTGATTCATTGATTGAATTCACGTACGACCAATAGTTTTCCAGATTTGAGGTGGTGAAAATTTGAACTTTGCAGTGCATTCGTTTCCGCACCACCTTTGCGATATAATGCAAGGCGCGTTTTTTTTACATTGTGTCTCCTATACGCCCAATCTATGCTACTAATATGACGTTTCTTCATCAGTTTCTCTTTCTTCATCAGTTTCTTCGTGTACTCCTCCTGTTTCTTCATCTTAAGAGAGTAACAACTATACTTTTAGTAAAAGCGTAAATACGAACGTACATCGAAATTTTTAACATGATAACGAATCATTGACAGCAATTATTTAATTACAAATATGGAAGATTTTTATTGTCAAAAATTTTCGTTAATTTATTTATTGAGAATCAGCTTTCATTATTTTATAGGTAAGGATAAATATTAGTTACTGCATTTTAAGGTTATGTTTAATTAGAAGTTTATTAAATACGCATTTTTAGGTGCCATAACCGTACTAAATAACCCATTTTTGTTATAAAAAGGTCTAACAGATAAAGATTAAGGCTATTTCATTTGTTTAAGAAGAATTTAACCAGAGAGTTCCGAAAACGGCTGGACATCTTCACAGAGTGTAGATAATTAAGTGTCATTCTCTTAAAGTGATTAAAACTTACTAGTAAGTAATGTGTAGCAAAGTATTAATACTTTGGTTGGCTAGATATACATATATTAAATTTCTGTTCTAATTATTATGCTGAAAGCAAAAGATTCATTAAGGGCAAAGAAAATAATTCATAAGCTATACTCTATGTTATTTTACTAATCGATTGTATCTAACTTTTGTATTGTAATGTAAAATGAATAAATAATCAAATGCTCATCAACTGAATTTAATTTTATTGCTTTTATTGGCGATTGGTGAATCTAAAAGATAAAATAACTAAAGTATGTTTTAATATTGCAGCAGAAATATTCTAAATCATTTTTATGGCCAATTAGGACATTGTTTAGCTGATAATGGAGAGTTGTTTGAACATCTCTTATAATGCACGGCAACGGTTCTTTTCAGGGCTTTTATTATTAGCAACTTTTATTGAATTGGGACACCGATTCGATTTTTTCACTTATGTCGTGTTGCTAAACTAATGCCTATTAAATTTTACAAATTTAATTTCTTCAACATGAATTTCTAAGATTCGCACAGTGTAAACTTAAGGTTGGTTGATTTTAATACCTTTAAAGGAAACAACTCTTCTGTGAGTACTAATTACTCATATAGAAACATTTACAAATAAAAGTAAGCCAAGGTATATTTTCTCAGTTATCCATATCCTTGATTTTATATTTACCATTTTATCTTCATTTTTGCTTTTATTTCGGGTGAATCTTCTGCTCAATCTCTTTAAAGATATAAATGTCTGGTTGTATGATCATGAAGCCAACTGCCTGTTTTGATTGTAAAATGGGTCCGGTTTCCTAAAACTAGCAACCAGCAAACACTTCAGACAATGGTTCGTACAATTGGTACAAATTGAGTATTGTAAAGCTGAGATCTATTTCATACAATGTTAACGGAAATGTTACTTAGCAATCAAATATTTTTCTACCATTACCCCAGTGCGTCTAGTTAATATTTAGTAACGTCCAGTGCTTCTTCACGATTCCAATTACCAAGACCTAACCATTGCGAATACCTCAAACAGTGGTTCGGATACCTTGTCCGTAGCCCTTCCGAGAAGCTTTATTATCAGGGCCGGATTTAGACTTGATAAGGCCCTAAGCTATTTGAGATATGGGGCCCTTTAGTATGGGACGTTCTGAACGTGCGGCATCGGGACAAATAATACTGCAGTATATTTAAGAATAGGAGGGCGACACTGAAAATTCTTAGAAAATCAAACAAGGATTAAATTTAAAACAATTTAAATGATTTTATTGTTTTTCAAAATATTCCCCTTTAACATCAATACATTTTGGCATTCGATGAAACCAGTCCTTAAAGCAATGATGCCACTCTTCCTGAGACACTTCAGAAACCAGGTTTTTGTAATGTTCCACTGCTTCATCTGATGACGATAAAGTGATTCCACGCATTTTATCTTTAATTTTAGGAAACAAAAAGAAATTACAAGGTGCTAGGTCAGGGCTGTACGGTAGAAGGTCCATGGTGCTGACTTTTAGGGCAGCCACATACTCAGTTGTTACTTTTGCTTTATGCGACGATGCGTCGTCATGATGTAAGATTATTTTTCCTTCGGGGTATTTTCACAAACGTTTTCAAAGATTTGTGGTAAACAGACATTTGTGTACCAATCGGCAGTAACGGTACGTCTATCTTCTAATGCTATAGTAGCAATATGACCCGTTTAAGAAAAAAACTAGCAAGCATCTTCTTACCAGCACTGCTAATTCTTCGAACTTTTGTAGGCTTAGGTTCGTTTTGAAAGACCCATTGAGCCGATTGACTTTTCTTTTGAGGATCATAACAAAAAATCCTAGATTCGTCACCAGTGACGATATTCCAAACCAAATTTGAAGTGTCGCCTTGCAATTTTTTCAGAGTTTTTCTGCACCATTCAATGCGTTGTTCTTTTTGATCGGGAGTCAGTTTATGTGGAATCCATCGACAAGAAAATTTTCTCACTTCTAACTGTTGATGTAAAATGTTTTGTATTTGACTCATACCAATGCCCAATGTCGCCTGAATAAATTCATAAGATGTCCGTCGATCTTCCTCAAGCATTGCTCGAAAGCGGCAATATTTTTATCAGTAACGGCAGTTCTTGGGCGTCCTTCACGAAATTCATCACTAAGAAAAACCAGTCTCTTTTGAATTCGCTGTACCAATTATAAATTGTTGCCTTAGACGGGGCTTCTTCGTCAAATGCACTTCTAAGCCGATCTTCACATTGTTTAGGCGTATTTAAAATCGTAAAAAATCAGAGCCCGGAAATGTCCTCTAGTCAAATTCATTTTTGGGTGAACAAACAATCTTTAAATTATAATTAAAAAACTATTAGAGCAAATCGAACAAACTAAACGGCAATCAACTCGCAAAACATTAAAAAGTAGCTGTCAACTAAAAACAAATTTCATTCGTTTTTAGAAACATGGCATTCTAAATATTAACAGTTTTCCCCTCGTACATGACAATTGCTCACTCGGACAATGTTTTTTTGGGGCCCCCAAGAAAGTAGGAGCCCTAAGCTAGAGCTTGTGTAGCTTATACGTAAATCCTGCACTGTTTATTATTGACTTTTATCATAATTTCCCAAAACAATATTAGCCATTAGTGGCTAAGTAGTAACTTATAACTCTTATGACCGCCACTGCCTTCTCTTGAAATGTGCCACTTAAATAAATCAACAGATATTCTGAATACCTATTTAGGAGTTGTTTGAAGTCGAAGCAATTCTGCCACGTTTCCCACTTCAATAACACTAGACTTCATACCGTAACGTTCATAATAATTCAAAAGTGCTCGGAGCCAATTTCGTAATGCCTTACATTAACGGAAAGGACTTAGCAAGTGATCGATACCTAGTAAATCTTCAGAAACGCCCAGTGTGGTGTTTGGGGTCCCGACCTGGAGTTCTATTAAATTATTCATTATTGAAACAAAACAAGTTGTTTAAATGCGATAACGACAAACAAAAATACAATTGTTACTTGTAAAGTTATACCCACATTACTAGCATGTTTTTCTAAGAACAGCGTATCTGGGAAAATGCATTTTTATTCAACAAATTTTAAATTGTTTCAAAGTTGTAAAGCTAGAAGATCATAGTTGTAAGTGACTTTTAGTCCTTCATATAAAATATTTAATAAATTCCCAAAAGTTCTGCCAAAACGTCAGTCCTAGACGTCATGATCATCAGCTTACTTGCATTTACATGACTCGGCTCATGCTTTTATCCTACCCATAAGCCATGCTTATGTAAATTTCTAAAAGTACTAGTTGAATTTTGAAAGTCCGCTCGCGCGCACGGCACACACACACACACATTCACATCATAATAGGTATTAATTTTCCCTACTTCGTAATATCCCCGACTAAAATCGAAGAGTCTCTATCTGCCGGCTGGTGTAATTCTGCAGTGCCACGATGTATATTTATGAGGGCAAAGCTGTACGTAAACCACCACGTTGTATTCGTCCTAGTAAAGCTTTTGCTTCCGTTAGTAGTACCACTCCCTTCTTATTTTCCGGCTCGATATTGGGTCAAGATGGGGAGTTTATATCTGAATGTTAAGAACTCTTCGAACACATTGGAATTCTACCTTTTTTCAAATTGCACGAGCACGCAAAACTTTTCAGAGTTATGAAGTTTGAGAAATCATCGTTTAGAAATTTTTTCATTCTGATAAAGCATAAAGGACTTTTCTCCTCGTCTCGGGTTAGCTAGCAAGAAATGTGAATGTAAAGTAAATCTTGTAAGAAAGCTCGCTTTAATAATTTATACAATTGGTTGAAAGACAGACTTATCAGTAACTTCACTTTATTTCCCGAAGTGTAAATGAAAACTTTTTATCTGTTTAAATTGACTTAAATAATACCAGTCCAGGTTTGAAGTAATTATTTTAACAATGCTTCATTTCATTTTCTTATTCAAACTTTCACATTAAAAATTGTATCGTTTTATTCCTAAATTGAGTCGTTTTCCGTTTCGCTTTTTCTCCCTAACTCCTTTACAATACAACAACACGCCGTGATAAAACAAAAAAGATTGAGAAGAAGAAAATGTCGTGTCGCTACATTGAACTTTAGCGATAAGCAATCAAAACACGATGTAGTAACAAACTTTCAAGCAAAAAAGATTCAAAGTTTTTCGACAGTTTGGCAAATCTGCTGTTTTGTCTACAAGCATCTTGCCCTGCCTCTCTTTATACAGTTGTTGCCCCAAAACGGCAGTGAGCTCAAAAAGTGACGTAGCCAGTTGTAAACTAAAGTTAACATCAACTTTAGCTAACGCCACACCAGAACTTTCGACCCCACAGAACACATTTACATTCGCATGTTGTTTAAGATGGAAAGTAAGTTTTAGTATTAACCCTAGTCTTCTCTGTCCACAATAACTCCATTAAGGCTGCCTTGTAGAGCCTATCAATTGATTCCATTCAATTAATTATTATTTATTGCCGTAATAGGTAAAGTTAGATTTTGCGTTGAACGTGATTTCACTTGATGGGGACATTCAATGGTTGTGCATAATAAAACGCGTATAATGGAGGACGAAGCACGACAAGCTTAACAAAAACGTCCACAATATAACCTAACTTTGACTATTAAGCAGGCGTTCTAACATTAATTAATTAAAAAGTTAACAAGATTAAGACAAATTGTGTAAAAAATGAGAAATGCATTTATTTACTACAAAATAACTTCCTTAGCTAGAATAGATCCAAGCTTAAACCGAGTCCCATTACACGTACATTACTGTCTTAATACTTTAATCTAGTTACCACAGTGGGTCATCCTGATGCACATACGGTAGGTAGCTGTGTGTCCTTAAACTTACCAGCATAAATAGTTTGGAATATACTTTACAAAAACAAAACTTTACTGTTGCAGAAGTGAGCTGTTTGGGATTACCACTGCGCCGAGTATAGGAGTTTGTTGCAAACTGCAAAACTACATTCAAAAAAACAATTTTTAACGGTAACTTTCCTAAAATAATTTTAATTTAAACTTAAATTGGAATGCTGAGTTGATATTGTTTGGATGTGCACCGAGTTCTAGTTGTACGAAACCGCTATGGTTATAAAACTGCAGTTTTTAAACAAACAAAAATAATTTACTAACTGTAAATGCAGGCAACGTCATAGACATGAAGTGCATTGCATCTTGAGGTTTTGAAATCATGACCATTTTCACAATTGCAATACGATATAATGTTTTCTTATGTCGATAAAATCGATACGTAGGAGAAAAAAGTTAAGTATACTCGTCAAGTCTGAACCAGATTACTCTAATTTTTCTGAAAAGTTGCAAGATCGAATACATATTTGATCTGTGAATCTAAATTACAGATACTACAGCTCGAAGTCGGATAGAACAACTCTGTTCAATGTTATCTATTTCGCGTATAGAGAATCAAGTTGCTCAGTCAACTCAGCCAAGTTGAAGCCAAATAACAAAAATATAAATATCTGTTTCCACCACTCAGTCATACAATACTCATTCTCAGAGGCGCTCAACGTCAGCTGCAGCTGGCGGTTCCTTATAGCACACCATCACGTCAATCACTACTGTGATGCTCACTCTCTCAAATTCTTAACCTCCATTTCTGATTGTGAGGTTATGAATTTGAAAACATATTGAAACTACAAAATAGCTCTAGATGATTGCTGTCGCTTTCTCTAAAAGAATTCTTAACGTGAGATGGACGTACATGGTGAAACCCAGTTTGTTGGAGAATTAGGTATAGTTTTCCAGGGATGGGACAACTGGACGTGAGACAAGTGGGCGCAGAGACAACTAAACTCAGGGGCAACTTGGCGCGAGACAAATGGACGAAAACAAATGGACAACTGGGCTTGAATATCTGTTAAAGAAATATCTTATATTAAAATGTTTCTGACCAGAAAAAGTAAAGGTGTATAATTATATTTATAGGTTTAAATAATAGCATTGCAGACGAACAAATGCAGATAGCTTAAAGTACAAAATAAATTGTATAGTGGTAGCTCAGTGGGTATGGCACTTGACCAATCCTGAGGTCCTGGGTTCGAATCACAGGGATGATTGAAATTTTTAAAAATATCTAAGGCTTCCAGGTCGACTCAGTCTGTGAAAACGAGTACCTGGAAAATCATTTTTTGGGGTAATAATAATAATAACAATAATAATAATAATAATAATAATAACCGACCGTCTACGGTGCGTAAAGCTAACCAATTTACTACTCTTGAGTATCGAGCGGCTCGAGCTAAAGCAGCCTACCCTGCTGTACTCCACTGAGCCTTCAGGGCTTGTAAAGAAGAACTATTACTATACTATAATTTATTTACATATATGTAAAGCTAAATGAAGATATTTGTGAATCTGTATATCGTCGCACCGAAGTCCAAACCTCGTATTTTCACTATTTTTAATTAAGAATGGAACGCCGCGCTGTATCATCAAGTTTTTTGAATTATTGTTATTTATAGAATCGCGCTACATCGAGTTTTGTTAGTTATTGTAAATAATATTATCAAAATAATTTAAAAGCCGATGCTCGGCATAACAAATTTTCGAAAATCTGTTGAGCCGATGCTCGGCATAACAGATTTTCGAAAATCTAAATAAGCAGATTTTGCCGACAACTCTGTAGCGGCATTATAAATATACTTACTAAGCACTGTGCAAAATCTGAGGATAATCCTGCACGCTATTTTTTGTTAAAAGTATAATCACAAAGATTTATCATTGAGCGGTGACGTCCTTGCCGTGGCAACCCATTTCCCCTCTTTGTGAACGCGCACAATTTCAGATTTCAAAACATGTTTACATGCGTAAAAAAATAATATTAATTAATACTAACCAAATAATAAGTGAATGTACAGTAATTAGTAAATGTAAAAAATCATCAAAAAGAAATAACAAATTTAAAAAAAGAAACAAACAAAAAAGGATGATAAATGACAGTCATTCTCCGTGGATGAATGGCTGGCTCTCAGACTAGCTTACCACGGTTCAAATCCCATGTAGTTCCTTTATTTTTTTTTAATAAAATATTATATAACAAAAGTCAACGATAATTAGTAAACCGTTTAATAATATTAATGAATACTCTTTAATTTAAATTCCTAAAGAAAACCGTATTAATTAATCTTAGCGTGAAACGCTCTGTATATGCTGTACTGGACTGAAGGGTAACGCGTACTTATTAAGGTATCAGGTTGTAGTGGTCAGACCTACAGTCAACCAAAATTATCAAAGTAGCTGTAGCAAGTCATTTTGTCACAAAACAATTTTCATAATAATCAATTTACCTAGTTCTGTTATTACATACAAGTTCAGGCAAAATATGTAATTTATTTTAAAAATAACAACTGTTTGCTTCAATATAAAATGTTGGGGGTGTTTATTACAGTTTCTTTGGGGTTAGTAACTTGATTTTATATTTAGGGATGGTTATTACAGGTTCTTTAATGTTGGTAGTTTGGGTTGCTAAGGGGTAGTTAAGAGACGTGGGGTTTTTGTTTTGAAAACAGAGAGGAGGTTTTGGGAAAACAGAGAGGAAGTAGCCATATTGGCTTGGTTTGTAAAACTGAATATAAATTCATGTAAGTGTATATCTGTTAATTTAATTTATGTTGATTCTTGTTGTGTGGTGTAATTTTTATATTATTTAATTAATCTAAAACCCAAACCTCTAAATCTAAAAGATTCGTTTGATACTTTTAACAATTTATAAATTTATCCTTTTGATGTATAAATATTACTAGAAAATAATGTTTTATTAACGTTTGTAGTATCCTTACAACTAAGTATTGCTAACTAGGAATGTCATTTGTGAATTTATGTAGATACGACTACTACTGTTATGTGTCTTATTGTCAGTACTTATTGAGTTTTTAGGTTAATGTTTCTAACCTAACTAAATGTTATACTTTGTGACTGAGAGGATATTTCCCTAGGTATTAATCTCCACGGTGGTATGAAAACCCGTGATAGGCCGTGTGAGAAACCCTTAAACCTTTATTTATTTATTTGAGAGGAAGGCTCCACGGTGGTAAAAAAGCCCATGATAGGCCGTGTAAGAGAACCCTCAAACCATTATTTTATTTACTGATATTTCTTATTTCGTATGTGTCTTTTATGTGTATATAAATGTATGGTCACAACGTATCTATTGCTATGTCAAATATGATATGATTTTTGTTCAGTAGTTCTTGTGTATTTATTTTAATCTGGCACTTTTACCTTTTCTAGTTTATTCTGTAAATCTTTTTGATTGACTATTTCACTCAATTTTGATGTTTTATGTTGAGAGATTTGCGTTTGTCTATTTATAAATGCCTGGTATAATCACACAACTGTATCAACTTGATAAATTGATTTATTGACCTGTATTGTTTAATGTAACCAAACTAAATAATCATTTGATCACATATAAAACTTGCAGCGTGTACGTATTTAAGCTGGGCTAGCATATAATTTCAAGGAGGTTTTTAGAGAACTAGCCATTCATTTGTATCAGTTTAAATACGTCCCTCCTCGCTCAAGATTAAGAATAAATTAATAAAATAATACAATCATATTTAATTGTTCTTTTATTTGTGTTCTTTTACTTGTGTTTTCTCTTTCTCCGTCCGTATGAAGTGGATCAATCGTTATCAACCTTGGTCACGTGGTATAAAAAATAATCACAACGTAGGATCCAGTTTGTTAAATATCAAGTTTGTTCTTTTTGTTATATTTATCTTTATTATCACCAATCGCAAAATACTGTAGATAACGTTCACGGTGATTTTTAAGGAAATAAATCACATATTTTATCAAGGTAATAAAATGTGTTTTCCTTCTGATGTATTAAATATCCAAAAAAACAGTGCTTGCTGTTCTTATCTGCAAAATTTATAGCATTTCGC
Source organism: Agrypnus murinus (assembly GCA_929113105.1). NCBI lineage: Eukaryota > Metazoa > Arthropoda > Insecta > Coleoptera > Elateridae > Agrypnus > Agrypnus murinus. The sequence continues at coordinate 35,711,129 of OV816028.1, read as the reverse complement.
CGGAAAACAAGATTTGAATTTAGCACAGATACTAAATTAATCTAAATATCATTTGTACGTGACTTTTTTGTTATAATGACGCCTATTATTCGGTATAATTCAGCAAACTTATTATGTTTTTCTTCTGACAATCCAAGTAGAAAATTTCTAACCAATCAAATTACAGAATTTTTCAAATTGGGACCAACGAAATTAGTTTATAGTGAAAAACCACTAATGGTTTTTCTCAGTGAAAAAATCATGTCAAAATGAAATGTCAAATTTAATTAAATCAATATTAACTAATAAACATTTGCTCGATGGATTGTCAAGCCGAATTCAACTCGTGGTCTAATTTTTTCTTGCAAAACTTGTCATTTAAGAAAATCGTAGCTTTTGCATTTTGAAAATTACACTCATCTCCTTCGTCGACGACTCGTGTAATTTTCGTTGCAAAACCAACTCATTTCTGAAATGACAAATTTTGTCGGAAAAAATTAGACCACTTGTTAAATTATATATGAAAAACAATTTTTAAATGCAGCTGTCTGTAACTATATTCGACAAGAGCGCATACTGAACGTGGGAATTGAATTTTAACTTAACCCAAACGAATTATCTCGATATTATACAGGACCGTAGTAGGATTATTTCTATTAAATATATATCCAAATTTATAAATTGAATCAAGCAAGTTACATGTTTCTGATGTCTCTTCGTTTTTAGTTTGCTTGCAAGATTAAACAGCAATCGCATTTTTATTCCTGATCTTCGCGTTTTTAATACATGCCGATTGGGATTTTATTTTTCGATATGAAGTATATTCTTTCCCGCTTTCATGAAAATATAATCTAAATTGACTGAGGATGAAGATATTTTATGGTGGTATTGTGATAGTTCAAATAGTATTAATGCATTGGATTGCTGTACTCGTGTTTACTATGCATCAGAGTAGTTCACTTCCTTCCAATGTGCTATCAGTTGTTTCAGACATGAGTGTAACCATCTGTTCATAACCCAACATCTGTAGATTCAACTCAGCTGTTAGAAATCGGTCCTAAGGAGAGTTAATTTGGCTTTTTAGGTATGGATTTAGATTCGAGAGTTCGATGAACCGAACACAAATACCCTTATAAATCAGTGATTTAGTGGCCGTTCATTTTTTTTCTTCGACACTTTTCTTTTTCCCAGCGAAAGAGTCTAGCAGCTAGTATAAGTCACCTGTCAATGAGATTCTGCTGCATGCTAGCGAAGGAGCCCAGAGCTGTAGAAGTAGCCAGAATAGTATGTAAATTCAGAGTTTAAACGAAATTGATAATATGCACTGTGTGAGACCGATAAGATATGGAGGTCAAAAGTGTCCTACTTAAACAAGAACTAGAAAATTTAAATCCAATGTTTCCAGCAAAATCTTATCAAAAGCTATTTGCTTCTTACTTGGGATGCTATGTTTATACCAAAAGGTATTTGTTCATACTTGGAATCCCATGTCCTTTATAAAAGATGACTTCATATATGTATATGAAGTAAGTACATTGTACTGTTTTTCTCCTTAGGTAAGGTGTTAATTTCTTCTGTCTTCCATATTTCTTGAACATAAATGTCATTTAAGAGCTAACTCAATCTCGTTTTAAAATAAAATTAATCTTCCTATAGTACTATATATGTATAGTATTATAGATTTTTTATCGATTTGGATCCAGTTTTCACTAGATTCGAAGAACGATGTGGCGCTTTCTAAACGCCACTACTTCAAACACGAGCTTTAGAACATATTAGATAAAGGTGGCTTTTCTTATCTCTGAAAATGTTGAAGATAAAGAGTATTCAGATGTAGTTCTACTAAGATCATATTTACAATCCACCCTCGCTATCTCTATTATAGTGCCTTTCGACGTTTTTACAAAAGTCGTTTCTTCTCAATATCAATGTCGACTAATCGTATTGAACCGCTAAATAAAGGTATTTTCAGCTTGTTATCTTGGGTCGCTTAGGTTAGAACAATGGTAGTCCCAAAACTTTGACATTCAAAACCACCCGTGAAATATCCTACGGATGCGAAATTGAATTGTCAGGAAGACAACTTTAAATTAAACTGGTGCTAAAACCCCCTTCCTCTCGGGGATTTAAATATCTTAAAAGTAATAAATAACCCTGTAATATAAAAGAATATGCAATGATTATTATTTTACATATGAATAACATGATACTACTTAGAGAGATATAAGACGTCATAGTCCATTTCAAGATCTTGCTAGCTACAGTCAAAGCAAAATTTGTATGTATAAGCACTGTAACGTGTAGAAAATTTATAAAAATATTCAAGTAGTCGAGTAGATTCAATTTATAAAAACAATTTTAGTAAGGCCCTGTATAATAAGGATATATTTCGTTAATCGAACTTTCATTTATAATTCTCACTGGTAAAATTGCTTTTGCAGACGCAAACTCATGATAATTTTGCTAAATAATAAAATAATGGGCTTCTTTTTAGTTTAAAAACACATACAGATCTCGTATAAAATTAATTTATGGATCTACAGCAATTGAAATAGTGCTATATTATTTTGCATCCTTAAACCACGAATAAAATAAATAGCAGTCCGAAACTCAATATATTTTGTGCATATTGCTTGCCATTGTCGTTAGGTTTTGATAAGCACCTCTTAAATGCAAAAATACAATAAGAATTTTACCTTTTCTTTATTGGATAAAAAGATGTTGTCAAGTTTGTTTTGTTTGGACCGTTTAAAAAACCCTCCAAAATTTGTAAAAATCGCGTAGTTTTCGTACCCTTTCGCCTGTTTCCCAACGGCTCTGAGAGCCAACACGTCGGCCTTCTGGTAGCGTGGACGTTTACTCTTATTATCATATCATTAATATAAAAGTTGATATGAATCTTTTTGAGTGTTCCGTACTGCTGAATATGTTAAAACAGAATTAATATTCAGTGATGAAAATTAGCTACAAATTACTTACTGATACAGGTTTCAAATTTAATTACATTTGATATAGTTCGGCTCAGCAAACTTCTGATGTTTATTTTATTAACAAAATTTTTATTAGTATTAAATCTTTATGCGTATTAAAATGATTTGATCAGATCAATTCAAAGTAAATTTAAAAGGGAGGTCATTTCCCAAACTGTGGACTTTATTCAAATGACGTAAAATCTATGTAGTTTGGCACCCTTTAGCTTGTTTATTAGTTCCTGGATCTATTATCTAATCAGAAGATTTTGTAATTAACATCCATGACTACTGAGTATAATTTGATTTAATAAGGTGTCTCGGCCGGAGCATTAATATATTTAGTAAGTGTAGTGGCATAGTATTATACATTTAAGGAGTTGTTTGACTTTAGTTATTGTTTCGAATACGTTTCTGGAGTAAAAACTGTATGTCGCTGCACCAATTTAGATCTTTGTTAAGAAACACTCTCAAGTAGTAGAGTTTTTCATAGAATCTAGGAGCAGAGATCATGGAACAGATCCTTAGTGGTAATTTTTAACGATCTATTAACGTTAGTCCACGACGTGGAGTCAACGCACTAACGCCCTTGCAATCAGAGTACAGCGTAATCGACGATGTTTGGAGTTTTAGTACTAAAAGGTTCTGTGGATATTAAAGTCTATCAGACATTGCCGATGACAATTCCGGTTTTTTGACATAGCCGACTCCCGGTTGCCCGTTGATGTCTCTAAATTTCGATTTTTGGCTGAAACATCTTGTATATTTTTGCGTATTTGGATTTTATGGGTCAACCATGTTATCAAATTTAAATCTACAGATAAAACTTTAAAATACAATTTGATCAGTGGTTCTTTTCTTGGTTCTTTTTATTTAATTTATTGATAAGTGTTGAAGCAAAGTACACCTTAATGTACACATCGTTGAATTAGTAATTTAATTTCCTATTTAATAGTAAGGTGGCGGTATATATTGTTCTCATTTAATAAAATCAAGTTATTGGTGAAAAACTGTTCTAAAAGTACTTCAGCTTTAATAAATTAACCCTAGTTTATGGTATTGGTGAAATGATTTTTTTTTAGGTGACTTTCGAATTATTTCTTAACATTTCAGACCGTTCTTGATCTTCTAAGATGAAACAAGATAAAAAAAGATTTTTCGTTTCGAGAAAGAAAATTAAATTTGTAAATGTGGTTATATTTTGGCCCGTAAAATCCAAAAATATACAGGGTGTTCCATTCAAAAATCATTTTGGATGTGTAGACATGTCAAAAAGTTGAAATTTACATTTAATATACCCATACCAATATTCAACAAAATCTACTTATACACAAATAAAATATAAGCTTGCCCCTATTTCCTATGTTACCTGGTATTGTGTCCTCTTTAGAATTAAAAAAAAGAAACCGTTAAACTCAGAGACCCAAGGATAGCCTCAGTAGATAAACTGAGATTATCGGAATTGGAAACGATAAGATCGCGTCAGATTGAGACGAGCACGAATCGTCAGTTCTGACCCCGGATTCATTTTCACAACACCAAAAAGCATACGGTATGCTAACATATCTCACCTTTCAACTACATGATTTTTTTTTATTTTGTGGGCCCCTGTAATCAGCCTGAAAATTATAGGAAACTGCATAAAAATAACGAATAATTTTTATTATTTGGCATAAGCAAATAAATATCAAGATATTAAAATTCTTTTTCTAAAAATCGATCTAATAATATAATCGTTAAGCGTTTTAGTAACGTAACTATAAAAGTAGTGGTAAGTGGTAACTATTCTCATCGCATAAGGAGTGTTTTTTCGATTATTTCCACTGGTAACTAATGCCACTAATATTTTTTGTCTGATTGAAAAATGCAACAATAAAGTTTTGCTTTGCAGATAAAATCACATCCTAGAATTCTTGCAGTGCCTGAATTAGTTCCGGTATTTTAAGACAATTGAGAAGTAAATCTACGATAGTGCCAGGAGAATTTCAAAAAGAATAGAAGAATTGAAGATCTGAACCTTTTATGGGAAGTTTAAGCAGGACTTTTTCAGTTATTTTATTTAAAGTTGGCGAAAATTCTGAATATTCAAAGATTCATTATCTCGAGAATAATTAATCAATAAACTGTGTGGTGGAAAATGCCAACTCTTGCTGGAAGATTTAACAACAACAAAACTTTAATAGGAAGCAACAGCAGGAAAAACCTACCGTTTTTCACGAAATAACAAATCTAAGCTACATGAAGTGGCTTTTCTCATTCGCAAAAAATATATACATTAAATCGATATATCCCTTCTTCTCTAAGGATATATATTTTTATTCTTTGATCAGTTTGAATCCATGTTATAGTAAATTTTACTATAGACCTACCCATATCTTCGAGTTCCTTATTCTTTATGCTATATTGGATGACGTTATGGAACGGAGGGGTATTTACTTGAATAATAAACGGTATCACTGCTTGATCCTTCTTCCTTTAATAAAGACAATTTTTTTCAGAAAATTTCTATACTAATCTTTTTATATTCATATCCCTTTCATAATATAAATCCAAGTTAGTTTGGGCCTTAATAATAACAAACCCCATTTAAACTTCCATAAGATAAGTAAATAGGTACATAACTAAGCTTTTTGTAGAACATCTTAATGTTTACCTTGTTAATGTCTTCTTATACAAATTAAACTTTATACTCTCCAAAACTCTTTAACTACTGTACACTATTGTAGGTTAGGTAAACTTTATTTTAAAATTAAGAAAGAAGGTAAATTTGTATTTCAAATCAAACCCGAAATTACTTACTAAGTAAACTTTTATTAACTTAATCATGATATATCATAACGTTTGATACAAATAGTAAAAATACAAAAAAAATCTTTAACTTAAAACGTCGAGCTTTTTACGATGAATTTGTGTTTCGAGAAATTTTATTTAACTTGTCATAAAACTTGACATGATCTTTTTCTTATAAAATATCACAGAAATATTTTAAATTCCCTCTTATAGAATTTTTTTCATGAAATCCTATAAGCTGTATATTTTGTCGTTTATATTTTTAAATGGAATTTCACTCCGCTATTTTAAAAAAGGAGTATCGATGTGAAAAAAAGAAATTTATTGATCTCTTACCTCTTGTACCGTAACTTTTCCCGAAAACACAAAAGAAATAAGTATCGCTTCTTTTTTTCTGAAGAAGTAATTGCGTTTTTCGTCACATCCATCATCAACTTTGGGATCCTGACAATCCACCAAATTACGTACTATTGGACTTATACTATATTCGCAATATATCGTAAATTTGATATTTTCTGTTTCCTATATGTCCTACGCATTTGACCTATTTTTATAAATTATGTTTTCTTTCTTACTGGGATATAAAACAGACGATAAGGTGGTAAAAAGTTGTTGAAAGTTAAATATGCTACAAAAACTTTAATTTTCCGTTCTATTTTGCAAGTAAACGTTTGAACTTGCTCATTAGCAACTTGGATTTGATTTCAAAGAATCTTTTCAGAAGTCATTAATTTTAATAAGCACACTCATTTTCACATTTTAAAACATTACTTCTTCCTTGAATTATTCAATAAAAACACCAAGACAGTAAAGCTTTAGCGAATAATTAAATATTATCTTTCGCTTATTTTAGCTATAATCTAAGATTTTAAAGCTTCATAAGTTTCCCGAAGCTTTTGAATCTCCGTATATCAGTAAACATCACCTAAACATTCCTCCAATCTTGTAGAAACTACCTATAAACATTAAAAAAGGAAAATGTCTTAGAACGAATGCTTTGGCCTTCACAGTCTCCCGACTTGTCTCCTATTGAACTTCTGTGTAATGAGTTGGACAGAAATGTTCGAAAATCTATGCCCACTAACCAAATGACTTCTTTAAGAGGTTGCCACAAGAATGGCATAGAATTGGAGCAGATACACTGCAACAATTACTGAGCCAAATGTCTGTGTACATATTGATGAGGCTGCAATTTAATATGTATTGCAAAATTTCCCTTTTAAATAAAAGTCTTTATATCGTATAGTTTTGACTTTTTGTGTTATTATGCACCTGTAGTGATAAATTTTAGGCAAAAGAACAAAAATCTAAGTGTTCGAATAACTACGAGCGGTACTGTATGTACTTACTCGAAAGTTATCTATGATGATGTTTTCACGTAGGCTAATTTTAAGTTAGTCCGCATCCTTTTATTAATTTCGTTAGTTTTTTTAATTAGACTGCTTAATAGTGATTGTTCCTGTATCTTCTTAATACTTATTTAGTCACATCTGCATAATTATTAGGCATTTATGTATACCTATTACATTTCTTCACAATTTGAATTAGTAAGTTATTTGAGAATTTAATATACTACCAAAGATCCCCCCTCATTCGTGGGAGCTAAAGGCTCTTCTTGAGTCGACCAAGAAAAATAAACCAACATATCAAAGCGCTTCAGCGTAATCAACCTTCATTGCGGAATAAAATTCACACAATTTCAAGAAGTTACTGCATCATCATAATTAATGAAAAGAACGGAGTATTTCAGCATTTTACAGACGTTAAATGCAGAATTTTTAAGAACAGAAACGAAAAGTTAAATTTTTAAGTTAACAGTGTCAACAAGTTAATAGCATTACCGAATATAGATGAGTAAAGATTAAAAGGTCCGTTCATATCTACTGACATTCAACGTAACCGACGACATTTTCAGAACTATTCACATAGACAGACGCTTTAATTTTTACGCACTTTAAACGTTTTATAAAATTACTGTTTTTAAAAAAATGTTTCAACATCTATCTGATGAAGGCTTGTCCATTATTACTGGAAGAAGAAAGTCAAAAAACATCGAAAACAAAATTTAAACGTTTCGGGGTGCACCCTACGCCCAAAAAGAGAAAAACCGATAGAGAGTATACTGGACACTGTCTAAAGAGCTGATTAAGGTTGAACAAAAAATTTTCAAATATTTTCGAACGAATCGATTTCAATTTGAAACTATACTGAATAAAATCAAACGGCTGACATTCGGTTTACCGGGACATATTTGTTTCTTATATATGGACATTGTACAATGACGACCAAAAAAAGCGAAAACTCCAATTTTTTGCTATTGTAAATGCATATATTGAGTTAAAATCAAGACTCCTGCATATTATTTTTTTAATATATTTTCCAGTTATTATTCTAAGTTTCTGACATTCTTCTTCTTCATAAACCATAGTTCCTTCACTACTGGAGGTAGGTTTCTTCAAGTCTTTGCCAGTTGTCTCTATCCTGTGCAATATGAATCCAGCTTTTTCCTGCGGTGGTCTTGATCTCATTTGTCCATCGCTTCATCGGTCTACCGAGACTTCGTCTGTTGTCCCAGGGCCTCTATTTTAGCAACTTTATTGCTCACTTGTCATCCTTCACCCTAGCCACATATTCTGACATTATAACCTTTAATAATTTATAGCATCAAATCCATTTGCAGTGTGCAAAATTAGAAAATAGCGTTTACTTGATTAATGCTGCTGTTTCCATTTTTCTGACCGACGTTGTACATTAAAAATAGAAACCAATGAAACTAAATTTAGCAAACGTAGGTTGTAAAGTTACAACTACGTACTTTAATTTGCCAAGAAAATGACGTTTTTATATAGAGATGTTCGATAACAGTATATTATTCAACGAGTGGTAATTTAGACATTAATTCACGCCGATGAAATTTGTAGCACGAGCCGCAGGCGAGTGTTCTAATTATGCAAGTGAGTTATTCCGATTACCGCGAGTTGAATGCTATATTTTAGGATGCTATATTTTGTGTAAGTAATGGTACAGATAACTGCATAGGTGCAGCGTGATAACTGCATTTAGAGACAATTATCCTAGTCGTCATTACTTGGAAACGTTAAACAGAAAAAGTCGTCGAAAAAAGTATAAACTAAGTAATGGATATATTATTATAAAGAATAATCTAAAATATTCACAAAATTAACAGCATGAACGTTTTTAAATTTCAGAAGGTGAACGGTAACTCCGCAGACGAATCAAACAGTGCAAAAGTACAAGAGAAGAAATTTAAAAATGGAACAATAATCATAAATATCAGTTTTGAATTTTTTATAACTTTTAATTCATGCTTTCTGTCTACAGAAAATACATTTATTCCATTTTATGCGTTTCCTTATTTCGTAATACTAAAGTAACTTGGTTTAAAAACAAACCAGAGAATAAATACCAAAAAAGAATAAGTTTATTAGATCACCCTGGGCTTTTTAGACAATTCAGTACGACAAAAACGTGCTGACTTAATTCCAACTTTAATAAAATTCTAAATATAAAAGAAATTACTTTTGAAAATAAGTTTTTTGCAATCTGTTAAGATTTCATATCCACTTACTTTCTGTATATTTTTCTCTGCGCCAAAAAGCATAAACTACTTGGTTCATTATCGATATATTTTTTGGGGGTGCAAACTTTTTCCAGATTCCCCAAGTGGAATCCAAACCTAGCAGTTTGGTTTTACTAACGCAGCAGTTTTAACCGTGCTGCGTTAATAATCCCTCTGGTTTTATTTTCCATTATTTGTAGCTCATTTGCAAGTGCGAATTTCTCCCCTATTCTGTAACACATTCAATTGTTTTCGCATATATTATACAGTATAATTTTATTCAGGATCTTGTTAAACCATTAAAAGTTGTAAGTAACTCTGTTTCCCACTAATTATATTACAAGAAGTCGTAGTTAATTAATTCTCGATTTGAACAATTATCTTTATACTTTCTGTTGGAAGTATGAAACCTTTTCGTGTTTCATGTATGATAGTACTAGAGAAACAAAACAAAAAAATAAAAAATATATTAACAAGATATATTTAACTCTTTTTAAATATAAAAATAATAGAACGCTGAAAAACTGGAATCGATACAAAGAATGTCGTAATTTTGCTTTAGCTTCAATTAGAAAGGAAAAGCAGCATATTTAGCCAATTTGCAGATTGACAGAAATGAAAAAAAAACTATAGCAAGGTTTGAGTAATTTAAACATTAAGCGAATTACCTAATAATTTGCGTAATCCAAATGAAATAAACGATTATTTTATTAGTATCTTTAATAATTCGCCTAAATGCATTCCTAAAATTGAATTATCTTCAAATACCCAGTTTGATACATTAATACATTTAACTTTTCAGTAGTCACTCAAAATACCATTGTACAAATAATAAACAGTATCAAATCTAATGCTGCAGTTTATGACGGAATCTGTAACGTGTTCAAATTCCCAATTTTAGAAAAATGCAATTTTAACTGCATTAATGGTAAAAAGCCCTAGTGCGACTTTGCATATTCCAATACATTTTAGATGGGTTAAAATTACAGACGATATGAAGAACTAAATAGTGTTCTCTTTAATACCAAAGGTCACCCCGAAGTGTTTTGAAACAGATTAAATTGCTTCTAGAATAAAAATGCAGACTTTATCTTAAAGCAAATGACGTCTTCGTAAATATCAAAGTTCACTGCAAAGCATTCCCACGGGTACACACGGGGTGATTTTAGTAGCAAAAATCCAGATGAGCTTGAATTTACAAATATCCACAAATAATATCACCCTTCTAACAAAGAAATCTAATGTCAGAAAATACATTTAGTTCAAATTTATAATTCCTGTGTATGCTTATCTACAATTTGTATTAATGGATTTTTCTGAACGCAGACAAATAAAAAATGGCTTAAGGCCACCTGCAAAATATTAAATTTCACCCTGCAAATATTTCGAATTTAGTGAAGTCCCATGGAATGTTCTAGATAGTTTTGGGTGTTCGTTCCTTATTGGCTTATAAAGTGTTAGCCTTGTGTTTGATTGGGTATTTCATTTTCCCCCTTTAAAATTTAAGTAGAGTATAGGGTGGCTTCCTAAGTTCAGTGAAAGTTTTTCAGTCACACCAAGCGAAGTGACGGCGCTCACGGGCCTTGCGCTCGCGGGCGACTTGCTATGAAAATTCCGCCAAGTGAAATTATTTGGTGTTCTTCCGAGTATGTTTCGTAGTCATCTTTCGTTTTGCTGTAAAATTATAAACTAACGGATTTATAATGCAGTTTAGTTTGTCGAGTTAATAAATTTAACTATTACGATTAAGTGATTTACAGTACAGTTCAGCCTGTGGGTTAATAATTTTAACCATTAATACCGTTTGTAAGTAGTTGTAAGAAAATTTACAACGAATCTAAGTTTAAACTGAATGTTTAACGTTGTGTCGTTCGTATTAGCGATCCAATAACCACTCCAGTGCGTGTCTATTGACATTTTGTGCTAAAAATCTAATAATAATAAGCTAAAAACGTTTATGTCTCTTAAGTTTTATGGATTAACGTCGCAATAAATGCATGGTGAAAGTGCAGAATTTAGCGCTGAATTCAAGTGTTATTGCGATTAAACAATTTAACTATCGGCAATCAAATTCGTTTTAATAGTGAAAACCAGCCAATCGAGAGGTTCAGTTTGAAATCATAGGCGTTAAAGTTTTTAATATTGAGAGGCAATTGCCAAAGGTTAATGACATTGTTCCCGCAAACTTCAGTTCGAAAATTCAGAAATTAATTTTAACAGCTTTACCAAGGTTCATCTTTCTTCAGTCTGTAAAGAGTTTTATGTATTTGGTGTCTACTGTTTTAGTGCTTTCTTGTGTGAACGGCATTATAGTGTTGAGTGATCTCGACTGACTAGTAGATTTGAACATCTATTCAGGATTAACTGAAAAATATTATTTACTAAGTAAGTTGTTTTAGTTAGTAAGGTAATTTATATTCAACCATTATATTCAAACTGTCTGTATGTATGTATTGTTTTGATCTATTTTCGTATGTTGGAAATGATTCCACCTTTTCATAATAAATAAATTATTGTTTCATTGTTTACTAAACAATATTTTTTGAATTATGAATAAACCAATTTAAATTAAATACAGTTGTGATGGCATTGGACCATTTACTTGCATAAGTTATTGAAATATGTTAATCCTGCCGAACAATAATTTTACTAATTACGATTAGTTATTGAATTCCATTAATATAATCAGAATCCTTTTTTGGTTGCGGATTTTGAGTGTATTCTAATGCCTTGCAATCAAATGGCGCCCATATTCCTTATTACTTTTAAAAAACCTTATTTTCTTCTATACAATCTATAAGCCATGGAACCCAGACCTACGCCTGTGAGATAATTTGTCATTAGAGATCTTAAATCGGTGAATTATTCTTGAGTAAGTATTTTGAATTTATTGGTGTTACAGTGACGTCCATCGCGCGTATCTTATGTTTTATATTCAGAATAATTTAGAGTAAGGAACTTTTACTCGTTACAGTTGGCGCCCATGCGTGGAACTTTTAAGTTTAGAGAATTTTATTCGTTACCATTGACAGTCCAATCGTGGGGCTTAATTTTAATTGTTACATATCTCACTTCATATGTTAAAATTACGTTTACCGACTATCCTGGATCATATAACCCATGTAATAAATAGTTGCTTAGAGTGTGAATACTGTCCTAAAAAGTGGTGTCAATCAAGAGTCCGTCCAATCCCTAAAATCTCAATACCTAATAGTGTCCAAGATTTTCAACCTATTAGTTTATTATCAATAATTTCTAAAATTCTAGAGAGAGTAGCTTATACCCAACTATATGCTTATCTTAATATAAAAAATATTTTACCTGCTGAACAATCTGGGTTTAGGAAAGGTCATAGTACAACTACAGCACTCTTAAACCTACCTTACTGATAATATTATCAGTGCCTTCGATCGAAAACTTGGAATTGTTTTAGTTATCTTAAGAATATTCCAGAGCTATTGACCATGGTTTATTAATAATGGCTAAATTAAAATACTATGGTTTAGACAGCACTTCATTCTCCTTCTTTAAATCATACTTATGGAATCGCATCCAACGTGTTTGCATTGACAATAACTTATCAAACCCAGGACGTATAGTCTCGGGAATCCCTCAGGGTTCTATTTTAGGCCCGTTACTGTTTCTTTTGTACACATCAGATTTGCCGAATGTGATATCCGTGAAGTGATAGCCGAAGTGAAATCCAGCTCTATGCAAATGAAGCTCAATTGATACATTATTTTTAACCTAACTTGTGTCATAATGCTTCTAATTCTATTGATAAAGATTTAAAGCAAATTTCGGAATTTTCTAAGTCACAACTTATTAATCAATCCCAATAAGACTGCGGTGCTTTTATTTGGCAATACAAATATATGATCAAATATAGGAAATGACATTAGACTTGAACTGGGAAATACACATCTTACTATATCTGATTATGAAAAAAGTTTAGGCTTAGGCATTGATACCTCTCTCAGCTTTAAGTACCATGTAAATGCCCTATTACAGAAATGTTACCTACGTACTAGGATGTTATTTGCCAGCAAGCATTTTATTAATTTTAAAATGAGGAAAAAGTTTTAAGAAACATTAGTTCTATCTCTGCTAAATTACTGTAACATAGTTTACTACCCTTGTCTTGTTAAAACAACGCAGTACCATTTACAACGTGTGCAAAATACGTGTTCATATTTAATCTGAGCAAATATGATTATATCTCTCAATATATTTTACAATTAAATTGGTTAAAAGTGTCTAACTTATTTCAGTTGAATCTTCACTTTTTTTGCACCGATTATTTAAAGCCCAAAATCTTCCAAATTTATTTATAATAATAATAATAATAATTGCTACAACCCATAACCTGATTTAATTTAAAAAATTAATCTTTAAAGATACTATTCAGCTCTATTCTTTGCACAACACGCAGCTAATTTGAGCGATCTTTTAGATATCATGTAGTTAAACTGTTTAACTTACACAAACCGGATTTGTTTTTCTTTCGTGTTTACAAATGTTTCGCAAAAGAACAAAAAATATATTGTTAAATCAACAAAAATATAATTGGCTTATTTTTCTAATTTCTAATTGAACGCATTATTTACCAATTTCTTTTCATTGTACTTCTATTTTTTTATGTTGTTTTTTTTGTTTTGCTTTCTGTGAACTGGAAAGGTGAACAGATAAAGAATAGCTATGTTGTAGCTAATCTCCGCCTTTTCAGGACAAATGTCTGTTATAGGTGAATTTGTTAAATAAAGTCGATTTATTATTATTATTATATAAAGTCTTGAGATCAAGCAGCAAATGCTTAACTTATCCTATTATACCCATGACAAAAGCAACAGCTCAACAGCTGTAAGTAATAGCATTTCATTACGTTAATTTGCTATTATAGGTTTCCTACCTTTGCAATGTTACTATTTCAAGTTTCACGTTTCGCTCAATTTAATTCCTGCCGAACTTTGCTAACTACCGACCTATTCCTTCCAAGATCTCTAGATTGCAACATTAACGGTATTCCAAATTAACTGTAAAAATTGCATAGCAGCAGAGCAGCAATAATTATAAATTTCTTCCGTAGCAGCAACTTAGAATAAGTTTTGTTTCTTAAAAGAGGAAGACAAAAACATAAAGGAAAAACTAGGCAAATTTTAAATGCTCGAATGAAGCTGCAAATGATCACAGATAAAAGAACGTGAAACAATGCTCCAAAAGATTTAAAGGGTCAAAAGGCTTACAAAGAAAAGTTTTTATTAGTTAGAGATAGAAAAAGCATTCCTTCTTTGTTATTATTATCATTATATATTGTTCATGTTATTTTGAATTTGACTTTTTTAGCTTGTGTCTAAAACTTGCTAAATTTAAAATTTTCCTGAACAGTTTTTTATCAAACTAATTTTAATTTCGAGTTTTAAGCTCTTTTAGAATATTTTATACTGTTTTATGACCTCTTCTTTGTTGTAGAAAATGTAATTTTCATATTTTAATGAAACTTTAAATACTAACTACACAATAATAAGTGAAGATTTATTGTAAACGAATCGTCTTATGAAATAAATTTATTAGTATCATCCCTGAAATCCTTCTGTGTTGATTGACTTGCTTACAGCTCACAGTTTAATTTGATTAATTAATTAAGGTAGGTCGAATGCATATTCTGAAATATGACTGAGAACTGAAACATAAAATATAACAGGTAGGTTTTATTTCAAAGACGTATAATTACCAATTATTAATTATGTAATAATTAATTATGTAACAAAAATAGAAAAAAAAAGGAATTAAAGACAAATCCCAATTAAGGCCTTGAATGTTGTTGTTTTTTGTATTTTGTAAAGGTTCTAACATTTTTTGCTCAAAACTGCTTTTTTGCTTGTTGCTTTGGAAGATAAATCGTCTCAACAGCAACCGCTTTGGATTCAGATTAATAGAGTTCCCCAACAGAAACTGTGTTAGTTACAAGAATAACATTCAAAGTTTGCATTTAGGAACTCTACAAATGACAATTCTTAAATTGTCAAAGTGAAGTCACAGTTCCTTGCCGAATCAAACAGTTGCAATATTGGAAAGAACTTTGCGATAGAAATTAATAGTTGTCGAATTTTAAGACTTTGAGAAGTGAATTAAATTAAAATTTTTATCATTAACATTAACATTAAAATTTATTAAAAAGTTTAAAATTTATATATTACGTTTTATATAGTTGCATTTTAATAACCTACACTAAAACCGTCAACAAGACGGCAAAAGGAATTTGAAGTCTAATGCAGTTCCTAGTAAACATTTGTAAATCATTTTTCTTACAGAAACAGACTTAGACAGTATTAAGAACATTGCCTTTTTACACGTTACCTCAGTAGAGCGGTTGATATAGACCCTTTTGAGACGCAAAGGCTGAAATAAATACGTTAGAGGACGACTCGTAGAGCTATTTTATTACGAAAATATAAAAAACTGACATGTGTTTCATTCAATTTGACCTGTACAAGGAGATATTACCTCGAAGGTTAAATGTTCAGTAAGTGTGCTTTTTATTAATGCTAATGTTATTCGTATTACTAACAGGTGAACAGTAAATATTCTTTTTTATTTTTGTTAGGTGATTCGTTTAACGCAACTAGATGGATAAAATGGATTTTTTGTTGTCTAATTAGCAAAATTAGTTCTTTTAAATACGAGCCCCGACACATATTAATTCGTCTACTTTCATTTTTTGTTAAAAATCATATCGTAATCTTTACGGCGACATTCTCTTCTAGTCTAGAAAGTGGCTCTTTCTTGTTGTCAGAAATGAAGTACTGCATCTGCATTTACACCTTGCGGCGTTTCTAAAATTATATCCTTACACCGCTCCTTGCAAGGTTTTTGGGTACTTTTGTCAATCCGGAGACGCAAAGAAGCGGTGTGGAGAAACTTCTCTGAGAAGAAATTCCAGAGAAAAGAAGAAAAGAATTCCATGAAACTTGGCATAGAGTAGGTTCAGGAGTAATACTTCGGTCTAGCAATAGGAGATATCCACCTCAAAGAACAAAACAAAAATGCTAGATAAAGATTTCAGGAGAAAAAATATAAAAAAAGAATACCCTACGCAATACGGCAAGAACTGTACTATAGACGAACTGGATCTATAGACCAAAGTTACTACATCTAGGTATCTTAAGGATCTTGGAGATAGGCATTCGGCGGGCTCATGTTTCTTAATTTTCAACACTCAATTAAGATAATGCTTTATTTTCAACATTCTTTCTTTTGAATGTTAACTTAATAACCTATGTAATACGATACATCTTTCTCGATATTAAATGTTTACATAATTTGAACTCACACATTTCAAATAATCTTGAATTCCCGCGCGGGGCATTTTGGTCCTTATCCCATAGTGAAAATGATCTATTTGTCAAAGCCATCTAAATTATCAACGGTCCTTAGTTTCGGAATATATGGAATCAGTATGATATGGAGTCATCTGAAGGAGGTTTCACTCTTTGTAACAGCTGTCTACCTCAACTACTGGTTTGAGAGTCCAATGTCCACAGCTGCTCCAAGAAATGATCGCACCTGATTGTGCACCTTGTCCACATATTACAACGAAGAAGTTACCAAAATAGTCATAGCAGCATTTAATCGCCATAGGTGGTGCCTGTCAGAACTCATGGTAGGATTTAGGTGTTTTTGTTGTCAACGTGTCAGTAGATGAGAAACGATTCTCGGTAATGGCGTTGACAGAAAAACAGGGATCCTAGGAACCTCATAAACGGATCGCACCATTCTTTGAACCTGACAAGGTCCAAGTCCAGTATTATGAAGTTCTGATTTTCATATCCACAAACGATACGTTACTTCGGCACTAGTGACTGGTTGTGTTACTCAATCAACCTACCTCCTAATAGTCTAATGGCCAAACAACTAATCTACCCATATCTGATTATTACGATCCAGCTTAATTACAGAACCGAAGGGCTCACATTACAAAGGCTTATTTCAAGAATGGAACCTCAAGAGCCACATCTTACCATCCAGAAAATTCCAAAGTGCTTACATCACATTCCAATATAGTCACATTTTACCCTATAAACTAGGGTTTCTGACCCGGGAATTCCCGGGACCCAAGTCCCGAGAATTACTCTATTTTTTGTTGTCTCGAGTCCCTGGAAAAATAACTCGAGACCCGGGACTTTTGTATACAAGGTATTTAATGAAAATTCTTACTTAAGAATTAAGGTTTTATTTCTGTATAGCTTTGCACAGATGGTGTTCTTAACCAGTTCTTTTAAGTGCTAAACAGTCTTTACAAACACATAGAAATCATTTACAACCTGTCTGTAAACAATCAATAAAAGTAAAGGGATTAGTTTCAGTAAGAAAGTACCGTTAGCTATCGTGTCTCGCCTGAGCATTCTTTATAAGTAAACTTGCAGTTTCTATTCAATTATATTCAAAAAGGGTCTCTATCCGGAATTTCCTCTCTTATTTATAAACAGGTATGGTAGTCTTTTTAAAGACCTAAACAAAATGTTTTTACTTAAAAATTCATATTGAAGTATGGTTGTTTCATCTCAACAATTAATAAACTTTTTTTTATATGTATAATATAGGTTCATAAATTGCCGTCCAAAGCTTTCTATATTCATAACATTTTTTTATCGCGATTGGTTCTTGTACATAACTTAAAATTCCATGGAAACGAATAGAGTAAATAAACTGAAGAAGAAAAATTACTTTCTTTCTGTCACATGTGAATATTTAGTGATACAACATATTAAAGAAATTATTTATTTAACTGGAATTGAGATATCAATACCATTATCAAGCTTTTAAGTAGTGTTCATCCATCAGTTAGATTGAATGGAACCTTGAAGATCCTGATATAATAATTATCATCGGACCATTTATACAACAAGGCAAAGATTATACACCTGAAGATAATCTGTTTATGTAAGTGGGTTTATGTAACTATTACTAATCGCCCAAGAGATAATTTGAAGGTAAGCTACAAGAACTTGTTTAATACAGTGCACTTTTCTATTTTTATTTTAATTCACGCATCCGAATAAACAATGATCTTAATCTCTTTAACAACCGGTCGTTTTCAATAGGTAAAGGGTTCCAAGAAGATTTTGATAATTTATGTAATGACAATAGTATAATTAATCGCTTATAGTAGTGTGTATTTACTATACTCCTGGATTTGTTTCATCTGGCTTGTATTTACCTATTAAATCTATAAATAAAATGTTTTTTGCTTAGCTTCAAAATGTAAATAAACCAAATCGTAGTTTGAAATCGTTTTAAAAATGTAGAAACGGCCCAATGTAATTATTGCCCCAAAAAAAATTTCAAATTCTGCCGGGTCCATGCGGCATTTAGAATGCATGCAGGGTTCGCATTTAAAAAATATAGAAAAAAATAACGCACCTTGTACCTCAAAAAAATTAAAAATTAACAATCGATTTTAAGATTTTGCAAAACAAGGAATTTGAGTGAAATGGTATGTATCTCGATAGGTCGCAGGAAATGGAATATCAATTTGAACTATTGCTAATAATATTTATCATGTTCATACTCCGGAAAAATGTTTTATAAAAGCTATATGAGTGAGCTATGAACTTAAAACTTACCGGCAAACAATAAAACACTAAACAGGAAAGGTTTTGGCATAAACGCGAGAATAGTATATTGTGTTACAAGTGCAGAAAAGTGCCAATTTCTCACGAGTGTGAAGATTTTGCGGCATGAGACGTAGTCGAATGCCGCAATCACACGAGTGAGAAATTGGTGTTTTTGCACGCGTTACACACTATACTTTATCTACGACAACAAAAAAAGTAATAAACAATCAACAGCTAAGAAAGTTTTTTAACCTAGAATTTACACTCGCATTCATATTTTTTACGTGAAATATTTGGCAATAAATTAAGAGATGTAATGTGAGGCGCTTCCACGATGTTTGGAGGTGTACGAGTGTACACCCCAATTTTCCTTCATCGGATTCACTCATGATACATATAGAATTTTAAAAACGACAAAAGTAAACATTAAATTTGTAAAGACAATAGTAATAATACGTTTACAATTTGTATAATTTCAGTCAATCTACTATTTAGTACTTACAGCTAAATAATTATGTACTCGTTTTAAAAAAATAATATATGTACAAAAATCACCATTCAATTGTCAAGGTTATTAACCTCTGCGCAAAATGTCAAATATTCTCGCATTATGCAGAAAATTATAAATGTTTTCAATGTTTTTATTGTAATTTAGCAATAATAATAAATAAAATTACATTAAAAATTATATAATAATGTAAAACATTAATTAATTTTACGTTTTAATTGAATAACAATCATTGTAACTTTATATAATGAGAAAAAAAATATCATTGAAAGGCATCTCGATAGCTCAATGCTTACGCTCTAGCTACTAACCGAGCGATCCGGGTTCAATTCCCCGGGTCTGACCTTAGTTTTTTTTCTAGATGGATTTCCATTCGAAATATAATTTAATGTAAAATATTAATTACACAAAATAAATTAACCTTTATCTAAAATTTATAACATTTTATATTTCAAATAATTAATATTATAAATATTGCAAGTGGTGACATCTATGGCGTTTTAATACAACTACTGATCGTGAGAAATCATTCCTCACGGTCTTTACCGTTGAGTTTGGAGATTGTTTGCAATTGGTCGTTTTCACGGTTACTAGATTGTGCGGAATGTGTAACTTTCTATGGTGGTCGTAGATAAAAATAATTTTATGATCGGAGAATTTATTTATGTACTGCTGTGCTTTTCGTTAAATAATAGCAATTATTTTCCAATGGGAACTTCTGAGAGAAAGTGATTAGAGGATTAATTAAAGCAATTTTAAAAACAAATATTTGAATTTTTGGATTTAGGTATCTATGTAAAATTTTACTATCCGGGATTCCCGGGAATTCCCGGGATTTCCGGAAAAACAGTCTCGAGTCCCGGGAATAGGAAAATTGTCGAGACCCAGAAACCCTAACCACAACCACTTAAATATGACTTTCTACAATCACTAACCACTATTGGTGATTTATCGTAAATCTTAGCTCACCACAGCGTTTAAATCTCCAGCAAAGCCTCTCGTTTGTAGTTATCATCCGCTAGCCATCAACACCACCAGCTATCAATTTCAAATCAACTAATCACCATAATTAGATCGCAGCAACTGTGAGACTCATCTACATCAATCAAACATTCTCTTTTGGTCGAACAGACTTAAATATAGCTTACGGACAACCATAACAAATTTCAACTTTGATACATACACACTATAAATGTCAAAAAGTCAAACAAACTGATAAAATACAAAGACTTACACCAATCACTGTTTAAGGGTTTGGACAATACAAAAAGCGTACTTCTACATAAATTTATCTTCTATTGTAACGCATCGGGGAACGCAATATGGTCTAGCAGATTTTCAAATGAAATATTTAAAAGAGTTTGAAAGTTGAATTGCGGAAAAGCAAAACTGTGCTGTCCAATTTCGTAAATTTACAGTTCATTTGTTTTGTAATTGGCTAAAATCTGAAATCATATGTACTCTTAACTACAAACTACCAATTGACAAACAAAATGCGTTTTTTGAGCCACCAATTAATGCGACGAAAACTGATTCTAAAACGCTCATTGTTTTGAATTTGCTTCTGCTCTGTCTATGGACCTAAGCTACAAATTACTAAAGTTGGGATTCTGATAAACCGACAAACGGCTTGGAAAATGAACTAAAAAAGTATTTTTCTTGCTACACAAACACAATCAAATACACAGAATTGGCACTTTCTAATTATTTTATCTGCCTACAGTCATTATAAGTATAAACGTCTACTTTATAGTGCATAGTAGGTCAAGTAAAGGCATCCTCTAGTGAACAATAAATGGAAACAACCTTTCTTTATTCAACCAGTAATACACTTTTCTATGCATTACTGTTCTTCCTTCTTCATGTTGTACGCTTCTATCTGGTTTCCCAATACGCATTGGCGACTTCATCGGATAATTTTGTATGGTGCTATAGTTGTCACAGTGTTGTATACTGTAGCTACTGATTTTAAGTAGGTGAAGTATAAGGATTTGTTTTCCTTTATTAATTTCGTATTTATGCATACCTTAACGTTAGGTGTTAGTTTACAATTAAACATATTTAGCCACTTTCGTTTGTTACTCAAAAAACCTAAAAATAAAAGATGTATCTATTTTACGAAAACAACTAACGGGTATCATAAATCCTGTATAGATGCAACCATAAATAGACAGTTAATAACAAAAGTATCAGCAGCCCATTCATACATGTGACTAGAACATAAGCTACACCCAATAATCGCGGATTGTTTGGGGTGTTCGTTAATTATTCATTACACTATTGTATATGTATTACACCAATTTTCTGCATGTTGCATTTTGTGGACAATGGAGTACTATAATGCTTGCTTGAAAGGCACCGAGTGCGGAGTAAATTTATTTAGTAGCAGTAGTTTTCCCAATGTACCCTATTTATTAGGTATTAGATTTCCAATAACAATCCAATTCCATTCAGAAATAATTATAATTGGGAGCAATTTCATCTACTTGTTATTTCTGGTCCCTAACTTAAATGAGAGAGGAGAAACGAGAGTAAAAATGTAATTTCAGCAAGTGTAAGACATTTATATTGATAATTGCAAGCAATACAGATAAGCAGAAGTTTAAACAATCAAACGTACAAAGAAAATTCAGAGCTACTAGACTAAATAAAATGGATTAATGGAAGTTTTAAATTTCTTTGTCTGCTTTAGAGTAGTGTAATGGCCACTTCAACCTTAATAACCCTCTAATGCCCACTACGTTCACGAAGAAGTCAGGGGGATTTATTATTCTTCTCTTGGACAATCGATTTGTAATTTGTAGAAACTTCTCAGGATGTTCCAATTGTTTTTCTAAATTATACTTAAAATTTGTTCTTCGACCCTCTTCAACACCGGAGCTGTTATAAATTTAATACTTTATAAGAGATATAACATGTGAGAATTTTTAAGTTTTAAATTGATATTTTAAAATAGGAAATACAATACCTGAAACCTTTACTCTTGCCTAAATCTTGAAGCATTAAATTAATCTATAAACGTTCTGCAGTTTTGAAAACTTTCCCAGAGTGTTGCAACTGTATCAGTTTTGATACAGTTAATTTTTTTGATTTAAGCATTAAATCAAGGAATCGATTAAGCACTAATTGATTTATATTTTTTGAAACCTCTAATAGTGTTTCAATTGGTTTTAATCAACGTCAGAATTTCCTTGCGCAAATTGTATTCTTAACTGCAAGTTTAAGGATTAAATCGATTAAGTTATAATCGATCTTCAGTCCTATTCAACTGTAGATTTCAAATTTCAATTATAAATTAATATTTTAAGGTAAGAAATACAATACCTGAAACGTTTACTCTTATCCAAATCTTTAAACATTAAATCGATTAATCTGAAATCTTCAAGATTTTCCCAGAACATTGCAACTGTATCAGTTGTTTTCTTTTTGTTTAAGCTAATTGATTGATATTTTTTAAAACCTCCATAGTGTTTTAACTGTTTTTAATCATAGTCAGAATTTCCTTGCACACACTGCATTCTCAACTGGAAGTCTAAAGATTAAATTGATTAAGTACTAATCGATTTATATTTTTTTAAACCTCCCATAGTGTTTAAACTGTTTTTAATCTTGGTCGTAATCGCAGTCAGAGTTTCCTTCACGAATAGCATTCTTAACTGTAAATTCCAAGATATATTTTTAAACCTCCCATAGTATTTCAACTGTTTTTAATCGTCGTCAGAATTTCCTTGCACACATTGCATTCTCAACTGTAAGTCTAAAGACTAAATCGATTAAGCATTATTCGATTAATATTTCTTGAAACCTCCCATAGTGTTTCAATTGTTTTTAATCATAACTGCAAGATTGGGATTAAATTGATTTTCTAAATATATTTTCTGAAACCTCCCATAGTTGCGCTAATCGATTATTTATATTTTTTTAAACCTCCCATAATATTTCAATTGTTTTTAATCGTAGTCAGATTTCCTTGCACAAATTGCATTCTCTTCAACTATAAGTTTAAGGATTAAATCGATTAAGCACTAATCGATTTATATTTCTTGAAACCTCCCATAGTGTTTCAATTGCTTTTAACGGTAACTGCCAGATTGAGGATTAAATTGATTTTCTGAATATATTTTCTGAAACCTCCAATATTTGGAATATTATATTGGGATAATTATTGTTTTTAATCGCAGTCAGAATTTCCTTAACTGTAGATTTAGGGGTTAATGGATTAAGCAGTAATCGATTTATATCTTTTTGAAACCTCTCATATTTAGTTGTTTCTGTCTGTTGTTTTTAATCGCAGTCAATACATCCTTGCACAAATTGCATTCGTCACTGCAAGTAATCAAATTTATATTTTCTGAAACATTCCATAGCGTTTCAATTGTTTTTAATCGTAGTCAGAACTTCCTTGCACAAATTGCATTCTTAACCGTAAGCTTAGAGATTAAATCGATTTATATTTTCTGAAATCTCCCATAGTGTCACTGGTTTTTAATCGTAGTCAGAATTTCCATGCACAAATTGCACTCTTAATTGTAAGTTTAATGATTGAATCGATTAAGGAATAACCAGTTTTCAATCGTATTTAACAACACACATTTCAAATTTAAATTTTAAATTCGCATAAGAAATTTTAACATAAGAAATACAATATATAAAACCTTTCATCTTGACTAATTCTTTAAGCATTAAATCGATTTATGTATAATCGTTCTGCAATTTTCAAAATTTTATTAGGATGTTGCAGCTGTATGAATTGTTTTAATTTTTAATTTAAGGATTTAGTCAAGGAATCGATTAAGCACTAATTGATTTTATATTTTTCAAAACCTCCCATAGTTTCTCAATTGTTTTTAATCGTAGTCAGTCAATGTTCCCGGAGTGTTCCAACTATATTAATGGCCAATTTTTTAATTTAAATGTTTATATTTCATGGCCCTTCTATCACGTTTCAATTATTTTTTTAATTGTAGTGAGAATTTCCATGCAAAAATTGTTTTACTAACCGTAAGTTTAATCATTAAAATCGATTAAGAAATAATCGATTTACTTTTAATTCATCAGATGTTCCAACAACTTTTTAAAGCTTTCGATCTTAGAACGTGAAATTCTACTCTTGACAACGCTGAAGCATTAAGTCAATTGAGATATAAACATTTGCAGTCCTAGGGTGTTTCAACAGTACAATTTAATTTAAGAGTTTCAGTAAAGAATCGATTATGCACTAATCGACTTACTTTTATTTGTTTTAAATCTTTCGAGATGTTCCAATTGTGTTTTTTAAATCCTAGCTAGTAATTCCTTTTGAATCTTATTTCAAACTACAGAGCTTTTCCAAATTTAGTATTTTATAATGAGAAATATAAAACCGCACACATGGAAATTTCACTCTTAACTAAGGGCTTAAGCAATAAATTAAATATAAAATACTACGTACACCGTTGATATATACGGACTCCCTAAATATAACCCCAAAATGTGCTTTTCCGTACGAATTTTTACTTGCTGCTAGTGTTTGTAAAGAGTAATAATTCTTCTCTAAACGAGTGTATGAATACATTTCAGCGTGTAAAAAAGCGCAGTAATTAGTTGAATATGCCGCCTGTATTTTCATTTTTTAATTTTTTATCTCATATATTTTGGACGAATTATGCGCGCGCGTTGCTGTTTATTGCCTGTGGGAACTGCTTTTAAATGATGTGCAATCTGAACGAAAAAAGCTTTAAGCAATGCAAATTAGACTTCGCCGATGATGATATCGTCGTCTCTCCGTTTTCCACCTGTGTCACTCACTCCTCTAAGTACCATCACAAGCGTTGTCTGTTGTATATTGCGAAAACATTCTGCTGCGCGGTCGGCCATTACGCCACCATTCGCAGAAGAAAAAACCTATCCGCAGTTTCAGGTTCGTTTTTTTGCGATGGAAACTAAAACGACAAGTTTTCAATTACGAGTACACGTAGTCCTCGATGCTTGAAGACTGTTAAAGAATGATAAAAAACCGGTAACAGACTCTAAAGCAAGATCACCCTGAGTTTTCTTTTTTCTTTTTGTTAATTGATGGAAGTTGAGTCCTGGCTTTAGTTTAGGATTCTGTTGAGATTTTGTACCTTTTTATACGGGTTTACGTAGAATAGCTGTATTATGAATGAGACGTAAGCGGTAAATTTTAATAAACGCAGATGAACTTGTACAAACCGGATGCTTATTTAGCAGAAAGGAATCTGAAGGATTGAAAGCTGATGGAAGCTCCATAGATTGACAAAGCATAACAGCTGAGAACAGAGATGACAAAATTATTTTTTTAAGCCAATCCTTCTGAACCCAGCTAGGAAGTTCACTGGAAGGAACGGTTAACGGACATATTGTGCATAGATATGTTGATAAAAATGAAAATTACAGTGTGAATGTTGTATCGAAAGTTGTAATGCTAGTAATTGTAGAAAGACAGAATCAAATAAATACTATGAACCAAAAGTGTTAAGTGTACTACTACTTTTCCAGATTTCCACAACTGTGAACTTTTGATACAAGGGTGTAACACAGAAAATGCTCTGCCAAGCTGAAATAGACCCCAGAACATTTCTATTGTATCCAAAACACTGAATTTTAGATTTTGGATTTTAAATTGTAGCTTAAATAGCAATATTTTTATTTCAAGAAAGTCGCTGGTGCGAAGATATCTTGAAGAAATCATCCATCATCAATCGATGATGGATTGTATAAAATTGCAAGGCTTCTAACGTAAAATCATTAAGCTTACCCTTCTAAAGTCTAGAAAGTTTTCTAAAAGCCAGTTTTTATTTTATTGTCGTGCCGTTTTGAACGAAAGTACTGGGTACCATTGCAGAGGACGTGTAGCTATTTCCGCCAGTGCACTAGGGCAAAACATTACCAAAGGTCTAAAAGTGTTCAGGTTCTTGGTATGCCATGGTATGGTTTGTATCACCGCCGAATAACAGAGAAAATCCTGGTGTTTCATATTCGCCCTAGGAAGCTACAACCTCCAGTTCCGCTCCTTAACAACCGGTTCATCCATATCCTTTTACTACTTCTATTTTTATTTATTTTCCATATTGTTTACTGAATGTTTGCAACCATTGAAAAATGATAATAGAATATGACGATAAGCGATTAAGAATCGGGATCGAGGTAATATTCCGAGGCCTCTAGTCTGGACCAGAAATACAAGTACCAACTGTATGCCATTTTGTGTTTGATACATTATTGATTTAATTTTTTTCCGTTCTGCTTATATCACCTAAGACGTGTCATTTCAAACTTCACTAAGTGTGCAAATCACTCTATGCAAATCCCTCTTTTCCTAAATAATATATATAACATTGCAACATTAGCTTCCTACGATATGAAGATTATTAGAGAAGTCGGGGTTTGACAGTGTGATGCTAAAAGGGATGGTGAAACTTCTATGGTACTTAAGACTTATCGGACAGCTTGCGAAACAGAAAACGCTTGTAACAGACATTTCTAAATACGCGTTAGACGTATTTAGTCGTTTTCATAAAACTCTAGTTGTTTCTAGTAATATCAAGTCGAAAATAACTGTTCCCTTCTGTGAAACCTTTTTTTTAATTAAATAAATCAGTTCAACATACGTAGATGTTATACAAGGTTGAGTTAAGGCAAGTTAAATATATGTTTTGGTATTCAGATTTGTTTCGGAGGTATATGGCTCCTCGAGGGTAGGTGTTGGTTCACACAATAAACAATTTTAAGTAACAATCAGCTTTTATAAGGGTTTATTAAAGTGGCGAGTTTATATACCAAAGGTTATAAAATGAGTTTTTATCATAGTTGTAGTTACAAATTTATAAAACCGATAGTTTTGTGTTCCGATGTAGGTGTAGATGGTGATAAATATAAAATTTACTCAATCCACAGTAATAGCAGCCAAACCATTATAAAAGCTGATAGCTGTTGGTTGTGAATAACACTGTAATAAAACCAAAATTCATATTATTTTTAGGTTAGTTATCAAACTTGTAACCGCAGTTTCTTTTAAGGAATTTTTGATAACGCACAGAGACGTCAATAAAATATTATTTTAAAAGACATTTTCACACAATAATCCAGCACAAAAAACAAGCACCACAAACAATATAGAGTGCGAAATACTTTTGCGAGGTTGTGAATGTTGAAAATGCGACGACCGGCGGGAACTTGCAAGTTATATAAGCAGCGTTGCAGTGGCGGCTCGTACTTTTAGAGATTGCCATCACTCACAGCGAGGAGCGTAAGTTATATAACGTAACCTTTGGTGACTGCGAATACCGTAAAAAGATATAACAACACCTTAGGGTCGTACTGTTCCTTAAATTTATATAGAGATTTAGAAGTATTTATAAGCACACTAAAAGTTACATATTGGTTTTATAGTGTCCTCTTGACTCTTTTAGTTACACTTGCCATATTTCTGATGCATTTATGTAGACAACATGCATTTATGTGAAAACCAACTAAAAAATCTTTTTTGCTGAAATTCTAAAATATTGATGACATTGGCGGCGTTCCAATTTTTTAGAGGTACAAATAAAAGTCATACAGTCCAAAAAGAATTGCAGTGCAGTTTTGGTCATTTCAAATGTCTGCATGAGACCCTCAATAATGTCAGTGTATTTTATATTAGCAATATATCTAGTATGCGATAGAAGGGACTTACCCTGAGGAGATCTATAATTAACTTAGTTTCCCCATCAACTTGCCCATCAACATCCCATAGAGGACAGTGATAAGTGCAAAAGCAAGCTGGATAACCAATGAATGAAGCGATATGGGTGCCTAAACGTTGTGGTTACCATTATAAAGAAGATTTATAAAGGTTGCGAAAACATTCTCGTTACTTGATTGCAGGCGCATAACGCCTATAAGGGGTCCATAAGAAGTTATATAATGGTAACAGTTATATCTCTATCACCGTTATTATAAAACTTATAAGTATCATATAAGGTTACCAAACAGTGGTGACGGTAACGTTTATAGAGCCCGCCATTTAAGCTCTTTAAAAGGTATGCAGAGATAACTGAAACGTTGCCATCGACAATTTATTTTACCAAAGGTTTTATAATTTGGAGATGCTTGCACTGTTCTATTAAGAGTTACTTAACTAGTTAACTAAAGCTCTGTTTATTAAATACATAACCTAAAAAAGTGAGAGTTTTACGAATTTACAGTATGAAACAAAAGATGTTAATAATGAGAAGCAAAAGGTGTTATCAAGCCTTCTCCTGGTGTTAGCTTGAACTGGTAACAAAGTTTGTCGTGTTAGATGTTCTGGTCTGAATAAGACATGTCCCAGAATTAAGGGGGGGGGAAGGAAAAAGAACCTGAAGAATATTCTACAAAAGGTTTTCAAAATAAACAAGGTATACCGAACAGTTGGTCTTCTTATAAAAAGCAAATAGCATGAAAAGTAACATCTCCAAATAAGGAAAACAAGATCGATAGACCTACTGGAAAAAAACCTTTTAACATTTGTAGGTTAAGGTACACATTGTGAAAGTGAACTGAAAAAACAACCAAAAACGGTTGAATAATGAAACTGTGCCATGGTATTTGGGAACAATGGGACTGCTTACCTTTGGTATTGTTGAAACACCAAGAATTCCAGTTAGAGAAATTCAGAACGACAAAAGTAGCAAGAAAGAGTGAAATATAATTAAATATATGCTATACTTAAAACTGTCTTGATCTTCAGAAAACATTAAGTCGACAAATACAATGTTGGAAGATCTGATAAAAATTGTCTTAGAACTAGTTACAGTTATTATGCCATAATATGTACATATTCCACCATGTCATGGTATAAAAAACGGTGGTTTCTGCTTATGGGCTGCAAGTTCTTCGTATTTTTGGGAAAAAAAGTCAATATTAAACTTAATGAATCTATTATTTCCAGTCTTCATACTCCTTGTTTTGGGACTATCTTTCACGGTTAAATAAGCAGGAGGCATCCTTTGAGTATTATTTAGAATCTGTGATGTAGGTAATTTCTTAAACATTAACTTAGTTTCTTGTCGAAATGAGCAAATTTAAAAAATTGTTTTTGCAATCTAACCTTACAAACGTGCTAGCTTTCAACTGCTCCTATCTTAAATTGCAACATCAAAAATGCAGGAGTAACTCCATTTCAACCTTACATAAAAGGAAATCGCTTTAATAATGATTAAAAGATCAGCTTTACTTCCATTTTAACATATATCTCCACCAGCTACTTTTCACAATTTCTAGCATTTCTTTTTATAAAACGTCTGAGCGAAAACATTTGTCCGAAGTGCAGTTAAGCAGAAGCTTCAAATAACTATCCAGCTGAAAAAGCAACCTACTCTTTCTTATTTTTTCTTCTCAATGAATCCTAAATTTAGAAAGGGTTACTCCTACGTTATCACTTAATTATAAAATCGCAGTTTATCACCAGGCGCCTGAACAGGTTTGACTTAAGAAAGAAAAAGTAAATTTTCTTACAGATATCTTTTAAAGGAAAAAAATAGCAAACGGATTTTTTCTTTTAATTTGCTGATGTAAGAGCACAGTTAACAAAATAAATTCGGAAAGTTGAGTTTAAAATATTCAAACTTGTGATCGAATTGATAAGTGAAACGATTCTTATCACGTTTAAAATGTAAATTTCTTTCTTTTTATTGGAAAACTAAATAATTTAATGCTGTTTGCAAAAGTTGGTAACATCTTGAATTTAAGAGTTGTTTTGTTATTTTCAGAATAATTTATTGGGGAGGGTATATTTTGGGTTAAGAATCTTTGAAATTGGATAACTGAATAAGAGTTGGTACAATGCAATAATTTAGATTTTGACATCCATACTATATGTACATATGAATTTTACTTCAAATTTAGTAATACATTTGGAAAACATATGGTGATGTAGTCTAATGCAGAATTAACCGTAGAGGCAGCTGTGTATGATTAGTTAATTAAAATTGATTCGGATTTAGTTACTATCTAGGAGTAAAGAAACATTTTGGGAATACTCCAAACACTTATGTTTTCTATAGGATAAGAAAGAAATAAAACGGGGGAAAAATTATAGAAAGGCGCTTAAAATTTCCACTAGATGAAAGCCTTAACGTAAAACCTTCCTCTCGAGAAGGAAAATATCCTTCTTCGTTGAAAAGATCGTCTTTTTATTTCTAAAGTATAAATAACACTAAGGAAGGATATTTTTCTTGCAAATACGATTTAAGTGAAGATAAAACAAATTTCCAGCTTATCTTTAATCATCAACATTCGCGGCCATCACAAGTATATCAAGAGAAAAATTTATGGTCTCTACAAAATTTATTTTGCTGGAACATGCTATAAAATATATCAGGTCAAGAACTAATAATTAAAAGGAGAAAAAAAATAGTAACATTTTTCAGGATTCACTAATTGCGTTTTATCACAATATCGCATGCAAACGGTATACCTTACACGGAGTGGGAGTTGCGATTTAATTAACTATTTAAAATATGTGTATGATTATATAATCAATATTTTGTATTAGAGCTTAGCACTTAAACGAGATCATGCAATAAACGTATATCGTGTTGTTTAATCATATGCAGTAAAAAACATTAATAATAGAACAGAAAAATGTTGATACCAAGAAAGCTTTGCTAGTCTTCTAACTGCACTGACAATGTTATTGAATGTCGAGATTTTGTTTAAGCTACAGCTCGACTATAACAGACATACTTTTGCCCTTTTTTCATATTTTGCTATACACCTTAAAGTTGTTACACAAAGAACAGTAAAATGTATCTCAAATGGTGAAAAGTCTAAATTTCTACTAACTCTAATAACTCTCTTGTTCATAGTTTATTGATCTTTATTGTACCTATAAGTCTAGAAAATTAATCGCAGTACTAGACGACTTTCGGGCAGTTTCAGTTTACGTATGATAGGCAAGAAATCATCTTCTGGAACTCATCTATTAATCTTACTCATTGAAAGTACTCATAAACTACTACAACGTTTGCTCATATCCATTTGCATAATTCGAGGGCATCAGATCAGAGGGGCGTATCCGCCAAATTGGTGATCTTCCATTTATTAGGTCGTATTGATTTCTGGTATCGACCTGCGTGTTTTAACATACGGGCGTATGTTTTGTAAGGTATTAATCTGGCCTTACAATACATTCGCCCGTTTGTGACAACACGCAGGTCGATACCAGAAATCAATACGACATAAAAATTGAAGATCAAAATTTTGGCGGATACGCCCCTCTGATCTGATGCTCGCGATATGAAGAATTGGTAATATTAGTCCTCCTCCTGACCAGGTTTTCGATGACCTGAAAGTATACGGGATTTGACTTCAGAATCTTATTTAGGGTTACGCAGAGGTCCGAAATCCGTAAGCTGGACTTGTCTGAGTATGGTCGTTAACTCGCCATCTTGGATTCAATGCCAAAACGACAAATTGCTGGATCTCCGTAACGGCTGCTCCGAATTTGATGTAGCTTTTCTGATCGATTCCAAATTTTATTTGTAATTAAAAAGGTTCTATAACATTTTTTCGTATCTCTAGGAATAAGTGTGTTATAACTAAAATAATGAAATAACATTTCCAGCTGCTTTCCAGCAGTCCAGCTTTTTTATTCGTAATTTATTTAAAAATTTCTTCAAATAAAGAAAGATTGTTGCAGTTTAAAGATTTAGATGTCATTTACCGTTTCTAATTATCTTAAAAAATAAAAACGATATATCGATTTTAGTCGTGAAAACATGTATGTAGCTGGTAGTCAAAATTTGAATTTTTAATTATCGGTGCGGGTAGACACTATACTGCTTTATAAATATTATTTTTTCACAAGTTTCATTAATATCATACTTGTAAAATTTTGTACATTAAATTTCCTTTTTCTTACAATAGTCCAGTAAACGAAGGTCGAAAAAGGGTGCTTACCGTACAAAAGGTCGGGTAGTTCTAAATGTTTGATATGTTGTTTAGATTGGTGGGTTAGTAAAAAAAGTCACTTTTCGATTTTTATTAATTTACCCCCACTCCGTTGTATTGAGCGTAAAAATTGATACGTGAGATCTGTAGTTAATTAAATTGTCTACATCATTGATTCTGAAGACTTTTAAGCTAAAATGAAGTGTTACAGAGTTATCGCGATGTTAAGATGCAAGAAACTCAAAATTTTGCAAAGTTCGCAATTTTAGCCTTTCTTGCGAGCTTCACAGCTCCGTTGTTATTCATAAAACAACTTCACATATTAAATTTGTAGGAAATTCTGTACTCTACAAGTCGGCAAATAACTTTTTTGCGCTATCCCTGACAGTACACTGACGTTATAATGACGTTATTTTTAAGTGATTATTGGTCGGCGACGTCATATGACTAATAAATGATATCCATAAGACGTTATGTTATGGAACATACGTAGACGTGTTCAAAATGACGTCTTTTAGACGTACAATAAGGTCGTTTTTAAACTTCTAATATTATTAATTATGATCTATCTAGGTAACCAAAAAATGATATATTCCATAAAATATTTTTTATTCTTACATTACAGAATGTAAATAGAATACATTATTTTACTGTTTTCAATATTCAATTACACTATTGTTGTATTGTCAGGTTTACTGATTTACGAGAGACAAAACTAGCAACACTGTTTTACTTTATTTTTTTACTTAACTGCACGTGACCATATGCCGCAATTCAAACAGCAACAACGTCTTTCGTGTATTTGTTTTGCTCTTTAATTAGCAACGTTTCTACTATTATTAAAGTTGTTGACGTACTTACATTTATAGTGTACGTGTAGGTGCAACTACTGCATAATAATTGTGTGGTTAGTCACAAAGGGTGAGTATTAATAATTACTTGTTCCGTCACAATACTACATAACCTATACAATTTTACCCGTTCGACGATTTTGTGAGATTAATATTGTTAATAAATTAATACTAATGCAATAGTTTCGTAGTACTGACTAATATTATTTTAGTATCATCACTTATTCTGCATATTGGTTTAGCAGCTTTTCACTTAGTAAATGTTTACTTTTGTTTAATAATTATGAGATGTTGAGTTAATAGAAGCGACGAATGTTCTGTTATTGAATGTTTACTTTTGTTTAATAACTATGTATGAAATAGTATATAATAAATATTATTTCCAATATTCAACTATTTATTTACAATTCCTGTCCTAGTCCTAGTATATAAAACGTTTTAATGGCGTCATTGAACAACGTTTTAATGACGTCGTTGAACTACGTTTCAATGACGTCGTATATTGACGTCCTTGGGCTGTGACATAATGCTATCAGTTTTACGACAATTTGACGTCATGTTAATACGTCATTTGACGTCGTTACTGCCGAAAAAACTCCGACATTATGACGTCAGTGTGATGGCTGGGATGATGTACCGGAATGATGTTATAAGCAAAACACTAAAAAAGTGCCGATTTTCGACGGTTTTTTTTTCAAGATGACGGAGGGCGCGGAGGGATAAAGAGTTGGAAAACTTGGATTTTTACTAACCCACCAATCTATACAACATACAGCAGCCTTGGTAGTGTAATGTTTGGCGTGCCGGACTTTCACCCAGGCGGCCCAGGTCGAGTCCCGGTGCCGGCAGATCTGGTTAAGGTTTTCTGCAGTTTTCCTTAGCTGTGACACAAATGTGGGATTTGCGCTGTTCCATCTTGAAGTCGGCTGCAGCCGCACCTATGTAGGCCCTATGGCCTACGTAATAATAATAATCGCCCCCTCCCTCCCGCACAAGCTGATAGCTTCCGGGGCCTGGTTTCCAGGTTATGGGTTGTAGCAATTATTATTATTATTATTATTATTATATATCCAAAATTTACCCGACCTTTGCAGGGTAAAACCCTTTCATTCATTGGACTACAAGCACATATTTTATTAACATTATGAACTTTTACAAGAGCGAGTAATCACAAATCGTTCCGGAAGAATATGCAAACTGTTCCTGAGTTTTAAAAGTTATCGTCAGTATCTATCTCGAAAGGATATTTAGTGGGATCTAAAAATGCATAGTTAGTGCCTCTGTAACAATTTAGATACAAGTGTACAGTAATAAGATCTTTTAATATGGTCAATATATGAAAGGGAAGTTGGAAACAAAGTTTTGGGTACAAAATTTCTGGCGCGAAAATAGATTTAGGATCTTAGTTTATCAAAAAACTTGCAAGAAAATCCTGGTTCTGTAGTTAAAACTAGAAATTCCCCAGCATACACTAAACACGATTCCAGCACTAATTTTTAAAGAAATTTTAAAGAACTTGCCTTAATAATTTAGATTTTTGAACCTAATTTGCTGGTGTGGTCACATCCAGTCAGAATGTGCCACATGCTAGGCTGCCAGAAATATGTCACACAATTTCTGTCCATAAATTTCAAAAAGTCTATGTACTCTGAATGTACTTATTTAAGCTTATCTCCACCTACTGCGGAACCATATTTCCGATTTGTGAAAGAATTTCGAAAAATGATGCAAAAGAAGAATGAATATGTGTATATATCTAAAAAAATAATGACTGCTCGAGTTTCGAGTAAAGTAGGAAAACTATAATCTTCCGTTACAAAAGAACTAAGACAAACATCTAAATCAAAATATTTGTAAAAACGCTTCTCGTGTTTACATAATTGTTGTTATTTTCTTCATTCGGTCAAAAGTAACAAACAGATTTGACCCAACTTAGTCTTCTACAAAGAGTAAATCAAACATTCAAAATATTTTCGGCAAAAATTGAGAATTGACCATTTTGATTTTGATGTTTGCTTTAGTTTTTTTGTAACTAAAAATAACATTTTTCCTACTTTATCTATTCGTAAAACTGAAATTGGTCCATCTATTAATTACATCTTAGAAAAAGTTAAGAAAAACGAATTTTAATGTACAGAATCTCGCAAGTGTGATATTAATGAAACTTGTGAAAAAATAATATTTATAAAGCTGTATAGTGTCTACCCGCACCGATAATTAAAAATTCAAACTTTAACTACCAGCTACATACATGTTTGACAGTACTTCTCACGACTAAAATCGATATATCTTTTTTATTTTTAAAGATAATTAGAAACGGTAAACGACACCTAAATCTTTAAAATGCAACAATCTTTATTTATTTGAAGAAATTTTTAAATAAATTACGAACAAAAAAGCTGGGCACCAAAATATTAGAAAGAAGAAATGTTATTTCATTGTTTTAGTTATAACGCACTTAGAGATACGAAAAAATGTTAATTTAAAAATATGCCATCAATGATGTACCAATTTTATGACAGAGAGATAAATGAGTATGCCGAATTTAGTGAAAAATGCATGCTAGATGTTCTAAGATATGCTGAAAATATGCCGTTAAATATAAATTTGTTTTGGTGTCAGAACTTAAAAATTTCCCATAATAGATGTATCAATTTCTTGACGGAGAAATAAATGGATATGCTAAAATTTGCGAAATATGCATGCTACATGTTCTAAGATATGCTAAAGATATACCGCTAAATAAATATTTTTATTGGATGCAAAAACTTAAAAATATGCCATAAAAGCTGTATCAATTTCATGACAGATAAATGAATATGCTGAATTTTGCAAAATATGCATGTTATATGTCCCAAGATATGCTGAGGATATGCCGTTAAATATACATTTGTATTGGGTACCAGAATATGCCATAACGGATGTATCAATTTTATGACGGAGGGATAAATAAATATGCTAAATATTGAAAAATATGCATGCTACCTGTTTTAGGATATGCTAGAAATATGCAGTTATACATTTATATTGCATGCCAAAAATTAATATAAACTTCATGGCGGGGAGATGAATAAATATGCTGAATTTAGTGAAATATGCATGGTAGATGTTTTAAGATATGCTGAAAATATGCGATGAAATATAAATTTGTATGTTGTTGTATTTCGATGCCAGAATTTAAAAATATACATAAAAGATGTATCAATTTCATGACGGAAAGATAAATGAATATGCTGAATTTTGCAAAATATGCATGCCACATGTTGTAAGCTATGCTAGAAATATGCAATCCCACTTAAGAATGTAGCGCCGGCGCCGGCGGAAGTAAATAAGTAAGTAAATACTAAGCCGAAGTATATTAGTACATAAAGATAGATCTGATTCTTACCGAATTATAGAGATAGGATCAAATTGACATCGGTATCAAGGGCATGGACGCAGTCACAAAAAATGTAGTCACCAATGCAGACGATCTAGGAATTAAATTACAAGCTGTAATTAACTTTGAACTCCCATCATCATGTAATCTAATCAAAACTACCAGTACTACAGGGTTGTAGCAATTATTATTATTATTATTATTACAGATGACAAAAGAAAGGCCAGGACAGTTCAACAGACAGCCTCTGCCCAAGGATATATTCAGCAAAATCGCACGACATTGAATATTACTAAAAATACTATTAATCTTGAATAAAAGCACGAGACACTGTCATACTTTAAGATTCATGGCATAGTAGTAAACGAGAGGATCAATTAATTGGACCATATAAAGATCTTGCCAATGTAACAGAGAGTTTAAAGATTTGTATAAATGAAAGGCCGCAAAGCGAATTCAATTACCATCCAGGAATAGATTGAAACTGATCGAAGAGCTATTCTAGTGGAGCATGTCCATATCGGCTTATATGTCCGAAAGCGGGAGGCCTTCTTGATTATTTGAGTTCTATTTCTCCATGCAAAAGTGCGATCGTGGCGGTCAAATCTATGGACTTTAAGTCGTACTTTTCCAATGTACTAAGTGCGGCAGAAATAATAAGAAATTGCCTTTAATAAATACTTTCACTGAAAAGAGGCACAAGACATATGGGTATGTAAATAATTGATAAAACCTTATTATTGTTTCATTTATTATATCATGTAATATCTCACCCAACATAATCTTTCAGTAACTAAATTTGGCGGCGAGGATGGGATTTTTTCAATGTTTACAGGAAAGCCACCTTAAAACAAAACAGTATACTACAATAGTGACTCTACGTCATTTTTATCCAATCATATTACAAGTTAATATGTGCTAAGAATGTGGAAAATTCAATTTCATATAATACATTTATTGACCTTTAAGGCAAATAATGTATAAATTTACTTGGTAAGACTAATAGAGGAAATAATCTTTAATAGGACTTAATAGACGAAAGGATATAAGGAACAAGAAAATGAAATTTCCGTTCTTGTTTCATTTGAAACGTGTACAAAGCCATAGAAAACAACGGTAGGAGGATATCCAGATAAAGCAATTTAGATAATTTGATGATATCCTATCCAACAGTTTTCTGCATTATCTAGATGACGTAGACAAATAAACAACACATTGTTTTGTTGTTATCCATATAACAACCATCGTCCTAAAATCGCAACAAAATGTACAATGTGTAACTATGTAATATGAAACCGGTTTACATTCACCATCAATCATTTATATAAAAAGTATCTCCCATTGTATGTACCCTCGGTGTTTTCTCAATACATGTAATTGTTTCTTGTTGAGTTACTAAAACAAAATAACTGTAAAGCTACAAAACTAGACCTGATTCAGACTGTCGGACTCTTCTACACAACAAAACATTTCGACACATGAAATATTACTTGAAACTACAGGAAAGGTATCTAATAGGAGAAAATTTTACTTGTTTGAAATCGAACAAAAGGACTGTATACACACATGGAGTAAACTGTCAGAAAGGCAAAAATATCTACTTTTTTTTTTGTTTTTGTTTAGTTACAAACTGAAGAATTTTAATTGGGTCGACAAAGAATCTCCAAAGAAATATTCATGATGCTTTTATAAAATAAACAAACAAATTATTTTTTTAACGAAGTATCTGGAAAATAGCACGCAAAACATTCTAAGAAGGAAATTTAAGAAAATTAAGGATTAATTTGTGGAAAATAATAAAGGCTACCAGTAATTAAATGAAGCGTTAGAGTGAATTTTCCCCCGTTCTGTTTCAGATAGGTTCAAATGTAATCAAAGATAAATTTGGAAAGTTCTTAGGTTTAAATTCTACTTTAGAAAATCAAGTAAAATATTAAATTAGAAATTTCATTAAAGGCTGGAAATTAGTTTCAATGTAAAATAAGATAAGATAAGAGCAAATACACTCGGTTGTTTTTTTGATACAGCGAAAAAATGTTCGAAGCGATTTATTTAGTGTTCTAAAATAGTTTTAATAAATTTCATTTACAGTTTAAACTAAAAAATGTAATTATAAAATAGATTTATTATAGATCCGCAAGTGAATTCAAAGTGGAAAAAGAAGTGAATTTAAAAGATGCGCTAAACTTTATGTCCATTTACTTCTTAAATATTGAAACCTTTTTTAATGTTAGATATTTCCATAGTTTGATGTAAGAATCAGTTAATGTATGATGTTATCTTGAGAAAATCCAAAACTCCACATATTCCTCCTTGGCATTTTCCGAGTGTTATTGTCATTGTTCAATTAACTTAATGGTGTGAGACTTAATAGAATAATTCTGAAGGGGTCCTTCGAATGTAGATACTACATCAGTTTCAAGACAATTATTTTTAACTTCAGTTAAGAAATACTCAGGTGAATATGATTTATATCTCGATGACACATGCTATTTTTAAAACATAATTAATTAATCTTTGAATTGATGACTTTGTAAATAATGATACGTACGTAATTTCCTTGTTACGTTTCGCATATTGAAACATCGAGTGCTTAAAGGATTTCTTGATTTTTATGGGTTCACCACAACAATGCCACGTGAACATGAAAGCTCTGCAAAACGAGTAACGCTTTTTTTTTTCTGTTAATCTCATTTTTTACGTGTTGGATTTCCCGTCAGATTTCTCTAAAAAGAAGCAAGGCGCTCTTTATGCTCTTGTCATGGCTTCTTTTAAAAAATTGCTGTAAGGGCTTGGTGTATGTTTGAAAAGAGGGGGTTGTTACAAAGGATTTTCGGGGGTGTGAATGTCACAAGAATACTGATATTTGACTTGAACCAACTTGAACAAACATAAATTTATTAATTAGGGTGTGCGCTGATAAACATCACGTCTTCTTGTTAATTTTACAGACGGGATTTATTCAACAGCATACTTACCCTTTTTGTTTGTAATTAATTTCGAGCGTGTACGGCGTTTTTCACTGTTCCCATCTTTGAGGTAACTAAATGAGAAGCTAGCTATATTCTGAATGAGTTATGGATTCCGGTTTCTGCAAGTTTTTAACGTCATCTTGGTTTCAATGGTTTTGAATGAAATCGAGAAGATTTTCGAAAGAGAGACAGTTAGTTTATTCGACAGAAAAAGGGTTGGAATGTAACATGGCTTGTGTTACATTAATAGACAACCGTTTCGTTTAGTAGTTGTTCCTTTTTTATTGGCCTCGCAAAAACTTTTATCAAAAAAGCCCCTTTTATGGTCGGCTCTCTTTTTAACTTGCCCTGTTACGTTTTGGAGTTATGTATGAAGGAATATTTCTATATAATGAAAGTTTTTCAATCTCATTTGGTTTTATGTGAAGAGCTAATGACTAGATTTTGTTATATAATCTGAAAACCGGTTTTTAATGTTTTTTCTTTTTCTGTATAACATTTGGTTTATGCTATTCTTTTATATTTTTCTACTTTATGCTTTATTTTTAATGAAATGTGGATCCTTGGAGACATCGACATAATGAAAAAGTTTTATGGTACATTTACATGCGAACTTTTAAGATGAATACTTAAAAAAAGAAATAATAGTAAAATGAAATAAATAAAAATGATTAGTAAAAAGTTTCACGAGTTTCAAAAGTAATATAAATATAAACAAACACGTAGCTTAGGTAAATACAAAAAATAGATAACTACATAAAAAGATAAAAATAATATAAAAAAATTGCCAGGTAGATTAAAATATATTTGTAAAACTTTTTACTAATCAGTTTTATTTATTTCATGATTATGGAGTTTCACCAAGTACGGCTAGAAACAATCAGCAAAAAATAGTAAACCTGTAATATCTTAAATAATGTTCACTTCTGTTTATTGTTCAATTATTGATGATACTTCTGAAATCTGATTATGATCGCCTAAAATGAACAAGTTTATATTTTTTCTGTATAAGCAATGCTATGTAGTCTGTATATATAGTTTATCAAACTAGTGAAAAACTTGCTAACATATTTCTTTAAATTTAACATTCTTTATATTCAAACCTTTCTAAATATATTTCTTTTTGTATAATTTGATTATAAAATTGCAGCACTTCGCTTTAGGTGGATTCAAAATACGTATAGAGGAGTCCGAACTAAGTCCACTTTGCAAAGATGAATTGCTTGTAAGGTGCATTTCTTATTAATATAACTCAACATAGTTAATTCATAATTATATTCAGTTCATATAACTAAATCATTTTTTAGGGCGAGAACATGTCAACCTTACATAAACTGAGAAACATAATGGAAAGAACACTAAATATAGAAATGCAGGTCTACGAGATTTGCAGGATATTAGTTTTAAAATGACACAACACATACTTAGTAGAAAAGATTTTTAGTGGAAAAGCAGATATTTCAAAAGTGTGTTGGCTAATCAAAAACGAAAAGTGTCTACAGTTCTATTACGGAATAATTAAATTAAAGTGCACTACTTTATTTTAACACTAATACCTTTTAAATATTCATATTTTTTAATTTTAAAAACAAACGCTTATAAATTAAAAATAAATATTATACACACCGCAAACGAACACGCGAAGAATTTCACGAACATTACAAAATAATATTTATATATCTATATTATTTCGCCTGGATAATATAGATGAGAGATCCTAACTCGAAAAAGGATCCAGAATATATTACAGTTTTTAAATGAATTAAAAGTTAATTAAATCTTTCAAAACCAAAGTAGTTTTTTAGGAGATTAATTTAACCATAACTCAATAAGCTGCGTTGACAGTTACGTAACAACATTCATGTCATAAAACTTTATATCAGTTATTCTAAACGTAATCTAATCAAATGTTGTTTCAAATTTACATCGTAATAATTTATAAAATTATATTAAACGAAAAAGCATTTTAGAATAAATTAAGCGAATCCGCAATAATAAAAATTATTGCTTTTACGTGTGCAATATTAAAAGCAATCGTAAACGTAAAATCGTGTAACCACTAAAGTTAATAAATTTAATTGAACAAATTTGTCATTTATGTCATCTCTGTAATTAAAGTGACTAATTACACGAACAACTTTATGCTGTAATTTAAATATTCTCTCTCTGCATAGTTCTAACTTTAACGCGCTTTCGATGCAATTAATCATTACACTTAAAACCGTATTTATATAGCTACAAAAATGGCTCATAGAATTTATATTTAACCACCCTATGATTTATATAGCAAAATTGTTTCCAATCAACTTTCATTTCACTATAATTTTCGCAGTAATTAAAATTTAAATTACTGTTTTTCGAATGTGCACTTTACCATAAATACTTCTTTAGGTCTAAGATATACATGATTTAAAATGTTTTTATGTAATTAGGTAATATGTAAATTATAGCATGCATTGGTAATAATGATTTTTAATAATAGATAATGTATTGAATTTGTTAAAACCAATCACATTTAGATTTATGAGCTTCACATCGATTTTGATTAACACCAGGCTTAGTTACACTTGTAAATTTATAAACACTGATTTCGATTTTGATCAATTTTCATTGGCGGTGCACATCCACACAAGTTATTTAAATTTTGCTAGAAGTATATACATAAAAACACAGTAAAGTACAAATATTTTTACGATGATGCTGTGATGCTAACACTTGTTTTTTAAGGAAAGAGCATGATTTATATACAGTAAAATCAATATTTAAATATCCCACGGGTAAAAAGTTAGATCAAGCAAAAATGATATATGTAAGCATCTAGAAGTATTTTCAAATTATACCTGTCTATAAAAGATATTTTTATTTATGTCACTTAAAAAGCTTCGGAGAAGCTTGAACATTAAATTTTTAATTCTCTCTACCAACTTAAAATTAAAACAGGCAACATTTCTCATTAGCTCTCTCGTTTTCTATTAAAATCAATAAATGAGTTTCCTAATATTTAAATTCATGTCGCACCACTATCCGCTATTACTTTCAAAGAATAAAGTACATTCATTACTTACCCTAACAGATGTTTTTTAACTGAGAACTTTCTTACAAACTTCATACTAGATATACATACTTTAATGTATTATATACAATAATATAATTAGATTGTGTAATCTGCACAACTATAAATAATTAAACTAGTAGTGATTTGTGGAAAGAACAATAAAATGTTTCACTCAATCCTATTTTATAGCGACAATTTTGACCATTCGT
This sequence comes from Agrypnus murinus, assembly GCA_929113105.1. Taxonomy (NCBI): domain Eukaryota; kingdom Metazoa; phylum Arthropoda; class Insecta; order Coleoptera; family Elateridae; genus Agrypnus; species Agrypnus murinus. Next base: position 35,668,311 of record OV816028.1, on the reverse strand, counting down.
GCATGAAAGCCCTGTTCTGCCAGCAATTCGTAGTAGAAATCAAATTAGGTTGTCGCAAACCAACTTACGGGATTGGCTTCGACGCCAAACTATTGGTATTGAGTAAAATTAATCAGCACAGAGAAATGTGAGTAAGTCTTGAAGAGATCTTTTTCTCTGATTACACCACTTTGCTTTCTATAAAACGAACTTTAGTAGAGCGAACCATGCACCACTGGTTTTATGCTAAAAAGATTTTTCTTTAATACAAAATGGCAGCTAATTGAAATAATTCCACATAAACTTAATTTGAGAATTTCTCATTATCTTAAAGAAAATTGTATTTCCGTTTAATAATGAGGTACTTGTAATAAACGATAATATACTTTTTGCAAATTGCAATGCGTACTTTAATTTATATCTCGTACGAAAATGACGCACTGAAAGGAGTTGAAAGCTCAAACTACAATAATTACTTCTAGAAGCTATTAGAATATATCTTGTGACGTATTGTTTCATTTACATTGTTCAACAAATAATAAACGTTAAGAATTACAAAAAATACCCTTCACTCATAAAATAGTAGGCGTAGTAGGTAGTATAAATAATACTAATCAATTTCTTTTTTGTGACTTTTAGAGAGACTAGCGGCCATGCTTTGGTAAAGCAAACATGGAGTGCCGAGATTAGCATAGCTCGATAAAACGCATGACCATAACACAATGTATCAAACAAAACGCTGTTAAAACTAAATCCATGGTGTTTTTAAAAAGCATCTGTGGCAAGAAATAATATCAGCGCCACACCCAGGATCTTGAAAGTACAGTACTCGCTCAAAAATAATACAGCTTTACGCACTGCACGCATCGACCGAAGAACGAAGAGAGTTGTGTTAAGGTACGAGGGTGGTCCCAGAAGTACCCGACCTGACCAAGAGGTGGCGGTAGTTGTTTGAAAATATCACTGTATTGGAAAGTACGCAGTCTATAAAGCATATGTTTCAAGTTTGAAAGCGCCACGTTGTTCAGTATTTGTTTGGCAGCCATCAATAGTGAACGTTGTCAGTGAATTTGTGAAAATGGAGAAAATTGGTCATCGTTATGTGATACAATACTTTTATTTGAAAGGCCTCAGCCCAACCAATATAAAAGCTGAACTGGATTCTACTCTGGGTGAGTCTGCTCCTTCGTTTACAACAGTTAAATTTTGGGTAGCTGAGGTTAAACGAGGCCGTACGAGCTGCCATGACGAGCATCGCAGTGGTCGACCAAATGAGGTGACGACTCCAGAAATGGCGAAGAAAATCCACAAAGCGGTACTTGATGATCGTCGACTGAAAGTGCGGGAGCTAGCAGACATTACGGGCATTTCAAAAAGTGAGGTACATCGCATATTATCTGAAAATTTGGACATGAGAAAGCTGTGTGCAAGATGGGTGCCGCGTTTGCTCACACTCGAGCAGAAACAGTGTCGTGAAAATGTTTCAATTGAGTGTTTAGCGAAGTTTCACAGCAACAAAGCAGAATCTTTGCGCCGTTTCGTAACAATGGATGAAACATGGGTCCATCATTTCACACCCGAGACAAAAGAACAATCGAAACAATGGACTCAAAAGGGAGCCGGCTCCAAAGAAGGCGAAGACCGTTTCATCTGCAGGCAAGGTTATGGCGTCGGTTTTTTGGGATGCGAGTGGAAAATTTTTTATTGACTAACTCGAAAAAGGAAAAACTATCAACGGCCAGTATTATGCAAACTTATTGCACCGTTTGAGCTAAGAAATCAAGCAAAAACGGCTGCATTTGGCTAAAAAGAAAGTGTTGTTTCATCGCGACAACGCGCCAGCTCACAAATCCGTTATTGCAATGGCCAAAATTAATCAATTAAAGTTTGAATTGCTACCTCATGCACCATATTCGCCAGATTTAGCCCCCTCGGATTATTTTCTGTTCCCAAACTTGAAAAATTGGCTCAGTGGTCAAAGATTTTCCAACGATGAAGAAGTGATGTCAGCAGTTAATGGCTATTTTGAGGAGCAAGACAGTTCTTATTATAAAAAGGGTATCGAACTTTTTGAACACCGCTGGGAAAGGTGTATAGTGCTGAAAGGAGATTACGTTGAAAAATAAATAAATCTTTTTCCAAAATTTTTGTGTTTTCTTTGTTGGGTCGGGTACTTCCGGGACCACCCTCGTAGAGTAGGACTGCAGCACCAATTTCAGAGGCAAGTAGTGCAGCTTAAAGCAAAATGCCCCACGTTAGAATACCCTCATTAACTTCCTAACCTCATTAAATTGACATTGACTAAAAGTATTGCACTTCTGCGCATTAATCAACATTTTGACAATTCTTACTTACAGCTAATTGCAAATAAATATAGGACACGTCTCGGAGTAACTTTTACGTTTTTAATAATGAGTGAACTAGGCTTATAATAACACTGGTCTGCGTTTAAAAGCTTTTTTTTAATGAGATCTGGGTTGTCTTAACTGTTTCTAAATGGAATTTTGGCGATGATTTCAAATCTCTAACCTAACATTATAAATGTATCAATTTCGTACACAGTTACAGTTACTGTGAAAGAAAGAGGTTTTTCAAAGACTTTCATTTGTGTTCTGCATCAGGAACGTCTCTCTTGAGGCTCCAGCAGTCTGCAAGCATGTTCAGATGTAACTTTTTTCCATCGCACGAATATCTTGATGGAAGCGCTCTCCTTATTCTTCAGTCACCTCACCACAGTTGTCAGGAAAATAGTCCAGATGTGGCCTGAGGAAATGCATCTTTACAGATATACATGCACCAAAGACGTTGAAACTTTGTAGGAGCTTCTCTACAACATTTTCATAGTCTGGACTTCGGTGATTCCCAAGAAAATTCTGACGATGGCAATTGAATGCACTCCAAGCATCGATCTCATTATTTTCGAGACAATAATCAAAATTAGCATTTTTTTAGCAACTCCGTAATTTGAGGGTAGTCAAAAATGCCTGCTTCCAATTTTATCTCACTTATACGTGGACATTTTTCTTTAATGAAAGCGAAAGATCGACCTTTCTTGTGTAGTGCCTTGACAAAATTTTCCATTAGGCCTAATTTGATGGGCAGCGGTGGAAGTAAAGTCTTCTGGGAATTGACAAGGGGCATGCGAGCGAACATTATGTGAACCCGGCTCCAGATGAGGCCTTGCTGGCCAATATAGTCTTGCGTTCATACGTGACAATATAGTATTTCTAAATTGAAGTAGAAAGAAAACCTGATTGAGCAAAACGACTTGCATATTTGAAATCAGCACAAAAACCGATTTAGAAACGGATAAAAAATCCTAGACCTCAGAACTGCCGCAGACCAGTGTTATATTTCCATAGCTAACACACAATAAAATTTATTAAACATCAAGAAAAAAAAGCACATTTATACTATGTAATACTGGCTGTCCTAGATTTATTTGCAATCAGCTGTACATTTTTCACTAAGACGCGATCTAAGAAACATCTTATCCTTAAACAATGGGTCTCTTAAACACTTTTACTACGAAGAATCAAAGCACCAAATGCTGGAATCGAGCGTAGTATGTGATCTTAGATGGTCCCCATTGATCACAGATTAATAGATGTGATGGGAGATAAATAATTAACAATCGATATAAGCTATGGTAAAAAACTAATACAAAAATAAAAATCTAGAATATTAACGGGGTTCATAAACACGCGTAGCCAGTGGCGTAACTATTACGTGGCAGTTCGAAGCAAATACCCGGGGCCCGTCGACTTTGGGGGCCCCATGATGATTAGGCCCGGCGGATCATACTCAGCTCAGGTGGGTAGTTGATTGGAAAGGGTGGGTGCCCCTAAAAAATTGTATGCTGAAAAAAAAGGTTAATCTTTTCCACATACATGCTCGTTCTCTCTTCACGCTAACAAGTCGTAGTGCACATACATATCGATTGTCGAGCCTGTAGATCTTTTCATCTTCAGGTAGAAACTGTCGATCATCTCTGCCGCAGACGCATAATGCTATCCTTGTCCCAGACCACTTGCGACTTATCACAAAAATATAAGGTAATTTTTATGTATATTATTTTACTTAAAATTAGGACTCTTTTTCGTACTTTGTGATACAACACGTATGTGGGGGGGGGGGGTAATAATTATTTTGCCTCGGGGCACGATGCCTTCTTGTGACGCCACTGCCCGTAGCACCCAGAAAACGTAGCATCCAACGAAAACAAATGACTTACATTAACCATGCAGTAAAAACATTTTTCATAATATTTGCCCGTATTTCTGTTATGACACATTACATGCAGATATTAACTCAATGAAGAATGAACCAAGTACAGATGATATTGATCTGAACGTTGTTAGGGATGCACTCCCAGTTATTTAACACACGCCCTAGCAAATAATTAATGAATCTTCAACAAAAAGGATTTTCCCGAAAATTTGGAAAACAGCAAGAGTAATGCCAATTCCAAAGATTAACAAGATCAAAAAATGTTCTGGATTTAGACCTATCAATGTATTGCATGTATTGATGAAAATTATAGAACACATTGTGAAGATCCAAGTGCAACTTTTGCTTGAGAGTAACATAATAATTGATAAACCTTCAGGTTTTAGAAAGAGTAATTAATTCCTGTGAAACATCTTCAAACCTAGTAATAACAAGTTGGAAAGAAGAAAAAGGCAGGATAATAATTTGAGTAATAGACTTCCGGTTTAATCGGAAGTGACAGCAACTTAGAATCTCAAATGGAACACTCTGTATATCTACACATATTTGGAATCTACATTAAGTTGTGACTACGATGGTGCGCCATTTTTCTAAGATGTTTTTCCTCTTTTTTTTATTAGGTTAAGTTGGCTGCAGTGCATATTAGATATCTTTTTTGGCTGAGCTTATTTATGTAGTATACTTAGATTAGATAAAATTTGCATATAACCACTCATTTATAACCTATTAAATGTGATAATTTCTTACATTTTACAATAACCTTTAAATTTCCGGTGTGACGCCAATTTTTTATTCTATTGATTTAATGTTCTATTGATGCTTTGGAGAATTATCTATTAATTCACGTGTTAAAAAATTTAAGTTAAGTGTCACAGGGAATTCAAAGGTAACGTTAAAAAATATGAAATTATCAACATTTAATACGTTGCTTATGCAATTTTTATCCAATCTAAGTACACTACATTAAATAAGCTCATCCAAAAAAAGATCTAATATGCACCGCCGCCAACTTAACCTAAAAAGGAAAAAAGTGAAAAGAAAACAAAAACCTTAGAAAAAAAAATTAAAAACGGTGTCACAATTTAATGTAGATCCAATATGTATAGATATACAGGATGTTCCATTTGAAGCTCTAAGGTTGATGTCACTTACGATTAAACCGGAAGTCTAAAGCTAAATATTGTATTACATAAAGATGCATATTTATGTCTGTATTCATTATTCCAAATTTGATAGAAATCGGATGAAAAATAAATAAATTATTTGGTGCAACTAAGTGATTACTGGGATGAATTCAAAACTACTTATTTGATAGGAGGCAGATGACGATATACAAAGGTGAGAAATCAGAAGACAAGAAGTTACACCAGGTGTTCCTCGGGGATCAGTTATGAGATCGCTTGACTGACGATACAGCATACATTTCAACCTGGTAGAAGTTAGCATAGTTAGGAAAGCATGTCCCACGGGCGACTTAAAAAATGCACACAAGTCTTGGTAGCGATAACGTTATTTTATTAGTTTAAACGAAGCTGTTTGAGTTCATTTCTATAGCAATGTTCGACGATCAGATTTTCATTGACCTAACAAACAAATTTAACAATCAAATTGAAATTAGATTAAATTTCGGTATCATAACAACACTTTCTTAAAACCATCATTCATTTAAGGCGTCTGCATTTTTTATGTCGCCCGTGGTGCATATAGCGTAAACAACAATGGACTCAGAATCGAACCCTGAGGAACTCCTGTAGTCACTGGAATGAAATCAGAAGAACTGCTGCACAATTTCATCATTTGTCGTCGTCCTGACAGAAAACTTATACATAAATCAATAGCCCCAGAAGCACGGCCAATATATTTTAGAATTAATAAAAGAACGGCGTGATCAATCGTAGCAAATGCTACACTGAGATTAAATAGTATGAGCAGTGACACCTTGGGTAGTGTGAATAAAAAATAAGTTTATACTTTAAGAATTAAGTTATAGCACTAGCGAAAGCTTATTAGTTTCAGCTATAAGCACTAGCATTTGCTGTTAAGGATGTGAATAACCTTCTGCTTATACTTACAAGCTTATGCTAGAAAATTTCAGTGTAAGCTAGAAACATTTCATTAAATCAGTTTACCCTCGCTCCTATATCTGTCAAAATTATGTCAAAATAAATTGTAAAAACAGAATTTATCACGAGTGGTCGCATCTCTTGTTGCATCAAAATGAGTTCCGATAGTGATAGTGATGTTCAGTCCGACCTTGTTGAAGTTGAACAAAGTACAAATTTAAGATTTGTAGAGGCTTTGAGAAATCATAAAGTTTTATTCAACAAGTCACAATTGCCAAAAATAAAAAAAGCAAAGGAAAATGCATTACTGATGATGCAGGAATCGTACCAAATAGCCTATGGAAAAAGTATTACCATAAAGCAGTTAAAAAAGAAAATACAAAACATGAAAAATGAGTTAAAGAAGAAAACAGACAGGAAAGAAACAGGAAATAGAAAAATTTTTCTTAAAGATTGGGAAAAGAAATTGTTGGAGATTGTAGACAGCGGTTTGCAAAACCCAGTTTTCCATAAAATACCTGGAGCTGAGATAGTAGGGTTGGAAGGCATTACAGAAATTAATCAATTACCAGAAAAAAACTACACAGAAAAGGTTGCATTGAGACCACCCCCTCCGTCTCATTCTACAACATCAAAACCAAAAAAACCAAAATTAGACGAAAAAGAAACAGAGGAGACTGTAAAATTAAGCACAGCAGAGTTACAAAGACTGGTTCTTCTTGAGCAGTTAAAACTTACACGTATGCAGATCGAACGAGAAAAAAATTTAATGGACAAGTTACGTCAAACTCAACCGGACATTTGTAATTTTAGTTTCGGCTTAGATGTCTAATACCTATATAATTAGGAGTATTATTATTGTATTATTGTGAACTAAACATTTATTGCATTTATGTGTTAACTAAAATAACTTCAATCATTATAGGTATAACTGATTAATTACATTTTTAATTTCTTCTCTCCTTTGTAGCCCTCGCCTACGAAGATTATTTTCGACCTCATTTTCTATTTCGATCTCCTCTTCTAAAACTTCTTGTACTTCGTCATTCCTGTTTTCATCGTCATCATCGAGAGGAACTTCATCGTTCAAATATTTGGCTATATTATGAAGCACAGCACAACTGATAATAACGGATGCAACTTTTCTTAGTTTTACTCTAACTATATACTGCAAAATTGGAAATCTTCTCTTTAGTTGGCCGAAACATCTTTCAATGATAACACGTTCTCTCGTGAAAAGTGTGTTGAATGCATTTTCTTCGCGAGTTTGGGGATTTCTATAGGGCGTCATCAACCAAGGAGTGATTCCATAACCAGAATCACCCAATAACAAGATATTATTATGCCGCATATTATTATTCATTTGAGCATAGATGTTGGATCTTTTGAGTATTCGATTATCGTGAACCGAACCTGGCCACTGTGCGTCAATAGATGTGAATTCTTCTTTTCCATTACACGTTGCCTGAACATTTATACTACAGTACCCTTTTCTGTTGTAGTATTCGTCTCCATGCCGAGATGGTTTCGTAATTCTTACGTGCGTGCAATCTATCGCACCAATTGCAGAAGGAAATTGGTACTTAGCACTCCACTCTTGCTGTGCTTCGTTAACATTATGTGTAGGAAATTGTATCCAGAGATGTGCCTTCTCAATAACTTTGATCAGTACAAATTTCACCGTTTTACTGACCGTTGTCCGATGAACACCTTCATCCTTTCCAACTCCAATTTGAAAGCCAGGATCGCTTAAGAACCGAAGAAATATCTGCATTTTCTGTCTTGAGTTTAATGCCCCTCCTCTTGTTTCTCCAGTATTTTCAAGAAAATGCTCTGCTAACCACTCGACATTTATTCTCGAAAATCTATATAATTTATGATAATCTTCATTGCGGCACTCAGTTCGTTGGGGGTAATATTTTCGAGTTCTAACATTCATGAATTGTGCCATTTTGACAATATTTGGCTGAAGTTGTACAAAAGATGATATTTCAAGCCTCCTATTATCAGGCTTAAGAAATTATAAGTTCTTACTTAAAAGTTGTAGTATTTGCTGTATTTTATTCACACCAAATTGAGCTTTTGCTGGAAAAACTAGAACATACTAGAACGAAATGACTTGAACTTATAAGTTTAAGCTAAAGCTAGTTATTATTCACATAAACCCCAGCTGTTGCTATAAAAAATAAGTTTTAAGTTCATACTACAGTTTTATTCACACGGCCCCTTGTTCTGATCTGTGGATTCAGTTATGTCATCAGTAATCTTTAATAAAGTCGTCATACCTATGAAAAACTTTATTGTACATATAGGTATGTTAGTAATATTAATAGCTACAGCGTTAGAAAAATAAACTACATTAGAAAAAACCTTGTTCGTCAAAATAATTTGTATTGTAAGATTAAAAAAATTTTAAATGGATTTTGCATAATAACGAGTAGCCCTAAAAGTATAAATATATATAGCGTTATGAGTACTGATCAAACACTATTTGTAGTTAAGTTAAGTAGGCCCGGGTCAAAAGTTGGGTGGGTGATCCCTATAGAGGTACACAGGTTGCAACCGGTCGTGCTTTTGGAGGGCACGTTAAGCGGTCGGTCCCGGTTACCATTGTTATACTGATAGTCGTTAGGTAATGTTAGAAGCGCGACCTGAAAACTCTGACAGTTAGGGGCTGGAATACCGCATTCTTCGAAATGTAGGTTCCCCAGTAACAATCCCATACGTTAAATAAAAATAAACTATTTATTTTGTGACTAGTTTAAACATATATTTATGTTAACTATTAAATGTAGCTGATGTAAAAGAAGCACCAAAGACTCAATTGACAGAATCTCATGAACTAGACGGGTTATTCGTATAATTAATGTAAAAATGGCGGAGAAATACTTTTTCACTATTTTATTAGTGACACTATCATCCTCGCTATAACACATTTAGCTATGATCTATTTATTATCAAGCACTTAATTGGATTCTTCAAATTCTACATTTTTTACTATATCCATCAATTGAGTGGCTGATGCAAATATGGAAATGTAATGGCTTTAATATAATTTATTATGATTATGACCTATCTAGGTCTGTTTTTAGAGCGTAAATTGCTAAATTGTACTACCCTTGTTTACGCCGTCTCCATAGTAATAAAAGTAATTGCATACTACTGCACCTACCTACTTGAAGTTTTGCACTTTTCAAATTATTTTTATTTTAAATTAAATATTAATTTAAACTTAGACCGGACATAAACTAACGTATGCATTTCGGGCTTAATTAGTGTTTTACAGCCTTTATCGTCTGAGCTAACTGATTCTACAGGCTCTAAAGACACTTAATTAAGCCTGTAATACATAATATGCTATTATATGCTCTAGTAGTCTTGAATCGCAATCAAACATCAACAACAGCATCGTCATTGTCTAAATATTTAATATTGTGTCTTACACAGATAAAGGATTTACTTTGCAACGTGCTTTGTTGCATTCCATCTCTAGGTTCAAGCTAATTACATTAAAGTTTTCCAAAGGGCAAAAGCGACACAAATTGAAAAAGAAAATCTCTTAAACATAGGCAAGCTTCTTCTTATGCCTTTTTCAATACTGTGTTGGTTTTCAACAAAAATATCTCCAATACACAAACTATGAAGCTTATAACATACTTTTGTGCGAGATTGAAAACGTTTCTGAACCTGAAATTTCCATTTTTCATTTCGTGCTTCCATTTACAAAAGGAATTTTTTATAAGCTTACAAACAATGCCCATGTACACAACACAAGTCCAGTAACAAACGCGTCACTACTCATTATTCTCTCCTACGCAATTTTTGATCAGTAATTTCTAAAATTTGAAAGTAAAGTAAATATTTTGCATACACATAAAAACACTATCCCTTCCATATAGAGAACATGCGCGATGTTGACAAAAATCGATAAACATACGAATTTTTTACAACACAAAAAAAGCCCTTGCACATGGAATACTGATTAATAACGATAAAATCTTGGGCAGGCAGTGAAAAATTACGGTCTGACCATCTACGGAGGAACTTCTTTAAAATATCACATCATCCTAAACCGCACTGAAATATGATAAGTAGGTTATTCATGTGTGAGGAATTTTTAATAAATGAGAAATTGCTTAGAAAAAGTTTGTTTGTTAACTATACTTTTTATTTAATTATTCTAATTCGTTTTTAGCCATTAACTGAAACTGGTTTTTCTCCTTCTCTCTCCCTGAAATTTTATATAAATGACTTCAGCCAAGAAGTAAAAGTTCATCAATCAAAAAGAAATTTTGACCCTGTGTGTAACGTTAATTTATCTAATGAAATTTAATTATGCTATGTCGCCTTTTTTCGGCACGAGTAGACGAGAACGAAATACTCCATCTAGATTTTTTTTATAAATTATTATTTATAAAAAAGACAGGACCTTTAGCTTACACAAAAAGTGTAGTGCTTTTACCAGAGTTATACATTTCCAAGAAGTTTTTCCTCGATCTAACGATAATTCTTTTGATGTCAAAAGTATACAAAATAAACATTTTATGCTATTACAATTTGTACCATTGAAAGTTATTAGCACTAACTGAGAGAGATGGAGAACGCATAAGGATTCACGTGTTATGTAAGTTATTGAAATCCAAAAAGTCCTTGATAATAAAAATAGAGTATTATTTAATTAAAAGTATCTCTTCCATTCTTTTTAAGTTGGTAACACTAATTTGTTATTTTATGACATTAGAAAAACTTCAGATAAGTATGTTGATATGTTTTTTCCTAAAAAAATGTTGTAATTTTTGTCCTATCATTTGATTATGCCGCCCAAGAATATTTAGTATATTAATATATATTCTGACTATAGAGGGCATGGGAAGTCGTTTAAAAATGGCTCCATCTACCGGAAATGAAAAAAAAGGAAGTTGTGAATAAAATAACAGATGGGTCAATTTAGATGTAAATGATGAATGTTTGGTCCATTTCTTGGTTGACAGCTTTGTTTTAGGTTATGTTAGGTTAGGTTAGGTTTAACATTAATTTCCGGTGGTTAGTACCAACACCATTCGATTTCTCATGGTCTATATAATCAGAAAATATATTAATATACTAAATATTCCAGGGGGGGGGGCAGAATCAAATTTTTGCCCATCAGCTTTAATGATTTATAGATTCATCGATGTTTTTACGCTTCTCGAAAAAAGGCCGGTTTAGGTGGATGCTTACTTAAAACCCTTAGTATTGTTGTTTACTATACCTTAGAAGTGTGCATTCTGGACAATTCATATACAGCGCTATTAAATTAAATTGTAATATGTAGAATTTCCGTATGTTGCATTTGAAATTAATCGAGTCAAAGCATTATGCACACAGGTTGATTTGTACTATCTACAATTTTACATATATTGCATGGTAAATAAATATCATTTTATAATATAAAGAGCTTGTTCGGGGTTTATATCCTGGCCAGAGTAGAGTAGTCCTGATAGCTAGCGCCACTACGCGGTATAAAATGTCAGTTGAAGCGAAGACAAAACCTGACATAAAAGCAGCTTTCTTTTGCTATGAAAACAATTAAGGTTCGTACCCACAGTATTACTCTCGTATTAAGTGAATTTAATGTTAAAAGGTTCGAAAAACCGGCTATGTCGCTATTTATCGCAACTGGCTAAGGAACATTTTTCCATTGTGGAGGAAAATGCAAACACAAGCATTTTTCAAAAGTTTTCCCATGAATGGCTAACTTCTAGTGGGGTAGTAGGTCTTCTAATCAACAGTTGATGTCTACAGATTCGAGTAATTCGCAAACTGATTCGTCACCAAAAAAGTCAAACCAAAAAAGAAAAAGCAAATATTGCAGAGAAAAAGCATCCTCATCCCTTACAAGAGCAGTTTCGTCTAAAAAAAAAACTCAAACAGCATTAAGCGTGTATTAGGAAAATCTTTTCGGGAAAAGGTCATTAAAATCGAAAATGAATACCTTTACAGGATAATGTAATTAATAATAAAAAATAATTTTTTCCCAAAGTCCAACCAAAACAACTTTATTTATTTGCTACAATTGTTTCAGCCTTATTAATAATAATTAAATTTACAAGGCCATCTTCAGGCAGCTTTTATTGTTTTTGGTTTTGGTGTTTTCATATTTATTATTATATTAATAATCAAAAATTAATATCATTACTATTTTATATTAATGATTCCCCGTATTAAAAACCTTTACAGGATGTTCTACTCAGTTTGTAGATTAGTAAAGTACTTAGTGCACTAATTAGCTCACACCCTGAGCACACTTTTCTACTGCAACGCATGATTATGCTACATACCACGTATTTCAGAAATAGATGTGTTATACCTGGTGATAACGTGACCATAACGCGAAGCTTCTATTTCCAATACTTATGAATCTATTTATGTGAATTTTGGCACGGAGATATTACGCATAATTTTGGATATAATTTTCATGTCATTTCATTTCATTTATTTGCCACATTATACAGTACAACACAAATTATGAATGTATTGAAACAATTTAGATGAATATTATACGCAGAAATCATTGCACAACTGGCAAAAAACACTAGGTATAGTTTTTTAATAGAAGCTACACTGCAGTTGAAAATATCTATGTTTTGTTGCAATTTATTGTACTTCTGGCACATTTGATAAAGCGGGAGAAATGTTAACAAGTTAGTTTTAGGAACTGGTAGAGCAAACGTAGAGTGATTTCGAGCATTAAGGAGCGGTACTTGGTAATACAGAGAGTTTAGTATTTTAGTACAATCAGTTAAGCCATTCAGTATTTTGAACAAAAAAAATTAATTTGAGACTTCGCACGTCTCTGGTCGAGACTATCCATCGCTAAACGATTTAAAAGAATATCATTCGAAATTCCAATGAGTGGATATTGGATATTTCCGTCTTCCTTATGACGTATGTATTTGATTAAGCACCTTTGAGTTTTTTCTAAGTTTTGTACTATATGCCGTATGATGGAGACCAAACAACAGTTGTAATCATAAAAATTAGATGAATGTCCGACAAAGAAACCTAAAGATTTGAAGCACGTGAGCACGAAAAGACAACTTCACCAATATTACAAAAAGTGGAACATCTTCACTACCTCGGCAGATCGATGACCAAGAGATTCAACAAACTGAGTTCAGTTCATTAAATAAGAACAAATGAAAAGTAGTAATTTATATAAAACATCAAAATCCCGAAGTTTAAAAATGAACATGCCATAGCCTAGGCTGTCAAAACGCATCGTCTATGGACTCGATAACATCCTGAGTAAAACAAAAGAAGTTACTGACAGTAAGACTTAAATGGAACACCCTGTATTTCTTACTTTTCCATATTTTCAATTTTTTTGTTTACATTTTCTTGTAGGATTATTTTATACTTTAATAAATAAGTACTGTAATATTTTTTTTTAGATCAAGATGAAGAAGAAAGTTGTACAGGATGCATATCGTTAGATTTGTAGTTAAATTTTGTACCTAATGATTTTTTTTTGTGAAAAAGCTGCTCAGCGAACTTCATGTGATCATGAAGTATTTGATATCGATATAATTGATGAAACAACTATTTTTTGCTTTACTAGAATGAAATAGATATATTTTTACTTAATCATGTACCATATTAAAAAAGAAAATGAAAAATTTTTGATAAAAAAATTTAGCAAAATTGGTCGGATTGAATGGCAACAAGTCGCTTAGATTGGAAAAAATGTAAAATACAGGGAGATTCCCTTTAAAAAATTCAGAAGCTGACTATTTTGTCTCTACCTGTCAGTAAATTCCAAATGATGTCTAATATTTCTGTACCAAATTTCAGATATATTGGTTCATAAATAAAGCAGCTGTAGGCTTCGCCGTGTTTTATTTTCATCCGGTATATTTTCAAGCTTTATCGGACAAACCCTAAAGCTGAGTACTCACAGCAGCGGATCCGCAGGCGGATATCATACGATTGGTCAGTTTGAGTCAAATCGACTCAAACTGACCAATCGTATGACATCCGCCTGCGGATCCGCTGCTGTGAGTACTTACCTTAAGACTACTAAACTGTAGCTGGTCAGTGATTGGGCATAGAGGTAAATTCTAACTTTCAAACTTAAAAATATTTGGGGAGTTCGTTAATCAGGTATCATGAAATATGGTGCTATACATAAGTATAGTACAGAAGCGGTCTTCTCCAGAACACCTATATCACTAGTTTGATGTACTAGATAAATCTGTAGTATAGATTACAGATATACATAATCCATTCCCCTTTTACAGCATTTCGCAGTGTAGGGGTTCCACACAAACTCTTATGGGAGTGCAACGGACGTAATGGAGCTATTGCAGCAAATACATTACGCTCCCCCATACTTTATCACTCATACAACTTTCATACGTTAACCTAAGGAGCTCAAACTCGACAGTACTAAATTTTTAAAATTCAGTCGCAACCGAGGTTTGAACCCCTGTCCCTCTGAACGAGAGGTAGGATCTCTACCACTCGACCACGGAGGACCTACAAAGATACACTTTATTTCTAAACTCAAAATTTATCTCAACGATTATTCATCCTATATAATTTTGGCAGCTTTCTGATAAAGGATTTAGCAAAAAATATTAGAATATTAGGTGTTAGGGTATCCTTAAAAACTTACTATGTAATTATGTTAGAATTATGTTTGGTTATAAGCTGTAATTTTTGTTGGTATAAATCAAGTAGGTCAAATTTAGGAAGACTGAAGCTAGTATAAGAAGCTTTCCATGATTGAGCAAAACTATTCGACTAAATTTAGCTATACAAGTCAGATCGAACCCAAATAATACTGCAAAATAGTTACATTTAAAAGATGGGTTGCTCACTACAGATGTAAAAATCTATCTAGATTAGATAAATAAAGGTGCGGTGCGCTTAGGTAACGATTTATTTTAAATACATTCCTTCCAAACACTGAGAACGGTAGTGCAAAGTTATTAACAAACTGGATATTTTGAAAGTGAGAGACAACACTGATTGTGTCTTGAATCTTGAAAGCGCATTTTTGCTCCGAATAGCATATACTATTTTATCTTCAAACGTAACAATAGAATTTAAAGAATATTGAAATTCATGAATAAGTTTAATAATTTAGAAAATGAGCTTCTATAATAACACGATTTTATAATAATTTAGCTTTGGAGATCGTTACTATGGTTAAAATTAAATTTGGAAATAAATCGTAAGTATGTTTGTTTGTTTGTTTTTGGGCGAGGAATCAGGATGGCGGAGCATCCTTCGTACCTCATGACACCGATTGCTATGATCATTTGGCCGACCCTACTAGAATTTAGCCGAATCTGGGGGAATTCCACCCCATTAGGGATTTTTAACGTGCCAAACATCGCATTGACACGGAACCTACAGTTTTACTTCCTATCCGAGAAGAAGGCATGTTTTTAATTTTTCTCCGTTATGAAAAATTACCAGCTCGGCCGGAGATCGAACCTGCGACCTTTGGATTATGAAGCAAACATGCAAACCACTAATCCACCGAGACTGGCTCGTAAGTATGTTTTGTAATTATTTATCAATTTCCTGATTAAAACGTACTTGCTCATTGCAGCTTTCAATGGAAGACTCAGAGACTGAGTAGTGTATCCTACCTGAGATAGCAGAGGCTGCCAAGGCGGCCGTCAACGATTTAATTCTATCAAAATCGGCTAATATTTATCAAACTGCATATTCCCGATTTTGTAATTGGCGTGAAGAAAAAAAAGCAAACAGTTTCACCGAAAACATATTTCTAGGTTTTTTTTGTACTTAAAAACCGAGTTGAATATGAAAAGTTCATCATTATGGTCGAATTATACAATGATGAGATCTCTAATAAACGTTAAACATGGGATAGACATTAGCAAGTACCTACTTAAAATTACGAACATTTCTAAAAAACAAAATGAAGGTTACACCCCAAAGAAATCGCGAGTCTTAACGAAAGAGGAATTTGACAAATTATCTGACGCCCCTGATCAACAGTATTTGGGATTGAAGGTCAATATTACAATACATACGAGGTGTGTAAATTAAGTAATGAGACTGGCAACGTAGCGTTCGATCTGGCGACACTTGGAACGCGGGACTTGGAGGAGCGGCTGGTGAACATGTGATACGCCTTCAGTACGAGTTAAAGTCATTTGGCTGTCCGTAGCTACTTTTTTTGTAAAACAGTTTTTTCTAGTGCGTTCTAAAAATGAGTGACATCAATTTCGAGCAACGGTGTGCTATCAGGTTTTGCTTCAGACTTGGGCACAGTGCAACGAAAACTTTTGCAAAACTTCAGTAGGCCTACGGAGACAGTGTTTTGTCAAGGGCCCAGGTTTTTCGGTGGTTTCAAGCATTTTCAGAACGAAGAGAGTCGATTGAAGATGAACCACGAAGCGGAAGGCCTTCATCTTCAAGAACCGATGAAAATGTCAACAGAATCCGGGATCTTGTGCGTTCAGATCGTCGGTTGACAGTCAGAATGATCGGGGAAGAGTTGAATTTTACTCACACCACCGTTCATCAAATTTTGACCAAAGAATTGGGGATAAGAAAAATCTGCGCAAAAATGATTCCAAAAAACCATTCGCAAGACCAAAAGGACACTAGTGACGAGTCTTGGGTGTTTGAGTATGACCCTGAAACTAAGCGCCAGAGCATGGTGTGGCACACTTCAACCTCTCCAAGGCCCAAAAAAGCAAGAATGAGCAAGTTGAAGATCAAATACATGCTGATTTGTTTTTTCGATAGCCAGGGAATCGCCCACAAAGAGTTTGTGCCTCAAGACCAAACGGTCAATCAACACTTTTACCGAGAGGTTCTTAAAAAACTCCGAAAAAGGGTCATTCGTGTAAGACCAAACATCAAGAACAACTGGGTGTTGCATCACGATAATGCGCCTTGTCACACAGCAATTTCAATAAACGAGTTTTTGGCCAGTAAAAACATTTCTGTGGCTCCTCAGCCTCCTTATTCGCCTGACTTGAGTCCTTGTGAATTTTTCCTCTTCCCGAGATTGGAAAATCACCTCAAGGAACTCATTTTGGGACACTCGAAAACATTCAAACGGCTCTAACCAACCAGCTAAAGGCTATTCCAGTATCCGAGTTTCAGCACTGCTATGAGGATTGGAAGAACCGTCTCCAGCGCTGTGTGGCTTCCCAAGAAGTTACTTTGAGATAGACAATATTGAATTATAATTCTATTCCAATAAAAAAATTGAAAAAATCAGTCTCATTACTTAATTTACACACCTCGTAGGTAACAGGTTTTAATATTACATCTTGTCTACAGATTTTGTTGGTTATTGGAATAGCAGGAGGTTGCCGCTGTAGAGAAATGGTTAGAATGAGAACTGATGATATTAAAGACTTGGGATCTTTAATTTTAATAAAAATTCCAGACAGTAAGACAAAAAGGTCTAGGTCATTTACTTACTGTAGTCGGAGAGAATTTTATAAATATAGAAAAAATATTTCACTGCGCCATGAATATATGAAAGATCGTCGTTTTTTTCTTGAATATTTTAATGGAAAATGTCACCGGGTTGTTATGGGTGTGCACAAAATTGGTAGTGCAGGAAAGGAGGTGGCGTCCTTTTTAAAACTAAGTCATGGCAACCAGTACACAGGACACTGTCTCAGACGAACGTCAGCTACATTTGTTGTTGATGGTGGAGCCGACATTACCAGCTTGAAAAGACACGGTGACTGGAAGAGTTCAACCGTCGCTGAGGGGTATATAGAAGAATCCTCTCGCCCACAAGAAAGATGCTGCAATTAAAATCTTGTGCTCAAATAGTACCAATGTCGTAACAGTTCGTATGAAATAAACCTGACTGCCGACGGTTTATCGACGACGCGTAATCGACAAACTTTCGATGGGATTCGTTGACCGAATTATCCTAGTACTTACGAAGCACGATCAGGTTCCATTACCAAGAAAGACGAATAATAGTAGATCTGCAGCTTCTCTGTTCGCCAGTCTTATAAAATTAGCATCGTTTATTTCTGTTATACGTTTGAGCAAGTATATTCCACCTGCCAGCGTTAATACTATTTACCGCCCTAAGTCACAATTGAAAATTCTATGAACTTACTATTAGGCCTGTAAGAATTGACGTTGAACGATGCAGTTTGAATAATTTAGGAATCATCGAAAATGTCAAGTAGGCAAGGAATGTGAATTCTGCATGCAGACCCACCACTTAGACATGCAATGTTGCAATGAACTCAAGATCATATGCTATCTAGTCAGACTACAACCCTGTTTAGACTGTTTAGACGGTTCAAGGTGAAATATTGCAATATTCAATGAAAGAGATAGAAAAGGTGATAATGTAATTAATCAAATGCTTAAATCAACTAAATAATAATTAGTTTTGTATAAAAAAGCAAATATAATTACGACATTATATAAAATACACTATAATATTGTTATTTATTACTATATGTATTATTTATTTTAATAATTAAGGCTTATTTGCGTGCATTGTAATGCATTACACGTAAATGAGTTTAAACACGTGAACAGATTATTTGCTATAAATAATTTGTAGGTAAATTATTACGAATGCATATTTTACATAAAGTAATCCAGATTGCTTTATGTTCTGTATTGCGTGTTCTACATTTTAATTTTTTTAAGTTTTATTCGCGAAATTAAAAATACACTCAAAATTGCAAATACAAAAGCACTTCACTGGACTGTAACGTATGTCCCAAAAGTTTTCGGAAAAAAATCAAATAAATTTTTTTTAACGAAATATAGTTTTCAAATTTTAACCGTAATAATATCTTGTTCCTACAACTACTGTTAATCTCTATGCATATTTATAGAACTGATAACGGCCCTCGTTCTTCTATGACACGTAATTTGGTTACCACATGTCTCATGAGTGTTCGGACGGTATTAACATCGACTTCACGCATTTTCTGAAAGATCCTGCGTCTTAGTTGTTGTTCATTTCGTGCTTCCCAGCCACCATCGTAGACTTTTCTGCTCAACAACGACCAAAATTCTTCAATTGGTCGGGCTTGAGGGACATTTGGAAGGTTGTCTGCTTTGGGAACAAAATTGATTCCGTGTGTGTCCAACCAATCCCTTGTCCTTCGAGCGTAATGGCATGAAGCTAGATCGGCCCAGAAGATAATTTCATCGTCAGAATGTTGCCTGTTTATGAAATTTTGCAATTTAGTAAGGCAGTGTCGAATATATGTATCTGCGTTGATTGCTTCACCGCGAACATGTCCGACATAAGGCTCGGAAACACCAGCCTCTGATATGGCACACTACACCAAGATTTTGTCTTCAAATTTCACCTTTCCTTTGAATTTAACATTATCAGGGGTTTGTTGCACATCATCGGTGTAGAAACCATCATTGCCTTTAATTTCAGAATTGGTCAACGTAAAATATTTCTCATCATCCATGATGAGAACTCTACCGGGAAAATGAACCCGTCTCAGAGCGCGACAACATCTGGGAATTTTTTCCAACTGAGCAGCGGTATATTTTGGGGCCTTTTTCCGTTTTCGAAAATAAAGACCATTTTCGGCGATAATTCTACCAACAGTTGAGCGTCCAACACCAAATCTTCGAGCTAATCTTCGTACTGAAGTTCCCACTCTATTTTTGGCTCTTTCCAGCAATCTTTGTTCTGTAGCCCGGCTTAAAATTCGTGGAAGTCCACTTTTTGGTAAGTTTACACATGGTAAACCTTCCTCACACTCCCTTATTGTTTGATAAATGGTTGAAATGGAGATATTCTGGTTTCGATAAATTCGTACAATATCCCGTTTCGGTACTTGTCCAACCAGCTGATATATACCTTTACGAATCTGGAGCTTGTATGACATGATTATCGTTTTGTTAAAAAAATTGACACGTCAACTGAAACGTCAATTAATTTGCTACATTTTGTTTACAACGACGACTCGATTCGGTCACGTTTACTATGAATAAATTTGTAGCGAAAATTTTCCGAAAACTTTTGGGACATACGTTATTAATGTAATATAAAGAATCCATACAAGTAAATTTTAATTAGTCGTTTAGGGCTTTAGTTTGTCTCGCTTTAATCTCGGTCTTGTTATTAATGAATTAATTTCTTTAATTCCTACTCTACATTTTATATCCTTACTAGGGATAGAGTGCGAGCTGTCTAAGCATCATATCACCTTGAGTTTAATGCAATCACAGTGGACATAAAGTATTCAATCTATATAGAAATTCTGCCAAGGCATAGAAATCGGCGTGCAAAGATTGACGGCAAGCGGCCGCTCAAGGCAATTCGAGTTGTGGGTGACGACTGCCGAATAGTCGTCATAGTGACGTGGACTAGGTGACAAGGTCTAAAGTTATAGCGTCGTAGTTCGATTTTTTTTACATTTTTTAAACTTAATGGGCCGTATTACGAGCCACGATTAAAGGTGCCTCTAACTAAAGTTTCGTTTAAAATCAACAATAATAGAGATAGCTTTCTCTAATTTTAATAGGTAGGAAAAGATTAGGATTGGTCACCATGGTAATTAAACATTCTGTTAATCTAATAGAGCGATGCGAATACAGCTCATTATGTTTATGACTTTATTGTTAAAATTATATTAGTAATATTTTTTTAATCTTATTAATAGTTTTATTTCATAAAACTCTTGTTGATAATAATAATTATTAATAACACGCGAATAATAGAAAATATAAAGTATTTAATTAAATATTTTAGTTTAATCGAACGGTGCGACCAATATTTGCATTTCACGTACTTGAATTACCGCCTAAAATATTGTTCTCCATATAAAATTTGTTACTTTATTTCCGATAATATTATATTAATAATTATAATACACTTTGCTTAATGACTTTATTACCAGATTATGTAGGTTATAATAAAAATGTTATCTATGTATAGTTACAATTCATCTTTTATTTGTTTATTTCACGCCTGTACTACGAGGAAACCAATAACTAAGTTCATACATATGTCTCCCATCTAATCTAACCATCTAACCAACACACACACACACCCATAGTTAAGTCCAATTTAAAAAATCCCGTCGCCCCTAGTGGGACTCGAACTCACGACCCATGGAATACAAGCGGTGCACTAACACCACACCACCGTCGGCTCAATTCATTATTAATTTATAATTGATTTATAAAGCAATAACATTACATATCTACTTTTTTTCTTATATTAATATAATTACAACTTATTAAATTTGTATTTTCTTTTCTGCATTAAATCTTGTTTAATTAATATTTAAATCATATTTTTCGTTGTTCGTACAAAATTAATGACCTGATGTTTTATGAAATAAAAGAAGTAAACAAATAATATTTATAATATAATTTTAACAATCAATAAAATAAAAAACACAATAAATTAAAAAGATGAAGAAACAATAAGTCCACGCGACTACACCGATTTTACGGCAAACATTACTCGAGCGGCCGCTTGCTGTCTAACTTTGCACACTGATTTCTATGCCGCTTTTAAGTATTGCATTGAATAGCTTAGCAGAATTTCTATTTAGGTAGATTACTTTATGTCCACAAAGTTTTATTAAAATCGCTCAGTCGGAGGTCGCGTCCTCGCCTTGTTAGTAGTCGAAAATTGCATTATCCCTCAACTTCTCTTATCTTTTAGAATTCACTCAACAGTCAACCCAACGCGTCTAAGCAAAATAATATTTTTTAATTTAATGTAAAATTTGTAAAAGTTAGCACAGGCTACTTTATTCTTTGATATAACTTGACCACTTCAAAAGTTCTAATATCCTCTCTAATAGTAACATTTGTATGCCCTAACTATATAATTACATCTGTACATGTAAACAACCGAACTAACATGCAACTTTTAAAGGTAAACACATGTAGGAAACTCGAGTTGACCCATAATTTTTAGCGGTTGCTCACCCAAGCACTAAATTTCATATTTCTCATCGTTTTAACAAAAGGCCATTTTGGGGATTAGAACGAACGCTGATATAAATCAAAAAAATTGCAATCCATTCTAACCATAAACCCTTTTTATGGAAGCGCAAGGTTAAACCAACATATTGGACTATTAAATGTAAAAAGTTTTATGACATTTGTTTTCAAATTAAACGTTTCCACCGTATACGCTCTATAAATTCAAGCACCTGTTTCTAAATAGCGGATCAATGAAATGCTAGTTAGCGAAATAAACTGTTACTAGCGGAACACTACTTGTAGAGTTAGTTCTAAAGTTCATCATCATCATCCGAAAAGGCCAAATACATTCAAAGCAAAAACCTTTGGATATAATCTCGTTTCTTGTAGATGATCCTAATTGATAGTAATTAGTTAAGGTAGTGGACAGTCTAACATACAAAAAGTTGGTGAGAGAGAGCAGTACATCAGGAAAACATTTCTTGATTATTAATATAAATGGTGATGGATCAATTCAGTTAATTTAATAGAATTATTCTGAAATTCCTGAAAGGTTTCGGTAAAGGGAAAATTAATTTTTCTGCAACATAGGCAACTTAATTTATAGAACCTCAGATCTTACAAATAAGAGTTGAGAAAAATTTGGAAAAGGTAATAAAAGAAGTTGGGTTAGCGAGAGTAAAAGTAGTACATAAACCTCTGTGGGGTAGACTTTTGTCATTTCCATCTGCCGTATGGTCTATTCGCCCCTTGTGCCACATAATTTAGCTTCAAAATTTAATGATAAAACGCAAAAAGAATGATAATTTTTCGAAATTATCGCGCATAGATATTTTCCAAATGAAAATATCCGTATACGTAGCTGCTCTGCACAGGCTGCTTATTAAATTACGCACCCCTTAATTAGATTAAATTACCTCTCCTTTCATAAACTTCTTAGGGCTAATATTCTTATAAGCTCTCCATTTTGTAGTTAGTTCGGAAATTTTCAAACAGGTAATGAACTAAAAACGATGGAGACTCCGGACGGTATCCGTGCCCGTTCAAAGATCATTAATCATCAGCGTATGAAATGTCGAATACGCCACTCCTGTTATGAGTACATTGGTGGGAGGTTTAATCCCAGAGGTAACATTCTGAAAATAACCGATAGTAGTCCAAGTTTTCAGGTTTATACGAAATGGATGGCCACGTTTAAAATTACCTAACTGTAAACACACACATACATCAAGATCTAAAAGAAACTTTGATTCTTTTGTACAGTTTTGCCGACAGCTGCAATCTAGATCGCTACACGGCTGCCGCTGGTTCAAATCTAGATATGCTAGCTCCGCTCGCAACTAGCTTTGAAATACATAACGGAAAATAGAAGATGAACAAATTTATATAAAAAGGCAAATATTTACACTCCGTTATTTAATTTCGTGCACTGTATCTCCGATGTGTAATTGCTTTTATGGATTGCTTGTAATACTACGTGAATTTTGTTAAAAAAGGACGACATTGTGAGAGTGTGTGTATTTGATCCTGTTAAAAGATTACATCATAATTTAATAAGTTAGGGGAGGATGTGATTTATGACCTAAAAATTATTAAAAATGATTTTCCGGTTTACTTGACAATTATTGTACCATTTATTCGATAAAATCTCTATACTTACATATTTTATGCACTAGTTGAACACTTATTTCCTGAAAATTATAATAAATTTTCAATAAAAGACAATTCAGTAGAGTGTAAGATAAATTATTCGTGAAAGAGCAATTTTCTGAAAAAGTAACGCGGCGGGAAACGATGTTACAATTTGCGCAATTTATTTTGAATGAGAATAATTTATGTTAGGTACATATTGAAGTATCATTCTCATATCTTTATAAAAGTTTTGTATTAAATATCGTAAAATAAAGATCTAGGCAAGCTGAAATAAAATGCTGCGTCCCTGGAGAAATTTTCTATTCTTTCTCGCGAAATGTAATCATGTAAAAGTATTTCAAGTTCGACATCGATGCGATGGAAACGAACTGCACTTTTCGAGTAGAATTCACCTACCTTGGAATATACACGACTAGTTTTGCGTACAAGCTAGAAATAGAGTGGAGGTTAAACGTATTATTTTTGGAAAATAGATGTAAAAATAAACAAAATCAAAAAGACAAAAAAATAGTATATTATATACCCAGGGACTAAAGTGCATCTTTAAACACACATCCCGAATGTGTGTTTAAAACTCACATTAGGGATTAAAAGGCACTTTAGTCCAGTGGTATGTACGCTATTTTTTGCACGCCCTAAAGGACTTAATCGCAAAAATTCAAAATTTCGAAAATTTTTTCCGAAAATTTCGTTACATGTCATTCTGACAATTGAACACTGCAAACGCCAAAAATCACATAGTTTCAGGACAATAAATCCTAACATGTACCACGATTACTTTCTTTTGTTGTTTATTTGTTGTTGTTGTCATGGAAACACTTTACTCCCTCAGGGAGTAAAAGTGCTACTTTACTCCCTCTTTTGGGGGGACTAAAGTAGAGCCTTATATATAGGACGTGCAAAAAAATCATTTTCAACCTGATATTTCATTGAGACTCTTTCATTCGAGTGTTTACCTTGATGTATTGTGAAAGACGCGGATCTTTCGCTTTATTACGGACATATTGGTCTAAGAAAAAAGAATATACTGATGATTATGAGGTCATTCCTCTTTTATCAATATTATACAACTTAGATAATTAGTTCAATAACAATTAAGATAAAGTAAATATATAAAATCGTCTCCTTTTTGCATTTCTCTATCTATGCAATATTTATATAATCTAGAGTACAATCTATACGTATTTTTCTTTAAATCGTATGACTCTTTGATATACAAAACTTTCGTTTGCACAAAGGTTTTCATTCACGTTAACCCTGTCAGTTTCTGCTTCAGGCTGCTTTGTCCTTTAAACGAGAATGTAGTTTTCAAGAAATTCCTGCATCATCTTACGTGCTGTGAAGTTTTATTTACTATTTATAAATTGAATCATTGTAAATAATTTAAGTTAGATTAGAATTAAACTAATCAAATTACTTAAAGTTAAAAATATAAATGGATATCAGATTGACCCGAAAACATTGTCTTTCATAGAAAATTAAATTGAGAACTGAATATTTAAAATACAAATATTTAAATTAAAATAAGTTTAGGGAAATTATAATAAAATTAATTTGGTGAAATTTACAATTTAGAATTTACTACTAATATTTTCCTTTTAAAGCTTAGAATTTAGAAATTGTAAATAAGTATTAAGAATTTCATGTTTAGAATAAGATAAAATCAAATTTAACGTTTAGAATTTGTAATCAGAGATTCAAATTCATAACTTTGAAATTAAAATAACAAATACAGAATTAGAATTCGTTTAAAATATAAAAGTAAAATTTGTAATTTCCAAATCTAATTTAAAATTTTGCAATTAATATTAATTTAAAATTCCTTCCTATCGGAATATACAATTGAATAATGAAAATTTACAGTAGAGAACTTCCACGTATAATCTAATATCATATTTTGAATTCTCAATTGAGGCTAAAATGAATTAGAATTAATTTACAATATAAAATTAGAATTTGTCATTTCCAATTTGAATTTAGAATTTTACATTTAATATTTAAAATTTCAATGGATAGTACGAAATATACAATTAGACAATGAAAATCCACAATAGAGAACTTTGACGCATAGCTTATAGTTAATATTTTGAATTTTTGATTACAATTTCAATTTTTGTACTGTGATAATTCGAATAAAAAATATTATATAATATAATAAATATTGAAAATTTTAAATTTTTATGATTACTATTTAGAATTTTTCTTGTCTAGTTCAGGTGCCAAACGCCAAATTCAAAGTTATAAAAAGATAAGTGGGATTATCATAGGGAGTTTGCAATTTAGAATATAAAAATAAATTTCATAACCTTTAGTATTATACGAATTCCAATGCAAGATTCGGGATATGCAATTCAGAAATGAGAATTCACAATAGATAAATAGTTTAAAGTTAATGTATAATGTTTAAATTTCAGGTAGTAGTGGTCAGATTATAAAACACTCATTTATTCACAAAGCAACTTGCATGTATAATAATCAACTTAATTAGTCGTGTTATCACTTACAGGTACAGAGAAAAGACATTAATGATCTTTAGAATAACAACTACTTGGTTTGAATATAAAATGTTTAGGGGTGTTTATTACAGTTTCCTTTAAACTTGATATTTTGATTTGGTGTAGTTCCAGACGCTACTATTTTTTTTAGGGAGAAATATGAAATAAAAATAATAAGAAGGTAGCCATTTTGTCTTTGCCTCTACTTTATTTCACGTGTTATGTCTATTTGTTCCCTCTTATGTTGAATAAGTTGTGTTGATTCCTTAATTAATCTGAATCCTAAAACTTTCGGTTGAAAACTTTAGATAAATAAAAAGTCCAATGACAATTAAATTAACAGTGGTTTTTGTCCTTGTAAATTGCAATTTTATTTCATTTGAATTTGAAACATTACTAGGAAATAATGGTTATAGATGTTGTGTGGCACAATTGTATCTACAGTTTTAGTGTTAACTGGACATGTTATACGTGCCTTAAAAGCACCTAATGTTTTTATGTGTTTCACTGCCAGTGCATAATAATTATAGGTTGCTGTCACAACCTACTGTAAATAGTCATACCCGGAACAGTGGCAGGCTCTCATAGGTATAACTGAGAGAGTGATCTCCACAGTGGTAATAATAAAGATAATAATAGTAAAAATAAATCTCCCGGGGACGTGCAGAAGTTCCCCTCAACATTGTATTTTATATGTGATATTTTTATTTATATGTGGCTGGTATACCTTTTGTTTTATTTTATTGTATATCTAGTTCTTTAGGTACGTAGCCCTGTAGCTGATCTGACGAACAACGTACTCCAACGAGGCATTTATTTATGTTTATGACTTTATATGTGAATATTATATACATGTTTGGTCACAAACTATCTGTTGCTATGTCAGATATTAGATAATTACTCAGTGGTTCCGTTGTATTCATTTTAAACTGGTACGTTTACCTTTTCTGGTCTACACGCCAATCCCTATATAGTCTCAATTTTACTTACTTTTGATGACTTATGTGAATGAGAGATTTATGTTTTCAACGGTTGATCAATATATTGTATAAGCACATGACTGTATTTACTTTATAAATTGATTGAATAATACGTATTGTTCAGGGTAATCAAAAACTTATTATAATTGAACTAAATAATAATTTGATTATTGATTGAACTTGAAGCATAGAAGTATTTACTCTGGTTTAGCTATTTTTAGGGAGATTTTTTCCAAAAATTGAGATTTACAACTTAGAAATTATACGTCAAATTTAAAAGTCCCGTTAAACCTTCTTCTTTTCTCTCGAATTTAAAAAGTTAATATATAATTCAATACTTAATTAGAAATTTCTAAGTAACAATTCAGAATTAAGGTTAGATGAAGTATAATAATGAAAATTTTAAAGTGCAGAACATAAAATTAATATTAAATTTTTAATTCACTATTTAAATTATTTTCAAATTAAATTTTAAATGCAATTTGAAGTTTACCAAATTAGAATATAAAATTTATATAATGTAATACAAAGATTGCAGTTTTAAATTTAATTTTAGTATTTTTCAAATTCGACACTACATGTTGTGTAGTTAAATTACGAAAGAGAATTACGAGAGAGGAGAATTACGAGTATGAGCTGGGATTCTTAAAGATATCAGCAGAGAATGTTGAAATTCGCCCTCTATATCTGGATGTTATATACATCGATCAAATAAGATAACTGTTCAAAATTCAAGATATTCAAAGGGATTAACCGGTGTTTATAAATTATGCCCTTGAGGACCACGTCTAGATATGCTAATAATGATAATGAAGGTTTCTAACCTTGCTTAGGGTACAGGGCTCAACAAAAATTGTTAATAAATCATTAACTGTAATACTGCTTTCAGTTTAAATAACATATCAGTCAACATGATTTTTAATTAACAGTTGTTTCAGGAATGTTATTTTATGCCAACGTTACTTGAAAATTTCATATACAATATAATTTGATTTCGAAATATTTTAAAATTGCTTTTTTGTAACAAAAGCAGTAAGTACATATAGTTATTGTTTCATATATAAATATATATACTAATAAAAAACATTAGCAAACATCAAACAAGAGAATGCATTATGTACGTTTCATTTAAAGCTGTAAAGCTCAATAATAATCAAATGTTGTGGTTCTATTGCTTTTATGTTACACGTGTTTATTTTTCCGCGCCCTTAATTTTTGACAATTCCAATTAGTATCTTGTTTATTGTTTTTATTAGGATGCTTTTTATTTTGCTGTACGTTTTGTTAAATCGTTATGGGTAATTACATATACGAGCGATGCTCTGTTAATAGTTAGTAGCAGGCCATGCAAGCTCAATTGGCTAGAAACAATTGCAACAATTGAATGTCGCATTAGTTGACATTCGTTACCCACAATTGTCAAACGTTCCGATTTCCTTGTGAAACGTAGTTAATTTTGTAAGATAAGTAGTTGTGCATTTTTAATTCAGTTAATGAGCATTCCGCAGTCTGCCTTTACAGCTATAATTCTCTACGACTATAAAAGACAGTTAGGATACCAGCAAAGCCATGAAAATCTGATAGCAGCTTTTGGCGATGCTGCCCTTTCATTATCCGCTGTTAGTCATTGGTTTCGCGAATTTCGACGAGGGCGAGAGCTGCTAGAAGACGAAACAAGACCTGGAAGACCTGCGGAAGCTGCCTGTTCAAAAAATGTTGACCGTGTGGCAAGCTTGATTCAGAGTCGAGACAGACAGACAGACTCGAGTAGACTAGTGTAAATTTATGTTGCAAAAATTTGACGGAGGAGCTTCCAAGCAAGTGGCATACATTGTAACTGGTGACGAATCTTGAGTATACAGTTACGACCCTGAAACTAAACAGCAGTCTAGTGTTTGGGTATTCGAAGATGAAGACTTGCCCACAAAAGTAATTCGTGGCAGAAGTGTCAATAAGAAAATGATTGCTGTTTTTTTCTGCCGAATGGTCCTGTTGCTGTTATTCCACTTAAAGACCGCAGAACTGTTAATTCTGAATGGTACTGCGAAGTGGCTTTACCACAGATGTTTGCAAAATTACAGACAGGTCGCCAAAGGTCCGGTTTGCGTAACATGTTAGGCCATCATGACAACGCATCCTCCCACACTGCTACCAGAATATTGGCTTTTTTGAAAGATACGGGAGTTCAATTGGTAACTCATCCTCCGTATAGCCCAGATATGGCGCCGTGCGATTTTTTTTGTTTCCACCTGTTAAAAAAATGATGCGATGTAAAAGATTTTCCAGCGCAGATGCAGCAGTTACAGAATTTCAAAGAATTTTTGAGGACCTTTCAGAAAATGAATTTTCCGAATGGTTGAAAAAGTGGTTTCGAAGAATGCACAAGTGTATTGGCCTGAATGGAGATTATTTTGAAAAACAATAAAGATTTTAATCTTTGAAGGCGAATGGTTGCATTGCCTAATTTTAAGATTTATCGATAAAAGCATGTCTAAAGCCATTTTTACATTACGATCTGCCGCATCTATACCACTCTTTAGTACGAAAGGACTTCTGCTGGTGTAAAATAGATAAAATAATAAGTTTAAGCAACCAGCTTTGTCGATTAAAGCTTAACTATTGCGCAAATGCTCGTAAAATGTTTACACTAAAATACTATCATTATACACTAAATCATTATAGCTAACCCCCATTAAGAGGTTTGTACTTAAATTGGTTACACCCTGTATACTAGCAAAATCGGCTTTTAAGTTGAATTACATTCGCTGATGGGATTTTCGTTAAAATCTTCATTTTACAAGACAGAACAAAAAGTATAATTTTCAAAAATCATCAGTTTTCAAAAGCAGCCACCAGCACAGCACTGCAAAAAATAAAATGCGAATATAAATAGTCGCTAATCAAGCGTAAACGAATAAAGGGAAATATAAGAGTAACATTTCATCAATATTTAACTCTATGCGAGTCATAGACTCTATTAGTGTATTATCTAAATCTACTCTACCTAGAGCAGATTCCAGTAGATAAGAGAAGGTTCGTTTTCCACAGTAGTATTAGACCGTATAAGAGCATTTTTGAATATACTATAGTTCAACCAAAAATACAAAAATGAGTCATCACAAACACCTGGGCGAAAATGTAAAATTCATCTAGAATTACGCGAAGTCTCGCTGTAATCTAAATGATAAAATAAACAATAAATGAGCTAGAAAGATTAAGTAGCGGAACAAACCCCTTTTTAATTAAAAAAAATGTAAAACAGCAATGAAAATCTGTTGGTTCTAGCGTACGTCACTGAATTCTTAGCAACGTGAAATTTTCACTCTTATCTTATCTCACCTCTGGGTCGTATTTCGTTATTCCGGTGTGATTACGAAAATCACTGATTTCTTGTATTCTTGGTTGAAGTATAGTTGATAAATAATGTACATGTTACGACAAATATAGGTTTTTGTGTATTTTATGGTTTCTTAAATTTATAGTTTGCAGCAAGATGTTTTTAAAACTAAAGTAAATATATTCACGACATTCAATCTCAAAACTGATAAAAGTAGAAGATAATTTTTTTATAAAGTGTTAGTTATATACTGGGTGGAAATAAATGATTTTCATCAAGTTACCATTGCATTCCCCATGTAAAAGCACGACGTGCCGCTCTACGAAAATAGAGAAGGCAGTACCATAACCTCAAAATAAATTAATTCAATAAATTCTATGAATTGTTTGACAGATTGATTTCATTTATTGACAGAACTAATTTAGTACTAAATCAAAAAGAGTAGAGCGGTACAGAAAAATTTACATGTGAAAAAATTCCAAAGGGAACTTGATGAAAATCATTTATTTCCACGCTGTACTAATTATATTATTATAATATTTTCCGTGAAAGGCTGCTTATCAATTTGTGAAAGCATGAGTTTTTATTTCAAATGTTAATAGGTTACAAAATAATATATTTTGACGTATAAAGAACATGTGTGTGACTGATAAAAATTTTGATCTGTTTTTATCTACGTTAGTTAATATATTACATTTTTAACAAATCAAATGATTATTATAATAATTATTTCCTGCATATTTTATGCACTTCAAACAAATAAATAAAAATAGATGGAGTTATATCGTGAATTCCTCGAGTTCGGTTTAATTAATAAAACAGCTAAAAGTGTTAGTGTTATAATAAAAGAGAATGTACCGTGGTTACTCTCTTATCCAAATACCGAAAACTTATTTACTCGTTCCACTATCCACTACCCACCTGACGATAAGCTCGTTTTTAGTATTGGTGGATATGTTTAATTTTTAATTATTAACACACTGTAGAGATAATCTTCCTCTGCAATTCACTTCATTAATGTTTTACTCTTTTCGAATGGACCTCCTGCAGTACGCGTTAGTGTCGATTTAAAATGCATTTAGATCAATATTTTTTTACTGTGTACCAAACGCAGCCTACTAACCAGAAGTTGCTTTTTTAAACTTAGAATTAATAAAGTTAAACTCGATTTGCTACTTAATCTCTTCGTCTTCACTTCAAAAGTACATTGACATAAATATACTGATGTAGACTCTGCGGTATTTTAATAATGATTGTACTTAAAAACTATTTTAAAGATAATACAGGTTTGGTTTGGTCAACATGTTAATAATGGCCAACTAATAAACATTTCATTTAATTAAATTAATTAAAAC
Source organism: Agrypnus murinus (assembly GCA_929113105.1). Lineage (NCBI taxonomy): Eukaryota > Metazoa > Arthropoda > Insecta > Coleoptera > Elateridae > Agrypnus > Agrypnus murinus. Next base: position 35,636,286 of record OV816028.1, on the reverse strand, counting down.
AAGAACAAGCAAACTGCTTTCACGAATGCTGAGCTAATTTTGCGGATGCAAATCACATAATTTTGGAATGTACTAAATTTGACAGACAAAGAAATGAACTCTTTAGAGATTTAATTCAACTAAAAATACTTCAACCTACTAATTTAGTACAAATCTTAAGAAGTAACAACATCTCAGTATATAAATCTTTGATGCAATTTTTAAATACATGTAAAATAAAAATATAACAGTTCCTCTCCTTTCTTCTATCCTCTGTGGGAATACCTTTAACTCCGTGACCTTATTCTAGTAGTGTCTTACTAAAAGTCGTTTCAAAAGGCTCTGAAACGTGAAGTGTGTATCCCAAGTTTCATCCTAGCACCCTAGATACAAATAGATCAACGAATCAACTGTTGGCTAATGGGCTTAGATCCCGCAAAGCCAAGAAAAAAAAAACAAAAAAAAACTGCTTTCACTGATCCCTCAAAACACTATATGTAATGAATAAATCGTGTATTGCTAGACATCACTGTTATGTGTATACTATCAAGCTAAACTATCGGTTCACCAAAAGGTTATGTGATATCGTTGTATACAATTGCTGCAAGCGTTGTAATTTTCCCAAGGGTCGAAATGTTGCGAGCGTTTAATTAATTACCTGCCTAATAGTTTAGCCATCCATATTCAGCTATTGTATCAGAATCACACTTTGATGTATTTATTTTACTTTGACATATTACAAATAATTAAAAACTTCACAATTTTCAAAATTACACCAACAACAGCTGCTGGTTTAATAACAAGCATTCTTATAAACTAAACATTTTACAACGATTCCAATTTGGATCAACAAACAAAAATGCAACTATTAAAATACCAATTTCCAATATGGTGCATTCCGTCAACCAACTGCTAGGTTGACCGGACTTTATTGAATTTCTCGACCTCGAAAGCGTGATATTAGACATTTAGATCATTGTTCTAGCTGTAGTGAATTCCAAGATTACAAATTTCCAATTTTCTGGAAAGCCCCGTTTATTGATAAATAACTCTTGTTCCCTTCCCTTCCAATAATTCCATTTTCCGTACTAAAGCTTAATCAGGACGTATTTTACTAATTGCAATAATTACCTCCTTTAGCTCTCAGAGGTTATCGAAGGTACTAAAAGCTTAGTCAGGATGAAAATAGTTGTAGGGTTAGTAGTGATGTTGGGCAGAAATCCTTTAAATGCTGGTCTTATCAAAAGGTTACACTGCAGTATTATAGAGGGGCTTTTCTTGTGTGATAGCGGCCCGACTTTACAAACTGAAAGAAGGGAAAAAACCTCACTGATATAGAAGCTACACTATAAGGCGCTTTATGAAAATAACAAAAAATAATGAAAAGTGCGAATAAACTTAAAATCTACGAGTTGGCTGTTAGTAAGTCATCAAAGTTTAATTTTCTTTTCATATACTTAGAAACTTACAAAGTTAACAATATTGTGAAAGTTCGGAGACCGTTAAACCCGTGGAAGCTTTTGTATTAACAAGTATCGATTTTCAACCACTTTAAATTGTGATGTAAATATTGCATGCTTGAAGATATCTTCTGCCTATCGAGTCCAATCATCAAAAAATTATCACGTAGATTAATAAGTATGCATTAACACAAGAAGTTCCGCCTATCGCGATTGCAGGAGTATCGATTCGTGGTTTTTCTTATCGTTTTATAGTACCTCTCAAGTGTCATTTCCATAACGACCGTTTGTTTTTTTCCAATCAGATCTTGAAAAGGAGCATCTGTCATTTTAGAAGTGTTTCTAGAAGATAAGAAAGAGCCCTGAAAATATACGATTGGTTGGAAACAGCGAACAAGTAAGCTCGAATCATGAAAAATTTTATTCGGAATTCTCTACTTCTTAACCCAATTTCTAAATGAGGAAATGCAATTCAGATCCTGATGGTTTAATAAAGATTCACCTCTCCGAATAGAGGAAACGGGGCAAACTTCCTCTCAAATTACTTCCATGTTGTTTTCTACTCTCTGGTTAATTACTGCTATTTACTAGAAAACCGTCTGACAGAAAAATAACATACTTTGTTAGCGCAGTAGTTTATACTCGCAGGACAGTGAGGCAATATGTCAGCTTGTCAGTTGCATCGTGACTGTACTACATTATTTTATTGCTATCTGAGTAGTAAAGGAGGCAATTTTTTCCTGAACATTTTCTTTTGGCCTGTTTTGTTGTTGAAAGCAGTAACGTATCATATTGAGCTTTCTAAAGTAGCAGCAGAAGCAACCTCTTGGGGTATTTTTTCTTGCGCTCCATTCAAGCAATCTTTTTTCTTGTTCGTCTCCTTGGAGATAAGTTCTTAAACGCAATTATGTAAAATAAATAAGAAAAACGCTGGTAGGATAGCCCTTAAAACAAAATCGTTAAGAAAATAAAGCGAAGCTATGGCAATCATATTGATTTTTTGTTCTTTGTTTCAAAATGTGAAAGGGTGTTAACTGAACAAGTTTTATATTCGAGTGCGAAGCACGTGCAAGGTTTAATTTTATTTTAATGAAATATAAAATTTTCCCGTTGCCATGAAACTCTCTTGTTCTAAAAGTAAAAGTTTATTGTTTGTTTATTAGTTTTGTCTATACATTCAAACCGAATAATTAATTTTTATTTAATTTGGTAAATAAAATGAAGAATATTTCACTGATATATGAAGGCATACAAATTGAGACCACGCAAACGACTAAATGAATTATCTATCAAATATTTTTCTTACTAGCATTAAATCAATCATTTTACATTATTATATTTATAAAATAACGAACTGAAAATCCTACGCGCCTACTGGGAGAACGCTTACTGAATTACACATCTCAACTTCTATCATCTATTAACGAATGAAGTTGACCATAGATTTTGAATCTTTAATATATTTTTAATGTCATTCTAACCATTTGGTTGGATAATCATTTTAAACACTGTAATGTAAAACATGTAAACCAAAAAAATGTAAAATGACACTTATGGCAACTAAGTAAATCAATAGTTACAGCTACAGCTCTGTAAAGTTTTATGGGGTCTTAAAAGAGACTAAAGTTTTACATACTCATCAAGATAAAGGTAATAGAAACTAATATGTTGCTTAATCACAACACCATGACAACATCTAGCTATAACTTGTCCTACCGCCTTTGATTATAAAATATCTTTTTATACAAAATATACAACAAATTATTAAAAAAAAACGCTGGTGAAGGTGGAAATAAAATTACAATTAATCATTACTGGACTCACTGGATTATGGAGGCTTGCTCCTTACTCGCTCGCCCCACAAACTTTCCAGCTCGCCCGTAAAAATTCATTTACGAAGCTTGCCACGTAAATAACTACTATTGTCTTACCAGCATTATCACATTCTACTACGCCATTCAAAAAAGACCTTGTATCATCAAAATGCATCCGAAAAGTGCAGAAAGAGGTCTAAAAGTTCTAAAATTAGTCAAATAATGAAAAAAAAAAACAAAATGAGACCAGAAATAGTGGAATAGTGAGGATGTATGTATGTATGACCATGACAAGGCGACAAACATTATTTTCCGCAGGATCGGTCTCCTAAACAACCTGTCTCTAAATATAACCAAACACATCTCTAGGGAAAAAAGCAAATCCATCAGAAAAAAATCTTGCCAGCAGCATAATATTATCAAAATGACGATTTTCGAATCACAAAGTTTTTCAACATCTTTATTTATGGTCTGATGTCATTTTATGTTCATTTTTTTATAGATCAATCGAATTTTTCGAAACGACCAAAAAGTCGCTCAAAAATCGATGATAGGAATTAAATCGTAGTATCTAGAGGGCGTAATATTTGATTTTGACCTATACATATCTCAGACATCGAAACACATGGTCGTCGAGTTTGGAACAGACACAGAAAGGTTACACAACCATAAAGCTAAAGTTCTAATTGGGGAGTAATGTAGATTTTAAACCGCTTTTTGGCTGCTCAGAAGTTATCAAAAAATTCTGATATTTTTGATCTTTTAAGTTCAACCGTTCTTTTGACTGCTATCAAAAAGACTATATATGTGTAGAGGTTTTTGTAAGTAAATAAGTAGTAAATAATGATTAGTCATCATTTCAATCGTTCTTTCTGAGAATACAAGCAAGTATCCAGACTAAATTTTGAGTTCAGACTAATGACCAGTTGTACCAACAGTAATGGACTTAAGGAGTAACGTCTGTAAGAGTGGTGGATGTTCCATGATCCGCTTTTATATTTTACATCTTTTCACCTTCGTCCATAACAGCTTCCAAGTATTTCTCAGCAAAGTCTAATCTCATTCATAAAACGCATCCCTTTCCTTCGTTCGGTTCCTTAAATAACTTGACTTTTTTAAAAGCTTTTTAATTTTATACTGGTCCCAAAGTTCTTTCATAAATCTTCGACTTTTAAAACATCCTCCTACAATCTCTCTTTTAATTGACAAGTCTCTTTTAAAGTTTCCCCTTTAAAAAGTTCAAAAACTTTATAAATTCTACTACCTGCAAAGCTCATGTTTTTTGACGACCATTATTTAGATATCTTTTATTGCTAGCTTCGCTAGCTGCAGATGTCGACATTAATGTTAATCCGGAGCTAATATTTAAGCTCTATTAGGTGTACAATCTACGACTGATGAGAGCTAATAAGCGCGAAAATCATGTCGCGAAGTGCCTTTCGGGGATTTTACATACTCGTTCTTTCATATTGTAACGAGTGCAACGCATCGTCTGTTCCGGCCGTCAATGGGTTGTGGAACATTCCGGAGCCGCAGCGCAATGCACTCAACCTTCTAGTGCATTCGATGTATACCGGTATGTTCGAGCGACTTCTAGAAGAATTACATGGGAGTATATAATCGACGGCGGATAAAAGAGAGGCAGTCAACAGCAAGTCATTAACTGTGTATCACAAAATAAATAGTGAATGTAAAGATAAATATTGTATTAGAAATTCATAGTCTGTAAATAATAGTTTTTAATGGTTTATAATCATAGCGTTAATTTATAGTGTATTCATTAGTGTATAGAAATAAATATTTGTTTGTGAATAGACGATTTAAACAGCACTTGTGTTATTATTTGAAAAAGAACGTTACAATATTATTTTGTGATATTAACGTTGTTTGTTTGTAATATTAAAGTTATCCACTAGTGGATAACTTTAACTTCTTAACTAAACTATTACGCCACTTTTTATAAACTTTTTATCGAATTTCCGTAACACCATAGATGTAGTAATTTTTTCTTTATTGAAGTTTGTGTGAGGTTTGCTCCACGATGTCGCTACTAATTGAAATAGGGGGGGGGGAATATGACCGTCGCACGTAGTGCGGAACAGCTACCGGAGGGAAATCCAGTGCTACATCGCCCATTCCTTTCTGGCATCACTGTATTATCTTCCTCTATCTGTCCAGAATAACTACTCCTACATATGTCTAATACTATGAGGGCCAGCCGGAAAATTTCGGGAATAGCTATGAAGGAAACATTTTATAGGTAAATAAATGACTATCTTTTTTGAAATATTCACTACTACATTCTATGCACTTTTTCATGCGTCCAAACCAATCACTGAAACATTTATTCCATTCTGAAGTTGGCATACTCAAAACGTGTGACTTGAATGCATTAATGGAGTCTTTAGGCCAGGAAAAACGGTGGCCACGCATTTTATTTTTGATTATGGGAAACGTAGAAAAGTCGTTTGGGGACAAATCAGAACTATTGGCTGGATGACTCATTAATTCGATGCCTTTACTTCACAAACAATTGACTGTTGCGTAATCGGTATGAGGCGTAGCATTGTCATGATGAAGAATGATTGCACATTTAGGATTGTTTTTTCCATGACTTCAAGCAAGCAAATTGTTTTATACCATTCCGCATTAACTGTACGATGATCCTCTAGAATAATTGTAGCAACATGATCAGATTTGACTACGAAACATGCAACAATTTTTTTAGAAGTGCTTCGCGATCAAACAACTTTTGTTGGCAACGTATCATTTTGAAACACCCAAACTGTAGATTTTTGTTTTGTTTCCGGTTTGTAAGAATATATCCATGAATCGTCATCCACAATGATGTCATCGACATGTTTTGAAGATCCGTGATTAAATTTTTTCAGCATTGCATTGCACCATTTCGCATGATCTTCTTTCAACGCACAGCATCAATATTTTCTGCAACAACAAATGTTGCAGGACGACCTTTCCTGGGTCCATTCTGAAGCGAAGTACGTCAAACTTGAATTCTTGAAACCAGCGATATACGTTATCTTTAATGGCGCTTTATCACCGAATGCAGAAATTAAACGTTCCATGCACTGTTGTTGAGTTACACTACAGCTAAAATTATAATAAATAATAGCGCGAACGTTCTCACGTGTTAACTCCATTTTCCCTATGATTCGCAAACTTTAAAACGTCACTGTGTACAAACGGAATGATATTTTTACAATCGGACGAAAACGCCAAAATCTTGAGATGTTGTACTATACTAGTGCGCATGCGTCGTTCATCAAATCAACCAGCGTTGCCAGATTCCCGACTTTATCCGACTGACCCTGTAATAATTGAGCGATGTAATCGAAATGCAAGTTTTTCCAATGCAAAAGCCTTCTTAGACCTAACTCCTAAAGATTTTTGGTTAGTTTGTTACTATTTGTGATAGGTTATTACAGCTTTGACGCCTCAGGATTAAAGTGGCGGTTTGTTTCTAGGATAGTTCATTCGTATACAGGGCGCGGCTTGGTCACTGTTCATGTTCATCGGAACATGACACGCAATTGAGCAATAGTCCATACCACGACGTGTGTATTATTAAATATTACACTTCACTGTCTTATTATGCAAACAAGTAATGAAAATAGATCAAAGTTTCAAAAAAATTGGTATGTACCCACTGAACAGCGTTCACGAAATCATTTATAGTCATGGTTAAGGGTACTACATCATTAACAGATATTACACGAACTATGAATAAATTAAATAAATTTTCTGGCAATAATTAATCCGTAAGTAGTAAATCTTGGCATTAATTTAAAGTACAAGCAAAGCTGAAAACACTTTTTTTAAATTTCTCAAATGTAAAAAAATTAAACCTGTCAGATTTCCATAATTGCAAACTTCAGTAACGCTCCCAGTAAGGCTTCAGTAAGGGTAAGCGCACCCTAAAATATGTATAGTCATTCAATTTACATCTTCACATCCCAAAACCTGTGTAGACAGACGTAAAAACTCATAAAATTACATCGTGTTCCTCCTGAATCCCATAAAAGCGCAAAAACGTAAGAGTTACAAATGCATGTCGGAATTTACGAGTGTTAAATGATAAATTTCGAAACAAACAGGTTTCGGGGCATTTCTTTTGTTAACTTTTTTTTTATATAAATAACACTACGCTGTGATACATCCAAGATCGTATACAGGATATATTTTTTGACCCAAAGGTCTCTAGTGAAATATTGTATACGTCTTACAATACTTCTCTTCACGCATTATTGGAAAATTATTCGACTACATCAAAAATCCCCACGAAATCTTTACATCAGTCCTATCACGGTTCGTAAGAAACATCGTACGAAATCTTATAAAATGACGGATCCTTTCCAATCGTTTTTCTCAAGCGGTTCTACCCTTGGGTTTGCTTACAAATTTGCTTAGGTTGGCATTCTCGTAGTTTATGTTTGTCAAGGTACCAACAAAGATTCTAGTGAGTAGGGTTAAAATTTATTACGAAACTGTTCATAGTCGACGACAGAATCATTGGGAAAAAATCTGACTAATAAATCTTTTTATTTTTAGTAAATTATTTCATTTAACACGAAATGGAAAATACTGAAAGAAAAGAATAAAAACAATCTTGTCGCCTATTAATTTTTCATTTTCTGCTCACCCTTTTTATATATTTAATGAATAATTGTTGACCAATTTGTCGTAATTTACATAATTTGGCAATAAATTGTAGTCTTTCACAACTGTAGAAAACGAGAATGACGTTTCGTGCCTGATAAAATCAACCCGTGTTTGTGCTTTACGCGCCAATCTGTTAAAGTACCGTAATGGGCTGTAAGAGGTAATTTGAACGCCTATATCAATATTAAAATTATAATGCTTGCTCGTAATAGACCATTAAATTCCCCTGTTGAAGAGACAGAACAAGTCTATTAAACCTGATAGGCTTCATAAGAAGGAAGAACTTTGTAATTAGAATGAAACGGGACTAAGAAATTTTGTTTAGGATTAATTTATGAATTATTCGTTATCCTGTTTTTAGAAAATTTGACTAATTTATTGTGTCACTCAGAACCTATTTTGTACTTAAACAACGGATTTCCTTAGTGTTATAACAACCAAGTCGAGTTGTTGAAGCGCAAGTTTTGGAACAAATTGTTATATTCCTTAACTGCTAGAAATTTAAAAACCTGATTGATTTGAAATCATGTCCATAAGTCCATAACTACACTATGAACCTTTTATAAAAATAAAAACTATAATAATATGTACAGGGTAAATTATTATGTTTTGGCCACCCCCATTATCTTACCCAAGCAGTATCTAAGTAACAGTAACTGAGATCGAAACTGTGCTTGAGTAGTTGTAAAGTAACTACAACTACATAAATTTATGACTTTATAGATTTAATTACTTCAGTTTGGAATATTTTAGTAATTACGTAGTTGTTTCTACTATTTATTGTCACCTACCTACCCAAGTATTTATTTAGTTTCATTACTTCTAAGTGACTTTAAATAGATGTGGAACGGTATTGCTACTTAGTATAATTACTTCAAAGTGGTATTGATTGTAATTTACCTAAAGCTACTTTAAAGTTTTTAAAACTTTAAAGTAGAACTGAAAGTTCTTGCCTCCTGTCTGAAACGATTGCTTAACCTCTCAAGTAGCGAATCCTTACAATAGTATTCAAAGTAGAACTTACGTTTTTGCTACCCAAGAGAATCACTTTAACGCGAGTTTTGCTACTTGTTTTACATTAGAATTACTACAAAGCTCCAGTTAATATTAATGATCCAGTTACTAAATTACAATGAAGTGACAGTAACTTTCTCCATAAGTAGTTCTTCCCATTTTTTTTCATCAGGACATCTATTTGCACCCCACTTCAACATTTCTTGGTCTGAATATTTTAAATGTTGGTATGAATACAAAACATTATTTTGCTCCCATTTATAGAGTAGAAGGGAGAAGTACATATCCCTTTTTTCTTTAGTCGTCACAACCATTAAAATATATTATATCTATTTATTATATAGCAGCATAAAAAATATAATGTTCACGGTGAAATGTGAGGTTAAATTCAAAAAAGTTTTTAAAGCTCCAATGGGAACTTTACAGTGACACAGTGAGCACATTAGGAACTAGAAAGTGGTTACGGAAACGTTGACGTCGTTTTATAGTAAGAGTCACTTGAAAGTTTCAGAATTGTTTAACTTATTTTATACTTCGTGGTAACAACTCCAAATGTCCAAAAATTAAAATCGCATTGATAAATTTTATTTTTCAACAAAACAGCTTCAGATTCTGTTTGCTATAAGGTACATTGACACAATGTACTGCATTAATTCCACATACTGAATGCCAAATTTGCTAATATTGCTCAAGCAGAAGAATGTCATCTGTTATTGCATTTACCTATTAAAAAAAATCAAAATTGATCTAACTTTTCTTATAACCCAATGAAATTCTTATATCTGGAAGCTTAATATCTGCTCTAAAAATTAAAATTATTCTCATCGAAGAGAAAAAAGACAATCATCTTTCATTGGCAAATGAATGATCAACCACAATGAATTCTATAAGTTTTTTCCTGCACAGTCGAAATGACAATCGGGTCGAGATAGGTTCACCAATAACAGAATGGGAAACAAAAATTATACAATCTAATCTAGTCGAGTTACGTTAATACCACTTGGACATATTTACATGCATCTTCTTAGTTACGAATTCCTATGTGATTCTTTTCAGTTAATTTTATATTTTGAATTAGGTAAATTATTAAACAAAAGCTTTACTGAACATATGGACTCATCATATGGAAAATTTTACATAAGCCCTACTCTCTGGCAATGGAACGGTTGAAGATAAACTAATCTTCTATCGAATCTCGAGATTTACGGTCTACACCAATAGATTTAGTAAGATCTGGAGGAAGTCCCTTAACGTATTCTCATGCTAATTTTGCAGAGTCCCAAAAGTTACAGTGTAATAATGTACCACGGACCACATTCCAGTTCCTACATCCTCATATAACAGATATTAAAAACGTCGTTATGGGTCGTAGATGTTTCAGTGCGCAGTAACTTTTGGGATGCCCTTTACAAATCCTACTTTTAATTCTACGGCTAAATTTAGAATTAACAAATTCATGTTATGGTCATTCTTACATTAGGGCCGATGTATGAGTTCTGATAGATCTTGGTGTTGTGTGATTCCGACATTGACTTTTACGATTGCCATTTAACCTTTGGTTTCCCTGACGTAGCGATGTCCGTCTTAAAACGCGTAAATTACCGCGTAAAACGCGTCCTCCCACTTTGAAGGGGTAAAAAATCGAAAAAGTTAAAAAATCATAAATAACGAATGCACTAAAAGCAAAGATTTTCGCCCACTTGTGCAAAAAAATTCTGCTACAAAGAAACTCAGATAGTTCATAATTAGTTCAACATTAGAGCCAACCCATGTTACCAGTTTTTACCGAAAGTCGGCATCTGAAGAGTACTCAACTTTTTATATATATATATATATATATATATATATATATATATATAAAATTCTTTATTGAATAACTGTCCAGCACACTGGTTTGCCAACAGACACAGTAATGACATACATAGCTAATTAACTAAATACCAACACTAATAATGAATTAAAACTAACAATTATTAACAAAACTCTAACATTAACATTAATTCACAATAACATTAAAAATCAAAATTAACAAATTATAAATTATTTCTTCCCATATAAATGATTACGCAATATGTACACTGAAGTCTTTAAAACTTTTGTTACAATTTCATTGTCTAAAGCTTTCGGCAAACCAAACATTTTTCTAAATTTTATGTAATTTTGAACTAATGTACCCCGCGATCCAAACAATAACCCAATAATTGTTAGTTCACTCACTTGAAATTTTAACTTATAAAAATTTATAGTTGGATTGTAAATTTTACTTTTTTCATTTTGAACTTCATTAGGTTGATTGTTACCCTTTTCAAATCTGATGGTGAGGTCAATTATAAATCCTTTGTTTTTAGTTCTGTCTATAGCGATAATATCAATTCGTCGAATACTGTCCTCCTCCGACAATCCACAAATCTCTTCATGCACCTCATACCCCTTGTGAGACAAAGCTGCAGCTAATAACTGCTTTATTTCATTATGCCGCTTAATTCTAAGAATTTCTCCCTGATGGCAGAAACCTAACACATGCGCAAGTGTTTCTTTCTCACTGCAGTATCTGCAATGGTATGTGTTGGCACTACGACCAGGGATAGTTCTTACTGGAGCTACATTGCAGTTCATTTTAATGCAATCTCGCCATTCAGAGGTGCTTAAACTACCCTTTCGATAAATCCATGTATTCGCTCGTTTTACTTCCTGATACATTTCTACACCTAGCCCTTTCTGGGGAAGTTTACACCACTCCTCATACGAACGTTTTCTTAAAATCTCACGTATCTTAGTACTTGTAATTTTACCTTTTACATTCTTTAAATCATCCTTATTTATGTTTAATTTAGTCAAACAAAATTTCTTTTGAGTTTCCAAATACTAGTACTAAACTGTTTTATTTTTGAAAATTCTTGAATGACGGTGAGGCATCATCTCAAACCGTTATTTTGAGCAAATGTCGGAAGTCGTAACAATATATTAATAAGTTAACAATATGCTACTATTTTCTCTCAAATTTGCTACAGAAATGGATTGATGAAATGGAGAATGAACGTTTTATAGATGAGATTTTAAAAGAAATTTTAATACACTTAGATGAGACATCGCGTGCAAAAATAAACCTACAGAACGGATTTTGCCATTAAATGTCCTGTTACACCAAACGAATGTCGAAATATTTTAATCAACTCTCGGTCTCACAGTCTCTGTCAGACTGCGATTAGGTTCTATTAAAACAATACTTGTTACATTATCTCCATGGGGTTTTGACATGTTTGGGTAGATCACTTATGATATGTGGTTTGGATGATAAAAAAGTCAGATTCTCGAAACCGTTGTTTTTGAAACCCGGGGCATTGTTTACCTTGATCACACTGCGTTTTTTTTAACAAACAGCGTCGTTTGCTTCGTGGATGGCCTTGAGTGGATGCGTTATCTTGAAAATTACATAGGCCTGGTGTTTAGCAAGTGGAAGAGTTTTAGAAAATTACTTGACTTGCAAAATAAACTTGAAGACTAAGACCATCAAAACCAGTTTGATTTTTTTAGTACAACATCTAAGTATATTTAAGAATTCATTGATTATAGTTTTTCACTTTTAAAATACAATTTTACGATTATTAGTACATGATATTTTGTGTATGAAATAAACTTATGAAAATTATTGTAGCCTTTATTTACTATGTTGTTTATTTAATGTATAACAAAGAATTTTGATTGAGTTCACAATTTGCTTGATTGAATCGAATTCAATTATTAGATAGTTACCCCATATGGAGGAATTTTAACAATAGTTATATGAAATCATTAAAATCTAAAACAAAAAAAAAGCTGTACACCTAACGACAATCATAGTTCTATTCTAATCAGCCAACCTTTCAATTTTCCCATGCCCAAAAAATCTTAATGAGAAATTTTATGTAATAATAAATTACAAGCCTAACATGTATTCCAACTTTTATGCTCAAGTGCAGGAGTTTGGAAAAAATGCTTTAGTTTTATTAGATAAACAAATTTATATTGTTAAACTTTTTGTACATCATTCGTGGGGCATCATGTTGCTTGTTTATATGTCAAAGTTTTGTTGTTCACAATTATTCCTAAATAAACCTTGAGGTTAATAAAAAAAATCAGCAAAAGCATAGAAGAGAAATATTAGAAAAAATATATTATAATATTATAAAAAAATATGTAAACCTGTAAATACAGTTCTGTTGAATTTAATTTAAATTATTTACTAAAACCCTTTTTAGTTTTACTCTGATTTTGGTACAAAAATACGTTGTAATTAATTTGTTGATTTTTATCACAAGCAAAAACACCCATTATTACTTCTAAATGAATAAGACAGACGCAGTCTAAAAAATGACTATAATTAAACATTTAGATAAGAGTTAATAAAACGGAAACTTTTAAAATTAAATAGAAACTGGCGACGCGGAGATATTTAAAATGCCACCAAGAGCGTTAATGCTCAGTAATTACGTGAAATGTTTTCATTAAAACAACAATTAAAGTATTTACTTTTTTTAAATATTCCGAATTAGAAGGGAAGAACGATAAAAGTGGGGGTAATTACTGCGTAATCTAACATTCCCGAAATTAATCACTGCTTTTAGAGAGTACACAATGATAAAAAAGTGAAAGATACACTAAGTTAGATATTCCCATTTTATTATACTACATAAAAATAAGGTAGCCAAAAGGCAATTTATGCAAACAAAAGGTTTTTCAGCAGGGGAAAAATACGGCCCATGACATAATTATAAATACAAAAGCCGGAAGCGATACGCTTTAAAAAAAAGTTTGTTTAGTCTTTTTTTTTAAAGTCAATAGAAAATATTATAATATATAGCGCTATGGGTTATGAACATCAGAATAAAATTGATATTTCTGAATATAATGTTGTCACTGATTAATAAAATCTCCATATTTTACCCTCTTTCAGAATAAATTACTAACTAATTTGTAAGTCCGATGAGAAAGAGAGACAAAGATGACAGCATTTTATATACAAAACAACAAATGTAGCAGAAGGAAAATATAATTAATCGTTGTGCGAATTTGTTATTCGATTTTTCATTATGATCAGGATTTGTTCTTTTCTTAATTTGGATTCACTGAACAAAATATTTTACAAAATAGACAAACTTAAGATTAATAATTTACTATAATAGATATTTACACAAAAGTCAGGAATTGAAATACGAGGAGCTTTGCTCCGAGTATTTTAAAGGCTCTGAGCCAAGTAATGGCATTTTACTGACGAGTAGTGTATAGAATTTTTTCTGAAAGCGAAAATTACGATAAAAGTAATTTATTAATTTAATTTTCTAAACAATTCTCGGAATTTATCAAGTGGTGCATTTCTCTCGTTTCTATGGTGACAGAAATAAATAGAAAAGTACTGTCAGCGTTAATTTTTGTGTGCGCCTAATTATGGTAGATACTTGTGACCAAACGCCGTTAGAAATACAAGAAGCGGCCGCTGCAGCCGTAGGGGACCTCCTACCTAAAAAGTCCAAGAGTAGGTACAACGCCGCTTATGAAGGTTTCGACATTTGGTGTAAGGCCAAAAATGTAAATGTTATCACCGAAGACGTCCTTTTGGCTTACTTTGCTGAGAAAACGAAACAAAATTATAAAGCTTCATCCCTTTGGAGTCACTATTCCATGGTTAAATCGACATTATTAATAAAGAAGAATGTGGATATTGGCAAATTCAGCAAGCTCATTGCGTATTTAAAAAGGCAAAATGATGAATACCAAGCCAAAAAATCAAGAATTTTGTCACGGATTGAGGTGAACAGATTTCTTCAAGAGGCTCCGGACAAAGAATTTTTAATGTCAAAGGTAGGAAATTATAGTCTTCTACTTCATTTTCAATAATTTTAAAAAATTCAGGTTGCATTAATCATCGGTATAGCAGGAGGTTGTCGGTGTGATGAGCTGGGAAAAATGTCGATTGATGACGTTGAAGATAAAAATTCTTTGTTGATGATCCGCATACCTGATTCTAAGACACATAAGCCAAGGCGATTTATAGTTCTTGGAGATGATGGAAATGAGCTGAATCTCACACTATATAGGAAGTATACTAGCTTAAGACCACCTCAAACACCACACAGACGTCTCTTTTTGAATTACAAAAACGGAAAATGCTCAAGACAACCAGTGGGCGTACATACTTTTGGCAAAATACCCAGCAAAATAGCAACTTATCTTGGCTTAGAGAATCCCGCAGAATATACTGGACATTGTCTACGTCGCAGTTCTGCTACGTTGTTAGTTGACGCTGGCGCTGACGTTACAACTCTTAAAAGGCATGGCGGATGGAAATCCTCTAGCGTCGCAGAAGGATATATAGAAGAGTCATTAGAAAATAAAATTCAGACTGCTAAACGAATAATGTATGGAAAAGAAAACAATAATTGTGCCTTCACTTCCGTGAAAGGAGTTGGTGATGAAAAAACTGGTAGCAGTACGTCTGAGAGTGATAATTGTGCAATGGTAGTTAACAATGAAAATAATGTTTTTCTGAAAAATAAGAGTGCTTTGTCTGGTATTAACATATGTAATGTACAAAACACTACTATAAATATTAATATTAATTAAAAATTTAAATAAATATGACAATTGGTATTATCTGTATCTGTAACTACTTTACCTGCCTTGGCAGGGAAATTGAAATTTCCTGCGCCAAATGTGTCATGGAAACGTAACTATAGCTCCGCTTTCAGAAAAATAAATTTACTTCATTAAAAATTCCTTTTATATTTTCAAACAGTTTGAGACACTCATTGAGAATCAGCCTTAATAATGGTTAGTGCAAGGCACACTTATCGTGTTGTTCGGAAAAACAATAAACGTAACAATTTTTTTCATATCTGCAGACTTTGCTACGTAAAAAAAGGTCCTTAGACGCATCACTGTATCTTTTCTCCTTTACTTGTTTACTTGTTATAAATGTTTAAAAGCTCATAAAAAAGGTAAATTTAAAAAACGCCTCTACAATATTTTTCAACTAATGGGGCTTGGTAAGTGTAATTTTTGTTGCTTTTTATTATTATTTCAATGTTTAAACATTTTAAAAATTGTTTTTAAAACATACAGAGAAAAGGTCAGATTTTGTTACAAAACAATTTATTTACTAAAAACATTAAGTTTGAAAGATATAACATCTCTCAAATGTTGGCTAGGAGCTCTATATAATTTTGCATCACTAATCGTTACAATTAGTTTGGTATTGTTCTAATCGATGCATGTATGTTGCTTTTTAATTCATTTAATATTCTTGACCGATCCACGTATAGTTTTGGTTTTAGATATCCCCATAACGAGAAATGACAAGTCCAGTGACCGGGGAGGCCAATCTCCAAATCAGGAAGTTAACTTATATGAGATCGTAAAATTTCTATTGACTGTGTAGATGTGTGAAGATTGGCACCATCCTGCTGGAATCTGTAAGCCAAATTACGAATTCTAAGTTCTGGATCAAGAAAGTTTTGCACCCTGTAACGTTCAGATGCTTCTGTAACTGCTGTGTTCAAAACAGTATGGACCTATGATTCCGGATGGCAGAATTTCGCACTAAACAGTGACTTTAACACTTGTTAATTGTAATTATTGCCCATGTAACTCCATCGGATTCTGTTTTGACTGATATCTGTAATTTTATTTATTCACGTATCCTGTCAGGTGGCAGTGAGCTTCATCATTCATTAAAAGTTGTTCCAAATGATTTTCGTGATTGTTGAAAACGTAACCCGAACACCTAAATCTGGTGGCAATAATTGGTAAGCGGATAAGTTCAATTCCTTGACCTTCTTAACTTCGTAAAACGGTAATTCTTACTCTTTCCTTGTTTTCAGCATTACGCACTGTTCGAGATCTTCCTTTAGGTTTCAATCTCGCAACAGAAGCAGCAGTCCTAAAGTCTTGAACCTATCTTCAGATCATATTATTGGATTTTTGCCACATAACAATTATTATTCTTGAAAAAACTTTCAAGAACAATTTTCATTATAGATATTGTTCACGTAGCACATGAATGTCAAGTTTGTTTTACGTGGGGTACCTGTGTGAACTTACCCCCACGTTCCTTCCAGTAGGAAGTGATTGGGATACGCCCAATCATCACGCAAGTTGCATAACCGGCAGTCGTGCAATTGCTACCAGATTGACTCACTGGTAGGAGCGAGGTTGCCTATCCACCCTCTACTAGCTAAGTCGCGCATAGTGACCGAGCAGTTGACTTAACACGATGCTCATCCGCCGGCACCCTCCCGTCATCTTTCATACGGGGTGAAGTAACTCGTCCAGCAATAGGACTATTCCCCAACTTGACGCTGTTATCAAGAGGGACCACTGCCCGATCGAATCCAACCTCAAATGTGGCAGGACTTGGTTTTTAAGCGGTTTTGCCACCCCGATCTACCAATCACGTAGCACAATTAACATCTATCACTTTTGTAGCATTTAATTAATTTAACCCTCGCCCATAGGAAATCAACTCAAATCACTTGAGTCCCGGTTTCCGCCGTCCGAGGGTTAATTATTTATTAATGATATACAGCAACTTATTAAGATTGGGTTAAAAAATTGAAACAAGTGTGAAAATAAGGTTTGCAGTTTGAATACTGTTTTTATTAAAACTTAAAGTTAAATAATAACTAAATAATTTTGTAACAAAAACTGGCAAGTTTTTTATGTTTGTTTCATAAATAATTTTTAAATATATTTAAACATTTGAAAAAATTAATAGCATTTTAAATTGGGTCTTATATTCTACCGGGCCCTGTATTTCAAACATAGCTATAATTCCAGTGAATTCAAGAACTTGATCCTATAAATTTTACACATCTAAAAGTATAGATCAGTATATAGCTGCTTTCTTGAACCCAACTCTATAATCTTACAGGGTGAAGACTTTGTTGATCTGTGTATAGCTTTTAGTAACCTTTTAAATGTATCGAATGTATTGATATACTCTGACTTAGAACACCTAACTTGGAGCATTACGATCAACCCCGATAAATGCGAAATAGAGATATTTACGCTCCGGAGGCCAGCTAACCCCCGCCAAATAACAATAAACGATACCATAATGTTATGGAACCCGCCTGATTCATCCTAAAATACCTAGGAATACATCTCGACAGGAGGTTGACTTGCCATCATGTCATCATATCAACAACAAGTTAAACGAGTGCTACACCAGTCTTAGTATATTCTACTCACTCATTAACAGTAAATCGCCCCTAAAAACTGAATGCGCGATCCTAATATACCAATCCATTCTGAGACTTTTAATTATTTACGGGTGCCCGGTATGGACCGCTACTAAAAAAAACAATAGGACAAGCTACAAGTGCTACAGAATAAAGTCATGAGAACTGCAGTGAATGCGCCGAAGTTCGCCCGAAATATACAAATTCATAATGACTTATAAATACCTACCATTGAAGAACATCTTTCGGAAACTAACCAAAACTATTCTAACAAAAAACAATAAGTGTGC
This sequence comes from Agrypnus murinus, assembly GCA_929113105.1. NCBI lineage: Eukaryota > Metazoa > Arthropoda > Insecta > Coleoptera > Elateridae > Agrypnus > Agrypnus murinus. The sequence continues at coordinate 35,617,834 of OV816028.1, read as the reverse complement.
GAGTGCTGCCTACTACTCCCTTGGAGTACGACATTTACACACACGACTAAAACGCCAACTCCCCCAAGACACTTGGATAAGTTTCAATGAATCTGACAACGATTAGCAAGCCAGATACAGAGGAATCCAACAAGGAGATGGCCTCATTCCAGTTAATCCAGCCACAGCCATTCTTCACACAACCCAACCATGCATAGCAACTTGTTTGCTGATCTGGTTCGAAAAGGGAGAAAAAAATCTTGTAGTAGCCGCGTTTCAAATGTTATCTGGTAAATCTTCTTGAATTTACCACTAGTAGTGACTACTTTTAGACAAAACTTCGTGAATCCTGGCTATACAGTATGTATACCAGAAAGTGGCCCTGCTGATAATAAATTGAACCTTTGTATTAATGGACTTAGATGATCATAAGCACTTCAAATATCTTACGAAAGTATCAGCTTTCTTGAATCTGCGATAATATAAAGTAAAACAAAGTGTTCTAATCCAATGGGGTACCTTCGAATCGAATGTATTACATCATTAGATGCCATCAAGATGTTTTATAATACTCTGCGACCTAAATAAAATGAAGTTACTATCTTACTTTCGCCGCTTTATTACATCTGTCTTTGGATGGTTTATTCTATTAATAAAGCAAAAAATTAACATGCACACAGAAACTTAAATAACGAGGATTTTCAATATAAAACGTACATTACAGGAGAATACATGAAACTAAGTATTCATACCTACTCATTAGTCCCACTCCCTTAAGAACAATGCAATTGTGCTAACTTTTCTCCTAGCTGTTGAAGCAACCGCAATAATCGCCTGAAGCTAAGTCCTACAAAACGCACGCCCTTCTAGATTTTTTGCGTACTCAAGATGATGTCCTTACCGAGGAGGGGGGTTACGGGAGCGAAAAGAAAATGTATGCCAGATCCCACGGTTCATCCCCCAGTAATCAATCACTCGTCCCGTCCACCCGTATCCATCGCGTAAATTTGCTCCAACGAGTCCCTGCAGATCGACGAACACAATTCTTTGTGCTTCCTTACTTTGCCACGTTTCCGTACCTTTTTCGGACTTTCGTATTAAAAGAAACTCTTGAAACTTCATAGATACGTACTAGAAGCATACATCTAGCAGCGCAAAGCATGTACCTGCATAAGTGTTGCCATATGCAGATTGACAAAAAAATCTTCTTAATTAAAATTATTAAGCCTTGGTAGTGTAGGGACTAGCGTGCACACCCAAGCGGGCTGGGTTCGATTCCTAGTACCGACAAATCTAGTTGAGGTTTTCTGCAGTTTCCCTTAGCTGTAAAACAGATGTGAGATTTGTGCTAAAACCATCTGAGAAGTCGGCTGCAGCCGAACGTTGGGCCTGCCTAATAGTAATAATCGCCCTCTCTTCCGCACAGGTTTCATAGCTTCTAGGTCCTGATTCACCTGGTAACGGGTAATAGCAATTATTGTTATTATTATTATTTAGAACTGTCATGACTAAGGCTAGAATTTGTTTTCGTATCAGAAGTATTACAAATTTATTTATTCCACTATCCATTACCCACCTGCTATAAAAGTTTTTGTTAGCATTGGAAAGTATATTTAAAATAATATAATTTTACAGAATAAAAGTCCTCAACTCATTATTTTGATATCAAAATAACTATACTATTAGTGGTATTGCTATTATTACAAATATTGCTGGATTAAAGTTTCGTTTGCATTTAAATAAGAAATATAGCATCTTTTTAAATTAAAAATTCTGTTAAAGTAACACTAAACACTTCAGTCATTTATATTTTTATAAATCTTGTTTATAACTTTTCTTAGATATTTTTATTAGCAAATCGAGGTTTGAATTTGTAAACAATTATTTAAAGACGAAATTTTACCAGTTGCAGGTTAATACTTAGTCAAGGTTGTCAGGGAAATAAATAAGTTTGTAGTGTACAGATAAAAAAGTGGTCTGAAGTTGATGTCCTAGTCATGATTATTAGGTTCATGGGATTATACAGCCTTCAGAATTCGGTAGCAATTATCAACAAATCTACGCACAAGATTAGATATGAGAACAGAGCACATGATTACTAAATATTATTTTCAGAAACCTTTCGAGATAATAAGCAGCACTAGATTAGTACATGGAGAACTAGCCGGTCTAGGAGTTAAATTAGGGTCTGCTGGGGCTAGTGTGTATTGTTTAAAGCCAATACGCCAATACAATACGCTCGTGGAAACAATGAGATAGGCCATGTCAATAATCGAACCCATGTTTATACAGACAGCGAAGCTGCCCTGCAGGCTCTGTTGAACAACAGTGTAGCATCACGACTAATGTGGAAATTCCTTAGTCAGCTCATAACGTCATAAAGCTGATCTGGTTGAGTGAAATCCCAGAAAACGAAAGAGCTGATGAATAATTCGCAAGAACAAAATTAGTTACACCTTACCTTGGTCTTGGACCTGTTCTAGATATACCTAGGTGCATGCTCAGAACGCATATTGGAGACTAGGTCAAGTAACAACATAAAGTCTATTTGAAAAATATTTCCAGACGTGAACATGGGAAAATATGTATTGAAGAACTATGTAACAACCGAACTGAAGACTTGCATAAGCTAGATAAGGACCAGTCAGCATTCCTATTCCTAGGGCTGTTATAAATAAAAATCTTGCTACTTTGAAGAAAATAGCTTGGGCTATTATTCTTTCAGAGATAATAGATGTCAGTAGTCGTATAGAAATCGTATAGCCCCTCTATTTCATATAGTAGCGACATCGTGGAGCAAACTTGATACAAACTTTAATAAACAAAAAATTACTACATACATGGTGTCGCGGAATTTTAATAAAAAGTTGTTAAAAAATTAGAATTACAGAAATATATGTCATATTAATATGGTCGTTTTTACCGAACGTAAATGTCCATTATCAAATTAATATTAAACTGTGAATGTTTTTGTACATGATTATTATTAAACCTAAGATTTATTGTGACAGAATGTCAAATCTGGTAATATTCAATGTCGCCAACGTGATTTTGCTCCAGCGGCCAGACCAATGGTTGTCGCTACTATATGAAATAGAGAGGCTATAAGAAATCGATGCAATAAACATCAATTAGTATACAAATTAACTTGTAATGCAATTTGTACCATCGTAAAGAACTGTGAAGGACAGATGATGCACTTGAAGAGTTTTATAAAAAACTCACCCATGAAAGCATTTCTTCATTGTGTTTGTTCTACTCATAAGCATGCTGGAAAATAATTCAAAGATACATGAATCGCCTGAAAGTACTGCCCCCTGTGTTACTTATTTATTTTTATCTTGTCTCGCCTTATACTCTATAGTCTAGTCAAATTAGAAGAAATAGAGGAAAGTTGAGGTAAGTCCGTGGATTTTTGCATAGACCTTCCTTGTGGGTAGTTAAATAACCCTCAAAAAGTCAACGCCTGTAAGTATTGAGCTCGAAGAGAGAATGAGGGTAAACCACGCCCCCTGATAGTTTTTGTCGTTTTTCTTGGAAACTATTAGGTTTATCGAGATGAAGGAGGTTAGGTAAAAGCTTATTTAATTCCATATTAAAAGTATCCGAATGTTTTCTCGTACCTCACCTTCTTTTTGTATTATCGAAGAAAGAAGATATGTCATACATGGATCAGCAATTTGCACCAGTAGATTTGCTCAAGGAACTTTTGGACGTAACTTTCTGCGATCTCATATTCGTCATAAAGTAGCTAAGAAAAATTCGATGAAAGCCGGACGCAATCGTGGTCCAGTCATCTTTTACCTTAGCATCTCTTCGGCAAAATACATCAGGTGATATTATCGTTATTTTTGGTACCAATTAGATGAAAATTTCGTATTGGCAAGTTAATTCTTAGGAGAATACACTGTACTAGTCAATTTTTTATTCAATCCAATACATACAGAGTGATTTCCTTTATTTATAAAACCTTGGTATCCAGTAAAGTTATCTCATTATCTCTTCCAGCTCACCACCTAGAGATGTTGAATTTTAGGGGGTTATTTAACAGCCCACAAGGATATGCCTATGCAAAAATCCACGGACTTACCTCAACTTTCCACTATTCATGAAAATTTATTCTAAATTGACTGGACTACTATTATTTTTTGTCATCCCTGAAACACTGCTATAGAAAAGAATCATATTTTATAGTTACTGATATAGTAATATTGCTTTAGATTGCAAATTGAAGTTTTGGGCCAGATATTATAGAAATGTTAAGGATTCGTCCCATAAAATCTGGAACAGTATCCTATTTTCTTAAAGACTTATACCTAATATTCCGTTTCCACAAATTAGATGTTAAAGATGGCCTTAATAAAACTACCATGAATGTAATTAATTGTATTTCTAATCTTAATTTTCAAATCTCTTAATATTAGAAAAGATAAGTTGATAAATGCCGACGTGCTTCCGTTTAAGGCAAGAACAACAAGAATGCTGAAGCTTTATTTTTTTCTGTAATATATTTCTATGTTTCACAACTCATTATGGGCATTTGTACGCATAAAATGCTTCAGATCGTATCGACAACATTGAGACAATCAAAATTTTTACGCTTTCAAATCTCCTTTTCCCTGTTAAGTAAAAAATGAAATTGGATTTCGAAGCTTTTGTGCTTCTTCTAAATTATTTGATTTTCTATTCAAGAAACGTCAATAAAAGCCCGTGACACCACATGCATTGAAATGTGAGAAAACTGAAACTGTCGTTTTGTATTTCACCACCACCGCCAAGTAATCAAAAACATTGTTCTTGAATTTTATTCTCGTCTTTCAGCTTTTGTTCCTTCGCCTTTCTTAAAATTTAAAAAGTCGTGAAACCGAAAAGCAACGGAAGGAAGGTTAATCAAAATCAGAAGAGGTAAAATTAACCTTTATCTTAATTTTAAATTTTTAGTAACTCCGTTAAAGGTGCTTTTATTTAAACCGATCAATAAATAATCAGAATAAATTTGCAATTTTGCATTTTCCTAATAAATTGCAAATTTTGATATAAATATCTAGGAGATGTGTGTAATATAACTATATGAAATTCGTAGTTCCATCTTGAATTTATTTAGTAAATCTCAAAGTCAAACACAAAACTAACTTTATAAAACCCATAGGGTACATAAACGAGGAAAATATTTGCAATTTACATATTTCTTCAGCGACTTCAGCAATAAGCATTTAAAATGTTCACAAAGCGAAGTATATATAAAGGGACGAATATTTCAGTAAGACGAGTCTCATCATAATTTGCTAGAATAAATTACAGATTGAATATGAATGCATAATTTATATTCGTCATTCCTAAAGAAGATAGCAGGATTTTCAGTTTCTTTTCAGCAGCGTCGAAGTTGCGTCGAAGCTGCATTACTCCTAAGTTTGACGAGGGTATTTCAATTATTTTTAAAAAAGTTTTTTCATCATTCAACTTTGTAATGTTCGTTGTAAAGTCATAAAGAGTTTTTTTAAAGTTAAGCTTCTAAAATTACACATTTTTAGCAATTTATAATGAAATGTGGATATTGAATAAAATATCAACAAAAATTAATAATAAACTTTTTTTTAACAGATACGTATATACAATAGAAAAAATATGTGTTTTTTCATCAAGAAAGTATACAGTATTTTGCTCAATATTTAAAATTCCATTACAAAATATATTTGAATTCTATACAATGTAAAAGTACAAAAGGAGCTTTTTAGAAGAATAAAAATGTAAAGATTACATGCATTTTTGATAATTTACAGAATATGTTGTGTAAAATCAAATTATTCAACCGGTGACCAGTCATGTTAATGTAAATTTGCATTTACTACGTGATCTCTAAGTAAATTAAGTAATATTACCGAATTTATAACTATGGGACTTTTACGTAGCTCTTTTGTCCACTAAATGAGTATATAATTATATTTAAAGTGTGTTTCACTTTACAGCTTGACACCGCTATAGCTTTATTGTTTATAATGGAATCAATTCCAAATTGTTATCAGTAAGAAAAAGTAAACCTTAAAAGAGATTTGTATGTAATTAGAAACCCATCTATTATAAACCAACAGCCTACTACGATCAAATATAAATGCAGATAATTGAAGAAACATAGTAGGCCTTGAACATACGGGAATTTGTGATGCGAACGAGAATTTACGGGAAGATGCGGCTATTTGCCACCATATAGTTCCCGCTCCTAATTTTTCGGACCCGGTTTCTAATTTAACCTCAGATTATTTTTCATTTAATTAACAATTTTTAAAATATAATAAATCATTAAATATCCAGCTTTTAATATCATATTAGAAAATTGTAAAGTTTTAAAATTAAGAATTTTTCCATAAATGTCTTTCAATAATGGGCAGATATAACGTCGAGAAATAGGGAAAAGATTGAAAATGTTGCAATTAATAGAGAAAAAAAATAAGAAAATGAGAATCTAAATATTTCTAGAAAACTAGAAGTAAATGCATTAATTATTGTTTATTGTATTTCTAAAACAAACGATGTATATCTATATTCGTTAATAACGAATTACGTATACAGGGTGCCCGGTTTAACAGTCTACACTCAATAATTTGGACAATATTCTGGTCTTAGCAGTTGAACCAAATAAGCTTTGTATATTTGGACCTCTAGTATACGAAATCTGTATTAGAAACCATTTTAGAACTAGTGTTGGTACCACATATGACGGATCGCATCGGGATTTCTTTAAATATCACCATTAAGTATGAAAATTTTAATCGTGATTCTGAATAAAAAAGTATTAAGGTACCACAGGTTCAAAATGCATAATGGAGTTAGAACAAATTAACGGGTTCTGTTCCGTCTATACTTAATCATTCATGCGCTACATGCGCTGTTACTGACATAAGACGTCATCGGGATTTCATTAAATGCATTTTAAACCTGTGGTATCTTAATACTTTTTTATTCAGAATCTCACTTGCTATCTATTTATACTTAATCCTTAGGTATTTGAGTTGCATTTAAAAAAATCACGATGTCATATCCGAAACCAGCTCATGTTGTAAAATGAATTCTTTGAGTTTCACTGCCAAGGCCATAAGATTGTACACATTATTGAGTGCAGTCTGTTAAATGGGACAGAATCTGTTGATTGCTCCGTTATTAAAATTTAGATCTGTGATACCTTAATACTTTTGATAACCTAATGATTCCGTTTATAAATATCACGATGACGTCATACCCGGTACCAGCATATGTTCTAAAATGAGTTCTGATACTGACTACTTCAACTAGATGTCGCAATTTACAGAATTCCTTTAGTCCCACTGCCAGTGCCAGAAGATTGTCCAAATTTTTGAGCGAAGATTGGTTAGCAATCTTCACTCAAAAATTTGTATTGGTTCTGTCCCGATTAACGGGACAGAACCGGTTAATTGGTTCTAGCTCCGTTATTATGTATTTCAGACCTGTAGTACCTTAATACTTTTCTATTCAAAATTATGCTTTCTATTGATTTTTATACTTAAAGCACACTAATTTCATTAAAAAAAATTGATGACGTCATGTGCGGCACCACTACATGTTCTAAAATGTGTTGTTATACTGATTTTGTATACTAGGGGTCGAAATATACTTGTACGAATGATTGAGTGTAGTTCCGTTGTTAAATGACACAGAACCACTTAATTGGTCCTAGCTCCGTTACGATGCATTTAAAATAACAGGGTATCTTTCCTAATTGCCTTAACATCTGGAGAGTTGTACCTATTTTTAAAAATAAAAGAAGTGTTGGAAATTGGAAATTATCGACCAATATCTGTCGTCCCTATTATTGCTAAATTGTTTGAACTTGTATTGAAATGTCAACCAATGGAATTTTTTGAATCAAATATTGTATTGACAATGTATAAATGTTAATTGTAATTGACATTGCCAAACCACTGAAGTAAATATACACTTGTGCGTGGTATATGGTGGTGTTATGTTTAACGACAGGACATCGGAAAGATGTTGATGTGGCTGTCGAGACCGAATGCTTAACGTGCCCATCTGACAGCACGGCGAAGTGTACTGAGGCTTTATCGACGAGAAAAATCTTCTCGCTGGTTTTTGGGATTTGCTTATAGAAAACAAAAAAATACGTACTGTCATTCATATCTGAAGTGATAAATGAACTTGAAGCTAATATAAATGTAGAAGTACAATTTCTAGACCTGTCTAAGGCTTTCGATTGCGTGGCACATGCTCTACTGACTTAAACATGTTCTAAGTCTGGTTTTGATGGGCAAAGTTTAAAACTCATTGAATCATATTTAAAAATTCGCAAACAAGTTGTAGATGTAAAAGGTTCTTTATCGGATTTAATGATTATAGAAAACAGTGTCCCTTAAAGATGTGTGTTCGTACCAGTTTTATTCCTGATATGTCATGTCATGTCATGTCATGTAATAAAACAATCCTGTTTGTAGATGACAGCAGGCTCATGAATAATAATAAATAGCATCGTGAGAATTAGTGGATGCAATGGAGGCTTCGCAGTCGGAAGCGGAAGATTGGTTCTCATCTACAAGTTTGTTAAGTCTTAATCTGAACAAACAGGAAAAGATTATTTTTACCAGAAAAATTGTACATGATATAAATACTTAGTCCTCAGCAGGTAAAATTTCTGGGGATATTAATCAACCAAATCTTAAGTGGGATTTAAGTACATATAAATCATGTGGCAGGAAAAGTTTTAAAAGCCATTTATTTGATCAAAAACCTTGTATGTATGTATGTATTATTTTAGACCTATGGTATCTCAATACTTTTTTTATTCAGAAAAACACTTGCTATCGATTTTCATACTTTAAATCCGATGACGTCATGTGGGGGTACCAGCAAATGTTCTAGAAGGAGTTTTAATACCGATTTCGTAAGCTATAGTTCAACCAAAACTATAAGAAATAAGTCATCACAAACACGTGGGCAAAAATGCAAAAAGCATCTAGAATTACGCGAAGGCCACGCTGTAATCTAAATGATAACATAAACAATAAATGATGATCTAGAAAGATTCAGTAGCGGAACAAACCCCTTTTTAATTAAAAATAAATGTAAAATCAGCAATGAAAATGTGTTGGTTATAGCGTACGTCACTGAATCCTTAGCAACGTAAAATTTGCACTATTATCTTATCTCACCCCGGGCGTATTTGTTTATTCAAGTGTGATTACCAAAATGACTCATTTCTTGTATTTACGGTTAACGTATAGAAGCTGAAACATAGAAATATCTATACGTAATTCAATTGCTATCGGAAGTTTGTCCGGATATTGAGTGTAGACTGTTAAGCAGGATATTCTGTATATACTTTCGAATATAAATATATAATTGTGTTCTAATGCATATGCGATGAAAATAATTTCTTTAAATTTAATTCTCGTTTATTTTTTATTATTTTATGTATTTTTTGGTATTTATGTATGTTAAATTTAAAAATCACACTCAAAATGTCGCATCCTCTTTTTCACAAAATCAATTTTCATATAAGTAATTTTTAATCCATAAAATACGAAGGTGGTTTGATAAGTCAGTGACTTTTTGAATAAAAGTTATTTATTTCGGCAAATAAGCGTTTTATTTCTCAACATAGTCTCTTTTTAGCTCGATACATTTGGTCCAGGGGTTTTCCAATTTTTTTATTCTTTCCAAATAATAGGTTTTCTCAAGGCCCTCAAAATAGTTTCAGTGATGACCTCTTCATTCGACCCAAATCTCTTTCCGCCCAGCCATTTCTTCAAGCTTGGAAACCGGAAATAGTCACAGGGGGCTAAATCTGGAAAATATGCTGGATGGGGTAGCAGTTCGTAGCCCAATTTATGGATTTGCCATGGTGACTACACACGTGTGCACCCGTGCATTCTCTTGATGGAACAGCACTTTTTTCTTCGCCAAATGCAGTCGTTTCTGCTTCAAATCAATATGGAATCTGTCCAAAAGCTCTGAATAATATTCTCCGGTGATCGTTTTACCCTTTTCAAGGTAATCGATATGAATGACACCGCGTACATCCCAAAAAACTGTGGCCATGACCTTGTTGGCCGACAGACCCACCTTGGCCTTCTTTGGTGCACGTTCACCCGGAGAAACCCATTATCTTGATTGTTCCTTGGTCTCTGGTGTAGTGTGATGGATCCATGTTTCGTCTACGGTAACGAAACGCAGCAAAAACTCGTTCGGATTGCTGCTGAACATCGCCAAACACTCCTTTGAAGTGGTCAAACGGTTGCGCTTATGGTCGAGTGTGAGCAATCGCAGCACCCATCGCGCGAATAGCTTTTTCATGTCCAAATATTCATGTGAAATGTGATGTACCCGCTCAGTTGAGATGTCTACAGCCTCAGCCACCTCACGCACTTTCATTCTCCGATCGTCCAATGTCATTCCATGGATTTTATCGACGATTTCTGGCGTGACGACCTCTTTTGGGCGACCTGAACGTTCGCCGTCACTTGTGCTGGTACGACCACAACGGAACTCAGTAAACCACTTCTTAACCATTGAAATTGATGGTACAGAGTCCCCATAGTATTTATCAAGCCTTTCCTTGGTTTCGGTGATGGTTTTTTACGCAAAAAATAATACTTAATCAGCACACGAAATTCACTTTTATTCATTTTCGTTAAAATTCACGAGGTTGTTTGTTTTCAATGGCTGTTGACAAACTAAACTAAACACAAACACAACAACACAAACTCAAACACAAACTAAATGGCGCAGCCTTCTCAAAACTTTACAATAGTCTATTCATAAATGGCAGTTGACGGGAGCAGTGTTGCATTTAAAGTTACTGCACGGGAAATTCGAAAAGTCACTGACTTATCAAACCACACTCGTACATAGTAGGCAATACAAAGCCTTTGATTACAGTAGACTTGTAAATAATACAACACAGTCAACGGAATATGTCCATTTAATTACTTTTCCCTAATAAATAAAATCCCAAACCCGTATAAGTCTAGTACAAATTTTCAAAAAATTTTCTTTTGCCTTCTTTTTGTTTTATTTTTCTTCATTATTGAAATATATAAAAAAAATACTGTCTATTTAATTTGCCACATGCTGATTCTATTTAAATTTTATATCTTTTAAAATGTGTCTGTAAAGACGTACCTTATTTAATATTCACATCATACATTAAAAATAGAATTTGCAATTCTTATATTAAATTTACAACACTTTAAAATTTTCAACTGTGAACTACTGAAAAAGTAAATAACAGACAACAAAAACAAGAATAACTTAATAATTTAATAACAGTCGTACAAAAACAAATTTCCATTTTTTAGAAAAAAAAATACAAAACTTAATGGGATAAAACCGGGGCTAAATTTGCACCGGGTATCATAAAATTTAACCAGGATTGTGAATTTTAATTACCGCTTCAGCCATAAATTGCAAAAAGTACCTTGGCTTTATTTATTGCCTCAAAAACATATGAACTAATATAATAACAGAAGAACCAAATTACCGGAGAAAAGTTTCCCGTTTACAGGTTATTTTAATGTTTTAGGTTAAATTTACCAGCCCTAACAAGAGAACAATCGGTAGATTTATGCAAACGAATAAAACATGAAACCATTTAATACCTACCCGGGTGTAGGATTTGGGATCCCTATAATATAAAAGCTTGAAAAGTTACTTCTACAATAAATTAGTATTTTATGTAATTTGATACCCTCATGAATTGCTTGGGCAAGAGTGTGGAAGTCTGTATAAAGCTGTTCGAATATATAATTAAAATCATTCGTTAAAACAATTAGAATGATCCTTTAATCTACCATGTTATAATTTGATATTATATTTTGTTAGGTAAAAAAAGTGTTCCTCTAAAAAATCCTTGATCCTTGAGTCCTAAGTACCTCATTTCTCATGGACAAAATAAACAACATCTGACAATGAACCTTTAACATACACTGATTTAAGTATAGTTTTGACGTTTGACACTACAAGTTCACGTCGAAAGAAGAAGCAAGATGGAGCAATTAATTTTTTCGTGCAGCCCTTCGGGACAACTCAATAAGGCTAAATTAACAACTCTCCCTAAAAAACCATCTATCAGAAACATTTTCAGTTCAGTGAATAATCCACAAACGTTAGTCACATCAAACATCGCATTTGAACTTGCGAAATATGTATTGACACGTATTAACTTACATAGCAATACCCAGAAGGCTGCAAAGACAAGTAAATTTGATAGAGATGAATAGTATTAGCGTGAACATCTTAACTTTGAAGCGCCGCCGAATTAGCGCAGTGTAGAACCGAACGAGCTGGATTTAATTCTCAGTGGATCCAGCTAATCAATCATCGGCCATGTTTATTATAGGTTCATAATTCAGTTAAAAACTTGATACAGCCTCTGAATTAAATTCTAGAGAACAAAATCGCAGTTCCGCCGGCCACTATAAACTATAGGTATTCTTTGCCACAGAGCACAAAAGACCACTCCCTAATAGATATAGATCAAGAGACAGCCAAAATATAGATGGACACAAAATTTTAGAAGTAATAGTAAGTATGAATTTTCGAAGGAGCTAAATATAAGAACGTTTTAAAAATGTATTCTTTTTCCAAAATTATGCTAAATGAACACCAAAAGAAAATCTTCTTTAAACGATTAAGTTTCAATTCCAAAAGTAATTACAGAATTTACCACCTTATTCCATGATCATGCTATTATTACCTACTCGGACGCCCCTTCATCAGTAACTAACTAATGCATAAATATAAATTTTTAATTCATAAGCAAAGAGATTTATTAGGAACAGGTATTTTTAATGTAAGCTCAAGTCAGTGTAACGATTAATAAAAATGATTTTTTTGTCCAAATGTGTTGGGAATACCTCCATTAAATTTTGATAAAATCTGTTTGTCAATTTCGTTGCTGAAGTAAAATGTCCTTGTATCAGTTCTCTTCATGGTACAAAAAATTAAGTTATGCCACGTGTTTACGCGTCCCTTTCTGCCAAACATTTCGTTTTTGTAGGTTTTTGACTTAAAAATCAGTTTATACGTGAAAACTGAAGTATCTTTCAAACTGTATCTGTATTTGGTACAGATCATGGTAACATCAAAAAATGTATTAGCTAATGAGATAATTGAACTTAATCAGTGCCATTCACGTTTTGGTGTTCTGCATACTCTCAGAATGCTGGTAAGTTACGTGGTCAAAACCATATTTGATCGATGAGGTGCGATTGGAGCACTAATCAGAAGCCTCACTCAGTGAATACACTGCCTGGATGACATTAAATGTCTTTTTTAACTGTAAGAATTATAATAATTATTCTCCCCTTGTCGATTATGCTATTTTAGTTAAGAAGGCTGTTCACAATACATTAGCTTTGCGGCAAAGGTATACAGGGTTATTCATTCTATATTGACTACCTGTTTGTTATTGTTGGAAATAATAGTACGCTATATATTAAGGGCTTAATTGAGTGTCTTAGATCCTGTAGAGTCTGTCTGCGCCTTCGGTTTTCGCCTCCGGCGCTAATAGCATAGATGGCTCTAAAACACTAATTAAGCCCGAAATAGTACGTTGGCTTACATCCGGTCTAAGTTTAAATTAATATTTAATTTAAAATTAAAATAATCGCCAAACTTCAAGTAGGTAGGTGCAGTGGTCTATAATGATTTTTATTACTATGGAGACGGCGTAAACAAAGGTAGTACAAGGGGGTGCTCAAATTTAGCAATTTACGTTCTAAAAACAGGTCACTAAATAGGTCATAATTGTACGACAGGACATAACAAAAGTTTACTATAAAATTCGTATTGTTACAGCTATGTAGTGTCATCAAAAACAATTACATGTACAGGTCACGTGATAAGGAATTATACATATATTTTTTTCTAAGCATGAGCTTTTTGACATATTTGTCTTTAAAAATGCAGAAAACTTCTATTGAAAAAGCAGTAGGCTATGCTTTCGAAATGTGAGTGAGCTGAAACCAAGATCCGTTAACTTTACAGGTTGCCTAATTGACGACTACCCTTACTATCCTTACCCTATCTATCCTATATCACATATATTAATTTTCTATATGGCATTCAAATCTATCTTACAGCCTTTTTACGTTGTTTTACTGCTTTTAAAAAGAACATTTTAATGAGAATCTGTCTTGCGTGCCAACTAGTTTATATCGATTGATATTGATTTTATCCTTGTTAAAATTTACTTGAGGCATTACTTAAAGAAATTAAAATTTATTTGATTATTCACAGGAAAAAATTATTTTGATTTATATTTATGTATCACTTAATATTTATTTTGTAAATTTCAACCTGTTACTAATGAAGCAACAAAAATTTCATTTATACTTGCCTGCTTATGTAAAAATAACCACCAATAAAGTTATTTTTAAAATGAGAAATCAAAGTCAAATATTTGTTATTCACAATTTATGTCTATAACAAAAATATTTGTAAAACGAAGCGTTTGATATATCATGTTTTGTTGCTACAACGCACATAATATTAGCATTAATAAAAAGCACAATTACTAAAGATATTTAAGCTTCAAACTTCTAAATATATACATAAGTAATTGATCCCCTTGCAAGGCAAATGGAATAAGAAACATCTCAGTTTTTTCTTTATTCGAACAAGCATTGATTTTCTTCAGCTTTTGTGTTTATAAATCAAATCATAATTAAGGTTGTGTTTTGTGCAATAGTAATTTAAGCAAACTGTCAAATTACAAATAGAAAACTTACAAGAAATTAAATGCAGTTAATAAAATTCACGATTTCGCTCGAAAAGCAAGATGCTAGAAATTAATTAATACATGCAGTTACTTACGACAAGAAAAGAATGACACCTGAGTGACTAGGAGCGCTAAATTAACACAACAATGAGTGTAAGTGAGAACAAATACTTTTGCCGTCCATTCCGTCTTAAAGAGGGATCTACTACCTGCTCTACTGAGGTAGCCTATAAAAGTTAACGGACCTTGAACTGAAATGGCTTTATCAGCTTTAGTATAATCTTTTTTAATTAAAGATATGTCAATAAAAAATAAACTAATTGTTTACATAGCCTACCTTGTTATTTTCACTTTAATCACATTTTCACAAAGCATAGTCCATTGCTTTTTCAATATAAGAAATTTTTACATTTTTAATGTTACATAAATGTTACATACAACATTATATATTTAGAATCAGGGAAGAAGGGTTACTTGAAAGTGCAAAAATATAGAGGGTGTTTCATTTAAAAAATATATGTATGTATGTATATCTCGTATCACGTGATTTAGACATACAATTTTTTTAGTGGTTTAAAAAATATAATTAGAACAATGCAACTTTTATAGGAAGCTTTTTTTAATCTCCAATAATAACAACAATAAAGGGGAAATATAGTTTCAATCGCATGAGATGTCTTAAATTGCACTCAGCAATAATTTTCAGTTTCTTCTACTTAACGTGATTTCTCGTCGCACTGTACATATTACTAGCACTATACTTTCTATACTAGATTTCTATCTTTCTAGTTTGAATCAAATTATTTATTTTATTTTTTCCTTCTCAAATAATGGGAAAGCTTATCTAGCAGCCATGGGCTGTTAGATATTTAGATCCCTCAACGTCACGTGTATATAAGTACATCAGAAAACATATCACAAATAGTTACTTCGTTTTTTAATGGCCACTGGGATACGGTCTTGTTTGGATATCTATGTACGGAAAAATGCATTTTTAGGTGCCCGCGTAGAAAGTTTATTTTCCGGTCTATTTTGGGAGTGGAAAATTGGTCTTTCCTAGTCTGAGCCTGGGAAAGTTTCGCTATCCGAAACTAGGAAAGTTGTTTCCCTGAAGATTTAAGTTGTTTCTTAGGAGGTGTTTAATTTATCAAATTCTAATGCAATTATTATGCTTTTTGATAAATACAAAAATTAATTTGTCAAATAAATTATCAAACTGAAAACATTATTTATTCGAATAAAATCTCATTAAAAAAGGGCCTGGCCACAACGGCCAATGACCACAACGGTTAATCTCTATTTTGGCTGTTATGGTGATAACCACAACGGCCTTAGTGACCATAACGGCCAACAGCTACAACGGCCAATTTGATCATATCGCCCAACTCGATACTTGATCACAACGGCCACCATGATCACAACGGGCAACTAGGAATTCCACTCCATCCGCCATTTTAGCCACAACGGCCACCGACGCTTAGGTATTGGCGTCGCATTTTGACCACAACGGTCAAAATGACCATAACGGCCAACTGTGGCGTATGACCACAACGGCCAACTTTTTAATCTGTGGGGCCAGATGAGGAATGGAGCCACACATACAATTATTCCATCTACCCCTTGGACGAAGCTGTAATACAGCAATATGTCAAAGTTTTCAATACTTAACAGAGCATACTGTATATGGTTTAATTAACTAAGTATATAAAAGGTTGGCCGTTGTGGTCGTTTTGGCCGTTGTGGTCATCGTCACCAGCGACGCCAATGCATAAGCGTCTGTGGCCGTTGTGATCATGGTGGCCGTTATGGTCAAGGGTCGAGTTGGGCGATATGGTCAAATTGTCCGTTATAGTCACGAAGGCCGTTGTGGCTATGACCACAACAGCCAAAAAGTCGATTGGACGTTGTGGTCATTGGCCGTTGTGGCCTAGACCTATTAAAAAGAGGTGTTGAATAAAATTTTGTATTGCACACGTGTGTAATTGCGCATTAGTTAATTTTAGTTTACAAGTTAGTACTACAATAACTGACTATTGTTCAATTCCTTTGTTTATGCAAGCGCCTAGAAACTAATATGCAATTTACTTTTAAAGTGCCATTTCTAGGTTCGCTTGATTTCAGGCGGGAACCTGTGAACTCGCCTAGAATAAGAGGCACTTTCAATGTATTTTATGTAAATAACTAATTCTCAAGTACTTTCTATAGGGCATTTTAATGCAGAATAGAGAGGTAATCGATATTTACTCTACTCGTATTTTTTAACAAAGCTGCTAGCAATTGCAGCTCCGCGAGTAAACATTCCTTGAACGTGAAAGTTGCAATACATTGCCCATACACTATCTGTTTTGTCGTATACATTATGGTCTAGATAATAATGATCAACTTCTAATGGCTAGTAAGATTTTATTCATTTAATGCTTGCCAAAAATGGGTGAATTCTTCTACTAGCCTTCTTCTCGAAAAAGTTAGTAAAGATAGGGATTTTTGGATACATACAGAGTGGCCCACCAAAAAAGAAACGAGCTCGTTATGAGGCAGTTTTTCGAAAAAAGCCGGACACGTCAAATTTATTAAGAAGGGAGACATATTATATAGCTATTTTCGTTCAGCCATTTTCAACGCTAAAATAAGGGTGAGGTTCTCCTAAAATTTCTGAATGGCATGGGGTGGCAAAAGATATACCATTTGAAAGCAGAACGGATTTGCTTTATAGTAGTATTTTTATTTTATGGATTCCGAGTACTAGTTCCCGTGAAAATGTAATTCAAAAAACAGTACAAATTATCGCATCGTATTAAATGCTCGAAGACCACCACCCGCGTCCATACAATAATAAAGCTTTTGCTCAAAATGTCGCCGCGCGTTCTGGAGCATTTGTGGAGTGATTAGTCGGCATTCAGTAGTTATACGTTGTCGTCAATCTTCTAAAGAGTCTGGTGCCGTTACGTAAATTTTATTCTTCAGAGGACCCCACAAAAAGAAATCTAACGGAGATACATCTGGCGACCTTGGAGCCCTTTCAAGAGAGGTCCCTCTTCCAATCCATTGACCCGGAAACCTTCGATCCAAATACTGCGGAAATGGACCCTGTCCTGTTAGAAATGCAAGATAATCATCATTTTCTATGATATCAGTTAATATTGGATCAATGTTGTCTTCTAACAATTCCAAGTACATCTATCCATTCAAATTACCAGGTAAAAAACAAGTACCAGCCGGACGATCACCAGAAATGCTAAGCCGGACATTTAGTTTTTCAGGGTATTGAGTATGTGTTTCACGAAATATCCTAGGATTAGAATCTGAGCAATAGCAACAATTATGGCAATTGATTTACGAAAAAACGAAATCGCTCGTTCACTTAAAGCCTCACAAAATTACAAGCGGCGATCAAAGTCGTCTTCATTGAGTTCTTGTAGCAAATGAATAGTGTGTAACGGTATATTTTTACTCTGCATAATTGTGGTTTCGTCCACATATTTACAAACATCTTAAGTCTGATTCTGAAAATTTGAATTCTTTTCATAATGTAAACTTGCGTTAGCATTCGATATAAACATCCCTATAAAATTATTTAAAAAAAAGGTTGGTTTCAAATCTTAGAATTATAAAGAATCTCTTTGGTTACTCATATAAGCGTTTGCAGTCTTAGAGGAAAAATCAATACTTGCTGTTGAGTTGCTGTGCTCTGATTGGTTAAGCCAAAACACGCGTTTCGTTGATTGGGTACTAAGAAAAATCAATACTTGTTCTTGAAGTGAGACCTCGCTATTGGTTAATTTCGATTTGCATCTGGTAATGTATTTCTACGCGAAAAAAGAACCTTGAGTTTTTTAAAGTGGACTTCCGATCGAAATTTCAGAGAAGACAGTTGACTTCTGTCGACATTATAGAATTACCGTTTTACTTTAGTTAATTAGAATTAAAGAAAATTCTAGATCTAGTTCTCGTACAGTTTGGTCGACACTTGCCGTAAAGTGAGTTTTTGATACAGTTTAGTTTTGAATAATTCAGTTTGAAAGACTTGAATATACAGTATCGCTAATGGGCCATTAAAACAATCATTTTTACCGCTCGCGCTTTAAAATTAGTGCAGTTTTGTTATTAAAAATCTTGCAGACGGACTTATAATTTAAATAATAAATTCCCGTTCTACACGTAGATAAAGATAAACAATTATCCGTTTTATTGGAAGAATTTAAAGTAGCAAGCGTTATCTGTGTTTAAATTCGTTTAAGCTTTTAAAGACATTACCGTTATTTCTCGTGTGCAAATTATAAATAAAAACAATAACAGAAACCAGGATTGTTTAAACTGTGTTTAATAAAGATTGTTGGTTAAATCATATGGATTATTTCAACGTTTTGTGTGATTGAACTGAATCTGAAATAAAAATTATTTCTTTGGACCTGCTACATTCAAATAACAATTCATAACCATTAAGGATCAACAACGGTCTTTCAAGGAGAGGCGTTTCCAGTTTCTAGCAGTCAAGAGTAATGTTTTTTTGCGATGCAAGTAAACAATGGTTTAATTGAAATTCGATTTATAAGATTTGAGGGATTGTACTTTAAGAAATATCTATTTTTGTAATTTTCTTGTGTTTACGGATTATTTGTATATTTTTATAGTTTTCTATAAAAAGAGAGCTCTCTAATAGGATTCAATTTTAGTCTGTTACTTTCAGTGAAATTCAAATATTCTAACTTCAGTAATATCTAATTAAATTCATTTCCGTAATATTTTAACAAATATATGTTCGTTAAATTTCAAATGATTTTATGTTTAATAAATCTTGATCTTAATAAATTTCTGAATAATTTATGTTCAATAAAATCTAAATAATTTTATGTTGAATAATTTTAACTAAATTTTGAATCATTCTGTGTTCAATAATTCCTGAGTAACTTGAAAATTAATTATTGAATGACTAATTTAAGTTTAATAAATTTATGTTGTCAATGTGTTTTTTATTCTATATGTAGTATATGATTTTTTATTTTTGTTTACCATTCAATAAATGTTTTTCAGTTTATACCAAGTGAGCTAAATGGAACGATATAATTATGAATGTTTTATTCATTTTTTATTTTAAAAATTTATAAATATAAACAAAATTTTTGTTCAAAACCTGGTATATTGAATTCATTTTCTGATTAGTGAATTCAATATCTTTTCTGGCTTAATTAATATCATTAAATTTCATAATCAGATGGCGCCCTTTTAGAGTATTTATTTGAGTTCTGAAACCCTTATCTACTCCTTTTCATAAATAAGATAACTGCAGAACCAATACCGCGACCTGAAATAAAAAAATTTGTAAGAAAGAGCTAAATCTCAAGCCGTGGTAATCTAGAGCATCTTTGTTAATGTGAGTATGATAATTTTATAATTATTATTTCATTTTTATTGCTTATTTAGTTCAGAGAAACTTTGAGGGCTACAATTGGCGCCCAATCGCGGGGCTTTATTTAGTTTGTGGTATTTTGAGTATTATAAGTGTAGGGGTGAAAGTTGTAGTGTTTGAATACCGGTTCAATTAATACCCAATACAATAGTCATTTGTCTTGTACTCAATGTAGGACCGACAACAACGTGGCTCACCACTTCATTTCTTACCGGATTTTCAACATTTCGCTTTTTATTTGCCACAGACCCGATTTCTCGAAATTTTCTTCATAAGTCCGCTTATCTGGATGCGGCTGGTGTACTTCTTTCGACATTCTCATTGTTTACGAGGAAAATCGCAATCATGTCAACTCTTTCTGCAATCAAATACACCATTTGAAATATTGAATGAATAGTTACGACGAACGTTTTGAAATACGGCGTTGAAACTGACATGCTAAAGTCAAAATAAAAACCGTAAAATCCTAAAACACTCCGTAGTAATTTGGTTACCTAAATCATAGTTTCAAGATATCGGTTGATTATTGATTGATTACTACTTAAGTTTACCTAAAATCTACTCAAAGCAATTAATAATGTGGATTGAATTCTCTTATCTAACGCGCCAAAGCGCAATTTTAACGAATACTTGAAACGCAGTCAAACTCAAAGCAGTTCTACTTCATAAAACTATATATAGTCAAACAAGAAAAAAATAATCTCTAAAACTAATTTTTTGCAACAGCTTTTTTGCGAAAAGAAAAAACTAACATTTACAACTGCTAACAATGTCGTCATTATCGCGACTAGTACCGCTTCATTTTTGCTAAAAATCTCTTGAGGTATAAATGCAGAAAACAATTCTAAGCAAATTTATCACGTCGCACTGTCGGTCGCCTACACCGTTCATTTGGCTTTAAATACTGTACTTGGTGTGCAAGCACACATTATTCAGTAAAATAACAACGTGGAAATAGTTTACCATTCGGTCTCTCGTTTTAGTCCAACGCAACCCTTATTTATTAGACTGTCAGATAATTACTATCCGTAACATTCTCTGTATTCCCTGCTGAAAATTTGTTTGCGACACAAACTAATGTAGGTTTGTTTGAAGCTGAAACGATTTAGTAATATAGTTCAGACACCTGTAGTAACACACAAAAGCGAACTTTCTAATTATGTATGAGCAATATGAGCATAGAATCATTAAAGAAAGTTTGACTTATTTGGTTAGTTTGTTTTCGGCCTACAGAATATGGAGATTCCTCATCATTCTACCCTTAACAACAGAAATTAATTTTCACAATAATTCAAGAACAGAATACAATTGAAAAAACACAATGACTAAGACTTTTTGAATTTTTCCACAAATTACGAGTAGTAAAGCTGCTTATTTAATAAAACCACAAATGATTAATGCAGATGAATGCAGCGACGAATGTATATAAATGAAAGCAATGACAGGAAATTAATTTATGTACAAGAGGAATTTAGTGTTTGTTCGTCTATAGACCCTTGAGAACAATAGTATCCTAGCTGCTTTTGTAATGCATGTAAATCTATTTTACAAAATGAAATTATACTTAAAAGAATGCAAATATTTACATGTTGCAGCTGAGAATATTCAACGGCTGCTCTATTATTTATTCTTAAATATTAGTTTGAGATGTTGTAATACGTTTATTTCTTTGTTGAACCAAACAATGCAATTTTCTAGAATAAGTTCCTACCCTGACTATGTACAATCTTGATGGTTTTCTTACAAACTTTCTTCTTTTGTATACAGATTTTACTATTAATCTAAATTTCATTTTTGAATTAAATAATAATCAACCATTACTGCTGATTCGCGTATAACATAGTTGGTCCTTCAAGCCGAATTTAATCGCATTAATGGTAATGACAATGAAAAAAATTGAGCTTTAAAAAATGCTGATTCTTTAATAGATTTCATACACATCTAATAGGATTATATTCTTATCAACCGCTTTTGTAGATATTCGCAACTTGCTAGGACAACCTCATAGTTTAGAGAAATTCTTTATGGGGGTAGCAAATTTTGTTTTATTACTTCTACTGCTTTCAAAAATTAGGCTTACGCATGAGACACGATTGTCGGACCCAGATTCAGAACATAAGATTCACTTCTGCCCACGCTCCCGCTAGAATAGTTTAATATTGCATAAGACCCACATGACGTTCGACTAGACTATCAAATATGATAGATGTGATTCCAAAAATGTCGGGTTACATTTCTGCCGGTAACTTTGTAGATCCTACATCTTAAAATCATATTCAGGGATCACGCTTAGCAGATTCACAGTTCAATATACCAGGTAAAATTTATGTTTTACTAGGGGCTGATATCTTCGCTCATTTACTCTGCCCTGGCGTAATAGTAGTTCATCAGGCACCATCGGCCATGAATACGGCTTTTGGCGGGGTCTTGCCCGGTCAACCAAACGTAAGAAATTTGAAAAAAACAAATTTGAAATCATTTTTTTCGTTTTCTGATGAACTTTAACCTACGGAAATCTAGGGAGATTGAAGAAGTATCGTATCTCTCTCCCGGGAATGCTATCTGTAAAATATTACACGCATTTTCTGTAGCCCACGATCAGAGTGGTAAATATATGGTAACTTTGAGTTCCCAAAGTTCTCAAACAAGATGTATACCTGGATATCGTTTCAGGCTGTGATTCCTTATAGAAGCCCAAGTTTTACAAACTCAATTAATTGAACTCCCAAAAAAGGAGGGGATTCTTATTACGCAAGTGGATCAGTAACGAGCCCAAATTATTGGCATAGCCAGATTCCAGTTTGTGTCTTTAATTTGATAGTGAGTCCGAATCTCCCATAAAAATTCTGGGTTTACAATGGCTTCCATCTCATGATATATTCTCATTTAAGGTCGATTTTATTAACCCCGCTTGTACACAGCGCCAAATCATATCTGAAATGGCCAGGACCTTTGATCCTCTTGAATTTCTGGCTCCGCTGACCTCTCTTTGTAAACATTTAATACAGCATCTGTGGTCTTTAGGGTTAGTTTGGGACACCACACGACCAGTCGATGTGTCGATCCCTGAAATCGTTACCGTGAGGAACTTGGTGCCCTTGAAATTAGAATTGTTTGGGGTTTATCTTTTATCTAACGTAATATGATCAATCATGGTACGATGGTAATAAAATTTAGAAACTTTCCGCCTGGATATTTTCCACGATTGTCTTTGCTTGGCTACTCTCATCGCCGAATCTCTGGTAAACTTTTGTTAGTAACAGGGTTAGCCATATTCAACATCGTGTTACGCCAACTCCGTGGCGGCAACTACGTTCGGATGATAAACCCACAGACTGTGCATCTCGGGGATTAATCCGGCGCTAGCCTGGAGAACTAGGATGGATAGACAATCTCGCTCCCACCAGTGCTTACCGATATCTCTTAGTGATGTAATAAAGTTTAGAAACTTTTCACCTGGATATTCTCCACGAATGCCTTTGCTTGTCTACACCCATCGCCGCATCACTGAGAAACCTTTGTTAATAATAAGAGGATTAGCTATATTCAAGATAGTGTAACACCGTCTCTGTGGCGACATGTATGGCCTGATGACAAACTCACGGACTGCGCATCTCGGGGATTATTCCGCCACTATCCTGGAGAGCTAGTAGAAGATGAATAAGCAACCTCACTCCCACCAGTGCTTACTGATATATCTTAGTGAATAACGCGTTAATTGAGCGTAACTAAATTCGTCGACCCCTAAGGAGACTTTGCCAATAAAGTTTAACGCAAGTAGGCGACGTTAAACAACTCTTGGCATTCATGTTCGCTACTTTGGTGGTATTTGAGAGAACGGTATTAAATCTGTCGAAAACGTATATTACCCGAGTAATTAGTGCACAAGTCTTGACTTTTAAAAAATTTCTTACGTTCTAACCCAAATCGAGACGTTGCTCAATTTGCGACATCCTTGTCCAGTAAGTTCCGACCCCAACTATTGACATTCTTCCCGAGCGAGACCATTCTGCAGAAAGACCAAACAGTTTTGGTCAAGTGGCATCATCAGCTAAAACTGTCCTAACATTTCCACACACCCCTCATGTGTTAGCGTTTCGGGCGCATAATAAAACTACACCCTGATGCAAAAGGTGTATCTCGCGTCGGGATACATAGAAAACTTCATGTGCCACTGAAACGACCGCTAGTACAGTTGTATCCATTGCTTACCTAAAAAATACGATGTATTTTGATGAGGAGTTTTTTAATGTATCTATTTATTATCGCTAAGGAAATAATTAAAATTAAATTATTATTAAATCGTTATTTTTCAAGTTGTATTCAACTACTATGAATGCTCATCAAGGTTGCACACATATTTCAAACCTCGTGCAAGCTTGCTGCTGTTAATAACCCAGCATATAGCAGCGTTAAACACCTACACCATGCCTGCTAGAGAGAAAATACTTGCGCACGTGTGACCTTAAACACGCCCAACGAACATTACAATCTTCCTCTCGCCTTTCTCTGCTGATCTTGCTTTTAAGAATCCGATATAAACGAGGTGTTGCTATAAGAGAACTCAGTTTCCTCCAAGATCTCACCAACATTATCTTAAAGCCTGGCCTCGGTAAGTGACTTCATTTTTATTTTGCTTGTTTATATGTAGGGTGTAACGGGTACATTTTCCACCGGCATTTAGTATATAGAATTTTGTATTAATTCTTGTTAAAAATCCTAAGTTCGGTCCTGTGGATCTCGCTTTATTTAAATATGCAGTTTATCAGGCAAACATTTCCTACAGAAAGCATTTATAGGAAGTGAATGTTTAATATTTGCTGTAATTAAAGAATGTAACGTCATAATGATGTCGTTTTTTCCGTATTTTGCTACCTGGCATTTTATTATAATATCAATTGCTTCAGAAAGAAAGCCTTGAAAAGAACCCATGAGAAGCGCTAGTCATCTCATTTATAGAAATATTTCGGTAAACATTTTGAGTGTATACGATTCGTAAATACACTTTACTTTGTCTGTTATTTGCGTTTTAAATTTTAAGTCAATGCGGCGTAGAAATTTCGTCTCGACAGCAGTAGCATTCCACACGTGTGTTTTGGCGCGCAGAATTTTGGTGTTGCTTTTTACACGTAAGGTCTAAAATCCTATAGTAGGCCACGTAACAAACGCCCTTGCCGCATAAACACAGATGTTTTGTCGCGTAGCGAATGGTTGAAAGTTAATAAAAGGGCTTCGCTCAGTTTTGACGGGGAGTTTTGACGATCGCACCCTGCTAGCGAACGGTCGATATCACGATTCGACCTGGGTGCGCAGTTATATTATCGATCAATAATGATTGATTGCTTTTGAATCAATGTTAACGGATTACAGTTTATTAATCCTTTAGAATTGAAAGAGATTCTATTTACCGTTCTGTATAGTTTTAATGCTCTTTTGTGAATTGTGAAAGTTTTAAAATTAAATGCGTTTTACGTCGTAGGAAGAATTAGTTGAGCAAAACATTTATTCCGTTTCGTGTGGTTTTAAGACCAGAGAGTGTTTACAAAGAAGAATTACTTAACGCAATCCTAAATGTAGTGACCGATTCCTGTGCTTTTGTAAAATTAAAATTCCTCTTAAAGGATTTGAGCGCAATTAATGCAATAAGTGAATTAAAATAACTGGAAGCTCCAGAACAGTTCCATTAGTTTTTCTGGGTGAAAATTAAAGACGTTATTAAGTAAGCACAAATTAAAATCTTGGTTATTTTTTCGTGCTTGACTTTATTGGTTTATGAAACCATATGGGCTGATATTATCAATTAAGATTGGATCACGTTTTGGTATGCAGAATCTATACTTCGATGCAACGGCGAGATTTATCACAATTTCCTCAAATGAAAGGCCGAATTTCCAATTTCTACTGGACTTTATGTATGGTGTTCCATAAGTTTGATGGAAAATATGCAAGGTACTGTAGTCTTAAGGATTTGTTTGTAATTCAGTCAATTAAGAATCTTCTTTTGAGAGAGCTCTCATAGTTATTTAAAAATCTTTAAACTTTAACTTAATTACAATTCATTTATATTGATACTGTGAACTGATTTAATTTGTCTAATCTCCTTTAGAGATTTGTTTATAAATTTTGTCCAGGAAAAGCTCAGTCAATACAAAGGTTAATATTTAAATTAATGTGTTTTGAACAATTTTGTGGTTGATCTAATCGATTCTTTTGAAATATTTTGCGATCATGATCAGTCAATGTAAATTTCTAATATTGGTAGTATGGCTTTTGAATAATTTTGTGGTCAATCCAATAAGTTTTCCTGTTTGTTTTCTTTAATAAATGAAAAGTTCTTGGTGAATTTTTTTATTGATTAACTTTTGGACATAATTATAATCCAATAAATCTAGATTGGATTAGTAATAAATATACGAGGTGTGTTTTATTTGTTTATCTTTGTTATGTGTGTTTCAACCATTCTTTTGTTAATAAATGTTATTAATGCAAAACTGATGGATCTACAAAACGGAACCATATTAGTTATGAAGGCTTAGTTTCATTTCTTCAACAATTGTAAGTAAACAAAAATTTTTGTTTCAACTAAATATTTTATTCATTTTCTGGTTAATGAATTTAACAATTTTAATGCTTATTTAATTAACATCTTGATAAGTCAATTAATATCTATGAATAGTTATTAATATAACTTAAAGCATCATAACCAGATGGCGCCCTTTTCAGTTTTTATTGGTGTTGAAACCCCTATCTATTCCTTTTCACAATTTATACAGCTGTGGAACCAATACCTACGACTTGACTAATTAATTTGTAAGAAAGAGTTTAAATCTCAAGCTGAGGCAGACATATGAGTTTTTAGTTACAGTAAGTATGAGTGTATTTTTATAGCTTTTATAGTTATTTTTTTCGGGAGAAAAAACTATTGTTTCACTGACGGTCCAACGTGGGCCAGAATTTAGATTGTTTCATTGGCGCCCAATCGCGGGGCATTTTTGTTGTTTTATCAGTCTGACAGAAAAACAATTGTTTCAAGGGTAAGCCTAGAAACTACTATGGTTGACAGAGAGATTAACTGACTTCCCTACTGCTTACTTAAGTATAGCTAGAGCCTGCCAAGTCGGTCTTAGTGGTTACCTGAGTGTCCTATTATTTATTTTAAGATAATTAAACTTGAAGACACCGTTTTGCCTTTTGCTGTAAATAGAGACTGTATTGAATTTTGAAAATTAATATTTCCGAATCATTTATGAACATCAGCATCTGGCAATTGTTTTGCAAACATCAGTTTAAGAAGATTGATGATCTTTTTGTCAGTGTACCGGAACATGGCCTTTTACTTAGAATTTTATTTCTGAGGGCCAAAGTTGTTTCACTGTTCTTAATTTCGATTACAAATTGCTTTAAAGATTTCCGAATACAAGATTTTCGTCAACGAGAGATTTATTTTATTCTTGATTTGTAAGGTACAGAAAATTTGCTTTGGTTGGAATATGACATCGTTATATGTTATGTTAGTCTGTTCTGATAAGAACACATCTCGTGGCGTGTGCAACAACAAGCTCAAGTAGATGCCAAGAAATTGCATTCTGAAGTTTTATATACGTACCATACGTTCACGAAATATTTTCCAATTGATTTAGACAGGTTGAAACACAACGGAAGCTTTTAAGAGAATTTTTCAACGAACCTTAGTAAACATTTCAAAGTAGAGTTTGGATTTTCTGGTTTAAAAGTTTCTAGGAACAAAGTTTTAAAATATATCACACCTATTACTCAGTTACCATTCGTGTGATTAAACCGGAAGTGATATGTATTGCAGTGCGATTGAGAGCAGGAAATTAGAAAATGCATTTGTTTCCCTTTCCACCAAAAACTTTTCCAGTAGTAAACGATAAAAACGAGTTTGATAAATGAAACACTGAGGGCCACTTTATTATAGTATGTATACGTACCATATATTATGGTTTACTCTTGTGCTTCTAAGTAGGTCAATCATGTTAAGATTCTGCAACTGAGATTACAGAACATTTAACCAAAGTTAGTTTAAATAATGCATGTTATGTACTCCGTTTAAATTATGTTCATTTTAAAGCCCTGGGATAGTCGTTAATCCAACATTAAATTTATATCACGTTATTATACTACATATACAGGATACAAAGTCGTTTATTTTCAAGAACAAAAATGCAACGATAAATTAAACAAAGACATTTTATTATGGAGAAAAATGACAAATTAAATTAAATTCGAAAGATTTTATTGCTAGATACCCATGTCAATAATAAAAATCGCTGAAAGCAAGATTTAATATTTCCTCGTGCATTTTTTGAAAATTATTTTTCATACGAATAAATAAGAAAAACACCAACCGGAAAATTACTGCTATTTTCATGTCAAAAGAGACACCAAAAAGGGAAAAATAAATTCAAAGACAAAGAGGATAGGATAAATAAAATAGAAAAAGCGACGCCAAATATAGACTCACTTTTAGGGGCTGGCAGGTGAATATGAACCCTTTATTTTTATAAAAAGTACTCGGGTCAACTACATCGAAATGAATGGTAGACCTTTTCCGAACTACTTCCTCGATTTATTCGTTATTTACTGTGCGAAATTGTGACACTAATAGTAATTTTATTCCCCCTATTGTGTTCTCCGGTTCCTTGTTCTATTGCGAAAGGTCTCTTAACGGATTGACATTATTATTCATTGTACGTTCAGCAACTTTACTCTGTCGCTACAACCCTTGTTCAAGAGAAAAGAAAAGAATTCGAAAGCAACAAGTTAAATTAACCGTAACAACCGCACTCATGTACAGAAGACATACTTCACCAACTAGAAAAGAATCGCGAAAGAGTCTCGACCAATGTTTGCAAAACATTCTTCATGAAAATCGCACAAAAACCGCCAAGCATCTCTCTAAGGATTCGAGAAATGTATAAAAGCGTAGTCGAATGAAACATGGCTGTTTAAAATCTCTGATTTATAAGCTGAGAATCTTTAACAAGAACAGGCAGATTTATATAAAAATAAATCTGTTTATGAACATTTTTTTTTGTTTTTGTTTTGATGCTGTTCTACAGAAGACGAGGAATACAAAAGAAGAAAGGAAAGCTCTTTTGAATAAAACCTTGTTTTTAGTTACAACGGATGTTTATTTAGCTCAGACTTTGATCTAATGAGTAATAAATAGAGATGTACATTTATACAGTTTCTAAGAAGGAGTTTGCCATGGAAAAAACCGGGCCAGGGTTCAAATAAATCCTAGAAGTGAGGTTATGATAACTACCAGTTTACAGGTTAGAAATTAGAATGCATCTTAATACACCGTTTTTTTTTTCGTAAGATGAGAATGACGAACGAAATGCTGCTTTTCTACATTATATAAAAGAATGAAATTAGAAGATAATAAGCATATTTTTAGTTACCTATAAACAAAACGAACTTAACGAAAATTGCTAGGTATATGCAAACTATTAATTGTTGCGAAATAAATAAAGATTAGTAAAAGTTTCACAGTTTTATTAAAATATAACCTAACAATATTGTTTCGACAGCTATGCTGTCATTATCAAATGTAATATAATTATAAACAAACACGTCGCTAATTTTACTTTTAATAACATAATTTATTTACAAAAAGATGGTTTACACCTTATGGGTAATTGTCTAAGTCCTCTATTAGCTAACATATTTATGGACAAGTCCGAAGATCAAATATTTGAATTAAACCTCTCTAAACACATTATCTTCTGGTTTAGTAATGTTGATGACATTTTAGCTTGTTTTGACAGTTCCTTTGAGGTTATCAATGAATTTTTAATTCTTATTAATAGTATCCACCCTAACATAAATCTTACACTAGAAACAGAACAAAACAGGGCTATAAATTTTCTAGACTTAAATATCAAGATTAACGCACACAATCTATTTGAATTTTCCATATACAGAAAACCAACACAAACAGACATAACAATACCAAATGAATCTTGTCACCATAAAGCACATAAATAGCAGCCTACAGATCATTGGTACACCGAGCTTTAACTATTCCACTAACAAAACCTGATTTTAGCAAAGAGATATCAACCATTAAACAACTAGCACATGCAAATCATTACAATCCGAACATGATTGACACTTTAATTAAACAAAAAGATTATAGGTTAGCTATCAAAAGAATATATCCCATTGAAAATCAAACAGAAGACACAAATTACATATCTATACCATATTTTGGCAAAATATCAGAAAAAATTGCACATATACTAAGAAAAACCAACAATTATAAAATAACATTTAAAACCAACACTAACACTTTTTCATTTTTATTTAATGCTAAAGACAGAACACATGATATCATGAAATCGGGCATTTACAGTTTAAATTGTTCTTTTTGTAGTTCGGTATATATTGGACAGACATTTCGAAATTTTGACATAAGATATAAAGAACACGTACGTCATTACAAAAATAAACATCCTGAAAAATCTAATTCCGCCAAACACCTTTTAGAACAAAATCACACAATGACTCCTCAAAATAATATTAAATTCCTACATTTTTGTAATAACAAAAGCAAATTAGACATTTTAGAAGCCTTTGAGATATACAAACACAAACTCAGGGTACCTTTAATGAATGAACAACTTGAGCTCAGTAATTCTCCGTTACTGGAAGTATTAGATATTTAATTCTGATTATTATTATTATTATTATTTTATCTTGTTACCTATTTTTGTATCTACCTTAGCAACGTGTTTGTTTATAATTATATTACCTTTGATAATGACAGCATAGCTATCGAAACAATATTGTCAGGTTATATTTTAATAAAACTGTGAAACTTTTACTAATCTTTATTTATTTCATGATTATGGCGTTCCACAAAGTAAGGCTGGAAACAATAAACAATATTAATTGTTTAATCGTTTTCATAGCAACGCGCAACTTGCATCTCTAGAACTGAAAGTAAAATTTTCATATAAAGTAAATATTAGTAGAACAACATTGTTTATATACACTTGCTAGCTTTATAAGCCAAAGATCCTACAGTATAAAAAAGTTGTAAATGGATAATAGACAATCTGAGTGTATCGGAACCAATTCTCGCTTTTTCCCTTACGAGAACATTAATTTCGTTCCATATCATCACTTGTTGCTTTAATGATAACAATTATTTAATCTAGCTGAAGTTTTCCCCGAAATCTTCCTGCAAATGATTTAGAAATTTATAGCTCTGCGAGCGAAATCATCGCAGGTGGTAAATTTATCGCTGACAACTCACAACACCTCCTAAATCAAGCGCAATGTAAAGTCAGTGTGTGCTTTAATCCACTCGGTGTGGTGGTAATATCGTCGGAGAACTAATTACAGAATAATCTATGATGAAATTCCTAACAGTCCTGTATAAAAAAGGGTTCACATAATTTAGGCACATCAATTGGTGATAATCCGATGGAGAGAAGGATAAAGAAGGAAGGAAGCCCATGTAAATTTACTAGCCTCATAAACGTTATAGTAATCTGCATATTGAGGCTGAAATATTGTTTAATAAATCCCTTTCATTTTTTAGCCCTATGAGTCTCATAAATAATATCTTTTAAGGATTTTTTTTTTCGTTGTAACCGTATAAAAAAGAGACTTTTATTAGTTTTATGCAGATTTTACTGACAATTAAAAAGAAATAGATGGTGAAAAGAGGAAGTTCTGTTCTTTTCCAGCAAATGTGCCGTTCATATCTTCAATCGATCTCAGATTGTATCCCATAGAAGTTCGGAAGTATCTATTGCCCTTTAGGGATGCGTTTCTTTCATCCTTGTAATTTACAACCTTCCATTGAAACAGTTCAGTCAATTCAAACAAATGTTCAATAAAAGTGAGTGAAGGGATAAATTATAATAAATATACTAAGATATCTTTTTTGTGTTTCTGGTCAATGGGAATCGTTTTAGTCTTAGAAGCAAATATGTACGAATAAGTAGTATTGTGGGTAATTCAGATGTCTATATCAAGATTTCAATTGATATTCCAACTACAACGAAAGCTACCTTTTCCTAGTATACCAAAGTACATACAAACGGGATATTCGGAAGATGAAATTGTACTAGTTTTCTATTGAACAAATTTCTAAGACTCAGTCCGGATAAAATAAATTTAACATGGCCTAGAAAGGTCTATCAGCAATCTTTTAACCGGTTGCCGTAAGATGCCAGACTGATTAAAAATACATTAGCTCGGACCGGGAAGGGCTCGGATTTCCCATTTACCCCCCCCCCCAAATACAATCGATTTGAAAGAACCTGTCATATCCTAAAATGTTACCCAAGATGAAGAGCTCAAATGACAGTTAGGCCTACTGAAAACGAATTACTAATGATCCAACTAGCTTTCAGAACTAAAGGACTTTCAGATTAATTATAAAAAAACTGTTCTCTTTTCCCTACAAACTTTTTTTGGTTTGGCAATATAATTAAAAATAGACTCTGAAAACTTGGTTTGCAAAATAAAAACCAATCTTACTCTAACTACTATAAACAACATAACAAACTTTAAGAGAAGAGTATAGTACGTCCTACGAAATATTTTTACGTAGTCTCTTTTCAACTATTTCTTCAGCTAAATGACTTCTTGCTTGAAAATATATAAGATCAACCGTTTTGACACTACTACTTCATTAGAGCATCAGATGGGAGTTTTCAATTCCATGACTATTTATATTTTAATGTACTTGTCCTTTGATGACCTCTGGAGGCCGAATGATAATATAAAAATCGTTCTGGAGATCAGGTTCTACAAGTATAGAAAGTTTCAAGTAATTCTGCGATATCTCATATTTTGATGTACTTAACCTTTAGTAACCAGTATCTGGAGAACGGCACATTGACTTGAGAGTCCTTCAAATATTGTTTAGTAGGTCGAGAACTATCTATGGAATTAGACAGAATCGGGTTTGTAATACTTTCTGTGCCATGTGCTATTCAAAAAACGCCTGCTCTTTATCAGACCTCTTTCTTCACATTCCTTAACAAATGTCTTCGAGAGTATAGGAAAGAGAGCTATAATATGAGTTAATTAGTAATGATATAGTAGAGTCTTAGAGTGTTTAAATTTTCTTCTTTTAGTCCTCTTGATTAGTCTTCTGAGATTACTTGAGATAGTAAAGTAAAAGAAGTAAAGAAGAACAGTTAAGGTCAGAAGCTCTTTATGCGAGTACGTGATAGAAATGCTACTCGTCAAAAAACTAGAAGGTAGGCAAGCAGTACATCCGCACTTCAACTTCCAACGATGTATGCTCTTTACCACCCTGGAATCGGTCCTTCTTTTAACTCTAAGTAATGCTTTTAGTTCTAGTTTGACCTTAATTTGCGGGGTCTCGTTTATTGAGTCCACAACAGATCTTGGTAAAACTTTAGATTAGGTCCAGCACCCGCAGCCGCACATGCTATATACTATTCGATGCGTTGTCATTGAGCTGAACAATAGTGTCCTAGTAAAATTGGAGCGGGGGGGCAGTAGTTTTCGAGATAATCGTCAAAAGTTCTTTTTAAGGGGAGTCATAGACTTACATGTTAATTCCTCTACCCTACATGAAACTGCAAATTTGATGCGCATGCGGCCTAACCTAACCTATAGGATAGAGAGGTTAATTAAACAATAGGCATATACATGGATCGTACATTGTTTACTTAATAAAAACCTTAGTAAATAACAAATTAATTTAATGTAAAATATTTAAGGAGCTAACATATTTATCGAATTAATATTACGACACAGATATATTATCTATTTGCACCCGGGAAGAGTAAATAAAGCTACCACCAGTGACTTTTCTAGTGTGAAAGCACTCGAAACTCGTGTAACAATTGAAAAATTGTTGTAGTGTGAATCATGCTCCTACTTTGCAACTAAACTGTATTCCAACAACTCAAAATAAACAGAACTGGCATAATCCCATGGGCTATGACACACGGTTTTACTCCCAACAAATTTTCTTCCTGATGTCATAATTATTGTCTTATCGACAAATTTATTTTACCGATTGCGAAAGATAATGAAAATCTCAAAGAGAAAAAATTAAAAAACGACTAAAAAGAGACTAATTATTACTTATAGTTGTTGCTAATGACAGTAAAAGTGATTTTTCAGAATCTGATTCTTTCTAGAGCGTTTATTAATTTTTATTGTTTTGTTTTCTTTTAAATCGTAGCACAACCTGCTTTATCGGCGTGAATTATAATACAGATAAAGTAGGTTGTGAATCATGGAATAAACGATGAAAAGAGTAATGATGTCTTTATATAACCACAGAAATATCAAAAATATTCTTTTGTTTAGTTGTTCGCTATTTTGAATACACTGTCGGCTATAAAATAGTATATTGTGTTACAAGTGCAGAAAAGTGCCAATTTCTCACCAGTGTGAAGAAGTTGCGGCATGAGACGTAGTCGAATGCCGCAATCACACAAGTGAGAAATTGGTGTTTTTGCACGCGTTACACACTATACTTTAGCTACGACAACAAAAAAAGTAATAAACCACCAACAGCTACGAAAGTTTTTTAACCTAGAATTTATACTCGCATTCATATTTTTTAAGTGAAATATTTGGCAATAAATTAAGAGATGTAATGTGAGCCGCTTCCACGATGTTTGGAGGTGTACGAGTGTACACCCCAATTTTCCTTCATCGGATTCACCCATGATACATCTAGAATTTTAAAAACGACAAAAGTAAACATTAAATTTGTAAAGACAATAGTAATAATACGTTTACAATTTGTATTAATTTCAGTCAATCTACTATTTAGTACTTACAGCTAAATAATTATGTACTCGTCTTCAAAAAATAATTTATATGTACAAAAATCACAATTCAATTGTCAAGGTTATTAACCTCTGCGCAAAATGTCAAATATTCTTGCATTATGTAGAAAATTATAAATGTTTTCAATGTTTTTATTGTAATTTAGCAATAATAATAAATAAAATTACATGTAAAATTATATAATAATGTAAAACATTAAATAATTTTTTTTCTAGATGGATTTCCATTCGAAATATAATTTAATGTAAAATATTAATTAAACAAAATAAATTAACCTTTATCTAAAATTTATAACATTTTATATTTCAAATAATTAATAATATTATAAATATTGCAAGTGGTGACATCTATGGCGTTTTAATAGAACTACGGATTATTGAGAACTCCTTCCTCACATACTTTACCGTTGAGTTTGGAGATTGTTTGCAATTGGTCGTTTTCAAGGTTACTAGGTTGTGCGGAATATGTAACTTTCTATGGTGGTCGTAGATAAAATAGTTTCTAGGTTATGTTGATTTCTGTCAAGCTTTTATCTAATGTTAAAATGGTGAAAGTCTATTGAAACTCATACAAATATTTTATGTTCTGCATGTCAATATCAACAAATATCAACTTATGATTTATTTTTAATAATTTATTTCAAATGGCTAATTTTAAATGCTGAAAAGCATTAAAAATCAAAAAACCCTAACAGTTACTCTTCCCGAGGGAATATACTTAATAAGAATTAAATGTAACATAAATACTTAAGGAACAAAGATCATAAGTAATACAATGTAGATGTGCTGATGAATAAACAAAAAGAAAGACAAAGTATTCTATGCTATCCTAACCCAACCCTACCGAATCCAACCCAACCCAACCCAACCTAACCTAGGTTTTATTTAGGTTTGCATTCTTTATCAATTTATAGGTGCTTTAATTTAGTTTTTGGTTAGGTTAGATTAGGTTAGGTTAGATTAGATTAGACTAGATTAGGTTAGGTTAGGTTAGGTCTCATGCTCATTAAAACATCCATTTTCAGGTGGGGTGGAGGAATTAACATGGAAATCTATCCCAAAAAAGTTTTTGGCGATTATCTCTAAAACTACTCTCCCTTCCAAGTTTCATTCTTGATCCTATTGTTCAGCTCGATGAAACGCTTCGAATGGTGTATGGAGTACCTTGGAGTATATGGAGTATTAATGGAGAACCTTTTATCCATCACTTCATGTATCCACTAAAGGTATTTTCAAGTCCTTGTTTTCGCTAGAAATATCATCATCCGGGTGCAAGCTTCAACATCTCTATCATACACCAGTACTTAACTGATATATCCTTTTGGCTAACGGGTGTGGCCGAATTACCGCATTCTATGAGAATCACACCGGGAGTGTGTCTCAAAGAAAAACATTGCCCCACTGTTCCTCTTAGAAACAAACTCATAGCTTCGACAGCTTATTATTAAACCATTTCACACTTTCAACACTTTTCATACCACATTTCAACTTCTAATACAATCTACTTCATCTTGGTTGGTTGCATCAGCCAAATCTGCATCTATATATTTAAAACACAAGGCTTATCTTTCTTCCAGTTCGTTTGAGATTTCTACCGGGCCGAATTACGCGATTCTTTTTTTAAATTAAATCTTTCGCTGTGTAGATTAGTCAACACTGCTTAATTTTTATATTTTCTTAATGTTTATTATGTTTATATTTTTAATTTGAAAAATTCTAAAATGTTTAATTTGAGCGGACGAATCGGACATTCAGTTGGAGCGCTCTCTCACTTTTCACGGTGGTGAGTTTCCTAACTACTCCCGCTTATAAATATAAAAGAGTGATAAAACATTGTTAGGTTGTGTAGACAAAACCCGCATAGTTGAAAATTATGGACAACAGACGAATTATACAAATAATAGCTGATGGCAATTGCTTATTCAGGGCAGTTTCATATTGTTTGTATAAAACGCAGAAAATTTTATAAACCTGTGTTTATGTTATGTTTTTGAAATATGTACTAATAGACGTTTTCAAGAATGTTTTAAACAAGATTGATTTTTGATTTTATTCTTATCATTTCGCAAGGTAAAATTTTCGTATGTATGTTAACAAACCGGCGGTGTGGGGTAAGCCAGAGAGGAAGATATGTCGGAAGAGAGAAGGATAAGCTGGGAAAGAGGAGTGCTAGGCTTAGAATTTTCAACTGGTTATGTTTGATTGCGTTTATTTAAATAATTACTCACGGAAATCCAAAGAATTGTAATCACCCATCGAATGTTGTATATAAGGAAATCCTTCAATGCTTTAGATCGTCATGTCTTGACGAGGTTTCCCTAGTAACTACTATTTTTGATCTTAAGTTGCTATGGGTGTCTTCACCCAAGCCATCCACATATCCATTGCTGAAGTGGACGGCCGGGCCTGCATCCACCACAGACCAATATTAGTACTGGAGCTGGGATGTGAAGTGATTAATGCAGGGATAAAAAGTTAAAAATTAGCGCGCAGTTGGTTAGTAGGTCAGTAGTTGTACGTTTGGATTTACGGTTTGAAGACCGGTTAAGACGATAAAGACGAAAGACACTTTTTCTTTGTTACTATTATTTTAAATTTATTATATTTTTGTTATTAATTTATCATCATATATAAATAAACCATCATTCCAAATAACCATTTTTAATTACACTCTACTACAATACCTTACATACGCACAATAAGTAATAGAGATGTAACTAACAAATTTCATTAAAAATGGCTGCTGTTGGTATTGAAAACAATCTTAATTACAATATCATCTCAGCTTTAAGATAAGTCATACTTATGTAAGTACACTAACTGTAAAAGCTGGACAAGTTAGCTTTAATTAGTTTAAATAAACACACAAGTCTATGTTTATTGTTTTTTATTTAATAACTTTAACTTAACACATATACAAGCTTTCATGAATTATTAACTAGTCGCCATGTTCTTCCATCATATGTTAGCTGATGATGCCTCACACTACTGTGGCGATTGTACCACTAACGTATACTACACTTATATTATACACTAACTATTTTTTATTTTGTTGTTACCGTAGTCTCCGTACAGATAAAAAGAAATAAGACTTAAAATAACAAAGTATTTGTTTGGTCATCAAAGTCATCAAAGGTTCAAGCTTACAGGGTATGTTGTTCTGGAAATTACCATGAATTTAAATATTTTATAACAAACGAGCTACTGGATCTAACAGGTTTAATATATCCTTTTCAATTATTTATCAAACTCGACAAAAATTTCATGAAACGTAAAGTAAATAGGGAAAAAACTTTTTAGTTAGTTTGGGTTCATCATTCTAAACAACGCTTTTAATTAAATTAACTTTTAAAATGTATGTGCTCTCTAAACATTTTTTTCATAAAACTTCATATAATACAGGAGACTGTGCTAGTGATGCAGAGTACATTTTTATTATTTTGAAAAAAAATAGAAGCGAAATAGTTAGTTTTAAGGAAAAAAATTAATTTTCTAGTAGTAAAGAAGACTCCAGAAAAATAAAAAAGCTCTATATAAAAGATAGCTTTTGCTGATAAAAATAATAAGAAAATAAATTCTTTTTTCCGCATACTAGCTCACAGAAAACCATTTCCCGATACAACAAGGCTTTCTAATCGTGTTCCAAGCAAAGCAATCCAATAAATTTTTAAAGTAGCTATATCCGTGCATACATTTAAAGGATAATGAAGAAACTTTGTTTGAAAACAATTAATACGACTGACAGGTAATCTGCAAAGTTATGAACAAACCAACTTCATGAAAATGAAAGTATCATACCTTAGGTACTCAGAAAACGGTTAAAACTTCCTTTAATGCATGCAATTTAAATATTCTCTATGTTTGATGAATAAAGGGCGTACCTTTTAAGAACTGCGTTGAAAATCATTTTGTTGGTATATGTATAAAAAAGGCTTATTAAATGTGTGGACTAAGGGAAAGTAATTTGAAAAGTTAATGTATTCGTTTTAGAGTTTAATATAACGAGTGAATGGCTTTCCTTAACGTGTTAGACATGTTCTTTTGTATACATCGAGTAGTAAAGATTGGTTTTACGGTTCTTTTAGATTAGAAAGCAGACAACAAAATGCTAATGAGAGTGTTAAAGACTTTCTTCGGCTATTACATAAAAATGTAGTATTTATGTATGTTTAAAAGATACATAACTCTGCGAGTACAGTGCTCTGTTGCAGAGCATTGAGATTACCCTCTTATGCTTGTGCTGTGAGTATCCATTGATCACAAGTATAGGGGACCTACAGCTTGTAACGTTACGTTTTTTGAAACTAATAAATACTAAAGGAATCCCAGTACGGTCCTGGCAGTTTAGTAAAATTCATTATGTCGGAACTTCAAATATTATATTAAGCTAAATTAATGTTTCCTCCAAGTACAAAAAAGTCACCTCGAAACATATTCGTAAGCAGTACCTTATATTTTAGCAGAATTTTCATTGATGCGAGTGTTTATTTTAAGGCGTTCCCACATTAACCAAATGCTTATTTTCCTAGAAATAGAATGTTCTAGAATAAAAATTGTTTTAAATTCCGAGTTTATAAGGGCTAAAATCTAATAATGGCTTTAACAAAGATTTCCTTATGGTTAAAACGCATGAAAGTTCGAATTTACAGCTTTAAAACATACTGGGTTGAAATGTCTTCTAGTAAACAAAATGCCGTCAAACGGGACCTTCTAGAATAAAATTGTCTAGACAGCCACCTGCAAGTATAATGTACAGATTCAGAAGGGAATCCCCGTAAGTTCTCGTTAGAAACTTATTCTAGAACAAATTGACGTAAACATACTTTATTGGCTAATGAAAATCCCGCTATATTTCTATTGGATTATTTCAAATTTCGCCCTCCTCAAAAAATCATTCCACCACGAAATAATTTTTAGTTTTGAGTCAGTCGAAGATAGATAGTTTAAGATAGGGGCTGGTTGAATTCACAACCGAGCGAAGTGGCGAAGTGCCACGCGGGAGACCTCGCGCCTCCTCCGCGAAGAGAGTTGTACGAGGGTTGATTGTCTTTGGCACCTCCCAATATTTTAGTTATGTGTTTGATTATCGATAAAAGAGCAGAAATTTCAGTGATTAATTTAAAATCGCTTTTACCGAAATCTAATAATTAATTTCGTATGAGTTATCGATTATAATCAAAGTGCAGTTAATATTTGGCGGCTACATTTCAGTTTGTTGAATGATTTTGTTTGATCGTAATACAGTTATTGTAATGAACAATTATATCTATCGAATTTGACTTATCGTGAATGAAGCTTTTACAGGATTCCGTTTTAAAATAATTTAAAATCGGAAGATTTAGAACTAAATAATTCTTAAATGATACATTAAGTGTGACGTTACCTCTATTAAAGAAGAATATTTTTAATGAAGAATTAATATTTGAACTGATATGGTTGTTCCGGCTATTTTTTTAAATAAGAAAGGTAGAACTTTATTAAACATCAGTTCTAATGAGAGACAGTTGTTGTGAGCTTTAATTCCTTGGTTCAAATTCAGTAGCGGCGTCAGTAAGGTGACTTCCAGATTCCTTCAGTTTCATCAAGCAGTCGAGTTTGGTGATAAATATTTGTTCTGATAGAAAAGGCGTTTCAAGTGTTTCAATTGCTTTGTACGGTGAAGTTGGATTGAACTATTTGAATAAGGTATTGTGACTTAATGGATTTTATTTTTGGGTAATGTTAATGTAAGTTGAACCATTATTTTTGATCGAATATTTTTGACCACTATTTGTATGTGTATTATATCTGTCGTTAAGAAGTCCTACGTTGGGTATCATTTTTTTTATTTAAATTTGTAACGATGTTTTAATTGGAAATTTCTTATTTTTTTATTTTCATTTATCAATAAACCTATAAATAAGATTAATTAAACTGAATATTATAGGACATATACATAATTGATTATGACTAATATTTGAATTAAATTTTATAGATCTGATGTCGGTTTCTGTTTGCAAGCATCTTTATAAAATTTCTGGACTTTCCTAAAAAGATGGTGCTCAACAATATGTATTTTCTTGTGTCTTTAAACCTATCACCCATTCCTTTTATAATTTGTAAGCTGTGGAAATAATACCTGCGACCTGAATTTAAATTTGTAGTGTAGATATCTCAAGCCGAGGCAATCTTGAGTTGTACAGTAAGTATTAAATATTTTGTGTTGTAGAGTTTGCATAAGATCTATTGAAGCTAAAGTAATCTATTTTGTTTTGTTCCGGGAAAAATAACGATTGTTTCAAGCTTAAGGTAGATTCCGAACTACCTCACCTACATAGTACTTGGATTTTTTATTAATTTCAGAGAACTATTCTGGGCAAAGTATGCGTTGTCATTGCCTTGTAAGGTGCTAAAAATTGGGGTGTTTATTTTGTGTAAAATGATTCCAATACCACCCTGTATAATAAAGAAATATTTCATCTGGGTTAAAATTGAATGTCACTTCAAACATAAAAAAATTTCTCGTCAAATATATAAGGCAGGTACTCAGATAATAATTTAGAAATATAAACGGCAAATATGTACGGCAAAAATCTAGCCTGTAAGCACGTTTTTTAAGATTATTTCCGATTAAAATGTGCTAAACCATTTTTTCAGTAATAAAAAAGATTCAATTTGATTTATGGGTGTGCACCAACTAAAATCATGTTTCATTCGTTCGAACTTTTTTGTGTTTCAGTAAAAAAAATGTGTTTTTATTAAGATCCCTATATAGGAAATTTAAGCAGGCAAAAAGATATTTTCCCACACTTTGAATTATGTAACATCTCTACAATTAGGGTGGCGCCCTAAGTATCATAAGTCATAAGTTAATATGAGGATCATAAGTTTTAAAGTTGAGTATCATTGCAGAAGCATTAGTTATTTAAAGTTTTGATTGATTTTAAAGTAATTAAGTTACTGACAAAAAGTGTCCGTTACAGCCTTCCGAAGCAGAAGCGATTTTTGAAAATCCGGTGATATGGTCAGTAGTCCCGCACGCAACTAACCGTACCATAATTGCTCTTCGAACTACATAACTAAAAATAATAAAGACCAATTAGCTAGAATGAATAAACATTCTTTTACATAAACAGGTCTATAAAGCTAAGTTTTATTCATACAAAAGCACTAATTTAACAAAGGCATTCTACAACTTAACGTTTGTTTCTCGAAACAAAAATAAACTTCGAAACCATTGGTAACTTTGTAAAACCGAAACAAGAGTACTTGAAAATGAATGATATCAGTATTTATGGTTACGTAATTTCGAATGGAAACAAAAATGAAAATATATATATAAAGGAACACTCAGCTCAATATTCATAAATGTGAAGCGGATTGCGTTGATATAGCAACCGAATACTCCAAAGTTTGAATTAGCTGAGGGAACGAACGTTTATGACACCATATAATCGAAAACTCCTCTATTAATCCCTAATCTGTAATAACACTTAACAAGCGGTTAAAGCAACATAAATTCATTTACAGGTTAGTTAAATTTAATTCGAAATGGCAAAAGAAACTTTTAGTAACTTCCATCAGTATATATATAGTTAATAAAAAACCGAGAGAGAATCCCAGAAAAGACAAATACACATAGTTTAAAAAGGGATTACATTTTCTAAATCCGATTGTCCCTTATAATGTCGAATTAATAGCTTCAGATTCACAATCAAAAGTTTTAATACTTTTACTTTAAGTCTTGTTTGAATGCTCGATCGTATAAAGTATTAGATGCCCTTTCGCTATTCTTTGATGCTAAAAGTTTTTAAGCGGAAACAATTTTATTGACTGGATTTACTTTTTTTCTATCTCCTAATGTTCTTCGAGAAAACTCCCTGACTTCAGATAAATGGGCTCTTGCAAAGCATGTTGAGATTAATATTACTACACCATGTGCCTATTATCAGCAAAAAAATATATAAAATATATAAAACATTTCCATCTTTATAAGATTGCTAGACAGATATAAATGTGTTCGTAAAAAGAGAAGCATTCACTAATGTTAACTAAGAGAGGGAAAATTAATGCATGGGCTTAAGTATCAAACTTTTTAAGACAAGAATTTTTTGTGGAAAACATCAAACTCGAAACACTCGTTTGTATTCCTCAATTTTATCAAATGATGTATTGATTTTCATTAATAACTTCGTACATGAAAATAACTTAGGAACTTTTTAAGATGAAAAGCTTTAAGAGGTTTTGGGAGATATAAACAAATTTGTTTCCATAATGAAGTTTCTTTTGAAGCATCGTAGATAGGATAGAAAATGTCGTTCGACCAAAATTTTTCCCTTTGAGGAAATTATCCCTTAATACATAAAAGTAGGCAAAATGCTTTATCGGATTTTAAATCTTTAATTTTTAAGTTAATTTTCTCTTAAAGCACTTCCGGGACAGTTATTTTCTTAAATGTCGCAATAAAATTGCTCTTTACGCCATTCAAATCCTTAAAATCCTTTTGGTACTTTGTAAGTAATATATTCTTGTATCCAGTGAATATATCTACAATTATATCAGTAAAGACGCTATCTTCTTTTAAACTTAATCTTTAAATCCATCTATTCTTATTGCTTATTTTATATTTTGTCAAAAACATCAATCTCCCATAATAGTTAATTTTAGTTTTGAGAACACTTTCAAATTGATTATTTTTCCAAAGTCAATACTTAGTCCCTTTTATTATGATTTAAAAACAAAAAACACACTCAACTCAAGGAATTCCCTAATAACAGCAGGATACAATTTAATTCCTCAAAATTAGCTTTCACTACAGCATTATTTCGATTGGTTTCCACAGAATCACTTAAATCACCCATTCAATAGGAATGTAAGTATCTCAATAACCATAACCGTAGATTACTTAGTTATTCAGTTAAGTAAACACGAACTTGATGATGCTTTCCAAAAAAGTTCTTCTTCGTGGATACAAGCAATAATCCTGATATTTTAAAATTTTAAAAGGAAACCATTAAAATAAATGAACAGTTGAATTGAATTATTTCACACTAGAAGAGTTAATTGAT
Source organism: Agrypnus murinus (assembly GCA_929113105.1). Lineage (NCBI taxonomy): Eukaryota > Metazoa > Arthropoda > Insecta > Coleoptera > Elateridae > Agrypnus > Agrypnus murinus. The sequence continues at coordinate 35,573,830 of OV816028.1, read as the reverse complement.
TTTCATTATACAATAACGGAAAGATGTTTCCACACTATTAAATTTTGTATTGTGGGGACGCTGTCACTTGCTCAAATATAATATGTAATAACGTTAGGTTCATTAACTTTTTCCACAAGGAAAATTTAGCACAAATCGAACCTCTACCAACCACCCAGCTACATAATTATTACACAAGAGTAAGTTAATTTACGCTTAGACCACGTTGCAAATTTATAATGAATTAGATTGTAACTATGTTGCAGTTGAACTGCATGTGTCGGCTTATCTGAACATGTTTTCCAATAATAAGACATCATCGTTTCCATGATGTAAAGACATAATTGGATAATGGATTTACCAAGTGACAAGTTAATAAATCAGCAAGAACTTCTAAACAAGAAATAATTAACAAAGCGAGAAAGTGAAAGAATATTTGTTAAGTTGCAAGAGTAAGAGAGAACAACGACGCGACACGATGTGTCAAAGAGAAAAAAAGTTCCACGAAAGTAGCAATTACTACGCCGCCACGTTCCCGCTACGTAGCCTAAAGGTAGCTGGACAAGTTCCAAAAAGGTTACTGCAACGTATCTGCTACCGGAGAATTTTTCCCCATTTTGGTTCCAGGCACGTAACAATACCGTAGCAATTACGTTCTTGTGACTAACGGCAAAAACTTTATAGTTCCACCGGTGGTTGCTGGTACGTAGCGGTGACTAAAAATTCTATTGGGATTGTTTTTGACACAAGCTGCAATCAGTATAAGCACGTGGACTTTCTATCAGTGAATGAACTCATTACAGAATATATGTGTAAACCAGAGTCATCACTACAGTCATCCAGTTAGCGTAGTTCCTTTTACAATGTTACAGCAATTCCGAAAAGAAGAGAATAGAAGAGAAGGGAAGGGAAAGGAAGGGAAGGAAAGGGACGGGAAGAAAAGGAAAGGGAAGTGAAGTGAAGGGAAGAGAAGAGAAGAAGTTATTATTTGGATCTTTTCAGAATCAGCGTGTATGTCAATCCAAAATCAACAACGTCATAAACTTTAAAGTCGGGCCAGATGGTTAAGATCCAAATGTATTCAGGGATCTTGGCGGAGTTGGACTTAGGAACCCATACTCACTCCATGTTACATATAACATATCACCATGTCGGAAAGAAAACCAAAGAAGTGGTCTTGAAGATAGGTTAGCCGGATTATCAAAATTAGTTAAATTTGCTGTCAGGTGAAAAGTGATAAGATTTAACAAGTATTAAAGGTATTGCTTTAATTATACCAATGTACTTAGCAGCAGCGGTTACTACGTACCCTTTTAGCGAGCGGCAAACGTTGTATCCGCGAAACAACCAGTTAGTAAATCTGCTTGACGCCCACTAACAGAATATAGAGAAGGGTATGTATTAACCGTCGCTGATACTCATGATATTTAGCATAATGATTCCAAAGAATTTACACCTCACCCTCTTGAATTGAAAGATGGATTAAAACAATTTTCAAAAACAATTTAAAAAAACAATTTAAAAGTACTTAAGAAGGGAACAATTAATGTCTTTCCTAGCTTTCGCTTAGTCTTACATGTGTACCGTGCGTCATTGCAACAACTTATAAAGTGCTTTATATCGATACATAATTTAATTTAAAGCAGCAGGTGTTTTGTTGCCTTTTCTTGATAAACAGTCAACACTCCAAAAATTTGTATTTAGAAAAGCCTGGTTTAAGCTATGTAATTTTTACGGAATTTCTCTCAAAAGTCGTCTAAATTTCAATTGCTCGATACTGTACTTCTTCTATTTTAATGTTATTAGAGATAAGGAAAGCTTGGCCTACAAGTTTTTTTGCTGTACCTATATTTTCTAAAACGTCCATAAAAAACAATTGCATGTATAGGTCACATGATATAAAATATAGATAACTTATTTTTAAATATTACATCTTCGAATTACCTCTTGTTAACCCGGACTCTTAAACATATAATGCTGTATCTATCTATCATACTTTTTTTACATAACTTTTTAACTTTAAAAATATAAAAAGGCTTTTATTGGAAGAGTAGTAGGCTATGATTGTCAAAATCATAACCCATTTTGATTAAAGAAATGTCAAGCAAAAGAAACTAATTATTTTCATAGTTATTATTATTTTCAGTTTCATCACATGTATACAACCATCATGGAATAATCAGGGAAGAAAGTGCTATTCAAAAATACAATACTACACACATGACTTCTATATGCAATTGTTTATTGATGACATTTAAAAAGAGATATATAGGTACAGTACAATAATGTAACCTTTTCTAATTGCAATTCTAACATAAATAAAAAGATAGCCCAAATTTATATAATAACCCTGTACATATTAGGAGCGGCTTAAACAAGTCGATCGCTGCATGTACAATAGCGGCCAAACAATGATAACACCAATTTTTGGTACTTTAAATGGATATATTGAGGTAAAATCAAGATTGTTGATGTCAGTTGTTACTAAAAGTTTTTGACATCTAAATAACCTTTAAAAATAATCTCTAGCACTAAATACCCTGTAAATGTAAATGTTCTGTAAATACTTTCTGTTTCCAATAAATAAATAAACCTATTTACGGTGTGTAAAATTATAAAAAACCGTTAAGTTGATTAATGCTGGTGTTTCAATTTTTTGGCCGCCGTTGTAGGTACTTTACGCTCCATGCATGGAAGTTTATAAACGCTTGAGATGGTGGTAGGTATCCGAAATCTTAGGTAGGTATCTTAGGAATCTTGGGTAGGTATTGGTGGTAGGTATCTTTATGTGCGCCGCTGAAATTTTGTCCTATGAGCCATCTAAACTTCTTCTCGGTCTGCACCGTTCATTCATTTCACAATATTGAATTAGAGGATTTAGTTAACGGTAAAAGGTGCCGACGCTTTAAGCTTTGAACAGAGCCAGAAAGAGTATTTTTTTCAGAAATGCGTTATATTTTTACTAGATGAATTATATTCTATAAATTAAGAACGTGACCAGTCAAAATAGCCCCGGCTAAAACAACCCCAACAAAAGAACTCATTCCGAAAATAACTCATGGCAAAGTAGCCCGGCCAAAACAGGTTTTTGCGTAAGCTTGAATTACATGAACGGATTCTCGTTGAATAATTTTAAGTTTTGGAAACATGTAGCAACTTGTTTCGAAGGGGTACATACAAAAACTGGTGGAGACTAGAAGGTGAGTAATTTTGTCGGTTGTAGCTCCGTGATTGCATTTTGTTCAAGCAGGGACGTCAGAAATAAAAAATATAAGGTATTTATTTGAAGGTCGATTTTAGTCATATTTTTTATAATAAAATGTTAAGGTATTTTATATTTCCTCATTTCTATTTCTATACCTACTCTAATCGAATTATTATAAGGTGTGAGCAACGGAATTTTGATTCAGAGAAGGCCTTGGGAATTTCAGGTTACATCTGATATTAATCTTAAGTAGGTAGTAGAGCTACTACAGATCATTTAAAACTACTACAGATCATTGAGAACTACTCTCAGTCACTAACTGACAGACCTACTTTAAATGCATTTTAGCATTTCGGTTCTGATTTCGGAGTCACCTTTAATCAAGAAATTTTTAAATAATACAATTAAATTAAAAATTTATTAAAGAAGATGAGTTGTATGGCCCCCACCTACATCTCTACACAATGCAGTTATCCTTTTAACGGAATCGATAACATTATGGAGGATACAAGGTGTGATACTAATTTCTTCAATTTTGTTGCTAATTCTATGTTAGATAAATTTCTACCATATTTCTACCAAATATAAATGTCATTATTAAAAACTGATTTTTTTAATTTTTTTTTTCAAAAACTGTTAATCTGACAGCTCTTTTCAAAAAGTGACAGTTTAAAATGTTTAAATAAAATAATTAATACGATTCAAAATTACACATGACCGATATGTCTATCTCTTTCTTTCAAGGCCAACTCTGAATCAAAATGCCGTTGCTCACACGTTATACGCAATAGAGATTTCATTATAGGTCCATAATGCAACGACTTTTCATAAATCGAGCTGTGGGCCAATGAGAGTCAGGAATAACGAGCTGTTGATCAATGAGAGTCAAGAATATCAAATGGCTGCATAGGAACGAGCCAAAGTACACTAGACTTGGGAACCTACCTCTCCATTGTCACACAACGAATAATAAAAATTATTAATAACAAATAATATTATTCTAAATCTGATTAATAAATTATTCTTATTGTTAGTTTTATTAAATATTAATTTAAATAAAGAAACATTGATTGTAGGAATTACAACACTCGCTGTGCCCGCGTTGTTATCATCATACTCGTGTATTAATAACCAATATTATGTGCTAGTTGCATAATATACTATTAATGTGCTTTTTTGGAATAAAATTCACTTGAGCTACATCTCGTCGTTCTTTCTTAAATTATAAGATGTACATTTGGGGTATTTTGAGTTTGGGTTATTTTGACAGGGCAAAGTAAGTAATAAAGCATGTAAAATATCCTGAGCCTACAATCAATCTAGTATTGTAATTACGACTTGTTAGTACGACTTTCCGGTTTGGATCGTGTCATATTGAAAACGAAGGAACTCAACGTTTCGCCCGCAACTGTATGGGGCTTCTTCAGAAGAAATGGGTGTATCAGAAATTATTCGTCTGATACTGACTGAAAATTCGAGAATAAAGAAATTGGTGCCAAGATTATCTGCCTGTACGGTACTTTTTGGCGTCAAAAGGCGTTTCAGTGCTACTTTAGCCGCCTTATTTATCCCACCTCATTCCTTACTATTTTTCTAATTTCCAAACTGTAAAGCGGTAGTAACAAAATAAGAGAGTCGTGACACAGACCTTAAAATGACATCCTAAACAATAAATTCCAGAGCTGTTACGACTAACGCCAAAAACTACAATCGTAGTTTGCCAGATTTGTATTCCTGGTATAAAGTTATTTGAGCATTATACAGTCGTAAAAATAAATTAATTGCAGTTACCTATAATTCGCAAATGTACGAGGGAAGATCATTGTTTATGGTCCCGAAGATATGCCACAAGATACGAAAACAACAAAATATTTTTCTATGCAATCGCCTTGAACTTTGATGCACTTGGTCCAGAGATGCTCCAAAGCTTTGATTCCTTTGGAAAAGAACTCTTGTGGTTGCTCCTCCAACCAGTTATTTACTGCTGTTATCACTTCATAATGATATCTAGTTTGCCGAAAATATTCTTTTAATTTCGCGAATAAAAAGAAATTACTAGGAGCCAGGTCTAATGAATACGCAGAATGTTCGAGCAATTCTAGACCTGCGTTCTGTATAGCAGACATGGCAATCTGACTCTTGTGAATAGCAGAATTGTTCTGATCAAACAAAATTCGTTCAGTCAAATGTCCACGTTCCAAAAAATCAGTCAACAACATTCCCAAAAAGTTGTAACCCGGCTGCCAGCAGACGGCAAATACAAAATTTTGCGAGGCGTTAAAATATCTCTGTGATGCCACTCCATATTTTGTTGTTTCGATTCGGGATCAAAGTGGTGGACTCACGTTTTGTCATCTGCTTTAAATTTTGCCAAATTGGGTTCAAAATGCAGTACTCTAAAACGTTTCTGATCAGGTGTCAACATTCGTGGTACCCAACTCTAGAATATTTTTGTTAATATTTTCTATAGTACCATACGAAAAGTCTCCAATTGTCAGTCGTCTATTTGCCAGAACTTCTTGAGATATATTTTTCACCACTTGGTAAGAAGGAGCATTCTCACCAAATACATCCACTATGTCTTCGTGATTTTTTTGGCGATAATACTTTAGTTTGCAAAAATTTTATAACGTCGCAAACCTGAGTATTTTTCATTTTTACAAATTTTCTTAACACTTCTGCTTAAGTTATAATTACAATAATTATACGCTAAATTATTTTGACAGATACTAACGGACAAAACTGAAATTTCGTATGTCGCCAATCAACACCCTTGAAAAACACTGACTTAAAGCTAGCATTGTATATTTAAAACAGAAGAGATGATAAGAGAAAAGTCGACAACCAGTTTCATACAGAAAGTAAACTTCATAATCCAAGGATTGCAGGTTTGATCGCCAGTAATTTTTCATGGCGGATAACAATTAAAACATGCCTTCTCTTCGAATAACGAAGTAAAATCTTATGCTCCGAGTCAATGCGATGTTTGGAACATTAAGAAAAATCGGCAAAAATTGTATTATGTCGGTCAAATGACCACAGCAATCGGTGCCATGAGGTACGAGGGATGTTGCGTTACCACGAATCCTCGACCAAAAATAAGTAAAAAAATAAATGGAAGAACTTAGATGTAGGAATTTAAGTTCAGCGTAAATAACTTACTTCTCATAAGATTTCCATAGCGATACATAAATTTATGCATTTATTCTACTTTCGTCATATTACTGTAAAATTTGAAAATTTTTCTATCTTCCTATTAAAATGGCGAGTACAATTGAAATTTAAAATTAAAAACTACCAGTCGTAAAAATGATAATATCAAAGAAAATGGCATGTAAATGTCTAAAACAGTGAAGAAGCAGTATTTGTAAAAGACGACATTGCCGAGATCTCTAAAACGTGAAAAATAAGAATTTTACTTGCCACTTTCAGGTTTAAACTTTTATGAACGGCACATCCTAGCACTCTTTACAAACTTCGATTATTATATGATAATACCAGCCTTTGTTAAAGTTTACTATTGTTTTTAAAGGTAACCGCTAAAGTATGAGAAGCTTAACAATTAGGATCACTTCTGTACACATTAATTCTAGGGAATGATTGTACTAGCTCACTTAAAGAGCAAATGTAACCACATTCCTCTAGTTTACGATCGAGTTAACAACCCTAAAGGATATATCAAGTTCAATCAAAGAAAACACTTCAATGAAGACCTCTTTTGCAGTTAATTGAATTCTAGTTCAAAAAGAAGTAGTTAGAATGGTTCTCACGATCAATTCAAGTAATTGTTTTAATGGATGAGAAGAAAATAAAAAGCTTAAGGGAAATCCATGGTAGCGTTCCAAATTAAAGAAGGGAATAAAGTTTAAAAGAAGTACAAAGCAGGATATAAAAAAAGAACTCTATGTTCCATATAATTTTTGTTTATGTCCGTAATTGCGAACTGCTGTCGCCAACGATTCATTAAAAACGAGAACATAATACGTTTATGAAAAATATTGCAGCAACATTTTCATTTAAGGTTTTAAAAAGATTTGAAGGAATTTTTGAATTGCCACTTATATCTTTCATAATTCATCAGACAAGTTTTTCACGAAACATTTTTACCCTAGCACGTTTACGACCGCCATTTTATTATAACGGACTAAAAGTGCTTATCTTACAAGACATATCTCATATTTACTTGAGACAAATACTGATATCAAGTTGGGAGAATTTATACACATTTATATGTCACTACATAAAACAGACATTTTCTTGTAGCCAGAGGTTTTTATTTATAAACAAAAACAATTGAGTTTTATTGTTTAAGTATATTACTTATTATGACGTAATCAAATAAGAAAAAATGATATTAACGCCCATATAAATTGTTATAAAGATAAACTTAATATAATCATTTTTCATAACTTTCAGAAAAAAAAATCCCCTGCATCACACATTAAAGATCGCACAACCGGATATCCTTTATGTCTTCAAAATATACACCTATTAGTAATTTTGGTAGTTTTGCTAGTTCAGTTAGTTGTTTGTTATCTAATTAACATGTAATAACTCTAAACTATCAAAAGTTGCCTGAATCTAACATAAACATAGAATTCAGCAGAGTTCATTATGGAAAGCCATTAGGGAATAGATTTACATACGGCTAGTCGCAAGAATAATAACCCTTATGCTTATATTAATACTAAATTTAATAAGTTTCACAGGTATTTTCGCAATATGACGTTATATTACATAACCCTCGTTCAAAATTCATAATAAACTGAAATAGGGTGACTGTTTGACGGGCCAAAAATGAAAGATAAGATTCTGCCAGATTTATTTAACTGAACGTGGCGTAGAACTCATTCGCTTTAAAAATCATCCTGCCAAAATGAAGGAATAAAAAAATTTCTCAATTATGCAAGTGATGATTGAACTAGATGATTGCATTTGAAACAAGAATTACATTGTATTAAAGTATGATACGAAACTAGTTTGATGGTTACTGAAAACGAAATCAGTACGAATGAAATATATAATGGATTTTACACAACAATTAACTGCTAAAATCCATATTAAACCACCACCGAACGGAAAATGGTTGACATTTGTTATCAGAAAATTAGCATCCGTAATGTTGATTATTTATTCGTACCGATAACCGCAAACTACATTAGATACATAAATAATCTTTTGCTCTGAATGTAATTAAAATTTTATTTATTTTCTGTAACAGTAACTCATCCCCTTTTGATTGGAGTTTGAAACTTAATCTCAAAATAACCATAAGGGTTTCGTTCTGTGTGTATATTAGGGGATTTGAGTTAAATAAATAGCAATTAGAGTGAAATAAGAAGATATAAATAACTTTTGGCAACCAGGTAGAAATAATTCAAAGGTTTATTATGAAAAGATGTAATATTACAACTTACTCTTTATTTAATGTAGAGATTTATAAACAGTTGTAGGGTTATCAAGTAAAGGTTATCAACTCACGTGAGTCATGTGATCATGTGAGTCCAGTAAATTTTTTGGGTATGTAAAACATACATGAAAAAGTTATAAAAATCCGGACCACTTTACTAAGATCAGATTTTCTTTACACTTGAACATCTTCTTTACTAGATAAGCAATAAACAAATTTAATTTCTGCAATACTTCAAAACAGGTGTATATACAAATTGCTAATTAAGTAGATATATTTATTGGATTTGTCAAATCATCTTTTTGTTGGAAAACTGTCACATATGGAACGGTTACAAAAATCGAAACCATGATTAACTTTACATTACGCAATCTTCTCTACTACATTCATACAGGGCAGTGTTGAATAAAATTAAATCTTACTGGCAATTAACAATTGACAATTAAAACTTTAATTGTTAATTGCAATTGACAATTAAATTAATTAATTGTGAATATTTTTTATTTTGCATGATTACAATTAATTAGTTGTTAATTGTCAATTGCAATTAACAATTAGTTAATTGTTAGTTGCTCCGACAATTCACAATTGATTAATTGTTAGTTAACATTATTAATTGATTTGTCATTACAATTAACAATTGATTTTCAGTATGATGACAATTAACCTGATATTTATTAGAAAAATGGGATTGCTGTATAATAAATTAATAATGCATCCCTTAAGAAATCAGATGTTTTTTATTTGTAACTACAGCTGCGACATTACGTTTTCAGGCAACAAACAATATATTTTGCTATTTTTTATTAAAAGCATTTTACGATTTATATTGTTATAGAGATTGTGCAGATAACACATTTTTAATAGTTTACAAAGTTTGAAGGCGATCTGCTGTTAGTACAATACTAGAATGACCTTCATGGTTATTTTTTTTATTTACATTAAAACTTTCATACATAGTATTTAATTGTAACAATTTTAGTTGTGATTTTTAATTGCTATTGGCGTATTAGTTGAAACTAAGTTTAATTGCAATTAAATTTAGTTGCAGTCTGCAATTAAGAGGTTAATTGCAGTTAAATTAATTGCAATTGAAATGTCACAATTAAATCTTCAATCAATTGATTAATTGATTAAGAATTTAACTTATTGATGCCCAACACTGATACAAGGGTAGTTTATTTTTTATTAAAATTTATTTTTGTGTTTATTTCTTTAGTTACCATATGAATTAAAATTCTTTAATTAAACAATTTAAATATACTACATTATTAACATTAATCAAATAACATTTATAAATTTTAATTTCGTTGCTAAAAAATTGTTTAAATAGGAGGAATAAATCAACAAGTGAATGTAAAAAATTAAAATGTATATTTTTTAATCTTTTATTTTAGTGTTCTTTCACACTCAGTTACTTTACTCTCTTCAGCACATATGTTAGGTTATATTATGTAGAGAAAATCTAGTTTAGATATTTCCACTGTAACATTCAACATTGATCAAATAATTCCAATGAAAATGTGGTTATTGATTATTTAGTCCGTGATACAGCATTAAATTAAACAAAAATAAAATACAGATTGATATGTTTTAATAAATAAGTAAACAACAGCTTTTAATTTCACAATAAAATCCAATTAACACAATAATATGCAATGTTTCTCATTAGCTGGTTTTTATTTTTAATGAAAAACCTTTCACATGTCGTTCACCACAACTCAATCATATCAATTCTTAATTATACATGTATCAAATTTATATTCTGATTATATTTTAATCATAAAAAATTAATAATACATAATATTGCAAGTCTTATACGCAGTTCGACCAAAGCAAAAGAACTATGTGAAGTTGCAGAAGTATCAAGTAATACTTTTTAAAATCATTATCTAGAACATGTTTGGAGAAGGTGATGAAGCACAATATGTGACTTCTCTAAATCCTTACTTGGGTACATGTAAAAACAAAGATGAAACAAATTACAAAAATCCGAACCACTTTACTAAAATCAGATTTTCTTTACACTTGACAATTGTCTCTACTAGGTGAGGTCAAGTAAATTTTAATTTCCGCAATACTTCAAAATATACGTTTAAATTGCCAATTAAGTAGATATATTCATCGAATTATACAATTCAGCATTTTGTTGGTTACATTTGGATAGTGGTATATATTATATTGTATATATGTAATATTGAATAAAAACTTACTTAAGACTACAAAGATTCAACAAAACAAAAGCTTTTAATCTTACAATAAAATCCTATTAACACAATAATATGTAATGGTTCTCATTAGTTGGTTTTTATTTTTAATGCAAAATCTTTCACATATTGTTCACCACAACTCAATAATATCAATTTCTTAATTAAAAATGTATGTACTATGTATGAAACGATTGAAATTAATTAAATAATAAACAATTTAAAGTCTTATACGCAGCTTGACTAAGACAAAAGAATTGTCTAAGCAAATTAAACAAATATTCACAAACTAAAGTTCACACGTTGATCTAATTAGGAAAGCAATGTTTTGTTTACTGTGGAAAGAACGATACTTTTTCGCTATCTGAAGACAGAGGGATATAATTAAAATGTACAATGTAATTCAAACTTTATTTTTCTGAATTTAATTCTATTAAATTTCACATTTGTCTCGTATTTCGGAGAAAAGAAATAAACCTCATAGCTGTCGTTCATTTTAAAAATAAGAAAACTTTTCAGTAATAAAAATTTTGAACTTCCAAACAATTAAAAGCTATCTACCAATAAAACTTTACGATTTTGTTTTTGTATTGTTCGTTAATTAATTAAAGGGTGATAATAGCGGAAGTTTACTTTTAAATATTCTCTTGAATTTGCCCCTGTTCTACTTTTCTGTATTCCTATTATTCCCCGGATACCCTAAAATTCCTAAATAGTGTTAATTTGTATGCAGGATGTATAACTAAATTTGATAGTGTAATGCAAACTTTTACAACAGCCAGTAGTTGCAATCATAAAATAAAATTAGTGGCGTAAGTTTATATCTAGCCTTTGAGATTTAATTATACACCATACAAACCGTCATTTAAATTCAACAATTTACATTTTCTGGGTTAATAAACAAAATTAATTAAAACTAATTGTTTGTTATTCTGCAAATAAGATGTGTCTAAAATTCTAAACATTTTTAATTAATTTCCTGAATTTTCTTCTGTTGTGTAGCTTTTGAAGTATTAATCATTATTATTATTACTATCGAAGAATAGGAAGGCTCCCAACTAGAAAGTTTTACTTAATTATTGTTGATTATTGCTTTGGTAATTTTATGATGACGTCTCGTTATATAATTAAATTTCAAAATTAATTAAAATTAATTTAGAATTTTTTATAGGAAAATGTTCTTTCTTAGCTTTGAAGGCAATACGTAAGAAACGCAGCAATTCTAGTTTCAGGAGTTTAGGGTAGACGGAAGGGGATAATCTTTTCTTTTTATTTGTTATTACGGTCATTGACACCATTCTTTCAAATCGACTTACATTCAGAGAATTTTCAGGGTACTTTCAGTTCAGTTAATTGGGTGGAAATTCAGACGGGAACAAAGTGCTATTTTCTAAATACTTTTCTTTAACAAATAAATGATTCGTTTGGATTCTTTCTTTTCTACTTTAAAGCAACTTGTTTGTATACATTCCTTTATACGTTATAATTAGTAATTAATTAAAATTTGTACTTAGGTGAAGTTTTCAGGAAAACTATTTGTAAAATCGAGTTATTGGCTTTCTATAATATTGAAGGTTTCTAATGTAAGTATTGTATTGATCTTCTTTACGTCATTATGTGGTGTTAAGTAAATTCTAACAGTAGAAGGCCCCACCTAGGACGTCAGTTTTCTAACAAAAGACTCAATATAGCTTCCCATTTTATTGGTACAGCAATAGCTTAAAGACTAATCGTGGTGACCAAGTATCTAGATTAAATTATAATTACGCAAATCAGTTGCTTTCACCTTTGCAGGATAAAACGGTAACTTAATGGAAGAAGTGTGCAAATTCATTTAAATTTGCGCAATTTAATTGCTCATTACATGCTTGAATTCTTATTTAGACCATTCTTTCTGCATACGTTTTCTGTGTTCAACTCTAGATACCACATTTTAAATTTTAATGTTGGCAAACAAAAATAAACAACAGGAATGCTGCGACTGCAAACAAAATTACAAAGTGAAATAGTGTCAGTTGTTTGGACAGCACTGTCCACTTAAAATGTGCATCCTCTCAACGTTTCAAGTTTTTCGACTCGGCGAACTATAAATCCTTTTGCAACACACCAAGCAGCAGCCGTAGCAGTTCTAGTTGTGGATATTTTTCTAAAACCACCTAGCTCTGAGAGATAAAAATGAAACAAATATGATATAGACCAACAAAGAAATAACTTACAAAACCACACGTTTGCGTTTGACGTAATTTGTAAGAGACTACTAGCTTGTTCCTTTGATTTCTTAATTAAATTCGCGCTACTAAATCCTTCCATCTCTGATAAATCGCGTTGCGGCTTAAGAAACGAAGTGGATGCGATTACACTTTCAATTCAAGTTCTAAACGAGAGTTTTAGGTTAAATTTATTATGACGTAAGTAAAGCTAAATATAAACACACATTTCCTCCTTCAAGTCTTCATGTTTTGCGGATATGAACCGTAAAAATACAACATTTAAAAAGAAGACACCTTGTGGTGTGAAAGGAGGAAAAACTTTGAGGGAGGCGAATATTTCTGAAACATAGACAGGAGGAAAAACGGATAAACCGGATGTAACTTTATTAATGGTGAACGCATCACGGTTAAATTGCAGTCAAGTCAAAACTGACACATTTTTTATCCTAACCGTTCACGTGACTAGATTTTTTATTATGTTTCATATAGTTAGTATCGTATAGTAGTCAAGTAATGACTACTTTAAACATAGTTCTCTAGAGAAAACAATGAATATTAAAGAGTTTATTTTTATTTTCCTCAACTTCAATACTAAATACTGGGAATCATTTTCTTGTTGTACGTGTTGAGGTTGAAGATTACTTTTTCAAAGTGAGCAATTTGTTTTTGGAGTAGATGGATGAAGATTTTAATTAGACTTACTAATTTAATATCATTTTAACTGTATGACGACCAGCAGAAGGTTAATTTTAAACCATAATAAAAGCGCTCACATTCTGGTGACCGCAACTTTACATCAGTACTGTAAAAATCTCGTAGAGTTGTTTAAAGCAATCTTTGCGATAAATGATATCAGAACTTCCGAACGGTCAAACATGAACTACTGCTATCGGACTTAAAAGAATGCAGTAATAGAAAAATGACAGAAATACGTTCGGCTCCAGGATTTCTATCAACGTCTAGTATAGTGGTTTCTCAAGACCCTTAGACAGAATTCAGGATGTTTGCGTATTATTTCCAAATATATACATGACTTTCTCTTAAATGAAGCATTTCTTTCGTAACTTGAACTTGGATAAAAGAGTACAGCGAATGGTATAAAGGGACTACATAATACATATATAAAGAACTCGAAGAAGCTTAATAGGGTTCTAGAGAAGAACACTACTTTTGTTGCAAACTTTATTTAATTCAATATTGTGCAGACTATTCTTCAGAAAGGCATTTTCTAATAATTTTATTCTTTCTAAATTGGAAATTTATAAATTTGTATATTAGTCTTCATAGTGAATGAACGCTGGAGTAAGTGGCACGATGCGAGAACGAATGATACTTAAAAAAAACTATTAAAATGCAATCTTTATTTCCAATGTCTAGGGCGACTAAATATGTGTTTGCAGGTTTGTAAACGTAAGCTTTATGAACTCTGAAGGCTAATCCTTTTAAGAGCACCACTTTGACTCATAATAAAACAGACAAAAATTAACATTCTGTAATGATTAATAATGGAACAATGAATGCAAAAATAAAATTAAGACTAACTAACCGCTAGTTAGGACTTTTTTCCAGAATATGTTTTTAGCAAAACACGTTTCGTAGCTCCATTACTAATCTATAGCTTCCATATCTCTTTTAAAATCTGCAGGCAACAGAATATTTCAAATCTCTACGACTAAAGGCGATAAGGTGCAAACGTTGTTCTTTTTAGAAAACCGAGTAATAATTTTTCTCGAGAATGACTACCCGACACTGGCTCTCCGACCATGGCTACTCGACATCGGCTCGTGGCGATATTGGATCGCAACGATGGTGGCTCGTAATGCCGATGGCTCACTGAAGCGGAAATAGAGTTTGAAACACAAAAAATATTTCGATGAGTTTAGGTTAGGTTAGTTTAATTAATTAAGATTTAATTTTATGATTTTAGGTAACAAGCCCCAAGTAGCATTTTTAGTCACCGCTACGTATCAGCAACTACCGGTGGCACTATTAAGTTTCTGCCACTAGCCACAAACACGTTATTGCTACGGTTTTATTACGTGCCTGAAACGGAAATGGGGAACAATTTTTGGGTAGCAGATACGTTAACTCACCGGAGCTTGTCCAGTTACGTTTCGGTTACGTTTAAAATACGTAGCGGAAATGTGGCGGCGAAGTAATTGCTACTTTCATGGAACTTTTTTTTTCTTTGACAAATCGTGTCGCGTAGTTGCTCTCCTGCAACTTAACAAATATTCTATCATTTTCTATCGATTACTATCTTATTTGTAATACGTACTTAATAATGCAACCGATGAAATGTTTGATTAATTTGTCATTGCAGTATACCAAATTAATAAACCATTGCAACTTTTATGTTATGTGCGCCTTCTTTAAATATAGTTTTTGTTTGTGCGTGTATGAGATACACATTTGTTCTACCTTTAAATCACCGCTACACGCGTTTATTTGATTGATGTATCAAGATGGTCTAGAAGAAAAGAAAAGATAGAAGATGGCAGATACAAAAATACGCGTGAAAGAAAATCGGTGAGTGTTTTTCTTTTTGATAATCTACCTATAGAATATAAATGTGTACCCCGCTATCCCCACTTTGATTTGTGTTACAATCCTAAGGATTATAAGTTTTATTAAAATTAAATATCGAAGGCCGCACCGTGCCCTTATAGGAAAATCGCAAAAACAGTTTTTAACAAAAAATGTCTAATAATATATGACAAAGATACTTATAAGTTGATGCACATAATAGAAACCATTTTTATATTATTCCTAAGGAACAATTTGTTTTTTTATTGCAGGTTATATAGTAAAACAACTATTAACAATCATAACAAATTACAAATTGATTAATGGTCTCCAACATTTTACAAGTAAATATGGAGATGGAGAAGTTTACGAAAAATCACTTTAAAGTTAAGTTTAAATTCTCCTGGGTAGCAATACTATTCTAAGTTTCTGTTACTTTAATGGGTTAAGCGATGATCTCAGACAGGTGGCACGAACTTTCAGTACTACTATACAGTTTTAAAAACTTTAAAGTAGCTTGGGGCAAGCTACTGCTACAATCATAAAACCACTGTGAAGTTGCAACAACTTTAAAGTAATTATACTAAGTGGCAATATCGTTCCACATACTTTAAAAGTTACTCAGATACTCCATACAAGTAATGGAACTACATAGTTACAATAAATAGTAGAAACAACTACATAATTACTGAAATATTCCGAACTGAAGTAATTAAACCTATAAAGTCATAAATTGAGTTGCAGTTACTAACAACTACTCAATCAAAGTTCCGATCTCAGTTACTGCTACTTAGATGCTGCTTGGGCCAATGTTGTTGCGAGCCATTTTCGTTGTGAGCTACTGTGCTGAGCTAGAAGCAATGTTCCCAATGTATTGCGAGCCACCGTCATATAATCTCTGCCGCATATGATGGAAGGTCGACTGCATTTCTCTACTTGCCTACATCTTTTACTAAAATGTGTCCTAGTGTAGAAAACAATTTAAAAAGACCGTAAAGTTGGACTTGTTTGGCTTCTATTGCACTTCGGTCGAACAAGGTTTTTATATTTTTAGGTTTTTTATTTTAGTGGACTTACTCTACATAACGGATTTTACTTTTTGATTAATATGAGAACAGAACGGATCAAAAAGACACGATAGAAAGAACACATAGAAAGTGACAATAACAAGACCCCAGGCCAATACAACACTGAGAATTTGTTTCCTTGATTGTGTTCGTACTGAAAATTTTCTCGTTAAATAAACTCTACCCAAAAATCTACCTTGTTGAAAATCAACGTTTACAAACATATGTTTTCAGCAAAATATAGTTTCGAACTCATCGTTCAGATATCCACATCGAAGAATCTCGGAACCATTACAAGAGTGCACTGATCAGTTACACACACATCTTGTATTCTAGACATCTCAGTTTACAAGAGCAGCTGTGTGAAGAGTTGAACAAAATATATTTCTTGATGTGGAGGCAAGTTGCGAAACTTAAAGAACGTTTGTGCTACATACAAAGGCTTGTGGAAAATAGGTCCTCTATGCTAAGAGAAGAAATGGAAACAAAGAGACGGGGAATTTCCCAACAATTATTTCCCGAATATGAAAATGAAGCTGAGGAAATTCTTCAAAGAATATGACAGTTGATGAAACATGGACTCATTGCTATGAGTCAAAGACAAACGCTGCCTAAAGAATGAAAAAAAATGTTGCAGTGGTGTCCGAAACACTGCAGAAGCAAAAGTTGAGTAATAAAATCTTATCTCATTCCTCGTACAACCTTGGACTTTGTTGTCATCTAAGTAATTGTCATCTTTTGATGTTAGGAGATGGTTGAAGGCGCAAAATCAGCGTTTGTCCTTCGTGGCAATAGAGGATACAGGACCAAAGTATGTGGAAAATTAAATACAACAAATTAAAAAGTAGATTTTAAACATATATTTTGTTTTTTATTTATTAACATGTTTTAATTTTTTTACATTTTACAAAAATTATACCACGGCAGGCATTAGCTTTCAATCAATCCTCGCACTAGAAGTCAATAGCTGTACAAAGTTTATTTATAGCCAATTCGCTACAAAGCGGTTATTTATCAAATCAAAACCAAGCAAAACCTATTTGCTTACTGGGTGATTACTTATAGTACGTGAATATGTATGGGTTGTAGGGGCAGAGAAATCCTTCTTGACATCAATTGCCAGTCCACTTTACTAGAATCTAGCCCAACCTGGGAATGTACGTTACCAGTAGGAATTTTTAAATGTATCAAGATTACATTGGCGCGGAACATACGTTTTTACTTCCTTATATACTTGGAATAATAAAGAATAGTACTTTGGACAAAAAAGAGAGATCAATAATATATAATTTTCTAGCGCGCAGAGTGCACACCAAATACTCGCAAAAACCATACAGTACTAACTACACAGTGTTGCCATTTAAAAATTATTACCGGTTACAAATGATTAAAATTGGATAGACTTGAAGTTGACATGACGGATTATTAAAAAATAATTAAATATACAGTATGTAGGATATTAATTTAAACAGAAAGTTGAAGTTTTTTTTTTGATTTTGTATAACCAAAACAAACTTGAAGATTACAAAACCGATTATATAGACTGCTAAAGACACAGCTAAGAATGAAAAATTCTCATTACAAAGTTTTCCTTCTGTTCAGTTCAGGTTTTAAAAAGTTTGTTGTCCTGTTACAAGAACTGTGTTTAGCGAAGCTTGTAAAAGTTACCGTTTTGTTGATAAAAGTAAAGCTGTGTTCGTTCTTTTGTGGGCTTACGGCTTAAGGAAATATAGACTAGGTACTAACTTTTTCTTTATTGTGACTTTTACATTACTACAAGACGTTTAAAATAAAGAGTTGGCGTAAACATGAAAATTATTTCTTTACTCATTAATTTGGAAAACGAAAGCAATTAAGAATATTTTTATAATTAGTGGCTGTTCATTTTATTAATAATAAGAATAGTAGAAAAGAACTTCATTTAAATTATTAAAACTAATGAACATAAAATTTATCTCTCAAGTTTTCTCAAGAGTTCAAATCATCCGTACAGTACAGCAAGTACCGTAAGGAAACTCTTCAAGTTGTTCAGAAGAAATAAATTAATGTAACAATCCAGGAAGAGGTTGTGTTTTGTTCCCCTAAACCTATTTTTGTTACAACCCCGTCTTAATTTTACGAGCCCATCTCTCGTTACCTAGCCCTTTACTACCCTTGCTTGCAAGACTACTTCGTCTTAATTTGGTAAAGATTCCTTCAGGTAAAACAAAATTTTTCGTAGAGTTCACATTTCAAGGATTTAAGCACGCAATATACTCTATCCTACATTATTACTATATGATCATGTTTTATTGCAATTATAAGCCTTAAAAGGATATAATAAACACTGAGTGTATGCTCCTAAATCAAAGGAGCTTTAAGTTCAAAATGGCTACTTTTATTTAAGCTTCTGCATGTACCACATTATTCGCTAGTCTAATAGAGAGAGTTAAAAGCTTTAAATTTGTTTTACTTTGTAACTGTCCAAGTATACAACAATACAAGATAAAAATAGAAATCAGAACAAAGGATTACCAAGCAACGCGTAACGTAGCTTTAACGAAAAGAGGTGTTTTTTTAATCCCAATGTTTACATATAATCCTTACTACTTTTATACCGGGTGTGTCACTCAAAATTCGTATCCTCTGAACAGGTGATAGTACACCTAAAATGCAACAAAAAAGCTTACTATCGTTAGTGTCTATCTATCATAATAACCAAGAAAAACGATTGTTTGGAAAAGTGAGTTTGGTGGTCACTGGTTCAAGAATCACAGTTGGAGCTGGTATCTAACTGCATTTTTAATTTGATATCTAATATATTGATTGCAGCTGATGCCATTAGGTGATATCACAGTTTGTTTTTACTATTATTTTTAGTTTATGAAACTCAATGTCAGCTAATGTTTGCCACTACTTCTTCCAGGAAGTAGGTTTTACATTATTGTTTTGAATAATGTTATTATAGTCGTTATTATTATTATTATACAGTAAAAATTAATGTGTATTTGGTATCGTAATCAATTATTCCTTTGTGGTCATTGTTAAAATTCAATTTTTAACATTTTAACTAACAAGACATCCTTGAAAACATAACTGATGTCTAGAAGGACGAACAGTATTCCGCAGCCCCATGTTACGCATTAACATTTTCGATTCTGCAGTAATCCTAATAATCATATACATATTACAAAAAACAATAAAGAAACAAATACAAGCTTAACTAATTTCAATTTCACGCTTGTGAAACTACCCTGCAGCGTGCGCCTGTTACAGTTACTCTCTGGATAACATTCTTTGGTTGTTTTAAAAGCGTCCATTATCAAAGTGCAACAGTCGAACCGACATTAAGTATTAGTTTTATAAATATTATTAGGCGTTTACTAAGGATTCATGTTTTTAGTATTGAAACAAAATATTGTAAGTACTGCGCATTTTTCCTTCTAATACCTTTATCTATAATTTAACGGCATATTTTCCTTTAATTCTTTTCGCGGGAGTATTCATCTTTTAATAAAAGAAATTATTTTTTTAAGTCCGTAAAGGTATCTCTAAGCGCTGGAATCAGGAGGAGCCCCGCTGTTTTTGTTGCAGCATAGCTGGTGAACAGCGCGTGCTACTGGATTGTCGCTGATTTGCGTGTTTCAGTGACTATTTTTTTGCTGTTTATGTATACCGAAGTGCACTTATACGGGCTACCTTCCTGGCTCCCTTAGACAAGTTAACTTATGATGAATGTTTGATTATTATAGATTTTCCTTTTCCTTGCTTGGAATGTGTTGCCAAAGCCCGGCGAATGATGTATACTTTCGATTACAATTTATTAACGACGCGTCATTCATAGGTTTATTAACAATTTGGTGCGTGCTTACTGAGATTGCACTCTTACATATTTAATTGCTCCTTTGTTCCACAAACAGGCCTATTCGCAAGACTAACCTGATCGCAACTAAAAATATAATTTATTTGTCCACCCTTTTTTTATGTAAGTTAACAATGTATTTAGTATTTGTTTCTGTTTTTTTTGCAATGTTTTATATTTTATACCAACATAATTTAGTATTTTTAACATTTATCTTTTCCTCGTAAATAAATAACACCCAATTTCGTAACAAGAGCTAAATCATATCTAAGAATATGGCATCTATTATCAATCCTTGTGCAATTTCTACTGAAATCTTCATTGAAGTTAGTTCATCTTCGTTAGTAATTCCAGCCTTCCTTTGTTTAATTTTATCTCAAGTGCTCATAAAGTCGTGCTCATAAAGTCGAGCTTAAAATCTTGATTATCTTCCAATTAAAATATACTCCAGAAATTTAAGATTGCTCTCTATCAACTATTTTTCTTTTAGCTAACAAGTTTTCCTGGAATTCTCTAAGAATTCTTGTCGAAATAACACAACCAAGTCATCATAAGCATGCTTGTACGGTACGCATAGAATACGCTTTCAGTACCTTTAATAAGGTTTAAATAATGGTTCAGCGAATGAATATTTCAAAGTGTTGCATTCATTAAAGCTCAATTTTCAGTAAAAATATTCTAGAAAGTTAACATAGTTTTAAGACGTTTGTTGTCCTGTTATAAGAACTGTGTTTAGCGAAACTGGTAAAAGTAACTGTTTTGTTTGATAAAAGTAAAGCTGTGTTCGTTTCTTTGTGGGCTTACGGATTAAGGAAATATAGACAAGGTACTAACTTTTTTTTTATTGTGACTTCTACATTAATACAAGACATTTAAAATAAAGAAGTGCATGTATATGCGTAGAATGCGTTTTCGGTACCTCTAATAAGGTTAAAGAACGGTTCAGCGAATGAATATTTCAAAGTGATGCATTCATTCATTAAATCTCACTTTTCAGCAAAAATATTCTAGAAAGCTAACATGGTTTGTTGTTGGATGTTTCAGAAAAATAATGTAAAATGTATGGAAATTCCAGGAAAATTCCAATTTTATACATAAAGAAATATATTTCTAGCACAACCTTTTATTGAAAGCCTCAGAACCAGAACTAATAAATGTCAGAAACTACATTGTGTAGGTGTTTCAAATAGATTTTTAAGCATATCGGAAATATACATAGCATACAATTTATTTGAATTGTATATTCCTTAAAAAGTATTGTTTAGCTTTTACTTATTCTGATCAAAATAACTAAACCTTTCTGTCGATACAATTAATGCAAGCATTCTTACCTTAACAGAAGTTCTTGGGTAGTTTGGATTTAAAGTACTCACCTGTAACAAAAACAAAACATTTTTAATATATTATTTCTAAATTTATATCACTTATCTAAGATGTTTTTAAATGATGCTTAATTTAATGCTTTTACTGTGCTATATTTTACTCTGCGACAAGTAGTTGTATTTGCAGAGCAAAAAGGAAAGTTGATATTACTTTGATTTATTGGTTATAGAAAACAGACTATACAGGCTTAATATCAAAACTAACATAAGACAGGTTAATACAACAAAAATCTATTTTATCAGTATTAACACCACAAGATATCTGGAACTATCGGATGCATTGTGAAAATACGTTGAACAGTCGCAAAGAGGTAAGTTTTTAAGGAAAATCTCATGATGACTGATTTCCATCATTATGCAAAAACATTAGAACATTTTCTATGTTTGAAACCGTTCTTCTTAATGTCACTATTAATTGATCTCATAGTGACAAACAAAATGTCAAGATTATATAAAAACGGCAAACTTCTAATTCTTTATAAATTAAATAAAAGATTGATCAAAAGGACTATATGCCAACATCATAATATAGTTAAAAGTACTGTTCAAAAAGTAAGAAAAAGATAGAGGTGTTAATAGAAAAGAAAAGTAAACATCTTTTTTCTTGGGGCACGCCCTTTAGGGGTGGGATTAGTGCAGTCTGATGTCTTTTTAAATACTAAGTCAATTGTATCAGTTTCATCGACCGCAGACGTATAGGAAAAATGTATCAAGTATATTGAACTCAATTGTTTTCATTAAGCTCAATGGCTATTGACCTTCAATGTTCTCCGCACATAATTTAACAATCTATCCTAACCTCACCAGTTTCGTTAAAATTGCTTTTTCTTACCTAAACTAAATTCGTTTCGCACCTAACCTATAAATAATATAATAAATATAGCAAATACTTACAAAACGAAGGTGAAAACAATGTAAAAATGATGGACAAACTAAATTGACATAGACTTTAATGGTAAAGATTGCTTCCCATAGACTTATTATTGAAATTTAAGCGTCGTTCCAGGGTGATGAAAGTTGTTTGATGAATGAATTCAGCTGGTCGTGTTGTGTCGAAATTTACTCCAATGCACCTATATTCTCGTAGCCCAAAAGCCCCCTAATTTGAAATATGGAGACTAGCTGCATTTGTAATCAGTTGTTCTAGGCCAACATCGACAGTATGTATTAGAATAAAAATCGCACGTTAAATCTCTCAGCCAAGAAGTTTCATCATTTTAAGCCAGATCATTTTAGTTTATTTTCCCAGCTAACGTATGCTCCAATATTTAATTCAATTGTTTCGGATTAAGAGGCTGATTTTACAACAGTTAAATTCAAAAGAATTGATAATCAAAACCAATTAATTTTCAAATTCAGTGCCACAACGACCAATTACTATTTTATCTGTTGAAGCCCTAACGTCCACGGTGACCATAACGGCCAATTTGACCATATCGTAGACTCAACCCTTGACCATTACGCACACAACGGCCACTTCGAAACTTCGCCATTTTGACCACAACGACCACCGACGCTTATGTAATGGGATTGTCAACTAAACAAATGGTGATGATTAAAAAAATTGTGATCACAACGACCAAAATGACCACAACGACTAACTGTTGGCCGTTGGAGCCATTTTAGCAATTGTGGTCAGCGACGCCAATACATAAGCGACTGTGGCCGTTATGATCAAAATGCGGATGAGGCGGAGTTTCGAGATGGCTGTTATGATCAAGTGTCGAGTTGGACAATATGGTCACATTGACCGTTGCGGCTGTGCGCCTACTGTTAGTTGCTGTGGTCATGGTCACAACAGCCACAATATCGATTGGCCGTTGTGGTCATTGATCGTTATGGCCTAGACCCAAATTATTATACATAACATTCAAGGGTGATTTGAGAAGTGCGTGCAGTTGAACAGTAAAAAGGTATTGTATTGCGGGCTGAAGCGCATGGAACACTAAAGTGTACTAAGTGACATGCAATGATTATGACTGTAAGTAAAGTCTGGATAATAGTAGCTGCAGATCAGTAGCATTCTCAGGGTAATGACCATATATTTTGAGCAATAGAAAACTTCTAGGCATTTTTTATGAATTTCATAAACGCGCTATCAGATCAATGCACCATACTTCAACTCACATCTTTCAAGTGAAAAGAATAACATTTTAATGCAACAATACTAGAAAATGATCTAATGCAATTTCTAATTATAAAACACAACATTCTCATAACCCATCGACAAAATAGACTGAGTTATGATCAGTAAAACTAAGTTTAGCATCGAAACATCCCAAGATCCGTTAATATGCAACACCTCTTCAGTAGCATCGGGCTAAGTAATAAATTGCGACTTTATGGCATTCACCAATTTACATTTGGGCACGTTGAGGTGAAGACTGTTGAAAAGTGGTGTGTGGCCTCACACCACTTTTGAACTTCACTGGTTTGTGTTTGAACGGTAGCATAGTCATTCAGTGTTACAATGTTGGCAAAGATTCTCATTGGGGCAAATACATAATAGTGTTTCACATGTTAAGGATTCTAGTAGGTCATTAACGAAGTAGACAAATAGTCAGGGATCCAAATTGGATCCTTGAGAACCCCCGTCGTTGCTATAAATGTATTAGAATTAAAACCGCTGTATGTTACATACTGTATGCGATTTTCAAGATAATAATAATGAGTTGCTGAAAAACAAATTGTATAATTTATTAATAATAACGGTATGATTCATACAATCGAATGTCTTCGAAAACTTGTCCTTGATTATTAATGCACTCAGATACGTATATAATGAGTGAAATATGACGTAGAGCAGTTTATCATAAATCCATGTTGATGAGGAGATGCGTAGTTTCTAACGAAGGGATAAGTGCAAGCATGCAATGCAATTTCGAATAACTCAGAAAAATTGAATAGAATCCTAATCAGTCTGTAATTAGCTTAGAGTCTCCAAATTTCAACACAGGACAGATGTTAACTGTTTTTTAGTAAATGTAAATGTTTTTAGTGCCAGATTAAAAATATAACACAAGGGTTGAGAAAATAAGGTAGAACAATGTTTAATTAAAAAAACTTGATCCGGACCAGAGGCCATCTTATTTTTTTGTTTTCAAATAGCAGAAATAACTTCCATTTTCAGAAAAACTATTGAGTATTGATCAAGTACGAGCAGCAACCGTACGTCCAGGTAAATAGACATTACTAACATAGCACATTAACAATAGCTTCTGGAGAATCAAAATGAAGCATCGTCATTGCACATTTTGCCTGATATACGAGTGCTAGCTTTCTTTGTTTGTATAAACGACCAGACTCGCTTAGAATCAGTTGCAATAGTTTCTTGAATACTATGAAAATAATTGTAAGTTACAGAAAGCTGTAACGAGTGATAGAAGTTAGCTGCACTCTTGATTTATTATTGGAGTTTTAATAAACCTCTTGTATTTTCGGTAGCAGTTGTATTTAATTTAACGGTTCTGATTAAATCAGATAAAATAATATACAATTATCAACTCATAAAATGTGGCATTTTAGCAAGAATTGTGCCTCTAGGAAAACTTCATTGACTTGGGGCTTTTAGATGGTATTTAAAAACTTCGGACATCGAATGTATAATAGGAATAGCTGGGAAAAGACCGCGAGTAATAATATTGTAAATAATTTACTGTCAGTTTATAATTGTCAACAGTTTACCATTATTTTGTAATAAAACAATTAAGTAAACTAATAATAAGTAAACTATTTGCCGTTCCGTAATTCCAATGTCCCTAATTTAAGCAAATTCTTAGAAACAAGATTCTTCCGAAGATAAATGAAAAGGTTGAAAGATCCGTTATAATTCCATAACCATTAAAAGCGGCACGTACAGGTAATGTAGGCAAAAGGAAAATCCCAACCCCAAGAATTACAATAGGTAGTAAGAAAACCGGTTAGAGCGATATAATTTAGTAATTCCAATAAACGGAAAAATTGCATTTAATAATAGGGAAAGAGATTTGGTTTTCATACTTACATTCATATGAGAGGCTGATGCAAACAACCAGTGATTCAAATATCCGGGTCCTACGATATTAGCTTTATATAACGTATGTTGCAAAAGTTTTGAGAATTTTTTACAAAACCAAGAAAAGAATTTTGCAATAATTTATTTAAAATGTAACAAGAACAACTGAAACCAACAATATTTCTTAACATAAAACTAATATTATAGGATTGCTAATGGGCCATGATCTTCAATGTCTCGCAACTTCCTCTTAATGTTTCTCATTAGATTTTGGACAGATACTAAATCAATTTCTCTGATCTTCTGCATTATCTTTCTTCTTAACTGCTGTTCGTTTTGAGCTTCCCAGCCATTGTTATAAACTCTTCCACTCAGGAGAGCACAAAAATTTTCGATTGGTCGTGCTTGAGGAAGATTTGGGGGGTTGTCGTTTCTTGGTACAAAAGGTATCCTGTGTTCTAGCCAATTTCGTGTATGTAAAGCATAATGGCTGGATGCCAAGACTGGCCAAAACATTATATTGTCATTAGCATGGTGAGTATTGATAAAATTAACTAATTTAGGCAAACATCTCTGAGTATAGATTTCTGCGGTAACAGCTTCGCCCCTAACTCGTCCAACGTACGGCTGTGAAATGCCGTCCTCTGATATAGCGCACCAAACCAACACTTTGTCTTCAAACTTTTCTTTTCGTTTAAATTTTACATCTTCGGGACAGTTGTCAAAGTCTCTTGTATAAAAACCATCATTACCTTTTATTTCCGAGTTCGAAAACGTAAAATATTTTTCATCGTCAACAATAATTTTTATGTTGCCAACAAAATGAGTTCGACGTAAACTGCGACAGCATCGAGGAATTCTTTCCAACTGATTTGGTGAATATTTTGGACATTTTCTTCTTTTTCGAAATTTTAAATCATTTCTCTTCATTTCCCTGCAGATTGTGCTGACATTGACGTGAAAAACGCGTCCAAGTTTTCGTGTTGAAGTTCCAACTCGATCTTCACTTCTGTTGACCAATCTTTCAACTGCACCAGCATTCAACGCTCTCGGACGTCCACTTTTTGGCAAATTCATGCACTGAATACCTTGTTCGCATTCGCGGATCGTTCGATAAATTGTGGCAACAGAAATATTTTGATCTCGATATAGACGAACTATTTCTTTCTTTTCAAGTCGTCCTACTAAACTATAAATACTCTTCCGAATATCTAATTTATATGCCATCTTTGACAACTATTATTACAACTAACGGCGTATTATTTTGAAGGTTAGGGGTGGCCCAGTTACTATGGCGACAGATACCTAGATTATTTCCAACGGTAATACTACCTATCGAGTTTTAAAAAAAATCTCAAAACTTTTGCAACATACGTTATATAAACGTATTTAAATTATCAAATAGGTACTTTATAAACTGTACTCGTGCGTGTCATTAAAATAAAGTAGGGTATTTTGTCATGTATCGGCCTATCTTCCGATATAGATTTTACATTAACGTAGATTAGACTATAAGAGAATTCGACAAAAAAGGTAGGTATAATGTTTAACGACGTGCTTGCATATATTTATTTTAGACCATTAAATTTCCATAACAACATCCTGACTGTGGAAATTAATAAAAACGATAACGGCAACAAAAGGTTATCTAAGGCTCGTTTGAAATTATGAAATCTAAGACTCTGAGCTAAAGAATTTAATTTTCAAATATCACCAAACTCTGCATTCCCAAATGCCATTCTACCAAAATTGAAAACTGGGAAATCCATTACAATTAATAATCCAAACAGAGATGCTGTGCAGAAAATGATCCATAAATCTCATTTTGATTTAATGACTGGATACAGTAGAAAGTGAAAAAAGGGAAACAACATGTTAGTAGGGAAATCTAATAGAATAAATAAAATATGAGGCAGTTCGCAGCGAAAGCAATATCTCAGTTTATTGAGATTTATTCCTCCTTAAAAGTAATTTTAAAGTTGGAAAACTAAAATCGTCAAATATCATTCACATAAACATCAATTTGAATGGATACAATGTATTTTGTCATTTCTCCAAATAAATAAATTAACTCAAGTTCATAAAGGCTTTCATTATAGATATCATTCAAAAAGAAACAATAAACTGCTACTAAACCTAAAATCTAAATGTCTACAACATCAAAGGAAATTAAATAAAGATAAGAAAATTAGGAAACGAAATGTTACTGAAAATAAAATCTGAGCACGCCTGAAATCGTCAGAGAAACCAGAATCAAGTATAACAAACGAATTAGAATTAAACCAAAGCTTTTACTTTAATTAAGAATTAGCAATTGTTTGCATTTTCTTCATTTCTACTAAACGCACGTGATTCTTAATTTCTAATTACGTTTGGGAAGATTCATTATGATCAAGATTTTCATTATGAAAGTTGTGATGTATAATACATTGAAACACGATTACGGCGACCTCTTAAGAGACTTTATGTCTAACATAGGATATAGTTGAAAGTTTAATATTCTTTTCAAAGAATAGAGGTCCCCTTTAGAAGCTCTTTTGTTATACTGTCACAGTTTGTAGAACTTAAAACTACTAAGTTTAACGAATAAAAGAATGCGTTCTGTAAAGGATGAATTATTTATTGCTGAAACATTGCAGCTTTTTAAATGTTATTTCTATAGTTTAAATTACTACATGTAAGCTATTACATTAAATCATCAAAGGTCTTCATTAAGCAAAAAGAATAAAATGTTTGGTATTCCGAGCGACTTATTAAACTTTCAATTCTGTTACATAGAAAGCAACGACACGTCCTCACAAGCTGATACTTCCGAAGATGTATTTCAGTATCATTAGTGGGCAACTAATTACCAAACCTTACCAAACTATTTACAAAGTGAATCTAAAATTAATAGGTTGGAAACTTGCCAGAAGAAAGTATGTGAGACATATTTCATATCATTATTACATTAGGGATATGAGGCCAAGTAAAGTACAAAGAACTTATATAATCACTTGTTGCTCTTGCATAAAAGTATTCGAAAACCGAATACTTCTTTTCTCCGTTTTCTCCACTCCAGTTCGAGGAAACTCGAACACGAGACTCTTATTATAACCACAATAATGAACTGAAAAAGCAAGATTTACAAAAGAGACAAAAGATGTTAAACTTGATGTAATTGTCAACCTAACCATTCGTAAAGCTCAGCTGCTCAGTATACTACATACTTCAGTTTATTAAACAAAATATTCTTATTGGTTTCATAATGATCTAGGACAGCAAGGCTAATACGATGCTATTTTTTATTATTTTATCCTGTGCAATTTACATTAGGCGTTTTCGAAAATTGAATCGGGTTGACCAGGTTAATATTTCTGTCACTGTTATTTTCATTACAATGAAAATGACAGAAATAGTGATCTAACTGATCCGGTTTAATTTTCGAAAACTCCTACTGAGAAGCAATAAAAAATAGCATCATATTAGCCTTGCTGTCCTAGATCATTATGAAATCAATAGTACATATAGCTCTAAAATATTCTTATTTGCAATTTTAGTTGCAGTTTTGAGATTAGACAGTAAAAGATAGTATAAAAGTAGATAAGATAGAAATTGTCGCCTCTTTTAACCCTAACTTCATTTTTGATGACAGGTTAGTTGGAAAATGACTATTTCGATTGATATACGTTCAATGCGCTTGACATTCCCGAATACCACTGGCTAAGAATACTCTGTAGTCCTCCTTAAATATCTAAGAACTAAAGTTTCATAAAGATGGAAGCTTTTGTTTCTTTAATTACATTTCCGTTAGGGTGGACGGTCGGCCCGTCGTTTGAGGTTCAGGTCTGTCTAGGATTCGAGACGAGTTCCAGGGTGGATAGAGGCCTGGTCCGTCGTTTGAGGTGTCTGGCTAGCCTAATATCCGAGTTGAGTCCAGATTACAGGACACACGGCGTTCACCCATAAATCTGACTAGTTTTTCTAATCCCATGTTATAAATGCAGTCGGACCGCAGGACGCCGTTTGAGGTTTCGGGTAGCTCTATTTACATTAGGATCCTAGATGAGATCTGCAGTGGTTACTCAGGCCGTCGTTGGAGGTGCCCGATAGATGTATTACCTAGTATCCGGGACGAGACCTGAAGGAGGTCCCTGCCTAACGTGGGTAACGAACGATAGTCAGAAAGTAATGTGTGATAGAGCTTCACGTGTTTCTCGACGAAAACTCAACTAACGTTGAGGAGGAAACAAACATAAGTGCCGGTGTGGGTGGTTTTGATCCTCACCACAGACTCTAGTGGGGTTTATCCCGGTTGGAGGGGGTAATCCCCGGAGGATAGAAAACTGCAAGCTACCAGACACTTGTGTTCGGTGAAGGAAGTATAAGTATCACGCTGTGAATGTGCAGTTCCAGTCATATGATCTACAGAAACTGTCTAGAGTTGACGCGAATACATAGCATCTGACGTTCAAGACAAATTCACCTTAACGGGTACATACCGGGCTTCTGCTTAGGTAGAATTGGCATAACCTCCAAGCCCAGCCACATTGAGGTTGGATTCGGTCGGGCAGTAAAATCCCTACTACATTGTGGGAATATAGTCCACATTCTGGACTAGTGGGCCCTTCTATTCGGAGGAGGAACCAACCTGCACGTTTATAGCTCCTGTACTAGCCTGCAGAGCTAGTAGAGGATGGATAAGCAACCTGGATTCCACCGCGCTAATTAAGCGTAACTCAATTCGTGACTCCGAAAGGAGGTTCGTGGTCATAGACTGAAAAGAAGGTGAGCCACGTTAATCAACTCTATCGTACCCATTGGGCCCACATGATAGATCGACGTACAATTACATTCCCGTATTCTGTAATTTCTGCTGAAAGCTGTTTACTGGATATCAGCCAAATTAGGAATGGAAGCCTTTATGGAAGAACTTTACTCATGAGTTGAACATAATCGTTGATGACGGCTATGCCAGAATTGTAGGTGTATAAAATTCTGCAACACTCTTCAACTTCATGTTTAGAATATATGAACCCCGCGAAATAATCGGCATTGATTTGGTACATCTGATAACAAACTACTCAAAACGTAAATGAGCAATTTACGTGAACCACCTGCTGAAATACGCTCAATTAGCGCGTTAGTTCCATCACCCCTAGTCCAACTTGTGGACTTTTACTGTCCGGACGAGTCCAACGAGTTCCGAGTTCCAAGTGTGGCTGGAACTTGGATCCTATGTCTGACTAAGATATGAGCCCAGACAGAGCCCTCCGAGTTTATTTAAAGGTAGAGACCCAGCCTATACCAAATAGGAGGTAGGAGACCTGTCTTAGGGCTGAGAGGCTGATAGTCATATTCTCTCTGTATTTGCATCAACTCCCCTTAGAAGCCGATCCGGCGGTATAGTCTTCCTGACATCAGCCATAATGTAATTACAAGTACTCAAGTCATCGATTCATCGCATAGTTGCCTCCACAGCATACGATCTACAGTACCAAAGTGATTAGACTATGGTGAAGAACCTGGCGAAACGGTTTCCACAAAAACAGCGAATAGAGGATCGGGATAAACCTTGCTAGTATCACTAAGGTGCTGGAGTCCAGTCCAGTCTTGCTCTGGAGTCATCCCCAAACTTTAGGGATGGGGACCCTAAGACCAGTGGATCGTAGTGCAGCGATACCTAATGCCGGCCAGGTGTCTTACTAGGTGTCGAAAACTACCCTTAGGACGAATTATTTAAACCATATTCTCATCGATATTTTACAAGCCATTCACCCTTCTTAGCGTCATACCAAAAGAAATATTCCGGATTTTGAGGTATGAACGGTACGATGTATCCGACAACAGTTAATTAAAAATGTATTTTAAACTACTTGAAGATCGTGCTTATTCTTAATCAAAATAAATGACCTGAACAATACGAAATCAGACAGACTTTCGACCCCATAAATCTGAGATAAATAAATCTCACCATACTTATCGATGCCCAATGACGACGGATTTCCAATGATTTTTAAAATCTGCCGGATGGCTTTGTATTTTGACTTTCTTGAAAAGTTAAAAAGGCTACATTCGTAAAGCTAACGAAATTCTTAAAGCTGTAAAATCATTAAACTAAAATCCTTGAACTATAAATAGAATCTTAACCCTGGTCCTTCCGACTCTACTGAAACACGTGGAAAGCGGAACGAAGAATCTGATAGAATTTATGGAGAAAAATTCGTTCGATTTGAAAAGCTTAATAGACCCGAAAAGCTCCATGGGCCAAAACAGTTGCGCCGACGAAAAACCCTACTGGTCTGGCCAGTAAACAGTTGAACAGGATTTTAGCCTAGCGAGCCAACATATTTTGTGGAATATGTGAAAAAAAGCTTACATTTCGTATTGAAAAACATGAGTAAACTTTTGCCGCTATTGTTAACATTCCTCTGTTTGTCTTCTTATTATTCAACTTCATCTTCACTCCCAACTCCGAGAGGTCTTTGCTTTACAATTTGTGTGTACAGCTTGGTTTACAATTCGCAGAGACAAAATATCCATAAAGAAAAGAACACTAAAGGTATTTGGCCAAACAGAAGCTAGAATGGATTCACATATCTCAATCATTCAATCTTTATAGTTTAAAATTACCCAAGGGGTTTGTTAATAATATTTATGATTAAAATCTTATAAATGTATATTTTGGAAATAAAAATCCAACATGTAATTGTTAATAAATGCGGGCAGTTTTAAAATAAGCTTGCCGAACCTGTGACCACCTGATTTAACTGCTTGGAAGTATTGTCGTTCATTGTCAATCTTTAACGTATAGTCAAAATAAGGACTAAACTTGTATTCGTTTATCGTTTACTTGCTTCTTTCAGTTTTGAAGTTCTTTCTCAAATATATTTACAGATGATGAGAATTCTAATCGAAAGAACTAAAGAATATAACATACCACTATGTTTAGGCTTTGTTGACTTTATAAAAGCCTTCGGCAGCATAGAGATATGGGCAGTAACGAAAGCATTAATAGACGCCAGAACTGATCACAGATCTAGCAAAATAATAAAAACCATTTATGACAACGCTACTATGCAAATACAATTACATGACAATACCGAAAAAGTAAAACTAAAACGGGTATCCGACAAGATGGCGTAATATCCCTAAAACTATCATAATTACACTGGAAAATATCCTTAAAACATTATCATGGGGAAGCAAACGTATCTTAATAGAAAAAAAAAAGATTAAACCATCTATGCTTTGAGGACGATATCGTGGTATAGCTCAAAGCAAGGAAGAGTTGCAGATAATGTTAAAATACTTGCAGAAATAATTCAAAAAGGTAGGTCTAGAAATGAACCTAGACAAGACAGAAATCTGCACAAACAATGAAGAGAATGTGATAGTAGCCAATAAAGCCATAGAAAAAGTCGAACGTTGACAGTGGTGGCAGTTATACAGCAGAAATAAATCGAAGAATTAGGTTATCTTGGGCATACAGCAAAGTTAAAGATATTATGACATCAAACATATCGCTACATTTTAAAATAAAAATCTACAACCAATGCGTACTACCAGTAACGACATGCCTGTGAAACATGGATTCTTAGCCGCAAAACGACAAACTACGTGTACATCAACGAGCGGTTGAACACCGAATTTTAAATATATCCTTAAGAGATCTCAAAGCCATTGATTAGATTCGTCAGGTAGATGATATTGTTCCCAGAATAACCCTTAAAGGGTTTAAATGGAGCAAAATCATTAAATGTTGACCTTGGAGAGAATATCGACATAGAAGCAGACCATTCAAACGCTGGGCAGACGACATCAAGAAACATGCAGAATTTTTATGATATCGAATAGCAGAAAACCGGATCCAATGGCATAATATGAGAGAGGTCTATACACGGAGATGGGTAGAAGAGGGCTTGTAAAGAAGAAGAAGACATATGTATCTGGGTTTTACTTCATTTTAGTGCTGTCCTAAATCAAAATGGCTGCTAGTATCCATAACCCACAGAACTTACGGGTATTTCTGCCACAGCGTGCCATTAGGCGTAATGTACACTAAACACAGCATGAATAACACTCATATATTACCATTTGTCATTCGCAACAATCGTTGATTGAAGAGATCCTTCTTCTTATATTCGATAGCAATATTTCTATAGCTTTTTCGAAAGTTTGGCTCCACTCGTTGTTGGTTGGTTTGGTCTAATTGTATGCAAAGCAGACACAAGTAAGTTTAATCCGTGCCTGTCGTACTCATTTCAAAGCTATAGAAAGGGGTCTAACGAGGAAGCTATTTATGAACACAGTGTATGCAATAGCATTTGATATAAGAATCCATTTAAATTTCCAATTTAGTTTACGCTAGAATCTCTTATAAACCATGCTTTGGTGTAATCTTGATAGTCATTCACTTTTAGCAGATACCTTAAAAAAAACTTATTTTCTGAACTCTTTCGCCATTTTATATTTTATTATTCTAGGTAATTTAAAAAAATAAATTCAAAATATAACATTTTTGCTGACCATCCGCAAACTTAACAAAACTTGAACGTTTGCAAGCCAACACTTTACGGAAGTACAAGCTATCAAAATATAAACCCACCACTCGATTATACAAAACACGTTATTGTCTATCCCGTACCTTCACCCTTCGTTCACGCTGAATGCACCATTTACTGGACGCAACGTTTTTGTTTCATTTATTATGGCCAGAAAGTTACAAACTGGAAACAAAACAATCTAGAAAGCACCATAAAACCATTTCGGCAGGGTTAAATGTGAGAACATGTTTATTATAATTTTGCCACATACATACAGCAACGCCAAGCCCAGAAAATTGTTTTCGTTCGTGCGATTTTTTCCAAACGTGGAAAATTATTCGATTATACACAAAAGGGATGGGTACAAATAAATGAAAACAAAAAAAAAGTTTATATTAATATTAACTCGGTTAGTAGAGAATTTCTATGTACGATAAATTTTATTATTGTCCTCCTGTTAGGTATGACTATGACATCTGTAATGTCAACAGAATCTGCACATCTAACTTAGTAAGCATTAAATCAAGCTAACTTGATTATCTTTAATCTTCATAAAGTAGCGTTCCGGATAGTATAACGATTCTTTATAATAGAGATATCCTGATAAAAAGATCGTAAAAATTCAAACGCCAATAAGAAATTAAAAACTGTTCTTCCCGGCAAGCACAGTATAAAACGGCCATAATCAGTAATTGCAAGTTTTCTTACAGACACTTCCAGACAACCGCCGCCACACAACTTAACTCGAAAGTCGGCGTAAAACTTAATGATCCAATGTTAACTCCCCAACTCTATACGTTCAGTTATGACCAAAAAGTCGGAAAGTGTCTGTAAAAACGAAATGTGATTCTGACATTTCGAGTAAAACTGCCTAATTTAGTTAGTGAAACCATACAACAGCGATTTTATGCAAAATCGTAGAAAATGTGCGTAACCTACTGCGCATAGGCACACACACACACAACGTTTTAATAACGTGATAGCGCGGTTTTCTTGATGGAACTCCTTGAAGATTACACGAAAATGTAAGTACGTACAGCTTCTGAATAGTAAATGACAAGCCCTTGTTTGTGCTTAGTTATTCTACTGTGCACATAATCCCCTCTAATTAGTATTGCGTAAATTGAAGCAGATTTCCGGGAATGTGCTTTTTATATTTTATGAGCTTTTAGCAAAAATATAAAATTTACAACCAAACTCACCCTAACTAACGAAATATCATTCCTATAGAACACTCATACAATACAGCTAAAATATCAAAAATTGTTTTGGAAATTCAAACAATTTTTATTTTCCGATAAATAAAAACCAACCTAGAGAACGCGATAAAACCAACGAATATTTTCGATAAACGCCGCAATACTGCTGCTTTATTGCTCCCCTAACATAAATATGTGTAATACCTTTTAGCAATATGTTTTGGAGTTTCATTTATTGTAAGTTTATCGTCGCAAAAGGCAAATATTACAGAAAATCTGCAGTCGCGACGCCAACAACTACATACATTCTTTCCATTTGTTTACATTTTCCACGTTTCATTTTTTCGCTGCGCCTAATATTTATTTTCGTTTCGTTAATTACGTGCCAGTATACAAATATTTTTTCTGGATACATATTCGAAAGAAGAAATATAAACAGAAAAAAAACAAACCTTGCGACTTTTCACATTTGATGTGATCATTAGGATTAACTAATTAAATTTTGTTTATAAATTATTAGAAATTAGTTTTTAATACTGAATTTAGAAAGTCTCCGCATCTATATATAAACACGCACATGAAAATATAAACACGCGAAGTTTTTTATGCCTGCACCTCTATATTGTATGATAAGGCTTGTTTTCAGCCTTGAGTGTGGATGATTGAAATGACTAGATCCATCGTTTTTCTGTAGCTGTCACGTGAGTGGCTTTATAGATAACACCATGGTATTGATAATAAAACAAGAATTTGAATTAAACGCACATGCAACGATTAATTAATTTTTACAGCATTTTCTTCAGATTCTCCTGGTTTTGATTTCCAGCATTTCATTTATCAATGGATCACCAAAGTAAGAAATACTATAATAGTTAATAGAATTTACAAAAGTCAAATCATATGACCTCCAGACATAAACAACCTTCCATGGCATCGCAGCACGCTCAGAAATAAATATTAAGGAGCTTTAACAAATCCAGCAAAGAACGTAATCTTCTACATAAGAGTAAGAAGCAATCCAGCAATTCACCTGCTTAGCTAAACGTGGTATACACATAGAATCTCTATCTCTAGAAATTCAATTAATGAATACACAGCTTAAGTGATGCAGGATTATTTCGCTACTATTTGACGTGTATATTTTAACGCTGTAAAGCTTCTGTTTGGTTAATATTCCTTCAATTATTTGCTTTATTCGATTGCGTGAATAAATTAATTATTTTAATGAACGTGGCAGGTGCAACATTTTAACAGCTCGCAAAATCCATCCTCATATTCTGTTACAGGGTACTGTGCTTCAATTGCTGTGATTTGGAGCAACATCTACAGATCTGCACTCGAAAAGTGGGATATTGTTGAAAAATATTCCGCTTGAGTACATATGGCTTTCTATCTTGAATCTGCACTTTTACCCCTGTCTACAATATTCGGGGTGAACGGCCAGGCAGTCGTTCGATGTGTCGGTCATGAATTCGCTAGTGTCCGAGTCTAATCCAGTATGACAGAAGACTGGGTAGTTATTTGGAGTGTCGGGCATGACTAGCATCCAAGAATAGCTTGGGAGCAGACCACACGACGTTCACCCGTAAAACTGGTTGCTGTCTACTCAATCGCAGGTTTGTCTGGGCAACGGATGACACAGACAGAAAATAACGTGTGTTAGAGTTACACGTAAGTGTTTCTCGACGATGACTCATAAACGTTGCGGAAGAAGTTCTGCTAACATGAGGGTCCGGTGTGGGTGAATTTGACTCTTATCTGACGTCAGGGTGGGATATGGTGCTAGTTACTCGCTGGCTGACCTAGATGAATGGAGGAGAATTAAAGTGAAGTTTATCCCGGACAGGGGATGCGCCCGCTGACAGGCTTTGGCTGTGCAGTTCCAGTCGTCTGATTCTCAGAAATCGTCTAGAGCACTACGCTTAAGTTGATGCGAATATATAGCCTCTCACGTTCAAGGCAACTTCACCTTAACGGGTACATATACCGGGATTTTACTTCGGTAGACTCGAAACGAAGCTCTGTCAGGGGCACACCAGCCCTATAAATGGCCGATCGTGGTGACAAAACGATTTAAAACCATAGTCCTAATGCTGGACGAGGGGTTTGTACCTTGAGATAGACACTGACGGGTGAGCGCATTTATAGCTCCGGTACTAGCCTGGAGAGCTAGTAGAAGGTTGTAGACATCCTCGGTCTAACCAATCAGTTACTGGTAGCATTTGCTAGTTAAATGGGCGCTGATTGCGCGTATCTCAATCACATTCTCTTGGAAGGAACGTGAGTTGTCGGATTCTATGTCTACAATACTATCGACTCTCAATGTGTCTTGACACCTCAAAGGTGTCGGGTTTTTTACAAAGAACTATCAATCCTAACCGCCAATCTGTTAGATGGTGCATAGTTTGTAATTCGAGATTCCTAAAAGCAAAGAAAAATACCAAACTTGGCGCACTATACCAAATATCCCTAGAGAGACTACCAGAGTTTGACTAACATAGCTAAACAAGATCAAATATAAACAGAATTCTTCTTGATCGGCGCGCACACCGCAAAATGTGGATAGTGTGAGGAAGGCGATTCTGTGAAGTCCTGGTCGTTCTGCTAGGCGGCACTCTTCTGAACTAGGAATGAGTAAGAGCACTGTGAAGCGTATTTTGCATAAAGATTTGGGTTTTCACCCGTATAAGTTGATGATTGTTAAAAAGATTAATGAAAGGGACTATCAACAGCGCCTCACATTTACTCAAACAATGCTCGACATTTTTGAAGAAAACGAAGATTTGACCATCATCATGAACGATGAAGCTCATTTTCATTTGAATGGGGTAGTCAATAAACAAAACTGTCGATTTTGGTCATCGAAAAATCGCCGTGTATTTCACCAGAGACCACACACAGTCCAGAAGTAACAGTGTAGTGTGGTATTGAAAACCTTTTCAAGCCAGAACTTCGAAGAAGAGGAATCAACGTGGTTTCAACAAGATGGAGCCACTGCTCATAGAGCCAGAGCTTCCATAAATGTTGTTCGACTTGCCTCGCTTTGGCGATGTCCCGTGACCTCCGCGGTCACCGGACCTTTCCATGTGTGATTTTTATTTTGGGGGATCCGTAAAATGACGTGTATTACGGTAAGCCTCGCACACTGAA
Organism: Agrypnus murinus; assembly: GCA_929113105.1. NCBI lineage: Eukaryota > Metazoa > Arthropoda > Insecta > Coleoptera > Elateridae > Agrypnus > Agrypnus murinus. The sequence goes on along the minus strand of OV816028.1, from coordinate 35,535,135 downwards.
AGAATTGAATACTATACTATATAGTGGTCTAATTGAATAAATCGATGAAGAAACGTTGGAAAGAGTGGAGGCTAACTTTCGAGAACGGTCCGAAACGTGTGTTCGTGAAAATAGCAATCATTTGAATGACATCATTTTCAGCACTTAAGCATTTGAAAATAGTATGTTATACTGATTATTTCTATGGTAATAAATTTTTTTTACAAAAGATTAATGGAGTAATGCTACTTTAAAAAACCTCCGTTTCCCATGGACCACCCGTTATTTTACTTTATAACAATAATAATAATTTTTATCCTAAATCTTTCTATAGAGACTCCAACCTTTTGTTCTATAAAATAACTGTATTTGTATGAACTCTGAATCAAATAATTTATTATTTAATTGTTTTTTCTTTGTTTATTGTTAAATTCTATTTAACTTTTAATAAATATAGTAAAGGATATTAGTACACTTTTTAAAAAGGACGAGGTTGTGTTCCTTTTTTTAAATTCACTTCCATCAATTAACAATAAATAAAAATTTAAATAATTTTTGCCACCGATAGTACGACCTCTAGTATCTCAATCAGAAAAGAATTATCAAGCTGTCAAACAATGGAATATAACATCACTTTATCAGGTAATTATTAAAGTATATAAATAATTTTATTAACAATTAAAAACATTTTGTTACTATGTTTAAGGTAAAAACTTCTATAATTAATCAAGTTTGCAACTTACTTTACAGTCGGAATATTTATTATGTATAAGAATTGAAAATTGCTTACTTACCTACTTACTTTAACAATTTCAGTCCTTTTTGTTTTAGTGAAGTTGCAAATCATGGATGTACCGAAATATACATAGATAAGAAAAACTAGATAGAAGAACGAGGAACTAAACTTCATAACAGCTGGATATGAAGTAACAATTAAACATTATTTTGATAATTTGCTTATTATGAAGAAACACAATTAACCTATAACTTTCATTTGGTACACATATACCTTTAATATAGATTAACTAATCTCGCTTGCGATACCATAACATCCTGTATTTCTGAAACGAAACCCTTGAGACCACATGTGTATAAGAAGTTTTGTTTTCAAAGAATTACCTCCCGAAATAATGAACAACACTTAGGAGACACTGAACATGTGCTTACATTTTTTCAAATCACTTAATAATCCTTTATGGTCACCGCTGATTGAAAAATTAACAGACAGTGTAATCACTTCAGTAGTTCCCTCTTACGAAGCCTGAAAGTCAACACATATCAGTTTACTCCACTACAAACACGGCCACACCACCATCATCAGAAATGCTTCAACATCAGCTGTCATGCGGACTAAGGAGGTATAAAAAAAACATAAATACCGATTTAAATGAATTTTAAGAATATAATTTACCCGATCAGGTAAATTCGTGTTAAAATTAAAGATAATGTGTTATTGCCAGACAAGGCGATCAACTAAAAACAACATTTTCATTCTGCTTTTCAGGTAGGTTAGGATATTCATAATTCTGGGTCTTCTGAAAAAGTGATTCGTACGGATACAAGCTTAACTATTGCAATATTGTTTGCAGCACTTTGGCATTGAAGGTAAGAGGGCAAGAGTACTAGAAGCATTTTATCTTCCGGTTGTTAAAAATGAGCTGCATGAGTCAAAGAGTTTCAGTAGATCTTGGAAACTGCTATTTCCATTAATTGCCAATTGTTTCTTCTTAAAAGATTTCTTGCTAAGTTTAGCTAACCGTGTGCTTAATCTGACAATTACAAAGAACTGCCAAGATTTTCATTGGTTTGATTTACTAGAAATCCACTTGGATTTCTGTTATTCCTATCCTCTTCCTGAATAAAAATTTTATTTCCATAAGTTTAAGAAGATATAGTCCTAAAAACTTTACGACAGATTTTCCTTTACATTTTTATAAATAAATTTAGAAGATCAAAGAAATATGCATGGTAATGTACAACAACTTTGACAGATTATTAGATATACAACCTCATAACAAATTCATATAGTGTTTCGAGGAATCTGCTAACTGACTTCAATGAAATTTTAAATATGCAGTTGTCGTTATAGCCTCCCTAATTCACGAACGGTGAGACGGAATGGAAAGCATCAAACTGAATTTATAGAGCATAAATTTTTACATCACAGAAGATGCGTATCGCAACCAAGAGGGTTGATCGTTGTATAAATGATGATTACATATCCGGATTTTCTGGCATTCATGTATATTGAGTTTCACATTACTATATATCTAAGAGTATTGCCCTATAAAGTTTCTAAATTTTCAGCTATATCTTTTCAGCAGTTAAATTTCATATTTTATGACATTTAATACAAAAATACAACCATTCAATTCGGCATAATTCACCTTCAATAGTGTCCCTATTATAGAACAAACTTACCAAAACCCTCAGACGCAAGTATGGATTAGTCAAATTTATGTAAAACGCACTTAGTCTTACGTTTCAGGTTCGCCCTCTCTATATAAGCAAATAGAGCTTACAACTAAGCGGTAAAGTAAAACGCCCGAACTTCAAACAAATTACTTTAAGCTCCCTTTTAGTAACTGTGTTTTATTAGCGCGTTTCAAGCGTTTCCTCAAACCAGTAAAATATATCACTACTCGCATTCAGTTCAAACGTCTTCAACCTTTATCCGGTAATCATAGGTGATTGCATTTGGCCGCAATGGAATTTAACAGTTTAGAGCAAGAGGGAAGTAACAGATCAAACTCATATTTAACGATAGGTGATGTAGCCAAATAAGTAATCTTGGAAAACGTGGGATGTAAAGTCAACAAAAGCCAGTGAGATGCATATTCATCACTGTCAACCGCCTATCATGCAACAATGAAGTAAAAGGAAGTTTGAAAAATAAATTTAAAAAGAAAAAGTGTTGAGAATTATATCTCTACACAGTCTACACATTCTTTTTTTCTCGGATCCTTGGCGACGTGCAAAAAAGAAATTACGTGTCAATCGGTTGATTCATTCTTTAGGCATTCCTTGGTGAAGTAAAAATAAGGTTTTATAAAATCAATAAAACAGAATTTAAAGGAAAGGTAAATAGTCAAACATCCACAGATTGTGAATGCTGACTTGTATAATACTTAAAAATTTCATTCTTTCGAATAATTTCTGATATTTTAAAGGTTATTTGATCTATTTTAATAAAAAAGTTTGGCACGTATTTATTTAAAACGTTCAAGTAGACAACTGATAGCTAAAGAAACGTTTCAGGGCCAAGTGGTAACTCTTTATGCGCATTATGTAGTTTTCATGAGTATGCTATATGCACTTATTAATAATAATAATAATAGCTTTATTGCCCAACAGATAACCATTTACAGGACAATATTAAATATAAACTTACAAACTAATATAAAGTACATGCAAAATGTATATTATATATATTTAACAATAAAAAAAAATAGAATAATAAAATATAAAAATAAATAGTAAACATAGATATCTTGATCTAGCTACATATATAATAAATAGATACAAATTAGAAAAAATCAAATACATAGTTATAAAAATCTTCTTAATGCTAGATCTCTAAGTTTGTTTAAACTACAATGAAAAATATCACAATCATCACAAATACTGTTAAATAAATTGCACATAACATTAATCGGAGCATTCGACAACATATTGGTTCTTGCTCTCTCGCAATAGAAGAAGTAGTTTTGTCGCGAATTAATTCTAGGAACAAAAAAATTTATCTGAGCAAGCAACTCCATACAGTCTATTTCACCATGCAAAAGCTTGTATAAGAATACAATAGAGAAACATTGTCGTCGTGTTTCTAGCGATGTAAAGTTAAATCTTTGTAAGAGTTGATTATTGTCTGTACCTCTTTCAGGATAAAAACCATCAACTTTATAAACTAAGTATTTTAAAAACTTTCTTTGTATTTTTTCTAATTCTAATTTGTGGCATTGGTAAAAAGGGCTCCAGACAATAGAGGCATATTCGAGTTTAGAACGTACATAGCTATAGTACAGCTGATATAATGCAGGAAGATTATTAAAACTTTTGCAATTGCGTACAATGAAGCCGAACATTCGGCTTGCATCGGAAACAATGATTCCGAAGTGATTAGAAAAAGTAAGTTTACTGTCGAATGTCACACCTAGATCTTTCGTTGTCGCAACGCGAGAGAGGACTATACCGTCAATAGAGTATGGATATTCAAGCGTGCATCGTTTTCTAGAATATGTTAACACTTTACATTTATTGACATTTAAATCCAATTTATTAATGACACACCAGGCCTGTAAATTATTAATTTCCTGTTGTAGAGACAGACAATCTTCCAAGGTAGATACTGCAGCATAGATTTTCAAGTCGTCAGCAAAAAATAATCTATTGCATTTAAAAATAGTACTTAGGTCATTAATGAACATAAGAAACAACAAAGGACCAAGATTGGATCCCTGAGGTACGCCCGAAGAAATAGAATACTTTTGTGAGTTAAATCCGTTGTAAGACACAAATTGTTGTCTTCCAATTAGATATGATTTAAAAAACGATGTAACTTTAGAAGTAAAGCCAAATTGTTTAAGTTTACTGAGCAGAACAAAATGGTCAATTCTGTCGAACGCCTTGGCAAAGTCAGTATAAACCACATCCACTTGTCCTTGATTATCCAATACCTTTGAAACAAATTGTGTAAATATTGTTAAATTTGTGACGGTAGATCGATTAACAAAGCCATGTTGCAGAGGAGAAATGTTATTGTTAATAGAACATTGTATGCGATTACACAAAACAATTTCAAGGAGTTTGGAGAAATTGCATAAAATAGATATTGGTCTATAGTTAGTTACCTGGTTACTCTCGCCACTCTTAAAAACGGGACACACTCTCGCTATTTTCCAACGAAGGGGAAATGCTGAAGTACTCAGAGCCAAGTTAAATATAATTTGAAGAGGTGTACACAGAGCGCCTATACAATCTCGAACGAAAAAAGATGGTATGTTGTCTGGACCTGAAGTCATTTTATTTTTTAGTTTCTTTGCTGCATCTAGAATTTCAGTTTCTGAGACGTGATCTAACTTCAAAGTATTTGAAACGTTGTCATTTTCTACATCAGCTTCAATATCTGAATTGGATACTAAATACACACTTTCAAAAAATTGCCCGAAGGCATTAACAATATCTTGAGGATTGGTAATAGATTTACCTTCATAGTTTATATTACAGGGAATACGTGAAGTTTTGTTTTTTTCATGTACATAAGACCAAAATTTCTTGACATCTGCATTGACTGCTAACTGAACACTTTGTATATAGTTAAAATAGCTTACCTTAATTTGGCTTTTTATAATAGCTCTAAGTTTCTTAAATTCATTGTGATAAATCTGATTACCCGTTCTTTTATATTTCTCTAACATCTTAGCTTTACGTTTTACATTCTTGATTATTTCAGTCGTATACCATGCAGGGAATTTACGTTTATGATTTTTTATATAAAGGAACATGAATGCACTTCTATGATAACGTCTCCATCCTACATTTCTATCAACATAATACGTAATGACCCTTTTTGAACCATTTCTTGCAGCAATGCCTAACCTTTACAAAACACTTCCATTCAAGAAAAGAAATCAAGTACAGTGGCATAACCGTTACTATAGTCTGTTCTAATATGCAAATGCTAAACAAACTTGTCTGGTGTACAAAAAAAGTTGGGCAACATAATTAAATTTTGTTCAAACGGCTTTCAGCAGGACTGAAATAACAACAAAAAAATAACACGAACGGAACGTAGTAGGTAAGAACTAATAATAATAAAATAAAATACAAAATAAACACAAACGTGTTTTTAATAAAGTGAGTTTTAAATAAATATACAAGTTAAAAATTTGTTAATGAACGACTGTTATACTAACAATTTTAAAGTGATATGTGTATAAACCACAGTTATTTGATGGTTTTAATGTTATTTCCGAGCTAGGATATAAGCTCTGGTGATATGTGTAGAAATCGCAGACGGTTGCCCCCAACTGAGGAGAGCCAAAAGCTCGGAACAGCTGTCTTAGGATGCCATCTGTGGTTTATACACATATCACTTTGAAAATTGTGAATATAATAGTAGCCCATTAACAAATTTTTAACTTGTATACTAATAATAAAAATTAGTAATTGGTCTATCTGCGTCTACATGTAACGAGCTCACGATTGGGGACATTTATTCCATTTTATTTTGAATATAATTTGGCGTAAAAATATAATAGGTTTTCGTTTTCGGGTGCAACAGGCGGTTGTACTTCAAAAAGTTTTTATAGCCGCAGATAAACCAACTTAATGTACGAATTTGTGTTATCTATTTGAAACCAAGTTAACACTTGTGTAGACAAAGTTTATTTCCCACGTGATGGTAAATATCTTTTTACTCACCTATTCACTTCGATTCTGTTTAAAATCATCTAAAAAACCAAAAAATTGAGCTCAACAGAAATATAATCTACTTCATAATTTCACTCTGGACAAACATAATGCCCTGTATTGAGTCAAGCTTCTTTGAAGTTTAAAGGTTTATAAAACAATGAATTATTTCGAAGCGTAATTCATGTTTTGCGAGACAACTTTATAGCTTATAATTTGGTTGGTTTTTGATAAGCTTGTTCTGATTTTAAGTTGATTAGCTTTGTACACCTTTTTATTGATTGATCATAGGTAGTTATCGACGTTAAGAATATTTTGTGGTTGGTTAGAACCAACAGGCCCTCTTAAATTTTAGTACGATTTGTACAATTTTTCCCTTCTCGAGGATGATGATAATTGCATCAGCATAATACGAGTGTATGGTTTAGCGCAAAAATAATTTGACCTTGTTCTAAAAGTTCATATGTTTTCGTCGCTGAACAATGCTTAATAATAATAACTAGTAAATGTTTGTTTGTTTCCGAAATTGCATTGATTGCAGTCTGCAATAGATTATCTCAAAGATAATTTATAAGAGCTTCGACTTATTGCTCATTGATACCTCTGTGTCTACTAGATTACACGCTTACGAAGTACAATATTGTTCTTTAATTTTAAAAATAGTGCTTTTAGGGGTCTAGGACAACTCAACGCCGACAATTCGGCAAGGCAATTCGGCGCGGCCGATTCGGCGTCGAGACAATTTGGCGCAGTGCCAATTCGGCGCCAACCATTACTATTAATATTAAATATTGCACTTACTACAAATTTATTATCAACAAACAAAAATAACTAATACAAAAAACCTACCCTATTAGTAAAACCTAGAGCATAAGTTCTTCCTAGAAAGTTTTACCAACCGTCTTAATATGATGATTATCTTATGCATTAGTGAAAGATTAGAGAAGGTGAGTAATTAACATACAGGATTATTATTCAGGTGATGACTACCAAGGAAAACTCAACCTGATGTAAATAGAATTTGAAAAAAGCAATTAAGCTATAAAGTAAAATTTAACAGAAATACTAACCTTACTAAGAATTTAAATTAGAAATTATTAATGCCATTTTAGTTTGGTTAGATTTTTTTTGCACGGCGCCGAATTGTCCGCGCCGAATTATCGGCGCCGAGTTGTCCCATACCGTGCCTTTAGTTACATTGCAGTCATCAGCGGCAATTCTTTTTATGGGATAACCTTCTTCTAGTTTAGAAACAATTATCAGCTTCTGAATATAAGATGACTGAAGTAATATAACAAACCATTATTAAACAGGGCGTTAGTATCCGTTTTGTCAGACACATAACCGATAAAGTGGTATATAACTATGTAAATATATAAACTGTTACGCTTATATACATAAATAACATCTGTCAAAATTGTGGTATTGTTTTGAAACATTAATATACCATTTACAACACATCATATACGCATCATAAAATGGTCCTTCGACCCGGATAATAAGTATATTCATCCAGCTACTGACGAAGAGCTTGGCAAATTTGTTCTTGTACCCCCGAAGGTCAGTTCAATCCATTTCGTTCATAATTTCTTATCTCTGCCTTGATTACTGCCTCTATTTGTTCTTGAATTCATTTAAATTATTTTTAGTAATATTATGAAAGAGCTACAAATGATTCGAGGTTCAATTAAAAATACCTTATCTTTACAAAATTTGTACAAACACTACATCATAGAAAAAAGTTAGGGGAACTTTCTCGAAATTACGCATTGAGAATAACAGCATATTCGGACTTCTATTTCTATAGTTCTAAGTTTTAAGATGTTCAAACTTCAATAGACATTTGGTAAAATTCATCATCTTGACAAGGTATATTTTTAAATCTCAGTATTTGAATTTATTGCGTACGGGACTTCTATTAGTTACTATACGGGAACAAGATTGGCCGGTAACAGGGTACGAAAGGTAGCTCATGACTGTATTTCTTGTTTTCCGAACAACAACGGTTTTACATCTGCCTGGGCAGCACTTATTTTAATACATCAGTTATTTTATTTGCGGCGGTGACTGTAAACTTAAAAGTAAAAGTCATATTTGCCTATTTATTTGATTTGCAGTAAAGATACATTGAATTAGTATGGAATTTATGTAAAGAAGCACTTTTATTATCACTAAAGAGATTCGTACCGCACAAGGGTAACCCCTAAGAAATCGCTTGAGATAACGAAACCAATCTTGTAATCACAAACAGTAATTTAAAGAAAAAATTGAGTGAGTGCTCTAGTGACATAATTTGTTATTTAACTAAAGACAATATTAGTTGAAAATCCTTACCACCATAATCCCCATACTTTGACAGTTTATAGAAGGGTGGAGTAAAATACTTAAAGCATAACTTACGACGTATTATAGTTAATGCTTACCTAACCTACAAAATGTTTTACACTCTCTTGGTACAAATAGGTGCAAATGGTGCAAAAGTCAATTTTCCTCCACTTTTTATTCTATCGTCTGAACTAGACGATTTGACTTTCTAAACATCAATCCATTTCATCATCAAATACCCATTGACAATCGCGCAAGATTCGGGTTCCGTGAAGTAAGAAAATACATTTTGGAGCTTTAGCAGAGATCACCTGAATAACTAGCCATAATCAAGAATAATCACCTTCCCCCGCTAGAATGGAAACTAGGGTAAGTGTTGTGGAAGTGATAATCTGATGTGAGTTTTTAACGTACAAACTGAACATTGTATGTAGAATGATCGTGACATACATCGGTATCGGTCCTTTTCAAAGAACTGTGCATTACCCATAAACCACTAGAGTGTTAATTTCATATTGTATTTTATATATGCATTTCATATTTTCGTGTTTAGAGGCATGATAACACTTCAGAGCATATCTTTTAGTAAATCAGGTTAACCAGGTCGCCTTAAACGAAGTGAAGGTGGTTTAAAAAAGTCTTAAGTGCAGTTGCGCAAGATAGGCGGCATGAAACATATCTTTGTAAAAGGCATGTACGCATAATAAGATGGTCCTTCGAACCGGATAAGAGTGACGGTAATAATTAATCCTTAAATAGTAACTTAAAGTCAGCCAATAGTCAGCTGCAGCTAAGATAAAGTGTCCCACTTTTTTTGCAAGGAAGTGTACCACTTTTTAAATCTGGTACGAGTCTTAATTATTGTAAGTATTATTCTTTGGAAGAATATAAGGAAGAATAAACGAGTTAAATCAAAATCACATCAAAACAGAATTAATTCTGAAAAAGTGGATGTACTTCAAATTGTTCAAACTACATCAAACAATATTCCCATATCAAACGAAGCAAAAACAAATCCCCTGTGGTATATACGCTGTTCTAAACATAAAAGCATAAATCACTCCTAGTGCATTTCCTAAAGTGATATATAAATCATTAGTTATTGAAAATAAAAGATACTATAGATAATTTATAAAAGTCATCCATAGCTTTGTATTATTTACGACACCGCCTTTTCGATTCTTAACTTTAACCTCGAAAATTTCTTTCTGAACAAAAAAGTTCCAAAGGCATATAAATTTATTATCACAGGACGGGTATTAAAACCGATGCATTCGTGCAAAATTGAAACTCAACGCCGTCGTGGTTTGTCGGCTTATGATATTAAGCGACTGTTATTAATGTCCTTTTACATAACAGCAGTATTTTAGTTGACAAGTGTAAGCATAAACATATAGTTAATAATTAATAACACGAAATTAGTTTTGAACTTGCTTAAGCGTTAGCAGGTTTCAAAATTAACTAAACAAAACTCCATTTAAGGTTCAAAGTTTAATTTAGTAGTTTCAGAAAATAAAATAACAAAGCTCGAGTTCCCATCAAGTTTAAGATTTTAACTCTCTAATTCGATTCTAAAATATTTATTGGATACCGTTTCACTGAAACTTTAATACTACCCACGGATACAGTTAGGCTCTGGCTTAATAAATAAAATTGTTCGTTTCTTCGGTTGTTTATTGGATATTTTATAAATGAACTTAAGAACGCATCTATTTAAGAAGTTTTACAACTTCCTAAAAGTTTTTTCGCTTTAGTTCAATAGTTTTTAATGAGGCTAGTTTTAGCGATTCTAGCTTTGAGAAAAAGACCGTCATCCTTCTTCCACTCGCGCTCCTAATAATTAATTGAATCCTTTTGAAAAATATTTAAAGGATTTTTGTAGAACGCCGAAGACTGTAATACTTCCTCATTCTTTTCCTTCGAACTAATATAAAAGAAATCTAAAAGGGAGGCAAGAAGTTTTTCAAACTTCTACTGCAGAAATGGAAGAAAAATTACAAACAAGACGATGTTTTTCATATTTTCGCTAAAGACCCCTTGAAACTCTAGATATAGAATTTCTGCTTTCAGTAAAGTAAAAAATATACACGTAAAAACTGTGAATAAAAATAATTTTTCATGGTTGATATGTTATCAAACATTTATAAAAGATTAGCGTTTCGCTGTTTGCTTACTTGGAAAGTTTCAATTCGCAAAGATTTTTTCTTTTTAAAATATTACCTATTGAATCTTATATATAAAAATATAATACACTTCTATCAACAAATATTGAATTTCTTCTAACCAACCTGGTGATAAATTGATGCTTCATCTTTTGAATGTCCAATTAGAAAAATATTTTCAAGTATGAATCGTATTTTTTTTTAATTTAAGCGAATATAGTGGCCTCATCTTATAAAGACGAAAAGTTCCGTACGAAATAAAAAGAGGCAGGTAAATGTAAATGTAGAAGTCGTCTAGCTTGCGTCTGCCAAGTTTGTTGAGTCGATGCCAAACAAAACGGATTCTCGTTTATTGCTTCAATAATTCTCAATGCATTCCATTTTCGCAGCTGGTTGTTGTGAATACACAGTACATTTTTAAATACAAAATAATTAGAAAAAAACTTTATTCATTATAATTCTTCTGAAGTAAACATAAATAGATCTAGAACTATAATCACAAAGTAACACAAAAAGTAATCTGGCGTATATGGACACAAAACCTCTAAATCGTTAATTTTACTGTCCATTGCAGATCAATGCGTATAAACCATCTAAGTAGTGATTATCACAGAATGGTAAGAGTTTAATCCCCATCCTTTACTCACAATATCAAAGGGTCCAGTGCATTTCTAAGTGAAGGCCAGTTGAGCAGAAATCTCAACAGTGATGTTCTACGCTATATCGTTCTTAATTATTTGGATTTCATTGTCTGAAGTGTCGATTTGCTGAACAAAATAATAGAATAACAAAACCAGAAAGAAGAAATTCATCTAGTCGTATATTCTTATAATGTTTTTTTACCATAGGATGAAATTTTTTTAATCATATCTATTGGCATCGAAACGTTAGTTGAGAAGTAAACAGGAGTGGGGAGACTATTATCGTTTCAAACTGAAGGTAAGAAGTTCGTTATCATGAATGTTTGTTTGCGTTGAATTTGATGTTGGAGAATGTTGAAAATGTTGGAAAGAAACTTCCGCGAGAAAAAGGTAAGGGTATTATAGTAAAGTATTCATGATGTGATGTGTTAAATGACTTTATGTTTCACTTGCATAGTATTTTCGTTTATACCTATGATACAAACCATTTCAACAAATCCGTAACAACCAGGGCATTATAAGCGGCCAGCCGGTATTATACTTTATAACGCCCGCTCAGCGTTTACTTTGCAATCCGAGCCACCGTTACGTTCAATAGTAATTTGGATCATTAGGCCAGAAGCTATATGTTTGCGTACGAGTGTGTTGTAACTACAACAAAAAACGAGTATTTGCAACGTAGTTTCTGGGCGCGTGATCCACGAATTCTTTTGTGCCGACTTCTACAGGAATTTCTTAGATAAAATTAACTTATTCTTTAGATGACATGTGCTAATAGGATTTTTTGTTTTCAGATTGGTAATAACTAACTACAAAAACATTTTGATTTAAAATTTCATATCTCTGTTTTATTTAGTAAAACTTGTTACCGCCAACAAACATAAAAATTCCTATTATTCTAAATATAAACAAGGTCCTTGGCAACGGCAAAAATTATAAATTAAAACTAATTTTCTACTTGTACATAGTAGAATATAGAGTGAAAAATAAAATCTTGTATGGACCATGAGCTTTACTAGATGATAATGCCCATCGGGCGACTTTCATCCCTCGGGCCCTTCAAGTGCTCGGGCTGGGCCATCGTCGCCCTCATGGCATTACGATAATCATAACGACCTTGGTACATAAATAACTATTATACCAATATAGAGTATCAATATTTATTTTATTAATTTTTGTGTAATATATTGTTTAGTAAAAAATCACTATTAGGCGGGTGAATACAGATGCAATGGGGCAAGTACCCAGAAGAAATTGGACATTCCATGAACTACACTGATGTAAACCTGACTCTTGATGCGGTCTTAAATCGTCGAATCTTTATCAGAGAAGCTTCAATAAGCTTTGGGATTTCCAATTCAACGTTAATTTCCGTCCATTTCCGTTAACTGATATAATAAGAAAAAAAAACAAGGAAGACAACAAATGTTAACTGTTGACAAAAAAACGAAATTATCAACTAGCAAACTGAAACGTGCAGAATAGGGGTTCCCCTTACTAGATATAACATTATTCACACAGTAAGCAAATTGGTGCAAAATGTGAAAGGTTTCTAAGTCGCTTTGAACAAGGTAATGGTTAAAGATTACTTTGAGAATTTGTCTCTGACTTCATATGGTGTACTAGCATCACGTATCATAAACTACGACAAAACAAATCTAATGGCTGACCCTGGTAGAGTAAAGGTTGGGTGTAAAAGGTTATGCAAGCACGTAGATCGAGTCCTATCTAGTATCTAGTATACCTGTAATGATAGCCACCACTGTATGTTGGATTATGTTACCTCCCTACGTGGTATACAAATCAGTATATCTTTAACATAATTGGCTCCAAGTATGGCGGAATGCCAGGATCTATCTATAATTGCACGACATCATGGTTGGATTGTTGGGGCGACGTGACGGGTTTGAAAATGTTATCCTATCATATTTTAAAAATTTGGAAGACAGAAAAATATTAATACGCGATAATTCGACATCCCATATCGCTGCCCATATCATCGAATGAAAAATATAGCATAGAATATGTTTTTTCGCTCTTCTCATAACTTCTCAGAAAAAATCTTGCAAAAATCCCTACTGCCTAGAAGACTAAAACTGGCGTTGTATTGCCAATCCAGATTTCTCCGCCTCTTTCAGGAAGGCATCAATAACACTGGCGCATCATCAGAACAAGACATGAAATCTGGTGTATTTGCTTGTGGTATTAATACCGTTCAATCCAAATGCCCCATTGAAGAAATTTCCTGATGATGAAAATAATATACAAAATGAACAAGATGACATGTGGACACAACCGTTTGCAGAACTGATAAAGAAAAAATATATGTCCAAACGATCAGTGTTGCAGGTCTTTCCAAAAAGAAACGAAAAAGGTTAATCATTCCGCCAGATGAAGGACTACGTGTTGCTGACATTACAGAAGAAAATGAAAATGACAACTCAAATTTTGAATGAGTATTTGAAGATCTGTATACGGCAGAGAATGAAGTACTTTAAAGAGAGGCATCAGAATATCAGTTATCAAAAAATTTTCGTGCTCAAAATTCAACAATACCCATAACGAAATTTAATTGCAGTACAGAATATGTGAACGAACAAAAGAAATTGTTTGAAAATGTGTTCATATGACATCAGGGTACTTATATTAACTGTTTTCGCATTTTTTTCCATACAATATGCCGTTTTTATTTAAAATAACAAAAGAAGAAAACTCAAAAATCTTCCGAATTCATTCCATTTTATGGTACTTTACTGTTGAGCGAATTTCAAGTTTTTGTGTTACCTCTTGAATATTTTAAATTTTTTTTGACACTATGAGACTTGAGAAACAATTTGCCATTTGTCCCGTACCCTTTAGGACACGTGGTATACATACATACTTAACTAAAATTGTAGATCACATTTAAATTTATATTTTAATAAATGTAGGTTAAATTCACCGAATAAGCAAGTGAAGCGTTTCACCGTTGGTTAGTGTCTAGAGTGCGTAGGAGTTGCTCGTGACAGTCTCATTCTTCCTCTTCCTTTACTGTTTTTACAGGAACCAGAGCTTAAGGCCACGGACAAGTTTTGCGTTTCGGTCGCTGCGACACGACCGTCGTAATCAGGTCGCACACATTTAAAATTGTGTGTCCTGGGTCACTTTACTACAACCCGTAATTCTTGCTCAGCTTATTTATGAAAGTTTAGTAATAATGCCTCACTTTATTAAAAGAAAAAGCCAAACTGTATTACAACCATGTTATGTATAATACATTGCAATCATTGCGACATGGTTCCAGCTACCAAAATGCAAGGTGACCGTGGCCTTAAATAACAATGTTGAGGCGTCGAGAACACGCTCCTTAGAGCTTTAAAAGGTCGATGGCTGTCATAGGTCACTAATATGGCTCCGTGAATTAAAACCATGTTAACACATTAATGCGACCAAAACGCAAGCTTGGCCGTGATCTAAAAGGTGGAGTGTCAATCACGCGGCTGAAGCGGCTATAGACGCTCGACCATAACGACTTTCCATCAGTTACTGCTTTACGTTGTATAAATAAATGAACCCGTTGCCAAGTTTAGATGTTTGCATTGTCGACCAAGGACAACACAAAATTAATCTGATTGATGTTAAGGAACGTTAAGGATGCGAGGAAAACTTCGAAACTTGCTGTAATCTTTTAAAAGATATCTCTGAATCAACATATTTTGGAAACCCTCCTCTTCTGGGATATAGAAAATATCATGGAGGCTGCTTAATAATAACAATAGTTACTATTACCTATTACCTGGGGAACCAGGCCCCAGAAGCTTGTGCGAGAAGAAGGGGAGATTATTATTACGCAGGCCCATCATGCGGCTGCAGCCGACTTACAGATGGTATAGCATAAATGCCACATTTGTGTTCACTTACAAAAAACTGCAGAAAGACACTACTGATTTTGCAAAACTACAACAGTACGCATAATTGACACTCGAACAGGTCTCTGCAGCCACATGCAAAAAGTCGCGCGTCTATATCGGCGTGATTGACACCCCACCTTAAGACGACCGATGCGATGTGAGGAAGATACAACTCGATATGCAAATAATCAGATTGTCCCTACATTGTCTTTCATAGCCAAAGGCATTTAATAAAGCTGCAGATAGCAAATCCTAGATAACACTACATAAGAATGTCTTTTATATTTTAGAAAAGCAAAAAAATAGAATGTCTTTGGTAGCAGATGTGCAGACAAAAAACTGAATAATTTATATTACTTAGAGTATAAAGAAAATGCATGCAATTCAATGAATGCATGTAACCAACACGTAGAAACAGTCAGTGCGCACGAACTATATGAAACATTTGCATATTGTACCAGAAATTGTACTTTGTGAAATGCAGTTTGTCAATTCTTATAGTAACGTAACACTGTTATTAAAAAACTATTTCCTAAGAAAAATATTCAACTAAATTTGGTATTTTAACATAAAAAGGCTATTACAATAAGTCTCTGCACGCTGCACTGAATTATTAAACTATAAGAGTCCCAATTCTAAGTTCCAAGTTCAAATAAATTTATTGCTTAGTAGGCAGAAATGATTGCATGCAATTCAAAAAGTTTCCTTGCTGTCATTTATTTTACAAAATTACACACAAAAAGTAGATAACGCAATTATCTTTGCCATTCACTAACTGTCCTTAACACCAAATATCTAAAACAATATCTCGGAGGGTCAAAGATAAAACGAACGAATTTCGTCTACTAAACACAAAAAATGGTTACAATGTTCTTCACTAAGTTTTTATGTCTATTATAAATGTTCCGATTCCGAAAATAAAACCTTTAACGTAGATAAAAAAAACTGATGTTGAATATAACATTTTTTGTAATTTTCAGTCCCTTTTAACTACGCACGCGACCGCATTTAAATAAAATTGCATCGCATATATCGAAACCTTTTCAGAAAGGTTTATTTCCGACAAAAGCAAAAGAATTTTATTAAATTCAAATTGAATATAGTTATAGGGATTTGATAAACATCTCTTAAAAAGGAAGAGGAGGAAAGTACGTGAGAGAATTATCTATATTGCTCTGGTAGGACTTAGTTGTGCAAAAAAAGGGAGATAGAGACTTAACTGTATTTAGACCTTAATAGAATAGCAGCGAAGGAAAAACTTAATTGACCCTTTTACCTTATTCACTGAATGTGATTCAAACATGTGTATAACATTGGGAATTTGATGAAAAAGAGGGTTCAATTTTCACTTATAGATGTTCACTAATTGAATCATTCGGTCATTTACGAATATCTATGATAGATAATTATTATTTAGCTGTTGCTGTAGTAGTTAACATTAGTTAGCGTTATTTTTTATTTTCATTTTTTGAAAATGGAAAAATAAGAATAGGTAAGTGTTTAATTTTCTCTTAAATATTTTCATTTTTCGTATTTCTTAATATGTATTACATATCAATAATTTTTAAGAATAAAGAAAATAATGTTTATAATTTTTATAGAATTAACTGAGTTCACTGCAGAAATGACCTTAGTGCGATAGAATGTATCGTTGCAACTTCAACAAAATTGTGATTTGTAAAACGTACATATTTGTTTGTATTTCTATTAAAAATCATTAAATTATAAGTTTTGTTTTTCTTTCATGTTAAGACAACGCTCCAGTTCGATGTCCCGCTGAATGAATAGAATAACGCCGCTCGGCGATCTATCGCAGATCAGATTTCTGAAACTGTAAGGCGAACGTATAAACTATTGTAAATGCTTAACTTTGTACTTCTTTTTGTTTATAAGGGTACGGGAGTCACCAGAAACCAATATACGGATAAAGGGAACATCACAAACAGTAACCTCAAATAAAGACCGTGTATTTGTTCAAAGCATGAGCTAAGACAAAAAAAGTTTATGAAGCAGTTTACAAGGGTTTCGAACACCTTTCTTTAGTAACGGTATGTAACTTCAGAGATTATAAATAGAAGTGATAGAAACAGTTTCGTTACCACTATATAACCTTTAGTGGTAAACCGTAGTTCTGTATCTGCTGCAGTTACTCATATAGACTTTGCATATAATGGTGTTAGCAATATTTTGGTTACCGAATTTTCATTGTTCGTTCCATCTCGCAATCGCATGTTTTTCGCTCAACAACTTGCTCGATTAATAAAATACAAATAATAGACGTATTATAGTACATGATTTAGTTTATTTGTGAAATATTTCTAGAAGTATGGATTAAAATTTTATTGTGGGAATTTTTTTATTGAAACGTGAACATGTTAGCTCCAAAAACTATAAAGGGACTTTTAAAATATTCTGTACAATAAATTTTAATTTTCCGATTTGACAATTGCATATGTATTTTTTAAACGTTCATTCAAAAAAGTTCAATAAAAGTGTTGCCCTACAGGACTATATTACACGAATGCTAATTGTGAGCTCAAATTTATTAGAATAAGTTAAATATTCCATTTTAAATAAATAAATTTTAAATAAATAAAGAGTCTATTTTACTTTTGGCATATACCGTCGTGACAGAAGGCAATAGATACTGTTATAAACACTGGAAACTGTAATACCACCCATAGTAATCATATATAAATTTAAGTAACACTCTATGATGTTATTACAAAACTGTTGGTTCACTATATATCCTTAAGTGATATAACGTTAGTCTTTCATCTTTTGTGTGGCCATTTGATAATGTCATTTAAAATTGTACAAACCAAAGAAGTTCCCGTCCTTAACAATAATTGTGGTACACTGTTTTTGTCTCCTGCAAAGACCTTACATTGAAATGGTATATTTAACTTTATTCCGAGGTTTTTAATAAGCTACAATGCAAATTTAAATTACACGTTCAACAAATAATTAATAATAAGCTTATGAACCATAAACTGGCATATTGCAGTTATCTGTTATACTAACAAAAGCTATGACGCATGAAAGGGTTTACAAAGAGAAAAGAAAATTTTTCGCATCTAAAATTAGTAAAAATAATTCCTTTTGATAATATACCTTTATCTTGTGAAGATAAAATTGCTGAGAAATTTAATAGTTTTTGTACAGAAAGAATTAACAAAATCGTATATAGTACTGCAATGAATAATACAAATTTCCTGCGTATATGTTCAATTAATAAATACATGAAAATGGTAATTGTAGAAAAATTTAAATATTTAGGAGCAATATTTGACAAACATCTAAAGTTTAGTGTGTAAGACTTTTGGTGGTTTAGGTAGAGGGTAGAGTTAGTAATGTGCCTAAACATATAGTAAAAAATTGGCTTATAATTGTTTTCATGTTTCCACATAAAATAAATTTAGATATTTCAGCAGCACATTATATAAGTAATAACTGTCGAATTAAGTTTAATTGAGTTGACAGCTACATTACCAGAAGAAAAGATAATTTTATATAAGATGATATAAGAGAGATTTTTATTAAAAATTTTTTAAAACTATAATTATCGAGATTTATATGTCAATAGGAAATTCTTGCTAATTAATAAATATAATTAATAATTAATAAATACTATTATCTCCTAGATTTATAAAAGTAATCAACAATACCACTATATAACTCCACACATATTAGTTTTATAATGAGGTAATAGGAAACCATGCATACAATTTGTTAATGTATACTAAAATGGCAATGGGAACATTTATATCAGTACATTATATACCTAGAGCTTACAGTAATATTATAAAACTACGAGAAATCTGTGGAACCTTCTTATATACTTTCAATGCTTTTATGTACCGATGTCCAATGCCAACACCCACATAATTAAGGCTGCTGATAGAAAATTAGCTTTTGTCCAACTCTATAGGGAAGTTCAGGATCGCATCAAAAAGGCTACTCAACATAGTGCTACTCATTATAATTTGCGAAGACGTACTGGGAAAAAACTAAATCAGAAAATATGACAAAAAAATATGTTTTTTTCTGACACTACCAACTACTACTTCACCGCGAAGTTAACTCCTAGGTTTTCCATTACTAAGATCGGTTCTCCCTAGTGTTACAAGATACTAGAAGATTCGGGGCGTAGATACATTTGGCACATCAAATATTTAAAAGCACGCCAACTTTTAATAGTCTCCGTGGCTTCCGCGTTAGGTGTTTGGTTAGGCGTTTTGAAGGGACACGTTGGGTAGTTGGTCGAAGTGTCGTCTGGTGGGAACACTTAGGGGATATGCACACTTTTCCTTTTCCAGGCATATTTCCCAATCTTTCCATCACGGTGTTGTGTTTCTTTGCTGTCCTTTATATTTCTATCTGTGTTCGTATTCCTGTGTGTTTCCCCCCTTACTCGTAGGTGTGTAATAGTGTGCGAATGTGTGAATATCAACAGTTCTATAGTATTTCTCTTCATTTCGTTCCCAATACCTTGTGTTAGATGGCCGATTAGTTTGGAAAGTAAAGCCAATTTTTGTTATTCTCTTAGTCTTTATCTTTTTGTTATAATCGGCAACTCTCAGGTAGTCGCGTAGTTGGATGCCCTACGTTATAAAGTTTGGCTACTTGTCGAGAAAAAACAGCTTTTGGCTCTTCTTTCAAAGCAAGAGTTGTGCTACTTAGCCTTTCTAATCAAACTTCTTTTGATAGCTGAACCCTGATGTGACTATGACCGCTGGCGTAATCATGTGCTCATGAATGTTACACCTTGGCATACTTTGACTTGACTTTTGTGTAGGGTTTGTGGTTTGGGGTCTTTGATTGCTGTGGTCCAAGCAACACTCTCCTGACAATATTGACAAACTTATTAAGCAGTGTTGTGCTTTCCTCACTTATGAAGTTTGATTTATAATTTCCCTTTTTGAGGTTTTTAAATGGGAGTGAGGGTTTAAATTGCAAAGTCAAATTAGGAATGATAAGATTGATAATAACAGAATGGAGAAAAGCCTTTTAATGTAAACACTGCGGTGAAATCGAACAGGGGAAAAGTAAAACAAATTGTAACAAAATAAAGTTATTTTTCATGTTAGAATAAATCTTCAACGGTACTCAATGTAGGTACACAAAAACCAAGACTTAATTATTTGAGAGGATGAATTTTCTCCAAGTAGTTAGTAGAATAATTTTACTTCAGATACCTATTTTTTACGTAATGTAAAATATGTCAAAAGTTTTTTCTTCAAAAAAACTTAACAGCTATGCGAGTAGAACACTAAATCTCAACAATGATATATACAGCATGTTTTTGACAAGTCTGCCTGAACAATTTAAAATAAACATTTGAGAAGGATGGATGGATTTCTGAAACAATCTCCTAAGAGCAATATTTTCTTTTCTTATTTAATTAAAAATAGCACACACTTATAAAAAATAAGTAACCGAGCGTGCATGGTATAAAAAAATCAAATAAATGTTCGTGCCCCTTTCCTAAACGTCTCGGAAAACTTTTTTTATTAAAAACAACTGTGACAGAAAAAAATATATTGTACAAATAAATTAAATAAGTAAACTTTAAACTTGTATTAAGAAGTTTCAATAAGTCAACGTCTTTCGAAATTTAAAAAAGAAAACTTCAAGATGTAAAATGCCAGTAAAGTAAAATTATAAAGTACTGCAGCGCAGTAATTTCAATTTCCCCTAGCTTCAGCTTTGGTGATACATATATATGTACATATAACAGTCAAACCGAAGCTTCTTATAAAATGGAACTTTACATACGCGGGGGTCTTTCAATCTAAGGACGATTTATCTGAGCTTGAACATAATGCAATATGTTGCGAGTCTTGTGTTGAATGTAACAAGTACTACCCAGTCCTATACTTCCATTACTGCTGACAGAAGAGCTTTTCTTGTATGTAGGGCAATATATTAGCTGGAAGAGATGCATGGAATTCGTGTTCCTTAAAGTATGTAGTATAGCGGTATATCACAGAAAGTTAGAACTTACATCTTCGTTCTAATTAACGAGCTTTAACACAGGAAAATTATGTATGAGGTAGAATCAACGGTATATGCATTATGCATTACCGGTGGTTTAATAATAGAAGGTTACTTGTGAAAATTGCCCGCCGGTGTTTATTTTCTTAATGCTATTGTTATTTGAGTTACTTAATATCAGACTTGTCGGTACAACTTATTATTCAGAGATAAAAGTAACTTTCGCATTTATTATGAAGTTTCTAAGTGGTGCACTGGTTTTGGATAACAAAAACATTTAATTAGTTTATATGTTCACGTTCAGTAATCTAGTCGAAGAGAATACCACTTATTATCATTTAGATGAAAATGGACTAATCTGCTTAAGTAATTTTCTTCATAATTGCTTTTTACAAACAAAAAAAGTAAAAAGTAGTGGAGGATTTGACTGTTGTAATTCCAGGAAGCGTATGGAATATTCGTGTCTCATTTATTCGACTATAACAACCGCATTCATCAAATCGTAAGACATAAAGGACTTGGAATCTCTGCGAATGGGATTTATACAAATCCGCTAATATTCTCATAGTGAATATTTATGTAATACCGTGTTCGTCGTTTCAACATATCCACTACTTTAGAACGTATTAAGCAAAAAATAAAAAGTATTCCTTTAAATAGAAACATTTAGGAAAGTTTTTGTGATTATAAAGCCACAATTTGCTATTACTTTGCTCGTGTTGCATGTTAGATGGGGGTCAGATGACTTTAACTGTTGGTTCCCCAGTAGTGTAGGTGTGAAATAAAAAAATAAAAAAAAATAACTGCATTGTTGTTCCCCATTAAATACTTGAATGGACGGTTTTTAAATAGTTAATCATTCTGATTAAAGTTTATTTTTTTAATTAATACATTAACGTAAGATACTTTAAGTACATCAATGTTTAAGCAATAGAATCGAAATCCTGAGTTTAATTGTGTAGCAGACGCTATCTTATCGGAATCTAACATTGTATTTGACTGGATAAGTTGAATTTTATTTATTGTTTTTGAGAAGCAAAAATAGCTTTATAAACAGAAATACCAATTAACCTTAACTGTATTATTTTCTCTTTTGTTGTAATTGGATAATTAAGGACTTATATGCTAACATAATTTTATGCTTATAATATTAAAATTTTATCTAATAGTGCGGTGAGACTTTCAAATTGCTTTAAATACATAATTGTTGATTATGTAAAATTTTCAATAATAATTACAATGTCTTTATTGGTTTTCAAGGATATTTCTTATGAAAATATCTTATTTCCCGTTTATTTATATTTGAAGTTATGCACGGCCTACTAGATTCATATAAGCCTCGCTTATAAGCGAAGCTTATATGAATCTAGTAGGTCGTGAGTTATGTTGTTACTGACGCCATCTACTGGTTTATTACTCAAAGTATTTTTTTATTTTAATAACCTTAAATTATTACAGATGACATATTATTATGGCATAGGAATAAATTTCTATTGTCTAATGTCATATTAATTTTACTGTCTGCATATTCTTTTATGTTGAATGTAAGTAGGAACGATTAATTGCTGTTAGAATTATTATTCAACAATAAATTTATGTCGTTATAGTAATTTGATAATAATAGTAATGTCGTCTATAAAACAAAATGATAAATAAATGTATTTTTTAAGCTGTTATTAAAAAAGATTTTTCACTTTGAAAACTACCTATTAAGTATTTAATAGATATTCTCTCACTGTCCTCAAGTGAAAACTGATGTTGCTTTCATTTACTTCAAGTGTTTATGGGCCCAGCAACATCTAGTGGTAGATATCTTTGAAGTTTTTTTTTTGAAAAGTAAAAAGCTTGTGCAACCGTTTTCTAATAGCAATTCCAACTTCTGTGTAAAAGTGAAAATAAAGCTAAAGGGAAACGATGGATAGTGAATCAACAAAGATTGCTAAATTAAAAAGTATAGAAAATTGGTCAATTTGGAAGTTTCAAGTTCGCATCACTTTAAATGCAATGGGTACATGGGATGTAGTAAATGGACAGATAGTAAAGCCGGAACCAGTGACCGGCAACTTAGAATTAACTCAAACACGTACAACAGAAATTTCTGAATGGATAAAATTGGATTTAGCAGCACAACGATGCTTTATGCGATATTTTATGCTATTAAAAGATGACTTTTCACATTGGAGAACAGTGTATTTTATAAAGTTAAAATCAGAAGCAACAGAATGCTTAGAGGTATTTTTAAATAGAAGTAACAAACAAATAAAAATGGTATTAGGACGATAAGAACAGATAAAGGTTTAGAATTTGATAATCGTGACATAAAAGAATTGACCCAGAATTTTGAAATTAAGCATGAGAAGACAGTGAGTTATACTCCAGAACAAAACGGCGCTATTGAAAGAGAAAATAGAACAGTAGTTGAAGCTGCCCGAACAATGTTGCATTCCAGTGGATTACCAGTAAAATTATGGGCTGAAGCAGTGATTACTGCAATTTATGTGCTAAATAGAACAGGTAAAATAGTGTAAAAGATAAATCACCACATCAGCTATGGGTTGGAAAAGAAGCCAGGATTTCACATTTCAGAGCATTTGGAGAAGAAGTTTTTACACACATCCCAAAACAAAAGAGACAAAAATGGCATAAAAAAGCTAAAAAAGGATATTTTGTTGGATGTGATGAGAACTCCAAAGGATATCGTATTTGATTTCCACAAGAAAACCGTGTCAGAATATGTAGAGACGTCGTTTTCTCTGGCAGAATGTATAAAAACAGTATGGGTGAATTAAATCAATATCATGAACACATTGTTAAAATAAATTTATTTTTACCATCCAATACAAATAAAAAAGAGAAAGAAGAAAAACCGTGGGAGGAAAAAGAAAATGGAGAACCAAAAGAAGGCAACGATAAATCAAATGAATTGGAAAAACCGAGAGAAGAAGACGTAGAAACCGAAGAGGGCAAAGAAGAATCAAGCGAATTTGAAGAAATAAGAAATAATGCTAGTGAATCAGAAGAATGTATGGAAAGCAGCAATAGATATGACCTACGAAACAGAAAGGATCTGGCAGAACCTCTTAGGTATACTAGTTATAATTTAATTACAGTACTTGTTACAGAATATTATGAGCCAATTAGTTACGACGACGCAATCAAGTGTAAAGATGCTGCAGAATGGAAATATGCAATGAATGAAGAGATACAATCTCTAAATAAAAATGGTAATTGGGTTCTAGTTGATCTTCCGCAAAATGAAGAAGTAATAGACAACAGATGGACCTACAAGATGAAAAGAAATCCCGATGGAAGTATTTCTAAATACAAAGCGAGGTTAGTAGCTAGAGGATTTAAACAAAGGTATGGTGTGAATTATAATGAAACATTTAGCCCAGTAGTTAGATTTGATTCATTAAGAGTAATACTAGTCATTGCGGCAGTTAAGAATATGCAACTTAAACAATTTGACATAAAAACTGCATTTTTATACGGAGATCTCGATGAAACTATATATATGCAACAACCAAGAGGTTATGAAGATCACACAAATCGAGTGTGTAAATTAATACGCAGTTTGTATGGTCTGAAGCAATCCTCAAGGTGCTGAAACAAACGTTTCATTGATGTTCTTAGAAAGTTTGGATTAAAAGAGACGGGTGCGGACCCTTGTGTTTTTACCAACTGTAACAATAATACCCAACTAATTCTACTAATTCATGTTGATGATGGACTCATTATTTCTGATAGCAAAACATTAATAGATTTGTTTCTACAAGAATTGGAAAAAGAATTTGATATTACAACCAGTGAAGCGAAATATTACTTAGGGCTACAAATCGAATATCTTCAAGATGGATCAATATTTCTACATCAGGAAGCATACACCAAAGAATTGATGAAACGATTTAATATGGAAAATGAAAATCCAGTAGCAATTCCTGCTGATCAACATCATCAAATGTGTGCTGAAATGCATATTAATGGCGACAAAGAACCTACGAATGCGCCCTACAGAGAAGCAGTAGGAAGTTTAATTTACTTAGCAATTGCAACAAGGCCTGACATCACTTTTGCCGTAAATAGTGCTAGTCAGCATCAGGAAAATCCAAAGAAGATTCACTGAAGTCAAAGAAATTATTTGGGCGAAGAGTTTATTAAGATATATTCTAAATCAGGAAATAACAACCTCATTACACATTGATAATCAAAGCACAATAAGATTGATAAAAAAACCGGAATTTCACAAAAGATCAAAACACATTGATGTAAAATATCACTTTATTATAGAAAAATATGAAGCAAAAGAATTTAAGTTCGAACATGTCTCATCAGAAGAACAACAAGAAGCAAATTTATTAACAAAACCATTAGCAAGAGCAATTTCCTAGAGCAACGAAAAATGTTGAATATAAAATACATCTCAAATAAAGTCCAAACAGAAGAGAAAAATTAGATTACTTTATTGAAGAATTACTGTAGATTGTTGTTGAATAAAAGTGGGAGTGTTAGAATTATTATTTAACAATAAATTTATGTTGTTATAGTAATTTGATAATAATAGTAATGTCGTCCATAAAACAAAATGATAAATAAATGTTTAATAGATATTCTATCACTGCCCTCAAGTAAAACTGATGTTGCTTTCATTTACTTCAAGTATTGCATTAGACAATATTTTATGGACAAAACTAAAAACAATCTGCATTTATCAAATTACATGTGCTTTACACAAACTTATACTTATAGTCCGGTTTAGTATGCCACAGCTTGACTAACCTGTTATATTTGATATTTATTTTACGGTGAAAAATAAGTACACATACAATTAACTATTCACTTCTCTTCTTTATTTATTTCAGCCAAACCAAAAACTCTAGAGTGGCATATCAGCATTCTCGATAGAGAAGTAACACAATTTGAAGCGTGTCATGAAGACATAACTCCACCTAGACACAATAGTTCCTCTTCTGACTAATTAGATTTACTTCCTTCTTATTTTCTCCCAATGAAACATGGGGACTAGTAGCTTGTATGAGATTTTATATTTTTTTATTGTGACCATTTAATTTTTACAGTCCCACAAATAGTAAGCTTTATAACATAATTTCTAATAGTTGTTATCCAAATTTACAAACTTTATGCAGATTTTAACATGTGTTGCATTCTAAGAAGTTTTTATCATTTCAAAATTTATTGTTTTTCAAAATATTTTTTCCTTTCATTTTGCCTTTTCATTTTGTACTTCATTTTACTAAACCATTCTTTTAAAGCCTTGGTCCATTGTTCCAAATGTTGTTGTTGGGGAACGATGCAGAATTATGCGACCTCGAGGACGTTGTTAACGCACTTTTTCGATGGTTGGCAAACAAATTGTAAAATACCTGATCGCCTAAAGAAAGATAAGATCATCTTTTTACTGTACTCCTAGATCGCACAAGTTTTGCTGGCTTTTCTTTGCCTTGGAAAACACATTGTGTCGCTTTTCGCTTCGTTTCCGAATCGTTACCATATCTCCATGTTTCTTTACGAGGGTATCATATACACATGTTTTGACTGTCCATTTGCAGATTTGAGTAACATGTTCTCCCACCATTTCACGAGTTACATTTTTTTAGATTTAGTCAAATTATGTAGAAACGATCGCGCGTGTAACTTCCTATCTTCATTCCCGCAAATGTTGGCGAAGCAGTTTATTCATTGCAGTCACCGAAATCCTCAAGGATGATTTGTCTGTCTTGCTGTATGAAATGACGTACTGCATCAATGTTTTCATGAATTACTGCAGATTTTGGTCGTCCTTCACGAATGCCGTCACAAAGAAATTTTTGGCACAGTGGAATTCTGCAAACAATTCACAAACGGTCCTGTTTTATGGCACTTCATTGCCAAACGCTTTGCAAAGCCATGAACCATTTCACTCCAAATGTCAACAACAAATATTTTTCAATCTGTCAAATTCAGTGCACACGTGTGTCAATCAATCAAAGTTGAATCGTGTCGATCAGTTTTGATATAAGTTGTGAGTTTACCTTCAGTTTCAGAATTGAAACTCAAAGAATTATTTCCATACAGCTCAGGTGAGTTTTTGATTTTTTTATAAGCATGCACTTTTTTAGTTAATGTAATTATTACTTTAGTCTAGTCTTATAATGTTCTTTATCTACGATTGCTTGGATAGGAACTGATTATGTCATTCATTTGAGTTAGGTAATGAAGTTCATTATAACACTGAGTGACGTAATTGATTCATTATACAACTGAGTAATGTAATGAATTCATTAACTAACTCAAATGAATCACATAAGGATAAGATTTTGTATGATACACGTGGGATAAAGGCTTAATAACACAGTTTGATTTGACGACTCGGTTTTCAACATTTCAGGGTACCGTGAATTTGAATAAATACACTATACAAAAATATTCTGGAAAATTCTGGTAAACTTTGAATGTTCTTGATAATTCTATACTCGACTCGACGAAATTAACTTTGAGAGAGAATGCAATGTGTAATTGATGGATTCTTGTTGAAGAGTTTCGTGAAGATTTAAATAATTATGTGCCGTAAGTTTGAGGTTAAAGCAATCGCGGACTGATTTATCTATAACAAAATAATCACTATTAAAAGTAATACTATATTGTTATAAAGGACCTGCAGTAAAACGGTTTGCATGTAGATTTTCTTATCAATAACGCTCCCTTTTTGGGCTCGTTCGAAGGCGCTTCGAACGCTTTACTAACCACCAAAATGGTACCCATTTCTGTTCGTGCGTTTGTAGTGTAAGATGGAAAATAACGTAATTGGCGTTTGATTCTCGTTTTTGTCAGCTCACATGCCCAGCTTAAAATAACAACTTCACAGGAAATCTGGGTAAAACTCTACCATGTCAGAAGCTCGCCCGCCCAGGAGCCGGCGCAGATTCTTTCTATTGTTTCTTTTTTTTATATTTAAAGGATCTGTTGTCTATTAAAATGTATAAGTCATCATGACATTTAATCATGTATTCAAAACACTAAATTAAATTTTTATGCTTTAAAGAGACGGTACCAGATTAGTCACCACTAGGCATAGGATTTCTATGCATTTGCATGTTTTTTCTGCTTATAGCAAACATATGCAGAGTTATATTTCTACATGTTTAAGCCACATATGAATCACATATGTCAATTTGAAAGTGCATATAAATGCATATTTAGGTGTTTTTTATAAATGCATGCATATTTTAGCATTTTTGAACGAGTGTGCATATTTTACCACTTTTTGAGCGTTTTACATGCTTTAATTATGAAATTTCTAATATTTCTTAAATAATTTTAGCATTTTAGACAACCAACCAAGGGCGGCTTAGTTGAGTCTAGGGGAAACCCATAATTTAAGCTTATTGTGAAATACTAGGCTTTAAAATATTTTACTGCCTTAACCATCTGTGTACTTGTTAATATTTTCTAAGAAAGAAAAAGTTTCAACTAAAATTTAAATACTTACATCCTGCGGTATTGTGATAAATGGGTATTAGGAAATTCCAAAGACCCTTTGACAACTTCCTGTTCATAGAAAAATTTGCCTGTACTTTTGTTTACCAATCTTGTAATCTTTCAATTAAGACAGTTCAGAAATTGCAAACTGCATTTCAGTTTGAAATTTTAGAGTGTAAAGATGGGTAAAGAAAAACGGTCTGTGTCTGTTACACTTCGAAGTTATGTTAAGGAATTCAGTGTTCTTACAACTGACGATAAGGTGTTGTATTGCACAGTGTGCGACGATAAAGTGACGGCAACGAAACGCTTTCAAGTTACACAACATCTGAACACGGTTCGACATCAAAAGTGTGTTGCTCTAAAATAAAAAAAAACAAACATTGTTACCGGGGTACCTTAATAATTCGCGCGGTGAGTGATTTGGTAATTTTCTGGAAGAAATTTCAAAACTGGCAATACCCGGCGAGTCTACACTCAGGAAAAATTATTTACCTCGTTTATACGAAGAGACCATAAAATAAATTAGAAAACATGTAGCGAATAACTACATATGGATTTCCATTAACAAATCTACTGACACTACTGGAAGAAGTGCGTAGAAACTTCATTTCCTTCGTTTTGTTAGTAAAGTTTAACTAATTAAAGACAGCAGAGCAATTTACGGATGTTTTATTTTCTATTTTGTCAGTTACATATTTAATCACAACAATATTTTTGCTTGATTAAAATATAATTTTTTTAAATAACTGTTTTGCGCTAATTGTTTGTAACCGACTAATTATGTAGTTCGATAAAATAAAAATCAAGCTTTTGTTTTCAGATACGTGGCTAACGTTATAATTGCCGTTTTAATTTCGGAGAACAATTCCAAATACTATCTATTAGCAATGGATGTATTCAAGAGCACCAATCATTGTTCTGTGGCAAAATTGTTTAATGATTGGATGGCTATTTTGTGGCCGGACGGCATACAGTACAACAAAGTACTCCTGTTCGTCACCGACGCGGCACCGTACATGATCAAGGCTGGAGCAGGCTTACAAGTTCTGTACGAAAAAATGATCCACTTAACTTGTCTTGCCCATGCAATGCACAGAGTTGCGGAAAAAGTGCGGGAAATATATCCTATACGTCAACTCTATAATTTCAGATGTAAAAAAATTGTTTGTAAAGCTCCATGTCGCATACAAATATTTAGGTCTACTGCTCAAGAAGTGCCTCTCCCACCTGAGCCTGTAATAACAAGGTGGGGTACTTGGCTTTCTGCAGCAGAATATTCTGCAACTTATTTTGATATTATTAAAGCATTTGTAAATAAACTTAATAAACACGATGCACTATGCATACAAAGCGCACAGGATGCTTTTAATACTAAGGAGGTGGGGGCAGAATTATTGTTTGTTTTGACAAATTTTGTGCGTTTAGCTAAAGTAATTCAGAAATTAGAAAGTCAGGGAAATTCATTAGATGAATCTCTTGAGCATGTAAAATTGTTAGGTGTTTCTTTGAATAAAGTAAAAGGGCCAAAGGGTTTGACTATAAAACAAAAATTTAAATCCGTTATAGACAAAAATCCTGGTTTTCACTTAATTAAAAGCATAAACGATGCATTATCTGGCCAAGACATTTTAGACGAGCTAAAACATTATTCGCTTGTAGAATTAAACAATTTTAAGTATGCCCCAATTACGTCTTGCGATGTGGAACGGAGTTTCTCAAAATATAAAACAATATTTAGGGATAATAGGCATATGTTTACTTTTGAAAATTTAAAAATGTATGTCATTGTGAACTGTAACGCTCTATGTTTAGAAAATATAATTAATTAAATTATTGCATATAGGATGTCTAATTAAAATAATTTCTGTAAATAAAATGTAAATAACGCTAAACAGGTGTTTTTTTTTAATAATGAAAGTGCATATATTTATTAAAAATTTCTAATAAACGCATATTTCATGATTTTTAAGTGCATATTCCACGTTTTTATAGTTCATAAGTGCCTGCATATTTCAGCATTTTTAAGTGCATACAAATCCTATACCTAGTCATCACTAATGATATCTTTTTATTTTGAAATTTATTTAATAAATTACTTTTATAGGTTTTATTGTTGATCTTATTGTTTAGCTTCCACTGGCTGTGTTTCGGGTTGCCTTTATAAACTTGATCGTCACCGATAAAATATTTTGAAATTGCAGATTTTTACATGAAGGCCAATTTCTAATGTAAGCAGCAATCCCTTGGATTAATAATAATGGATACAATAATATCATCGTGTTTTATGTTTTCAATTATTATTGAAATATGATTTTCTTTGCCTTTATTCCTGTATATAAGATGTATGTATAAATAACTTCATTGTACTAAAATAATTCATAGTAATTAAGTTGCAAGAAATATTAAATCTTCATTAAATAAACAACTCGTGGTTTCTAACGGACCACAATACAGTTTTAGGGTGTTGTTAATCATCTGAAGATATCTAGTTTATTAAATTATTGCTGACCGGTATGGTATATAGTTGGTATTAAATTAACGGAGTTATTTAAAGTTGGAAACAACAGGGTTGAATTATTAATTACGACTGTTGAACCAAGGGGGTTAATAACAAGGGCACAGTTACACAGCTTCGAACATAAACTTATCTTTTAGTTGGTTTAAAATTACATCCCAGAAACTTTAGTTGGAAGCTTTGATTGAACTTCACATATCAATATTTGTTGTCAAATATTCTGAGAAAGTTTCAAGACAGTTAGATATGAGTTTTACACGTAGTATATTTTTTTTACAAGAATTTTCCTTGGGGTTGTTTCTTTTGTTTACTTTTGTCTAATATAAAAATCAAACTGTAAAATGTATCAAAAATTTAAAATTCCTAAACTAAAATAAAATATAATTTTAGCTTGTACCCTAAAGTCATAAAAAAAATTAAAACTGAAGTTTTAACCCCAAAATACTAACTTCAATTTTATGATTCATGGAATTTCATTAAAACTTGAGAAATAGGATAACGGGATTTGATTTAGCATTCATCCGGGCAAATCTGTCAACGCTACATTTAAATTATTTTGCTTAAAATATAAAAACATAACCTAATTTCAGAAACTTTTCCATATTTCGGTTTTGTTTGAAAAATAATTGTTTGTGTTTATATCGAAGACGGGTTTTCTCTCTGGAGGGAGGGCAAAGTAGAGAAATACATCTTAATAAATAAATATAAAACAAAAACTAAAAGTGAACACAAGATAAAAAATATTTTGCAAAAAAGAAATACAAACACATGTTGAAACTGTGAAAATAACGAAAGCAATATCGCAGAAGAGAATAGGTTATCGAGATAGGTAAAAGAAAAACAAACCAGCCACATTCTATCTGAAATATGAAAAATATGACTTTGTTTTCAAATCTGGTGGTAGACCAAACACAGAAACAACAAGTAAAAACTATATAAAATTATTATTTTCAGCTTTCAAGATTCAATCTTTTAGCTATTTTCAATGTATCTCGAAAAAAACAAAATAACTTTTTAATATAATTATTTCTAAATTAATATAAAGAAAAGTATGTTCTTGAGACGAATAATAAAGTTGCAATGCATGGGAGTCCGGCAATCTTATAAAATAAAAAATCACAAATTTGTAATTTTCATTACCATTTCATTGTAAATACAAAGAACTTGCGAGGAGTCAGGATTTGTTTTTGTTTTTGTGACGTCATTGCAAGCAGCAACTAAGACTTTAATAGAAACGTAAAATATGTTTTTTAAGTCTTAAGGAATTAATTTTTTATATTAATATTATCAAAGAAGATATAAATGACCATTATTTAATTAAAAATTTATTTTTATTTCATTGGTATAAAAAATTGTTTTAGAGGTATATACCGCGGAAAATAACATGTGATGTGATGTATAATGTGATGCGCAAAAACAATTTTTTTGTTCTAGTACAAACAATGATTACTTTTTGCACAGTTAAAGTTTATGATGACCAGTGAAAGTTATTAGCCAGCCTTCTTTTTATAAAAGCTAATTGATATTAAAGATTTTTTAAATTGTATAAAGGTGTTTGGGTTTAATAAAAGGATTGCCATTTGTTTCTTAATTTTTCCTATATTTAAAGCTCTGCCTTTTAATGTTTGCATTTAATATAAAAAGATTCAAAAGGTATCTAAAAGTTTTACAAATTTCTTAAACTAATTTACCAAACTTCATCATCATTGTAAGAAACAAATGTTTCTTATTAGTGAGGGTTGCAGGATCTCGACTTCGGCATCAAGTTTTAGTTAGCAAATTAACAACCTTACCAAAGTAACTTTCAATTTATATCTCCGTTCCCTTTAATTCTACTTTTAACTTGCCTAAAATAATTTTACCGAATTCAATTACTTAGTGGGCTAATTAATTAAAATGGTTAGCTTTTATGATTAAGAATATTCAATTACTTTATTTAATTAGATAAAAAAACCTACAATTGTTACAGGCAATTTGTTGAATGACCTGGTAAGGATAAGTGGATTAAGGTGATTTTGCTTAATAGCATACACTATTATACTTTTTCTCTTGTTTGATCACATAACTCGAATCAGATGTGATAAGTCTGGATACAAATGCACTGCTACAAAATGAAGAACAGAAAAAAGACGAAATGTACGTTTATGATAGCACGTGGAGAGCCTACCCCAGATTGCTACTTCTAACAGTTGGCTCATGAGTTTGGTCAATTATTGTCTCATACTTTTCAAGCCAGTTATTAGGGCGCTGAGAATCAGCAGACCGAAACAATCTATCTAGCCTCAGTGTTGTCCAGCCGCGTGAAAAGCAGTAACAACAGACTGTATCAATGATTAAACAGGCCCACAAAAAAATTGTAGTTGAATGGTGAGGTACCATACCGTATGTCTTTTGGTGTGCTGAAGATGAATCCGGGGTCAGAATCGACCCATCACCCAAGGAAATTTGGGTGATAGGTAATGACACAGATTCGTTTTCAGCACACAAAAAAATTATACGGTATGGTACCTCACCTTTCAACTACAATTTTTTTTCTGTGGGCCGGTGTTATAGAAGTACCGTTCATTAAGGTATGAAGGGCAATATTCCAGAAAAGCAAATCCTCTTTTGTTAACTTATCCCGGAAGAATACAGAAACTACTTATCGGTAGCTACTAGTAGTTACTGCTCATAGGTCAAACAGCTCGATATTTGCTTGAATATTGACTCTTGTTAGTTTGCACAAACTTCTTAAAAGAAAAACATGTCAGCCGCAATCGTTCCAAGACAGCTATCACTTCCGATATTAGTCACAGTACGTCAGTATCCTCACAGTCGGTACACCAATGCCAAGCAATTGACAGACATCTTATGGAATGTTAGTAATCATGGGTCAAAGTAAGGAACCCAAATACGATGCTCGAAACTACTATCCATTTTTTGTTTAGAGTCCTCTGACTTTTATACCGTAGTGCTCTAAAACTACTGAAGCAAATTAAATATTTTAAAAACAAGCAAATAGTAAATTTATTTCTACATGTAACAGTAAAATATCATATTTCTAACTGATATACTTTTATTTTTATCGGACGATACATAATAAAAAGTACCCATTTTTAGGGAAATTAGGGGAAAAAAAAAAAAAAAAGTTAAATATTTTTTTTTCTCAGAAAGTATATCTCATATATCTATGAGATTTTTGTAGGGGTTAGAAAGAAACCTTGCTGTTGTAATTCTATTAATTTTCGGACAGAAAAGTGTTTTATTTAAGATATATATGAAAAAATAGCGAACTATGCGTTCTTGTTTATTAATGGAGATAGCGTCAATTTTTTTTGCTAAATTAACACTTTTCATATGTAGATATTATTTTCTTTAAAGAAATGTTCCGAATTTTAACAACAAAAGTGCAATAACAAAAAAACCTTTTTTTGTCGAAACCGCTTATCATCAAAAATCGTTTTTTTTTTGTTTCCGCATTTTTATTATTAAAATTAGGAACATTTTTTCGAAACCAATAATGTCTACACATGAAAAGTGTTGATTTAGCGAAAAAATTTGACGCTATCTCCATTAATAAACAAGAACGCATAGTTCGCTATTTTTTCACATAAATCTTAAATAAATCGCTTTTTTGTCTGAAAATTAATAGTATAAGAACCGCAAGGTTTCTTCCTAACCCCTACAAAAATCTCATAGATATATGAGATATACTTTCTGAGAAAAAAATTAGTAAACTTACTTTCAAGGAAATTGTTCCTAAAAATGGTTCCTTTTATTGGTATAATAAATATATCAAATATATATAAAATATATATCAAATATATAATAAATATATAAATATTTATTGCATCCGATAAAAACAAAATTATACCAGTAGAAATGAATTTACTACTTGCTCGTTTTTAAAATATTTAATTTAGTTCAGTAGTTCCAGAGAAATATGCTTTCAAAGTCAGAGGACTCTAGAAAAAAAATGGATAGTAGTGTCAATAATCTCTTATAGCATAGCAATTATGAAATAGAAGATCAAATGATAGAAGGTGTAATTAAATATAATTCGGAGAATATCCTGCGATATTCGGTGGGTAATTGAGTAGCCCAAGGTAAACCGGCAATGGCAAATAGTATATTGACAGAAGAGAACGAATAACGACAAGTATAGCAGGAAAAACTACGCACAAATATCAAGAAAATTTTAATTACTTATTTAGCACAGAACCACGAACGATAAATTCCTGCATTTTTGTATACTACACAATACAACAACAAACACAAACTAGAAATTTTAGAGGTTTTCGAGATTTACAAACACAAAGTACCTTTAATAAACGAACAAATTGAGCCCAGTAATTATCCATTTTTTGGATGTGTTGGATATTTAGTTTAATTTATTTATTCTATGTATTGCATCTAGTTACCCATTGCTTGCATACAACCTTAGCGGCCTGTTTGTTTATATTTCTTTTGCATACCTTTGATAACGGTACCGATATAAAAACAATTTTATTGCCATCCTGAAGCAGAATCTTGTAAGTTTTTGTATATTTTGAGGATGTAGAACCAAATCCTTCGAAATATTTAGTTGAAAAATTAGGAAAATTATATATGAAAGATAAATTATCTGAAATAAAAAACTTTCGAGACAATAGACAGACATGTGCCATTAAGATAACCAAAGCTTAGAGCTGACGCAAAGGTAATGGGGCTAAACAAACGGGTAAGTCAAAGGTTGATAAGAGAGAATGGAGTTATGGATGGAATGGAATACATAGCCTTTAGGAAGTTCCGTCAGTGATCGGCAAACGTTGTATCCTGCTAAATGTCTAGAAGCAACCGGTTAATCTTCTTACCGCCCGCTGACTGAACCTCTTAAATGGTACGCACGAACCGCTGCTGCTATAGAGAAGGTTCCCGATATAATGCTTTGGCCACCGGCTAATACCCCTCAAGTATCATTCACTTCAGAATCAATCTAGAAGGAAGTGGGTGAGGAGGTTGGTTGTCTTTAACATTTGGCTCGCGTCCCTCTCACACTTGAACGGCTTCTGTCAGCTACAAATTGCATCCATTAAAATAGTTGTTTGAATTGAATCTAAAGTCTAGAGAAAGTCAAGTCTAAAAAGAAGTTTGATTACAAAGATGATGCCAAACGATCAATTATATTAGATTTTATTTATTGTTTCCAGCCTTGCTTTGTGGAACTCCATAACTTTGTCAGGTTATAATTTAATAAAAACTGTGAAACTTTTTTTTAATCTTTATTTATTTCATAATTATATTATGAACTGTTAAGCAAAACCAAATGCTAGTTTCTATGAGCCGTGGCATTTGATGTGTAATATTGAAGCTTTAATTACCTTTTTATTAACCTAATAACTAAATAAAGAAGCTTTTATCTCTAAGGCAGGTATATTACATCAAGCCATCTGTATTTATAATTGTTAAGGCCAAAATATTTTCCTTATAGTTCTATACTTGAATGAAATGAGAAGGGTAAACACATGGATAATAAAAAAGCCATACAAGTATATTTTGTGTTTTTTTTTTGTTGTTATTTTTAGTAAGCAAAATATAATTGAAAGTTTTTTTTGTTAAAACTTTGAGAAATATCATCCGTGAGATCTAAAAAAAGATTTTCAAGAAATTCATTGATACACAGAACATAATCTGGTTTATTATTATTTATCACAAAATATTTTCTAAAATAATAAAAAAACACACTGGAATGATAAATTCAGAATAAATACAGAAGCCGGCTCTCCACTGTAAATAAGATGAGAATTTTCAAATCTGATCTAGTTTAAGTGGATTTAACATAAAATACAAAACTATTCACAACATATTAATAATAATCAAAATAATATGTTTGTTAACTAAAAATAATTTAAAGCAAACATCCTGCATTTTAATTTAATCGAATCATATAGCATGGAGAGCCATCTTTAGCTTGCCGCATGATACAATATTTTGATGTCATATAAGGTACTTTCAAAACAAACAAGTCTAGGAAAATATTACCTCGTTAATAACGTCGTTTTCACTAAAGGTAATTTTTTGCTTT
The DNA here is from genome assembly GCA_929113105.1 of Agrypnus murinus. Classification (NCBI taxonomy): domain Eukaryota; kingdom Metazoa; phylum Arthropoda; class Insecta; order Coleoptera; family Elateridae; genus Agrypnus; species Agrypnus murinus. Next base: position 35,497,693 of record OV816028.1, on the reverse strand, counting down.
AGGACAATATAGAATATCCAGGAATATATAAAATACGTTCCCTGTTTGATAAATATTTTTTAATTTGATATAACTACAAAAATTAATAAATTTTAGCAAAGTATCTACGTTATACACCACACAAATAAAAATGAACTGAAAATGAACCGAAAATCCTAAACGACGTTCAGCTCATCTAATTAGAAAATCACCACATTTTTTAATAATTTTTTTATGGTCATCGCAACGATGGAGATAATAAAAATTTATTTTAAAGCATTCGTGAACTTTAAAAAATTTCCTACATTAACATTAGCACCAAGAGTAAAATATTATGCATTTCCCTTGACGATAAATTACGTAGTGTAAATTTATATTATAGTTTATTCAGTTCGTTTTTGTTATTTTTTACATAACAAAAGCTTAATGTAGTAATGGTTTGTTTATTACACTAATATCGTAGAAAGTTAGTGAGTATATAAGTAGTTTGTACAAGATCCGTTTAAATTGAAACTTTATATGATAATGTTTGTATCTCATAAAATTATAAACATAATGTTCAACAACAGTGAATATATTACTAGAAGTAGTTTTCATTTTTATGCTGATGATGTGATGGTATAACGCTTAGGGTTTCTGTTTCCAGCCTTACTTTGTGAAACTCCATAATCATAAAATATAATAAAAATCAAAAGATTAACTAAAAGTTTCACAATTTTTATTAAACCCTTAACCTGACAGTTGTTTCGACATTAAATGTCATTATCAAAGGCAGATAAGATTGATAAGCAGACACGTTGCTAAGGCTAAATACAGAAAATAGGTAACTAGATACAATACATACAAAAACTAAATATCTAACACTTCTAATAAATGAGAATTACTAAGCTCAGTTTGTTCATTCATTCAAGGTACTGTGCGTTTATGTTTACATGTTTCATAAGTTTCTAAAATGTCTAATTTGTGTTTGTTGTTGCAAAAATGTAAAAACTTGACGTTATTTTGGTGGTTCTGCTCCAAAAGATATTTGGCATAATTAGATTTTTCTGAATATCAAAATACATTAATACCAACAGATAACAGTGAAATCATCTATACATTGTAATTTAGATGTAAGCAAAATTTCCTATAAAGGAAAGGAAAGGTTACTATTACTGTATGTAGAAAATTTTGTATCGAATTTACGTAAGTTTGAGATGAGTTTTCTGTTTACGACTATTTCTCGTATTATTTATTTAGATATTTTGGGTCAAGATTTTCGTCGTATAACCTTAAAGGCTTTAGGGAAACAGAATCGTGCGCCAGAATGCAAAAAATCCAAAAAGCCGTTTAAGACAGTAATTTATTTTCTATTTTAATCAAACCGCCGACTAAACTATTTTGTGCCTTGCTGGATCTTCAGGGCTTTTTGTGGCCGTACGTATTTCTTTACACCTTTAGGTATAAGATTATTTATACCATTTCTGGGTCAATCCCTGCTGTGAGTTTTGAGTAAGCTCGGACCTCTACTTCACATTTTGATGGCCGTTAAAGTGAAACCTAAGCGAGACGAGAAGTCAGCTCTGCGTGGATTTTTACTCTAATTACTCTAGTTCCTTTACATTTTATTTTTATGGTAAATTGGGCTAGATTTCAAAAAATCTTAAAAAAAAAGGTAGGTCCTTCCTATTTTCGGCTTCTCGTTTAGCGAAAAATTCTGTACGTTTTACGACTAGTTATATGTGTGTATGTGAAAATTAATTTTAAACTTCCTGATATAAAAAAAATTCGTATCGCATTTACGTGTATTTCAGATGAGTTTCTGTTTATGACCATTTCTAGTATTATTTCGGTATTTTGGGTCAATAAATTCGTAGTCTTACCTTAAGGGTTTTACGGAAACAACATCGTAAGCAAGAATGCAAGAAATCCAAGAAAGCCGTTTAAGACTTTGAGTAAGTGATTTATTTTCTATTTTATTCAAATCTCAGCTAATCTATTTTCTGATTCAGGACTTTTATTGGTCGTATTTCTTCAATGCATTCCCATTGGGTTATTTACCATTTTTGGGTCAATCGCAGCTATAAGTTTTGAGTATTCTTCGCTTCTGTCGACAATTATTAAGTCCAGATCTCCACATCATATTTTGATGCTCGTTAAAGTGAAACCTAGGCGAGACGAAAAGTCAGACCTACGTGGATTTGCTAAAAATGAGATTCACGTAGAAAGATAACAGCGACTAGTAACAGAGAAACACGTTTAAATTAGGCCCAATTACGTATCTTTAATTATTGGTACGAATTTAAATGAATGTCCTTTACTTATGAAATTTATCTGTCTATTTATCTAGTCTGAATTATTTAAGTAATTTTTATGAAAGCTACATTATAGGCTTTTACGGTCAGTTTATGGAAGAATTGGAGAATTACTTGGTACTTATCGACCGTCTGACTCCGGTGGCGCCAAGCTGATATCTAATCAACTTCCATAATTTCTTTAGCAGTTCGGAAATCCTATGACTAGCTTGTTATCACCTCGTGGGAGCCTTCCACGCGTACTTTAGCAATTTTATTAAAACGATAGCCAATAAGAAACTCAATTTTTAAAAAAGCATAGTAAAATAGAGCACTAGATTGTTTCTATTTCTTTGTACTGCACACTCTTAAATAAAAATTGGAATTCTATAATGTTAAGCAGTACCCAAATAGAATTAAAATGAATTGGAATACTTCAAAAGGAAATTTACCTAACCCAGTGTGTGCGGTAGTATTGAAATTGGTTTACTACCACCCACTTTAATTTTCACTCAAAGGTCTGATTTCTGCACAATACGGCTAGAAAACAAGTTTGAAAGCCCTTGAGGAGAAACAGGCAACCGCAAATGGTAATTAACTACTTGAATGGACATCAATAGGCCTAGATTGATACAAGTTCAACTAGTACTCATCTAACGATGATGATAATGTTCTCTCCAGACGGCAGCAAAAATTAATTGTTGAAGTTAATTACTCACTTAATAAGCAATAACAACCCAAGTTAATAAAATGGTAGATGTTTTACAACACAAACATGAACTCTCATAATAGTAAAAGCAAAGTTTCAGTACACAACTTGTGTCTTAACGGGAATACAAAGACAGAAATTAACGTAAATGACATTATGATGACTTTATACGAGCCATAAAGTCATAACGACAACGATTCGTCAGAACCGATTTCCATTTTTGAGAAATAGGGAGCAAACACTTGCGACCTACATTTTTATGATAAATTGAAATAAATGTATCGCTAGTGCCCCAAAAATTCAGAAGTTAAACAATTTCAAATTCACTTCTTACGTCGGGGACTCGGGAAAACAGATGGTTGCATGTGTTCTCATGTACGTAATGGCTTTCAAAATACCTGTTTTAAATTTTAAATCTCTTAGCTACACGAGCTTTTCCGCTAGGAACGTGTATATGGCCAACAGAGTAATTCCCCTTTCATACAATATAATGACACGCGTGTCTAAAGATTCCAACCCTATATTTCTGCCATTTCTGCTTGCTGTCAACCTTCCACTTATTATTTCGCAGCCTTATACACGCTCGTCATATTTTACGCTGTCAAATAAAAGTATTATTGAATTGTTTTTCGCGCTATTCTGTCCGCATTTCACGAGTTAGTGCGTAAGGCACGTCGTTTTTTTCATTATTAGATGCTATTTATTTTGTTTTTTCATTCTTCCTGCTCTTCCCGGTTTGTGTCTCCAAATTACTGAATTTATAAAAACCTAGAGAGGAAAGTGTACATACACGAGTAAATAAATGGTCGTATACACTAACTCAACCAACATTTAGATAAATCCAGTGGTAAAAAACAGAAAATATCCTTGAGTGTAGTTTATTTCAGTGAGTGCTAATTCAATTTTCAACTCAACGAACTGCATTTGGCTCACAGATGCATGAAAAAAATAAAATGCAACAAGCAAGGATAAAAAGCGGAAACGAATACAGGAAGCTTTCAGATTTCCAGATTCGGATTTGGAATCTGTTAGTAGCGTGTTTATAATATCATCGATTTGAAAAACAAAATGAAATTAAAAACAGGAAAGTTAATTGAAATACGAATTTTTATTTGTTTTTTTTATAGAGGTTTGCCAAAACAAAATAGGGTTAATAAAAAATGAAACGGTTGAAATGATTTTAAGTATAAATTTTTTATGTTAATACTAATATATTGAATTATACTTAACTGGATTGCCCAGCATATGAACAAAAAAAAAAATATATATATATATATATATATATATATATATATATATATATATATATATATATATATATATATATATATATATATATTTAGAATCATATAATATTAAATAGTATTCAAAAACGCACAATATGGTATTTATTAACATTTTTTGTTTTACTTTTCTACCAAATTTCAATACATTATACTTTAAATAATTGTAAGTTATTTAAAATAGCTTTTTAATTGTCCCCCCTCATTGATAAATAGAACTTTCTTATACACATAATAATGAATATACATAATGTTATGATATAGGCATCCCGCATTACATGTATGCACGATCTTCCAGGCGAAAGAAGGTTAAAAATTCTTTTTTGTTAAAAAACAATAAAACTTTGCATCAAATATGTTAAGGATACACATTACAACACTGTAACCCGTAACACGTCATGGAAGTTGCACCTTTAATAATTATAATTATCTTCAAAAATCACAAATAAATCCATTTGAAGGATGACATGGAATGTGAACATCTTATCAACAAATAAGCAGGTAATTTTACTAACTATAACAGGAATCTGCTAACTTTCAAGTTAGGGTGATTAACTTTTTTATGTGGCGCCAAATCATTTTAAAATTTAAAATACTTTTCAATTTTTTTTTGTTATTATTAGTAATTTATAATTGTTGGATTGATCAGATAAGAATTAAAAAGGACAAAAAAATTAGAACGTCTCTTAATTCTTATTTTGTTAAATCTATTTGACACCGAGATTTAATTTGATTTTCTTTAATTTTAATTTTGAATTTTAATAGTTGTTTTCTTTTCTCATCATGGAATTTTAAATTTTTATTTCTTTTGTGTGTTAATAAATAAAATTGTCCATGTAAATGTTTAAAAAGAAATTTATTTGTATATTTATTTGTGTCTGGTCCATTAACAACGTTTTACAGATATAATTTAAATAGCTTCCTAATTAATTAGCGACCCGCCTGATTTCGTCTCATGCATTTATGGAACTTGTTTTCCAGTTTAGAAATTATAGCCGGAGAATTTTTTTTATAAAGTTAAGTGATATTTAGTTGCGTATATTTTCAGACTATTTTACCATGATTTTGTGTTTGTGAATTTCAACAATAACAAATTTATTTTGTAATTTGTAACCTTTCATCTTTGATGAAGTGTTGGAGGGCTTATTATTCACTACCATTAATTTCTTTTTTCTTATTGACAATCAGATAATAACAACAATATGTATTAATATAGAAGATATAAGAGTTATAAGATATAACGTATATACAGGGTGGTCCAGACCACCCGTACACCCCTTTTAAAATGTGGGGGATTAAAAGTTTTTAAGAAGACGATGGGTGATCTTACTAATGTCGATGTGCTCTTTCGAATGGTCCCAGAATAGAACCCCTCTGATTCCCCCTTGTAGGGGGTAAGGGGGGCAACTTTGAAAATTCAAATAGGAACCCCGAAATTTTATTGCATATTTAGATTCTACTCATCAAAATATGAATAATTTATTTGAAACATTTTTTTATCTTGGCAACAGGTGGCGCTGTAATCGCAAAAACCGACTTTTTACATTTTCGCCGTCTCTGGCATATTTACAGGTGCAAATAACAGTTTTTCATATTTTTTACTAAATAGTGATGAAAAAGCTTTGCTAATGTGTACTTTTATGAGAAAAAATTTTACGTTACAATGAAAAACGCAAATTCTCTACCTAAGGTGTTTTCGGCAAACAGATTTTTTTTCTAACGTTGTACGTGATAATACTTTTTGCCTTAAATGTTGTTAGAATTTGTGTTCCATTCTAACAACATTTTTCAAGATTCTACTGGGGTAGATGGTTTTACTTCAAAACATTACAAGTCACATTACAAAAATCTGCCGACGAGAATTTCACTTTATAATTCACTATTAAATTTCGGTGGTTATCTTTCTTTTAGGGTATAGCAATGAATGATGAAATATGGATATCTCATCCACTCAGCCCATAAAGTAAGAATAATTTAAACAAATAAAATTTTAAATTGTGAAATAAAAATTATTTATTTGAACAGTTGATTTTCAACAATTACATACTATTTAAATAGAATTGCGAAGTAAAGAATTGTAGCAAGTTATTTTCTGTTAAAATTAAATATTAAATTAGTACGATTTAAATCTTATTTTGCCATATGCAGAGCAGATTACAATTTACAATGTTTTGTCGATCATTTGTATTAATTACATATGCTTAAAATAAATATTCAGATAAAGATTAAAAAGATTAAGCAATATCTAAATAAGTAGACGTTAAGGTTAAAAACGATCTAAAAATTTCAGAAAAAAAATTGTTGTCAAGTACAACGCAAGAAAAAAAATCTGTTTGTCGAAAACACCTTAGGGAGAGAATTTCCGTTTTTCATCGTAACGTAAAATTTTTTCTCATGAAAGTACACATTAGCAAAGTTTTTTCATCACTATTTAGTAAAAAATATGAAAAACTGCTATTTGCACATGTAAATATGCCAGAGACGGCGGAAAATGCAAAAAGTAGGCTTTCTGTGATTACAGCGCCGCCTGTTGCCAAGATAAAAAAATGTTTCAAATAAATTATTCATATTTTGATGAGTAGCATCTAAATATGCAATAAAGCTTTGAGATTCCCATTTAAATTTTCAAAGTTGCCCCCCTTGCTCCCCCCATGGGGGGGGGTCAGGGGGATTTCCTAATGGCGTCATTCGATAAAGCACATCGACTTTAGTAAGATCACCCATTGTCTTGTTAAAAACTTTTAATCCCCCGAATTTTAAAAGGGGTGTACCTGTCTGGGTGTCTGGACCACCCTGTATAATAATTTGAGAATAATTGAAATATAATTTAATGGAAAGGTTTGATTTGAGCTTTAAAGTTGAAAAGTTGGATATCAAGTAAAATGTCAAAGTCCACAAGATAGTTTGCTAAAGTGAAAGCTATTTTCCACTGTGTGAAGTTCTCAAAACCGTAAGTTTTAAAACAGCATTAATATAAGTCATTATTTTCAACCTATTAACAAAAAGAATATAAATAGACAGGTGGAACTTTAAAGGTGTAACCGCATTTAATTATTAACAAGCAAAATTGGTAACCTTTTAAGTAATCAGAAAGCATAAAAGTAAACATAAACTAAAAAGAATCTAATATTATTAAGCAAACAAACAATGCTGAAACACAGTCGCACAGTTTATTAGTTATTTCTTTTTAACTTCGAGCCACTAATATGTAACTTTATGTTTTTATCAGCTCTGAATAATTGTGGTTTCGTCCACATATTTACAAAAAATCTTAAATTGAATTCTTTTCATAATGTAAACTTGCGTTAGCATTCGATATAAACAACCCTACAAAATTATTTTAAAAAAAGGTTGGTTTCAAATCTTAAAATTATAAAAAATCTCTTTGGTTACTCATATAAGCGTTTGCAGTTTTAGAGGAAAAATCAATACTTGCTGTTGAGTTACTGTGCTCTGATTGGTTGAGCCAAAACACGCGATTCGTTAATTTGCTTTTAAGAAAAAATCAATACTTGTTCTTGAAGTGAGACCTCGCTATTGGCTGATTCCGATTTTGCATCTGGTAATGTATTCGTACGCGAAAAAAAAACCCTGAGTTTTTAAAGAAGTCAGGACACTTCCGTTCAGTGGCTGGTCCGAGATACTTGTCTCTAAGTTGTGGTAAAGACAACACTTGCCTTCAGTTGGTGGTCCGAGACACACTTGACTTCAGTTTCGATCTCTATAGAATACTGTCCTGCTAAAGTTTTTGTGCGATAGTGTGCCCCGACCTCGGCGGGGTACAATTATAAATATACATCCCGTTAAGTGAATTTAGCAATTTCCCGTTTGAGTATGTGTTAGTACCGTTCAATTTGTTTATTATAAAATCACAAATTAACTATTTAAAGTGCCGTCTAGTTTTTCGAGTTGTTCGAATAAAAATACAGTTGTACAGTACCGCTTAACTACAGTTATTTTGTGATTCTTCATTTTATTGAAGAATGGTTTAGTTGCCAGACATTTGTTAGTAGAAGAAGAAGAACTTTGATTGTCAAGAGTTCAAATTCTTCAACTTGTGAAAGGAATTTTGGTTTGAACACTACTGTGGACGATAAAAAGTAGTTAAGGTATTTAATTTTAGTAATATTGTATTGTTAGATAAAATTTAATCATTTGGGATCCCGAAATTTTATTCATTTTTGGAACAATAACTAATTTAAATTGATGGTTTTATATTTTGAAGTTACAAATTTTCATTAACGTATATCTATATTTTGATGTGTTTTGTATTTTGAACTCGCTATTTTTTTAATGTGTAACTATTTTGACTTGTATTGTATGTACCATTTTTTTGTTTTGCTTTTAATATACAGATTTCAAATTTAATTGACTACTTGACATAGTTTGGCTAAACGGACTGCTGATGTTTTTGTTTTCTTTGGCTAATCAAGATCTTTTATAGTTTGATAATTGTTTTAATTAAAATAACTTCAAAATTAATAAGGAGATTAGTGCCTTAGCTGATAACCTTCGCTTTTTCTAAATTTTATTTATGTTTTATGAAAAACATCCTCAGCTTTGATGGCGCCCAACATATTATTATTTATTCCTGAATCCATTATTTAATTAGAAGCTTTTAGGGTTAACACCTGCGACCTGAAAATTTAAATTTGTAAGAAAGAGCTAAATCTCAAGCCGGCAATTTTTGAGCATTTTGATATACAGTAAGTATCGTAATTTGTATTCTTCGTTTGAAGTTTAAGCTTGTGTACCGTTTATTTAGTTTGGAGAAAAAAGTGATGTTTCAATTGTCGCCCAATCGCTGGGCATTTTGTTGTTTATTTTGTTTGGTTAAAAAACGAGTGTTTCAAATAACAATAGCAAAAACTAGTGTAAAATTACATAAACGAGTACAATGCACCCTACATTACTATTTGGTTAGAATTAAATTTCCCCCCAAACAACGAGCGTGGGCAGCAAATTATAATCGAATGCAGCGAATCGTTTACAAACATGAGAACTACCAATATTTAGAAATAATTTTATTAGTAAACACGAATAACCTGTTTGCACACCAATATAAATGCAGTGATGTATGTGTTATGTCCAGTATACAACCACGGAACTAATTAGTTGTACTTTATGAGCTTTTCCCATCGGAAAATACACAAAAATCAAAATAAATTTAATAGAGAAATTAAATTTCCTCAAATTATTGGTTCACTTGCAATTGGTAGCGATGTAATCGATAACAATAATAAAACCGCCATACAGTTACCCACATCGAATAAATAAACTGGAAAAAATAAAATATTAGCGTGAAAATGCTCTTCTGTTTACAACAATATCAGAGCCAACGCCATGAGTAATTTATTTTTTGAATCAATGGATTACATACAGGACAAAAATACTCGGCAGTTCGAACCAAATAATGCGGAAATTTAAAAAACAAATGAATTGAATGAATATAAAATGGACGATTGAACAAATACATGGCAGTATGTAGTATGCCAAAGTCTAAAATAAAGTAAAAAGGAAGTTATGCTCACATAAATACCGATCCCAAGTGGCTATTAAAGAATAATGGAGACAACGTAACAAACTTTATTGCAAAAGAAAATATCGACATGTACATATATTTCGTTAATAAATTAGAATAACACAGATAAAAGAAATTGTAAAACATGACTGAATGACATAACTTTTAATTGATTATAATTTAATCTAATACGGTAAAAATTAGGGCATGCGAGAAAAAGAATGTAATAAAAATAAAGAAAAGCTGTACTGCAGTTAGTATTTTAATTAGATTCTGTAGTTAAACCGATGTTGATTCTTTTTCTTTGATTACAACTTCTGGAGGTCGTTGAACCTGAACTTGACTTGACTATTATTATGAGTATCATAACTTTAAAATTGAATTAAGATATAGTTTCATAAACGTAATTTTCGGAACTTTTCGGATGACATTTTCAGACAATGAAAACATAAAGACCCTAAGTTTTTAAGTTACAACTAAGGATTTCTATCAGATTTGCAGTTAATTTCTCATACAACCAATTTACGGCTGCTGTAATTTCCTAGAAGTATCAAATATGTGAACATGTATCGTGAACGGATCGCATGCCGTTTAATTTAATACTTTTCAAAGCATTTGCATAAACGTAAAATTACCAATAGAACTATTGAATTTATTATTAATAGATGTATTTGGTGTAATTGAAATAATTCCGGATATTATTATTATGTGGCTGAATTAGTTAGCCGGTGCATCCAATTATCTGCCGGGTATTTCATTTCCAACACTATCTATTATTACCGATGACAATGAAAATATAACATCGATTATTTCATTCTACTTCGTTTTTGACCAATCGCAAGGCTTTATTTTTTGGATTACAGCGATAATTCGATAATTTTTTATTGTCCTTTCGGACTGTTTTTATCTTCGTGACAACGCTGAAAACTAGTGTCACATGTGTCCCATTTTTTACTTTCATGTCAAATACTAATCTTTATGTTAATAAGTAGATGCTTAAATAAACAACTGTATCATGAAATAATCTTACCAAATTACATGCTCGTGCTTCTGAAATTATCTGTTGTAATACTCAAGTTGATTAAAACGCAACACTCGTGTCATTTTTTGACAAATTTCCCTCCGTTGCACGTCGGGAAATTAAAACGTCAAAAAATAACACTCGTGGTTGCTAATCAACGTTCGTATTACAAATCGATAATTTCGAAGCACTCGTGTAATTACAAGTGAGAATTGCATACAAAAATATTAATGAAACGAGAACAGAACTGCAATTGCAGTTTTTTTCTAATCCAAGCCTTTTATTATATCCGGAGAAAAGCAATTTACATACATCAATTCACATTACATATATCAAGGTATAAAAAAAAACAGAATTCAGATTACAACTAAACCGACTCGCAAACAGAAGCTTTTCTTCATATACTCAACACTGTTACTATAAACAGAATGTTATAAATGTAGATACTGCCCCAGAAAGTCGTTAGCTAAACGTCAATTGGGTGTCGAACTGAAGTAGTGATAATAACGCTCGACGCCGCCGGACAAGAGTCCTTGAATCAATTTCAAGAAGCTGATAGAATTTGCTTGTAATAGAGAGCGATGCTTTTTTACAACTGGTATCTACAAAATTGGTAGTAAGAGCAATCGGTGAAAATCTGCTAGAAAAGAGAGCAGTGAATATCGTGATAAGTCTTTGAGGAAGTACCTAGAAGAAATTTCAATTCCACAAGGCATAATTTGAATTGTTTAGCTTTAGAGGGTTAGAAGCTATTTCTCCCAAATGACATAAAATTGTTGTTATTAAACTGCAAACCATGCATTGAACATCAGGTTTATCCTAATAACAATGACCATTTTGCACTTGAATGCACGATTTTCCCCCATGGGGTTTTGAGGACGTAATCTTTAGTGGAAATTTATTTAATCTCTATATCTTAAATATCGATTTGTCCCTTAACAAATCTCCATTTTACTCGAACAATAGTTATAAGAATGACTTATTGAGAAATTAATAAACAGGGTGAACTCATAAAGTAGTTACTAAATACATATATTTCTTGAAAAGTAAATAGTCTCGAATAATTTACATTACTTGTTGCCTCTTATTTGTAAGCACACATTTATGTACCAGATTCATTTGAATATTGAACTGTAATAGCATGAGTCTGGTCCAATCGGGACATGTCTGTCTGTAATAACACGGTTGTATAGAGCACCTGAACAAGCATATTGCATTTCAAAGCAAATATGTATCTGGGCTCAAGTGGTTAGGCCAAAAGTGCTTTGAATTTCTCTTTGTAGTTACTTATCAAGTATTTTAATTTAACAAATGGGAATCTGAAGCTCAGAGCGGCCTACCAATAATGAAATGTACAATTGTACATATATTAAGGTGAGAAAAAAGTTAAATTTGATATTTTTACTTAAATCTGCCGTAGATTACTCATCATATATGTAAATACCTTATAAAACTGTTTTTATAGTCGTATGGGAAACGTCATCTGAACTAAAAGAAAGAACTTCCAAACGCACTTCTAAGTTCATTATAGTTATTTATTTAATTAGTACATAGTAAAAAATGCATGTTTCTGGGACGAGTAAAAAAGTTGCCGGTAGCGGATTAAAAATTATTCCGAGATATAAATTCTTAAAATAGTGTAACTAATGGTAAACTAACCCCTAGTACGCTATAGTACAATCCCTTGTAGAAACCCTTCAACTCTTATCAATTATTATCGTTCGCCATAAAAATAAAAACCACCAGATTCGTTAAGGCCTTGACGTAAATCGAATAGTATAACTGAATATTACTTCTAAATTATCGTATCCATTAACCTTCGATCCTTAAAATTATTACAAAAAATTAAATTAATTACAAGATTTATAAACAATTAAATTTACTCAACACATCTACGGGTTAGTACAAATAGTTTCCGAATACATCAAGCACACATGCACGCGAATGAGATAAATTGTAAACAAATTATACTGTCTATACTTTTTTGTATTGTTTCACAGAAGAGTGAAATTGTGTATGTACATGGAACATAAAAAACGAAATATAGGAAAATTATTTTAGGAACTACATATTAATTCAGCCCTCACTTCATCACACCTAAGGAGAATGCATTAGTTGATTATACAAAACCGGAATTTGGTTGTTTTGAAATGAAAAAATGAATTCTGTTTCTTGGTGTGTCCTTAGCGTTCGTAACTCTCTTAATCTGATACTTGCTTGCAAATAGATTTAAAAAAACTTATAATATATCATTAAGTAAGTCAAAATACAAAAAAAATCGAGAAAACAGTTTTTCCTACTTGAACCTGGGTGAACAACGGCCAATTACGGTAATTACATACTTTGAAAGAAAAATTTAATAATCTTGATTATGTCAGATAGATTTCCTCTATTGAATTATTTCACAGGAATTCAATCTGATTTCAGATAAGTTAAGAGGATAGATCCAAAACCAAATCGTTTCACCTCAGAAGTACAAAGGCCTTAGAAATGCACTTTCTTTCTTTCAAAGCAAGAAAAAGTCAGAGAATAGAAAAACAAGAAAAATGTGGAAAGTCTTAAAAGCAGATAACAATAATCAAAAATAGATAAACGTGTATCAATCGACGTCCAAATTCCCTAGGCTAGAAACTAAGAACTATATTTTGCTCATCTAGGTAACTTATCCTACCCAAAGCCTTTTCATAGCTGCATAACTAATAAGTTATTTTTCAATGTGACATTAACTATGGGGAAAAAGAGTGTAGTATAGTAAAAGTATAGAAAAAAACTATAGAAATACCACAATTCTCGATAATAGACTGAATTTGAATCGAAACATTTATTATCATTAGGTACATGAATTACGATTATTAGAAGAAGCTCATAGCTTGAAATTACACAAACTATTAACAGAATTTGGATTGATTTATTTTAAAATCTTTCTAACGGTGTCATGGTCACTTCTCCATCAGTATATAGTGTAGCAGAAGAACTTTCCAAACAATGTCCAGTATATCTTTCTCGATTTTCTGTTACGATTTGCCTGACTCAATTTTTGCTGGGAAAATCCGTAAAATGTAAAATGAAATTTTTGCTAATAATTTTTTATAATTTGTTATGAGGTTATTTTGAATGTTTTCATTTGTTTTGATGTTCAAATTACATCTACGTTAATGGATGTTTTTATTCCTTGTTACATTCATGTATAGCATTTATTTTTAAATATTGTTTGTTAGGTTATATTAATACTTCCATAATAATTCCATAATAACAACCTTCCATAATAATCTTCTTGAGCCTGAAAATGGCCATGTAATTCTTAATTATTTAAAATGTTCGAAACTATGCAGCCTTTGAATACATGGTTACTCGCTACTTTTAATACAATTTTTGTTGTGGTGAAGACCAAGGTGTTTTTATTTTAGTTTATTCATTATATTCCACTAAGGATGGATTTCTTATTATTCTATTACGATTATTGGAAATTCCTTTCCTTAATGTTTCGTACTTGTTAATATCAATATTTTTTATGTACGTTTTTCGTTTTGAAGATTAAGAAAGAAGAAATTTGAGGGTGCATTGTGGACTGTCCTGCAGCCTGCACCGATCGAAACTGTGCAGGCCATCGGAAAAGCCTCTAAACAATCGTATGAAATTTGTGATACCAATATATTCTGTGAGTTTTTTGAGTTATCTGAAATTATTTCTTGAAGATATATTACTGATCAGTCTAGCAGTTGTGGCTTGCGCATAGAAATTAAAATGCAAAAAAACCTTTCTAATAAGAAACGAAAGAAATGCTGCAAGTTAATTTATTAGATGAGTTTAAAGTATATTACCAGATTCAAAACATCCTAATTATACACATTTGATTCACCCATGCCCGAATATCTTAAAGTTCTCAACCTTTGTAAGAGTTGATGATTAATGGCATCATCATAAAGCTTGGAATCATCTGCGTATATTGATGTTTGGCTGTGTAATAGTGTAGGTAAGTCGGACGTGTAAAAAAGGTACAGAATTGGTCCTAAAACAGATCCTTGCGGTACTCCACTGCGTACCGGTTTAGGATGGGATACATCATTCCCAACTCTTACATAAAAACTCCTGTCTGATAAAAAATCGGAGATCCATGCAAGAAGCCTTCCTCTAATTCCTACATGTTCCAGTTTAAGCAAGAGTCTGCGATGAGGAACCTTGTCGAATGCTTTGCTAAAATCGAGATATATAACGTCAATTGGGTTATCATGTTCTAGAAATTGCGTCCACGAGTTCATTATATTAAGCAAGTTTGTTACGACCGATCGACCAGGAATAAACCCATGTTGTGATGCTGGTAGTATATTGTTTTGTAAAAGGAAGTGTACAATTTTATTCACAATAATTCTTTCCATTACTTTGCAAATAATGCAGCTCAAACTGATAGCTCTGTAGTTACTTGCCAAGAATTTGTTTCCCTTCTTAAAAATCGGGGTAGCACTTGCTTCAAGCCAAGGTGTAGGTAATTCGCCATTTTTAAATGATTTGCATATTATGAGGTGAATTGGGTAACTGAGAGCATCCGCACATTCCTTTAAAAGTTTCGCTGTAATATTATCTGGGCCTGGAGATGATTGAGTTGATAATGCTTTAAGTTCTTTCCTAACATCATGGATAGTAAATGTAACGTCTGCTAAAGATGACGCGAGTCTAGTACCATCAGCAGCAGGCATAGGTCCATAAAGTTCTCTAGAGAATACAGTACTGAAGTGATCTGCAAAGATGCAAGCTGCTTCGTTACTGGCTTTGCATGAGAGACCGTTGCCATTTTGTATGAGTGGAACTGATACTTTTGAGGATATGTTTTTTCTTACGCATGAGTAAAAGGATTTTGGATTGTCAACAAGGTTATATTCGTACCTTGCTTTAGCATGTTTAATATCCGCTGATAGTTTATTTGAAAAATTTCTGTGTGCCACAATCAGTTTCATTGCTACTGTTTTTATATTTTTTCCAAAATTTTCGTTTATGTTGGAGCTGGTGAATTAGTGCTTCGATTATCCAGGGTTTATCCATATTCTGACGGGACGTATAGGATCGGGTGAAGAGAAGTTTGGTGCGACTAATGATTGTTGAGAAGTTGTTCCACATTGTCTGGATATCTTTATTCATAAGGTAATCCCATTGGTATTGAAGCAAGTAGTTTGTCATCGCCACATAATTAATTACATTAATTAATTTGGTTTTAGGCGATTTAGGGTATGTGATTGCTTGGATTTGAGTGGTTATCGTGGAGTGATCTGATATGCCTATTGGGGAATCGTAGCAAATGTCTGACAATAATTCAGTATCGTTTGTAAATATTAAATCTAGCCGGAATGGATTTTGTCCAGTTCTATATCGTGTATATTCGTGTACTAGCTGAGTTAAATTGCTATTTAGTAACATATCAATGAGCAGAAATTCTGAAGTCTCATTTGAGTAGTCATTTTCAGTAATTGGCCATTTTATGTTAGGGAGATTAAAGTCGCCTGCGATAATAAGACTTTGTAATCTGGACGACTCTTGTAGTATTTTATTAAATAAATTTGTGTCAGAGTCGAAACTAGAGTCCGGTGGTCTATATATACATGCTAAATTGAAAGTGTCTATATCTATTTTAGATATGAGGAAATCGGTGAAAGTTTCGTCGCGTAGATAAATACAGACTACACCTCCTCTTCTGCCCAGACGGTCCGTGCTAATAATCCTTTTCTAAATGCACTACGTAAATTGCTTATTGTTTTTACAACGGTGTCTTTAGTTCTAGTAGCATCAATTTCGCGTTATTTTTAATTAATAATTCATACAAAGCAGCCTTTTTATACTTGCCCATATACACTTTGGACATTACTTTCCATAGGCAAGGATGAGCTCTATAAAGCTCGATGAATTCTGTTGAAGATACTTCGTTTTTATCTTCCAGACATTCTTGCATGTTTGAAGGTCACTAAACTGAAGCATTTGGCCTCTTGTGCATCCACACTATTAGTTTATGCAAGTCTGTGAAGGCAAATTTCAAACAAAAACAGAAATCCATCCAGCCAATTATTATTTTAAGTGCACAGGTGGTCTGATTCGTATACATACTCTCAGATTGGCCTGCACAGACCTAAACTGCACAGGCCGCCAGATCGTCGGCCGGTGTAGTCTGTAGGATCCTTCAGATTTTTTGAAGAATATTCAGAAGAGGAATCAGATTGCCTAATTTCACTTCTTTCTATTGCTCCGTTTAAAAACTATTCTTACGGATATATTCACTGATTTCCGGAAATTTTAGTATATAGGTAAAAACATCTGTAGCCCGTACATAGTTACTGAATAAATCCAATAACTAACGTCATACAAAACCTGTCAAGCATTTTTTGTGAAAAATAATTTCCCGGTAGTTAACATTTATTCATTATTAAAGAAAAGTGTGACCTCATTATAAACACGTGCAAGACGCTGCAACCCACGGCCACGTGTGCGCACAGGAGCGCCCACATATGCTAAAGCGGAAGCTGCTGCAGTATTCAGAACTTTATCTAATGCATTCTATAAAATGCTAGAGAAAGCAAAACGCTATCGTCACGTATGCACAACCCACGGTCACGTGTGCTCAACTGAAGGATTCTACGCCCACAGAAAGAGTATATAAAGACCAGAGCAATGTGGGACAGATCAGTCCGAGTTACCACGGGTTTGGGGATAGAAACTGATGACCAGGGTCATTGTTTACCTTCCTTCAAGCCATACTCGCCCAGAAAGCCGTAGAAGCTGGTAGCCACGGTTACTGTTTACCTCAGTCTTTCTGAACATCATTATTACCAGTTTCAAGTTGAAATTGTATAATAGTATTTAAGTGATTATGCAAGTTCATATTGTGTAATTTCACGACGAATAAATATCTTTCCACGTCAAGAAAAGTTGATTCGGTCCCAGAACGAATTTTTTGTATTATATAAATATATTTTTCTCAAACCGCTTTTAACTAGCAAACCGCATGAGAGGAATGTTTAAAATAAAATAACATGACGTTAAAACTATTTATTTGCTACAACTTCTTAGGTTCGAATACTTGTTCTGTTATTCTGTAAATTATTCTGTATAAAAAAAGGCTATTGAGGAACAAAATTCAATCCTAACCTCTTCATATTTTGCATAAACGCAGGTACCTTTCGCGTCGCCTGTCAAAAAGTTCTTCCAATTTTCAATTAAATAGGAGTCGACATTACATGTTTGTAGTAGACCAAGAGCCAGCAACGTATTTCGAGTTGTCATTTCAACAGTCGTGAAAATTTGGGTACTAAATTTTATATACCTGCTGAACACTAAAAGTCAATTCTGGCAGCCCCCTGCGGCCGGGTTATACCACCCCAACATTACTAAGAGGGTGAAAAATAAGCTCGCACTAACATGTAAACCTACATATACCTACTTTATTTATCGTGTCAAGATTCAAGACTTTTAAAATAACACAAATGTCACTTTTTTAAATCAACATTTACAGCGTTTGACAACATTTAGAAGGGGAGGAAATGTTCTGGCAATATTTTTTATAAATAAAGAATACTATCGAAAGTAACCTACTGAAATTTCATGACTGTTACTTTAAATAAATTTAATCTTATTTCTAACCTTCTTAGTAATTTTGGGGTAGTATCCCGGCCCCAGGGGGCTGCCAGAATCGACTTTTAGTGTTCAGCACGTACATAAGATTTAGTACCCAAATTTTCACGACTTTTGAAATGACAACTCGAAATACGTTGCTGGCTATATTAATACTAAAAATATGGCTCCACTGCCTCGTCTCGTACGCACATATCCACTCTGTGGCTCGGTGTGTCCGGCACCTCGACACCGTAAGGTATAAGAGGTTACAGATTATATATAATACTAAAATTATCAATTTTTACCCAGAAATAAGAATTCAATAACAAATTTCAGTAGATAAAGACTAGCTAAACAGTCCTCTCGCTAAGTTTGCTCGTTAAAGCGTCTAGAGAAAAATATAGACATAAGATTGCGAGACATGTTAGCGAAGTCTGGCAATCTTATGGTTATTTTTTCTCTAACCGCTTTAACGAACAAACTTTGTTTTCGTGACGTCATACAACTAAGATTTTAAAAGAAACGTCAAATTTGTATTTTAAATCTTAAGAAACTAATTTAATATTGTATTATTAAAAGGAAAGATAAATGATTATTATTTAACTGAAAATTTCTCTTTATTTTGCATTATTGGTATTAAAAATATTTTATAGGCACTTTCCGTGAAAAATAATATGTATCGAGCAAGTTCAAATTATTATCTTTGTACTAGTATGAAAAAAATAAATTTTGTATGGTCACCAGTAACAGTTCCTAAATGGACTCCTTTTTTTATACATACTGATTTGATACATTGCAATGTTGTATTCATGGAGAAAGAAATATTTTTTACAAAATATTTCCTACTTTAATGGATTTCTTACCAAAAAAAACTACTAATTTATTATTTTATAAAAAAAACTATCACTATCGCTAGAGATGTTCACATTTGCATACATTTTAGCTTACATGAATATCAATACCTACCAAATAATAAGATAACGTGGGAACTCATAATTCTGGAATAAATAGGTATTACCTCGACTTCTAATTAATTTTCATTACTCTGACTTTCTGTGCTTTAACTAACTTTAAGAACAAATTAGATACGCACCCAGTATTCAAGGCACTATAAATGTTCAAGTAAGATTACAATTAATATTTCAATTACAAATTAAACAGAAAATCTTAAATGTATTTGCATCTTGCACCGCTCTAATTGAACACAATCAATACACCCGTTGACATCACTAGACCCCCCTTATTAGAAGTTACCCAACTGCATCAACTTGGATGCATTTTGCGCTTTACTATTAAAAGCTTTTCAGTAGAGCTCGGTACATAATATGAAATCTAAGAAGATAATATTTGCAAAAGCTCCAATATCATATTCAGAACCAACAAGAAATAGCAGAAAAGCTTACACAGAAGAATGCGCTTATTATTATTTACTCTTGAAAGTTATACAATCCAAACATACCCTTGCACTTAATTATTAAAGTTTAATTGGTTGTTTTAAAGATTGCACTATAAAACTAGTGCAAGTATTCCTTGCATTTACCATCAGAATCTAAACTAGGACAGAGCAACAAAGGATAGTTTTAGATTGTACGTGTAACTTCTTATTGATTTCTATTCTGAATTCTGAGACTTATTGAATCTATTGAACTAAGATACCCACTGGAACTGTCTAAGTATGTCAACTCAACTAATAGATATTGCGATATCAATTTCTATAAGTTCTTATCAAAAGCGGTTGAAGGTTTTAAAGTTTTGGTAATTTCTTGAAAACTAAGGGCACTAACGGTTTGAAAATACTTCAAGTCGGAAAAAATGTTGTCATGTATTGCTATAAAAAATACAGCACTATAGGTTACACCAGTGTCTATAAATTGGATTCTAAAGTTTACATTGACTAGCATAGACAAACGATAAACTTGAAATATAATATAAATACAAAGATTAGTTAAAGTTTCACAAGTTTTATTAATATCTTAACCTGACAATATTGTTTCGACACTTTGTGTCATTATCAAAGGTAGATAAGATTGATAAACAAACACGTTGCTAAGGATAAATACATACAGAAAATTGTGATTGGTTGCTATAATAGCAGCCAATCACTATTCTAATGTAAGTATAACAATGTTTTTGTACTTTGCGTGCACAATGGGCTCATTGTGACACCGAAAACGATTTCATAATAGAGGCTATTATAACATCGTTTTTGGAGACTATTTGTTTTGTAAGATTGGTAACATTTGTTTTATATTACATAAAAACACATTTAATCTTGACACATTCTAACCTCACAAAACGCGAAAAGTCATTTTATAGTGTTACCACATGTTAAACGCAACAATCACTAGATTGTAATGCAATGCTTTTAATAGCTTGAATTTACAATTAAATAAAATTAATGGCGCAAAGTACAAAAATAGTATATTATACTTGTTTTATAAGACGTATTGTAGCACTCGTTCCTTTGGAACACTCCTCGCTTCTCTCGTCGTGTCCCAAACAACTCGTGCTACAATAGACCGTCTTATACAACTCGTATAATAATATACTATTTTCTACCCACAAGTGAGTAAACATCAACTTTAATTGCTTGTAAACGTCATGTTTTAGCCCTCTTTATTTAGAGGTGTTGGATAAATATATTGAAGATCTATGTAGAACCAGGCAACTTGATAATGTGGAGAGCTACTAGCGTATGCTAAAGCAACGCAAGTACCAACGGTGATTAGTGTTAATGGAATACACATTATAGACGAAGAAACATCAACAGCCTTCGCTACTCACTTGGAAAAAGTATTCACCTCAAAGACTACTCGTACTCTAACTCACATCATGCATAACATTGAAATTAACTTGCCAGTGATAACCATGAACGCCCAACGAACTAAAAGCTACAATTGAAAATCTCCCAAAGAGAACCTAGAGAGAACGCCTGACCTAGCTCTTCTTGATTTTTTTTCTATGGGGATGTTTGAAAGAAACCATTTACAAACATAAATTTGAAAGGGCCACTAATTTAGAAGAATTAAGGGAAAAAATTATTGAACATTGTGCAACAATTACGCCAGTTCAATTAAACAATATGAGATCATGTCTGTATGACAGATTCGGATTTTGTTTGGCAGAAACAGGTGGTTTATTTGAACCCTTAATTCATTAGAAGTTCATTAGGTTTTTTGAATAATTATTAATTTCAATTAGTATTTAGAATTTTTAATTTATTTTATTCGAGCAGAAAATTTTTTACGTTTTTAAAATGTTTTATTAATTTGATTAGGAGTTTAGGTTTCTTTTTTATTTTGGTTATGCTTTTATAAGAATATTGCGGGAACAGCCGTCTACCCGAACTAGATGTCCCACTTGACTACTTTCTGTTTACCAGAAATAAAACTCTCTTCTTGGAAGCTTTTTACAAAACTTTTAATGAAAAACATATACAACTCTTTTACAAAAGCTGAACTGTCATATTCCCTTTTTTCTATATTAACAAAAAAACAACATTAGCAATGCCTACTTATATAACAAATTCTGTTCATAATTCTGTCTTTTCACCACAAATATTTATTTTATTTTCTTTTAATTTTCAACAAATAAAATAAGAAAATATATGATAAAATAAAAAAAAATTTACACGTTTATAAATCTAAATATACTCTGTTTTATTTTTAGATCAATAACTTTTAACTAATAACTTCTCACTAATAAAAAAAATTATTTGAAAAAGCCTGCATTGATAAGCGAAACCTAGTAATATTTTATATATAATATGTGTTATTGGCAGCCAGTCCTCAAAATACTAAATAATTATAATAAAGAATTCTTTAATAAACATAACAAAAACCAAGCTTTAGTTTTGTAACTTTTGTAAATGGTGAATTAATTATGTATGTATCTATTTAGGTTAATAAACTAATTGCTAAGGCGTCAATTAATTTTGTTCTTATACACAATTCTGTTTCCTCTTTTACTATCATTATAACAAGAGCTTTCAGTTTTTACAAAATTTATTTGCCACAATAATAACATTTTTATCTATTACGTCCCTACTTGTTGTTTAACACTGCAATCGCAGACTAAGACGATCGTAAAGCCTCGTTTGTGGGCATGATACTCGAAGCTAGCTTAACGACTTCAAAGTGTCAACAGGCAAGTGCGCCTACTGGTTATTACTATACTGTGATTAGACTACAGTAACTTCTATTTCTTTGTCAAGTCGGTATATTCAATTTCTTAAACAATAATACAAAAGAACCAGTAGTGTTCCTTTTACAGTGGTCAAAGAAAATGAGAGATTAGAAATCAAGACTAAAAATTAATGGTGAAAACACTGCAAAAAACATCAACGAAACTCTACTGTGGTATCGACCTCGGGTACCTAGACAAGGTGATATACATATTTAAATTCAATGATACTTTGGGAGACTTGAACACAGTTTCTCAACACAATTAGTCTGACTTATATTAATCTTAAAACGATATTATTTAAAGCAAGTTTGGCCTGCATTGCAATAACTAACACAAATAACTTCAATTCAGAAATTGAAAGGCCACTCATCGAAACCAATTGTAACAAATGGGTTTTCAATCTATACTGGGTGTTTTTTTTAAATTTGGCGTCAGAGCAAGCAATGAGAGTTCGATTGTGAACGCACCTTTGAATGTCGCCACGCCGCAGTGTATCTAAACCTAACCTCACTTTTAAGTTTTGACATTTGAAAAATAGTGGTCTATTCACAACAAACTCATAGTCATAGCTAACTAGGACGCCAAATTTAAAAAAACACCCGTTATATCTACAATATTGTTGATACACTGTTGCTTGAAATGAAAATAAACGATAATAATTGATAATAGTTTAAATAAACAATTGCAGCATTTGTATCGACATCTGTAAAATTAATATAACAATGATTCACAAACTAAAATTAAGTGAATACAATTCAACTCTTACCAAAGAATGTCACGATACAGTTTAACAAGTCATTTTTTTCTCTTTAAATATCACAGTCAAAAACTTTTAAAATATGACATATTACTTATTTGTCTGGGTACATTACATAAAAAACGTATTGAAATTTCCATATTTGAAGAGCAATTTGTCAACCTAACTAACTTCCAAAACGTTAATCCGACGACCTCTCAAATATTAAAGACAAATACCACAGTAATATTTTATCAAAGCCCCCTCAGCTCTTTCAAACATTATGCAAGGCTCGATAAATCGATGTTAACAACAAAGTTTCAAAAGTATCTAAAAGCATGACACAGACATTACAGTGTTAGCTTAATCGTTTCTGTTCAAAGTTGACTGATGGGTTTGAGGTTAACATCATAAGTACATATACACTTTACGATTTTCATGTATCGTAGAAGTGTATACCATTTTACGAAGATTCTTTTTAATTCATTAATTTGGAACTAGATTGATTGAAAATATAAAAACCAATTGAGAAAGGTTCTATTGGAATTTACATAAACATAAATATGTTAGTTCAGCTTCACAAAGCTTAATGTGATATGATAGTATTGGGTAATGCGGACATTTATATCTATCCTAAATGAGCAGTTTGAAGAGGTCACATGAAAATTATGAAAAGGCTACTCGATTTTGCAATGATTGCTTTGGGGAGTTAATTGCTTTGGAAATTAACAGTCTTTAAACTTTTAATGGCAATTTACAGTTTTAAAACAAAGTTTGGAAATTGATGATCGATTACAAATAATAACTTTTAGGACAATTCCTTTTTTTGTCTCTTCTGTTTTAGACATTTACTTAAAATCCGTACAAATTATTAGATGTAGATCAGATAACGAATGCAAAATTCAACAGTATTACCGTATTTACTCGATAATAAGACCTCCCCTATATTTTGGAGCGAATTTAAAAAAAAGCTTTTGTATGCGAATATTGGACCCCTAAAAATATAAGTAATATAAGATATTGAACATTTTTCAGTTTTATTTTGTTAACAAATTCCGTTAGTTATGTTCATGGAAAAAATTCTACCCTTTATCTCTTTGCGAAAACAAAGCCTTTGTGGAAGCAGTTTACCTGAATTCCAGGAAAACTTGTAAAATTGTAGGAAGTTCATTCAAAAAGTGGTCAGATGTCACTCCAATAGATAATAAGATTTTGCACACTTACTCCAAAGACTAAGGTGCTATTATTGTTCATAGTTAGGTAGGTACTTAAGAGATTACAATTCTTCGGACGGTACTATAAAAGGCTTAATTGAAATTCTTAGAAATGTTTTCACCATCACTGGGTTTTTTCACTAATATCGACTCTGTCAGTTGTCAAGCTTAATTTGTAAAACCATTGTTATAAAAAAATATATTATAAAGGTTAATAACGATCTTACAGAGGGTGATGACGACAACGGCGATTCTGACTAGGTGCTAAGCTAACAATAATTGTATATGATTTCATAATCTTCGTAATTACTGTAGTTGTTGTAGTCAATAAACTTTGTTATTCTATTGTAATACAATTTTTATTATAAATACTAGTAAACATTACTCAGTTACACTCATTGTTTTCACATTTTATTGAATATATCTTTTTATACTCGATTATAAGACCCCACTCGAATATAAGACCCTCCCACATTTTAAAGCAAAAATCTAGGAAAAAAAGGGGGTCTTATTTTCGAGTAAATACGGTATTTAAGATCAGTTAATTTTGGTTACAAGAGCTGTGCTTGGAACAAGGTTTTATAGAAGAGTTAGTTAACAGATATCGTAGATTGACTGGGTATTTTGGTAAAAGTTAACAATCGCACAGTTTCACCAACTTTAAGGTAACTGAAAACTAAACTGTCCACCTGATTACATTACACACATATCCCGGTAGAAAAATCAAATCAAGAAATGACGTTTTAATTATATTTCAAAAAGCTCCTCAGTTAAAAATGTTAGTTTGCACTTTCAAATGCACCTATCCGCTCCTTTGATAAAATTTCTCATTTTTTGAAAGTTTCTCGAAAGTCATTCACTTTTCCAGCTTTCAAAAATCGTTCCCAGATTTCTAGTTAAAAACCTAATTCCTACAATCATAGCGCCACGAATGAGATTTGGGTTATTTTAAAACAAATCATTGAATTAAACTGGTCCTCTAAATTTATAAATAGTCAAAGTTTACCATTTGATTGTATTCAGCCATGATAAGAAGATGACTCAATTGAATACTTTCGCAAGAATCATGCGTTTAAATTACAAACGCTTGAAGTTTGCTTGCAGTCCCTGTCACGCATATATAATTGCAAAGTGTAACGTTAAGTTTTTGGAACTAATAAATATTAAAGGAATCCCAGTACGGTCCTGGCAGTTTAGTAAATTCAATTGTGTCCGAACTACAAATATTACATTAAGCTAAATAATGTTTTCCTTCAAGTACAAAAGAGTCACCTCAAAACATATTTGTAAGCAATATTTTAAATTTCAGTAGAATTTTTAATGGTGCGATTGTTTCTTTTGAAGCGTTCTCACACTAACCAAATGCTTATTTTCTGAGAAATAAAATGTTCCAGAACAAAAATTGTTTTTAATTCCGAGCTTATAAGGGCTAAAATATTAATTAATTAATATTAATTAGTTTTAACAAAAATTTTCTTATGTTTAAAATGCATTGAACCTTGAATTTATAGCTTTAAAACATACTGGGTTGAAATATTCCCTTGTAAACAAAATACAAACAAAATACTCTAGAATAAATTCTTCTAGACGGCCATCTGTAAATAACATCATGTTTTCTTATAGGCAAATCTTAAAGGGCAATTCTCGAATGTTTCGTTAAAAACATTCTAGAATAAAATGACGTAAATACATCTCATAGGCTAATGAGAATCCTGGTAAATTTCTATTGGATTATTTAAAATTTTACCCTCCTCAAGAAATATTTTTAGTTTAGCAGAGAGAGCCTTAGTCGGAGAGCGGGTCTCGTACCCTGAAGTGGTGTCCGTTCGGACACTGGATGTTCTACCCCAAGTTAGCTGGCTTGCCCCAGTATTCTAGTTCTCGTGTTATTATCGAATAAAATTATTTCAGTGGAGGATTATTACGTAATTAGAGTCCTAGTTGAAGTTTTTTTAGTTAAAAAGTTTATAATAGACCACCATAGAAAAGGCTGTTGCCTTAAGGCATCTCCAGGCGCTTCGTGCTTCAGTGATACAAAGAGAGTCGTTATGATGAATGTAAGCCCTAATTAATAAATATTTAGCTCAGAATTGGAGAATTTGACACGTACTATTGATACTGCCTCAACCTAAGTTAGTATTGTATGGTACCGATTCCGTTGTTTGGAAATAGATCCAAAATAAGAATAGTTTCGAAAAGGTTTGTTAGTTTAACGAAGAAAATAATTCCGTATTACCAATTAAGGATTTATTAAGTAATCTTCAAGTATACAGTTTATTTAGTACAGTTACCGTTAAAATTTTTGAGAACTTGTTCCGTTCGGAAGTTAATGCTAATAAAATAATTACCGTTCCAATTATGATTGTGTTAATAAAGAATTGTTAGTTATTGGAAATTATCGTATGTTAAAGCTCGTGGTTAATCGAGAAAAATAATAATAGTTAAAAATTCAGAATATTGTTCACGTAATGGTTTTCTAGGACAGCAGTTTGTGACTGTGCTTTGTGTATTGGTCATTATTGTATACAAATTATTGTATACAAATCTTGAACTTTGTTGGATTATTGAAAATGTAAGGTATTAAATATTTTTAATTAAATTTTTTTGTAAAGTCTATTTTGTAAAGTAATTTAAATTACTTTTAGTATGATAATTTTTGATAATGATAATTTTGTATTTTTCAACGTTTTCTTTTATGTTTTAATAAACAGATTTTAAATCAATTTATCGTATAATATGGTTTGGCCCAACAAATTGCTGATGTTTATTTTTTATCTTTTATTGAAATTCAGCAGTATCGATTGATACGTATTTGATTAAACTAACGTCAATTTTAAAACAGGAATTTCTCCAAATTGAAATTCCTAGATTCTGTTATCAATTTGGTGGCGCTCAACATGTTTTTTTATTTGTTCCTGATTCCATTTATTAATTAGAAGCTTTTGGGGTTAACGCCCACACCTGTGTTTAAATTTGCATAATCAGAGATCTCAGCCGGAGCATTTAATTTAGGAAGTATCGTATTATGAGCAATTATAGTATCAAATATTTTGTGTTTAGAGGAATTTTATGTTGCTATAAATGACGCCTAATCGTGAAGCATTTTTTGCTTTTGTGTTAAATTAACGTTGTTATAAATGTCGCCCATTGCGGGGCTTTATTTTGATGAGAAAAAAGCGTTGTTATAAAAGTCAGCTACTATGATACGCGCTTAGTCTTTACCGCCATACCGCCAATTCAGAAATTTAGGGTATATAACGAAGCTGCATGTGAGCCAAGCTTCAGACTCAATCTGGGTCTCGAAAACGATCCCTGTAGTTGCAGATCTACGATCAGTATTTAAACAATCTCAGAGATGCTAAGACATTTTATTTTCATTGTTGATATATTGTTATATTCCTCGCATGTCAACCTCCAATCATGTTATCTTCGTAACGTCATAACAGCTTCAAAAAACTTGAATTTTATTTACATTAAGAAATACAACTGCGCTGTGCTGAATCCTTGGAAAGCTATCATAGTGATTTCTTTAAAAAAATTGATTTCCAAACGTAGTACATATTTAAGAAAGTTCATTTCTCAAAAAGCCTTGCGATACCTTTTAATAAAACTTGGAAACTCTTTGAACACTTGGAAAGTTGCCAATAGTAGTTTAGAAAATCGCTTTACAAATATAAGTAGCTTCAACAAAGTTTATTTCTGAAAAGTGCTTTTGTAATACATATTTAACTGTTTCTGTTTATAAATATTTCTGTTCTGAAAAAGTCTCTTAAAAAGCAAGTCTTCTTTCTTTCTACGTCTTTACTGATCTATTCACAAGTTTGATATTTTAATATATTAAAAAATGCACTTTCCAAAGTTAGTTTATAAAAGCTGTTTCTCCAGAAAGTTGGGGTTTTAAACAGTCTTTTTCAAAAAGTTGAATTTTACACCGTCTTAAAGGTATATTCAATAAGTCGGATTTAAAAGAAAATTTAAAAGTGAAAAAAATTAAATAAGAATTATTGAGAAGTACAGCCTTTTACAAAGGCCTATTCAAAAAAAGATTTCCCTAAGAAGCTTTTAAAGGCGAGCTTTTAAATAATGTAATCAAAGTTGAAGATTTTCAAAAATAGATTTTATTCTTTGGACGACATTACACAAAAATGAGTATCGTGTGTTTGTAGCTTTAGATTTCCATTCCATTCCGATAAGCATCTTTTTAAATTAATATACAGGGAACTTGATTCCATTTTTGTGATTGGATGACATGTCGTCAGATCTCGTTCTGTATGGTTGTTTAAACCATACTCTCTTAAGTTTGGGAAAAATCATGAGATCCGCGCCCTTTTAAAGAGTTTCAAGTTGGAGCGATAAGTTAGCCCATGCATCCGCCGCGGCGCTTAGCGCCGACCCGTAAGGGATCAAGTGTGGTGAATGTTTGCCCACGAGGTAGTAATATAATAACAACGTATTTTCTGTAAAGTCTCGTTTAGTAATGTGGATCCCGTTAGGGACCAATATTTGTTAAAAGTGTTTTCTAATTACTATTCCGTTTCGTATGTTCTACCTAGAGAACACCCATTACATCGTACATAGAATTTATTTGTATTCCAGTATAGTGTTATCGAGTTTTGTAGAGACCAATGTTAAGGTTATACTGCTAGAATGAAGTGTCCTTTATAGAACTTATTTACAGTTATTAAACAGTAACTACGTTGAAAGTGGCGCGTTTTACTGGTAATAAATTAACGCCTAACATTGTCTAAGGGGGATAGTAATTAAAATTCAACATTCACAATCATAATTTAAACGTGTTCAAGCTTACAGTAATTTATAATAATGAAGTCTGTTCGTATTGGAAATTATTGTAATGTTATTCCGTTTTATGAAATATAGTTCAAAATTCAAGTGTTCCCGCAGCGTTGTCTTCATTTTGCACTAATAGTGTTTTCATCATTTGGCTTTTATTTTAATGGTTTGAGCCATATTAGTGTGAGGTTTTGCAAAATTAAGAATTTCTAAAGATATCTGTAAGTTTCTAACAATGGCTAGTTAAAAATTGTCTTTGGCTGTTTACGAAATTTCAGATTGTCTATAGATTAAGTTTATTTGTGCAAGATTTACCTCGTTTGGGATCCCGAGAGTAAGTTAACATGTATGAATATACATATTTTAACTTTAATAATCATTGATATAGTTCAATACGACAAATTGCTGAAGCTTCTTTTATAACAAAGATTTTTATGTAAGAATTCCTCAGATAAATTTAACGTAAATTTTAAGGGAAATATTTTCCCAGCCTGTGGATTTCCCGATTTTGTTTAATTATGTAACTTCTAATCAGTTAGGGTGGCGCCCACTCTTTTTTTTGGAACCTGTGTTCTATTTCTTAATCAGAAGCCTTTATGATTAACATGCAATACATCTGAGTATAATTTGAGTTAATGAGAAGTCTGCCGGGGCAATAAGATTTAAAGTAAGTATGTATCGTTGCAGAAGCGTCAAGTCTTTGACTTAATAATGATTATTGTTTTGACTTTGGTTTATTAATTTGTTTACCGGATAAGAGTGAACGTTACAAATGATGCCCAATTGCAGAAAATTAATTTTTTTGAGCGTTACTTTCTGATATCGAGTTTATTAAAAAAAGATTTGGTCTTATGCGGGTTTTATATATAAGTCTCTAAAGATTTGCAGACCCCAGCGTTTGGGAAACAAAGTTTTTGTAAAAAGGAACTTTAAGATTATAATATTTAAGATCTAATAGGAAAAGATCTAGAGGTTGATATTTGCAATAAAATTGCTTTTAGAAGTGTGATCAACAAATGCTTCTAAACGTAGAGCTTCTTACGGCGTAGAGCGTTGAGAAAGAATTTTGAAAAAGAAAGCATTATGAGAAGAATAATAAGGACAAGTACATTTTCAGATATCTTAACAAACAGATTTTTTATGTAAGTTAAAATAATTAAAATTTAGATTAATATAAATTTTTGAATAGAGCTTTTTGAGCTTATAAAAGCTAAAAATAATTCCAGAACAACTGAGTGTTAAGGAAAAACAATTTTATAAAACTTTTCAGAATATCTTTTTTTAGAGATAGCTTAAACCCACATAACAAGAAAAAGTTAGATGATTTCTTCGATAAAATTGTTTTTAGAAGAGCCGTGAGACATAGAGCTTGTGAGATTTGGCTCTTACGAAGATAGCCTTTAAGAAGAAAGCTTTCTAAAAAAGATTTTTTCAAGAATGAAACTGTTTATAAATAAAAGAAGGGTTGAGAATGAGAACTTAGTTTTGTGCTTCATGAGGAGGAAGTTCGTGGAACAGTCCTAGAAGTTTTAGTTCGAATACTGGTCAGTGGTCAGGCTTGTACAAAGAGTTACTGCACATTACATCGTATTTGAGAAATTGATGTTCGATTTTTAAGAAGTATGGATGAGAGTGTGACTTACTACAGACCGCGATCGTTCCAGATTTATTGGAGTAGTAGTTATTAGGGTTGGTATAGATATGAAATATCAAAGGTACTTACAGGTACTTAATTCTTAAATTAACAACAAAATCAACAAAACATAGCAACTCATTCAGATTTAAAGCAGCGTTCAACAAGCTTACTATGCTGTTGCATCTCCACTAGTGCATGTCAAAAAGTGTAAAAGCGCTTTTGAGTTTAAGTGCTTGGAAAATTTTAAGTGCGAAAACGTGTATATAGGATTCACTAGAAATACAACTGATGTTATTCAAGCGAGTGAATAAAAATGCTACTACATTTTCGCTCTATTAATATCTAATCATATGGTATCTAAGTTAATAATAAGCGCTAATTTCACTTAAGGTGCTATTACGTGAGCGTTTTAATTCTGCTACATTTACGTGCATGAAATAATTCCCCGTTTGAATTACTTATTCCAAGCATGTCCCCAGCGCTGTTGGTGCAGTTCGTATTTCAAGCGGGTAATATAAAAATTTAAAAGTGGCACGATTTAAAAAACTCTGGCCCTAATCTCTACAAAATTACTTAACCGTCTGAAATGCGAAACGAACTTATATTGTGAAAGTGCAACGAAGGCGGCAGCCACATATCCCTGAAACCGAACGAACAATAGGAAAAAGGGCCATATACTATATTCTACTATATAAGAACACGTTCGTTTTATTTGCGATTTTATTTAGTACCTTTATCAGTGTTCGTGAATTATTTTCCGCCTCCGGTGTGTTCGCAAAGTACATAAAATGTGCGGTTTTTGGAAAATACGTCGTCGTAAATGACAAGTTTTACGATTATGGTCAAAGATTTGGTTGTTAAAATTTATTACATGCAAATATTTGATATCTTATTTCAGCGAGTATTAAGTTTTTTCTTCTTTCTATTTATTTAAAAACCTATAAGGTATCTTCTAGGCTAGCTTCCATAAATAATCAATGAAGCGTTAAAAATTTGAAGAAGATAACGAATGAGCGGTTGTTTCGACCTCATTTTGGTCGCATCGGCCTAGTAGGTTTTGATTATAGTTTATAAAGAATTAGTAATAATGAATTCCTAATTAGCTCTCTAGAACACTAACATATATGAAAATCGTGAGGAAAAAAGAGGAAAATCACAAAAGCGGAATGAGAACGCAGATTTCCAGATATCGAAACTATACCATCAAATTGTAACTGAATGATATAACTTTTACTGCAGCTGCAGTTCGAACTCAATAAAATTAACATCAAACAGTAATTTACAATTTGTTGCAAGGGTTTAAAATTTTAAGTTTAAAACGTATTTTGCTCTTCAGCAATAAAATGAAAACAAATCAAAATGGCCCATTTACAGCTTATAGAAAAGTTAATACAAAATTTAAAAAGGTGAAATACAGTAAGTAAAATGATAAAAACCGATAAAAACTGAATATTATTGCTGTAATAAATTTAGTAATAATTTGCTATAAAGAGCAGGAAAAAAGAATTGATAACATAGAAGAAGAACTTTAAGAAGTATATAGTAATTTATAGCTGACAAAAAAATTTTTGGTCGATAGTGATGGCTGATTAAAATTTGTTGACAGCTAATAGCTGAACAGAAGATTTATTATAAAATTTATAATTATTTCCTATTTTGATTATTTAAGTCTAATGATTGTGAATAAAATGAATTTTGTTTGGTAAAGTTACCAAGCCTCGCGATATTGTTTGACCTCGACGTACCGCCTCGGCCAAACAATATCGCTTTGCTTGTAAATAGTTTTTACCAGCTCAACATGTAATATAATATTACAGTGATTTACAAGAAACATACACAAAATATACCATCACGACATCATAACATTCTTAGATGATTTAAATGTTCGGATTGGAAAGAAGTCTGTAAACTAAAAGATAACAAGATAACTAAACAAAACAAACGAAATTGGAAATGATTATGTCAATTATCAACATAAAATCATTAAATTATTAAGTACAAGCATTGTGTTTTCATTCATGTGTCTCGGTATTCGGCGAGACATCCAGCGCTACCTAGCGCTGGATGACCCAAACCCTATTGAACTACGCGATGTAAGAGAGGTGAGGATCCGAGCTTGAATTCTTTTTTCGTATTTCAACAAAAGCAACAAGTTACTAAAGCTTACCCATTAGGGTAAGCAGTTGGCACCTAGTAATTTATATAGATAGAAAATTTCTGGCACTCAAGAAGTCAAGAATCAGATTGATCATATAATGATATCCAACAGATGCAAGACATATATACAAGATGTCGGGATATTTAGAAATCCGAACATAGATTCAGATCAGTATCTAGTGAAGCCCATACTTAACTAAAAACAAGAAAAGTTAGCAAACCCAGTAAATAAAGTTCAAGGAATAAAGTACGAGACATAACTGGAATGCGAGACGAAAGCAAAGTAAGAAAGTATCTCAGCACAAAGTAAAAGACAATTTAAACAGAGAAAACAATGATAAATATTACAAGAATGGATAAATATAAAAGCTGCAACAAAGAAAGAAGTTTAAGAAACAATAGGGTACGAGAATAAGAAAGGCTGTAGATAAAAAGTAGTTCGTTGAAGAATGTATTCGATGAAATACGAAGCAAGACGGAAATACATATGCAAACGCCAAATGGATATGAGAAAAAGTCTCGAACAGTTAACAAGACTTGTAGACAAAAAAAGAGTGTATTTAATGAAAACCCATTAGGGCAGAATAACAAACTAAAAAACTGCAAGTAGTTTTAAATATAAGTTAATAACAATGGAATAAGATGATGAAAATGGAAAAATGTGATAGCAATTAGTAATATTCTATAAACATAGAAAAGATAATTCGAAGAACTTTAAAAGATCATACTGGATGAAGAAATTGCAACTTATGTAAATCCACACTGCAGAACCAGAAGACATCCATCCCACCGACAATCGATGAATTAAAATGTAAACGGGTAAAGGATTGCTTTACACTTACTCTGCTTGATCGGTCTTATCGAACGCGATGTGTATAGAAATAAAAACCTACGTCTTCGCCAGTTAACTTGTTGGTCAGGTAGATTTTTCGGCAATTGCTATAATATTATCACTTTTGTCGTTTAAATAACATTTACGATAAAAACGAATTTTTTGGAAACGACAATATTGAATCAACAACGGTTTATTTAAAGAAAACCAGATGTAATAGAACTAGGTAAGTAGACGTTGTAGCAAAAGGGTAATATTTGTGCCCTCATGCGATATGATGTAATGCAATATAATATATGCAATCTATCTACTACGATTCTAATAACAATGTCATACATTGACTGTGCACTCCCTGATGATAATCAAATCGCTCAGCAGAATTAGCAAATACTAACTAAAGCACACAGGTACACATTTACCCCTAATGGCCATGGAAGCATTACAACTAGCCTTTAAATTAGTTCGAATGTAATCATGTTTTCAGTATACCTCTCTGAAAACATATAAATTTCATGTTTGTTTATTGGTTGCGAAAGGCAACCATTCCCGTGCAGTGCACCGGAAAACTTTTCCCGTGCAGGCTTTCCCGTGCTCTTAATAAATAGCATTACGACTTTCAAAGCACTCTTTCGATTTATGATTCTATCTTTAAATTTTTCTGTTTTTTGAGTATTTTATTGTGGTTTTCAGAGAGGTATACTGAAAAATATCGTTCATTACTCGGCAAAAACCGCTTTTCCCGCGCTCGCTGGCTTCCCGTGGTCGCCTGCGGCTCCCACGGGAAACTTCCAACTCGCACGGGAAAAGCTTGGTTTCAAGCCTCGTAATGAAATATACTATTTTATTAGACTGACGTTGAATATTTGACTCTTTTTAAAATACGAGCTAAACTCACAGCGCCGTGTCCACATCTCACTATTAAATTAACAACATGTTTAATTACCATGGCGACCAATTCTGATCTTTTCCCACCCATTAGAATTAGATAAAGCTATCTCTTTTCTTGTTGATTTTAATCATAACTTTAGTTAAAAATAGCTTTTATCTACGACCACCATAGAAAGTTACACATTCCGCACAATCTAGTAACCGTGAAAACAACCAATTGCAAACAATCTCCAAACTCAACGGTAAAAACCATGAGGAATGACTTCTCACGATCAGTAGTTCTGTTAAAACACTATAGATGTCAGCTCTTGCAATATTATAATATTATTAATTATTTAAAATAAAAAATGTTATAAATTTTAGTTAAAGGTTAATTTACTTTAATTATTGTTTTACATTAAATTATATTTTGGATGCAAATCCATCTAGAAAAATTATCGCTTTCACGGGGAATCGAACTCTGGATCCTCTGATTGCTAAGCCAGGCCTCTACCGTTAAGCAACGTAGCCGTCTTGATATGAGTTGGTTATTCTCATTATAAGAAGTTATTAAAAAAATTTCTTTCAATTAACATAAAATTGATTAATTTTTTACATTATTATATAATTGTTAATATAATATTATTCATTATTATTGCTAAATTACAATAAAAATCATGAAAGCTTTTATAATTTGCTACATAATTATTCACAAAGTGCAATAGCCATCTAACTTTTAAAGCTACGTAGCTTTTCATCACAATACCTGGGAATGCGAGAATATTTTGACATTCCGCGGTAAACGTGTAAACCTTGATAATTGAATTGTGATTGTTTATATAAAAATTAATTTTTGAAAAGGAGTACATACGCATGATTATTTAGCTGTAAGTACTAAATAGCGGATTGACTGAAATTATACAGATTGTAAACGTATTATTACTACTGTCTGTAAAAACTTAATATTTACTTCTGTCGTTTTCGAAATTCTCGATGTATCTTAGTGAATCCGATGATGGGGAAATAGGGTGTACATTTGTAAAACTCCAAACATCGTGGAAGTGGCTCACATTACATCTCTTAATTTATTGTCAGAGATTTCAACGTAAAAAATATGAATGCGAATATATAAATTCAAGGTTAAATATTTTTCTTAGCTTTTGGTGGTTTATTACTTTTTTGATGTGGCAGATAAAGTATAGTATTATTAATACCATACATAAGAAAACCTATCAATCAATGGACGTCATTTAAGGAAGGGAGATGCAAGAGTGGACAAATGCCAATCGCTGATTCTTAAAAAAATCGAAATCAAATCGATATCTCATCAGGCCTAAGAAATCCGTGAAATTATAATTATCAATTAATAACAATGATATTGCAACGTCTCAAAACTACTTTTAAAATAAAACAATACAAAACGAAAAGATTCGAAATTACGAGCGGGGAGAGGCAAGGGTTTTTATCGGCATCTCCGTCTATACCATGCCTTGAGGTCGTAGTGAGAAAGATGGACATCAGAAGCTGTACAAACACCAAGAGTATACAGATAAGTTACGCCAACAATATCGTATTAAAACTACCCAGGTAGCAAAGATACGTTATAATGACGTCAACATCTGGTGATAACTCGTAATAAAACGTCAATAGACCAAAGGTCGATGACATAATGACGTCTAGTAAATGACATTAAATTGACGCAACACATATCAGGTCATATTATCGACTTTTTTAGGTAATAGATTTATTTATACCGATTTGTTTATAGATTATTATTTTACCGGTTTTCAAAGTCAAGAACTAAATGTTACGAATTTTAACGAACGTTTTTAAAAACTAAGAGTATGGCCTATTACAGAAATACTTGGCAAATGCGTTGGTTGAGATTATAAGGAGAGTTTTGTGGCGATGCCTATTATTCATAGTATTTGATTTATCGTTGAAGTCTTCAAAGGAAACATTGCAACTTAAACTTAATTCTTCTATTAATTCTATTTTGTAATGTTTAATATTTTTTTAGTATATAACCTTTCAATATATGATATATTTTTTCAATATATAACCTTAAAAAGTAACAGTAGTTTTATATGTATTCCGAAAAATCTGGGGGAGTGAGGATACCAAATATAACTTGAAAAAGACGTCAGATTAATGTGTTTGTAAGACGTGAAATTATCGTCTAGCATATGACGTCATTAGTCTGAGACATTAGGAAGTCATTACCACTTCATATTTACGTCATACAACGACGACATTTACGTCACCCAATGGCTAGTTTTTCGCATCATTTTCACGTGCCTTTGCTATCTGAGTAAAAGATAATCGGGATTAAAAGAAAAAATGTAGATAGTAGAAGAAGAAGCAAATGAGACGGATATAAAAATTAACAAAAACATGACAGGTTATAGAGAAACTATAAATAATACCAGTACAGTGAAAATACTCAATGGCAGCACTCCCTCCTCTAGTTCCTAGAAGAATTAGCATATAAACTTTTTCTTGGTTAAACTACCACGCTCCCTAAGTCCTTAAGAAATACTAGATTCTATCAGGTTTCACTTCGCCATGTAAGGAAAGGATTTGTTCATATTGCTTAATTGTAAATGGTATGGAGTTACGGTAAATTAATTCCTAAATGAAAGTTAATTAAAAAATGAAAGTTATTTCATTAAAATACAATATTCGTTTGTTGCACCTGTTCTTGAGCGAATGGCAAATTTGCAACATGGCAAATCCGTGTTTATGTATCAATGTAATTTAAATTCGTTTATTAAAGGTTTTCTCTTGCAGTTTGTTCTACCCCTAACACATTGTTGAGTAAATAAGTCAATTGTATATTGACTTGGTTTCCACCTTAGAATTGGATAAAATGAAAATCTAAAGAATTTGGCCAGCCAAATTATCAGCTGAAGCAACGATAAACAGTTTGTTTTCAGGAATTATTTAAACTATTATTTTTATTTGCTAAAGAATAAAAATTTAATAAAAAGTGGCAGTCTTTTAAGTAGTTTCAATCGTTAATATGCAAAGAAAGTTCAGAGGTAAAATTCATAAAAAGAAGGGGCAATTATTCTAATGTCATACCATTCTAGATTAGAGTAATTTTTACTGTAATTTTATTTAACGTAAACTAATTTGACAGATTTCACAATCTAGATTAATTTGTAATATTCCAGTAGAACAAAATAAATTTGTTAAATTCCATTCAGTTCTGAAACGACTAAGAATTTAATATTAGTAAACTAAGTTTATCTTAGTAATATTACATCCGAACGCCTTCTTCATTTCTTTATTTGTTTTTACAATCTATTTGTTTGAAAATCCTTAATGGTTTTATTATGTCTATATACAGATATGGAAAAACAACAACGAAGTATCTGCGAAACAATATGTATGTATGATAAGGAACGCGCTAGTAAAATAAAGAAGGGATTATATAGGGCCCCGCCTTTGCTCTCTTAGTTTGTGTTAGTGGGGAGATATTCGAGCACTAAAGTTGTTTAATAAACTACAAACTAAGGAGAGCAAAGGCGTGACCCGATATAAACCCTTCTTTATTTTACTAGCGCGTTCCTTATCATACATATGGTTTCTTAGATACTTCTAACTTGAATTTCCATATGGGTATATATATCTTCAACGGCGTTTAAATAAAACGTCTTAATTGATGTCTTATTAAGACGATAACATTTTTTTGTGAAATAAATGTATGAGGACTATTTTTGTGTTTCTTTATTAATGTACTGTTTCTAAAAAAACACGTTTCAATTTAGAATCAAGCGTTTAAAATTAAGTTTTTATATTAAGGATATTTAAATAAAAAAGAATAAATGAACGATCAGATAATTAAAGAATTTATTTAAACTTATGTTCGCGGTGGCGCTCATAGTTCAATTCGAATCATTCAACCTTTCGATTTTCCCATGCCCCAAAACAATCTTAATGAGAACTTATCTTTGTTTTAATGAACTCTCTCTTGCCTGCTGTGAATCTAACGTAAATATTAAACTTT
This sequence comes from Agrypnus murinus, assembly GCA_929113105.1. Taxonomy (NCBI): domain Eukaryota; kingdom Metazoa; phylum Arthropoda; class Insecta; order Coleoptera; family Elateridae; genus Agrypnus; species Agrypnus murinus. The sequence continues at coordinate 35,458,884 of OV816028.1, read as the reverse complement.
CGTGCACAGTTGTCAAAAGCTTGCGAGATGATGAAAAGATATTGTGCGATTTATAAAAGTGCAGATAACCTAATGACTTGGGCACATTTGCAGAATGGAGAAACAAACATCACTCAAGGCAGTGCAAAACGAAGAGTAGGAAGACCAGCAAAAATAGAATAGAGTTGCAGATGAGGCCAAAGCCTATCCACAGTTGCAGCGCCATGGAGAGTTAGAGGTTTCAAAAATTTATATTAAACTTTAAGTGACATTTCTCACTCTTCCCCTGTGCTCTCCATAAGTCTTTTGCATTTTTTTAATAAACTACAAAATGAAGTTACACAAAATGAAGCTATACAAAACTAATGTACTAAATGCCTGAACGTCTGTGTAATGCAGCTGAGCATTACTCGCGAAGACAATCCTGTTTTTACTAGACTGTTGATATTAAAAATAATTTATAAATAAACATAGGCGCTGGCTGCATAAATGTTTTGTATAGCTTTAATACTATTGAAATATGATTATCCCTATTGGGATAATATGGGTTAAACTAAGTTCAATTTAAATTTTACAACTATTAAAATGGTTTGCCATTATAATTGCAACAGCCGATTATTTATTGATGCATGGGTATAGAGTATAAATGGCGTCGTAGATTATTTATTAACCAGCAGATTATTCAACCCTAACTAGTAACTATTATTGATATTTATAAATTTTTACAATTTGAACAGATATTGCCCTTTTCAATAAACTAACTCAAGTCATAAATGTAAAACATCAAGCAAATGATCTATCATTGTTACTCACGTATCAAAATATGTTCATTGAACCGGTAATGCAGTAAAATTGGTTTTTAGAAACACGTAACCTCGTTTAAGTCCCTTATACTTTTTGCAATCTGTTTAGAAATCTGGTTTCAACGCTGTTTTTGAAATCAAGTTAGGGTTCCACGCAGAACCTTGTCAAGCAAACAAAAGCTGAAAGCGTTTGAAAAACCTCACTTTATATACATTTTGTTTGTAGGTATTAAATGGTAGGTAGTACGTACAGTTTTTCTCTCAATTTTTTGAAGACCTTTCTCAAAGGCTTTGCCCTCGCTTTTAAAATGAATGCAAGCAAAGATTTAGTACTGGTGGTGATGGTTTAGGAAATTTAGTTAGATATAATCTTTAATCATTGAAAATACAGAAGATCCATTAAACGTAGGATGTCATTTGTGGTTTTTAGTTTCCGTGCCCCGAATAGTCTTCTTGGCAGTTTTGCTCATTTGCATATTAAGTTGTTTGAAAGCAGTAACTAGGACTAAACTGAATACGAGTTTAGGTTATAAATTAGTGTGCGCATGCTGTATGAAAATCTTTGAGAGAGTTATGGGTAAGGTAATAGTAGTTGAGACGTTCTATAAGTTAACTGAAATGGATCTTGAATAAATGGCTTTTATGAAATGACAAGCCGTTGCTAAGAAATACTAATTAGGGAAACGGACTTTCAATTCAGAGGAACAGGGATTCGTTTGTATCTATACGTAATTTTGCGGTGACCTCAATTTCAAGATTTTACTAATAATTCTGGCTTTACGAGAATAAATGTGTTTTAAAACAAAATTGTAAGCGACAGTTGAGTACGTACTCACAATTATAGCACTGAAATAATGTGACAAATAGAAGACTTGTAAACGCACAAGCGCTGTCCGCAGATTTCAAGGGTTTTATAGAGTGGTAATTTTAAATTTTGTAGGATTTACAAATACATAGTTCAAACACAGAAATGTCTGCAACGTATTATTTTGGTTAAATATTTATCTTAAGAATAACTACTACGTACTTCCTGATCCTAGAATTAATTTCCCCAGTGTTTTATTTTTGCAGTCAGTTAATGTTGAAAACATATGAAAATGGAAATATATTCTATACGGAGATTTTCCAGGCTTTTATATTACAATACCTACTGAACGACTAAAAAACATTTTTACTTAAATATTTTTCCAAGAGAAGATAAATCCTACTCAACTGAAAATACTTATTTGAAAACAAAATATATTTAATCTTCTTTTTTAATAAAACAAAAATTCTTAAAGAAAAATTATTTAAATTCGCACAACTTACTTTTGAAATAGGCTTGGTACACTCAGGCACGGAAAAGATTCTGTAGCTCAGTTAGTCGGAGCGGGGTGATAACTCGATTCCAGATGGAACATAAATTCCTTTTCTGTTTTTTTACAAAACTCAAAATTTGAAGTTGGAAAATCTTTCTTTTCGAAAATTTGTGTATTCGGTGAAATTTTAATAAATTGTACAACTGATCCACCATATTACACACGACTAACAAACCGGTTAAATAAAATTGTAAATAGACGCCATTTTATTTATTTAAATGTTGTTCTTTATTTTATATTTTTATTAAATTCGTTGTTTATTTTTCATATAATTTGTGTAGTTTTATGGTTTTCCTACTTTCCCTCAATTGCTGATAAAATTTCCTGGTTTCTCAAATTTAATAATTTTCGCTAATTACTTAGCTACATAGGTTATCAATGCAAAAAGGTTATCAGTTTTGTTCTGAATCAAAATTACAATTTTGAAATGCAATTTATTAAAATTGCTCAGAAAATAAACTATTTCACAAAGAAAAATTGTTATTTTATTGCATAAAATCGCATTTTAATTTAGTAGCGCTGCATATAAAGTACTAATATTTTGGTTTATTTGGACTGAAGCCTAAAAACGGGGTGAAATAAACGGTTCCTAAAATATTTTTATGAATGAGCATAGTATTAATACATATCTTTTTCAAAATAAATAGTTTTTCGCATTGACATTTGTATTTTTTTTTGTATATACATACAGTGCGGTGATAAAATATGGAATGAATTACTTATTTCATAAACAGACAGTTTTTGAACAAAATCCTTTTTGCGTAGATTTTTATTTTTAAATACGCATCTTTTGAAATATCTGCCAGATTTATGACGTCATGTGTGTCAAAGTTGTTTAGAAAATATGTATAAGAATTGCTAGACACGAAAGTGGACCCATAAAATTTAAATGCACAGGGCGCCCTATTAGAAAAAATGAGATCTTCAATTTCAAAAATATGTGTATTTAGTATAGTGGATTGAACACCCTGCGCATTAGTCAATAATAAATTTATAAAAAACGTTGACTTAAGATATTTATAATTTGTGTAATTATAATTACTTAAATGTAACTTACAGTATGTAAATTTAATTATTTTTTGAAGTTGCATTTCCAAAAAATAACCTAATTTTGGATACATATACAGGGTGTCCTGTTTAACAGTTTACACTCAATTATTAGTACAACCTTCTGGCTAGAACAATAAAATTAAAAGTACTTTGCGTGTTTTGACTTCTAGTTTACAAAATCATTATTAGAACCCATTTTCAAACATGTGCAACCTAGTACCACATGACGTTATCGGGATTTTCTTAAACGGAACTTCGATAGCAAGTGTGTTTCTAGATTAAAAAAAGTAGTGGGTACCACAGATATAAAGTACATTGTCACAAACGGAAATTGCTTCGAGTTAAATAATTTTTAATTCATACATTGCGTTCCGTTTAGTTACATCAAGGCTACGCTTCAAGCATCTGCGGCCGCGTGACCCACGTCCATTTACATGTTTATCTGAACTGCGAAGGTTGCTGTCATCTATGCTGAACAACCCACGGCAACCCACGAGCCTCCAACCAGCAAGCCGGGGGCTCCGTGCCTGGCACGGTTAACTCACCTCCGCAGGAAACTCGTACCATACCCGGAACACCAGCCTACGGCTTCCCACTATTATCTAATCTCTACTCTAATCTAATCTAATTTCTTCCGCGTTGAACCGTATATAAACCGCTTGCTTTGGGCTTAAAATCCAGTCAGTGCCATGACTCGAAGAAGCCACATCCAAGCAAGCGGGTAAGAGCCTTTATAATTATTTTATGGTGAGGGTTGGAACCTGGTTCCCAGCGGCATTCCCCATTCCCCACCGCTTGGTTATCGCTTAATTAATAGGGAGTTGTGCCAACGCTCCCTATGTGCTTAGTTGTAGATCACTAGGAGTTCGTCTCCTACGCTTAGTTTGTAGCTCTAGTGCTAGATAGGATGGTTCCGATCGCCCTGAAGTTTATTGTTAGAATTAGGAGGACCTGTATGTCCTCAAACTATATAACCATCATGTGTAATACCTTTATATTTTATTACTTTGTTATTGGTATAAAGTTGTTCTCATGTCTTGTGTTTTCTTTCCCTTTCTACCTCTGACTTCGTCCCTTAGTCACGAAAACCCCACGTGACAACATAATAACGGAATTAGAACCAATTAACGAGTTCTGTCTCGTTAATCTACACTCAATCGTTCGGAGAAGTTTTTGGCATCAGCAATGGAATTAAAAGAACTTTTAATAAAAAACATATTATAGATGGTATTAGGTCCCACTTTAGAACATGTGCTGGTACCGCATACGACATGATCGGGGTTTCTTTAAATGGAACCATTAGATTTTAATTATGAAAATTGATGGAAAGTATGATTCTGAATAAAAAAGTATTGAAGTACCACAAATCTAAAATGTAGAATAACACAGCTAGATCCAATTAACGGGTTCTGTTCCGTTTAACAATCTACACACAATTTATTATTCGGACAAGCTTTATGGCTATAGCAATAGAATTAAAAAAATCTTGTATACTTCGACATCTAGTTCACGAAATCCGTATTGGAACTCACTTACCGTATATGACGTAAGCGGGATTTTTTTAAATAAAATTATTAGTTCTAAGTATGAAAATCGATAGCAAGTGACCTTGCGAATAAAAAAGGATGGAGGTGTCATAGGTCTAAAAAGTATAATAATGGAGTTCCAACTAATTAACAGGTTCTGTCCCGTTTAACAGTCTACACACTCTATATGCAATTATTTAGACAGCCTTGTGGCCATAGCAATGGAATTGAAAGTTATATGTTTCGACCTCCACTTTACGAAGTCTATATTATAACCCTTCTTAGAACTTGTGCTGGTAACAGTTATGAAGTCATCGTGCAAATAGAGAGGAAGGGATTTTAACGTGAATCATCAGCCAATCGTTTGAAATGGAGAAGAAGATCGCCTTGTCACAAAAACTGAAAAGATACCATTTATCAAAGTGGTTCCTTCAAATGGCATTCCAAAAACCACTTAATGAAAAGGTTCGTAAAAAACATTGACAAATATACAGATTTGCCTATAACACAGCCAAAAGCCGAACCGTCTTAAATACAGAGTTATAAAACTTGGCTTTCTAAAAGTAAGATCTACAAGGTATGACATCTTGGAATTTTGCAGTGTTAATTGTGTTGGTAATTTCAAGGTAATTTGTAAAAATTGATCTTGAAAAGACCAATAAGATTATCGCCGCAGAATGATTAGAGGGCAAATCTGGATCTATCGACCAAACAAAATTAAGGTAATTCTGGTCATTTCTGTAACACAAGCAAAGTAACATTTCTCCATTTCATGCACTGAGTTCTTCTCCTTCATTTAATGAATTGACCTTTCGTCTTAATTTGTTGTAGAAGTTTTATCGGTCGCAGAAAAATGAAAGATTAGCGTAGATTCATTTTTCTTCATTCGTCAGAAGAGTATTTTACGGAAAAGAGGAGAGATTATGAAAACGTAGTTTCAAAACATGCATGTTCTAGGAATTATATGTAAAAACACTAACAAATAGCAAAGCAAACGTGGAAATTAAGATCTCAAATGTGAAACTGCCTCATGTATTAGAAAAACTTATTCCGTGGGTCTAACAGTCTAAGTACAAAGTTATTGAAAACAAATTATTATTTGTTAATTTCTTTCCATTCCGGGTTAAAGGTTTCCAGTGTAATTTAATGTTGGGTTTCGTGGTAATTTGATTTAAAATTGTAAGAAAAAAACTCCGACAGTGAAAAATTACAGCACCATTAAAAAAATCCGCGGAAAATTTGAAATTTGCAAAAAAAGCAATTCTTCAACTAAGTAAAAATATAATCCCTCCTAAAAGCAAAAATGTTCCAGTTTTCGACAATGATATATTTGTTTTAAGTTCAGAATTATGAATAAAATGTTACACACAGAATTGTGAGAAAAATGACGAATAAAGCTGATAACGAAGACCGATGTTTCTCTCTTAATCCAATTTACAATGATGTATAGTTTCGTAGGGCTATCTCGTACATTCAGCTAGTAATTTTTGTAAAATAATCACCCTATGTATGATGGAGCATCCTAGATTAATCTAAGATTAAGTACATCGTGTCCGAGAACAACAACTCTTCTTTTTATTTTCAAATTTGGAGATAATTTAAAAAATAATTTTCCCCCTTAAAAATATAAAAGCAGACAAGCTGTTAAATCACGGAAATCCTTCAGAAACCGCCAAATCCCCGTCCTAATATTTATCTCCGGCAGGAGATAAACTTTAAGAATATTTGTTTTCTTTTCTGGAGCAACGACTTTCCAATGAAAATGTGAATACAAATTACCAATACGTCACGGAACCTGCAAATTAGTTTTCTTTGTTTCCTAGCTCTTCGTTCAAACTCCTAAAGCCATTTTCACTTGATGCGATATTGTGTTCGTAAATCAACTATTGTGGAAGAGAACAACTTTTGAAGGATTAATAGCATTTTTCAAAGTATAGGTACGACATAAAAATTCAAAACGCGGTATATTTTTATATCCAAACAGAACTCTTTGGAAATTTTTAACTTCGAAAAGTTGGTGGAATATGAGTAAAAGTAAGTTTCACAATGGGTTTGCTATAGTAGTTCGTAAATGCGTGTAGGTTTACCACATAAATCCTTTTAGTAACATATTCTTGTTGTCAAAGTCATAAAACATCCTTTTAGAAGTATTGATTTTTCCTTAGTGCACACTGCATGAAAGATACTTTTATATGTAGTTTATTTAAACATAACGAGTATTATATTCAGTTTTAGCACCCCATATATTTGTTTAATATTCGTAATAACGACAGGGCTTCAATTAAAAGTGAAAACAGACTATTTTTATTTTTCTTATATATTTTTCTCAAGATATTTAATTAATTTTCGGTTCAAAATCATTTTCAAATCTATTTTAATTCTTGCCCATTTCTTGGTTTGATTGGGAATCTTCCCATCACACAAAAATAATGTCATACATACTGCTGTGATTTCAGCACTCATATTTGAATATAAGTCATTTGGGTTGCCTATATATTTAGGGGTTTGGACTCAACTGAAACAAATCTTAATTGAATAAATTAATTTGTTACTTAATAGGTAAAGGATACACTTTACATCACTTGATAATAATAAGAAGTAGATCTTAAACGGATTTTCCACTTAAAACTGAAAAATTATTTTGACAAGTTACGATTTGCATATCGTCAGGTCGTCGGACTTGGCTTTTCATAAGTGAAGCCATTGTAAGGTGTAGTTTCACCTGGAAATTATAAGGCATAGATGGAAAGGTGTATCAATCACCACAATACTCACAGTTTTTGTGGTTGAATTTCAAGTAAATCTGATGCTGGTTTAACGATTCATCAAATTTCATGATAAATGTATAATTTTCATTAATCTATGCACTTGCAGCCAAAATGTTTTGCTGCAATATTGTTAATTAGGTTCTAGTGCACCTTTAGCAATAGAATTTTCAAGTGGGCAGCTCTCTATAGAGAAGGTTTAGCCTGTTGAAGCTTAAATTTTGTATCGTTTGAACCTGATCTGTTAAAATGATAAAATCTAGTTAATATTTAAAGTTTTGGTGCCAAAATTGATGTAAATATTGCGAAATAGGATGTTTGGATTCATTCAATAATGAGAAAAGGATGTAATAAGGTGTGAAAATGTTATTATCTGTAATTTTGGAAAAACCCTGTTGGTCAGGAAATTCAAGATGGTTGCCATTGAATCCAGAGTTAAATTTGCTTTTTGTTAGACATGCAATAGGAAAATATAGGAAAAATTATCCTCTTTCCGATTATGTAATTTGTTTAAACATTTAATTTTTTAACCATATTTTGGTTATGTAAATCTTGTTAGGTTAGATGTTCAATTGTTTTTAGTAACTTACCAAATTTTGTTAGTGAAGAAATAACGTTTGGCGTTTGTTTTTGAAAAATATATAAAAGCAGGTCGAAAATTTGGTTACTTTCTTCTTGATTTTCAAGTAGAAGCCATGTCAGATTATGCAATAATTTGTTAAAATTTTGAGGTTATGTGTGTCAAATTTTACGTCAATGAAATGTCAAAAAAAGTGAGGTTATGACAAATGTCATCCAAATTTAATTTTTTTTAAGTGTTAAATAGTGAAAATAACATTGAACAATTAATTAAACTGATTTAAATAAAAAGTAAAGTGAAGTGTTAATTTGGTTTTTTGACTATTTACTTATAAGAAGAAAATTTATGGAAAATGTATTGGAACTTTATTTCTGGATAGAAGGAAATTAAAACCTGGATGTAATAAGAATTTATGGGAAATAGACAATTGATTTATGTACTCACGTATTGAAGGTAAATTGTTCAATATTCAATAGTTGTAATAAATCACAAAAGATCCACAAGAACAATTATATGGAAATGCGTGTTCACCATAGCTACAAATAAGCAGGTAAATTTACAGACTATTACAGAAAACTGTCAAATAATATAGTGTATGCAAAAATTTTCAAGTGGCGTCTTTGAATTTGAAAAAATTTATTTTCAAACTTCAACTTTATTCTTTTTGTTTCGTTTCTTTCTTCAATTATAATTTAAGATCGTGGGATTGATAAAATAAAAATGAATTAAGGCAAAGAGAATTAGACTGTCTCTTGATTCTTATTTTATTAAATCCAATTGGCATCAATAATTAATTGAACCCATTTTAGATAGTAAGAATTTTTTTGTTTTCGTTTCTCTTTCATAAACTTTCAGTTTTCATTTTTTTTTTGGTTATTAATAAAATAATATTTTTAAATGTTAAAAACGAGATTTATTTGTGTATTCTTCTTGTTTTGTGTCCATTGACAGAATTCCACAGGTATAAGTTGAACAATATTTTATTATTTTGTCAAAGAGCGACCCGCCTGAAATTTTCTCATGCAATTTTCCTGAGCTTGTCTTTGGATTTTAAAATCATAGCCTTAGCAAATTTTCTTTTCATCACAAAGGTAAGTGGTGTTTGTTTTTGTATGACTTTTCAGTTTACCTTGCTACCATTAAAGATAAGTGATAGTGGTCTTTAATTTAAATAAATTTATGATCAAGTGTTTTAAAGTGTATACTAGTACGGCGCTTATTACCATAAAATTTTATTGTCGCACGAATGCGATGCTTATTAACCAATAATAATATATCATATCAATATACAGATCAAAAAGTTTATTTCATGATATAGAGATAATAGGATATTTTTCCTAAAGTGTATCTTGAAAGGCGATTGTTTTATTTTTACTGAGATATTAATAGATTAAACAAAATATTATTTTTATTATGACTACTTTTTTATTATTTTATATACACATATATTGACCAATCACAATAACCGGAAATTCCAAACTCCCTATGGAATTACTACAGAAGAATTTCACGAGAGCATATGTTTATCATCGCAAATAATTCAAATAAAATGAATTACTACCTGCACGCAACATCGGCAAGTATCGCTCCCCACTTAGCATTTAGTCCTTTTTATTTTTTTACATCATGCAATTTATAATCTAATTCACTTTTAACTTTATTTCATTTTATATTAAATATTAATGAAACCGTTAAAAACTTGATTTGCTTTCAGACTTGTATAAAAATAAAGTAATTGCCTACGTGAGTAGGATCAAAAAGCAATATCAATAATATTCTAAATTATTCAAGCAAACCTAAATTTCTGTTGATATTTAAAATTACCTTTAATAACAATTCCTAAAGTACTATTAATCTCCAATATCTATACTCGTTTAATATTGATACAATGTGAATATATTTGAACAAAACTCGATGACGTATTTAATCCAATTAAATATTCGTCGGGGATTTATGTATTTAGTTATTTCGTGTAATGGTTTTATTGAAATCCCATGATAATAATAATACGGGTATATCTGCCACTTTAAACTAGAACACTTCATAATTAAATTCAGTTACAAAAGTTATAGAGTTAAAAACCCTTGTCATCTAGTCGAGTTGATGTAATTAATTTAGAAAATTAATTAATTGCGCACTTCTAAATGTGATTGGTTTAAGAACCGCAAGCAACATTCTCGCCAAACGAACGAAGACGCTTTTAATCATTCCACGATTGAATATACCTGATTGAAATTATTGAATGACCCTTATCAAATTTGTGTCATCCGTTTAAACTATGCGTAAACTGTATCCCAGAAGACAGAAGGAAGGGAACAGGTAGGAGACAACCCTGGCAGATCTTATTACCATAACTGCAAGAAACTTCGCGGCAGTTTGTAATCTCAAATCAGTTTGTTATAATTAAAAATAAGAAGCAAGATACAATCCAGGTTAAAGATTGAGTTCTAGATCCTAGTTAAATACTTTTTCATTTAATATAGCAAATTATAGTGAAACTAGTTTTGAGAAATCTTTAGCTGATAGAAACTAGACGTATAAACTTTTAGTTCATAAAATAATTTGTTCCGTTATTAAGAAAGATTAATTTACCGCAGTTAATAACTTAGAAACAAACTGTTTAAAGTCAATAATGTTAACTAATGCTGTTCAATGACATGTGTACACTAAGGTGGACCATTTTTAGGTAGATTGTATTGTTCGTATAGGTTCAATACTATCCGACGGTGGTACTAAATATTTTCAGAACTTTTCGAGTTGGGAGTTACCAGCACTTATTTCGGACTGAAAGTGTTGCTTTACTAGGATTATAATACTTTCATTGTAGCCATCATATTTTTCCTACACCAGGATTCAATTAAATCGATTTACATTCAAGATACATTTGTGAACAATAAATATTTTTTAAAACACCACTACAAGCTGAGAAGCTGAAAGGAACTCCTAAGTTAGCAAGAAATTCACGTTAGCTAGCGCCCTCACAATTGAATGGGCCAGCCATATAGAACCCTTTTTAAGGTTTATTAATAGTAGTCAGCCATGAAATCTAATAAACGACTTTCGGGAGATCTAAAGAGAGTTGTGTTGCTGTCATTGGTCATGCCATTCTGCATGGATGTCTGATAAGATTGTAGGCGTATCAGTTTCAAGGGGCTTCAAAGTTATAAAATTACACTCTTAGTTTAAAAATTCAAGACAAAAGTTTATTATCTGTTTATTGTCAAAAGTCAATACCCAAACGTTTTAGAAGATTACGGCATCGGAAAGTACAGATGCTTCAAAGTTTCGAAAATTGAATGACTAGGAGATGATTCGCTGAAGTGTAGCCATGTCTAAACAAGATTGAATCTACGATGAAAAGAACAGTTTTCTTTCGAACAAATGTTGCAATTCGGTCTTAATATCAACAGAAAAACGATCGGTTATAACCTAAGCTTCCGGTAACGTAGCGTAGGAATAGCAGCCATTTGATATGAAATAAAAAAAAATGAAAATGGCCGAATAAACCAACAAATCCCTTATTACTTTAACTACCACAAACGCCTAATTAAAGCCCTGATTTGCAAATAAATGGTCTCGACAAAATCACAAACGCCCTTTAAACCTTGATAGCTAACAAAAAAATACCAGATTGTTGTTATCGGATTCCCAGAATTAAATTTGTAAGTTGGTTGAGTTAAGCACATTCACTAACGATGAAAACTTTTTGCTAACTGCGACGCTAATAGAAACGCAACCTCTAACGGACAATTATTACTTCTCGACTCCAAGAAAGTAATTCTCATTCTCATAAAAACAAGTAGTACCTATTCAGTGCAAGGATTTCCTTTCATTTTATTGGAGGGAGTTTTGATCCTTTTCCGGCTAATGCATTTACAAGTTTCTTTCAAACTAGTAAGACTAGCATCTTAGAGCGAGATACAAATTAAAGAATTTACTTTTTGGGATTAAGTACTTTACCATTAGCTATGTACACGAATGCCTTTCATGATAAAACAACTTTCTATTAAGTAGATATCAGGATACGTTTAATTCGATCAAATAAATGTTTGTAAATAATTATAAATTTCCGGTTCTATTTTTAAGATATATCCTTTGATAGTGAAAAGACAATAGTGGACATTGTTAGTAAAATGAAAATGTAAGGCGAAATTTGACACAAAAGATTTTTAAGATATTAGAAAAGCATAAGATGCAAATTCTATATTGGCATTAATTTCAAATTAAGGTATGTAAACCTAAAATGGAAACTAGTTAGAGCGAAATGATATGCACATGCATATTACGTACCATCCCAAACCTAACAATTATCAACAATATATGTTTACATTTCCGTGAGGTTCGAAGGTATGCAATTAACAGTTGGCGTATTATAATGTATTGCAGTGCATTTCAGTCGGTGCGTGCATTTATTACTCTAATTACGAGACAGCGTATGCAACACCTACCATAAATAACTTCACACCATTTCTTAATTTTCACCCATGAGGCGAAAAGAAGGCCGTTAAAGAACTTTTCTTTAACTAACTAAATAAAGAAGACCGGAAATACTTCAGAATACAAATCTTTGTTAAGGTAATTATTATAGCTTACAAAAAGCTTACCAGAGGAAGTAATATTTTAAAAATTAGTTAAAAAATAATCCAGCACGTTAAAATTACGGCCCTTATTAAGAATAATAGCCTACAAACGAGAAAACCGCCATTAAACAAAAGTGAATCTACTTTATACTTTTACCCTCGGTTTTCTCTGGTAATACCTCTTCTCTTATAATACCAAGATAACTACCTCATGCTAGTTCGATAACTTATGTAGATAACTCTCATTAAGATTAATAATTTTACTTGCTGTTTGCGAGCTTTCCAAATAAGTAGGTCGTTAAGACCTCAAGAATGAATTCTTAATAGGTAATTTGCAAGAATTGTGTATACACTTATACGCTACTTATATAAAATCTTTAATCCCGCGTCGAGGCTGCGAACTGCGTTAACGCTAATGTTCTCCCTTAACACCTTAAGCCTGTAATCTCAAACGTAGTAGACGCATTATACAAGGGAACAATGGCTAAGTCTGCAGAACATGGATGAGAAGATTTGAAAGCATTACATCTAAGAGTAAAACTCACCGGAATTGGCCTGGCTGTCGCTGTTTGGACGGGCCGACGGTGCTCCATCTCGGGCTTCTACTTCCAGGGCGTAGGCACCTTGCTTTTCCCTGTCGAAGACGACCTTCGTGAACACTTCGCCAGTCTGTTGATTGATCTCGAAGAAGTCTTTCCCCTCGTTTCGCGGCGAGTCGACGATAAAGTAATAAACCTGAAAGAGGCGCGTCTTTAGACAAGTTGTGATGACGGGCAAAGACTGATTACATGCCTGATTGTTTGGGAAAGTTCCGTCTTTGTCTATCGCGTTCACTTGAGTTACTTTGGTTCCTATGGGCTCTCCTTCAAGCACGGTTTCCTGTTCGCGCTCAGTGAAAAGCGGGATCTCGTCGTTTACGTCTTCCAACATAATGAACACCGTCGCTTCCGAGGCTAATTGCTGAGCCCCATTATTCTAGAAACAGAACTTTAAGCAAATGACTGTTCTATCGTGTTGCCTAGTGAACGTACCTCTACTCGAATGGTTAAGTTATACTCCTTAATAGTCTCATAGTCTAGGGGATGATTAACCTTGATATCGGCCCAAGTAAACCCGTTATCCGGTCTTTGTTGTAGATAAAACGTGTGAAACTTGTTGGTCTGCGCCGTAGAACCCGGCATCAGCCGGTAGAAGACAGTAGGGTTATTTTCGATGCCGGAACTAAGCAATTAACACATATTATAGCAATCATTCTATAAACCAAAGAAAATTAATAACTACCAAAAATACTATCAGGTGTTCACGTATCAAAAAGCAAAACTTGTTTCAAAAATTGACATGGCTTACAAAAATAATATCAGCCACATGCAAACCGAAAAAATGATTTTACTAAACCTATTGTACCAGATGCACATGCAGTCCATCAAGTTACCCAGACTGAACTAACACCTAACTGTGGCATCCACAACTTTTGTTCAAGTTGATAAAAATATGTCTATAGAATTTCTAAGGGACGAACCATGCAAAAATAAAAAAGTTTACAGCAAAACAAAAATCGTGTGACGCCGTTGTGGATGCCCAGCACGAGTCCGAAATTTTGTATCTTTTTTTTGTGTTTTTTTTACTAATGAATAACAAACATAGTATATAAGTATATCAAAAAACAAAATTATTATGTGAACATGACAACGCGTTTTGCAACATATTAGTACCTCAAGATCAGATCATCCGGATTAGTTATTTATGTAATAACAAAAGCTTGCTTCTGAAACGAGACTGTGACGTTAGGCGCACTTATAATTACTAATAATGAAATGAAAGGAAGAAAAGAACGCTGAATGTTGTTGAAGTGTTGCATTGACCCTTATGCCCCAAGCTAGTGAGTTGCGTGTGGTGCAGGCGTCAACAACATTCAGACAGAGGGAGCGGGAGGACTACACATCTAGAGCTACAGGAATCAAGTATTGGAAGGGTGGACACGAGGCCGGGGGCGCGTGCTGACCCCTGATCGGGTGAAGCGTGCACAAACAGACCACGGTGCCGTGCAGCGGCGTGCTGCCGCACGAGCAACACACTGACGGTCACAGACCTGGCTTTGACCGACACGACTTTAGCCCCGACCGGGAGGTTCTCTCTAATGAAGATGGGCCCGTAGACCACGTGGTCCCACACGGGCGGGTTGTTCGCGCGGTCCACAACATCGATTTGTACTTCCACGGATCGGGACAAGGGCGGGTAGCCTTTGTCTTGGGCCGTGGCTTCCAACTTGTACGTTTCTCGCTAAGCACGCGTGGGAACATAAGTAGAGTCGTGTTAGTGATGGACATACGGGCAGGCTGGCAGGTGGATAGGCTCCTGGAAGGAATACGCTCCGACACCCGGAGCCGGTAAACCCTACGCGGTCCCCCACCCACGAGGCTCAGAGTGTCGCGGCGTCGTTGCAGCACCTCTATACCAACCTGGCTTTTACGGAAGTCACTACTGTACCCACTGTGACATTTTCTTTGATGTGAATGGGGCCGTACATATTCATGTCCCAGAGTGGCGGCTTATTGTTCCTGTCTACGACGTCTAATTCAACGTCCACGTCCGCATAGGAGGGCGGGGCGCCTTTGTCCGAGGCCCGCACACGCAGGCGGTACCTGTCTCGCTAAATACGGGCACGGTCAGGTCAGGGCTCATGGGAGTAACCAAACAGAACACACTCAATCAAACGTAATGTGAACCAAAAGAAATAACTCAATCACACAACAGAAATGAACAAAATCAAATGGCAGATACTGGGCACCACCGCCTGGTGATACCCGGGTCCTGCCTCAGCGATATCAGAGAATATCCAAGCAGTGTGAATATATTCTCTAGCCGATTGTACATATATACTGAAATTAATATTTAGATCACGTCAATAAAAACGCCGCCAGCACCAGCTACGGCACTTCTACGTATTGTACACCTACTTACTGGATAACATCCCTGTTGCCGTGGGCAGTGGTTACGCCGAAGAACAGAAAGGTGCAATTAAATAAAAACCAAACGTATAGTACATTAACAATATAAAAGAAATATTAAGCAGGCATTACATGCAAAAAAAGTTTCAAAAAACATTGGTTGGGCGGGAGCAAGGATGTGCAAAAAGTCCTCGTTGTTAAACGACCTTCAAAAACCGTTGGACGTTTTTATTTTGATTTGTTAGTACGCCGCCCCATACACAGGTTCAAAAATGTCACAATGTCTGAGCGGCGTAAGAGAGCCGAGCGCCCACCCCGGGTTTCAAAAACCGGCCTCTCACGACACTCGTGACCAAAATGCAATACTACAAGTTAGAGAAACTCCTCCTGTAAAATCACTCAAAAAATCTTAAAAACAGCTTCAAAAACACTTCAAAAAAATAAAAACAGGTTAAAAACTGGAGCCACCTCCTCTGCTGGGATGGCCTCAAAAAACAGGATGCAGCACCTGGCAGAAAGAGCATCAAAAAACAGCGCTCCTTGCCATTTCAAAATATTGCTCGGCGAAAAAACTTGTAAAGTCCGATTGTAGTAGGGGCGGAAATTAATCCATCTCGTCTAGGTACGCCGTTAAGCGTCTGCATGAGTGGTACAAGTTCCTCGCCCAGCAACCGTAGATTTACAATTAAAAAAGATTAAATTAAATGTACAAAGTACATTATGCAAGGTGTGCCGTATAAAAAAACTTAGTCAATAAAGATTAGATCAGTGCAATCGATCTGTCGAAAGATCAGAGCAACTCAAACAAAGGTGCGCTGAAAATGAAGAAAGAAGCAGCTATCCACTCGTACCTAAATCTGCTGGTCCTGGAAACTGAAATCTCGCACTCAAACACACACAACACTCGCTCTCAATCTAGCCTACCCGTTTTGTGATCGGATCAGACACTTACGTCCAACGGCTTTTTAAGCACAATCCAACCAGATTCGGGTTGAATTTCGAAGTATTCCAAATCCAACACGTTTGAGCCTGCACTTAAAGAATATACAATCGCACCATTGTTATCAGCATCTTCATCGGACGCCGACACACGTAGGATATTCGTACCAATACTAGCATCTTGTTTTACATTTTCCACGTATTTCTGAAACACATCTCAATAATAAAAGTGAACTCATACAACTACATAGAAAAACAGTACCTGTCTGTCGAACAATGGGGGATTGTCGTTAACGTCAGTAATTTCTACTGTAAAAGAACAAACGCCCTCCAAGGACGGTTCTCCTTGATCGGTTGCCTTAACGGTAACCGATACGAATTTGCCGTCGTCACCTTCGCGATCAAATACTTTATTAGTGGAAACCTCTCCGGTCTCTTCGTCCACCGTAAATTTCGTGCCCTTTTGATTGGGTTGTTGAACTATTGAATACTTTACTTGACCATTAACACCTTTATCCTCATCAGTGGCGTGTACTTTAATAACCGGCGAACCATTAGGTGCGCCTTCCTCGACTTTAGGGTAATAAGTTCCGCAATCCTTGAAGATTGGTTTGTTGTCATTTACATCCGTAATAAATACAACCACTACAGCAGTGCTTGTGTGGATCGTTTTATCACCGTCTACGCAACAAGAACCATCATCCATAGCCGTCACATTTAATTCGTATTTGTCTCTGTCCAAGGAGATCGATTTTCCGTGAAGTCTAATTACACCTGTAATCTCCTCGATGACAAATTGTCCTGAACTAGTTCCACCGCCGACAAACCCAAATCTGACATTGTCTCCGTCTTTATCAGATGCTACTACGGTCGTGACTAATGTATTTGGACCAGCATTCTCATCTACGTTAGGCGTATAGACTTGTTGAGAAAATTTGGGCTCTTCGTCGTTTTTATTCTTCGTATAAATCCTAACAGTCGCTGTTCCGGTTTTTGCAGGCTCTCCTTTATCTTTAGCGGTAACAACGAATTCATAATAGGCATTGTTATTATCCGCATCTAGCTGTTTATTATTCGATATAATCCCGCTGGGATCTACACTGAAATGGTCATCTGATACCGTGTATTCAATTTCCGCGTTTGCCCCGCTGTCACTATCCATAGCCTTCACTTTTAGAATACTAGTCCCCAAAGGAATATCTTCGTCCACATTATGAGCTTGATAATCGGGAAGTTCAAATTTCGGCGCATTATCGTTGACATCGGTAACGCGGATGGTGAGCTGCAACAATATACAAATGTAGATATCAAGCAGACAAACGATTTGGTGGATAATGGTGTATAACTACATACCTCAACAGATGTCGAGAAACCACCGGAATCCTCGGTCGCTGTCACCACTAACGAATAGACGTGTGGTTGCCGCAAATCTTCAAAATCTAATTCTTTGGCTAATTTGACTATTCCGGATGTTGGACCAATGTTGAATGTACCGGCTCCTTGACCTTGTGCTTTCAATGTGTAACGGATTTCTCGATCGGCGAAGGATTTGGCTTTGACGGATATGATACTGAAACGATATATAATTTAGTAAAGTGATATGCATGCTGATATTTATCATGGTCAGGAAATTGGAAAAAAAGTTATGTAATTTTAAAACCTGTGGTGGTGTCTTAGATAAAAACATACAGAAATGAATAAATAGGTGGTAATGTTTTTGCGTTTGTCATGTCTCTACTATATTTCATCAAGAAATGCACTTGGGAGCTTAAAGTTAAGCAGACGTGTTGACAAGTTTCCAACATGATGCTTCATTATTGTTATAATGGCTTTCATAAATAATAATATGGTGTAACATGTAACCAGCTATAATAAAGGGCGCTAATATTAAATAATATATGCAGACGAATGAGAAACTACAAATGTTCGTTTGTTATTTTTAGTAAATAATGAAGGTTACAGGGGTTCTTAAAAATATAATAAGACTATTATTTCTAATTGTTAAGTAAAGAGGAACAGAAATCTAACAGATACCACATTTATTTGGAATCTAAATTATGTAAGTAGATAGTTACTTCCATGATACAGAATTACATTCTGCTTTTGTCTTAAAAGATCATCAACAATGTTTTGCTAAACAATAGCCATGTGAATCAGTTGTTTAAGAAACTCCTGGAGGGGTTTGCTGCTTCCTGAGGTTACCAATTGCATTTATGTAGATATGTTGTTTTAATTGAATATCCCTCGTGTTCGATGGACAGTCTGCTACATTTTAATCTTGAAGTGAAAAGAATTTGTTCGATTTCTAAACCAATGATTCTAATATTGTCATCAAGCTGTTATATAAGCTACTCTTTACCATTTGTATGTAAAATATATCCTACTTGCAGATTAAATAAGTTATAGATAACCTATATAAAAAACTTTTAAAAATTAAGTTTTCCAAATGAACCAAACCATTGCTTTCACAATTGTTAAAATTGACAAAATTGATTCAGCAGACCAAAACAATAAACAACCATTGAAATTATTTATGGAAAGGTGTGAAATTACATTAGTGCAACCTGGTCTAATATTGCTTAGCTAATTGAAGATACAGTGAATTCTATGTTTTGATCTGTTGACTTAATTTGGCATCTATTTTGTAGTAGAGTTTAACATGCATACATTTTCAGTATATTTCAATAAATCAAGGCTCCAATTTTACATTAGGTACATCCAACAAAGTTTAATTATATGTAGATACATTACTAACTGCATATAGAAACAAGAAATGTTTTGACATTAAAATTGTTGATCTGTTGGATCTTTCAGAAGCTTTTGGACATAACTAGTCTGTTGGCCCATTAGGTGTGGTCCATAATCTTCTACTGTAAAGAACCAGGACAGTTCCAAACAACCACATAGAAATTACAGTCATCACATTGTGGAATTATGTACTATTGGTTTCATAATGATCTAGAACAGCAAGGCTAATATGATGCTATTTTCTTAATCTTTTTTTATAAAGAATAGCATCATATTAGCCCTTTCTGTCGTAGATTACAAATACCTAATACATAGAGCTATAACTGTTTGTATAATTGCTGGGTTCGGTATTTCAACTCTTTTTGCTCTGAAAGGTATATTGCTATAGTTACAATTTATAACAATGGATACCATTGAAACCGAGCTCTTCGAGTAAACAGATCTGAAATACCGAACACGACAAGCCTACTAGACTGACAGTATCATTTCATCACATGATATATTGGTAGTGATATTAAAAACAAATCAGCAAATTTGCCTTGAAATATAGATCCTTCAACACTTTTACTCTTTAAATATGTAGTATGGATTGTGAATTAAAACAAAATACATCATTGGGTCTTACATTAAATTTAATAGCCATATAATCAATATATACTGGTATTAAAGTTTTTGCTTAATATATTCTAAAAGATTACAATTCTGAAGCGATTCTAAAAGACTAATCTAAGATACTTTCTAGACAGTTAAAAATGCTTATTTATAAGTTTTGTAGTTTCTAGATACCTGTTAACTTGAAAATATCTTTGCTTCGGTTTATGAAAGTTATCAAGAGTATATAACGTACAACAATAAAAAATTTTCCCAATTTTTCATTATGGACTCTAGACATAATTTCTTGGCGGCAAAATTAGATTGAATACATTTTAAATGAATAAATCTTTATAAAACCTTTTAAACTGTCTACAGATACATTATACTCTCTAAACCTAAACTGATAATTTATGTTCACAAATCAATCAATCATCCAATCATATTTAATTAATATCTATTAACAAATTACAAACTAAGATCCTAGGAGCATGCGATCATGCAAAATACATAAATACTTATGAGAAATATTGAAGAGTTTCCACAAATATTTTATTTATCACTTCTATTTTAATTTTTTATCAAATTAGCTGATTTCAATAATTGCATATACTTAATTAAGATCCATTTAAATAATTTAACCTTTCAACTGCTTTAAAAGAATCCACTAATTGTGCTTTTATCCATCTCTCATACCAAATTCTAAATGCATTTCAAAAGCAGCTCCTATCTGTTACATTTGAATCTAAATATCAGTCAATTAAATTAATGTTTCTTAATACATTTGTTATTTTTTAATCATTCTTATGTGATTATACTAGTATAAGCCGCTCCAAATAAGATAGAGATCATGAATATTGCAATCGTATCTTACGCTTATTCAACTCGATTTAAGTGTGGAGGTCAAAGAGGTAGTGGTAAAGTCGGTAAAGGTAATTGGTATATACCTTTCTTCAACAACACGAGCACAATATCTGGAATTGTTGTTTAAAACTTGAAATTCATCTTCAATAGTACCATACAGTTATGGAATGATATTGCTAGACACCTCAACCTTATTGTATGTTGTTCATATTGCCTTCACCTACATACAAGTTTGTGCAACAATTGAAACATACTCCTCCCTAAGCCAGTGATTGATGGTAGTGCTGGTTTCTTTGATATTCCTAACTTTTGTGGAGTAGTTTATATTTACATACATATTAACACAAATATATTACACAGATGCCTATTAATATAATAATAGTCACATTTACAATATACATCATTAATATCCAAGTCATTTAATTTAATAGTATCTCCCCTAGTAATACATTTTAATGTATAACATTATAACTAAGCACTATTAAGAGTATCATTAGTGCACAATAGAAATAATTTTCTGTAAGCCACTGATTTACTATTTAATATACAATGAACTACAATGAAATCGAAATTAATAGTAAATGATAGGCAAGTATTCGTATTATACTAACATAATTATTATCTTTTCAATTTTAGATTAAGGTTAATTTTTATTAAATTAATTAATGATTTACATTAAATTATATTTTGAATGCAAATTCATATACAAAATATATCGCTCTGGCTGGAAACAAACCCGGGACCCTCCATGATCTAGGTGGTATCTCTACCAACTGAGCTACCGGAAGATGACTATCAGTATAGCGACAAATTTTCCATATCAATTAAATATTTTAGCAAACATACAATATAACTAGATATTTTTTGAATATTATTAATGAAGATCGGATTATTATTAAGATCAGAAGATTAAGATTGATGTTGTCATGCGATATGCTGATCTTCATTAATAATATTCAAAAAGCATATGGCCTGGGTTCGATTCCTAGTCGGACCAATTTATTTTTCTATATGAATTTGTATTCAAAATATAATTTATTATTTTTCAAATTTGTTTCTATTAGTAGATAACACATATAGCATACATTACATGCCTTAATAATATATTTTTGATTATGTTGGAATAACAATATGTAACACAGCATTAACAAAGTTTAAACAAATTGAATAGTCTTATTAGTATATTTTTGTGGTAAACACACTAATTGGTAATCACTTTTAAACATTTGTAAAGTCGCTAAGTACCTACATCTAAAATAGGGTCTACCTTACATACTTAATCGTTGCGATTTCATTGTACATAATTTATAGTTAGTTCTTTTCTGGTGCAAAGTGTTTGATTAGAAATATCAGATAGGCCACTCCTACAATTACCTGATGTATTTAGATACACCATTTGATTAAATCTGTAAGGTAAACCGTATCTTTAATTTGTTAATTTACAAAATTTTTTGTTTCCCTCAACAACCATGAAATTAATTGTCTTTCCTTTCCGGTTGCACTAGCTAATTAATAATATAATCTGGCATAATTATCCTCTTAGTTCTATATGAACAGCTTTTCGTGCTACTCTAAATTTTGAGTATTTGATGTATTTTGTATTTTGATGTAGTACACTCGTACATAAGTATTGTCTCTTTTCTGATCTGTTATATATTGTTTAGGTTTGTTAGGCTGTAACTCTAAAACTATAATTTTGTGGACTTTGTATCTATTGACACTTTTTATGTACACATTAGGGACTATCATTCACTAAAATCTCGAGAATTCTGGCCAAGAGCCATTTTCCATAAGGATTCTGCAAGGTGCAAAAATATTGTCAACTTTAAATGGCTTCAAAACCTATAATTTTCTAGAAATTCTGTGACCATTGATACTTCCCAGTCAGCACACTGAGGTTTTTAATGACGTTATTTTTAAGTCAATATTAGTCGACGACGTCATATGACTAATAAATGATGTCCATAAGACCTCATATAATGGGACGTACGTAGACGTCACAATACGTACAAGTTTCTTTAAAAAGATATTATTTTAGCAGGGGCCAAGAAATACTGGTCATATTAAGCAGGTGGTCACAATACAGAGATGTTTTGGCTGTAGTATATAATAAATGTTATTTCCAATATTCAACTATTTATTTATAATTCCTGTCTTAGTCATCGTATAGGACGTTTTAATGACGCCTTATATTGACGTCTTTGGGCTGTGACATAATGATATCAGTTTTACAACAATTTGACGTCGTTACTGCCGAAAAACCGGCGACATTATGACGTCAGTGTGCTGGCTGGGATTCGATGTACACATTACCTAAATAAAGTTTAAATTTATGAATTCTGTCAAATTATTTTTGCATTATGTATATACAGTAAGATCCAAAGTGAGTGAGGACGGTTTGAATTTCAAACCGTAGATTTTAGTGTATTTCACGTTGTTAGTGTAACACTATTGAAATGTGTTTCATCAACTCGTCACTTTCTCGTTTAGTGTGTATCGTTTTGCTTTGCCACGTTGTCCAGGAATTTTATAGAATATTTGCTTTACTTTGCTTGTTTTCTTATTTTACAAAACAGTTCTATTCAGATCTACAGTTTGTTAGGCGATTTTATTATCAGGTAAGTTTACTATTTAAAATTAATGAAGTTTTATAAGGTAGATAATTTTTGAGATGACACTGTAAAATAAAAGAAGGATGAAAAGTATTCGTGTTACCAACGTGACAATAATTTAACGTGGCGATAAATCCAAACTGTCTTCAATTATTTTGGATCACCCTGTACATTATTTTTACTTTTTATAAGTTAACATAGGAAAAATTACACAAAACTCTTTTTTTAATTTTCTAATCGATTTTCGAAAATAGTTCCAGAGTGGTACATAATAAAAACGTCAATTGAAGGGGATCGCTAGAGCATGATATGGAGTAACCGATAAAATATTATGCATGCCTTCTACGAGGATAGATCGGAATGTTTCTAGAATGAACCACAAAATGGCGTTATGCGCGCATGCTTCACTAGTTTTGAAAGCGCCGTTGTTCGTACGACAGTCGTCAAATTCTCAAACGGATTGAATATAAACACACGCCGTTACTATCGATTCACGTAAACAATTTGTGCATTTTCTTAATCATGAGTAAAAACGAGTTCCGTGCAGTGATAAAACATTTTTTTTAAAGGCTTAAATGCTAAACAAATAAAAACAGAGTTGGATGAAGTTCATGGTGAGTCTTCGCCTTTGTATGCAACAGTTGCAAACTGGGTTGCTGAATTTAAACGCGGTAGAATAAGCAGAGAGGATGCACCACGTTCTGGCAGGCAAAACCAGCTACCGATGAAGAAACAATTGAAAAAGACCATGTAATCGTGATTAAGGATCGCCGAATAAAGTTGAAAGAGATAGCAGAGAAAGTAAGCATTTCATACGACAGTGTGCATTGCATCTTACAACAACATTACAACATTTGGACATGAGAAAGCTTAGTGCGAGATGGGTGCCGCATCTGCTGACAATCGACCAAAAGCAAGTTCGAATGACCATTTCTCAGGAATGTCTAGATATGTTCAAACGTAATGAAAAAGATTTTTTGCGACGCTTCATAACTGTTGACGAAACGTGGATTCACCATTACACTCCGGAGACCAAGGAGCAGTCAAAGCAATGGACAAAACGTGGTGAGTCAACTCTAAAGAAGGCAAAGACGATTCCGCTGGCTGGGAAAGTCATGGCTACCGTATTTTGGGATTCCCGAGGAACAATTTTTATTGATTACTTGCAACACGGAAGGACAATAACGGGTGGGTATTATGCGTCGTTATTAGACAGACTAGACAAAGAAATCAAAGCTAAAAGGCCTCATTCATTTGGCAAAGAAGAAGGTCTTGGTTGTACCACCTTGAAACTGCACGAACTATGATTCCAGTTAATTGAACATGCACCCTATTCACCAGACTTGGCTCCGTCGGATTTCTTCTTGTTCCCAAATCTCAAGAAATGGTTGGCTGGAAAGAAGTTTTCATCGAATATTGAAATCATCGAAGCTGTAAATGGATATTTTGAAGGTTTAGATAGTTCTTATTTTTGTGATGGGTTGAAGGGTCTTTAAAAGCGTTGGACTAAATGTGAAGAGCTGAAAGAAGACTATGTAGAAAAATAAATACAAATTTCCCCAAAAAGTCGTTTTTTTCGTCTTGTTCTAGAAATTTTTCGATCTATTCTCGTATGCACAACGGGAAACCCAAAAAAGAACTTTTTTTTTCAATATTTATATATTTTGAGAAGGATTCGTCTAATTTTAATAAATATATTTTTAATATTATGTTTTACATTAAATTATTAAATGTTACTACTACTGTATTTTATTTTTACATTTAATTTTAAATAAATTCGCCGTCATTGTTTTAATAATTAAAGTGCAGTTCTTAGGTAATGCAGTGTGTTATTCAGTGATTAATAGACATTACAAGTTAGGCGTACAAGAAGGCTTAATGTTGGAATTGGTACATTTTAGTCAACGCGGTATATAGGTTAGAAAGATGACCGGCCTCAGCATTCCGCCTAAAGTCGACACACAGCCCCCGTGTAAGGTGTTGTGTTAATAAAAATTAAAGCTCTATATATACAATATTGATAAAACTTCGTTTGGGGTTTGAATTTTCATGTGACAGCAAAGGAAAGATAGCAAATAGCAATACATCTAACTTCTGGGAAAAATAGATATGATCACATACTAGTCAAACCTACATTTATGTTAAAACGACAAACGTCACTTATTTTGAAATTAATTGTTTTCGCAAAGTAACCTGGCAACTATGCAATGATGTCTTCTATCTTTCTCATATGTACTGCTATTTACTATTTTTCCTTTGTTCACACATAAAAATTCAAACCCAAGACGAAGTTTTACCAACAGTGTATACAAGAGAGCAGATCTATCCGCTATGTTAGATCCCACAGGTGAGAGGCAATTTCAATGTAAAAACGTAATTTCAACTAAATATTATTTAACTAATACAATTGTTGCAAGTAAAAAAATGGCATAAATATCATTTAAAGAATTTATTAAAAACTAACTTCTGAAATTACATTTTACATCTATGTAATTCCAATAAAGTTAAGAAGATTGTGTTGATTTATTACATTTACCCTGCATAAAGCAATTCAATGTATTTTTGTGTGTCACTTTAGCGGAAATAACTAACCTTACGTATAGTCAAATACTTTAATATTATTAATACCGGAAAGTAATTTTGAAAAGTGGGAGACAAAATTTAATAACGTCTCTTGTAGTGTGTTGTGCAACTAAACCTGATATTTCTAAAATATTTGGAAAGTATTTAAAAAATAGTCATTGTAATGGAAAGATTGAACAGTTTAGATACGTTATAAAGGTTGATGTAGGCTAGCATACAAATAATAAACCTTTGTCTATGCAAAATAGTGTTATATTTTAATTAGATGCAAGTTTCTCACCGAAAAAACGTTTATTAGTTGTACATCCATACGCGAAGATGGCGTTCAAAAATGTCACCTATTTTCATATAGTTTCCCGTATTAATAATATTAACGTATTTGATATAGTACTATCAGGATGCAATTAGGCAATCCAACGAGATGTCAAATGTTGTTATTTTGACGCCGATGGGAATGTTTGCCCACAGCGATCATTTTGATTTGGATTGATTAGGCCAATAAGGTAATCCAATAGTCTGTCAAATTGTGATTTTATGGCGCCGACCGAAATGTAATCCTGTGTTTGCCCACAGCAGCCGTATTGGTTTGGATTGCCTAATGGCATAACTACCAACTGGATGATTGATAGGTTGAGGGTAAATTAAGAAGATTTTTACGATCGGAATTTTCATATTTGGTTCAAATTTGCGTAAAAGACCACTTTGGCTCCTAAAACCATCTTAAACTTTTCCTTAACGAGTAGGTGCTTAGACCACTGGATTGCGAACGGTCTCTATTACGGATTGACAAGGAACTAACATCGCGGATAGGTCTGCTTATATGTATATAGTGCTTTAATAAAAAGAAATACGTAATGTTCAAATAATTTTCCTGAAGATAACACTGGAATAAATAATTGCGAAAATAAATACAAAACTGGAAGTGTTAGACGCACTAAAGGATGCTTAAAGTTGTATAGAAAAGAAACTTGACGGAATTAAAAAAATAGACCGAATTGAAAGAGAAAATATGGAATTAAAGCCTGGTAGCTCAGTCGGTATGGCGTTTGACTACCAATCTCATAGTCCTAGGTTCAATTCCCATGATCATCATTACGACAAGCCATTTTTTAAAAAGTTTTAAGTTTCAAGTTCGACTCAGCTTGTGGAAATGAGCATCTGGAAATAATAATGATAGGCGGTCGGTGCGTAAAGCTAGTATCTTTACCACCAGTGTGTACCACACGGCTCTAAGTAATAGCAGCTAACCTTGCTATGGGCCTTCACGGCCTGTAAAAGGGGACTATTATATTATAAGAAATTCAAGGCAGAAAGTAAAAGCTCAATGCATTATTACATAGTCAGGAGGTAGGACTAGATATAGTGGAAAAAGAACAACCTTAATAATTTACTGAGTGAAAGAAGAAATAAATGAAGCAAATTTACAGTTAAAAGAACGGGTTACGATTTTTTGAAGGATATAGGTGTCAATATCACAGTAATAATTATTATTAGTGTGCTCCATTTCCTACATATCTACCTATTTCAGTTTACTTAATTAAAAGATTCTCAGCCCAGTTCTTCTGTTCTTACTCCTTCATTTTTATTTAATACGAGGATAGATCGGAATGCTTCTAGAATGAATCACAAGATGGCGTTATGCACGCGTGCTGATTAGAGTCACTGCATCTAGTCACCTAGGCCAGCTGGTCGATCAGAGTACCGCAAACCACCGCCATATTGGGGCAGAGAAGGGTGATTTTTAATCACGGACAAATTAAATCCATGTTTTACGTGTTTGACATTTAGAAGTTTGATCTTTCAGAATAAGAAAAACCTTTTAAAGTAAACGTGGATTTGATTAAATTTAATACAGAACAAATAATGAACAACTTCGTGCTTCATTTGCCCCAATTTGGCGGCGGTTTGCGGTACTCTGGAAGACCAGCTGGCCTAGGTAACTAGATGCAGTGACTCTAGTGCTGATTAGAGTCACTACATCTAATCATCTAGGCCGCTGGACGATCAGAGTACAGCAAAACTTCGCCATATTAGGACAGAGAAGGGTGATCTTTAATAAAGGAAAAAGTAAAACCATACTTCACGTATTTGACATCTTAGAGGTTTGAACTTTCAGAATAAGAAAAACCCCTTAAACTAAACGTGGAATTGATTAAATTCAATACAGTTGAAAATAACGAACAATTTCCTGCTTCTTTTGCCCCAATATGGTGGCGGCTTGCGGTACTCTGATCGACCAGCGCGTCCAAGGTGACTAGATGTAGTAACTCTAGTACTGATCACTTGTTTTGAAAGCGCTATTGTTCGAACAACATGTGATAAAACATTTCTTTTTTAAAGTCTTAAATGCTAAACAAATAAAAACGGAGTTAGATGAAGCTCATGGTGAGTCTTCGCCTTCTTATGCAACAGTTGTAAACTGGGTTGCTGAATTTAAACGCGGTAGAACAAGCAGAGAGGATGCACCACGTTCTGACAGACCAAAAACAGCTATCGATGTAGAAACAATTGGAAAAGTCCATGAAATCGTGTTGAAGGATCGCCGAATGAAGTAGAGAGAGATCACAGAGAAAGCAAGCATTTCATACGACCGTGTACTACATTGCATCTTACATCAACATTTGGACATGAGAAAGCTTAGTGCTAGATGGGTGCCGCGTTTGCTGACAATCGACCAAAAGTGAGTTCGAATGACCATTTCTCGGCAATGTCAAGACATGTTCAAACGTAATGAAAAAGATTTGAAACTGTTGACGCACCTTAAATTCACCACTACACTCCGCAGACCAACAAGTAGTCAAAGCAATGGACAAAACGTGGTGGGCCAACTCCAAAGAAGGCAAAGACGATTCCGTCTGCTGGGAAAGCCATGGCTACCGTATTTTGGGATTCCCGAGGAATGATTCCTATTGATTATTTGCAACACGGAAGAACAATAACGGGCGAGTGTTATGCGTCGTTATTAGACAGACTGAACAAAGAAATCAAAGCTAAAAAGCCTCATTTAGCAAAGAAAAAAGTCTTGTACCACCAGGATAACGCCCCATCCCACAAGTCGGCAATTGCGATGGCGAAACTGCACGAACTACGATTCCAGTTAATTGAACATGCACCCTATTCGCTAGATTTGGCTCCGTCGGATTTCTTCTTGTTCCCAAATCTCAAGAAATGGTTGTCTGGAAAGAAATCTTCATCGAATACTGAAATCATCGAAGCTGTAAATGGATATTTTGAAGGTTTGGACAGTTCTTATTTTTGGATGGGTTGAAGGGTCTTGAAAAGCGTTGGACTAAATGTGTAGAGCTGAAAGGAGACTATGTAGAAAAATAAATACGATTTTCCCCAAAAAGTTGTTTTTCCGTCTTGTTCTAGTACGTATTACCATTCACGTTCGATAGTAATATAAAAAATAGATACTGCAAATCAAAGCAAGGTCGTTATCTCTCAAATGTAGTTAAGAGTAATCCATTCTGCTTATGGTCAATTCTATCAAACATCATAGACTTCATTTTCTTTTCTTAAAAAACAATCAATTAATGACATTCCTTCAAAAAATTTATTTAAACAATTCAGGATGCTTCAAAATCTTTTGTGGATGATATATCGTCAAATAAACACTAAATGCAAATCTCATTTCGTAAATCCATCAAAATTTCATATTATTCTCCAAATGCAATTCGAACGGAATGAGAGAGCGAGAGACGAAAAAGAGTACCATTCGAAAAACATTCGCATTTGCATACACAACAGCTACTTATAAATTCGTACCCAGAAAGACCTTAAATTACTGCTAAATTGAGGTTTCGACTTGAAATGCTTCGAATATTAAACTCGACCGTTTTATATATAAGTTGATTTGAAAGTCAATTTTTTCAATTCGCAACCTGCTGTATATTGCTCATTTCGAAGTTATCAAAACAAATGATTTTTAAATTTTATTAAAATTCTCGTCTGGGGAGATACAGAATTTTCTGGAGCCACTTTCATATGTGTAGCACAACTCGTACGGACTGAAATATATTGTTCATATGTTAGTATTCTAAAGGGTTGGCGTTTCAGGTCAATAATATTAAAGTTGAGAAGGTCTCGCAGTCATTGCCATGGTTATTTAAAATGACGTCACAATCGATACAAACTGCTCTTTTATTCAAAACATAAACGAATGAGATAGCAGATATATGAACACTATAGTACGGGGTGGCTGGAAGATCAATGTTAATATCACCCATTATTATTATTATCATCAAACACGTAACCAGTAATTTTAACCTGTTTACATTAAAGAATAATATAAGAGTAAGTTTGAGTGATTTAAGGCGGTAATTGCCTGTTTAAACGGAGGAAAATAAATGGAAAATTCCGGATTTAAACAATATATTTTGGCGGAGGAGTAAAAATCTCATTTTGATTACGTCTTCTTGAAAGGAAATGAAAAACCATTCTTAATGTAAATTTAAAGATAGCGAACTTCTTGCAGATTGCAGAATCATATCTTAAATTAAACGGTAATAGACTAACTTACTGTAACAAAGTTTTCCCATATGGCTTTCACATAAACGATAATGAAATGACTACAGCGCTTTTGCTTGAATATGCACCTGCAATGCTTCCTTTGTGATACCTAAATTTCATAGCAAGCTAATTTAATGTGCCATGAACTAAATTTAACTTAGTTTAGCTGATTGATATTTGTTATTGTTACAAAGAAAACTCACATTCAACGCAAATGAGACATCATAAGGGACGTTCCTTTGTAGTTGGACCTAGAACAGCTCAGGAGTTTAACCCTTACACATTTCAAAATAGATAATTGTACCCAAAGGCAAAAACATTACTTATATTTCTTGGTTCGTATTTTATGTGCGTTCCCAACATTACGGAAAAATAAGGTAAAGAAATACTAACTCAGAATCCTTTTTCTGATTTTCAGGAATTTCAGCTTCATAACTGGGCATATAAAATTGGGGAGCACGTTTACCCCCAACAATAGATAACCGTTCCTCCGGTGTAGATTGAAACCTGCGTTCGTCAACTCTTCCATTTTGATCTTCCGCTTTGACATATAGCACGTATTCCATATCCAACTGAAAAAGATCCGTTCCCCTGGTTCTGACAACACCTGAACGTTCGTCGACTTCAAATCGTCCTCCTGTTCGGTCCCTTACAATGAAATAGTGAATGTTATGATCGGTATCCGGATCTCTGGCTTGTAGGGTAAAAACAGGTGTGTTCGGTGGAGCGTTGAGTTGGACCACAGCTTGCATTGGTAGAGGACGGTTGATGAAATATGGAGGCTCGTCGTTTACATCTCGCACGAGGATTATAACACGCTGATTGTCCGTATCTGTATAAACAAAAACGTATTTCCGATTAGTTTAAAGCTTATTTCCGTTCTTTTATTGTTTGTGTATGTGTAACTATGTATGTATGTGTGTTATATAATTCTGTTGTTCTTGTAAAGTGTTATGTAAATAACAGTTGTAGGCAACATGTGTGAGCAGATGTGCTTTTTTCTATGAACATACAAGGTTTAATTTAATTAAAAATTCGTGATTTTCCCACCGTACAAATTATTATTTATAAATTAAAATCTTATACAATACAGTCTATTTTTTGCAAAATTACTAATGTGATGTTTAAAACAGACTTTCTACAAAAATCAACACCTATGGGGAATGTTTATACTCTTGTACTCCCTCTCTTATGCTCATGTTAAAATCATTTTAGCAAGGATTTTCTACATTTCAAATGAAAATCAAACAATTTTAATTTAATAAGCAATCAGTCGCCTATTTTTACAGAAGAAAAACTCAATAGCAATTCAAGCGTTGAAAGGATAAAGGATAGGATAAATCTAAATATTCAACATTCCATCTTTCAAAAAATTTAGTTCCTTAGGGGCTTTCTAACAGCACATAGCTCAGGTAAATTACATATCAAAACTCCCCATGCGTGGGTAATGAACTGGCTGCGCCATCTTGAAAAGATGGTGGACAAAATTGTTTTTTCGCTAATATTTCAGAAAGCATTAATTTTACGGGAATCGACGTTAAGAATGAAAATGTAGCTGACAAAATTCCTCACAATTTTTATTTTTATTGAACCTCGTACGTCCAATAGTTTCTGAGATAGAATTTCTTCCAGCAACAGTCATTTTTCGACATTCCGACAAAAAGTGCCGTTTCTTTGCGCGTTTTTCGTAAATATAATTTGGCTGCTCCTAGGACCAAAATGCATTTTATAAAAGTTAAAGAAATTAAATTTCCTACAAAAAAGTTGGTTATTGAATGTCGTGCAACCAATATGACAGTTATTGAAAAAATCTATCTCAGAAACTATTGGACCTACGAGGTTCGATAAATAATAAAATAATTTTGTCATTTACATTTTCATTTTGAACGTTGATACCCCTAAAATAAATACTGTCCTTAATATTAGCAAAAAAACATTTTTCAAGATGGTACGGTGCAGGGAGTTTTTTGATGTGTTTTCAGCACCATTTTATACCAATTTTCAGCTTTTCCCCAATTTTTTTCTATTCAAAACGTTAGTTACCTGGGCTAACAACAATGTGTGTTGATCATATTGCCATATGACACTAATAGCGAAAGATTACACTTCTTATGAAATATTTAGATACCTACTTAGATTCACTCGGGTATATCGCCTTGGGATCTTAAACACTTAAACGGGACAAGGCAACTATCAACCAATTCATCTGTCAATTCAATTTATCTGTCAGTGATGAATATAACCAGTACTAAATGACTGTCACGACGCACTTCTATATTCTTCCAGGTGATCTCCAAGCGATGGTCTAAGCAGATCTGCTACTCTAGATATTACTGGTTTTTGTTCGGACCTCTAAGTGCGGGGGGTTGCCGAGCCATGTTAAGGAGTTCGTACGAACGCGCTTTAGCATCTTCCTTTTCTAGTATAGCACTTCTGTAGCGGACACTATTTTCAGAACCGATGTTAACGCGATCATACAGCCTCTTACATACGAAACAACTTCACCTCCACGATGTACTCGATGGATCTCTAGTTTACGTAGAATCGAAAGTACATACAACCTATAACTAGGGTATCGGATATGCAATCGTCCAAGCCCAACCCATATTTCAGTTGGCTAGAGAGGTGAGCTACGTTATTAGCTCAAGCACTAGCCTGAAGAGTTAATAGACGGTCAATACCCGCGTAAACTGAGAGCGCTGACGTAGTAGTACGTATCTCAGTTCCTTGCCCATGGGGAACGTGACAATAAAACTAACTGCCAAGTGTATTCAACTTAAATCAATCAATCAACATATCTCCAGGAATAGTGGTGAAAACTGAATCTGCCGTGATTTGCCCTCTCCCCGTTAATTCATAAAAACAAGTTAATTCTTGAACTGAATCGATCGGCATTTTTCCGCTAAAATCTATATATAATATCTTCGACCGAACAGAACCGACGACGAAAACTGACAAACATAACTTTTCGCGACGAATGGTAGCAGATTTTAGGAAACCACCTGCATTTAATTATTCGCATTTGATTTCCGCGGATGTCGGTCGGTATCGGCTTCCGCCAGCCGACTATTCTAGGAAATCGCAGCGTTAATGGCAGGATGTGTTTCAAAAACTTCTTGCATGAGATGCACCCTCACAAAAAGAAATCGGAATCTCGCCATATCGATGAATCAGTTTCTATAGAAAGGTCAAATTCATGCCTATTCTTGCCATGTGTGCTGTCGCTTTGTCGTGTTGGAACCACACAGTTGGTTTTTTTACTTTATGCACGTTGAGCATGAGTAATCGAGGAAGAAAATAGTTTAGCAGCATCGTGAAATAACTATTGCCGACAGATACTGCCTGGCTCTCTCTATGTTCTAAAAAAACAAAATCCGACGATTCCAAAGGCACCAATTACACATCACATTGTGACAAGTGCACCGTGCACGGGTGCACTTGTGAACTTGACCTTTGCTTGTTCACAGAACCACATAACTTGAAGAGAGCTTCATCGGACATCCTCAATGGTTGTAAAATCTGTTGATTTTGAAGAAGATCACGCATGGGCGTGCAAAACTGTTCATGTGAAATAAGTAAATCTTGAGATTTAATTTCTTGTATGATTTAGAGTTTATAAGGGTGATAGTAAAACTCCTGGTGCAAGATTCTTCCCAATAAAAAACAAATTCATAGCGTGTCGCCAAGCAGATTTTTTTGGGCACCGTGTGATTGCAGTACAAACATTTCCAATCATTGGCGCAAGTATTTAGCACTTTTCCATTGCCACCTTAGTTCAATTCTTGCCTGAATATATATTGCGTAACAAACTAGACAATCGTGAAGTAAATCTATACTGCGAAGGCACGTTGTTCTGCGGCTCATTTTCTATGTCGAACGAAATGACAGCTCACTAACAGAAGAACGATACCGTAATATAACATATAATGTCTATAAACAACATACTTTTTATGGTCAAACCAAAACCATAACCTCTCTCAAATTTAGATAGAGTTGTGTTAGATCAGTAGAACTGTTGCAATATCAAACGTTCCAATGCCAGAAATATTTGTAGAATTGTATACTCTGATAAGAAACTAAGTCAAAAATGATGAACAAATAAAGAAAATATGATATGAAGATAAAAAATAGCAGAAGGCAACCTTCATTATCAATAGTACTAATTAACATTATTTCTTATCCAATTTTAAGTAAGTTTCTTGCAGTCGATTCTGGCAAGAGCAAGGCGATTCAATCAAAATTGGGTAGTAAAAAATAGATGCAGTTGGACTTCATACCAGTCAGGTGATACAAATTGAATTCTATTTGAAGAAAATAGAATCAATGGGCCTTCATGGCCTGTGAAAGGAGACTATTATTATTATTTGAAGAAAATAGAATAGAATTCGAAAGATTCACCGATGGAAAATTTTCAGTTGGGCTTGAAATCCGTACATTCACCGAAGATTTTAAAACGTTTAAATTTCAGAACCGATATTTGAAACTCACACTTTTGGAAGATTCGAGATCTTCAATAAAGCTAGAAAAAATGGCAAAATAATTAAGCTAGTCATATTTAAATACTTACACTATAATAGGCCCACAAAACAGATATATTAAACACGAGAAAAACAACATAAGATTCTTTATCTTTTTCAGATCTTTTTAGTTGTGTTGGTTTTTCGACATCCTGGTCATACTCTGGTGAGGGGTTGTCCAATAACTCCAAACCGTATAGTACCCACCATTAGATTCTGAGATATGAAAGATTAAATGTTGGAGGATCCGAGATCTCCAACAATCCAAAACAAAATTTATAATAACAATCATTTGGATTTTCTCATGCAGCCTTGAGTGTATTTTCTAGCGTGCCGGAACTCAAGCCAGCCGGGCAGGTTCTACTCCTGGTACCGGCAGATCTGGTTAAGGTTTTCTGCAGTTTTTCCTTAGCTGTAACACAAATATGGGATTTGCGCTGTTGTAAAAAGTTTTAGTTTAGTTTAGGTTCCCCGCCTAGGCTCCCAGGATTCAATGTATGGTAGAGATACACGCAAGTGTTCTCGACGAATACTCATAAACGTTGCAAAGGAAGCTCTGCTAACATGAGAACCGGTGTGGGTGGATTTGATTCTTACCTGAGACAAGGCTATATATGGTCACCGTGAGGAACCCGCTGTATGGCTGAATCATAAGGAGGAGAATCGAAGTGAGGTTTATCCCGGCTCTGGAGAGTATACCAGGGCCAAATGGGAAACCGCATGCCACCAGGTATTGTGGTTCAACTAGAACCTCAACTTAAAGGGAGATTATGCGAAAAGGGGTATCATATCCTTTCACTCTCAAGACAACTTTACCCGAAAAGGGTACATACTGGGGGGTCCATAACGTATAGACTTGTAAATGAAGCGGTGTCGAGGACATACCAGGCCTATAAACTAGAAGATCGGAGAGGGAAACCACAAAGGTCTAATAATGATCCCCAACTAGCTTGGGGAATTATACTCACAACACACTAGGGGAGGTGGTGCAGACCACACGGCACCTGCCCAATTAACTGGTCCCAGTAAACCTATCCCAGGCTTCTCTGGATAACGGTGCTCTAGTAAAAAAGCGTAGGTTCCCCGCCTAGGCCCCCAGGATTAAATGTGTGGTAGAGATACACGCAAGTGTTCTCGACGAATACTCATAAACGTCGCAGAGGAAGCTCTGCTAACATGAGGACCGGTGTGGGTGGATTTGATTCTTACCTGGGACAAGGCTATATATGGTTACCGTGAGGAACCCGCTGTATGGCTGAATCCTAAGAAGGAGAATCGAAGTGAGGTTTATCCCGGCTCTGGAGAGTATAACAGGACCAAATGGGAAACCGCATGCCACCAGGTATTGTGGTTTAACTAGAACCTCTACCTTAAAGGGAGCTGATGCGAAAAGGGGTGTCATAGCCTCTCACTCTCAAGACAACTTCACCCGATAAGGGTACATACCGGGGGTCTATAACGAATAGTCTTGCAAACGAAGCTCTGTCGAGGGCTCACCAAGCCTATAATCTGGTAGATCGGGGTGGCAAAACCGCCTAAAAACCAAGTCCTGCCACAATTGAGGTTGGATTGGATCGGGCAAGTGGTCCGTAACTTTGAAGTTGGGCGGAAGTCCGAAGCTGGACGAGGTACCATCTCTCGAGATGGTGCCAACGGGTGAGCACGTTTATCGCTCCGATACTAACCTGGAGAGCTGGTAGAGGATGGATAGTAACCTCGCTCCCACCAGTGAGTTACTGGTAGCATTGCTTAGCAATCGCACGCTAATTGAGCGTATCTCAATTCGAGTCGCTTAGGGGACAGTAAAAAGAGTTTGAACCTTCGGACTTAATTGATCGGATGTTCAAACAGAAACATGGGTATCAATTACAGTTTTGTAAATCCAATAACGGCCTATTATAGTTGCCCAGGTATTAGGCTTTAAGAACGGGGAATGCATACGCAGTTCTCAAGATTTATGTTCCATCAGTAAGTCGGCTGCAGCCGCATGTTGGGCCTACATAATAATAATCGCCCACTCAAAGCTTCATAGCTTCTGGGGCCTAGTTTCCAGGCTATAGGTTGTAGTAATTATTATTATTATTATATTCTTCATTGAGGATGCGTCGTGAGTGAATAATAAACTGCATCAAATTATACCCATTTAGTAAATTTATGTAATAGGTATCATGGTTAGGGCGTTATCTACTTATTCTAGCTCAAATAAATTGAGCAATACTCGATTTATGCGAAAGATTCACACCACTAATAAGTCCTACTTACATCTGTTATCTTTGTTTTCGTTCTGCTTATTAATATTTCTTGAAATGGTGTGTAGTGTCTCAGAAAGACCGAGAAAACTAATTCGTTTGGTTCAAGTCGGAGATATTGAATATTATTTACTTGATCTTCAGTCAAAGATGGCCACTGAAAGAAAGTTTTGCTGTAACATGTTCCGAAGCTCAACTGTGTAGATATATCTTTGCTCTAACGAAGTTAGATTACAGTTTTAGATCGAATCTTAGGTTGCGTTTACTAAAATATAGTATGATTACGGGGGACTCAACTGAGGAGACGAAACGAGTCAAATAAAGCGTCCCCGACCTTGAACGTTAATTCAAGTTTGAACGTTACTTCTAGATGGCGCTAAGATTCTGGACAACGCTGACAGTGTTGACAGATTATGCGATTTATCGCAAATTTTATCGCAAATCTGGCTAATTTTTATGAAACATTGCGACCCATATGGCACTCCAGCG
Source organism: Agrypnus murinus (assembly GCA_929113105.1). Classification (NCBI taxonomy): domain Eukaryota; kingdom Metazoa; phylum Arthropoda; class Insecta; order Coleoptera; family Elateridae; genus Agrypnus; species Agrypnus murinus. The sequence continues at coordinate 35,421,191 of OV816028.1, read as the reverse complement.
AACTGTCAACAATGGCCAGCGTGGTCTGAGCGTTGTCAAGGACCGAAGCGCCCTCTAACGAAAATTTTTTAAAATACAGGCCATTGGGTACGCAAATGTTTGGAACGCCCATTGCCGATTCGTCTCCTCAGTTGAGTCCCCCGTAAGTATGATCAAAAAGTCTTTGGATCAGGGTTGCCATGAAATTAACAATCAAAATTTTAGCGCTACTGCGCAGTTCACAAAAACTACGGGCAATAGAAGTAAATAATTCTATAGACGGTTTTTACACTCTATGGATATTGCGACCCAAAGACCTTTTGATCATACGATATGAAATCGAGCGCTTTGCTTGATGAGCAAAGTGGTACTAATGTGTCAAAGACATATTTTGAAATCATTTTGCTACCTCAGTCATTGTGTGTTGTCATCTTAATGATAATTAAACTAATTGATTTGGTCGTTGGGACAAAGATTGGAGATAAAAGAATAATCTTTTTTTACCCAACACAAATCAACCAAATTTGACTAAATGGGTTTGAACTTTTGAAATTGAAAATGTATAAATCACAATTCTAAAAATAACTACAAAAAGTAGATTTTCCCTTTATAAATTTAAGTAAAACTTCCACTTCATATACTTTTTTATTTTCTCTCTCTCTGGTTTTACTTATAACAACGTGAATTCAATACTTTTATCTCACAAAGATCAAATGGGTAAGGATAACAGAGGACAACGCAATTTTTTTGATGGTATGAGGGTGGATAAAGTATAAAGATGCGAGGGAGTTTATTTTACCTAAAGCACCTAATATTAGGTATATCTACCCTTTTCAATGTTTGTTTCGCCCTTTTTCATATTATACTTAACAGTATCCTTTGTTAAATAAATTTTTTTTGCTTTTCATTTAAATAAATATATTTTTTAAACCAAAAGTAAATTGTGATATTTTAGATATTATGAGCTGCATGTTCATAGAGTTTACAATACCATTCAGCTAAATAAAAAAGAATTAGAGCAGGCTATGTTCATGTTGTTAAAGTTGGTATCACTGCTTCTCATATTTTTTAATTTGCTATCAGTGTCAATTATAGAGGTGAATTTTGACAGCTCCTTTATTTCTTTGCGTAGTTGATTGTAGTGTCTCCGCATACGATAGCGGCAAGCGAAAGGTAATATTACCAACTTTAATAGCTTGGCCATGGCCTGCTGTTTTTCTCGATTACATGCTACTTTAAAATATAAAAATTAAGTAAATTAGTAGTCAATGAGTAAATCAAGTATATTAACACAATTAGTATAGCATGCAATACTTACATCTTAGTCCTTTTTCCAGAAAGAGTGCATGGAAAGAAAGAGAAAATTTAGAAAAAAATTTCTACAACGATTATTATAAGAGTGTAGTAGTAATAATGGTATAAAAGGATTATAAAAAAAGTTAGAAAAGAGTTCTTAACCACACATAAATCCATCCCCTTTTAGTGACGCGTGCTTCTTTGTGTCAAAATACAAAAGTGTTCAACCAAGCAGGCATTCATATTTATGAGATCAAACAAATTAACCAACAATTCATATTATAATAGTGCGTAGTGATCTTAATAAATCTGACATCTACCAACAACTTATTTCTTTTATGATGAATTATGTTTTTGAAGTTTTTATATTATCTTAATCGTATAAAAAAGTTTGCTGGAACAAAATAATGTGATTTTATTAACATAACGGTTATTATTAGGGTGGTTTCTGTTGATGACAGTTTATTTTGAAAAACATATTCATTTAAAAACATTGAAAATAAAATAAATAATCATTTCGGACAAAAAAGCCAATTAATTTAATGATAACTATTTAATAAAAAAATGCATACAATTATGGTAGTATATTAAATATTGAAAATATTTAAATCGTAAAGAAATCGACAGATTTTTAAATACCGTTAACGTTAGCTTTCAGTATTGGTACTTACACACATTACTTACAACCTTAAGCTCTCTAATCTAACCAAGTTAAAGGTGCCCTTAACACAATGAATTCCCAGTTAACTTACTTAACCCCACCAAAGCGTCGAGAGCTAACTTAATTAAATTCCGGGGCAGTAATTAGTTCTTTTATGAGAATGTATATTTTCAATAGACTTCAATTATTTCGTTCTATCTCTTTTCTTCCCTACTCCAGCATTCGAAAGTAGGTTTTATCAACGTTTTCTGAGAAACAAGCGGAATTGTCATTTTTCCACTTATCTCAAACTCGAGGAAAGGTCTTCTCCGCTTGCTAGAAATTAACATAATGGTGTAGCTTTTATCGTTTTGTCAAGGCGCCGAACATTGATTTTATTATTGATTCAGATTGATATAAAATTGATATTTCTTTAATATTCCTGCTAGCAGAAACTGTTATTGCCGCTTTTGAGAGTCGCGCTCCGCTTCGCGTCACGTTTACTTTCTCTCTCGATGGGCAATCTATACTTTCCGCTCTTAATACACAAATAGAGTTATTACCCTCTATTCATTGGTAATATTTAGAAATACTAATCTAAACAAGGGGGGGTGGGCGAAGATATGAAAAGAAAAGACAAGAAATTCGAAAAAATTATTATTGAACCCAAAAGAAAAAAATACATCTGTTAATACAGCAAAAAAATGTCACCCTTAAAAATAAATACATACACTGACCAGCAAAAAGTATGCAACGTACGGCTGAAAAACTTTTATTCTTGATAAAAGTGTCTGCTACTTCTAGAACATTATAAAATGAAAAAATGGTATCCCGCACTTAATATATCCGAAGTAAGTTCAAAAAGGAGTGATTTCAGTTTTTTGAGGTTACCTCGTATACTACAGAATCGCGAAATCAGATTTTTTAACAATTTCTACTGTTTTAGAAGAAACGGAAGCTTTTATCACGAATAGACTTTTTCCCAAAATCGAAAATATAAAAGTTTTTCATATGATGCATACTTTTTGCCGGATACTGCATACATAAATAACATAAAAGGTAACTTCTGGTGAAAAAGCGAGAAATACGTTCGGGGCGACAAATGTGTTGCCAAATGTGGGGTTTTGGCCTCGTTGCCGCCTATCAGCAGCATACGAAAAATAGAAATAGGAAAAGAATATTAGGACAAAAAGTCACTAGAAGGGGGTGCGCTTAAAGCTGATATAAGAAGTTGGGTCCCAAATATTAAAATGTTGGGAAGCACTGGACGTGCTAGTCCAGTGCTTCCTAGTCCTAACTACGTCATTAAGAAAATTTACTAAACATCTATCCCTAAGTAGGTTTTTTTTAGACTTAAATCTCCATTGCTGAAACTTCAATAGCTCATTAGTTAAGTCTTATATCTTAAAGACTTAAAATGCGGCATTTTTTCAATATCATTCATATCAGCAAAAACTGTAAAAAGCTCTTTCTTTAGAATTTTGTTTTCTTAATACTTTTTTGAGATTTAGAAAAAGCTTCTTGGCAATGAATAGTTTAGAAAAAGAAGCAGTGGTCGGTTGTTAGTGTGGTGAATTAGCATTGGTAGATGACTAAACTTCCCAAGCATCATCTAAGTAGCGGTAACTGAGATTGGAACTTTGATTGAGTAGCTGTTACGTAACTACAACTAAATTTATGACTTTGTTGGTTGACTACCATCAACCCGTAAAACATACTGTAGTCCATCACATTGACACGACCGGCCCTCCGGTTAAAGCACGCTGTCGCAAACTGAACCCTAATCATCTTTCTTTTCTAGAAGATCATCTTAATGAGCTCTTGACGCTGACGTAGTGCAGCGGTCATCATCTGGCTACGCTACGCCAATTCACATCGTCGGGAAGCGAGCAGTAGGCACAGCAGAGACGCTACCTCCTGGTGACGACCAGGACATCACATCCATCTCCCCAACAGACACTTATCGCTTGGTTGGCGATTATAGGAAACTCAATTCAGTGACAGTACCAGATCGTTACCCGATCCCTTTTTTAACGGACTTTACAAGAAAACTTGCTGGCGCAACCATATTTTCGAAGCTAGACCTCCAAAAGGCCTACTTCGTAATACCAATCTCAGCAGAGGACATTCACAAGACTGCTATTATCACACCTCTGGGGCTTTTTGAGTTCAAACGGATGTGTTTCGGACTACGGAATGCAGCCAGCACCTGGAGTCGTTTCATGGACACTGTATTATTAGGGCTTCCATTTTGTTTTTCATACCTAGACGATATCCTTCATGGCCATGTTAGGAATTAAACACGTCAATTGCACGGCCTTCCATCCGATTAGTCAGGGCGTTATCGAACGTTTTAATCGAACACTCAAGCAATCCATTCAAACCACAGGAACTTCCTCCTGGTTAACGAATCTCCCTTGGATTCTCTTGAGCTTACGTGCAACACTGAAATCGTAAGTTAATGTTTCTCCTGCAGAAATCCTGTATGCTACCCCGTTACGACTGCCTGGAGATTTCTTTGAAGAAGAACAGCTGGCTAACGACATGAACCTCCCTAATTTCATAGCCAATCTCAAACGTCGTATGAGGAAGCAGCATTTTTTTACAAAAACCTATTCCGGTCAGTCCTTCGTCCCCAGCGACTTGACCAACTGTACACACGTGTACGTTCGTAATGACACGCACACTCTGGGCATGAAAGACAGTTACTTAGGCCCCTATAAAGTGTTAGAACGGACAGTTAAATACGCCACTTTAGAAAATCACACTGGCCCTATCTCTTTAGATACGCTAAAGCCTGCATATTTTTTAGATTAGTTACCTTATAATGTTAAGCCAACAATGAACTGATTTCAAATGCTACGCGAAGGTATCTTTTGAAAACCTTTTATCTGTTGACTTTGAAAATTTGAACACTTTTCTGTTTACAGGTTCCAAGAGTTGCCGTCGCAAGTTCCGTATTGTTATTTTTAAGTTTTTTATTGTATACTACCTAGTGGAGTTTTTGTAGCTGGAGCATTTTACAACTTTATTCAAGTTCCTTTAAAATACTCCATTTTTTCTCCAAAATACTATTCCGTATTTTTTCCTTTTCATGTATTACCCTTGTTTCAGACCGGGCGGGGTAAATGTTGTGAATGGCTCACAACTTGCATTCATTGCGTAGATACGGAATGGTACTAGGCAACGAGAATAATAAACAAGTCGAATAAATATCTCATAAAAGTTATTACTTGTGTTTTACTACCTCCTACAAGAGAAACATATACGTAGCCCTAACACTACATTGGTGTAAACCATCGCTACAGTACTACTATAAGGTGACTTTTTCAAAACTACTCCATATTTACTTGTAAAATGTTGAAGGCTATTAATCAATTTGCAATTTGTTGCAATTAATAAAAAGTGTTTTACTATAACACTCAATAAAGATAACAAATTGTGCCTTAGGAATAAAATAAAATGGTTTCTATCATGTTTATCAATTTATAAGTATTTTTGTTATATTTTATTCAAAACATTTTTTATTAAAAAATATATTTAAAGAAGGCGCTTTTAACAGAAAAGTTGCGATGGTTTATAATTTTGGTAATTGACAAAATAACGAAACATTTCATCTCTTTATGTATTATGTACGTATTACAAATAAGATAGTAATCCATTTTGTGAAGCGACCTCAGCATTAGTAGAGAAAGTGAAAGAATATTTGTTAAGTTGCAAGAGTAAGAGAGAGCAACTACGCGACACGATGTGTCAAAGAGAAAACAAGTTCCACGAAAGTAGCAATTACTACGCCGCCACGTTCCCGCTACCTAGCCTAAAGGTAGCTGGACAAGTTCCGGAGAGGTTACTGCATCGTATCTGCTACCCGAGAATTGTTCCCCATTTTGGTTCCAGGCACGTAACAATACCGTAGCAATTACGTTCTTGTGACTAACGGCAAAAACTTTATAGTTTCACCGGTGGTTGCTGGTACGTAGCGGTGACTAAAAATGCTGCTTGGGTTAGTAAGGATAACCTTAGGTTAGGTAGCTGAAAGCTTAGTGGTGCAAACAAAGACTACGCTATTCAAAACCACCCCTCGCGGTATTGTTAACCGATCCACAATTCGCGGTAACTCGTCCGGGTTAGCTATTGGGCTACCAGGGGTCAGTTATAATAACGGCCAGGGTTAAGATGATAGAGCTTCGTGTTGACAATATCTAGTGGATGACCCTATCAAACTAGCAATACAAGATAAGATAATACTGCCGGTGGTTGGTGGTCTATGACGATATGAGTTGATTTTTTGTTGCTTTTTAGACTTCAACACCTGTACCTTTGCAGCTGGTACAACAAGGAGTTGCTTTAGGAAAGTATTAGTCTTAAGGTGTTCGGTTTCATAAAGTCATAAGGTCTACTCAATTTTATTAATAGCGCAATTTCTCTCTAACTGTATGTACTATAGATACTGGTTCCTTATATCTGCGTACCGTAGTTGCAACCGGTTGCTTTTTCTTAAACCGTACGGTTGAAAAACACCAAAACTCTTTGACTGTATTTGAGCAGCGACATGAAGAAAGCAACAAACCTTATTTTTAAAAATAGGCAGTCCAAAACAAGGCGCTTAAAGAGTTTACGAGAAAGCTTTTGAAAAAAGGCATCTAAAAGTTTTTGAGAAAAGAAACTTTTTTTTAAAAACAAGTTTTTCAATAAGAAAGCTTTTATAAAGCAAAACTTTAACAAGCAAGATTTTCAAGGACAGTATTTTACAAAATGAGCCATCCGGGCTTTCTTTCGCACTTTTCAAGGCGACAGTGTTCTTAGCAAACATATGTTTTAATTTTAATGTTTTTAAAGAAGTGCCTTTCATGCAGAACTAAAGAAATTCTGACTTTCAAATGTTATTTTAGCTATTTACCTTCAAAGTTAGGGTAGTCTAAACTTAGTTAAATAAGGTGCGGTTTTCTGGATTTTAATGTCCGTTTGCAAGAATCATTTAGGTTCTATTTGACTGAAAGTACAGTTTGTGCTGATTGTTTCAACAATTATATCTAACTGGATTAGCAAATTTAGTTCCGCTGAAAATTAAGTAAAACAACCGGTTGGTGCAAATTGGCATATGTAATTTAGGTTGAGGTTGATGACATAAAGACTAACTAATCTAATTTTGTATTGAAAAATAAATAGGTAGTAGAATCTACTACATTATCGCGTGCATTATTAAAACTGAAACAATATTATTTTGTATTCTATAAAAATTAAATAAAGTAGTTTGTTTATTAAATTATTTATTTAAAATGGTTAAATATAAAAGTTAATAAAATTTACTCTGGCTTACTTCAAATTAATTTTGTTAATAAGACTCTATTTAGGGTTAGGATTATAAAACTTTTATTTATTAACCTTTATTAAATTGTAGCTGATCTTTATGAAAGATAAAACTATGCTGAATTGTAAATGAGGGTTCTTTCTCTAAAATCCCTTGTATTAAAATTTTGAATCTTACCGCTACATCTAGAAATGTCATAAACACCTTGGATATATCTCTTTAATAACAGAGACCTGTTGTGTCTGTCACCAGAAAAATAATAACGTAACCTCTAAATTTTGGTACGGTAAATCTCTATAATGCAAGTTTATATTTTCTGTGTTCTAATGCATTCAGAAGTAAGTTAACTTTAATATTATAATTATATTAAACTGACTTGATTTTAGGAATGCAATCTTATTTCCTTTTAATTATCTATTAGTATTATTTGCAAATACTTTACGATACTTGTTCAGACAAATATATTTAAAGATATGCAAGGTTGAGTACAGTTTTCTATGTATAGGCTAATAAAACAGTTTAAGCTCTTTCTACAACTTCAGTTATTGCCTTCCAATTTATGAACAACTATTGTAGACCAATATTTAACCTTGTACATCCAAGTAAATGTATCTTGCTATTCTATTAATTTTTGTTTTTTCTGTGTACTAATCAGTCATTTTCTTTTATCCAGTTAGTAGATTTGTCGGAGTTACAACAAGAATGATTTTCCAAGAACAATATTTATTTTATTATAAAACAGGCCAGAATCAGAAAAACTATTTTATTTTATGTTGTATTCTTTTTACTACAATTTTAATTAATTTTTAAAAAACTTTTTATATAATTTTTTTACAACCATTTATTGATTAGTTACCACGTATACTAACGACACCTTTCACATATTAAACTATTAATCACGATCTACAAGATTAATTGTATCTATTATTATGCAACCACGACTCATTATCAGTACCTTTATTATAAACACCCACTATGTGATTTTCTTATCTTGTATTACAAACTCTGTTTTCTTGCTTCTATTTCTTAATTTTTTTCTTCAGCACTTAACTTCTGTTTTTCCACTCTTCTAATTAAACTACTGCATCTTTATCTTTATTATAGTAAATTGCCTTTTGCTACAATGTTTAATTTGCTACTTAATGTTTGCAGAAATTATATTTTATATACAAATATATTATCATATCTTATATTACAAAATTTTTCTTGTACGTATTTTATTATTAAATGTTAATTAATAAATTTTACATTCAACGTTTGAAATTCGAATTCAAAATCAAAAACCTGGTTTTTATATCTAGAATGTTACATTTTGAAATATTAATTCTGGGACTAATTCATACTTAAATAAATAACTATTAGAATTCTAGACTTAAAGCCTAGATTAAACTTATTTTGCTGTAGATTTTATATTCTCAATTCTGTATTTATTTATTCGTAATTATAGATTCTTAAATTTTAAGAATTAAATTTGATTGATATATTTTATATAAATTTTATATTTCGAATTTAGCATCTGTACCTCTTTCTTCATAATTCTAATGTTAGATAATAACTAAAACACTAAAAGAAAAACGTTAGTTATGTTTTAATTGGTGTATTATTGATTATAAATTCCAACTTGTGGTGCTTATTACTAACTTCAAATTTAAATCCGAAGTACTCAAGTCATTTAATAGAATTAAAATATTGCAATCTGAACTTCAGTAGTGAATTGTCTAATTTGAATTCTTAATTTAAAATTAAATTTATAATTTAAAATTTTATTTAATTTAATTACAATAAAAATTCAAATTGTACTTTGCAAATTCTAAATTTTACTTTTGCTAGCATTTTCTATGCTAAATGTCATCAGCACGTAATATTATAAAATAAATATAAATTGCATATATGAACTGAAGAATAATTTGGGATTCTAGCTTAAATTTATATATGCTGACGGTTTGATAAAATAATTAATTCCATTTTTCTATTGTAATCTAATCATTTTCATTTTAAGTGAAATGAAATGTTTTGTTTTATTTAGTTAGTATGTAAATCCGAAATTTTACAAGCTATAGGTAGTTTGAAATATGGATTCTCAGCAACGAATTCTATATTTTAAATTCTAGATGTTTAATTCTTAATTTTTAATGTCAATGGTCATAAACAAATTTTACATTTTTAATTAAATTTTCCAATTACGAAATATTTATGATATATTATTTGGAATCTGTTAACTCTAGAAATAGCAAATTATCTGTTCTACTCCTTAATTGTAATTTTACCTAGCATATTCTAGTTTTACTCTGAATTCAGGATTGTGAATTGCAATTTGCTATTTTAAATGTTAGCTTTCAATTTAAAATTTAAAATACTTTCTATTTATTTATTTATTTGAATTTTTACCTACGCAATTGTACATATAAATTTAAGAACTAATTTAGAATCAGTTTTATAATTACGGTTGTAAAAACTTTTAAAATATCCCCCATAATTCTAGTAGAACATTCCCTATATAGAATTCAAATCTCTAACAGTAATAACAGATAGTATAATTGTAAATTCTACCCAACAACAACTAAAAACAAGCAGATGCAATTGGGTCAAATTACCAACTACCGTCCCATATGAAAAGCTAATATTTATATAATCCTGTCGGAACCAAGAACAAAGCTTATAACCTATCCCATTATTATTATGACAGATGCCTTTAAAAGCACCACCCAGTGAGATATTGCTGTCAATTAAAATGAAAAATAAAGCTTACAGTCACCATTACTTGTTGCTCCCCGACGTGTAAAATGTCAGCTTGAAAAACATTTCAACAATTTAAATGTAACCCCAAAAAGTTTACATTAATCACAAATACGCATCACCTGTGTTATTACATGAACATATTTTATAAAAATATTGTTTAACAGCAAATATTTTATAAAGTGTGTGTGATAAAAAAAAGTACGGAAACTTGAAACGATTTTTATTAAGATAAATTGTTAAGGCAGGGATAACATCATGAGTAAAAAATGATTGAACTTTTCTGATACTTTTTTTTAATAAAAAAATGTATCGTGAGTTTTATTAATATGATATATAATAAAATGAAAAATTCCCCTGGTTATTATTTTATTTAGGAGAAACACTATAGAATTTAATTTAGATTAAAAAATGTTAACACTTAATAAAAAAAGGTTATACAGGGTGGAAAGGGTAACTATGCGTTAATTTTATGAGGCGATAGAAAACATCAAAAGGAATAAAAAGTATACATCTTTGTTCTAGGACGTAACACTTTTTCAGAACAAAATAATAACGCTGTAAACTTTAACATCATTTTGCCGCGTTAATATTATTGTTTAAACTATGGGGCTATTGGGGGTCAATTTTTTTACATTTGAAATTCTTTTTTTCGAAAATTTGTAAAGGTAAACATAATTCGATTTTACGAGTAAACGATTGATCATACGAAAAGATGTTATTGCAGTTTTTTGTTGTATTGTACACCTCCAAACATCGTGAAAGCGGCTCACATTACATCTCTTAATTTATTGTCAGAGATTTCAATGTAAAAAATATGAATGCGATTATATAAATTCTAGGTTAAATATTTTTCTTAGCTTTTGGTGGTTTGTGGTTTACTTTTTTGTTGTCGTAGATAAAGTATAGTGTGTAACGCGTGCAAAAACGCCAATTTCACACTCGTGTGATTGCGGCATTCGACTTCGTCTCATGCCGCAACTTCTTCACACTCGTGAGAAATTGGCACTTTTCTGCACTTGTAACACATATACTATTATCTACGACCACCATAGAAAGTTACATATTCCGCACAATCTAGTAACCGTGAAAACGACTAATTGCAAACAATCTCCAAACTCAACGGTAAAGTATGTGAGGAAGGAGTTCTCAATAATCCGTAGTTCTATTAAAACGCCATAGATGTCACCACTTGCAATATTTATACACGGCGTACTAGATTCATATAAGCTTCGCTTATATGAATCTAGTAGGCCGTGTATTTATAATATTATTACTTATTTGGTTATAAATTTTAGATAAAGGTTAATTTATTTTGTTTAATTAATATTTTACATTAAATTATATTTCGAATGGAAATCCATCTAGAAAAAAAACTAAGGTCAGACCCGGGGAATTGAACCGGGATCGCTTGGTTCGTAGCTACAGCGTAAGCGCTGAGCTATCGAGATGCCTTTCAACGATGTTTTTTCTCCTTATATAAAGTTACAATGATTGTTATTCAATTAAAACGTAAAATTAATTAATGTTTTACATTATTATATAATTTTTAATGTAATTTTATTTATTATTATTGCTAAATTACAATAAAAACATTGAAAACATTTATAATTTGCTACATAATGCGAGAATATTTGACATTTTGCACAGAGGTTAATAATCTTGACAATTGAATTGTGATTTTTGTACATAATATAAATTATTTTTTGAAAACGAGTACATACGTATGATTATTTAGCTGTAAGTACTAAATAGTAGATTGACTGAAATTATACAAATTGTAAACGTATTATTACTATTGTCTTTACAAATTTAATGTTTGCTTTTGTCGTTTTTAAAATTCTAGATGTATCATGAGTGAATCCGATGAAGGAAAATTGGGGTGTACATTCGTACACCTCCAAACATCGTGGAAGCGGCTCACATTACATCTCTTAATTTATTGCCAAATATTTCAAATATGAATGCGAGTATAAATTCTAGGTTAAAAAACTTGCTTAGCTGTTGGTGGTTTATTACTTTTTTTGCTGTCGTAGATAAAGTATAGTGTGTAACGCGTGCAAAAACACCAATTTCTCACTCGTGTGATTGCGGCATTCGACTTCGTCTCATGCCGCAAAATCTTCACACTCGTGAGAGATTGGCACTTTTCTGCACTTGTAACACAATATACTATTATTCGTTTTAAAATACACCTTTTAATTTTATATTTAAACCCTGTTAAATACATAACTTTTACCTTTTGAAAGTAAATTGAAACGTTTACGGGTTGTGCAGATTTAAAGCAAAGTCTCTAAAATACTTGAGTAGTACGTTAAGTAATTGGAACACTTGTGTAGTACTTCAAATACTTGAAGTAGTCCTTTTAATGACTTGATTAATGACTTTAATGAAGTAATTTATGGGTACTTAAAGTAGTCCAACAAGTACCAAGTACTAGCTAATCGTATCTAGTTTGTCAAGTAGTAAGTAAAAGTATTGGAATTCAAAGGTACAGGGTGATTCAAGTATATGTTAACACCTTATTAGTTTTTTATTTTTAAGATAATGGGTTCGCTCAAAAAACAATTTTAAAGAATATTATTTGCAGTTTTTAAACATGATAAACGTTTTTGAAAATTCGTATGTTGTACAGGATGATAAGAAAGTGTGTCTTTTTTTTAACGAAACAACCTGTATATTTTTTAATAATTGAAGTCCTAACTATTTTCCGTGCCCAAGTGTCAAAAAGTGCTTTAAATAGTTCAAATAACAGTTTTGCTTGAAGTAGTACCCAGCTCTGAACACATATGTATGTTCTGCTTTCAATTAGACATTATCCCAGGTACTTGCAAGAAATCTTTATCGACATTTTTTGAAATCGATAGTACACTTAACGACAAATTCAAACTGTACTCACTCTGTAAACAGCGACAAGTTTGAAGTATGAATTTAAGTAAAACTTGGTATACATAAGTTCAAATATTTTTAAAAGCTTTCTTTAAATACTTGCCTTGATTGTTTTAAGCACATAATTGGAAATATGTGTAGATACGTTATGCTGTGTTGTTACATACACACATTTGTAAAGTTAGTTGAAGTTTTTTAACGGGGAGTCAAAGAAACTCTCCCTATACTGATTTAGAAGTTAGTACAGTAGCACAGATGTCGAATCATTCTTGAAATTTCATTTTATAACATTAAATTTTATTTTTTCATCATTTTCGTTCTACTCAAATACTCGTAAATCTTATCCAAGTTATAATTAAAAATAAAATGAAATCTTTCGCCAGTTGCGCATAAAAGGTAGTCGGAACTTCGGGTTTAACTGTAATAATAATTTCTTTATTTCTACAAAACGGTTGCACTAAAAGGATTTAAAATTTAATGAGTTATAGCTGAGCAATCTTCTAGAAATAACATCTGGTGCCACATTAAATGCTACTTATAGTAGCGAAATGGCTCAAGTTTCTTGCTAAAATGTTTAGTTCCAGAACCAATAAAATTAAAATCGCAATTTATATGAGACAGCGCACACGCCATATTTTGTTTCAGATAGAAATCGCTAATATTTTCTGCAAACGAAAAACATATAAATCTTTGGCTTATATGCGGTACTTGAAAAATGCAGAGCATGCACAATGATAAAACGTACAAATAGACCAAGTAGGCAAGAGACTTGGAATAAAAGTAGTCTAAAACATCAATTGTATGTCTATGTCTATTAATCGAATGAATGAGTTTTACCCTACAAAAGTTCTAATTTTTTGATATGTTATATAGATCGGTGGGTTAGTGAAAAATCTAAGTTTTCTCACTCCCTTACCCTCCGCCAACTTAAAAAAACCGTCGAAAAGCCTATAACTTCGTTTTTGTGCTCTTAAGATTAGAGCAAAAAAAGTTATTTGCCGACTTGTAAAGCACAAAATTTCTTAAAAATCTAGTATGTGAAGATGTTTTGTACGATGAATAGTAATGGAAGCGTGAAGCTCGCAAAAAGGCTAATATTGCCTACTTTGCAAAATTTTGAGATTCTTGCCATTTAACCTTTTAGTGACCAACGTTCCCAAAATGAGAACATTACTTCATTATTATTTGTTTTAATTTATAATTTATATTTAGCTTTTCCGTGTAGTAAATAACGTTCTGCAAGCTACTAATTTGTATGTAAATTTTTTTCATCGGTGTTAGTAAGCATATAATTAAGTTACAAGCTGATCAATTTAATTGTTTTTAACATTTTTGTTGATTGTTGGTATATTGACAGTTTTATTGCTGTTCCATTGTTTCTGCTGTTCTTTTATATGGTGTTTACATTCCTTATAGTACAAATCATCATGTAGAGTGATTACCTGTACTCGAAACTTTTCGCCTTTTCTAATATTTTCTTCGAACTTAGGGCTGTCCCATTTTGGGAACGTTGGACTGTCAAGGGTGGTCACTACTATGAGTCTTCCACTATTTCCCAGAATGCTATTATTTGTACAATCTGCTAGAATTACAGGGTTTTTCTATATCATTTGTGATTTAAACATCTTGTAGAGTGCAATGTTTTTGTGGTAATTGTCAGTTGTGCGTTTACTTCACAATGGATGTAAAAAAATGTTATGGGTATGATTTTTGCAACTTTTTACTAGCAGTTTGTCCATTACTACATACCGTTTCTGGAGTGATGCTTTAGATGCCGTAGAAGCATCTGCATCTAAGTGTATGCAATAAGGGGAAAGGGTATGATATCGTATTACTACCTCCAGAATCGGGTGATAAGGAAGTGGACACGATGAAGAGGAAATTGATGATGAAATATTAGAATCAGTGAATCCTTCCCGAGAAATGCCCAGAGCAAAACAGAAAGCGAGTCTAGCAAGGAAGATGAAGAGGATATAGAACCCACCGCAAAAAGAAAATTGCAATGGAAGGAATGTGAAAATACAGCAATCGCGACTGCTGCTGCTGCTGGCCTCAAAAAAAGTAGGAAGAGAACATTTGGAAAAAATGGGTATGAAATATTTTATTTACTCTGGAGTAAATAACTAATGTCATACTTGCACCACTTACCAGCAAATGTCTTTGGTTCATTATTTCTAATTATAAAAATATTACGTTTGATTGCAGACAGAATAATCGTTATAGATGCAAAATGAACGTAATTATGTGTTGGCGAACGTATTTGAGGGTACAGTTTTCAGTAATTTGAGAGGCGCAGCATCTTTAGCAGTCTCGATGAGTTCATGAGTCTTGAAAAGTGGATTTTTTGGAAAAGATGGCAAAATTTATTTTTCCCGAAACCAAAAATGTTGGAGGTAGTGTCACATACCCTTTTGACGTGAAGGAGCAGGACGTTCTTCGGCGAGTTGTAGTTGAACGATGAGGAGGAGTACATTATGCCAGGTGAATTAACTCTCGCAGGTTTTCGGAGGTACATACGAGGCTGGTTTGATAAATCCGTGCAAAATTTTTTGAGTTGCATCATTGTACTTGAACTATCAGGGCTCTGTTATCTAACATGCCTTGAAACAACACATATCAAATTTCATGCAGATTTGACGCATAGTTTGTATGTGAGAGTAAGTTTTTGCCGTTAATGTCTGACTTTCTATCACAATGGAAAAAGACGAATTTCGTGTGTTGATAAAATATTACTTTCTAAGAGGCAAAACGCCAGCGAAAACTAAATCCAAGCTAGACAAATATTACGGTGAATCTGCGCCTTCATGTAGAATGGTTTATAAGTGGTTTTCCGATTTTCGTTGTGGCCGTTGAAGCACAAGAGATGCCGAGCGTTCTGGTCGCCCTGTTGAAGTGACGGCTCAAGAAATTGTTGATAAGATTCGTGATATGGTCATGGAAGATGAAAGATTTAAGGTGCGTGAAATTTATCAAGCGGTACACATTTCGACAGAACCGGTACATCACTTTTATATGAATGTTTGGGTATGAGAAAGCTGGCTGCAAGGTGGGTGCCGCGTTTGCTCACAATTCAGCAAAAACGTGAACGAGTGAAGACTTCAATACAAAATTTGGAGCTGTTTCAAAAAAATAAAGTTGAATTTCTGCAACATTTTGTAACTGTTGATGAAACGTGAATACACTATTATCAGCCAGACACAAAAGCACAGTCAAAACAGAAGGTTGCAGCAGGTGAAGGGGCACCGAAGAAAGCGAAAAAGATTCCCTCAGCAGGAAAGGTGATGGCCACTACTTTCTGGGACGCCCCTGGAATAATTTTTGTTGATTATTTAGCAAAGGGTAAAACCATAACCGGAGAGTATTAAATCTTTACAAGATAGATTAAACAGCGAAACTAAGATAAAACGGTCACATTTAGCTAAGAAGAAGATCCTGTTTCACCAAGACAATGCTCCAGTTCATTCATGTGCAATTACCGCGGCTAAACTATTAGAATTACGCTAGTAAAATTCTTCCACAACCCCCATATTCTCCCGATTTAGCACCCTCGGACTATTATTTGTTTCCAAACATGAAAAAGTTTCTTGCAGTAACAAGATTTGGGTCAAATGCCGAAGTGATCTATCAAACAAACACTTATTTTGCAGAGTTTGATAACTCTTATTTTAAGGAGGGGATTAAAAAACTTGAACATCGTTGGACCAAATGTATCAACCTTCAAGGAGATTATGTAGAAAAGTAAAATAAAATTTCCGCAAAAAATACGTTTTCTTACTTTTTGCACGGACTTATCAAACCAGCCTCGTATTCTTGACCGTAGGTGCTGTTTCGGTCAACACAACGAGCAAGCCGATATCTTCACCAATAATCACCATTTTATCATACTGTGAAGCCGCGAATTCTGCAGTGGTGACTATTAATACGTCAGCATCTTATTCAGCACGTTTAGTGTCGATGTTTGAAACCTTTAGTTGAGCCATGAGTAGCACTATGAATCGTTTTTTGTTGTACTCCTTTGATAAGAACTTCTCTTGAAATGTTAGGTAGACAGTTGTTTTGTCAAACATCACGTTAGCTGATATGTTCGTCTTACACCTCCTTGTCCGTTTAGCATTCTTAGTACTTCGCAGTGCAGGTTCCTCAGGGTAACCATCAAAAACCACCCTCATAGTAGTGCGATAATGTTGATGAATGTACTTGGCATAATCTGTACAAACAGCTCCAAAGGTCAAATTAAAATTCCAAACAACTTTGTGGAGAAGATATCCACCATAAACTACAACCATTTGATGTTTAGGGAGTTGGTAGTCAATTGGAAGTGGTGAGACTGGCGCATACAAAGATTATGCTGTCTGGAATCATAGTTAATACGTTTGTAATTAGAAAAAATGAAGCAAAAATATTTGCTGCACTAAACTTTAAAAAAGCCACTTTTCGCTTTTTTTTCGAAATTTACCCGCACTCTGTTGTATTGAGCGTAAAAATTGATGCATAAGATTTGTAGCTAATTAAATTCTCTACAAGATTGATTCTGAAGACTTTTATGCTAAAAAGAAGTGTTACGGAGATATCGCGATGTTAAATGGCAAGAACCTCAAAATTTTGCAAAGTAGGCAATATTAGCCTTTTTTGTGAGCTTCACTGCCCCGTTTCTATTCATCGTATAATACAACTTCGTCTACCAAATTTGTAGGAAAGTTTGTTCTCTACAACAACGTAAATAACTTTTTTTGCGCTAAGATGCACCAGAATAAAGTTATAGGCAAAAAACTAAAGAAAGTGCCGATTTTCAACAGTTTTTTTCAAGATGGCGGGAAAAAATTTGATTTTTCACTAACCCACCAATTTACACAACATATCAATCATTTAGAACTACCCGACCTTTTGTAGGGGAAAATCCCTTTTTCAGTCTGCGTTTACTGGACTACTATATTGATGCCAGCAAATTCTGTTTACTACTGCCTACTAATGGAATATTGTATGACCCTCAAAGGCATATTCAATAATCTCGAAGGTTTCATCATACTTCTATGCTGACCAATAAACAGACACGAAAATACACATCCTCCATGAAAGACCTTTTGTCATTATTATTAATTATTGTTATGTTAAAACGAATTTGTCAGTATTGTACCATTAAACAACTAGCAGCAATAGAGTACACTTCAAAAGACATTAAAAAAGAACATTCATCATTTATAATGAAGTATCGATTATGAATTTGTAGGGAAATTTCTCTTGAAACGGTAATCACCTACATTTACCACAAATTGTCCAAACAAAGACGTTAATAGTAAATATTATTCACTATTAAGGGTTGAGAATGGTTTTATAAAAACAGTGTTATTTTGAATCGAAGAGAAAGTGAATTCCGCTTAATAATAACAAATTCAAACTGTGAAACTTACTAAAGAAATCAATTTTCCCATTGAGCTAAAAGTGTGGTTATAAAACCGATAAACATTAATGAATATTTATGAACAATAGCATTGCTAGTCACCCTGACCTCTAAATATTCGCAATAATACTAAAGTACATTTCAAGAAAACACATTGCAAGAATCCTTCCGTTTTGTTGTTTAAAGAAACAGGAACTAAAATTATTTTTTCTTGTAAGTACGTATAAGTTTCAATCTTTGAGATGGTTGTAATCCAAGTTGAATAACTTCAAAAATTTCTGGAAGAAAATCAGGTACTTTTTCTTCATTTTATAGTTTACTG
Organism: Agrypnus murinus; assembly: GCA_929113105.1. NCBI lineage: Eukaryota > Metazoa > Arthropoda > Insecta > Coleoptera > Elateridae > Agrypnus > Agrypnus murinus. The sequence continues at coordinate 35,402,620 of OV816028.1, read as the reverse complement.
AATTTATTGTTTTATTTTGATTTTTAATACGTAAAAACTATACAAAAGCATAGTATAAAAAATTATGAACCACATGGAAAACCTTTATTTTCGATTTCTGAAAAAAAACATTCTTCATAAAAGTTTCTGCTTCTTCTAAAACATTAGAAAATTTCAAAATATTTGATCTAACGATTTTGGTATACGAATTAAGTCCGAAAAACTGAAATCGTTCCAAGAGTAAACTATTCTTAAATATAAAAATAGGGAAAAATGTTATTAAAAACTTATAATGATATTTTATCCTCAAATTCCAATTATCAAAGCCCGATCTTGAAACGGATTTTTCCGGTTTTTTTAACTGCTGTATAAATCCATGCCAGTAAATTCGAAACAATTGAATTAAATATTTTAGCACTATTTTAGCTAAAAAACAGCTACAAAGATTTGCTTAAACCCAAAGAAAACTTGCAAGGCATTTCAAGAATACAAACCATGTAATACGTTTTTTTGAAACTAAAATAAATACTAAAGGAATCGCAGTACGGTCCTGGCAGTTTAGTAAAATTTCCATTATGTTGGAACTGCAAATATTACATTAATCTAAATAATAGAATGTTCCAGAATAAACAAAATTGTTTTTAATTTCGAGCTTATAAGGGCTAAAATATTAGCTTTAACAAAAATGGTTAAATGATTAAAAAATAATAAACTTTGAATCAGCAGTTTTAAACCACATTGTATTGAAATTCTACTAGTAAATAATATACCGACAAAAGGAATTTTCTGAAACGAGCTGTCTAGATTGCACTTGTGGAGGTTATTTGCTTTCCGTTGCGTATAAGATCAAAAGGGAATCCCCTTAAGTTTAGTTAAGATTGTTCTCGAACAAATGGCATGGATGTATTTTGTTGGCTGATAAAAAATCCCGCTATTTTTCTATTGGTTTGTTTAAAATCTCGCCCTCCTCAAAAAATCATCCCACCGCAAAATAGTTTTTAGTTTAGGAGAGTTGACAACAGAATCTCGAACTGTAAACAAGTAGATAGACGGGCCAAGAGGAAGATAATTTTTCGCGTTTCCTGGGACTCTCTTTCGGAAAGATGCCCCAGGTAAAATTTATGTTAATGTTTATTTTAAACATTACAGTTTTTAATATGAACAAATTCGTCGTCTTTAAGAGTATAATTAAGTTATACTACTACCGTTTTGTGTGTTTAGTTCCGCTATCGTATCGGAAACTCACTTGCTTCAATTTATCGTTGACTTTTTGGGGTGAAAGTTAACCAAACTATAAAGTTTCCCGTTCTTTAGAAGTTGTGAATTATACAGAAATTTAAGTAATTAATTTGGAATCGCTCTTACCAAAACTTAATAAATAATTCCGTACGAGTTGTCGATTATATTTACAGTGCAGTTAACGTTTAGCAGAGGCATTTTCAGTTTTGATGAATGATCATGTTTGATCGAAATACAGTTATTGGAATGAACAATCATAGTTATCAAATTTAACTTATCGTGAAATAGTTTCTTATTGGATTCCGTTTTTAACATAATTTAAACTCGGAAGTGTTAAATTAAATAATATATTTTAGTGTGGCGTTACCTTTATTAATGAAGAATGTTTTTTAATAAACATTTAATAATTGAACTTTTAGGGCTATTTCTGCTATTTTTTACAAGAAAAGGAGAACGTTATTAAACATTAGTTCTAAAGTGAGATCGGTATTATGAACTTTATTTCCTTGGATCAAATTCAGTAGCGACATCACTAACGTCTTTTCCAGATTCTTCAATTTCATCGAGCGATCAAGTTTGGTGATATGTGTTTGTTTTGATGGAAAAGCAATATTGTTTCAATTGCTTTGTAAGGTGAAATCAGATTTAACTCTCTGAATAAGGTATTGTGACTTAATGGATTTTATTTTTGAGTAATGTTATTGTAATTAGAACCATTATTTCTGTATCGAATATTTTTGACTACATTTTTATGTGTATTATTTCCCTGTCGTTAAGAATTCTGACGTTGGGTATCAGTTTTTCTATATATATTTAAATTTTGTAATGATGTTTTATTTGGAAACTTCATTTCTTATTTACATTTTTCAATAAATCTATAATTAAACTTAGTTAAACAGAATATTACAGGACCATATATTTATGAAAGTTTTTAAATATTTTATTCAACGAAATATGACATAACCAATTTTGACTAATTAAAATTAAATTTATTAAATCTGATTCCAGTTTCTGGTTACTGGTATCGAGTCAATATTTTTTTAAAAATTTACTGGACTTTTCTAATCAGATGGCGCCCTAGAAAATATGCATTTTCTTATGTCTTAAACCTTTATCTATTCTTTTACAGTTAGTGAGCTTATTATTATTATTATTATTATTATTATTATTATATCTCAAGCCAAGGCAATCTTGAGTTGTACAGTAAGTATTAAAAATTTTGAGTTGTACAGTTTGCGTAAGAATTTTTGAAGAGAAAGTAATCTGTTTTGCTTTTTCTTTGTGTTAAAATACTAGTGTTTCAACCGTATGCACCAAACTTTAAAAAGCTTTTAGGAAAAATAATACAGCGCTAAAATAAACGCCAAATATTGCTTTCACACATTTATTCTACACCTTTTCCAATTGTATTTCGAAAATCGTCAATTGTATTTCAGCTTGGTCGAATTTCAGAAATAATCAGTTGCATTTCAGTTTTGTCCATTTAATTTCAGAAACCATTCATTATTTGTATTTCAAAATGGTCAGTTTGATTTCAGAAAGGGTCAATTGTACTTTTGAAATCGTCAAATGTATTTCAGAAAATCTCAAATATATTTCAGATAATTCAATAAAATTTTAAAACAATCCATGGTATGAGCTAGTATATTTTGTTGTCATGGAAATGACTTTGATTTGTAGTTTTTTTTATATTATTGAGAGTTTACGTTGTAAATTTTCTTTAGTGTGTGAATGTTGCACCGTGACATAGAGCAGTTGGTGCTGGATGTACCTAACTGTATTTACAACGTGATATCTGATACATTAATGCAGTTGATGCTAAGTGATGTCACAGTTTGTTTTGACTATTATTTTCAGCAGTTCCCAAAACTTGACCATTTTTGCAAAAAATTTTCGAAATAAGTAGTGTTGTATGTTTTAGTGTTTTTGTTAGAAATTGATTGAGTTGTTCTTGTTGTTTGCACAGCATACATATGCACTTGACATATTATACATACCTACAATTTTAATTTAAGTGGAAATATTGTGATTTAAAATGTCCAGGAAACATATTCAAAGTGAATTGTGAAATTTGTGAATTGTGATACTTTCTAAAAAGCAATTTATGCTTTCTGGTATAATGACGCGTTCTAGAAATATACATACATATAGATATTTAATCTGAAATACAAATGACGCTTTCTGAAGTAATTTTGTTAAATTCTTGAATTTGAAATACAAATGACGTTTTCTGAAATTAAATTACTAATCTGAAATATAAATGACACGTTCTTAAATTAAATTGACTAATATGAAATACAAATAACACTTTCTGAAATAAAAATTCACTAAAATGAAATACAAATGACGCTTTCTGAAATTAAATTTACAAATTCTGAAATACACACGGAAAAGGTATAGTGTCCGGTTCCACATTGGATGGAATTCGAACAGCGTATGCTAGAAACTATTAATTGATATTTATGATAGATTCCATAGCCTACTTTGTTTATTTTTCAACAGAGATTTGTTTACGTTTTTAAAATCAAATATGTCGAGATTATTAATGGTAGACTTAAAATACAACATTATATATTTAAAATCCAGGAAAAAAGGGTAATTCGAAAATTCTATAACATACAAGATGTTCAATTTAAAGAAAAATGTATATTTCGTATCACGTGACCTATACATGAAATTGTTTTCTTTTTAATGACATTTTGACATATAGTAGAACAATACAATTTTTACAAAAAACTTTTTTTTATATCCAATAATAACAAAGATAAAGAAGTGGTCAGATTATAATGAATAACCCTGTACTTAAAGTTAAACGTCAGAAACTTCAAGGCATAAACTGGTCTCTTAAATTACTACATAGATAAAATTAGAATTCTTTGGGTTGATCAGTAACTTTGCTAGCTCAACTTGAATATTGACCGTTTACTGAAGATAATAGTAAATAAACCCGAAACGGCGGATGAAAGGAAATGATCTTTATTTCATCACCCTGTACATAGCGAAGCGAAGAAAGCGAAAAATGGCACTACTTATAGCTTATAAACTGTTGATTTTATTATGAGAAGACCGTGCAAGTGATGCTGAAGATGGAAAAATTTAAAAGTTTTGTCAACGAAGCGAGTCACAGCCTTCAATGTTGAAACATATTTTCCACGATAATGGAGCTGAAAATACCTCGGACACTGATTTTAATTCGGACGATAGTGTTGATGACCTAAACTTCAATCGAGAATAAAAAATTCCAAGTAGTATTATAAAGGAAGAAGAATGTTTAACAAAATAAGAAAACGAAAATTATAATCGCCATAGCTAAAATCACTACACCTTACTCGGATTTGACTAATTTTGAGTTCGTGCAATAAAAAAAGCCTGCTCTGGGTGCCCTAGATACGTGCATTTTAGGTGACCTCGCTTGAAAAAACTCTTGATTAGCTCATCTTTCATAAACGCCGTCGCTACAAGTTATAGGACATATAGTTTACAAATACGAAAGCTGTTATATAAAACTTGGCACGCCACTGACAATTTCTTTAATACAAGTTGTTTATTTTAAATAGACCCCTTTTCGCTTTATGTTTTTGCGGCAAGGGTACTCTAAACCCACCAGCTTGTGTTATATCGCAGTACTGCAGTTTAAATTGCTTCGCTCCGTTGACATAGTGGTTTTATGCTTTACTAAAATGCACGTCTCTACTAGAGTGGCCTAATAAAATAGCCAATGGGCATTTTTATTGTATGCTATTTAAAAAACTACTTTCTTCGGAAGAGAACGCAGGTTCTAGGTAATTAATTGCACCTTTTAATATCTCCTACATAAGTAAATGATAAACGATAAAAACGCGGATACAAATCGTAAAACACCACTGACGCACCATGATAGGCTATACAATCCGTTGTGTAAGAGTCAAGGTAAAAACTCGTTAAGGTAACTAAACAAACCTCGAACAATTTATTATTTTTTCATTGGAGTTCCCGAAGCTGCACTTTTACAATTTAACGTTAATAGTACTACCAAACCATTTAGCTCTCTACAATACGACGGAAATCGCTGTGCACGAAATAATTTATTAGAACTTACATATGGTCTCGATAGGACGACCTAAAGTCTCAGATCGTTATGGGAGCAGGAGGTTTAGAAAAAGTTTTAAGCGATCGATCGGTTGGAAAAAATCGTAAAATCGAATTGGTAAAAGATGGAAGGCATCTTTTAGTTGCCAGAATTGATGAAATTTGGTGGCGGTTGGGCGGGACTGAGCATAAAGGACAGTGAGCTCCATTACAAGTTTCAAAACAATAGAAATAATCCAGTACGAAGACAACATTACATACATCATTCTGCTGCATAGAACAATCAATTTTTAAAATTTGAAAATCTAGATATAAATAAGAAAAAGATTCTGGAGTCACTAAAAGCTCAACTAAATGTCGCGACCTATGTTGTAACATATAATGTGTACAATGTTTACAATATTTTAGAAGTCACAAACCCTTACGAATTGCTTTTTTTATCAACATGATATTGTTTCGTGATAGATATTAAATATGATCTCATATACCTCTGGGGATTTTTCAAATTTTCCTCCCTTAATTTTCTGGGTTTCTTGTTTTCAAATATGAAATTTGTTCAACTGTTTAAAACAAACGCAACTATAGCAGTCACAAATTCAAGTAATCCTTGATGTTATTGTTATTTCTTTATAAAATGTTTTTAAAATACCTATTTTTGCGCTACAGGAAATATTCATGTTTCTTACTTCTGGTTGACTTACAAACATCGGCCCAAGGCCCTTGGCTAAACCACATCAACCTCAGAAAAAACATATTCCTATCTCCCTTAATGCATTCATAAATATCTATTAAAACTTCTTAGAGAGAATAGATCCTTTAACTTAAGAGTCATCTGACTTTCTAAAGTTTCTTGGGTTCTAAAGTTCCTCTTGCTCAACCTTATAATTATTATTCAAATTACATAAATACCTTACATGATGACCACTTACAATTACAATTCATTAGGTAGCTTCCATTGAGATTGTATAATATTTTTGGAAAGTTGGTATTTACATGAATGTCTGCAAATCCTGTTAACATTTCATATAACCATTATAAGGAAAAAGTTTAGACTTCCTTATTTTCCAAAACTGGCAAAACTGAACTGTCTATTTAGAATTAGAAACAGTCTTGAACTTAAAGTATGCCTAAAGGATGGATAAATATTTATCATCCCTACCCATACATTAACTTTTGTTTTCTCCAAAATAAAAATTTACGTCCAGAATTATCCTGTGACCGGAAAAGGAAAGCTATAAAAGTCTAATTCGTTAATCTATTTACGTCCTCAAGTATGAATTCAATTACATTAGGCCTAAACATCTACGTAAAATGTTAACGGTTGACTTATTACATCCATATGATTATGGGCACTGTTTTAGACTAAATTCCTCTTAAATGCGTTAATTATAGCGTAAGTAATATTTAATAACATTTGGTATGACTAAAAATAGCATATCAAAACATGTCATACGTAAAATTCGTACAAACAAGGTTTAAAAATAATAAAAATTTTATAAGTGTATATAAGTATTAGGTATTTTGTTTATTTTCTTTTTAGTTCTAGTGTACGTTACAAAATAATCACTGATCAGGCACAAGTTCCCCGAAATATTTATAATGTTAACATGTTTGCAAAGTGGATTCTTCAAATTTAAGTTTACCTGCAATATCTGTCTTTTCTGATAATTATACCTCCTGCAAAAAAGCGAAAAATTGTTCCACTGCTATATAGCTGCAGTGCCAAAAAATATCACCCAATAGGGGAGGTCGAATATAAGGTTCTTTCATACGACTATCAATTGTAAACTTTGCCAAAAATTCTAAATATAGTGAAAGAAAAAAGTCAATTCTGGCTCTTTTGATTTTATGATAAAAAGTTAAATAAACCACAAATTAAACGAAAAAGGTATCTATCGCGTCAAAAACATCAAAGTGACGCATTATCTCTACTACATTATTATTAACATACTAATTTTATCAACAAGTAGGAAAAGCTGATAAAAATTTAGTTTATTCATATTTTCCAGTTTACAAAATTGTGTCACTAATAGGAAATTTCTAGCCAAACACCTATATAGATTTATAAATAATTGTTATCTTTTGTGTTGGTTATGATTTTTCCAAATTGCAATTAATAATAGCTGTTTTTACAACAATGGAGGAAAATCGGACTCGATACACTTAGGCGACAAACACGACGAAACAGAAAAAAAACACTTTCCTCCTTGAAGTTGCACATACTTATGATTTGTTTTTTACTATCTTTAAAACAGCTGAGATTAATTACATTTTAGTTAGAACATATGTCTAACATTTTGTAATAAAATTGTAAGAAGATTTAACCTTTCATTTCGAAACTTTTTTATCTCTGCTAGTCTTTGTCTAGATTTTACATTTTATTCCTCGAAATCAAGAAAGACAAAGTGAATAAATACCTTTCCTTCCTAGGGAGACAAAGTGGATTACTTTCCTCGCTAGTGACTCAAAGTTGATACTTTTCTCCCCTAGAGAGGCAAAGTATGCATTTTGCTCCCTGCTGTAAAAGTAAACGAACTTTCTGTTAAGATTCTGAGGCAAATTTTGGTTGTAGATACTACCTACAATGTTCATTAATTCAACCAAAATAACTAATACGTGTTTCCTTCCATGAGATACCAGCACTTTAAAAGCAAATTCTTTTTTGAAAAGTTTCGTTTTTCCATTAAACCAGCATTAACTTTCCGCGTCATCTGACGGACTTTGACTTATCGTTTCAATCTTGATTGAAATTTAAAAATAAGAAATTGAAAGGAGATTTGCAGTAAGATTTGCTATGAACTTTTCATAAACACATCATCTAACATACATACATACATAATCCATTCCCCTTTTACGGCATTTGTAGTGTTAGGGTTCCACACAAACTCTTATGGGAGTGCAACGGATCAAATCTTTTAAACAAATGTAATAGTTTATGATAAAAAAGATACCTACGAAAAACCTACTAGCTACCTAAGTTTACCTAAGTGGATAAATTAAAGAAAATTCCGCCTATTTCTGCATTTTGATGGAATTTTGCATATAGGTAATTCACATAAAAATATTCACTTATTTCCAACATAGCAGCTGTCATTCACTGCGTGCTGCGTTCGTGCTTGCCTGTGCGTGTATGTGGACAGCTGAGGAGGTTAACTATCATAGTCGCTATAAACTGCTGATATAAGATTAGAAATTTCATTAAAACAGTTTGACAAGCAGAAGGGAAGTTATACATGTATTGCGTAGTATTATTATTATTGTACTCATTGAGTAAACTATGGGGTTCATACGGAGAGGTCTAAAAGTAAGGAATAAATTCAATATTCTAAAAACGCTTACTATTTAAAGAAATGGTTCGACCCGTCAATTTTATATTTGGCTTATTTTAAAGAGATCTTTTATTATACGGGGTTTCAATGTGCTAGTATCAACTTTGATTTTTCAAATGGTAACGCCGAATATTTTTGGCAATTTCGGATTCCTTGTAAAATTTTAAATATTTTGTAGTCTTATACCCTATACCTAAAATCAATTGTTTTTAAGTTATTGACACTTAAATTCGATATATTAAAATATCAACACAAATAATTTAAAGAACACACCCTGAAATAAAACAAAATCTTTACATCCCCCTTTCTAAAATTGTTTTTCTTTTTGTATTGAGCCTATTTTAATAGTTATTTATTCAGGTAGCAAGGTACGTCATAATGACATCCATATCTGGTGGTAGCTCGCCATAAGACGTCAGTGGACCAAAAGTCGACGACATAATGACGTCCAGTAAATGACATTAAAATGACGTCACATATCACATCACTGCCGTAATATAGGAAAATTTAGTAAGTCTAGTTACTATATGTTATCAAACATTATAGATATTTCAAAATAAACCCATACAAACTTTTGGGCTTATTTTAAATATCTATAATATGTCATAACATAAATAGTAACTAAGTTACTAGATTTTCCTATATTACGGCAGATCATTTCACTTCATTTCATTATTTTTAGGAACTAGATTTATTTATACCAATTCATAGATTTTTATTTTATCGGTTTCCAAAGTCGAAAACTAAATGTTGCGATACAGCATGTTGTATTGTAAGTAATTAGCATTATTTCTATAGATATTTTTTTTAGTTTGTGTTATATTTTCCATAATATAATAATTTCATTTGAAATAACGAGACAATGGTCAATGAAACTAGACTGTGACCTGTGGAGATGAAGAGTAAAAGTAAAGTGTACAAGGCGAATTCTACAGACATACAGGACTTAAAATTCGCATTGAACTGGAAATGAGGCTTATCACATCGGAAATAGTTAAAAATAATGAAATGCTTATCAATCACTTAGGTTATTGTTTACTAACATTGGCATTTTGAACACTTGCTAAAAAGGACAATTTTAATTTGTAGTAAACTAAAAATAAAATACATTCAATAATAGGAAAATCTTTGTTTATAAAATCACCTTGCATAAATAAATTTATAATTTAATTTTAGGTTTTCTAGTATATCCTGTAATTTTTAATAAGTAAAACACCAAAAACATGTTGACTTGTTTTCAAGGAGTAAAATATCAAACATGAAAATTTTTACTTCCAATCTGTCGGAGTTGCTCAAAAACAATTGGTTTGAGATAGTATAGGGTATAATACATAAAAAATGTTTAAGATTTTATAACGAATTCAAAATTGCAAAAAAAATGGAAATTACTATTTGAAAAATCAAAGATGTTAGTACAGGTTTTTGAAAACACCGTTTTTAAAATAAGCCCAGAACAAAAACAAAATCGACGGGTCCGAGCAATTGCTTCAAATATTAAACATTTTTATGATATTAATTTGTTCCTTACTTTTTCATCTAACTGTATATAAACAAATATTACTGATTTTTTCAGAATCGAGTTAATTTACGGAGAAGAAAACGTAGATGCAGACAAACCTGGGATTAAAATCAGCTGACGCCATAGTACTAGTTATTACACTATTGGTTGAACTTTCTCTTACTTAACCCTACGCCTACACATTCGTTTTTCATAAGTAGTTTATTATGGTGATTGTTACAGCAATAGGGTGAATTACACACACAATATTTACGAGCGCAATTTTGAGGCTATTTAAAGATCCGATTATTTTCAGAACCAAAAAACACTATTGCAAAAGAATTCTAAACGTGCGAAGTTTCCGAAAGGTGCGCATTTATGTTCTTATGCACAAGGTCCAATTTCGTCCCTTTGCCAACATCAACACTTTCGTCTCCGTATATATCAACTATAATTCTGAAATTGTATAGAATTCCAAACTATTGGTTTGTCATAGTATCAAAGATTCCAAATATACCAAAACTTCTGAGTATTGAGGTGACCAAGTACCTGCGGTTTGGAATATTCCAAATACCCAAACATGGAAATATCAGGGTCTAAATAACAGGTATCTGTAGACACAATATTGGATCACATTCCATAATTCATATAATTTTGGCATTTAAGGATATTAAAAAATTAAAAATCAACAATCTGTTATTTGCAATATAGAATACTGAAACAATTTGTCAAATTATTCTGGTATTGAGGATTACTGGACGGCATTACCAGTGATGCTTGTTGTCTTTTATGTAGGCGTTTCGTTCAGTTCCACCACCTCATCTACTTGCTGTTACTTCAATAACTGTAAGCACATCTGGCTGAAGAAGAGCCGCCTTCTATAATAGTAATTGTTTTCCCCCACGGCCAGAAGAAATTTGACACATATCCGGATATCAAAACATCGACATGTGACAACAATATCATAGTACCGAGAAGTTATCATAGGTACATGTAGATGCATCCTCAGAATCAGAATTCTAGGATGAACATTGGTAACCAGAGTGCTCAAACGTCGAAATATCACGACAACATACATCTATCGGAGTGTTCAATATGGTTCAGTTTGGAAACATTCAGGTTTCAAAATATCAAAGTATTGTAGTTTCAGAATATAGGGATAAAGGAGTATTAAACCTTTTGATTTTGATTACGAGTTTGATTTTGAATTTTGGTTACGAATTTTAGTTTCGAATTTTGATTACGAATTTTGCTTACTTTGATTACGAATCTTGATTAGCAATATTGGTTACGAATTTTGGTTACGAATTTTGGTTACGAATTTTTATTACGAATTTTGCTTACAAATTTTGATTACGAATCTTCATTAGGAATTTTGGTTACGAATTTTGTTAGTTACGGATTTCGGTTACGAATTTTGGTTAAGAATCTTGATCACGAATTTTGCTTCCGAATTTTTAGTACGAATTTTGATTAGGAATTTTGGTTACGAATTTCGGTTACGAATTTTATTTACGAATTTTTATTATCAGTTTTGATTACGAGTTTTGATTACAAATTTTGGTTAGGAATCTTGATTACAAATTTTGATTACGAATTTTGTTTACGAATTTTGATTTGGAATTTTGGTTACGAATTTCGTTTACAAGTTTTGGTTACGAGTTTTGGTTACGAATTTTGATTACCAGTTTTGATTACGAGTGTTGATTACGAACTTTGGCTACAAATGTTTTGGTACGAGTGTTGATTACGAACTTTGGCTACAAATGTTTTGGTACGAGTGTTGATTACGAACTTTGGCTACAAATGTTTTGGTACGAATCTTGGTTACGAGTATAAGTTGCGAATTTTGTTTACGAATTTTGATTAAGAATTGGTACGTGTCTGAAAACACCAAAGTTTCCTAGTATCGCTATATGGAAGTGGTACATTATTAAGGAATTAAGAAGTAATCACTGTATTGGGATATTGCAATGTTGTACTCCAGATCAGCATATCCAACTATCTAAGTACGGGAATGATGAAGTATCACGATTCCAGTGGTGTTGAAATATTAACATATCTAAATATCAAAATGCCCAGATATTTTTGATTAGGAATTATGGTTACAAATTTTGGTTACGGATTTTGATTACGAATTTTGATTACAAATTTTGCTTACAAATTTTGATTGCGAATCTTGATTAGGAATTCTGGTTACGAATTTGGTTGGTTACGGATTTCGGTTACGGGTTTTGGTTATGAATGTTGATCACGGATTTTTGATACGAATTTTGCTTCCAAATTTTTAGTACGAATTTTGATTAGAAATTTTGATTACAAATTTCGGTTGCGAATTTTATTTACGAATTTTGATTACCAGTTTTGATTACGAGTGTTGATTACGAACTTAACTTTTTTTGATACGAATCTTGGTTACGAGTTTTAGTTGCGAATTCTGTTTACGAATTTTTCTTACGAATTTTAATTAAGAATTGGTACGACACGTCTGAAAACACCACAGTTTCCTAGTATCACTATATGGAAGTGGTACATTATAAAGCAATTAAGATGTAATCACTGTATTGCGATATTGCAATTGTGTACGCCAGATCAGCGTATCGGGCTATCTAAGTAGGGGGATGACGAAGTATCACGATTCCAGAGGTATTGAAATATTAACATATTTAAATATCAAAATGCCCAGATATGTGCTTTTTTGAATATGACAAGAATGGAAAGCAGAATATCATAACGTACGAATATTCCAGTACGGGAACATACATTGAAGTTATTGGCTGACTAACCAGTACTGGCATATTGAAACAATGGATCATCAAAAATGGGGTTACCCGTTATAGTTGATCCTTTTTAAACCTATATAACTATTGAACTAATTAGAATAACTAAATGCAGTTTTCACTAGTCATCTTCTTTAAGTTTTAAGAGTAAATAATAATAATAATAACTACTACAACCTATAGCCTAAACCAAGGCCCCAGAAGCTATAAGCTTGTGCGGGAGGGAGGGGACGACTATTATTATTATGTAGGCCCAATGTGCGGCTGCAGCAGACTTACAGATGGAACAGCGCAAATCCCACATTTGTGTCACGGCTAAGGAAAACCGCAGAAAACATTAACCAGATCTGCCGGCGCCGGGAGTCGATCGCGGGCCGCTTGGGTGAAAGTCCGGCACGCCAGACATTACACTACCAAAGCTGTTCGTATCGAACAAAACAAAGAAGCTTTCAATAACATGCAGTATTCATTTTAAGGGCTTATAAAACAATCATCCCGCAAAATAACCATGACAAGTATGGCACTTTTGGAGAGATGAAACAAAGGGCTTTCCAACTGTAAAAAATATACAGGGCGTTTCATTGAGTATAGCAAAGTTGCCCTATTCCCGAAAATACCTATGTAATTTCGGGTTAAAACGGAAGTAGGCCAAAACAGACAGATATAAAAATAAGAAGGCTGATAAATTAGTTCTTAATTATCTATCACAATTACTTAGTTAAAAAGTTAAGTTAAAAAAAGTCTAAAAAGCGTCAAAATATAACGGAGCACCCGATGTCAATAATTTTGAGTAATAACGTCATTTGTTTAAGTTACTAGTATTACTAACATAGAGTGACAGTTATTACTAAGCAAATAATATCCAATGATGTGTAATGTGAAGTCTTCTTTATAAAGGTCTTCAAGAATTTACATAAAAATTCCATATCTTTCCAAAGAAGAACCATTATCATAAAGAATATGGTATACGCAACTTAGCTCAGTAAAGCATACGCCTAGAGAAGAGAAAGCATGGAAATTTGATGAATTAAACTATTGGTTTTTACAAATTCTTATCATTCGGTGAGAAATTCATTTGGATGACTTTGGACTTAGATAACGAATTACTGAATTAATTTCGTACCTTTAGATCAAGGTAAGTCGTGCTTGTCAATGAAAAATCATCTGCATGATCAGTTCGACAATAAATGGCTTATTTGTGCTAATAAAACCTTCAATTATGAGCTTGTTTGAGTAAAATATTTCTATATTCTAATACACTGTTTGTGTAAATATCAATTTATTTACATCGCCTTCAAAATTTGCATTTCATAACAGATATGAACTACATAAATTTTATTAAATCGCTTTTCCGAAACCATCCACTCTATATTACACCAAATATTAGCATATATAAAATTATTGATTAGAATGTGAACCTTACCTTGCATGAATTTTAAACAGAACTATATAGAGTTAAAGTTAAAACCGGATTAAAACCTAATTTGCTTAACTAAACTAACATTTAGTTTAACCCGAAGGTTTTCTTTAATACCTTTTATCTATGTATGTATAATCGATTAAATTTCCTAATAATATTTGAATTTAACTTTCAAAATGTTAAGGGCTGTTTTCAGAAAAATTAATCAAAAGTCTTTAATGATAAATAACGGACTGAATATAAAAATCTTACATACGAGGGGAACACTAATAATATCGAACGAATGAAATTTGTTTTTAGTTGTCAGCTACTTTTTAACGTTTTCGAGTTGATTGCCGTTTAGTTTGTTCGATTTGCTCTAATAGTTTTTTAATTATCATAATTTAAAGATTGTGTGTTCACCCAAAAATGAATTTGACTAGAGAACATTTCCAGGCTATGATTTTTTACGATTTTAAATCCTCATTAACGCCTAAACAATGTGAAGATCGGCTAAGAAGTGCCTTTGGCGAAGAAGCCCCGTCTAAGGCAACAATTTATAATTGGTACAACGAATTCAAAAGAGACCGGTTTTTTCTTAGTAATGAATTTCGTGAAGGAGGCCCAAGAACTGCTGTTACTGACGAAAATATTGCCGCTGTTCGAGCAATGCTTGAGGAAGGTCGACGGACATCTTATGAATTTATTCGGGCGACATCGGGCATTGGTATGAGTGAAACACAAAACATTTTACATCAGCAGTTAGAAGTGAGAAAACTTCGTTGTCGATGGATTCCACATAAACTGGCTCCCGATCAAAAAGAACGCATTGAATAGTGCAGAAAAACTCTGGAAAAATTCCAAGGCGGTACTTCAAATTTGGTTTGGAATATCGTCACTGGTGACGAATCTTGGATTTATTGTTATGATCCTCAAAAGAAAAGTCAATCGGCTCAATGGGTCTTTCGAACCGAACCTAAGCCTACAAAAGTTCGAAGAATTCGCAGTGCTAGTAAGAAGATGACTGCTAGTTTTTTTTTCTAAAACGGGTCATATTACTACTATAGCATTAGAAGATAGACGTACCGTTACTGCCGATTAGTACACAAATGACTGTTTACCACAAATCTTTGAAAAAGTTCGTGAAAAACGCCCCAAAGGAAAAACAATATTAGATCATAACAACGCATCGTCGCATAAAGCAAAAGTAACAACTGAGTATTTGTCTGCCCTAAAAGTCAGCACCATGAACCCTCCACCGTACAAAATGCGTGGAATCACTTTTTCGTCATCAGATGAAGCAGTGGAACATTACAAAAACCTGGTTTCTGAAGTGTCTCAGGAAGAGTGGCATCATTGCTTTAAGGACTGGTTTCATCGAATGCAAAAATATATTGATGTTAAAGGGGAATATTTTGAAAAACAATAAAATCATTTAAATTTTTTTAAAACTAATCCTTGTTTGATTTTCTAAGAATTTTCAGTGTCGCCCTGGTATAAGACAGTTATCGTTGACTTGAAAGGAAAACTGAAATGGTTGGTTACTGAAAAAAGCTTCACAGTAAGTCTAAAATCTTTGAAGGAATTTCAATGTGAAAATAGGGGTCCACAAAATTGGGGGTGGCCAAAATTTAAGAACAGTACGGTCTTGGATACTTAACTGCTTCGGATATGTTAGTATTTCCCAAAGTTTAAAAAATGAACAAGAACATACTTACATACAGCTTGTTGATATGGTAAAAATTGCATCGCGTCGCTGTTATGATTTGGACAAGCATCGAACGATAATTTGACAACCTTATAGAATAATCTATAATTTTTGGATGTCAGTAGCCAAATTTTTAATCAGCTGTGCCTAATCGTTTCTACCCATTTAACAACCACTTTTTCTCACTACCACCATTTAATGACGTTGACAATTGGATATAAGTTTAGAATTTCCACTACTAAACAACACTTTTACAACTTGAAATTAAATACTACTTAAGGTAAAAAAAAGTAAAATAATAGTAATGACAAATATTGACCGCAATTATAATGGTTTCTCTCTACAATTCTGAAAAAAATGATTTGTGGCGTGATTGTGGCTTGATACAGTTTTCTTCCTTCCCAATTCATTGAGAAACGATCGTCAGAAACAAAAAAAAGGGTAATCATTCTAAAATGTCAATAAGTTTCCTTAAAACGGTTAAACTATTTTTAGAGCACATCAAGTACCTTACGCAAAGTACTAAAAAATCAAATTCTAAATAAAAACAATATAATCCATAAAATAGCTTCCGAAGCGTGAAACCGGAACACATGTTTGTTTAGCAGCAGGAAACTCTTGTCTTATTCAAACATCAAACTGTCTTTCTTTCCTTATTCGATATCATATAGAGATTTATGCAAAACATTTCAGTTTTTTTACAGATTTTCTTACAGTGTTTATCCCATTAAAAAAAATTATGCAATGTTTTGAATAAAAACTCTTAGATTATTACCGGATCATCATCAGACGCCTGTTCGATATTGACGTAAAAATATCGTATAAAAGAGGAATATCGATAGCAGGAGGTGTCACTAAACTTCTGAAAATGTCTCAGTGCAGTCAATCCTTCTGTGTAGTGATTGTTGTGTGCTTCGTCATGTCGTATCATACAACTACAAGTATGGCAGCTAATATAATGACTAAAAAATGGAATGAGTCTGAATTGGTCTGTGCATTTACTACCAAAACAAATGAAAATGGAAATCCAAGTATTATCTGTGGACAAGTCAATAAAGAATACGCAGAACATTTCTCATGTGTACCTGTATATGTGGAAATAAAGAATATAGGCGAAGTTAGTATAGGCTGCGTAGCAGTCAAAGTTAGAAACGCAACTACCGATGTTGTACAAATATTCCGAGTTAAAAGAGATTCTAGGGTTGTTAATGCATATTAATTTTTATTATTTATTGCAAATATTGTGATATTTGAATCTATTCCCGACATAGATGATGAGGTAGATGTTGTAAAAATCTGTAGCGTTGCTTCATGTACCTGAATGAAAGCATCTACCAATGTAATATAATTATTTATTTAATTTGTAATATTTATATATTTATAAGCTATTTACTATTATAAGCTATTTATGATTATGCCATTATAAATATAAATATCGTGGTTTTAAGAGTTACTTGTATTTATTTGATTCAATTTTGAACCCATGCCATGCTACATTAATATGTAGTACACACATTGCAGCCCTAAAGGCATACGTGAAAAGTGCTACTAAAAAAGAATCGAGGATCTTCACAGAGTGCCAAATTTAATTATTTATTAATTAAATATGAATTTAAGAATTTTAAACAAGTGAATAACCAGTGAGAATTTCGAATGGTGACTATAAATAACTACAATGAAATGAAGTTTTTCAGATTCGTATCCACAAAAGTGACCTTATTAACAAATTAATTACACTGTTCTTGTATTAATTATTAGCATCTATTAATTGTGTAAACGGTTACGTTACGGTTACAACCTAACCAGCATTTTTAGTCATCGCCACGTACCAGCAACTAACGGTGAAACTATTCAATTTTTCCCACTAGTCGCAAGCACGTAATTGCTCCGGTTTTATTACGTGCCTGGAACCAAATACGAGGAACAATTTTTGGGTAGCAGATACGTTGCAGTAACCTCCCTGGAACTTTTCCAGCTACGTTTCGGTTACGTTTAGGCTACATTGCGGGAACATGGCAGAAACTTCTTTTCTCTTTGACACATTGGTTGCTCCCTCTTGCTCTAGCAACTTAAAAAATATTCTATCATTTTCTATACTAATTCTGCGATCATCACAAAATGAATTACTATTTTATTTGTAAAACGTACTTAATAATACAAACAGCGATGAAACGTTTCTCTTAATCATGAAATAAATAAAGATTATTAAAAGTTTCACAGTTTTATTAAAATATACCTGACAATATTGTTTCGACAGCTATGCTGTCATTATCAAAGGTAATATAATTATAAACAAACACGTCGCTAAGGTAGATACAAAATAGGTAACTAGATAAAATAATAATAATAATAATAAAATTAATAATAAAAATCATAATTAAACATCTAATACTTCCAGTAACGGAGAATTACTGAGCTCAAGTTGTTCATTCATTAAAGGTACCCTGAGTTTGTGTTTGTATATCTCAAAGGCTTCTAAAATGTCTAATTTGCGTTTGTTATTACAAAAATGTAGGAATTTAATATTATTTTGAGGAGTCATTGTATGATTTTGTTCTAAAAGGTGTTTGGCGTAATTCGATTTTTCAGGATGTTTATTTTTGTAATGACGTACGTGTTCTTTATATCTTATGTCAAAATTTCGAAGTGTTTGTCCAATATATACCGAACTACAAAAAGAACAATTTAAACGGTAAATGCCCGATTTCATGATATCATGTGTTCTGTCTTTAGCATTAAATAAAAATGAAAAAGTGTTAGTGTTGGTTTTAAATGTTATTTTATAATTGTTGGTTTTTCTTAGTATATGTGCAATTTTTTCTGATATTTTGCCAAAATATGGTATAGATATGTAATTTGTGTCTTCTGTTTGATTGTCAATGGGATATATTCTTTTGATAGCTAACCTATAATCTTTTTGTTTAATTAAAGTGTCAATCATGTTCGGATTATAATGATTTGCATGTGCTAGTTGTTTAATGGTTGATATCTCTTTGCTAAAATCTGATTTTGTTAGTGGAATAGTTAAAGCTCTGTGTACTAATGATCTGTATGCTGCTATTTTATGTGTATTGTGGTGACAAGATTCATTTGGTATTGTTATGTCTGTTTGTGTTGGTTTTCTGTATATGGAAAATTCAAAAAGATTGTCTGCGTTAATCTTGATATTTAAGTCTAGAAAGTTTATAGCCCTGTTTTGTTCTGTTTCTAGTGTAAATTTTATATTAGGATGGATATTGTTTATAAGAATTAAAAATTCATTGATAACCTCAAAAGAACTGTCAAAACAAGCTAAAATGTCATCAACATAACGAAACCAGAAGATAATGTGTTTAGAGAGGTTTAATTCAAATATTCGATCTTCAAACTTGTCCATAAATATGTTAGCTAATAGAGGACTTAGAGAATTACCCATAGGTAAACCATCCTTTTGTAAATAAATTATGTTATTAAAAGTGAAATAATTTTGACTTATACAAAGGTCAAATAATTGAATTAACTCTAACCTTTTAACTAATTCTATATTACTATTGATTAAGAAACTATCTAATAAATTTGCGTTTCTCTTAAGACTAGAACTGAAGTGATATTGGTTGCCTAGTTTACTGTAAATTCGTATTTCCAGCATAATCATTTTCTTGGATGTTTCTAAAGTAATTTAACAAAGTTAATTTAAAGAATAAACATTATAGAACCGAATGATTTATAAATGGTACAATTTTGATCAAATACAATAAAAAAAAAACCTTTTTTTTGCATATTTTGTTTAATATGGTAGAAATAATCATTCTAAACAAGATGTAATGTGATTTAAAAAAATAGTTGTATATTTCATATTTTATGCTTGAAACAAAAATATAAAATTTTTAGCTGGGTTACCTAAGCATTGCCTTTGCTTCAGTTTAGCCATTGTGTAAGAGCTGCCACTAATAAGCTACTCAAGGGGGCGGGGAAAAATATATTATGCGGTCGTTCGAGTTTTTTCGGACATCGCCTAGCTTTTGCGTAATACTAAAGTTTCCTCTGTATTTACATAATAACGTATAAGTGATCGCGGGCGAGAAAAGGAACCTATCGTGCGGAAATCCTGTTACCAAGAAAACGGCGCTTGCAACTCCGTGTGTGTTTTGGCAACAGAGAATTAGTTGTCTTCTCACAAATTAATAAGAAAATCAACTAGTAGTAATTAATAATTATTAAGAATTAACTATTAGTAATTACTAAACTAAAAATTTCTAAAATATTCTTCGATTATGTACTTGCAGTAATACTGTAGTGTAAAATAATACACAAACGCTGTTTATAACCCATCTATCTCCTACAAATACTGTTTTCCCTTTAAAAATTAAATATTCCAGTAACTACTTTCAAGATCTTATAATCCTTTGAATAATACCGCAATAATGTATTTGCTACCTGTTAATTTATTTAACCCCTAACTATCGGAATTGTACCTGAAAGTGAATTACCATACCCTTAAAGACACACTACATTCTATTCAAAACTGGAAGAAATTTGCTAATGATCTAAGATTCTGAGAAGGATAACAGTTGTCCTTGCAAAGAAAAGAGTGCCATAGTCGGTTTGGACGGTAGTCACTTTTTAGGGTACAATAACTAACTAAACTGCAAATTGTTATACAGTATGCGCCGCTTCTTAAAATCGTTCAAACACGGCGTTTTTCAGTCAATCAAGCGACGATATATTAAGCGGTCCTTGTATAAAATGTATGTTTCTGCGATTTAAAAGGAATTTATGAATCATAGTAGTTAATAGGTTAGGCAGTATGTATTTATGTTCGAACTCAAATTTTCCAAATTTAAGCAGATTCTTCGAAACAAGATTCTCCTGGAATTAAATGAAAGGGAAAAGATCCGTTATTCAGGGGCAACCACATGGTTGCTGAATGGGTAGTTGAGTGTACAATTTCGTGTAGTCGAATGTATAGGTATAAAATTACGTACGTTACGGTACGGTTAGGTATGCATTCGACTACACGAAATTGTGCAGTTAACTACCCATTAAGCAACTATGTGGTTGCCCTTGGTTATAATCCTATATTCATTCAAAGCGTAGTATTGTAGGCAAAGGGAGATTCCCAACCCTAAGAATGACAGAGTAAAAAAACTGTTAGTAAATAAAAACGAAGTTTTGTATTATTATTAATTTTATTAATTTTTTTATTTAATGATGTAAAACCGACGCAGATAGAATTTGATTCTGATTTTGTGATTCCAATAAACGTGATAAAATAAAAATAAATAAAAATTTAATAAATAATAAACGGATAAAATTATTAATTATTATTAAAATATACTTTAATTATTATTAATAATTTTGATAGCAATAATATACAAAACAATCATATTACAAAAGAAAATAAAATATTTTTCAATGTGTGCAGAAAAAGAGGGAGATTAGTTAAAAAAGAAAAGAAAAGCCCAGAAAAAAAAATTTTTTATTTATTTATTTTATTTATTTTATTTTTTATTTATTTATTTTATTTTATTTAAAAAAAAATAGTATCGACATCTGTTGAAGGGTAGAAATAGTATGCTTTTGACAAGTAAATGTTGAAAGTAAAAAGTTTTACTTTCATTACTACTGTAAGGTTCCGTTGCTTTAAAGAGTGAATCATTGATTTCAGACAGGTGGCGGGAACTTTCAGTACTACTTTCAAGTTTTAAAAACTTTAAAGTAGCTTCGAACAAGTTACTGCTACAATCATAATACTACTTTGAAGTTGCAACGATTTTAAAGTAATTACACTAAGTAGTGGCAGTACAAGTAATGGAACTACATAGTTCCAATAAATAGTAGCAACAACTACATCTTACTAAAGTATTTTAAAGTGAAATAATTAAACCTACAAAGTCATAAATTTAGTTGTAGTTACGTAACTACTCAATCAAAGTTCCGATCACAGTTACTGCTACTTAGATGCTGCTTGGGAAATCATACCAATAGTAGAGTAAAATGTTTTACTAATTGAAATCTATTGTAATGCCTTCAGTACTGGATCAATACAAAATGTTTAAAATGGCGCCCCCCGGTTGAAACCCCATTTTACAGCCCCAATTTAATAACTCACGAATACTTCAACCAAATTGAGCGGTTTTTGGGGTCGCTGATTATATGAATCCAATAAAATAAAAAATTGAATAAAATTGAATGAATCTAATAAAAAATTGAAAAATTTAAAATGGCGGTCTTTAAGATTGAAAATCATAGAAACTAAAGATTGGTAACAGATGCTTTCACCTCTACAGTGAAAATTTCAGGTTATAAAAGGCGAAAGTATAATAACAATACAACAATTTTTGTCGAAAAGAAAACAGTCAGTTATTGATATTATACCCGATAACATCACACTAAAAATCACAAGATGAAGGATGAAAGATGAAGAATGAGGGATACAGTAAACAAAAAAGATACAAACTTTAAAGAATGTTGTAAAATATTAGAAGGGTTGTTAAAGAATTGTCAATTTGTGACGGATTTCAGCAACACCTAAAAAGGGTATATTTACAAACGCAATTTTGGTTGTATGGATATCGAAATACATTTTATGATGATAATACTGTTGATGTAGAAGACGATTTCAACTGTGATTTTAATGAAGACACCCAAAAACAAAATCCGCTATCACCTTTCAAATGGAGATGGAAAGACTGATTTACTAGTTCTAGTTAAATAGACAAGAAATTCAGCTCCTGGCGTTTATTGAAAATTATATATTGCTGGTGTAAAACTGAATGTGCGACTTCCTCCTATAGGTGTAAAAAAGATGGCCTTGAGTGCACACCATCCTGTTCAAATTGTTATGGTAATAATTACCCAAACACTATAGCTCTCATCCATGAAAAAGAATTCCAGGATGAAGCTACAAATAACACCGAAACTACTATCGGAGATAATGAAAACGAATATTAATTTTATTATTAATTATCTATATACTTTTTTATATATTAAATAGAATTTAATTTTTATAAAAACTTTAAAAGTTTGATTAAAGTTTCCTTTTTTTTCTCATTTAATCTATATTTTCTTAATATTTCCAAATACAACAAAAATTGATAATCAATTTAAACATAAAATGTTAAGTTATGTTTTTTTTATTAATTTAACTTACTATTTACTTTCTGAATAAAACAATGTTACAATCGCCATTTTTCCCTGAAAGGGGTTTCGACATAGTAGGTTTCCACTAGGGGAGAGCGAAGGGGTTACACTGTAAGGTAACCGAAATAGCGTATTCCTATGCAAGATCATATTATAAACACTTTTTGACTCTGAATTTTTTTCTAAAATCAATAAAAACGGCAAAAATCGCATTTTCAGTTTGAAAAACCGTCATTTTGGGTCTGCCTTTTTTCATTGGATTTATAATCAGCGACCTCGAAAACCCTTCCAAGTTAAACTTTGCTCAAATTGGTTGAAGACTTCCCGAGTTATTAAATTAGTGGTTTCACAACCGGGGGGGTGCTCCCATTTTAAGGATATTACATTTTATATTGGTCCACTACTGACATAACAACGAAAATTTAGGTCCCTATCTTTAGATACTAAAAAAATAATAACTTAGGCCTGTTCTTTTTGTAATGTTGCTCATACCAATTACCAAAAATATAGTAGAAATTAAAAATTAAACTGAGCTACAAGTACTATTGCTTTCATAATTACTAAGACGACAAGGCTAACATGATGCTATTTTTTGTGTTTTTTTTAATACAAAACTATAGCATCATGTTAGCCTGGATGTCCTAGATCATTATGAAACCAATAGTACATAAACAGGAAATGCATAAAAGTCAATTTACAGTATTTTAATAATAATGCATTACAAATATGTATATTCAGTTGAGATAATGCATTTAATACGCATAATATTCATTATTAATCCATTTAATCAAATAATATGTATGTAGTAGTTTGATACAGAAGAAGATACATACAGAAGCTAGGACATAATTTCAACCATTTATAAAACCGGGAGTGTACAATTTGTATTATTCAATTCTCATCAAATGAATATTTATTATAATACAGTGTTTTTAAACAATTGCATTACAAATATTGATATTAATTCAAGCAAACAATTAGTTCATTGTTGACTTTTTAAATTAAAATACCTGAATTCGAAAATATGTGTTTTATGATATTTTATGACGTGATGTATTCGCAATAATGTAATGTATGTATAATAATGCATTTTTTCTCAAACCGCACGAATATGACACTATAACATCAAATTATTTTGTATAAAAAGTAGACCATTTAGGAACTGTTACTCGTTACTATAGCAATTGTACAAAAAGTAATCACTTTTTGTACAATACAAAAAGTAGTCTAAGGTTATGTATGAACTATTTTCCGCGGTGCTCTATAAGATTTTCTTTTATAGCAATAATACGAAGCAATAAATAGAAATTTTTATTTAAATAATAATCATTTATCTTTTCTATGACAATATTAAAATATTAAAAATAATTAAAGGCATAAAAAACAAATTCGACGTTTCTATTAAAATTTTAGTTGCTGCTCGGAACGTCGAAGCGACGCCGCAGAAACAAAAACCAATCCTAACCTCTAATTATTTAACATATATATCTTAGACAACGCCTGTCGAATTTTCGACGAAATGGGAGTGAGATTATACATTTGTGAGTATTTCTTAATGATATTAATTCTTAATATTCAAATTGCCACTCTTTACACATATTAGAATTGCAGTAAATAAAAAGTAGTTTAACGTCATGTTGTTTATTCTAAACAATCCTCTCACAGAGTTTGTTAGTTGAAAATAAGCAGTTGGAGAAAAATAGTATGTTTAATTAGTAAAAAAATGCGTTATTGGCACTCATAAGGCTGCCAGACTCCGCTAACGCGTCGTCCGGCAACTATCTTATTCGTCCCAAAAACATGCATTTTTTGTACTAATAATAATAATAATAATGATTACTACAACCCATAACCTAAACCAAGGCCCCAGAAGCTACAAGCTTGTGCGGGAGGGAGGGGAATGAAACAAATAACTATAAAATGCAAATGAAAATTAAAATAAATCAATTTAAAATAATCTTGCTTTAATAACACCAACTAATAAAGCCACGATATACTTCTTTAATTCTTCTAAATATTTTTTCCACGTTCGCTTTCTTCTCTTTTTATCAGACAAGAAGATACCTAACGGTATTTGTTTTTTCGGAGCCGGACATTTCCGGACAGCCGGTTGTTGCCATTTAAGCACGGCCGTTTCGGTGCACTTCGACGCAGACCACTTAGGCGCAGGCCACTTAAGCTACGGTTTCTTAGAACAGTATGCGACACACAACTCACAAAATGCTGTGCACTGCGTACATGCGTTTAAATCCAAATAATGTTTTAACATGATTGTGTTTTCTGAAGTTCTGCTTAGTTGAATGCACTGTGGACGTACGTAACGTACAGTCGTTAAGCGTCGCATACTGTTCTAAGAAACCGTAGCTTTAGACACAGGGACACTTCAACGCGGAGAAAGTTCGGTGCAGAGACACTTCGGCCTAGAACCAGTTTGGCACAGAGACATTTTAATTCGGCGTAAGGGCGCATTCATGTGAAGAGATTCCGCGGCAAATATAAGTAGTACTACGCTTTGCATTGGAGGAATTGCCTACTATTATTGCATAATTACATAAACAAAATCTGTAGGTACTTACAGGTAATAAATACGGTATTCGATAAATACAATATGATGGGAAAAAACTCAATATTTTCTAATCAGCAAAAGCTCGTATGTACTGCCAGTATTCTTTATTATTAGTGTACTTAGTGTTGCTTAATTAGCTAGAAGAAGTTCTTTGGCATCTGAAAATGAATGTCGCCAAAGGACAGTGTCTCTGGAAGGGTCGGGTCTATTCATATCCAACGTAATGAATAATCCGGAACTGATTTTAGTTTTAACTACTTTTTATTTTTTGCAATATTACACAGTCACACTTATAAATGAATACTGCTTATTGCTTATAGTTCAGTGCTTAAAGACAAAAAGCACTGGAATAACGTACTTAAAATTTAAAATGCGATTTTCTCAAAAGCTAGCAAGAAGCGACCACATGTTGATCAGTTCTAATTCATTACAGCTACCTCCCATTACAAGGTTTGTAGTTATACCAGTTACACCCTGCAACACTACCCAAACGTGACACGATCTAAGTTGTTGTCGTATATCTTTATAGTACATATATCTGTATCTATGGACTCTAGTTACACAATCTACAATCCATTATTCATCACCCACAATTCCAGATCGTCAATGGCCGTCACACCCATTTTACAGCTACATTCCACAGTATAGTTTATATTGCAGACTTTAGAGTGAATCGTGGTGAAACTGTAGAATGGTCGTTACAGAAGAGCATATGTTATAAAACATATAATTCACTGTTATGAAGAATACAGCTTGAAATTTACTGGGCTAGCTCTTAAGATCAACCAATCCGATTGGCCGATTTGTAGAAGTGGATCTTCTTAGCAAACATCAATACCGAGCTCTGTGTTTGACTATGGGATGTTGATCAACCATTATCTACAAAACCGGCAAAACACAATTTTAATTTTTAAGTTTTAAAATTCATATTATAAAATATGGAAGTCGAGTTCGATTCGTCAAGGGAAATTTCGGATTATATTTAGGCCAATGGGTTACCAACTATACGTTTTCACTGGATAAATGGTCGGTTCCTCTGATTTTTTAAAATCAAAACAAAGCTAAGCGAGTACATAGCAGATGTACTCGATTGTCGGCAAATTAAAGCTAGTTTCGAATATCGCACCCGCCACGATCAGTTTGCCGAGGCTTGCCGATCACCATCATTGTCTTATGCTATAATAACGAGCAGCGCATATCACACCAAAACTGCTGTTCCGTGTCCCACCAACAGCCCAAGAATACAACAAGGTCACACTCGGCATGCTAAAAATATTTGCTTATATTATAGTGCGAAAGCGCACTTGTATATTGTTATGCTGTGGTATTAATCTTGTAAAAAACCATTTTATGTGTATACTAAATTGTATTTATTCTATATACTAAGCCCCTGTTAAGTGTTTTTATCTGAATTATAAATATCAGATTATCATGAATGCCACATTGACTGCTCAAAATTGTTAAAATACTTTGTTTCATACTCTTGTGAGTCACTGTGTTTCCATTTGTGAGTGATTATTCAGTTTTTTTGCTAAAATAAAAAAGAAGCAATACATTTTCACTGAGAAAAATCTATAATAACAAATTTATTTTTATCTTTATGGTTGAGATTTACTTTAGCGGACAGAAAAGAGCGTCAACGCACCCTACTCCTCAATGCAGCTGACGAGTTGAGTCGAATGACACTAGTCCCGCGATGCGGAAATGCCCCGTTCAAAAGTCATTTGTGACATCCTTTGCGTTGAGACGACGCCGACGTCCCTTTTTCCCTTTGTTTTTTATCGTTTTTCGTCATTTGTGTTCTGTCTTAGGTTAAGTTAGGTCAGATTAGGTTATGTTATGTTAGGTTAGTAAATGAGTTTTTGAAACTCACTGCAGTGTGAGGTGCACCGGACCAAAATGATGATTTGGACAGGAATCTCCTAGCAAGGTCTTACACAAGACTATGTTATCGACGGTATAACAGTTCAAAATACAAAATTGTTATAAACTGATTTCTTTTGCCTTCTATCAAGAAGTGGGGAAAAAAGACAAACATCTTTATACAAGATAGCCCATCCTGTTACCGCTCCAAAGAGATAATGCAGTTTTTCAGCAGCCGAAAACAGAATCAATCTATTGGATTGGCCTAGAAATAGCCCGGAGTTTAATCCAATAGAGAACATATGGGCATTATTGAAAGAAAGATGTATCAATTACATACCAAAAATAAAAAAGTATTGTTAAAGACAGCGAAGAAAGTTTGAGCAGATGAAAATAAATAATTCTTCATGTACTGCCAAAGAGAGTTCGATATTTTATTGGGGCGAAAGGGGGTCATATTAAGCCTTAATATAGTTTGTTACATCATGTATATAAATTTTCCTTATGTAGCAATCAAAAGTTGTAAACTATAAAATAAATTAAAAAATCTCTAATTCTTTGTCCAACTTTGTACTGTAAGTTAGAGATGGTCAGTTGCAGACAGTGCACGGTCCACTATGGAATATGAACTGCGAATTACAGAGCACAGCCTGTAAGTTGCATTATAATGCGATTATATGTAGGTTATGAGTAAAGTGATATAGACCCTAGGAAATTCTGCCCTAAAAAAGTTGATGATCTGGAGAATTTTTACCCTTGTTTTTTCCTATCCGTGTTAATTCGCATAAAAACAAAACATTTATTTCCAGCTCACTTTATCTTTCTGGTGAATCTGATATTGGTATTTCAGAAAAATTAACCAAAAAATACATAACGCATTCTGCTGCTGCAGTTTCCTTTGTTTGGAGGCTATTGAAGTTTGTGCTTCGATGATAAGGAGTCTTTCCCGTGTTTTCGTAAATTTGTACTGATCCATGTATTCAGTTAGACAAATGACACACTCGGTTGTTTTTAAATTTTTCCTTATTTTAATTAAATTATTCATAAATACATACATCATCCAGGAAAACATACCTAAACTACATCAACGGAAATTCTCCAATTAAACGCCAAAAAAATTAATTATAACGGAAGGAAGTTAACTATCATAAAGATATCAGCAGTAAAGGCAATCCCTGTGTGGTAGATACTCGAAGTATTTTCAATTTTCACATCTTTTACAATTTTTAAACGATGTTAATAAACTAGAGTGAGAATTATTTCCGGCCCCAAGACGCGATGTTGTATTTATAACCGCTTTTCGTAAAATTTCCTCAAGAAAATGTTCGTTATTTATTGTCAACTCCAACACTTGCGGCAAGAATTGAAGTCTCCATCCTGAACATTACTTCTGATGTTTTTACTTGTAGGAAATATATATTACTGGACGTTTAGAATTTTTATTTTTCGAATTTTCGATCCAGACTAATTAAAAGAAAATGGAATTGGAAATGCAAAAATTATAAAACCAAAGTATGCAGAGAACTACAATTGTCGTGTTCGTTGGCTAACATTAACATTTGTTAACTACATTTGCCATTAAGATAATGTTAAAAACTCATACATAAAACTCCAGCTAATGGGAACCTTTATAAAAGGGTAAATTTTATTACTAATTATTATCTTTAACGCACAATTACACAAGCAGTAACATTTCCACCCTCTGTGTTGTATGTCCCAAGTAAGGCAATAACAATTTGATATAACTACAACGCGTTTCTCGGCCACCGCTAATTACTAATTCTGGTGCATTTGGTTGGAATATCGTGCATTTATCGTACGTACTACAGCTCTATAATCTACTGGTATTGCATCTACGTCACCACTAATTGAGATAGAGCTGGTATATCTAGGGGATAGATAATGTAATACTCTCGCACCAGGGGAATTTAGTAAATCAGTCTTAGTAAATTTTATATGAGATAGTGCGTTTTCCTACAGTTTCATCTAATTTATATAGAGCTACCATGGCAGTATCAGAGCTAACAAAACTCATTTTGAAATGATAGCATCTAAGAGATGAATATGATATGATAGGGAGTTGCTATGCATACGATATGATCATCCATATTTCTTCGGTAAGTGTTATTACATATTCAAATGTAATAGGAACGGTAACATACATACATGTCTAATTATTTAGCAAGTAATTAATTAACTAGAGTTCTATTAATTATGGATTAATGCCTCGTTGGTATTGACTTTTGTCTCTTCTGAATTTCAAATTAGCCGAACTCGAATAGCTGGCTTCGAATTCAATACCTTAATCAGCAAGTGGTATGTTTTAATACAATAAATTTGACAACATAATAGTCGTCGAATGGTACGAAGTTCTAATAGTCCCTTGGGGTTAGTCAAAGGCAACATTGAAACTATACATACAGGTTACTATTTAGGGAATTATTTAGACCTTCATTCAAGCAAGCAAATATGTTGTTTAAACAAAACTTCACAGTGGGCCCTTTCATTGACTACATGTTGCAATTTGCACAAAGGGTTGAAGTTTTATTAATCTAAACGCACTGTTAGTGGACAGTAACAGGGTCGACAACAATCGATGCACTACGATGACTAGTTAGGAGCACTAGCTGCGGAAGTTCCGAATTTGAGAATATTAACTATATACTTTTGTTTATTTTTTGTGAAAGTTCTTCAGGTTATAAGGATGATTTGAGTGACTATTGCATATTATATGGATGTCAAGTAACGGATGAAAAGAAATAACATTACCCCATTCTGTTATTTTAAGTCAATCACTAAAGATTAGTGGCTCGCACTACAATAAATGAATACAATAGTAATTTATTTCATATTGTACCGTATTATCCATGTTTACGTTAGCGATTACAGTCCGGAAAATGTGGTTTTACAGTCTAGTATGACTGTAATAGTATTTTACATTATTAGCAAGGTAAACCTGTTTTACTGCTGATAGAAGGGAAGTTACCTTCTTGCGCTAAAGGAAAACTTTTACAGGTCAGCTATCAGTTTTACAAGCTCGTAAAAGTAACTTGTCGTTGATTGTTGACATAAAACGACGTTTACGCGTGAGTAACAAATAATTTTTTTTCTAGATTTTCAACTGGACAATGATTTAGTATTTAGTTATCATGGACATTCTTCATAGATGCCTATGTTTTGAATTCGACTAATAGTTGCCATAGATGCTCGCTTTTCATAGATATCCATATTTTGAATTCGGAAATTTATTTTATATATATTTATATTTTTTAATTAAACCAATAATCCAATAATTGCAGAATAAAATAAAACACATTACGCTAAATGTCCTGGAAATGTTCTTACAGTCTTGTTTCGATGATCCGAACTCGGTTTCTTCGCTCCTTTGTCGCCTTGTCAGTAACATCTTACTAATCTGTAATAGTATATTACATGTTGAGTTGGTAAAGGATATCTTTACAAGCCAAGCGATAATTGTTTGACCGAGACGGTACGTCGAGGTCAAACAAAATCGCGAGGCGTGGAAACTTTACCAACGAAACATGTATACTATTTTATTCACAATAATTAGCCTTAAGATGTAATCAAAATAAAAAGTAATTTTAAATTTTATAATAAATTTTTTATAAACTGTCATAATTTCAATCAGACCCATCTATCGACCAAAAGAAATTTTAAGTAAGGTTTCATTCATCGTCGCTAGATGGAAATGTATGCGCTCAGTATTTTAAAATTAGAAATTAATTAATTCCATTGTAATTATTAAATATAAAATACGGAAAAATAAAAATAAAACTAATATTAAATAAAAAATATGTTTTTAGCTTTAAATATATTTATAAGAACTTAAATTTAAATAGGATAAAACGTACCGTTTTAAATTATTCAGAAAAATAAGTTGGCCATAACTTTACATGTCAATTTTACAGACATGTAAAGGAAATTGTTAACCACTTTGGTGGTGCTATAGCAATGTGTTGCTACAAAGCGCCCCGCTTTGTAGCAACTTTATTTTAAGTCAGAAATGGTATAAACCATATATATTATTAAATAACTAATAAACTAAATAACTGCTATTTATTTTTGAAGTGTATTATTTAACATCCATGAATAAAGGATACCAAGGCTAGCTTAGAATACCAAACCATAAAACCGCCCGAAAGATTTTATGTGAAAATTTAAGTATTTTGAATCGGAATTTTTATAGATTACCTTCCCCGAAAAAAAATTGTAAATAGGCTACTGGAACAACTAAAGTTTCGTTATTTACTTCAGCTTGCTAGATAGTTCTATTTTATTAATTGAAGAATCAGAAATCAAAGCCTACTAGTCGTAAATCAATGTTCACGTTTTTCTTAAAAATTTTCTTATGTAAGAGTATGAATATTTATTATGGTTGAAAAGAGAATACAATACTCTATCGATTTCAGTAAAAAATCTACCTATCATGTAATTTAAAGAAAAGTTCGATGACGTCATGACAGTCAGGCCGATTTAGTAAATACAAAATTTTACTACAAACTGCTACAAACCACCACATAGAGAATTGTATGCCATTTAATAATATATAGGGCTTATACCATTTCTGACTGAAAATAAAGTTGCTACAAAGCGGGGCACTTTAAATCAAACAGACTGTATACTTTATTTCTAGTTTCTTTTAGATAATCTACGAGTTCTTTCCTTTCTTATTGTTCTTGTTCTATAAAATATTCTGAATTCTTTACTTGTTATTCATTCTTTAGTATCTCTATTTCTTTGTTGTTAATACTACTTGTATTCTATTTTTATCTTTCGTCATTTTCCAAGACTTGTTGAATAATCCAGATCAATTTCTGTGTTAAAATTAACGTTCATTTCGCAGTAAATATTTTTTGTTTTACTTTCTGATAAGCGTTGTGTTTCCTTTTCTTCGCCTTCTATACCTTACAGTTTTCAGTTCTTCTTTATGCTTCTTCTTAGCTGGCTCTGCTCTTTGACTGCTATAATAGTTTACCGAAAATCTAGGTTGCCTTGATAGCCTAGAAGCTATTGATCCGTTCGATAGCCGACTAAAAGTCACATACAAACGCAATACTATGCGCAATCATTCAAGTTTTGATGACGACCAGAGACCGCACTTGATTGCAATTCGTGCTGTGATTGGTACAGACCAAACATATTAAAGTCTTAACACAGCCATAAAAACTGATAAAATAGACAAGAAATTGAAATTCAGTGATTACAGTTCTAGATATGGTTGGTGGGGATTAAAAACTATAGTCAACCCAATACTAGTCATACGTGTCCTGGTAAAACTGGCAAACGGGAAAGTTTGAACTTGACTCATATTATCCGATAGAAACCACATTTTTTATCTCTGAGTCTTGCTCCAAATTAGTAAGCATAGCCAATTAAAGTTTGCTTTATTCTTTAAATAAAATTATTAGTATTCTTTGGTGGATTTTGTTGATTATTATTGGTGTTTGATTTTCGTTTTTATCTTTATTCTTTTTAGTTAATTCTTTCAAATATAGAATGCCTAATCCTCGTAACTTCTCGTTAAAACTCTTAAAAATGTTACAGGAACTTTTATTAAGAAGATTATGAAAATTGGTAGATGTCTAATGTATAAATAACAGTAACAAATGTGCCCTTTCCTAATAATTGCATAAGAGGGTATGGTCAACCCTTGGCTACTATCATGACGTCACACCAAGGCGTAGGTTCTTTAATTATTCTACTTTAGTCAATTTTAGATAATTAATTTCACTGATGGTATTTAGAAACGAAAAAAATTGCTATTAAATAAATCCGTTGATTAATTAATTTGTGCAAATGGATTTAGATTGTTCCAGCTATTAACAAAAAAGTGGCTGTAAAGTTTTAACTAAACGTAAAGCTCAAATGTTCACAGTTCAAAGTTTTTATTAAGTCTATAAAACAACACTACAAAATAATTCCCAATTAAATTTAAAAAGTGTCTAGTAAATTAAAACACGAAATGCGAGTTTCATTTTTTATCATTTTAATTTCAGTTTTAAATTAAAATGCTAAAATCATGCATTGCAACTTAACGGAATAGATTATGTTTTTATAAATGTTAGGCTTTAATTAAATAAACAAAATCTTTTGACGAAACAATCGGTAATACAAACTATTTTTTGTATTACCAAATTACCAAAGGGTATTTTAATATTATTAGAAAATGCTTGGATTATTTAATTAATAACGAAAAGTTTAATTTGTGTGAATATACCTATTTATTTAAGTTCGCAAATTCCTTGTTTTAATTATTTTTGATTTATCACTGATTAATACCAACTGGAAATGGATTTCAACTCAGCCTTATATTTAGAACTGTATAATATATACAAGGGGTACATCAAACGCGGCAAGTTGTTAGACAAAAAATCCCTGTAACATTTTTTTAAGCATAGTTTCCGTAAAAATTGCAAATAAAGAAGGGTATAATGTTTTTAGTACATACATTAGGGTTTGTTATGTTTACATTGCTGATCCTGCAACCTCGTCATGGTTTGTTTACAATACAATTTTATGAGGTCAGTCAGTCAAATGATAATTTCAAGAAGTCGCATTAAGAAAAAGAATATTGGTTAAGGTCAGGTATTTGTAAAGGATGACATCAACGACGTAAGTGTTTTTAGCATTCTGTTAGCATGTGGAAAATTTATCAAATGAAAAATTCCATTGTGTTTATGGCCATAAAATTGATGCTCGAACTTAATTTTAAAATTGCCCTTAAATTTAAGATTAATTTCCATAATTTCCTTTTCTCATTAATAAAATGTATAATTAATGTAGTCAAAGCAAGACGTCATAATTATTAACCGGGGATTCCCAGCATCGTATCGCATACTCTTAGAAATCATAATGTAATTTTCTTATAAAGCCGAATGGTTTTTATGTTTTTTTAAATTAAATTCAAAACCGTATAAAAATAGCTTTTTAATCTAATTAACTTACCTTATTAGGCAATGAAATGTTCTCTTTAAAAATCAGATAAGGTATTCAGATATTCTCTTATAAATCAGATTTAATTTAAAGTTGTTATTAAATCTTGAATTTATTTCAAGTTCAAGTCTGCATTTTTATTATTATGCAGCATAAACAAACTCGTGCTTTATTGACAAATTATTTTGTCTGGCTGTCAGATTTCAAAGCTGGCGCTTACAGTTATTAATGACATCATCACAAACGCGTCACGGCAGTCAAGATTATTAAAGATTTTTACTTTCTCTAATCAAAAAACTTTATTATGACCTTTTTGTTTCCAATGCCATTAGAAATGCACTGGTCAAGTTTAGTGCACACCCTGTACTGATTGCCGAGAATGTAGCTTTACTTTTGTATACCTTTAACAATTTAAAAATGTATAAAATTATTCAGAATATATAAAAAATAAATCAACGACACAACGGTTTAAGTACGTATATAAATAGAAAAATTGATTATTTTAAAAAATTTGTATTTTAATTTCTTTAAAAGAATGAAGAAAAATTTAAATCTTGCAGTAAGAAAAGGAATACCCAAGGATTATTTAATTCGTTAACTGTGCACGGTTATTAGACATTTATTATAACAAAATATCTGATTAACTTGAAAGATTAATAACAAGAACCGGCAAGATATAATTAAAAATAATACCCAACATCATTAATTTAACAAGGTCTGCTACTAAAGGGAGTGAAATTTTAATGTTTTACAAGGCGCCTTTAATTTCTCATAAGAATCTTAATCCTAATGAACGAACGGATCTTCTTCTCGACTTACTTAATAAACAACAGCTACTCCCGAAAAAAAGAATACTAACAGCAAAAAATAAATTGTAGCTAACACAGGCCGAGACTCCTGAAAAATATAAGCTCCAGGCAAGTTGGCCTAAACCACCTACAAAAGTTGCTTAGAGGTCGTCTTAATTATGTTAGCGAACAAAGAAAAGAAAAGAATCAAGTTAGATCGATGTTTAACCCTGATGAAAACAAAACCAAGTTCTTTTTTCTTAAAAAAGACCATGGAAGATAACTTTTTCACACGAGTGAACCAATTAAATTCTGGTTTACAGGGATTATCTCCCCAGAATGCGGAATAAAAATTTATTATATAAGGTTGTGTGTAGAAGATAAAAACGATTTAGTATCTAGTTAAAACTTCATTATGAATTTTCTTTTAACAAACCATAGGGATTTTGAAAGATTTCTATCTACAATGTAAAAAGTTTTTAAAAGTTTCAGGTGCTAAATATTTTTATTTTACAGAAGTGACAATCTTGTAGAAGAAGTGATTATAAGAGAAAAAATGATAGGTTTTAATTCAGAACTATCATGTTCACAAAGGTATTATTACGAATAATTTAATTAGAACCGCCATTGGGAAAATTGGATGCCCAAAATAAATTCAAGGGTTTGACCTCTTTTTGTATCAAATTAGGCGGTACGATTAAGTGACCGCCTATACTAACTTCAAGTAGACCTTCATCAACTCAATTTTTCTCCTCAATAAAACGTGCTGGTTGTTTTTTAGTGTCTAGTACTCATTATGGTTTAGTAGCAAAACCGTCTTTAGACAATAATCAGTTGTAAAGTAAACTTGGATTTTGCCAGATAAAGTTAATCTTAGAATTTTGTAGTCGTGAAATGCAATTTTAGTGTCAATCTTAAAGCAAAAATAGTTTCCTATTAATGACATAATCATTTCACTAGATAGATTGCATGATTGATAGTTATGTTTTCTGAAGTTGCATCTTATACGTATCTTTTCCTCGCTATCAATATCTATTAAATTTTAGCCTTGCTTGTTTTAACAGAACAAATAGTAATGGCTTTGTGTTCGGTATTAGATGTAAATTCGTTCCCAAATATGAGCACTATTATTTTCTGGGCTATTTAAATATATCAACATGCGCCGCCTATTGTTATCGGCATTATCTGTTGGCAGAATCAAATGAAGACGGCAACGAACACGAAAAGGGGTAGGTTACTTACTATGTTAATTTTATGAATTAAACATATGATTAATGTAATCATATTAATCAAATGCTTAATCAGTTATTCAAGATGACAGATCATTAACTTACCACTTCATGAAAAACATAAAATCCGAGGCGAACTTACCTGAAATAAAGAAAAATAATTAGTTTATAATAAATTTAAATTAAAAATAAATTTTAAGAATTGTATCAAATGTCAGTTGATATGGTCTGGTTTTAATCAATTTCAATCAATTACAACTAATTTTTTAATTATTATTGCAATTAAAACTTTTTAATTTTCAAAATCAATTGAATTAACAATTAAATTTATTTACGCATTAATTGTAAATTGCAATTCACTAATTCTAACAATTAATGTCGAAGAAATTCAATAAAATAAAAAAGTTAGTACTCTATATATAATCATAAAATAAATAAATTTGATTAATAAAAAGGTTCACAAATTTATTTTAATCTATTGTTTTTTGATAATTTAATAGTCTCCATCAACAACATAATTTTTTTAGAAACAACACAAAATAGTGCTGTTAACTTTTTAAGTTTAATCATTAAGATTAACACATAGAATATATTTAAACTTGCCATATCACCCATTCCATGTTACCGACGGGGACATTTTCCAGCAGTAAATTCGAATAGAAATAAATTATAAGCAATTTTCAATATTTTTTTATGCATGTCGACAGTTTTTGCGATACCCATTAATTGCCATGAGAATTATTAAATTTCATTTAGAAATAGAAAAGTTACAAAAGGGAAAATAGTGTTACAGACATGATACAAATATTTCTCATCATTTTTAAAACATAAATTTGATTACACTATTAAAATTTCTGGGAAATAAGTCAGTTCTGTAAATAAACAACAGTACGTAACTGAAAATTAATGACAAAATTTCACAGAAAACCTATTTATTTATTATTTATTTCAACGAATTAAATAATATATTTCCGTTACGTCTCATTGTCTCAAGCGTTATGCACACAAAATCAACTAGCCTAACTAGAGCATTTATTGTTTTTCTGATTATCTTAATTCATATTCCGAAATATAAAATCAAAATCATTGGTGCAAATATAAATTAATTTATCAATAAGTACAAAATTTAAAGAACTACCCTATTTTTACTAAAAATTAAAAAATGTCTCTGCACGGAAAGATGTTTAAGTATTTTAAGTTTCGATTCATATTATGAGCATTTTATATAAAAAAAATAATTCATACTGCTTAGAATACTTTAAATTCTTCTTTCAATTTCGAATTTTTTTTATTGCAGAAATAAAAGAAATAAGAGTCATTTTCTACTTAAAAATATTTTGAAAGTAGATTTGTAAAATTATTGTTTAGGTGGCCCAAACAATATTAAATGCGAAATAAAATGCAAATCCACTTACGTGGAATGAGTGATATACAGAAAACCTACACATACTGACATCACTATCCTAGATGATTTCTGTCACTATAAAGTACATCAATCGTAGTTTGCAGCTCCTTAATACACAGAACTTTAACTATTCCATTCAAATAACCAGATTTTAACAAACAGATTCAAAACTGTCAAACAACTACACACGCAAATCATAATAATTAAAACATGATTCACACTTTAATTAAACAAAAAGATTATAAGTTAACTATCAAAAGAATATATCCCATTAACACTCAAACAAAGGACATATCAAAATTACATACCTGTACCATATTTTGGCAAAATATCACAAGAAAAATCCAAAAATACTACGAAAAACTACAAAATAACCTTTAAAACTAACACAAACATTTTTTTATTGTTAATTAATCATGAAATCTGGCATTTAGCGTTTGAATTGTTATTTTTGTAGTTCGGTATTGAGATGTCATTAATTCATCTCATTCTCGTCATTTATTGGACGATTTGATCGTAAACACAAACATAATTATTTCATGCAATAAAATAAAATAAAGAATAGACATGCTAGGATGTTAGGTTTATTTAATCTAAAGGATACATGTTAGGTCACAGATAGCTTTAACAATTTCTAAAATAGAAATCCAAGAAGGATAAAATTTATGAAGACGTAACCTCAATTTTTATATATAAAAAGTCTGATTTATAAAAAGGAATCAATCATTCAGATTGTTTCATGATAATACATGTTTTAAGCAACCCAAGTCACATATTAGGATGGTTTTTCCCTTTGTCTGGAAGATTTAATTTTCCTGATTAGATTTAAGTTCTACGATTGATAACGTAGGAAGATTTTTCTGTTTTCCATGAGACTGACTCAGTTTCGGGCTAATATTTAAATAACAATATGTAAATTAGGTCAATTTTGTAATGACTAATCTAGCACAATAAACTTACAATCTCTTGTATACTAATAACGAGCATTTATTTTAATGAAGGTTTCGGCTTAGCTGATATGCTTAGATTTTTTCAAATATTGACTCATATAACATTTTTCACCATTGTTTTAACTCAAACACTTGGAGGACTGTATGCTGGACAAGTTGAATATAATTTAACTCCATTTAAGTTGATTTTGATGAGGGATTTTGTATAAGCATCGTTGGGTCTATAAAATCGTAGAGAGGAATCTTTATTTATATTTTTCTTCTATTATAAAGATGTTCCTATGTAAATTTTATATGTATCAGTTACATAGTGTAGTTATGTATTCATTTTGTAAAGGATAAAGCTGGATTTAATGAGTTTTGTTTATAATTAACTCCTAATGAGATTTTATCATTGTCAATCGTTTTTGTTAATTTTCTCAGTTATGGTAAATTTTAGAATATAAGTGTCTGATATCGTTTTCATCGTTATTTTGCCAGCTACAATCCTATCTTAGATTAGTAGTAGATTTTAGATTAGTGTTAATTATAATCAGCTGTTTCGGTGATGTGACGTAATAAACAACCGGGTTGATATTGTTTTAGTTCTTATGCTTTGAGAGAACTCACGCTCGACTCCAGACTAAAAATCTGTAAAAGAAGTGTGGTTATGTAACAACCATATGTTATATGTCAACAAATAAAATGTAACAAAGTGTAATAAAGATTTACCTGGATATTTTAAAAAATTTATTTCGCTAATCAACAATTGTATGGAATTATGAACGAGTTATTTATTGAACTAAATCAAGAAGATTTTATTTCCATTATTGATTTGGATATTCGACGTATTTACAATATAAAATCATCTGACAGATTTAAAAGCAGTACTACCAATTTTAAATAAGATTGAAGTGGGTCTCAACGCACTTTACATACAAGGTTGGTCAAAATAAAAGGTTTTGATTAAATTTTTCAATAACAAAATTACGATATAAAGACAATCTGAATAATTTCAGAATTCATTTTTCTCATTTTAAAATTTTCTTTTATTCTCATTAATAAAAATAAAAACCGTGTTTTCAATTTATCTATGTGTTTATTTGATGTGTATACAAAGCATCCATTGCTTTTTCTTGTCACATATAGAGTTTAGCTTGATGTTGTCCAGTTGCGGAAGTCCAAGTGTCTTGGTAGTAAGGTCTTTTCTTCCAGTTATAAGAATCAGTAAGATTTTATTATTTCATTTATTTCATGCTCTATCGAATTAAACCTGAGTTAGGCAATTGGGAAAAAGGAAAAATATTGGGGTATTATTTTATTTTATTAAATTTCACCGCAGATATTTTATGACGCTGTCAACGTGAGGCAAAAATTTCTATAAATTATATTTTATGGTTTGCCCCGATCGTGGGGCATATTAAAAATCACCTCAGTATATATTGGACAAACACTTCGAAATTTCAACATAAGATAAAAAGAAATAAACTGTTACAGAAACAAACACTCAGAAAAATTTACTTACGCCAAACACCGTTTAAAACAGAATCACACAATAACACCGTAAAATAACCTCAAATTCTTACACTTTTGTAATAACAAACGCAAATTAGACATCTTTGAAACATTCGAGATATTCAAACACATACTCAGGGTACCTTTAACGAACGCACAGATTGAGTTCAGTAATTATCCATTACCGAAAGTGATTGATATATATTTAATATCTATTATTTCCATCTTTTTATCTATTTGTTTATTTACCTTAGCGGCCGTTTGTTTATATTTATATTACCTCTGATAATGACAGCTTAGCTGTCGAATCAATTGTCATGTAGATAAACTTTTTATTAACCAGATTTATTTATTTTAGAATATAAAATATTAATATTAAACTATGACAAAAAGCTAAAAACAAAAAGTAACTGTAAATAACATAAAATAAATATTGTAGGTATTTAAATAATTTTTCTTTGACCGCAAGAATATGAGATTGTAATATTACGTTACTGGTCACTATGTCACACAGAACCATTTTTGTACTAGTACAAAAAATAATTTGACGTAAGTATCTTTTATAAAACTTATTTTTATATACCAATAGTGCGAAATAAATAAAAAAATTTAATTAACTAAGAATTATTTATATTTTATTCCATAATATTAAAATATTAAATAAATTTCTTAAAACTTAAATAACAAATTTGACATTCTATTTGTTTTACATATGAAATTCTGAATGAAATAAAAGTTGAAAAAATAGAAACCTACTTATTATTTTCGGTAAACGCCTATTCCTGACGCTTCGGCATCGCTTGTCGAAAGTTCTTGGAAATTTTCAATGAAATGACCCTTATACATGAGTCAATTAGGCAATGAAACAGGGCCCCTATTTACAGAGACTTACTAGCTCAGAGAAATAATTTGTTATTTGGTAACAAAAAAAATTAATTCGTTTAATTACAAAATAATTAATAATATATAATATAAATACTAATAAACAAATATTTAATATAAAAATGTAACACTGACTTCGATTTCAAATTATTAACAAATTAAAAATGGTATAAAAATTATTATTTTCAAACCTGTGCACTACACGCGGAAATTCGACTCATAATATGGGGGGTCTTGAACAAGCAAGGTGGGTCTGGAGGGGGTAAGTATATCGCTTTCGCTTTTTTTTTTTGTTTATAATTTTGTTTTTTAGGCAATAGCTCTCTCATCTAATTGATCGCCCCTTTTTTTATGAAATGACATAACAACGCTCTCCATAATCAGAATATTTTAAAAATGTAATACTAATAGTAGTGAACATTCTTTTACGGAACGATGTTTGAAAAAAGAGTAAGTTTAAAAATTATTGTGGCGAAAGCTATTAGTCAACGAATGAATACTAAGCAATCAATGAACAATTTAATTAATTAAATTAATAAATTTAATTGTTACTTGAATTTAAAATTAATAAACTAATTGTTAATTGCAATTGATTTTTCGATTTCAACTGCAATTGCATTTAATTTGTAATTAAATTTAATTGATTAATCAAACATTGAACTATTTAATCAGTTAATGCTTAACCACTGTTTCCCAATGATACTAATATAAATAAAAAATAGGTTTTCTAAGAGAGTCGCGGGTTTTTTATTCAATATCGCTTCACTTTTTTTTCAAAGGGCGTTAAGTGGGATAGGTAAAAAAAGATAAAAAACAAAACATTAATTTTGCAGTTTTTATGTAACATTAATGTTATAATTGTACCTACTTAAAGAATTTGATTACCTACTAGTATTTTACTGGTCAGGTTAGAGTTTTAGATGTTTTAGTG
The DNA here is from genome assembly GCA_929113105.1 of Agrypnus murinus. Taxonomy (NCBI): domain Eukaryota; kingdom Metazoa; phylum Arthropoda; class Insecta; order Coleoptera; family Elateridae; genus Agrypnus; species Agrypnus murinus. The sequence continues at coordinate 35,360,436 of OV816028.1, read as the reverse complement.
TATAGTTCGTCTTGTAAGTTTCGAGTGAAAGACTATTCTACTAAAAATTTATAAATTGTTTCAAGTCAGAATTAAGAAATGCGTCGGAAGTTGTTTCTCTGTATTTATCCATCATCACAAGTTTTTGCATTACTGTCAATCTCATTGATCAAAGTTTTCTGTAACTGATTAAATTTCATAGATTTTAAATTCTTAATCGAATCCAAAGTGTACAAATTAAGATTTGATAGGGAAGAGAATTTTATATACAACGATGAATCTAATTTTCTCTAAAATTAATATATATTTCTTGGAAGTTGGAAAGCAAATTCCTCCGTACGCTTGATCACTTATATTAAAAATGCAATTATATAAAATGTAAATACAAAAGCCAAGAGCAGAGCGAACTTGTTTATTTAATTAACGTTTATAATAGTCATCTTATATTTTCATACAACGTTTCGTAGAAATAATAAACATTATTAAAACTACAGCACTGTTACCGCCATATCATAAAAGATTCAGCAACCCAATATATAAGTTTGTAATTAATGTTGCTTAACAACGTCATATAATTTCCAATTATTATCAGTAGTAACAGTAATTAATTACCTTTAACAGATACTAAATTGCGCGATATTACAAAACTGGAATTTCAGGCATTTATTAAATCAGTTCTCATTCATCATAGCATGTTTTAAACGATAAAACATTAACTAATTGACTTTGGTTAAGGACCATAACAGGTCAAAAGCGAAAAAATACAAAAAAAGAATTGTCGGAATTAATTCAATTATCTATGAACAATTTTACTCCCATTGCAAAAAGTACCGGATGCTATGTTAATGTTTACTATGTTAAAGGGAGGGGTCGCTAATCCGATTATAAGTTCGAGTAAATGCAGCTGCAGGCCAGACAATGTACAATGTAATTAACTCGTTCAAGTTGACCTGGTGTCGTTTTACACCAACCGGGCAAAAAAATGTACATTGATCTGCCCCTATTGTTGTGCAGGCATCTAGTGGAAAAACTGAAAGGGTATAATTACGTACGTCTTACACGCATGACGTGAAAGATGAAAGAGGGTCTCTAAGGGCGGACGCGGACATTACTAAACATTGTCAACGCGTTAAAAGATACAGCACGTGCTGAAGCAGTGTAGCTGCTGTTGCTGTGCGTCCCTTGCCCATTAGGCGAAGTGGGTTTTTGTGAGATGAAAAAGGAATTTTCAATGACAGCAAATGTGACACAATGTGAAACAAACGAGCTGATGCAAAATCTTTTACCCTTTTACACATAGCTATTGGCATGTGTCAGGAGGGGTGTGAAATGCATATTTTGATGTGATAGAATAGATCAGGGTCTAAAAATAGAAATTAATTTGATATGAACAGTTTTCTCTTCTCCTATTCAAACAAACATTACAAAAGAGAGAAAAATGAAATAGTGTAAAGTTGAAGGTTTTCAACTTTATATGTCTGAAATGGTAAAAATGATTGTTTATTTGACATTTTCGTATTATAGATAAATACGAGTATATGCCCAAAATATCGATTTTAATGGAGGATGGCAAATTTAATAAAATATGTAGCAAAATAATAGCTATCAGCAGAAATTTTAGGGCCAGATTAGGTTTTTCCAACTTTGCGCCTGCACTGTTTGCACTTCCGCAGCAGCAGGCAAGATGAACTATTAGTTAATAATAATTGTTCCAGAAGTTCCACTACATACAGTATGTAGTATGTACATATTGTGATGTTATGGTTCTTTCTTACTTAATAAAATGAATTATATTATTAGAACCAAACTACATATAGTATATAATTACCCATACTATCTCAAGCAAAAGACTACAAATTCACTTTGTCGGGGTTCAAAACTTTGTTTTTCTGATTTTCTTATTAAAGTAGGTACTTTTTCATATTTTTGATTTACATTAAATTAATATATGGTTCATTAGCGTTTTATGCTTCTTTAGATTTTTATAAACTTATTAACCAAACATATTTGAGTTACCTTTTCACTTCACGATCATATATTACACCAGAGGCACTATTGTCAAGCTCACCTTCCACCACCTAACCTCAAAACATATTCTGTTTTTCTTGGCTTTTAAATTCCAAATAGAAAAATTTCCAAAGTACCTAATATGTTTGCAGTATTTCGTAACCACTTTATTCCTCTCTTTGTTTCTCTTCTTCTTCTTTACTCGACATTTCTTTTTGTTATGATATATATATATATATATATATATATATATATATATATATATATATATATATATATATATATATATATATATATATATATATATATATATATATATATATATATATATATATATATATATATATATATATATCCATTTATTTTTATATATCTACATTTTTGATTAAATAATAAATAAAGACTTCCAACCACATTATTTCTTTTAATTATTCCATATTTTGTAACGGTATTTTTTCTATCAGACTTAAGTACGTGAATTTTGCATGTATACTTATTAAAAAAAAACTTAAAGTTCGGTCCTGTAAAACTGTATTTTATTCTTAGCTAAAGTTTTGTCGTATAATCACACTTATGACGAATATCTTCAAGGATTGTTTTCAAACTTCTACAAATTTAATGGACGTGGAGGTAATAAATAATATTTTTAGAACTTTGTTTGTGCCCTCGTAGTAATGGTTGCGTTGCTGAAAAAATTAAAAGACCTTGATAAAACATAAAATGTACTTAAGTCATCTCGCTTTATAAAAACATTTTCGTTTGTATTCTGGGAATCCGTTAGTGAGGGATCAATTTCTTCTTTGTTCAAGAGGTAACATCTACACGTGTTCGAAATTCAGCTTGGCTTTTTGCGTATTTGTCTCGAAAATTGCACCATCAGCAAGTCTAGCCAGCACATGTGACGCGGCGGTTCCCGCGTTATTTTCCGATCCCTACTTCTGTTCGTTAGGTCGAGAATTATGCGAGAATGTTAGTAGAAACCTCCTTATTGTATAGAAAAATATAGTTACTTCGCGCTAAAATAGGGGTCCAAAATGTTAAAAAAAGACCTCTTCACTTTCGATCCAGCTTTAAGAAGAGTCAGTTGACTCTGGGGTCGACTCAATCGAATTACCATTTAGCGTTAATTATTTAGAATTAATGCAATTTCTAAATACAGTTCCCGTACAGTTTAGTTGCTATTTGCTGTGAAGTGAATTTTTTGAAGTTGTTTAGTTTCTGATAAATCTTGCTTGAGAAGATTTACTAATACAGTATCGTTAATAATCATTTATGGTTTGTTTTATTGTGATGAACCATTAAAAACAATTACGTCTTTCTGTTCGCGCTTTAAAAATAGTGTAGTTTTGTTATTAAAAATTACGTAAATTGGTCAATAATTTAAACTATAAATTCCCGTTTTATCTGCAGACAAAGACAAATAACTATTTTATTACGGGAGGAATTTTAAAGAGTGGCAAGTGTTACTTGGGTTAAATCTGTTGAGTTTTTTTTTAAAGATATTACCATTATCCTTCGTGAATAAATTATAAACAATAAACAATAACAGAAACAGGATTGTTTAAACTGTGCTTAACAAATATTGGTGATGAAATCATATGGATGATTGTCTATTTTTATTATAAAAAGTATTTCTTTGGACCTGCTACTTTCAAACTACAATTTAAAACCATCTAGAATCAACCAGGGGTTTTTTCCAAGAGAGGCTTTTCCAACTTCTAGTTGACCAGCATGGCTTGCTTTGTAAGGCAAATAAAGGTTTAATTGGATAAGATTTAAGGTACTGTACTTTAAGAACTATTTATCATTGTAATTTTTGTTGACGGATTATTTGAACAAGTGAATTTTGTTGTTTTCTACAAGAAGAGAGCTCTCTAATAGTATTTAATTTTAGTTCGTCACCGTTTGTGAAATTTAAATTCATTAATTTCTGTAATATTTAAATAGACTTACTTCAGTAATAAATTATAGATATTTGTTTGTTAAATTTTTCAAAGGATTTCTTATCTAAATAATTTCTTGATCTTAAATAATTTTGGAACAATTTATGTTCAATAAATCTGGATACTCTCTGGATCTTATTGAGTTTTTGGATAATCTATATTCATTAAAATTCAAATACTTTTTTTCATTCTGAATAAATTTTAAATTACCTTTTTGAATCGCTTTGTGTTTAATAATTCTGAAGTAGTTGATAATCATTTACTAAATGACTAATCTTAAGTTTAATATAATTATATTGTTTATGTTTTTTTATATATGTGTTTGAGCATTTTTATTTTCTTACCATCCAATAAAGATGTTTTTAGTTTATATCAAGGATCTAAACGGAACCATACAATTATGAATGTTTTGTTCAATTTTTATTTTAGAATTTTCTAAACATATCCAAATTTTTGTTCAAAACCTAATATATTTAATTCATTTTCTGATTAGTGAATTTAATATCTATTCTGGCTTAATTAAACATAATCCTTAAGCTTCATAATCAGATGGCGCCCTTTTAGAGTTTTATTTGAGTTCTAAACCTTTATCTATTCCTTTTCATAAAATAAGACAACTGCAAAACTAATACCTGCGACCTGAATACAAAAATTTGTAAGATAGAGCTAAACCTCAAGTCGTGGTAATCTTGAGCTTCTTTGCTAACATTACAATTTTATAATTATTATTTAGGTTGTGGATTCTGACGTTACAAATTGACGCCCAATCGCGGGGCACTATTGCTTTTACAGATTCTTGATGTTATAAATTGACGGTCCAACGTGGGCCAGATTTTCGTTGCTACAATTTCAATTAATTATACATTTTATACATATTTATAAATTCTTATAAAAATTTTATCTTCCATTACATTTTTATCAAAAATCTCATATCTTTTATTTTTTTAACAACCCTTCTTATTTTTTATCTCAACAACTTGCTCCTTATATCTAATTGTAACGGGTGTTCATTTAAATTCGTAATCTAGCAACCTTTGGATTATTGCCTGTCTCTATCTGCGACGTATTATATCTGTCGCTCTGTCTTCTTTCATTAAAATTCCAAAGGTTGCTAGATTACGAATTTAAATGAACATGCGTTACATTTTTATAGATTTTTATTATCAACAATATGAATGAATGTACCCTTGGTAACCGAAACTGTTTAAATATATACTTACTTCCAACAAACACAAAGATTTGAATCTTTTGAAATAATTAATAATTTATTTTTATAATAGAACTGAATCAAAATTGACATGCTCATAAAGCCATAAATGATTAAATAAGAAAAATGAACCAAAATCACCACTATAAAACCACTACAATATATTGTATACCTACTTAGGATTGTGTGTTTATCTCTAAAGAAAACATCAATGCACATTGTTAATTGTTACTTTTCCAGAAAATTTAAGATATATGTATCGTAAATATATTTCACTATAATTTCGAAAAAAATTATTTTATCCACAGAAAAGGCGTATTTTTCTTCATACGAAGGTAAACATGTTTTTCAGGCCAACCGTGTGCACCGCAGAGTTTAAGTTGCTGCTATTACTCAGGAATCTTTTGATGGGTATAATTTGATACGAATTGGTAGTGATGAACTAGACCTTGTTATAATAAAATTGATTGGCAAAATTAATCTTATTTGCACAAGCTATAGCATACACTGATGATGAGGCTACAAGTTTATATTTCAGAAATGATAGCACACCGTTTATGATTTACGAAAATTAATTTACCTAAAATAGCAGTTTTGCCGATATAATTTGAAGTTATTACCAATATTAAATAAGCTTAAGTAATATTAAAAGCAGAAAGGTGTAGCGAAAAAGTTCAATCACCAAAAAATTCCATTAGAGTAATTAAATGGTTATTGAAATCCAAAAAATGTTATAATATCATAAATAGTTAAATAAAGTAAATGCTGCAGTAAAAATTGATTTTATAAGATAATTCGTAAAATTGAAAGTCACCTAAATTTTTTATTTAACTTGTATCTTATTTTGTTTACATTTACCTGAATAAATTTATTACTTAAGGCGATAGGACACGCTTATCCCTCATTAAACGATCATTCCAAGGTATATACTGCGTCGCGACTACTTCTACTATAATTATTTGTATTTTTATAAAAATACAAATGTAGCAAAAAGAAAATGTTTATTAGAAAAAAATGAATTGGATAGTTAAATAGTTAGAGAATGTGTAAAAGATGTTAAACTGAACAAATTTTTGTAATAGTTGTGAAAATAAATGGCATTAAAAACAACACTTCGTTTCAACAAGTATTACAACATTCAATTTCTAGACTAACTACACCCAAGCACCATCTAAGTAGCAGTAACTGAGATCGGAACTTTGATTGAGTAGTTGTTACATAACTGCAACTAAATTTATGACTTTATAGGTTTAACTACTTCAATTCGGAATATTTTAGTAATTCTGTAGTTGTTTATACTATTTATTGGAACTATGTAGTTCCATTACTTCTAAGTAACTTTTAAAGTATATGGAACGGTATTGTCCCTTAGTATAATTAATTTAAAGTCGTTGCAACTTCAAAGTGGTATTATGATTGTAGCAGTAACTTGCCCGAAGCTACTTTCAAGTTTTTAAAACTTTAAAGTAGTACTGAAAGTTCCTTCCACCAACCATTGTTTAACCCTTTATAGTAACGGACCCTTACAGAAGTATTGAAAGTAAAACTTACGTTTTTGCTATCCAAGAAAATCACTTTAAAATAATTTTTCGTAAACTACTCCATATTTACTTGTAAAATGTTGGAGGGCATTAATCAAATTGCAATTTGTTATGATTGTTATTAGATGTTTTACTACATTACCTTCAATAAAAATAACAAATTGGTGCCAAATTGTGTCTTAGGAATTGTTATGTATGTAACTTGAAGTTGGCAACATTTATTTGTAGTCATGAAGTGATATAACTAGCCTATTTTGGCCCGTCCGTCAGTACCACTTGAGTCGACTTGGAGGACACACATCTTGCACAGTGTATGCATTGTGAATGTAATGCTCCCTGCTTACTCAATATTAATAAAGTTGATTAATGACAATAATTGAGTATCTTTTATTTAAACACATAACACATCGGCATAAACAACGTGCAGATCACTTTTGAATTGAGTAGTGGGTGATGTAAATTGCACGTGTGATGCCGGATGGCGGACTCATCGGATAGAGAAACGCTCTGCAGATATGAAGAGTAGGTGCAGAAAGTATGCAACGAGGAACGTGAACCGTCTGACTCAGAACGAGCGGGCACCCAACAGAGTCGGTATCCAGAAAAGCTGCTGAACCCAATCCTGGCAGAAGGTATAAAATGCATTATAATAATAATAATAATTGCTATAACCCATAGCCTGGAAACCAGGCCCCAGAAGCCATTGCACAACGACTATTAGCCATAGCAATGCATAAGCCAAATATATTTCAATACGAAATAAAAAAAGGTCCTCGATCCCCAGCAATCTTCAAGCTACCACTCAAGACAGTGACAGGGACAGCTAATAATCATTGGGTTCGATCAGGATGTCAAAGAGAGATATGACAGTAAAAAAACGGAATTATTCGTATGCTTCTATACTGTAAGATTTCTCCTAGGAAAAGATAGATTAATAGAAACAAAAGAAATCAAGTAAAATATAATTGGTTTAAATGAAGTTAAGAGAGGAAAACAGAGAAGTCGCAGTTTAGAGCGATAACAGACCTGGACAACGAATAATGGTGGAATTTTATTGCAGAAATTGGAGGGAGGCAAGCAGTAGAAAAGGAGTGTATGAGATCATGGTACAGGGAAACGAAATGAAGAAGGAGATACGTTAATAAATTATATGGGACAACAACAATTTTATGCTATGAATACATTCTTTGAAAAGGAAGAAAAGAAAAAAGGACATGCGCAAGTCCGGTGCTAAAAATGAGATCTATCGAGATTAGACTCATATGCTTACTCAAGCATATAGATAGTAAAATGTGTCGGTATTTATGCAATAAATACAGGAAGCAACCATAGGGCTGTACAAAGTAAAATAGGTATCAACAGTAAGAGTGAAAGAACGCGAAATAAGTATCGATATAAAACAACAAATAATATTAAGGGAAAATATATATCAACAAACAAGACAGGTTATGCGGAAGAATTAAAAAGTTAATAGAATCCAATATAGATGAAGATCATTTAAAAGAGACAACTAAAAATATAACAGAGACAATCAAAGCAGCATTATAGAATCAACATTAAGTAAGAAGAGAAGGGACACATCAAACACAGTTACAATATCACTGAAGGATGCAAAAGGAAACTCAATCACTTATCAAGATATGGTAACCACAAGGACAGAGGGATTCCATAAAGAAGATTCCATTTGAATGAACTGTTCAAAAATACATACAAACATTCAGAACATAAAGACAGAAGAAATAAGTATGTGAGATTAAAAAAACAAAAAGAAATCAAGCATGAGCAAAAGACCAAATACTCCCGGATAAAGGTAAAGAAAGTGGACAACGATTGCTAAAAGATAAGACAAAAGAAATTGTGCTACTAGAAATAAGATGAAAGCAAAAATTGATATATAAATATACAACGAAACTATAGAACAAGTAAAAAGTTACATACATATTTAGGACAATATATTTCGCTACAATCAAATGGTTTTACATAGAGAATATATAGAAGGATAATACTGGGCCGGGTCACTTTTGTTAAACGAAGAAAAATTCTAACAAGTAGGATAACACAAAAATTTAAGACTAATTTAAGTTGAATTGACTTACTCAGAAACATAGACATCGACACCAAAGAAAATACAAGTTTTAAAAGCAATCGAAAGTGTCGGAAATATCTTTAAAGGACAAGTGGCCAAATACAAAGATCAGGTAAAAGACAAAGGTGCATGACATGTTAGAAATAGTTCTCAAAGTGGGCGGGATACATTGCACACAACAAACAACAGATGGACGAAAACACAGCACAATGGAAACCGCGAGTAGGAGAAAAGAAGAGCGGAAAACCCCTTCTAACGTGGACCGACAACATTAAAAGAACAGGGAATTATTGGATTGGACATCAAAAACGGAAAACAGGGACCAGTAAAGAATATCATATATCATAAAAAGCCAACATCCGATAAACGATAGATATATAATACACGGTGATGTCTTAGTATGGAATGAGTGGACTTTGCCAGAGGTTAGACAATCATTAAAAAGAAAATTCCTATATATCAGTTTTGTCGTACTTCTAGACTTTTGAAACAGCATCGAAGTTCAGCTCAATGGTTTCAAATTGAATAGTAAGAATATATACTGACACATATTTTGAAGTTCAATGATATTAACCAATACTATTTCGTTTCTAAGATGTGCATGGTAGTTCGTAATAAACTAATAATCCTTTATTTTGTAGTTTTGGCCAAGTGATTTCGGCACTGGATTATAAGCTGTAAGTAGTATACATTTATAAATGTTTACCTACTAGACACAATTCGTGAAGTCGGGCAAGTATTTATCAGTGTACGATATTTAATGTTAATATCAATTTTCCTATGTCATTTAATTTGTTTTATAAAATTTTTTAAAAGTTATATTAACATGATTATCAAACATGATATTCTTATAAACAATAAGGGATTTATAATAAACAAATTGAATTCTTATTACAAATTATTCCCTTCTGTAGAGATTTGCAGAACAATTTTGATTTTTATGTTTTAGTAGCTTACAAAAATGAATTTTTCTTAAATCTGGCAGTACATACAAGCTTTTGTTATTGGCAAATATTGAGTTTTTTCTCATTATTCCGTATTTATCGAATACTGTATTTCATCCATCATACTGTATTTAGTACCTGTACCTAAGTATCTACAGTGTTTTTTCATTACAATAACATTAGACAATTTCTCGCGCCGAAGTGTCCTTGTGCCGAAGTGTATTCGCGTCGAAGTGTCCCGGGTCGAAACGGCTGCGCCGAAACGGCCGCGCCTAAACAGCTGCGTCCAAATGTCCGGCTCCAGTTGGCAAACGACCTTTCGTTTGGTATGATATTTCAAAAACGGTATTTTTGTTTTCTGATTTATAAGTGGTTTAACTGTGACAGTTTCAGATACTTGTAATAGACAGATTAACTCCTATGTGTACTACATGCCTTAAGGGCTGTAAAAAAAATCTTTTTATATTAAATTTGTTTACAATAAATCAAATAAGTCTAATAAAGAGGTTGCATTTAACAAAAAGAGGATGTTTTAAAACATCTGCTGTAAGGTAATTTGTTATTATAAAAACATTCAAAATACAGTGCGCGCATAAAACAAATGCATAAAATCATAAAAAGAAATTTGTTGTTGGTCATTTCATTTTAATGTTATTTAGTAGCTTCTTTTTTTCTTAAATTCAAAATAAAACGTTATTGAAATTAATTAACTAATGGTTTTAATTTACTTTTTTTAATTATCTATTATCAAGAGAAGATATTTACACTAACACTAATAACAATAATTTATTAACAAACTTAGACTAATTTATATTACACAAATATTTATTTCAACAAGATTTATATTACACTATTTTATACACCCATTTATTTGCTACTACTACACGATGCGCATATTTAATTAAATCGTTGTTGACTAGTGACTAAACCCCTCCCTGCACGGCGCACAGTGCGTTGTCCTGTGGACAAAATTCGAAAATCAAATCATCGAATTAGATCTAAATAATCATTTAGAAGTCATTAGGAGACTTTAAATATCCCGATAATTTCTATAAATAATTTTCTTATTATGTCCTAACTATACTAAAAGCTATTCAAAACATTGATATACATAAAATGTGTTATGTGTAATATTCTACAGTGCAGTTGTTAGTTGCACATATCGGTCGATAGTGATAAAACTAATCTTGATTGCAATTTTATTTTTTGTGAAAAATATTGTTAAAGGTACATTCTGCCGACAGTAATAATTTTAGTCTAGTTTTATTTATTTTTAATTAAGATATCCACATTTAAAATGTCCCACACAATTTTTCAAATACAAGAATGTCGCCTCAACTTGAGCAAAAGATATCTCAAAAAAGGTAAAACCGTATATGAGATTTTTGTTGTAAATACTAAATTGACTATTATTCTATCCAAATTGCTAATTTATAACTGCAAATATTTGCAATTCTGATCTTCATAGCATATTTCAGGCATTCCATCAAAACTGAATAACAATGACCTTTTCGAAGAGTGGAGCTTTAGCGAACACTTCAACAAAGTATCAAATATTATTACTTACATTCTTGATTCTTTTGGTGTAGAAAATTGCTCGAAAAGTCTTAATAAAAGTCATGTAAATAGGGATTCGGCAGAGGTTCAGGGTATAAAACTTTTAAACAAAAATTTTCTGATACCAAAAATACTGATACTTTTTTTTGTAATAGCTTTTGTACCTCTGAAGTTTGTTGATAATACTTCTCGAAAAGATATGAGTATTAATAATTGCCCAGAATCAACAATTTTTCAGAGAAGTAATTGCTTCTCCCTCGGAAGGCAATGGTAAACCACCGAGGTCTACTTTGTCCAAGAAACTTTCTAAAATTAATAAAAAATCCAAGTTATATGTACTTAAGGTGATTCGGAGTCCATTTTAAACTGTAGGTCTCGTATCCTTGTAATCATTGGACACGCACAATACAAGTGTAGGAGGGAAACGCTAACGGTCTACAACAGAAGGTGCGCGGCACTCGCAAAAAAAGAACTAGTGACTGTACAACTGACTCTAAATTAAATGTTTTAGTTTTGCGTATAATTTTATGATTTAACATCAAGTTGTAGTTAATTTATTACATCATGATTTTTTTTTGTTACCAGTTAGTTTGATTTAAATTTATTTATCTCATTTTACAGGAATATTTACAGAAAAGAATCTTACTCTATAAATTATACAGCATCTAAGATAATCTACCAATTAATGTGAGAAGTTGCACAGATTTTGTACAAAAAGACACACTTTTTATTTTGACCAGACTTTCCATTTAAACAACGCACTGTGCGGCGGCTCTTTATATACCGTAAACAAGACTTGCTGGAACCCGCTAGAATCTTCGTCGGTGCGTCATACATTCCGCCGCCAATCGCGAATGTTCGCCAGCAATGCATAGGGGTTTCTCCCGGTCATTACAATATTAAAAGTTTACTGTACCGATTATCTTTAATGTAATAATCCTGACCTTCATAATGTCACATACAAGAAGAATCACGTTTTGTTTTGATTAATAGTTGACAACGGTGTAAATTTCAATTAGAATTCTGAAAGTTATGTTATATTATTGACCTAGTACCATATAATCTTTTCTAGAAACGTTGTGCTGGATTTTCCGAATTTTCAAGTGCATTTAATTAAAGAATGTTACTAAGGTTTTATGTCTCTAATAACCTGATAAGCTTATCCTCAAAGTCTGACTATTCCATACTGAGATACCGTGTATAGGCAGATGATGATGATGACGTTACATACATTGTAAGTAAGTTATACTGCACTAATTACATCTTTTTGACACCATTTGATATATTTTGTATTTTTAGGTAAAAGGCTGATTTTTCGAACATTTCTGGTGTTATCATTGCTCTGTACGGATAGTTTAAAACCGAATAGTTTACTACATGTAAAAGCTAAATGTACATACCGGTTGATCCACGCCATGTGTAATACTTATGTTATATTTATGAATTAAAGGAAAGTAATCAATTTGATATAACATCATGCTTTAGTTACGAAAATTAAGAAAATCTCTGGTTTTTGTAAAACTGACGTCAACTAAAATGGGCTACTATTCACTTTTAAAAAACTCTATAATTGTTGTATACACTTATTGAATCTATAAGTATTGATACAATTAAGTAAATATTTTCATTTTTCTGCAAATAGTAGCAATCGAAATGCAGATTGGATAGCAAAAAATAACCTCTCTTTAAAAAGCAACAATCTTCCATTTAAAAACGTTTAAAAAGAACTAATAGTTTCGACCGAATCTCCCAATTGCTCCAGCAAGAAGAGAAAATTGTTTCTCAGTTCAATATTGAGCAATCAAAATGTCTTCACTTGCAGACGATATAATCACATAATATAACTGGGTTACTTGCAATTATTTTAACTACTACCACATCTTTAAATTAAGGAAAACACAACAACAAAACCGGAATGATGTCATTTTTCTGTCACAAAATCGATTTGAATCTGAAAAGACATTTTAAAGGAAACGTATTATTCAAAGAGGAAAACATCAAAGAAACACTTCGACATCATGCAATCCAAAAAATAGAAGCAGTTATTCAATGATTTCTGCTTGAAAGAAGGAAACAGTAGAAATTTGTTCACAGTTGAGATCGCTTAAAGGCAACAAAATCAATACAAGTATCCAAGCATAATAACTCACACATAGATATATACATTTAACATCATTAACCAGAAAGAGCGAAGCTTTTCACCGCAAATCGACCTAAAACGTAACGAAGAAAAGATTGATAGGTTCTTAGCTTTTACAGGGATTTCATGCAGTATAAACTTCGGTGAACGTTGATGTATGCAATTCCCGCAGAAATTCTCTTTAATTTCTTTATCGGGAATCATAAATTAATGTTTCCTGAAATAGTTAACCTTTATTCGGTTGATGGAGATAAAATTTATTTTTTATCTCAATTTATACCTTTGTAGGTCAATAGTGGCAGATGGAATGCGTCAAATAAATATTTTTAATTTAGCGGATTCATGAAGAAGTATGCAAGAAGTCAGAACAAATAAAATTAGTTTAGTAGATTTATAAATAGATTATTCGTTTTAAAGATGCTTGAAAAGGTTCAAAATGGCGTCTCAGTGGGCACCCTTGGCGGGTGCTAGTTATTTAATCGTTCATCTGTCTATATAGACCAGTAAAATTAGACTCTATGGAGTCTAGTAAAAAAAGTAACCCTATTTTTTTATTTTGAAATCGGACGATGTTTAGGGGTGCCTCAAAGCCCTTAAAGTTTCCCATGTATTTTATACGGAAAAAAAACACTTTTTCATAGATTTGATATAGAATTCTAGAAAATCAATATTTTTCAACCGGACTACTCTGTTTCTTTTCAGAAATGTTCAGAGAATGACATTATTCGTCAAAATCTTTTATATTAAAAAATCCTAATAAATACTTTTTAACGATTTTCCCGTGTTTCTTCCATTTATGAGATTTCTTGCAAGTCTGTAAAACATAGTTAATATAAAAAATTTAACAAATAAATTATTGGATGTCATTCTCTGAAGAGAAACAGAGTAGTCCGGTTGAAAAATATTGATTTTCTAGAATTCTATATCAAATCTACGAAACCGTTTTTCCAATATAAAATACATGGGAAACTTTAAGGGCTTTGAGACACCCCTAAACATCGTCCGATTTCAAAATAAATAATATGGGTACCTTTTCTTTCGATATACAATAATCCTAGGGGGTGAGAGCATAAGATTTCCGACTTTGCTTTTTTGTTGGATCACCCTATTCCGCATTCTACAGACGCCTGAGCACTAGATATCTTTGGTAACTTGGCAATTATCGTCTCTGAACGTACTGAACTGCGAGGAGTTATATACTGGATGCCCCCTCATGGCATGAAAGATCTTAGATTCATCAATTGTGTCTATTGAAAAAAATTGGCTAAACGAGTCAGTCAGCACATTTTCAGGATGTTGAATGCATGATGCCTCAAACATCCTTGCATCATAGTAGGAACAACAATACCCTAGGCTTGATCGAACCTCTAGAAGATCTTTAGAGCCATACGTCTTATACAATAATGTGCCAGGTCCAAATGAATTGTAGATAGGAATGACCGTGGCCTTGTAGTACTAATTACTACGTGCGAAATGGTCGTGACTTTAGAGTTGAGCTTTTCGACATTCTTACATTTCTTGAGTGTCACGATATGCTTCATGGACAACTCATACTGGAACGACTTTTTCAACGTCCTCCAAAAAACTATCCAGTTTGCGGTAAGTCTCAAGAGGATAAATCATTGATCTTATATCCTCTCCTGCTGCAGCTTCTATCATCCGAAGACGCTCTTCTTCTAATTGGTCACCATATGTTTTTATCAGTCGAGCTTTGAGTGTCTTAAAAATTTTAGATAGTGTAAACTGGCAATTATTTTCATTTTCTTCAACATAGTGCAAATTAACCAAAGGAATTGGCAATATCATCATCTTCTGGACGCCCCTGGGGCACTCGAAAGCACTCGAGCAAAGTAATTCTTAGATTAAGGCTTGTGGTACCTGGCTTCTGCTGACACAAGTTCACGTACAAGGCATAAGCGGTCAAGCAAGCATTGTCATTTTTCTGTTGAGATGCATTGATGAGCGAGTTCTTGAAAGGTAAAATTTCCACGTAGTGTACATTATCTCGTACTACTTTTGACTTTTAATTTGTTTTTCAGAAAACTCTCTCTCTGGA
This sequence comes from Agrypnus murinus, assembly GCA_929113105.1. NCBI lineage: Eukaryota > Metazoa > Arthropoda > Insecta > Coleoptera > Elateridae > Agrypnus > Agrypnus murinus. The sequence goes on along the minus strand of OV816028.1, from coordinate 35,344,976 downwards.
ATATTGTTTCCTGCATCTGTCGTGAACCCGTGTTGAATCACGATTGACCAGCTCTTTGTATTTCTTATCAAACCCATTCAGTTTAGCTATTCCTTCCTCCACTCTTAACTGTTACAGTGTCTTCCACAAACAAACTCCTCCTACATATAAAACACTTTAACTCATCCATCTTACCGATCGACATCCCTTCACACTACACTTGAATATAAACATTCATACATAACCACAGAAACACTACACTTTCACTGAGAAAACGAAAATTATAAGATTATGCTGTTCACTTTCTGAAACTAAGGTAGCAACTAGTGAAAATTCTGCAAGGCGAAGGGTTCGCTCTTTGTTACAAAGGAATGTCAGATAGTCGGAGAGGAAAAAGGGCGAAGGGAGTTCGTCCTTCAAAGAGACCCACTTTTAACGACTTTCCTTCGCATACCAATCAACAAAACCAATCTCCCACTATTTCTCTTTTCATAGTTTCGCGTACTGCGGAGTGTATGACGGAAAATCAAAAATTTGTAAAATTGTCGTTCTTCGATCGTCGATTTCGACTGTAGCGCTGGATCAAATTTAAAATGTTGGGTACTCATTTGACGCAGAATTTAATGGTCTTTAATTATTATAAGAGTGAAGTTGTCATTATGAATCACCATTATAGAATTATAAGCAAAAAACCGAAAAAAGTCTGAAAATCTCGTGATTTTTTATGCCCTTACGTAAGTTCGCATTGAGAGACCGTGCAAACCTAGAATACTTCTATTTGACGTCAAATAAAACAATCAAGATGATCACCCGTTTTCCAAAATTTATTTCCACCAACGGACCCTATTTTGCTGGCCTAATAGCCAGCTTCAGATATACACTTTTTTTCTCTATGGTACTCTTTAAAACAAAAGATGTATTACGCAACATTCAACGTTATGTTGGGTTTAGGAGGCATTATTGAAATTCATAACTTTGGGCATGCACTGTCGTTGGATAGTGTCAAGATAGAAAGCGTATAGTAGAAAAGTAATATCCCATAGAGAACTGATTGAAATTTAAATTGTTCCTCAATTTCAAAGATTCCTGATCCCAAAATTTAATTGTATTAAGCCCAATCTTTGTAGGACGGAGTATATTTAAGTGTCTTTGCGACTGAGTAATGGCAAGCATAGTAATGGCGAATATGATGTGTACTTCTCATAGTTTAAGATATTGAAGAAACCAACCTATTAAAAGAATCCGAAATCCATTCCAACCTTAGAATATAAAAATGTAGAAAGCAGCATAACTACCCGGCGCAATGAGCTTTAAAAGCGACGGATTAGGCTTCACACTCGCCGCCATTAGACACCACCTAAATCTGCTTTTTCTCTAACACCGACAAATACGAAGAAGGGAATTACATTTCATAAGTAAATGTTCGTTTGTTTAAAATATTAAATATGAAATTTATATTCTAAGATTAATTTCAAAATACTATGTTTTAAAATTGAGGTTATGTAGTTTGTCTGCGCATTTCGAGACAGTGAAAACCGCCAATGTAAATATCTAATTAAAAAAAAAAACGGAAACACCTACTCTGGCTAATTGAAACCCCATCGCGGTCGTATATAGTAGATGATTATGCATGCTCCTTCCTAAAGTTTTATATTCTAAGATTCTAAATAAATTCGCAAATTTTATTATTTTTAAGGTCAGGTACTCAAAGAAATTCAGATTCCAAAATGTTAAGGACTCAACTAAGATGAAGGTTTCATGATTATAGGATTTTAGAATTTTACAACCTTTAAATTAAGATTCAGAGATTTACCTTTTACCAGAGACTAGATTTTTTTAACCACAATACTACTAACGGTCCCAATTTTGACGATTTAAGAAATTTTATCAATGCTTGCAATAGAAACATTAAATTGCTATGCACCTAGCAGTTTGACAAAAGAATGCTAAAGATGTATTAGACAAGTAACTGATCAACTCCATCAGTTTTTAACTGACATATCTGCAACTTATACGTCAGGTACAATTTCGTTACGGAAATGACACGAAAATAACATTACCAGAAAGAATCAATGCAGGAAGATATATTCGGTAAGAAAATGGTACAACACACAGCAAAATAAACAAAAATTATTAATTTTTTCAGGTAACATGCATATACACAGTGTCCATTTAGTTCGCAATTGTTAAATATCCCATAAAGGCCTAAACTATTATATATCGAAAAAACTTTTAATACAAAGGTTTCTTGGTTGTCAAAGTGGCATACTTTAAGAATACCTACCACTATACAGGGTGTTTCACAAAAGCAGGACAAATAAAACTACGACTTTCTAAATGGGACATCCTATATATTCTACCCAAAACTGATTCCCCTACTAGTTTTTTTATCAAATACGAAAGTTTTTTTTAATCCATCGCGATGTAGCCAATTTTCAATTTTTTAAGTCGCAATAAATAAATCACAATTTATTCATGTATTTGAATTTTAAAAACATTATTTGTAGACACTATTAACGTTTCCAAGATTTGTTTATATACAGAAATGCTACGTCCTAATTTAGTAACACTTTTGTGTTATGCTTTTGTGTTATATTGTATAGCGTTAGGGATTTTCGCATTCGGTCTCCTTTTGCTGTCATTTTGTTTGGAACTAACTTCCTGTTGTTGATAAAAGATTTTGTCACTTCGTTTTGATCGTTCGTGTGAAGCAAGTTCTTTAAAGAATATTTTAGTGGCGTCGCCGTTAAATTAATTTTCCCTTTAGTGTTGTGAAGTGGGAATTGCATTTGTGCAGATCGATAATTAATTTTTGGTAATAATTTCCAGTTTATTGGTATCGTAAGGACCGCTAGTTCTTTTTTGCAGGTCAGGAGCACGATCTCGTAAGTTTGTAGATTAGCTTTTCTTTACATTCAGTCTCTTATAACGTAATTCTTTGGCAGGATTCGATATATAATCGACGTTAGACGCATTTGGGAGCGCTATAACTCTTTCAGAAAGACACCTTTTATCTAAGGTATTTATTCAATGTTTGCTTGGTGCATTCGGGTAATTGATTTTGTTTGTTACAGACCTTTTTTTTCTTTCTATTTTATATAATTCTTTGATTTTACCTCAACTTCATGCACTTTGTTGTATATTTGGGTTGTTAAAACACCACTACGCTGAGCTTGCTGACGTACAGTTACTTGGTTGCGGTTGTCTCGTTAGATCACGCTACGTTCGACCTGCTTGGTGAAGTTCCTCTTCAGTTTGAAGAACACGCACCTGTATCATGAGTCAGTTATATTGTAGCAACTATTTACAACAACAATAACGTTTGACAACCCTTATTGTATATAAAGCATTACTGTATATTTGTATATTATAATTTTATGTGTTAAATGGTTTTTCTCCAGTCACCATGTAGCACTTAGATCTATGTATCTATTGCATATACCTATATTATATTACCAGTTTACCTTGTTAGGAATATTAGTGATCCCCATTTTGTGGGTAACAGAATGCTCAAATATAACTTTGATAGATGAAATCGCAATTGTCAGAAGAATTAGGAGAAATTTCATTATTAAAAAATCGTGAGTGGCAAGATCCCTTAAGAAGAATAAATTCCATCCTTAACATGATCAGCCCCACCAAAAGCTTATTATTAACGTTTTCAGAATTTTTATATGCTATCAAAACCTTCATGGTTTTCAAGTTTCGAACTTTCAACATAAGTGTGATTGCTCAATCCATAATCACGTAATCGAGCTTTCAGGCGTAAATAGATAAATATGTCGAGAGGAAACAATGAACTGGTCTGCCAGATCTCCGGATTTTACCAGTACGGACTTCTTTTATGATGATAAGTAAAATCTTTGGCATATCGCTCACTTGCTACCACCAGGGATGATATAAAACAAGTTTTCGAAATATTATACTAGCAACTTTGATAAATGTTAGGCAAATTCTTATTACTTGCCTTGACGTAAATCAAAATGGAAGACATTTCAAAGAATTTCTTTAAGATTTTTTTCTCTAATCTTTTTGTAAAATAGCGGAGTATGATTTAGAGATTTTCTCGAAAAACAAACGTAGCTTTATTCGTCCCGCTTTTCTGGATTACCCTATACACTAATAATAACATAATTCTATATGATATACGTAGATCTCATTCGTAAATATGTCAGAAAGCTTTTAGCTTTACATTATTATATCTAAGTAATTTAAGCTAATAATGTACGCGTGTCTTATCAAACAATTACCCTTATTTCTATAGGGTTTTTACTTTATAAAAGTCGCGTACATAATCCTCTACTTTATATTTTATTTTATCCAGTGCCGCCTAATTGTTTTCTCGCTTCTCATTTCTGTAATAATGGAAGCTTTATTTTGTTGTAAATAATATCCGATAGAATGTGTCAGTGGCATATTCCTAATTAAGTTCATGTAGGGGTTGTTACAGAAGCCAATAAAAAATATCGTTGCGTGTGTTAAATTGCAGTAAAATGATCTTACATGCAGATTGGGTTTCAAAGTTTTCAGCATACCTCTGTAAAAATAATTGCTTTGATGTTTAACAAAAATTGTTAGAAAAAATTCACATCAAAAAGAATGAAATTAAAACAGTATTAAATTATTTCAGTATAATCCCTCAAGCTCGTCATTTTATTTATAATTCCCAATGAAATTTGATATAACCCTTTGATGGATAAAAGCTTATTAAAAGATTTAAAATATGAACTCTATTAAAAGTAGATTTATTATTATTGCCCACATACATGACTAATATGACCAAAATATAAAAAGCATTGCACCATCCCCATCACAATATTTACAACAGATTTGCAAATAATGTGAAGAAGGAATTCCTGCTGGAAAACATTTACTTCTGTTTTTTTTCTGTTCAGAACAAACGTGAAGAAAAAATTCCAACAAAAAGCTACAACAAACGTAGCAAGAGAAAAACATCTGTAAAAACAAAACAATTCCATTTGGAGGTTTTTTTTGGGTTGAATTTAGAGTCCTAACACAGTTGGAATCCCGTTCAGCAACGGAGAACAAACAAAGAGATAAGCCGATCTAATCAAAAATAGAATCTAATAAATGTCTTTTTGTAAGACGAGATAGTTATACTTATAATACTCTACTTCAAAGTTCCAATCGATATCCTATTACAAAAATATTTATTAAAGAAGATTGGCTTTAGCCTTTTAGACACCTACGTCTAAACTAAATATAGGCATCGAAAAAGTTAATAACCGCAGTAACTAGGTATGGAGAAAACATAAATAGTTGAGCTTCAAATTATTGAAAAATTGCTTATTAAATCAATTTTGATCGAAATAGTGAAAGTTAGGCAACACTGACATAACACCCTTTGCTTCCTGCCGATCGATAACGACACGTCCATGGCTTTTAACCAGATACTTGTACTATAAATTCACGTTCTAAATCCTTCAGCAAACTTTTTTACATTAACCCCAGCTGTCAATAGAATTTAAGCGGCTTCTAAGGAATTTTGGGAAAAAAGACAAGCTAGAACTATATGTTCAGTAAATTTTTCACAGAAAATGTTCGTTTTTTATTTTCAACTTTGTAGTAAAAAAGTGTAGATACTAAATACTATTTAGTAACATGAAATAAAAAACGCAATAATGCTGTTTGTTTTATGGTAATAATATTAGTATTACTTAACAAGCTTGTAATGTAGTCATTATGTAACGAGTGTTATACGAGTACCTTTATATATTCAGTATAAATTTACACTTAGATAGTTTAATAGTTGTAGATAAATAATATTTTAATTTTGGAATGATGTAATGTTTCTATTATTAAATTCCCAATACAATTTACAAGCTTAAATATGATTGTAGGTACTGATAATATTAAGTAATTTTCCGTTACTTTTATTTTGATAAACAATTGTTAGAATCATTTTCGTAATTATTCCCTCTTTCAATTTATTGAACCTAGTATCATATTATTACTACAAACCAAATTGTAAAATTTAAAAATCCATTTATAAGTCCTTAGAAATACTAAATTAGTTTCAGGTTAAGTTCAGGTTCCATATCGCTATATAAGGCAACAATTTGCACATATCGAATTACGATAGGTGATTTTGTTATAAAATCTTTTTGCTTTTTTACTTTACTTTTTTTGTTTACTTTTGCCTGAGGACATACTTCTAACTAACAACAACACGTTGTTGTTAACAATTTAATTTAGACTCATTCATTGAAGGTTTTATGCCACCCCGAACATGTTGGTTTGAGACTGTACCCTTGAGTAAATTATAATTGAGGTTTGAAATGTGGATTGACCTGGTTTTCAACAACTGAATATATTGTAAAACTACGTGACTTCAAAAATAAATTTGGGGATTCGAATAAAATGTAAAGTGGCTTGTGCAACAAATTGTTTCAGAAATGAGAAGTGATTAGTATTGTTATTGTTTGAAGAATGGAAAACGTAAGTAATAGTATTTAAGTTGTTTCAACTTATTATGCAAAGAGAACTATGTAACGTCACGTTTTTTCAAACTAACAAATATTAAAGGAATCCCAGTACGCTCCTGGCAGCTTAGTAAAATTCCATTATGTCGGAACTGCAAATATTACATTAAACTAAATGTTTCCTCCAAATACAAAAGAGTCACCTCGAAACATATTCGTAAGCAATATCTTATATTTTAGCAGAATTTTTATTGATGCAAGTGTTTATTTTGAAGAGTTCTCACGCCAAACAAATGCTTATTTTATTAGAAATAGAATGTTCCAGAATAAAAATTGTTATTAATTCCGAGCTTATAAGGGCTAAAACCTAATATTAGCTTTAACAAAAATTTCCGTATATTGATAGGGAATGAAGGTTCGGGAAGGTTCGAATTTACAGCTTTAAATACATACTGGGTTGAAACATTCTCTTGTAAACAAAATACCGACAAAAAATATTCTTCAAAACAGGATGTCTAGACGGCACCTGCGAGTGATATTGAGTTACCCCGAAAGTTCCTTCGAGATTATTTTAGAATAAATGATGTAGGTGTACCTTATTGGCTGAAAGAAAACCCGCTATATTTCTATTGGATTGTTTAAAATCTCCCTTCCCCAAAAAATCATTTCCACCGCGAAATAGTTATATAGTTTAGCAGGGAGAGTAAGAGTTCGTAAGACACACTTGAAAAAGTGCGGAACTCTTATTATGTCGAACGGGGGTTGATTGCTGTTGGCACTTAATACACTAAATACAGTTACTATAACTAATAACTATATTTACCGAAGTTAATTTATCGTAAATCAAGTTTTTACAGGATTCCATTTTAAAATAATTTAAAATCGGAATTTATAACTAAATAATTATTAAAATGATACATTTAAGTGTGGCGTTACCTCTATTAAAGAAGAGTATTTTTAATAAACAATTAATAATAATTGAACTTATATAGTTGTTCGGGTTATATCCTTTATAAGAAAAGGAGAACTTTATTAAACATTAGTTCTAAAGAGAAACAGTTATTGTGAGCTTTAATTCTTTGGCTCGAATTCTGTAGCGGCGTTAGTGGGGTGATTTCCAGATTCTCTAAATTTCATTGAGTGGTCAAGCTTGGTGATTGGTGTTTGTTTTGATAGGAAAAGCAATATTGTTTCAATTGCTTTGTAAGGTGAAGTTAGATTGAACTATTTGATTAAAGTATTGTGACTTAATGGATTTTATTTTGTTAATCTTGCTGTAAGTTGAACCATTATTTTTTTGTATTAATTATTTTTGACCATTATTTGCATGTGTATTAATTCCCTGTCGTTAAGAATTCTTACGTTGGGTATCGTTTTTATATTTAAAAACTATAATGACGTTTTAATTGGAAACTTCCTATTTTTTTATTTTCATTTATCAATAAATCTATAATTAAAACTAACTAAACTGAATATTACAGGACCATGTATTTATGAAAGTCTTTAAATATTTTTATTCAACCTAACTTTGACATAACTGATTATGACTAATATTTGAATTAAATTTAATAGATCTGATGTCGATTTCTGTTTGCGAGCATCATGTCATAATCTTTATAAAATTCCTGGACTTTCCTAAACAAATGGCGCTCAACAATATTTTTTGTGTCTTTAAACCTATAACCCATTTCTTTTATTATTTGTGAGCTGTGGAAACAAAACCTGCGACCTGAATTTAAATTTGTAGTGTAGATATCTCCAGCCGAGGCAATCTTGAGTTGTACGGTAAGTATTAAACATTTTGTGTTGTACAGTTTGCGTAAGATTTTTTTGTGATAAGAAAATTAAAGTTAAATTGCGCCCAAGTGTGGGACATTCAGTATTTTTTGTGATAAGAAGTCAAGAAAGTTTCACTGCCGCCCAATCGGGGGGCTTTGTTTTTTTGTGTTAGAAAAAGAAGGCTACAACTATTTTGAATAAAGTAAGGTTTACAAACTGATAAAAAAAGGAAGATTAACTGAAAATCATAAAATTCAATAGTGTAATACTCCTGATTGTGTAAAATAAATGTGTTTTAATTTCATTTAGTATTGAAACAATAAAGATTTGCAACTATTAAGTTTTGACTGTTGCAATATTACCTCCAAAGGCCTTCGAAATAGCTTTTTATTTTTTATGTCATCAATCTATTTGTTTTTCGATATAAATGTGATAAAGATGCAAAGCGATGAGAAATGTGATGAAATGTTGATTCAAATAAAATGTTAAGTGGCTGTGCAACGAATTGTTTCAATTTTTATTCAGGTGGTTGGTATTGCTATTGTTTGAACAATAGAAAACGTAAGTCATAGTCTTTAAGTTGTTCTAATTTGTTGTGCAAAGAGAATTATTTTGCAAAAGTAATGTTTACAAAAAAACATTATTTAGGTGGTTATTATTGTTATTGTTATGTTATTGTCTCAACAAGCGAAAATCATAAAATTCAATATTAATTCCTACTTTGATTAACCTTTGTAATACTCAATGGTGTAAAATAAATGTGTTAAATTTTGTTTAGTTTTGAAGCAATAAAAACTTGACACTATTAAGGTTTGACTGTTGCAATATTACCTCGAAAGGCCTACGAAATAGCTTTTTATTTTTTATCTAATTTATTTGTCTTTCGATAAAAATGTGATAAAGATGCGAAGCGATGAGAAATTTTATGAAATGTCGATTCGAATAAAATGTGAAGTGTCTAGTGCAACGAATTGTTTCAGTAATTATTCAGGTGGTTGGTACTGCTATTATTTGAACAATAAAAAACGTAAAAGTCATAGTCTTTAGGTTGTTTCAATTTATTGTGCAAAGAGAATTATTTTGCAAAAGTAAGGTTTACAAACGTATCAAAAAAAAATTTGAGCGAAACTGTGCAACGAATTGTTTCAAAAATTATTTAGGTGGTTATTATTGTTAATGTTATGTTATTGTTTGAACAAGCGAAAATCATTAAATTCACTAGTTATTCCTACTTTGATTAACCTTTGTAATACTCAGTGGTGTAATATAAATGTGTTAAACCCCACGGTTAAAACCCCACGTGTTAAAACCCCTTGTGGTCTTGCCCACACGGCAAGACCACCTGCAGAAAGTATCGTATGCGAATCACCATTTATATGATAATGTATGCATCTCATTAGAAGTAATTTCTTCATTTATACAGTATGCATTTATGCATGCATCTCTTTATACCTAATATATATTTATTTATGCATTACCGGCTTCCGCAATATTCATGAGGGTACAGTATATAAACAGCTTGGTTCAAGTCTAACATTCAGTCGTGAAAATGACTCCATCAAATCAACATCTTGAAGCAAGCTGGTAAGTAACTTTATATATTAATTAATTGTGAGATCTTGAATCTGGTGTCCAGGGGCACTGACTACCTGATCCCTAATGTGCTTAGTTGTAGTATTTTATGGGCCTACAAGCTAGTACCCAGGGGTGCCGCTTACCTAGTTTCCTAACATTTAGTTGTAGGACTTAGTGCTAGTACAGAGTGGTTCCGATCACCCTCATGTTTAATGTTAGTTTTAGGAGGACCTAACTGTCCTCATACTTATGTTTGTAACCCAATGTTTTGTAACTTGTTGTTTAATATATAATTAATTGTGGTCTGTGTATACTTCCTATCTCTAACTCTGAGTACGACCCTTATCGTTTGAACAAGCGAAAATCATAAAATTCAATGTTAATTCCTACTTTGATTAACCTTTGTAATACTCCTAGTGCTGAAAAATAAATGTGTTTAAATTTTGTTTAGTTTGGAAACAATAAAAACTTTAACACTATTAATTAATGTTGTTGTAAGTTACTTACTCCCAAAGGCCTTCGAAATAGCTTTTTATTTTTCTATGTAATTTATTCCCATCAGTTATCAGTATCATAAGTCAGTTATCATATTCCCATCATTTTCCTATCTTCTTACTATTATCAATAATATCTAAAATAAATGTTTTAATGAAACACCTTTTCCAATACATTTTTTATAAAAGAATGAATTTGTGTGAAAATTACGTGTACTGCTGGGAAAAAATTATTTAAAATGATAAACTCAAGTAAGCTGTCGATACTAACCTTTATAATTTCCCATATCCAAAACTAATTGTAAAGAAAAGACAATTTGAAGACGAATTCCTATTAAAAAACTTGTCTTTTGCTGACTTGAATTTGCACAGCTTAACGTAAGTATTAAACTTCCATGTAGCAGTGGACAATAGATTTTGCAGGTTAGAATCGGTTGCCAAAGATAATCGCAGTTGGGCACTAATTCTTCTATTTTTATACAATTTTATGTATTATTACGATATTGTTTATTTTTAAATTAAGGAGAAACCTTTTTAAATAAGCATATGTAATGTGCATGCACCTAGGAGAAGGGGTCCAAGTTTTTAATTTGTGTTTAACATTTTATTGATTTATGTGACCATGCACAATCAAAGACATGCTCGTTTAATCACTGATAATTATTTGTTGAATAATAAATATTAATTACTGAAACATACAGTGGTCCAAATCGTGTGAGACAGGAAGAAAGTGGAGTGAAAAATCGAATATTTGACTTGGAAAGTTTAAAGCAAGATAAAATAACGAATAACGAGCAATAGTAGAAGAATGAGAAGAAATAAGGAATATATTGATAACAATAACTTAAGAGGTATTAGAAAAGAAAAAAGAGAAACTAGGAACAAAGCATGGTATGATGAAGAATGAAAACACGAGGTAAACGAACAAATTAGACGTTATACTGTATGAGACGAAAAGATATAAAAATTATCCAGAAAGAAACCATGAACAACAATAATAATTGATGACAATAGAAGATATGGCACGAGCTAAATGAACTAGAAAGTTATACAGGAAGATGGGAGTACAAGAAGAAATATTTCAGACACGGCTAACATTTTCTAGATATATAGAAGAGAATCTCAAAGACGACAGAGAATGCTTTGCAAAGTTATTTTAAACACATGAGTTTATAGTATCACAGCAAGAAGAAAAATTGATATTCCAACAGAAGTTAACGAAATCTTAAAAAAAACAGTAAAGCCTCAAAAGATAATCAAATTAACGCTGATATGCTTAGATTTGGAAAATAAAGACACGGAGAGCAGAATGTATCAAAACCAATTTTGGCTAAAAGGTACACAATCTAAGTTAATGTTTTCGATACAAAGAAATGTATCAGAAATGCTCCAATGTGTTTATATAATATAGTCTCAGAATAAGATAATGGCCCATAAACAAAAATGATCTACAATAAATTGAACTTCACAAATACTTTGTCATATTATTTAGGAAAATGTCGATGTATAAGAAATATTTGCTCAGTTGGAGGAAGGTGCAAGGAAGACAAGAATAGAAATAAGCCACAATTTATGATGACATCGAGAGTAGTAGAGAACAAGATTTGGCAGCAAACCAAAAAATAATTGAGAGAGTAAGAATAAGAATTAACAGAATGTTGACTAGGACATTTGAATAGATGTGACACGATATCAAGTGGTAGCCCAGTCGACAGACCGAAAAATAAGGGTCCACAATGCATCAAGTTAGAACAGCAATTTTATTATTGGAATTGGTTAGTGGGTCGGTCCTGAGTATAAAACCAAGTTGGCGTGGCGAGAGTGGGTATGTACCAGCCGCCATCTTGATAACGCATTTTTGCAAATACTATCTGGAGAACGACTGGTCCTACAAAAATGTCCAATAGACCTTTTTTTTGTAAAAATGTAAATTACTATCTATCTTTTTATTCAAACAATTTTTTCGTAAAATTAATACTAAAGACCTAACGTTCGATGAATAGACAATGTGTAAGATGGAGGGAGTGGGACTCAGCTTAGTATAACTCTTCGAGAGGGGTCATGATCTTTAATGAGCTGGTGAGTGCCAATGAGTAAGTCACTAAGTAAGTAGTGTGTTTGCTTGTTCGATATAAATGTAGATTAAAAATTAAAGCAAGCTAATCTTCATTTAATCCAATTAGTATCAACAGTTTTACATTTCTAAGTTAACTTCCTAAATTCTGTAATGCGACAACAAACAATAATTGTCGACTCAAGGTATTGTGCAACGTTAACAGAATTTATTCTGTTAAGTTCTGCAAGAAGTTAGAAAACGCTTTAAAGTTTGTAAAATAACATTTCTCATTTGTTTAAATTAAACCGATTCAGCTTCTCTCACTTAATATTTAATTAAACTTGAAATGACTTCATATTTAAGTTGGAAAAATGTCTTTCAAACATTCTTCTCTCCAAGTTTCAATTAACGGTCAGCGCGCATTAAGAATTGAAACTTTAAACGAAATTTATTGCTAAATTTTCTCAGTTCTTCTTGTTAAGCCGTGAAAATAAAAAAAGGAAGGAAGCAAGAGAAAAACTTAAATATTGAATTGTCTGTGCTTTATCCTTACCGTACTTCTTTGCAATTAAGATTTTATAAATCGCCGTGTTTGCTTTTTGATTGTTTCTTTGAACAGAAGTTTCAGTTTTCGCATGAAGGTACTGAATTAAATTGAAAATTTTATTTTATGTTTCGTTTCCCTCGTTTAAAGGAGCCCTCGATTTCGGAGAGTTTCTCTCAAGAGCCAACTAACCGCCACATGAAGAGGAAGGCCAATTTTTTGTTGTTTTGGGTGTAAGTTGATACAAACGTTGAATGAAGCTGTCGGTCTAACACAGGAAGCTAAAACCGCAAATGTGCGTTTTGCGAGTTCCTTTAATGTAATGGGGCGCCAGCCCGTAATAATAATAATGATAATAATAAAATTCAAATTATTTATTTATATTAATTTCTTTTTCAAGCCGGATCAAGCAGATTAAGAGACTAAATAATACAAATATTTATTGTAGAAAACTTTTTCTGTTTGCAATATTTCGAAGCCCAAAGAACCAATTACAAGATTTACTTTCTTTCTGTCGGTGTTTTATTGGAGGGAACTGTTGCTGAAATTTTAAAGAACGCCTGAAGTAACAATGAAAATAAAATTATTACATAAGGGAAATACTTCTGGAAATGCAAATTGCTGAACATTTCAGAATTTTTGGACGAAGGAGAAAATTTTCTTTCGGTTTATTTATACATACCATAGTACCTACTTGTCTGTTAAATTTTAAATCCTCTTTTTCCTTATTTTCTTACTTTGATGTATTATGCATTATAAAACTTTTATGGCATTGCTCAAGAGTGAATGTTTATAGTATTTAATTTTGTTGAAAGCTTGGTGATGTGGTGTATGGAAATGGTACATACGTAGCTGGTGGTATATATAGTATATATACGAATATTTCATTTTTGATAACTTTTACAAACTTTTAGCATTTTTAATATATTGTAAATTTCAAAAATATGAAGCTGTGTATTGATAGAAATGGAGATTGTCTTCAATAATTACATCTGTGTGTATTTGTAGAAAACCTGTGTATATAAAAGTATTTCAGGTATGAAGGAAATAAGCTAATTCTTTTAAAAAATAAATGTATAATTGCCTTTTTAGAAAAGACTGTTTGTGGTATCATTGTACATACAGGGTGGAAGTGGTTACTATGCGTTAATTTTAAAGGGCGATAGAAGTCATCAAAAGGAACAAACAGTCTCATAAAACTTTGTTCTTGGATGTACAATTTTTTCAGAAAAAAGATAATGAAGTTGTAGACTTTAACATCATTTTGCCAACATAAAACCTTAATAACTTTTTTTCGCGTGATCAATCGTTTACCAGCAACATCGGATTCTTTTTATGAATTGCATATTTTTGGAGAAAACTGATTTTAAATGCAAAAATAATCCAATTTTAAGCGTAAACAATTAATCATATGAAAAAAATGTAATACGGATTTTTTGTTGTGCTAGATGAGGTGCATCTTCTGACAAAACCCCATAATTAAATTAATACTATTAACGACGCAAAATGATGTTAAAGTTTAAAACTTTTTAATTTTTTTCTGAAAACGTAGTAGCAAACTTTTTTATTTCTTTTGATGCCGTCTACCACACCTTAAAATTAACGTATAGCAACCCTTTCCAGCCCGTATATACATATTAATATAGTAATTTATAAATATATATTGCTTATTGTTTTTAGCATTATTTGATGAAACGCCATAATTATTTACTCCAAATTACAGCTGTCACATTTGCAAATTTTTGCTTTGATTATCCATAGATTTACCTAAAGCTGATATTTAATTTTACTGGTGAAAACTTATTCACATTTTCAATCAAGTCATCATAGAATTAGTAGATGTTCATCTGTCTATCAAAGCTAGATAGCTAGATGGAGAATATGAGAAAACTGACGTTTTTAAAAGTGCATGAGTTGTAAGTGTCAGAGTTTACAAATTTACTAAAAATAGGTGAAGACTTTAAATGTAACTTGGTCAAAACGTGATATGAGTAATGGCACTAAAAATGATATGTATAAAGAAAGAAAAGATGCAACGAAAAAGTAGTCTTCCCACAAGTCAATATAACCCTAAAGCTGTCAAAATATAATCAAAATATTTTATTAATTTCTTTTTGTTAAATAAATCAATATAGCTAGCATAAGTACAGTTGCGATCCTTCGCTAAGGAACGATGACAAAATTATAACCGCCGATTTTTCAGTTTTTTGTACAATGTACGCTGTAACCTGATTTATTAACTAGGCAATTAAAATGTTAAAGAATGAAATGTTCTTGAATGCCATATAATTAATTTTCATTTACATTGTACAAAAATCTAGAAAATCGGCGGTTATAATTTTGTCATCGTTCCTTAGCAAATGATCGCAACTGTACATTTCCCTAAGTTTTTTTTTAATTTCCCACATAGCATATGTAAATGTAATTATTTTGAGACAAAAATCAAGTGCTAAATAGACAACTAATTTGGAACAAAGAGAGTATATAATAAAAATATATAATTAATTTTTCATTTGCATATTGTTGCTCCAAACAACCAGGGGATTATAAGCGAGCATTATCATTTATAACGCCCGCTCAACGTTAACTTTGCAATCGGCGCCACCGTAGCGTTACATTAAAAATAAATATAAACAACGTCCTTGACAATGCCATCAATTAGAAATTAAAACTGATTTTTTATTTCTACATATTCTCCTGAAAAATAAAATCTTGTATGCATCACAAGCGTTACCAGATGATAATGCCCATCGGCGACTTCAACATCGTCGTCCTCCTAGCATTATCATCATCATAACACCCTTGATACAAAAATAACTGTTATATACGTTTTGTCGTGGTATAAAAAGTGGTATATAACTAGATATATTTAAACTTCTCCGTTTATGTACCTAATTTGATGTGTCAAAGTTAACCTCAAAATGTACAATAAATTACCGCTTTTGGCAATTTTATGTAGACGAATACAAAACATATTGTTCGTTACGCGTGCGTTGTTAACTTTAAGGCTCTTGGCATCTTTTAATGCCGATAGCAAATAAAATATTTTTCCTACGACCCCATACGAAAGTGAACAATAGCAAACGCTACCGACATTAAGAAAGTGAGTCATATAACACGCGTATGTTAGGAACATAACACACGTGTGTGTTATGAAAATACGTAGAATACCTAGAAATCCATGAATTTTGTTTACATTAAAATGATGACATTAATGTTTAATCCAATTTTGAGAAGCATTTTAACCATTATGTATCTATTGTTTTCTTATAAATATAACTTTAATTATTGTTTAATTAGTTATTTTAGCTATCAAAAAGAAATATCTAATAGATTACACCTAACATAACCTCACTATAATACACGAAAATTATTGAAGCAAGTTTGCCAAGATTAAAATCAGCGATGCCAAATGGGAGAAAAATAAAAGTAATAATTTAGTTAGGCAACCTCTTTCACACATGGCATTATGTTATTAAAATAGTTGAAGTTATATTTGTTAATTATGAAGATATTATTAAATATAAAGAAAAAATAAATTATGTGCCTCTCAAATTATATTATAAATTGTAATAGTAATTCATTTAATTAACTTTGCTGCTAAACCCAAGGTTTAATTTTATACTATGTTTAAATGTTATGAAAATATGTTAACAAACACTCAGCTCCAGAAAAATAAAATTAAGTTGTCAAGATAACTTAATTTTATTTTTCTGGAAATGTTTTGATAGAAATCTCGTTATAATTATTCATATTGTAAAACTAAGTTGTTTAAAAAATTAAACTTTATATCCTAAAAATAAATGGCTTAAGAAAATTAGCTTTAAGTGTGATTTTTTTTGTTAAACCTAACCATAAAAATTTTGCTTTAAAATCTTCAAAAATTATATTCTTGAAAATTTAAAAAATCTACATTTTTTAAACATTTGAAATTTGAAGGGGTTGTAGGAAAAATATTGTACATTACACGTTGAAAAGTGACTTTTCTGTACTCGTGTGATTTCCGCACTCGGCTTACGCCTCGTGCGTCAATTCACACTCGTGCGTGCGAAAAGTTTCACTTTCCACACTAGTAATGTAATATACTATAATTCCTATAATGATCATCGGGTGATTTCAACCCTTCCATCCTCGGGCTGAAACATCGTCGCCCTCCTGGCATTATCATCATCATAACGCCCTTGATACGTAATAAGTAACTATTTTATATTCGATTTATCAGGTACATAACCGAAAAAGTGGTATATAACTAGGTATATTTAAACTTTTTCGTTTATGTACCTAATCTGATACCTGTCAAAGTTTACCTGAAAATTTAGATTAAATTAATCGCGTATTAACATTAATCAACTTTTTACAATTTTGTGTAGAAATATTGTTCGTTTGGAGTACGCTGTTTTTTCAGGCTCTTAAAAGCACATAAGGCACATAAAACGATCTCTTTTTTATTTAAAAAAAAGATTTAAAATTTAACACTATATAGATATTGAATTTAGAATGTTGTCTAAATAAATTTTATTTTATATACTTTCAATATGACGTATTTGATATAATATGAAATTATTTTATAAATATTGAATGAAGTAAAAAATAGAACAAAAAACCATTTTTCTTAGGCTTATTGTCAAGAAAAAAACTATAAAAACATAACAAATAAAACTTTAACACTATAGTTAAACATAATATGTCTATTCCTATTATGAAAAACTCAGAACACAAAGTTATATCAATAAGGTTTCATAAAATAAAAAAATAATAATAGTCGCCACCAATAAATCAAATACACCATTTTATTTAACTTTAACCTGCCTTTTAACACGCTTTATTATGTATGTCCAACACGTCAACGCCCATTGCCGAAATCAGCCAAAACTATATTAACAAAAGAATCGGACGTTACCGATTTAAGATCCTCAAATCCAAAAATATTATATTTTCGCACTAAAACATTTAAAAATATTTTAAGAAATAAATGAAAATTTTTAGATTTTCACACATCTATATTTATATAATATATCCTAAATTCGAAATATGTTTCAACATGTATGTTAAGTATTTATAAAATATGAAGATTTAAATGTAACTTGCTTGGTCAAAATGAAACATTTAGTGAATATTTTAATCATGATAGTTTTATTTTTATTTGGAAATATATACGTACATATTAATTTTCTAATAGTAGAAAAACATTTAATATTTGAAATACATTTAACAAATATCTATTAAACGTATCATACAACTGGGAAAAGCATAGCACGTTAGCGAATCCTCAATTCTATTCAAATCTCGGCCTCTAAAAATCGAGGTAACATCGAACTTGTAACGATTAATTATTATAATTATAATTATTATTTACAAAAAATAGATATTAATATTTTTAGTCAATATTTGTACGAACCACAACTAGAAAATCAAAGAGATTTAATAAGAGTAAATGTTAATAATCAAAAGAGATGGAAATGAAACATTACGGCAATGCTGATGAAGGAGTACATTGTTTTCAAAACGCGTACATATAAAACGTTCGTCTCGTCCGTTTCCGCTACTCCGCAGAAGTGGTTGACTTTATTATTTTTTTTTTCTATTTCTATTTTTCTGAATTTTTTCAGAAAACAACTAAATTACGCCGAAATAATTACGGTCCCGTCGAAAGTAATCAGAACATCCAGTGTAAATCAAAATACATAATTTCGAACTACTTTCTGACATTTAAGTAGTTATTCAAAAAAAAGTATTCCAGATTCTTAGTTCACGTCGAGAAATTTAATTTTTACAGTGATTAAGTATCAGACCCACACACACCCATCGTATTAGCCTGTTTAAAAATGCAAAAAACTCACACCGTTGCCCACACTCCCAATGACGTGCAAATCATTATAATCCAGTGGCGGCTCGTGCCAATATTGAGTGGTAGGGCCAACCTCGGCCCAACGTCCTAATATTCCCCACCCCTTTTCAATTAAAAGTAAAAATTTCATTAAACTCACCAAAGTCTGAAGTTAGGTGGCAGGTAGTTTTGTATTTTCATCGGAATTGCACAAATCCAGTTTTAAATAGCACGCACACAAAAACACGAATGTTAAAGTATTAAAAACTTATAAACTAAAACTGTTACGTATGTCAAATACCTAAAGTTTTAAATAAAAAGTTACGTGGCACTATAATTAAAGTCCATTATCCGTTCTTTTCGATTTGCAAATCGGCCAATAGCTTGTTGATTGAAATTTTCAATATTATTTATGAAAGCTTTTTCTGCCGATAGCATTCCTAATGCACTTAATCGCTCTTCTTTCATCGAATTTCGTAGAAATGTCTTGATTCGCTTTAACATCGAGAAACATCTTTCTGCTTCGGCCGTTGACATTGGAGTTGTATTAGTACTTCCAAAAGTTTACGCGTTTCGTGAAAAGTATCACGCATTTCTTCTTGCGAAATCAATGATAAAAGAGAAAGAGTCCCTGAAACACATTGCAGTTCTTCTTTTTTCTAAATAACCTGAAGTTCAGTTTTTAACCTATTTTTTTCCAAAAAAGAATAAGCACCGACTACTTGAAAAAAGGTTTTTCGGGAAATTTTTTGCCGTAATCTCCAAACTTGTCTAATAAAAATAAATTTGTTGCTAACAGATGCCCAGTAAAACTAAATCTAGTTATTTGTTGTATAATAACATCGCATATTTATTTCAATTGCTTCTCTTTTTTTCTCTAATGAAAACGATACGAGAGTGCGAGATTTCTTTCGGGGAAGTGTTTCATTGAATGAAAACTAAATCAATATTTTCAATGATCTGGCCCATTTGATCTCGTATTTTTTGAATTTCATTTTCAAAATGTTGTAAATCTTGTTTAACTTTAACTGAGTCGGTATTTTTTTCTGCAATTGTTTAAAAATTATTTCCACATGTGGCATTATTTTATAAAAAAACTGTTAACCAAGAAATAAAGTCTTTGTTCTGCAGTCGAAGTTTGTAGGCACCAACTTGTTCAATTGTGGAATCAAACTTAATATGTTCACTGTTTTCTAATGTTTCCATGACATCTATCAGTTCTTTTCTGTATTCATAAACAGTGTTAACTTCCTCGAGAATAAAAATTCCATCTGGTCTTACGCTGTTCATTTTTGGTAACACAAAAAAATACACTCAATAACACTATAACTCGATACAGTAAAAACAGTACATGAAAGTTTAAAAACTACAACTGCCAACGAAACGTAAACGCACGCACCCCGCAAAACTAATAACAGTAATAACACTGGCAAGAAATACGAACGCTGTGCCTTCACATGCATGGCCCGAACGTGTTGAAAATCGTGCGTATTTCTGATCGTTTCCGCTTGCTTCCAGACACCCGCAAAGACCAACACAGCGTCTGCATTGTGCCGGGCCAGATAAAACTGGCCCGGCACTCGGAGGTAACGGTACAGGAAATTAGAAATTCATGAATATCTTCGTTTTACGTAGTAAATTAATAGTTACAATGCTAAAAAAGAATATATTATTTAAAAAAAAAGAGGAATTTTTACTAATAATTTTGACTGAAATAACAAATAATATGGAAAAATCTTAAGTAAAAACCAGATTTTCGGTTTGTTTATATTTCTTTTCTCAACAACCGTTTAGTGAATGTTTATAAAACTATGCAAAATCGGTTCTATGGAGTTCAACTTACGTAATTGGAAAGTTTGGAACGCTTGGTAGCTGTTTTCCTATAATTGAAGTGATTTTATTCTATTATGTGAGCGAATCTCCATAAGATCACATGTAAAATTACAGTTACTTTAAATTCCAATAACTTTTAAACGACTTAGTCAATCGGATTGAAATTTTCACTGTAGTTTTAGCAATAAATGAGGAACATTCTAATAAATTTTTGTTCGTTTTGTTTTTTGAAAAACTAAGACTTTCAATGATTAATTTGTGGTATTGTTGCCATAATTTGTAATGGTAGGGCCATGGCCCCTTGGCTCTTTATGAGGAGCCGCCACTGATATAATCTCGTACTAAAGCTTACACTGAAATAGTCTACAACATGAGTTTACGTTACAAGGTAATAAATGAATGATCGAAGGTCTTGGAAAGTGAACGTTAGATGCCCAATAGAACCACAATTAAACAAATACTATTCGAATAGTTTTCTCACGTGCAATTCTAGCAAATACTTTAGTTAATTATCACCGCCGCGCCGTATAAACCAGAAATTCTCAACCTATGGTAAGTATTGCACGTACGCACATTTATATTTATTTATTTGAGTATTATTATTATTAGATTATGACTTATTATTAGATTTATTTGTTAGATAGTGCAGAGGCAGCATCTGAATTACATAAAAAGTATGCCCTTCTGCGTTTGGCCCTTTAAGTTCTTTTTTATAACAACAGCAAAGACTAGAACGGGGATGCATAATACTCTTGTACATATGTCACACCATACGTACCGGTCAATCTAAAAGGTTCTAAAAACATTTTATCATCTTCAGAAGAATTTGGTAGTATATAAAGTTTTGTTTTAAAAGAGCAAATTCATTAATGCGTCTTTTCCATCAACAGCGTACCGGAAAAAAGCGAAGGTTTCATTTAATCTATCCAAAGAACTCGTTTATTCACTATTACTGACTAATTTACAAATACATACTTAAATTCTCAAATTCTTAATGCATTAATGCAAAAAGGGTACCTTCTTGATCACCTCCAAAAAAACTGATTTCCAATCTATTCCCTTCAAAAATTGGTCCATTCCATTAGCAGCAATAATTTATCTACCAAAGTGGTTAACAAGTTGTCAAAAAAGCTATTGTTTCACTTTTTCTGCCACGACTTTCATCCCTTTGATGAGAATTCTATTGGCTGATCTTCAAACCAGAACGTCACTGCCTCCATTCCTTCTTTATCGCTTCAAAAATGCTGCGCACGAAGAAGTTTCTTCAGAACTCGAAACAAGAGACAGTCTGAGAAAGTCAGGTTAGGACTGTAGAGTGGATGGTTTAGCTGCTGAAATCCACAATGTCGGATGGCAGCCTGTGGTTTTTCCGATATCTGCACCGGTGTATTATCTTGAAGCAGTAGCACACTGGCTGTCAGGCTTTCCTATCTATTCTCTTTGATAGACTCCCACAAAGAGATCATTGTGCTAACCTAACTTTCCACTTTTATGATTGCCTTGTGTGGTATCAATTCCAGAAGTAAACGTCCTTTCACATCCCAAAAGACAGTTGTCATGGCCTTGCATGCAGATTTTTGAACTTTTTTATATTAGATGTAGAGTCATATGCTGAGATGATATGGAATCATCAGATTCAAAATTTACTTGACGATTTGAAATTTTTAAGTATTTTAAGTCTACGATTAGATCGTAAACACAAATATAATTATTTCATGCATTAAAAACAAATAAAATGATAGACATGCTAGGATATTAGGTTTATTTAATCTAAAAGCTACATGCTTGGTTACAGATAATTTTATCAAGTTAAAGTAGGAAAATAGGAGTACGATTGTCTTAATACACATTTAACCTCACTTTATAAAAGGTTTATAAATATAAAAAAGCATATCAATCAGTTAGATTGTTTTTGTAGTAGAACATGTTTTATGCAACCCATGTTGCATGTTCAGGATAGTTTATCCAATTTTTTTTGAGGATTTTATCTTTGTTTCTTTATATGGGGTTTGTCGATAACTAACGTAAAAGGAGAATTTTCTTGATCCTACTAAGCTGAACCAGTTTCGGGAAAATATTTTACTGGAAATATGTAAAACGGGTCATTATTGTAATGTCTATAACAGTACATTTAACTTACAATCTCCTGTATTTGAAAAATGTGTGTTAATCTTTGTGAAGGTATTGGTTTTGCTGATATGCTTCAATTTTTCGAAATATTGATTTTATTAGAATATTTTACACCGTTGTTTGGCTGCAGGCACTTGGGGGACTGTATGCTGAACAAGTTTGAGTATAGTTTCATTTCATTTATGTTGTTATTTGTATGGAGTCTTGCAAAGCATCGTTTGGTCTCAAAAATGTATAAACAGATTTTTATTTTTGTTTTTCTTTTATTGTAAATATTTTTCTATGTAAACTGCATATGTATGAGTTACCTTGGGTAGCCATGTAATCATTTCTTGTACAGGTATAGCTGGAGTTAATGAGTTTTCTTTGTAATTAAGTTTTAATGAGATTTGTTGACCGTTGGTAGTTTTTGTTAATTTTCTCAGTTAATGTTGATTTTAGACTATAAGTATCTGATGTTGTTTTAATCGTTATTTTGCCAGCTACATTTCTGTCTTTTTAGATTTCAGACTAGTGCTAGTGCTCACGAGTTTGGCGATTCGTTTTTATTTTGTAGAAATTTGTTGGTTTATCAATTGTTTTCTGTAAAACGGAAAAAGGTCAGGAAAAATTAACAAAGTCAGTCGATAAAACGCATTGGGAGTATCTATGCCCGACTTCAGACCAGAAATCTGCAAAATAAAGTAAGGTTAAGTGATAATCATATGTTTTTTTTAACAATCGACAATTTTTAACAAAGTGTTTATGGAATTGAATAGTTACTTGAATATTTAAATCAAAGAAGATTGATTTTCGTTCTTCAACGATTATTAGAAATTGTAATCGATTTTATTAAAATAAATTAAAGAAGATTGTTATTGATTTCCATTTTAAAAATAATCTTATGGAAATTGGGTTTCGGTCAAATTTTCTGAATTTTTGATATGTTGTATATTTGTCATCCTGAACAAAAGTCTCCCTGGGCACAAAGCTCCAAATTCAATATTTTGACAGCTACGGAGCTCCAAAGCTCCACAGATCCGTTACAAAACTATTCATTTTTAATACTATTTATAGATGTCAAAAGCATATTTTAATTATTTAAATATATAAGTTTATGTTTTTGAGGTCGCTGAATTCAATTCTAATGTCAAATTGGCAAAATTGACAGTTGACAGCTGTCAATTTTTTAAATCTGACATCATACTTGAATTCAGCGACCTCAAAAACCTCAACTTTCAATGTCAAAAGAGAATATTTACTTTTTTATTCTACTTTGACAATTAATTGACAGCTGTCAACTGTCAATTTTTCCAATCTAACATTAGAATTGAATTCAGCGACCTCAAAAACATAAACTCTTGATGTAAAAAGAGAATATTTACCTTTTTATCCTACTTTGACAGTGAATTGACAGCTGTCAACTGTCAATTTTTCCAATCTGACATCAGATTTGAATTCAGCGACCTCAAAAACATAAACTTATATATTTAAATAATTAAAATATGCTTTTGACATTTATAAATAGTATTAAAAATGAATAGTTTTGTAACGGATCTGTAGAGCTTTGGAGCTCCGTAGCTGCCAAAATATTGAATTTGGAGCTTTGTGTCCCTGGAGACTTTTGTTTAGGATGACAAAATATACAACATATCAAAAATTCAGAAAATTTGACCGAAACCCAATTTCCATAAGATTATTGCGGGGTCCTTTGGTTTTCGACCTTGAATGGAATGGAGATCAGCTGTTTGGAAGATTCCTATATTACCGATGGTACAAAAGCGGATATTGACGTAATATACAAGGTTGGTCAAAATAAAATGATTTGGTTCAATTTTTAAAATAACAAAATGATAAAGATAATTATTTAATAAATTCCGAATTTATTTTCTTAATTGAGTGTTTTCAATAACAAAGTTGTAACATTTAAACAAGTTCACATATAGAGTTTAGTTTACTGTTGTCCAGTTGCAGAAGTCCAGGTGCATTGGTAGTAAGTTCTTTTCTTCCAGGTACAAGAATCAATAAGATTTTTTTATATTTCATTTATCTTATGCTCTATCGAATTAAACCTGAGTCAATTTATTGGGAGAAAGAAAAAATTGTGGGGCATATTAAATAATAAATATAATTTTATTTATTGAAATATCACCTCAATGCCTATAACACTCCGCTCGTTCGAGTGCATACAAGCCCGCTCTTGTATTTATGTGTGTTCAAGGTTTTATTTTTAATAATCGTACATTATAAAATCTATATAAATAAGGTTGCATTAGAAATTTCGTATTTTTAATTTCCAGAAACTATTGACATTTTATTTTAAATTTTACTTGGCGAAATTGAAAAATCTATTATCACGCCCCCTAAGTGCTTACAGGTGCTAAAACGTATTAGGCTTCATAGAACCATATAAAGTAATATTTTGTTCATATTTGTTGGGACCAAACCATCTTCAGACGCGTCCCGCTAGAAAACACCCTATATTAAATTCAAGTGTTTAATTGCAAGTAAAATTTTATTTTATGTAAAGTAATTTGCATCATTAAAATAATTTAGCTTACTCTTTGTAATACACTTAATTTCATTTAACTCTGGCACGGCTAAGAATTTAACATTAGTAAACAAAATTTTACTTTTTGTAATAGTACGTTGAAAGGTCTTCATAAGATTTTTCATTTGTTTATTACAATTAATTTGCTGGAGAAATAATATTTTATTATTATATTTAACCCATCAACATCACTTGAGTAAACTGCTATTTTATTTCATGATTTCTTTATGTAAAATTTATGAAAATTATTATTATTGTATTTTTATTAAACTTGTTTATTTTGAGTGTTTTAAGGGTTGTATTCTAAAGATTTTCGCGTATAATTTTGGTTGAACTTCCATATCGGGGAAACAACAATAAATTAAAGAGTCATTAAAACTATTCGAGGAGCCACTAACAATCAACTATAGCTCATATATAATCAGCCATCCTTTCGATTTTCCCAAGCCTGAAAAAATCTTAATGAAAACTTTCTCTTGTCTACTTTGAATAGCGAGCCCTGGTAATCATCTGTGATGATTAAGGTTTATTATTATTATTATTTTTTATTTTTATTATTATTAAGGTTAAATTAATTAAGCTTTTACGCCCACTTGTGTAGTTGTAAATTCAGTACGTTAATATATAAGTTTGTTTTTGCTCTCACTAATAATGTATAATTGTTATACAGTTATAATTTTAGTATATTGTAAATTGTGGTGATGTATGATTCTACATAAAACTATGTATAGTTAAGTAAAGTTTTAAATGTAGGTTGTCTTTGTCTAAGAAGAAAATGTACATTGGCAAAAGTGTAGACTAATAATAATAATAATAATAATTAATAGTAAAAATAAATTTGCACATATACCATCTAACACAAGTTCTGAAGTTGTGCAAAGTATGCTATAATTAGGATGAAGATTAACTTTTAATGCATGTTAGACTGCATTGTTTGTTCAGACTTTTAAATGAGCTAGTCGTACAAATTGCATTAATCGCGACAGTATAACCTAGATAACCCAGATCTTATTAATAGCAGAGCTAGTGCACAAAGTTTTTCCAGGAAAAACTAAAGTCACAACAAGATGAATCAGGAAATACACGAGCGCAGCTTGAGCTTATTTTAAAAATTTTAATTACTTTATTTTTGTGACTAACCAAACACCACAAAAATAAATAATTTCTACAATTTCTAAATTTTTCGATCGAAATCCCGAAGTAAGTCTGCAAATTCAACAAAAGCCAATAAATATGTCACTCATATTTACGCCTGTTCGATGTTAAATCACGCAACACACACATAATTAATTAAACAATGCATTCAGTTTGGAAAAACACCCCGATAAATAATAAAAAATTAAAATGCTAATATTTCCTTTTATACCCACCCCTCGTATTTGATAATATTGAAAGAGGAGAGCGGAAACGGAAGAATAAATAGAAAATGTGTGTGTTATGTATATAAATTTGTATTACAAAAAAATAATATAAAAGAATTTGGACGTATGTACACAACTTCAAACAGATCTATTAAGACTCAATTTCCAATAGGAGAACTTACAAAAACTTTTTTGGCAGCTGTTCAAATCTCTTATCCCCCATCTACAACAAAATACAATGGAACTGTCGTACTATGTTTTCGAACATATCCATAAACTCTTAACTTTGTATCTCCAATAAGTTATTTCATTTTAAAACTTTTAGTTATGTTGATCGATCAAGTTTCTTTCTATCACCACCAATAGGAAAGTAATAAAAGCAAATAATAATAAGTTTCTTTTCTTAACATCACGAAACGAACTACAAATTGGAAATTAGAAGAAGCGCGACCTTTTCTAAAACAAAAAAAAATTATTTTCCCCTCCTCTTTTTTTCCTCGACAATGAAACGCATTAAAGCTTAACATAAATTTCTGTAAAAGTAAGTATTAGGCACGGGCTCAATTTTATTTACCTCCATAGCAACAACTTAGCAAGAGTAATCCTCAAAATTTTGTAGGTTGCATTTGGAAATGTTACAATTAATTTTAATACATAAAGCTTTCAAGCAAAGTACATAGAATTTATTTAAGAAACAATTAATATGTTAATATTATTCATGTATTCGTGGTTACTATTACGATAGCAACGAAATTATAAATGTTTGTATTTCTAGTTTCATTTTTAGTTTCTATTTCTACCTCTTTTCACTTGTATTAAAATAAATCCCACCACATGTATTATTTAGGTTTGCTAGTATGAGAATAATGAATAAGTAATTAAGAACTATTTAAGAAAACTCTTTTATATTTAAAAACAGTAGCTAACAACACCATAAACTGACTGAAACATCGCCGAATGCGAAAAACCAATACAAATGAAATAAAACTGTGCAATAGGGTCAGTATCAATACTTTTTACCGATATGAAATTTTTAGAAGAAAAACGCTTGGATATGGCCAGCTGTGCCTCTACTACCTTGTCAAACTCATTCCCATATCCAAAACCTTCACTCACCCCATTATCGATTGGAGAATTATGTTCTAGGTCGCATTTCCACATGTTTTTGTCGGCTTTAAATCGGGGCATCTCTGCTTCACTCATGCCTATTCAACGTTTGTAGATACATGCTTCAAGATTTTAAGTAGTCAATACTTGAATAGTACAATGAATTGTTAAAGAGATTTACTGCTCAGGATTAATGCTAGAGTTTCCGTCAATACAAGATTTACGTGCTTCACTAGTTGGTAAATGTCTTACAAAGAAGAGACGGATTAAACTTCACCACAACACAAAATTGGGTTTCTGAAGTCATCTATGAAATCTGCGTATCTGTTTATATAACCATTTACAATGAAGAGAATGTTCCTCCCAGAACATACACCCCTTGAAAATTTTCTTTTTTCAATAATTGAAAAGTAGAATAAATACATTAAAAATCATTTTATGCGACTAATTTAACAATTATTAACAATTAACTCGGTTAGTTGTGTGCTGGAAGGCCGATCAAAAAAACCGGGTTTAAATCCCGCCCCATATATACGGTAATTCAAAAGCCAATGATCGGCCTTTGGGGATAAGCTTCTCAGGTCACTAGAAACATAGTAACACCGTAGTAACATTTTTTGATTAAATGAACTTGAAAATTTCGGATTTCGCACGACGTTTTAAGTAAATTATGTATGATAGATGCAGGTCAGTGTTAAGTCTAATATGAATAAATGCAAACTCTATAGAAATTGACACCGTAAGTACAAAACCTGAGATCTGTATATTCTAATACAAGTTCCTTTAGTAAAACCTTTATTTTTTATGTTTTGATAGAATGACCCTGATGGATGATAATTTGTTTACATAGAAAACAAGTACACAGATAAAATCAATGCGTAAAAAATAAGTACTGTTACTGTTTTAATAAAAACTGCAGTAAAGGTGTTTGCAATTATTAGTCACAATTCTTATGAATACTTAATGTTCTTTATAGAAATAAATATTAACTAATTATTAGTTAATACTAATTCTAACTAACTAACGAAAGTGCAAAGATGAGTTCCAAAAAGGTTTTTTCTTTTTTCTTTTTTTAAGGTTTCAACAAATTCGTATGGGTTCTCGATAATAAAGGAGTACTAAGATACTAAATCTTAAATTTCTAGAAATGTAACTAAAAGATTGAAACATATTACCACAAAGAAGGTGCACAGTTGGTGTTGTGTTTCTGTGCATTGAAATGATAATAACAAAACGGTACTTATATTTTTTTTACCTGCTACTATGCATATTTTAGAAACAAACAGTATTGTTTATATCTTTGAACTTCAAAATATGTGCCAAGTACATTCTTACAACAGTATACATATAAGGATTTTCTTTCTTTAATGATTATCTAACCAATGATTATCTGACTATTTCTTAAGGGGACACCGTGTATTATCGGATTTCTGTACTAGCTTCATCCACGAATGGCAATGGAAAATCAGCAAGGTACACTTCGTACAAGGAATTTCTCTGAAGTTAATAAAAAATCCAAGTACTAGGCACTTGTGGAGGTTTCGAGTTCACGTGCTGTACGCCACATGCACAACACAAGTATATGAGAGAAAATTGTTCTTGTTTCAAAGTATTCTAAATTAGAATCTATAAGATTGTTTCAAAATCAGTTCTCGGTTCGGTTTTTGTTCACTTTTGACCTATACTTAGTTAACAGTAAAGGTTACACTAAAACACTATAACGCATTAAAGTCGGTGGGGGAAATTTGAAAACATTACTGTTGCTGTTTTCAGAAATCGGCCAGTTTTCGACACTTTGTTGATCTGGATTCATCTTATACTTTTTTGAAATCATTTCTATGTTCATAATAATACTCAGTTTCAGTTTTACTGCAATTTCGTGTTCAACTTCGTTCATCAAGTATGTACGAGGGTGGTCTGAAAAGTTTCCGACCTAACAAAGATACAAGACATTTTTTATTTAAATTTATTTATATTTTTCTACATAGTCTCCTTGTAAGTCTACACACTTCTCCCAGCGATGCTCCCATCTCTTTAACCCGTCCAAATAGTACTCGGTGTTTTTCTCTGCAAAATAATTGTTCACGAAAGTGATTGCCTCCTCATTTAACGAAAATCTCTGTCCTCCGAGCGCAATTTTTAGATGAGGGAACAAAAAGAAGTCGCTTGGGGCTAGATCTGGTGAGTAAGGAGGATGGTCAAGCAGTTCAAATAGTAATTCGTGGATTTTCGCCATGGCAACCGCGGAGGTGTGAGAAGGCGCATTGTCTTGGTGAAACAGGATTTTCTTTTTCTGCAAATGTGGCCGTTTTTCCGCAATTTCTGCCTCAGCTTGTCAAGTAATGATGCGTAGTATGCTCCTGTAATGGTTTTTCCTGTTTGAAGATAATCGATTAAGATAACTCCATGACTATCCCAAAAAACAGTCGCCATCACTTTCCCAGCCAACATAACAGTTTTTGCTTTTTTTGGAGCCGATTCCCCCTTCGCAGTCCACTGTTTTGACTGTATTTTTGTTGCGGGCGTAGAATGGTGTATCCAAGTTTCATCTACAGTAATTAATCGGCGCCAAAACTCTGATTTATTGCGCCTAAACTGCGCGAAATGTTCATTCGAACACGTTTTTGGTCTAACGTGAGCAAACGCGGCACCCAACACGCGGACAGTTTTCTCATGCCTAAATCTTGATTCAATATGTGACAAACACGTTCTTTGGACATATTCATAGCCTCTGCTATCTCTCTCACTTTAATTCAACGGTCGTTTAGCACCATTTGGTGAACTTTAGCGATGTTATCGTCAGTGGTTGCAGTTTTTGGACGTCCCGAACGTTCATCGTCTCCCAAGCTGGTACGGCCACGTTTAAATTCAGCTGCCCAAAATTTCACTGTGGTAAATGATGGCGCAGAGTCCCCATACACAGAGTCCAACTAATCTTTGATTTGCGTAGGCGTATTGCCTTTCAAAAACAAATATTTAATGACGGCTCGATACTCGATTTTTTCCATTTTCACAAAAACACACAGGATTTTTGATCTTTACTAAGTTCATTATTATTGTTCAGTTGATCAAAGCTATCATCTTCAAATTCACTTTCCAAGACCATCTCAGACCAGGATCCCATCCAACAACAAAAATTGAAATAAAAGTATCTAGAGATTATTATAAAGTGACACAAATAATAAAATAATGACACAATGATAAATTAAATGAGATTACCTAGAAAATCTTTTCAGCGAATTATTCAAAATGTGTACTAGATTTCTTCTGTAAGATTTGCCTCGCCAATTTAGCTCTATGAGTTTACGCAGTTCGCAATTAAAATTCACTGGTGAACCGATTTATATTACTATACAGCATTTAACACTGCGCTCATTTGAGTGCATACAACAACCCGCTTTCGTAATTCTGTACGTTCCAGGTATTATTTTTAATAAGAAATTTATATAAGGCTGCATTAGGTAGGAGATCTCCCTTGTATTTCGAAATATAATTATTTGAGTAATTTCGAATTCCGCTCAGGTTTTACATTACCATATAGATATTTTACTCATATTACATCCTAATGCCTAAACAAAAATTAAATTTATTGGCGCTAAATTCATTCCAATATATTAAAACCATCTTCCAATCCCGTTTATTTACCCTGACGCCTCTTTCTCTTGGACGCGGCTAACTAGAAAACACGCGTTATTAGATGTCTGCTTTGCTCGCGTGCTGATGTGTCCATTTTCTGAATTGTGAAAAAAAAGTTGTTTCATCGTTAAATGTAATGATTTAGTTCAACTTTAACCCATTGTGGTGGTTAAAGTTTGTTTTGAATATAATTATTATCGGATTATTTGCAAGATTACTAGTGAATTGGTAAAATTTAACACTGCGCTCATTTGAGTGCATACAACAACCCGCTTTCGTATTTCTGTACGTTCCAGGTATTATTTTTAATAAGAAATTTATATAAGGCTGTATTAGGTAGGAGATATTCCTTGCATATGACAGCTTAGCTGTCGAAACAATATTGTCAGGTTATATTTTAATAAATACTGTGAAACTTTTACTAATCTTTATTTATTTCATGATTATGGAGTTCCACAAAGTAAGGCTGGAAATAATAAACAAAATTTCCTTTGTTTGCTTTGTTTATCCTTTAGCGAATGGTGAATAAAAAACATTTTAAAATTTGGATAGTGTTCCCCCTGATCTATCTTTGAGTTAATCGCAATTGCATCGGTTGCTAGTTGGATTAACCTGGGTTTCACCTTGGAAATGGATAGAATGAAAATCTAAAAGAGTGCGCAACTTATATTTGAAAATTATCAAATTAGATGTGCTACGATAAACAGAAACTTTTATTATTATTTGCTGAAGAAGAAAATCGCAAATGGCAGTTTTTGTTTCAACCTTTATTGTGCAAAAAAGTTTAAGGTAATAATTAGTTTGCAGAAATTACAGAATTAAAGTTTATTTGAAAGGAAAAATTAATCTAATGTCATAAAATTCAAGATAGATGTGTTTAGTAGTTTCAAGTGTAATTTTGTTTCAAGTTAAATAGACAGACATTTTGAATCATCTATACGCAATAGAATTTCAAAGTTGGAACTATGTAGAAAGATTAAACACTGACATATTGGAATTTGAGAACATTGAGTTCAATACCATGCTAGTTAGGAACTTTGAAAGTCTGAACTATGAAACTGCAATGCTTAAATGCAATAAGCTATGACAATTTGTCGCGTTAGAAATTTGAAAGATTTGAAGTTCTTGTTATAAGAAGAAATATTTCCTTTACGTTTTCGTTAGAACATTACAAATAGGCTGAAAAACAAATGGCTGTATGGAGAAAATAAATATAATAGTAGTAATAATATTTTTTTTAGCCGTTCAATACAATTTTTTTATGAAACTACTTATAATTTATAAAACTTAAACAACCCGTAAGGCCAAACCAGCAACAACACCCATTTGCTAGCTATGCTGCGGTAAAGGTTTGATGTAATCATCAAATGGAAATGTTTATGTGAATTTTTGTCGCATACTTGAAAGAATTGTACCTATCTCGGTAAGCGTAACTGTTTTAATTACCAATCTCGTCTTTTGTCAAGATTAACGAAGCATATGTATATCATTTCTTGATTTAATCTCCGAGGTAAACTCCAATTTGTCTACAACCAATCTTCTTAGGAAGGAAGAAAGGAAATCAGGATTTTCATAAGACATCATGAAACTCCTCAAAGCTTGAAAATGGTTCGAGGTGACTCGTGAAACTGATACTTTATCTCGACTAGCTTGATATAGGGAAAGTATATACGATATTAGCGTTAGGGCTAATATATTCAGATCTCAGAAACTATTGGACGTACGAGGTTCGATAAAAAATAAAATTGTGGGTAATTTTGTAAGCTACATTTTCATTTTGAACGTCGATGCCCGTAGAATTAATTCTGAGATATTAACGAAAAAGCTGTTTTGTCCGCCATTTTTCTAAGATGGCTCAGCCGGCTCAACACCCAAGCATGGAAAGTTGATGTTATTCAGTACCACATTTTAAGCTTATATATTAATTGTCTTCTTTTCCCCAATTTTTTCCTTTTCAAAACGTTATTTACCTGGGCTATATATCATCAAGTCCCCTTGTAGAAAATAAAATTGATTCTAATCTCACAAATAAATATCTGTCAATATAGATTAATCAAATCCAACATTTTTTCTTTTACAGTAAAGTTGCAGATCATGGCTGTGCACAATATAAAATGAAATGGAAAACTGGTTGAACGGAGCTAAACATATTATTATGATATAGGCATCGCCTAAAAATTTAGTTAATATTTATAATTTTTGTGTCAAAATTTATGTAATTTTTGTTTGATAGGATCTTAGGATCAATTTTATGATAAGAAAAGGATGTAGCAAGATGTTAAAATGTATTTATTTGAATTTTTGTTAAGTTATGTTTGTGAGAAAATTCAAGATGGTTGTCAATGAATCCTAACTGTAAATTTGCATTTTAATAGCTGTGTTAGGTACTAAAATGAAGGAAAAATTCTCATCTTTCGTTTTATAACATTTATTTAGACAATTAATTTAATTTTTTATCAACAATTTGGTTAGAAAGGTTTTTGGTGGGAAAGAAGTTGTTTTGTTTCTAGTTAGAAACCAGACTAATCTAGTTCCGAACTAGGAAACTCACTAGAAATTCGCAATTGTTTTCCAATTATTATAAAAACAGCACGAAAATTTGGTTACTCTCTCTTGAATTTTGATACAGAGCAGAAGTCATGTCAGTTTGTACGTTATTTTGATAAAATTTCGAGGTTATGTTGGTGAATCTTACGTCACTCAAATGTCAACAAAATGAGGTTATGACAAATGTCATCTTATTTTTAAATTTTTTTTATAAGTTCTTAATAATTTAATTAATAATAATTAAAATGAACAATGAAGGTGAACTTAAAGTGAAATAAACAAAAGTGCAGTTTTAAGATTTGGTGTTCAGACTGTTATTATTATTTGGAGAAATGTCTGGAATTTTTATTTTGTGTGGAACGAATTAAAGGAATGTAATGGAATCTTAGTGCAAATAACTGAATTATTTTATGTACTCACGTCATGGAAGATCATGTTGCACCTTTAATAATTATAATTATCTTCAAAAAACACAAATAAAATCCATTTGAAGGATGACATGGAATGTGAACATCTTATCAACACATAAGCAGGTAATTTTACCAACTATAACAGGAATCTGCTAACTTTCAAGTTAGGGTGAATAACTTTTTTGTGTGACGCCAAATAATTTTAAAATTTAAAATAATTTTCAATTTTTATTTTTTTTATTAATAGTTTTTACGATTGTTGGATTGATCAGATAAGAATTAAAAAGAACAAAGAGAATTAGAATGTCTCTTAATTCTTATTTTGTTAAATCTATTTGACACCGAGATTTAATTTGATTTTCTTTAATTTTAATTTTGAATTTTAATAGTTGTTTTCTTTTCTCTTCATGGAATTTTAAATTTTTATTCCTTTTCTGTGTTAATAAATAAAATTATCCATTTAAATGTTTTATTTAATGAAATTTATTTGTGTATTTATTTGTGTCTGGTCCATTAACAACGTTTTACAGATATAATTTAAATAGCTTCCTAATTAATTAGCGACCCGCCTGATTTCGTCTCATGCATTTATGGAACTTGTTTTCCAGTTTAGAAATTATAATCGGAGAATTTTTTTTATAAAGGTAAGTGATATTTAGTTGTGTATATTTTCAGACTGTTTTAGCATGATTTTGTGTTTCCGAATTTCAACAATAACAAATTTATTTTGCAACTTATAACCTTTCATATTTCATCAAGTATTGGAGGGTTTATTAATCACTACAATTAATATTTCTTTTTTTTTCTTATGACCCCACATTATCACAAGAATATATATATACATTACTCGTAAATATCATTACATTATTTTATTTAATTTAATTAAAGTTGTAGAAAAAATAAAGTGCATAATGCGCATAGAAAAGTAATTTGCTGGTTTGTACTCCTTTGCTCCTTTTGCACTCCGTACAATAAATTGTATTTTCTGATTAAATACAAACAACGATTGTTAAGAATTGACAAAACTTATTTTGTCATTTCGTCTAACAAAATTAATTTCAGAGTTGGTAAGTAGATACGAAAGTGCACCATTTCCGATATAGTATAATAATACAGGATCAAAGCACAATTACTGAATTCTTCTGAATATTTTAAATTTGATGAAATCAAATTGTAAAATCTGTAAAAGTTTCAGTAATCATATTTTGAATTAAAGCCTTTCACAGGCTCTTCACCACTCCCATGCATACCATAAATTTATAAAGTTAGAACATTAAAAATTCTTATACAATTTCAGAACACTTAATTAGATAAACTGCAAGATATAAGCTAGCAAGTGTACCGTTTATAGGATAAAATCAAAATAAATTGTTATTGTTATTAAACGGAGACAGAGAGCATTTGTCTTGACAGAAATTCTACAAACTTGACTTGAAGCAGCTGCGTGCAACCGACACGACAATTAAACAAAGACTTATCATCTCATCATAATAATAAACTTCTGTGATGACTTCATCTTATATAATCCCATATTAAATTGTATACTTTAAGACAAAGATGTTTCCAGATATGGTTGATATGAAATGAACAGCAGCAGCTTTGCTACCTACAAAAGCTTTCAATTTTACCTTCAGTTGAGTAATATCATAAAATATCTTATAAGACATCGAACCGAAGCTATTATTATTATTCTAAATCCATATTATTTAATAAAAGACTTTCAGCGATAAAAATATATTTCAAGGTTTTTGTGCTGTACTTCAATAATTGTGATAACAGGGAAAGCGAGTCTATATCAGAGAAAATTTAATTCCAATAACAGCAAGCCATATTTATGTTAGGGGACCTCTGAAAACAACACCAACAAAAGCTGTGCTTTTATTTGTTCTTCCAATATGCGCTAAGTTGGTAAACAAAATGATATTTGAAATACATTTTTATATAAAAGAATTCTTATTGCTGTCTTTGTATTGTAGTATTGCTTTGAAATTCTTTTTCATTTTCTTATTGTATACCATATTGGAATTTTTTTGTAAATTGGCACTGTTGCAATTATGATATGAATTTCGCATGCAACACCGAAGAACAAGACTGAAACTTAAAGCATAAAATCCCGTTTATTTATAGTGTGTATTCAGGGATGCATTTTAAAGAGATTGTACTTATTACTAAAATAGATCTGTTGGCATTTCTTGTTGGTGTGATATTTATTTCTACAATTTCACGACTGAAACTATTTTAAGTTACTAACCTACCTTAATAATTGAGAATGGTTTGTTTGGTGGAAATTTTGGCAAGCTTTAAATTGATATTTACATGAAATCTAATTTATAGATACCTTTAGAACTAACCGTTTTTATAAAATAAACATTAGTTTTAAATAAAGATTTATTTAAAAAAATGCTTGTTTTCTATCTGTATTTAACTTGGTCGATTTATCATAATCTCCTATAAGATGCAGTGGCTTCCTAGGAAGGTGAGGCTAGAAAAAAAACTGCTGTAAAACCCAATTTAACCTGTGGCATGTGTACTACTGCACCAATGTGTAAATAATGTTAAAGTTGCACCAGATCCAATTTCAGGCAGTTTAACTCTCCGACCATAACGCTAGCATCTTCGTAACATTGAGCAACTAATTTTTGTTTAAAATTAAAGGGTTATAAAACGTTAGCTATTAAATTAAATAATGCATTTGCAGTTCTATCAGGACTTACTACGTCAGAAAACCCTAAAATTCGTTCTTTTAAATTTCTATAATTTACAATCCGGGCAGTAATGGGGCATTGTGATTTTTCACTAATGTCTCTTGTATCATCAGCAATTATTGCAAAATCATTTACATTATTAATTTCACTGTCAATAGATTCTCTTAAATAATTCTCGCAACAAGAAATTAATTGAGTTTAAATAGTTTTTGAGCAGTAAAAATGTTTTTAACTTCTTCAGCATGTTCGCTAATTTCTACATTGCGCTTAATCAAGCACTCAAATATTTATTTAAAAATGCTACGATGATCTAAAGTAAAGTAAACCTGAGATGGTAATTTCTGATTTCCTAATAAAATTGTAACGTCAATTAAATAACACATAAGTTACCGTTTTTTTACATTCTCATTGTAGGTATGAGACCTAGAAAATGTTTAATACGTTCTTTTGAATCGTTATTTTTTTAAGCCTCTGGAAAATGTTTTCTCAGTAATTACTGCCATAGAGCCACTTATGCATTGCATACCAAAAATTATGAAAAGCCCGATTTTGTAATTTGTCAGCAGACATAAAACATCGAATTTTGGCGTCGGACATTGCTCTAAAATGTGTTGCTGTTCTATTTCATTACGCTTTAAAAATTATGTTTTTAGTAAACACATAACGCACACAACACATATTTTGTTACTAGCTGCTTAATTAAAATTCCTGACTTTTTTCACTAATATACCTAAATGTTCCCGTAAATACCTTATAAAAGCACCTTATCTTATATAGCACACAAGTTAATCACGTTAAAATACGAATTTGAAAAGTAAAACAAAATATGAAACAAATGTCTTCGGTAGTATTCGCCGGAGGTCTCGACGGTAGAATAACATATTATACGAATCTCGATCTTTCATTGATTCATGAAACTATGAAATATCAACCTCAATGCTGCCTATAGGAAGAGTATACGATCGGTAACTAAGCCGCTGTAACGAGCTAGCGAATGCATGAAGTGAAGGTTGCGATTTTGAGCCTCATTTATTCTGTTTATCGCGTTGCGTTGGGTATGCGCATATACATACATTTTATTATAAAATAAGCTTATTCATATTAAATTCAATATTTTTAATCTAGAAAGTATTGATAGAATAAATTTATTAACATAGTATCTAAAAGCAATTGATGATAAAATATTTAAATTTTATTTAGTAATTATTTGGTTCGGTTTAGGTGAGGCTCAGCCTCACCCGGCGAGCCGCACCTGATAAGATGGCCGCAGCCGCCCCCTGGGGAATGCTAAAGCCAAAAGACCTTCAAAAAAGACAATGAATACAAAGAGCACTTTTGACAACTTGTAAAACAAAGAATCTAGGGTGCAAACAAAAACTCGATATAGCGTACAATGAATTGAGGTACACTCAATTAACGCGTCATTCTGATAAGTGCGTAATACCAGTTTCCACTGGTAGGAGCGAGGTTGGGAGCGGCATGGCGATTGTGTTTCTCATTATGACTGGACCAATCTTAAGACTCCTATCTCTTAATTTGGGGAATGGTTCCAGATCAAGGCTGGTTTATAATACGGAAAGACTAGTTAGATTGGCTCCATGACCACCGAACTAATGGGAAACTGCGTCGTCAGGTAGTTTCTTGATGTATCTAAAACAAGCCAACAATTTGGTAGGCCAGGGTGGGTAAATTTTAGATAATTATAGGCAGGGCTAGTATCCAAGACCAGCCCACACTTTCTAACAAAAAGTTAAAGCTTAAATATAAGATCCAAATTACAAATCTTTATCCTGGGCTATGAATCATTGTAAGAAAGTTCCTTTCTCATTTTTCTAACTTGACTTTATGACGTTATCACCTTATAAAGTCAAGTTAGAAAAAATCCTATCGGAGGCATTCATAAAGATGTATGGCCTAAAAGGTGGTGGTGGTAGTTTGGAAGAGCTTGGAAAACCTTGATCTAAAGTAATACCATTAATACAAGAAATGAGCCATTCGCGTGATCCACACCTGACATAACAATACGGACCAAGAATAAGTCGAGATGGCACATAGTACAAACTATCAGCGGCGCATCGTAACGGTGTGTACTCATTTTGTAATAGTTACTCTTCATAAAACAGCATAAAATAGAACCAATGACGCATCTGAATGCCGCACTGCACTTGCTTGACTAGCTAGTAGTGGGTGCTACGCACACGAAGCATCTCTAGCACGTGATTGGTGATGACTAATTTCTTGCATTAATGGTTTTACTATAGTCAAACTTTTCTGGCCATGCTAATATTAGCAAATGTTATCCCTCTCAGTAGAACATAAAAATATATAGCAAAAAGATGAGTCATGAAGCGCATAACAAAGTCAGTCCATATTTAATTTTCCTTACCACACTACAGAAACTAATTGAATGTCTAGTTCAACGTTTATATTTGTGCAACTCAACGCATTCGTATGTTAATAATGCCTTTATCCCACTAATAAGATAAATAACTATTATGGTGTCATCTATGTTTGGCATTTCAACTACAAATTATCGATTTTCCAAGAATCCCTATATGGACATAAAGGTTTTTTAGCGTTCTCATTCGCTATCAAGCTATTAAAAGGTTAGACGCAAGTCCTAGTGGTAAATGCCCCGCCCGTGACCCACGCTTCTTTTGGCAAGCGATCCCCTTCTAAAAATATTCTTTTTGAAAATTTCTTGATAAAACAAGATGTTAGATTTAGTGCTGTTTAAACTTTTGTGATTTAATAGTGAAATTTCCCATTTGATGGTACAATTATTGTGTAATTAGTGTACAAAATGGTTTTGTGAACTACTGAAAGTAATATTTCCTATTTGGAAGTTTGGGAATATAATGAAATTAAATATTTCTTTTTGAGGATCACTGATGTCTTGGCTACCATCTTGAATTTACACTTTGGAATTTGGAAGGGAAATCGAACCAGACTTTAGTTCATTTTAGTCTCTTAACCCAGTTTCGTATCTTGATGCCTGATATTCAAGCTTAAAACTGCTAAAACAAGCTAAAAGTCTTATCTCCAT
Source organism: Agrypnus murinus (assembly GCA_929113105.1). NCBI lineage: Eukaryota > Metazoa > Arthropoda > Insecta > Coleoptera > Elateridae > Agrypnus > Agrypnus murinus. The sequence continues at coordinate 35,304,974 of OV816028.1, read as the reverse complement.
TCGCTTGGAATTATTGGCGAATATACCCTAGTAACTGTTAATTATAAATAAGGATCGTAATTGTATTGATCTGGAATTTCTAGAGCTGCAATTGGATGTAAAGCATTAACAACGGTCTTGTCTTCCACAATATTCTCAGTACCTACTCGCGGAAACTGGAAGCTTCTCCAAAAGGTTCCTAATAACCTGGTAATCATCTACTATTAGTCACCATAAACAACGTTTGTAGACAAATTCATTTTATTGAAATAACCAGGTGGGTTCTTCATATTTTATTTTCATGTAGACAGATAATTTAGCTAGTTCTATTAAAAGGACCCCGCAATAATCTTATGGAAATTGGGTTTCGGTTAAATTTTCTGAATTTTTGATATGTTGTATATTTTGTCATCCTGAACAAAAGTCTCCAAGGGCACAAAGCTTCAAATTCAATATTTTGGCAGCTACGGAGCTCCAAAGCTCCACAGATCCGTTACAAAACTATTCATTTTTAATACTATTTATAGATGTCAAAAGCATATTTTAATTATTTAAATATATAAGTTTATGTTTTTGAGGTCGCTGAATTCAAATCTGATGTCAGATTTGAAAAATTGACAGTTGACAGCTGTCAATTCACTGTCAAAGTAGGATAAAAAAGTAAATATTCTCTTTTTACATCAAGAGTTTATGTTTTTGAGGTCGCTGAATTCTATTCTAATGTTAGACTGGAAAAATTGACAGTTGACAGCTGTCAATTAATTGTCAAAGTAGAATAAGAAAGTAAATATTCTCTTTTGACATTGAAAGTTGATGTCTATGAGGTCGCTGAATTCAAATCTGATGTCAGATTTCAAAAATTGACAGCTGTCAACTGTCAATTTTTCCAATCTGACATTAGAATTGAATTCAGCGACCTCAAAAACATAAACTCTTGATTTAAAAAGAGAATATTTACTTTTTTATCCTACTTTGACAGTGAATTGACAGCTGTCAACTGTCAATTTTTCCAATCTGACATTAGAATTGAATTCAGCGACCTCAAAAACATAAACTCTTGATGTAAAAAGAGAATATTTACTTTTTATCCTACTTTGACAGTGAATTGACAGCTGTCAACTGTCAATTTTTCCAATCTGACATCAGATTTGAATTCAGCGACCTCAAAAACATTAACTCTTGATTTAAAAAGAGAATATTTACTTTTTTATCCTACTTTGACAGTGAATTGACAGCTGTCAACTGTCAATTTTTCCAATCTGACATTAGAATTGAATTCAGCGACCTCAAAAACATAAACTCTTGATTTAAAAAGAGAATATTTACTTTTTTGTCCTACTTTGACAGTGAATTGACAGCTGTCAACTGTCAATTTTTCCAATCTGACATCAGATTTGAATTCAGCGACCTCAAAAACATTAACTCTTGATGTAAAAAGAGAATATTTACTTTTTTATCCTACTTTGACAGTGAATTGACAGCTGTCAACTGTCAATTTTTCCAATCTGACATCAGATTTGAATTCAGCGACCTCAAAAACATAAACTCTTGATGTAAAAAGAGAATATTTACTTTTTATCCTACTTTGACAGTGAATTGACAGCTGTCAACTGTCAATTTTTCAAATCTGACATCAGATTTGAATTCAGCGACCTCAAAAACATAAACTTATATATTTAAATAATTAAAATATGCTTTTGACATCTATAAATAGTATTAAAAATGAATAGTTCTGGATCTGTGGAGCTTTGGAGTTCCGTATCTGCCAAAATATTGAATTTGGAGCTTTGTGCCCACGGAGACTTTTGTTCAGGATGACAAAATATACAACATATCAAAAATTCTGAAAATTTGACAGAAACCCAATTTCCATAAGATTATTGCGGGGTCCTTTAAATATACCCAAAACCAAATATGCATAACCATACCAAAATGTCGAATTATTAGTGCACAAGTGTCCCGATGAAATCTATGTTTCCCCCTTACTAAGTATACGGTGATAGGCATATTGAAGCGATAACTTGAAGTGCAACTTGAACAACGGAAACGGTATTGAAAATTGACTGTCGGAAAATAAAGAACGCATTCCGATAATTTTAGAAACAGAACGGATGGTCGTCCAGACACATCTATCCCTAGTTAATACAGAAGAAATTCCCGGTTCAATTTGGAATTTGAACTTCGATTGGGAAAAACTGCGCTGTTTAAATTTGGATTAATTTTAGTCCAACTGTAGCAGCAAGCAGCATCCTAAGAGATCACTAGTATGTACATTTTCCATCACATTGTAGTAGAATTTTTTCATTTAGGTACACAAAATACTACAAATCCAACCTTAGATAAGCTATCCAAAGTCTTGAGCAGAGAAAAAGATGATTGTTAAACAAATATATTTTATAAATTGCATTAATGTATCGGTGTATGCCTGACATTATTAAAAAAAGTTAAACTTGTTAACATTGTAGGATTTCAAAAAGTCTTTGGTAGAAAACAAATGCGATGCTGCAAGAAAAGTGGATCGATAGAATAACGATAATATCGCTTGATGAATTTTGCCGAAGAGATGCTAAGGTAAAAAGTGACTGGACAACGATCGCGTCCGGCTCTCAACAAATTTTTCTAAGCTACTTCGTGACGAATATGAGACCACAAAAAGTTACGTCCTAAAGTTCCTTGACCAAATTTACTGGTGCAAATTACTCATTCATATATGACATATCTTCTTTGTTCGATAACGCTAAAAGAAGGCGTGGTACGAAAAAACATTCGGGCATCCTTGATAGGATATTAAAAATAAACTTTATTTTACCTAATCTCCTTCATCTTGATAAAGTTAATAGTCTGAGAAAAACTGCAAAAACCGTTAGGGGGCGTGGTTTACCCTCATCCTCTCTTCGAGCTCGCCACCTACAGGTGGTGACTTTTAGGGATTATTTATCAACCTACAAGGAAGGCCTATACAAAAATCCAAGGACTTACCTCAATTTTCAAACTAAGTCTCCTAGATTGGCATTTATTGATTTATTGCTAACATTTTTTTGTGACACATAGAAGGTTAATATTACAAGAACCGTGCCAATTCTTTCTACTTTTCTCACATATGGTATCTTTAAATAATACAGGATCAAGTTTTCACAGCTTTTATATATATAATATAGAAATTCACATTTTTACTATCGAATGTTAACGTATGATATTTATATACCTTTTTCCGATTTTAAAGGTTGCGTTTAGCCTGAAATACCCGACCCTTGTCCACGTTTTATAGTTGTTCCTGATATGGAAGGCATAAAAGTATGTTATCTTTATAGCCTGATAAATCTTACCCTTAAGAAAAAAACTTATAATACAACCTTGCATTCAAGTTTTATGTTGCGTATTAAGATTTTTCAGAATTTGAATTTTTTTTCTCGTTTATAATTCTTCTTTACTAACTAAATTAAATTGGTCGCCATTTATTAAACGCAGGTGCTACTTGCCACTAAATCATTTCCACTGACTACCAGATAATAATCGTATTCCATGGTGTTTATAATCATTTCATAGGATTAACGCATGAAAGATGCAGGTACACGTCCGACGTAGCTTTAATTTATACTAAATAAATTTTGCTGGTGTTGTTATATCCACAGTTACTGGGGTGGTTGTTTCGACACAGCGCTATCAGAACCGTGATTTGTAGTAGTTAAACACCTATTCGGAGGCTCATTAATGCCAGATTCTTGCTCAACGGACCAGAGAAAATGCATTTCGAAATTCCAGAAATATAAAACAGTATTTTATTATGTTTTATCAATAACCACTTCAAATCTGCTTTATGCTTCATAAAATAATGCCCTTTGATATTGATCAGTAAGGTTTTTTTTTTCGAATGATATCAGTTTTATTGCAGAAAGTTGGCACATTTGTTAGTTTGAATGGGCTATTTATTTTTGTTGGGTTGGATGTCATTGTTGTTTTTATTTCTTTTGTTTTGTTTACATATTAGGGTTATTAGTCATTTTTATAGTTTATTTTCCAATTAAAACATTATTCCACCTAAGCTTACCAAACGTCCTACTTTGGGAGGACGTCCTACAATTTATCATTTCGCCCTACCTCCTGCGAAGAAGAAATTCGTAATTTTTATTATAAAAATAAAATTATTTTTTGTATTCCTTTTGTCGTTCTATGGTAAAAGTACAGACCAGAAATTTTCTTACTTCCCTATTTGGGATATTTGATAACCCCTACTTTCATCGTTTTAATTACTTACTGATTGCATGCTAACGGGTTTTTGGTAAGAAACAGATGCAAAAAGTTGTGATCAGAATGAAAAAAAAATGATTCAAACGTCCAAAAAAATTGGAATTAGAGTTTCAATTTGTAAGTTCACAAGAGTTAAAGATTACAAATTTAAAAACTTTCTGGCGTAATTTGCTTTTGAGAAAGTTAATACCAATACACTTAATTACAAAGCTTTTGTTTTAATTTTCTACCGTAGAGTAAAATAAGTTTGGTACCTGATTTTGTAGCTATTTTATCCTTTCTGCACTGAACAGCGACTTCGAGTAACTTAAGAATACTCATAAATGGTACTTTTACTTTTACCAGTGGCGTAACTATGAAAGATTGTGCGCCCCTGCGAGACTTATGTTTGCGCCCCTCATATATCCCACAATGCTGTTTACACGCAATATTCCCCTTACTTGAAAAGACAAAGAAATCAACCAAAAACTGTTGTGAATGACTCAAAATAGCCTTTTAGAAAACATACTTAAACGCTAGTAGCATAGCAACGTTTAAGAGATCATGCCAAGTTGATGAATTTTTCAAATTGCACTCTCTGTTTTTTTTTCACGGAAATGCATTTTTCATTTTATTCTGCATACGGTAGTATGCCGTACTTGATTACCTAATGTGCATTTAAGGTTTAAAAAAATATTTATTATAAATTGTACGAACTTAAACTTAAAGGAAATGTTCAAAATGCCCTCCTGTGGACTCGACTACTACACAGGCTTCAAAGCGCCTCAGTAGTTCTTGTAGACACCGCTCTAATCATAATATTTTTTGAATAAATAATTTAGTTAGTGAACATGAAGTGTACAATTTAAAAAAATAGTTTTTTCAACCCCTAAATGAACATTAGATAATTAAGTAACGCATACTACCGTATACAGAATGAAGTGAAGAATATATTTCCGTGAAAAAAACAGAGGGTGCAATTCGAAAAATTAATCAACTTCGCATGATCTCTTAAACATTGCTATGCAATCAGCGTTTAAGGATGTTTTCTGAAGGACCATTTTGAGTCATTCACAATAGTTTTTGATTGATTTGTTTGTTTTTTCAAATAAGGAAGAAGATTACGTGTAAAGAGCATTTTGAGACATCCGGTATACAATTATACGTAGGTAATTATTGTAAAAAAATAAAATATGCAATAAATAATAATAATTCATTAGCTCTTCATTTTTTTGAATCTCTTTAACAAATCTGTTTTATATGATTAATGAGATTTAACACCAATTGCAGTTTTTCCGGGCTTTAACACAGGCGAATTAAACAATTCAACTGTCAAAACACATTGTTTTCCTACATACTCTTCCACACATTTTTCCTCTAAACCTTCTTAATACATTTAGTAAAACGTTCGATTATGGTGCGCTATCCGCACATGCTATACACAATGCGTCTCATCAAGCTCAACAATAATGTCCTAACTTAACCTAACCCAAATCTAACTCAACCCAACCCAACCGAACCTAACCTAACCTAGGTTTAAGTTAGGTTTTGCGTTATTCATCAATCCATACGTTTTTTAATTAATTTAGTTTTTGGTTAGGTTAGGTTAGATTAATTTAGGTTAGGTTATCTCGCATGCGCATTAAAACATGCATTTTCAGGTAGAACGGGAGGAATTAAAATGGAAAGCTATGGCTTTCCTACCAAAAAGTCTTTGGTAATTATCTCCAAAACTACTGCCCCGCCCCTTCAAATTTTACTACTGTTCAGCTCGATGAGGCGCTTCGAATGATATACAGCATGTGCGGGTTGTGGATATAAACTAGAGAACAGCCACACATTTCTCCAAAGATTATCAATCTGTTGTCGCTGATCCAACAAATCAGCACATTTATTTTGAAGTTTTTAAACAAGTTTAAAATTTCATTACAATTTTCAAGTACACTACGAATCACGCACCACGAAACTGTTTTAGTTCTTATAGTCTCGCATCATCGTCAAAGCAAATAAACAATCACTATTTAATAAATTTAATTAATTTTATTTAAACACCGAATATTATGGTACCACAATATCCTCTAATTGTTTTGAGCAGTGTACATCCATAATTCCCTTTTATTGTTTTCATGTTTTTTATCTCCAATGCTTGTTTTAAAATTTCTATTCCCAACGAACTAAGATTTCACCAAGCAGCGCCCTTCGGATGGTTGCGTCCGACCGCGTCGCAGGGTCTGCGGGGCAGTAGTTACGCCACTGACTTGTACGCCATTTTATAGGAACCGTCAATTATGAGTATATGCCTAAAGTAATAATGTAAATGGACTGGTCTAAAAGCAAACGATGGCGAACGAACAGGCGTGCTGTGAAAGTACACTATACAATCTAAAAAATCTAATCGATGGAGCGTAAAAATGCGAATTGTGAAGAATTGGAAACAATGGTAGCCTGGGGCAATTTTATCAGTACTGGTTAATGTACGTTTTGTAGTCCATCAGAATTTTAAGTTTTGTTTGATAATAATACTCTTTATACTGCACCACTGATTTATATGTTCTCCCAGCATTATGTTAGGAGAGAATTGAGATTATTTCTTGGTGTTATTGGAAATATGCTCATTGCTTTGGGAATATATGGCCCTTGCAGCAGACGCACCCATTGCACCTCTTTGGGGCCTTGCTTAGTCTACATACAATATACTAACAAAGAGATCTACTACGTCTATTATCCTGAAACCACGCCCACCTGACATACCCATTACACCCCTTTGCGCCATGATGAGTCCATATATGGTGCACGCTGACAAATAACTTAAATTGTAGTATCTAGTAATATAGTTTTTACTATAAGCAATATAAAAAAAACTGAATATACAATATAAACAACAGAAGACTAATAAACAGATAACAGAACTTTTGTTGTATGCATATATTTCTTCAAATGACTTTACTAAATCTTCAATGTCAATTTCATGCGCTATTTCTTTCAATTGTAATGAGGGCTAAGATAGAAAATATTTTCCGTTAGATTTTCAATATGATATCTAATAAGAGTTCATTTCGTTTTCATATATGGAAATCAAACTCCATAGATGTTAGTGTTTTACAGGGGATTAAATTTTCTGCTCCGTAATGTGAGCAGAAATTCTATTTCCAAGTTATTGCTTTGTGATCTGATATTATGTAAAACAACAATGTTCATTCCGTGCTGTAATTTCACTAATTAAACTAATTCTATGAATCAATCAATCTACGAATTGAAATCAATTTAAAAAGAAATTATCTTTAATTACGTAATTTAATAGCTTCAGGAAAATGTCGCACCTTACCTTATGGTGTTTACATAATGAAACCAAGTTGTGTTGATAGTGTTAGTATCAAGGTCTAATACATACCTGAAACAAAAAAGAATGTATCAATTTATATATAATCTCAGTAAAAATAATAGTAAAATTGCTATTTTACTCAGATTTTGTACATATGTTAATACAAATACAAGGTGAAAAAATTTTAAAAAAATATTCATGAACCAGAGATTTTGCTCAGTGTTCTGTGTATTTGGACCACAAGAAACACTCAATTATTAATTTTATTTCATTTTTACGCACGTTAAATCGTCACCGGTATTTGCGTATTCACACCACCTTTTAATTTAAAAAAGCTTAAAACTTCTGAACATAAAGCTTACAAATAGAACTCGCTGAATCTATAAACTAAAATATTCAAAACGGCGAATCCCTGAAACTTCAAAAACATCTTTAACTATAAATTCTAATACTTCCAATGTCAAATGTCTGAAAGTGGAAAATTTTTAAATCTGATATTTTTTAGATGATGTTATTTTAGATTTGAAAATCTAAATGAAAATAGTCATAAAAATCTCAAGTACTTAGAAGAAGAACTTGTCTTGGAGGAGGGGAAGAGTGTAAAGTCTAGAAAGTATTTCATCAAGGGTTCTTTCTTTCACTCATCATCCTCTCAAGCATTTCAATAAGTAATTTTCACTTTCTTACCTAAAGTCCTCTTCGTATATTGTCCTGACCTCCTAAAAAGCTTCAGAACATCGTCAGTTTACCGTTGCCAAATTTAATCACTTGTATACATTATATTCTACTAAAAAATTTTTCTTCGTCCTTTCCATGTCTTATGTGGAGTAGATCTTCTACAATTAAAAATAATGTATACGCAATATGTCAAAATCTAATAACAGATTTAGGGTCGTTAGGTTTCTTCTCCATTAGTGCAACTAATGACTGACAACTTTGGACTAATTTTCTTCTCGTTTTGAAACGCCTGTCCAGGCGCCCTATACTTACGGACTACTCCGGGACTTACAAGACTGATGAGGTTTCTTCTCCACATCCAAACCATAAGGTTTATCCAACACATTATTCTTAACTTTTTGATTTCAATCTGATCAATTCATTTCCTCAAGGTTGATGCGAATTTGTATCTTATTATACCCAAAACTGATCCAATCCCAATACAGAACACCTTTCATTTCGACGTAACCTCAGCTAGCCATAAATTTGTTTGTTTGATGGTTTTTATCACATGCTCTAATAACAGACTATAGCCGAATCTGAAGAAATTCCACATACAATCGGGATTTCTACCATAACAAACATTGCACGAAACCTACTGTTTTATTTCTTAACTGAAAGCATGAATAAAAATTCGTTGCCTAACATTGTTCAATATTTAACTTTCTGTCAAAATGCTGCAAAATCTTATTACGTTACCAGATTGACGTTATAAATCACAAGTCCAATAAATAGCTAGTGGACGTTTGCTAAATCAAATTGGAATTCCAATATACTATCAAAGATCATCTTCAGTCCATGCTGCTAATATAACAATCCATATTCCATATAAATTATACCTTTCCATCCGCTAATTGCATATTCACCGACAGCTTGTCGAAAGCTGCAATCCTTGCTTTCTACCATTGTTATCTACTGTTTCCTCCAAATGCAGAAGTGCACATTAAAGTTCGATTTATTCCAAGAAGTGTCACTATTTTGTTCCATCTACATGTTTATTCACATATTCCATCTAGTAAACGAAACGTGTAAACGAAAAAAAAGAAATGTGCGTGTTAAAGTTGACTCTTTGTAGGTATTTTGTTTGTTGTTGTTTTCATGTACTATAATTACGTTAAAATCTTAGCTAAGTGTTACAAAAAGAAAAATCAATTTACTGAAAAATATACCTACTATGCTTTCTCCTGTTACGTTTATCTGTATCATGCGATATCGTTTTCTTATAAAATAACACACTATTTGAAAAGTATCGAACAATGAAAGCTTGCATTTTCTGATGGTGTCTTTTCCTGCCTTAATGTTTATGTTTACAGGGTGACTTAAAATTAACGATCAATACTTTAATACGAGACGAGTTGGAGATATGTAGAGAAATCTTTTCTTATACCTTTTTTTTCTAAAATGTTTATTTTCCAAATTATTTAAAGTTCAACCCTGTTATGCTGGACATTCTCTTTATGTCGCATAATGCTTGATGACTATAGTTTTTGAACTTGAAATAAATTTGTTAGTAAAGCACGATTTTGTCTATGCTGCATAATACTAAGAATGGAAGACTATTGATCTTCAAAAAAATTCGTAAATACTCGTAAAACACATGTCTTTTTTGGTTGTGCTGGGTTTTTCAGTTGGCTAATCTTGAAACAAATTCAAGGTCTAATAAGAGCGTGCAATGCTTTTAACAACTATAAAATAAAATTCCTATTTTTAAAAAGATCATTTGATTTCCTAATAAAGTATCTTAATTATATTAAAGGGCAATTTTTATGTGGGCGGCTTTGAATTTAATTTAAAAAACATAAAAACCATTATTTAAAATTTGAAGAATTACTTGATTCCAGTAATCCTTTTCAGTAAAACCATAATGAAATAAATAAATTTTAACGCTTGTAAGACTTCACAAAATGCCTATTCGATTCTATCGTAATCGAACTTTTTCGATGAATGTAAGTGATACGTGTCAATAACCAAAAACGCTCTATAGGGAACTGTTAACGATCTGATAACGGAAATTTGTACTTAACAATATTTCATTCGTACTCTGTACTTGTAAATACCTTCTATTCTCATTAGTGTCAATAATTTATTGCTGTTATTAGTTTATTACAATAGTTAAAATCAAACTGGACAAGACAGTTATATGAATAACATTTTATGATCAGAAGAATCATATTCGACAGAAGATAAATTCTGCTTTTAAAAAGATTTTTTTTAATAATTAGAACGCTAGATTGAATGAACGGCCCCGTTTGTTGTATTCGAACCCACAAAAATTGCTTGGAAACGTTTACTCAGCAAGCCACATAACGGAATTAAAGGGTCATTTCCTTTGAGATCTTGGACAGGGCGATTTTTAATATTAATCCATATTATTTAAAACAGAAAACATGACCGAATAAACTCTTGATAATAAAAACAATCACTGTATATGGTTACAATAACGATTACGTTTACAAAGAGTTGACAGTGACCAATATTCCTCTTCTTAATTCGACGTTCTTGGGATTTTCTGTCAACTTGGCACGCTAATAAATATCACACATATTACAATGGTTTGGCTATCTGACTTGATGACTTTTAGCAACTACTCGATTTATGCAAAATATAACAGGGCTGTACGAGCAAAAAGTAATGCAAAGAATTTTTGGCAAATTAAAAATTAAAAAAATTCATTTTTAAGCTAGTATTTTATTTTCTTCACTTTAACCCTTTGCGTTATTGTTCGTTTATTTAAGGACACCCTGTATACAGTGAGAACGTTTTGTCATTATGCCATGTCCCACAAGACTATACCATGAGAAATAAAAACCGATTATCCAAGAAGATCTAAGAGCATTAGTTCGCCTACCCACATGTTTTTTGCCTATTCTTTTTCTATTCAATTAGCCAAATTTTAGTATAACAATATTTAATTTTATTTACTTACATATGTGTGATATTTTGTTTATGTAAATTAATATCTTTATTAAGATTTATCTTAAATATTATTAAGACTTCCAGTTCTATGTAAACTCCAAATGTATTGTAGTGAACAAGAGAACATTGTAGGCTAGCGGCGATAGCAGACATCTGTCCAGAACATTCGAGGCTGCAACACACGAAACACATATAAGACCGGCCACGTGAGAGAATTGGAGCAGTTAATTAGAAGTGCGTAATGTGGATAAAGATATTTGCAGGATAAATAAATATTGGTGTATTCAAAAATAAAAATTACAATAATTAAATAAATAAATAACCTGTAAATAAATTAGTTTAAGTTCGTGGATAGTTCATAATTTGTGTTTTCCATTAGTTTTGTTTAAACCTTAGTTATTGTTAATAGTTCTCTTTTATTAAACATTTAAAACTGCATCTTTAGTTTTATTTAAAAAGAATGTTATAGTATTTTAAATAAATCAAAACGCAAAAAACGTAGTTTAGTAATCCCTTTGCGCTTAAGCCTTACTGTGTTATTTCGCACTCTTACAGCTGTAAGCTGTGAAGATCCAAAATATACAAACTACGGGTCACTCGATGGTGTTGCGTAAGAGAGGCCCAAGTGCAGAATATATCATTTTTATCATTGATTATCAAAGTGGGATGTTTAGAGTTGTTATTGTTGAGAAATGTGAGATGTTGCTGTTATTAATGATTATTAGCTACTTGTGAGATTGCTGTCGTTAATGTTGATATTGATGAGCTCTGTCAAAGAATTAACCGCATGATGTTTGTTTGGAGAGTGCAACTCCGGTGTGGTTTGGCACTTAATCTCCACCATAAGTAAAGCCAGCGTGCTGGTCCAATACGCTAGGCATTATAGTGGGTACTTCTAGGTTTCTGTATGTAAATTCCAACAATGCGCAGTCTCGGTGAAAATGAGTACTTAATGGTGCTTATGCATTGACCTTGAAAATGCACCCGTTTTTGCAATACAGCAAGCATCTGTTTGCAGGTTCGCATGATCGTGATGGTACACTAAGTTTTTTTACCCTCAAGGGTTCAATCCCAATCCTACCGTAAGTACCCCATGTAGTAAGATTTTCATGTTCAATTTGATGCTGTGGTTTTTCGATTGGAGGAGCAAGAAGCGCAGGAGCAAGCAGTCAAACGACCCTAAAGAACCTATTAAACGTGATATGTATAGCTAGGATTAACTTTGATTTGTGAAAATTATACATCTTTAGAATAAATATGCATAAAGAAAAAACTGATTTGATGATGACCGTTTAGTTATGAAAGCGAGCCTGTTCTCCCCACTGAAAGATTTTAATTAACTCTCATTGAGCTTTTACTGCAAGGTTTCGAGCATTTGTCCACCTGGCAACACTCGAGCTATGTGAGTTGTCTCGCTCTTTTCTTTAATAAAAACATATTTTCCAACTCAACAACCATTTAGAATACTTCGACATAACAACTCGTAGTATAAATAGAAACCTTTCCACATAAATAAATGAACGAAGCAAATATCGATTGTCGACAGTCACAACGAACGTAGCAAACATGCAATTATAATGTCTTGAAAAGGTTGCCACATAAAAATAACTACCCCTAGTACCTGACTCTCTCTCTAATAATGCATAACAATATGCACCACTAAACAGCAAAAAAAGAAAAATAAGTTTTATACATTCCGACAGCAGCACATGCATACTACAACAACACCATGTTTTCAAATACGTGTTGATAAGCAAAGATTAATGAAGTTACATAAAGTTTAAAGACATTACACATGAATATTTCCAAGAATTAATAGCGTAGCAAACGCACGCAATAGCAACTTATAGTGAAAAACCGAAGAAAAAAGCAGTCACATTTTACACCTTTTCAAGTTATTTCGATACGCTACAAAATGACCTAACATTTCATGAAGTAACTAATAACAAGATAGCGTGAGCGATTTTTTTTCTAACTTTTTTTCTGTCGAAATTAACACATAATGGAAAAAATTCTGTAAGAGACATGTCATTTGCACCAATGAACACCAACTTTTAGAGTTATTACTAACGATATCGACACGTCTTAGACATCACATTGTATATTTCGATCACGATTTTCTTGTGAGAAAATTCAGCAAAGTGTCGGTAAACTTATAAAAGCTTACTTTATGTTGTTTAGGGATCATCTCTCTATATAAATTCCACGACACTTCATGTTCTTCTACGTTGTCCGTGACCGCGAACAATGTTATAATGACATGAAACAGGCCTCTAACATACACTTAAAACAGATTATTCTCAATGATGAACACACGTAGAAAACAAATATGTCTGTATATAACAGTGAAATGATGAGAAACAATTTTATTCATGGTTGTGTAGCTTTTTTTCGAAATGTTAAGAATTTCCTATTGTATTTATTATTCTTGCTTGGTTTCTCATTAATATGCCAATAAAAACTAATATTGTGGTTTCAAACGTAGACAGGCTAGTTAAAGTTGGAAATGTATGTATTAAGATTGTTAACAACGGTGCATAGATTGTGTGGGTATGTTAACATCTTCAATATGTAATAAATAAAATTGGTATATCTATTTATTCTGAACATGAAGGTTTTGTAATGCACTATCGAGAGAACCGTAAACATAATTTATGATTGATAAAATGATAGGTACGATGTATGTTACGGTGGTTTAATAATTTTTTTAAATATTGTATCACAACTGTTGAATATCAACAAATAGGCAAATGCAATAACATTGCACATTCTTGTAATGCATCATTTTGCTTGTTATATTTGATAATAATATTGAAATTTAAGCGAAGCTTGCAAAATATCTTTTGTTTGAAACAAGTATTGTAGTACTGAACATACGTTAAAATTTCATTCTGTGAACTATTCTATGGACTATAACCATGAGTTTGCTAAGTACTAGGGTGTGAAATTAGACAAAATCCGACGACCCTCTTAGATTTTAATAAAAATCTCCCAAAATCGTGTTGACTACGGTCCTTCAGTGGGTTTTATTTTAAACCCACATGCCACTTTCTACAAAATATACTTCAAAAAAATAAAAATAACGCGGGATCATATCAGGCGCAAGTTGAGAACCAGAGCGTGACCCCGTTAGCCTTGGTGTTTTAAAGTCTCCTTAATATATAATGATTTAAGTAAGTATGTTACAGAAGAAAAATATTAATAATTTCTCTATATTTGCCCTAATTGGAAACGATTAATTTTAATTCTTTATTTTTTCCGATTATGCTAATCATCAAAAGATTTACGACTGTAAACATAGAAATATTTGAAAATTTAGCGTAATAATATACATAAATATATTGATGATATGTGGCAAGTAAAGTGATTAGTGCGGGAGTAAAAAGTTAAAATTTAGGGTGCAGTAGGTCAGTAGTACTGCAGCTGCGTTATTAACTGTTAATTTCGTGACACCCTGTAACGCTATGCTTTTGTGCTATATTCTATAGTTTGTTTGGATTTTTTCATTCTACCTACATTCCCAAGCCGCATCTAAGTAGCGGTAACTGAGATCGGAACTTTGATTGAGTAGCTGTTACGTAACTACAACTAAATTTATGACTTTATAGGTTTAATTACTTCAATTTGGAATATTTTAGTAATTATGTAGTTACTTCTACTATTTATTAGAACTATGTAGTTCCATTACTTCTAAGTAGCTTTTTAAAGTATATGGAACGGTATTGCTACTTAGTATAATTACTTTAATGTTGTTGCAACTTCAAGTGATATTATGATTGTAGCAGTAACTTGCCCGAAGCTACTTTAAAGTTTTTAAAACTTTAAAACGTTTGGAATTTGGAGGTTAATTGTGTTTTTGCAGTGGTAGTAGTTTTGCGAGTTTTTAATAAAAATGTGAAAGGCAAATGCAATAAGAAAAAAGAAGAATTTTAGATATACGTCCACCTTTTATAGATAATTAAAACCGCAGTTAGGTGAAATCAGTGGAAACAAAATCAACTGTTTACAATACAAAATAGAAAGAAATAGGGATGAGATCACTGGTAAACCATCATGTAGTAAACAAGGGTGAAATATATTCAGTATAAAAATATTGGTTGTTTACGATTGACGTTTAAATTTGAGGTTAAGTTCCAATGGGAATTTTGCAGTGACATTAGGAGCTAGAAAGTGGCTACGGAAACGTTGACGTCGTTTTATAGTAAGAGTCGCTTGAAAGTTCCAGAATTTTTTAACTTATTTTATACTTCGTGGTAACAACAATCTAGAAGTAGAATTTGTTTAGTTCCCGTTACTGTTTATAAAGTGACACAAACTTTAGACACACATTTCACAGTTAATACTACTTTAAGGTGACTTTTTCCAAACTACTCCATATTTACTTGTAAAATGTTGAAGACTATTAATCAATTTGCAATTTTTTGCAATTGTTAAGAAGTGTTTTACTATAACTCTCAATAAAGATAACAAATCGATGCCAAATGGTGCCTTAGGAATAAAATAACATGGTTTCTATTATGTTTATTAATTTATAAGAATTTTTGTCATATTTTATTCAAGACATTTTTTATTAAAAAATATATTTAAAGAAGATGCGTTGTTATTTCTCGATCTATCATCATCGCATTTAACAGAAAAGTTGCGATGGTTTATAATTTTGGTATGCTAGATTGACAAAATAACGAAACATTTCATCTCTTTATGTATTATGTACGTATTACAAATAAAATAGTAATCCATTTTGTGACACGACCGCAGCATTAGTAGAGAAAGCGAAAAAATATTTGTTAAGTTGCAAGAGTAAGAGAGAACAACTACGCGACACGATGTATCAAAGAGAAAAAAGTTCCACGAAAGTAGCAATTACTACTCTGCCACGTTCCCGCTACGTAGCCTAAAGGTAGCTGGACAAGTTCCTTAAGGTTACTGCAACGTATCTGCTACCCGAGAATTGTTCCCCGGCAAAAACTTTATAGTTCCACCGGTGGTTGCTGGTACGGTGGTAGCGGTGACTAAAAATGCTGCTTGGGATTGGTTGCCGTTCTGAACCCTTTCGAAAGTATTTCCTGTTCAGACAATTTGAACTACTTCTATATACGTTCTTGTTTCGTTAACTTTAAACTTTTGCTGTGTTAATTAATTAGAATCGCAATTTTGTTTGGATGCCTTTTGAGATTTATCACTATTATAGTTCCTTAAAGTTATAAACACGTTTCATTCGAACATGATTCATTCTTTGATCCACTCTGAAGCGGTTTAACATTACTTCAAGGTCGCCTATCAACGAAGTTATTATTTGAAGTTTGCCATGCGCGTAGTGTGTAATTGGATGACATTAAGCTCCTGTGTAGGTACGTCTAAGAATAACAACTAGCAATCACTGAATAAATGTAAATTAATTAAGATAATATATAATAAATAGCTTTTTTTTATTTAAAAGGCTTTTCCCTAGTGTGTTAAACATTGGAACTTGTACATACAAACTTTGTTACGATTATTATTATTATTGTGAGTGTGCCCAGATTTTGCTTCGTAAAGAATATTAACTAATTATCAGCTTCTAGGGGCCTTATTGATGGTACAATCTTAAGGGGACCTATAGGCGCGCTAACTTTTCGTGGATTATTGTTTTGCACTGAATTACTTTCCGTGCTAAACGCAACGCTCACAGCGTTTCTCAGAGTTTCAACATAAGCCTACACTTAATCGTGGCCTACTTCATCCATGTAGGGTTTTTAAGTCTCGACAATTTTTCTATTCCCAGGACGCCAGACTTCCTTTTTTTAAACTCCCGGGAATTTCCGTGAAACCTGGATAGTGATTTTACCTAATACAAAAATCCAAACATTCGTTTTTAAAATTGCTTTAATTAATCCTCTAATGAGTTTCCCTCATTGGAAAACAACTAATAAAAAAATAAATAATATTTAATGAAAAGAACAGCGGTACATACATAAATTTTCCTGTCATAAAATTCTTTCTTTTTCTTTCTTTTATGGCAAAATTTTTCCGCTTTAGTGTTTGGTAATTTAATTTCGTACCTTTACAAATGGTTCTTCCTGAATATGAGGACGATTTAACCAAGCAAGTATTATTTAAAAAAATCATTAAAAAATTCCAAATAAACAGTTTTAAATACATTCATCCTTCTAAACCTTTGTTCTTTCCTAGAAGAAAATACCTGGTATTGCACCCTACAAATTTTAATTATTTCTGGTTTATTGTGGTTATAAATATCCCTCAAAACATTTGTTAATTTATGTAGACACCTGGAATTAATTATTTTTAACTGTTTTTTATGTTTAGGAAACTTCCAGATAGAATGATTTTTTAAGTTACATAGAATTTATGCAGGATTTCATATTAAAAATAAAAAATACTATAATAAACTTTAAGAATTAATTTTTAATTGAATACTAATACAAACCAAAAACAATATAGAAGAATTATAAAAATTGTATGTACAGGGCAAGCTAAAATGCTATGAAAAAAAACTAACGTTCCTATTTGCATGTATAATAAATATAATAAAATAAAAGTATTCTGTTTAGATCTTTAGGAAGACTACTATTTAATAATATTAGTACCTGTTTATAAACAAGATAGCAAATTCCGAATGGAAACCTTTTTTGAATATAATTGAATAGAAAGAACAGGTTTACTAAATGAATGGCCTAACGGAAGCTTCTTACTGAAACTAATCCCTTTCCCCTTATTGATAATTATTCATAGACAAGTTGTGAATAATTTGTATGTTCTTGAAACAGTTGTTCACTAGTTTTTTAAAAAGCAATTTTAAATAATAATTTGCTCAAAAAATTGAAACAAGATTCTTTCATACTAAGTATTCACTTCCATTCACGTCTATTATGGACCCTTCGGTATATCCAACTGGAAAGTTTCAAAGTTTCACAACTTTGCAGATTATTTGCTTTAGAAATTATAAATTACTGAATGTTAACCAATGAGAATTAGAAGTTTCAAGGTATCTGAGTTTAAGAATTTCAGATTTTTAAAATTTCAAACTTTTAAGATTTCAAGACTATTTAGAAATCTTAAACTAAACAAATATATTTAAATTTTAATTCAGAGTTAATAATTCAAATCTTTAATCTTCAAATCAAATAAATTTCAATAGCTTATTTCAAAGCCTCTTACATAAATATGCAGTTAGAAATGTATACTTTTGGTTAGAAATACCTTGTAGTTTTAACAATTTCTTATTCTAACTCTTAAATCACAACAGTTATATTTTAATTTCGCCTATAAAGATTTAGAATTTTACAGTTTTGAAGCATCTAGGTTTTGCGAACCTTTCAAAAACAAGTCTGGTTATATGTCAATTTGTTAACCCAATATTTTGTGTATAATTAGGACAAGATTTTATTACTAATTTTGGCAAGGAAAACAATTATTTTTCCTGTGACCCAAGCACTCAGGTATACGTTAAATCAGATGCAGGTTGTGAAATTAAACGAATTGAGTTGAGAGAAGATCAGCATATGATTGTTTTGTAGAAATTATCCGCTACTTTTATCATTTTCTTTGAAGACCATCGTCTTCAACGTTGTTTCCTGGCCTGCGAAACAATGTGGTGATTATTTTAAGCTTATTAAGCCTCTTCAGTCATGTGGTGAATTGGAATTCGGTGGTGTGATTGTTCTCTCGCTACGCAGTAGATGCTCGCGCCGTGTTGCTAACAGAGGCCCGGTTGTAGATGGAGGGGTAGGAGAAACAGTTGTGGTGAACAGATGGTAGAACTGAACGAGTGAAGGAAAAACAAAACGGCTCTTCGCAGAATTACACCACCGGGCTGCGATTTCCGCTGAACCAAGCTTCCATTGGTGCATTCGAATGTAGTCGCACTTCATGCCGAATGGCAGACTGCGTTGGAAATGGATAGATAGATGTGTAAGGTGGGCTCTAGGCCGAAGGTCCTAAACTCCAGTGACTGTAGGCGGGGCCTCGATCGTTAGTTACAAGGTTCCTGAATCCTGGTGCTTCCTCCAGCCACAAGGCGATGGCAAAATACTCCGGTGATCAGCTCCTCAATAATTTCGCAACTAGTCCTACAGAAACTTACTGGTTGTCGAGTGGCACTCATCGCAATTGTCGTCTAGGCTGTCACCGACAGTCGTTTGGTCCCTTGCACCGTATGACG
Source organism: Agrypnus murinus (assembly GCA_929113105.1). NCBI lineage: Eukaryota > Metazoa > Arthropoda > Insecta > Coleoptera > Elateridae > Agrypnus > Agrypnus murinus. The sequence continues at coordinate 35,285,652 of OV816028.1, read as the reverse complement.
AATAAGAAATTAACATTCTCCATATATCAATTTAATTTGTTGTGTCAAAAAGCCGCTGTAAAACATTGCATTAAATAGGAACAAACAACTTCATCTTAGTTGAAAATAGTCCTATCAATAAAAGCTTTTAGAGCCATCCTCTTATTAGAACCCACAACGTCTCTCTGGGGTGATTTCTTTTATATGTAACAGACCAAAATATTCTCGTGAAGCATTAGAGAGGTAACCACTTAATTTTAAATCAAGACTCAGAATAATATCCGTTCGTTGATACCAATACCATTAAGGAAAAAGAAAAATCTCAGCCAATCTAAAATGCTAATCTTTCAAAGATTAAAGAAAATCCTTTAAAAAAGTATAGAGCTAAATTTAGAACAATTCTCCGATTTTTTACCTTAATCTAGAAACAAAGTAAACCAGAAGTACTTTAGCAAATGTATTCTGGTATAAAATTATGCAAACAACAGTAAAATCCTCGCCTCATTCAGGTGTCTTTAGGTATTTCAATTCCCAAATGATTAGACTTTTGGCGAAAAACTCCCACGTAATAGCAAAAAGCAGATCTCTAGAAAATTGCGTGCTTTATATAGAACAAAATTAAAAATTTATAAATTTTTATTTCAATTCATCCGTATTATTGTGATGATGATGATGATGATGATAATCTGAACGTGCAGAAAATTCCGGATATTAAGCTAATGAATGTTAAGATAGATGTTAAGTGGGTCAAAAATAATTTGAATACCTACGAAAGAAATCTCACGCGAAATGTCAGGATAAATAATTAGGAGATTATCTAGTGAAACTTGCGATTTAATCTCTTTAAAAGCATTTATCTCTAAAATACCAACTATTTAAGGGTATATTACCGTAAAATGAAACAGTAATTTATCAAAGAACTAATGGATTTTGTCTGCAACTAATTCGTAAAAGACTCTAGAAATAATAGTATAATATAAAACGAATATTTCGTCCAGCGCAGCTGGAAGAAAATACTTGAGGGTGAAATAGAGAAGAGAGAGATATTATTCATTGGGCTAATTATAAAAACCCGCATACATCCTGCTCTTGTGCAAACACTGATAAAAGGCTTTTTTGTTGGAATCAATTTGTAAAAGCAGGCTTCAAAAAAAAAACAAGGAAAAACTGTGCTGCTGGTAGAATACATGGTTGAAATTGTTCAAAAGGGCAGAGAAATTATTTGGCACCTCGTGATAGGACACGTATGTAGGGAAATTTATTGCGTTACCTCGAATATGATTTTATTAACTTTATTACACCATAATAAATACGTGGGATTTTATTATTCAGTTTTATTTAAATTATTTTTTTATATTGTGTATAAAAAGTGACAAAGGGATCCTTTCGAAATAAAAGTCTCGCCCATGTTTGGAATGTTTTTGTATTAACGGTGATAATGCAAATTCTTGTTAACACCTTTACATTATAGTGTTATATCTGATGGATTATTATTTTGACAAGACAATCTTTTCAATGGGTTTAAACAAAAGAATGTGAAGCCTTTCAAGATTATAATCAAATGAATATTGTTGTCAACGAGAATTCCTTCAGATAATTTAGAAGCTTATTATGTAAATATGGTTTAGATAATAATCTAATTTTTTTCGTCATGATCACAAAATATAGTAAAAGGATGCTGTAATTCAGAAAATATAAATTCACACATTACAAATTATTATATTTATAAGACTAATTAATCTGACTATAATTCGGACGAAGAATAGTCATCTTCAACCCTAATGCAGCAAAGCAAAACAACGACTTAAATAACTGATTACAACTGTAACCACCACAACGAGATCATCTGGACGCCGTGCAATCTGAGCGCTGCCATCCTAATTGGGAGAGAAATTTCCCTTCAGTGTATATTTTCTTTTTACGTAAATGATAACAATAAATGACTATTACAATTTTAATCTGTTATAACAAAAATTAAAAATTGATAGAAAATTAAGTAATTATCAGATAGTCTAATTAGGCAACCTCTTTCACACCTAGCATCATTCGGAGTTCTCGAAGCAGTCAAGTATGCCCTTGCTTGTGATATGGGTTTTAGAAATACCACCAATAGAAAAATTCTATTCAAATATTGCGCACTTTTGTAGGGAGTGACTTAACTATTTATGTTAGGTGAACAATGTATACTCGTAGCACCTGCCAACTGTATTTTCGTAAATTGTATTTACGAATATTTCTTTTGTTTTTCTTATCTTTTAAGTGCAAAAATACAAAGTAATTAAGTTTTCAATTGTTATTTTAACCTAGATCTGGGGGAATTTTTGTAGTTTGAGTATCCCCTCCAGGTTTTCGTTAATATATACTATTTATTTTTGAAGACTCTATTCTAGCTATTCTAGACTCTATTTCTACTTATTCTAGCCGTTTACCCCGTATTGCAGTATTTTTAAAAAGGTAAGAAAACTCCTAGAATCAAGGGTAAAGGGTCAAGGGAGGATGATGGAGAATTAGTGCACCAATACAAATATTCATTATTTTATAACAAATTTCTCTTAGATAACAATATGCCAAACATATAGAAATTCAAGTTAATACACTTCAACTGCTGTCTTGCACTTACATTTCATGTTTCATCTTAAACTATGGATGCAAGAAAACTGGACGTGTTACAACAAAATGAGCATGGAATTCGAAAGCAGCGACCCTAAATGATTCTACAACTTTTGCTAATCAAATTTCTGGATTTGTTGTCGCACAGTGTAATCGGAGTGAAAATGTGAAAAATATCCAATCCACATAGTCATAGACAATTCAACCCTTGACGTTGCATATTTAGTATGTTAAAAGATGCAAGTTTCATATTGCCCAAAATTTCAAGCAAAATGTTAATGCATGGCATTAATATTTTCATTTTCTTGAAGTTTTGAACAATATGAAACTTGCAGTTTTACTCATTTTGATGGGTTTTTGAGCTTTTATATAAATAATTTATTAGCTTTCAAGAGAGGTACTAAATATTCAAGTCCATCAATAATTTTTCCTATAATATGAAGAAAATGAAGCGTCTGCAACCAACTTTATAGCCCTATAACTTTCTACTGAAGCTGAGGATTCTTTAACTGAGGTTAGGAGGATTTAGTAATTTGACAGGCGTTTGAGGTTAGGAATATTAACCTCGGCGTTTTTATGGCGTCAGAGCTTAGGTGTTAGTCACAGCTACATTTTTATGGTGTTGGTGTTTAAGTTTTGTTAATTTGACGTTTTTTATGTGTTTGAGGTTAGATTTTATAATTCTGGCCGTTTTTATGGCGTTAGAAGTTAAATATTAATGTGACAACCTTATGGTGTTTGAGGTAAGATTTTAGTAATTTGACAATTTTTTAGGTCGTTGGAGACAGTCTGATTAATAACACTGCTATTTTTATGGTGTTAGAGGTTTTTATTTTATTAATTTTTGTTAATTATGACTATATTAATTTGACAATTGCGAGGGTGTTGGAGGTTAGATTGTGTTAGAAACCTCTAACACCCTTTTGTCAATGTTTCGCGTTTTATATAATTTTACGTTTCTTAGGTTACTTTATGACATCTTAGGTTTTTTAGGTCAGTTTGCCTCGTTTCAAATGGGTTCGACTAGTTAGACTTTTAAGGGAGTTGTGGTAGGATAGTCTGAGCCAAAAGATGGTGCTTTGCTATTTTGACAAATAGAAATAATTACATAGTTATGCTTCAAATAATGGCTCAAATGATACTAGTTTTATTAGAATGTATGTGAAAGCAGTTTAGTTATTATTTATATATGTTTTTAATTGATTATTAGTCTTTTTAAAATCAGAGATTAACTTTTGACTGTCTAGTCCAAACATTAAGAACGTGAAAAAATGACGAAAAAAACAATTCTTCTAGCCAGAAATTTCATTCAAGTTTTCTTTTTTATTAGTAAAAATAAAGTAATATTACTATGTAAGCAGTAAAAAATAAAGAAATTTCTCTAGAATATAAATAAATTATACGCTTCTAAAGTAGTGAAAAAGTGACAACGTTGCCTTAAGTTGGCACCAGTATTTCGTTTGTAATGCACTAAATGACGTTGACTCAAGGTTTGAGGTTATCTTTGCCAATATGTATATAAAACGATGAATGAAACACTATTTATTCAGATTCATTTAAAACGTAGTAGTAAAAAATTTCAGAATTATGTATCTTTTTATTTAATACAACTGGTTTTGTTTTCGACATGTAAATTACGAGCGGCCAGTGGTGCTGCATGTAGCTATATAAAGCATTTAAGTTTCCCGCTCGTTTGTCGCAATGCGACATTTTTACTTCGCGAGCTATATCAAGCGGTCAATCGACAAATTCTTCATATTAATTTTTTTTTGCCAAAAGTATCTTTCTAACAAATTTGAAACTTTAACGGCACAATCTTACAACGTTTTTACGTGAAACGTTTTAGTGTCAATTTTTCTTAATCATTCTTTATGAAGTTATTATAATAAATGTATCAACAACTTACCATTTTGCATAAGATCGCGTGTTATTTTTAAATGCAATTTATGCATAAACAAACTTCCTAAACATTAAAGATTTTTCAGAAAATAATTTTCTGCGTTAAAATCTATCAACTGCGCTAATTTATATTATATTTTCATAATTTTTCTCTACAGCCACAACTTTCTTAAGAACACATGATGTTAGTTGGTTACTGGAGGATAAACAACGGTTTGAGACACTGTAGTTTCAAAATTATTAGACTTTTAGAAATCAGTTTTGTACATCAGTAATTTATACATCTAAGTTTTACTTTAGCCTAGATTTTATAAATCATTAAATACGATTAAGGGTAGCAATTGAGGTTATGTTTGTCCTCCAGGTAATGGTTTGACAGCATTCCTAAAAGCCTAATTAGATTGGTTTTTGACAATGCTCGGCGTTTTTAGGCTAGTTTAATAATTTTATTTTTTGTAATATATATGTAAATACAATCAATACTGCGCCGTTTAATGTTATGTTAGGTTATTTTAAGTTTCTCTAAGTTAGTTTACGTCAGTTTGAGTCATTTTATTGCTTTTTTGGTTAGTTTCTGTGAATAGTTCGCGTTCTTGTGTCAGGTTAGGTCAATTGTTAGAAACAAACTGCTACATAAAATTAGTAGGTCAAAAAATGTTGAGTACTTATTTCGAATAGAATTTCTATGATACCTTTTGAAATTTAATACAGTAGATAATCTTATGCATTTTTCTTTATTGTACTTTATTTTTATAATATAAATTTGGTTTTGGTATATTAAAATGAGTTCAGGCATTCGAGTACGTGCATCATGAAGTTATTTTTTAAATAAGAGGTATAATTTCCTGCAGTTTAAAAAGTTATATTTATACTATCACAATTAATCTGGTAGTGGGGTTAAGAACTATCTCTTTCCGAAAATACATATTAATCACAGAAAGAAATACTTCATAAGAGCTTTGCACAATATTGTTCAAAACGGTGTTGGAAAAATTTATATTATAATTGTAGAATCGTATTGTCCAGCGTTGTGAACGCTTTCGTTACTGAATTGTCTAACAGGAACGTACGACAATTATTTAACACAGTCAGATTTAGTTTTGCATTCTTTGGAACAATGTTGTAGAGGAAGAGCTAGCATATTATGTTGAAGTATAATTGTAAAAAATGTTTAGAAAAATACAATATTTTGTTTGAATGAAATCATAATCCAGTGTTCAAACTGCTTGCTACTAATTATTGTGTTTCGCAAAGTTTATGGATGACATCTTATAGATGTCACCACTTGTAATTGTCGCTATTAATGTAAATTCGAGATTTATATATAAACAGGCGACAGCAAAAGGAAATTTTAGTGTTATACCTGTATATACTATACATTGTATAGTTATATACATATCAGTTACATATATTTTAATATATGTAAAAATATATATTTTATTTGTGATACCTAACCTTCTGTATAGAATATTTGTGACAGAGTATTGCACAATTTGTATAAATGTGAACAAGTAATTGTGTTAAATACTATTAAGCAATTGTGGCACAACTAACGCAACAATTGTACAATTTTGTATAAAATTGTATGCAACAACATTACACATTTTGTTTTAATAAGTAACACAATTTGTTATGGAAACTTATAGACAACTATTCATTTGATTCTACAAAATTACTATTGACTTCCACAAAATGTTATATTTGAGTTTATACACATCCTTACAAAAATTAAAAACATTATTTAAAAAATCTTGACAAACCAAATGGCACAATCTTGTTTTATAATTCAACACAAATTGTCCCTGTCACTTTTTTAAGACCAATTTGTTTTACAATACCACACAATTGTTGATGAAATTTAAATACATTTTTCTCTGCGATTAAAATAGTTTTTAGAATAGAGTTTGTCTTGTAAATCTTGAGTAAATTATTGCGTATTGTACATTGTTCAGCTTTGCAATCAGTAGGAGATACTTTAAATTAGAGTATCACTAATCTCGAGTGAAAGACCTTACCGTCTTTACACCAGATTATTTCAGATTGGTAACGGAAGGTTCCTTCGAAGAAGTTCCTTGTTTGTAATTTTTTGGGAGATTTAGGTTTTATTTTTAATGCCATTTCAGTGTCAATTCAAATCATTAGATTTTCATAATGTTCTAATATAACCTGAGTTTAAATTTAACACAATTGCTTAATTTTACAACAATAATAATTTTTTAAGTTTAAGTTAACGTTTTATATATTTTTCCTTTTTTTTGCCTAACTCGGTTGATTATGGAATACGTCGGAATAAAAGAAAAGGTAATTAAGAGATCCCTAAAGGTAATACGTGAAATATAAATTAATAAAAGTGGATTAATGAACAAAAAAAGAGAACTTTTGCCATAATTAAATCAATAACGTTACGTGGAATTAAGTTACTGTAACTCAATAAGGATTTTTAGGTGAAAATTCCTGTAGGAACAATTCAGTTTACTTTCATATTTCCGACTTTTACGGGTGGGAAATAAAAACAATTAGTGCCTGAAAGACCTAATTTCAGTAAAGGAAGATAGATGCTCGTTTATAACAATTTCAAATTTTAATTAAAATTAAATTTTAATTAGAAAATAAAAATCCAAATTTGTGCGTTAGACAGACAGTAAGAATAATTTTTCACACAAATAATTAATTTCCCCTTTTTACATCTTTTTCTGGCATTTAACCTGCGTTCATTGCGATGTTCCCTTTTATTTTGCATTCTTCAATTTCTCCTCAATTTTCATTTTTCTTGGCTTCTTTCTATTCCTATTGTGAAATATCAATTCGTTCTCATTTAAATACTTTTCTTGACGTAGGAACATTTTTATCTGATATTTCAGGGAAGATTTGTTGCTCTACATTTTATTGGTTTTCTAAACGGCTCTTTTTTTATTTTATTTATATTTGTCTGACTTTACAAAGAAATAAAATCAATTTAATTTATTAGAGTTTCGAACTCGATCGGAAAGTAATCCTTCATTAATGACCTGCTGAGAAGGGTTGCGTGTAGAATCAACTCACCCCTTCATCCTATTTAAAATGCTGGTGTAATATTTTCTAAATGATCCAAGTGAAAGTTGTTTGCCGATCGGGAAAATTGTGAAAAGAGAAAAAAGTTTAATTGAGTTATTCACTGGTGGAAATTGATGTGTTTTTATATTCAAACAACACAGTTTTCTGAAGATGGCCCATAAGATTTGATTTATTGAAAGATATCTACAAAAAAAATCTGGAAGGGATAGTTTGCTTTAAAATAGTTTTTGCAGAGATAATTGTAAATAATTAAAAATTTACAAGTATGCTAAATGAAGATAACGTTTTATGTAAATCTACACAGTAAGTGATGCAAGTAATATTTACATTACATTTAGAAAGTTTAATATAATTTCGCTACTAAATTCACGTAAATATAATTATGAATATTGATAAGTAAAATATTTACTGTATATATTATGTATGTTTCTCCATGTACATATTTTAAATAAAATGTATGAATAATGTCTAGTAAGTGGTATCTATTTCATTATGGCAACACAAAATTGCCACACTCACATAAATCTAGTCAGTAATATTCGTCAACAATATGTCATTGGTCAATAGAAAGTATATTTTACAAGAAACTATTTGTACTTGTTCACTGACTGTGTTTATTGGTAAAATAATTTTATATTTATTACGAGAAAACTGCATTGGACTACATCTAATTACGAAACAAATAAATATTAATTTATTATGACAATGTACGATTTTATTGATATAATTATTAAAATAAAGAACAGAATATAAGTAATGAACTCAATATATTGCATGAACGACAGAACTTATTAAGCAACGAATGCCTTTATGATAATGATGAAGTCTTCATACTCCGAACAATCGACGTCATTATCGGTATGAATTACAACGTAGATCTTGATTCAAGTAGATCAAGATTCTTAACGACAATCTTTCTGTCAGTAAGAATCATGTTCTATGTGAAGGTAAGGGCATCCTAAAACATTATTGTTGTATCAGATGTATTTACAATCTAATGCAATTTTTTTTATAATTTCCGTTTTAAAATATGAATTGGAAAAATGTTTAAAAAATGAATTTGATGATGATTTTGTACCATTTTAAATAAAATAGGAAATAAAATAAAATATTATTTTACTTAAAATTCCTCTCCAGTAAGTTAAAATATACTTAAGTAATGTATTATTCCGACAGAAAGATCTCGCACGATTTTTATCAAGTAGGCCGATTTTTCTCAAATTTTAAGTGAATAAGAAAGACTTTTCATGACATGACGCAACTTTGACACAATATCATAGGCGCGTCAAAAATAACTATTGCAATAAAAATAAAATAATATTAGTTGATATTATTACTATTATAAAAAAAGATTCATTTTGAAAAAAGAATCTATACCAAGATACATTATTTTGATTTAAAGACTGTGTATTTTTTTAAATTATATTTTATGACATGGCATTAAAAAAATAATTTGATATAAGTATAACACGGATCCGGATATTTGGGCGCGGCCGTTTCGGCGGGGGACACTTCGGCGCAGGAACACTTCGGAGCCGACCACTTAGGAGTAGGGACACTTCGGCGCGAGAAATTGTCTAGTATTATTGTAATCAGCAAAATCTGTAGGTACTTACAGGTAATAAATACAGTATGATAGATGATGAGAAAAAAAATCGATATCCGCCAATCACAAAAGCGCGTATGTGTACTGCCAGATTTGAGAAAAATTCATTTTTTAAGCTACTAAAACATTAAAATAAAAATTCTGCAAATCTCTGCATAAGGGAATAATTTGTAATAAGAATTTTATTGTTTATAATATTATTATGTTTGATAATCATCTTAATAACTTTTAAAAAATCAAAAAATTTTATAAAATCTAATTAAATGACAGGAAAATTGATATAAACATTGAATATCGTACCACTATTAAATGGTACGATATAAATAAACGGGTCCCACTCCAAGAATTTTGTTTCAGTAAGTAACACTTATAAATGAATACTGCTTAGTGCTTATAGCCCAGCGCTTAAAGACAAAAATTAAAATCTTTAAACGTAATTTAACAAATCCAAGCGAAATCTGGAATTAAGAAGGTGTATGAATATACATAAAAATAAAAAAAGTTACTCTGATACTAGGGTAGCTTGTCACAAAAAATTAGACTAATGGTCCAAAAAAAAAGTTTTTGTTTAAAGATCTCCTAAAGTTTTACTCTAGTTTGTCGCGGGAAGATTTACATGCACCGAAGTGTCTTGTCGTCGAAGTGTGTCTGCGCCTAAGTGTCCCAGCGCCGAAGTGTGCCTGCACCGAAGTGTCCTTGCACCGAACTGTCATCGTGCCGAACTGTCCTCGCGCCGAAACGGCCGCGCCGAGATGGCCGCGCCTAAACGGTCACGCCCAAATGTCCAACATGCCACTGGATGTGGGACCGCTGATAAAGGAAAAAAAATGTACAGTGTTCCTGCCGAATAGTACCTACCAACCATCTATTAGTTATGAGTTAGTTGTTACAATAAATGATATAGGTACATTTTGAGAAACAAGGCAGTTGTTGACGCTATAAATAATATTCATAATATCAATAACCAGATTTATTAATCAATAGGATTTTTTATTATTTTATTGTTTCAATGTAACAGTGTTCTTAAAAGCAATAAACTTCATTAAAACATCTGTTAATAATAATTAATTATTGGAAATAATAGATTAATGAACATTGATTCTTGCTCTCCATAAGGCTCTTAGTTGGACAAATTTTAATTATTATTATATTTATTGTACGAACGAACTTTTTTTTGTATTACGTACTTTTTCGTTGCTAATTTTCATGTAATATGTGGACTATACAGGATATAGTTTAATATAAATATCATTAGTTGCCAATTGCCAGTCAAGTTTACATTCTGAAGCGTTTTCAGTTGTAGGTATCCATTATGTTATATTAATCAATTATTTATCCAGCGTAAAATAATTAAATGTAAATAGGCGAATTTAAAAATATAATTTTATAACGCAAGAGTAGTGATTTTTTCGAAGCTCTGTAGTGAGGGAACTGGACATATCGCCGAACGGGCAAAACACCGAATGGACAAAACGCCGAAAAGAATCGGTGGACATATCGTCGAATTTTTGTCAAATGCCGAAAAGAATATCTGGCAACTCGCTGAACGCGGTCAAAGCGCCGAAACAGATATGTGAACAAATAGCCGAAAGTGGTCAAAGCAACGAAAGGAATATTTGGACAAATTGCGGAACGCGGTCAAAACGCCGAAACTCATCTGTGGACAAAACGCCGAAAGTGGTCAAAGCGCCGAAATATATATATATATATAAGGTAACATGTGTTTACTCCAGTTTACTTGAACATAACCTGTAAACAGTAGAAAATTTAGTACAACATTAATATGTCTACTGTCTAAACATTTGTTTATAAGTAAAATTCTGTCCATAGTCGTAGTTAAATTTAAATTGAGCTTAAACTTTGCTCTTTCTTGATTGATCTGTTATTTGAGGTTAGTTTAATTTTCAAATACAATTAACAACATTATTTGCGCACAAAACAGCACACAAAAAGTCGCGTAAAAAGTAGAGCTTAAAAGCTGCATTCAGCGCTGCGCTAACAGCTAAATACGGTTAGACACACCCATTATGTCCCAAGTTTTCAAAATAATTTCAATAAGTATTGCGAAAAACGTTTATAATATTTAATTTACACATCCTAAACAAACATTTGTAAAAAAGTCTCTCGAAGTCAGCAACTAGAACAATCTATATATTTATAATACAAGATTGATCTTTGTTACAGTTCGTTTGAGAGTTCTACTGGGCCGATTTACGTAATAATTTTTTTATATTGAAGCTTTTGATGTGTAGATTAGTCAACACTAATTAATTTTTGTGTTTTATTCATTTCTGAATTTTTAAATAGAAAAATTAAAAAATATTTATTTCGAGACACTAGAGAAAGGCACTTGCAGCGCCTTCTTATTTCCCAGCGTGCTAAATTTCAGAATTACTCACGCGTGTACCTTAGATTGACTACTTCCATCAGTAGCGTCTTGGCGTTACAACTGTCGACCTGTGTTGTACTTATTTCTATCAGCTGTAATTTTATTTCAGTGGTTATAATATACAAAAAATATAAAAATCTTAAAATAGACAAGTAGGTAACAATCAATTTAAAATAGGGAAAATAGTTATTTCTGTATTAACACACTAAAATTCTTTAATAGGGATCACAAATAGGGATATAATTTAACATTTTCTGAAATCGCTTCGAAGCGAAAGCACACTCTTTGAAGAAGGTTTAATAGACCAAAACAAGTGTAGGGTATCCTGCATAATTTATGGAAGCATTTAAATACAACAGTTTTTCTTAAAACTATTATTAACAATGTTTTACAAGGAGCCTACTGCGACTTGAATTTCACTAATTTTCTTTATAATATTTTTAAGATTTTGTAATCAAGTACAGTGGCGGGGCAAGGCGTGGGCGATGTGGGCCACGGCCCATGGCCTCGCGCCCCAAGGGGACCTCGCACCGCGATACAACAAATACTATTTATTCTGAAACCTGGACACTTAGCCCATCCGTCTTTTAGTACCATATTGCTCAACGCGGAGTCCATCTCGGCCAATTTTTGAAATGTATCACATTGCTAACACGACCACTTCGCCTAGCTCCCGTATAGACCCACAATGCCCAAAATGGAACCACAACGCCAAAAATCCGTTCGTTAGAAATCGGTTAATGCACACCTGCGGCCGAAGCAGGGCAATCTCGATGACGCTAAAGAGTTTCGAGAGGAAGGTATATACGAGGGTCGTTTTTTTCAACCTCCGATAGGCTATAAATAAAAGACAAAAGTATAGAAAAAAATCATTTTATTACTAAAAGTTCAGTATACTTATGGTTACTTTTCGACATACTCACCATAAAGATTGAGGCATTTGTCGTATCTGTGGACAAGAGTTCCAATACCGTCTTCATATAATGTTGCCGCCAACGCATTTAAATAAGTCTTGGCGTTGTCTTGAAGATTCTCGGTAGTTTATTGTGAAACTTTACGACAAGACTTTGCGGAGAGACGTTTAAAACACGATAAGAGGAATGCTGACTTCTGGAATTTGTTGTGATCCATGACAAGTCCGTCTATACAGTACTGTTGCAACACAACGGCTCCTTGAGCAATTTCAATGGGACATTTTCGATCACCCGACATACAGTCCCGACCTAGCACCGAGTGACTTTCATCTTTTCCCTGAACTGAAGATGTGGCTAGGAGGACGGCACTTAGACAGTAGGACAGTACCAAACTACCAAGGATCTTCAAGACAGCGTCAAGGCTCATTTAAATGCGTTGGCGGCAACATTTTATGAAGACAGTATTGGAAAGCTTGTTCATAGATACAACAAATGCTTCAATCTTTATGGTGAGTATGTCGAAAAGTAACCATAAGTATACAGAACTTTTAGTAATAAAATGACTTTTTTATATACATTTGTCTTTTATTTATAGCCTATCGGAGGTTGAAAAAAACGACCCTCGTACAATAGTTTATTATAAAAGCGTATAAAATATATGTAATTGCAAATTCAATCTTCTATATATATAAAAGGGAAAGATAAGCGAAATTTCGCGGGCTGTATTGCGCACGCGAAGTGTTCACTTAGCGTATGGTTACACAAGATAGTTATTTCTATACTAAGACCGCGAAATCTGTTTTTAACGTACCGAATGAATAATTGTCATCGAGACCCCTTGCTACTAAGGCACAAAAATCTCGAGAACTAGAGTCCTCTTCTCTCACCCACTCGACTCCCGGTACCGGTCGATCTAGTTAAGGTTTTCTGCAGATTCGCTTAGCTGTAACCAAATGCGGAATTTGTGCTAATACCACCTGTTAAGTCGGCTGCAGCCGTACACTAGGCCTACGTAATAGTAATAATAGTAGTAATCCCTCCCGCACAAGCTTCATAGTTCCTGGGGGGTTTACCAGATAATGGGTAGTAACAATTAATAATATATATTTTTTCACTACTAGCTTTAAAACATACTATTATCTAGTCTGTTGTCACCTTGTGAAGTTAGCCTTCTTGCCTAGTGGTAAATAATTTTTTATTATTGACTACTAGTCAATAATCCAGATTTTAGTGTAACACGGGGCAAAAATTCATCCCATTATACACTGGCATCCAGGAAAAAATCCGTGATCGCGATAGTACGTTTTTTATGTGAGAAGAATAAAAGGAATAAAAGTACTAGTAGTGAAAAAAATAATATATACACCACGGTTGTGAAGTGTTTTCTAGAGCCTCTCATCTTATATCCCTCGATGCTGCGCATCTCGGGATCTAATAATGCTCGGCTCTAGAAAAAACTCTTCACAACCTTGGTATATAATATACTATTATTAATGCACAATAATAAACGTATTACATAAACGATTAACATCCAGTACATGTTAATGCCTGCCTAAAGCAGTAATTATCATGAGGTTCTGGTTTAGATAGGTGATTTGAACAAAAACTATTACATAAAGGATGAAAATAGTGCTGCTAGTATTCTAAAAGAAGTGGATGCACTTGCACAAAATAATCAATATTAATAATGGCCCCGAATGATTGACTTTGGAACTAAGGACAAAGTTTACAAGCGTTTATTTTAATGAAGAGTGGAATGAAATTCAAAAAACGGAAGACTTTTGTAAGGATTATTCATGTCATCATTCAAAAGGCCATGTAAATAAGCATTAAAATTATTATTTGTAATAGTGTTTTTATTTTATTGAAATCTCTATAAAAGCTATACAGGGTGTCCCACAATGTTGTTTACACGCAATATCTCCCTTATTTGAAAAGATAAAGAAATCAACCAAAAATTATTGTGAATGACTCAAAACGGACCTTCAGAAATCATCCTTAAACGCTGGTTGCATAACAGAGTTTAAGAGAGCATGCCAACTTGATTAATTTTTCAAATTGTACTCTCTGTTTTTTTTTTCACGGAAATGTATTCTTCACTTCATTCTGCATACGGTATGTCTTACTTAATTATCTAATGTGCATTTAGGGGTTGAAAAAGATATTTTTTATAAATTGAATTTATCTTAAACTTAAAGCAAATGCTCAAAATGCCCTCTTGTGGACTCTACACGGGCTTTAAGGTGCCTCAGTAGTTCCCTTTTGTAGACACGGCTCTAATCATATTTTTTGAATAAATAATTTAGTTAGTATATAATAATGATAATAATAATAATAATAATAATTGCTACAACCCATAGCCTGGAAACCAGGCCCCAGAAGCTATAAGCTTGTGCGGGAGGGAGGGGGCGATTATTATTATTACGTAGGCCCTAAGTGAATGTGAACAATTTATTACTTACTTATTACTTATTTTATGTGAATGTAGTATGTATAATATGATAATATGTATACAGGGTGTAACTAATATAACTAGAAATCTCGTAATGATTAAGAAGATATTTTCACTTAAAATTTAAAATCGCATTTTAAATTTTAAATACGCACCTTGTACTCACGTACTTTAAATTATATTAGTTATACCCTGTAGGTATATTTTAATTTTTTGCTATAAACTGGCAAGTATATTCTTTTCAAAAAGCGGGACAAATTGTTAAAAATCGGAACTGTTCAGCCATAAGACGGAACGTATGGTCACTTTAGGAATGCAGCCTGCATTCGAAAGGGGGCCTCGCAAAACTCATCTTGCCTACATCCAATTTTGGTCTTTCCCCGACACTGATCAAGTAAAAACAATTAAATTATTCCGAAAACTTAAGTCAAGATGTTTTTTAAATTAAAAATCCAATATTCGTATGTAAGATATAGTTTTGGTAAACAGCTCTCTCTCTCTCTCTGTTTTCTTCTTAATCTTTTTAAACTTTTCGGCAGTTTGTCCAAGTTCGGCCATATGTGCACAGATATGTTTTGGCGTTTTGAACGCGTTCGACGATTTGTCCAGATATACCTTTCGGCGTTTTGAGCACTTTCGACGATTTTTCCAGAGATGTATTTCGGCGTTTTGTCCACTTTCGGCGTTTTATCCAAGATTCGGCAATATGTTCACGGACCATTTTCGGCGTTTCGACCAAGATTCGGCGTTTTGTCCGTTCGGCGTTTTGTCATAGACTCTGTAGTGATACTCTGTATATGGGTGGTTCTCACGAACCTGTAACTTTGCTGTGGCTGACATAATATTTTATTATCAAAACACCCTATTTTAATGATTTTTGTATCATAAAATTATTAATTACTACTAAAACTATTTATTATATCCACATGTTATTTCATTTTGCTAGACTTTATACAACTGAACTACTGACTTCCTGAACATAATGAAGCAAAAGCATGTAAAATGTCACGTTCATAACGTGTCACTGTACTAATCTTCGATTTTATTTCAAAAAAATAATCATCATAGAATCACATTTAATTAATAAGTTCAATATCCATATGATTGAAATATGAATTTTCAGTTTATAACTCTATAAATAAAGTATAACCGCTAGAAAGAAAGATATTTTGTGAAAAAGTAGTGTCCCTCAATGTTACTAACGTTTGCACTTCGCCTTTAAAGGATGATTAAATTTTTCATTAAATTATTTAAACTTTTTTTTTTATAATGAAACGAAAGGTTTTTCAACAAATAATTCATAATCATGCAGTTTATTTGGAATGTAAATCATAGTCGAACAATTTCACTTCAAACACACAATTATATATGTATCAGCGGGTGGAGGTTATGAAGTCACGTTCGTAACGCAGCGTAGTTTTTTATAAGGTAAGTGAACAGTAAAAAAACAATTAAATAACATAATGTTCTACAAATATTCAATATTACTATCAATTTTTATATCTATTAAACATCAGTTTTTGTATACAGATAAAAATGAATGAAATGTCACGATTCGTAACGTCACGGTTCGTAACAAAAAATTATTAATCGACTTAATTGTTTGTATTTTGATAAATTATTAATGTCGGTACATTTATATAGTTTGTAAATCTTCATTAAAATATTCTGATTTAGTTTCTACATAGAAAATACAAAAATATGAGAATATGGTTTCGTAAAATACTTAGTACTTATCTTTAATGTTTTGTTAAAAAGTTAATTTCAATTACTTCATTAATTTTCAATGCATAGACGAAAGAAAATAAGTTCAGGTAAAAAATTCAGCCAGAAATAATGTTCAAAGACAGAGGAATGTGGATACAATATCCTACGCGAAGAACCAAAAATTATAAATACACTTCTTTGTATTAATTTACTAACTGTTTTTCTTTATAGTACAACATAAACAGCCTTGGTAGTGTAATGACTGGCGTGCCGGACTTTCACCCAAGCGGCCCGGGTTCGACTCCCGGCGCTGGCAGATCTGGTTAAGGTTTTCTGCAGTTTCCCTTAGCTGTAACACAAATGTGGGATTTGCGCTGTTCCATCTATAAATCGGCTGCAGCCGCACATTGGGCCTACATAATAATAATAATCGCCCCCTCCCTCCCGCACAAGCTTATAGCTTCTGGGGCCTTGGTTAAGGTTATGGGTTGTAGTAATTATTATTATTATTATTATATAATTATTAAGTCTATAGTACACTTTATATACCATATGTAATATTAAAAAGCTATTAGTTATCAAAAACTAATTCACTTACATATTACACGTAAAACAGTTGGTTGTTTACATAAAATATTGTAAGTATGCAAAATTAAACCTCCACAAAAACGTTAATATATTAATAATACCAGTTTTTTAATTTACAAATTTTATTTTTAAGCACTGAGAGCTATACAGTTCTTAGAAAAATTTCTACTTATAAGTGATGTCGATAAAGTTGCATAAGTTAAATTACTTTGGCATAGTTTAATCTAAGATCAGCTTGATTTCTTTAATATTTATAACGGAAGCAACTTCGACATAAATATGCAAATTATTTAAACTGGAAATATTAAAAAAAATATATTAATAATAAACATTACAAAAATTAGCCTTTTAAAATAGATTTATTTTTCTTTTATCGTGGTCATCTTTGTAAGTACAAAACTGATAGGCAATTCACCTATTCTTAAGTAAATTGTTATAGATCACAAAGAATATATCATTTTTATAATACAAATAAACAAATTACAACAGTAATTAAAAATAGTTTAAACAATTTTATAATTATTGCTTTTAAACTGCCAGCAATTTCTAAAATACTCGTTAATTGTAATGTAATGTTTTGTATGTTTCATTAGTAAATGTCAAAATATAAATGCATATCTTCTACGCGCTGATTAAAAGCATATTCATCTTTATCTTACACCAGGCAATTCTATTGACGTAGGTGTTTTAACCAATTTCTTGATATTTTCAAAGTGTACGTGAATCTATTAATAAATTTTACATTAGAGTACTTGTTCCGCGATCGATATGACACACGTTATATTTAATATGTAAAATTTTAGTAAAACAAACATCGTAGATTAGAAGAATTTTTAGTACTCTTCTTTCATCAAGATTCATTTTAAACTGTAAAGCTACTAAAAATAGTTTAATATGTATAACATACACATTTACATAATAATTTAAATTTGCCTTATTTATTTTATGAAATAGCTTTGTGTAAATAGTATATTACATTACTAGTGTGGAAAGTGAAACTTTTCTTACGCACGAGGCGTAAGCCGAGTGCGGAAACCACACGAGAGCAGAAAAGTTACTTTCCAACGTGTAATGTACAATATTTTTCCTACGACCCCCCAAATTTCAAATGTTTAAAAAATTTTGATTTTTTTAAATTTTCAAGAATATATAATTTTTGAAGATTTTAAAGCAAAATTTTTATGGTTAGGTTTAACAGAGAAAATCACACTTAAAGCTAATTTTCTTAAGCCATTTATTTTAGGATATAAAGTTTAATTTCTTAAGCAATTTAGTTTCACAATATGAATAATTATAACGAAATTTCTATCAAAACATTTCCAGAAAAATAAAATTAAGTTATCTTGACAACTTAATTTTATTTTTCTGGAGCTGAATTATGACAATTGTTAAAGTGAATGGGTGTTTGTTAACATTTTATTTAATAGATTATTTTACTAAATATAAATTTCAATTTTAAAAACTCATATATTCATAATTTATTTAAACATAGTATAAAATTAAACCTGGGGTTTAGCAGCAAAATTAATTAAATGAATTACTATTACAATTTATAATATAATAATCTCAGAGGCACATAATTTATTTTTTATTTATATTTAATAATATCTCCATAATTAACAAATATAACTTCAACTAATAACACAATGCCAGGTGTGAAAGAGGTTGCCTAACTAAATTATTTGACATTATTACTCTTATTTTTCTCCCATTTGGCATCGCTGATTTTAATCTTGGCAAACTTGCTTCAATAATTTTCATGTATTATAGTGAGGTTACGTTAGGTGTAATAATAATAATAATAATAATAATAATAATTACTACAACCCATAACCTTAGTAATCTATTAGATATTTCTTTTTGATAGCTAAAATAACTAATTAAACATTAATTAAAGTTATATTTATAAGAAAAGAATAGATACATAACGGTTAAAATGCTTCTCAAAATTGGATTAAACATTAATGTCATCATTTTAATGTAAACAAAATTCATGGATTTCTAGATATTGCTTAGCGTGACGTATTTTCATAACACACACGTGTGTTATGTTCCTAACATACGCGTGTTATATGACTCACTTTCTTAATATCGGTAGCGTTTGCTATTGTTCACTTTCGTATGGGGTCGTAGGAAAAATTATTAAACATGCATGTGCATTAAATTACATGATAAAATGTGGTAGTTCAAATGATTATATCGAACATAAATTGCTGTAAACTTACTTTAAAGCTTTTTAATATGAATAAAACCCAAGTTTAGTTGAGTTATTGGCTGATCTAACAAAGTGGAGAACATTTTAAAACAAACTAACGTCTCATTCATAATGCGCTTTCTCATCAACTTGATAAACGTTATGATCAGTTGGCAAATAGTAAATTGTAGAATCTTTCTAAAAATAATTTCAGTCAGACACGGAAGGAGTGCAAACTTTAATTTATAACTCCAGAGCAACACGTTGATGCCTAAGACTTTGGAAAAGTTTAAAACCACACACCAAAGAAGCAGCACGAAACCTTAAGGGAAAAATAAAAGATTAAGACTGAAATGTTCGAGAGGACGAAGAAGGTGAAAGAAAGCAAAGTTCTACACGGCCAAAAGAAATCCTAAAACATGAATATATTAACCAGAAAAATATAAATCAACCGAGTGTAAACATTTTTCCGCATTCCAGTCAACGAATATCGATTCACTTTTTTTTATTCTCTTTTATCCAATTTCCATAAATCCCATTTCCATCGGCAACTCTTTAGCATATCCAACAAAACCGTGATTTTTTAAGCATGCAAGGAGGAGGCAAGAAAGTTAGTTCCCTACTATAAAATATTTTTCTGAAACAGATGCATTGTGTGATAGTGCAGTCTTTGTTTATAAATAATGGATTGAGTGGGGTGTACTTCGGGCACAACAGAACCACCCCCTAGTCATTTCCAGGTCCACAAATACATTCTTTCCCGTGATTGTGTAGTAAAGTAGTTCGTAAAGTACCTAACAAAAGTTATTCTTGCTTATTTACTTGGCTTGGGATGAAATTACAATTCTGCGTTTGGAAAAATAACGAACGTAGATGTAGTTTACTAGGGTTAGTTCTTTTTTAATTAAATACTCTAGTGTAATTTAGGTTAAGTTAATTGCATCTACTTCTTTGGAACAGAGCTTTTGGTCCTTTAAGTATTTGCAATTTACATTTTTGTGGATCACATAGGAATTTAAGAATGCACATATAAAGTAGAGGAATTGAAAAAGAATTTGTGGTTTACAAAGTTTGCCTGATTGTTATGTAAATTTTGTTCTTGCAAAATTGTACTTTAAACAGGCATAAATAAACTCTAATAAGAAGGGTTGATTTATTTTATGTTGGAGAAAGCTTAACTTATTTAAGTTTTCCAGTATCAACTAATGTTAAGTTAAAGACAGATTTATCTGGAATTGTCTTATTGAACAAAAGCAATAAAGTACATTCACATAAAAGAGTAGTTTTTAAATTGAGATTGACATTATTCCGCGTTGTTTACGTATATGGAAGCATTTACAATTCATGTTCATGGTGGAAATGCCAATCCAGAAAGTAGTCGTAGCATGTAAGAAGAATTATTGAATATATTGGAAGAAATAAGAAAATCGTATTTTCAATTTCCTTCTTGGCAATAACAATTTCAACGGTTTCAGAAAGTGCGTCTTGGCATGATATAAGTATTGTTTTGAATTACAGATCCAAAGGCATTACTTGAAAGCCTAGAACATAAAGTAGTGGATATTGCATGTATAGCTGGTTCACTTACTTTTCACTTAAATAAATTTTCTCGTTTGCGAAACACCGGTAGTATCACGTAAAATTTCCAACCCTTATTATTAAGTACCATTTAAAGTGGGACAATCTTGGATATTCAAAATCCAGTTCATAGGAACAAACAAAATTATGATCTGACTTATAATACAGGGAGGAGTTCTAAAAAGGATCCACACATAGTATGTACAGGTACAGCCAAAAAAATCTGGGCAAGAGGTTAGATTATTGTTATTCAATGAATCATAATGAAAATTCAGAATCTTAAATTCAAAGCCTCATTGGAAATTATTAGGTAGGCGGCGCTACTGTGTATCGATAGTATATTAGTAGATCAAAAGCCTGATCTATAAATAAAAAATTTACAAAAAAAGTTATGTAACCTCAAATAAGCGCCCAGATTTTTTTGGCCGTAACTGTACTTACTGGCTGTTAGTGTGAAGGGTAATCCAACGAGACAAAATTGGCCTATAAATAAGGGATAAATGGTGAAATATAACCGCGAGAAGATGGAAATTATCAGTACTCATATCAATAACTTAATTTTCTTTACTTTTTTAATTAATTTTCTTTGTTTGCTTTAGTTCTCAATTGAGTATGGCAATGGCATCCAAACACCCCTGTTAAAAGGAAACCAAACGAAATGTTAGAAAAATCCCAATCGGATCTTCTCCCTCCCGCCCTCTAATTCCATTTAACTTAAAGTGAATTTTTAAATATTTTGGTGATGTATTAACTCATAAAGGAAAAGGTCGATGGCTAGAAGCTAGAAACCTCTAGCCAAAATTTACCTATTCGGCATGGTTCCCAGTATGGAGCAACTTAAGGCTATAACCTAAAGCAAAATAGACTACATACAAAAATTGACAAGGATTTTCTGTCCATAATTCCCTAATTTTTTAATCTTTTAATTTCTTTATAACATAACGGTGGTAAATTATCAATAAAATGTTAAACTTTACTTACATTATAGCACTTTCTTGTATAGTTAAAAATAGCAGTCATAGTCAGCAGTCAAATAGTCATACAAGATTAATAAATCAAATAATCAGCAAAAATAGATTAATTATTAAATATCGTTAATAATAATCATTATGCATAAGTTTAAAAAATATCTCAAGTTTTAAGCAAAAGAGATACACTATATTCCATGAATAGTGCTCGCTACGTAATAAATTAAAAACAAGACTAATAATTTACATTGAAATACTGCCAAATGAAATTATTATGCAACCAACATATCTCAATTGCCCAAAATATACCCTAATCTAATGCAATTGCAACTTTGACATTTGTTATCATAACCCTAAAATTTGTGTAGCAAAGCTAATACAATTCAAGTAAGTTTTGATCTTTGATTGAATTGAGGAATATTTAATATTGACATTAATTATTTTAGATTATGTGATGTCCATACTTGTAACTTTACAAATGAAGTACTTTGTGAACATAAGGTGAGTTATTTTAACCTTAAAATATATCATCCAATCTTGGAGAAATGATTTCACTTTTTTAAAACAAAACACTTAATAAAACAAGTTTAGCTTTTATTTGCGCACTTTTGATTTTTGCACAAACCTAATATTTTGTACTAATACTGTTTTCCTTCCGCAAGCCTGCTTCACGAAACTCTGGAATTTACTGGAACTGTCCCTGCATAATGTTACTGGAATTCTGCTCCACATGCATTCACCAACTGCTGCTAAAGCTATCGAGGTAAATTGTCCCTATCTATTTTACCTTTTGATTTCTTATATTTGAGATAAAGTTCAATTTGATTTTCTTATATCTTCTTTAGCTGAACGAACTGGACACGTCTCCAATTTATAATGACCTCTCTCTCTCGGTTTCTGGTAACTTTTTATTTTAAATTATTTTTCCTTGCATTTTACTTTTCCTTTTCTTAATCTCTTCTTTATTTTATTTAGAAATGATGTAGGCATTTTTAAACACTGTTAAGCATTTATTTTATTTGCAATTTATTAAGCTTTACGTCTTACTCTTACTGTGTGCTAAAATTAACATCTTATTTACCTTAACTACCCATAGAAACTACAACAATGCAGCTGCATTAATTCTCTATTACATTATTTTAATAAAGAGATTGCTTCTCTAGTAACCGTTGTCAAGGATTTTGGATTGTTATTTTAACCCAAAATTATTTTATTTTATTGTCGGTGAGATGTTATAGTATTTTACATTATTAGTAAGATAAACCTGTTTTTACTGGCGATAGAAGGAAATGACTGGCGAGCCTATAGGCGAGTTTGTCATCTTAATGAACCAGTAAAAACAATTACCTTGCGTATAATGTACAATATTTTATTTGTTATTCATTCGTAAACAACACACAACATTTATTGTATCTACAAAACCTGGTCTTGTGGCACTTTTCACAAACAAAATGTGACACTTTTTTAATAATTTTATGATCCGTGGAAATGTGCGTAGACGTAGATGTTATTATGACAATTGTCCTATAAATGTCATATTCTACTTGTAAAACTTTTACAGGTCAGATTACTGTCAGATTTACAAGTCAGTAGCTCGTAATAGTATATTACGTTATAAGTCCGGTAAACCCAAGTTTACAGTAGCGAGTTGAAAACGTTTCGGGACGAGGCGACGAAGGAGCCGAGTCTCGAATGTTGAAACGAGCTACTGTAATGGTTTACCGGAAGTATGACGTAAGGCGTTTTATTTCATACTGCCTCACATTGTTCATTTTTTAAAAAAATGCATTTAAAATTTTCAGTCCGGTAAAATTTTTTACCGGACTCAAATTAGATTTTCAGTCCGGTAAAATTTTTTACCGGACTCAAATTGGATTTTCAGTCCGGTAAAATTTTTTACCGGCCTTGTAACGTAATAATTCATTTACCGGACTCAAATGAGTCCGGTAAATACCCTTTTACCGGACAGTATGAAATAAAAGTAACTTTTCGTTGTTTGTGTTCTGTTACATTAAATGACGTTTACGAGTGAGTAACAAATAAAAATATTTTACTTTTGCATTCTATTTACATTTTTCTTTTCAGGGATAGTTGCAAGTGAAAACTTATCACCGTAAAATACATTCTTTAACTAAATTATAATTATATACAAAGAACAGATCAACAAAAATCACCTCAAACTTGAATCATGTTATGATAATTTTTTTTAACTATTTAAATAGCATTTATCAATACCAAATGACAACTAGCAAATATATAATGGCGCTTTATATGTATCAATAAGAATCATCATTCAGAAATCAAATAACTTTTTAACTTGAACAACTGAGGTTTAAATGTGATACCATCACAGTACCTACATCAAAAAATAAAGTTAGATAACACATTAAATTTAAAAAATATAAACTTTAACAAAATACCAGTGACTCGGATACTCAACCTCCAAATTCTAATAATTAATATTCAATGTTTTTAATAATCTACCAAAATAACATTAACATGTTATCTAAAAGTATCAAGGTAGAGATAAAAAAAATCAAAATAAGAGATCAGGTAGCGAAAAACTTATTTGTGTTATTCAGGAATGTTCTTCAAAGCACTTTAAAACTGCAAATCACGACCATGGATCCCATAATTTTTAAATCTTCTTGTTAAGAAACTGCCTTGATGTTTGCAATTTTTTGATATCATTGCAATCAGAAGCAAAATTCCAGCATTAAAAGGTCTAAAACCTAATAAACAATGTTAAGAAAAAAAAATTACCAAACTAAACTCAAATAAGTAAATTATATAGCAACGAAGAGGATTGTATAAGAAGGTCACATAGAAAAACTTACTTATCTTCGTAAAAACGAAGGTTTGTTAAAATAGCGATACATGAAAAAGAATCGCCTGAATGTGTATACCAAGAACAAGAAACTTTAAAGTTAAAGATGATGTAATTAGAAATCTTTAAAACAATGAAACGGAACTCACAGTTCACTTCATTCGATCTCTGAAACACGTCCTCTTGTTCCAAGCAACTTCGAACCCGGAAGACAAGTAAATGTCCTATATACGAAAAAGTTCTCAATATTTCCTAAATAATTAAAAAAAAATATAATCACCAAATAATCTTAAATTTAATTCTTAATCAAATTTAAATTAGAATTGCACTCCCGTGTACAACTAACAAATATTGTCTACTGAGATCAAGGCTGTACTTGTGAGAAATTCCGGGAGACGATTTAATGAATTTAAGCAACAATAAAAGTAAATAACAGCCTAAGCAGATCATCAAGACTACAGAAATAACCAAAGTGATTATTATTAATAATCTTAATTATTAATTATTATCCCAAGATAAGAATCCAAAACAAGCACAGAGGCTTGAAAAAAGAAAGTCGTAATGAGAAGTCTGTGAGTTTATTCAGAATGAATAGTTGAGGTCTACAAACCATAGGTGACATAACCTAAAATTCATTACTACAAATGCTCAATAAATAATAATTAATAAACATAAGTATTAGTTGCTTTAAGATTTAACTTACATTATTTAAAGCAGTGTCTGCAAAAATAAAACAAATATTTGCAAATTTATAGAAGGTAGTAATCAAAGGGATTACTACATTTAAACGCAATGTGCAAGATGAGAACACCTTTAAACTTTATTTTTAATAAAAAACAGTCCGACCAATCCATTTTTGAGAAGCAATCGCAATTTTGGTATATATTCGGGCTTGTATAGTGTAGAACAACGCTTTTCATTCTTTTGGGTACCAAGGCTCCTTTGGGATCACTTTAATACTTGCGCTTCATAAGTACATTTTAAGGTTGATGACAACTTGGTTGGTTGCGAGGAGATATGTATATGCGCGCGTGTGTCTGTAAAATAACATTATGAAATTAAGACTGATTAGAATGTATATTATCTTCTTTAAAAAAACCTTTTAATAAATTTGTAGTTTCAAACATCAATGCAAAAAAAAACAATAACTAGAGATTATTGCGGAGGTTACAGGGTAGGTATGGAACAGAGTCGAGCATGATGATGTTAGGTTTTTGTCTCGCTCTTCTATGTGGCACAATACAGTAGCATGCATCAAGTACGGAAAGATATATTTACCTACGCCAGTACTTTTGGCGGACGGCGCACGCCATTGCTTAACCTTGCTAAGAGGCAATAAATATAAACAGGCAGTAGTCACTAGCTAGCTGCTTATGTGGTCGTAGAAGCAAGTGGCAGAAAGCGATATTTGCGCACGATTTTTATGTGCGCACGATAATAATTTGGTTCACGGGCAAGAAGTCGCATGCGTTTTTAAATAGTAATTTCTTAAGCGCCGCTCCCACAATTGTTTGTCCACTACCACCCCCCTCCAGGCTGGGGGCCTTAGGAAGCCGCTGTTCACAGTTTATTACTGCAAGTCAAAAAACCTTCGATTAAAATAGATTCCGATGTCGATATCATCGAGAATAATTGGAGTTCCTCATTTCTAGTCCACCACACCGCAGCAAAATGTGCAAACTTGATGCAGCCATCTTACTATTTAGGTGTTACTGACATTAAAGGAGGAAAAAACAAAACGGAACATTTTCCATAAAAAAACAAAATAAACTTCAGCAATATTTCTTGCAAAAACAACGTATTTCCAAAAAATTTCAATAAAGCTTGAGATTAAAACTATACTTTTATCTTTACAAATATTACTTTGTGTATCATCCGCACGGCTCAATGAATTTTTATCACAATTTAAGTACAGATCCAAAATTGCGAACAAATTCCTAATTTAGAAACTTAGATAAGTCTTAATATGCAGAAATAGTTATTTTTTAGCTTATCAAAAGATTAATTTAAGCCCACTGCAGATAGTCTAGTACACCTGCACCTTGCTTTCTAGAGAGAGAGAGAGAGAGAGAGAGAGAGATGTACTTGTAAACTGCTGACCCTGCAGTTAGAAATCCTATATATACGAAGCTACGCTCTAAGAGAACTGAGTTTCCTTCAGGAGCCCACCAACCATCATCTTAGAGCCTGCCTCGGTGAGTGACTTTACTTTTAGTTTGCTTGTAGCATACTTAGGATAAGTCTAGAATCTGCTTTGGTTGACATCTGACTTTCCTAATGCTTAGGACTAGAACCTGCCATGATGGTTACCTGACTTTCCTACTGCTTTTGTATTAGTTTGTAGTTATTAGTTATATGTTCATTATATTGTAAGTTGAGCTTAACTACGTCCCTAGTCATGACAACCCTCAATTGTAAATTCAGATATAGACATAAAGTAGTTTAATCAGGTTTGTTTTTAGTAGTTACTGACTGCATAAAGAGGGTAATAGTAACGGCTTCACAGCGCAGTTGATGTCTATTGTTTTAAAGCAACCGGTCAAGGGTTTCTATCTTTTGTTCCGACTTAGTTTATTGATTTTATATTATTTTAGGTTGCAAAATAATATATAGCTTTCTAATAATTCCCATCGAAACTATACTTACTAAACTACTTCCCCCAAAAACACTTTATCTTTCTACTCTACATGAGATGTTGTCACCTTCCCTTACAAAAACCTATCAGTGCAATTTATAGCCAACCCCCTTGTACGCAATTTTTCCCCTTCGAATTCAATTTAAAGAATTGCTTTACCCTAATTCTGCATTTGTAAAGCAGAATGTGTCAACCGAAAGTGAGCAAGATATAAAAATACTGGAATACGGTCTAAAATCCATTTTCAAATATTTTTATGCAATTTTAATATCAAAAACCCCACAGTATTACGTGATTTATAGAATTCCGTTTCATGGAAAACTTTGTGGGAACATATCTTATCGGTGGTATATTGAGGAAGCCTATGTGAGGTTTTTTCAGAACGATATTTCACATCTAGAAACTTTCTTTGGTCCTGTCATATTCAGAAACATTGCGAAGCTAAAGATCTTTAAAAGAATCGCCTACTTATGCTTTGGTTTAAATTTAAAATAATATTCTTGCTATCTGTTCTCAATAAAAAATTAAACCCCAAACCTAGGGGTTTTAGATTTTAAGTAACTACACAGCTACAGCTTTTGTAACCTTTAAATATTTAATAGGCGGAGGTAGTTATATTGCAGTAAAAAGCTTTTATCCTGGGCGTAAATTAGAAAATGCGAAGGCCCTTTTTACTGCATACTTATAAAATATTTTAGCTTTACCCGCCATAATAAATTTTACAAATGCACAGAATTTTCTTCTGAATTTTTATATTAGATGGAAATATGGAATATACTACGTATTTAATTTAAAGTAAGTGAAAAGGAAATTAACTTCAAGAATTTCATTTAATAAGAGTTTCTAGGATACATTTTCCAGTTCGCAATTAACACCAAAAAGTAATACATACTCAACGACTCGGTACTACTTGATGAGTGCAGAAGTACGAAGCTGACTCTCTTCAAGATACGTCACGTTTTCAGTAGATAGTGATGCTGAAGTTGAAAATAAGTAGTTTTAATTAGTCAGAGAGCACTTAGATATATTCTAAAAATGTGAGCTTCCATTGTTGAATATTGAATCGTAATAATGGAAAGCTAGTTCCAGTTGAATAGAAATTTTCAAGGAAGAGGAGCGAATCTGAAGAGTTATTGTTATGATAGGATTTAGTAAACTGAATTTTAGAAAACATTTAAAGTTTCATACAAACTTTTCGATGTCACGGGGAAATGACGAACAGAATAGTTTTCTTTCAGGACTGAAAAGTTGAATATCGATTTTAGTTTTCTTTTACGACCACATGAAGATTTAAAATTGGTTCTTCACTATTCATAAAGCGCACTGGAATTTTATGCTTACACGGTTGGTTTGATTGCCTACTTTATTAGAAAGCAAACTGTAATAAATTTTAAATGAAAGACTCATCTTAACTTCAAAAGTCGTTTGAAATATGAACATCTACTTGCACTAACATATCAAACGTCTTACCCGTATCATTCTTCATATTAAAGAAAATAGTTACATACATGATAGAAATTAATCTAGAATTATAAACAATTTGGAGTTATCGAAAAGCAACTAACAGCTAGATTTCTAGTCTTGCTCCTCCCGAAGAATAATTCGATATTTTATTTCTATTACAGAATAATCTTCACTCCAAGCTGCTTCACAGAGCATTATTGCCTTAATTTTTACCGCCTAGGTTTTTAAACTTTGAGTTATGCTGTTTTTTCTAAGAATATTTCCACGTGAATCACTTTGAATGTACTTATATAATGTGATAATTCTCCCCCTTTTTATTTTCTTTTTATGGCCAAGTAAGGTTTGTGTGCTTCCAAATAGTTATTCAATATTTAAATGATGAGGCAATAAACGCAAAACATTTAGGCATAAAGCTGAAATTGACACTAAAAACCAATATTTTACATTAGATCTTTACACTTTTAAATTTTAAGTTCTTCAGTTTAAGAACCGTCAGTAAGTTAGGTATCCCCAAAATTGTTGGAGAGGATTATAAAATACTCATAATGACAAGAATAGTTGCTCATAAAAATGTAATTGGAATTGCAAGTTTTGCATTTCTTGAAATTGTAGGAGCAAATCTTCTCAAAACTAGTCAACCTTCATTGTGTCATAACTTTCGTTGATCGCAAACATAGTAATGTAACCAGTAAAATACTAGCATCTCTTAAACTAATTTGTCCTTGAATTTTTATTTTTGACTGCTCTGGTTGCCATACTACTACCGCTTAATTGTTCTTCTCTAAAACCAAGACGTAAAACTATTTAAGATATTTCAACGGATAATGGCAAGATAGCAAGAGCATTTTCCATTTCCCCTCTAACTCTTTACTCCAACCAGCGTCTCGCAAGTTACATGGGTGATAGGTTAATATATACAAATACTTTTATCTAAATATATAAAAAGCTTTATTTGTATATATATATATATATATATATATATATATATATATATATATATATATATATATATATATATATATATATATATATATATATATTGTTGTGTATCTTACTAAGATTACTGAAATGCGCCGGCTCAGCTACTCAGAACAAGAGACAATAGACTCTTACAGGGTCTTTTAAAATTATATAGGTTCGAAATAAATAAAATATAGTTAAACTATCGCTCTGTAACACCTCTGTAATAACTTACGAAAAAAAATATATAAATAACTTCATTGACTTTTCGCTTTGGGAAAAAAAATAAAGACAATTATGGTATGGATTATTGATTACTTACACTAATGCTTATCTTGTTATCATCTCTGCACACAATCACCATTGGACGATGATTCCAGAATGATCCCCTATTTCCCTTTTTTATTTGAATGTAGAAAGAAACAGCTTCAAATGTGTATGTTTATGGAGCACCTACTCTGCTTGTGAGATTTTACAGCAAGAAAAATCTTACGGGTAAGTACCTTTTTATATTTTACGGTCACTTATTTAGAATTTCTTAATTCCAATAATAAACCTTTTGACAACAGAAATTCATTTTTATTTAACTTTATGATTTACACAAACACAATAACCTTTCATAAAAATTAATCAAAATTTTATAAAAATTATCAATCTTTTAATTTTCATAATTGTGATTTTATAACCCATAACTTAAAATTTAATTATAATAGTTTGATCTAGGAAATAATCATTTATATAATTATCGTTAACTTTTGTAGATTTATCATCCACTAGCACTTTTACTTTTTACTTTTATTAAAGTTTCTCAACTTTTTTTTCTATCTCCACATATATAACTTTATCTTATATACACTCCTTTATTTTTGTAGCACAACAATATCTTCGCCACTAAATTACATGTAATTATCTTTACCTAAACTAAAATCAATTTTCATCATACATTCATTATTCAAATGCTTTATTACAAATTATACGAGCATGTCTTTTTAACTGACTTGCACCGACTATATCCATTTTTATCCTTTTTAAACTCCAACATTTTTGATAACAATTTCATATTGTTGCATTTCTATTCTTATCTATCTCTTTTATTTTTGCAGGTCAATAACCAAAATAAAAGGAAGAAATTACACAACTTAACTAAAATAAAGTAGGATTTACATAAAATATATTAATGTAATCAATAACCAGACTGTACAAACTTATTGAAATTAATTATCGTAATTTACTAAAATTTCATTAAAACAAAAATGCTGTCAGAGCTATAATCAAACTATACTTCATCAACACGTATGATTTTGTAAGAAACAAACTAAATAAATGCATCTTGTTCTGCCACGCTCAGACCAGCTACATAACATTATCATATAACTCTTTTAAATAAACTTTATATTATACGAGGACAACTCAAAATAAACTACACAAACTATTTTGCTACTCTATTTTACTTTACAACTGATTTCCTTATATTTAAACATATAATCTCGCTTGAAAAAAAAGGAAATAAAATACTTCAGCAAAGTTTATTATTTGTGCAAAACTACCCAAACAAATAATACAACAATATATATATATATATATATATATATATATATATATATATATATATATATATATATCTTCTACCCAATTGAGCGTCCTCCTATGTAAAAATCCAATACCAGTGAGCGTCCATGGTCATTGAGCGTCCGATAGACGGACGCTCACTGGCAATCCCTGAAAATGTCACAATGTGATCAGTTGGTTGCATACATGCTTTTGCAATAAAAATCTCGTGGACGTTGGGTGACACATTCGTGTGATAGATGTTTATAATTAGTTCAGGCTTCTGCCGCATATAAGCGCGGCGAGCGTCGAAGTGTAT
Organism: Agrypnus murinus; assembly: GCA_929113105.1. NCBI lineage: Eukaryota > Metazoa > Arthropoda > Insecta > Coleoptera > Elateridae > Agrypnus > Agrypnus murinus. The sequence goes on along the minus strand of OV816028.1, from coordinate 35,253,961 downwards.
ATGATATACACAAATAATACCTGCAGCGTTCAACTGAGCTTCCACCTTTAGCTCCTCCCCCGTTAGCTGCTCTTCTTAATACATATTCATTTCTATGCATTAACGAGCGTCCGTGAGCTATTTATAGAAACAGCAGCTGTTACAGGAGAGAGTGAAGTCGATCGATAAAATTCTTCAAATAAAGCCGGTTTGGTTTACCGTGATTTTATAGAGACAGCGCGGCCCTATATATTTTATTTTATTCAACATACAGGAAAGCCACATTTAAGTACAAAATATGATTTAAATACATTATGAAGATATATCCTGACTTGTTTGAGTTTATTATGTATTATAATTATGATACGATAACATTTTAATATGTATAATTTGAAAGAAGAAAAGAATATTTTATTATAAACACATTGTTATCTATATTTGCTTATATTTTAATTCATATCAAACAATGAGAATCATCCTAAAGTTAATTGTTGAATAGAAGATTTAAATCTATTTAATAAAACCCCAATAAATTTAAGACCAAATCTACTATTATCATTACTAAGTCACGTACTTCTAGGTAGAAAGAAATTATAATCGTAGTTGAAAGGATTAAAGGGTATATTGAAAATACCATAGTTTCTAGTTGATATAACTGGAATTCTAAAGGTAGTTTTTTGAGGAACTTTTAGATAATCTACCTCATCATTTATATTCAAAGCAGAAAAATTAAATTAGCTTTCGATCTTGATTTCGTGAAGGTCGCACAGTCCCTGTCTTTTCGATTAGAACCACCCTTCATAAAGGAGTAATTCTTTTTTACTGGTAGAAAATGGCTGTCCGATGGATATTGATAAAACCCACATTCATGTAGAGCTGGTGATGTGGCGTAACAGTTCATTTATGCATAAGTCTTTCCCCAACTTTCCTGAGTGGGTTCGGACGAAACCGATTTAGAGTGGAACTAGAGTTTGATGAAATTTTGATTAATTTTAAGATCTTGTGATGGACTAAGCTTCTAAGCTAGCATTTGATCGACGTTTGTAAAACTTAGACTGCGCTAAAATCTTAGACTACTTAGTTACACCACGTTTTATTCAAGTCTACCAACCTACGCGCCCAGAATCCAACCCTACTCAGCTTGTAGAAATAACGCATAAATGAACTTGGAAGGATTTTTCCTCTACAGAACAATTGTACCGAGTTTCAACGAGGTCTATAATAACTATTTTCCATCCATAAAATGTCTCCTCCGTGATTCAGTAGTCCCGATGTAATAGCCGGACTGCAATATTTAAGATTTGCACAATTTCAATAGATTAATAATATCCATACGGTAATCGTATTTAAAAGCCACACATCGTAAAAAATTATTTTGCACTCGCTCTGGTGGTTTGGGTAATTTGGAGACCATACTGGAGAACCACATTGCAAAAACAGATCTTACCAATGCTATGTATACAATTCTTCGGATTGAACTTTCCTTAATGATTCTATCTTGCTCTTACACACATCTTGATCTCCTGATGTGATCGTCAAAGAGTAGAAACGTTGAATTGGCCTCAAGAATTCTGTATACGCGGTCTTCATAAGAGCTACACGAACATTTCTATCTTTTCCAGGGACAACCTTTACAATCCTCGCTATTGGATTCCAATTCTATCACTTTAAATTGCACTTCCAACTAGAACAATAATTCGAGAATAACATTCTTGAATCTTTCTTCGGTTTACGCTCAACTAATTGACTCAAATACTCACTACAAAAGTTTCGTCACAAATCCTCCTTGACTCTTTGGTGATAGGCAAATTTCCTCTCAGCACTGTTAGAATCTAAATAATCCAACCCTGGGCTTCCCTGCTGCCGTAGATCTCGCAAGAACATGGCTGGGGTGAGAGGAACCAAATCTTCAGTTTTCAGAAATGAATGACAATGGTCTCGAATTGATAACTGATTCACAATCATATAAAATCGCTATTAGTTCTTCATAATTTAATAAAGTTCTTCATAATTTTTACCAAACACTCGTCGCAACAGTTGTTTCAGAGTTCTCATAAGACGCTCTCACCAACCACCTTCCACCAAGCAGGAGTCGGAGGAATAAACCTCCATTGAATTTATTGGACAGCTGACACGGATTCCACGACTTTCCAATCCACAGATTTAAACAAATGTGTCCATTCCAACAAAGTTTATTGCGTTTTCACTACTACAACGGTCTTCCCCTTCTTGTTACGAAGCTTAAAACTCTGCAAGATGGAATCAGTAGACAACAAACTTATTAATTCCAAATGACTGCTACAAGTCTTTTTGTATCAAATCTTCTGCGCTTCTCACATTTGGAAATAATGGCACGAATTGACTTCCTTCCCCTCGGAATCCTATATCTTTCACATAAACGAGAAAGTAGCAACTGTGTTTCTCCATAACACTGCTTCAAATGTTCCTCCCTCACAAGGGCCAGTAACACTGGATGACTGGTTGGCAATAAAATAGGAATCCAAAAATCCACCGTGTCTTTTCTTCGTTCAGTTTTTGTTTTGACTCTTATAAGTCCCGAATTATCCCTTAAAACACTTAGTTCAGGTATCTCATTTATGTTTACTGCAAAACATTGCTTCTGAGCTACTAGTATTACACGCCTCTCTGTTTCATCCAAATCACTGGCATTTACCATGCCAGTTTTACGATTATCTTCTCCATTGCGGGAATTGTTCAAAAATCTTAGCATCCAACCCACCATTTTGACAATACCTGAACATTTCGAAAAATAATTTCTTCTGTTGTGACTTCCAATTGTGACAGCCAATAATTGCAATCGTGGGATTGGCAACCTTTTCAAAGGTGCAATTCTTGTCGTTGCTTGTAGGAACTTCAATTCCACTTGATAATTGAGTTCGCATCTCACGAAGACAACGGACTAATATGCAAAACCACTACCATCGCAAAACGTATGTAGCTTCCACCCATGCTTGGGAAATGCATAAGATGACAAACATCGAGGGATTCTGATTGACGGCGGCAGTTTCAATTCGCTCATCCAATTTTGTAAACTTTGTTCCCAACTCTTGAGGTAATACTTCAATCCAACTAGTTTTCATTCCCCAACTAGATTGAAGTAGAATATCTTCATACGCAAAACAGTGACATGTGAAACCAATGGGGTCAAAAACCTTGAACTACAGATAATATGTTTCTTCGGGTAGGAATAGGAAATGGTTCTTAAATGTCCTTGACATGACACAACAAAACATCCTCCTGCTTATCCTAAAGCAAACCAAATACTTGAGAAATGTTGCATCCACTCTGAAAAGTGGATTCCCACAACCTTAGATCAAATTTGGTGGTGGACAGTAACTCAGTCACATCTTTGATGAAACTAATCAAATCACCTTCCGAGTCAACTGAAGTGACACAATTATCCACGTAGAAGGATTTTGATAATTTCTCTCCAGTTAATTTTAATTCTGGCAGTGCATTTTTAACATGAAGCTCAATCACTGCTCCCAACAGGAAAGGATTACAATTCATGCGGACCACCACACAACGATGACAAAAAATTCTTACCTGTCGGCCTTTCTTGTTCCTTCACCAGAGAAATTTCAAAAAAATCACTATTGCTTTCCTTTAGCGCAATTTGAAGAAAAGCTCTTCCGAATATCTAAGATAATGCCAATTTTTTTTCCCTAAATCTCAACAACATGGATGGGACGAGTTTAATCAAATTCGGTCCTTTTTCCAGACAATCGTACAAGGACGGCAATTTTTTCTGCCTCACTGAGCCGTCGAGAACAGGTCTAACTTTTGTCGTGACACAAAAAGGCTTGAAGACAGAGCGATGAGACAAGTACCAGCCAATGGCATTGAACTTATTATTTGGCACTTCTTCAACTACTCCTTCTAACCACCCATGAACACGTTATTATAATTCTTAAAATTCCCAAAATCATCCAATTTCTTTCTTGTAGAAATAAATCACTTTTCTGTCATTAATTTGGTTTCTTTTAATTCTGGATGACCATCTATCCAAGACAGACTCACTCCATATGAACCATAAGAATTAATAAAGACAGTATCCTGGAAATGTTTTTTGGCAACAACTTTCAAAACCAGTTTAGAGTTCGTCTTTCCAGTATCTCTAATTACAATTGTTTTGAATGTCCAAAGATTTGTAACTGACGATTCTTGGATCAACAGCAACGACACAATCAAGGATGAGCTAGATTGACAATGTTCAAAAGACACTCTTCCCATGAGAGTGCAGCCCAACTTATTCTCAATGGCAAAAAGTACACTTTTCAACTGATGAGCTCGCCCTGTCCACAAACTGCCAGCAACATCTGATTCAATTAGAATTTCAATTTGCGTACATACGTTCCCGACGTCAGAAATCCAAATCTTCTTGTTATTCAATTTTCTAAACCAGGTTCCTCTTTTCGCATGAGGAACTTCTCCACAAATGACCTCCATAAATGACATTTTCTAGAAAATTTTCCATTTACAGTACTCAGAATTACATCAAATCTCATGTGCTGTTTCTCGGACTGAACCCCACCAAAGAGCATATGAACAATTGACTCTGAGGATACAACCGGAAGCTTCATTTCTTCAGCAGCACTTCTCAAAATATAAGACCTTTGAGATCCTATGTCAACGATTGCTCTTGCCTTCCGTTCACATCCTACTCCGTTCACGGTCATCACTAACGTCTGAAGAAAGACATCACCGGAACAAGATTGATAAGACATGACCGAACTTCTTGACTCCCGGACTCTATCTTGACTGACTGGACCATGGGTGGCAGAATTTTTGTGAGCTGGTAGATCGGAACGCATGACTTTAAAATGCTTCTTTCTATACAGGGAGTTAGGCAGAACGATATCAAAAAAAACTGGGGGGGGTAAATAGGATTATTTGGAACCCATTTAGGGTAAATCACCCTATACAAAGGCGTTTGGTTTTCACACAACAAATTTAAAATTTGTTTCAACCGTTTTTGAGACTTAGTTATAAGTCGGCTTATAACTTTTTATGTGTCTGTTATTTGGATGATTTTTTTTATTTTTAGGTTAACGATGTCTACAAGATAATAATACAAAAATTTTTAACTGATTAATTAAAAAACAAAAAATATATTAAGCCCTTAGTCCAGAATTTCGGCATTTTTTCAAAAATACCTAATAAAATTAATAAAGAAAAACCAAGCACCTTTGTATAGGGTGATTTACCTTAAATGGGTTCCAAATTATCCTATTTACCCCCCAGTTTTTTTTTGACATCGTTCTACCTAACATCCTGTATACAAGACACACGACCTTTGATTTACATAATTTGAATTGATGACCGACTCTATGATGTATTTCTTGTAGAGAAATACAACATTTCTTACTTAACAAACCTTTCTTTTTTTCACTCGGATCCATTTTCTGAGTTTGAAAGTAATTATTGATGGGATTTCGCACAAAAACATATACAATTTTTTTAACCCCACCGTCGTCACCCGAGAAAAGTCCAGCAGCTATTGGAATACTAACACTGACACTCCTTATTTCCTCCCTCCACTACAATTTACTCCATTGCCAAATCAATTACGAGCCAAAGAAATCTTTTCTCACCTTAAACTTCATATCTCAAAAATTCCATCAATTGATTGAGTCGATTCTTTTGACTGACCACTTCATCCTCTCCCAGTTTTGAATTTCTAATTCTATTCTAGGTTCTGAGCAATTCTTCAGGTAAGGTAATTCCACAAGTGGGAACAATATGGCATTATCATAATTATCTTATTCTTATTATCATGATATTCTTCAATTACCAATTTTTCGTTCGTTCGTCATCAAGATCGCGTAACTCCTTGACCAATCTTCCCAGTTTCATCATGGAAGCGTTTATGGTATCTTGTTCCATGGCTTTAACACCATCCACATTCAACATAAAATTTACTGTCGGTGTACATGCGGTAGGTCTGGGACTCTCTTCTACCGACGTCTGTCCATTTTCATTTTCCCCAAAATATTTAATCAACATCAATCCAAAATCCTAAAACAATCACGTCGAGGTCCCCAGGATGTCGGGCGCACGTAGATTTTAACCGATTCTCTTTCCCTGTCATGTAGTATTTGTGAAACTTTGGCGGTTACAAATGGCGTAGAGGCGAAAAAGGGTAAAAAAGTGTGATAGAGTGAGAAAATGTAAAAGACAGTGATAGGAAAAGATAGAGAGTGTTGAATGGTGGGATAGTAAGTTACATCGTGAGAAAGAGTAGGGGAGGGTAGAGACTCTGATAGTTTGATAGTGAGTAGAAAAGATGGAAAACGGTTCAAGAGAGCGGAAAGAGTGGATGAAGGAGAATGAGGTGAGTGAGGATAAGGTGGAAAGAGATGAAAGAAGGTCTAAAGAGATTGGAGTAGATGAATAAGGCTGATAAACCGTGCAAAATGGTAAAAAGGAGTAAGAGAATGTGAACGAGCGGGACAGGGACAAGGACGGGAAAGAGTCCTTTAATTATAGTTTTCCTTGTAGTCGCATTAACAGTTCTTTTGTATGTCTATTACTGCTTTATCTGCGAATATATTCTACAGGTAAGCAAACCTACTTATTTGTACTTGCAGTTACAGGTAGTGCTATTATTACTGAGGTATCGATGCAGCTCAGGTACCGACTTGTAGTTCACTTGCGAGTGATAAACCAGCAGGAACAACTTGCAAAGCAGGTATCTGCGCATTTCTCTGGTACGAACTTATGCAAAAGTTGAGAACAACGGAGATAACGCTTGGAGAAACACATGTAAGGCAACATCATCACATATATTTATGCTACTTCTTCTGTAACTGATAAAAGACATGTTCAAATCAATTTTAAGACTTTGATTTATTGTTTCTAGCCTTATTTGGTGAAACTCCATAATCAATTACTAAATAAAACTGATTTGTTAATACTTTTACATATTTATTATAATCTACCTGACAATTGTTTCGACTGTTTAGATCTGCTATATTATATCCTATTGGACAAACACTTCGAAGTTTGAACATAAGATATAAAGAGCACCTACGTTGTTACAGAAGTAAATATCCAAACAATATCTACGCCAAACGCCTTTTTAGAACAAAATCACACAATGCCTTCCCAAAATAATATTAAATTCCTACATTTTTGTTAATAACAAACGCAAATTAGACATTTTAGGAACTTTGGAGATATTATACAACCACAAACTCTGGGTACTTTTAATGAATGAACAGATTGAGCTCAGTAATTCTCCGGTACTAGAAGTGTTAGATATTTAATATATATTTTTTATCTAGTTATCTATTTTTTGCATTTACCTTAGCGACGTGTTTGTTTATATTTACATTACCTTTGATAATGACAGCTCAGCAGTCGAAACATATGTCAGAGAGATTATATAAATTTGTGAAACTTTTAACTAAATAATCAGTTTTATTTGTTTCGCAATTTTAAAAAAGTTCTTATAATAAACATTTCCTAAAAAGTACGTAAAATAAAAGTTGTATTCTTATAATAACATTTAGATGTTTTGCATCTTCATCGAAGCTAAAACATAACAATTTGTAAAATATAAAAATCAGCTGATTGACAGTTTTTTCTATATCCAAACAAAATAAGACTAAATCTAATAACAATCTAACATTTAAATGTACTGTTGCTAATCATAGAGCTAACCTACTACTATTATGTTATTAAAGCCGAGTTCAGCAGAATCAATACTCAGATTAATGATTGATCTGATTACTCAAGTAATTGGAGAGAGCAAGACAATTGTTTTAATAATAGTTGCTAACGCTGGTTACTCGAGCGATCAAATACCTTCGATGCAATTACCAAACTTAGCTTTAATTTATTTTTACCCTTTTGAAATGTGTTAATTGTAATCATTAACAATGCATATTATAATTTTCCCCTTTTGCAATATATAAAGGTAATATATTTATTTATTTAGGAATGGGTGGCATTATCTGAAACATCATAATAAAACTAACAGCCAGCTGACTGTCTATTTAAAATTCGCTACTGTTTGTATTTACAAAATATATAGAATGCATGAATACACTTCTCAAGTGCAAATTCGCGTTCTTGGGAAACCCGTCTTATGACGTCATGCTTCGACGCCACCACATGCTTCCGAACCAATCAAATAAGAGAATCTAAAAATAGATGTCTAAAAATAGACGGACGCTCAATGAAACACTAAGTAGTTCATGACGCTCAGTAATCGCTTAAAATGATTTACTACTTACACACGGTGTATATGTGTGGACGCTCAGCTACAAACTTTCTATACTGACGCTCAATGGTACGACAGATAAATATATATATATATATATATATATATATATATATATATATATATATATATATATATATATATATATATATATATATATATATATATATATATATATATATATATATATATATATATTACCCTTTTGAAATACTCTAAATTTCAGCATTATAAGGCATATTAAATATAATATTCCCATTTTGTAATATTTAATGTAATACAATGCACGTTATAAACTGCTATAATTCGAAGGTTGCATTAGAGTAAGATAAAAATGCATTTTTAGCGAGACCGTGGTCTTATCTCGCACGTAAGACCTTCAAAACCTCCTTCGACCAGTTAAAAGTCGAGTTCAGACAAAGAGAGTCACCTAATACTCCAGAATATATAAATTAAGAATTAACAGACATTAACAGTGAAAGTGTAGCATCTTTTAATTTTTCGACTTGCGTTTTTGTCAAATTTGTATTTTTCTAAATAAAAATACTATATTTTAAATTCCTTTTCTGGTCTCTAAATCATTTAAAACATAATTCGCGTCCCAGGTCCACTAAAAAATAAAAATAGCAATGTTTGTTGCGTATGTACTGAGATGCATCGCACAGACGCGTTTTAAGTTGTTGAGCAATTTTTTTTACGCAAGCAAACAAACTTTCAATACAAATCACACTGTTTAACCTAAAATCTTTAAAATAGAACATTTTTAATTTCCCTTTGCAGGAAGTAGAACGGCAATTTATAGGAAATGTCCTCCCAAAGTAGAACGTTTGATCAACGCAGTTAAGTAAGATAAAACAATGAAAAACATCTTGCGTCATATATGTTGTGTCTGTTTAGCTGCCACATTAAAGTTACATCCATACAGACATCATAAAACTATTAATACATAATCCCAGACCTAACAAATTTTATCCGATTTTATTAGTCGCTAGACTACTGTCCATGTTTACTGCATATCCCTCCGGTTTTCGTTTTATTCTCATGTTATTTCTAAACGTGCATCTTGCATAGTGCTTTCACTCCAACCTCCATGTCACAATGGCACAATTTGTGTGACATGCATACTGCATCATCAGAGTCACCAGGCTCCCGTTTGAAGTCTTGGCCTTGCAATTGTTAACTTTTTTCCTTCTTCTTGTTGATCCTCAGAACCCACTTACATTAACCTCTTCTCGAAGTCACTTCCTTAAAGTAACTGTTCTGCTCATTCCGTTCTGCGTCATCTCACATTCTGACATCCACCACAGTCTGTAGTATTTAAAGCTCCAAGACTGCCACTACCACTTGGTATCACTCTATAGGCATTCGAGGCGACCTCCTACTAGTATGAAGACACGTTAAAATCAGAACCGATTTTAACCATGAAAACAAACAAATTTAAGCTAAATGTCTCTGATTTTCATGTTTCCAAAACTACATACCACTGTATCAGACACCTACTGTGCTGACTATGAAAAGTCTGGAAAAGAGCTATACATCAGTCTACAACCTTTTTGCGACAACGCCCTTGAGGGCTTCTTCTTCACGGCAAAGATTTAGCCTGTACTTTCTTTATAGCAACGTACAAAGATAGGAGAGAGCAAGAGGGCTGCCCTCTTCCTGGCTTTCATGCATTTTCAAGATGCAACGCAGTTTCTTTTTTTAGTCAGGGGCAAGAAGTCAGCATGGAATGCTTGGGTGGACTAGTCTGAGACGACCAGTGCTTTCTTGAAAGTTGGCGTCAGCGAGTGAAGAATAACCCGAGCTTGCTGATCTAAAAACTCTTGAGAAATCTACCGTGCTTATGGCGCGAAAAGCAATCTTGGTATAATTTTTCATTTGATTATTCCCAGTACATCTCCAACGTATTATTAAATTTTTAACCTCTTGATTACCATTCGATAGCACGTCCAGTACTACAGACTACTAACTCCGATCAAACCAATAACACACCTATAAAGGTCTAGGTAAAACCAAGGTCCGTTGATGCATGCATAATTATATTGACCTTGGGTAAAACTAACGTGCACATTGCGTTTGCAAACTTCTTTGTTGGGCGTAAAGAAATTTTACTGAGAACAGCCTGTTGTATCTTGTGGCGGCAATCTGTGATGAGATATCAAGAACTGCACTCACATACATAAAATTCTCTTGTCATCTTTGACAGAGGTCACATTTATCTTTTACAGCATTTAATTTTAATTTTTCATTTTGCTTTTGGAGTTTCATTTCTCTTTGATTTAGGCAATACTTTGTACTCCTCAAAAACGGCGTCAATGTTTATTTCTTTATTCTTTAATCTTTATCGGGTTCGAATTGCTTTGCTTTGCGTTGCCTTCAAGACCTGATTGTTTCCAATTAGCTGTGATGTCCATTTATTATTTTCAGGGTTTTCCTTTTTTCCAATGTATATTAATAAATAGTTTTTACACCTTCTATATTGGATTATTTACTACTTCTAAATCAACCCCTTCTACGAGTTTTGAGTGGTTCTTGGCTTCGGTCTGCAAATGTTAAGGCCGGACCTACACGCCGCATTTGGATTAAGTGAATTAATAAGCTATTAGTATTTTTTACATCTAGAGAATTATATGTGGAAGGCTTTATTAAACGTTTTCACTTGTTTATAATTGCTGGTTTATTAATTTATTGTTTGTATTGAATCAATATCTCGCAATTCACCGATAGTTTAAAAATCCCACGATCATCGTCTTCTTCTGTGCTAGTTATCACTTCGTGGGAACCTTTCACGCCTTACTGTAGCAATCCAGCAAATACTGAAAACAACTTGAATACCCTTTTTTGCCTTAAACGGACGTTACAACCTGTTTGGTTGTTCTCAAGCATCAGACCCAAAAATAATATTATGTTTAATGATTTATGTGGATACAAGGTAACATGCTAACGGTAAAACAAATCTCTAGCAACAAACATTTGTGCTGTAACATTTTCCATTTTGCTATAAACGCAAGCAATAGACCATTTCATACGATGCCAACATTAAGAATATTAAAAAACAGTTAGTAAATTCTTCGTTGCAGTTGCCATAACGGTTTTCATCAAACTTCGTTATAGTTACTGGTAAATTGCGAACCGAGCGTTAAGTTGTACTGTACGATACGTTAGAAACTCTACACCTTTGTGTCGTCTGATGCTAAGCACTCTTTAAGGCAATTTTTAATGGTGACATGACACGACTTGCCCAAAAGACCGGTGTAATCTAATGTCTACGATCGGCACTGCAAAGTTCCAATAGGTATGCCAAATTAGGTCACGTGAGATCTTCACAAGGCGATCATGGAGAACAAAGCGCCAAAGCCGGTTTTGCCCCAAGTGCATTTAAGGTTTGCGCAAATTATTAGGGATTTATGTACAGAACTGGTTGCCCTCCTCAACTCCTCACACATAAATTTGGCCTAAGCCAAACTTACGGATCAACGAATTGAATTACGCTCAATTAGCGCGTCACTTACTCTTGTAAGAGTTACGGGTGCGCACTGATAGACGCAAGGTTGCCTATCCAACCTCTAGTAGGTCTCTAGGCTGGTGTCGGAGTTATGTACGTCCTCACCTGCCATAATTAGGCTTGGTGAGCCTTCGACAGAGCCCCGCCCGACTCTATCTAAAAGTCGATAGATACAAGAGATTACTCCTACATGAGATGCAAGCGCAAGAGAAATAACCGACAGATTTCTGACTCTCCGGGTATAGGTCCGGGTCGCCGGAGTATGGAAACTTTGATCAGCACTGGGAGGGAAAAGAAAGGCTATATCGACAACAAAACAGTGTTCGTCATGTCTAAACTACAAAAACTCAATTTCACGAAAATCCCACCGGGTCCTTATTCCGCCCTCCCTCCAACCTTTTCTGGTTCTATGTATATTTCTGCTGCTGTTCCTTCCTTGTTTTCCATCGTAGAATACTTTCAATCCTTGTTCATACTTGTTTAGGTAGACTGTCACTTCAACCGTTGTCATCGATTTCATTTAGTTTTGATCCAATTCGTATCATGTTGATTGGGTGTGATGTTCTGTGGTATCGCTTCCATTTAATTGTCGTTTTCCTAACTGTTTTCTGCCTCTAAGCATACACACAAATTCTGCTTGCTCCGATAGTATCTGTCTTTCCGTACTAATAGAATATAACTCCATTCTATAGGTTTAGAACAATTGTCGGGCAGAAATTTTTCGAGAGTAGTAATAGAAAGGGCTAGTATTTGGTAAAGTTGATGGAGAGTCTGTGCTATTTTTGTTTTATCAGCAAATCCAACAAGAGTGATCTGAAGATTATTAGCTTAAATTAAAAAGTGTTTAGAGTTTCTGAGAGTTAGTAACAAATTACAAAAAACTGTGTTTTTTTATTTCAAAAATTAAAAAAGTTAATTTAGGACCAAACTTCCAATTTAAATTTCTAAAATAAAAGATTAAGCATCATTTAGTTACAGATTTGTTGTTTACATACACTCACTTAACACATAAATCTGTCTCAGATAATCTGTATAAGAACGTAAGAAAACGAAGAAAATACTACGAAAACTGACTTTTATTCATTAGTTTATCTTTTCCGCTCCAAACTGCCCTAAACCTTTTTAAAAGCTACTCACAAATCTTCAATTATCCGATTGATCCTCACAAAATGTGTCCTTATATATACGGAGCGGAAATTTCTAGGGCTGTTCCTTCAAAATCACCTAAGATATTTCAAAGAATTGCGATATCGGTAAAATGTTTTGAAATTACTGGATATAACTTTTCACTTTTTTTCCTTTCGAACAGCAGTTAGATATTTTGAAAATATTATTTTATTATTATTTTGTTTGTTTCTTCAACATGATAGTGAAAGATTGTTGATTATCATTAAGTAGCGCTTGAGAGAACAAAATTGGAAAATCTAAATCGCAAGGGTATTTCGCTTGCATATAAAAAAGATAACTGTTAGTGTTAATACAGTTAAGTGAGAAAAACTTTTAAGTGATTATGCAATCAAGTAAGAAGTTCATATTTTAAAACATTCAATTAACATTGATGAGGGTTTCCCAATATTCCCCTCCTATGGATTTATGTATGTGCCCTTTAAAATTAATTATAACTTCATTACTATGATAATCCATCCCATTTCATCAACAAACAAACATCAGTCTCTCCCCTAAATGATTATTATCAACCATTATTACCATATTTTAAATTAATCCATAAATCGACAGGATAATTGGTAAAAAATGCTACCCTTCACTGATGTTTGGGTATTCTGTACCCAACAGAAAGCTACAAAAGAAAATATATAAACTTCAACCCATCATAATAAACAAATCTGCAGGATGCATACAAAGCAGAGCACATATAAAAATGCACATGTCACAGAAAATATCGTAAATAACAATTTTATAGAGCCATAACGATGCCGAAAGGATTCGGTTGTTCTTCCAGGTGTTATGATTTATTCTGGAAGGATGCTCGTTTTCCACATAAATACCTGTTTATCTTAGAAAGTTACGACTTTCATCACCCAATAAATAAAAGTTTTGTCATTTAGTCAACACCTAAACCAGTGGTCATTTAAATATTTATAAGCTACTCAAAATCGGAATGCCTTTTACCACTACTACATTCCTTCTTTTTTTTTTCTGGTGCGTTCATAAAATTTTATTTTTAGTTTTTTTGTTTTGCAATTTCCTGACATACTAATTCAGCTGTTTGGAGAACAAAAATACATCTCGGAGTTAACATCCTTTGGTTTTGAATATTGGTCAACAAACGGGAAATTTCTTGGACAGAATCCAGCCGCCTCATGGTTGTCTAAATATAATTATAGATACAACTTACAAACTAAACTTACTATGGACAGAGAACTGCGACGAATCAAAACACAAAGGGATGAAACAAAAAAAGCAAATGATGCAGAATCAACCCCTTCACTAGAATATAAATTTCGTTTTCGTTCCGAATATTTAAGCATGAACGATATTTATTGGGGAATTCTGAAGAATCCACCCGTTATAATGTCCGTAATACATTATAGAGCCAAGAGTTTAGGGATGGAAAGCCACTACAAAACATTCCGTTTTGTCTATGTCAGGATTGTTATTTTGTTATAATAATAGGCAACATCCACGAAATCATATTATATAAACACTTAAATATTACATTTTCAAGAAAATATTTTTTGCAAGAGTTTTGTTTTCCTACGATCGACCCAGACAAGCGGAATTTAAAATTAAGAGATGTTGAAACTGTTAAATTATTCAAAAGCAAAACTTTTAGAGGGTCTTGGGTTAGGTAATTTAAGTCTTTATTCTGGTCTTAATGTTGTTTTTATTTTGCTTCGAGTTTCTTTAATGGAATAGGAGCATTATAAGGTAGTAATGATCAAATTGAATATTGATTTTGAAGTTTGATGAATGACCAAAAAGTTTGAATTTGGTTTTCGATTTATAAACAAAAACTAAGTAATTTGTCAATTGATATGGAAAAAACGTTGAAGCTACAGTACTTAGAAAAAAACATTTTTGTTATGAAATCAATACCATTATCAAATTCTCCACAAAACAGTTACTTGCTGTATAGTAAATATATATTCAGACGAGTTTTAGCCCAAAAAAGTTTTTCCGTTTTCCATTCCGTGCAGTCACAATTACATACCTCGATTTTTAAAAATCTTGATTTGTCCCCGGTAACATCATATATATAAATGAAATATTTTCAACGAACATAGAAAACGACAGATTTTTTATTTAAAAACATCTTATTTTTAATATTATATAAATATTGAACTTAGAATGTTATTTAAATATATTTTATTGTATATAATTTTAAAATAATGTATTTGATATAATATGAATATATCATATAAATATTTAATTATATAAATATATTATATAACAATAAATAAAACGAAAATATTTTTTTATTGTCGTGAGAAAGGACTACAAAAATATAAAAAATAAAGCTTTAACATTAATTGAACATAATATATAAGTTTGATTGAATATTATGAAATATTGTTAAAAACTCTGTATACAAAGTTATACCGATAAGGTTACAGAAATCATATAATGGAAATTTAAAAATCACTACAAATACACTGTTTTATTTAATTTTGTATCACTCAAAGGTTTACTTGCAAAAAACACCATACACTTTAATACTAATAATATATTCCAAATCATAAATATTATTTGAGAATGTACCTTAAATATTTATAAAATATGAAGATTTAAATGTAAATTGTTTGCTCAAAATAAAACATTTAGTGAATATTTCTAGTTATGATTATTGTATTTGTACCTGAAATGTTTATCATTTAAAATTTAAAATACATTTAACAAATACTTCTATCTATTAAGCATAATATACTACTGGGATATGTCACTGTTTTACACCCTTTTCAGCACTGCTATATGTAAAACACCTGAATTAATCATTGTTAAAGGCTCTTTCGAATGCTCACGAAGCGGTCCTCTATATGTACGTAAATACACGAGTTTACCACTAATATAAATACAAGGGTTAGTTATTATAGAAACCAAAGTTTTCCGAATTATTATTATTTATAAAATCGCGCTACATCGAGTTTTAATAGTTATTGTAAATAATATTATCAAAATAATTTAAAATCATATACGCGGCATTACATATTTTTGAAAATATGAATTAGCAGATTTTTCAGGCAACTTACTTTGTAGCGTCATTGTACATATACGTACTAAGCAATGTGCAAAATCTCAGGATAATCTTACAAGCCATTTTCTTGTTAGAAGTAAAATCGCAAAAACAAATTAATCATTGAGCAATGGCGTCCTCGCCATGGCTTTAACATTAATTAACAATTAATATTAATTCACTTACGCATGTAAAATACGTTTTGAGATCTAAACTTTTGCGCGTTGGGACGAGTGAATAACAAAAAAAAGAAATCAGTAGAAAAGAGACTCTCGGTCCTCGAGTAGCGCAGAACATGTTGCCATGAAATACTCAACGTTTCTCGGAATTTATCCCACTCCAAAAATGTGGGTGGGAGCCTAGTTCGAAAGGTTCGTTATCGTTGCCCCCTTGCCGCTGCTCCGCAGCTGAAGGTCCAGGACTGTTTGAATATAGCCTTAACTTAGCATCGTTAAAACATTGGCAATTTTGGACCTTTAGAACTTACAAACTTGAACTACATGGCACTATTGAATTTATTATTAGGTTAAGATTCTTGATATCTTGAATGATCAAAGTTTTAAACTCAAGGAACTGTGACACTCAAACTCAAAATTTCAAAGTTTTAAAATACTTAAAACTCCGGTTTTCTTAAAAGCTTACTACAGAAAAACTGAAACTGATTCTCTAAGATCATCAATTCAAACATATAGAACCCTGAAGACACCGACTATTTAAAACTGTAACACTCTACATCTCAAGCTTTGAGTTTTGAACACTTTAATACTGGAAATTCGAAAGTTAGAAATTCACAACTCATGAACCTTCTATAGCTTCAGAAACGAATGTGAACGTATTACTAGAAAAAAAACTACTTCTGAAAGGCTTTAGTTTTATCAAGATTTCAATGTTTCAAATTCTAACGTCCTAAAAGTATAAAGCTGGAATTAAGACTATTGTTCCAAGTCATATTTAATTTAAGGCTCTTTAATTTTAAATCGCTTTTGGATATTGATTCCCCTTGGATTAAGGCAACACTTTTGACTCTCTGAGGGGCCGTGTTGCCAATGTTGATTTAACTAGCTTTTATCTGCCTTAATTCCATATTCTGCAAAACTTTTGTATTAGCAGAGGCGTCTCATTGAGTTATTTAGATTTTTTTTTCTTAAATTATTATTATGGGTGTTGCCAGTGATTAATAAATTAATTAATATATCTGTAAAAGCATTCCAGAACTTTTTAGTCAGGTTAGTGCAAGATTATTAGAATCTGAGTTTTCCTTTTTCCGGCTTCTTAAGAATTTTTGGGTGTTTTATGGCATAAATATACTCTGCTAAAAGAATCTCGATTTGGGGGCGACTCCATCAGCTAACCAGCAGATTGGTAAGGACAATCGCCTTTAATTAAAATGTTTACTGAAACTGTTTTACCTACAACCTAATTATCATAAGACGCTGTGTTGCAATGATATGTATTACAAAATTTATGAATTTCGAGCACTTTTCCCATACTTATTCCATTGGACAAAAATATGGTAACTCATTTTGTTAATGTATGGAGATAATTAATCCTGGCTAATTCTCGGAAGTGTTGTGCGGATGTAGTGTGATATGTTTTAGCTAAGGCGTGCGTAAACTTCAATCTAACACAGCCATTGTTAACTAACTGCTGCAAAGACATTAAGAGATCTCTGTGTGAACTTTAACGTAAAAATAAGTGAACAAAGTCTAGATCAGCCTAACTATTAATATAAAAGTTTGTATGAAAATCGGAAATTGTGCTAGGTTTCTACGAAATTTGTGCCTCGAAGCTTGACAGACCAACAGAAGCAATCAGCGGCGCCTTGAAATTGCAATGACAAAACCTGGTGCTTCTGGTGCGAAACAAGGCGACAGAGCATACAGTGGAAATCCCCGAGTTCACCAAGCCCGTAAAAAGCGCGCCTGTTTGTATTTTACATTTTTATTATGCAAATCATTTTTCTTACCTCATATGATACATTTAAATATATAGAGTTTACTGTTATCAAAAGTACGGTAAACAATCGATTTATTTTAAATCATTATTTTTACTTAATCTAACGAGCCGTGCTTTCAGATGGGCACGTTAAGTAGTCGGTGTTGAGAATCACATAAAAATCTTACTGTGATTGTCGTTAAAAATAACCACCCTATACCACACACAAGGATGTATTTACTTCAGTGGTTTGGCAATGTTAATTATAAAATTAACATTTATACAATATAATATCAGCAAGAATGTCTGAACGTTGCACACATTCTCCAACTGGCGCAGGGATAGCTGATCAGGAGGAAATCTAGTATCTTGCGCTCGTACAATTCTGGCATCACTGATGTGGTATCATCTCTGTCTACGAAGCATAATAAATAATAATAATACATATGTCTCATACTATTGCTTGAATGGTATGTAATTTGAGTGGTTAACTTCGTTGCCCCCATACAGAATCGCTCCGATAGCTCAATACAAAGACAATAAAAGACTCTAGACATCTAGACCAACAAACAGCACAATAGTAGTTATATATTACAAGAATTAGCAAATTTTAACCGCATTCACAAGCACATGTCTAGAATAATAATGAAAGAAAAATGATATGTTCGATATTAATTTTACCAGACCGAATTCGTGGTTTAAGAGAAATAATTCGCAATCGACTACTGGATAAAAAGTCAATTTTCAAAACTACTAATCAATCTTGGTTATTTATCAGTTATTTCTACCGTATTTATACTCTATATTATTTTCATCTATTTAAAATTTCTTTTTTGATACAAATTTGATTGCATAAGAATAATTAATGATTTTAAATTGATAATTAAAACTATTATTTACTTAACGAGCAGAAAATTAAATAGTAGCGTTAGTGTAAAATGCGTGAGATGCACTCTCGGGATACATTGAACTTGTGAATGAATAATTGATGTTACTAATTAAAATTTGTCAACAAATTCTAACTAAATATTTCGGTATAATCTATTAATTAGTTGAAATCTGTTAAAATAGTTTGTTATGTACAGGTATGCAATGTTCTTGTTTTGTTTGTAGACATCAAAGACTGGATAAATTGAATTGTATGATATAGTTATGTCATTAGTGCGTCCAACAATAATACATTCTAGTTTTTTTGTTTAAATTGAATTCGAGAAAATATTAAAAAATAATACGGCTGTTTTTAATTATTATGAATACCATTAATTTAGTATATCTACTACTACAACTCCTTGGTGCATGTAACATCCTTCTAGGGTGTTACGCAAGAAAGGGGATCGTTAATTTAGAATCAATTTACAACTATTAACCGCAGCTAGTGGATGGATGTGATTTGGCAAGCTGTCTTATACATACTTATACATACCTAGCAATATCTGTAAAGTTATTACGACCAAGAACGCCGTTACCCGTTACTACCCGTTACCGTTACCGTTACTAGGAACGCTAGTGACTGTCTGGAAATCAGCTTAAGGGTTACCAAACAAAGCGACTAGCCCGAGAATTAAAAAAAAGCCTTAGATGAACGTTCGACTACAGTGCAAGGATTACCAAGTTTGTAACATCCAGTGAGTATTAATAGAAGAATGCTGAGAAAACGTGTTCATAACTTCCAAAAGTGCACTAGCAAAAATCCCCGAAGGTATCCAAAACAAATGAAATAAATCATCACCAGAAATTACGATGATTCCGCTGAATAGAAATCCTGAATGACATAAAGCGGCAGAGCAGGTAACTAAAACGGCGAAACTGCAAAAATTACTAATAAAATTACGCAGAAAGCTACGAGACCAGCACTTACAAAGCCATAACTCTTTCGAACTTCCTAACTTTGATAATACCCAGTTTGTTAGAGTTACGCCTGGTCCTGGATCCGGAGAGAAAAAACCTATGAATAATGTTCGTTGATTGCCAATGACAGATAGGCATTTCTTTGCACTGGGTTTTTTATCTAATTGATCTCATCTAAAGCAATGCTTGGCAAATATACACTTACCATCTACAATAAGATCGAAAAGAAACAAATGGAAGTATAGTCCTTTCTAGTATATACAGCGTGGAAGGGGTTAGGACGCATTAATTTTTCATCATTTTACTGCGTTAATAAGAATACTTTACTTACGGGACTTTTTCGGCAGACGAATTTCATCTATCACAACAACAAACCTTAATAACATTTTACAGTATCGTATGTCGTTTCCGCGTAAAATTGAATTCTTTTTACAATTAGAAATTCATTTTTGCTCAATTAAGAAACGTGACAACCCTGTAAAGTTTGTAATAAGATTTACTCCACATTCGCACAAAATGCTGATGTGGGTGTTTGTTGAACTGGAAAAAAGCACGTTTTGTTTACAATCTTGCAATTTAATGAAGAATATTTGAGTCAATGCCTGATCACAGCTGTGTAAATAATACCCTTTTAGAGTGAGATAATACTGAGTTTGTAGTTGGTTGATCTTTGAAATAATAATTTGTCAATAAAGCACAGTTACAATTTATCTTAGTAACAGTTTTTTATGATTTTACAAGAGAATATCTTTTAAAAAGAAGATTTATCTAATTTAAATTAGGCAATTAAGTTAAGGGATTTTGTTAACACCTTGTTTTAGCTACATTAAAAAATTTATAATTTTATGGTACTTAAAGTGCTTTAATCAAAATTTTTTTACAAAAGATACAAATACGTCAAGAAATTTTGGAAATATTCCGGAAATTAATAAATATCAAATGTAGGTCAATTATTGTCTGATTTTTATAATTTGTTATGAATCAGCGGGTTTTTAACGTACAACGTACAAATCTTGGTTACGGAAGAACAGTGCCGATTACAATTTTCGCACAATTAGTCATCCGGCTATTCTCTTTCGGAGTTTATTATTTTTAAACAACTGCTGTCATCATCAGTTTCTTTGTTTGATTTTCTAAAACAAGGTCAAGATCCAGCTGTGATTATACTTAAGCAAGGTTGCCAGATATGGCAATGTTTTTATCTAAATTAGTCGAAAGCCTATTAACATAGAAAAAAAGTTTATTAAGACCTTTTTGTTCCCTTTGATGTCTTCTAGCATCCCTTAAAATTAATGCGTCGTAACTGCTTCCACCGTGTATAACTAAACAACATTACGCAAACAAGAATACTTCATGAAATAGTTCTTTTTGTGTACGTCAAATTATAAATATGCCTGTTGTACGGATAATTTAGGGGTTGCTCAATCTAATGAAACATGTTCATGTCTGATTGATGTCGACATATATGATAATGTGGTTCTACAACGCTTAACTACGTTTTGTAACGACGTACAGCGTACTATTGTAGTGGTTAGTAAACCATACACGCACCACATTTTCTGTATCCTTAATAGTATTGCATAGAAATTTCCATATTTAACCTAATTTCTTCTATTGTATTAAGATTAGTTTGATTCACTATTTTTTTAGGTGTGAGGGAAAAATCAATGCTTTCTATATTTGTCAAATATAATGTGGCATACACATGCACATTAAGGAGAATAATTATATGAATTAAGAATCAAAACCGGAAAATTCCAGTATTTAGTCGTTTTGCTCCAGGCTCATTAGTAACCATACCCATAAAATACTCAAGTTTGAGACATTCATTTTTCATTTGTTATTACTACAAAAATCATTCAGAATTACAAGTAATAATGGAAAAAAAATCACAATTTTGTTACAATAAAATAAATAAAAGATAAACCTATTGACATACAATGAGTAAGTAAGAGAAGGGTGAATCAACTTCAGGAATTACTACTACACTCCCAATGAGTAATTATCCTAATTGTAGCGTGTGACAAACCATTAAACTTTATTGTTTTATATGTGATGTAGTTGACACTGTCACGAATGGTGCAAATTTCCATGCAAACACAACTCTTTCTTCATTCATATTTCAATAAACCTTCTTGGTGGAAATTACTATATTTTTAAATAACAGAATGGCAGAGAATCAGTTCGTGGGAAGTTTCTCCAATGCGATTATTACGAGAGGAAACATTTCTTAGATCTACCTAAGAAACGGTAATAATATTACACCGTCATCATTTAATTCAGATTTGTAGCTAGAAAACAAGTAAAAAAGGAGTGATGTGTCGGATGGAGGAAGATCACGCACATATGTTTATATGCATGTAAATGAAACTTCGTAATCTAGGCCATCAAAAACGTGGAAGGCTTGCGTAGAAGGAATAAAAAGTGTAGTGAAAACTGATGGAATTATAAAGTTGTATTTGCTCATACTGTAAAGAAAAGGAAAGACGTAAAACATATAGCCTTTATCACACATTGAAGTCTCCCAATTCTTATTTGTTGTTGCACATAATAATTCGACATTGTCAAAAATATAATAATCGGCTATATTACAGTGTCTGCCATAAAGTTGGATTCCTATGGAAAATTGTTTTAATATTCCAATTGGAAAGAAACAGTGTCTGATTGGAAAAAACTTTCTGGGGCAATCACCACTGCTTTCAAAAATACTTAAAATACACTGTGCCAAAGTTGACAGTCAAATTACGGGGATGTATCGAAAAATGTTAAAAAACAAAATTTTCGTATTTTAAGCTTTTTATGAAAGCAGAGGTGATTGCCCCAGAAAGTTTTTTCCAATCAGATTATTAAAAAAATTTCCCATACGGTTCGAACTTTATATCAGACACTGAATAATGTTAGGTTCCCAGCCAGCACAGTTGTTTCGGCAGTAACGATGTCAAATTATTGTAAAACTGGCATCATTATGTCACAGCCTAAAGACGTCAATATAAGACGTCATCAAAACGTCCTATACTAGGACTAAGACAGGAATTATAAATAAATAGTTGAATATTTCAAATAACATTTATTATATACTAGAGTCAAAACATCTCTATATTGTGACCACCTGCTTAATATGGCCAATATTCCTTGGCCGCTGCTAAAATAATATCTTTTTAATGAAACTTGTACGTATTGTATTGCACGTCCAAAAGACGTCGTTTTGAAGACGTCTACGTACGTCCCATTATATGACGTCTTATGGACAGCACTTATTAGTCATATGACGTCGTCGATCAATAATGACTTAAAAATAACGTCATAACCTCAGTGTGCTGGCTGGGTTAAAGTCTTATTAATCTTTATACCTTAATATTACAAAACTACAAAGTAACTTGTTTTATTAACTTAAAGTAATAACGTAAGCTAAAAGCTTTCTGGCATATATATGGTTAGGTTTTTCGTTTAAAGATTTGACATTGCATTATTTTAGATTGTCGTGTTCTACTATTTGATTTGTCCTCCCACTGTAAACCCTAAGCAGTGGTATGCAGTAGTGGAGTAATATGCCGGAGTTATTGCATTTTTTGACATGTAAGATCGATCCCCAGATTCAGATATATTAGCTATATTCAGAATTTTTGCAACAGGGTCAGTTTTAATTTTGCCATAAAAATATTTTTTGTGAAATATACTCGAAGAAAGTAATTCTTAGTATAATTCCAATTCTGAAACAGGGCGCATCTGCTAACCTAACCCATAATCAGTAAAGAATTATTTGCAAATACGAACAAATTGATTGATGATTCTGTAAACTTATTATGAATAACGAAGTTATCTGTAATTTTATTTATGATTTTTTTTATATGGTAGATCTAGAAATAGACTTACCACAAGTTGCACATCTTTCAGAAATCAATCAACTTACCTGAAAATAAAAGAAAACATGTAAATTAAAACAAATGAAAACAAATAAATGAAACGATAAGAACATGCCTTATAAAGTATACATTTACCGTGTTTTTTAAATTGTCACTCCATCCATAGAAAGGAATCAATTAATTCAAGCCTTTAATTAAAAGGTGCCGATTTTCCATTCGTAGGTTAATTTTAACTGAATGTCTATTACTATGGATAAAACTATTTCATCAAACAATAAACCTACAGACAATAAATACAGTGGTTAGAGTTAGCTGAAAGTTGATGAGGTCAAACCAAAGTATGTCTGCAGCTCTACAAGACCCCATTTATATACTATTATTTTAGAAAATTTTATTTTAGAACCCATTTTGTTGTAGCTGTATATAAAATAAATTAATTTTAAAATATTTCAGCTGACAAAAATAGTCGAATCTATCTAGTACAACGATAGTACAGGATTCAGAGTAGGTTGTGACAACGCTTCATATAACCCCATTTTTAAAAATTTCAAATGGAATTCTAAGAGCTCAAGCTGTCATGGAAAATATGAACTATATGCTATACATCTGTATACGTATGGTGATTTTTATTTTCTACCTTTTAATATTCTTTTATGGTGCTCTCTAATATTTTGGCAGTTGGTGGAAGAATACTATGATGCTAGTGCGTGGAGTCTATTCTCTATCTATTCCTCTATCCTATCTATCCAGTCGTATCCCGGACATTCAAAAGTTGGTAGCGTGGAAATGAAGAGAGGAAGCGGGTGGTAATAGTATGGTGATGTTTAAAGAATTGGATAAATACAATGAGACAATCTAATTTCGTCAGTACTTTACACAAAGTTTGTCTCAGAGCCCTACATTAGAATATCTTGGGCAGCACTGTAGTACGAATAAAGCAGCCTCTTGTCTGAGTTTACAAAACATGTTTGACAATGATCTTTACTACGGCGATTATTTACTATGATAGTTCAAAGTCTTGGTATATGACTTTTAATCGGAAATTATGAAAACTTGTAAAACATTGCAGGACTTCACGAAGAATAGCATATTTATGTAGTGCTATATCTTGGTTAAGTTAGATTTAGTGTGATCTAATGAGATGTCTCTGTGACTATTCCTGTTTGAGACATCAAGCTGATTCCGATAAAAACCATATCCAACTCGTAACTAAACCGTGCCCGAAAAAAAAACAGCTGCGATTAAATAAATCTTAGGAATAGAGTCGAGGAAACGCATCAAGATCTGCCCATAGAAACGATGATGTCAAATCAAACAGCTACGACAAGACGGCGGACATCATTATCCTCAATACAGGTTCACTAATAGCTTGCCTACAACATTTCCTTCTAATAATGCGGTTAACGAGCAAATCGAGAAGAAAAAGTCAGCAAATACTGTATAAAATATACACCTCCTCCAACGTTCCTTCACCCCCACTCCGTCCACAATTTTTTTTCAACTTTTCAACATTTTCAACAAGTTTTTGGGAGTCTTCATACACCGCAGTTTTTGTATCTCTCCTTCCACAACAAATCTGATATTACATATGATAATAAAGTAGAGGAGTATCATCAGTAGCAAATACTGATTTTGAATAAGTGGTTTTGCATAAATTCTGAATAAAATGTATTGAAAGCTTAAAAATTAAGTTCATAATGCTTTTTGTTATAATTCATAACATAAAATGATCAATAAGTGTAAAATGATCAAAATGAAGATCATTTTAGGTATTTCTATTGATTAAGATTAATTAATCATCTTGTTATTTTTTTCAGTGAAACCCAGTATTATAATGATTTTTTTTTTTTAATTTGAAATCAGGCAGTTGGGTGTGAAGCGTTCATTGTGAACATACCGCGAAACATACCTAAACTTATTTTTGCAATTTGATGACAGGCATTACAAAAGTAAAGTTAATATATTTTGAGGTATGTCCACAATGAACATTTCGCAGCTAACGTCGCCGTCTGATTAAAAAAACTACATCCATTGTAATACTATATTACACAACGAGTGTAGAAAGTGGAATGTTCTGTACATGAAAAACACTTTTAAGCGTGTTTTGTACACTATTCTTCCAACCACCACAAATAATTTTTAAAAATTATCAAATTTGAAGTATTTAGCGTTTACTGTCTCCAGCATTACTTTGTGGAACTCCATAATCATGAAATATAATATAAATACAAATATAATACAAATACAAATAAATACAAATTAGACATTTTAGAAGCTTTTGAAATATACAGACATAAACGCACAGTACCTTTAATGAATGAACAAACTGAGCTTAGTAATTTTCCTTTATTAGAAGTGTTAGATATTTAGTTTTTGTATGTATTGTATCTAGTTACCTATTTTCTGTATGTATTTATCCTTAGCAACGTGTTTGTTTCTCAATCTTATCTACCTTTGATAATGACATAAAGTGTCGAAACAATATTGTCAGGTTAAGATATTAATAAAACTTGTGAAACTTTAACTAATCTTTGTATTTATATTATGTTTCAATATTTGAAGTAGATTAAAATTTTTAGTTTCGTACAATTGTATTTCATTAAAACACAAGGAAACAACAAAATTAAGCTTTATAATAATTAATACACTACTATAGCGTCCGTAAACCAATTGTTTTAACGGATTATATCAGTTAACTTGGACCTTTTTGTATACTTAACGTATTCTTATCTACCTGTATTTATTATAAAAAGAATTTCAAATTCAACATCAAAAGCATTATCGCTGTTCACGCTGATATTTCCCAAATGAGAATTTTATGTATTGAACACCCAACTCCCAAGGTGTGCGAAAAACTTAGTAAAGGGGAGAAAATATTATATCTATTTAAATAAACATAATCAAAGTTATAATCTTGATAACAGGTTACATTTCTGACAAAGAGCTACCGCTAATTTTTGGAATAAAAAATGTTGCAACAGCGCTAAGATGTAAAGACTTAATAGCCTTGGTCTTACATAAAGTAAGGTTATGTAACAGTAAATTCAGGCAAATCGTGTTAATTTTCTTTAAAAAAATACTTCAAAATTACCATTTACTAAATATTTAAGAAACGACATTATCTAGATAAAAGATCAATATATTTAGAAGAAAAGTTTGCAAACCATAAGTGAATAAATATTTTCATAAAACAGGATTCATGACACGTTTCAAAGACAACTTTCCGTACATGTGTTGTAACATTTTCGCTTAAAAACGTATGAAAAGTGACAGAGTCGTAGTCTCTAAATTGTGCGCAGTATGTTACTTTTGTAGGTGGTAGTAGGAAAATACATTTTAGTCGAGTAGTAACACTCCTGCACCAGCATACCTTTCCAAAAGGCCTGCAGCTGCCACTAATATTCAGGTAAGGGACTTGTATAGTAATACCCTCTCAGTAACTTATATTACAGAAAGCCATATATGACTATATGTAGCGTATTAAGGTTAAGTAGTATTTTTGGATTTTTCATCTCATGTGGTTTTATGGTTACCATATGTGAGGGTTTTGCAAGTTTCTTTCATAGATCGCCGAGGACTGAAGAGTGGGGGTGGAGAAGATGGTTGTCTCGAGTAGTGTTCGTGAAGTCCTTAGGTTATTGGGAGTCATAGTATACCATGCCGGTACAATTCGTGATAAAAATTATATATTTGAGGGACAATTGGATTTGTAATCGAAAGAATGTCTTAGTGACCGTGACGAGAGAATTTGGTCGGAAACGGAGCTAACAAATCTGGCACATTTAAGTGAAAAAATAAAAAAAAACACAAAACTCTATAACGAATATTAGCAATAAAATACGATTCGTTTAATTTAGCAAAATAAACAGGCAAAACAAAACAAACATTTTGGGAGATGCATCACATCCAAAACAATTTGGCACGGACCGCCACTGTTTTTATCAATGATGGTCAGTATATATGGAACACATTTGCCAGAAATCTATTTTAATAAGCTGCAAATAGATTGGAAAGTAATGGAATAATTGGAGTATTCCAAAGGACGACGAATTTTGGAAAATAATACGTTTGGTCCAGAAATGTGGCCAAAATTTCGAAATTTTGCAATTTCTGGCGACAGAACGGGATATAGTAGTTCCGTAATCTTTTGTCATTTATAAAGCTGTTCCAATGAATTTGAATTGAATTTCCCAAGTTCGAAGGATTGACCTTGAATTGAGGCGAAATCGAATTTAAAGGAATATATAAAGAATTTCGCGGAAATAAAGGAATTCGTACTGATTGGTATATACCTTTTCCGTGGTCCTAATGTATGCAAATACAACATTAGTTAGGTGTCAATTAGCTATTTACACAGTATCGAACTGGCCCGATGTGCAACCCTACAAATGCCCGGAGGCCCTCCGTCACGTGTCCTCCCGGGCCGTACACTGTGGTAAAAATCATTTGTAACAGGATATTCAATATATTCAATTAAAATATATGTATTCTATAAACTCATTAAGACCCGATTTCACCAGGTACAAACAAGATTTTTGAGATTAGAGTTGGGAATTGAATTTTTTTAAATATTTTAGAATTAGTGACTAAATTTTTAGTTTTTTTTTAGATTAGAGATTGGAATTTTTAAAAATATTTTTTGGGATTAGGGATTGAATCTTTTAAAGTATTTTTTAGGATTAGAGATAAAAGGTGGTTAGATATTCTTTTTAAATATTATTTAGGATTAGGGATTGAAATTTTAAAAATATTTTTGGGATCAGAGATAATAGAGATAATAAATAAAAATATAAAAAATTAGATTTTCTTTCAAATATTTTTTAATTGAATTTTTAAAAATTTATTTGGATTAGAGATAAAGGGTTAAATTATAAATTTTAAGATAGTTTTGGGTATAGGACTGAATTTTTAAATATGTTTCGTGATTAGAAATTGGGGGACTCGATCTTTTCAATATAGTTTTTGGTATTAGTGATTAGAATTGGATTGCTAAAAATATTTTTTGAAATTAGAGGCGAAGTTTTTTAAAAATATTTTTGGATTAGGACTTAAATTTAAAAAAATGGAATTATTAAATATTTTTGAGAAACAGGAATTGCATTTTTTTTAATTTATTGGAATTACAGATAAAGAGTTAGTTTTTCAAAATATTTTTTGCTATTATGGATTGAATTCTTAGAAATATTTTTAGGGATTGAGCTTTTAGCAATTGGGGACTAAAGATTAGATTTTTTTTCAAAATACTCGTATATTCCGTGATTAGGGATTGAGTCTAGTCCACCAACATATTTTTTGGATTAGGGATTGGGGGACTAGATCTTTTTAAATATTTTTTGGTATTGGTTATAAGATGTTGATTTATTCCTAATTCTAGTCACGGATTGGTGACTACTAACCCAGATTAGATTAGATTTTTAAAATTTGTGCTTGGGCAGGTGAATAGAGATTGATCTAACCCTAATCCTGATCACGGATTGGTGATTACTAATCCGGCGATTATCCAACCCTTGTAACTGAAGCATTATTAACACTTGATAATAATTGCTATTTACTCACTACCTTTTTAAAGGATTGTTTTCGACAATTTCTATATTGCACAGTTGGTAGTAGCTAGCAACACATTCGAAGGGTATGTGCATTGCGTCGTTTGATTTAAACCTGAAATTATATTATTGCAATTGTCTTTTCGGCGTTTTGTAATAAGGTCATACTACACAAGATAAGTTTCGAAGATGTTTTAGAAAAAAACTTATACTCTTTTGCAACTGCCACAAAATTGATCGCTTAATTCGGTAAAAGCTTTACTTGACTACTCCGGTAATGGTTTACTTCCCTGCCACAACAGAAAATGATCACCTTAGAAACGCCAAGCTATGTTAACATATTTGTTTATTTGTTTCAAATTTTATTTTGCTGACTTTACAAAAACTTTTCATTTTTATATTTTTTTATTAAAGAAGTTGCAGAAAAAACATTATAGTATGCAAAATGTCAGGAATATGTCTTTCTAATACTCATATGTGAACTCGGTTTTTTCTGCATAGTTATGCAAATACCTATTTTTATCATATACAAATAGATAGTGTCATTTTAAATGTATAAAGAGCAAAAAACTAGAATTAGCTGAGCAAAAAGGCTTACAACATTTCATAAAAATGCCTAGGTGGTAAAACAAAAGCGAAAATAGCCAGCATTCTAAAGGTAGTTGGATCACGCTACATTAGAATCAATATTTGTTATGTTTTTGGTATGTTTTCAAATATTCGGATTGTCGTCGATTAAAGTTACAAAATATTTATGTTGATTTATGTATGTATTATTGTGTAACGTATTCTACACGTGAGATTTATTAAAATATTGTGTATCTTTGTTAATTTTCCTAATGCTGTCAGTCCCACACTGTACTTACATATTCGGCAGATTGATTAATCTTAGGTTTAATTTATTAGAAACATATATATTATATTCATGATACCAAAATTATAAAGCCTGTTCGCTTCTAACCGTAAGCAACATACAAGCAAGTTGAGAGAATACATCCCAAACGATCTCATCGAACGTTCGACATTAAAGATAACACCACAACCACTACCATGGAGGTAGGTAGTAATTCAAGATTCACGAAATTAATTAAACAACTTTGATATAAAATTTAAATTGCAAGACAAATAAACCTCAGCGGCGCCTTTGTATTGTTACAAACTGCGATTGAAATTCGCACACGAGAAGCGTATAGCAAGGTTAGAATAGAGAGAAAACGGGCAACACCATTTCCAACATACAGTAAGCCTGAGTAAATGCTTGGAACTTATTCTGACAGTTTAATTATCTAACATCTTATATATCACACCAAGTTTAATTAATATCCAAATGTTCTTACATCATATAAGCGCAGCTAGCCAGATTAAAACCATTTTCCAGAAATATACACGAAAAATTATTAATTGCTTCCATTTTACTGGAGACTCAGAATTGCAATAAATTCTGTCTCAAACATAAACGGAAAGTAATTAAAAATTGCCTTGAATTCAAATGGCACTCCATGATTGGTTATTATTATCGTTGATGAATTATTATCTCAGGGTTTAGAACAACCAGTTCAAAGTTTATTCAAAAAAACAGGGATCCTTTGTTCTGTCTATCTTACAAACTATAATACCTCGAGTAACCCAATACTAGTAAAATGTAAACATACAGAAGGGATTTACAAGAACAGCCACAGTACGATGGACTGATGAAAGTACAGAGCGCAGTCGTGGTGACCTCAGGGTAAAATACGCTATATTGAGCCCAAGTTAACCTATAAGGCACACTCCTATGTTAAAAAAGAACTTTTGAAAAAGTCTGCGCGACTCCTCCGTCTTTCAAGTTCCTAAATTCGCTAATAAAAAAACTTGAGAAGATATTGGCGTTTAGCCCCCCTAAAACTTTTCCTTATCTTGTCTCAAATGATGTTATATGAAATAGTTTATCGAAAACAATTTGTAAAAAAAGTTAGGAAGAGTTTTTAAATTTGAACTTTATGAAATCTTGTAAAAACGGGATGTTCAGAACGTTCACTAAACGTGTGCGGATAACTGTTACATATAAAAAGAAAGGGGGAAGGAAAAAAGAAACGACAGCAGTAAACTTGAGTATAATCTAACTTTAGATCTGACCTAACTTGGTATTAAACGTAAATCCGGGTTAAATGTTAAATAAATTCCGAACTAGTCTTGAGAAACGTTTAAACAAGCATAAAATTCACTTTTCAACGACGTGTTTCAGCAAAACATGTAACAGCCAAGCTCCTTTCTCTTCCTTCTCGTTGCTACGGCTTAATATTGAACTGTCATGACATCTCCGTGAATGAATTCGTTTCGAACATTAAAAAGCTTTGACGTGAATTTCTACGTGGTGGTGGGTCACAGTTTTATAAGCACTTCAGTTTACGCTTGAAAAAATTGCTGCAACTGACATGGCTGGATTTAAACAAAAAGTAGGTTAACTATGATCCTACCTAAGGCTTTCTATTCGTTTATTAGTTGATATTTCGATTGCATGTCAAAATATGTATATATCCTAAATGCCTTTTCTATTCTTATTGTAGTTTTATGAATATTTTTATTTATTTCCATTTAAATATCACGAAAACATATTCATAAGACACACTTATTCACGCTTTTTTCAGTTGTTCATGAGGACACTCAATATAGCCGTATAAAACTGTAAGCTACATAGGTACACAGTTAGTACACTGTACTAAAACTTTAATGTTTAATAATTTTGCACCACCTGGTACAAAACACCGTTGCATCTGTGTTGTAAAGTATAAGTGCCATTTACATAAATACTATTTTCCCTTTTTTCCTATGCTTGAAAATGAAAATGGCTGGAAAAACTGGTTTTTCAATTATGCTTTATTTAACATTTTAATTTGCTTAATTTTGATGAATTATATTAACATAAGATCACATTTACCCTCTTATTAAATTAGTGTATAAGTAATTAGTAAAAAACAGTAGAAAACAAATTTAAAAAATTTCATTTAAGATAATATGTGAACTAAATAAATCTTTGAGCTCTCAGTACTTATAGCGACGTCAGGTGTGATAGTAATCTTAATCACCGAGAAGCAAGCTGACAGAGAGAAACTGTTAGGAATTTTTGGAAAGTTGCAAAAAGCTTTCAGAAATTCTTCTCTATCCTATTCCCAACATAACTGAACCACCAAGACCAATGTCATATCACTAACTGACAAAGTGCAAGCATGTTTTCATAAACATTACGTATTGTCCGTCCAATGAGAAATTGATCTTTTCTTAAGGAACTTTGCGGTGTCGATGCCGATTCATAAGACCTTAAGGAAGCTTCTTGTAGTCATAGAATAAGTAGAAATTAGCAGATTATTTAAATACCACAGTTCGCCCCTGGTGTTTTGTGGAAAGCGTTTGAATGCGTGGATAGTTGTAATCCTCTAAACAGGTATGTGCGGAGCACTTGTGGTCTAATATACCTAACACATGAGTAAAAAGTAACTCCATCAAAGGTGGCTTTGGAATTTTGAAGTCAATGGTATTATAACACCAGAAAATTGTACAAAATAATTTTATTTATTTAAAAAGAGTCTTTTAATAACCATAAATTGTGACAAATGACATATTATTTTGGCATATTAATACATTTTTTATTGTCTAATGTCAGATGAATACTACCGTCTCAGTAGTTTTTTATGTTGAATGTAAAAGTAGGAATGATTAATTTCATTAAACAATATTTTATGGTGAAAACTGAAAACCATCTGCATTTATGAAATTGCATGTGCTTTACTCTAACTATTTTGTATTTAGGTTTATTTTACCACACCTCGACTAATCTGTTATATAATTATGATATTCGTTTTATGGTGAGAAATAAGTACACACTCACAATTAACTATTCACTTCTCTTCTGTATTTGTTTCAGCTAAACCAAGACTCTAGAGTGATATATCAGCTTTCTCGAAAGACAAGTAACACAATCTAAATCGTGTCATGAAGGCGAAATTCCACCTGGACACAATATTTTCTCTTATGGATAATTAAATTTACTTCCTTCTTATTTTCTTTTTTTTAATTCTACAATGAAACATTGACTACTAGCTTGCATGGTATTTTATATTGTGACCATTTACAGTTCCACAAAGAGAAAGTTTTATAACATAATTTCTAACAGTTTTTTAACCAAATTTACAAGTTTATACAGATTTAACATGTTTTACATTTTAAGAAGTTTTTATAATTTCAAAATTTTCTTGTTATTTTTAATTCAAATATTATTATTATGTATCTAGATTGTTCTATACTCTTCTATTTTAACGGTCTATACTTAGAAACCTTTATTTTAATGTTCACTATAGTAAAGCTCGTATTAAGATATTTTCCCTTATTGCAGGTGGTGGCATGTAATGATGCTTACATCTAACAAAGATTTCTCTGTTATAGCATATGTAATAACTTTTTTTATAAAAAAACCTACTTAGCAAACTTCATTGTTTCATGGAGGACTTGTTATTGATCTAATTGATGAAATAACAATTTGTTCACTACTAGCTTTAGATTTTGTTTTTAAATCGAACTAGTATATTATTCAACGAATGTGTAATGATGGTTATTACTATTACAACACTCACCTGCGGCTTGCGTCGCAATTTATCCAAATGAGTAATAAGCAATAGACGCAAGCAATAGATTTTTTTATGTAAGTTTAAATAAGGTATATTTACCAATTTTAAAATCATTTTCACTGTATGGATTTAGTTTTTAAGGCCGTTTAGTGAAAAAAACATATACTAAGTTATTACTCACGGCCCGTGTGGGTAATGAATATCATTACTCACAGGTCAACGCATATATACTGAATGTATTACTTAATAGGAGTAGAAAATAGTATATTGTGTTACAAGTGCAGAAAAGTGCCAATTTCTCACGAGTGTGAAGAAGTTGCGGCATGAGACGAAGTCGAATGCCGCAATCACACGAGTATGAAGGTGGCGTTTCTGCACGTGTTACACACTATACTTTATCTACGGCCACAAAAAAAGTATTAACACACCAAAAGCTAAGAAAAATATTTTTCATCATCGGACTCCATGATAAATCTAATCTTCCAAAAACAAAGTAAATATTAAACTTTTAAAGATAATAGTAATAATACTTACAATCTGTATAATTTCAGTCAGTCCAAACCAACACTTCAAACTCGTTTTCAAAAGTGATGTTTTATAAAAAATTACAATTCATTTAATTGTCAATGTTATTTTTCACAGCAAGCTTTTAGAATTGTTTTATTAAATTATAAAACAAAATATGACTCTTTTGCTAAATTTCTGTCACCCACATCTGTACGGGTTACGTATGGCGCTTTTTTATCGAACGCTTTTCCGCGAAACGGTTGCAAATTAAAAAAGTTCTCATTACTTTTATTGTAATTTAGCAATGATGAATATTATTAATAGATATTAACAATTATATAATGTTAAAAATTAATAAATTTTACGTTATAATTCAACAAGAATATTTTAATAACTTTATATAAGTAGCGGTGGATGCATACGTCAAACCCGGGGCCATCGCAGTGCAACACATGATGATATACTGCTTTAATATGTGCGTACGAGCATGATAGCGATTTACCAGTTTGTCGTGTGGCCCCAACAAGTTTGACTATGCACCCACCGCCACTGCTTTATATACTAAAAAAAACTGAGTTATTTTACCGCGGTTAGGTAGCTGATGGTAAGCTCTGGCTTACCAAACAACCGGTCCAGAGTTCGATTCTCCCCCGAACCTATAATTTCTCTAGTTGTATTTGCGTTCAAAATATAATTTACTGTAAAACAATAATTAAAACGAACGTATTTTTTATAAATAATCACAATTCAATTGTCAAGGTTAGTAACTCTTTTGTCGCGAATGTCAACATATTCTCGCATTATGTAGCAAATTATAAATGTTTTCAATGTTTTTATTGTAATTTAGCAATAACAATAAATAATATTACATTAACAATTATATAATAATGTAAAAATTAATCAATTTTACGTTTTAATTGAATAACAATTTTTGTAACTTTATAAAATCAGAAATAACCCAGTCATTTAAAGGCGTCTGCGTAGCTCAATGGGTTAAGCTTCCGCTACTAGACAGCCGGTCTAGAGTTCAATTCCCCCGCTCTTCCGTTGTTATTTTTTCTAGATGGATTTCGATTCAAAATATAATTTAATATAAAATATTAATTAAACAAAATAAATTAACCTTTATCTAAAATCTATAATATTTTATATTTCAAATAATTAATATTATAAATATTGCAAGTGGAGACATCTATGGCATTTTAATAGAACTACTGATCGTGAGAAATCATTCCTCACGGTCTTTACCGTAGAGTTTGGAGATTGTTTGCAATTGGTCGTTTTCACGGTTACTAGATTGTGCGAAATGTGTAACTTTCTATGATGGTCGTAGATAAAATTATTTTCTTCGCCTAAGCCAATAATATACTTTTTTTCTCCTACTAGTAAATAAAAAAACAATCGATATTTGTATAAATCAATAGAGAACACTACTTTTCCCATAAATAATGTAAATCCAAATTATTCAATTGTTTTCAAAAGTTTCAAGACAGTTTCAAAGGTTACCTTTTTTCCGCGTATATTTAAAAAACAAGTTGGTTTAATGAATCGCTAAATATCGAACAACTAACTTAATAATGCAATTTATTAGTATAAATAATTTCCACCTTATATAGAAGAATTGCCATTTCCGAAGGTAATGATCCCAGTAGAACTTCTGTCCGAAAAGCAGAGGGTTCTGGGTTCAATTCCTAGTCGGGGTGTAAATTTTTCTATATATTTATAACATCTTAGTATTATTTAAAAACAAACATTTTACTTTATTATCAATATAGAAATGGTAATAAATGTGGTAGTAGTGAAAAAATAATATATAAGCCATGGTTGAGAAGGTTATTATAGCCTTGCACCCTTATACAGCGCGGCTGTAAGAAATGTCTTTCCAACCCCAGTGATGACTTTCTATGCTAAACAAATTAAAAATAATACAAACGTGGCAACCTGGTAGGATGTAATTTGACCTGTAGATTCCAAAAGATGCAGTTGTCTAAGATATGAAAAGCTATATATTTGCGCCAACATCATTTTTAAACTAGTTTTTGAAATATTCTTATGTGGCTCTGTCGAACTGGGTGCTTGTACTCCAGGAAACGCCAAACGCATTTAAGGTCGGGCACAGTTCTCACACTTGGCTCTGCGACCACCCGCACCGAAGGACTCGAGCTTGCCAATGAAGTCCACAATAGCAGATCTGCCGTTTTGACTATACTGGTCAACTATCTGGCAACACTGTCTCTCATAGACCAGTGGATAGGGAGGCACTGGCCAAGAGAGACCTGGCTAGTCTTTCCGTACTAATCCGCACCCACTCATCCACAAAGTCGATGAGACCCAGTACACTAATGAAAGAATGTTATAGTCGCCCGGCCAAAGAATGCACATAACTACTGAGAAAGCATCTTTTATTAATGGCGCATCATATTTAATAAACAGTTCATTTCCCTTTTGGGGCCAGTCATTATAAAGCAAGACATCCTTAGAAGTCTTTTCAACTTGATTAAAACAACAAAAACATCCTTATTATATCGAGTGTTTTTTTTTTTTAATTTGACGACGAAGGCGGCTATGGGTAGTTGATTGTGAACGGATCTTGATCGTATTAATAAATGTCATTGTCAAAACGTTCAAATCCAACCTCTCTCCAATTTTCAATTAAAATTACAAAAGTGAGGTTAGATGTCATTTTCTGGTTTATTCACAATCGACTGTTCACAGCCTACGTTGACGTCAAATTTAAAAAAACACTAGATAGTATTGCTTATCTGCATCATATATAACACTAGAATTACATCGAATTTCCTTTAGTATTTCGAATTGATTCAAATTAAGCCCTGGCAGCTTCTGGTTAGAATTAATATACCAAATAATTAAGACACCGAAAGTAGTATCCATTGTTTTCGATGAGGAAATTAATTGTTTAATCAATTTTGATGAACTCTACCTTGTTATTTTACAATACAAAATATCGTTTCTTTTTTTTTATATCGTTTGATGGCAGGAAAACACATCAAAACTCTAAGGCGTTCAAATGAAACTTTATGTTCTTGCTCATATGAGCTACAATTAAATAATGGCATAAACGTTGACTAGACTATAATATAGCTGAGATTCTTATTAAACAGTACTCAAACGTGTTAAAAAAATCGTGTATAATTTTAAATGATGTATTTGTAAGGATTTGAAAAGTCCGTCAGTCAGTTAGATACAGGAAACGATAAAAAGTTTCACCCCATGCAGGGTTTTTCAAGAAGTGCGTTTCGATAAAGAAGCTTTTAACAGGGTAAAATGATTCCCGTTTTCGTTATTTTTAATGTTTTTAAATAATGTTACCAAAAAAAGTTTTCTGTAAGGAAATTTCTGTAACTATGTAAACGGCAAGGCTAAACAGTATTCGTGTCAAGTGTTTGCCTTTTATTATTGATTGATGAGTATTAATTAAAAAGTTTTTCCCCACTTTATCGCGAGAGTGTTTAATGCAAGCAATTATACTTTCCTTCTATTTTTAGTGATTAAATTGAATTCATCTTAATCCTGTACAGACGTGAAGCTCCAACTTTAAGATAAAACTGTCATTTTGTTCTTCTAAAGAATTATTTGATTGATCCCGGAAATACAGTTTTCCACACGCTAAAATAATAACCCCTTTTCAAGCACCGGCTTATCTCTTTCTTGAAAAACGGATTTTGCATGCCAATTTAAACTTCAATTTGAGAAAGAGTCTATTAAATTTAATCCTATGAAGTGCACTTACTAATTGCTGAAATGTTCATCAGATGCTTTCCTATCCAAGTTTTCCGTATAATTAGTTTTAAAGTGCAAAACAACAAAAAATGACACTTTAAAATATTAATGTTAAAGCTGAATCCATCGCTACCGA
Organism: Agrypnus murinus; assembly: GCA_929113105.1. Taxonomy (NCBI): domain Eukaryota; kingdom Metazoa; phylum Arthropoda; class Insecta; order Coleoptera; family Elateridae; genus Agrypnus; species Agrypnus murinus. The sequence continues at coordinate 35,215,863 of OV816028.1, read as the reverse complement.
CCGACGTAGAAGTGTTTCATCATAATCACCCTATTATATTTCATAATGTAACCAGTGAGTACTAACAATGGCGGCCAAGAACTCATTATTTTTATACCCGACAAAGTATCTGTGAAGACCAACAACGAAACCAACATAAAAAAAGCGTAATAATTATGCAGGTTTCGCGACCGATCAATAAAACGGACGCAGTACAAAAAATTCTAAAAGTATACAATAGGGGAGAGAAAAAGGAAAAAGGAAACGAACACCACTGACTGAGAGAGTAATCTCGAAAAAATAAACTATATGAACCTAAATTAAGGGTCACAAACGCACAAGGTTCTCAATTCAACAGCTTATTTATGTAATCAATTTATTTCAGTCTTTAGGAGTGATTAGAAAGATTAATGACCCATGGTTTCTCCACTACTTCCTAAATTACATTTCATTACAATAAAAATCTTTATAAATTTCTTTTTAAGTCGAAGTTCTCTAACTACCAGGTTCATAATTTTATTTGTCTTCAAATTAACTTAATAGAAATTTCATGCTGGTATAGAATAAAGACAAAAACATAAAAGCCTTTGGAGAATTTACACCGTGAATGGAAATTTCGCTTTCATTTTAAGTAGAGCAAGAATTGTTATGTTAATTGAAATAATTTTTATTTAAATTTCATTGTGTTCGTTTCATGTGGTTTCCAGGCAGCTGAAAGACTGAAGTAGTACTCGAAGTAAGTTATGTTGACAACAAAATCTGAAAAGAATAAGGATAGATGGAGGGAGCATCATGGCAACTCGTCGCAAGATTTGATATCTCAATGTCACAACCAGCAATCAAGACCAAGTACCAAGGGTCATTCAATAAAGTAAAGGCAATGATTAATTATCAAATGGAATGAGTTTTGGATTTTCTTCAGAATTTCGGTGCAGTAACTACAAGACCTCGTTAATATTAAATTTGCCCCATCATAGTTTCGATTATATAATTGTCATCATCAGCAAAAATGATTACAAACTGCCATTACAAAACATCATCAAAATTTTGTTTGCGTAAAATATATTGAGCAGAGGGTAATGTCGGTATTTATTAAACTTTTAAATAACTTAAATACACGGTGTCCCATTACGGAATAGTCAGAATTTGCCAGTGGTTAGATAACCAGTAAATAAAGAAAATCTATACTTTTGGAGAAAAACAGCATCGAAATTTAGCCCAATGTTTTCAAATTGAATAGTAAGAATGCACACGACACGTTAATTTGAAGTTCAAGCAGATAAACAATACAACTTGTTTTCTAGAATGTACAAGGTAGCGTAATAAAGTAATAAACCAGTCTTTATTTTGGCTGTGTTGCGTAGAATAAAAACAGATAAACATAATTAAATAAACAAAACATGTTGGGAAACGACCTCTCGTTTGATATTATGTTTATAGTTATAGTTATGTTATTATAGTTTATAAAAATAGTATTTTTGTTTTGTGATTTCTGAGACAATTTCAAATTCTTTTAATAGGCACATTAATCCCTACATATAATACAAGTGTTCAGGTTTGTGAATACAAAATTATAATAGTGACACATATTTTGAAGTTCAAGGAGATAAACAATACTATTTGGTTTCTCAAATAATAACTTAAATAGCAGACCCCTTACACTGCAGTTTTTACTAATAAAACCGTAACAGTACTTATTTTTTACGCATTATTTTTATACTATGTAGACTATCTAAACATAAGGTAAACATAAAGAATAAAGGTTTTACTAAAGGAACTTTTTAGAATTCTAATAAAAAATAACTATACCTATTGATAGATAGATTAAGGTAGAAACGCACCCAAATCTAAAGTCAAGCTAGATGCTGTATATGAATAAAATAAACAAATTTTAATTCACATACTATGAACATTACTAAGGAACGCGGGTATAACCGAAACAGAAGAAAGAGAAAGATACTCCCGACTTAACAGACAAATCCAACGAGAATGTAGGCGAGACACGAATAACTTTTTGAAAGAATTATGTAATGAAGTACAAAAACATGCGGAAAATAACAACACCAAAGACCTTTTCAAGCAAGTGAAGAAGATAAATAGACAGTTCACCCCAAGAACTAGAGTGATTCAGAAACAAAATGGGCAAGAAATTTACAACATGGAAGGGAACCTAGAAACTTGGAGAACATACTGTGCAAAACTTTTCAAAGATGATGAGCTACATGAAGAAAACTTACTAGTACAAGAGGAGGAGCCAGAGATAATGAGAGAAAAAATGGAGAAAGCCATCATGAGATTAAAAAATAACAAATCACCAAGGATTAGACGCCATCCCAAGAGAAATTCTTAAAGCAATGGGAGAGACAGGTATCAAACTATTGTACACCCTATGTCAAAAAATTTGGCCAACAAAAACTTGGGTAAAATCTATATTTGTGACGATCCATAAGAAAGGCTTTAAAACAAAATGCGAGAACTATCGCTTAATAGCGCTGATTCCACATGCCAGCAAAGTACTCCTTAGCGTAATAAATAAACGATTAAAAAACTATCTAAATTGGCAGATACCAACAGAGCAAGCTGGCTTTGTTAAAGGACGTGGCACGCGGGAGCAAATTTCGAATTTGCTACAGATTGCTGAGAAGGCGCGAGAACTATGCAAACCGATATACATTTGTTTTGTGGATTACCAAAGAGCCTTCGACAGCATAAAGTGGAACAAACTCTGGAAGATACTTATAGAAATGGGAGTACCAAACCATATTACCCTATTAATTCATAATCTATATATGCAAAACAAGGCACTAATACAGATAGAACTATCAGAGACTTGTGAAATAAAAAAAGGAATCCGTCAAGGATGTATTCTCTCACCCTTGCTCTTTAACATATACGGAGAGGACATCATGAGACGGGTATTAGAAAACTGGGACAAAGGAGTGGTGATTGGTGGTGTAACAGTAAATAACTTGAGATACGTGGACGACACCGTTTTACTTGCGAATACACAAGAAGAAATAACAGAACTAATTAACAAAATGGAAATCGAAAGCAAGGAATACGGATTGGATATTAACTACGACAAAACAAAAATAATGATAATAGACAGAAAGCACAATAATCAACCTAATATAAGATCAATAGGACGATGTCAAGTAGTCAATCAATATATATTGCGGTGTAATCATTTCACCGAATTGAAAATTTTAGTAACGATCAAACTGAAACGTTAATACAAATATTTTTGTATCGGATTTAAATTGAATGAGGGACATGTTATGTCATGGGCATAATTAATATAAAAGGTCATAGATAGGACCACAGTTAGGTTCACTAATACTTAAATTAAAAACTTAAGAATAAAGATTTCATGCAAACATAACCTAGCTTTCTCATGCATAATAATAATAGGTTTCAATTTTAGAAAAAGGATATAAATTAGTTAGATTGCTTGATTATAATCATGTTTATGCAACACATGTTACATATGGGACGGTTTTCCACTTGTTAGGAGGAAGTAATTTCCATATTAAAATTTACACATTACGATGTTTAGCGTCAGATAGAATTTTTCTATATTCCAGGAGACCAGCTCAGTTTTATGTTGTTAATTAGCTGAAAATAGATTAATTAGGTCAATCTTATTATGACTGATACAATACAATTAATCTTTGAATTTGTTTATAAGATTTCTGGTCACTTTTATTAATGAAGGTTTTGAATCCTGTCGTTCGTGTTGATATGACTTTTATCCTGCTTTTCCTCACCATTGTTTTTATGTAAGTTCTTAGAGCAGTGTATGCTGGACATTTTGAGCATAATTTGATTAACGTTGATTTTATATTTAAGCTGGCATTTGTATAAGCATTAATTGATGTATTTATTGTATTAATTAACAAAAATTTAAAAAATGATGTAAAAATTATGTTTATATTAAATTGTAAAGATGTTTTTATGGAGAAATTGTTAATTTTACCTATATCATGTATTCCTGTAACTAGTTTGTAAAGGATGAACCTTGATTTGTAGAATTTTATATGTAATTAGATCGTAACGAGTTTCGTACATTGTCAAACCTTTTTCTCGAATATCTTCCTTACGATACATTTTGAGACTATGAATGTATATAGTATATACTTTCTGATCTTTGTTTCAAGGGCTACAATTCTATAGTAATAGAATTAGGATTAGTGATCATCCATATCAGCTGGTTCCGGATTAGTGTTCTGTTCGATGCCCCGCTGTTTTGAAAAAGTGTCATAGATTTCCTTTGTTTTGGCAGAAACTATATAAGCTGGGGCAAATTTGGAGCAGTCTGTCGATAAAACGTACAAGGCAGAAGCTATGCCCGGCTCCAGATAAAATATCTGTAATAAATTTGAGGTTAGATAGATAACCATATGTTTTGACGCAAATGTCATTGTATAAACAAAGTTTAAAATAAACTAAAGTGTTACCTGAACATTTTTATAAGGATTAAAGGAAGATTTAATTATGGTGCAACTATTATTGAAAGTGAAAGTGATTATTTAAATAAATTCGATGAATTTATTTTTCTTCGTCGATCTACGTATCGTCGATATTTATAAACAAGAAATCAGCTGACAGGTTCTGTCACAGTGTTACCACTAAAAGGATTTTTATATAAAAGGGGACTATTTTATAACTTACCAGGTTGGTTAAAATAAATGATTTTATCCACAATCACTATATAATAAGGTAATAATTGAATTTCTTGCCAACGTATAATGTGGTTTATAAAACTCTAGGGTTTCTATACATAAAACACATGGAATTATAATGATTGTTGAACACACTAGCAACCAGTAAAGCAAAGGTACTACGACAAATGGAACACGAATAATGATTTTCAAGGTAACATCCGCCGTCGCAGTAAAATGTCAAATCATTTTTTGATAAAATTCGGCAATTCTGATTCTAAATGAGTGTGATTGTGGATAAAACATTGTATTGCATACGGGTTTTAGATGCATTTTATTCACTTAAGAAAATTTAACGCTCGAGCAAGCTCTCGCGTTTAAACATTCTTGCGTGAATAAAATGCTATCTAAAACCCTTATACAATAAATTACTATTTGTTGAGTTTATAAATAATAATTACTTTATAAAGTTCATTCTCTAATACAAAATTATTTGGTTTAGTTTATTAAGTTCTTTTCAGTATTCATTTGATTTGAAGTAAATAAAACAATTAATTTTCTTTATATAAAATTTATTTTCATTTGACAAATAATTTTTTATTTATAAACAAATTTCATTTGTGTTGGTTTGTTCAAACGAATGACCGTAGTTATCCTATGTCAGATCTCTACAATTATTTATAACGTTTGAGCAAGCCTGAGAAGTCACTTCTCAATTTAACATTTGTATTATCTTGAAAAACATTTTTATTTTTATTTCGACGTTCTATTTGATTTTATTTTTGTTTATTTAATAAAGTTTTTGTGTTTTCAATTTTACATATGGGTTTAACTGATGTTAATACAAGCATCCGGCGTTCTTTTCTTTTAAATTCAGAGTTTAGCAGCAGTTGTCCAGCTTGCAGGAGCTTTAGTGCTTACAATATAAGTTTTTCCTTCTTTCCAGGCATAAAAGTAAATAAGAGTCTTGCAATTAAAATAACTTATGCTTTACTGAACAAACCTGAGCTAGCTGAGAGGAATAAAGAAGAATATCTGTGGTGTATTATCAATTTAATCCACCGTATATAATTTATGTTTATATTTGGAACGGTGGACATATTGTATTTTATTTTATATTCAAAGATCACCGCAATAGAGGAGTACTGGTGACAAACGAACGAGGTAGCACACAAGAAATAAAGCGTAGGTGTGAGATGGCCAGAAGGGCAGCTAAAACCCTGCAGGAGACTTGGAGAGACAGTGATATCACACTCGAGAAACTGGTGCAGAAACATGGACACTAAAAGCCCAAGATAAGAGAAGAATGGACGCGTTTGAACTCTGGTGTTGGAGACGTATCCTTCGTATCCCGTGGACGGACAGAAGAACGAATGAGTCTATCATTGAAACCATAAAAGAACCCCGACGAATATCTCAAATGGTACAAGCCCGAATTCTAAAATTCTTCGGGCACATAAACAGAAGATCTGTCGATAACTTAGAGAGACTAATAGTGCAGGGTAAAATGGAAGGGACCCGACCCAGGTGAAGATCTCCAAAACGATGGACAGATCAAGTAAAGGAATCGACTAGCGGTTCTATATATCAGGCAACGACAAACGCAAGAAATAGAGAGAGATGGCGGGAAATAGTAAGAACAGAGACACAGCCCAAATAATGTGGATCATGATCACGACTTCTTTGACAAGAGGAAAAACGAAGAAGAAGAAGATGAACATTATAGGAAATTAAAAAATTATTTTTTTGTTGTTACTACCAGGTACTGGATAGCATATTTAATTAAGTGTTTAACTTATTCATAATGACAAATTTTGCTGACTGTAACTTAAATTTAACAAATTCTTAAAACTCCATATCAGAATGTTAACAAATGCAAAATTATTTGATGTTGCCCCTACGACACTGTGTATTTCTGAGATTGTGTGTAGTCTAATTATTGTATTGTTATGGGACCTGGGCGGGAATTCAAAGTGCAAAAGTGTCGGCCAGTCTTAACCGTATGATATATCCGTTAATACCCTTGTACAAACTTTTATGGTACCTTTTCCGGTTCTGGTGTCTGAAACTAAAAGATTGACTTTGATTAAAAGGAAACATGAATTTCAGATGTTATGGTAGGTTCGAGACGTTAACCCCCACCACCCAAGCAATTATAAATCCCAAAATTACTAAAACTGCACTGTGGCTGGTCCACAAAAAATATGCGTATAATAGCTCTTTCGAATTTCAACAAATGTAAACTGCATACTAGCATAGACTATGGTCGCTCGTGCATCACGAATCTGAAGAATCTCAATTGCTCAGAGTAATGTGAGTCATTTTTTAATTAAGTTTTGTAATTGATACTATTCATATAAACATAGTAAGAACTCTAAAAATTCCTATGGGTTTAATGCATTTTTGACAATTTAGAGAGAATTTTGGTAATTACAAGTAATTTAGAGCATTTAAAGAAACAGAATCTCTTCTTTAGTGAAGCTATTCTATGAAGCGGCTTCCCATTTGTAATATTCAGTGGTAGTACTGAGACAGAATAAATACTTAGAGAATATGTTCCATATAAAACATTGGAAATTTCACACGCAGAATCAATATCTAGACAACGATCCTCATTGAGCCATACTGAGCTATGTGTACAATTGTACATGCGTAGTATGGTCAATTGCGTTAATGTGTACCACTGTAATCCAACGGGGCAGTTTCAGCGTGGAATACTTCTGCGCAGGCAACTTAGGTGCAGGAACACTTCGACGCGGAGCAATTCGGCGCAAAGACATTTCGGCACAGGGAAATTTCATATTTGAGACGTATAGACGAATACACACCCTTTGCTACTTTTCTTATTTTGACTTATTTGCATAAAAGTGTTTTGAATACTTCAACTCTTTTACTCAACTAATTTTGGTATCAAAGAATGACTTTTATTCTAAGCCGGGTGCAGCAAGAGAGATTCCTTGTAAAATCGGGAATGATTGTTGAGTACTATGTAAATTCGGACTGTTTGTTTTTGTCATGTGATTATAAGTAGTAATCAGTGTGGATCCAGCAATTTAAATTAGTGATTATATCAAAAAAGCCTGGTCCAATATATTCTTACAGTAGGTAACACTTATAAATGGATACTGATTAGTGCTTACAGTCCAGTGCTAAAGATAGAAAGCTCTGAAATAATGCAATTTAACCAATTCAAGCGAAATTCTGGAATTAACAAGGTGTAACTGCGTACATAAACATAACAAAGGGTTACATATACAACAGGTTAGCTTGTTCCAAAAAAATAGAATAGAAGGTTCATGTTTCTCTTCTTTTTTCGTCGCAAAAGTTTACACCCCTTCTAATTAACAAATTGGTATAATTCATTTTTCTTTTTGCATCGATATCTGAGGTCATATGGCCCCAACAGTTGGTACTGCAACCGAAATAGTTATTTACGTTATAAGTCCTGGAAATGGAATTTTACTGTAGACTGTAAAAACATTTCTAGAACGTATGACGTAATGCGTTTTATTTCATACTGCAATTATTGGATTATTGGTATAATTTAAAAAAATTATACTCCTATAAAATAAATTTCCGAATTCAAAATATGGACATCTATGAAGAATGAGTGTTTATGGTAACTGAATACTAGACCGTAAAACCGAATTTTCCTGACTGTAATGGCTAACGTAAACAGAGATAATACGATACAGTATGAAATAAAATGCCAAATAATTGCGTGCGATTATATAAATGCTCTGATTGGAAAAAAAGTCGAAAAGTCAAACGTTAAATTAAAATATTATTGGATTATAAATAGAAAACTACGACAAATATTAATCTAGAATCCCTAATCTAACCTCGAAACCAGAACCTAGAATTCTTTAGTAATTCGTAGACGCGTACGATGTTGCAATAATTAAAAAGCAAATAAAATCAGCGTTTCTCAAACGTCACCACTTCCATTATTAAAAATATATATCAGCAAGCTTTTGAGAAGGTAGTTTTTTTATAAAATCTCCCTTTCCTCATAAAATATTTCTCAGTGGTGTGTTTGGTTATTTTCATCAACTCCAAACCATTACCAATTCTACCCTACTCTAGCTTTTTGACAATTTGAAATATTTAATTCGTTACACTCACGGTGACGTAACAGGAAACGTAATACAATATCCAAAAACCCACAGAAAAAATTCAAAAATGTCTGCATATCCATATTTTTCAGTTAAAGTACATTTCCTGCAAATAACAAGACCGTATTTTTCACAGCAAACCTTATTACGTTAAATAAAATTTTAAAAATGTAAAAATTGTTCTGAGGAAAATAGAAGAAGAAAGTAAAGAATGTTTAACTTCTAAACAGCAAAATAGCTTTCAAGTTTATATATACAAACTTCTAGTTTGTTACACGAATTTATATGGGTAACATACGAGGGGAAAATTTAAGACCTTTGTATCTAGAAGATAAATATGTTAGCACTCTATTATTTTAAACCCATGAGACGATGTTGCTCAAGGAATTACACGTACACAAGCCCTTTAACTTTACTGCTACTGCCACTGTTCTATTTCAACGTAATCGTTTGTAACATCTGTCTAAAGCTCATAGGTATTTTAAAAACGTTTTTCTCCAGAGAAAATGACAGGAAATCGATTTTCGTTGATGACGAGGTTTTTTTAACAAAATGTGACCTAATTTTTTTAAATGCTGCGTAATTTATATTCTCCTCAGGGTGAAAACCCTAAAGCCGCTGTAAATGGTAAATATTGTTTATCTGTATTTAGGAGAGACGATAAATCTTTGGAAAAATGTTTTGAATTTATAGGTGGAAGTCTTTATTGAATACTTTGTATTTTCCTTTAGACGGAAATAATGTTCGAATGGTCTTCATATGTATGATACATTGGCATTTCTAACATTCTTCAAATGACTTATAATATGACTTGGACGTATTGAGCAACTTATATTGTACTGATATGTGTACCGTACATTCAAGACGGAATATTCTTGTTTTCCAAATTGTTCGTTTTGAGAAGAAAAAGTGGAATATTGTGGGATATACAATACGTATACAGTACATCTTTTTTAATACTACTCTTAGAGTATTCTTACAATTGAGGACATGTATGATCCTGTACCTTACCTTGCAACCACCACTTTTTTATTTTAAATGTAACACCCTATACATTTCTACGATTTTCCATTCTATATTTTCTTTTAAGTATTTTTGGTTTACACATAATGACTTATATTCTGTCCACAAACTACAGCGTATAAGTTTATTTATGATCAGAGTAGCCTAATATTAGTACACCAGTATGAAAGTACTTGCTATCCCATAAAGTGTAAATAGATTTGGTACCAAAGGACTACTGGCACTAAGGTGCCAAATCTGGTTTAAAAGGAACTAAATCTACCCAATGTCCCCGAACTAAGAGTGTTAAGCTATTACGAAGCAGAAGTTGGAGAAGACAGGAAAACCGTTAAAAACATACAAGGTCTAACAAATACTTGTGATAGAATAAGCAACGCAATATAAGATCATTAATTGCAGGGTTTAGAGGAAACACCAGAAATTTTATTAATAATGCAGACTACAAAGTTGTTTCTATTTAAGTTGTTAATTTCAGTTTATGTTAGTTTTTGCTTCAAGAATCGGTTGTATGGCCTAGCGCTATGAGTACTGGTCAAACGTATTTGTAGTTAAGCTACATTGGATTACTTTACGTTACGTTAAGTTATGTTACGGGTCAGAAGTTTGGAGGGTGGCCCCTATAATGGTACGAAAATCGCAACCGGTCATGTTTTTACCGCCGGTTACCAGTGTAATACTGGTAGTTAGGTCATATCAGAGGCGGTAGCGAGACCTAAAAATTCTGACAATCAGGGGCTGGAATACCGCATTCTTCGGAATGTAGGCTCCCCAGAAACAATCCCATACGCTATTTGTTCATTTTTTAGCTTCAATAAATAAATTAGTCAAATCTACTTCTTTGATTTCCTAAATTGGTTTCACTTTTGGACAGAATATAAGTGTGCAAGCCTAACATTATACAGTGTCTGCCATAAAGTTGGATCCATATGCGAAATTTTTTTAATATTCTGATTGGAAAAAGACTTGGTGGGGCAATCACCTCTGCTTTCAAAAATACTTGAAACACGCCCTGTGAAAGTTGACAGATGGCATTAGGTATCTGTCAAATTCGCTATTTAAAAAAAATAATTGGCGAAAGATGGCCTTATTTGTTAAAATATGGAAAAGTTTTATTAAGAAAAAAATATTTCTAATGACATTTTACGTATACATACCGAGTTTGAACGAGGTATTCCGACATAAGGAAAATTTTGTATTTTAACATTTTTTGATACACCCCCGTAACTGACTATTTTGAAATCATTAAAAACGCTATAAATGAATGGAAAGGCAACAAGTGCATAGCATATTTTGCTAATCATATTCAATGCTGTAGGCCATATTCAAGTGGTCTAATCTTTTCCGACAAAATTTGTCATTTCAGAAGAGATTAGCGTTTGCAACGAAAATTACACGAGTCGATGAAGGAGACGATTGTACTTTTCCAAAAGCAAAAGCTATGAATCTATTAAATGACAAATTTAGCAAGAAAAAATTAGACGACGAGTTGAATTCGGCTTGACAATCCATTGAGCAAATTTTGACATAAATTTTTCACTGAGAAAAAACCATTAGTGTTTTTTTCACTATAAACTAATTTCATTGGTCCCAATTTGAAAAATTTGATTGGTTAAAAATTTTCGAATTGGATTGTCAAGAAAAAATGGAACGTTCTGGATTATTTTCCAATTTTCAAGAAAATAACACATAATTTTATTAATATTTTTTTTATTAAGCCACGTTTGAATAATACTAGAATCGTTGTAATCATAATTTCAGCGATTTAACACGAAACTACTACTTAAAAAATAGTCAGTTACGGGGGAGTATCAAAAAATGTTAAAAAACAAAATTTTTCTTATGTTGGATTATCTCCTTCAAACTCTGTGTGTGAATGTAAAATGCCATTAAAAATATTTTTTCTTAATAAAACTTTTCCATATTTTAACAGAGTCATTTTTCGCCGAATTTTAAACAGAAAAGCGAATTTGACAGATCCCTGAATTAAGGGCTGTTACACAAAATCCGCGATTTATCCCATAACTTTCACATAAATTGACGAGCTATTTTGCTGTATAAAGGAATAGGTAGAGTTTTTGACTGTGATTATACCGATATTTCAGTACTGAGGGTGGGTATCTGAAGTAAGGGTTCGTACACAAATATCAGCGACTTATCCTATGAATTAACATAAATTACAATGCCTTTTACTGTATAAAAGAATAGGGTTTTTATTTTTTACTGTGTTTGTACCGATATTTCATTACGGAAAGTAGGTTTCTAAATTAAGGGCTGTTACACAAAATCAGCGATTTATCCTATAAATTTCACACAAATTGAAGAACCTTTTGCTGTATAAAGAAATAGTTTTCAGTTTTACTCTGATTATACCGATATTTCAGTAGGAAGGGTAGGTTTCTGAATTAAGGAATGTTACACAAAATCAGCGATTTATCCTATAAATTTCATATAAATTGAAGGTCTTTTTTGCTGTATAAAGGAATAGGTTGAGTTTTTGACTGTGATTATACCGATATTTCAGTACTGAGGGTGGGTATCTGGAGTAAGGGTTCTTACACAAATATCAGCGACTTATCCTATGAATTAACATAAATTACAGTGCCTTTTACTGTATAAAAGAATAGGGTTTTCATTTTTTACTGTGTTTGAACCGATATTTCATTACGGAAGGTAGGTTTCTAAATTAAGGGTTGTTACACAAAATGAGCGATTTATCCTATAAATTTCACATAAATTGAAGAACCTTTTGCTGTATAAAGGAATAATTTTTCAGTTTTACTCTGATTACCGATATTTCAGTAGGAGAAGTAGGTTTCTGAATAAAGGAATGTTACACAAAATCAGCGATTTATCCTATAGATTTCACATAAATTGAAGAGCGTTTTTATTGTATAAAGGAATAGCTAGAGCTTTTCACTGTGATTATACCGATATTTCAATACTGAGGGTGGGAATCTGAAGTAAGGGTTGTTACACAAATATCAGCGACTTATCCTATGAATTAACATAAATTACAGTGCCTTTTACTGTATAAAAGATTAGTTTTACATTTTTTTACTGTATTTATACCGATATTTCAGTACTGAGGGTGGGTATCTGAAGTAAGGGTTGTTACACAAATATCAGCGACTTATGAATCCTATGAATTAACATAAATTACAGTGCCTTTTATTGTATAAAAGAATAGAGTTTTTCTTTTTTTGACTGTGATTATACCGATATTTCAGTACGGAGGGTAGGTTCTGAATTAAGGGCTGTTACACAAAATCAGCGATTTATCCTATTAATTTCCCACAAATTGAAGAACTTTTTGCTGTATAAAGGAATAGCTATTCAGCTTTACTCTGGTTATACCGATATTTCAGTACGGAGGGTGGGTATCTGAAGTAAGGGTTGTTACACAAATATCAGCGACTTACCCTATGAATTAACATAAATTACAGTGCCTTTTATTGTATAAAAGAATAGAGTTTTTCTTTTTTTGACTGTGATTATACCGATATTTCAGTACGGAGGGTAGGTTCTGAATTAAGGGCTGTTACACAAAATCAGCGATTTATCCTATTAATTTCCCACAAATTGAAGAACTTTTTGCTGTATAAAGGAATAGCTATTCAGCTTTACTCTGATTATACCGATATTTCAGTACGGATGGAGGATATCTGAAGTAAGGGTTGTTACACAAATATCAGCGACTTACCCTATGAATTAACATAAATTACAGTGCCTTTTACTGTATAAAAGATTAGTTTTTCATTTTTTTACTGTGTTTATACCGATATTTCAGTACTGAGGGTGGGTATCTGAAGTAAGGGTTGTTACACAAATATCAGCGACTTATGAATCCTATGAATTAACATAAATTACAGTGCCTTTTACTGTATAAAAGAATAGGGTTTTCATTTTTTACTGTGTTTGAACCGATATTTCATTACGGAAGGTAGGTTTCTAAATTAAGGGTTGTTACACAAAATGAGCGATTTATCCTATAAATTTCACATAAATTGAAGAACCTTTTGCTGTATAAAGGAATAATTTTTCAGTTTTACTCTGATTACCGATATTTCAGTAGGAGAAGTAGGTTTCTGAATAAAGGAATGTTACACAAAATCAGCGATTTATCCTATAGATTTCACATAAATTGAAGAGCGTTTTTATTGTATAAAGGAATAGCTAGAGCTTTTCACTGTGATTATACCGATATTTCAATACTGAGGGTGGGAATCTGAAGTAAGGGTTGTTACACAAATATCAGCGACTTATCCTATGAATTAACATAAATTACAGTGCCTTTTACTGTATAAAAGATTAGTTTTACATTTTTTTACTGTATTTATACCGATATTTCAGTACTGTGGGTGGGTATCTGAAGTAAGGGTTGTTACACAAATATCAGCGACTTATGAATCCTATGAATTAACATAAATTACAGTGCCTTTTATTGTATAAAAGAATAGAGTTTTTCTTTTTTTGACTGTGATTATACCGATATTTCAGTACGGAGGGTAGGTTCTGAATTAAGGGCTGTTACACAAAATCAGCGATTTATCCTATTAATTTCCCACAAATTGAAGAACTTTTTGCTGTATAAAGGAATAGCTATTCAGCTTTACTCTGATTATACCGATATTTCAGTACGGAGGGTGGGTATCTGAAGTAAGGGTTGTTACACAAATATCAGCGACTTACCCTATGAATTAACATAAATTACAGTGCCTTTTATTGTATAAAAGAATAGAGTTTTTCTTTTTTTGACTGTGATTATACCGATATTTCAGTACGGAGGGTAGGTTCTGAATTAAGGGCTGTTACACAAAATCAGCGATTTATCCTATTAATTTCCCACAAATTGAAGAACTTTTTGCTGTATAAAGGAATAGCTATTCAGCTTTACTCTGATTATACCGATATTTCAGTACGGAGGGAGGGTATCTGAAGTAAGGGTTGTTACACAAATATCAGCGACTTACCCTATGAATTAACATAAATTACAGTGCCTTTTACTGTATAAAAGATTAGTTTTTCATTTTTTTACTGTGTTTATACCGATATTTCAGTACTGAGGGTGGGTATCTGAAGTAAGGGTTGTTACACAAATATCAGCGACTTATGAATCCTATGAATTAACATAAATTACAGTGCCTTTTATTGTATAAAAGAATAGAGTTTTTCTTTTTTTGGCTGTGACTATACCGATATTTCAGTACGGAGGGTAGGTTCTGAATTAAGGGCTGTTACACAAAATCAGCGATTTATCCTATTAATTTCCCACAAATTGAAGAACTTTTTGCTGTATAAAGGAATAGCTATTCAGCTTTACTCTGATTATACCGATATTTCAGTACGGAGGGTGGGTATCTGAAGTAAGGGTTGTTACACAAATATCAGCGACTTACCCTATGAATTAACATAAATTACAGTGCCTTTTATTGTATAAAAGAATAGAGTTTTTCTTTTTTTGACTGTGATTATACCGATATTTCAGTACGGAGGGTAGGTTCTGAATTAAGGGCTGTTACACAAAATCAGCGATTTATCCTATTAATTTCCCACAAATTGAAGAACTTTTTGCTGTATAAAGGAATAGCTATTCAGCTTTACTCTGATTATACCGATATCTTAGTACGGAGGGTGGGTATCTGAAGTAAGGGTTGTTACACAAATATCAGCGACTTACCCTATGAATTAACATAAATTACAGTGCCTTTTATTGTATAAAAGAATAGAGTTTTTCTTTTTTTGACTGTGATTATACCGATATTTCAGTACGGAGGGAAGGTTCTGAATTAAGGGCTGTTACACAAAATCAGCGATTTATCCTATTAATTTCCCACAAATTGAAGAACTTTTTGCTGTATAAAGGAATAGCTATTCAGCTTTACTCTGATTATACCGATATCTCAGTACGGAGGGTGGGTATCTGAAGTAAGGGTTGTTACACAAATATCAGCGACTTACCCTATGAATTAACATAAATTACAGTGCCTTTTATTGTATAAAAGAATAGAGTTTTTCTTTTTTTGACTGTGATTATACCGATATTTCAGTACGGAGGGTAGGTTCTGAATTAAGGGCTGTTACACAAAATCAGCGATTTATCCTATTAATTTCCCACAAATTGAAGAACTTTTTGCTGTATAAAGGAATAGCTATTCAGCTTTACTCTGATTATACCGATATCTCAGTACGGAGGGTGGGTATCTGAAGTAAGGGTTGTTACACAAATATCAGCGACTTACCCTATGAATTAACATAAATTACAGTGCCTTTTATTGTATAAAAGAATAGAGTTTTTCTTTTTTTGACTGTGATTATACCGATATTTCAGTACGGAGGGTAGGTTCTGAATTAAGGGCTGTTACACAAAATCAGCGATTTATCCTATTAATTTCCCACAAATTGAAGAACTTTTTGCTGTATAAAGGAATAGCTATTCAGCTTTACTCTGATTATACCGATATCTCAGTACGGAGGGTGGGTATCTGAAGTAAGGGTTGTTACACAAATATCAGCGACTTACCCTATGAATTAACATAAATTACAGTGCCTTTTATTGTATAAAAGAATAGAGTTTTTCTTTTTTTGACTGTGATTATACCGATATTTCAGTACGGAGGGTAGGTTCTGAATTAAGGGCTGTTACACAAAATCAGCGATTTATCCTATTAATTTCCCACAAATTGAAGAACTTTTTGCTGTATAAAGGAATAGCTATTCAGCTTTACTCTGATTATCCCGATATTTCAGTACGGAGGGAGGGTATCTGAAGTAAGGGTTGTTACACAAATATCAGCGACTTACCCTATGAATTAACATAAATTACAGTGCCTTTTATTGTATAAAAGAATAGAGTTTTTCTTTTTTTGACTGTGATTATACCGATATTTCAGTACGGAGGGTAGGTTCTGAATTAAGGGCTGTTACACAAAATCAGCGATTTATCCTATTAATTTCCCACAAATTGAAGAACTTTTTGCTGTATAAAGGAATAGCTATTCAGCTTTACTCTGATTATACCGATATTTCAGTACGGAGGGAGGGTATCTGAAGTAAGGGTTGTTACACAAATATCAGCGACTTACCCTATGAATTAACATAAATTACAGTGCCTTCTACTGTATAAAAGATTAGTTTTTCATTTTTTTACTGTGTTTATACCGATATTTCAGTACTGAGGGTGGGTATCTGAAGTAAGGGTTGTTACACAAATATCAGCGACTTATGAATCCTATGAATTAACATAAATTACAGTGCCTTTTATTGTATAAAAGAATAGAGTTTTTCTTTTTTTGGCTGTGATTATACCGATATTTCAGTACGGAGGGTAGGTTCTGAATTAAGGGCTGTTACACAAAATCAGCGATTTATCCTATTAATTTCCCACAAATTGAAGAACTTTTTGCTGTATAAAGGAATAACTATTCAGCTTTACTCTGATTATACCGATATTTAAGTACGGAGGGTGGGTATCTGAAGTAAGGGTTGTTACACAAATATCAGTGACTTACCCTATGAATTAATTACAGTGCCTTTTATTGTATAAAAGAATAGAGTTTTTCTTTTTTGACTGTGATTATACCGATATTTCAGTACGGAGGGTAGGTTCTGAATTAAGGGCTGTTACACAAAATCAGCGATTTATCCTATTAATTTCCCACAAATTGAAGAACTTTTTGCTGTATAAAGGAATAGCTATTCAGCTTTACTCTGATTATACCGATATCTTAGTACGGAGGGTGGGTATCTGAAGTAAGGGTTGTTACACAAATATCAGCGACTTACCCTATGAATTAACATAAATTACAGTGCCTTTTATTGTATAAAAGAATAGAGTTTTCTTCTTTTGACTGTGATTATACCGATATTTCAGTACGGAGGGTAGGTTCTGAATTAAGGGCTGTTACACAAAATCAGCGATTTATCCTATTAATTTCCCACAAATTGAAGAACTTTTTGCTGTATAAAGGAATAGCTATTCAGCTTTACTCTGATTATACCGATATTACAGTACGGAGGGTGGGTATCTGAAGTAAGGGTTGTTACACAAATATCAGCGACTTACCCTATGAATTAACATAAATTACAGTGCCTTTTATTGTATAAAAGAATAGAGTTTTTCTTTTTTTGACTGTGATTATACCGATATTTCAGTATGGAGGGTAGGTTCTGAATTAAGGGCTGTTACACAAAATCAGCGATTTATCCTATTAATTTCCCACAAATTGAAGAACTTTTTGCTGTATAAAAGAATAGTTTTTCTTTTTTTGACTGTGATTATACCGATATTTCAGTACGGAGGGTAGGTTCTGAATTAAGGGCTGTTACACAAAATCAGCGATTTATCCTATTAATTTCCCACAAATTGAAGAACTTTTTGCTGTATAAAGGAATAGCTATTCAGCTTTACTCTGATTATACCGATATTTCAGTACGGAGGGTGGGTATCTGAAGTAAGGGTTGTTACACAAATATCAGCGACTTACCCTATGAATTAACATAAATTACAGTGCCTTTTACTGTATAAAAGAATAGGGTTTTCATTTTTTACTGTGTTTGAACCGATATTTCATTACGGAAGGTAGGTTTCTAAATTAAGGGTTGTTACACAAAATGAGCGATTTATCCTATAAATTTCACATAAATTGAAGAACCTTTTGCTGTATAAAGGAATAATTTTTCAGTTTTACTCTGATTACCGATATTTCAGTAGGAGAAGTAGGTTTCTGAATAAAGGAATGTTACACAAAATCAGCGATTTATCCTATAGATTTCACATAAATTGAAGAGCGTTTTTATTGTATAAAGGAATAGCTAGAGCTTTTCACTGTGATTATACCGATATTTCAATACTGAGGGTGGGAATCTGAAGTAAGGGTTGTTACACAAATATCAGCGACTTATCCTATGAATTAACATAAATTACAGTGCCTTTTACTGTATAAAAGATTAGTTTTACATTTTTTTTACTGTATTTATACCGATATTTCAGT
The DNA here is from genome assembly GCA_929113105.1 of Agrypnus murinus. Classification (NCBI taxonomy): domain Eukaryota; kingdom Metazoa; phylum Arthropoda; class Insecta; order Coleoptera; family Elateridae; genus Agrypnus; species Agrypnus murinus. The sequence goes on along the minus strand of OV816028.1, from coordinate 35,197,095 downwards.
ACTGTGGGTGGGTATCTGAAGTAAGGGTTGTTACACAAATATCAGCGACTTATGAATCCTATGAATTAACATAAATTACAGTGCCTTTTATTGTATAAAAGAATAGAGTTTTTCTTTTTTTGACTGTGATTATACCGATATTTCAGTACGGAGGGTAGGTTCTGAATTAAGGGCTGTTACACAAAATCAGCGATTTATCCTATTAATTTCCCACAAATTGAAGAACTTTTTGCTGTATAAAGGAATAGCTATTCAGCTTTACTCTGATTATACCGATATTTCAGTACGGAGGGTGGGTATCTGAAGTAAGGGTTGTTACACAAATATCAGCGACTTACCCTATGAATTAACATAAATTACAGTGCCTTTTATTGTATAAAAGAATAGAGTTTTTCTTTTTTTGACTGTGATTATACCGATATTTCAGTACGGAGGGTAGGTTCTGAATTAAGGGCTGTTACACAAAATCAGCGATTTATCCTATTAATTTCCCACAAATTGAAGAACTTTTTGCTGTATAAAGGAATAGCTATTCAGCTTTACTCTGATTATACCGATATTTCAGTACGGAGGGAGGGTATCTGAAGTAAGGGTTGTTACACAAATATCAGCGACTTACCCTATGAATTAACATAAATTACAGTGCCTTTTACTGTATAAAAGATTAGTTTTTCATTTTTTTACTGTGTTTATACCGATATTTCAGTACTGAGGGTGGGTATCTGAAGTAAGGGTTGTTACACAAATATCAGCGACTTATGAATCCTATGAATTAACATAAATTACAGTGCCTTTTATTGTATAAAAGAATAGAGTTTTTCTTTTTTTGGCTGTGACTATACCGATATTTCAGTACGGAGGGTAGGTTCTGAATTAAGGGCTGTTACACAAAATCAGCGATTTATCCTATTAATTTCCCACAAATTGAAGAACTTTTTGCTGTATAAAGGAATAGCTATTCAGCTTTACTCTGATTATACCGATATTTCAGTACGGAGGGTGGGTATCTGAAGTAAGGGTTGTTACACAAATATCAGCGACTTACCCTATGAATTAACATAAATTACAGTGCCTTTTATTGTATAAAAGAATAGAGTTTTTCTTTTTTTGACTGTGATTATACCGATATTTCAGTACGGAGGGTAGGTTCTGAATTAAGGGCTGTTACACAAAATCAGCGATTTATCCTATTAATTTCCCACAAATTGAAGAACTTTTTGCTGTATAAAGGAATAGCTATTCAGCTTTACTCTGATTATACCGATATCTTAGTACGGAGGGTGGGTATCTGAAGTAAGGGTTGTTACACAAATATCAGCGACTTACCCTATGAATTAACATAAATTACAGTGCCTTTTATTGTATAAAAGAATAGAGTTTTTCTTTTTTTGACTGTGATTATACCGATATTTCAGTACGGAGGGAAGGTTCTGAATTAAGGGCTGTTACACAAAATCAGCGATTTATCCTATTAATTTCCCACAAATTGAAGAACTTTTTGCTGTATAAAGGAATAGCTATTCAGCTTTACTCTGATTATACCGATATCTTAGTACGGAGGGTGGGTATCTGAAGTAAGGGTTGTTACACAAATATCAGCGACTTACCCTATGAATTAACATAAATTACAGTGCCTTTTATTGTATAAAAGAATAGAGTTTTTCTTTTTTTGACTGTGATTATACCGATATTTCAGTACGGAGGGTAGGTTCTGAATTAAGGGCTGTTACACAAAATCAGCGATTTATCCTATTAATTTCCCACAAATTGAAGAACTTTTTGCTGTATAAAGGAATAGCTATTCAGCTTTACTCTGATTATACCGATATCTCAGTACGGAGGGTGGGTATCTGAAGTAAGGGTTGTTACACAAATATCAGCGACTTACCCTATGAATTAACATAAATTACAGTGCCTTTTATTGTATAAAAGAATAGAGTTTTTCTTTTTTTGACTGTGATTATACCGATATTTCAGTACGGAGGGTAGGTTCTGAATTAAGGGCTGTTACACAAAATCAGCGATTTATCCTATTAATTTCCCACAAATTGAAGAACTTTTTGCTGTATAAAGGAATAGCTATTCAGCTTTACTCTGATTATACCGATATCTCAGTACGGAGGGTGGGTATCTGAAGTAAGGGTTGTTACACAAATATCAGCGACTTACCCTATGAATTAACATAAATTACAGTGCCTTTTATTGTATAAAAGAATAGAGTTTTTCTTTTTTTGACTGTGATTATACCGATATTTCAGTACGGAGGGTAGGTTCTGAATTAAGGGCTGTTACACAAAATCAGCGATTTATCCTATTAATTTCCCACAAATTGAAGAACTTTTTGCTGTATAAAGGAATAGCTATTCAGCTTTACTCTGATTATCCCGATATTTCAGTACGGAGGGAGGGTATCTGAAGTAAGGGTTGTTACACAAATATCAGCGACTTACCCTATGAATTAACATAAATTACAGTGCCTTTTATTGTATAAAAGAATAGAGTTTTTCTTTTTTTGACTGTGATTATACCGATATTTCAGTACGGAGGGTAGGTTCTGAATTAAGGGCTGTTACACAAAATCAGCGATTTATCCTATTAATTTCCCACAAATTGAAGAACTTTTTGCTGTATAAAGGAATAGCTATTCAGCTTTACTCTGATTATACCGATATTTCAGTACGTAGGGAGGGTATCTGAAGTAAGGGTTGTTACACAAATATCAGCGACTTACCCTATGAATTAACATAAATTACAGTGCCTTCTACTGTATAAAAGATTAGTTTTTCATTTTTTTACTGTGTTTATACCGATATTTCAGTACTGAGGGTGGGTATCTGAAGTAAGGGTTGTTACACAAATATCAGCGACTTATGAATCCTATGAATTAACATAAATTACAGTGCCTTTTATTGTATAAAAGAATAGAGTTTTTCTTTTTTTGGCTGTGATTATACCGATATTTCAGTACGGAGGGTAGGTTCTGAATTAAGGGCTGTTACACAAAATCAGCGATTTATCCTATTAATTTCCCACAAATTGAAGAACTTTTTGCTGTATAAAGGAATAACTATTCAGCTTTACTCTGATTATACCGATATTTAAGTACGGAGGGTGGGTATCTGAAGTAAGGGTTGTTACACAAATATCAGTGACTTACCCTATGAATTAACATAAATTACAGTGCCTTTTATTGTATAAAAGAATAGAGTTTTTCTTTTTTGACTGTGATTATACCGATATTTCAGTACGGAGGGTAGGTTCTGAATTAAGGGCTGTTACACAAAATCAGCGATTTATCCTATTAATTTCCCACAAATTGAAGAACTTTTTGCTGTATAAAGGAATAGCTATTCAGCTTTACTCTGATTATACCGATATCTTAGTACGGAGGGTGGGTATCTGAAGTAAGGGTTGTTACACAAATATCAGCGACTTACCCTATGAATTAACATAAATTACAGTGCCTTTTATTGTATAAAAGAATAGAGTTTTCTTCTTTTGACTGTGATTATACCGATATTTCAGTACGGAGGGTAGGTTCTGAATTAAGGGCTGTTACACAAAATCAGCGATTTATCCTATTAATTTCCCACAAATTGAAGAACTTTTTGCTGTATAAAGGAATAGCTATTCAGCTTTACTCTGATTATACCGATATTACAGTACGGAGGGTGGGTATCTGAAGTAAGGGTTGTTACACAAATATCAGCGACTTACCCTATGAATTAACATAAATTACAGTGCCTTTTATTGTATAAAAGAATAGAGTTTTTCTTTTTTTGACTGTGATTATACCGATATTTCAGTATGGAGGGTAGGTTCTGAATTAAGGGCTGTTACACAAAATCAGCGATTTATCCTATTAATTTCCCACAAATTGAAGAACTTTTTGCTGTATAAAAGAATAGTTTTTCTTTTTTTGACTGTGATTATACCGATATTTCAGTACGGAGGGTAGGTTCTGAATTAAGGGCTGTTACACAAAATCAGCGATTTATCCTATTAATTTCCCACAAATTGAAGAACTTTTTGCTGTATAAAGGAATAGCTATTCAGCTTTACTCTGATTATACCGATATTTCAGTACGGAGGGTGGGTATCTGAAGTAAGGGTTGTTACACAAATATCAGCGACTTACCCTATGAATTAACATAAATTACAGTGCCTTTTACTATATAAGAAAATAGATTTTTCATTTTTTTACTGTGTTGATACCGATATTTCAGTATGGAGGGTAAGTTTCTAAAATAAGGGCTATTGTAAAATTAGCAATTTATTCTATAAATTTCAAACAAATTGAAGAACCTTTTGCTGTATAAGGAAATAGTTTTTCAGTTTTACTCTGCGATATTTCAGTATGGAGGGTAGGTTTCTGAATTAAGGGCTGTCATTGGTCGCAATTAATGGCTAGCTGCATTAGAATTGTACTTGACACATTATTGGGTTCCGTCGAGCTATAACCCCCACATAAACTAAATAAAACTAATCTATACCAGAATTAAGAATAAAATTATGTGTAAATTATGTGTAGGTTCAAATATTCTTGTGTAATAAAAATGGCTTAGATTTAAAAATCGGTGGGTGGGGTTCTGAGTCCCCGGTGGGTCACAATAAAAAAAACACATTATCAAAAAAAAATAAAAAGTACACGCATTATCTGTAAATTATGTATAGCCACCAAAACTTTCTACATACAAGGGTTAATTAGTATTTTAAAAAACATTGTGGGGGTTGTGAGACACCAGTGAGCCACAACCCACCCATTTAAAAACACATTATTATAGAAAGTTTTCGACTCGGTACTTATCTCTAGATTATGTGTAATTTTGAAATATAATATAAATACAAAGATTAGTTAAAGTTTCACAAGTTTTATTAATATCTTAACCTGACAATACTGTTTCGACACTTTGTGTCATTATCAAAGGTAGATAAGATTGATAAACAAACACGTTGCTAAGGATAAATACATACAGAAAATAGGTAACTAGATACAATACATAACAAAAACTAAATATCTAACACTTCTAATAAAGGAGAATTACTAAGCTCAGTTTGTTCATTCATTAAAGGTACTGTGCGTTTATGTCTGTATATTTCAAAAGCTTCTAAAATGTCTAATTTGTGTTTGTTGTTGCAAAAATGTAAGAATTTAATGTTGGTTTGTGGTGTCATTGGGTGGTTCTGTTCCAAAATGTGTTTGGCATAATTGGCATAATATGTGTAATTTATCCAAAATCTTCGTGTAGCAACCCTTACGTAAGAAAACTACCCCCTTATACAAACGAAGGTCGAGTAATCAGGATATTAAAAACCTTGCCCAATGTACCACGATATATGTGTAATACAATTTCTGGAAAGTAACCCTTACTTTCAGAAACCCGACCTCCATAATCTGATATGGGAAAAACCAGAAACACTAGAAAAGGGAATAGCTACGAAATCGAGTTCCTATATGAAGCAAAAAGCAACTCGACAAAAAAAACGAAAAATTACATTCGCTTATACAGAAAACGGCACTGTAATTTATGTGTATTTCTTAGGATAAGTCGCTGATTTTTGTGTAACAACCCTTACTTCCGAAATCCACCATTAGTACTAAAATATCGGAATAGTCACAATTAAAAACTGAAAAACTCTATTCCTTTATACAGCAACAGTCATTTTAATTTATGTGTAAATCATAGGAGAAATCGCTTGTTTGTGTAATAACCCTTACTTCAGAAACCTACCGTCCGTATTGAAATATCGTTAGACAGTCAAAAACTGAAGATTTCTGTATAAAGCAAAATACAGTCATGCGATTTGTGTGTGATTCAAAAGGATTCATTTACACATAAAAATTGTCAGGAAATTTCATAAAGAAGCAAAATTTTTCAGTCGTTTATTTTAACGTGTATCTAAAATCTGCAATTGAATACACTTTTTATTCCTGGGCTAATTTCAAGGAATCAACGTCTTGCTAAACATTATAGTATTACCACAACATAACATAAACAGCTGGTGCACTCTCGTAAATATTTCCAGTCTGCTGTGGAATCTTTATGTAATCTAGGGCTATTGGTGGGCTATGAAACAGTTATACTATAATATTCACTGGTCGTTATTACCAGCATACGATGACGGTAACGATCGACAAATCCAGCGAACTGATCGTGGTGTGTGCGGTATTTGAAACTAGATAGAGTGAATCTGCTGTTTATATTCTTATGCTGTGCTATTACTAAGATATGCTGAATAGCGTTTTTTAATAGGACCCTCTAAACGCGGACTCGGACAACTGTCCTTGTCCGTGTTTAGATGTTATCAACTGTTTACAGGCATTGTTGTGTTTTCACGGTGAATATTAACACCGACAGTTCTTCGTTTTAGATATTTGTGCCTTATGGTCTAATGTAGAAAATTTATTATCTGTATTTGTTTTGAAAATACCTATAGTATGATGATTTTAGATTTTATACTACCTGTCCCTATAATATTTATAAGAACATATTTTCAAAAAAAGTTAGAAAAAGGTAGAATTTGAATGTCGGTATATTGAGAAAATTAACGTAAATTGAAAAATAAAAAAAGTTGCATGTTTCGTGAACGATAAAGATTTTCGTTCCTGGTCTTAGAATTGTTTATCGTTCTTGAATTGCTTCATATCTTTATATTTATATTTATACATATTTATTGTTTGCTCAAACTTTTGAAGTTAATAAAGTTTAAACACCCCATATCTGCATACTCGAAATCTTTGAAACTTTAAAACCCAGGATCTTATCAAACTAAAATTCCGATTAGAATTAAAAAGTTTCAAAATGTACCAAAACCCTAAAAGTGTGAAGTATTGAACATTTTGAAACCAAAACTTTGAAGTTCCTAAAATTCTAAAATTTCACAGTCTAAAATTCTGGAGATTTCGAAAGACGTCTGAATGTTTCCGGAGTGATTTAAATGTGCATCTACGATGTTTCCCAGTAGTTTCCTGGGATTTATGTTGTTTTTGATATCTGGAGCTAATTCTATAGGCGTTACAATTGGAATAATTCCTTGGTGGTTCACTTGGCCGTCGAGCACGTTTTTCATGTGAACGAAAAATTCTTTTTAAATGATCAGCGAACAAATTTGTTTTTTTACTCAGTGCCTCTGGATTAACTTCCATCACCATTCCTAATCGGTAAGATTTGTATGATTGGCCTACTGAGTTTTAGTATCATTTGTCACTCATTTGTGACTCATTTTTAATTTCTTGTATTTCTCAGCGTAATGTAATGGTATTACGAATAAAGGCATATATCGAAGATTAATGATAGGGAGTGATAATTTATAAGTGCAGCGAGCTGGGGCAAATATCTAATTTGGGGTAAAGCCCCATATATCAAGAACAGTCACTTGCAGATACTATACGTAACTATTTGTTGGACCCAATCTACAGTGACGTACCTAACTGAATAAACATAGACAAAATTGCAGCGCATCAAGTGTAACGTGCAGCCTTTCTAAGGTACAACGCGCCCAATTTATTAATTTATTATTAAAACTTTTTAAAATAATTTATCTAAATTTTTTTATTAAAGCTGCAAATGTTTATTATTTTCATGTATAACAAATACTGAGCTGAAGTAAGCCTTATTTGAATGTACATATAAATATCACAGTGTTCTTTTTTTAGTACCTAGAGTTAAAAACAAAAACCCTATTTTTAAAACTAGATAAGATCAACGTTTATACCCTTCTTAATAACTTTTAAGACATAAAAATGTATTTTCTGTAGATCTTTTTGTCTCCTCTTCTATAAATCCTAAACATGTTTAGTTTATAATCTATATTTAGCACAAGAATTCCCAAATACACCAACGGAGGAAGCTGATAAAATCGACCCTAAAAATCCATTACTCGGTGAAAAAGAATAAGGAAGTTCTAAATGATTAAATAATTTTAAGTTAATGTTAGTTTCGAAATACCACAAGGTAAGTGTTTTGGGAATATCCCTTTGGGAATGTTGCAATTTAGTGGTGGTATTTTTTCTAACATGAGACACTGAGGAATAATAAGAAGTACGACGGAGTTACACTTAAAAAATGTTATTACATAAGATTACTTACTCAAAGAAAATTGTTTTATAGCAAAAAAACAAATCAGAATATGGAATTTAGATGTTATTTTATTATTCAAAAATCGTATCTACATTTTATGTTAGTAGAGAAATTCAAACAGACAAAAATGTAATATTTTTCAAGAGCTTTTTTGCTTTCCCTTTGCCGGCTAGGTAATACATATCTCCATATTCTAACACTCAATGCATGCGTTTCCAAATTCTTTATTGATATTCCGTATAAGAAGTTTTCTACCTTTCAATAAACTTTGACAATATCACACTTTCAGTGTGAAAAGTTAGAAAAATATAGACATTTGGGAAAGTTGAGAAAACAAGTCGTTACTAAAATTTTATTTTTTAAAAAATGTTTTTCGCAAAATACCTGTGGAATGTAACAAAAGAGGAATTAATTAAATGTTTATATTAAATTCTTTTTGCTTGACGTAAATAATTATAAAGTAATATTTACAGTTGTTTTCCTACATTGGGACGTAGAGCTACAAGGAAACTACAAACTACATGGGACTGCAGTATTCGTAGGAAAATTTAAAAAGCTTTTTGTTCACTGTGCTTTGGACGGCAGGTGTGACTGTGCTATATTGTCCGATACACGGTTTTATTTTGCACAAAGACAAAAATCATCAATGTTCAAGCTGTAGAGAGCTACTTACACTCTGTCCTGCTTAAGCTACCAATGTGGCGAAGCGAGCGAATGACGGTGCGGACGAAACGAATTGAGGGTGTCCAACGTAGTACATTTTCGTAACAGCTAATCGTGCGGAAAAGAAATACAGAACTATTATACCCTAATCTGGTACAAATGGGCTGGTGGAACAGACGCAATCTTTTAGACTTTCTGCTCATTGGCACTTTTGATCTACACATTAGGGACTAAATTTCAAGAATTTTAGCCGAGAACCATTTCCCATAAGGATTCTACCGGGTGCAAAAATTGCCTACTTCAAACGGGCTGTAATTCGAAAACTATAATTTTTTAGACTTTGTGCCCAGTGACACTTTTTATCTACACATCGAAAACTATTTTTTAACAAAGTTTCAGAGCAATCTGGTGATAGCCATTTCATAAGAATTGTACGGGTCTTTCGAAAAACTTCACCATTTATATAAGATTCGAGGTATACGAGAAAACTAATGAGACTGACAACACTGCGAGTGATCTGGTAACGCTATGTTGTTCTACTTCACGAGACAGGTGTGTTAATCCCTTTCAGATGCTCAGTCCGAGTTTCAACTTTTGAGAGCGCCATCAGTTAAGTTGTGTTTTTGTTGTGTGTTACGAAAATGAAACATCGGAATTTAGAGCAACGTTATGTCATCAAGTTTTGTGTTAAACTTGGGGAATCCGCGAGTGTGACCTTTGAAAAGTTGAAACAGACCTATGGGGAACATTCCTTATCAAGAGCACAAGCTTTTCGCCAACACAAATCATTTTTGGAAGGCCGAGAACACGTTGACGATGAGCCTCGCTCAGGTAGAGCTTCAACTTCAAAAACTGAAGAAAACTTCGAACGTGTAAGGGCTCTTGTCAGATCGTCGTTTAACAATAAAGATGATGTGTGACCAGTTAAACTTAAACACTTTTACCTTACATCAAATTTTAACCAAAGATTCGCACATGCGAAAGGTTTGTGCCAAAATGGTGCCGAAAAACCTCACAACTGAGCAGAAGGACAATCGAAGAAACGTGTGCGTTGATCTTCTTGAGAGGATTGCCAATGGCCACCAATTCTTCAATCGTGTGATCACAGGTGATGAATCCTGGATTTTTGAGTACGATCCTGAGACAAAGCGACAAAGTCAGGAGTGGCACACTGAGACATCTCCTCTACCGAAGAAAGCTGGAATGAGCAAATCAAAGATCAAGACAATCCTGATTTGCTTTTTTGACAGTAGGGGTATCGCGTACAAAGAATTTGTTTCTCCAGGACAAACTGTCAACCAATTGTTTTACAAAGACGTCCTTGAAAGGCTTAGAAAAAGGGTGCTGCGTGTGACACCAGACATTGAAGACAAGTGGATGCTTCATCATTACAATGCCCCGTGTCACACGGCCATCTCCATCACGGACTTTTTGACCTCAAAAGGCATCCCTGTTGTTCCCCAACCCCCATTCACCTGATCTGAGTCCTTGTTACTTTTTTCTTTTCCCGAAATTGAAAAATGTCTTAAAAGGATGTCATTTTGGGAGAACATTCAAACTAATGTGACCGACATGTTAAAGGTCCTACCAGTTGAAGCCTTTCAGCGCTGCTACCAAGACTGGGAACAACGACTCCGCCGGTGTATAGTTGCCGAAGGAAACTACTTTGAAGGGGACAATATTGTTGTTTGAAAAAAAAACTTTGGTAAATAAAAAATCAGTCTCATTATTTTTATCACACACCTCGTATTAACAAAGTATTCAAATTTATTTCACAATTATTTCAAAATTAATAATTTTATTATTAGTTTTCCCTTTTAAAATTAAATTCAATTTAACAAAACACTACCTGCTCTGCCGATGATTCAGATGCGGCTAACGCGGTTAAGGCGGAAATATCAAATAACTTGATCTAGCGAAGTTACGGAGGACGCGACCTCACGTAGGACACCTGCATTGTTTGCTTAATTTTGATAAATCCGCGCCGGCCACTCCGCTCGCTTCGCCCGCAAGTACTCGCTCACGCAGGACAGCGTGTTAATAAGAACACAACATCCGTCCGTCTGGAGCACGATTATCTCTGAAGCGGTTCAAAGTTTAAAATGCGGTTTTTTGGAAATGGCTTTCTGGTATGATCAAGTTTGTTTTAACCTTTCATATGTTTTTAATACGTGGCACGCTTTAATTTTAAAACACCTAAAACCAATTGACGATCGGTGGTTTCACTACTATAATATTTCCTATACTCTTCACATGGGAAAAATTCTCATGGCGATATATTTCATGTTAAAACATCATTTTTAGGAAATGGATTGAAACAGTAGCAACGGACCAAACCTGTACTCATAAATAGCGAGATAGAAATTGTCCTATGCATTATAGTTTGATGTCTCTGCAAATGTTTATTAAGAATTTTGGTTATTTTCGAGCACTGCAAACCTATAAATTGCTTTTATTCAAAAATTCGTTATTATAAAGTGGCATCCAAAAATACACCATATATTACATATTTTGTGTACTTGCAAATGATTGGTAGAAATTCGATGCAACGTAAATACAGGAATTCGTGAAGAAAGTACGTCTAGCTGCCTGTTATATAATTCGTCGAACAAACTCTATAGCTTTAATAACATCATCAGAAATTGACAGGGGGCGCATTGAAAACTTTCAGGGGGATCATCAAGCGAAATGAAATTATTTTTAAATTCCTCCCTGCTTAATTCACATTGAAAGTTAAAAATCGCTCTAAAATCCTTCGTAGTCAAACTCACCATCCTATAATGTATATCGCTCGATTGCTCAAGATAGAGTGAGTTCTGCAGTATATGTGTGTAGGAGGACTTCATATGTGTAGCTGATGAAGCTGCCAGTTTCTAACGTTTTTCCCAACTAAATTGTAAAAAATAACTCCTATATCTTTTACAGATGTTGTCGATTTATTTATAACATATTCATTACGCCCATTATTTTACAATTTATTGGTTACAAGATCGTATCTACAAGATAAAACAATATTGAACTTGTAACTAGATACAGGAGCTATTTCAAGGAAAATGGAAATCGACCATCCTTCTCGCATTACACAAGATTCTACAGCGTGTCGCAAAAGAGCAGCATCCCCCTTATATCGTTTTTAGTTTTTATCGAATTTGAACCAAATTTTCCTCAAAGATAGAACACGTTATGCTCTACTTGTGATCCAAAAAGCCATTCGCCCCTTAAAATGCAAAGCCATCTGCGATTGCGAAAATAAATGGAAAAAATCAAAAACTCATATTAGGCATTTTTTGGCACTAGGCACTAACTAATGTTGTTCAGAATCGCCCAAAAGCATCAATCCAAGATTTCATTAAAAAAACTAAAAATTAAAAACATATCTTTTTTCGACCTAGCAACTTTAGCTCACCTCTGAGTCATCAGGACTTTTGATATATGCATCACTAGATACCTCCAAACAAGTGTACAGAATTGGAAAACATTACGAATTTTGCCGCAAAAACCTTTATTGACTGTACTATTACTAAAATAGATACCTGGTAGTGCACCCACAAATCTGATTATTTCTAGTTTATTGAGTAATATAAATATTTTTAAACGTATTTTATATTTAGAAATGACTATACAGTAGAAACTGCCTAAAGTGACCACCTTTGGGACTGACTCAAAATGGTCAATTTAAGCAGATGGTCACTTTGTAAAAGTGTGAATTCTTTATACACTACGATTTTCCCAAAACAGCCCACACTCGTCAGCATTAAAAATATTCTCTGATATAAAGCCCTTTGCAGACTCTGTAAAACGAATAAGAAAATCATTTACTGTTGCGGTATCAATTTCATTTGCAACACCAACTAAACTTTTCTGGGAAATGTTTCGTTTCTTAAATGATTCGAGCCAACCCGACGATGCTTTAAAGTTAGACAAATTTGACTGCTGAGCAGATTTTAATGCTACTATTTGTAACATTGGTACAAAAGGTGTTTGTTAATTTTTAAAAACTAATTTAAAGTTAATCGATTAACCACTTCAAATTCTGTTAAACGTTGTTTTCTAAAGGCGTCTAAAGCATCTTCTTCGTAACGTTGTTGATATTCTAATTTTCTTGTTTAATATTATTTACTGTTGTTTTGCTAATACCAAAATGTTCCGCTGTTTTTCTTTCACTGTGGTTTTCTAAAAACTCTAACACCTTTTGTTTTTCTTGCAAATTGAGTTCTTTGTAAACTTTTTTTGAAGTCATCTTGATCTTAATTAATTAACACAATGGTTTCAATCAACAGATGAAACAAGACTGATTTTATAAAACAATTTTAAAACTATCCAAGGGTTACTAATGTTAAAGTTTACAGGTAATGAATTTCTCAGAAGCAAAAATAAAGTCTTAAAACTTGGAAATACCTGAACCCAACTGGTCACTATTAAGGAATTATGATACATTCTTAGAAATTCTTTGCATGCAATTTACATGCCTACTTAAACGTTTAGAAGATTAGTTATAACTGTTGTAAGTAATCCCTTCACTAATGGTCACATTACACAAACATTTTTGATCACATATTTGAGGTAAATGTGTTCAATGGTCACAAAAGAGAAGTGGTCAGTTTATACAGTATAAATTACATTAAAGTAATGGGATTTTTGCAGGGCCTGAAAAAAAGTGGTCAATATGACCAGAGGGTCAGTTTAAACAGGTGGTCAGATTTACAGTTTTTACTGTATTTACTGTCGTTACATTCTCTAAAAATTCTGCTAAAAAAAGACTAATTTCAGAATTTTAACAAATGCATAGTTTACGTGCATATATGCACAATAAGATGACTTCATTGTTTCTACAAGACCTTGCAAACAACGGACAATTACTAGGAATATCTAGCACGAAGATCAGCAAATGCATTTAAATTCAACCATTGCTGAGGATGTTAATTCTAAGAAGTTTAATGATTGATTGTCTTGACATTGTCCGGTGACTCGGACAATTCCGAGATTTGAAACGTTCCGGGATGACGTTTCTTAGTGTTCAATAACAAAAGACAGTTATGACGATACATCACTTTTTGCGACTGACAGTATAGCTATTGTAACGGAGCCTAAGTCTCATTTTTGATTTTTAAATTTATTTTATTAACGATTTCATAATTACTTATTATTTCTTATAATGCATAATTGTTATTGAAGAATCAAATCAAGTTATTGTAATTTTTATAAAGCTAACATATCATAATTTTTCATAATTATTCTAAAAGGTTAAACTATTAAAGTTTCAATGATAAGTTGCATTCTTAGAAATATTGCACAAAAGGAAGAGACATAATTTGATATTACATATCCTGTGGTTTCACTATCAGAGTTAAGAAAGCTTATTTAGCTCTTAGTATAGAAAAACCAAACGCAAATCGTGAGATTTGCAATCCCGACAAAATTGCAAAGAGAAAAAAGGTTTGAGACAATTGTTAATCATAGCAAGCAGAAAGGTATAGAAATTAAATAGAAAAAAAAAGATATCAAAACTGTCCTCCGCTTAGTCGTGGTGGAAATTGTAAACCCTTTAGAAGTTACTGGTGAATTGTTTTTGTTTGGATAAACATGTATTAATTAATTAATTAACGGTCGCGTTCGGTTGGAATACTTAACTTAGAAATTAAATTGAAGTATATCGTTATTTTGGGATGTATTAGAAATTATAGTACAAAATTTAGTAACTCGTAACTTACTTAATCTATGTGTATGTTAATTTAAATAAATGAGCGATATCTAATTTGGGATTACTTTGTTTGGATTATTTGATTTACAAAAGGTCAGTAGAATTTATTCATTAATTTATGTAACTGAAGGAATCCAATAACATAAACTCTTTTGTATTTTTGTTGGCAATTATTAATAATTTATTGATTTAGGATGAACAATGTTATATGTTAAACTACCCTTGTGAGACGATAACGTCATGTTATATTTTTAATTTTTATTGTTCTTTAATAAATTTCAGTTTTTTCTTTTATAGTTGTTTTACTGCGTATCATTTAATAAATTTGCTTTTCAGAAGGATTAGCCTAAACTTTTGTGTAACTTTGTTTAGTGCTTGATAATTAAATTTTGGTATTTATTAATAGAAATTAACTAATCTAAAAATCATTGAATAATAATAAGCAAGATCAAATAGACATAACCTTTTTATTAATATCAGAGTACATACAGATACAAGAAATCAACCCTTGGACGCAGTGAGCAGCTAGAAGAAGAGAACCAGGTACCTTGAACGTCAGGTTACCTACCCGAGCGGTACGCACCCGCTTCGTTGGCGGCTGGACCCGCCACACTATGGCTAAAGCATGGTCCATGGCTGATCCATTTAGTTTAGCATTCGACTCTTATAGGACGTTTGTATGGTCGCATTAAAAACTTTTATATACAATTTTCATTTTAAGCAGTTTAAACATTCTTGTTAGCTACTAACAAATTAATAAGATGCTATTACAGCAAAACCTCTAAATAGCGGCTATTAAAATGTATGTAAAAATGGCCGTTACTAAAAGAGAGTCAAGAATAAATGAAAAAAGTTTTTTATTTTTGTGTTTTCTTTATTAAACTAAATCTAAGTATGTAACATTAAATATAAAATTATAAACTACATTAAAAAATCTTACTACATATGTATATAATATCTACAAATGAGGTATGTAAAAAAAAATCAGGTGACATAATAAAAGACAAAGAAATTTTTCGTCTAAGTGACCGTGCCGTTTGATAGAGGGGGCGCCGTTATTAGAAGGGTTATTAGTACGGGTATTCCCGTATAATTGATTGTAGAAATTGAAAACTGGTCGGTTTTAGAGGTGACTGCTTTTACGAGGTGGCCGAAAATAGAGGTTTTGCTGTATAACAAATTAAGTTAGATCATTTCACAAATATGGATTACGCTTGATCAATTTTGTTAATTAGTCATGGGCATCCACAAGGTGTTCCAAAAGTTGGCTACCCTGACCTTAGTGTTCGAAATCGAGAACGAAAGGATACATGATTGTGAGGTGTCAGTGATTAAGGCATGAATGTGATTTTAAGTTTTAAGATTTTTCTAAACAAGAATAGGTATCCTGAAGCAAAAGACTGTTTAAAATGAAACAAGTGGCTATTTGGGTCAGTATCTGTGTAGTTTAGATTAGAACCTCGACAGAAGATACCTAGATCGCAAATTTAGGTCTTTGCGATATAATTCTAAGTCTAATAGTCTAGGTATAGAGTTTTGACTCATTTTATGTTAACACGCTTATTTACTTTTCCTTTCAAGACTCAACTTCTTTTCAATTTGTGATGATATGAAATATGACAAATGCCTACAGAGGTTACTTGGAATATATCGCTTGAAATGTAAAATAAGTAAGTTGGAAAATTTAGAAAGAAGCGATGATTAGAAATTTTATTCTTACATAAGTAATATTCCTGTAGGTGATCATGGAATCAACTTCATTAAAAGGTGATTATTTGTATCACACTACAGTGTGACCCAAAATTATTGAAGACGGTTTGAATTTACCGTCATATTAATTTATTGTAGCGTTGGCTTTTTAGACATTTTTATACATCTTTTATTTTACAGTGGCGTCTCAAAAAGGAGCGGTAGAGGTATATTACAAAATTATTTTAAAAAAATTATTAACTATCTCACTGTCTCACTCATTTAGGATCACACTGTATTTGTTGTGTGGCATTCTTTGCAAGTGGTGATGCTTTAAAATCTACTGCAAGCGCGCTTTATTTTGCATTTTTAATTCAATTATTATTTTTAATCTTGTGGAAAAACAATAAAAATAAAAAGATTTTATTAAACGTCGAGTTCAGATGAAATTTTTGCGGCTTAACGCAACAAAGTAATATTTTAGGATCTTGCAGAGAACTACTTTTTCTTAATATAATATTCCCGTAGATATGTTTAGGGAAACCATATATGAAAGCTTTGAATTATTACACCAAAACACTGGGATTTCAAGCTTCTGACGGTTTCTTATGTATAATGATAGTGGGTGTTATCTATCATCTTAGGCATTCTGTAAATTTCTTGCCTTTATATTATCTAATCCATCAGCTACAAAAACTGCTAGGCCGTCAAAAGTTTTTTTTCTGTTACTAAAAGTCACTACAAGCTACAACAGTGTATAAGACAAGAATATTGTAACATATTATCTGACATTATCTGTATCATCCTGAGAACGCGTAGGTAGCTTTATTATACGGTCTGACATAACAAATTATGATAAGCGTATATAATGTAATTAAATGCAAACTAGTTTATAGTGCAATATGCGACGAGGCTTATTATAATTCAATTTATTCTGCAAGTGCGACATCACATTGCAACGTTATATACTATGCACCATGCATAATGTTAAAATATCAAAATCTAAAATGCACATCGATATAACCAACAACCCAACCACTTTCATAAATTGCTACACAAACAAAGCTTTTATTTCCTTTAAAGACCGGAAATCAAACTGTTGTTCTAAACAAAATCTCATACATAGACATACATACAAAGCAGGCCGCTGCTACTGCTATGTTATCACTTTTATAGACATCCAAAAAAACACAGAGGAATAAAAGGAAAATCTAATTTTTAACGGCATTTTGTATACACACGCACACACAGAGCAAAAAAAATTATCGAACTTTTGATTAAATTACTATGGGCAAAGTTGCGATAGAGGAGGAAGAGGGGAAATGTGGAAAACAACATTCGCCTGACTCCGCTCATGCAGTAGGGATTAGTTAGGGCGGATACAAAGTGCAATTTATTGATCGTATAGAAAAATGATGATGCATTATGGCGAAAACGCGCTCTTGTATAAGACAGTCAGAAGAAGAGTTTTTATTGTAAACAGGAAAAATAAAATTTGTCGAGAAATCTTGTTATTTCGTAGATGTATCGCTTTAAGCTAGCTTGCGAGGAAATTAAGAGAAAATCGAGAAAATTAGTTAACATTTTCGCATCAACTGCTCTTGCAACGAAATAGCGAAAACCAATTATCCGGAAACTTTGTGTATAGTTTGGATTAGTTGTCATGACCTTTTGATTGTAAACATTGGAATCCCTTAAGTTATAGCATCTGAGAAACTGGCATAAATCAATAAATAATTATTTAATTTCTAATCTTTGAATTCTTTGAAACTGAAAGTTTTCTGAATGACAAAAAACAAACTTTATCTGGGCGTTGACTGTAAAAACCATCAAAATCGTTCAATCTCTACAACTTTGTGTTTGACTGCGAATTGAACAGTTTATAGAAGTTAAACTTCATAGATAAGATCGCCGATAGAATATTATCCGTTAATGAGCGTAGAAATCAATGGAGCAAGAATCAACAGTAGAGTTTCTATTAAATATCTACCAAACTTCGAGAAAACTTGCTAAATATTGCTTTGTGGGTTGTTTAAATTGGTTAATTGTTCAAAATCGAAGCTCATTATAGCTTCTGTCAGATAACCGAGAATTAGCTATCAAATTTAGATTTTGTGACTAAAACTTTTACTGGTACCTTTAAGTGTAGCAGAGGAGGGTTGAACCCTTCTCATTAGACTTTATAATCAGAAATAGGGGACATTAATGAATTTTACATTTTAATTATCCAAATTGCAAATCGCTCAGAAAAGTCAGTAAACAAGTGGTTTTGGCAATTTAAAGCAGTAACTCACAGTTCACTAAACACCCTGTATATAGTATAACAATCCAGGGTATCTTTTAACAAAATTACCAATATCTAAACTTCGAGAGTCATCTCATTGTGCTACAGAAATATTACTAATTAAAATTGTCTGTTCTTTCCCAACTCCTAATCTCGGAGATATTGATTGTGAAATGATATCCATCATAATTAATTTCGTGATATTGTCACGTTATAGGTTACGTAAGTTATGGGAAGTTATGAGATAGAGCGAGATATAAAAAGTCCAATTTAATATTTTGATTAACTAAATTAAGGAATACGTAATAATAGGAGAGCACAGTAACTCAGCATGTCAACCATGCCAGTGGCGAGACTCCCTTAAAGTACACTACAAACAAATAGAATATTCAAAACACGTACGGCTGGTCACAAGATCATAACCATTGTGATCACATTTAAATACGATTTATATATTTATAGTTTGCTGACATAAGCATAACGTAGACATGTGGCAAGGTTACTCGTATTTGAGTAAACAACTATTAACGAATAAACGCGCTTGAAAATTGCAGAGTCAGCGATTTATCTAGACGTAGTGAAGTCTCGCATGTCTGGATCATTTTTCCTGCATGTGAAATTAATGCAGTAGCATGCACGAAGTATGTGAAGGTGTGCCTACACTATATAGTGTGTAATACTGTGTGAGTAGCGGAGCGACCATGTTCTATTCTTGGAAGCATACCTAGCATGATGCGAGTTTGTGTCACCATCGCTACCAGCAGCTGGTAGATGTTCGTCGACCGACGCGGCAAATTACGACGAGAGCAGAGAGTTAGTTTAAGACGTTTCAGGAAGATTTCAATATCAAGTTAATTTCCATTCATGGTAGTTCTTTAAATTTCTAGTAGAAGGCTCTTCTAAACTTCCGGATGAAAAGACTACAATCACAAAATTATAGGTGTTCTAGAAAAAGGTTTTCAAACTTCAACTCAGGGAAGCTTACCATGTCCTCTAGTAACTTCTCTAGTTATCACTGATACTATGTCAGTAACATAGTGATATTGCTTTTATTTGAGAAAACAAGCTTTTACTATCCGTAGGTAGAATTCAAAAGCAAGATTGGTTTTCATGGTAGAAGGGCTTATCTCAATCACACATATATACGAGGGCATATTGATAACTAATGCCTCCATAGCCATAACTTTTATAACGACGGGCCAGACCGTGTCAAAAGTGGTTTGCCATTTATCTTAAGTATTTGTACATAGTACATCGCCCTAGTGGAGATTCTCAGCAACATCGCGTTTGCTCACGACAGTTCTAGACATGGCGACCGGCATGGACGTGCAGTTAAGGCAACGAGCTGTCATTGAATTTCTTACTGCGGAGGGTATAGCGCCCATTGACATCCATGGAAAGTTGAGTGCCGTGTACTGTGATGTGTGTGTTGATGTGAGTACTGTTAGGAGGTGGGTAAGGACTGTGAAAGACGCAATCCTGCTAAAACGGATGTCCATGATCGGGCACGCAGTGTCCGACCAGTGTCTGCGTGTGGTGAAAGGCAGGTGGCTCTCGTGGATGAACTGGTTCGTCAGAATCGACGGTTGCGCGCTGAATGTGCGCGTTGGGTGCCCCGAATGGTTACTGATGAAATGAAAGCCAATCGGAAACAAATTTGCGAACAACTCTTGACTCAATATGAATCAGAAGGTGATGCTTTAGTCCACATAATTGTGACCGGTGACGAGTCGTGGGCGCATCATTACGACCCTGAAATGAAACATCAGTCCATGGAATACCATGGACGTAAGGGTTCGCCACAACCGAAAAAATTCAAAGCACTACCATCTGCCGGGAAGGTCATGATTACCGTTTTCTGGGATTACGATGGCATCGTTCACATAGAATTTTTGGAACGTGGCTGTACTATCAACTCCGAAGAATATGTTATCAACACCCTAACAAATCTGAAGCGACGGTTGCGTAGGATTCGTCCAGACAAAGTGCCAATTCTGCATAATGACAACGCTCGGCCTCACACAAGTCAGAGAACGCGTATAGCACTAAAGAAGCTTGGATTTCATGACGTTTTACCTCATCCACCTTATAGCCCAGATCTTGCGCCTTGTGACTTTTTCCTCTTTCTGAGGCTTAAGAAACATCTCAAGTGCAAGTGTTTCTCTTCGGATGCAGAGGTGATAACGGAGGTGCGGAAATGGTGCCGTGGAAAGTCTTTAGACTTTTTCTGTGACGGACTTGCAAAACTCGTAGTACGTTGGCGTAAATGTATTGCTGTCAATGGCGATTATGTGGAAAAGTGAATATATCAGTGCGAAGAAGACAGTTTATACTAGTATTATTTCACATTTATGTGTAAACCATGTATCTATTACTAATAAAGTTATAGCCATGGAGGCATTAGTTTTCAATATGCCCTCGTACCTAAGGCATTTAATACTAAGCTATCTCAAACCGGTTACAACATCAATATTCTTGTCAAAACTGCCTGCAGAAATTTTGCCCAATAATTTTTCCACCAAAAATGATTTGCAGACATACCTTTTCCTTTTTACTACAACGTCTCTTGCTAACGGGTAATTCTTCGTCGGTGGTTTGGTTGTAAAAATAAATACTTGGGCTAATTGAAGATCTCGTCCTTTCATTAAAATCACTGCAGTACAATTACTAAGGAAATTGAATTAAATCAAAATCATCAAAAGTTATGAGTAAGATAGTCGCGTTTGTGAGGTCTGATTACACGTAAGTTTCTCCAAATGCCGCACAGTAAACTCAAGAAATAGATAAACCAATAGATTTCAGGCTTTTTAACGATAGTCCAAAGCATGCGATTAGACTTTAAAGATTTATCTCCTCTTTGAATTTGATTTGTAGTTTTACAATAGAGGAGCTGCGAAACAAAAGAAGTCCGTCTCACGACAACAAATTCGCAATTCGAAAGGCTGTCTTCAGTTATAAAAGACTTTTGAACTTATTTATGTGTTTACATAGCCTTTACAAAGACAGTTTCAAGTCTACAAATTAGATATTTGAAGACGCGAGTTCGATGGTGATGTAGTAGCCTCTTCAATAACTCAACTGTAATAGCATCAATCAAAATTATCTTTTTGACCTTTGCTTACTTATTAAATATATTTCTTTAATATTTTTTATATAACAGAAACTATGTCTCTGTAGTAAATTCCATACGTCGATCTCCTATTCGGTTTTTACTTTGAACAGTTAATAACAAAACTGTCAAACGCAAGGTACTCTACAAACATAAAAGCTTTACTAGCATTTTCAACAAAACTGAAAATGACAAACGATTGCATTGGCTTTTATCGATTTTATCAACTAAAAATTCCTTATTCTGAAAAAAATTAAATTAAAAGCAAACAAGGATAGAAAGCAACTTTGTCCCTTAAACCAACCCTATCAAAAAAACATTCGAAAATGAAATCATTCAATGCAAAACTTTTACTGAAAAAACTTTTAGTGTTTTCAAATCGATTTTAAAAATGCTTTTAAGCAAACAAATAGGAAATCAAGCAAAGGAAACAGACATCTAAAACCCTTATTCAAGAAGAAGCTGAAAACTTTTCTAAACTTTTCAAATATTACTGGTAAAATTTCATTTTGATTGGATGTCAAACTGCAGCAAACTTTAAGCTAATCTGAAGATATTACGTTTCTTGATAAATCGATAATTTTATTTATTTTGTGCTAAAGGAAGGCCTTGACAGGAAATAACTTGAGAAAACGGGTCATACGAGCAAGATACCAATATGAGTTTAATACAACTTGAAGTTAACAATAATTTTCGATATTTTCCGTTCATATACTACATTTATCATGTTTAACATTCTTTTATTTAATTTAAGCTAATATTAGAGAGAGCATAGTATGGGCAAATGTCTATTCGAAGGATTCCAATGAAACTGAATTTTGATTTTCTGGACAGTGGTAAATAATGTTAAGATGGAACACTTTTATGGCGTTTCCATAATTTGACTTTCATATTTGAGGTTAAGGTCCTAATCTATTAACGTAGCGTATGTCACCAATTTTGATTCACACTTTAGGATTTAGACACTATAACGAATGCTCAACAAATGGGTATAGTAAGGCACCAACACTTTTTTGCTATTGCCGCCTGGAATATTGATATCTGGGTAGGCGTTGCTTATCTAACCTTCCAAATAGGGTACCGGTTTACTTTGTGGTGCGATTCCAGTTCCAGACTACTGCCTGGAACTGGATGCCTAGGCTGCATAGGCTGGATGCATAGGCTAATGCCTATTTTAGAGAAGTTCTACTATTGTTATTGTTTTAAAGACATTTTCATGATTAGTGATGAAAGTTATTGTTATGATGTCCATCTTGTGGTGTCCAAATCTGATAAAGAATTATATTTAAATCTGTATATGTAATGTATATAAAAATTTAATTCATACATCTAAATAAAATTTACTTGTATTATACATTGTTACAAGCAATGTAAATAATTTTATTCACAATCATATTGCAATATGTACATTTCATATGTTATAAAAACCTTGGAAAGTAAGCTATTGCTATAGCAACACCAAAGTGGTTAACAATTTCCTTTACATGTCTGTAAAACTGACGTGTAAAGTTATGGCCAACTGTTTTTTCTGAATAATTTAAAACAGGACGTTTTATCCGATTTAAATTTGAGTTTTTATAAATATATTTAACGCTAAAAACATATTTTTTATTTAATATTAGATTTATTTTTATTTTTCCGTATTTTATATTTAATAATTACAATGGAATTAAATATTTTCTAATTTTAAAATACTGAGCGCATACATCGCCATCTAGCGGCGAAGAATGAAACCTTACTTAAAATTTCTTTTGGTCGATAGATGGCTTTGATTGAAATTATGACAGTTTATAAAAAATTTATTTTAAAATTTAAAATTACTTTTTATTTTAATTATCTTAAGTCTAATTATTGTGAATAAAATAGTATACATGTTTCGTTGGTAAAGTTTCCACGCCTCGCGATAATTGTTTGACCTCGACGTACCGTCTCGGTCAAACAATTATCGCTTGGCTTGTAAAGATATCCTTTACCAACTCAACATGTAATATACTATTGTTATTTTATTATTAACAATTGTAATGAGTATTAATAAGTGTAAGGATAATAATTTTCATACAGCTAAAAATATTCCTGAATACCGCCCACTACCTTTACGAAGCATCAAAACATCATGCTGAACTCTTAATCGAATGACCTTCGAGTGTCAACCAAGATTGCTATATTTTAGCATCGAATGTCATTGATTTGCTTCTAGTTCACTGTTTACTCTTCCCTATCATATTAGAGTTGTCATCCATTCTGGATAACTGTCATTCCCTAGTAGGATGGAATCGAACTTCAGTACCAATTGTCTTACGCTCAATGAATCTCTGTCTAATCGGAAGGTTCAGACTATTCAGGTTTAGGTTCATCAACGAATTCACCTAAATGATGACATGTGCCAGTTAAAATAATGCTACCCTTGATGACATATTTGAGGTCATCCAACAAAGAATCATCATGATCCTTGAGTATATATTAATGAGCACGGTATCTACTATCTAGTAACCAAATTCTGGATTTAAATCAAATACATTACTTGCCCCGTGTTAAAATGGTGACTGCTGGTGAAAGTTGCCCAAGCAGCATCTAAGTACCAGTAACTGAGGTCGGGAATTTTATTGACTAATCGTTACGTAACTACAACTAAATTTATTACTTTATAAGTTTACTTACTTCAGTTTGAAATATTTTAGTAATTTTGTAGTTGTGTCTACTATTTATTGGAACTACATAGTTATATTGCCAATTAGTATAATTACTTTAAAGTTGTTACAACTTCAAAGTGGTATTATGATTGCAGCAATAACTTGCCTGAATCTACTTTAATAAAGCTTTTGAAACGTTGTGTTTTTGCGATAGTAGTAGTTGGGGCCAATACAAAATCTTATTTTACTCCCATTTGTAGGGAACAAGGGTGAAGTATATTCCCTTTTTTTCTTTGGTTGCCACAACCTTAAAATATGCCATATCTAATTATTGTGTAGCAGTATAAAAAATATAATGTTCAGGTTCATGGTTAAATGTGAGCTTAAACTTAAAGGTTTTTAAAGTTCAAATGGGAACTTTGCAGTGACATTAGAAACTGGAAAGTGGTTACAAAAACGTTGACGTCGTTTATAGAACCTATAGCAAGAGTCACTTGAAATTTTTTAACTTATTTTATACTTCGCGGTAACAACAACCTTGAAGTAGGATTTTTTAGTTCTCGTTGCTGATAATTAAGTGACACAAACTTTAGACACGAATTTTAAAGTGAATACTACTTTAAAGTGATTTTCGAAAACTACTCCATATTTACTTGTAAAATGTTGGAGGAATTAATTTGCAATTTGTTATGATTCTTAATAAATGTTTTATAAGCTTCAATAAAAATAACAATCATGCCAAATCGTGCCTTAGGAATAATATAAAAATGGTTTCTATCATGTGTATCAACTTATTGTAAGTATTTTGGTCATATTGTATTAAAGACATTTTTTATTAAAAGATATATTTAAAGAAGGCCGGTTTTCATTTTTCAATAGTTCATAATTTTGGTATACTGGAATGACAAAATAATCAAACATTTTACCTCTCTTTGTATTATAGAATTTGTATTACAAATCAAATAGTAATGCATTTTGTGACACGATCGCAGCATTAGTATACAAAATGATAGAATATTTACTAAGTTGCAAGAGTAAGAAAGAGCAACCATGCGACACGATGCGTCAAAGTGAAAAGAAGTTCCACGAGAGTAGCAATTACTACGTCGGCACGTTTCCGCTACGTAGCCTAAACGTAACCGAAACGTAGCTGGAGAAGTTCCAGATAGGTCACTGCAACGTATATGCTACCCAAAAATTGTTCCCCATTTTGATTCCAGACACGTGATAAAACCGTAGCAATTATGTGCTTGTGGCTAGTGGCAAAGACTTAATAGTTACACCGGTAGTTAAAAATGCCGCTTGGGTGAAGATCTCCCAGTTAAGATTCAAACAAATATTCCTTTAAACGTTGTTCTACATCACCTAGAGTAATACAACAAATCGATTACCCATATTAAAGTATTAGGATCTTTCGCCACCCTATAGGTCAACAAGTAAAACGCGTGTTATTTATCTAAACATTGTCGTGTATTAAAAATAGTGCCTAAAATCTGCGTCTAAGTGCGTTTTAAAGAAATTGGTAACATATACCCTATGCATAAATAAGGATCTTGAATGACCTCTGGAGGCCAAACAATGTAAGTACCATAAAGGTGTCATAATTAATTAAACAACTAAGCGTTGTTCACAGCTATTTAGAGAACCTAAATTCAAAGATTGAGCGACATCCTTCGAAGCAGGTCTTTCCCATACTTTGCGTCCCATGTCCTGCATGGTTTCATTTCAAGCCGTTCATCCCTTTGCTTATTATTTAGGATATGCAAAACTTCAATTAACCGTTTTGAAAAATAAGTGTAAAATCCAAAGTCACGAAACAATCCATGCGTGTACTCTTCAAAAACTATAGTTCAACCAAAAATACAAGAAATGAGTCATCACAAACACAAAAAATGGGAGCTGGTGACGAAAGATTTGGTTTTGGAATCACTATTCTGGCAGATCTAATGTTTGTACGTTTTATTTTAATGTTGATACTGACTAGACTAGACCGACAAAAACATTTCAGATGTCTATCAGTCTATAGTTCAATCAAAAATACAATAAATGAGTCATCACAAACACGTGGGCGAAAATGTAAAATGCATCTAGCATTACGCGAAGGCCACGTTGCAATCTAAATGATAAAATAAACAATAATTGAGCTAGAAAGATTCAGTAACGGATCAAACCCCTTTTTAATTAAAAATAAATGTAAAATCAGCAATAGAAATCTGTTGATTCTTGCGTATGTCACTGAATTCTTAGCAATGTGAAATTTGCACTCTTATCTTATCTCACCTCGGGTCGTATTTCTTTATTCCGGTGTGATTACGAAAATGACTCATTCCTTGTATTCTTGGTTGAAGTATAGCTACGTTAGCTTCGTTAGTTCAATTATTCAAACAATGCACAATAAAGAGGCCATCAGCTATAGTAAACAAATTAAATACCATTTCAAAAAAAAATTGTCAACCGCCATTAATGACGCACAAACGTGCGTGCTTGGCACAACAAATAACTTAACAGTAATTTTTTTCTCATTTTCATTTAAATTCTTTTAATAGTCGACATCGATTTTTAATTACCATTTTTTTACTTTTTTCGATAATACAGTATATATTATAAGATTTTTATAAATAACAAATTACAAAATAATGAAAGACCTAAACTGTAGACTAGAACCAATTAAATTCAAATTTCGATAATTTAGAAAAAATAACAGGGCAAAAGTTTATAAGTAACTTAAGGATTAAAGCACATGCACAAAAAATTCCTGAAAATTTTGTAATTTACATATAAATGAAATGTATGGGATTTTAGCTATTTTTATATCGTTTTAAAACTATGGATTAAGTGAAATGTCCATCCATCATAATAAATCTACTTTGGGTGACATGGAAATTAATATAATTATATGATATTTTATATAAAGAATTTTATTTAGTGAAAATGTTTTCTTTATCACTCATAAAGAGTAAAATATTACATTTCTGAAATGTCATAAAAAATGGATTTAAAACAAATACTTATTAAATATTTACTTAGACTAGAGGCTAAATAAGTAACCGATTCACATTCTACAATTATTTTAAAAACGAAAAAGTGTTAACACTTCCAAATAGTTATATGTATAAACAATTGAAAGCATGCAGCTTCATGTGAAACATAAGATATTATAGATCGATAAGAATTAAATAAATTCAAATATCAAGCATAATTTAAGCATTTAAATAATTAACCAGAATTGTGAATATGGTAAGTTAACTAACAGATAAGGATTTACTTAATAGTATTAATAATATGTATTAATAATATGTATCAATACTATTAAAAATCAAATTGTTTAGCGTTATTAACCTCCCACATTTGTATTTTTTTCTGTAGTAATTCACTCTAATATCAAAAATCAAATCATTTTTAAAGGCAAGCAATTTAATAGTGAAAATAAGTTAGTAGGAAAGTCGTCAATTGCTTAAAAACGGATTAATTTGGTATATGTGTTTCTATGTCTAAAAATTCATCAGAATGTGTGCAATTTTCTTGGTTCTACTCGATGTTTTGATTAGTGAGTATCATGCAAGTATCAGGTTAGTTAGGTAACTGCAGTTTATACTTAATAATTTATATACTTATTATAAGTAGTTAGCCTTTCCTATACAGTGTGCTTTTTTTATCTACACTTAATAATTCGGACAAGCTTCTGGCTAGAGCAATAAAACCAAAATAACTTTGTATATTTCGGCATCTAGTTTAAGAAATCAGTATTAGAACCCATTTTAGAACATATGCTGGTACTGCACATGACGTCATTGGGGTTTCTTATATAGAGCCATTAGGTTTTAAATATGAAAATTGATAGCAAGTGTAATTGGAAGTAAAAAAGTATTGAAGCACCGCAGGTCTAAAATGCATAATAACCGAGCTAGGAGAAATCAACGGGTCCTGTATCGTTTAAGAATCTACACTCAATCATTCCAAGAAGCTTTTGACCATAGAAATTGGATTAAGAGAACTTTGTATAGTTCGACCTTAAGTTTACAAAATCAGTATTAGCAGTTATTTTCTAAAATGTGCTGGTACTGTATGAAGGGGAAGAGGGGGAACAGTGTTACACGTACTATACCAAACAACGTTTGGTTAAACCTATATATTTTATTAAACAACAATTATATGTTAATAGAAAATTAACAAATATTACATAAAATGCATAAACAATCAATATAGTGCAAAAATTTGGTAATAGAAAACATTAATATACTGTAAAAAAAATCTAACTTATTATGTTTTTGCCACAAAATCTCGTTTACTCTCAAATCGGGGCATAAGTTTTCTGCATGCAAGTTTCGCTTGTATTAAACCTTCTCTTGATTTTTTATCGCATAAGGACATAGATGCTTCCGTCACTATTTTCACAGAACGTTCGACTGCCTGCGTATGACATGGTAGCTTAAAAAAAATAAGTTTTCGTCGCCCTGAGACTCAATAACCTCGTTTATTTCTTGGTTAGTGATGTGTCGAAGAATTGGCGGAACGAAAAATTTTTGTTGCCAATCTATGAGGTCAATATAACTATTGGCATCAAAATTGATTTGCGGCACTTCAAACACACGAGGTAGCTTTCCTGTATGAGGTGAATCTCGTGCTTTAAGTATCATCCTGGCAGCGAGTTCCCTCACTATTTTGTTTTCATCAGACAACATCGACAGAAGCAAATTTTCAGGGTGAGCAAAATAGGCGTTATGTTGAGTTACGGCATCTAATATTAGTTTAAACTCTGCTGGTAAGTATCGAGAACATTTAATTAATTTCCACAAATTCTTAGACCCATCTTTGCAAGTCGGATTTGTTTTTATTTGAAACCATACTGGAGCGTATACTTTAACACAATATTCAGCTAATAGTTTTAAGTTATTTGATGGATTTGATGTAGAAATATATAGTCGCAATATTCTATTTGCTTTGGTTAACCGTCGGGCATGGGACATCTTTCCTGGGGACCTGTTAGTCAAATAATTAGAGCATTTTCCACTAATAACCGACATTGTTATTTCGTATAGATATTTTTGATCTGTACTTAGATCTTCAAATTTAACTTCTGAAAGTTCGCTTTGTATTTTTGCATAGTTTGTTATTGGTAATTTTTCGCAATCTTCTAATGATTTGCCAATAAGACCAGCATGTGAGGATGAGCCAGTGGTAACACCATCTAATTTGTTAAATAGATGTCTCAAATACAATTTGTTTAAATGTAGCATGCAAATAATCTACTGTAAGGGACGTTGAAGCCTTTCCTCGAAGAGTCTAATCACGCCGCTGGATTCTCCTGTGTTAGTGACCGTCCCATCGCAACCAAGAGCCATCAAATCATCTAGTTTAATTTTTTGTGACAAAAGAAGCGCGTTAATCGATGTTTCAATACTTTTGGCAGTACCTTTAATTGGAGTAGCGTAACCAATATAAACTGAATCTGGTTCTTTAACAACAGATACATGTTCCTCAATCACTATTTGTCTGTACCTTTTTGCTCCTTTCTTTACAACATTTAGCGCTTTATCTTTTCGTCCATCAAAGTATAAAGCAGGTAAGTGAAGCTGCGTTTGTTGTTTATATAATTCATTACGTTTTTTCTTCCTTTCCCGGCGTATTTTTGATTTATCAACCACTTCAAAATCCGAAGATATATCCTGCAATACTGAAGAAACAATTGCAGCTGCTGCTCTGTCAGAAATACCGTAACGGTCGTAGGTTTTTGACAACAGAGGTAAACTTTTTACTGATTTTGTTGTTTTCTTCTTTGTTTGTAATGTGAAAGGTAAGTTTTCCCTATCAGGCGAAGAAATATTACCTTCTGACTCACTCGAAGATGACACCAACTCCTGATGTTCAGTATTACACTTCTCTTGATTTTTGTTAATGTTCGAACTAGAACTTTTTTTGTCTTAGAGGCTCGTGTTACCTTTTTTTTGTAATTTGGTTGTAAGAATTCGATCTATTCCACCAACCCGCATCTTCCTTTCCTGTCTTTGGTCAAGCAAAAACTCCTGCTCTTCTTTTGGTACCTTGTTTTCTCTTGCACAACAACAAAGTTGAATTTGTTTACATTTGCATGAACAAATGTCGAAAAGAACTCTGCTATGCTGTATAAAATCATTTTTCTGATCAGCAGATAATCTTTTTAAAGATTTGATGAGGTTTTTGTACTTCAAATGATAAGCCTTTAATAGTTGAATGACTCTTGTGTGTGAAACCGTAGGAAGGGACGATTTTCTCCAAACATCTTCTACTTTTAGAGACACAAGCTCGGCAATATCTAAAAATGATGGTTCTTTGATAGTATTTCTGCTAATTTTAAGTTGTAATCTATTCCATTCATAACATTGCATGACATCTTCGTAGGTCGGCAATACATTGTCTTTAATATCTTCTACCCTCCCGAATATACGGCACTGACAACTTTGTCTTCTAGTTTCCATAATAATCTATTAGTTAATAAAGAGCAAATAATGTAACGAATGTTAAACCGCGCACAACTGCACTCTTATAATATTTTTGTCGCACTAAAACCAAACTAAAACAATTACGCGGCTATGACGTAATACGTGCGCGACCACTTTCGACTAGCCTCGCAAAGTTATAAAAACAAACCTATTTGTAAACAATGGCGGGCTTAATAACTCTATATCACTTAAAGCTACACAATAGTATACGTTTAGTTTACAAAATAATATTTGAAGTGGTTTAGGATGCGGTTGCTTCACACCACTATTTTATACGTTTGTATCAAACTTGGGAATCGATGCGCTGGAAACAAATGAATAATATTTTACAGGTTTGTAATTGACCGAATAAGACAACATATTTTCACTATTACAAATGGATTTGAGAGAAAAGAATTTTTTGACCCACCCTAGTATGTATATCTTTTAATATCAAAAGTAATTATTTCAAGTAAAATACAATTTACTTCAGGATTAAATTAGTTCAAGCTGGATTATTAAAAATTTATTTATAAATACTAGTATGTAAGATTATTTACGCCGGAGAAGTACGAACTTAACCTCAAAACTGTTTGTGCCCTTATTAACTATTTGAGTATAGATTTTTGATGATTGGGGTACAGTGTTACAGTGGATAGTGGGGTTCGATGTAACATTATTTATGTAACACTTGTGCAGACAGTGATCAGTCCAAGTTGCATCTAAGTGACCAAGATACATTATTCCATTCAAATGATGTCGATGTTGGAAACTTTGTGGTAATACAAGAAGAGGCTACAATAAAACACAGAATTTTATCAATCAGGGAAATTACACTTAAAACGAATACAGAAGTTAATCCAACTTATAAATTCGTACGTACAACGTAAGAATATAAGAATTTTAAGTTGTTTCATTAACATTAACATTGTTAATCTTTCCTTGTAACTCTGTGCCCCACTATTAGGATACAGTGTTACACAGAGCACCATGTTGAAGAAATCTTAATTTCTCTAAAAGTTCAAATAATCAAAGCAAGTTAAATGTAAAAGTTGAAACAAGATTCGTAACTCTTAAACTATGAAGAGAATAAATTTGAATATTTTTATTTGGTTCTGAAGTATATCAAAAAATATTTTTTGTGTAACATTGTTCCCCCTCTTCCCCTACATGACGTCATCTGGATTTTCGTAAATAGAACCATTAGTTCTAAGTATGAAAATCGATAGCAAGTGTAATTCGGAATAAAAAAGTATCAAGGTACCAAAGGTCTAAAATGCATAATAACGGAGCTAGAACCAATTAACCGATTCTGTCCTATTTAACAGTGCACACTCAATCATTCGAACAGGCTTCTAGCCATAGAAATGGAATTAAAAGCACTTATAACCAACCACTGTATATTTCGACCTCTAGTTTACGAAATCAGTATTAGAACCCATTTTAAAACATATGTTGGTACCGCACATGACGTCATCGTGATTTTCTTAAATAGAACTGTTAGATTTTCAGGTCGGCAAGATCGATAAAAAGTGTGATTTGAAAAAAAAGTATTAAGGTACCGCTTGTATAAAATGCATAATAAAGGAGCTAGAGCCAACTAACGGGTTCTGTCCTATTTCTCAGTCTACTCTCAAACATTCGTACAGTCTTTTGGCCTTGGCAGTGGAACTAAAAGAACTCTGTATATTTCGGTCTATAGTTTACGAAGTCAGTGTTACTGCCCATTTTAGAACTTGTGCTGGTACTGGATATGACGCCATCAAGGTTTTTTCTTAAACATATACAAACTGAAATTTTACTGATGTGTGATTTTTATTACCTTTGTAATATTTAACCATTAAATAAATTATTAAATGGTTATTTACTTAAATATGTTAATACTTTTTTATTATGAATTATGCATACACTAATAAGTACTACGTTCGTTTCGAAAAAAGTCAAATGTTAGAATACCGTAGTTTCTTAGGATGCAATCTATCGCCTTTAATGCAACTTTGACGGCATCGAACACTCTCTAAAACTATCAAACGATGTGAAGCACTTAAATATTTATAAATTTTAGTGCTTAACTAAAAAATGTTGTAATCAAACCATCATTCTTTTACGAATTCTTCGAAACAATCGAAACAGAAAGATAACCAATTATTTACGTTAAGTTGTAATCCCATATATCCACACTTAAGAAGTTAATTCTGAACCAAAGTTTTGAGCATATTTGACCGCTAAGGTAGTAGTAACCTGTGTAACGTGATAACCTTATGTGAGTAAATTTAAGACTCCTAACACAAGATAATAACATCTGCGCGGTACCAGCACATGTTCTAAAATGGGTTCCAATACAGATTTCGTAAACTAAAGGTCGTAAACTAAATATGTAAATATCTTTTAGTTCCACTGTTAAGGGTAGAAGCTGTTGATCTTCATACTTAAAAGTTAATAATTCCATTTATAGTAATCACAATGACATCATATGCGGTACCAACATCTGTTCTAAAATGGGTTTTAATACAGATTAAACTAAAGGTCATATACAATCAAAGGAAATATACAAAGTTTTTTTTTGCTCCACTGATAACGTCAGAAGATTCTCCGAATGATTCAGTAGGGACTGCTAAACGGGACAGAACCCGTTAGTTGATTCTAGCTCCGTTATCATACATTTTAGACCTGTAGCACCTTAATACTTTTCTATTCAAATCTAGGTTGCTACATTTTCATACTTAAAATGTAATGGTTTCATTTACGAAACTCCCGATGACGTAATGTGCAATACTAGCACACATGTTCTAAATTGTGTTCTAATACTGATTTCGTAAACTAGAGGTTAAAATAGGCAAAGTTCTTTTAATTCCAGTGCTATAGCCAGAAGTTTGTTTGAATGATTGAGTGTAGACTGTTGAACCCGTTAATTGGTTCTAGCTCCGTTATTATGCATTTTAGACCTGTGGTACCTTAATACTTTGTTATTCAAAGTCACACTTCCTATCAACTTCCATTCTTAAAACTTAATAGTCGTATTGAAATCTCAATGACGTCATGTACGGTACCAGCAAATGTTCTAAAATGGGTTCCAATACTGATTTCGTAAACTAATAAAGGTCGAGATATACAAGGTTATTTTGATTCCATTTCTATAGCCAGAAGCTTGTCCGAATGATTGGGTATGAACTGTTAAATGGGACACCCCATATAATTGAGATACTGATTATAATAACCAATTACTGATAATTATTTTAATAACAGAAGAGCATCATTCTAGTATAAGCTGAAGTCTTTAGAGTTGCAATTTTTGTTAACCCAGATTTAGATTCCATAACTATCAATAAGAATCCATCTATGCGTGGCTAATACGTAATCTTTTTCGTTTTCAAAGCCATCTTCAATATGCAATCCTTCAGCCTGATTAGCTGTTAGATATAAAAGGAAGCTTGAAAGCGTTTATAAAACAGGGAAACAACTTTGAAACGTATTATGTCATCCCGCTTAATCAAAACATATGTGCATAAACCATATAAAGGTCATTATTACTAAACGTGCTACCGGTTTCAATTGCACTACAAACACTCCATAAATATAATAACAACGGAAGTTAAACAAAAAAGAGAGAACCAACCGCGTTAAATAATATTTAAACCGTTCGTTTGCCCTAAAAATCAATTCCGCACGCTCTTGAACAATAATAAATGTTAAAGGACACATTAAACGCAAACAAAGGTATTAATTATTTACAAGAAGTACGTCTATTATAACAGGTGTCCCCTAGAGAACCTAAAACAAACCCATATAATTATAAAACGAGAGTTGTATTAGATCTTGTAATTTTCATTTCGTCGCCGCTGTCTGCTTCCGCGTTCCTCTAATGAAACAATGGGAATTTTGTTTTTTGTTCTTTCTGTTGTGTCGCATTGTGTTCGTATTAGAACTTCCTCGGCTATTCTAGTAGCTCTAGTTCATTGTCTATGATTTACGACAATAATTCTAGAGCAAAAGCAAAATAAAGCTATCTAATAATATTTTAGATCAATAGCTTTTATTGTTATACAGGGCGACAATTATGTTTGGACGCAGTTATATTTTTAACGCATTTATTACAAAAATATATATTTGTGATCATTGTTATGTACTGAACAAATAGCAGGACTAAAGCTCAATATAACCAGACCTCTCTCCAATTATAGCTCTCAAACGTTTTGGAAACTCTTCTACAGTTATCTGCACTGTGTCTTCCCATGCAATATTTGAAAAGGATGTAACACAAGCTCTACTTTCCAGAATACTCCAGGGAATAATCCAACGGATAAGATAAGATTAAGATCCGGCGAGCAAGGCGGCCATTCTTCAGTGCTAATGTATGTTATGTTGCCAAATTGTTTCTATACCACTGTAGCACAGTTCGAGTCCTGTGAGAAGAAGCCGAATGTTCTTCGAAGATTCATTCTTGCTCTCCAAAATGCTGGTTACAGCACGGAAGCAGAAAACCCTCAAGAATATCAAATATTATGTTATTATGGGTATTAAATGATTGTTCAATTGTAAATAATTTGTCATCAGAAAACAAAATCTTGCGATAATTGCCGTTTCCGGAGGATCCTAGTAGTCATCTAGCTATGTGAAGCCTTACTCTTTTCACATTATCCGTAAGGAAGTGTGCCATCTGAAGCTTATTTAGAGTTAAATGAAAACAATTGCTAAGACAATTAAAAGTGTGCGACCAAACATAGTTGTCACTCTGTATTTAAGATTTTAGACGTAGTCATACAAAAATTAGTATTAATGGAGACAAATAAAGCAAAAAAAGTTATTTCCTACACCATCAGATTGCCAGAATCATATCTATAAGAAACTGAAATGTCTGTTGAACATGTTGAACTAACAATAATAATTAATTTATAAATGGATAGGTTTTCAACTACTATCTTAATGCCAAATATGAAAAAGAAGATTGTCGAAAAATAGATGGTCCTAAGACTAATAATTATGATTGCATTCATGCATCGTGTGGTCTAGGAGCTTTTATAACAAATGCATTTTAGAGCAGTCTAAAAGAGGACACCGGTTTTTGTACTTCCAACTTAAAGCTATCATAACTTCCTTAGATTGTATAGTTATTTCCCTAACAAAACTTACCAAGAAACGGGCAGACTTAGTTTAACTTCACTTAACTAGTTCAGTCAACTCACCTGAAAATAAAGAAAGTTATGTTAGAAAGAATATTAATTATTAAAAATACATACCAAAACTTATACATAATTAACATATTGAGATGTAATAAGTCCATCTCATTGAAAATTTTATTGAACGATAAGATCGTAAATGTGAAGACAATTATTTCACATATCAAATTAAAATAAAAGATGGATATGCTAGGTGTTAGGCATAATTAATCTAAAGGCTACATATTGGGTCACAGTTAGGCTCATCAATATTTAAAATAGGAATCAAAAATAAAATCATGCAAACATAACCTCAATTTTTGTATATGTAATAAAAGGTTTGATTTTTAAAAAAGGATGTCAATCATTTAGATTTTTTTATGATAATACATGTTTATACAACCCAAGTTGCATATTGGGATGATTTTTTCATTTGTAGAGAAGATGTAATCTTCTTGTTCAGATATAGAGTTTACGATTATTAACGCAGGATGAATTTTTCTGTTTTCCAAGAGACTAACTTAGTTTCGGGCTACCAGTTAACTAAAAAGAAATAAATTAGGTCAATCTTGTAATGACTAATATAGCACAATAAGCTTTTAAACTCTTATATAATAATCCTGAGCATTTTTATTACTGACAGTTTTGATTTTGTTGCTATGCTTCAGTTTGGTTGATATTGATTCTTATACTATTTTTCTCGCCATTGTTTTAATGCAAACACTTGGAGGACTGTATGCTGGACAATTTGACTATAAATTGACTTCATTTGAATTAATGTCAAAGGTGGAACTTGTATATGCATCATTTGGTTTATCTGATTGTTGTAATGGATCGTAATTTATGTTTTTCTTAAATTGTAAAGATGTTCCTGTGGAAATTTAATATGTATTAGCTATATTGTGTAATTATGTATCTATTTTGTAAAGGATAAACCTGAATTTATTGAATTTTGTATGTAATTAGGTCATAATGAGATTTGTTAATTGTCAATCGTTTTTACCTAATATCTTCGTTACGATGTATTTTAGGACATGAGTGTGTTATATTGTTTTAATCCTTGTTTTACTAGCAATAATCCTGTGTTTATAGAATTAATATTTGTGAAAAAATTAAACAGCTGAGTGGAAATTGTGACGTCATAAATATCTTCCGCGTTGCGATTATTTTGAAATGTGTCAGTGTCGGCATTTGTTTCCACAAAACCTATAAAAGCTGGAGCCAAATTTAACAAAGGAAGTCGATTAAAAGCATCTGGCGAATCTATGCTTGACTCCGGATTGAAAATCTGTAAATTAAGTTGGGTTATGTTATTATCATATGTTTGACCGTGTGTCATGTCAATAAACAAAACAAAGAAGATTGAAATAATTTATAAGTGTTTACCTGAACAATTAAAAAAGATAAAGATTTTATTATTGTTCAACAACTATATGGAAGTGTGATCGTGTTATTTTTAAATAAATTCTGGGAGAGTTTATTTTCCATTATCGATTTCTTGAATTGACGTTTTCACAATAAGAAATCATCTGACAGATGTAAATGCAGTGATACCAATAGCGAATAGAATTTGAAGGAAATTCTATTCACATTATATACCAGGTTGGTCGAAATAAAAGGTTTTTAATTTGATTTGCCAATAATAAAATGTATAAAGTCTATCTGAATAATTTCAGAATCATACTGTTTAACCTTAAAGGTGTTTAAAAGAATTTATTTTTCATAAAGTAAAGTATTTGAACATTTGTGAATATTTTTATCTGATTTTTGATTTGTGTTAGTTTGTTCAAGTGAAGAACTGTAATAGCCCTATGTCAGGTTATTACGACTATTTAACACACTTGAGCAAGCTTGGGAATTAATTTCCTAATTGATTTATTGTCCTATTTTGAATAATGTTTCTTTTTATTTCCTTTTAATTCGAATTTCCATTTATTTTCTTAAATTAAATAAAGATTGTGTTTTTCAAGTTATTCATGTGGTTAATTGATGTACATACAAGCATCCATTTCTTTTTCTCTTCATATTTAGAGTTTAGTCAGTGGTTGTCCAGTTGCAGAAGCCCAAGTGTCTGCAATATAAGTTTTTCTTTTCTTTCAGGTATAAGAATCAATAAGATTTTAATAATTCAAACAATTCATGCTTTATCGAATAAACCCCGAGTTAGCCGATTGGGAAAAGGAAAAATATTTGGGGTGTATTTTCATTTTGTTTTATTTTAATTCACCGCATATATTTTATGTTTGCCTTGAACGTGTGGCATACTATTTATCAAGTTAATACACCGCAATATAATACGATTGATAATATTTTTCAACAGCTAGAGACAATTTAGAAACAATTTAAAGATTCATTAAGAAGTAATAAAAACTGATGCCAGGAGAAGCTAATCTTTTAAAGAATGAATTAAGCACAGCGAATAGGCATACGAAACTTAATTTTATTACGTTATAAAGAACACTTGTTTAGAAGCCTCCACCAAAATGTCATGTCACTTAGTTAAATATGAACTTAACTTACGAAAAACATGATTATATTGAGTAAGTACTGCGATGATTAAAACATTAATTCTCTCGTTTTTAACAGTAAAAGAATAAAGCTTATAAACCACAATTCGTCTTTTACTTGAAGTAATACAGTAATTATTACAGTACTCAATTGTAATAATTTCCATTTCTGAGGTATAAGGTTTAGTTTTAGTTCTATGAAACATTTACTTTTTTTAAGATTACAGCTGTACTTAGCAGTACAGAAATGTAATAAAAAAGAGCATAAGGCTTCCAGTATAGAGAAACTAACTGTCATTTTACCATTCATGTTTACTTATCGTGTTTACTTATTTAATTCTGCTTGATATGAAGACATTTTATAAAATATAGAGCTTTTATTCATTTTGGAAATGCAAGGACATTCGTAGTACCTCTTGATTTAATTGCTATGATCATTTGGCCTACTTAATTTGGCCTTATCTGAAGAAATTCCATACTCACTCAGTAGACACTTTTAAAGGACGAAATATTGTATTAACACGAGGCACGTTTAAAGTTTTTTCTACCAAAATCCATTTTACTAACAGCCTTGGCCAAAACATAGATTTACATGCCGAACTATGTAGGTACATTCTCAATTTGTTCAATAAATGTAAATTTACTGATTACAATTTATTGATATAGTCAAATATTACACCAAGATCCTTTATTGTATTACATTTTTAT
Organism: Agrypnus murinus; assembly: GCA_929113105.1. Classification (NCBI taxonomy): domain Eukaryota; kingdom Metazoa; phylum Arthropoda; class Insecta; order Coleoptera; family Elateridae; genus Agrypnus; species Agrypnus murinus. The sequence goes on along the minus strand of OV816028.1, from coordinate 35,158,109 downwards.
ATATTTGTTTTTCATTGACATAAGATGCTGAATAGAGATTTGAGTGGCACCTGGTGCTGATATAGTGAAGCATTCATTGATATCCAGTTTCAATTGGTTTGTGGTTTGTGGATAATGGCAAATTATCCACCTCAAGTTGGGTTATTAATTTCAACGATGATTTCTACGCCATCTGCGCATGTTAGTGTTTAATAAGATAAGGAAATGAGTAAAAATAAAAGCGGTCCTAGGTTCGAGTCTTGTGGAACTCCAAATGCGGAGGTGAATTCATAGGAACAAAATCGATTGCACGAGACATATTTAGCAACATCGCAGTAAGAGATAAGATTTTATCAATGAAATTGGTGCTAGAGAGAACCCGAAATCACTCAACCTGCCAAGTAAAATTTTATCGTCGTCTGAGAAAAATCTGTATAGGTTACTTGACTTCTTTTGTCTATAGATTCCTAAACATATTGAGACAATGTTGCCAAATTAGAAATGGTAGAGCGTATCGACGTGAAACCGTGTTGACTTGAAGAGATAAATGCATGATAACGTGATTATATATTTGTTGACTGATTACCAATTTATATACCTTAGTTAGTAAAATTAGAGATTTTAAATCCTGGTCTATAATCAGTTATTATTGAAGTATCAACTTTTTTAGAAACTGAACAGATGCTAACTTGTTTCCATCAATCTGGAAATATACTTGTAGACAAATTAGTTAAATGGTAAGCGTTTTTGGTAAAGCCAATCGACAATTACGCACTAGAAAGCTTGGAATTGAATCGTCACTAGAAGTTCACTTATTCGGGGAAGTAGACATAATCCTAAGTACGAATTCTTCATTAAGCTCAGAGAACATAAGCGGTAGATCATAGTTGGAGAAAGAAGGTGATATGTGTGTGTATTGTCAACAGATAGCGAATAGATCTGCAAATTGATTGACAATATCATGGGGAGTATGTAAGAGCACCTGGTATTCTGTAGCTTCTCTTATTGTATACATGAATTTCCAAATTTTAGAAAGATGTTATTTTCCATCATTTGGACATAGTGGTTCTGTGTATTTCTGACCAGAGGAGCCATATATTTGCATTTTCGGAACGTTTTTGACAATATTGCATTCTTGATGGATTTTTGTAGTTTGAATGTGGCTTAGTATATAGGCAGTAGATTGATGCAGACGTGAGGTTTAATCATACAGATGGCCAGTAGTCTACAATAGTAATGGAACAAAAACAGTAGCAGTGGAACACAATGGTACAAAAAAGAAAAACAGAGAATAATGGAAAAGTGATGCTGAAACATTCCAAGCAACGAGGGGTGATAATCAGGCGACACAAAACCTTACAAGTTACGGTAGAATGACTCGGGATTATGTATATATAATGTATACGTATGTATGTTACTTAGGAAAATTCTGTTTGAAGCTCCATTTCAGTACATGAACAACACTTTTACACCAATGAAACATATCTCACCGGACATGTGTGAAATAAAATAATAACGGTTACATCCGAGGCCTTGTGGAGCTATTTCGAAATACATTTTAAAGGTATTTGTTTAATTCTTGTTTTCTGCTAATTGAAACGTAAGATCTAAATACTAATCGTAAACGACTCTCGTACTTCTCAGAACCGTAAGTGTACAGCATTCTTCTCAGAAAAATGCTTTAAATCTCTAACATACACTCGTTGAAATAACATTTCAAATATCTACAAGTTTTTTATATTTAAGAATATCTGAATCAGAAGTCTTAAAAATAGCAGACAAAATTTGAAAAGTCGCCAGCATTTCCTGTATAAAGAGATGAAAATTTTATTCTCGACATTTATCATTTAAACGCCTTCCCCAACTATTGCAAATGTTAACGATATTTACTGCATGCTGTTCTTTCTCCCAAAGGAATATTCCCAGCACAGTCGATAGTCGATACTCTCTCTACTTTCCGTATTTATTATTAAAGCTCGTTCGATTCTAGAAAATTAGACTAATTTTTTTTGCTATGGTCTTGTTTAGGTAGTACGAGGCTTTTATGGTGTGTGCTTTATACGGTTTTTTCTGTGAATGCGACTAAAGAGAAAAATAAAACAAAGCAAAGCTAGAAAGATATGCTTTCTATTCATTTAATCTCAGGAATGATTCCAAAAGTGACTGTTGGAATTCCTTCGAATTTATGATATCCCATTAAGATCATGTAGAACATGTCTTACACCATTAACATTCTAAAGAGCAGATTTCACAGAAGATAAGAAAAGATCTTCGGTTGTAATTGCGAATCTTCAACTATTATCTTTGATCAATAGCAGCAGCCACCGGCACACCCTTCGACCTGACGCCTATCCACCACCCACCTTACTTGTCTCTTTTACACCTCACGTTCCGATATACCCGTCGCAGTTTCGTTTCATGTGAATTTATTTCACATCTTTATCTGACTCGCAATTCCACCTATGTTTTTATTTCAACATCCCTTACTACGAATAACAATGGCTTTTCCTTTTGACTGAGCCCGTGTCCATAAATCCAACTGCCTATTGTTGCTTCCCTATTTCCTATAAATGAGTTGGTAACATTTATGCATGATATAGCTTTTATTGTGATGGTCAGAATTCCAATTTATGGTCCAAGGTCCTGTCTATAAAATCTTAACAATGTTGATATTCCGGTTAGATTATCAAGAAGAAACCCAAGAATACAAAAGTTATACAAGTATACCATAACACGGGGCCACACTAATGATGTTCTAAATTATGCAAGAAAACATGCCCCGTATACTAGAAAATTTATTGGTTTGTCAGAAAAAAATATATCCTTGATAAGTTTTTGGTTTGTTTACAACTAGCTTGTGAGATTTGATAAATACTTCACTGCGGGTGATAAATTTCCCCTGTATGAATTTGAATAATTTATAGAAGGTCGGTATTTACCTTTTCATAATGAAAATTTGCATTTCATACGGAAAATCTAAAAATTCCCCGAGTTCTTTTTTTATTAAATTGTGTGCATTAAATAAAGGAAAAATCTATTTAAATATCCAAGCGAATACATGCCGCGGAAATTATCATAGAAAAGCAGAAACCTTTTAAGTGCTTGATTGAGGTTATGCTAATGCTATCACCGAATTCGTTTATGAATAATAAAATATGATAAAAAAAAGGAATTTATTTTTTGTAGGTATGTATGGTCAAAAGAGGACATCCGAAGTGACATATATAGAGAATATCGCAGACAAAGTTTCATTCTACTTTAATGAAACTATGACAAATGTTGAGAGTCGTTCCGTTTGTGGTTTGGATGCTTTTGTAGAACTTATAAATACTTACCTATTTTCTATTCACCACCTCCTCGAATAACACATATTATAAATCATTTTCTAGAATTTTACTTTGGATATTTCAAAATACTGGTTTGTCAAGGTATGAGCAACTTGAACTTTCTTCTTTCTTAAAACGCAAGATGAAACATAAAGTAAACTGTGGAAATATCAATCTTACATTTGCTTTACTTCCTCTCCACCAAGACTTTTAGAAGGTTTTCCTAACAAATGTATCCAAAAATGACTTTCTTTCAGTTCTTGTACTAGTTTTTTATCAGTAGAACGGCCAAATTCCGGTACAGTTAGGTATACACTAGTATACCTAACTAGTATAGGTATATAAATAGATAATAACCTATATGTATACCGCGTGAATTCTTATCTGTATCTAATCGTCAATGTTTGACATCCTAAATACCACTAATAGTTCAGTCATTCTTTTAAAAACAGAAAAATCGAAGGATTCGGGCCTATCTCAATTTCGGTAACAACTGCAGCGAGCGTCTGTCAATGATTCCGTTTGTCACCGATGCAATTCTATATGTGCACAGCCGACATACCAAGACCGCTAAACACTTGCAGATTATACTGCTACTTGCCCAAATCAAGGTCTTCTAAGTAATCTACTAAAACTACAACAGCCAATAGATGTCTTATATATGGATGCTTTTCCAATTTTCAAATTTTCATCAAAATTCAACTCAGCATTCTTCATCAAGCCAATATACGCATGGGAAGAATATCCCCTAGACGGGAAACAACATAGAAAAACTAACCTGGAGTCGGCATGTTAAATACACGATCGACAAATCAAAAACCTTCAACAGAACCATCTACTCTCCCATCTTAGGAAAAGCGCACTGTACAAACAACTGTCCACAAGATGATGCTAAGTCTAATTCTGACTTCACCATCTGTGGCTATGTGACTAAAACTAACTTAGGAAAATTGTGACCAATCTCGAACCACAAATATAAAGGTTAGATTTAGGATTAAAATATCACGAAAGGTATTTGGGCGTATTGGAACATAATGTACTTGAATTTTTTATTCGGCTCTCCGCAATAGCACCCAGCAGTGGATCGCCTGTCCCATTAATGTAAGAGACTGTCGTATTTTCCTTGTGCAGTCGGAGCCCTGTTAAGGACTGCCAAGGTTCTGCATGGTAATCGAGACTTTGTGGTGGGTTCTGAATGTCCAGGTCGCTATCTCAATATCGTGCTAGTCAGCTGGTGCTTGGTTCAGAAATTGGCTCTTCCAAACTGTCGATCCATCTCCGTTATGTAGTTCTGTATATTTCTTAATAGAGGAGCCCTAGATATGAATTTTCGGAATGTTTCTGAGAATATTGTCATTATCTATACCAGTATTCTGCACACGCCAAGTTTAGAGCTGATATTCTAAACGTCGCGTCGCTAGTGAAGCTCCCCAGGCTCTACCAATAGTTCTGAGACGATATTTCTTCTAAAGAAAGCGGCATACGAAAAGAAGTCAAACCTAGTACAAAATCCTAAAAAAGTATTATCTTTCCGTAAATTAATTCCTAACAAAAGATGAAATGCCTGAAAGGGTTAACAAAATTGTACTGTGGTACTATTTTGATCTTAGAAAGTAAGATTGCTGAGAAAGCTTCCGATTTCAATCACTATTGCCTAGTACCGCCACAGAGAGAATCGTAGATGGATAGTGATATATTAAAAAAAGCTTGCGCGGCCAAATTGAGATCATTTCAATCAAACTGTAATTAACCAAAAGATTTGATCTAAAACAAAGATTACGGCCTACTAAAAGAAACCAAACCTAGTAAAAATCATTAAAAAAATATAAATCCTATGGGCAATTTGATTATAGTCTTAGTATTATTACACTATTATGTTCATCTTGCCATCAAAAAGAATTGATATTGAAGGGCTATCTTATTAATCTCAAATTTACTTTAGATTAATAAATTCAGAGTAATATCAACTTTGTTGGCACAATAATGACTGATAATCTTAGTTAGGTTCGGTTATTTTGGTTATGGTATATAAGGTTATGGGTATCGGTTTTACAAAATATGTAAACCAAACAACAAACAATAAAATGAGAACGTACTTATTTGACAATAAGTCTAAAACGCTAATTGAATGCAGTAACACGATAAAAACTTTCAAAGCCTGATAAAGGGTTGTGCAGTAACTAAAGTCATTTTGGTCATTTAACACGGAGATTACATATACTATATTTGAGAATAATTACGAAATAACCTATTTAAAAAATAGACTCCACTGTCTCAAGCCTTACTTCGAGAAACTTTATAATTATGAAATAAAATAAAATTAAAATAATTAATAAAAGTTTCACAGTATTTGAAATATAAATAGCACAATATAGTTATAACCAGCAGGTGCACTCTCGCAAATATTGAAAGTCGTCGTGTGTGACCTTGTTCATTCTCTGACTATTAAACAACGTGCTGACTGGCTACAGAACAACAGTTGTTTCGTAATATCCCCTCCTCGTAATTACCAGCATGCAATACTACGACGATCGGCAAGCATCGGAAAACTGGTGGTGGTTCGTCACTAGTTTGCGCGATATGCGAAGCGTCTTAGCAACTTCCAAGTGTCGACAATCGAATGGGTATGCTGTATATTTTTATGTTGTGGTGATAGTAATAGCAAATAGTAATCTTGTGAAACTTTATTAATTAATAAAAATAATGAATAAAAGTTTATTTTTAAAAAAATTATGAAATAGTATAATACTAAATAATCTTGTGAATCTTTTATGAATTATTTTATTTCTATTTTATTTCAACAGATACTTCTATAGATAAAAAATATGACCTCCCAAAACACAGAATCTTGGCAGTGCAGAACACTTATTTCAAAATGAGCCATTTGCAGTGGAGAGCAAACTAACTCTTTTTTTCATTGTTACCTTTAGCAAAAAAATGTTCATCTTAGAAAGTTGGTGCATGTCTTAAAACTTATTAAACACTAACGAGCTCCAAGTTGCCACGCATAGTGTTCAGGGTAGAGCAAAAAATATGAAATTTGCAGAGAGTATAGTGCCTTTTATTTAACAGATACAGGGATTTTATAAGAAAAAGTTATTTAAATTAAAAACTAGTTAAGCCAAGATACGAATTTGTGGCCTTTTCGACTGTTTTAATAACTTGCAATTTGAGCTGCTATAAAAAATTGCAGTAATTATGAAAATTATCAAAGAAGGCTGCAAATTCATAACTGGGCTTTACACTTTCTCTAACAAAATTGTTTTGCATCTGTTCAAAAGAAGCCATGGTAGCGCAGTGGGTATGGCACTTGGCTACCAATCTTGACGCCCTGGATTCGATTCCCAGGGATACCTTGGAATTTTTAAAAATGTCTAAGGCTTCGAGGTCGATGCAACCTGTGTAAATGAGTACTTAGGAAATAATTACCTAGGGTAGTAATATGCGGTCGGTGTGTAAAAGCACTTGGGTACTGAACGCAGCGGCGTAACTCCTGCATAGCAAGAGTGTGGGGGGGGGACCTGGCTTTAACAAGTAAACTGAGAAAAAGTAGTAGATAGATAATATTGCATAAAAGATACTTGTAGAAACAAATTTGTAATTAACTCGTGGGAATAGTATATTATTTGCCTAGTCGCTGAATGGAGGGATATCTGTATAAGCGCGCACGTTGCTACTCCTGTTGAGGAAGGAAGGAAACTAATGGAGGGACCTCGTGTTCGGTTTTAAAACTTATTTTAATAGGCTATTTCCGGAAAGTACCAACAATTACAAATTTCTCCATAGCTCTCAATGCAAACTTTAACTGCTGTTATTTATTGATTAATCATTATGCCATCGTGTTCTACATTTGATTGCAATTTTAGAGACAGGCGTAAGAGGAACAAAACGCAGATGAAATATGAAGAAACAAATGTGTTAAAAAAAATGTGTTGCTTCAAACGTAAACATTTGAAATAGGGGGTACTTGGGCGTGGCTTGTTCGCGCTCGGGTTGGCTTCATTTGCATTAACGTCTTTGTATTTGCAAATATAAAATCCAGGAGAAATAATTTAAATTTTTAAATACAGCATAACCTCGATATAACGGCCCTCTATATAACAGATTATGGATAAAACGAACAAGATTTTCGGTCCATGCCACAAATAGAATTTAACACTGTGGTGATTTCCACTAGCAAACTACGATATAAGCTTATACCATAAATATATAGATTGATTTGTGACCTTTTATTAAAATGGTCATTTCTTTTAATCATTCTTTCATGCTGTTGATAACCTTTTATTCGTTTTCTGTCTCCTCTTCCTCTCTGTGTACATAGCTTAAGAATATACATAAATAAGTAATAATACCATATTGGTATATCACTCTTCAGTGGCGGTTGCTGCACACGACACACTGGTATATCGCTATCATGTTCTTACACATACATTAAAACAGTATATCATCATGTGTTACACTGCGAGTGCCCCGGGTTTACGTATGCAGCGGCCGTCACTGTCACTCTTTTGTTAATATGATCGGTTGGTTAATAAAACTTAAACGTCTGTAAAAGGAAATATTTTATTGTGGTTTTTTGACGACGATAAACACCTTTATTATAAAGTAAATAAATATAAAAAAGTTAAATTATCTCTTTTTCTTATACATATATACGATATGTATATGATTTTCAGTTTAATCGAAGGTCCTTCCCGCCAATTAGTCCGTTATATCGAGGTTCTAATGTATTATGATCTGTATTATCTTAATTTCTTTTATTACATGTTAATATAAAGTGCATTACATTTTTATTTTCTGTTGTTCGCTTATTAATTGTATTTTGCAAAAAATCAGAATTGTTGTAAGTTTTTTCTTATTATAATCAACAAGAAGCTATAACTACGTCACTGACCAAACGGCTCGAGTAATAGCAGCCTACTCTGCTATACTCCTATGGGCCTTCATGGCCTATGAAAGGAAACTATTTTTATCTTTTCCAAAACAGGTACTTTGCTCTTGAGCAAATTTCACATTTTCTGCCCTAACCTGTACACCATGCATGCAAACTTGAAGTTTAACAAGCTTAAAGTTGACATGCACGAATTTTCTGCGATATAACTCTTTTGCTAAAACTATTAATAAGGAAAAGTTCCATATGATGCATTTTTGATCCTCACTCTATAATTTAATTAGTATGTGATTGAACATGACATATAAACACTCTTCAGAGGTACTTAACACTTTCTTCTTCAAAGTAATCAAAGTTTTTTATTGTCTTGAATCTTTTATAAAATTTTGCTTCGCGCGTTTCTGGTGTAAGAAGATACTTAATTGTGCATTTTATTCTTATGATGGCCAATAATTGAGTAAGTGGAAGGGATGTCCTTCTTCAAGAGTTGTTATTTTAGAGGTTAGGCTAGGACAAATACAAAATTCAATATTCTGTTTTACCACATTTCCCTGAGAAGTAAACTTTACCGTAAAATCATTCATCTGCAAAGTTTGATTTAAAGTTACAGTATTTACATCGCCATCTTTACGATGCCCCTTGAGTATCTGCTATGAAAGAATATCTTTTATTTAATAGTTTCAGTGTCTAACTTTTCGATGTCACATGTTCATAAATCTTAATAGAATCCTATTAATATATATTTCAGTTGTTTCTGGAACTTTTGAAGCTTGATATGATCTTTAAAATTGTATATTATTTTCCATCCAGTTTTTATATTTTTGCGATATCTTCCATTTCGTATGCATTTGCAAAATTTTTGCAGACGAAATCGTTTGGTAGACATTCGGAGCTAGATATTGAAACCATCATCACAATAAAAGCTAATGATTGACTATTTGGGGTGAGTGTACCAACATGTTTCCCCCTCAATAGTGTGAAATAAGGGAGGGTTGGAGAAGCAGCTGCAATTTCACGACTTTCATGATGCAAGTTTGCTGTTTCCCTCGTGTGGTTAAAGGTTTGGGTTAAGTATTAATAAAACCAGTGATGGTCATATATCACGATAAAGTTAGATATTTGAATTGAGATAGAAATTCTTTGGAAAAAGACGCAGAATATGTTTTTAAATTAGCTGAGAAATTGTTTACTTAAGAGAGCATAATTTCTTATCTTGGGAGTTTAATTAAATAATGAATTTTATGTAAATTATGAATGTAAAATTAAAGTCCCTCAAGTAGGGTTTTTCTGTAAGCTGACAAAGTGGTCTCTTGGGCTTCCTATAGTGTTGTATTCTTTGGGCGAATTATTTTTTTTATCTATTTGAAACGAGGTTTTCAAGCAAACTGCAACTTCTGAAATTCTAAATATAAACCCGAGATTTACAAATTTAAATGTACTTTTGAGAAATGTCTATATACAGAGAAATTGTAGTACGCCGCGGCGCAATGTAATTAAGTAAATGTATTGAAAGTCCTAAGTAATCTAAAATAATAGTCCTTGTAGAATTCATAAATATGCATGAAAATGTAAAGCAATAAATTAGATTAGCTCCATAGTTTACAGAGTTTCATAAAGGATGACAATGCGACAGACAACACTTAACGCTGTCTGTTACGGTTCCATGTTAATGGCGTTGTTCTCCATCTTGTTTTCCTTCGATTAACTGACTTTCCAAGGATGACTTTCTAAGTTCCAAGCCAATTCCATTTACAAGATAAGTTAGTAATTAGTAATTATAATATAAAAGCAGACTGACGTGAAACTGCTTAAGAAAAAAAAATAATATTAGATACGGAAAGTTATAAAGTAAATGAATTTGTTCTTCTTTTCATGTTTAACGAAGCAAGTCGTATATATTTTAAAAGGGGAAATAAATGTTAAACGTTTAACTTTCTAACGAAGATCATATTTTAGATTGCATGAAAAACATGGCATATCAAAATGTGTGTACTTTAAAACTTCCTTCGATTCATTTAGTAATGTTTCTACAAAATGCAGAAAACATTTTTTCTTTCGCTATAACATAGATTTTATCCAAACGGTTTTCGAGAGTCCAATAAACTCCATATTGTATTTTCTAGTACCTAACCTTAGTAGTAACTTTTAGAAAGTCTGTGATTTATACCAAGAGTTCCTATCATTAACCCTAAAGTTCGTACCACCGATTTCAGGCGACAGGTACAAATTTCGAGCGATTTCATTTAATTTTCATTAGGGGTTACAGAGTTGTCAGGAATTTTGTAGGGAATGTCATTTTGTAACTTCATCTAAATTCCAATCAAGTATTAATATGGCCGATTGATTTCCCCTGAATATTATTAATAATAAAATGGTGGAATTTTCAATTGGAGAAATTATTTTATACAAAACCGCATAGAGTGCTTTGTTACGTTTCATAAATGAAACCCAAAGCAAATTATACGTGGGAATGATATTTTATTGTCATTGTTTCAGTTTACATTATTATTAATTACTACCGAGTCTCATTTCAAGTTTATATTGTAGTGTTCAGGTTTAAGAGAGTTCTTGTGGAAGAGGATACATGATCTCATAACATAATATAACAAGTGGAACTGGCGGCACGTACGATATAACATATAAAGCCTTGATTTAAATAACAATAGAAAATTATATATAATAAATGATACGGTTTTAAGACACACCTGAAGAGTTCGTGAATGGGTTTTTTGGTTCACGAGATTTATGTTAAAATTTATGAGGAATTTTATTTTAGGCTATGTTTTGTTTGAAAGCGCAGTTTGATTACCATTGTTATCTGATTTTAGATTGTTGTCTTGTACTATATGCACACCATTCGTGTAAATGACACTCTGAAGTGCTTTTAAGTGAAAGCATATTGTCTACTACTCTACATTATTGCATTTAGGTATTTTACACATAAATTAGCAAAGTTATTCTGAAATTCACTTAAAATTACAATTACATTCTTGGTTTGATAATGACTGTCATAGTATTAAATTCCTTCGCACAAAGTATGATCTGTTTCATTTTCAGACTAAATGACCATTTAAGATCAAGGAATTCCATTTATTTTATCTGGAAAAACACATATTAGATTAGATTATTTTAGTTCTATATTTCGTTTTTATTTTCTGTAAGGCTCAGTCCGGTTTACACAGCTAAATTATAGCAAAATTAGCAAAAAAAAACGGACAGGCAATCAAGAATTGTCTACTTTGAAAAAGCACAGTTAATAAAGTAATCTTCTGAATTTTATATACTAATAGAAAGAAAAATGGTAGTGTAGAGCAGTGGTTCCAACCTTTTTGACTCGCGAAGCTCTTTCTAGATTCAATTATTCTAGATTCAGGTATTTCCAAGTATTCCTAGGAATTTCCAAATATTCCCAGGTATTTCCAAGCATTCCTAGCTATTTCTAAAGTATCTACAGGTATTACAGGGCATTTCCAAAGTCTCCCAAGCGAAGTGTTGTAACGGTATATTTTTACAAGCTCTGAATAAATGTAATTTTGTCGATATATTTACAAAAATCTTAAGTCCGGTTCTGCACATTTACGTTCTTTTTAAAGTATAAACTTCCGTTAGCATTCGATATAAACAACCCTATAAAAATTACTTTAAAAAAGGCTCATGTTTCGACTTTCTTAGAATTATAAATAGCATTTGGGCAATAAATTATCTCTTTCTGTATGTTATTTATGTACGCATACATCGGTTAATGTAGTTTCTTGGTTAAAAATCTTGGAAAACTACTGAATATGGTTCGTGATAAATTTAACGTAAGCCTAACTGCTAGAAAATACTAACTGCGTAGCGTTTGGTTCTTTAAGGCCAGAGTCCAATAGTAAAAACTAGAAAAATTCCCCCTATCGACTCCACGTGGACTAAAATGCTCTCATTTGTCAAGATGGGATCAGGCGTTCTTCTGATTGGGTATACTATTTGCATCTTACGAACTATAATAATGCCACCTGCAGCTTTTAGAAAAATCGACACTTGCTTCTGAGTTGCGGTAAAGAGAACACACTTGCCGTGAAGTGAGTTTCCGATATAGTTCAGTTTCGATCTTTATAGAATACAGTTGCATATAGTCCGGCTCAAGTTTTTGTTCGGCGTTCAGATTTAATTGACTACTTGACATAGTTTGGCTAAACGGACTGCTGATGTTTTTTGTTTTCTTTGGCTAATCAAGATCTTTTATTGTTTGATTAAATGTTTAATTAAACTAACGTCAAAATTAATAAGGAGGTTAGTTCCTTAGCTGATAACCATCGCTTTTTTCAAATCTTATTCATGTTTTATGAAAAACATCCTCAGCTTTGGTGGCGCCCAACATATTATTATTTATTCCTGAATCCATTATTTAATTAGAATCTTTTAGGGTTAACACCTGCGACCTGAAAATTTAAATTTGTAAGAAAGCTAAATCTCAAGCCGGCAGTTTTGAGCATTTTTGATATACAGTAAGTATCGTAATTTATGTCCTAAATTTAGTTTGATTAATGTGAATTCTTCGTTTGAAGTTTAAGCTTTGTTTATTATCGTTATTTTATCGTACAGAAAAACGTGTGTTTCAATTGTCGCCCAATCGCGGGGCATTTTGTTGTTTATTTAGTTTGGTTAAAAAACTTATGTTTCAATTACACGGTCCAACGTGGGCCTTGATTTTTAGTATGTTTCAGTGTACACTGTACAGTGATTTCCAGCAATGGTTCATCCTGAAAGATCAACCACTCTCCAAAAAAACCTAGAGTGGCTTCCAGTTTTTGGGAATACTAAAGACATCGGGTATTTCCAAGTATTCCCAGGTATTTCCAAGTATTGATAGGAATTTCCAAATATTCCCAGGTATTTCCAAGTATTTTCGGGTATTTTCAAGTGTTTCCAGGTATTCCCAAGTATTTCGAAAGTAATCCCAACAAAGTATACCCTATACAGAGATGATTCCAGTGTGATTGATTCCTAGGGTTCAACCCCTCGGGGTCAACCACTTCCCAAAAAACCAGAAGCCAAATTTCCAGTTATTGGAAATACTTTAAAAAACATCGGGTATTTCTAAGTATTCCCAGGTATTTCCAAGAATTCGCAGGTATCTCAGGTATTTCCAAAGACTTCCAAGCAAAGTGTACACCGTACAATGATTTCCATCAGTGGTTGGCCTCTCAGGGTCAACCACTCTCCAAAAAAAGGTAGTCATTTTCAGTTTTTAGGAATACTTTAAAAAACATCGGGTATTTTTAAGTATTCCCAGGTATTTCCAAGTATTCCTAGGAGTTTCCAAGTATTTCCAGGTATTTCCAAGTATTCCCAGGTATCTCAGGTATTTCCAAAGCCTTCCAAGCAAAGTGTACACTGTACAGCGATTTCCAGCAATGGTTGGTTCGTAGGGGTAAACCACTTTCCAAAAAAGTAGTCATTTCCAGCTTTTAGGAATACTTTAAAAAAACATCTTGTATTTCCAAGTATTCTCAGGTATTTCCAAATATTCCCAGGTATTTCCAAGTATTCCTAGAAATTTCCAACTATTCTCTGGTATTTCCAAGTATTCCCAGGTATCTCAGGTATTTCCAAAGTCTTCCAAGCAAAGTGTACACTGTACAGTGACTTCTAACAGTGATTAGTCCCCCGGGGTCAACCACTCTCCAAAAAAAGTGTAGTCATTTCCAGTTTTTAGGAATACTTTAAAAAACATCGGGGATTTCCAAGTATTACCAGTATTCCAAGTATTCCTAGGAATTTCCAAATATTCCCAGGTATTTCCAAGTATTTTCAGATATTTTCAAGTGTTTCCAGGTATTCCCAAGTATTTCGAGAGTAATCCCAACAAAGTATACCCTATACAGAGATTTCCAGCTGTGGTTGATTCCTAGGGTTCAACCCCACGGAGTCAACCACGTCCCAAAGAACCAGAAACTAAATTTCCAGTTTTTGGAAATACTTTAAAATACATCGGGTATTTCCAAGTATTCCCAGGTATTTCCACGCATTCCCAGGTATTTCCAAGCATTCCAAGGTATTTCCAAGTATTCCTAGGAATTTCTAAATATTTCCAGGTATTTTTCCAGGTATTTCCTAGGTATCTCAGGTATTTCCAAAGCCTTCCAAGCAAAGTGTACACTGTACAGTGATTTGCAGCAGTGATTGGCCCGTCGGGGACAACCACTTTCCAAAAAAAAGGTAGTAATTTCCAGTTTTTAGGAATACTTTAAAAAACATCGGGTATTTCCAAGTATTCCCAGGTATATTCAAGTATTCCTAGGAATTTCCAAATATTCCCAGGTATTTCCAAGTATTCCCAGGTATCTCAGGGTACACTGTACAGTGATTTCCAGCAGTGGTTGGCGCCTCGGAGTCAACCACTCTCCAAAGAAACGTAGTCACTTCCAGTTTTTATAAATACTTTAAAAAACATCGGGTATTTCCAAGTAGTCCTAGGTATTTTCAAGTATTCCCAGGTATTTCCAAATATTCTCAGGTGTTCCCAGATATTCCCAAGTATTTTCAGATATTCCCAAGTACTCCAAGGTATTCCCAGGTATGTCCTAGTATTCCTAGTTATTTCCAAGTATTCCCGGTATTTCCAACTATCTTCAGGATCTCCAACGTATGCCAAAGCATGTACAGTGATTTCCAGCAGTGGTTGATCCCGAGGGGTCAACTATCCCCCAAAAAACTTTCAGTGATTTCTAGTTTTTGAGAATACTTTCAAAAAACATCAAGTTCCAGGCATTTCCAAATATTCCTAGGTATTTCCAAGTATTCCCAGGTATTTCCAAGCATTTCCAGGTATTTCCAAGCATTTCCAGGTACTCACAGGTATTTCCAAAGTATTCCCAACAAAGTGTACAGTGATTTCCAGCAGTGATTGAACAGTCGCAGAATTTAATAATTTTGGAGCTAGTGACAGCAGAATGGCCAAGCAGCATCTGTTAAAGGCACGAAATTCAACTTGGCAAATTTCCGAATGTAATTTCTAGTTTTCTTATTTTGATTAAACTGATTTTTATTTATTTTATGTTTCAAACGTTGAGAACCGCTGATACATAGTATCACATTTCGAGAGTTGTAAGAAGCTTGTGGACGAGCATCATCATTAGCATCATCATGCATAATTGAAACAACAGACCAAAGTCCAAAAATAGAGCAAGATAAAACTTTTCATTATACAACAACTTTACTGATCAAAATAACCTCAAAATATAATATCTAGAAAAATACTTTGCTGTAAGTGTCAGTTATTCACTTCTGCTTGATTAAAGATAATTTTGAATGACTCCAATGCAGAAAGCTCTTTCTCTCTCTGTAACTCTATGAATATCCTTTATTTGTTAATCAAAACCTTTATAGAGGTTATCTTGGGTTCGGTATGCAGGTGAAACTATATTCTCGTTGAAAGAAAAATTGTCTAATATGATTTGCTAATCAGTTTTCATGGTTAGGTTGCCTAAAATCGTTTCAATTGCTTTATTCAAATCGAAAGTCGCTTACTTATAAACATGACAGTTTTGATGCGAACTCTGTTCTTTCATAAAGGAGATACTTGGATATCCCCAAATGATGGATGTTCTTATGGTAATCCTGAATGAATAAAAGGAAAACTCTAAAAGATCTGAAATAAAATAAAACAATTATTAAACAGTTTCGCAATTTAATAATTTTCACAGTTTTGACTTTTATTTTATTTTATGATTATGGAGTTTCACAAAGTAAGGCAGATGACCCATTTATTTATCTACTTCATTCTCTTCTCTCTAAGCAAAATGAACCCAGTCACACACACAGAGTTCAATGCACCCCCAACGAATCTGTCTCAAAAAAAGAAAGATGTGTTCGTCGATAACATTATACAGATAATGCAAGAAAATGAAAATTATTTCAGCGCCAAATTGTTCGAAATAAAGAAGTAAAACAAATGAGCGATAACCAAAACGCCATTCCGAAATCGGACAGACATTTATTGGATTTATGGTGTAATTTTTTTCAAAACAATCGGAAGATTGACTTTACACATTATGGGCTATCTGTATCGAGCACGTGATTAATGAATACCTTCGTGAAAGAAAATAAAGCTGAAAGAAGAATCCATTCCATTTCACATTTGGGATAGAATAAGACCGAAAGCAGTGTGGAAAAACAGGAAGAAGCAATACGTTCGAACGGAAAATGAGTAATGGCGTGACAATTCCGGAAGCAAATTGAATAACTATTGCCTCCAGGTATAATCCGTATCGAAACTAATGCATCACTTTAGCTTATCAATGCCGTAATGCACACACAAGATGAACGAGTTTAAGGCATGATATGATAAGACCATCGTTGTTAAGAGCTCGGGCGAATTTCGAATCTAGAAACGAACCCTTTTATTTTTATATCCAT
The DNA here is from genome assembly GCA_929113105.1 of Agrypnus murinus. Taxonomy (NCBI): domain Eukaryota; kingdom Metazoa; phylum Arthropoda; class Insecta; order Coleoptera; family Elateridae; genus Agrypnus; species Agrypnus murinus. The sequence goes on along the minus strand of OV816028.1, from coordinate 35,141,513 downwards.
TCAGAACCGCACGCTAAATCCTAATGTCAACCAAAGGAGGCCATATTTCATATTTAACATGAAAGCTCCAAAACGTCAAATAAAAATCTAAAAGGGCACAATAAAAGCTTCGTTAATCGTTATTCTGTATTCGCACGCGACAGACAAGACACAAAGTGCATACAAAACTATAAAAGCAGGGGCGAAACTAAGTTCGAAACTTTCAAATTGCACGACTAAAAATAAACCCCTAGAAATACTTTCTTTAGCTGAATTTCCTTTTGTTTTCTTGGAAAAACGTAAAGCTGCTGCATTAAGCTTTTATCAGAGTATAATCGAAATATGCAAATTTGTTTTCAACCTGAAAATCGAATCAAGGAAAAACGCTCTCAGCACTAATAAAATTTTTCTACTTATTTTATACACATAAACGCTGTTAACAAGAAATACCAAAGTGAATAAAGGCTATCACGCACATTTCGTCTAATGCTATGCAAATGTGTTGCATGCATGAAGGATTTATGAAGGAGTTTGTTGGGTGAACGGATGAATTTGACTTTTTACTACGTTTGATATCTAAAGATAATCTAGAATTAGAATAAAATGCTTATATTTCAAAGAATTAAGATAAACTATGGAGGCCATTCGTAACAGAAATACAGAAATATCAGAAGGAAAAATGGTTATCGCATCTAACATTCGGAAATGTATCAGTGCAAATAGAGCCAGGGTTATAAATGCAAACCATAGATGTAAGATGTAATAAATACCATGCATAGTAGGACATGTGTCCAATCAGTTCTTCTAAATTCAGAAACTTGATGTCATCAAAGTTGATCTTTCAAATACTCGAAGAATAACCCTGTTCGAAATGCCAACATTCAACTCCGACTACCAATTAGAGTTGGCACGGCGGTCACCTCTTTTCTACCAAATTAAGTAGCTAGAAAAGCGTCCTGTCCAAACGAGCCCTTCGCCTCAATCTGATTTCATCCTTCCTAACCGTCTTTCAACTTGCAGCGTTCCGTTGTAGAATATTCGTAGATTTCGACATAATCTCCAAAAACACTTCAAAAAACTCCTCAAAAAATTTATAAAAATACATTTAAAAAACCCTTGGGTGATGGGTCAATTCTGACCCCGGATTCGTTTTCAGCACACCAAAAAGCATACGGTATGGTACCTCACCTTTCAACTACAAGACTTTTTTTTATTTTTGTGGGCCTGTGTAATTAGTAATGAAACATACGTTTTTCTGTACGATAAATTAACGATAATAAACAAAGCTTAAACTTCAAACGAAGAATTCACATTCATTAAACTAAATTTAGGACACAAATTACGATTCTTACTGTATATAAAAATGCTCAAAATTGCCGGCTTGAGATTTAGCTCTTTCTTACAAATTTAATTTTCATGTCGCAGGTGTTAACCTTAAAAGCTTCTAATTAAATAATGGATTCAGGAATAAATAATAATATGTTGGGCTCACCAAAGCTCAGGATGTTTTTCATAAAACATAAATAAAATTTAGAAAAAGCGAAGGTTATCAACTAAGGAACTAACCTCCTTATTAATTTAATTAAAACATTAATCAAACAATAAAAGATCTTGATTAGCCAAAGAAAACAAAAAACATCAGCAGTCCGTTTAGCCAAACTATGTCAAGTAATCAATTAAATTTGAAATCTGTATATTAAAAACAAAAGAAAATGGTACATACAATGCAAATCAAAATAGTTACACATTAATAAAGAATAGCAAATTCAAAATACAAAACACATCAAAGAAGTTATACATTAATGAAAATTTGTAAATTCAAAATATAAAACCATCAAATTAAAATAATTATTGTTCCAAAAAATGAATAAAATTTCGGGATTCCAAATGATTAAATATTATCTAACAATACAATATTAATAAAATTCGATACCTTAACAGTTTTTCATCGTCCAAATTAGTGTTCATACCAAAATTCCTTTCACAAGTTGAAGGATTCGAACTCTTGACAATCAAAACACCTTAAAAGCTTTAAACAAAGCTACAATAACAAACTGCTGGGCGTAACGATGCCGGAAGAAGTCTTCTGGATTTTGAACTAAATGTTATTAACGAGATTCATCAAACTTCAGCACAATTGTTTTGCAATAGCCTGCCTTCGTTATTAAATTCTTTATTATTCTTCTAACTGGAACGGTACTCGAAATTACTTGAATGTTGCTCAAAATAGTTATTGAAATTATTATAATTCGGCAAGAACAATATAGTGGTATGAAAATCCCCTTTTCTTAAACATGGGAATTAACACTGAGTTCTAATTACAAATGTCCGGCAACTAAACCATACTTCAATAAATGAAGAATCACAAAATAACTGTAGTTAAGCGGTACTGTAAAACTGTATTTTTATTCGAATAACTCGAAAAACTAAACGGCACTTTAAATAGTTTTTTTTTGCTTTGTAAACCTTACTTTAAATAGTTAATTTGTTATTTTATAATAAACAAATTGAACGGTACTAACAACATCCTCAAACGGAAAATTACTAAATTCACTTAACGGGATGTATAATTGTACCTCGCCGAGGCACAAGGCACGCCGAACAAAAACTTTAGCCGGACTATATGCAACTGTATTCTATAAAGATCGAAACTGAACTATCTCGGAGTCTCGATTCACGGCAAGTGTGTTCTCTTTACCGCAACTCAAAAGCAAGTGTCGATTTTTCTAAAAGCTGCAGATTGCATTATTATAATTCGTAAGATGCAAATAGTATACCCAATCAGAAGAACGCCTGATCCCATCTTGACAAATGAGAGCATTTTAGTCCACGTGGAGTCGATAAGGGGAATTTTTCTAGTTTTTACTATTGGACTCGAGCCTTAAAGAACCAAACGCTACGCAGTTAGTATTTTCGCGGGCGAATAGTACATGCAGATGTTTGTAAAACTGCAGGCACGTCAAAATAAATCTTTTTTATACATAGCAAGCACGAAATTCGATAAAGGTGGCTTACGTTAAATTTATCACGAACCATATTCAGTAGTTCTCCAGGATTTTTAACAAAGAAACTACATTAACCGATGTATGCGTACATAAATAACATACAGAAAAACATAATTTATTGCCCAAATGCTTTTAGTAATTTTAAGAGAGTTCGAAACATGACCTTTTTTAAAATAATTTTTATAGGGTTGTCTGTACCAAATGCTACACAAGTTTGCATTTTAAGAAGAACGCAAATCTGCAGAGCCAGACTTAAGATTTTTTTGTTAATATATCGACAAAATCACATTTATTCAGAGCTTGTAAAAATATACCGTTACAGTAAAAAAGCTAGAAGTCATAAAATGGGACATAGATAGTCTGTACGAAACCCAACTTCCAAGAGAAAAAAATCATAACAGAGAAACTCAGATACAAATAGCAATGAAGGAGGTGTAGCATTTCTAATAAATAAGAGATGTTCACATCTTGTTACAGAGTTCACCATGTCAAGCAAACAGTCAACATGTATGCCGCAACATGTACCGCAGATGACTACGAGGTAAAAAATTCTATGATGACAGCAATTGCACAACAAGAAAGCTCTTAATTTAAAATCGTTATGGGAGAAAGAACTCAAAACAATACAAATCCAACCAAGGGGTTAGGCATACGAAACCAAAGGACCGACATATTTACTGGAAAATTTCTGTAGTCGTCAGAAGATAATTTGCCCGGACACAACAAAAAAAATGAACTTCTAAACGAAATGAAATTCTATACGGCAAGATCAAAAATAGGATGTGACTACATTCTATCTAACAATCAAAACATATGCGAAGATGTCAGTCTGTTTAATTAACTAAATACCGATGGTGATCATAGAACTATGAGAGGTATATTGGCCCTAAGATAGCGATTGGAGAGAAAGAAACTAGTTCAAGCTAAAATACGAAAGAAGAATTGCAAAAAAGAAAAAGAAACTATCAAAAAAGAACAAATCAATATTACAACAGCACTTAGAAACGCAACAGCTACACAATGAAAGAAAAAATACACAAGAGCACACAGATAGCCACAAAAGATATGTTCACAAAGCACCAGAAAAGAGAGGTCAAAGAATCCAAAAGGAATTATGTCAAAATACCATAAAAATAATAAAACAAAGAAGGTACTGTGACAAAGACACAGATGAATATAAAGAAATAAACAAAAATGTAAAAAAATAAATTAGGAAAGATATTACATCATACAATACCGAACACATTAGAAATGTTATTGAAGAATATAGAGATATCAAAGTATTATTGAGACGTAAATTATCACAAGAAAAAACAAGGAAACGAAAAATAAGGTATGGTGAAGATACGATAGTCTAGAAAAGAAAATATGTAGCACAAACAATTCAAGAATTATACCAACAACTGTACTCAACAACATTGCCAGAACATCCTCTCACAACAGAAAAAAATATAAAAGAAAATATATTTAAAGAAGTATCAGAGAAAACAGCAGATAAAATTGAAGAAAGCCTAGGTGAAGATCGCATTACAGACGAAATTAAAAAATGACACTCTTGAATGTGTACTAAAAACCGTCTTAAATATGTAGTGAAATAGTTAGAAGGAAAAATACTGAGTGTTTGAAAAAATACAGAGATGATTATTTTGTTCAAGAAGGGAGATATCCATAATGTATATCCACCTCATTCACCTTTACAAACTTTTTTTCTAGAATAATAACTAAATTAACGCAGAAGCTAGATTCATCAACCGAATGGTTATGAAAAGATAGTACGACAGTTTCGCGTTTCCCAACATACAGAACCTGCCTACAAGTCTCTCTTTGTTAGCTTCAAAATGAGAAGTACCGTATTTACTCGAAAATAAGAACCCCTTTTTTTCTTAGATTTTTGCTCTAAAATGTGGGAGGGTCTTATATTCGAGTCGGGTCTTATAATCGAGTATAAAAAGATATTCAATAAAATGTGAAAACAATGAGTGTAACTGAGTAATGTTTACAGTATTTATAACAAAAATTGCATTACAATACAATAACATCTAAAATAGCGTTCTGTTGTTTAATAATATAACATCTCGCCCGGTTGTCTGCATTTTAGCCGATATTGATGCACGTAAACCTATGCCGCCATTGTGAAACCCGCGATAAGCAAAGTTTATTGACTGCAACAACTACAGTAATTACGAAAATTATGAAATCATATACAATTATTGTTAGCTTAGCACCTAGTCAGAATCGCCGTTGTCGTCATCACCCTCTGTAAGATCGTTATTAACCTTTATAATATATTTTTTTATAACAATGGTTTTACAAATTAAGCTCGACAACTGACAGGGTCGATTAGTGAAAAAAAAACAGTGATGGCAAAAACATTTCTAAGAAATTCATTTAAGCCTTTCATAGTACCGACGGAAGAATTGTAATCTCTTAAGTACCTCCCTAATTGTTAACAATAGTAGCACCTTAATCTTTCCAGTAAGTGTGCAAAATCTTATTATCTACTGGAGTGACATCTGACCATTTTTGAATGAACTGCCTACAATTTTAGAAGTTTTCCTGGAATTCAGGTAAACTGCTTCCACAAAGGCATTGTTTCCGCGAAGAGATAAAGGGTAGATTTTTTTCCATGAACATAACTAACGGAATTTGTTAACAAAATAAAACTGAAAAATGTTCAATATCTTATATTACTTATATTTTTAGGGGTCCAATATTCACATACAAAAGCTTTCTTTAAAAATTCGCTCCAAAATATAGGGGGGTCTTATAATCGAGGTGGTCTTATTTTCGAGTAAATACGGCAGTGTTTTCTAATCATATTCATATCTAATCATATTCATAATCATATTCTATGCTCTCTGGTGTGCCCCAGGGTTCAGTTCTGGTCCCATCCCTCTTTTTACTATATGTTGTCGATCTCGACTATCTCGTTACTTCACACCACTCATTTTATGCAGACGATTGTAAATTTTATAATAACCCTCTAGTCAAGTATAATGTCCTACTGGCAGATTTAACAAAAGTGAAGGAGTGGTCAGATCTTTGGTTAATTCCTCTTAACCTCAACAAATGTTCTGTTTTGCACCTAGGCTCGGACAATCCTTCTTTCAACTATGATGTCGACTCTGTTAGGATCACTAATGTTGACTCGCAAGTTGACCTCGGAGTCACTATATGCAAGGATTTAAGTTGGTCAGCACATATAACTAAAATTGTTAAAAAAGCTAATTCTGTCACTTATATGCTGTCCAAGGCTTTTGAAAATCCTGACATAAATGTCTTCAGCAAGCTTTATAAATCACATATTCGTCCGTTAGTAGAATATGCAAATGTTGTTTGGTCCCCGTATCTGGTTAAGGACATTATTCTATTGGAAAATCTTCAGAGGCGAGCGACACGTCTTCTTTCAAATGTACGTCACAGAGAGTACCCAGATCGTCTTCAGATATTAAATCTAACTTATCTATCTGAAAGGAGGAGTAGGGGAGATCTCATTCATACTTATAAAATTCTAAACAATAAATTTACAATAGATCTTCGCAACTTATTTAAAATGAATACAGATGCTCGATTCAGAGGTCACTCTTTAAAATTATCCAGGAAAAAATTCTACACCAGGACTCGCCAACATTTTTTTTCAAACAGAGTTTTTCACCCTTGGAACTCACTTTCTGAGGATGTGGTATCAGCAGCAACTGTCAACTCTTTTAAGAACGGGCTTGACCTACTGCAAACAACTACGCAAGTGTAAAGTGTAAGTAAGTTTAAGTGCGCGATATGGCCTTTTTCCGAAAATGTAGTGAAGCTTAATGTGCGCTATGCTTTGTGGTAGTTGTGTAATATCACCGATTACAGAATTTGTACTTTAATGGAAATTTGGAAGCTATGTAGTATCTTTAGTTTTGTTATTTTATACGGAAAATACGTATGTTAAGCTTTTAATTTCGTAATTTAATGTTTATTTGGTATTGATACATGATGTAATTACTCTTTTTCTTTCTCTTTTCTTTATTGGGCATAATAGTTATTGTAACTCTGTCCTAAACTATTTGTAATAATAATAATAATAATAATATAGCACGCAAACAAACTGAGTAGGTATTACAAGCATATCAGAGACGAAGAAACCAGGAGAGGTATTGCTCGTAACATTATTTCATTGAGAACTACTTTTTTAGAATTTGTAAATAAGAATCTTGAAGTACAGCGTGTGCAAAGCTACGATCCACCCATTTTCGTGCTATGCCCGCATGGATGGTGAAGTGAGGCCACTGAGTTTCATAATTATCTCAGATTGCCTGAGTTATGAATGCAGTACAGTCCATAATTTTCAAGGAAGACTCGTAGAGTTTTTGCAACTCACTCTTCAACTCTTGGTTTTTCTCAAAAAATGTCATTGGTAAGTATCTGTTTCTTGTTATAAATGTGCGTGAATACCATTCGCTTATCAATATATGCTATATGATTCATTTCCCAATATAATTATTGTCTCCCGAAAAACCGTACATTTGATGGTACGGGCACGAACAGCGCGCTTTTTAGAACCTTCAAGTGCATTAATGTCACAGACACCTTCTGAAATGCAATTTTCCTTTTTACATGAAAAATTGCTATTTTCATACTTAATAATCACATAGATGAGGTATTAGACTACAATCTACTAATTGGCTGGTGTTATGTCTAAATGGACTTGTCTTAGGGTTCCCATGCCTTAATTTGACGATGGCCTCAGAACAAAACTGGACTCCAGGACGCGAGAGTCACTAGTAAGGTTTATCCTGCCAGTCCCCCTCATCACTTTTTTTCGTCAAGTGCTTTCTCCGTTGTAGTCGCGACTGTGAACTGGCAATCTAGGGAGTATGATTCTCTGCATTTCATGGTCCATCCGGCTATTTCCAGCAAGGCTATCCCGGGGTGATCACCTCCTACAAAGGTAATTGATGCGAATACATGTCTCAACACTTTTAGCCACGCACTGCTAAGACAAACCACCTCCACGTTGGTATAAGCCGGCACGTCCTTTCTACGTTCTGGTAGAGTCGGACGGGGCTGTGTCGAAGTCTTATCAAACCTATTATGGGGTAGGCTAGAGCGACAAATTCTTAGAAAATCCTAGGCAGACCTAGGACCAAGCCCAACAACATTGATGTTGGACTGGACCAGATAGTGTAAGTCCGTATGGACTAGGAATGAAGGGACTTCCTTGGAGACGGATCCTGACGGGTGAGCGCGTTAATAGCTCTGACACTAGCCTGGAGAGCTAGTAGAGGGTGGATAGTTAACCTTGCTCTCAATAGTGAGAAGTGCAATCACATAGATGAGGTATTAGACTACAATATACTAATTGGCTGGTGTTATGTCTAAATGGACTGGTCTTAGGCCACGACGATGGCCACAGAACAAGGCTGGACTCCAGGACGTGAGAGTCACTAGTAAGGTTTATCCCGTCAGTCCCCCTGATTACTTTTTTTTCGTCAAGTGCTTTCTTCGTTGTAGTTGCGACTGTGAAGTGGTAATCTATGGAGTATGATTTTCTGCATTTCATGGCCCATCCGGCTATTTCCAGCAAGAAATATCCGGATATATTATCCCGGGTGATCACCACCTACAAAGGGAATTGATGCGAATACATGTCTTAACACTCTTAGCCTCTCACTGCTAAGACAACCCACCTACACGTTGGTATAAGCCGGGACTCCTTTCTACTTTCTGATAGAGTCGGACGGGGCTCTGTCGAAGGCTTATCAAGCCTTTATTTTGGTAGACTAGAACGACAAATTCTTAGAAAATCCTAGGCAGACCTAGGACCAAGCCTAACAACATTGATGTTGTTCATTCGACCGGACAGTGTAAGTCCGTATGGACTAGGTATGAAGAGACTCCCTCGGACTTCCTGAAGAACTAGTAGAGGGTGGATAGGTAACCATGCTCCTATCAGTCAGAAGTGCAAGCTCTTACATAAGTTAGTAACGCGCTAATTGAGCGTATCTAAATTCCTTGACGCCTTAGGGGGGCGTGGTCATAAGTTTTACGTAGGTGGGTCAAGTAAAACAAATCTTGGCAATATACCAACATCAAAATATTTAGAGTTTTTCATGTTCATTAGGCATACTAACTGCTTCATAATGAGTAGCCTGTCTGCAGATAGATTGATTAACGATATACACCAACATATACCACATATACCACATATACCACGATATACCACAATGGATTTATAGTACATTAAATAATTTAGAGACAGTTGTATGTACTACATTGTATACAAACTTTTCCGTTGTCTGCTTTAGAATTCAGAAATCTGAAATTAAGTTACCTCGAATAGAATTTCAGAACTTCCTGCATGTCAAGACAATAGTAATGTAAAGCACTAATATATATCCATTCGTGAATTAAGCTATTGTATCACAGAAGAAATATTAATTATACAACATTTAATTAAAGTCGGAATTTCAAAGCAATCTGGAAAACAATATCATTTCAGAAAACCGATATTAATAGTTCAGACACGTTCATTATTATAACAAGCAAAAAGGGAAAACTATAACACACTCAACTTTAAAGAGAATTTATTCTCTAGACTCCCTCCCCACCCTTTTAAACGCAGCTAATAATTTGCAACTCAACGCCGAGCGTGAATTTCGAATTTCCTGTATAAATTATTTAGAAGTAAGTTGCCGGCAAACAAAACGAAATCCCAACATGCCTCTAGGATGTTTAGCCAAAACTTGAAATTACCACTTTCTCAATTAAAATAACAAAACATACTAATTAGTATGATATTAACTACGGATTGTAGCTTTGGTTCGTATTGTGCAATTTAGGATTTAAACCGAGTAAGTTATATTGGATGCTTTTCAAGGTTTGTAATGCAAATCAGGACTGATCGAAGTTCGACACAATACGGATTAAACGAAAAGTTCTGTACGGTCCCACTACCAATTTCAAACCTGAATAGACAAGATATATATATATACAACAAATTTTGGACGGAAACATGGAAAGCAAAGGATAAGACATAATAAATAAATCATGAATTGTTAATTTTAATTTCCTTTCCAAATCAAGTGTTAAATATACGATTATTTACATTTAATTTTTTTCGTTTTGCCTGCTTTTATGCTGTAAATTTTACATCACTTTCAGCGTCTCAATGTTTGCGAAAGAATTTTCTCCTTTTTTATTCAGAGAGCGTAATTCTCGAAGCTAAGTAGAAGACGAGATTGCTTGTTTATTTCATATTATAGAAAAAGTTTTCCTAAAGGTAACAAAACAAATTAGAATTCCAAAAATAAAAGTTTTTAAAAGAAAATTAGCGTTCCACTTCGTTGATTACAAATAAACTCTTGTATTGCTTACATTATATCTTCATTTCTAAAGTTATTTTAATCTAGAAAATGTAAAAGAGAAGTTTTAATACAAACAACTTAAAAAAGAATACACCATTATTACTATTGTCTTCTAAAGGTGATTTTATACTGAAACCTCTCGTGGTCTAAACAAAAACTAAATATTATTTGAGTGGAGTTCGGGCCGTAAATGTCAGCTCCTTCCGTTATAATCCAATCAGAAAAGAAAGATAAAAAAGAAAACTTAGCCATAAATACAAATAAAAGTAATGATTTATTCGGAAGAGTAAAGATAAATAATGGATTCAGGATATCGCATAATTGGTTTAAATTACAGAAATACATAAGATATACACTGGTATACCATAGATTAGTAAAATCAAAAGTAATAAAATAATAAATCGTAAGCGCTTAACATATTTTAGGTAACGTAAACAGGCATTCTATAATATTTCTAATTATTTATTTGCAGTTGGTAATTCTGTTGCAAGGAGAAAAGGTTACTTATTCGGAGGATGGCGTTAAGTTACAACAATAACAATTTTTAAATAAAGTAGCGGATAAATTCAACAACTTCGTTAAAGTTAATTTTTTGGAAAACATATCGAAGGAGTATAGCGATTTTAAATACTTGACGCTATACTGTACCATTTTCAACTTGTTACGTCATTTCTTTTTAAAGTAATGACGTCATCGATATATTTTTTAAATGACAACATATATTTTTTATTGTCGATTTCGGTAGTACTTTTTATTCTCTTTTCAACTGTATACAATTTTCAATATGTTACATTTGAGAAAAATTGAGAAAAACTGCCCTAAAGCTCGAATATTAAAAATTCTTTAAATTTGCAAAATGAATCTAGTCACCGTATAAAGAAACGTTACGTTTAAAAAAGTTGAGAAAAACAGTCTAAAATTTTAATTAGACTAAAAAGAAACTAAATTGATTAACAAGAAAAAAAACTCTAATAACAATAACATCAATTACAAAAATAAGCACAGAAATAACAGTTTTTATTACACTAGATGTTCAAAGTGACGACCCCGTACCATCTGGCAATCCCCAAGGCGATTATGAAATTTATTTCTCACATTCTGAAGAGTTTCAGGTAATATTGATCTAATCCCATGTCGAATTCTTTGCTTGAGATCTTCTAAATTATTGGGTCGATTTTTATACACTTTACTTATTAAGTACCCCCATAGAAAGAAATCTAATGGCGTTAAATCAGGGAATCTAGCCGGCCATTCCATCGGACCTCTTCTTCCTATCCACCTTCCTGGGAGAAGTTGGTGCAAATAGCGTTGCACATTAATTGCGTAATGAGGCGGAGCGCCATCATGTTGGAACCAAACGCTATTGTTTGGTAGCTCGGGATTGTTTGTATTGGGAAATAATGCAACTAATGCAGGCATCAGTTCCAAATGTAAAAATTGCAGGTATCTTTCTCCAGTTAAATTATTTGCGAAAAAAATGGCCCTATGATTTGGTCACCAATAATCCCTTCCCATACATTAAGGTTCTAAGGATGTTGTGTATGAGTTTGCTGCATCCAATAAGGATTTTCTCTAGCCCAATATATACAATTAATTCTGTTTTTATGTTTATTAACCGTATTGTTTAAACAAAATGTTGCTTCATCCGAAAATTAAATACGCTGGGAAAACATTGGATCGCGAAGACAAATTTCCATCATCTGGTCACAGAAATCTTGTCTACGATCAAAGTTATCTTCTGACAACTCATGAACCAATTGCAGTTTATAGGAGTGAAATTTTTGAACTTTCAAAAATTTTAAAACTGAAGTGTGGCTTACATCGTGTTCCAAAGCAATGCTTCAACTAGTTCCATGTGGATTGTTTTCAATTTCTAGTAACACATCAACAAGTTGTACATCTTCATTTAATGTCACCGAATGTCCACTTTTTGGAAGATTCTTTACAACGCCATGTTCTCGAAATTTCTTTTCAATCCTACTAACCGTTGATTGACTTAAGGGTTGATCCGGGTAGGTTTCTCTAAAAAGTTGACACGCTTCTTGATGTATTCGAATTCTGCCGCCATAACCAATCATCATTAACACTTCAGTTCGCTGTTTCTCTTTTTATTCTACTTTAGAACAAGAAAATAACATTTATTTTATTGTTTACTTCTGACAGCCGTAACTAAGGTTTTTGTTGGATACGGTGACTAGATTCATTTTGCAAATTTAAAGAATTGTTAATATTTGAACTTTAGGGCAGTCTTTTTCGATTTTTCTCAAATGTAACATATTGAAGATTCTATACAGTTGAAACGAGAATAAAAAGTACTACAGAAATCGACAATAAAAAATATAGGTTGTCATTTAAAAAAATATCGATGCCGTCATTACTTTAAAAACAAATTAGTAACAAGTTGAAAATGGTACAGTATAGCGTCAAGTAATTAAAATCGCTATATCTCTGAGATTTTTTCCAAAAAATTAATTTTAACGAAGTTATCGAATTTATCAGCTACTTTATTTCCACACTGTAGATCTTCCGGGGGGCTTAAACTTAAGCTTCAAGGAGTAAAAATTAATTAATTTATCAGTAAGAGAAATTGATTGATTATATCAGAGTTTAATGCAGCTCTTAATTAAAGAAAGAAATGCCCACGATTTAGATAACTTACAGTTAAACGAATCACAATTCTCCAAACCAGGTTTAGCAATGGTAAAATCTCAGCAATTAATAAATAAATATAAAAGCTTTTGAGAGCTTAAATCATTGAAAATTTTAAAAGTGCGTTGCAAAAAGAACAGTCGGACTTAAAATTACAAATCCATATCCTGTTTAGGGGTTTGCTTAGTGTGATGCCGGGGGTTTTTTAAAAGCTTGAATTTTTACAGTGGTGTTATCCTATGTTACAATCGCTCAAAGTTATTAATCTCATTTTTTCATCCCCTTGAATTTCTTTTTGCAAATCGTTCAACAATTTTTACAAAATCTAATAAATGGAGAAGAATCTACGAAATGTGTAATACATGAAAAGTTGATTTTAGATATTGTAGGTAGTTGATTTGAACATTTCGCATCGCGGTAGTTCCGGCAAGCAGAAAGGAGGATATCTCACAATACGGAATATTAATTTACGTGTTACGGTGTATTTATGTAATGTAATAACAGTATTTCAAATTAAAAAACGATATAAATATTGGTGTTCCTAAAGGCAGTATTTGAGGCCCCTTACTGTTTACTCTTATCTGAATGATTTGGCTCAGATTTTTAAATATTGTAAATTTCATTTTTATGCAGATGATACTATTATTTACTTGTCAGGTACGATTTATTATCATTAACAACAAAAATTAATGTAGAACTAGACGACATCAACAAATGGATGGAAGAAATAAAATAAAAATTAATATTGATAAGACTAAAAGTCTTTTAATTGGACAAGATAAAAACAATTATTTGAATTTAAATATCAAAATTTAAAGTTTCAAATTAGAAGTGAAAAGATAGAGATAAATTTTAAATATTTAGGAGTAATAGTTGACAAAAATTTAAAATTTAAAGACCAAGTTGATTATGTTTGTAATAAATTTCAAAAAAATTAGTGTTTTAAGTAGAGTAAGTATTTTTTAAGCACTTAGTAAAAAATTTGTTTAAAATTGTATAATTTTCCCGCATTTTATTTTTCATAGTTCAATTTTGTATACATACAGATGACCAAAAATAGATTGCAGGTATTACAAAACATAATTTCGGGATGTGGTAAATACATGAGAAGTACATTTCTGATAAATCGTTTGAACTGGATGAATATTGAGAATTTTCTTTTGTTTCGCGTTTTGATATTTCTATAGAAATATTTAAATTTATTATATGTATACATAAAATAAATTTAAATATTTCAGCGCCCTATTATAATAACTGTCTAATTAAATTTGATCGAGTTCACAGCTAAATTACACGAGAAAAAGATAAGATTATAAACGATTAAAAACATCTCAAAATTCAATTTTTTTAATGGGTAATAGAAAATAATAAATTATATAGTGAGTTAAACAATAGCAATCTAAACACTTTTTATTAAAAATAATTTTATAGCTTCAGAGACTACCTGCCGAAAATATAGACTATTCTAAAATTTATAGACCTCTTGTAAGCCAGAAATAAATGATCAAAAATCATCAAACTAACGCGGTTAGATGTGCAGCTTTAACAATTTATTCATAATTATATTTGATTACAAAACTTACATAATCTAAAATTCAACTCTAAAATTACTGATGATGATGGCACTTTTTTGAGCAGAAAAGAACAGTGTTAACAGAATTGGATAGGGCTTATTCCATTTCAAAAATTTCTCTTTATCTAACTTTTCAGTACATATAAATTACAATAATTACCTTATATGTTACCTTATCATTTACTTTTGGGTTCAAAATGAAGGTTAGACCTGGTTTGCTTATCTCTTGTAACAAATATATACCGGATCTCCAGTACTACTCAAACAGTGGTGGACTGCACATTGCAATTTTGCCGTGTAATTGTCTCTATTTAAATAGATCACAGCCAACTACGATTTCTATTAAAAAAAAAACAAATCGATATATCATAACTCCAAATCTAATAAATATATACTGATTCTGCTAACACTGTTCTCTTCTGTTCAAAAAAGTGTATCATGAAAATATGAGTAACTTTTATATAACTGATAGTAACAATAGTGTCTCACATAGTAACAAGCAAATGCGGCCATCCTGCACAGGCCACGAAACCATAAGCACTAGATGCTGAAGATACTGGTAAATATTGAAGGAGTAAGAATAGTAAAGTCAGTTTTCTGACAACCCACAATGTGTAAATGTTAACGACTCAAACATCAATACTGTCAATACATCACATTCCCAACACTAACGAGACGCATCGTCAAAACTAATAGTAGATCAATCCGATAATACCTATTAACCTCACTCAAATGCATTGTGGCAATCCTTCGTGATTTCAGCTGTCTAGAAATAATACAATTAAAGGACTCTTTTACAACATACATAACTTCACAGGAATTTTCCACGTATCTGAAAAATATATTACAGCTATTCCAATTCTTCCATAATAAACTAAAATATAAAAAAGTTTATAGAGTGGAAAATATAATAATCAATATGCTTTAAAAAAATTCCATTTACTAGAAATAAATAAATACAAATAAAATAGAATATTGTATAACAGGGTTATCAACGCGTACAATCTAAAATATCCCATTTTTACAAATAACTAGAATAATTCAGTTTTGTATGTAACATGACACTTTTCAAACACCATTGATTAGATTCGTGAGAATAACAACGAACGTAGAGAGGATTATTGGTAAACAACTTTTTCAATTATATCTATCTGTTGAAAGTATCCATTGCATTGATTCTGCTAGCACACAACTGGCAAAAATTGTATAGATATAACATTACGCTTTGAATTTTAAACACAGAAAATATTATCAACGACGATACACTTCAACGAGCTCGAATTCGGCCACGATAATAAAATAAAATGTAAACTAGAAACAGAGAGGGAATGGAAATAGGTAATATAAACCCTTCAATACCAAAATTTATATCTAACCATAAAAATTGGAAATTTCTTTAAAATTTACGAAACCCTTTAAAGATATAAAATATATAATATCGATATACGTACAGGGTGATTCAAATGGATGTTAACCCCTTATTAGTTTTTTATTATTTAGATAATGGATTTGCTCAAAAAAATTATTTTAAACAATATTATGTGCAGTTTTTAAAAATACTAAAAATTTTCGAAAATTGTTATATTATACAGGCTAATAGAAAAAATGCGTCTTTTTTTAAATGGAACACCCTGTATATTTTTCAATAATTGAAATCCTTGCTATTTTTTGATTCCAGATATATACATACATATATACTAGGATGTCCGTTATTTTGGCAAAGTATGAATTACGTTAAGTACGCCTCAAAATCTTTTATAGAATGCGGAAAAACTCAATTTCCCCAAATACCAGCTATTTTGGTCAACATTAACCAGTGCCACCGAAGGGTTGAATTTTAGATGGCATTTAACATGGGATTTACTCCTTTTCCTACATTTTTAGATGCAACTTCTTTCAGTTACTATATTTTACTCTGAGATTGCGTCCCTGCCCTTTTGGGATCGCTGAAAACAAATCTAATGTCAAAAAGGACCTATGACACATTGACAGCTGTTAAAAAGCTGTCAACTACAAAAACCTTGTATTAAAATAAGCATTTCTGGAAGAGTATATATATTTTTAATTTTTTTACGTTCCTAACCTCGAATTCACTTTAATGAATGCATTATGACAATTGACAGCTGTCATTTAACTGTCAACATCAAAATATTGCATTTCTTGACAAATAAGACCTTAGATCACGCATCAAATGCACCAAAAACTCGTCACAATTCTTGACAGATGTCAATGTGTCATAGGTCCTTTTTGACATTAGGTTTGTTTTCAGCGATCCCAAAAGGGTAGGAAACACAATTTTAGTGTAAAATATAGTAACTAGAAGAAGTTGCATCTAAAAATGCAGGAGAAGGAGTAAATCCCATGTTAAATGCCATTTAAAATTCAACCCTTCGGTGGCACGGGTTAATGTTGACCAAAATAGCTGGTATTTGGTGAAATTGAGTTTTTTCCACAATCTATATAAAATTTTGGGTTGTACTCACCGTAATTCAAACTTTGCCAAAACAACGGACACCTTAATATATACTTATCGCATATTTAACCACGCAGTTTTTAAGTTATCGTTAAAAAATGATAGCCAATTGAATATTTTAGATGTCTGTCTTTTCTTGCGAAGCCCATAATCCCCTCTTGGTAAAGCATAAAGTGAGCACAATGGCAAATTATTAAATTAAAAAAGAATTATGGACATGTTTTATCTATAAGAGAATGGCATAAAAAAGTTTTTAAAGTTGGCTTTACAAACATATTTTAGGTCAGACGATTAAAGCACAGCATAAGAATATACAGCATATTTACTCGATTGTCGGCAGTTTGAAGTTGTTAAGCTAGCTTCGAATATCGCACACACCACGATCAATTCGCCGAGGCTTGCCGAACGTTTTTGTTTGCTGGTAATAACGAGCAGCGGATATGACAATGCTGTGATATTATGCAACAGTTATGCAATTGTTGTTCTGTAGCCCGCCGACTGCTAGAGAATACAACAATGTCGCACACGGCCAATTGCCTCGCTTTTAAAATGTGGCATTTTACAGTTTTGCTTTGTAAATGTAATGACTTACATAGTTACAACCCATAATGAAGCTCGTAGCGAAATAGGTGTATAACTTCCAAATGTTGCAGTCCTTAGGTAACGTAGTAGTTACTATGCATAAAATTGTCTGAAATAATGAAACGACAATTGCTTATAAATAGTTGTAGTTAGTCAAATATAGCCTCTTCGATAAAACGATTCGGAAGTTGTTTGCTGGAATCTTAAATATTCGGATACACGGACACGGAAGGAGGGACGGTTTTGTAATTGTATCAATTCATAGCTTAGATCATACATTACTGGAATTGGAAATTTACTGAAAAATGGTTATAAGTGCCCATTAAATACTCAAACTGCATAGAATGACGAAAAAGAAGGAAACAAAGGGACGTGTTAAGAAAAGAGCGTTTCATAATAAGAACTGTTAAGGCTGATTTACCCGATTCTGAAGATAGGGAAACGCAATGTAAACTTTACTCGGTTTTTATTCAATAACCGCTCAATATTTTTTGATCGGGTTTTTACCAAAAATTTACCTACAATGTAGTGTATGATGTAATGTTTTTAAAAAATAATTTTTAACGTTTGAAACCATAAAAAACTTAATTTAAAGTTGAAATTTTCGTTTCTAAAAAAAATCTTTACATTACATCATAGCATTTGACGCACAGATTACGGGAAAAATGTTTAAAAAAATATACGTTGATAAATAAATGAATAAAAGCATAGTAAGCGATCCTATTGCAAATTAAGTTTTTTATGGTTTCAAACGTTAAAAATTATTTTTTAAAAACATTACATCATACACTACATTGTAGGTAAATTTTTGGTAAAAACCCGATCAAAAAATATTGAGCGGTTATTGAATAAAAACCGAGTAAAGTTTACATTGCGTTTCCCTATCTTCAGAATCGGGTAAATCAGCCTTAAAGATGCATCTTGAATCTGCACAAAGATGTTTATACGTTAGCATCAAGTTTGAATGCAGTTCTCTCTTGCCCTATCGAGCAATTTGATTAGTCGATTTAGATAGATATACAGGCAGGTCCAGCTGTCTTGCGGCAAGCAATGAATGTCGCCACTCCCGATTTTTCAGTATTTATCTTATCTTCACTTTTGCAGCGTTTTACACTTATTTCATATTTTGTTTTGATTTAAAAAGTTTATATTTTTACTAGCATTTTTACATTTAAAGAATTATTTTTAGCGCTTTTTATTAACAATCACAAACAAATATTATCAGGCAACCGCTGATATTTATTATTAACATCAAAAACCTATAATTAATGGGTTGTTAAAACTTAAATGAACTTCTACAACCTCGTTCTATCTCAACAGTAACTAGCATGCGAGAAGCTAGCACGGATAGGGAAAATCGGCATTTCTAAACTCGACTGCATTGCATGACGCTAGAGAGCTGGGCCTGCCTGTATATTTACCACACAGATATCACTTTTGGAGTGTTAACCTACTGGAATTAACTAGAAAGTTAACTTCTCGTAAGTCTTTATTATATATTACATAACAGTTAAGGATATTTCATTCCGTTTAACCCCAATTTTTAAATTGTTTTTCTAGAAACCTATCTATTGTCAAATCACTGCCAAACATTCATTTGCAAGTCGAAGGGTGTTTAATAACCGATCTTTTATTTAATTATTATTTGTGCAAAAATCCGTTTGTTAGGAAGTGATTTCACATACATACATTGCGTCAGATTCTCCCCACTTTGCCAAAAATCATGGCTCGTGATTAATTTAAATTAGCCAGTTTATAGGTGGATAAAATCTATGATGAATTATCAACTTTATTGGAATCTATAAGACTCCGAACACTAGAAATTGCGACCTATAATACACTCTTGTTGCTGTTGGCATGTAATATCTTTAAAATGGAAATTGGATTGGATAAACTAAAATGGGATGTTATCCGACTCGTGTCGGGGGCATAGTGAAAATCTCACAGAATATAATCTGGCCCTTGCTTCTATTATGTGGCACAAGCTGGTTAGGTAAAAGATAGAAACTAGAATTTTTACTAGAATAGCATATACAGGGTTGCGATTATGTATGGAACCGGGTTCGTTCTGCTAAAACGGTTTGAGCTAGAATCCTGAAACTTTAAAGAGACTTAGGACTCAATAAAAACTACTTATTAAAATTTAAAAAAAAATTTTTGATCCATAAGTTTTCAAAATGCAAAGCCAACTTGATTTTTTTTAAATGGGAACATGGGTTAAATGGGACATCGTTTTTTTTCATTTTTCATTTTTATTTTTTTTTCTGAAATTCTGTCAAACAAATCATCAAACCTATTATACCATTCAATTCGGAAAAAAATAACCTTTTAAACGATGTCCCATTTAACCCATATTCCCATTTAAAAAAAATCAAGTTGGCTTTGCATTTTGAAAACTTATGGATCCAAAATTTTTTTTTAAATTTTAATAAGTAGTTTTCTAGCTCAAACCGTTTTAGCAGAACGAACCCGGTTCCATACATAATCGCAACCCTGTATATTCAATTTGTAAGCTAAATACAAAGTACCCTATTAAGAGTAAGTATCCTAGACCAAATGGGCGATAGAGGGTGGACCAAGAGTTACTCGAGTGGAAACCGCACGTCGATAAACGCAGTAGACAAAGATCACATAAAAAAGGTGTCAATAATTGAATTCAAGTGGGTCAAAATAAACAAGACTGGATAACCTTAGGGGTAGCCTAGGTTCAGCAGCAGACACAAAAACCCGGTTGATGATGCTGGAATTTATAAAACTTACTTTAGAAACGTTCACTTTTTTCTTTGCATTGTACCGGGTGATTTTTTAAATTTCTGATCTAGAAAGCCATGACATAATTTTAAAACAAAAGATGCGGAAAACGTAGGGCGTAGTTTGAATCGTTCGATTTGTCACAACTGTCAGATTTCAAAAATGTTGACATAAACATAACCTACTCCAGTGTTGTTCTCGCTTCTGCCGTCTTTTCCGACTTTAAAAAACACCATTTTCAAAGAACCAGTACACACAATTGATGACTTGAAACAAAGAATCAGACAAGAATATGCAAGGATTTCACCAGAAGTGCTTATTAGAGTGTTCGAGAATATGAAGCGCCGAGTTAATTTGTGTATAGATGCTGAAGGTCAACATTTCCAACAGTTGTTGTAAATTTTGAATAAATATTGTGTTAACAATGTAAATTGTTATAATTGTGAATAAATCTTGCTATTTCTTAAATCCAAGGAATAAAAATTGAAGCGAGTTGTAACCATAACCTAAACTTCTCAAGTCAATAATCACATCGAAATTGCACTTAAACTCGCAATAAAATGCACACTTTGGTAAAAGCATGTTTCGCAAATGATCACTGTTTAAATATTTATCAATTTGTTTAATAAATGTAAAAGTAAGTAGTCAATTTGTCACATAAATGACATTTGGAATAGCAGTGTGATCAACGCTACGCCCTACGTTTCGGTGACCTTCGATACGGCGTAAAAATCACGACTTACTAGATCAGAAATTTAAAAAATCACCCGGTATCTTTCGACAGGTTTGTAGGCAATTTACAAATCCCCCCTCTCCTATATTTAGTTTCACATTTAGATTAAGGTAAGAATTTTCGTAATCTCACGTTCTCTTAATTAGTAATTGCATTTAATTAAAGTCAGTAAATTAATTAGCTTGTTTCTTAGATGACTCCCTAGGATTTTCTATAACATTTTCTCGTCTTGTGTTCTTTTTCCTACCATGATAATTTTTGTTAAAAATTTTCATTGTATTATTAATTCTATTTTATAGTTTTTATACTATCGATTATTATTGTTATTATTTGCATTTGTTGTATAGCGTGTTAATGAAATTGTAATGTGGCATTAATAGCATTTCTTTGTTTTCCCATTTTACTTTCTGTACTAAACTAAATTGTTTTAGTCAACAGAACCCCCAATTTCAGTATAGTTTTAAAATACCATTTTGTTGCTATAAATTTTAAATATAACCGGTTCTGGCTGTTGTAGAATACTTCCATGTAGTTTAAAATTAGAATTTTTTAGGCTTGTGATTCTATAAAGTCTTTTTTGAAATTTTACTAATGTAAGTTGGGTCTATGTGAATTTTTCAGAAGTTAGAAAGTTAAGCGGTGGTTTTCAAAACAAAATATTGTAGAAAAAAGTAGTTTATTAAGATTTGTTGTAGATTTAGTGCACTTGAAACTGAAGTACTGTAATATTGTAGAAATTCTTGATGTGTATATTGCTTATATGAGAAATGTGAAATCGTAAAGAAGGGAGCAACCCAAGAAATCAGAAGGTAATCAGAAAAATAGAGATAAAAATATATAATATTTCTTGTAACAATAGAAATTCCAAGACGTCAATAAAACATGTTGAAAAAGGTCAACCGGAAGGTCCTTCTTATCTGAAAGAATCAAAAAGATCACACAGGCTGAGCCTTTAACGCCAACAACCGATTATATTTAAGGAGAAAAACCCACAGCACGTAGCAATTTGATTCCACTGCGAATCGGAGGATCTTATCGGCACCCCCAAAGCTGCATCGCGATGCCGTCTCGACGGCCGGAGTAGTTAGAGGGGGCGCGTCTCTGCAAGTGACGTGTTCTTTTACCACCGTGGCCGGGCGTGGCGAAAATCAATATAGCACAGATAGCGCAGCCACGGAAGAAAAATGAGCCAACAAGAGGTAATTCGCGAACGAGCGTACTAATTTACTATGCGAGCTTGTTTGCATATAAAGCGATTGTTAAATCTTGCACTTCCTCGTATCGATGATGATGTACGAGTAGTCAGAAATTGGATATTTCAAAAAGAAAAGAGACGAAAAAAGAACTCTAATTCAATTGTTGGTTTCAAGAACGTTCGAGATTTCGCTCCAGTTGGTACTCTGAAAGAAATTTCCACTTTAAACGAAGAAGGCAACAACACTTTTATTACGGCTTACGCGAAAAGTTAAAGCACACGACATTTTTTGACTTATTTGCATGCAGTCTTCGTTCCTATTTTCGTATTACATCGCGATATACACAGCACACGCATGGAATGCGGACAGGGAAATATAAATTCATAAAATATTCACCTTTTAATCTGCAATTCAAAATTCAGATAGTCATCAGCACGTGTAAAATGGGGTATGACAAGAATGGGACCCAGGTAGTATATCAAACTAGAGAGGAGAGTTCTTCAAATGAAAACAACCCTTTTCTAGACAATCTGCTACTCGCATCGGGCGCAAAGATAGCGTAGTTCCTGCCCTTTAGTTTCAATGGCTATAAATTTTAGTTCTCTTTGCTTTGTACTAACAAGCTATTATTAAATTTTTTTCTTCGTTTTAGCTACCGGTTTTTCTAAAGTGTACTTCCTCCTCAATTATCTCCAATCCTTGATGAATTAAATGCAATAAATTTATTTGTAATTTCATCTAGATCAGCTATACAACACTAAATAAATTGCATCCACTAACAATAAGAAACGAAGCTAGCTACTCGGTGTATCATACTTTTCCCAGAGTAATATATTACATTTTTCTTCCTTGACATTTGTCATAACCTCAAACCTTCCAGTTTGAAATGATTTATTTCGTGTATTTTCGGTTGCAAATAAAAATTTTCGAAATATGCATAAAATGAATGCCTTGCAGATCAACAGCTACATAAAAGAGTTGACAAGTCTGGAATTTAGAAACGTTTACTTTTCAACACAATGGTCATGATGTTTATACCAACCTCTTTTCTGCTAATATTAAAAATGTATTTGACTCGGCTACACAAATTTTGGTGCACAAGAACTAAAAATCTATAGGTCCCTTAGGTAGTATAAGATAAATCTTGAGAAATCCATTTTGATTCATTTAGGGAACCAGAAAAAGTTGGTCTTTTATCATATTGAAACCATGTATCCGTATCCGATCGTTTGCATTTTAGACGAACATCATGGCTAAATCTAGTTGCTTATTGGGATTCTTCATCTAGACACTAATTCCCTGACTATCAACCAATTTACTTTCTTCGTGCAATATATTCCCCTGAAAAGGGAAAACGAAAAAGGTAAAAACTTCTGACGAACGATCCCGCTGTTAGCACTATTCCTACTAACGGCTTGTGGCCTATAGAATTGACGGATTTTAATCTGAGAAAAATGAACCTGCAGTAATATCGAAAAGAAGCCTCGTGACCAGATCTTAAATTTGGTTCACTCCACAATCCTGTATCAAATTGCGTTGCTTCCTAACCATAGCCCAAAAGGTGATAATTTGAGTATTAAATACAACTCTTGACTGAGCAATAATTGTAAGCGAACGCCGACCATAAAAGGAGATGTATTAAATACCACGCACAATTTTTGGTAGCTGTTTTAAATTAAACACGACAACCTACACGACCACAGAAATGGATAAATAACGGTTTCCGAGATTGGACTGTGTCATATTGAATATAAACAAATAATGAGACGTTTCGTTCGCAGTTGCGAGAAGAAGACTTTTGAACGAAGAAAACTAAGTAAGAACACAGAGAGAGTAAAATAGCCTAATGTGGGAACCATACTAGCTGAATTGCTTGACTTCTGCCCATATCAGAATCAGCGTGCGTTACCGAAGACAACGATAGACTTAAAGAGTTATATATGTCCAATATATTCACTTGGAAATAGCGTGATTAAAATCTTTCTAATGGCAAATAAGGCGCATAATTTGCATTGCTTGTTTTCTCTGTGTATTACTAAGATAAACAAAAGAAACTCATACAAACATTTCCCCATCAACGTTCTGTTCCAAAAGTTAGAGCTTCAGGGTTTCAAGATTTTTCAGTTTTAACGATCTAGGGTTTCGCTGTTGACACGCGCGACCTTCGTACTTGTTACCTAAATCGTTGTTAGCAATGTAAGCATAGTAGTATAAATATAGGAATCGTTTTAAACGGGCTCGCCCCAAGCTGAATTTAGTTTTCCTTCGGAAGCTCATAAGTCTCCTAATTTATAAATCTTCAACTTTCTCTCAATAAGCAGGAGTTATACTTTGAAACGAAAGTTATTTTTCCGGGAACAAAAGCAAAACAGATTACTTAACTTCAAAAAATTTTACGCAAACTGTACAACTCATATTTTTACAACAATTTTTTAATACTTACTGTACAACTCAAGATTGCCTCGGCTTGAGATATCTTTCTACAAATTTAAATTCAGGTCGAAGGTACTGTTTCCACGGCTCGCAAATTATAAAAGACATGAGTTATAGGTTTAAAGACACAAGAAAATACATATATTTGGGCGCCATCTTATTAGGAAAGTCCAATAATTTTTATAAAAATATTTACTCGACACCAGTAACCAGAAACTGGAATCAGATCTGATAAATTTAATTTAATTTTTGTTTAGTCATGATCGCTTATGTCAAAGTTAGGTTGAATAAAATATTTAAAGACTTTCATAAATATATGGTCCTGTAATATTCAGTTTAATTAAATTTAAGTATGGATTTATTGATAAATAAAAATAAAAAAATAAGAAATTTCCAAATAAAACATCGTTACCAATTTAAATATACAAAAAAAATGATACCCAACGTAAGAATTCTTAACGACAGAAACGATACACATCAAAGAAATTGTGGTCAAAAATATTCGATACAAAAATATTGGTTCAAATTACAATAACGTTACCCAAAAATAAAATCGATTAAGCCACAATACCTTATTCAAATAGTTCAAACCAACTTCACCTTACAAAGCAATTGAAACAATATTGCCTTTTCTATCAAAAAAAACACTTATCACCAATCTGAAGAAATCTGGAAATCACCTTACTGACGCCGCTACTGAATTTGGTCCAAGGAAATAAAGTTCACAATAACGGTCTCTTTTTAGAACTAATATTTAATAAAGTTCTCCTTTTCTAATAAAAAAATAGCCGAAATAACCATAAGAGTTCAATTATTAAATGTTTATAAAAAACACTCTTCTTCAATGGAGGTAACGCCACACTTAAATGTATTATTTAAGTACTATTTAGTTTTCAAACTTCTGATTTTAAATTATTTTAAAACGGAATCCGATAAGAACTTGATTTACGATAAATTCACTTCGGTATACATAATTATTAAGTATAGTAACTGTATTTCGATCAAGCAAGATCATTCAACAAAACTGAAATGTAGCCTCCAAACTAACTGCACTTTGTCTATAATTCGATAACTCATACGGAAGTAATTACTAGATTTCGGTAAAAGCGATTCTCAATTAATCACTGAAATCTCTGCACTTTTATCGGTAATTAAACACACAAGTAAAACATAGGGAAATGCCAAAGGCAATCAACCCTCGTACAACTCTCTGAGATAACGGGGAAGGCACGAAGCCTCCCGCGTGGCAAACGCCACTTCGCTCGGCTGTGTATTCAACCAGCCCCTATCTTGAACTATCTTCAACTGACTGTAAACTAAAAACTATTTCGCGGTGGAATGATTTTTTGAGGAGGGCGAAATTTTAAACAAACCAATAAAAATTGTCGCGGGATATTCATCAGCTAATGCGATGTACTACTTACATTATTTTGTTCGAGAACAATCCCAACGAAAACTTAAGGGGACTCCCTTTTGAATCTGTACGCAACGAAAAGCAAATAACCTTTGCAGGTGCAGTCTAGACAGCCTGTTCCAGAAAATTCCTTTGGTCGGTATTTTATTTACTAGTGGAATTTAACGCATATGTTTTAAAACTATATATTCAATATTTATTATATTTTAACCATAAGGGAGCTTTTATTAAGACTGGTATTATATTTTAGCCCTACATGACACAAAATTTAAAAACAAATTTGTTCTAGAATAATCCATTTTCTTCAAGAAGAAACATTTGGTCGACGTGGGAACTCACATCATTAAAAATTCTGCTTACGGATATATTTCGAGGTCTTTTCACTTGTACTTGTACTTGTACTTCAGACTATTTTGTACTTGGGGAAACGTTATTTAGATTAATGTAATATTTGCAGTTCCAACATAGTTGAATTTTACTAAACTACCAGGACCGTACTGAGATTCCTTTAGTATTTATTGGTTTCAAAAAAACGTGACGTTACAACTTAATAGGTAGGGGTAGGCCAGAATCAGGAAATTAAGTTACGAAGCAGATGGGATAAAGGTTTTTAAGATATTACTTATCTTTTATCGGTGTTTTCCAATGCCTTAACAGATGATTTTTTGGCTACTAAGCCGAACGCGGAAATTACACGAGTGCAGAAAGGTCACTCTCCAACGAGTAATGTCCTACGATCCTGCCAATTTTAATTGTTTAAAAATATTTAGGTTTTTAAGTTTTTTTACTACAAAACAAAATTTTAGTTATTAATTAAGTTATCTTGATAACTTTACTGATAAAACTAAGTTATTACGATACCTTAATTTTATTTTTCTGGAAATGTTTTGACAGAAATCTCGTTATAATTATTCATTTTGTAAAATAAAATTGTTTAAAGAATTTCTTCTTATTGCCTCATATTATTACTGGAGTGTAAGCGCCAGTGAAGTTGGTCCCACCATACATTTTTCTGAGAAATAACTAGCTCATCTCAAATATCATTAAACTTTATGTTCTAAAAATAAACGGTTTAAGAAAATTTAACTTTACTTGTGATTTCTTTTTATCAAACCGAACCAAAATCTTAATAATTATGATTGTTGATTTAAAAAGAAAAAGTGTACATTAAAGGGAGATTTTCCTCCCAAATGGCATCGCTCATACCTTGGTAAACTTACATCAAAAATCTTCAATTAGTGAGGTTAGGTTAGGTATAATGTACTAGATATTTCTTTTTAATAGCTAAAACAACTAATTAAACATTCATGAATAGTTATATTTATAAGAAAAGAATAGATACATAATGGTTAAAATGCTTCTCAAAATTGGATTGCGAGAGGTGAAAAGACAAATACTTAATGGCAAAGTTCTAAATAAGCAATATATTAACAATAAGAGGAACATACTTATAAAATGTTTAAACATTTACCCGGACTGCCGCAGGTTCATCTACTTCGAGTTCTGGATTTGAACTGAATCAATACTGCATAAATAGGCACAGAGTCAGCAGCTGAGTCGGGTACTTTTTTTATTATCATACGCGATTACTTTTTGCAGACTTTACCAACTCTCATATCTCGCTAACTTTTTCCAATAATACGTTCCAGGTGCGTGGAGTTGCGCCAAGATTAACGTTTTTGGTTTAATTCTGCACGTGTTGATTCTTGCTCAAGAGCGCTCTTGGAAGATTTATTTACAGTTCGTGTCAGCTATTCTCAGGTTTGTATACTGACTTTTACAAAGCGTTTTGATAATTTAATGATTCGAATTCAGGAAAGTTCGTAACAAAAAGAACTTACGAATAAAAATGGGAACACCATTAGAATTAGAAATAGGTGGACAAAGATAGGTAAATAGGGTGTAGCAATATCGCAGAGTAATTTTTGCAAATCTGCAAATTCTACAAATGCAAAAGTAGTGTATGCAAAAGGTATCTTTGGTGAAATAAATATTCCCAAATTAGACTTTAATGGAAACATGAATTATAACTAGGACCGAAAAAAAGAATCTGTATAGTGAAAGGGCCCATGGGACACCGATGGTGTAAAGCTTGGTGGTGTGACTGACTGCATCAGCGGGTTGCAACACCACCAGAACCCCAAGCAAACCCTAAATGTGATATTAGGAATATATAAATTGATTTACTTAAATTTAAATAGGTGATCAGTGATTAAAAGAAAAAAAAACAATACCAAACTAAAGAACTATGTTATGGTAAAATTAAAACTTACGAAAGAAGTACCAGGAAACATATGCGTACACAGATAATAAATGTTAAATAATTAGTCATAAATGTTAAACTGTTAACAAGCTCTAAAACACACGTACACATAACAATGACTAACGTTAATTAACTATCATAAAACTGCAACAGATAAAAATTAAACATTATTCATCGACCTGCCCCAAAAGCTCTACTAACTAACCGCAATACACGCAATACTTTGAACGACAACTAACAACAACTTTTATCATTATATTTTATTGTAAATGCTTCTTTAGCCAACTATCGATTGTCTTTTAACGTCAACATTCAGGAAGATTTGGCTAACCATATTCTATTGCTTTTATTATTCATATTATTCGCAAGTTTCTGCTGAATTTTAATATAGTTAATATAATTTTACGGTCAGTTTTATATCCCGGTTATAAAACCGAATTATTTACTTGTTTGAAGACATTTATTGACTGACGCAAAATGTAAACATCAAAGCAAATTCATGAGATATATTTATTCATGAAGTTCATATTTAACAAATTTGGCTTAATACTTAATTAAATACAGAATAATTTTTGACGAATTAAGTCCGATAAGTTATAAAAGTGTCAAAGCAATTTAAAAATGAATCCGTTTGTACTGGGCGCAAAATTGCCCTTACGAACCTGCCCATAAAATATAGTACCTAGTTAAATTATTAAATAAATATATAATTATTATTAAATGTTTTTTAAGTGTTTATAAATGTAAATGTATTTTACCCCAAGTAACCACCACTTTGAAAACCGCAGGTAGCATTGAACTTGAACAGCCCAACTCCGAGTGAAGTAAATTTAGTAAGTTGTGAAGTAAATAAAACTGATTCATTTATTACCCCGCCTTTACGTCCTTACAACTGTCCAAGCGGACTTGCTTGGTTAGATAGTATATTGTTAAAAAGAGCACCCTTAAAATTAAAAAGGTATTGTAAACATAGTAGTTGTACCCCTTATGCGCGATACAAATAATAGGGAGGGTGTGTTAGTACAGCTGGAATAAACCATAGGAAGGAAATAAATACCTGCCCATAGATTCTGTAACCGGATGAACACCTTAATAAACGAAAAATTAACAAGACAAAAAACTAGATTCAGTAAAAACAAGTTTAAAGATAACGCCCTTAAAAAATAAAATGAAATATAACATCAGCACGAGGCTACTATATAATTTAATTTTTACTTCCTCCCTTTCGATTTTTTTTGTCGCATTTACCTTCTAACATAAAATCTTAATTCAATTTTCTTGTCTTTAAAAATTATGGCCAAAGTTTTGACAGTCCAAAAGGATTTGCTAAGAATTTTAATCAAACCATCCATCCGCTGTTGGGAGAAAAATTGGGATTAATTTCAGTAATCTCAATTTGGATTTTTTAGAAAAAACAAGAAATGCATTTTTATGATAAAAACGGTAGTGACAAACAGTCACAAAATGTCCAGTGAACCGGTCAGTATAATTTATTTTAGGGTAAAAATTTTATTGACGATATATCCCATGTCGACAATAAACCGTTCCGTTTTAACCGTTTAATCTAATCAGAAGCAATTTAAATCCGGTGTTAATTAAAAATACACTGTGACGGGGACGCTTCAAGTGTTAGGGGTTTTTGAAATAGGGGCCTAAAGGGCAGGGTTAGTTAATTTTGTTATTTGTAGCAATATTCAATTTAATAGATTTTTACCAGGGCTAATATTAGAAGTACGGATTTCTCAGCAAACCGTTTTTAAATGTTGGAATCGTTTAGGTTATGGCGAGAAATCTCGTTTTTCAAATTTCATTCACATTTTATGCTGATTTGGGATGAAATATTAAATGTTACGGCCAACGTTTGGATTTACATGTCAAGCGACTAAGCCTGAATTACGCAGATGTGCCCTTAGGGTCCTATACAGGCAAAGCCCATGTTCTTTTCAAATAATTCTATTAGAAACTGACTTACACCATTAAGGTTGTTGTCAACAAAGAAAAACTTATCTATTCTTAATATACAGATACCCGCACCATTTATAGGTATATACCCTGAAAGTGTTAAGAGGGAAGGAAAAAGAAAATTTTGTCTGTGAGAAAAATAGAGAAACCAAAGATCAGAATCTTACTTATTGTTAGTAGAAACCTATCTTGATAGAAACATTGCAAAGTAGAGTAGGTTCGTCAATTTACTTGCATTTAAGGGTTTTCATCGAACAAGGAGTCAATTGCTTAATGACTCAAGGCTGCTCATAGATGAATTTCTGTCTGAGTTCAAGGTTTCCGTTGAAGTTGTTTCATGACAATATAATCTAGCCTTGTTAAGGTTACAATACGGATTAACTTTTTTAGCAAGAACAGTATTGTAGACATGTAGAGTCTTTCTTTCTCACTTGACAGAAGGAAAGAAATGGAGTTGTTAAAAAATCTATTTTATAGAGTACTGTATTCGACTAGGCATTAGTTTTATTGTCTGCCAAAGAAAAATAATTCATAGGCAGGAGGTTAGGAATATATAATCGGAATGAGAATTTCTGAGAAATGTCTTTACCACACTTAACAGCCTAATGATTTTGAACAATATTTTCTTCTTCTTCTTACAGCCATTTTCTATCCATGTGCAGATATGTCTCTCGCGTTTCTCCATCATTGCCTAACCTGTAGCGCATTGTACCAGTTTAAGCCTCCAATTTTCTTTAGATCAACGCCCCAGCATTGTTGTGGTAGCCCAACACTTCGTTTTTCACTCTAAGATCTCCATTGGGTAATGTCCATTTGTTAATTACTCTGGCTACATGCCCGGTTTCGTTCAATTTTAACGTTGCAATTCGTTTTGTTATACAATGTTTAGTTATTCGTCCTATTCAGCTAATCAACTTTTTGTATTTTAGGGCTATTCCTAACATTCTACGTTCAATAGCTTATTGCTCACCTGCATTTTATGCATCACCTGTTTTGTAAGTATCCAAGTTTTTGCTCCATATGTGGTGATCAGGAGAATGGTTGTAAATTTGAGCCTTAATTGCCATATGGAGGTTCCTGATCACTGTGGATTTTAATTTATTGTTTCTTCAATTCATCTCGAGTTGTTGGTTCTCTTTACGGATAGACATCGTCTGTACTAGGTAAACTAGGTCTGTTTGGCCCGCGTTAGGTATCGATACACTATGGCTGGACTGAGTCTCAGGGTTTCGTCCCTTAATTTAAGGGCGAGCCCAGAACGGGGCTATATGTCAGTACGCGAGTGATATTAGCAAGTTTATCCCGGCAGCGACACCCTGATCGCTGTCTAAGTGGAGACTGTTTCGCCAGGTGCTTCTCCTTTGGTAGTCGCATTACACTGTGGATTGGATGGCGCGAAGGCAAATTTGCCATGGACCAGTAGTTTAGGTCACTTCGCCGACTTAAAATCTATAGGTATGGCCGATCCCAGGAGGCTATTCCAGGCAATCACTTTATAAGGGATGTTGATGCGAATACAGAGTCTTTCACACCTATGACAACCCCGCCTTATAGTTGGTATTGACCGGGTCTCTACTTTCTGGTAAAGTCGGACGGGGCTCTGACGAAGGCTCACCAAGCCTAATTACGGTAGGGCGAGGTGACAAAATTCTGAGATATCCTAAGCAGATCCAGTTTCCAAGTCACAACCCACTTGAGGTTAGTATCGAGTGGGCAGCAAAAGTTCGCATGCTGCACTAGGGGCGATGAGACTCCCTCGGAGACGGGCCACGACGGGTGAGCACATAAATAGTAGAGGGTGGATAGACAACCTCGATCCCGCCAGTGCGTACTGGTAGCTCTTACAAAAGTTAATGACGCACTAATTTAGCGCAGCTCCATTCGTTGCCCCCCCCCCGAAAGGGGGCCGTAGTCATAAGCTCAACGCAGGTGCACCACGTTAAATAAAACTTTGGATCATGTCCTAGGTAAACACATGACTGTGCTTTTTTCTATTTTTTAAGAATCAACTGATGTTTTCAGTCCGAGTGTCTTGATTAATCATGAATTTCGTTTCTTAAGTTTATTTCTAGGCCTACTTTTCCTGCTTCGACATAGAGTTCTTGGATCATTTCCATTAGTTCTTCGTCGGTGTCTTGTTATAATGACTATATCAAGAATAACTCTTAGATTGCTGAGTTTTAGTCAGTTTCTGAAGAATTTTACGTTTCTAAAA
Source organism: Agrypnus murinus (assembly GCA_929113105.1). Taxonomy (NCBI): domain Eukaryota; kingdom Metazoa; phylum Arthropoda; class Insecta; order Coleoptera; family Elateridae; genus Agrypnus; species Agrypnus murinus. The sequence continues at coordinate 35,108,936 of OV816028.1, read as the reverse complement.
GAGAACAATTCGAATTTCAATAAGCCACAATGATTCAGTATTTAGTCCCCAATAAAAAGGGTGGTATGAACTTTCCGGCTTTGTGTTATTATACGATAGATCAGGTGCCACAATGTGTCCTGTAAGATCAATTGGAGTTTCTAAAGACTGGCATTAAGAAATACTTACCTCGAGGAGCGGTCACTACTGGAGTAGGTGTGGTATTTTCTGGAATATATCGGGAATACACGGGAATATATACAGAATAATCGAGAATACGTGGCAATACCTGAAAAATAGTCAGGAATACTCGGGAGTACTAGGGAATACTGGGAAATATTTGGGGAATATACGGGAACATACACCAAAATTATGGAAATGCATGAAAGTTTAGAAGTGGGGTACAACGAACTCTGGTGCTATTTCATTAAGTTTTGGCTAGAAAATATGGGAACACATTCGATAATACCAGGAATTAACTCAGGAATACGGAAATAACTGTATATATCTCCGTATTTCCGGGTATAGTTGTTTAAAATTTGTTTAGTGAGATGCTCCGAGGAGCGTCTTACTGCTTGAATAAATGTACAGATTTCGAGAATACACGGAAATACCTGAAAAATAGTCAGAAATATTAGGGAATACTCGGGAATATTTGAGGAATATACGGAAATACACTGCAATTCTTAAGGAATATTCGAGAATATTACGAAAAAACATGAAGACTCTATGAACTCTATTTGCTGATGCTATTTCATTAAATGGGATGTATCTTTATGTAGATATCTGTGGTTTTCTAATATTCCTATTTTACACGGAGTAAGTACCAACTATGGCCAATTTTGAGCTCTTCTGCGGTGCGATTGTGTCAGGTTATAGTATGTATCTTTTTTGTGATATATCAACAGAAAAGAATCATTGATGTTAAATAAATAAAAAAATTAACAAAATCATTGCATTATTAAGCATTAATAGTGGGTATAACTATAAAAATAAATTCCAAAATAAATATGACGCTATGAAATATGACCCTACAAATATAATGAAATGCATCTAATTCACAAACGACACTCCAGGACAGCTATTACGAGTTCGTTGACTCTCTTCAGCTGGGGGTAGTCGCTTGTGAAATACTCACGCATCATACAAGCATATATTCTAAGCCCAAGATAACAGTAATGGCGTGAAATAACAGTCACGACACCTGTAAAGAAAACCGAGATTCACTGTCTTAAAATATTCTCTACAGGTATTTATATGAATTAAAATAATTAAATTCAAAATTCAAAAATATAATGCAAAATCTTTGCATTATTAAATGTTAGTAGTACTTTTTCTTAGCAGGTGTCGTGACTGTATTTCACAACATTAATGTTATTTTGGGCTTAGTATGATGTGTGTGTGTGTGTGTGTGCGCGCGCGCGCACTTCACAAGCGACTACTTCCAGCTGAAGAGAGTCAAAGACTCGAAACAGCTGTCCTGAAGTGTCGTTTGTGAATTACACACTTCTCATTATATTTGTAGGGTATTTAGTCATATTTACTTTTTAATTTATTTTTAAATAATACCTAAACTTAAATTAAAAAACTCAACCCTCTACAACTTCCTGCACATGATTAGCACCTCTGAACCATCGATGTTGTCAAAATAGTAGAAGGTCACTTATAAATAACATTCTCAAGTTGCCTAACTATCTTCACGTTAGCCAAAGCCGTTAGCCAATCTTTCATGGAATGGGTTCTTCTACTAATCATCTAATTACAAATAACTAGCAAAGTGGCAGAACAATCAGAGTTATAAAAAATTGTTACTAACACTGATACTAGTACTTCCTTCGTAATGTCATAGCACATTTAAAAAATTGCGAATATCTCCAATTTTCTGGACTGGTAGTTTTTACCATATATCCTTGAAATAATACTTTTTCATTTTTCAATACGGCGTAAATATTTCGTAATACCTCTAGATAAATCTTCCGTTGAATACCGATCGATAAACACTGATCGTAAAAGTCAGCTTCTAAGACAAAAATCGGCAAGAGTTGTCATCAGAACAGCAAATCGTAGACTTCCTCCTAGAAATTAAGAGACTAACTGCGAGAGATTTCTATTGTACGAAGACAGACATCTTTACGAACTGCCAAGTGCAATCTTCATCTAAAGAAGAAGTAATTTAACAGTTAAAACAGCTTTCCACTGAATAAATTACGGTTTTCTAAATTGTTAATCTATAAGATCTAGAAAATTAAATATTATATCATGTTGGTCCTTATACAGTTTTAGTCAAATGTTCAGTTACTTATTTTTCTGATATTTTTGTTCTAGAATTAAGAAAGGATGAATTTCTTAATTGGTGTTCACTTTAAGAACCTCCTTCAGCTCAGCAAAATTGCGAATATGACAATATATGAATATTGTCGATTACCATTCGATTCCTTTGGAATTTTTCTAATGACACATTCCAGATTCAGTACGCCATTACCAATATCAAAAGCCGATGCCATTGGAAAGTCATTATAATTTTGTCCCTTAAGAAAGATAAGGAAGACATAAAACTGCCACGACGATTTAAAACTTTTGAAAAACAATCACAATCACCATTATTGTCCAAAATGGCATCTAAAATCTTTGATAACGACAAACAGGATAACTGCTAAATGGAAGCAAATGTTGAGGGGGTAACAACTTTTCCAACATCAACTGTGAAGTAATGAATAAAATTTCAAAACGTGGTAAAAGGCTTTTTGGATTTTCTACACGTCAAAATATTCATCTAATAATTCACCTATTATTCATTCATAAATACGCTTAATCGTTAAACTTTTAAAGAAATCATTAAATAAATAGCCGCCAAACCCATTCAGTTTACATTAAACCTAATTGTTATTGCTTCTAAAAATGGCTTCATCATATAAATTTCTTAGCTACTTATAAGAAGCTATTTTTATAACTATGCTGCGATAAACGTTAGATTCTTTGAAGATGGGCCACATTACTATGCACACTAATCTCGGTTTTTATCGAAATTTTTCGGTCGGTTTCATAAAATTTATATAAACAATCAATAAAACACCAGTGGCAGTACAGTTCATTGACACACCACGTTCATTAATCTAAAGAAAAGTGTAAATGGTTTAAACGAACATATCGAGTTTTTTTAAGCACGCAAAGTTAAAGAGCTCTAAGTTTCGAGAACCATTAATCATAACTCAAAAAACTTCGCCTAGAAAGTAACAGTTTCGCACTTTCGGGTCTTTTGGTGTCACAAATTATAAACACATTATTGGAAAGTGTTTTTTCTTGATAACCAAGGAAAAATATTAGAAAAAGTTTTTGGTCAAATTTTGCTTTCAACAATATAAATTGAATGATAAATAATTATTTTGAATTCCATGAGAATACTAACAGTTGTTGACAAAAGCAATTCAAAATTTGTTGGAAATAATAGATTATTGTTTGCATAAATAAATTCTGCATTTTAAGGCATATAAATGGTTTTGCACAACTAAATAGACATGGTTGTGTGACTGTACGGTGCTCCATATTACTTTCCAGCAATAACTATCACACCCCGACCTATAAAATAAATGAATTTAGGACCTTTTTTATCCCTAAGGAAATAGACCGGATTAGCCATCATAACCACTTCACTACAGTAATCGACGTAAAAAATCTCCAAATAACCAATTACGTATTGATCCTGAGTTGAGCAGGAAAAAGCTTCCAAAAAGTTCCACTATGCATTCCTAAATAATTGTTCCGAAAAGGATTCGTCTGTTTCAACTATGAGTAAAGATATATATGTATTTAAAAGTTGCAAAGCTGAAAGCTGTTCTTTTTCACATTTGAAGTATCTAGCATTAGCTATTGACGGAGGGCCATAGAAAAGCCAAGAACAAGCCAGGCGTTGAGATTTATTCATCAGTTATACAAAAGAGAATTACATATACACATATACAGATTAACCAACTCTTCGCGGAAAATGGGAATTGTATTTAAGTAGAAAAGTGACGGAAATATGTTTCTCGTACAAGCAACAGAGGTGGGAGATGCAATTGTTTCTGTTGGTAGGTGCACTCTGTTCACAACGTTTACGACTTGAATTTAAAATATAGAAACTTGTTTTTAGCAATTTCATAAATTTTATTTAATTCCCGCTTTCCGAGAAAAGTTGGCCGGTCGGTATACTCAGTTTGTTGCAACTAGCCCTATTGATTAAAATTAATTAATGTCAAGTGCAAAATAACATAAAACATAAAAACTTAATATAAAATAGAGATATTCGATATTTAGCCAGTTTCGGCGGATTTAATCTCATAATGCAAGGATCGCAGGTTCGATTGCCATCCAAGCTGGTAATTCTTCATAGCGGAGACAAATTAAAAAGATGCCTCTTGGATAAGGAAGTAAAACGTTTTTTGGCACGATAAGAATCCTTCTTGGAGTGGGATTACCCCTGATTTGGTTAAATAATAGTAATCGGTGCCATAAGAAACAAGGAATGTTCCGTCATCTAGATTCCTAACCTAAAAACAAACATGCAAGCAAAAACGTATTTGATACTTCAACCAATCGGACTATTTTGACAATAACAAGTATATAATAGACATAATAAGTATATAGTAAGTACACAATGCCAATGTGATGACTCATGCCAACAAGTATTTCAATTGTTTTTAGCAGAGGAGTGAGAAATATCCCACAGACTTCTCAACACCGATTGCCTTGATCATGTGATCAACCATACTATATAGAGTCTAGCCAAAACTAGGAGAACTGTTTTGTTCTGCAATTCTATTAGTTTTTTATTTGGTGAAAGAAAAAGTTCACTGCAAATGTAATCTATGGTATTACCATTATTGTGTTTTTGCTATGAAATAGGTTATAATTCAGTGGTCGCCAAAATGGTCGATATCGACCCTCAGGGAATATAACATTCTTAGGGGTCGATAGAAAAATATATTTAAGACATCCTTGTACGGGAAATATTCAATCGGTTAACTTTTTGATTACCTCCATTCTCAATGACAACGCAATTAAGAGTGGATTGTGAGAACAGTGACATGAATAAGACCTGTAACATGGAACAAGGTCATGAAAATAATTACGAAGGCCAATCAAGTATGTTATTTTAGTTACTTTACTCATTCTAGTTATTTTAGTTACTTCAGTTATTTTAGATACTATTTTAGTAACCTTAGTTATTTTAATCAATGTATTTTTACCTATTTTTGTTTGTTGTTTAGTTATTTTAATTATTTTAGTTATTTTAATTATTTTAGTTAGTTTATTATTTTAGTTAGAGACCAATAATAAAATAGAGGGGTATGATAAAAAGTCTAGTCAAGTTAAGTAAGGGCAGAGCAGGGTAGGGCAGGGCAGGGCAGGGCAGGGCAGGGCAGGGCAGGGCAGCACAGGGCAGGGCAGAGCAGAGCAGGGCAGGACAGGGCAGAGCAGGGCAGAGCAGGGTAAAGCAAAGCAAGGCAATGCAAGTTACTTAGAGGCCACTAGTAAAATAGAGGGGGGGGGGGGTAGATAAAAAGTCAAGTCAAATTAGATCAGATTATGTATGTTAAAAGAGGCTTCTGGGGTCATGTATTGCTTAGTCTTGATAGTTTTATAATAATTTTGGGAATCTGTTAGCATTATAGGCAGTAGAGATTAAACATTAAACTTATAGATTACGAAAACTACTAAAAAAACTACTAAACTGTAACTTATTTACCCGTAACTATTTATTTAGGAAATTCTCAAGATTATAAAGGTACTTTTATTACTATTATTGAGTTATTCTTGTTTCCCTTTGCCGCCACTTAATAGCTATTTGTGAAACAAGGGAGAAAGGTTTGTACTTTTCCTCCCGATGTTGAATTTGGTCGCTCAAGTCTAGTTAGAACCACAAACACAGTAGGGAGGAAAAGGCACTTTCCTCCTGAGTTGCAAGCATGAATTTTTCTACTACCTTAAGAAAATTTGGAAAAATTAAATTTTTAATAAAAATGAATGTCTGGAATTTTTAATAATTATATAAGAATATGTAACAAGATTTTATTAACTTTTTCATTTCTGCTTTTTATAACATATTCGTCTGGTTTTAGTGTCGGAAAATCAACGAAATAAACGTACAAAATCCGAAATGGGAGAGATCTAGAAAACGTTATTGGGCTCGTCGAGAGGATGACTTACATACTCTCAGATTACACCTAATAATAATTTGTCAGAATTAAGAAGTTCTAACAATTGAATAAATTGTTGCATTTATTTACTGAAGTATTGGTATACCTACATGATAATAATATAAAACTCAAGCGCTTACGTAGTAGCAAATCCTTCACACCAATGAAAAATGTTCCAAAAGGCAAAAGAAAAGGTAATGTTCCGAAAGATAATGCAGAAAATCTAGATTGGTCGCTCCGTATTTCATTATTATTTGACTTTCTACCTGCCACACAAAAAAATAATTACAGAAAGTTGAATTATTAACTTTTGAAATGTTTGCGAAAATGTATATTACAAAATCTCTTTATTAATATAAGCTCATTAAAACTTATTTCAACTTGAAGATAATTTTCATTCTAGCCATAAAAGTTAATAGAACTTATATAAAGCTATTTCTCATTTTTATTACTCTGGAGATAATAAGCAATACCCACACCATCATAACTTCCGAAGAAACTAACAGAAGATATATTTAAGAGTGAAATGTTCTAAAAATTGATCTAAAACGTTAACTAATTAGGCATTAAGCTAGGCTACCAAGTTTTCCCCGAATATTAATCTTCTGACAACATCATAACAAAAGCATACTAACTAGAATGTCCTGTATCTAATGTAAGTTGCGGTTTAGGGTGAAAGATAAGGGTGCAATTAAGACTAGAAGCATTGTAGGCGTACCGAGGGATTAGTAACTCTGACTATCCTGATTACCTCTAACTACATATTAATTTAAATTAGGTCGCAATTCCTGACTGATTTACCAACGTTATCCTTTGAGCTGGCCAAACGAAATTTATTCATAATTATAAAATGATATAGATCGTTTTTGTGTGTTAGATTTCATATTTATTTTTTTATATTTCAATATCTCTTGTAATTTTCAGTAAATTTAACAAGAGAGAGTCTAAATAATTCATTTGTTAAACAGATAAGTAATTCCAAATGCAATAGAGTATTTGCTGTAGCCCAACTCCACCGTAACTAGTAATATCCCCCGCCATATACGCGATCTCATCACTAAGAAGCTCAGAACTCGGAAAAATGGCAGAGAACTAGAAGCAGACAGGACAAAATTCCTTACAAAAGACTTGTTCATCAACTGCACAACACATTAATGGCAGCACGCAACGCATCTTTCGCAGAATATAGCTCTCCAAACTTTCCCCTCACTCTACATGGAAGGCAACAAAAAACCTTAAGGGCCGGTATTTCCATCTTCTGTATAAACTGTAGTATAGCTATCCAGCAGATATATTTATCCTACAGATAATTCGAAGTATAATTACAAACGGGTATTTCAATGTAGGTCGAGTATAAAATAAGCTTTCAGTTAGATATCTCCTACTTGAAGTTTACACATTTACAATTTTGTATATTCAGAGAAAAGTAGCCTTTTCGGCATTGAAGATTTTCTGCTGTATAACCTCCGGGCGATTGCGTCCTAACCTGTGTGCCATCAACTGCAACTCTAACTCTTGGAAATCTGAAATCTTTGGAAATGGCAATCTGATAAAATTTCTGTTGAGTTGTACCAATCTCGTTCTTAGTTCGTGGTAGGTATATATTATTTTTTCTCTTAAATACATTAATGCATAACAAACGCGTTCTATAATTTTTACAGTTGTTGTTTTGTGAATACAAAAAAAAAATCTCTTATAGTAATAAAGTCAGAACCCGTTGCAAAAACGTTTTAAAGTAATTAGCAATTACTCCAAGGGTGTTACAGCACTATTTCTATAATATAAACCTATTAAAATTCAACCATAACATAAAAATTCAAAAACAGCAATGCCTAGTTGTTTATGCTGCAAACAACTATCAATTTGAGCCAAAAGGTTTACAATTATTGCTACTACATTTTGCCAAATTATCTGTACGTTGTCTAACAACATTGAACCTATATATAATAGGGAGAAATCCTCGTCATGTGATTTAAATAAAACAAGAAAATCTTTGTCCATGTTTTTAGACTCACAAGAAAATGTAAAAAGAAAATCAACAATTACAAAAATATTGGCGGCTCTGACAAAGTATTCTAAAACTTATCTGCCAGTTAGCATTATCCAGAGAAAAAGTACCGTATAAATTTAACTGAGACTTATCCTAAGGATAAATATTATACTGAGATCGAAATACCCGTTAATAACTTATACGTAAGTCTATCTCCAGGATAAGTTTATACTGAACTTTATACTGAGGTGGAAATACCGGCCCTAAAAGACCAGTAAGTAGTAGCTGTCCCACCAATAAGAAAACCTGGCTATAGCTGGGCCAGAATGGACGAAGACAAAGCATCAAATATTTTTGCTGAACATCTTGCTCATATATTTGCAACCCCCCCCCCCAAGACAACATGAAAAACAATGAAATTGAAACTTTTATGAACGCTCCATGCCAACTACATTTACCAATCGAACCATTTTCTCCAGGTGAAGTACGTCAAGAAATTAAACATATAAACACCCGAAAAGCCCCAGGATATGATCTGATAATAGTCCTGCATAACCTCCCAAGAAAGGCGATAGTGCTACTTACCACTATATATATAACAGCATATTAAGACTAGCAGACGTTTCAATATAATGGAAACATGCCGAGATCATAATGATTACCAAGCTTGGAAAACCTCCCAACCAACCCTCATCCTACAGACCAATAAGCCTCCTATCACATATGTCAAGGATATTCGAAAGACTGTTACTAAAAAGAACTAAACAGATGGTAGACCTTGACGAAATAATTACTATACAAGATCAAGCTACACTTCCCAGGCCAGATCTACCTTCTACTCAAATCATACCTCGACGAACGATCATTCCGATTAGCACCAATCAGATTACCACCAAATCACGTCTGTAGTGTCGCAGGGTGGTGTGCTGGGACCACTATTATACCTAATTTACTCTTCCGACATACCCACCACGGACAACACCCTAATAGCCACATTTGCGGATGACACGGCCATTCTGGCAGCTGATGAATCACCACAAGTAGCAGCAGAGCAGCTACAGCAACATCTAGATCTACTACAGGAATGGACCGACAAATGGAAAGTCACAATCAACAGTGAAGAATCCACTCAAATCACTTTCACAAACAGACGCTTAGCAAGTCCGCAGGTCAGATTCAACAATATCCCAATACCGATGAAAACCGAAATCAAATACCTCGGGATGCATCTCGACGAAAAACTTACTTGGGCCGCACACATCTAAGCGAAAAGGAAATAATTAGACGCAAAAGCCAAACAAATGTATTGGTTACTCGGGAAACGGTCCCAACTCTCCCTCTCAAATAAGCTCCTACTATATAAAATTATACTAAAGCCCATATGGACTTCGGAGTCCATCTTTGGGGCTGAGTCAAGGTATCCCATACAAAGATTGGACAAATTGCAAAGGTACCAATCGAAAACACTGCGAATGATCGCAAACGCCCCATGGTACCTCAGAAATATACTCTTCACAATGACCTCAAAATTCCCTATATAATCAACGAAATCCAAAGAATGGCAAGTCTCTACAATCACAAGTTAGCAGGACATAGTAACAACCTGATAGAATAGCTATCAAATCAACCGCCAATTACAAGAAGACTTAAGAGGGCCTCTGGCCGCAGGACATTACAACCTTACCAAAACTAACAAATGTGTATATTATATATAGATATAATGTGTGAGCAACGGAATTTTGATTCAGAGTTGGCCTTGAAAGAAAGAGATAAACATATCGGCCATGTGAAATTTTGAATCTTATGAAATAGTTTATTTAAACTGCCACTTTTTGAATTAAAAAATTGTTTAAAAAAAATCAGTTTTTAATAATGGCATTCATATTTAATGAAGTACAAAAGAGAAATACGGTAGAAACTTATCTGAGAAATGGTAGAAAAATTAATGGAGCTTGGGTTTATTCTCCGAGGGATGTGTTTGCGGATTATCAAGAAGTGCTCCCAAATGAAGCCATCCCATATGATCATTTTTGCAGATCTATTAAACGTTTTGTGAAGTTGTTCAGTGAGACAGGTAGTGTAAGCCGCAAAGAAGGGAGAGGTGGAAGAGTAGTTAGGAACCAAGTGACCATTGAAACGGTCAGGCAAGTTATTACGGAAGCGCGCCCGCAGACGTCTTTACGGCATTTACAACAGGAGATGGGTCTTTCTTATGGCACTTGTAGAAATATTCTTAAAAAGGATCTTCACTGCCATACCTACCGTTTGCATGTGGTCCTTGAAATACTTCCTCTAGACAGACCTCAGAGACAAGAATTTTCTCAGCAATTTATTAATCGGTTTGGCAATAATAATGAGGCTTTTGAAAAAAATTATGTTTAGCGATGAAAGTTGGAAAAAATAGGCGAATATATCGATCAGATATATTGATACCAATTAATATCAATAACATTAAATGTTCAGATCGATTTTTCTCAGAATTTTTTTGTTATGCAACATTATGCTTTATTTGCATGATCATAAAGGGAAGAGAAACCACTATCGGATTCCACTACTAAAAATCTATATTGTCATTTAAGTTTTTTGTGATGACGTCATAACTAACAAACATTTACAAACTTCAGCTCGATTTTTCTCAGATTTTTTGTTATGCAACCTTATGATTTAATTGGATGATCATAAAGGGAAGAAGAATAACTATCTGATTCCATTATTAAAAATCTATATTGTCGTTTAAATTTTTTGTGATGACGTCATAACTTCGAAACAAATGAAAGTCGGAAGGTGAATCGCACATATTAATGTGTATTTTTAAAAAACAAGATCGACGTGTTTCAGCGTTTTTAAAAAACCGGTTGAGGTCGCTTTTTTTAATATTCCATACTTTAATCCCACCCTGTATACCCTGTTCAAATTATAAACCAGATAAACTTCAAAAGCTATCTTTGGCGAACTCCTGGTAGTTTAGACTACAGTGAATCCGAATGCTTCATCTAGATTTTACATTATTGACTAGGAGATAACAGAATTTACATTGTTTGGTAGTGTAACGGAATTTTCTACGTGTGTGCATTTAGGTCAATTACCTATTGCTTCCTGTTTGTAACAAGTTTTGGCCCGCCATCTTGCAGCCCAGTGAAATCTTTGGATTTTGAGTATTTTCCTGAAAAAGCTACAAAAGTTTTATCTTAAAGGATGAGGCAACGTATGTCTCATCGAGATAGGAATTGGTTTTAGCAAGTAGAATGAGTTTCTGTTTAGTCCTATTTTGATATTGGTTAATTCCTCTGTAATTGGACATTTCTTTTGTATTTATTAGTTTTTCTAATAAATGTTCGGTTAATACGCGTGACCATCCCTTGAGTTGCTTTTTCTCAACGAGTCAAGGTGTGAACAAGACGAGATTTTTTCTTTAAATCTTAATGACACACCACGTTTCTAATAACTAAGTAAACGTAAAAAATTTCAAAATTGAACAGTGTAATGAAAATCTACGAAGAACACTATATTTTCAAAAAAAAAATTACTCCACCCCACTCCACCAAGAGACCTAGAGTTGGAAGGAAGGGATGGACTCCCAACCCTAGACACTTAACATCAATTCTATCGATCTATCCATACACAGCATACTGAAATATAAGTATTCTTGAGTTTCCATACGTTGTACTGGAAAGGATTCCTGGACTAAGAAGAGAGTTCAATATGTACAAAAATTATCACCCCGACTGGGAATTGAATTCAGGACTTTCTGCTTGCCGGGTAGATGCTCAAACCACTGAAATGACAATCCTCCTACTTCTAGTATATAGTTATACACATTAATTCCAACTTATATAGAAGGATTGTCATTTCCGTAGGGAATCACCTTTGATACCTCAGCGGTTAGAGCATCTGCCCGGCAAGTAGAAAGTCCTGCATTCGAGATATATGTCGAGTTCAATGTAGAAAGATTATTACCCTGACTGGGAATCGAATCCAGGACTTTCTGCTTGCCGGGCAGATGCTCTAAACACTGAGCAATCAAAGGTGATTCCCTACGGAAATGACAATCCTTTTTCAATGCTTTAATTTTAACTTATTGCATTAGGTTCGTTTATTCTTTTAATATCTTCTGTCGGATGAAACTTTAGCATGAATAGTGGCAAGTTCTTAGAAGGTACTAAATGATATGAAGCTTCAGATCACCATATAAGGTAAGATATTGATATCACTTTATAATTCTTGGCACCTTTCAAATCAGCTGCCAATAGGGTGGGCTTTTGCTCATAACGTACTTTCACTTGACACGTACCGTCAGAGAACGATATCCTCTTCAAGAGTTGTTGGTTAAAGAAGTTCATTCCATTTTGGTAATTAACGATATAGTTTTGGATACAAGGATTGGAAAATTTTTTGACGAAAATCGAATCTCCTTTGTTTGCACGTGTCCTTAAGCGAATGTCCATTTACAAACTTCTCTGTACTATTTAGTGTTTTCTATTTGTATTAGCTACTTTGTAAATAAAGTCATTTATTATTATAATTAAAAGCAAATCTTATAATTTGTAAAAGGTTGTTTGTTCTACTCATGATTGTGTTCATCACGAAATGATGGAATAAAGGTCTAAAGGACTTCGGGAAACCACAGTTCAACAATTATCAAGTAAATTATCTTTACTAAAGACTAAAGTCTTTATTGAAGCTATTATTATTATTTGTTGGAAAATAAAAAACGTATGTGATAGTCTTTAAGTTGCTTAAATCTACTGTACAAAGAAACTTAAAAGGCTTAGTTTGCAAAAATTTAATAGTGGGGGTTTATGAAGAAAGGACATTCATCTAATGTCATCAAAGTAAAAAAACCAAGGCATGAACTTAATTGCCAGATAAACTTTAAGTGTAATTTTATTTAAAATAAAATAATTTGCAATATTTAAATAATATAGATTAATCTTTGTAATACTCCTATCGGGGCAAAATTAAACGATAATGAATGTAAAATTAGTAATTTAAGTTAGACCTTTGTAGTATTACTTCCGCTTCTTACGCATTACCTAACATCGTGAACAATATATAAAAAAGGCTCTAAAGGTTTTCTTTAAGTTTAGTATAAAATGACAACATTGCATTGGCACATACATAGGGTGTTCTTCCATGCAATCTGACTAAATAATAATTGGAAATAAAACTCCATTTCTATTTGTAAACAGGCAAATAAGGTAGATTTTCATAGTCAACTGTTCTCGAAAGAAGTTACAAACGATAATAGGTTGTTTTGAAACCTTACACACAAACTCCTAAAAGGAAAAAACAAATCCTATTTCTTTTCGAATTAACTTTTCGAGGGATACGCTTCAATCGATTTTAGATTTAAATTACCGTCATGTAGGTTGAAACGACATTATTACATTTAGATCAAACCACTATACTTTTATTTGTAAAATCTAAAATCTGTTCAATCCATGAGCAAACGCAGGAACAACTTTATCGGAAAAGAGCCTGAGCTCCAGGCGGTAGATTTACTGAAAGCTTTCGAGTAAAACGAAAGCCTTTTTGTAAAACACAATAAAGGCAAAACGCCCCGCTCGTAAATGTAGATAATTCAATTTTGCATTCCACTTTTCTACAGTTGTACTATTCTCACGGTCTCTTGGAAAATATACGTGCGTGACGATAGTGAAGAAAAAATGGGAAAACTAGAGATAATGATGATAAACAATTACAGTACTCGTTTCGCGCATCTTGATAATTTACGGATGTTGCTATATAAGGAGTATCAGGATTTAATAATAAGTATCCCAATAGGAAATTATATAGCAATCACTAGGGTATAGTACCCTCTGAATAAAATATTATAATCGATATTTCCTGACCTTTAGTGTTATCCAGACTAGACGTAATTGACATGTAAAATATGAATTTCGTTATAAATATTGAATAATGTATTGAAATAATTGATTCCTATCTCTCCATATTATCTATTAGGATTTCGTTTCGTTGGAAAATATTTTCTCTCGTCTTTATAATAAATCTTAAGTATTAAATTACTGCGCAGTAAAAATATGATAAAAAAAATACGTTAATGTTACATAAAATGTTAACAACGATTCCTTTGGGAAAACCTTAAAAGCAATATTGTTTATCGTTGGGAGGTAACTGTAACGTAAAACTTCGTAAAACCTATTAGACTAACGAGACAATTTTCATATAATAGTAATTTATTTTTTATTTATAATTTATTTTACGAAAGTTATTATTATTTTCAAAAAGGGGTTTTTCTCTATACCTAAACCGTAAATACAAGAAATGAGTCGTCACAAATCAGCTGGACGACAGTGGGTTGCTTCCAAGTTGATATAAGATTTTAATGTGAATTTCTTGAAATTTTTCATTCTTCATATTCGTAGAAATGAAAACAAATTTGAAGGTTAGTTGTTGGAAGAGTGCTTTTTCTAGCTACTGCATACCTATATTTAATAAGTTTAATATTTCAGTTTATTTCCACACAAATAGCATTATTACTAGAGACGTGCATTTTAGCGCCTCTGACAATTTTTTTAATTCACGTTGTTTATTTAACATAGATCCCATTTCCCTTTATATTTTTGCGCAGAGGGTATTTCAAACCCACCATTTTCAAGCGCCCGCTTGTGTTACATTGCACTATTGCAGATTAAATTGCTTCGCTCCGTTGACACAGTGGTTTTATGCTTTACTAAAATGCACGTCACTAATTACATTACGTTTATTCATAATTTGTGTGGCGTTAAACTGAAATTTTGAACTCATTGGCATTATTGTTTACAGTGCCACTTTGATTTGGTAACAATTTTTGTAACCAGATTGTTATACCGCCATTTATTTTATTTTTATTGTATTTTATTTTATTTATTAATTTTATTTTGTGCACGTAGTTTTCAAATCAAAATGATGTATCTTGGTATAAAATTTTAATAAACCTTTTTTATATTAATAATAAATTTAAAGAATATTATTTTATTTTTATTGCAAGTTATTTTGGATAATAATGCATGATATTGTGTTTCATGGCAATTATGCAATGAAAAGTCGTTCTAAAATTCAAGAAAAATCATCCTCCTTGAGAAAAATCCCGCAAAATCTTCCTACCGAAGTACATTAACTTGAATTTTGTATTTAACATGGATAACCAGATATCGCGAGGCGTTTCGGTCCTTCTTTTCGCAGCTCTGATTCGTGCTTTATTTCCGGGAATGCTTGAAACCCTATTAATCTTGTGGAATTGTTTTGAATCGTTTCTCGTTACGTAATAATTAATCGTCATTTAATTTAATAATTACATAAAAATTAAAATAATTCGTCTAAAAATAATATCTTGGATCAGTGAATTACTATGAGGAATAGATGAGTCCTGATAGACGACGAACGTGAACGTATGTAAAGTTCAATCCAGTAAATAAAGCGACAGAGTAAAGTCGTTAAGAAATAATATTGTACAAATAATTAGTCTTGCATAGACAAGTCAAGTTGGTTGATGTGTTAATATAAGGCAAAAGTGTAGAAAGTTATAAATTGTAAAAGTGTATATAAGAGTATAAAAAAACCACCTTTAAATTAAATTACTAGCTAAAGTTGTTGCTAGTCAATAAACCTTCGTTAAAACCATACACTGGTGTTGTATTTATTTAAACACATAAAACAAATATTCTTCGAACAAGGGAAATAGTACCCGCAATTAATTAAAACAAAAGTGCATTACCAAAAGTGTGTAATCAATAATTAAATGTGTGGTCAACCGGAATTGGAAACCAGCACTGGGACAACGTAAAGTAACAACTATACCAAAAGAAAAGAAGCAACGATATATAAAAGATGGAAGTTGAAAAACATTTCCAAAGTACACAGTCATTTTAAAAATCAATTTAATTATAAGATAATTATCTACAATCTAACAGCAATTATTCGTTATTTGAAAGTATTCTGGTGAAATTGAATATAATTAATTTTTATTTTTAATTAGCCAAATTCATCGCATATATTTATATTTTGCTAGCCAATGTGGGAAAAGTTCAAATATTTCTTTTTATGCGAATTCATCGCATATAAATATGGTTTGTCCCAACGTGGGGCAAAAGAAATCAAAATTATTCTGTTTATGCGAATTCACCGCATATTCTAATTAAAAATAAAATATTGTTTTTATATTCAATTTCATCAAATACTTTCAAATAACGAATAATTACTGTTAGATCGTAGATAATTGATTTATAAATAAATTGATTTTTAAAATGACTGTGAACTTTAGAAATGCTTTTCAACTTCCTTCTTTTATAAATTCTTATATGATTAGAAAATACCTTTTAACAGTTTTAAATAATGCGATAGTTATGTAAAGATAATATTACGTGAGTTCTTGAATAACTCAAGTTTACGTAAGAGAGTTGGGCGCCAATTAAATAACATAAAATAACTGAATTAAATTATTAAGAAAAACTCATCTCAGGGCGAATATGGATTCTTGTGGTTTTAAAAAAATATACAAATTGAAATTAAAATCACTTTTAAAATTGAAATCTTAATCAAGTTTAACTATTACAAAATTGTTCAATTCACTTAACTACACCTCACAAAATTGTCCTTTCTTTCACAATTACCATTTACAGAAGGAAATAACTTTCTACCTTTTTATAACGTTGCTTCTTTCCTTTTAGTATAGTCCTCGTATCCAAACCATTGGCAGAGTAAGTCACTTCATGTTGTCCCACTGCTGGTTTCCAATTCCGGTTGACTTTCCTTTGCATGGATTTCCCATATAATACCATCCACGCACTTGATTTTGGTAACTCACTTTCGGCAACACATTTTGCTTTAATTAATTGCGGGTACTATTTCCCTTAGTCGTAGAACATTGTAGTATTTGCTTTATGTGTTTAATTAAATAAAACACCAATTTATGGTTTTAACGTAGATTTATTGACTAGCAATAACTTTAGCTAGTAATTTAATTTTAAAGGTGGTTCTTTATCAACTTATATACACTTTCACAATTTATACTTTCTACACTTTCGTCGTATATTAACACACCAACCAACTTGATTTGTCTAAGCAAGACTAATTATTTACATTTGTTTTATATTTCTTACACGATTTCACTCTGTCGCTTTATATCAGTAAGTGTCCATTTTACATTATGTTAATTTGACGACTGTATCTGTACGCCGTTTATCATGAAGTGTCTTAAAATATGATTTTTCTAAGCTTATATACTACTTACTATTTACGTCATCATATTACTTAATCTGACGTCACCTTACAATCTAATACAATGACTATACTATTTACAAACATAATAGCAGATTAAAACATAATCATAATAGTTGACTCAATCTATTACAGTTTATTACATAACATTTGCAATAATAATGAACTATTTACATGAACAAAAACCTTTAAAGAATCACATAACCCGTCGATATACTCATTTGAAAATTAATCATAAATAAATTACATCATAACAATAACTTGCACACAACTGGATGTTACGTATACTTAAGTATTTGGTGAGTAAACTGTTTGATAATAAATAAAGAAACATGGATTATTTAAATTTATTAAAAAGTACTCATTGATTGAATAATCAATGACACTCAAGTAACTAACTTAAATTTACTTTTGACTGGAAAACTTGATAAAATATTTCTAAAGTGTTAGTTTTTAACAAAGATTATAAAATTTTACCAAATTTTCAAAAATTTCCAAAATTTTGGATACAAGATCCACAGCAATAAATTATGTTTATAATTTAAATAAAAAAATATTACCCTAATAGCACCAACTATTTTTAAATTATTTTGTATATTATTAAAATATTTTGAAATGTTAATTGTCGACCCTAAGAAATGTATTAAAAATATTTTCAAAACATTTGAAGATATTCTGAAAAAAAAGGACGAAGCATCCGATTTTTTAATTGGGGACTAAAGTAACTTAAAAATCACTATAGTATTATTATAAGAAATTAAACAAATACTATGGGGTGTTGAATAAGAAATTGTTTTATTACGTGAACCATGCAGCACTAAATTAGCAGGAAATTATTTTCGAGTTGAAAATTTTTTTTTATATTAATTTACAATAAAAAATATATATACTCTGCTAACTTTAAGCTAGCAAAATGCTTTTTTAACGTTAAGCACCAGATTTTTTACTTGGACAGGTAGCACTTAAAAAGCACTATATTAATGAAAACGAAAGTTAAATAAATAAATAAATAAACAAATTGCTTTCTTACATGAATTTATTAGCACTAAATTATTTTTGAGTTTATTAATTTTTTTACATTAATTTACATTAGAAACATATATATGCTATGCTAACTTTACTTAAGCAGCAAAATGTTTTTTTTAACTATAAGCACCCAATCTTTTATTTGGGAACTAAGGTAGCACTTAAATCACTACACACCTGGAAATTGATATAGGTTCACCTAGAATATCGATATAATTTTTGAAATATTTTTGTTAAAACGTATAAGACTTATTTACTAAACATTTTTATGTGTTCTCCTATCTTTTCAAAACATCTGCATGTTTGGTACAAATGGTAATAACATTTAAAGATAAAAGTGAAAAGTTTTAAATGTTTGTAAATTGGAAATTGAAATAAGTTCACTAATTAAAATTCACCATTTATTAAACATTAAATTATTAAAACCATAAAAGATCATAAAATTGATAATCAGTAGCAACACCATTATGGTTAATGATTTGAAAAATCGATTGTTCATGCTTAAGACGAGATGATTAAGCTCATTGATAGTGACATTACCAAAGCCTGCAAAATGGCTCTCCTAAGGTCATTTACAGTGCGGAAAGGATCATTTCCACTGTAAATCTTTTGAACAATAATGTCCCACATGTTTTCCATTGGGTTAATGTCCGAAGAGCATGATAGCCAGTCTAAGGTTGGGATTTGTGACGCTACCAACCCTGGTCGTGTGCGGTAAGCAGGTGCCTATCCTGTTGGAAAATTACGTTTTCATGCTAATGATCCTCATAATAAGGAATTCACATGCATTCATGTAAAACAAAATGCCATCCGAAGCTTGTTTATTCCGTTAAAAGAAAGATGTTTGCAATTTCAGCTGAAAACCTAATTGGACGAACACATTTTTAATATTCCATGTTGTTTAAATTAATTTAAAAAAAGCTATTTTTAGATAATCTGGAGCGAAAAGAAAAAATTTAATTTCGACTGACCTGTCGGGTTTCATGATTGTTGGCATGACTTATGAAAGAAACCATTGAGCTTTTCACGTAGGAACTTTGATGGTTGTTGCCTAATAATCTAGGCTGGGTTTAACGGAATAAACAAGCTTTGGATGGCAATTCCTTTAACAAGGATGGCAAGTGAATTCCTTATTATGGGAATCATGAGCATAAAACCCTAATTTTTCAACAGGATAGGCACTTGTTTACCTCTATCGGAACACAAGAGCAGGGTTGGTAGCGTCACAAATCCCAACCTTAGACTGTCCATCATGTTCTCCGGACATTAACCCAATGGAAAACGTGTGGGACATTATTGTTCAAAAGATTTACAGTGGAAATGATACTTTACGCACTGCAAATGATCTTAGGAGAGCCATTTTGCAGGCTTTGGTAATGTCACTATCAATGAGCTTAATCATCTCGTCTTAAGCATGAACAATCGAGTTTTTCAAATCATTAACCATAAGGATGGTGCTACTAATTATTAAATTTATGATCTTTTATGGTTTTGATAATTTAATGTTTAATAAATGATGAGTTTTAATTAGTGAACTTATTTCAATTTCCAATTTACAAACATTTTAAACTTTTCACTTTTATCTTCAAATGTTATTAGCTTTTGTACCAAACATGCAGATGTTTTGAAAAGGTAGGAGAACACATAAAAATGTTTAGTAAATAAGCCTTTAAAGTGGTTTTACGATAAGAAAAATATTTTAACACAAATATTTCAAAAATTATATCAATATTCTAGGTGAACCTATGTCAATTTACAGGTCTGTATATATTAGTGAAGAAAAAGTTCAATAAATAAATAAACTCAAAAATTGTTTTATTACGCGATTTAGTAGCACTAAATTAACCGTATTAAAAAAATATTACATATATGCTATGCTATAACTTTACCTTAAGTTAGTAAAATGTTTTCTTTTTGTTAAACGTTAAGCACAATTAAAAAGCACATTATTGAAGGGAACAAAAGATAAATAAATAAATAACAAAAGAAATTGTTTTATTACGGGAATTTAATAGCACTAAATTAGAACTAAATTAACTACATTAAAAAATATTACATGTATGCTCTGCTAACTTTAGTTTAAGTTAGGAAAATGTTTTTTTTTGTTAAACGTTAAGTACCCAATTTTTTATTTAGACACTAAAGTAGCACAGCTTAAAAAGCACATTATTGAAGTAAAAAGTTAAATAAATAAACAAAAAAATTGTTTTATTACGCGAATTTACTAGCACTAAATTATTTTCGAGTTTACAAATTTTTTTACATTAATTTACAACAAGAAGATGTTCTGCTAACTTTAATTTAAGCCAGCAAAATGTATATTTTTAAACGCCAAGCACTCAATTTTTTAATTGGGCACTAAATTAACACTAAATTCTGAAATGCATATGCTAGATGTCGATCTGCTCACTTTACTATACTAACTAAAAGGGGCTCGATTTAGTTATAAAAACTGATCAGAAAAGCACTGAAAAAAGCGATCATGTTTTGTGGAGCCAACTTATCGTTTCTCTCCAGGTCTTAAATACGAAAACAAATATGCGGCGACTGGAAAATGTCTGCTAGATGAACAACGATGTCTTTAACATCGAATTTGTTCTTCAAGGCTACGCGACTGTTAATCCTTATGCTAAGGAAACTGTAATTGCAGTTGTATTCCGTTTTCCTCCGTAACTACTTAAATTAAAAAATCATTATACTACAACTATATACTACTACTTGTATGTCATGTACTTTTACTTTTCGATCTATGAATTAATGATATCCTCCAAAAAACAAGTGATCTTGATTCCATAAATTGTGAAATAAATTCACTCGTTAACTCGTTTTATCTTCAAAAGTAAGCACTTTATCAAATGATGGTTTTTGCAGTTGGTACGTAATAGTATATTACGTTATAAGTCCGGTAAACCCAAGTTTACAGTAGCGAGTTGAAAACGTTTCGGGACGAGGCGACGAAGGAGCCGAGTCTCGAATGTTGAAACGAGCTACTGTAATGGTTTACCGGACGTATGACGTAAGGCGTTTTATTTCATACTGCCTCACATTGTTCATTTTTTAAAAAAATGCATTTAAAATTTTCAGTCCGGTAAAATTTTTTACCGGACTCAAATTAGATTTTCAGTCCGGTAAAATTTTTTACCGGACTCAAATTGGATTTTCAGTCCGGTAAAATTTTTTACCGGCCTTGTAACGTAATAATTCATTTACCGGACTCAAATGAGTCCGGTAAATACCCTTTTACCGGACAGTATGAAATAAAAAATAGAAAACGATTGCAATTACAGTATACTTACTGTAGATATGACAATCGCGTAGCCATGCAACACAAGTTCAGCGTTAAAACATCGTGCCACCCTGCGGACGGCCGCCGCTGTATATTATTAGCGACTACACCACTATTAATACCTGATATTAATATTAATATTTTGATGCGACATGAGCTTGTACAAGACATACTCTACCTTAGACACTCAGGATTGAAAGAGAACACCGGAGAGCACAAGCAGGCGGCGACATGCATCCGTTGTGGTTGATAGCAAAATTGTCGTTATGAGTATATTGTGTTTCTGTACTGTGCTTGTACAGTGTTTAATGAGCTGTGCTTGTACAGTGCTTAGTGAGCTGTGCTGGTAACGTGTTTGATGATGCCAGTTTTCATTATAAAAATGGTTGATAAATGAAACTTGAGATTGCACTCGAGGTTGGTCGAGCAGTGAAGTCCGCATACTGGATGAGGGATCAAGAGACTCCCGCGGAAAACTGACCCCGACGAGTGAGAACTTAATAGCTTCGTACTAGACTGGAGAGCTAGTAGAGGGTGGATAAAAACACTTGCTCCCACCAACAACAGTGAAAACTGACAGCATTCACAAAAGTGACGCGCTGATTGAGCCTTGCCCAATCGGGGTCATGGCTATAGTCTACGACACAATCCACAAATATAAGAAGCCGCTTAATGAAAAGAGTGCCGTGATTCAGTAAAGGCATATTCTAACCTAATCAAAACTAGTGACCACCGTAAGGATGGTGTAATTAGAATGGCACCTTCAGAAAAACTAAGGTAGAGACATCTAGCATAATTGTGTACATTGAATGATGGTAAGTTCTAGTCATTTTGTCATTGTCGCACTGGTGGCTATACGATATAGGACATGACGGCCAGTCTTGCGTCCCTCCTTCCTTTGCCTTTGGGATGTACGACACGACGTGTTCGGTATTTCAGATTTAAGTTGCTCGAGGTATACCAGTATTTTCAACTGTACGTTTACATCACTTTCGTTTTAGGTATGTATATACCCGTTTAAACATCTACCTGAAGAATTTTGATCACAATTTGGTTACCATCATCGCAGACGAAAAGAAAATCACGCTCACTACGGTCCTTCCTTAAATATATCAATACTAAGAATGAATGCCTGTTTGGTAGAGATGAATCCCGTATGAAGAAGCTTAAGGAGAATGGGGAATGGGACGTAACAGTGCGCGATCGTGCGTTGTCTGTCAAAGATCTTGTCGCTGCTGAGATGTTCCACCATCCGTGCAGTCTGCTATTTCTCAGCAGGGGTAAAGATTCACGCATGACTAATTTTTGTTTTTAGTATTTTCTCTCACCTATACGACTCAGGAAATCTGATGATAGACATGAAATACCAGCGGCTGCTGAAAAACAATTACTGGTTTTCTTTAAACTGTTATGTGTCGATATTCAGTATCGCTTAGTCAGCTCATCAGTACCATTGAAAATGGGGAGAAGTACGCCGGGTGGTATTTGAAGGATAAGATTTTCACCTAATGGAGACTGAATCAGCCTTCAGTGCTGAATTAGAGGGAAAGTCTTCTGTACTTAAGAGTCTTAAGTCTATAAGAGCGTACGTGTTCTTTGTATCTTATGTCAAAATTTCTAAGTGTTTGTCCAATATAAACCGAGTTACAAAAAGAACAATTCAAACGGTAAATGCCAGATTTCATGATATCTTGTGTTTTGTCTTTAGCATTGAATAAAAATGAAAAAGTGTTGGTGTTAGTTTTACAGGTTATTTTGTAACTGGTGGTTTTTCGTATTATAGTTGCAATTTGTTCTGATATCTTGCCAAAGTATGGTATTGATATGTAGTTTGTGTCTTGTATTTGAGTGTCAATTGGAAATATTCTTTTGATAGCTAACCTATAATCTTTTTGTTGAACTAAAGTGTCAATCGTGTTATGGTTATAATGGTTTGCATGTGCTAATTGTTTGATGATTGAAATTTCTTTATCAAAATGTGATCGTTTCATTGGAGTAGTTAAAGCTCGGTGTACTAAAGATCTATAAGCCGCTAGTTTATGCATTTTATGATGACATGAATGGTTAGGTATAGTGACGTCTGTGCTTGTGGGTTTTCTGTATATGGAAAAATAAAAAGAAACTATAATAAGAAAAACCACCAGTTACAAAATAACCTATAAAACTAACACCAACATCTTTTCATTTTTATTCAATGCTAAAGACAAAACACAAGATATCATGAAATCCGGCATTTACCGTTTGAATTGTTCTTTTTGTAACTCGGTTTATATTGGAAAAAAACAATTAGAAATTTCGACATAAGATACAAGGAACACGTACGCTCTTATAGACTTAAACATCCAGAAAAATCGAATTATGCCAAACACATTTTGGAACAGAACCACCCAATGACACCTCAAAACAACATTAAATTCTTACATTTTTGCAACAACAAACACAAATTAGACATTTTAGAAGCTTTTAAAATATACAGACATAAACGCACAGTACCTTTAATGAATGAACAAACTGAGCTTAGTAATTCTCCTTCATTAGAAGTGTTAGATATTTAGTTTTTGTATGTATTGTATCTAGTTATCACTGAATCTAGTCAGCCAGGCAGCGCTGATACATCAGAGTACCGCAAACGACGTCATTTTTCCGGAGGAAAAAGCTCGGAATTGCACATTATTGTAATCTATAATGAATTTAAGTTCAAGTTTAGTTTAAAAGACTTTTCTACGCATTTTTATTCTAAAAGCTCCAAACTAAATTAGTAAAATGCAATTTTAATTTGTCCATTATTAAATTTTACGCTTTCGGCGACTCAGTATGGCATTCGTGTACACTTCTACAATGACGAGAAGTCAAAGAGAAGGTAAACTTTTTCCCACATGTTAATTTTGATCCGGTGATCTGATGATTGAATTCTGAATCAGGAAATGTCATGAACATTTTAAGAATGATGGGAGATTCTTACATCATGATTCCTCTTAAAGAATATGCCAAAGATTAAGCAGACACGAATTTCTTTTGTTAGATGTTTGTACAGTACTTCCCCCTACTGCACTTAACGGACTGATCTGAAATGTGAGTTTCAACCTACAATTGGTTTAACTATTCCATATCATCATCATCAACGGCTCTACAGCCCTTAGACTTAGGCCCTACTTCTTCTCTCTTCCTCTATGTCACACGAGGGTTCAATTTACTCTCACCTTGGTTAATGTGTCTTTTTATTAGGCTGCGCAAAATGTTCATTAATTTTTATCTGTCGTATCCTGATGACAATATCTTTGCGCAGCCTACTAAAAAGGCACATCAACCAAGGTGAAAGTAAACTGGACCCCCATCTACTATATACCAATTTTGACTGTATGTCAAATTTCAGTATCAGTTGACGATCAAATCAATGCGATAAGTGGTGTAGGGGAGTTAATGTACAAACATCTAGCAAAAGAAAATTCGCATCTCCTAAACCGTTCACGCAGCCGTTGAGAGGAAAAATGTAATTATCTTCCATCATCCTTCATGGCATTTTTGACTTCAAAACTCAACATGCCGGAAAAAATGTACCTTTCCCTGATTCCCAGTCTCGAAGTTCTTTTCTATTCATTCGAAATTAAGAAATTATAAAAATTATTTTAATAATGACGGATTTCTTCTTATCATTTTCAGAAGCTCATGTTGTGAGAATCCTCTAAAGTGCCCCTTTGTTCAAAATCATATAATTAGATAAATTCTTTTATTTATATAGGTTAAATTGTGCGTTGATGACAATCCGTTTTAAAAAAAGACAACTTTGTTGTTGTTCCTTTTGTGTGTACGTATTCTCCATTAGCTCTTCTAAATTGCTTGATGGGATACCATCAAATTGGCCACCTTTTAAGTTTCAGTTGCCTCTAAGCCTCTTATTATCCCAACAATCGTTATTTATAAAACGTTCTTAACTTTTTTTTCTGATTTGTTTTTGTTTACTCGAAATGTATCTCGTCGTTTATTAGGCTTTGATGAGATTTGATCTTATCATATAGTATCTTTACATATTTATTTGTACAGATTTAAAAAGTTGTGTAACAATTAATAATTAATGAATTCATAGTTAAGATCGTTGATAGAGGCATGAGGCAGGTAGGTCTCTCCAAGTGGTCTTCATGGGTTGTCATCCATTAAACTATCCATAGTGATTATATATTGCATTCCTTAACAAACAATAGCCAGCAATAACTGTGAGTCTGAAACAAAACTGAACAGAGCTACTTTCTGGTTAATTTCAGAACCGCACACTTTTTCTTGTGCTGTTACTAATTCTATATAATTTTGAACAAGGTGGCTTTTATGCGAGTAAACTGTTTTGTTCCGGGAATCTGTTAAATTATCTGATGCTGTTTCCGTTTTTATTAGGATGTGGCCGATGTGGGACAAAAGCTAGGAGTGGCAAAGTAACTAGATTGCAACTCCACGTGAATAGGGTGGGAAAACGTGTTTGTCGGATTTTGAAATTGTTGTTAACTAGACGTTGTTGTGTTCAACGTTAACTATCTCGCCCGTATTGTGTTAATTGGTGCCGCCACCCTAATTAAAACTCGCGTCAACGAACGACACTAGTAAATACTATTTAAAATGATCTGTCTATGCGAAAAATAAACCGTCACACCACTGTTACCAACCGCCCAACGGAAGAACTTTATTATTCTTTATCTCTCCTTTCTATCCCCAGTACATTCAGACTTAAATTTTAAAACTTTCCTCTCTTATATAGAGTATATTTTGTAGGGAATGTTTTACATTCGCATTATTTCATTTTATAGTCTCTGGGGGAATTTCCATTTTAAAACTGTTACCTTAATGCGAGTTTGCATGATTTATGTATTTAAATTATTGTTAAAACACGACCTTATAAAAAGCATACTATTGCAAGGATCTACTTTGAAATCTTGTTTGAAAAGTTAGAACGTTGCTTTGGTGTTGGTAACGTAGTTGGCGTTACTTTCTCGTGTAACGGTTTGAATGCGGTGTAGGGGTTGGTAATAAATCCCTGATCCGTTAATGATTAGAACATTGTAGACCGTAGGTTGTGTTGGATATAATTGCTGAATTAGCGTAGGCGTTTGTAAAAGGAAAAAGTTCGTGTAATGTGTGTATGAATGTAGGTCGAAACTAATTTTAAAACTTTTTGTTGGTTTTTGTTATGTATTTGTAGGGATTTCACGAAAGAAATCAGTTCCATTAATTTATCATTCAGTTTATTCGTTTTTCTTTTGTTTTCATTTTATTATATTTTTTAACAGAGAGATGCAAAAGTAGAAAAGAATTTGACAGTTTCCTGTTTGAATGAAACTTGGCAACCCTGCAAAAAGATCAACTATGTGATTTCATTTACAATTTCAACTTCGGGTTGAAGAGCTGCTTTTCCCTAAGAAAAATTTCATAACAATAGGGCTGTCTTAGTTGATCCATTTTGTTTTGCGTGCCAATTTCGTCTCAAAACTGTGTTAAATGGTCCACCCAATCAAATTGCAAATTGGACTTTAAAGGCATTTAACAAAGGGATCAAGGTTTCCCACATATCTCGCAAATCTGATTAGTGCAATCCAGATTCTGTTTTTATTGTTATGTAGGATCGCTTTTCCTGCAACAAGAGATCTACTTCACGTACAGGTATCCCAATTAGGCTAAAGATCATTTTTTGTGGATTTTACCCTCTAGTAGTTGAACAAATAGTTACAGAAAATTTTCGAAAGTAGATACAAAAGAAATAGAAAGAGGGTACAGTCAAGCATATTTTTTGTTTATGAATGGATTTGATTGAATTTTGATATTACTAAGGTATATATTAGACGTAAATTACGGTTTTAAGTTGAAATGTATTTAGAACGGTCTCCTATAACTTGATTTTCTGAAATGGAAGCAACACCGGCCACCTGTACCATTAAATATGAAATTAAGTTACAAATTCAACGATATCATTAAAACGTACTTTGCTACAATAAATTGAATAAAAAATAATTAGGAGAGCTACTGATCAAATTTTTTTTTAGAAAAGTTTAAATTTGGTAAACTAGTTATACTAATTTTGACTAGCAGAATCCAAATAAACAAAAATATACAGAGTGTGCTATTCAAAAATAAAAATTTGAGGTTATTTCAGATGAAACCGGAAGTTATCCATCTTGGATCTATATGTGTAAAAACAGAAGTTACATCTAATATATTCGTATCAAAGGAGGAGGTTAGATAAGGCTTGTTTTTGGCCTAATTTATTTTTCAACTAAAATAATAAAAGATTATTTCATCATCATCCACCATCAATATTTAATCGATTTCACCCCAAACGAAACCTTCCCCCACTCACCCATACCTCTTGTACCTCTCGAAACTAGTAGATAACCAAAATTCAGGAACAGTCTAGCTAAAATGTTTTTGCATTTAGAAAATGTGTAGTACCCTTGAAAATTCATATTTTCTTTCAGAAAAGTGCATCCTGGTTACCTCCCCCACTACGCCTACTTATTCACCCACACCTACTTACTCACCCACCCCTACTCTAATAACTTGAGTCTATAAACAAGCAAATATATAATGAAACAACAAGGATTTTTCATTTCCATCACAAACAAGATAATCTTTTACCCCCCCATCTTCTCTTCCCCCCTCCACACCCACCTACCCACCCATCCCATACCCTTATAACTTAAGTCTATAAACAAGCAGGTATATAATGGAATAACAAGTATTCTTTATTTACATCACAAATGGTATGGGGTGTGGTGAGGGGGGCATATAAGATTCAATATTTTTTTACGCTACCCCTGCCTTCCCTTTCCCCCACCACGGTCACGTACTAACCCACCCCAAACCCTAATAACTTAAGTCTATAAGCAAACAGGTATATAATGAAATAACAAGTATTCTTTATTTCTATCACAAATGGTATGGGGTGTGGGAGGAGGGGGTGTAGAAAATACAATATTTTTTACGCTACCCCTGCCTTCCCTTTCCCCCACCACGGTCACGTACTAACCCACCCCAAACCCTAATAACTTAAGTCTATAAACAAACAGGTATATAATGGAATAACAAGTATTCTGTATTTCCATCACAAATGGTATGGGGTGTGGTGGTGGGGGGGGAGGCGGGCATAGCAGATACAATATTTTTTTGCGCTACCTCTGTCTTCCCTTTCCCCCACCAC
Organism: Agrypnus murinus; assembly: GCA_929113105.1. NCBI lineage: Eukaryota > Metazoa > Arthropoda > Insecta > Coleoptera > Elateridae > Agrypnus > Agrypnus murinus. The sequence continues at coordinate 35,080,083 of OV816028.1, read as the reverse complement.
GCCCACGTACCAACCCACCCCAAACTCTAATAACTTGAGTTTATAAACAAGCAGGTATATAATGGAATAACAAGTATTCTTTATTTCTATCACAAATGGTATGTGGTGTGGTGGGGGAGGCAGAGAAAATAGGGGGGGTGCGTAAAAATTATCTTGTGTGTGATGGAAATAAAAAATCCTTGTTATTTCATTATATACCTGCTTGTTTATAGACTCAAATTTATTAGAGTAGGGGTGGGTGAGTAAGTCGGCCTAGTGGGGATTGTAACCCGGATGCACTTTTCTGAAAGATAAGACTTTTCAATATTTTAGCGAGACCGTTGCTGAATTCTGGTTATCTAGTAGTTTAGAGAGGTACAAGTGGTATGGGTGAGTGGGGGAAGGTTTCGTTTGGGGTGAAACCGATTAAATATTGATGGTGGATGATGAGAAATGATTTTTTATCATTTTAGTTCAAAAACAAATTAGGCTAAATGCCGGCCTTATCTACCCTCCTTCTTTCCTCAATATCCATTTATAAACAAGAAAGGAAGATATAAGCTTGGCCCTACGCCGTACGCCATCCAGTATACCAGACGTCCTAATGATCCCCAAGGAATTTCTTTACATTTTCACGTCTTGGTAAACATGGATTTTTTCATTTGGTGAAAAAGGTTTTAAAGGGAGTAATTTGTTCATGGGGCTGCTAAATCCTAAACTTCATTTACCTAAACAAATTGTTTGATATGAAATTTCAAACAGAAGAGTTATCAAGACGTTCTGCAACCACGTTACCAACTTCACTCTACCCACTAATAGTTCAGTCAGTAAGGACAAAGAGGGCATTTTCCTTACAAAAGGTGAAGAAGTAACGATTTTGATATATGTTGTTTAGATCGGTACTCTGATGAAAAAATCAAGTTTTCGACTTTGAGAGGGAAGAGGCGCGAGCCGTCATCTTTGATGAAAGATGCAATTGCTTTTCTCCTGGATTTTAGGACTTGTATTCCTCCTGTTGAAAGCAATAGACCAGAACATCTCAAACAAGAAACCTTTTAACCAGTTCAAGCTAGCACCAGAAGAAGGACAACGTCTTTAGCTTCTCATTTCTATTATGTACGTATTTTTTATAGTACTGTAACATTTGTAAATCTTTTCCTCTCACTCTTTAGGTTATGTAATTACTCGACAAACTTTGGTTTACTGTCAAGTAGAATATTAACACTATTGCATGATTTAATTTAATGCTACTTTTTCTGCAGAAAAGTATTTTTGTAAGTTTTATTGAATTTGTATTTATACACATTTTTATATTTAAATTTATGTAAATATTTCTATTTCCATTTGCTTTAAAAGTAGTTTGCTTATAATTTATTATTATTAAACTGCTGTGTTATTGATGTGATTGATTCACTGATTGATTTTCTCTTTTTTTACTTTATTTCAATGTATATACAAATAAAACTTTCTGTTAGAGCCCGTGGTGTACGAGTGGTGTCAGTGTATCACTCGTGTTCCAAGGGTGTGGGTTCGAGTCCCATTTGGAGCGATGAATTTTTTCTAATTGGAAAATTTTGTATTCGTGTTGCATGTTAGATAGGGGAAATATGACCTTAGCTGTTGGTTCCCCCGTAGTTTAGGCATAGAAAAAAATTTTCTGTTTCTTGCGTCAACTATTGTGTTTTATTTCTATTTCGCTTATACTTAGTTGAACGGCTGCTGTTTACTATGCAGCAGGCGTTGGTTGGAACCGAAATGAATAACGCTTTCAGGTTATTGTTTTATAAATTTAAATACAGCGGGAGTCTCTATTAGAATTTGAGCTAGCTGGTTAGGAAGTTGCCGTTATAAACCAGAAGTCTAAAATAACTCATTTTTGATTGCTTTTAATAATTAATCATTCCGTTCCATCGATATTAAAGACCAAAAAAAGTCAAACAATCGCACAATGTTGACGGTTTTTTTTTCTGTGTAGAAATCAGAAAGTGTTAGCAATGGTCTTTTTTTCTGGGGCATTTTAACTAAGCCATACCGGTTTATCCGTAAATGACAAAGAAAATAAGGCATGCGACTACAAAAAATGACAGTGGCTGTGTAGAGGTATTTTACAATGGTAGAACCTGCAGAGACAGTCAAGACAAGAAAAGCACCAGTAGAAAAGTACCTTAGTCCCTATAAGAGCGAACACTTATAAGAGATGTATTTCATGTTATTAGTGAGACCCTATTCCTGGTTTCCGTTCGTCCACTATAAAAAGTTTAGGCAAGAGTAACTTTCATTATTCACTGTTCTTGAAGTTCGATCACTTTGTAGATGGGTGCAGATGAAGCCTGGATCCAGTACGGAAAGACTAGCCAGGTCTAACTCAATCAGTGGCCCGTGTTGCCAAGTAGTTGGTATAGTCAGCTAGGTCAGCTGTAGTAAGGTTAGATCGCGGAGCAAAATATAAGGAGATTGTCCGACTTTAAGTGCGCTTGGAATTTTGTGGAGCACATACCAGTACGGTCGAGCCGATTAAAACATTATCTCAAACACTATTTTAAAGGTTGTTGAGGCGAAAATATATCTTAAGACTATTTCGCTCATCGCGGTTTCTACCGGGTCTTAACTTGTAGGTAGAGGTAGACAAAGCTCTGTCGCAAGGAACACCAGGCCTGCCTATAATTGATACATCGGGGTAGGCAAATTGTTCAAGGCCATCCACACTTGGATTGAATTCAATGTGGCAAGTGATAAGTCCGCATGCTGCACCAGGGGTGCAAAAGACTCCCAATGGGAGCACGTAAATAGCTCCGACACTATCCTGGATAACTAGTAGAGGGTGAATAGCAACTTTGCTAAGTAAGTGACGCGCTATTTGAGCGTATCTCAATTTCTTGTCCAAAGGAGACCCGGCTGTTGAACCTGCTGAAAAGTCTTCGTTAAACCTTTTTCGTACATTTTCGTTTCTTATTTTTAAAGGTTACATTTAAGAGCTGACTCAAAGCACTTATTAGTCTTTTATTCTGATTAATAAATAATCGAAGATTTTGCAACTTTTAACATGAGTAGTTTTGACAAAACTTAAATTGTATGAAATATTTCAATCCTTTTAACTGAAAACCTTTAAGAGATTAAAACTATGAAATAAAAGTCTAAGAAAAACAGGAAGTCGTATGTTCGGAAATTGCTAGCTTGATTTGTATCGCTGTCTACTATCATACTACGACAAAGAATTTTAAAGAATTCCATTGCTGATCTTTTGCCTATAAAGCTCAGACTTCTACGTACGATATCAAGAAAATAATTAATCAAAAGTATGTTCCAAAGAAGAATACTTGAAATATGGAACAATATAACAAGCAAAAAAGGAACCGTTTCTATGCCTATCTTGTATTCTTTCAAATAATGAGCAAAAGATTCAGACTAAGAAACGTTATTTTCAGTTTTTGATTTAATTAAAAAGTTCTAAATCTCTCAACTGGAGAGGCATTATTCATCATTTATTCCACAAATTCTGTTCCATGGATACAGTACAGAAAGCGATTATCTAAAGTTTTACACTTGTAGAAAATTTCTAACATTACCAGAAAATTTAACCTACACTAGTTTTTGTACCATTTGAAATTTAAAACATTCCACCGTTTCCCACGCGTAAACTTTAAAATTTCCAAAGTAAAAACCGCGAGATTTTAATACAATAATTTTACTGACAGATTCTACATATATTAATGACCTTAGTCCTCTCTAAGTTATTTGTAGGTCTTTTCCCTGACAGAATATAAAACTTTCTAGGTTCAGTGTTTTTTATCATATCATATACATATTGATTTCATGAAGGCGTTGGATTCCTCTGTCTGACCTTTACCTTTTCACTCTATTTTTAAATACGTTTCCCTATACCGTTCACGAAAATCTACTTAAAAAGTTTTTTGCCCATGTTGCTTTGAGCAAAACAACTTTTGATTTTTCGTTTTCTTCAAAAGAAAAGTTTTTATAAATATTTTTCATTACATATAAGTATGTACATTTACATAAATACCACCTTTATTGGATTTCTAAAAAACCTCGTCTAAAATCGCTTATTTACAAATGGAAGATAAACAAAAATGAATTAAACTTTTAACTTACCTCCTTTTTCAGCATTAGTGATGGTAACCCAAAAATCAATAGTCTTCTCAGGGCCTAACTCTTCATAGTCCCACTTCTTCTTCACACGAACAGATCCATTTGGTTCAACCGTAACCCAAGGATTTTCATCTCTTATTTTAAACGTTTCCCTATCAGTTTCCTTTTCCAACTGAAACACATTACGTCCTTCAGTATCTCCATCCGACTCAGTAAATTCAATCCTTTTGGTAGGTCTAACTGCACGAGTAACTCGTCTTTTCCCCCGATGTAATTCGCGCTCCTCCAATTGTTGCAAATCTAGATCGAGTTCTACTTTCGTTGGAGTTGGAGGTTTATAATGAAACAAGACTTGAGCTGGTCTTGGAGATGTTCGACTGGGTATACGTAAATCGTGAGCTTCCACTACTAATTCGGCTTCAACTTCTTCCGGAGGTTCTTCGGTTAATAAAAGATCACCAGTTTGAGGTACAATCACGATTAAATTACTGGGAGTTGCTAGTTTATAAGCGACTTTATCTCCGTCAGCATCAGTGGCTTCGACTTTTCCGATAGAAGCAAACCGTTTCCAAGTCGTTGTAATGTTGTCTCCATCTAAAGAATCGTCTCCTACCACGTATCTATAAACTTTTTGAGTAAACACTGGACTGTTGTCGTTTTCATCATCAACTTCAATAACAACATTTGTAACAGCTTTATCTATTCCTCTAGAATCGACGGCTTGGATTGTCAGTACGTATCTTTCAGTTTCTTCTCTATCTAACGGTTGTGAAGAAACTATGTATACCCCTGTACTGCTATTGCTAACTGTTATATTCGATAATATATTTAGCGTTTCAGCATGCTGTAACTGATAGACTTGGTCTAGATTACCACCAATGATGCTATACGTGACAGGTAGAGAAGTAAGCCCTCTAGCTGCGGTTAGCATAGGCACTCCTGTTACCCTTGTTCCAGCTGGAGCATTCTCCATAATGTGACCAGAACCTTCATAGATGTCGGTGTTGAAGTTCAACATATTTCTTCTATCCAGCACATATAGCTGCAACATGTGCGTGTTTGTGCTGTTTGCTGTTTCTTCAAGCACCATTAAGTTAATAGGTCGATTAACTAATGGACTCAGATCAGACGTCGTCATCACTGACCCGTCTTCTAACATTGTAAAGAATTGGGAAAACCCGGAATCTAACAGTTTATAGTTCATACCACTGTACGCGTCAAACTTTTTTATACTATATCCTGGATGGGCATCGTGGGGAATAACGGACACCGTCTTTGCGGTGATCCCCAACGACCCCATTAAAATAATCACCGCTGCAGCGATGATTCCCTTCATCATAATAATGGGTTCGCTTTCACCGCCACATTAGGAGACTATCTGAAACAAAAGAAAAACATTTGAATTAGAACTATTGCAATATTTAACTGCAGGGTTACAACAATTAATAAATAAATTCATTTCTGGAAGATGTGAGAAAGACACGTATTATCCCCCATAAAAGCGTGTGTTAGTACAAATACTTTTTTACGCACGACTCAATCTTAATCTTATTGGCCAGTCTTCCTCGAAATGATATATCGTTTAATATATACGGAATAAGATTGAAGTGGTCAGAGAAGGGGATGAAAATCAATGGAGAATATCTAAACCACCTGATGGCGTTGTGCTTTGCTTGCTGTCATCCCTAAAGGACTACAGACCCTGATAGATCACCTCAACTGAACTTATGAAATAGTAAGGGGGCTTCAAAATGAACCTGTCGGAAGCGGAGAATAATCTAGGTATAACGAGTTAACAAATCATAAGACATATTTATTTCTTCCTACCAGTTATGAGTAGGGGAAGTAATAAAAATGATAATTCTAGAGAAATGGCATTTAATAATATTAGTGAAGTGAGTTGCTGTAGAAGGTGGTAATATTAAGCAAAATTAAATTTGAGGATAATGAAGTACTATGATACTAAAACTGTACTTCACCCTCACCACACACACACTGTTAACTCACTCTGGATACGTGTTTAAACAGCTAGGCTGTCATCTTCAGCAGTCACTAAAAAACTAAACAAATATCTAAAAATCTAACCTTATATACCTACAGAGCTTCACGGTTCACCGGTAAAGTTTGCCCCACCGGACAAACTTGGCTGATTACTGGAGTAATTCTAAAAGACTGAAATTAATAGGGCCTAAATTAGAGTTCATTGGCATTTTTCTATTCTTAATAATTAATCAAGTTAATTAAGTTAAATTAAGTTATGTTGCATTGTTTACATTTCTAATTAATTTTAGGTCCTTAACCTTATGATTTCGTTCAAGCATTATTAAGGCTGTTATCGAAATCTGTTTTAAACCAAATTAGGAAAAGATAGTCTTACGGTTAGTCTAGGATAGGATAGTCTAAATTCTTTACAAAGATCGACGTGGATGATGAAGACAGATACTTCAACGTTATAGATGATGCTACTTACAATCATCGTTACGATTTAATTATAAAAATTATTTATGTAGAAACAATAAATGTAAAAGAGACTTCCGTCTAATCTGAAATTAAATAACAGAGACCAGACTTTTCCCAAAATGACTTTGCATCCACAAAAATGTGTCAAAACTACTAGAATGAGAGACGTATTTCTGAGTTACACTTCACCCCTTACAAGTATTGCGCATTCTGAAAAATGGAGAAAAAGAAAATCTTGTTTATTATAGACAACATTAAAGTGTGTCAGTTATGAACAATACTTCATACAAGGGCAAGCATAAGCATATACAGGAAAATTCGGGGTTGCTGCAGTTAAATCTTAAGTTAAGAAATTGGCAATGGGTACTACATAAGATTCCTCCAAACCTACTAAGCAACCTACAGATTAAATTTTTTCTTCCTAATTCAACAAAATCTCAACATTCTAGAGTGTGAGTAATATCATATATACAGGGTGTCCTGTTTAATAGTCTACACTCAATCATTCGGACAAGCTCCTCGCTATAGTTATGGGATTAAAAGAACTTTGAATAATTTGACCTCTATATATTATATATATTATTAAGAATTAGTATTATATTTCTATATTTTTGTCCTTCTATAAAATTACTGTTCTACATTTTTGTTTTCCCGCATTATTGGATTCTATATAAATCCCGGCTACAGTAATTGACAATAGTGATTCAGAAGCTCTACATTTCTAGGCTCTAAAACAATAGTATCACGGGCCAAACTTTAATAGGCTAATTTTACAATGTTTAAGGTTAGATATTAAGTTAGACGTTAGATTATAGGTTAGGTTGGAGACTGAGATGAAAGGTTGGCTTAGATGTTAGAGTGGGTTAAATGGGCGTTAGATGGGTTATAGCAGCATAGGCTGCTATTATGAAATAAATAAAGATTAATAAAAAGTTTCACAGTTTTTATTAAATTATAACCTGACAATATGACAAGGCAGCTATTACTTACAAGTGAAGTACCAAAGTTGTCCCCACGGAATTCTTCCAGAAACATATAAACTTGTTCTTGCATCAGATAAAATATAGGTTAAATGTTTTTAGCTTTATATTTACTATATTATTGTATTCTTATATTTATTTCTAAAGTAGGTAGCAGAACCTGATTTAATTCGTTATACTCACACAAGTAGCCCAGTAAAAGAAATCTCCTCATGTGGCCTACGATATTAGCCTCTCCATAAACTAAGTAGTTCAAAAACACCACCCAAGATATCCACCATCCACTCTCCCAACACCCTTACCCATGAAAACTTAATTTCCCTTCTTTTAAGTCCCCACATATGGTATACTGTTAGATACCCCAAGTCTTAATAACTTCAAAAACACCACTCAAGGCAACCACCCCCCCAACACCAAATTTTCCTTATCCCCGCATGCGCATAGTCCTATCTTGTGATATATCGTTTAACCCATGTTCATGAGCAATCTAATGGTATTATACCACATACTGAAACATTGCGGATTTATTTTTCAATGTTTCCTTGGGGGGATAAGGTAAGTAAGTGTTGGACGTTATCTTAGATGATATATTTGAATCCTTAAGTCATTCATTGGTAGTCTAACAGAATACCATGCATGGCAACTTTAAGAATTCATTTTTCAATGGATTTAGGCATTTCTGGGGAGTGGGATGGTGAGGGGTGGATATCTTGAATGGTGTTTCTGAACTCTTTAGATCTTAGAGAGTCTAACAATATACCCGTTTGCTATTTTGTTTTGAGCCCACTTTCTATGCTAATAACCAAATAAGGTCTACTGGATAACTTTAAAAATGAATATAAAACTAAAATCGTAAAGCACCGAACTAAAAGCATTGAAAGCCTATTTTATCTGATGCAAGTAATTAAGTTTATATGGTTTTCAGAAGAATCTCTAAGGGACACACCTCGGGTACTTCTCTTGTTAGAGAACCAGTCGATCGATAGAATCGTACGATGCACACGGGTGGTAAAAGCGATCCTAGGGAATCGAACATAGAACCTCGAGATTGGTAGTCAAGCTGCAGTACCTGCTGAAGCTACTAGGCTAGCCGAATATTAGAGAGGAGTTAATTTTTAAATTTATTTTGCGTATATACCTGAGTACAGCCTGAAACTAGCACCAGAAGAGGATTAAAATGCTAAAGTGAAAAATCAATACATATTGTCATTATTAGGAAATTTTCTAAAAGTTTTGATGTATTTCTAGACTCACTTTCGTACAATAGTGGGATTATAATTCAATACAACGATTAGTTTTACAAATAACTACGCTACAATGCAGTTACGAACAGATATATGTATCATATTACATTACCATTATCGCATAAGTGTGTACAGTCAAGCAGAAAGCTTCTAATAATTCTTTCCGTCTTCCGATAACATTGGGCGCTCGGCTTGGCTTTGTTTGACCTTTTTTTTAATGTATTACTTTTCAATCAAGAATTATCAAGAAGTTATATTACAGACGACAAGAATTAAAAACTTCATGTTTATTAATTGTAAGCAATGTTTCCAAAAGTACCAGATCATCAACCGAAACTACTTTGATTATGACGATTCTTCAGGGTCATCTTGGTTTCAAGATGACCAACGGCGCTTACTTATGAGATGTGATGCAAAATAGATGCGAATCTAGCCACATACCTATATTAATAAGTAGCTTATCCTGTCTGTATGTTTGTGTGCAAACACCTCCTGAATTAATTGGTCGATTAACTTAAAAACGGTACCAAAATCACACATGTTTTACATTACCCCGTGGTTGGGAGGCTACAATAATCGGTTTTCTACGGTTTCTATTGTCGCTTTTTTACCTACATGTTTTCCTATACGTCGGGTCTCCTTGGAATCTGTTGCAAAAAGATAGATGAGGTCAAGATGGACAAGAAAATTGGGCAACCTTTCGACCACGGAAAACCCGCTTTTTTTTCTTGGGTAGATAAGATGTGTGGAAAGTTAGATTGAAAGTAATTCAGGCGGGGAGGAAGTATGTCGGGTAGCGAATCAGTGAGTAACTGGGTAAGTCGGGAAGACGTGACTCGTGAGAGAGGAGGTGAGGGGAAGTGGATTTAGAGGGTGGGGGTGAGTGGTAAGACGGACGCAGCTAAGTCGGAAAAGGGATAAGTCGGGTGGAAAGATGCATGGGTGCAAGACGAGAGGGCGTGTGTAGAAATAGAGGTCGGGAAGAGGTAAATTCGGAGAATGAGGCTGATAGGGTGCGTAAGCCGGGGGGTAGATTCGGTGGGTGGAAGTCAGATGGGGGAGATCAAGTCGGGGGTGTTTGTTAAATAACGCGTAGTTTCTTTAGAAGAATCTTTCTTAGTAGAATCTTTCTCTTCGAAAATGCTTTTGTGCATAATTTTAATAAATTCTGCATGTGACTGGTAGTTTTGCTAAATGTTTCGGTTGACTGCTCATTGCATTTTTTCGAATTTTCTCAATTTGATAAGACAAATGCTCAAGTTATGTAATAATTGAATCAGGACTGCCATGCATGTCATTTTCCTGGAAACAAGATATTACAAATTTAATAGTTTTCGTTAATTAAGTACCTATCTAGGTTGCCAATCCAAAAAAGATAGCCAATTTTCACTTAGCCTGTTTTAAGTCGTGTGCAATACTGTCAATTTGAAATACAATTTATTAAAATTATGTGCGAAATGAATATTTTCGAAGAGTGTAAAAATATATATAAAAAGAAGTTATCTGCCAGCTGGAATCGAACCTGGGACGACAGCGACTTGGAGTCATTATCGCCACGCTTCGGCTAACTGAAGTATGGAATCAAGTCGGCTCTTGAGCGCACCACACTTATTTTAAGTGGCACTAATTGAAATGATTTTCTTTTAAAAAAAGGGTACTGAATATATTTTTTTTTTCATTTTCGGGATATGAATATCGTAAAAGCTAATAAACAAAATGATAAAAAAATAATAAGTTTATTTACTTGGAGAGAACTTACAAACGATTGTTTAAAAGCACAGGTTAATCTCTAAATTCGATTTTAGTTGTTTTGATTGTTTACGTTGTATTGTTATTTTTATGTAAAAGTTTAATTAATAATCCTTTTGGAAATACTTATATATGCAGACAGTGTTTAGAACGGTTGGTAAAACTCTAAATTTACTAGCCCTCATTAAAATTTTGAAAAGTCGGCGCCTGTGCGCCCCACTGATTTTCTCTGATAGGACTATAATATTTGCAATACTGGGAAGTGTTTTGCATTAATTAAAAAAACTAGTACCGACAAAAATTTTAAAAATCTAGAAAACAGGTTTTAACTATTTGAGAAAGTGACTGGAACATTAAAACATAAATGTATGTAGCGAAACACCGATTAAGAACCACTGTTCTAATAGTGCGTCTTAATAGTAAGTCTGGATGGTGTGGATCCAAATTTAAAACTAAAACTGTATGTTCAATAAAGAGATAAAAACAAATAAATGAAATTGGCAAACAATTAATTCAGAAAATCAAACAACTGCATAGCGTCATTTGCATTAATGTACTTCGCAATGTAGACAAAAACTTAGTTATTTGTAAAACACCCCAATACTGTATAATGCACACGAATACTCGTACACAATACTTGCATGATGAACAAATGTTATTCGTGTGCGCTAGCATTTATCACCATGTGCATGGTTTTCATCAGTAATTGCAGTTTTCAAGCAGCAACCAACTCGAATTATCCACATCTGTATAAATCCGTGCACGGAATTTCATTTTTTACTCTTTTTTATTTCTTTGAAATATAATCTCAAAAAAAGTAAAAAACAAAATAAAAAGATGCCCCAACTTAGTAAAGTAATAAATGTAAACATCATAAGATACTGAGATTATTGCGCCTCTCTGAAACTTCATTTAGGATAAACAAAGAAATACAAGAGAGCCAACAAAGAAAACGGTTTTGTTTAATAAAGTACAAATATGTTTAAATGTTAATAACTTCATGAAAATTTATAATAGAATGAGATCAAATAAAACAGCTGATTACAATTGAAGCGACTTTCATAATATAAGAAATGGATATAGAAAACTGAGAAAAATAATAACCTACTGCATGAAATTCAAAGAAAACATTCGTAATTTAAAATAAACAGGCGCCCCTTGAATAATGTCGAAGCACGTGTCGCGCAAAACAAGGTGCAAAGATGTGAAAGAGTAAAGTATTTTAATACAAAATTTCATGATTTAATTTCAATTAAAAAAAATGGAAATTAACGAATTTCAGAAAATTTGCAAGGAATTATTTGAGTTTATCACTTCTTCATTTCAGAATATCATATCATCATAGGGTTGAACGTAGAAGATGGAAAAGCCGCAATTTTACTGTTGTTTGCTTATGAACTTACAAGTTCTGAATTTGGAGATTCTTGCAAGGCTTTTTAAAACCGATACTCAGCTTTGATTCAGTGCCGTGTTTTCATGGTGTAGTAAACAGAGGTTTGAAGTTGTTCAGTTCATGTATGTACATTGTTAAGACATTCAAAATGGGAAAAATTCTATGTTTGGCAAAAGTAAGCGGTTTTTTTAAAAGAAAAGACAATAGCCGAAATGGTAGAATTATTTCAAATTGTGTCAGGGAATTTTGAAAATCAGTTATTTCGTTAAATCTCCGACCGCCAAGAATGAATAGATTAGCATAACCGTCTGCTCCGAATGAGAAGACTTTCTTGCCCCCCTTGAACTTCCTAAGATTGACCCGATGGCCCCCTTGACCTCCCCACTTGTGCTGCATCAATTGTGAAAACGCAACGTGCGTATCGTGCAAAATATGGAGTGAGGCGAGCTCCTTCAGGCCACACCATTAGACGTTTACATGAAAAGTTTATCGCCACCGGCAATCTTGGTAATGCCAGTCATCGAAGCCGACGTTGTCCAAGGCGGTTCAATGAGAACATTGAGACTGTGCAAGCCAGTGTTGAGAGATCACCGTCAACATCGACTTGTCGCCGTTCTGTGCAGTTAGGCATCTCTCGCACGTCTATCCGTCGCATAATTCGTGATGATTTGAAGTTATTCCCGTACAAAATTCAAATAACACAACGACTTTTAGCCATCGGCAAGCCACGTTGCTTGGATTATGCGAATTTTGTAGTGGATATGGCTCAAGCTGACTATGACTTTTGGCGGAAAATTATCATGAGCGATGAGGCACATTTTTCGTTGAATGGAGCCGTGAATAAACAAAATTGTCGATTTTACGCCACTGAAAATCCTCAACTAATTCACGAGCAACTAATTCACGAGCAACCACTCCACGACCAACGCGTGACTGTTTGGGCTGGGATTTGTGCGGAAAGGATCATTGTGCCGTTTTTCTTCGAAGACGACGGTGGAGCGGCCGTAACCGTCAATGGAGAGCGCTATCGGGCCATCATTACGGATTTTTTAATCCCATTTCTGACTGAAAACGGCATGGACAACTTTTGGTTGCAACAGGACGGCGTCACAGTTCACACAGCCCACGCCACGATCGCTATATTGCGTCCTTTGTTCTTCAGTCGCCTGATTTCGAAAAATGGTGATTTTGACTGGCCTCTAAGATCGCCCGACTTATCGCCTAGATTTCTTCCTGTGGGGCTATTCCTAAGTCCAAAGTCTTTATCAATAAGCCACGGACCCTGGAAGCCTTAAAAGATAATATTCGACTGGAAATGGCCGCTATTCAGCCCGAAACACTACAAAAAGTAATAGAAAATGCAGAAAATTCGCTCTGGCGGCGACGATTTACGCAATATCATATTCCACAAGTGAACAGAACAAATTTGCAATGTTCAAATTACACAATAAATCATTTCATAGCCAATTATTTGCATGTCTTTTCTTATTATTACAAAAAAACATCCCGAATAGTCTAAGATCCGTTATTGATGTCGTTGAGCACCGATCGAGTAACCGAATAAAATGTATTTTTTATGAAATAAAATATGTTAACAAAAGTAACGTAGATGAGTTTCCTAAATAAATTTGTTCAAGGATATTTTTAATTAAAAATTCAATATTTAATTTTTTTAAATACCTTCATCGATCTCGTAACCAAAAAAAATTAACACTAATTGAAAGTGCAAACCCTATAGAAGACGCAAACATAGGGTTGCTTACCTTTTTCTGTTCAAGGCTATACAGTTGCCAAGTTTAAATAAGTGAATTGAAAGTGATACCTTCACCGATCGAGTAACCAAATAAATTATATGTCAAAATAAAGCTTATTTTTTTGCAAAACGATAGTATCTAGTGTTTTTTTTTTTAAATTTGACGTCAACGTAGGCTGTGAATAGTCGATTGTGAATAAACCAGAAAATGACATCTAACCTCACTTTTGTAATTTTAATTGAAAATTGGACAGAGGTTGGATTTGAACGTTTTGACAATGACATTTATTAATACGATCAAGATCCGTTCACAATCAACTACCCATAGCCGCCTTCGACGTGAAATTTAAAAAAAACACTCGATATAAGGTTGCTTGCAAAAAACCGTTCGAGTCAGGGTTGCAAGGGTTTAAAATTTTTAAATCAAAGCGTGCGAGAGAGATAGACCCATTCTATTCAGTGCGATAGAGGGGGACGCAGAATGACAGCTGCTCACACTACGTCCGTCGTTTGAATTGTGCGAGAGAGAGGGTGTATGCGTACTGTCCAATGCGATAGAAAAGGACGGGGCATAGCAACTGGGCCTGCCTCTTGTGACGTATGACAGAGAGTGCGCTTGCTCTGTGCGGTTGAGCTGTTAGTAAACGGCAAGCGTTGTGTTGGAGCAACTGACAATATACTCCAAAATATTTCTGAGGCGTTTTTTTTTGAAGAAAATCGACTTGTCTCCCGAAGTAATAATTCAGTATTGTTGAAAAACATTTTGTTAATCATATCTTTTTTTTAAACATTTGTTAATAATATGACTATTCTTATATCTTTATAATCACGTTTTTATTTACATATTTCTAAATAATATTTAAAACCTTTAAAAATAATAATTTCGTTCAAAAATAAAATTATGTCATAGTGTTTTCTTTATTTTTATTGTAATAACTGCAGTATTGAACTAACCAAATATGAGTATTTTTATCATATTGAGCATATTGATTTTGCATGACAAATTATAAAAATACAAATTGTTGTGACAGATGTATTGTCGCTAAAAAAAACGTTCCGTATATAATACCAAAATGTAAATATTTATTTTAAACATTTAAAGCATGTTAGTGATATATACTTTCTATCGCATTGGACAGTACGCATAGACCCTCTCTCTCGCACAATTTCAAACGACGGACGTAGTGTGAGCAGCTGTCATTCTGCGTCCCCCTCTATCGCACTGAATAGAATGGGTCTATCTCTCTCGCACGCTTCGATTTAAAAATTTTAAACCCTTGCAACTCTGACTCTTGAACGGTTTTTTGCAAGCAACCTTATACTATCGTTTTGCAAAAGAATAAGCTTTATTTTGACATATAATTTATTTGGTTACTCGATCGGTGAAGGTATGACTTTCAATTTACTTATTTAAACTTGGCAACTGTATAGCCTTGAACAGAAAAAGGCAAGCAACCCTATGTTTGCGTCTTCTATAGGGTTTGCACTTTCTATTAGTGTTAATTTTTTTTGGTTACGAGATCGGTGAAAGTATTTAAAAAAATTAAATATTGAATTTTTAATTAAAAATATCCTTGAACAAATTTATTTAGGCAACTCATCTACGGTACTTTTGTTAACATGTTTTATTTCATAAAAAATACATTTTATTCGGTTACTCGATCGGTGCTCAACATCATTAACGGATCCTCTACTAGAAAGTTTAAATGGCCCACCCGTTACATGGTCCCATAGTCATGACTCGTTGACCGAATCTCGTAGCGTGATCCCTAATGGTAGCGTATATCCTTTGACTACAACTAACCTAACCTCCAAATTCGCTAGCATCTCTAAAGCCACGAAACCATAACAGTTGATAAAGCTTAGCATTAAGAATATGTATTTATGCTCCATATGCATATATGAGGGGAGTTTTTTAAGTTATACCTAGCTATGAAAACAACGAGTTAGAGAACAGATAAAATTTTATTTTTCAACATAAGAACCATTAACACTAACACACTTATTCCAGCGTTTTTCTAATAGTCAGTTCGTGTTTCCAGAGGTTCCACACTTTGGGTCATCATGAATGGATTCCTCGCCCCATTTAAACTGCTTGCACCAATATTTGATCTGGAAATAGGACGAACTATTTTCTCCATACACTGCCACCATTCTGTCATGGATATTCTTCGGGCTACTGCCTTCTTTCGTTAGAAATTTCATGACGTTTCTGTGTTCAAGCTTCAAATCACTCATTTTCGCTTCTTTAAACTGATATATATATATATATATATATATATATATATATATATATATATATATATATATATATAAATGACAAATGTTAAGCGATTGGAATCAAACTTGGAGATGACACTATAAAATGTCACAGCAACTTGACATAAGAAAATTGTCGTGGTAGTATGTTGTTTTCATAGCTAGGTAGACAACTTAAAAAATTCCCCTATGTATAAAAAAAGTTTATACCCTCGCCCTTCCCTGACCATGCATTTTCGGCAACTGTTTTATCTAGTATTTGCGTATTTGCATAGATTATGTTTTTTTTTTCATTTTCGACCAAATTGCTTTCGGCGTTTTGGTTTTTCGACCTTTTGACCATTCGGTGTTTTTGTTTTCGACGTTTTGACTTCGTCCATTTTGTTTTTTTTGGCATTATGACCTGCTACGAATTATATGGAACTCAAATGTTGGCAATCCAGTTTTTGTGCCTAAGGCTCTGCTAAGTCTGGGAAACATCGCAAACAGTACTTGGCAAAAGTCGTATATACCTAAATTATTAAAGTTTCAATTTTCCATGGGATGTTTAGAACCAGGACAGCAAAAAATAGAGCCTGATTTAAGAGGTTATCGAATATTCGCAAAACCATGCTTATATTCGGAATTTTATGCATATACCAGTCTTATAGTTTAGCACGGTTTTAAGTTTATGAAAATAAAATCATGAAAATATACGCAGAACCTCGGCAGAAAATCTCTTTATCTTTGCAAATGTCTTCAAAGATTTTCCATGTCATTTGAAAGATGCCTATTGGTGTCATTATATTATGTGATTGTAACTTGAATGCATGAGATTAGAAAATGTGGAAAAATCTTTTTACTTAAAATATACTAAATACTCTCACATATTAAATAAATTAATTTTAAACACTAAGAATTTTAGTCCAACCTACTAATTTTAACAAGTACACCCCTGCAAGGTTTGCGATATTGCGATTAAGTATATAATCATCATTAAGGTCATTTGGATATAACCAATATAACGTACTATGATTTATGCCAAACACTACTCTTTTATACTAAAGTATTGCATTAAAATTAAAATTATTTCTAGTTTGGTAATGGTTTCCAGTTAAGTTTTTAATAGTACTCGCCCCCCCCCCCCACTCTTTTGAATAACCACCCGGAAAAGTTTGAAAGTGAATATACCCAGGAATATCCCCAAGTGAAGATTCTAATCGAGGAGTCAACCACTGTTGGAAATTACTGTTCACTTTGTTAGGAATACTTTGGAGAAACCTGGAAATACTTAGAAATACCTGGAGATACTTAGAAATACCTGGGAATACTTGGAAATATCTGGAAATACTTGAGAGTACCTGATAATACTTGGGAATACCTAGGAATATTTAGAAGCACCTGGGGATACTTGGAAATACTTGGAAATAAAAAATGTGGAAAAATCTTTTTACTTAAAATATACTAAATACTCTCACATATTAAATAAATTAATTTTAAACGCTAAGAATTTTAGTCCAACCTACTAATTTTAACAAGTACACCCCTGCAAGGTAATAATACCTGAGAATACTGGGAAATACCTGGTAATACTTGGAAATAACTGAGGATACTTGGAATACTTGGAAATACCTGGGAATACTGCGAAATACCTGGAAATATTTGGAAAAACTTGGAAACACCTGGAAATACTTGTCAATACCTGGAAATATTTGCAGAACTATGATTTATGCCAAACACTACTCTTTTATACTAAAGTATTTCATTAAAATAATTTCTAGTTTGGTAAAGGTTTCCAGTTAAGGTTTTAATGGTACTCGCCCCCCCCTTTTGAATAACCACTCGAAAAAGTTTGAAAGTGGATATACCCGGGAATATCCCCAAGTGACGATTCTAACCGATGGGTCAACCACTGTTGGAAATTACTGTGCGCTTTGTTGGAAATACTTTGGAGAAACCTGGAAATACTTAGAAATAACTGGAGATACTTAGAAATACCTGGAGATACTTAGAAAATACCTGGGAATACTGGGAAATATCTGGGAATACTTGAGAGTACCTGATAATACTTGGGAAAACCTAGGAATATTTAGAAGCACCTGGGGATACTTGGAAATACCTGGAAATACTTGATAATACCTGAGAATACTGGGAAATACCTGGAAATATTTGGAAAGACTTGGAAACAACTGGAAATACTTGTCAATACCTGGAAATATTTGGAAATACATGGGCATACTTGAAATACCAAATGTCTTTTCAAAGTATTTTGAAATTTGCTAGAAATCACTACACACTTTGATGGAAATACCTGGGAATACTTAGAAATACCTGCGAATTTTTGAAAATACTTGATGGTTTTTAAAGTATTCCCAAAAAGTGGAAATCACTGTAGAGTTTTTAAGGAGTGGTTGACTCCTCGATTCCAACGACTTCGTTAATTTTTAATCATTTCAATAAAACCGAGTTTCGATTTTGGTCAGAATCTTGAATACTCTGTATGTATTATGCATAATGTATATACAATATACATACAGTGCGATTCTAAAGTATGGAATAAATTCGATAAAAGGGAAAGTATTGATTTTTGGAAAACTTCCAAAAACACGTCAATTTTGTTTTTAAAGCCCGCACTTTTTGACATAACATTCGAATATATAGAGGATGATGCGTTTAAGTGTGGTGACGTCATCGGAATTCTTTTGAATGGCAACTTGCATTTCTTATTCCATATTCTGACACTTCATCCAATTGCCAAAATGGTAATGTAATAAGTTTGTTACCTTACATAAGAAAATTCTTGAAAAAAATAATTATGAAGACGGGAAGGTGCCATAGTTACCACACTTAAATGCTTTTGGAATTTTTCCAAAAATCAATACTTTCCCTTTTATCGAATTTATTTCATACTTTAGAATCGCACTGTATGTTTCAAAATAGTTGACAAGTTAACATTTTTGTGTTTCCTTTTATATTTAATGGAGCCATTTGACAACGCTCTCCATGTAAAATCAACTGTAAAAGAACCTATTCGCAATTGGCTCATAAATAACAAATCTATGTTATTCTGACGATATGAGTAAATGTGGTTATATTATTGTGGCTATTTTACTTCGTATCTGCGTTGTTTAGACTGTTTTTTATATTACTGGACTTGGGCTTCCGACATTGGGTATCGGTTAGAAATATTACTATCATACTTTTTTACGTTTACGTTTTATTTGTTATTTTATACTGTAATAACAAGAAGTTTTATGGAAATGTGAGACACATATGAAATTTGTAGAAAATTTGAAATAATATGTTTTAGATCGAAAAGTTTTCAAGAATTGTCTGCACAGCTATTATTCATTAAAACAGCCACCATTACTTCCTCCCTTCCTCAAGGACTGCAAACTTCTAAAAACGATACTCCTATGCAAATTTATTGTTACTTTGTGTAACAAGTGTAACTTTTGTTAAAAGCAGACATAAACAGAAGTATTTATAATGTTTTATAAGCATGTGAGTTCTCTTGAGTTTATTATAAGCCACAGAGAAAGCAGGGTATGTAATCCTTGATGTTAGCCCGAAATTCGATGGTGGTGACATCTGAAATTTATCAAACCCACCCTTCTCTACTACGTTCAGGAATTCTAAGCTACACATAGTAGACACCTTCTTGAAATAGTAGTCAGTTTTAGTTATACCTACCTTCTAATGCTGTCACGTCAGCAAGGTATTTCAACAACAACCATCTCGAAAACACATTTACTGGCTCAGACATAAGACAGAGAACTTGAGAAATACATTTTTTTTCTCATATTTCGGAAGTACGAAAATGTGTTTAAGAATGATTATGGAAGAAAGATAAATATTTATGAGCGGGCTTAACAACATGATAAATTAAAACTTTCTTATGAAGAAGTTCAACATCTGTGAATATTAATCGAGTTAAATGTTCAAGCGTGACATTTCGATTTCGAGAATGACATCTTCATTATAATGCACCAAACAAATTATAGCTTGACAGAGAAATGCATTTGCAATTTAAACATTACCATGCTGGTTGTAAATACGATTTCAATCCGATTAATTGTCTCTGATGCTTTCTAGCTTTGAATGATTGTCGAGTTTGATTTCTTTTTAATTGCAATTTGGAGATGCATTTTGCTAGTTGAATGGATTGATTTAGGTGTACGTATAACATCGAAAATGATACATAATATTCAGATACGTACCTACACGTGTGTTTCATTTTGGAGAAGAATTTTTCCTTTTTTGGAAGCAAAAAAGGTATTGATTTCTTTCATCATACAGTTTAAAAAGACTCATGTTACATCTTTACCAGACTTTCCATATTTGAATAAGATCTACATATTTATGAAACTTACGACCTTGCTTGGTATCCGGATAATTAATATTCGCTGTCATATTTTATGTTGTTCGACATGATGATTTTATTAGTTTTAGTTCAATAAATTTCTTAATTTTGAGGAAAAAATGATTGGTTTCAGTGAAATCCCGTTTTGTTAGACTGCTGCGATATATTCCTACACAATTCATTCGCAAACTACTAAAAGAGGCTTAGGATTTATAAAAAATCTGTATCTTGTCCTGTAGGATTTGATCTCAGAACTCAAATGCGCATGTTTGTACATGGAGCATGTTAGGGTAAGCTCTAAGGTTTGTTTGTACGAAATAAACTACTCTAGATGCAAGCAGGACTTTCTTCACCTACTCCAGCCTCAAAGTATAAAAATAACCTCAAATTCTAAACAGCCATTTTGAACTACTTTTAAGGGTTCCCAGATCGTCAATTATGTGGCAGCAAGTTGCACCTATATTTTGCACAGGCCAATAAAATACATTACAGTTGGATCTATGTCTACCGCCCTTAAAGATTAACAATGAATATTAAAACATAATATTAAGGTTATTTTACTTATTAGTCCTCTATCAGGAAAATGTATGAAAAGCAATGTAATTGTATTCTAGCAGAATATGCACAGCCCCCTCCACCCCTCAAACCCCGATATTGATGTTTTGCGTCCGAGATATAAGACAGTAAAGAGTTACTTATAAATATGTTCCGATGACCATATTTCACGAGTCTGAATTTTGTGTGGATGAAATGACCAGAAGCGAAAAACCAAGGGCAAAAATCTAAGCCGAACGAAACGATGAGATCAAACGTTCCGTAAGATACGCTCACTAAGTAATTTTTTAACTTTCTTTGAACGATAGTCTTGACCTTGAACTCTATTTAATACTTTGGATTTGCTATTTGTTTATCTCCATCGACTTCTGGTTTTGACGGGTCATGATAATTAACATTTTAAAGAAACTTGCTTCAGCCAAATGTAGGAGTTGATAAAGGTGGCGTTTACTCAGGTTTCACTAGTAACGCTCTTAGCATTTACAATAACGGAGGTAAATATAACTTTATGGCTCTCTTGCAAAATGAAAAAGATTTTCTGGAACTACAACTTAAGATATATTACAACTGCTAAATCAGACGTACAATCGCGTCCAAAAAAATAGAAACACCAACATCAATTTGATCATCGTTTTCCCATAATTTGCACCTACTGTGAGTGTCGATAGCGTGTTACAAATTATTTAAAGGTTATTTAATAAAGTCCAATAAACATGGGTATCAATGTAATAAATTCTTAATCACTTTTTCAATTACTTAAAAAGCGTTAGTGTTTCCATCTTTTTGGTCGCGATTTTTATTAACCTTTCTCATAAGTCATGATGCTACACTACATACTTATTTTATTGAACTGCGTGTTGTTTGAGGCGTAAAGTTTGTTACCTTAGAGAAAGTGACAGGCACCTTAGCAATTCTACGAGAACATGGCGAACAGAGTTCAGCTGTTTGCGAGTGGCGTGTCAGCTTAGAATGTTCTTGCCTGAAGAATAAACACGCTAAAACTACTGATTAACTACAAAGAGGTGCAAAAAATAAGAATATGAACGCAAGTATAAAAAAATTGGTCCAACAAAATGACGCCTCTGAATTTATTTCATCTGTTCAGAAATATGTTGTCGCTAGGCAACAAAGGTACACATTTACAAATTCGTTTGTGCGCGTGATGATGAGGTGTACCAATCTCTAAGGTAATATTAAATGTCATTGGTTTGCAAAAATGACCTGAAAAAAGGCAATAAGGGACTAAGGGTGCAAACAGTAGAAAATATAATTGTAAGAGAGTTGCGGTATTGGTTACATACCGCATGAGTGAACAGTATTGAAGAGTTACTTCAGAACGACAAGCAGTGCGCTTGAATTAAGGAGATTAGTAACATTTAAGATACATTTATAATGAAAAGATCTAAATCTGCTTTAAAAATTGGGTTTTTCAATTTTTGGATTATTTTTCTGGTACCGACTAGTGTTATCATCCAATCTCTTTAGCTAAAAGATTTCTTCCAGAAACCAATTAGTTGCCAGTGCTGCTGCCAACATAAGAATGAACCATTAATAAACCACTGACTGAGTGAGACCGAAGGGCACCTCACTACTGGAATAGATATACAACCTTTCGGAAATATATCGGGAATACACGCATGTACAGAGAATACACAGCAATGTCTGAGGAATAGTCAGGAATACTTGGGAATACTCAGGAATATTACGGAAAGACATGCAAATCCCGGAGTGTGGTACAACGAACTATTTGATTAAGTTTTAGTTAAGAAATCCGAGAATACATTCCCGAAATACCGCAGATTAATTCAGGAATACGAGAATAACTGCAGATATTTCCGTATTCCAGGGAATAGGTGTACAAAATTGATTTAGTGAGAGCCCCGACGGTAGTATCACTATTGGAATAGGTGTGCAAATTTTCGGAAATATATCGGGAATGCACAAGGAGTAATCGGGAATACACGGCAATGCCTGAGAAATAGTCAGGAATACACGATAATACTTGGAGGAATACTCGAATATTAAGGAAATACATGAAAACTTAGGAGTGGGATACAAAAAATTCTAATGCTATTTCATTAAGATTTGGTTAGGAATACATTCGGAAATACCGAAAATTAATTCCGAAATACGGAAATAACTGCAAATATTTCCGTATTCCGGAGAATAGATGTACAGAATTTGTTCACTGATATACTCCGAGGGGCGTCTTACTTACTGGAATAGGTGTATACATTTTCGAAAATATATCGGAAATACACGGGAATATAAAGGGAATAATCGGGCAATGCCTGAGAAATAGCCAGGGATACTATGGAATACTCTGAAATATTTGGGGAATATACGGGAATATATGAGGAATATAAGGGAATACTTGACGAATATAAGGGAATACTTGAGGAATACTCGGGAAAATTACGGAAATACGTACTTGAAAATTAGGGAGTGGGTACAACGAACTCTGACGCTATTTCAGTAAGTTTTCATTAGGAAATGCGGGAATACATTCGCAAATACCGGAAATTAATTCAGGAATACGCAAATAACCACAGATATTTTAGTATATCCGGAAATAGGTGTACAAGATTTGTTTACTAAGATGCCCCTTGGATGATACTGACTTCATTACTTATAACACTCCCAGAATGGTAACAAGAAATAAATGGTAATGCAAAATTGAAAAACAGGAACCTACTAAGATATCGGGTAGAATATCTCCACAAGGACCACAGCCAGCTAAGCCTCAGTCGGTGACCCTGAGATTTACGAAAAACCCAGAGAGGTCAGAAATACATTTGAGCTGTGCCAAAAGATAAGGACGCTACCGATCCAATTATTATATCTGTAGCTTATAGAACAACTCCACATCTCTTTGACCAGACAACACTGCATAAACTGCCTAGTAATTCCGATTTAAAAATATTCAGGTAACTTACCTTTTTTTTTAAATGCGTTAATTAAGTTTACATAAATGTAAACCTAAATAAATATATAAAACAAACAAAAAGTCGATAAAAACACGAATTAATAATAAATTAGTTTAATGATATGATAAGTATCAATTAATCCTACACTCAATTATTTCATAACTAACTAGACGTTTAATTTACTGAATAAGGTAATACATATTGAAAATCACACATGTCTTTGTACTGTGAGCGCTCAAAGTTTACAAAAGAAATACAGATAGACTGTACTTTGACGTTAATTAGAAGTTTCACTCTACTCTATTACATAAGAGCCATAATTAAAGTAAGCACCTATTAAACCACAAGTTCTCGGTCATTTAAGTTTAAATTGAAAGTTAAGTATTTGAAGTCTAACTTTTTTTTTTGTTTTTAGTAGGTTGGAGATAACTTAATCACACTAATAACTTTTATGGTTGTCGACTAGCCATTAAACTATAAACGTGAAAACCAAAGATGTTGGCAGCCATTAAAAATTACATTTCCCTGTGTTCAAATAAAAGTTGGTTCCAAATATCCTCTTAAGATCAAGGTAGTAACAATATCAGCTCCCAGAAATGTTATCGATAATACTGTCTTTTAAGATAAGGCTATTGCAAAGAAATTGATTAAAATGTAAAGATCATTTCCAAGTTTGAATAGAAAAAACCTTTTTTAGCATAAAATATACTTTCCTATTTATTTTCTACTATTTCAGGATTTTCAATATTTGAACTAATAAAACAGAGATCTCAGTAACGACCTCAATTCTATTTAAGTGCAACATTTTATCTACTTTTAGAAATGATACTTTAGAAAAAAATAACAAAAGCCATTATTCATATCCGAATAACAAATTACTCCCGTAGTTTCAATTTATTAAGGTTGCTGCTCATCTCTGTACAGAAAGAACATCACAAAGCTACCATAAGACATATGTACGCTGTGCTGCTGCAGAGTTTTCCAAACAGTTGCTCGTTAGGGGATGAAAAACATTCACCCGCAAGGAACTTCAGTAAAAAGTTTTGCTGAATACTCCAGCATAAAACTATTTTATAAATTTATGTTGCACAAGTGCACCTGATCCATTTGAAAAAGATCTGTACAACTTCTGGCTTTGCTGTTTCAATCTAATTTGTTTGTTCATCATTGTGGAGTATGAAGGAAAATACATCGTTCATGGATTGTCATGAGAAGAAATTACTGTAAATGTTTATAAAGTGGATGCTTTTGATTGCCAGTTTCAGTGGAGCTTCAAAGCATTGCAATGATTGAATAATAAATAATGCAGATATACATTTTTGTTATCTAAATTAATTCATCTACCAACAGAAAAAATGATTTAGTAGAGAAGAATACTATCTAATCTGAAAGTTTTTAAAACGAGATATATGTAATAATTAAAAGAAAAGGCTTCTTACTAGTGTATGTTATAAGAACAGAATATAGCAAAATATCCAATAACTGCCGGAAAAACAGGAAATTAAAGAATTGTGGAAAAATTCAATAACGTTCACGTTATTTTTCTGCAGGAACTCAATAGGAGTAATAAAGATTATTTAATTTCGAGAATTGAAGAACTTCCGAAGTTGCATCCTAATACTTAAATGTTCTGCAATATCAAATCAATACTTACCACCTTAAGAACTCAACAGTAATATTCTCTAGTTTGTAGTTTCAATAGATTTAATAATTCCTCCATTTCGAAGTCATTGAGATCATTTAAGGACATTGAGGTGCAATCTACCGAGAAAATAACTCTAGAATAGGTTTTAGTCCGTAGACACACAAAAGACCATGAAATTGAGATTCTATAAAAAGGTTATGTTCAGCATTTATCGAAAACATTGATCTTAGAATTATTAGAAGTATATCCGAAAAAACCCGAGAAGATCATTTCCGCTACAGAAGCAATTGTTTTGGCGAAATTCTTTCGAATCCTGAGGCTCAGATTGACAATAACAACAGTATCAAAGAGGGCAAAGGCAACAGCGAACAAAAAAAAACCAAAAGACGTTACCTATCGAATAGAAACAACTTATGTGAAATTACAGCTACTTAGCTGCTTATTTTTATATTTTTGAGATTAAAAATTACAAAAGCATTGTTATGCTCCAATAGTATAGGCTTTTATAAGCTCATTGTGAATCTGTAAACAGTGAAACCATGTGCACTGTATTTGTGTGAAATGAACGGGCAAATCTATTCTAAACCCTAATATGCGGCGTCATTGAAAACCTATTACTGCGGGCACAGAAAATGCGACAGCTAAACGCAATTCAGTAAATCTAACCAAATTACTTTTAGATTGTAACAAAAAGTAAAAAATATTCAATAGGAATATTTCGCAGTTTTAGAATTTTAGATTTTGCTTCAGCTTTCCAGTTCCGCAGTTTTTAACAGTTTAAGACTTAACGTTTGAAACTTACATCCTCAGAGATTCTGCGTTTTAAAGTTTCAGAAACTCATCATATTTCGATATACAGGGTGTAACCAATATAACTCTAAAGCCCTTAATGGGTTGGCATTAATTATATAATAAATATCTAACACGTTTGTCAAATTTTCACAAGTTTGCTTCAAAGTATGAAATTATAAGAGTAAGTATACGGACCTGCTTTGTTTTACAAAAATCTAATTTAAAGCTGAACGTGCTTAAAATAAAAAATAAAGTACAGACCTAACTACCTAATAACGAGACAAGACCAACTTATGGTTATGTATTTTATATACGACTGCTGGGATAAGAACTCATTATGTTATTCATTTGAGTTAGATAATAAAGTTCCTCATATCACTAGTGAAGTAATGAATTCATTACATCACTGAGTTATGTAATGAATTAATTATCTAACTCAAATGAATGACATAATGAGGCAGTCGTAGATAAGATTTTGTATGATACACGTGGGATAACGGCATAATAACACTCGTGTGATTTCACACTACATACACATTACAACTGACTTATCGTAAACCGCATTTGTTTGGAAATGCAGTTTCAGCATTTTCAAAATACATAGATCTGATTTTTTTAATTGTTAGTTTTTACTTCATGTTTTTGTAACATACATTCATTTTGAAATAATAAAATGGAAGTTTAAATAAAATCTCGATGTGTCTAATATCCAGGTTTTGAAATATAAAAGTTCAAGTACATACATATTACAAACCGTACATATATCAAAACTTTTGAAATCCCAAATCGAGTAAAATATAAACTTTAATATCCAAAGAGTAGTATGTTGAAACCTTGTACTTTTGAAGCATAATATAATATTTGAGTACTACGTACAATAAGAATAAAAATCCAGCCAAGAATCGATTTATATAGGGTGGTGCACGTAAGATGACCCTGTATGTTAACTTGGAAATTTTAAGAGTTACAGAAAAAAGTAAATACCCAAGTTGGATGGTATAAAACAAAATTTTTATTATTATAAAATATAATAAATTTTTATTATATTTTTTGTATATACAGGGTGAGTCGTTTTGCTACGGCTTCTATTAACTTTTTTTATTTTACATGGAACACCTCTTATATTTTTACCATTTACCACCAAACATGTGTATCGGGAGTCTACTACAGTTTTTGGGTAAATTTAGTTTTTTAACTTGTTTGTTTTAGGTAAATGAACGTTGAACGTTTTTAAAAATCAAAAATTTACATGCTGCAAGTTACAGTCAACTTATTATAATAATATACGACGTTTATAAACATGTAAATCAGTTTTTTCATAAATCTCTTGTTGAATAATATACAGGGTGTTCATCCACTAGACCTAGGAATCAGATGTATCTACTTTTTGAGAAACACTAATTAGTAAAAACTCACATTAATAATTTTGTCAATTTTTTTTTAACTTTTTGTTAAATTCTGCTTTTTTTATTAAAAGTTATTGAAGTCTTTGTAATTAACGCGAAATCAATATTAATTAAGTTACAACCATGTTTAAAAATTGTTTTTAGATGATTTCAAAATTTATTGCCCAGTTATAAAGTTGAGTACTCGGCGTTTAAAGAGAAGTACATTTTGCTATCTTAAATTACAGTTAGCAGAGCATTTTCTTGTTGTAAAAAAATTTATAAACTTGAAAATAATTTAATGCTACTAAGTTGCGTTAAGCACTTTTTTATTTGGACACTAAGGTAGCACTTAAAAACCACTATATTGTTGAGGAAAAAAAAGTTAAAGAAATAAACAAAAAAATTGAATTATTACTCGAATTTAGTAGCACCAACTTATTTTTGAGTCTATAAATTTTTTACATTAATTTACAATAAAAGAAAAATATGCTCTGCTACCTTTATTAATTAAGCTATTAAAATGCATTTTTTTTAAACGCCGAGCACTCAGTTTTTTACATTAGCACTATATTTTGGACTGGAACATTTGGGCGCGGGCGTTTAGGCGCGGCCATCTCGTCGCGGCTGTTTCGGCGCGAGGACAATTGGGCACCGGACAGTTCGGCGCAGATACACTTCAACGAAAAGACACTTCGGTGCTTGTAAAAATTCGTGAAGTAGGAACGTTTATTTATATCGGACCATTTATCAGTGCTACGATATTCAATGTCAATATCAATTTTCCTATGTCATTTAATTAACTTTATAAAATTTTTTGATTTTTTAAAAGTTATTCAGATGATTATCAAACATGATATTCATATAAACAATAAAATTCTTATTACAAATTATACCCTTATACAGAGATTTGCAGAATTTTGATTTTAATGTTTGAGTAGCTTAGAAAAATAGATTTTTCTTCAATCTGGCAGCACATACGAGCTTTAGTGATTGGCACATATTGAGGTTTTTTTCTCATCATCGATGATACTGTATTTATTACTGCAAGTACCTACACATTTTGGTCATTACAATAATACTAGACAATTCTTCGAGCCGAAGTGTCCCGCGCCGAAATGTTCGCGCCCAAATGTCCGGCTCCGATATTTTGAAATACGTTAGAATTCAGTCTGCTAACTTTGCTATGCTAGCTTAGAGGAAGTGTCGGTTCGACTTTCCCAGTCCATTACTTTGACTGTTCCTTGGCCATCGTGGGCCTTCTTTTCATCAATGGTCTTTAATGGGCGCAGTTATCTTAATTCATTTAATCAGTTAATCTCACAAACCTGAGTTTGATTTTGAAAATTGTTTTACCTTTCAAATGCCGCCTTATTGTAGCTCGAATATGCCATTTACATAAATCATTGAAAACGTCTTCTTTAGTGGTGTCACATAAAAACTATGTAATGCATCAAGTTGCTGTTTGGCTGTGTAACTATTTCTGCAATTTTTAAATTTTGCGCCATGTGTTGTGATATAAAATGGCTGCCTTGGTCAGACTCTCATTGAAGGGTCTCTAAAGGAGTGTCTATATCACTGCCATCTATACGACATTTCAGAGGTAGTTATCAAGTAACCCTCGTAAATTTCAGATTTTTCTAAATTGTTGAAGAATCCTTGAGGTTCAAAGGTTTTGGAACCGCTGGGCCAGAGGAACCAGCACATCTACATAATCTATTAAGTGTACATGACAGTGTCAGAAATCGAAATTCGAAACACAATATTAGAGTCAATAGAAATGCAAGTTTGAAAACTCGAATAAGAGTTTGAGATCGGAAATCCTCATTTGCAATTTGCTTAATGTTTAAATGCAATTTTTTTAAACCACATCTAAAATAAATAGACTATGAATAACTTGACATTGCGAAACGTTGTTTATTTGTTTGTCAAACCATAATTGTTTTTCTTTATAATATATAGAATAAACAGCGTAGGCCATTTTCTTATGGGAAAGTGTTATTTATTTGTAAACATCTATCAATTGTGAATTGAAATTTGAAACTTTCTCTTGAGAAATGAATCAATCCGATGCTGCGAAATTGAAAAATCTTAGTAATGCCTCATGTATTTAAATGTTAAAACCTACAGTTTTCTTTTATCTGAATGTAGCACTAGAGCATGTTAAAAAATGATATTGTTATCGAGCAATAAAAATGGTGACTCGGTAACCACTTAGAATTAACAATAAATTAATAGCGCTAAAGTCATTCCATGTAAAATCGATCACTAAAATGGGTTGATCTCATGGATTTCAATGAAAATCAATTATGAGGTAGCAATCAGCTAAAGAAGATAACTTTCATTCATCAATTTGATAGATTATGCGGAACTTCGGAAATATTCAAACTGAAAAAATTATTAAAACCGCTTGCACGACTTTAAAGAAATATAAATATCTCGAAAAGTGTTTACCCTATAACAAATATTTTTTTTATATATTACTTACAAGAAGACGGGCTTTTTGGACAGCTTAATAATAATAATTTTTTGTTACCAAACGTATTTTTATTTTTTTCTAAACGAAATATTTAAAAAATGCAGAGAAACATTTGCTCACATTTTTAAAAATTTGAAAAGAATTATACAGTTTCTTTGAACATTTCTGTATTTAAATGCAAAATGGCAAGCTGGACGTTTTAATAGTTTCGGCAGGGCAAATTCTCAAAGACCGCGTTGCAGGCAACCGGCGCACCATAGTTCGCGGTCAACCGGCGCAACCCGCATTCGCTACCTTCTAGTTAGTAATAATACGGTTCATGTTACCAGCGGTCTGTCTTAACTAATGTAAATAAGATGAATGTATATCTGTGTAGATATGATTATACCTACTGATTAGTTAATTACTTATGTATTTAAATCGATTTCTTCGGATGTGTTACATAAAGCATTTTTCTTGCGGCCGTCAAAGACCCTAAAATATTATAATGCAATAGCTTAAATACCTTTTTTGTTTTCAGATAATGGGTTGTTTTTGATCCTAAATTTAAAAAATAGATGTTTACTGGGTTAGACTGGGTGCTATTGTAGGCAGCAACCAATTACCAGCTTACGTTGTATTATATTATTAAAACCCACTCATCGGGCTAGAGTGTCAAATTTATTAGCGTTAAAGACTACAGACTAAACTATGGGATCATTGCAAATTCAATAGTTGAACTTGTGGTACACGTGAGTTAATGATATTATCCACTCCAAAAATTATCATATCTTACTTAACTCACTTGTACCATAAATAACTATTACCGATCTCTATTGTAGGTTCTGATGTTTAATAAGGTCAGTTGCGGTTATTAAAGCGATGGGGGTAACTGGAACTTTGCTTTATAAAAGGTAAAACCATCGTTAAACGTCTATGCGAATTACGTGAATTTTTAGTTTTATCGACTTTACCCTAAACACTCCGACTGCGATAATTCCTGGACTATTCGTACTGCAGCCATAATTTTTTGGATACATTTTAATTAATATCCTTAGGGTGTCCCAGTTACCCAGAACATGTTATAAAATAATGTGATAAATATAAAATATAAAATATAAAATATAGACGATGGTTCCATTTACCCCAATCTATTGGGTGACTGGAACCACATGACATGTTTTCTAAAAAATATTTTTTTAATGCAATAGTTGTCATTAGAACTGCTTTATTTTTACATCTTCGTTTGGAAAATATATTAAAGTTACTATAAAACAAGGTCCTAAACTTATACTTCATGATAAAAATGTGAGATAAAGAGTTTGAAGCAAGAGAATTGTAAAGCTATGGACCAATTACCCTTACTGACCTTAAAACTTAAATTAAAAAAGCTGTTGCATTATATTTTAGAGTCTTTGACAGCCACAAAAAGAATACTTTATGTAACACACCCGAAGAAATCGATTTAAATACATAAGGAATTAACTAATCAGTAGGTATAATCATATCCACACAAATATACATTTATCTTATGTACATTAGTTAAGAGGTAATATGGACCGTATTATTACTAACTAGAAGGTAGCGAATGCGGGTTGCGTCGGTTGACCGTGAACTATGGTGCGCCGGCTGCCTGCAACGCGGTCTTTGAGAATTTGCCGTGCCAAAACTATTAAAACTTCCAGCTTGCCATTTTTTGTATTTAAATACAGAAATGTTCAAAGAAACTGTACAATTCTTTTCAAATTTTTAAAAATGTGACTAAATGTTTTTCTGCATTTTTAAAATATTTCGTTTAGAAAAAAATAAAAATACGTTTGGTAACAAAAAGAAGTTTTCAGTTAGAATATTTCCGAAGTTCTGCGTAATATAGCAAATTGATGAATGAAAGTTATGTTCTTCAGCTGATTGCTACCTCATAATTGATTTTCATTGAAATCCGTGAGATCGACTCATTTTAGTGATCGATTTCGCATGGAATGACCCGCTAGTGATGAGAAAAACCACTCAAATATTAAATGTAATAAAATGTAATATGATTATATCTCTATGTAACGTCTATATGTATCTAACATGATTGTAAATGTCAGAGATGACTTGCAAAGTGAAGCACTTATTCATAGTGACAAGAAAACATTTGAACGCATTATGTATGTTTGTAAAAAATGAGCCATACTTTTATGTGTACAATATTGATAAACCATTCGAATTTCCTAGAAAATGGTTTTATTATTTCTATATTGATGCATTTGAAGTTAGCTCCAACCTCCTTATAGTGTTATAGTAACCTTTTAGTGGAGACTGCAAAATAAAATTATAATTTTAGCGTAAAGGTCAGTTTTATATTATGGAATAAAACATTTTTATCAGCCACTATTTCAGCAATTTATATTGGGTGTGAGAGAATGTGATTGATTACAAAAGCAGACATTTATTATTATTGTTATATTTGTATTTAAAATATTTGCTTGTTTAAAGAAAAATAACAAATATAAACCAAATCAACGAATCGCTGTTATAAATTCCAAACAACATTTTATACTTTATTATCATTTCAATTATGAAAATTCTTTTATTACAGGTTTTTAAAGGAATTCAATCAATATTGTCGGTTATAATAGACGTACATACATAATTTATATAAAAGATTTTAAAATATTTAATGCCAGAACAAATACGCCGAAAACCTACAATGTTAGATAAATCGGTAATAATAACAATTTTTAGTCGGACTCTATTTTTAGATTAACTTGGCTATTCAATACTGTTTTACATATTACAGTGTAATATAATGCAAAGTTTACTTTGAACTGTGCTCCTGAAACGTGAATACATGAATACTTAGACTCAAGACCGTTTGAAACATGCGAGTTCTGTAACATTGTTCAAAATGCATTTCAGTTAAGGGAATTTGATTAATTGGATTAAACGTAAGGAGTAACGGGTTTTGTGAAAGGGAGACTATGCGAAGTACTACACTCAGACTTACTAGATAACCTAGTAGGGAAATAAAATTAATTGTTGGAACAATTAATTTGTGGTTTTCCTAGTTTCCTCCTTGTCCAATAACGTATTTAGTGAAGGGTTGTTATTACCACAACATGTCTCAGTAGTAAAGCTTCTTATGTTATTACCAGTT
This sequence comes from Agrypnus murinus, assembly GCA_929113105.1. Lineage (NCBI taxonomy): Eukaryota > Metazoa > Arthropoda > Insecta > Coleoptera > Elateridae > Agrypnus > Agrypnus murinus. Next base: position 35,046,916 of record OV816028.1, on the reverse strand, counting down.
AATCGTAACGTAAACAAGTATTCCTCAATAGAGAACCATGAGATTATCACTGTAAAGCTTTTAGATATTGATAGTTTTAGAAATTAGGAGTTTCAAGTATCCTTAGATTTTTCATGTCTCAAACACTACTTCTGAAGGTATTGATATATTGTAAATTTAAATTTCATAGATTTATAGATTTAAGTTAATTGTCAGGTATATTTCATAGATTTATAATTTCAAACACTGATCGAGATTTGCAAAGAAAAATTTAGACTCAAAAATTCAAAATTTCGCAGATCTACAGTTTTAGATTATTAAGATTTTGAAGCATTAAAGCAATGTTTCGTATGGTAATTGTTTCAAAATTTCACGATTTTATGCTTTATGAGAGGCTGGGAATTAAAAATTTAAAAAAATACTAATTTGATAACTTTAATCAGCACTCAGAAAGTAACTCTTTAAGCAAATTTTATAACACATTATACATAATATGCATAATTAGTATCAAGAAGAAGATAGCATCCGGTGACAGAACCTCACGTGCTCTGTTTTAGATTAATTAATCTGAATTTCGTTAATTCTCTGTTAGTTTCTTAAGTTAATCTATTAAAAAATTAGTACGGACTACCAAATTATGAATTGAATCTTGCCCACAGATTTCGTGCTCTTTACTTAACAGAAGCATCATTTGTGTTATAATTACTAGTCTATACAAAATCAAGAATCTAAATAAAAATTATTTTCGAATTTTGTACTTCGTATTCTTCTACCGTAAATTATGTGCTTTTATAAAACAGACAGTCTCAAACCAACATCTTGTTATATGACATGAGATTTTGAAGCGCTGACAATAAGTAATCGCCACAAGAAAAAGAAGTGTTGGCCAATGCAGCTCTCGAAAGCCTGATTATATCCTAAGAATCTAGGCTAACAATGGTAGCAACATGTTAAACAAGACAGCATTTTCATGAACCACCCAAAGATATCCATTAAATTATAATGAAATATAAAGAATTGACAATTCCATTTAAATAAATCAATATCGTGAATATTGTTACTGAAATATGTGAACTGAATGTGACAAAATGTGAAGAATTTTGTCGACGTTATTGCATACTGGCGTAACTATTTTCTAGCAACTTTACAGGAGGGCTGTTTAAATGGATGGAACTAAAAGCTCTCGCAAACTTCAAAATTACTATAAGTCGATTGCATCATGCAAAATCAAAAAAATGTAGTCCTAGACAGAAAATTTGAAGAGTGTAACTATTTTGAAGTGTAAACGTTATGTATTCGAATTGGAAGCGCCATTTTCCAAGCGAGCTTTCTGTAAAAAGATTTTCGTTACTTGAAAGAATTGCTGCCATCTGCAACATGCCTAGTGTTTTTGCAGTAATAAAGTATCAAATGTATATAATAGATACAAAAGTGGCTGAAGAATACTGTCTTCTGGCACTTCATTATTAATTAGATGAAAATATGACGTATCACTACTTACTTTTTCTTGGAATTGGCAATTAGTTAGAAATGATTTAAATATTTCAAAGAACGGAGGAAAGAATTGTTTAATTATATATGAAAGTGAAGCTACTATATATTAGACCCTGTTAAATGAAATATCGCCGCACAGTATTGTCCTGAGGTGGGTGCGTAATACATGCGTTTGCTTCTAGATCTTCGTGAAGTATTGCTGTTTCATATCTTCAAAACAGTTTTTCTCGGTTTCGTTTCATACCGATTTATGATTGGTTTAATTGTTTGGGCCAATATCCTAATCTCAGTAAACCATCAAATAAGTACGTCAGTAGCACCTGAAGGGCATCTCACAAACAAATTTTGTACACCTATTCCCGGGAATACGGAAATATGTGATGCGGTTATTTCCGTATTTCTGAATTAATTTCCAGTATTTCCGAATTTCCAAACCAAAATTTAATGAAATAGTATCAGAGTTCATTGTACCCTACTCCCGGATTTTCATGTATTTCCGTAATATTCCGAGTATTCCTCAAGTATTACCATGTATTAACCAAATATTCCCGATTATTCCCCGAAGTATTCCCGACTATTTCTCAGGCATTGCTGTGTATTCCCGATTATTATCTGTATACTCGTGTATTCCCGATATATTTCTGAAAATTAGTACACCTATTCCAGTAGTGAGACGCCCCTCGGAGCATCATACTAAACAAATTTTATACACCTATTCCCGAGAGTACGAGAATATCTGTGGTTATTTCCGTATTCCTGAATTAATTTCCGGTATTTGCGAATGTATTCCTGTATTTCCTAGAGTTCGTTGTACCCCACTCCTAGATTTTCACTCCAAGTATTGCCGTGTATTCCCGTATATTCCCCAAATATTCCCGAGTATTTTCTAGTAATCCTGAGTAGTACTCAGGTATTGCCGTGTATTCCCGATTATTATCTGTATATTCGTGTATACCCGATATATTTCTGAAAATTAGTACACCTTTTCCAGTAGTGAGACGCCCCTCGGAGCATCATACTAAACAAATTTTATACACCTGTTCCCGAGAGTACGAGAATATCTGTGGTTATTTCCGTATTCCTGAATTAATTTCCGGTATTTGCGAATGTATTCCTGTATTTCCTATAGTTCGTTGTACCCCACTCCTAGATTTTCACTCCAAGTATTGCCGTGTATTCCCGTATATTCCCCAAATATTCCCGAGTATTTTCTAGTAATCCTGAGTAGTACTCAGGTATTGCCGTGTATTCCCGATTATTCTCTGTATATTCCCGTGTATCCCCGATATATTTCCGGAAATTTGTACACCTATTGCAGTAGTGAGACGCCCCTCGGTAGCACCAAGCGCTTTTCCAGAAATTTTTGCAAACTTTCTCAGGTCCAATCCAGGCAATTTTAACGTTAAAGAAATTGATCCCATTTTTAATTTTACTACCAGGTTACCACGTTCCAAGCAGAATTGATCGAAATTGTTCGATTTCCAAATCTATAGGTATATTAACTCTGTGTGTAGTAGATACGCTAGACAGGTGTTCCTTAAACAGCTCCGCCTTATCCTTGTTACTTCTTGCCTATGGTCCTATAGTTGATGTGGTCTTTCGTATTGGAAGACCAGAGCTTCGGACTTGGAATTCCATACACAGTAGTCATATCTGCTGAGGCTACTTACATGCTTCATCTCGGTGAGTTTTTAAATTTCAGATAGCTGTTACATGATTGGTTATATTTAGTTTGTGGCTACGACACCACGTTGATCTAGCTCTCCTTTTCGATGCCACTGATCTTTTAATGTCTAAAGAAACATTGTTTATACTGTACTTTGCTGCAAATCCTAGGAACGAGTTAGCTGCTTGTAAAAGTTTCTTGATTAGGTTAGACTCTTTCAGTAGTTATATTTAAGTTAACATTATTGTTGATTATATTTCAATATCCTACCCAGTTTGTCCTAGGAGTAGGTATTTTTTGAATAATCGACGCACTGATAGTAGCAATTAATGGAGTATGGTCTGATGTTAAACCATAATTTGATATATCTAATGTGTATGTTGGGGAAAGTCCATAAAAGGCAAATATATAACAAACATAACAAGCCAATGAAGAAAGGACAAAGTAAGCCACAATACCGCTACCACAACGAACACCACCGACCATGTCGTCAACAATTCCAAACAAAGTGGCACCAACAACGACCACCAGCGTTTGCCTCCACCACTACGTTCATTACATGTCATCAGCATTTCAAGCATCGGTCGTTGCAAATGTGGAGAGAACAGAAAAGGGTGCAGGGTATTAGGATAGCTCAAACCAAATTAACTTCGAAAGACTGAAGAGGCATAGTGAGTCTAAAACAGCCACTGCCCTGCTTAGAAAGGAATTAAAAAGTGTATTTTAATTCCAAATTCTCAAGTGATAACTTCAACCATGCTTGAGGAGATAAAGAATTGCAGAATTTGAATGATGGATATTTACAGTTATGTTATTATTATTTAAAATTAGTCGTAGCGAGCAAGCATTTCTCACGAAAAAAAAAGACATGTGTACGATTAGCAAATAATTTAATTAAGCAGATGTTTAACTTGATTAAAAGTTTCACATACTTTTGACATGATTCGCTTTTTCATCGCCATTTAAAGAAACTCTAAATTATTTTAAAAAAAATATGCAAAGACATCAGCAGTATAACATTAATCTAGTAGCAATGAAAATTAGATTTTAGGATGATTTTGAATTATGGTTAATATCATACTTAATTGTTTGTCTACGAAACGTTTAAAAATAAGTGGAAGTGCTGAAGTAATAAAAGCCAGATCTCCTTCCATATTATATTTATGGTGTCCTTGTATGTACTAGGAATAATATTAATAATGATGATAGTATGCTCAAAACAAAAATTAAAAATATATATTTTTTAAACTTAACAAAACCAGTAGAGTTTAAATCCTGCACAAACGCGAAAGACAAAGATGGAAATTTTTGTTAATTAGCAGTTGAGGTTTTACAACAGACGCACCAACGCACGATGTAAAAGCTTATCTCTGTTGATTATAGCAGCTTATATAGTAACACCAAATATGAAAAATGTGAAAAAATTAAAAAAAGAACAGAGATACTAATGAATGTGGGCATTTGAAAAATGAGATAATTAAACATTTTAAAATTAAAATTTAAAACCAGCATTTTCCCGCCATTTTTATTGCTTGGAAGGAACCACATACATCCAGTAGTTTATACTCAGTTAAGGCATTTACAATTTTGATTGATAGTAAAACAAAATAATCATAAAAAATTGGAATTTTCAGAGTTAAGGAATTCATCAAGAGTCACTACTACTACGACAGATTTAATTGATCACATCTTTACTACTGATTGACTTTGATAAAAATGAGATCTGACCTTTGATTGTGTAAATGAGGAAAAAACAATTTTAATATATTTTTCATAACCTTGATCTTCGATATATACCGAAATCAGTATTTGCATATATATTCAATGACTGCCGCCCAAAATAAAACGGAGGACAGAAAACAGAGCTTTCGCTGTCATCCAAAGAAAACTCAAAATTATGTTATAAAACAAGCAAATCCTACAAATCCATTTTGTTCAATCTACAATAAAAAAATATTTAAAAGATATAAAAAAAGTTACGTATATAAAAAAAGAGACTACTTTAAAAGAATGGTCCATAGGAGTTTGGGAATTAAGCAATGATTGCTCAAGGATAAGAATTAGAAAATAGCAGCCATTTGCTAATGCTCCCACTCAAGTTTAATAGCTAACATCAACCCTACAAGTCCTTTTACAGATCCATATTTTAATTGAAATTATCTTACTTTGTTTATCTAGAATATTCAATAAACAGCTAAGAGCAAAACCTTTCATGAATATCTCAGTGCCAATATAAAAACAAAATCCGTTTGTTAAAGTTAATTTTGTGAATTTCTTTGAAACAAGCCACTTAAATCACTTTTAAGTAATTATTAAAGTGTAGAAGTGTAATGGGTTTCCTATATCAAAACTGTGCAAACAGCAAAACTTAAATGTCAGAAGTTTCTCGAAGGATCGGCTCGGTTCTCGAAGGGTTGGTTTATCTGATCGCTTCATCAGTAAGTTGGAAATAAAAATAATAGAAGAGATGGATTAAAGAATAGAAATCATTTAATCAGAAATTCCTACCATTAATACCAACCAATAATTACATCTGTGAGAGAATCTGAAGATCAAATATTTATGCATATTTCAGAACAATCTTAGAAATAATTGATTGACTAGACCATTATTTAATTATTAAGCCTTGTTGGAAAATCATTATCAGCGTGAATGTATCGGAAAACATTCTCGCCAAGAGTTTTGTAGAATTTTGACCTAAATCCCTACTATGCAAATAGGTTACCCTTTCAAACTTAATTGTGATTTTAAATGGGTTTTATTGATTGCTCTACATAGAATAACAGAATTAAATTAATAAAAGCAAACATTTTTACCTTTCTTATACACAATTTATGTATTAGACAAATTATAATTTATTAAAAACTGCAATTGACGCTCACAACACTATACACGTTCATAAATGAATACTCCAAGGTTACAACTACTATGACACCAATATAGTTTATACTCTAATGCGATAAAAATAAACAGTACAATTAATCAGATACAGCCGACATAGTACTAACAAAATTTCCGAATTACTTCCGCTCCAAACGGAAATGCAGACCACCGTCAGCGTTAATTTGGTCCTGCAAGCCGGATCAACTATAACTAACTAAAAGTCTGCACAATTTCACCATAGACTGAATAATTTTTATTGTATCAAAATAACTAGGGGGTTGTCAACAATGAATTTTGGCCGGCATGTGCGTGCGACTATTTCGGGCCGGCGCGAGGGGAAGGCCCTAGACAGCGGAGCACGCACGACCCGCGCGGTCATGTTAGCCCCTAGCACCGCCGTAAAATCAATACCATTATCCTACAGAACGCGAATGCAGCGTTGCGCCCCTTATACTTCATACATTTTGACAAACCCAAGATAACCAAAAAAAAAGAAAAACTCAAAATTTAACAGAAACATCAACCATCACACACGTGCACTTTGATAATTCTGTACTTACTCTAAATTTAAAAATTAGTTACTACTGTTTGTAAGGGTGAAGTTAAACACTATATTATCCTCACAAGAAATAATCTTCAGTTAATAACCAATAGTTTCAGTCATATATCAAACTCTCGCACACACTGACATTATAGTGTCGGGGTTCAAAAGCACTCCGTACATCCACTGCTTAGAGACCACTGGTCAGTAAACAGATTCTTGCAGCATCTTTCAGAAACCCCGCTCTCAACACCCTCGCTACAGACCCAACAAAGCTGCCGACTCTTCGACGTACGCGCAACTCATGGACGCTCGACGATCGGCGCCGGTACCTGACGAACAACGATCGGATGCTAAAAATGGTGGGCCGCCATTCTGTACCCACCCGCACTATTAGATAATTGCACGGTAGCGGCGGTTTTGAAGGTATTAAGATAAACTGCGAAGGGTCACCGACTTTATATTGTTTTGAATTCGCAACTTTTAATGTTTACTACTTGGCTTCCGGCGAATATGTTTATCATAAACTCGGGAAGATTTATTGAAATGTGCAGTGTTCAGGAGTTTTATTTAAGATTTTTTTTTGTAAAATTAGTGCTTTTGAAAAAAGATTTTAGGACATCACACAATAACGATTAAATTGTAATTTAAATTACCTTAAGTAGGCCACCCCGTATGTAATAAATTATGGTAGTTACATTAGGGAAGAGGAGCCTTTTGAATATGCATATCCGTCCAGATGTTTGGATTTGTTAATACACTGACATAATCCAAGTTTTAGTTGCTACAATTTTCCTACATTTATACCCCCATTCGTTTATATAATTTTGTTTAGATAACTTTTTACAGTAACATTGTGAATTAGACCTATTGAAACAGCGAATTCAATTAATTTGTTTTAAAACTGCAAGTTGGGAATAATTTTAAAATAATATACGGAATACCTTTTAAAATGTGAAAATCCAATTAACGAGATAACAATAATGGATTATAATCGGATAATATCAAGAGAGAGTATACCTGATTAAATTTAGTCTTAAGTGTTTTGCTGTTAATGAATTGTAATGATCCTGTAAAAATGTAATGACATTTTTGAATACAGCTTTTAATGAAACGTTCTAAAAAAAGAAAGTTAGGGATGAGAAACGAAGAAAAACAGGAAGCACGATGTATTTGCTTTAAGTCGTCTTCGTATTTTTTTTGTAATTATTTACTACCCATGCAAAAAATCTATCGCGATTAATTTATTAAATTAAAATTACTTTTGGCTAAAAATCTTTCACAACAAAAATCTTCCTAAATATTTCGCTAAGATTTCTTTTAAAAAAGCATCTGTACTGTTTCTTCACTCTTATAATCAGTGGTGGATTTAACACTTAAGGAGCCTGAAGCGTTACAAATTTTTGGGGCCCTATAGTATAAATCAATTACTACAATTTATATACCTTTTATTATTTTATTAAGAATTAAGTAAGTACATAATTATAATTATTAATATACTATAGTATTTTGTGTCTCAAGGGCAGAAAATTAGCATTTGTAGCCCGCAGCTGTTTGATGCCCGAGCGAAGCATAGCGTAGCGAGGGCAGCGGACAACTTAGGGCTACAAATGCTTTTCGGCCCGAGTGACATACAAAAGTTTTTCGCCTACCTGTTTGAAAGTTTAAAAAAGAATTCCAAAAGTTAAACAGTAACGTAACTTATTAGTAAATTAAATAGGCATATGTTAGAGGGAATGAATGAAAATGAAAATAACGCCAGACGTTTTTAGTAATTTATTAACTAAATTAACCTAATAATCATTACACTACATACAACAAGGCCGTATAGTAAATGTTTTTATTATTATTGATAAATAAAAGGAACAGGATATGACTTTTAATTAGGATGAGTAATTAATCTATCATTGTATAATTTATTGAAATTACAATTTTCTTTTTATTAATTAATTGTCACAACATCCATTTATACATACAATGACACTGTGAAAAGCAAAAAACAAACTACAAATTTATCGACGAAGACATGAAAATCAAAGTTATGATCTAAGAAGCCTAGAAAAATTTGACGTATGTTTTTTATATTTTTAAAGGTTAAGTAAAAATATGTTTGAGATTACATTTTCCGTCATATTCCGTTGCTAAAAGTCTTACGAATGAGTTATATTTTTAATGTTAAAAACTAATGATTTCATTTTTTGATTAAAATCTTTTTAGGATAATGCACAGGAGTGGTCAAAGTATGACAATTTAAAAAACAATTACAATTTTTACAGTATCTTCAACTTAACATAAATAAATCGTGCTTTCATCTAGTAGTAGTATAGAGGTTATGTATTTGACATAAGAGGGCAGTAAAAAGTTTGACATAAGAGGCCCGCAAAGAAGCCTTAACTGCCCTCAAAACAGGACATTTAGAAAGCACTTTCTGATCAGGTAGGCGAAAAAATATAATTAATTACATATATAAATATAACAATATTTTGTAATTAATATATGTATGTATGTAATCGTATCATTTAAATTTTTTGGTATATAACTGACTTATTCGTTAATTGACATTATACCTACTAATAAATATTATTAGCATGGATGCGATTTGGGGACGAGGGAGTGGCTAAATATTAGAAAATTTTGCAGCATGAGTGTACCGCTGACACCTTTGAAACAAACTTTGAAAGTGGGGGGGTACTACACATTATTACACGAAGCAGTTTTATCGTGAACCTCGACCTATGCGTTTCCACTTATAACTTATTTTTTTTGTTGATTTAAAATAATACTGCTCCCATTACTTAGCTTAGGAAGCTTACATCGGTTAACAAGTTTCCTCAAAATAACTTCAAAGTCTTGATCTTCTGGGAACGTTTTCAATAGAAGTTCCTTCCATTCTTCCCATCCTAATTGGTACGTAGGTAAGTTATTATACCATTTCCGGGCAACACCTGTTAGTCGACTTTGCATGTGATATATGATAGAGGATTCGTCCCATCGATTAATCCGCGCCAGCTGTTCGATTTTCTCTATCCATTTAGAAGAACTTAAATTTGGATTTCCCGGACTAAACTCAGGAATGCATTCTGGATTTACATAAACTTTCGGTGGACGTTCCTTTGGCTGCGTTTGTTGATCTTTTTCTCAAAAATTAATTCTAGTTTACCGAGTCGTTCTGAAGTATCAGCAAGTGACGGCTGAGGAGGCGAATTCGGAATGGTTACGCGCAAATCTTCACGAAAACCCGATCGCGTGAGCACTGGAGGTGTATAATGACTTCTGTTAGTAGATGATCTATCGCGCACATAAACGGCATGCGTATCTTCTAATCTTGTACGGGATCTTGATTTTCGAACGCGTTCCTCTTCTTTAGCAAGACGACGCTCGCGCGAAACAGAATCTCCATGTGATCTCTCATTCCGCGTATACGATCGCGTCCTTCTGGAACGGCGTTTCCTTTCAGACCGATCAGAACTTGAACTTGTAGACGAAGAACTGCTACGCCCCATCGTATAAAAACTTTACAATTGTGAAAATAAAAATTGTTCTTGACCAAAATAATAGTTTATGATTATCTAACAATTAATTACTAAATTTATGGAACACCCCGATATAATACAGCAATACTTAAAAAAAATGTTTTTATATATAAACTTTTACACAACTCTTTATTTAACAACAACGCTGTTATTCATCAGAAATCTTGGTGGGTTAACATAAAGGCAAATTATTACATAACACCACTCATAACAGATTCTTATTTAGCCTTGATTTTTACGTTAATCAAACCAATCAAACTCAAATAGTAATTAAATTTGCAACATACAAATCAGTAATAGTTTGATTTATACATTAATCAAACAAAACTACTAGCTTAACTCGTTAACGAATTAATTATAAACGTATCTAAGTAACATCCGACTCATACGTTAATCGAATCACAACGAAAATAATAGCTTCTAATTAACGAAATACTAACTAATTGGTATTCACGTTAACCAAAATGAAAAGTTCATAAAAAACACTGGTTGATTTATATGTTAATCAACATAACAGTAAATAGTCAAAACTGAATTACTTACAGTTTTTGTTGCCATATTTATGAATACACTATTTAATAAACGATTTCACCACTATCACAAAAATTAATAAAGCACGAGGGGTAATCCCGCCGCTGCAACTATAAACAACCCCAACTGTTTAATATAATTTATTAATAAATATATCGGTAATAACATTTAAAAGCGTGTACATAGTACTTCTTTCTGTTCGAGACTGACTCTAAAAATCATTCCATATCATTATTACATAACTAGCCTGTTTTGTTTTTTGATGCGATAGTAAATTAGATTGTTTGAGATTAACAGAAAGATATTGGAGCAGAACTATCATTATTAGTTATAACTTACCCTATTAGCCGATTCCTTCGTTCAGCTTGGTGTATTGAAACAGAAGAGGTAGGTTTTGGTTAGGGAAGGTGTTGTTTTAAGGAATTTTGCTTAAAGGATGTTTGGATTTGGAGATATTACACCCTGCTAAATAGTTTGAACACACTTTCTGTTTAAAGAACGGATTAAAAACAATATATTATAATCAATGTAAGCGAGCGGGAGTTCTACGACGCGACTTTCTCACAGCTGTTTTACAACTGCCCGTCCAGCTGGCTGAATTTATTCATTTCAAAGCTATCTTATATCTTTATATAAAATAAATAATAAATGATTATCAATCGTTGCACACTTACAAGTATACATCAAAAAATATTAATTTTAATTAATAATAAATTTTATTTATAAACTAAACATTCTCCCCCACCCTGAAAGGAAATTTTCAGTAAAATAAAAAAAAATAATAATAAAAGAAAAAATCAGATAAAAGGAATAAATGTACTCTTATATTTACAAACAATGCCGCAATATAATTTCCTTCCTCTGTTTTATATGTTATTGAGAAGGAAGAGGGCAGATCTTAACCAATGGCCGTTTATAAGTGCCAGTGGAGGTGCGAACTGTTGCTACTCGCACTATGTTATCCGTACCAGGATGTACGCGTTCGATAATACCTAGCGGCCAAGTCATAGGAGGGGTATTTTCATTTTTTAGGAGAACTATAGTTCCCTCTTTAATATTGGCAGAATTCGACCTCCATTTTTGACGAGTTTGAAGATTGTGGAGGTATTCTAAATGCCACCTTTTCCAAAAATCCTGTACCATTTTGTCCAGTAATTGGAATCTAGACAATCTGTTTAAGGACACGTCGAGAACTGGAGAGGATGGCAACGCTGTTAATTTATGTTGTAACAGAAAATGAGCAGGAGTGAAAACTGAAGGCTCCGATGGATCTGAACTTAGAACCGAAAGAGGCCTTGAATTGAGAAGAGCTTCTATTTGTGTAAGAACAGTAGTAAACTCTTCGTATGACAAAATTTGCTGACCTACGACTTTTTTTAGGTGGGTTTTCACGCTTTTAACATTGGCTTCCCACAAGCCTCCAAAATGAGGTGAAGCTGGAGGATTTAATGTCCATGTTATATTGTTATTAGCTAGTTCAGATCTTATAGTATCATTATACTCTTTTCCTTTAATTAATGAAAACACTGCATTAAGTTCTGACTTAGCGCCTATGAAATTAGTGCCGCAATCAGAGTGAATGATACGGCAGGGACCACGACGGGCAACAAATCTTTTAAAGGCTTCCAAGAATACGGGTGTAGATAAATTGGAAGCGAGCTCTAAATGAATCACTTTTACGCTCATACACACGAACAAGCAAATATAGGCTTTTTGAGGTCGAACACCTCGACGTCTGGTCATGGAAATTAGAAAAGGACCAGCATAATCCACGCCAGTAGTCATAAACGGTTTTGCTTCCTGAACTCTAGCTGCCGGTAAATTACCCATGAGAGGTACGCATGGTTTAGGAGAAAATTTGAAACAAAAATTGCATTTTGGGAGCACTCTTCGAACAGAATTTCGACCTCCTAGTATCCAGTAGTTTTGACGAATGATAGAAAGGACCAGATTTGGACCAGTATGCATGTTGCTTTCATGAGTGTGAGTAATTAGCAAATCAACGAAGTGATCTTTTTTAGGCAGGAGTAAAGGATACTTATTATTAAAAGTCAAGGAACTATTTGCAAGCCTCCCTCCTACCCTTAATAAGTTATTGTGAACAAAGGGATTAAGCTTTTGAAGTTGGGAATCACAAACGTTTCCCGAAGAAATCTGTTGTATTTCTTTTGAGAAATTACAATACTGAATAAATTTTATTAACTCCAACTCTGCTACTTGTAGATTGTCAGGACTGATAAGATTGTCGCTTTTTGGAATCTTTTTGCAAAATACAAGTAGGTATACCATGGATCTTAAGAGCTTTCTATAGCTAGAAAACCGATCTATAAATTTACGCAGCACATTTTCCTTTTCTACTGTCATTAGCAAAACTTTCATTTTTTGTTCAGGCATTTCTGAAGGACAATTATTAGGTTGAAAAGTGGGCCATTCTGAATACCTTTGACGAAGCCATGGAGGTCCATGCAACCACAAAGTGTTAGATTCTAAACTGTTTGGGAATAAACCTCTTGACAGTCAGCAGGATTTTCCATGCCTTTTACATGTGACCAATGCAATGGATTTAAATTGTCTTGTATAATAGTCACTCTATTAGCAACGAAAGTGGTCCATTTTGAGGAAGTGGAATTAATCCAATGAAGAACAATTTCGGAATCGGTAAAGGCGAGGATTTTATTGAGGTTAATCCTAGAAGAAAGCGTAGTAATAAGTGAACTCATTAAGCGAGAGAGCAAAACAGCGGCACATAATTCTAAGCGGGGGATTGAAATAGTTTTCATTGGGGCGACTTTGGATTTGGCACAGATAAAATTGATTTGAACCATATCTTCCTGCAAGCATGTTCTCGCGTAAGCCACAGCACCGAAACCTTTCTCGGAGGCGTCGGCAAAACCTATTAAATCTACTACGCATAAAGAAGTAATGGATAGATAGCGTGGAATTTTTATATTAGTTAAGGAGGGGATTGGTCCTTCGAGCCGGATGACAGCTAAATGAGGTAAATAATACCCATTTGTAGGAATTCCCATAACAGACATATGACCTTTTATCTCATAATCCCGCATAAAATCAATATATTCTTTTCTAAAACAAGAGTCGTCCCTTAATCTTTTTTCTAACTTATAAAATCTCTTTTTACAAATCTCGAGAGAGAGCTCCCAAGTTCGGAAAAGGGCCTTTGGAAAGGAAGAGAAACAGAGTACCGACCGTCAGGGGCTCTATGGACTGTATTTGCGAATATATTTTCACATTTTTCATCATCTTTGTCGGAATATTTTACATCCGGTACATTATCAAGTTCCCAGAATTTTTTTACCAAGTTTTCAAGTGAAACTTTATCTTCGGTACAACATAAAGAATTTTTTAACATTGATTCGGCATTATTTGAATCGGTTATTTTTCCCATAATGACATATCTAAGGTCAGTTTGGATAGCAGATAAAGAGGAATTTTTCGACAATATTCTATTTTCTCCAAAGATACTATGTAGTATCCCTGCACCTAACAAGACATCGATTGTATCTGAATTTCCTAACTCGTAGTCTGCTAACGGGAGGCTTTCAAATTCCGCAAAATGACTAGAAATTGTCTCATAAGCTGGTAGATTCTCTGCTATAGTATTTATTATAAGTGGGTGGATTGTGTATTTTCTCTCGAGATCAAATCTAGATGAAAACGATAATACGGAAGAAAACTGTAAATTCTGCTTAATGGACCCGATGCCACTAATCGAAGAATCAAGTTTGGATTTTGGAAGTCCAAGTTTTTGGGAAAGTTTGCGGGTTATGAAATCCGATTGACTAGCGGAGTCTAACAGGGCCCGTACTTTATGGGGTTTTCCCCATCTGTCAAATACATTTATGACTGCGGTGGATAAGATAACCGTAGTTTGACTTAACGTCTTGTTATCTTTCTCGGAAGTATAACAATGTACATTAATTTCTTGCGAGGAAGCGGGAGTTTCATTTTGTGAAACTGAAGCTAAAGATGAAGCATTAGTATTTATTATTGGTTTTGAAAAATGTAAAGTTGAGTGATGTTTCTTACCACACAAGGAGCACGAATTTTTAGATTTACAAAGTCGAGAGGTATGTTGCTGAGATAAGCAGTTTATACACAATCTTTTATCTTTTGCTAGATTAAACCTCTTCTCGGGAGTGAGACACGTAAATTCTTTGCAATGATAAGCTGGATGCTGTTCAAGATTGCAAATCTTACATAGAAGGACGGGATTATCCTTACTTACCAATAAAGAATGAGAAGTCTTCAAATTCTTAATTGCAGGAGATACGATTTTTGCATGTCGGGAAAGAATTTTCGGTTGCTCTTTCACGAAATTAAGAAGATGCTCAAAATCTGGAATATCTATATGTCTCACAGACATCTCAAAGGATCGAACTGTTTCAGGATCCAGCTTGGATAAGGCCAAATGTACAATAATGAAATCGGAGAGGTCATTCAAATTTAATGCTTGGAGAGCTTTGACCGAAGAGACAAATTTTTGTAGGAATTCATCTAGACCATTGGAGGATTCAACGGTAAGAGGCTTTAAATACAAAATTTGTTTTAGATAATGTGACGCCAAGTTACGTTTATCCTGGAATTTATCTACTAAAGTATTCCTTAAGTTATTAAATCATAATTGTCCGTGGTAGGTTGAAAACCAGAAACCAAAGCGAGTGCTTTTTTGGATAATTTTCCTAAAAGGTATCTTAACTTTTCGGCGGAAGTCAAGTCTTTATTTTCATGTATAGCTAAAAAGGAATGATAGAAGACCGGCCATTCATTAATTTCTCCTGAAAAATTGGGCAATTCTAAAGGAGGCAATTTAATTTTGGGTTTTGTTTCCTTACTTGGCTCTGATGATTTACTTGAGGAAGCATTTAATTTGTCTGACGTTAACATTATATAACAAAAGAGATCATCGGCTGCGGACAATTCCTGGAAATTAACTGGGTTATCAGGATCCAACTCTTTAGTTAAATAGGCGATTTCTTCAACGATTTTATTAAATTCAGACATTGTGGATTCCAAAGATTTTATTCGAATTCTAAAAAACTCCCTGTGTTTGGAATCATTAATATTTTTTGCGTCATCATAGAGGCGTTGAATTCTTTGAAATAGTGTATTCTTTTTTGATTCTAATACTAAAATTCTCTTCTCTACTTCTTTAGACATCGTGATAGTTTATCTTTAATGTATAAAGAATAAATAAACAATTTCTTTAAGAGTGAAATTTGTGTAAAATAATGAGAAGGCCAACCTTCTATTTTATTTTTACTAGATAGAGAACGAGAATATTAGTCTAGATAAATGAAAATCGTACGACACTCAGTAGTGACCAATAAAAAACTAGCTCAGGAGCCGTTACCATGGCAACTAAAAAATTTTTTGGAAATTTTTTGTAGGTAGACCAACCTAACTGAAATTAATAAGTGGAAATTTTTCTGTCAAAAATGTCAAATTTATTTAAACTATACAACTGAACAAATTACAAAAAACTAGAACAAATCAATTGAAATTAAATACACAACTATTGTAATAAACGTTTCCTGTCAATTTTAATTTTGGATACCACGGCTAACTATGTTATGTTACAACTTGACAGTGATAATCAAAATTTAAAATAGGTAGAAATGGTTTGTGTCGTCACGATTTTCTTTCCGAATATATCCTCGTGCATTGATTATGCCTGGAAATTTTACTTTCGTGCATTTCTGCAACTAATTGCACTCCACTTCGTGTCGTGCAATTATGACGTTGCAGAAATGTCACTCAAAACATTTCCGGCAATAATCAATGCACTTGGTATATTATAAGTGAAAATTAGTACTGAGCCCCACTTGCAAAATGAGCAACAATCAATAAATGGTGCATACAATATCTTGAACAATGAACAAATCCTGCAAATGTTGAAGAAGAAAGCGACAAAATGCTCAAAATTTAATTTCAAAACTTAAATATACTCGTCAATTACTTTCGCTAGTTATAATTCTAAATATTTAATATCTTTCAAATGAATTATGCAAATGAAGTATTTCCGTATAGCGGGATATTTTAGTGAATTAAAGTAAAGTACTTTTTTTTTCGATTTTTAAAGAAATTAATTTTATAAAATCCAGACTCGAAGAACCAATTTTATGTTTTGTTTTTTGATGCGATAGTAAATTAGATTGTTAGAGATTAACAGAAAGATATTGGAGCAGAACTATCATTATTAGTTATAACTTACCCTATTAGCCGATTCCTTCGTTCAGCTTGGTGTATTGAAACAGAAGAGGTAGGTTTTGGTTAGGAAAGGTGTTGTTTTAAGGAATTTTGCTTAAAGGATGTTTGGATTTGGAGATATTACACCCTGCTAAATAGTTTGAACACACTTTCTGTTTAAAGAACGGATTAAAAGCAATATATTATAATCAATGTAAGCGAGCGGGAGTTCTACGACGCGACTTTCTCACGGCTGTTTTACAACTGCCCGTCCAGCTGGCTGAATTTATTCATTTCAAAGCTATCTTATATCTTTATATAACATAAATAATAAATGATTATCAATCGTTGCACACTTACAAGTATACATCAAAAAATATTAATTTTAATTAATAATAAATTTTATTTATAAACTAAACAAGCCTGTTATGTGTCCACTGATGACTAAACGATTGAGTAATGCCCTCGTAACATAACGAACAATATGCTGCAGGTTTTGTTGGATACAAAGTATTGAGGGTAGATCACAGTATTACAATAATTATTAACTAATTATTCAGAGTACATTTCACTATGCCGGTCAAACATTAACTGCCCCCTTCTACTCGCGATCTCAATTTATATCTTTTATACGATGACTCATACATCTAGAATGTTCGATGACGTGTTGATGAGTCATACATGCAGCTGTTGATAAGTGACGTCGATGAGGCGTGTCGATAAGTTATACTTGCAGGAGTTGATTGATGAGTCATACATGCAGGTGTTATTGACGAGTCATACAGTTGATGACTCATACATCTAGAATGTTTGATGACGTCATATGTGAGTTTACTATTCATTACAATATTAATCAAATATATTTGACAATTAAAAAAGAATTTATGACGTTTATTGTGAATACACTAATGTAGTAATGTTAACTTGTGCCATAAATTGTAAAATAAATATGTTGTGCAGAATGTCCATTTTTATAAATTGCACATTTCTTATCTATCAGATGTTTAATAGAAAAAGTGGGAAGGCCAGGCTATCTGAAAGTACAGTCAGCGTAAATACGTTATTGCAAATTACGCACCCAAATCCTAAGCCTCATTATTAGTTATTAGTATATTGTGTTACAAGTGCAACAAAATAACAATTTCTCACGTGTAAAGAAGTTGCGGCATGAAATGAAGTCGAATTCCGCAATCACACGAGTGTAAAATTGGCGTTTTTGCACGTGTTACACACTATAGTTACGACCACAAAAAAGTAATAAAACACCAAAACCTAGGAACAGGAAGAATATTTAACCTAAAATAAAATTTGATATGTTCTGGATTGTCAAAAGTGGACAATGGTTCACATTTTGTGGAAAACAGGTGTTAGTTGTAAAAATTAAGAAATACGTATAGCTCAATGTAATAATCAGTTACTTATGAACTTAGTACTGAATGTGAACAATTATTTAAGTTAATAATAGTAGTTTTGTTGGCGTTTTCAATTTTCTTTAAGCCTGAATCCCATTACTCGTGTATTTGGCAAATACGCAAATATTTGTCAATTCAGCAAATATACAAATGAACATTTGTGTAACAGCTCCCACTACTTGTATATTTGGCAAACATTTGTACTTGAAGATATACATTTTTAAGGGATATATTTGTCAAGTCATAAAAGTCTTTCATTTGTGTTATATTTACCGACAACCGACGGGAAAGGACAAGTGGTGAACATTTGTACAAGTAACGCATTCCCACTACTTGGCAAATATCCACGAATCACGAATGTTTGTCAAATACACGAGTAATGGGATCCAGGCTTTAAATGTTATAGACATATTTTTAATAGTTATTTAGTGCCAAGCTTTGTAAATGAATCTTTACGAGTGAGCTGTAAAGTTTGTGGGGGAGCCACGAAGGAGCGAGTTTCCATAATCCAGTGAGCCCAGTAAACATTAATTGCAAAGCGTGTCGCGTACAAAGTTTTATTTCCACCTTTCCACCAGCGTTTTTTATAAATTGTATATTTTTTGTAAAAAGACATTTTGTAATCAAGGGTGGTAGCACAATTTATAGCTAGGCGTTGTAATGGTGTTTGGTGTTTTGTGGTTAAGCAACAAATAAGCATTGTAGAATTTTAACTACTAGAGTTGTAACTACCCATTTACTTAATTACTATAAATGCCTGCAAAGTGTCATTTACATAGAAGGTGGAAATAAATGTATTTTGGACGTCGCGTTGTTCCGCCGCTGCTTTTTTGTTAATGGAAGTAAATCATTACCTAATTTTTTGGTTGATTTTTATGTTATAGACCGGTTATTCTAAATTTATGGATTAACACCATTAGAAGGATATATCGTGTTTGAACGTGCACGTAGTACGTACATATTATGGCCGTAATCAAAGTGACCCGCAGAGATACTAGGGCGGCCGGGAGTCGTTCGCTGTATGTACGCACTTTACGTTTCAGGATATAGGGAATTAGCAAATTATAAAAGCTATTATTGTTTTTATTGTAATTTAGCAATAATAATAAATAATATTAATATATACTAACAATTATATAATAATACATATAATTAATCAATTTCACGTTAATTCAATAACAATTTTATAATAACTTTATATAGTAGTAATAACATTATATGCTGGTAGTCGACACAGAGCTCAGAGATAAAGATGTCGCTCGGAATGCGGAAGGGCCAGGGTTTGGTTTCCAACCGGTGTGATAACACCGCCTGTATTTTAATACCTTATAAAATGTGAATTGAGTATTCCAACTGATTTTGGGTGTTTGGGTGGTGCTGATTTGAAATCTGTTTTCAGTTTTTCTCTATCACGTAAGATTTTTGAACAAAATAGTATTTATATGTATTTAGGGTAAAAAGGCAAAGTGAAAAAGGCAATAAAAAAATTACAATAATCATAGAAAGAGTAAAAAATAATATACATTATTCCTTTATCTTTTTGGAAAGCCTTTCCTATTTGCAGGAAAAGTTTTTGTTCGTTGTTTTTTGTCTATATCCAGTTTTTATACGGTACCAAAAAAATGTTCCTGGAGCAAGCAAATTTTTCGCTTAGATGGATCTTAAACTCTCGAAAAGATCTTTTGGCAGTGTTAAATCTATAACATTTAGTTCGTCTTGAGAAAATAGCTGCGGTTTAGAGTTTCTTGAAAATAATGGTTTAAAAATGTCAATTTCTGCATCTATTGAAAATTCGGTATCAACACTAGACTGCAATGCTTTACAGGGAACTGTACATCATGTGGAACTGGTCTGATTGCCGACTTAAGATTAAGATGTGTACGTATTTAAGAGTTCTTGTGTTATTACCCTTAATATCACCAAGCAAAACTACCAATCGGTGGGTGTGATTTCTTCAACGCAGACCTTTCTTGTTCTTTTAAACGTTTAAACCAATGCCTTAAGTGTGCCCAAAGTTTATCAGTATTTTGTTCTGAATGTTTCGAAAATGAAAGAAATATTTAATGTGATTTGAGCAATAAGAAATATTGCAACATTGGTTTACAAGAAAAATGTATGTGATGGAAACAAAAATGGGTTTGTTTTAATCAAATATACGTCCCAACTAAGCTAAAAAAACCAAAATAGCTTAATCACAAATTTCTCGCAGGCCTGTGTTATTTTTTCTGTATGGATTTGCATTCAAAATATAATTTAATGTAAAACATTAATTACATACATACATAATCTTTAACTTCTTATACCTTTCGGTGTCGAAGTGCCGGACACACCGAGCCACGGAGTGGATATGTGTATGTGAGACGAGGCAGCGGAGCCATATAGGCAAGTACACTGCGCTCGTGGTTTACTCATCCAACTACTGACCGCCACAAACTCGACTTAACTATGTTAAGGAAGTTGTGGTGGGATAGTCTGAGCCAAAAATTATGGAACTGTGCTATTTTGACAAATAGAAATAATTACATAGTCTTGCTTCAAATAATGGCTCAAACGATACTAGTTTTATTAAAATGCATGTGAAAGCAATTAGTTATTATTTATATATGTTTTTAATTAATTATTAGTTTTTTTAAAGTCAGAAATTAACTTTTGACTGTCTAGTCCAAACTTAAGAACGTGAAAAACTGACGAAAGAAACAATTGTTCTAACCAGAAATTTCATTCAAGTTTACTTTTTTATTAGTAAATATAAAATAACATTACTATGTAAACACTAAAAATTAAAGCAATCTCTCTAGAATATAAATAAATTATACGCTTCTAGAGTAGTGAAAAAGTGCCAACGTTGCCTTCAGTTGGCTCCAGTATTTCGTTTGTTGTTCTGATAAAATCAAATTGATGCACTAAATGACGACTCATGTTTTGAGGTTATCTTTGCAAATATATGTATATAAAACACCATTTATTCAGATTCATTTAAAACGTAGCAGTAAGAAATTCCCGAATTATGTATCTTTTTATTTAATACAACTGATTTTATTTTCGAGATGTAAATTACCAACGGCACTGGTTCTATATGGAGCTATATAAAGCATTTAAGTTTCCTGGTAGTTTGTCGCAATGCGACGTTGTTACCAAGTAAGCTATATCAAGCGTTCAATCGACAAATTCTTCGTATTAATTTATTTTCTGGCAAGACTATCCTCCTAACAAATTTGAAACTTTAACGGCACAATCTTACAACGGTTTTACGTGAAATGTTTTGGTGTTAAGTTTTTTTCATCATTTTTTTATGAAGTTATTATAATAAAGGTATCAACAACTTGCCATTTTGCATAAGATCGTGTGTTATTTTTAAATGCAATTTATGCATAAACAAACTTCCTAAACATTAAAGATTTTCTAGGAAATAACTTTGTACATTAAAATCTATCAACTGCAATAATTTTTTTATATTTTCATCAAATTTTTCTACAGCCACAACTCCCTTAAGTGATAGAAATCCACTATAACCACTCTGCCGACTGCCGACAAAACATTAATTAAACAAAATAAATTAGAAAAAAATAAATAAAGATTATTAAAAGTTTCACAGTTTTATTAAAATACAACCTGACAATATTGTTTCGACAGCTATGCAGTCATTATCAAAGGTAATATAATTATAAACAAACACGTCGCTAAGGTAGATACAAAAATAGGTAACTAGATAAAATAATAATAATAATCAGAATTAAATATCTAATACTTCCAGTAACGGAGAATTACTGAGCTCAAGTTGTTCATTCATTAAAGGTACCCTGAGTTTGTGTTTGTATATCTCAAAGGCTTCTAGAATGTCTAATTTGCGTTTGTTATTACAAAGATGTAGGAATTTAATATTATTTTGAGGAGTCATTGTGTGATTTTGTCCTAAAAGGTGTTTGGCGTAATTCGATTTTTCAGGATGTTTATTTTTGTAATGACGTACGTGTTCTTTATATCTTATGTCAAAATTTCGAAGTGTTTGTCCAATATATACCGAACTACAAAAAGAACAATTTAAACGGTAAATGCCCGATTTCATGATATCATGTGTTCTGTCTTTAGCATTAAATAAAAATGAAAAAGTGTTAGTGTTGGTTTTAAATGTTATTTTATAATTGTTGGTTTTTCTTAGTATATGTGCAATTTTTTCTGATATTTTGCCAAAATATGGTATAGATATGTAATTTGTGTCTTCTGTTTGATTGTCAATGGGATATATTCTTTTGATAGCTAACCTATAATCTTTTTGTTTAATTAAAGTGTCAATCATGTTCGGATTATAATGATTTGCATGTGCTAGTTGTTTAATGGTTGATATCTCTTTGCTAAAATCTGATTTTGTTAGTGGAATAGTTAAAGCTCTGTGTACTAATGATCTGTAGGCTGCTATTTTATGTGTATTATGGTGACAAGATTCATTTGGTATTGTTATGTCTGTTTGTGTTGGTTTTCTGTATATGGAAAATTCAAATAGATTGTCTGCGTTAATCTTGATATTTAAGTCTAGAAAGTTTATAGCCCTGTTTTCAACTGTTTCTAGTGTAAATTTTATATTAGGGTGGATACTGTTTATAACAATTAAAAATTCATTGATAACCTCAAAAGAACTGTCAAAACAGTTAGGTTATTCCTAACTACATAAACATCACTACCAGAACCAAGAATTCGATTACTGAAAAAGTGATTAGGAATGCCAAAAGAAGATGGCTCAAAGAAGAATCGAAGAAATGGTTTAGTATAAGAGACAATATGCACGTTTATATAAAGGTACTCTATACAGAACTTACTCATAAATTACACAATATCCAATTTGACATATTAGATTTTGACATTAGAGAAACCGTCAGTCACATTAAATTCAAAAAATACACCACACAGAAAAATAAACTTCATCGACTTGTACAACAAAAACGTACACTACAAAATAACCATAATTGTCAGAACACTGCAAACTTTTATCCTCGTTTCATAAACTTGTCGAATATAACATTCAATGACAGAGAAACACAATTTCTTAACAAAGGTTTCAAATTTTGTCCTTTTCCAAAATTTACCAACAAAATTAAAGAAATTTTGGCCGTTGAATGCGAAAATATACTTAAGAAAGATCATAATAACTATGCAAAATTCCAAATTTCGAATTTGTTAAAAGAGATGTCTTTGAAACAGGACAAAATGTACAACACATCTAACATATCACTTCTTCAATCTATAAAACAGAAAATCACAGAGAACAATCTAATTTCTGTTAAAGCAGATAAGGGTAACACTTTGGTAATTCTTTCAAAAGATATTTACATACAAAAAGTTAATGAATTTATTAATAAAGAAAATTTAGAAACTTTAAACAAAAACCCAACCACAAAATTCCAAAAAGAAATAAAACAAGGTTTAGAAAACTGCAATATCTGCTTTTCAGAATTAGAAAAGCAACAAATCATTAATAAAAACCCACAAATACCTAAACTGTATGGATTAGTCAAGACGCACAAACAGAATATGCCAATAAGGCCAGTTGTATCATACATCAATGCACCTAATCACATTTTATCCAAAAAACTGAACCAGATTATTAACACGATAGGTTACAAATCGAAATACTCTGTTAGAAATTCATTAGAATTAGTAGATAAGCTGCAAAACATACATCTTCCACCACATTCAAAACTTGTTAGTTTTGATATTTGCAACATGTTCTACAGAATACCCCCACAAGAATGTATTCCTTTATTAGATAGTTTCTTGATCAATAGTAATATAGAATTAGTTAAAAGGTTAGAGTTAATTCAATTATTTGACCTTTGTATAAGTCAAAATTATTTCACTTTTAATAACATAATTTATTTACAAAAGGATGGTTTACCTATGGGTAATTCTCTAAGTCCTCTATTAGCTAACATATTTATGGACAAGTTTGAAGATCGAATATTTGAATTAAACCTCTCTAAACACATTATCTGCTGGTTTCGTTATGTTGATGACATTTTAGCTTGTTTTGACAGTTCTTTTGAGGTTATCAATGAATTTTTAATTCTTATAAACAGTATCCACCCTAATATAAAATTTACACTAGAAACAGTTGAAAACAGGGCTATAAACTTTCTAGACTTAAATATCAAGATTAACGCAGACAATCTATTTGAATTTTCCATATACAGAAAACCAACACAAACAGACATAACAATACCAAATGAATCTTGTCACCATAATACACATAAAATAGCAGCCTACAGATCATTAGTACACAGAGCTTTAACTATTCCACTAACAAAATCAGATTTTAGCAAAGAGATATCAACCATTAAACAACTAGCACATGCAAATCATTATAATCCGAACATGATTGACACTTTAATTAAACAAAAAGATTATAGGTTAGCTATCAAAAGAATATATCCCATTGACAATCAAACAGAAGACACAAATTACATATCTATACCAAATTTTGGCAAAATATCAGAAAAAATTGCACATATACTAAGAAAAACCAACAATTATAAAATAACATTTAAAACCAACACTAACACTTTTTCATTTTTATTTAATGCTAAAGACAGAACACATGATATCATGAAATCGGGCATTTACCGTTTAAATTGTTCTTTTTGTAGTTCGGTATATATTGGACAAACACTTAGAAATTTTGACATAAGATATAAAGGACACGTACGTCATTACAAAAATAAACATCCTGAAAAATCGAATTGCGCCAAACACCTTTTAGGACAAAATCACACAATGACTCCTCAAAATAATATTAAATTCCTACATTTTTGTAATAACAAACGCAAATTACACATTTTAGAAGCCTTTGAGATATACAAACACAAACTCAGGGTACCTTTAATGAATGAACAACTTGAGCTCAGTAATTCTCCGTTACTGGAAGTATTAGATATTTAATTATGATTATTATTATTATTTTATCTAGTTACCTATTTTGTATCTACCTTAGCGACGTGTTTGTTTATAATTATATTACCTTTGATAATGACAGCATAGCTGTCGAAACAATATTGTCAGGTTGTATTTTAATAAAACTGTGAAACTTTTAATAATCTTTATTTATTTTATGATTATGGAGTTCCACAAAATAAGACTGGAAACAATAAACAAAAAAAAATAAATTAGTCTTTATCTAAGAGTTATAACTTTATACATTGCAAATAATTAGAAATATTGCATGTGCTGACATCTATGGATTTTTAACAGAACCACTGAGAATGTCAAATCATTTCCCAGGGTCATTTCCTTACAGTTTAGAGATTGTTAGCTATGAGTCATTTTCATGGTTAATAGACTGTGTTAATACATTCCCATGCCAATAATTTTTATTTGTCGCGTGTTCACTGTGGTTCTGGGCAGGGGTCGTCTGCAGGGCCCCCTGACTTATGAGGCCTGAAGCGGCCGCTTCCAACGCTTGTGCCTAAATCCACCACTGCTTATAATTTATTATTATTCGTCAACCTAAAAATTTTTCACAGCTGAAATAATTAACTTCGCAAGGGCGTGCCCAGCATCGGAAATAGAGCGGGGCAACTCATATTAGTTTCGGGGAAGGTGAGCAAAGTGAAACACGACGATTTCTTACAAAACAAACTCAAAACTGTTGCAAAACTTTCTTTTTAGTTTTTATTAGTAACTAAAAAATGCGTACTGATTCGCATACCGCACCACCACGCATCCACATCAATTTAGTCTAGGGCTTTAGTCTCTTTATTTCTTTTCTAGGTGAGGCATCTGCCCCTCGCTGGGTACGCCCTTGCTACTGCTATAAAACATTTAAATCTTTTAATAAAAAAAGAAAGTATTCCAAGAATTATTTCTCTCTTTTTAAATTTCCACGAATTTATTTTAATATTCGAGGACAATCTAAGTTATATTCTTTCAATATAATACTACTATAAAATAGTTCTAAGAATTATTGAATTATTACACCCTTTTTAAATTAACACGAACTTATCTTAATATTCGAATAAGTGAATGAAGGTTAGTAAGGAAAATTGTCGGTTAAATTCTTTCAATAGAATACTACTATAAAATATTTTCAAGAATTATTTCACCCTTTTTAAATTTCCATGAATTCATTTTAATATTCCATGACAATGCAGGTTAAATTCCTTCAATAGAATACTGTTCAGTTTTAAATATTACCTATATTGTAAATGTAAAAACATTTAAAGTATCCGCGGCTACTGCCTTGCGATTTCCTCCGTTTGGCGCTCTGATCAGGGTTGGTGTGCACGCGTTCGTTACGACGGGTTAGTCCGAACACATACTGGAGCGGCGAGCAAAGCAGTGCGCTCAGCAGCGAGCAAAGCGACGAAAACAAACACATATTTTCCCGTTACAACACGCATACTGACGTATGAGGCGGAGATTCAGTGCCGCTGTTATAGTTGAGCAAAGTGAAGCGTTCAAGCAAGTTTGTTTTCTATGCTTTCATCTTTGCTATACTTCTGTGACAAAAAGAAAATTGCCCTCTGGGATAAAAAGATCCTCAACATAACTACTATATCTTAGATAAACTGTGAATGTAAAAATGGCTCGACCGTTTCGGGGCGAGAAAAACTTGACGCCGGACAGTTCGGCGCAGACACACTTCGGCGCCGGGACACTTAGGCGAAAGCTCACTTCGACAAAAAAGCAATTCGAGGCATGTGCATTTTTTCGCGGCAAATTAGGGTAAAACTTTCGGAGAGCTTTAAATAAGACGTTTGTGTGGACCATTTGTCTAATTTTTTGGGACAAGCTACCCTATTATAAGAGTAACCTGCATTTATGTACACACATATGTACACCTTCTGAATTCCAGAATTTCGCTTGGATTGGTTAAATTACGTTATTCTAGTGCTTTTTGTCTTTAAGCACTGGACTATAAAGACTAAGCAGTATCCATTTATAAGTGTTACCTACTGACACCAAATTCGTGAAGTGGGACACGTATTTATCAGTGGTACGATTTAATTGATTTCATAAAATTTTTTATTTTTTAAAATTCATAATAACGTGATTATCAACATGATATTCTTATAAAAAATAAGGGATTTATAATAAACAAATTAAGTTCTTATTACAAATTATTCCCTTATGCAGAGGATTGCAGAAAATTTTAATGCTTTAACAGCTCAGAAATTTTTTCTTAAACCTGGCAGTACGCACTTTTGTGATTGGCAAATATTGAGCTTTTTCTCATTATACCGTATTTATCGAATACTGTATTTCATCGATCATATTGTATTTATTACCTGTAGGTACCTACAGGTTTTGTTCATTACAATAATACTAGACAATTTCTCGCGCCGAAGTATCGCCGCACCGAAGTGGTCTGCGCCGAAGTGTCTCTACGCCGAAGTGCCCCGCGCCCAAATGTCCGTCTACAAGTATATGTTACTTTTATTTATCCCAAGAACATTGCAGCTCCTAGCACATCTAGCACTTTTTTTATTCATTAAATACCAAATTTTCAAAGAAGAATTTTCCATTAACAACAAATCACGTTTTTCAAAACAAATCAATACACTAGAGTGTAAACTCCTCAGTATGTGATAGCCGACTCGATGCTCTTTCGCCGCTTTGCTCTCCGCTTTCATCGCTGCTTTGCTCTCTGCTTCAGTATGTGTTTAACCTTAGGAGAGGCGTATCGGAAGCAGTAAAAAACGAAATGTGTAAGAAACTGGATGTAAACAGGTACAGACATCTTATTATAACGTAAGTTATGACATATTTTGTCTGTAAATAATTATTATGTTATAAACGTTATGCAACGTTCAGTTCATCAAATTAAAATAAATACAGTCCACTTGGTAACATATATATATAATTCATTTAAGGACCAGCAAACACAAGAAGCAACAAATACTACTATAAAATAGTTAAATCTTTTAACAGAAAAATAAATTGTTCCAAGAATTATTTCCCCTTTTTTAAATTTCCACGAATTCATTATAATATTCGAGGACAACGAATAAAGGTTAGTAAGTAAAAATGTAGGTTAAATTCTTCAATCGAATACTACTATAAAGTAATTCCAGGAATTATTGAATTATTACACCCTTTTTAAATTTCCACGAATTCATTTTAATATTCCAGGACAATGAGTGAAGGTTAGTGTTGCTTTCTGATACTCGATTAAAGATAGATTGGTAGTGGACTGTAAATGTTATTATCGCGAGTTCTTCTTTATGTTGCTAATTTTGGTTTATAATCAAATATGATAGTCGTATTCTCTCTTTGAAACATATGTACATTCTGCGATGAAATTTATATGAATTATTAATAATTATTTAGAGGGTAACTTACCTCTTAAGCTGTCACAAATGTCTTCCGATACGATAAGGGGGCCCTTTATCAAACGTAAATGTGCGAATGCCGGTATGGTTGATCAATCGGAAAGGATCGATAATAATAATCAGTTCTTGAGTAATTAACACGAGACTAGGAGGTTATGGCACAAAAATTATTTTTATATCTTCAATATAGATTGATTTAATAAAAGTGACATAATGCGTACACGACTTTTGGGTACAAAGTTTTTATTCAGACGTTCAATTTTTTTTAATATTAAATTAAAAAAATTAAATTATTAAAAGCCTGCTATCAAAAATACGACAAATTAGATGTCCACATGTCATCCTCTATTGATCAGAAAATAACATCACTAAAATGTGTGAAATTAAGTAAATTTTATGAATAAACACAAATACATAAATTCACGATTTGTCCATAGATGGCAAGAAGTATGAAAATAAAAACTATTCATTAATATACTTTATTAAAAATAAAAACTACTAATAAATTTCACTATCAACAAAAAAAAAGGTGAAAGCTAATTAAATCTTACCCATTAATAATTCAAAATAAGAAGTTTTAGACTACTCGAACAAAACCCACGCAAATGATTTAAATAAAATAAATAAAAATAAGTTTTAAGTGGTTTTAATGAAAACCAACCAGTTAGTAAGTAAAGATGTGGGTTAAATTCTTTCAATAGAATGCTATTATAAAATAGTTAAATCTTTTAACAGAAAAAGAAATTGTTGCAAAAATTATTTCCATCTGTTTAAATTTCCACAATTTGATTTTAATATTCGAGGATAATGAATGAAGTTTAGTAAGTAAAAATATGTGTTACATTTATTTAATAGAATCCATATATAATATAACGAGCTTGTTCGGGGTTTGTATCCTACAGAGTGGTTCTGATAGCTAGCGACTACGCGGTGCAAGTTTTTTAATTTAAGAGAAGAAAAAAAACTGCTATGAAAGAAGGTTTATTTTGCTGTAAAAACAATTTCAAGGTTTGCACCCACATTATTATTATATTAATTAAGTGAATTTAATTTTTAAAGATCCGACGAACCGGCGGTGTTCGTTAGTACTACTATGAAATAATTACAAGGCTTATTTCACTTTTTTAAATTTCCACGAATTCAGTTTAATATTCGAGGATAATGAATGAAGGCTTGTAAACAAAAGAGCGTAACCAGGATCTCAACTAGTGGGGGGGGCAAAGTGATACACGACGATATATATGCATCCCGCCCCGCCACACATACGATCAATTTAAAGAGTACTATCTGTTTTTATTTCTTCTAGGGGGGTAGCTGGCCTCCCTTGCCCCTCACTGGGATCGCCATTGTAACCTTCGATAAAGATATTAATTATTATTAAATATAACAAATCGTTTACATTTAAGAAAAATGAAAACTTGTCGAAATACTTATTTTTGTACAATCGGGCTTTTTTCCTTACTTACTAGCACTAGTGTTGCTAGGCACGCAGTAAGTTGTTATTGCGTAAGTAGTCACGCGCATAGGGGGGTTAGAGAAACCGCTTGCGATCCTAAGTACACACACCAAATCAATCTGTTTATCAATTTTGTTTCCAGTCCAGTCCGCACTCTTTGACATAATATTCGGATATACAGGGTGGTGCGTTTGATGACGTCATCGGCACTTTTTTAAATAGCCATTTTTAACTTCCATTTTTTATTAATTGTCAATATGGTAATGTAATAAGTTTGTTACCTTACATAATGAAATTTTTGAAAAAAATAATTATGAAGACGGGAAAGTGCTATAGTCACCACAGTTAAACGCATCACCCTGTATATCCAAATATTATGTCAAAAGGTGCTTTTTACTACACCTTATTGATAATTGTTATTTGACACTTTTTAATGTCTAAAATATGTCATTATGAAAAAGTGTGAAATAAAAATATAACTATAAAATAAAAAAATAACTATAAAATAAAACAATCACTAGAAAATAGTAGATTATGTTATTAGACGTAAAACTGGAACTTTGTGTCAGCTAAAGCACACAAAGACAGTTTTGCGCCGAATGACATATACTAGTTTATCTTCAAACGTCTTTAATTTAGAACATTTTTTAATATTGAAAAGGTTTTAAAAATTAAAATTTTAACTGATCACAATATCTTGGCAGTACTGCTTCCATGGCGATGCAAAAAACAAAATTCAAACAACGGAAAAAATTAAACGCCACTGTTTTGTGAAATCGTTAATCAGTTTATTTCACGCTTACATAACGAATAAAACTGTACGATGTCGAGTTTCGACCGACCTTCTACTCCTCCTGAAGTCGTTGAAGCTGCGAGAGAGTCTATCGAAAAATTACTACCGACTAAATCGGCAAGTGTCTATGAAGCGGCCTACGAAAAATTCTTAAAGTGGTGTTCCGCGAAAAATGTGGAAGTGTATTCGGAAAACGTCTTATTAGCTTACTTTTTGGAATTATCTCGAACCTTGAAAAGTTCTTCTCTCTGGTCGCAATATTCAATGGTGAAGTCGTCCTTAAATTTAAAGAAAAATGTCGATATCTCAAAATACTGAAGACTGCGCTTGTTTTTGAAAAAACAAGGAGAGGGTTACAAGCCAAAAAAAGCCGAAATCCTATCAAAAGAAAAATTTGACAGGTTTTTGTACGACGCGCCTGACGAGATTTATCTAGGAACAAAGGTACTCACGATCCTAAGACTTTGTATAATTATTATTTAAATATTTCATTTCTTATTTATAGATTGTTTTGATCTTTGAAATATCTGGTGCATGTAGATGTCATGAACTTGCGAAAATGAAAACTGATGATATTGAAGACTGTGGTTCGTTGCTGCTAGTAAAGGTTCCTGACGCCAAAACAAAATCTTTCAGTCGTGATCTTTCACGATTTTGGGGGAAGAATATTTGGCCAAATATAGAAAATATGTATCTCTAAGACCTGCAGGCTTTCAAGAACAACGTTTTTTTCTAAAATATCAGAATGGAAAGTGCTTGAGAATGGTAATGAGTATTCACAAGCTTGGGAATGTAGCGAAAGAAGTAGCCAAGGATTTAAAACTTCCAAACTGGAATGAATATACCGGTAACTGTTTACGCAGAACATCTGCAACTATGCTTGTGGATGGAGGAGGCGATATTACCATGCTCAAAAGACATGGGGGCTGGCGTTCCAGTTCTGTAGCTGAAGAGTACGTAGAAGAGTCTTTACGAAGCAAGAAAGATATTGCATGCAAAATTCTTGTGCCATCCGACAAAGAACAGTCATTTAAGGAAGACGTAAGAAGTGACTGCGAACCCAGCACCAGTGTAAACGCTAGAGAGATTAACTCAAATAATATTGTTAATAATTCTGCAATAGATGTTGTTGGCGCTAGGGGATTACTTCAAAATGCTAGTATTACTAACTGTGTGTTTCACATTAACGTTAACAACTAATAATTTGTGATATGATTAGTTTGTAATAAATTATGTTTACATTGTTGAAAATTATTGTTGTTCATTTTGTCTGTCTAAGCTCATAAAAAAAGAAAAGCGCCTAAGCACACAAAACATATTTTATTAATATTCAATTCAAAGCATCAACAAATCAATGAAAATGTAATTGGATGTTACTATTATTAATATTTATGGTTGGAAGTACATGCTCTGTTCTTGATATATTTTCAATAATAACCTGCCCTTCACGTTCTGTAGAATTGTGAGAGAGGACCGATGAGATTGATGACTTCGGAATCTCTATATTCATGTTTGTCCCACTGGAGATTTTTCTAGAAGTTCCTGCTTTCATCTCGATATTCTCTTCAATATAACTTTCTGCTACGGCGGATGATTTCCATTTGCCGTGACGCTTGATACTCAAGATATCAGCTCCAGTACTGACAAGGAGAGACGCAGAAGATCTTCTAAATCGTGTCCTGTATAACTTTTCGGATTAGGAAGCTGAAGATATGTAGCGATGACACTTGGTATTAATGAAAATTGATTAATGCCCACTCGCTGCACAGTGCACTTTCCTTTACGGTATTGAACAAAAAAACTATCATGATTCGTATGAGCTGGACGAAGTATGGACGAAGAGCAGCATATTTGTCATAAATTTCCAAAGGATTGATTCCTTTGATTGGGACATCCATAACTGTGAAAATTCTATCAGTGTGTGTGTCTTCGAATCAGGGATTTTGATGATCAACATGGACTCGCTTCTCTCGATGTATTTCATTTTCAAGTGATAAAGTTCTTCCCGGCGACAAGCGCCTGCTAACCCCAATATTAATGCAACTTTTATCATTAAGAAGTTATCATTTGGTGCTCCTTGTATGAAATTTTCGATTTGTGGTTTTCAAAAACCTTTGATTTCTTAGGCCTGTATCCAGTGCTGTGTCTCTTAAGAAACGATTTCAATTTTAAAAACTTGTTTACATCTATATTTTCTTTCAGAGAGAGAACAGCTTTTATCATTGAAAATTTTGACCACAAACTTGAATTTTTATATTTCTTTGATAATTCGTCCAAATAGGCTAAGAGCCCCGTTTCATTAATGGTCCTTACTTGGTTTTTTCCTACACCATCCCATGAAAAGTTCATATTCGGCTTCATACATTTTAGATTTAGCCGGTAATAATCCCAAACTTGCAGCTTCAGCTTTCTCCTTAATCTCTAATGGAATATCCATGATTTCTTCATCATCACTGCTAATACACAGAATTGCATTCATTTTTGCAAATTTATAGCCACAGATTTTTAAACACATTTGTTCGTTTATGTTTTTTACAAGGTTCTCATGACAACCATGCACAGCATTACCAACTATTGAAAGTCAAAACCGACGAGAAATTTAAAATATATACAAAGTGGTGAATTTTATTAATTAACAAAGAGGTGTTGCAAAACATGAAACTTTTTTATAAAGCGTTTTTTTTACCCGTGGGTTTACAACACTCGCTTCGCTCGTGTGTGTAAATTTCCCACTCGTAAAAAAAAGACATGCTTTATAAACTTGTTGCATAAAATACTATTAAAACAAAATTGACGTGTTTTTGGAATTTCTCCAAAAATCAATATCAATTTCCCTTTTATCGAATTTATTCCTTACTTTTGACTATTTGACTGTATATCTATGTAATTCTTATTTGATAAAAGGATTTATTAATCAAACGTTTTGGTTGCCAAAGCTGCATACTTTAATAATATTTACAACTATACAGGGTGTTCCAGTAAAACGGTACAAATGAAGCACTGCTTTTTTAATGCGAGACTCCATAATTCTGCCCAGAATCGGCTCCCCTATTAGTTTTTTATTCAGCACAGTAGCCTTGTTTTTAATCCGTAACACTTACTTGACAATAAAGTCATCTAACAAACTGTAGTTCTGAAAAGAGCTATTTTATAAGAGGTCAAGCGAAATAAAGCAAAAATTCGATGAAAACCAGGAGCGACATGACAAAGCACCACGATACAAGGCCGGATTTCAGTTATTGGAATCCTCAGGGCTAAGTTTCGTGGGGGCCCTATATATATTACTATACAGGTTGTCAGAGTGTCTCGAAATATACTAGCATAACACAGAGTGTTAAAGAGCGTCAGAGATAAAAAAAAACTTTAGCTTAAAAGAATTAATTTGTACGAAACTGCTTGCAATACTTGTTGCTAATACGGTCCTGTTATATTTTGCTTTAATCTAACTAGTAAATAAAAATGGTCGAGCATTGAGATAACCATTGATAAAACAATGTAAAGTGATACCAATACGATATGTACTTTAGCCTGCCGAGTTGACATGAAATTCCGATAGGGAATATTGGTCAAGGCCAAGTTTTTGTAAACGATGACATCAACACAAGCGTTCTTGCTATCACAAACTGATTACGTTTATTATCAAACGTTTATTCGATAGTGTTTTCTGTTTTAAATGAAGTTAATTACCAGCAAATCGACCGCACTTCGTTTAGCACTTTAATTAAAACTCGCCCCTAATTTAAGATTCAAAGTAGGATTTATTCTTCTGTATTCTTCTGTTTATTTTCGAATACCATTGAAGAATGTAAAAATGTTGTGTATACGTAACTGTCTTGGGTAGTCTAATCTTATTGTAATAAATAATCTAATAACAGCAATAAACTAATTACACTAATGAGAATTAGATATTCTTTATAACAATCATAACTCATAAGCCAGAACGAAATATTTTATTTACAAGCATAGACTACAAAAGAAAGATTGTTTAATACAAATAGCCGTAATCATAAACAGTACCTAAATGTGTATTTATTCAACGATGGTTTCAGTTTTACTGAAAAGGATTATTAGAATCAAGTAATTATTCAGGTTGTAAACAATCTACTAACATCGTAGATTAGAACTCGTAATGTAATTTGTATATAAAGTCGAATGGTTTTTACGTGTTTTAAATTAAATTTAAAGCCGACCACTAACAAAAACTGCTCTTTAATTTAAATAACTTATCTTATTAGGAAAGCAAATGTTTTATTTAAAAATCAAATACGTTTATTTTAAAGCTGTATGAGTCTTGAATTTATTTTAAGATAAACAAACTGCAACATAAGTAAAAAGAACTGTGTTTTATTTGCGAATGTATTTCAAGATCAACAGTCATCTTCGTCAACTCATTCTTAATATTCTGCAGCATAGGCAAAATCGTGCTTTATTGACAAATTATTTCAAGTTCAACAAACTACAATCCTCGGCATTATGCGACATAAGGAGAATGTCTAGCAGAGTGCAGGACCGGTAAGTTCGTTAAAGTAAACATTTTAGAAAAAAGATTTCTCTTCACATCATCAACTATCTCGTATTCAAGTATTGTTTGTTATTTTTGAGTTTATATAATTATGTATTATATTTTATTGTTGTTCTATGAGCTTTTGTTAAAACATTTTTCTTTTCTTTTTTTCAGAGTGGATATGTGTGTACGACTAAAGCAAAATTTATTTAAAAATAATTTTTAAAATTTGATTTAATTTTTTACAACTGTTAATCAAATATACCTATGTACTTCTTATTTGATAAAAGGATTTATACAGGATGTACAGCCAAACGCAAAGAAAATGTCACCCCTATAAACTCGGGTCTCTACCGCCGTAATGAGTTTATGGCATATTGTAAATTATAACCGAGCGAGTTTCACATTCAGCTACCTACATTTTTTCGGTGTTTTTGAAAGGTTTTTTTGTAAGAAATAATAATATGCTTAAAATAGTATATTATTACCCAAGGTTTAGACATACGCTATTATAGCCCTAGCGTTGATGTTAAATCCCGAGGCGCGTAGCGCCGAGGGATTTAAGACGCGTGGGCTATAATCGCGTGTCTAAACCGCGGTTAATATACAATTTTTTCCACTACTAACATATAAGTTATCCTGATCATTAAATTATTTTAAAAAATGTTGACCGGTTAATTCTTCAGCGAGTAAAGCTGGCAACGTCGCTTGGTGTTTGAGATGTCAAACGTGTAATTGGTTTTAGTCACATCTTCTGTTTTCAACAGTAGAATTCTTGTTTTACGACCGTTATTAAAATACAATTTAACTATTAACAAATCAACATTCTTTTAACTAATACACAGGAAACACACACTACTTCCTCAGGAATTGTAAATAACATAAATTATAACAACTGACAATTAACTATTATTTTTCTTCTAATTAATAAGCTTTTGTTTTTTCATTATATATACTATTTACTTTCCGATACTAAATATAATATATCTTAAGTTCAAAATAATAAGTTCAAGTAATCTTTTTAATATTTATTAAAAATACACCCTTCATACAAAAAATTAGGTTATGTTAGAAATGTAATTTTTATGTGTTATAATATTTATTTTAATAGAAGGCATAGGCTTTGACAGGTGGTTTAGCATTGTTTTCATTATTAACCTAGGTCAATAATATATATAATAGAGGCTTCTGGGAAGGGGTTAAGAAAATCAATTTCTGCACTAAACAACTCAAAGAGACACTAGAACATCGTACTCTTAGTCCCTGGGCTTTTATGAATGAGCAACGTTAAAATTTCCTGTATCTTTTTGGGGGGTAGAATAAGGAGTTTTCCAGGAATATTACATGCTTACTCATAATCTAGGAAACAGCCAGTTCATTGTTGTCTTAAAGTAGGTAAAATTTTCTCAGAATACCTAATCCTTTTTAAGACGAGAGCTTCAAAGGAGAATTTTACTCTCACATATTCTAAACTACGGAAAAAAATCTTTGTGTGAGTCAAGTTACTGTTAATGTATCTACTGATCAAAAAATTTCTTTAAACAAAAATTAGTGCAAAAGTCAACGTACAAATTTTTTTGGTTGTTTTAACAATATTCTTGAAATTTAATGGTCACATGATGAAAGTTTTACTTGTCCTAAGTATTTCATCGAAAGTTCTGTCTACCTAGATAATAACTCGCTCGGTTATAATTTACAATATGCCATAAACTCATTACGGCGGTAGAGACCCGAGTTTATAGGGGTGACATTTTCTTTGCGTTTGAGTGTACATTTAATGCGCAATATTTTGATGTCTCTTAAACTATTAAATATCGAGAAAAACTCTCAATACAAAAGTTTTTTGGTTGCCAAAGTTGTATACTTTAACAATATCTACAACTGTACAGGGTGTTTCAGAAAAGCGGTGCAAATGAAACTATGTTTTTTTAAATGGGATACCTCTATATTCTACCCAGATTCGACTCGCCTATAGTTTTTTATTCAGCACGGTTGTAGTTTTTTAATCCGTAGAACTGCTGATAAATTTATAATTTTTTTCAATCTGAGTTTTGTAAGGACGTAATGAATATGTCTCAGTTTATTCATTTACTTGTATTTTAGAAATTTCTTTGCGGGCAGTAGTAAGACAACACTGATAAGACGTTTCTAAGATTTGTTTATGTATATGATGTTCAAATTTAATAAATTTAATTGAAACTTTATAAGGAAAATTTGTTCTACTCTATTCTACCTATCTACCATTCAGCCAAAACCCTTAAATTAATTTACACTCTGTATACAGATATATACTTAGTATCCTTGTAGTAGTCGTAACTAGGTTATTTATTAATGTTCTAATTACAAGATTTTCTTATGATTTTAAGATCCTTATGGTTTGTTTATTATCTCTCATGATGACGGGCGATAAAGTTGACTTTCCGCACTAGGGGTAGTAGATAGCTTATAGATATCCGTTACGGAAATAGTCATATTTAATAGGATGGCATTGTTTAACAAGTATGAAATTTTAATCAGATGTCAAAAGTTAATTTGAAATAAAACTTACGACCCTGGTACATAAGTAAATACCTATCTCTCGTGAATGTTTACATAATTTAATTAATAGATTCCCCTACTAGGGTTTAGTTCATACTTATATTTACGTTTGATATATTAAGATAAAGGGTATTTCCCTTGTTTATTAATGAAGTAAAGTTTAATTAAATGTGTAAGGAATTCCATTTCAAAAATAGAGATTATTAAAAATTCTATATATTGTATTATTTCTAGTTTAGATAGCTATATTTTTTTTTAACTGCATGATAGGCAGAGGTAAATTTATGGCCTTAACTGTTCCACTAAGGGTAAAATCAATCTTTTATCAGGCTTTTATCCCATCTAACTGTTTTACAATATTTAAGTTTTGTACACATAGGAAATGTATCTTTTAGTTGATTTGGTATACCTCTATTATATGCCATATGTCATATTTGCATTTTAATACTCTTTATTTCTGAAACGAAACCCTTGAGCACACATATGTTAAGGGCTCTCTCGAATACTCTCAAAGAGGTTCTTTCCACATATACACGAGTTTACCTCTAATATAAAGTCAAGTGATAGTTATTATACAATCCGCAGTTTTTTCCAATTATTGCTATTTATAGAATCGCGCTACAGTTTTGTTAGTTATTGGAAATAATATTATCAAAATAACTTAAAAGCCGATACTTATCATTACAGATTTTCGAAAATCTGAATTAGCAGGTTTTTTAGGCAACTTACATTGTAGCGCCATTATAAACATACTAAGGACTGTGCAAAATCTGGTGGCAATTGTACAAGCCATTTTTTGTTAGAAGTAACAAATTAATTAATCATTGAGTGGTGGCGCGCTGGCCATGACAACTCACTTTCCCTCTGTCAACGCGCAAAATTCTAGATTTTAAAGCATGTTTACATGCGTAAATGAATTAATATTAATTGTTGATTAATTAAAATTAATCAATTAATAAGTGAATATATCGTATTCAATCATTGTAAAAAATCATCAAAAAGTAATAATTAATAATAAAAAAGAAACAAACGAAAAAGGATGATAAATGATATTTATTAAAGAAGACCCAAACAGACAGCACGACTACAAAATCCGGTTCTGTCCCCGGAGGAGGGGGTATTTTGTTTAATAATATATTTCATAAATAAACATTTTTTTATAATAGTAATATTTCTAAAAAGAAATAATTTACAATTAAATACTAATATGGTACAAATGTGTAATTATTTAGTTTTATTTAACATAAATATACATAGTTTTATACATATAGATTTAAACAATGACTATAAAATTATATTGAATGTATTTGTTCATTTTTATGTTTATTTATAAAATAAACAATTCCTTAAAGAAACAAACAAAAAAGGATAATAAATGGCATTCATTAAAGAAGCAAACGACCTCAGCAAACCGCATGGCCGCATCCGCGCGGTAGCGCTGGATTTCCGACTACATAACTCGCGTTCTATCCCCGGTTGTGGTAATTTTGTTTAATAAAATATTCAATATATTTCATAAATAAATCGCTTTTTTTTATATAGGACATTTTAAATTTTTTCTACTTAATTGGTTTTTACTACTTTTCTTCTTGTTTAGCGAAAGCAAATATTCGTTTGTATTTGTTTGTCTTCTAGATTTGCGATGTATCTACGTACGTGCACACATATATTTTTATAACATTGAAGACGATACTTTTTTTCTCGGGTTTTCAGCAAAATAACTTGAATTAACTAAAATTAATAATCATTGTATTTACACGTGTTTCGGTAGTAGTCTTTCTCAAAATACATTATAAGGTATAAATATAAAAAGCTGAAATAGTAATTAGGTACATGAGGAACTTATTCAACTTCAATTAGTAATTTTAATTATTTTAATTTATTTTGCTGAAAAAGTGAATATACAAGATAAAAGTACGCTCAATATTATACTATTACAAAAGAATTAGCAAAAGAAGAAATCCATAATATAATATTTTTATATGTACGTGTCTCATTCAATGAATCTTGGTCAGGTCAACGAATTGACCTTTAATTTCGTTGTAAGAATGATCAAGCAACTTAGGATTACACTCTAAATAAGAGCGATAGTATTCGCGAACAATGTCGCGACACTTCAAGTATCACGACCACGAATAGTGTCACGACACCTAAGCTTCCGTCACTACTATAAACTCCTACTAATTACCTTACCTCGTTTAACTTGGATCTTTGTGTCATCGGCATTTAAACTTTATGCACAGTATTTTTTAAATAAAATTGCACATTAATGCAATTAATGTGCAATTTTCTCTACGACGACTATAGAAAGTTACACATTCTCCACAATCAAGTAACCGTGAAAACGATCAATTGCAAACAATCTCCAAACTGAACGGTAAAGAGCGTGAGGAAGGAGTTCTCAACAATCAGTAGTTCTATTAAAACGCCATAGATGTCACCACTTGCAATATTTATAATATTATTAATTATTTGAAATATAAAATGTTATAAATTTTAGATGAAGGTTCATTTATTTTGTTTAATTAATATTTTACATTAAATTATATTTTGAATGGAAATCCATCTAGAAAAAAACAACGGCAGAGCGGGGAATTGAACTGTAGATCGCCTGTCTAGTAGCGGGAGCGTAAGTATTGAGCTACGTAGACGCCTTTAAACGACTGGTTTATTTCTCATTATATAAAGTTACAAAGATTGTTATTCAATTAAAACATAACATTGACTAAATTTTTACATTATTATATAATTATTAATACAATATTATTTATTATTATTGCTAAATTACAATAAAAACATTGAAAACATTTATAATTTGCTACATAATGCGAGAATATGTTGACATTTCGCAACAAAAGAGTTAATAACCTTGACAATTGAATTGTGATTGTTTGTATAAAATTATTTTTTGAAAACGAGTACATTATGATTGTTTTATGATTATTTAACTGTAAGTACTAAATAGTATGTGTATATGCCTAGTCACAGTTTCAGCAAACGCATTGTATTCTATCAACGAATCATGTAAAATTAAGCAGCATGCTTTAGTTGTATCAGAAAGTGGGTTGACCGACTCAAGCTCTAATCTCTAAATTCATGAATACCTTATACACACGATATAACTACGATGTAAGATTACGAGAGGGTACATGAAGAAAAGGGTATGTTGTAAGTCGGTTCTGAATTTCTTAAAACATTACTCGAATATCAAAAATTCGTAACGGTGATGCATAGGTTTAATACTATCAACAGCTCATATAAAGGAAATGTTAGATTGTTAACAGTTTATGAGCATTAATCAAAAACTATTCTATAATGATGTATTATTTATTTATAAACGTTACATAGTATAGTAGCTAAATACATGACTGACTGAAAAAAGTTACTTTTATTAATGATGACTATTGAATTCGATCTGTCACTAGCTTAACCTTTTAATTTCCACTTTTAACCAAATTATAGTTAATCTGATCAAATATTGCTTACAAATCGGAGCTCTAATCTAATGTCTACAGTAGAATCCTTAAGACTCTCTATGAAGTTTTAGAATTGTCGATTACTAAGACACCCGTTTCTTCTACCTTCTTTAGTAAGTTCATATTGTTAGCTTCTACTTTGTCAACTGTTACTAAAATGTTGTTCTTTAGATCCTTTACCTCGCTTTATATATCTGTAGTCATTACAATGAAATGAAATAAATAAAGATTATTAAAAGTTTCACAGTTTTATTAAAATATACCTGACAATATTGTTTCGACAGCTATGCTGTCATTATCAAAGGTAATATAATTATAAACAAACACGTCGCTAAGGTAGATACAAAATAGGTAACTAGATAAAATAATAATAATAATAATAAAAATTAATAATAAAAATCATAATTAAACATCTAATACTTCCAGTAACGGAGAATTACTGAGCTCAAGTTGTTCTTTCATTAAAGGTACCCTGAGTTTGTGTTTGTATATCTCAAAGGCTTCTAAAATGTCTAATTTGCGTTTGTTATTACAAAAATGTAGGAATTTAATATTATTTTGAGGAGTCATTGTGTGATTTTGTTCTAAAAGGTGTTTGGCGTAATTCGATTTTTCAGGATGTTTATTTTTGTAATGACGTACGTGTTCTTTATATCTTATGTCAAAATTTCGAAGTGTTTGTCCAATATATACCGAACTACAAAAAGAACAATTTAAACGGTAAATGCCCGATTTCATGATATCATGTGTTCTGTCTTTAGCATTAAATAAAAATGAAAAAGTGTTAGTGTTGGTTTTAAATGTTATTTTATAATTGTTGGTTTTTCTTAGTATATGTGCAATTTTTTCTGATATTTTGCCAAAATATGGTATAGATATGTAATTTGTGTCTTCTGTTTGATTGTCAATGGGATATATTCTTTTGATAGCTAACCTATAATCTTTTTGTTTAATTAAAGTGTCAATCATGTTCGGATTATAATGATTTGCATGTGCTAGTTGTTTAATGGTTGATATCTCTTTGCTAAAATCTGATTTTGTTAGTGGAATAGTTAAAGCTCTGTGTACTAATGATCTGTATGCTGCTATTTTATGTGTATTGTGGTGACAAGATTCATTTGGTATTGTTATGTCTGTTTGTGTTGGTTTTCTGTATATGGAAAATTCAAAAAGATTGTCTGCGTTAATCTTGATATTTAAGTCTAGAAAATTTATAGCCCTGTTTTGTTCTGTTTCTAGTGTAAATTTTATATTAGGATGGATATTGTTTACATATCTATACCATATTTTGGCAAAATATCAGAAAAAATTGCACATATACTAAGAAAAACCAACAATTATAAAATAACATTTAAAACCAACACTAACACTTTTTCATTTTTATTTAATGCTAAAGACAGAACACATGATATCATGAAATCGGGCATTTACCGTTTAAATTGTTCTTTTTGTAGTTCGGTATATATTGGCCAAACACTTCGAAATTTTGACATAAGATATAAAGAACACGTACGTCATTACAAAAATAAACATCCTGAAACATCGAATTACGCCAAACACCTTTTAGAACAAAATCACACAATGACTCCTCAAAATAATATTAAATTCCTACATTTTTGTAATAACAAACGCAAATTAGACATTTTAGAAGCCTTTGAGATATACAAACACAAACTCAGGGTACCTTTAATGAAAGAACAACTTGAGCTCAGTAATTCTCCGTTACTGGAAGTATTAGATGTTTAATTATGATTTTTATTATTAATTTTTATTATTATTATTATTATTTTATCTAGTTACCTATTTTGTATCTACCTTAGCGACGTGTTTGTTTATAATTATATTACCTTTGATAATGACTTGAAACAATATTGTCAGGTATATTTTAATAAAACTGTGAAACTTTTAATAATCTTTATTTATTTCATGATTATGGAGTTCCACAAAATAAGGCTGGAAACAATAAACAACATTACAATGAAAGTTTGTACTGTTGTGTCGAATTGACGATTTGATTTGAAAATTTAATAATGTAATTTATCGTTTAAACTAACCCTTGTTTACTTCTATATATGTTTAATTAATATGTAATTAGTACATCAAATTATGTTCTTAATATGTTTTTCAATTTCCTTATAAATATAACTATATATCATTGAAATAAAACATTATTAAAATATTAAAAATCATTTTATTTTATCACATCCTAAATATTTACACGACTGATCACCTTTTCTCGTCAGCTTCTTTTCAAACAATTGCAGTCGTTTATCA
Organism: Agrypnus murinus; assembly: GCA_929113105.1. Lineage (NCBI taxonomy): Eukaryota > Metazoa > Arthropoda > Insecta > Coleoptera > Elateridae > Agrypnus > Agrypnus murinus. The sequence continues at coordinate 35,003,310 of OV816028.1, read as the reverse complement.
TAAACCTAGTGGTGAGCTTGTATTATTCGTATTGCGATATGGATATATTATTCAATTTTCATGTCTTTTGGTAACCCTACATAACCTAAGCTTTACATAGATTTAGACATGTTTTATATGTCGTATTTAGACACATAGCACGACATATCTGAATGATATATTAAATAAAAATAAATTGCTACTAAATGTAAACTAGACTTGAACGATATCGATCGATATGTTATAATATGTATAGCTTAAATGCTAGATTAGTGAAGGAACATGCTGCTGAAGTCTATCGATTAGTTTGTTAGCCTTATTCCAATATACGTTTTCATCTTTATAATTGTTCAACTTTTAAAATTTGATGGTCTAATACCTATATTTATGTGTTGTATTCTTTTACATAATAACTTAAACAAGACAAGAATTGTTACGAAACCATAATATTAAAAATATTTAAACATATTATTTATAATAAATATAGTAGAAATATGAAGAAAAGAGTACTAGTTATGCTTTAACGTTTGAGTAGCAGCAAACGCTTCACGTATAACCTATATTTATCAGTCAGTTTCTTCCACCTTCTTTAGTAATATGATAAAGATGAATTATAAAGATGAAAACGTATATTGGAATAAGGCTAACAAACTAATCGATAGACTTCAGCAGCATGTTCCTTCACCAATTTAGCATTTAAGCTATACATATTATAACATATCGATCGATATCGTTCAAGTCTAGCTTACATTTAGTAGCAATTTATTTTTATTTAATATATCATTCAGATATGTCGTGCTATGTGTCTAAATACGACATATAAAACATGTCTAAATCTATGTAAAGCTTAGGTTATGTAGGGTTCCCAAAAGACATGAAAATTGAATAATATATCCATATCGCAATACGAATAATACAAGCTCACCACTAGGTTTATGATAAACGACTGCAATTGTTTGAAAAGAAGCTGACGAGAAAAGGTGATCAGTCGTGTAAATATTTAGGATGTGATAAAATAAAATGATTTTTAATATTTTAATAATGTTTTATTTCAATGATATATAGTTATATTTATAAGGAAATTGAAAAACATATTAAGAACATATTTTGATGTACTAATTACATATTAATTAAACATATATAGAACTAACAAGGGTTAGTTTAAACGATAAATTACATTATTAAATTTTCAAATCAAATCGTCAATTCGACACAACAGTACAAACTTTCATTGTAATGACTACAGATACATAGAGCGAGGTAAAGGATCTAAAGAACAACATTTTAGTAACAGTTGACAAAGTAGAAGCTAACAATATGAACTTACTAAAGAAGGTAGAAGAAACGGGTGTCTTAGTAATCGACAATTCTAAAACTTCATAGAGAGTTTTAAGGATTCTACTGTAGACATTAGATTAGAGCTCCGATTTGTAAGAAATATTTGATCAGATTAACTATAATTTGGTCAAAAGTGGAAATTAAAAGGTTAAGCTAGTGACAGATCGAATTCAATAGTCATCATTAATAAAAGTAACTTTTTTCAGTCAGTCATGTATTTAGCTACTATACTATGTAACGTTTATAAATAAATAATACATCATTATAGAATAGTCTTTGATTAATGCTCATAAACTGTTAACAATCTAACATTTCCTTTATATGAGCTGTTGATAGTATTAAACCTATGCATCACCGTTATGAATTTTTGATATTCGAGTAATGTTTTAAGAAATTCAGAACCGACTTACAACATACCCTTTTCTTCATGTACCCTCTCGTAATCTTACATCGTAGTTATATCGTATGTATAAGGTATTCATGAATTTAGATATTAGAGCTTGAGTCGGTCAACCCACTTTCTGATACAACTAAAGCATACTGCTTAATTTTACATGATTCGTTGATAGAATACAATACGTTTGCTGAAACTGTGACTAGACATATACACATGCAATAATGAAAATTATTAAGCAAAAGAAGTCGCTAAATATATTTAACTTAGACGATCATGTTTCTCGATAATATTCCGATGGTGATAAGCTTGGTAAGCTTTTACCTGTTTCCTGTAGAGCAATTTTGAGTGTACCTTCTTCTTGTGGTAAAACTAATGCCTTGTTAGGCCTACTAATTAATAAAAACGAATTAAAATTTGAAAATATCTACCTATACGTCAGAAACTCATCCAGTTTTTGTAATTGATTGTTAATGGCAGGTAGAGAGTTTTAAGGATTCTACTGTAGACATTAGATTAGAGCTTGAATCGGTCAATTCACTTTCTGATACAACTAAACCATACTGCTTAATTTTACATGATTCGTTGATAGAATACAATACGTTTGCTAAACTGTGACTAGACATATACATATACCATAATGAAAATTATTAAGCAAAAAAATCGCTAAATATATTTAACTTAGACGATCATGTTTCTCGATAATATTCCGATGGTGATAAGAAGCATTGTAAGCTTTTACCTGTTTGCTGTAGAGCAATTATGAGTGTACCTTCTTCTTGTGGTAAAACTAATGCCTTGTTAGGTCTAGTAATTAATGAAAACGGGTTAAAATTTGAAAATATCTACCTATACGCCAAGTCTTTATTTCAACCTAAATATGGCGAAAACGATGATGCAATCACCCCTAATGATGTGAAACCTAATTCAGTATTCATTTTCGACGATATTATCTGCGACAAACAAGAAAAAAAATAGACAATATTTTAGCATGGGTAGACATAAAGGGTGTTGACTCGTTTTATTTAGGTCAAACATATACGAAAATTCCCATTACTTATTCTCTTTAAGCAAGATAAATTGAATTTCAAACATGTGTATAACGCTCATATTTTAGGAGATGCAAGCTATGATGAACTTAAACATTTAAACGCCTAGTATAATTATTTTCTCAACGCAGGATATATATCGATATTTTTCTAGTTTGATTAAATCCTATAAGTTATATTCATATTGCCCTTTTTATTATGTTAAGATGTTTATAATAATCATGGTGAGCCTGGTATGAACATAATCCGATTGTACCTATTCTTTTCTCTCCGTTTGTATAATATAAAATATATATTCCGCGTTAGACTGATTAGTATCGTCATATTTACACTAGAATGTTGAATGTTATTGTTCGTACTAAAGAGATTGTAATTATTTTTAAAAATATTTATTGTTTTCGTCGAAATAGCTTAAGCTTGATTGCTTTTAGGGATTACGATGCCTGTCTATTATACTTGTCAGAGGCCTATAGCGAATGTCAACAGATTGTGATTCTCGGCGATTTCAATCTAGAATTCAGGACGGAGTCATCTAAGCTGTACGATCTTCATTGCATCCTAAAACAATATGGAATGGAGGTAACGATCACTGATCCTACGAGACCAAATCATAGAAGTAACCCCTCTTGCATAGATAATATTATTACGAATTTAAATCCAGACCTTTACAAGTCTGTTGTTGTAGATCCATGTCTGTCGGATCATTTTGCCCAAATCATTGAAATCAAGGCAGTTTTACCTGTTCCTAATCAAACTCTGCACAGATGTATTACATAATCTGGATTAGGGAAGTTAAAAGAACAGCTCTGCCTGGTAAATTGGGGTATATTTTCAAACCCAAACCATGATGTTAATTACTTAGCAAATTTTCTTATTCTAGTTTTTGAATTCCTTATACCAAAGTGCTTTCCATTAAAAAAAGCAAAGCTAAATGGGCAAAGTCCAGTTAATTGGTTCAACGAGTCACTCACAATTATGAGAGAAAAGCTATTAACTCTAAGTACAATTTACAAATGTACAAATTCCCCCATGGATCTTAGAAATTTCCAATCATACAGAAATTCCTACAAGAGCGAACTTAGCAAAGCAAAGAGCGAAGCTTATGGTTCATTCATTTCCAATTCTTCAAATAAACCCAGAGATAGCTGGAAGTTAATAAATCACATAAGAAATAAAACAAACTCAACATATCCAGGTACTGACTTAAATCCCGATGACTTCAATGATTATTTTTTAAATATTGCAGATCAGGTCATCAGTACAAATCGACAATCTTCATTGTCATATGAGGACTGTATAAAAGATGCACCTATAGTAAGAAGTTCCTTTCTTCTGGCTCCAGTAACAGTAAATGAAGTCTTCTACTCGGTAAAACAACTAAATACCTCCAACTGTTTTGATATTTATAACATAAATAGCAAAATCATTAAAGAGGTTATATCTGAAATAGTTTCACCTCTAACAACTATCTTTAACTTAGCTTTTAGTTGTGAAATATTTCCTGATGCTTTCAAGATTTCTAAAGTACTTCCTCTTTTTAAAAAAGGGGATCCAAATAATCTGACAAATTATCGTCCTATTTCCATCATCCCAGTCTTTGGAAAACTTATGGAGATTATCCTAAAAAGTAGATTAGTAGACTATCTGGAAGAAAACTCTTTACTTAATGCAAGTCAATTTGGTTTTAGAAAAAACCATAGTAAAATTCAAGCCGTAAGTGGGGTTGTGCGGAGCATAGTCGAGAGCTTCGAAAATGGTGAGATTGCGGAACTTACAATGTGTGACCTTACCAAGGCGTTCGATTGTGTCTCACATAACATCCTGATTGAGAAATTAAAATATTATGGACTAAGTAATTTAACTATTTGTCTTTTAGGCTCATACCTGACCAATAGGAAACCAACCGTGTATACAAGCAAAGGTTATTCTATTTCAAGGGACATTAAACACGGAGTTTTTCAAGGTTCTGTTTTAGGGCCCCTGCTATTCATTATGTACATAAACGATTTTCATCATTTTATGCTGCCAGTCAGTTGCATTCAATTTGCAGACGACACCAGCATAATAGTTAGTCACACCGATATTGACCAATTAGCTAAACTATCAACATCTACATTCAAGCGAGCAGAGTCCTGGTTTAATGCTAATAAATTAAGCTGTAACCAAAATAAAACCAAGAAACTTGTCTTCTCAACAAATCATATATACTCAAAGGGTGAAAATGCCACTTTATTGGGTATCATCCTGGATGATAGCTTAAATTGGGCATCACATATCTCCCATGTAAGTAAAAAATTGGCTAGCTCCATATTTTTATTAAAAAACCTAAAAAAATGTCTAAACTTTGATTCATTGATGACTTCTTATTTCTCCCTATTTCAGTCTCACATCAACTATGGTGTAATTCTATGGGGAAATTCTTCAAATGCTCATAAGATATTTATACTTCAGAAACAAGCCATCCGTACCTTAGTTAATGCTGGAAACAGAAAATCCTGTAGAACGCACTTTACAATCCTGGGTATTTTACCTGTCCATTGCCTATTCATAAAAGCCACACTTTTAGAAATACAAAGAAATCAAAATCTATTTGAAATGGCATCAGAAGTTCATAAGTATGGAACCAGATCTGCTAGTCTTCTTAGAAAACCACAATTACGCTTTGACAAATCTATCAAAAATACAATCAATATCGATCTATATAACAAGATCCCACAAGAAGTAAAAAAGCTAAGTTTCAAGAAATTTAAAACATGTATTGATAGATACTTGCTCAAATTTTGTTTTTATAGTATTGATGAATATAGCAACTCTGCTTTCATTGTACAAGATTTTATGTGATAATACTATTGTGATTTTTTTTCTCTTTGATTGTTATATGTATACATTGATATGTTCTTATATATTGTGTAACGGGTACATTTTCCACCGGCATTTAGTATATAGAATTTTGTATTAATTCTTGTTAAAAATCTTAAGTTCGGTCCTGTAGATATCGCTTTATTTAAATATGCAGTTCATCAGGCAAACATTTCCTACAGAAAGCATTTATAGGAAGGGAATGTTTAATATTTGCTATAATGAAATAATGTAACGTCATATTGATGTTTTTCGTATCTTGCGACCTGGCATTTTAAAAATAATATCAATTTCTTCAAAAAGAAACCTTGAAAAGAAATCATGAGAAGCGCTTCGTCATCTCATTTATAGAAATATTTTGGTAAATATTTTGAGTGTATACGATTCGTAAATACATTTTACTTTGTCTGTTATTTGCGTTTTAAATTTTAAGTCGATGCAGTGTATGAATACCGTCTACTGCTAGCGTGTTCTTGTACACACGTGTGCTTTCAGCGGGAAAGATTGGTGTTGCTTTTTATACGTAAGGTCGTGAATCCTATAGTAAGGCAAGCAACAAGCGCCCTTGCCGCCTAAAAACAGATGTTGCCGCGCGGAATAACGTGAAACGGAGTTTATAAAAAGGCCTTCGCTAGTTTTGACAAGGAGACTTGACTTGAAGACTTGTGACTGCAGGCTGTGAGCATGCAGTCGACATTGTGGTCAATAGGCCTGATTAATTTTCTTATGTAGTGTCAATGGATTACAGTTCTTTAATCCTATAGAATTGCAAGATATTCTATTTACCGTTCCGTATAGTTTTAATGCTTTTTTGTGAATTGTGAAAGTTTTAAAGTTAAATACGTTTCACGTTATAGGAAGAATTACTTAAAGCAATCCTAAATGTAGTGACCGATTCTTGTGCTTTTGTAAAATTAAAATTCCTCTTAAAGAATTTGAGTGCAGTTAATGCAATCAGTGAATTAAAATAACTGGAAGCTTCAGAACAGTTCCATTAGTTTTTCTGGGTGAAAATTAAAGACGTTATTAAATAAGCACAAATTAAAATCTTGGTTATTTTTCGTGCTTGACTTTATTGGTTTATGAAAACATATGGGCTGTTATTATCAATTAAGATTGGATCACGTTTTGGTATGCAGAATCTACACTTCGATGCTGAGCCGAATTCAACCTTAAGTTTCCCCGCAGGAAAAGCGAATTTCCAATTTCTACTGGACTTGATGTATGGTATTCTATGAGTTTAATGAATGAAAATGCAAGGTACTGTAATATTAAGTGGTATTTGTTGTAATTCAAGTATTAAGAATGTCATAGTTATGAATTTTCTTTAGAGAGAGCTCTCCTTGATAGTTAAAAATCTTTAAGCTTTAACTTAATTGCAATTCATTTATATTGATACTGTTGAACTGATATAATTTGTCTAATCTCCTTCAGAGATTTGTTTATAAATTTTGTCCAGGAAAAGCTCAGTTAATACAAAGGTTAATATTTAAATTAAATTGTTTTGAACAATTTTTATGGTTGATCTAATCGATTCTTTTGAAATACTTTGCGATCATGATCAGTCAATGCAAATTTCTAATATTGGTAGTATGTGTTTTGAACAATTTTGTGGTCAATCCAATAAGTTTTCCTGTTTGTTTTCTTTATTAAATGAAACGTTCTTGGTGAATTTTTTTTATTGATTAACTTTTGGACATAATTATAATCCAATAAATTTAGATTGGATTAGTAATAAATATACAAGGTGTGTTTTATTTGTTTATCTTTGTATGTGTATTTTACCCATTCTTTTGTTAATAAATGTTATTATTGCAAAACTGATGGATCTACAAAACGGAACCATATTGGTTATGAAAGCTTAGTTTCATTTCTTCAACACTTGTAAATAAACAAAAATTTTTTTGTTTCAACTAAATATTTTTTTCATTTTCTGGTTAATGGATTTAGTAAATTTTAATGCTCATTCAAAATAACATCTTTGATTGGTTAATTTATAATTAACTTAAAGCATCAGAACCAGATGGCGCCCTTTTTGAGTTTTTAATTGTGTTTAAAACCCTTATCTATTCCTTTTCACAATTTATACAGCTGTGGAACCAATACCTACGACTTGAATAATTAATTTGTAAGAAAGAGTTTAAATCTCAAGCTGAGGCAGACATATGAGTTTTTAGTTACAGTAAGTATGAGTGTATTTTCATAACTTTTTATAGCATTTTTTATTGTTTTTTATGGTTAAAAAAACCAAAGTTTCAATTGTTACTTACTTTATTATGACTTGCTATAAACACTATTGTGTAACATAGTTAAATAAAAATATTATTATTATTATTATTATTACTATTCACATAACAGGGGAAGAATGTTTATTTTTTAATCGTTTTGGTTCATATAGCCCTGAATATTAGAATATTTAACGAAACAATCTTTTGAAAACTGCGGTGTTTAAAATTCATTTATTGTATTTAAGATGAATAATACAACTGTTTTCTGTATGATTACTATTTGAAATCCATAGGTGGAATTTATATTGATAAAATATTATTTGAATTTTTTCTCTTTGATAATGAGTGCACAGTATATTGTGCACAAAAGAACAAATCATAAAATTTTGAGTACTTACCCATAAAACGGTGACTCTCTCTTCTTATGTAGTTGGCGGCGGGAAAATAGGATAGAAAGGAAACCACCTTAGAATAATGTTAGACTCTCATCACCATTTCATGAGATTGAGTCTAAAATATAATTTAAACTTCTGCTTTGAAATTAATTGGAGAATAGCAACACTATATGAGAAATAACTAAAAACGAAGCACCATGTGCACTATAAGAATATTTTTACTATTCTGAAAAATCCTGTTATTTAAATTTTCTTCAAATGTTTTATCTGAACAACTGCGTGAATTTATTACAATATGCAGTGCGCCATCTCAGTGATTCCATATAAAACTTTAAAAACTACATATACATTATACATATACAGTGTGATTATATGCACAAACCAACTAATTATTTTTTCTATTAATTAGAATAATTACTAAAGCGGACAGAGGTCCGAACATACCCCTCCTGCTGAAAAACATAATTTTCAGAAAATACTTTAGCGACAAAAAAATAAAAGATTTATTTTCTATTATTGTTCCTGTTTGTGAACAAAACGTATAGAAAAACTAAAATAGAAAAGTCTAACTAGAAACTATACCAGAACATAAATAAATTTTGATCAGGGAAAATCATCTGATCTAGAAAAAATAAAATAAAATAAGAAAAATTATTGGGTAGAAAGAGGACATACCTTAACTACTGGTCTATTCCAAATTCCGTGCCTAATGCGCACGGACACTACTCTAACCGTACCATCAGCGGCCGGAAAGACTTCCTCTACAATACCAAGGGGCCACTGCAAATGTTGCGCATTGTCTTGTTTTATGATAAGAACCTTGCCTGGAACTATATTTAGGGATTTAGTATCCCATTTTTCTCTCACCTGTAGAGAGGGGAGATACTCTAAGTGCCAACGACGCCAGAATGCCTGGATCATCTGATCTATCAATTGATACCTATCCAGACGGTTAATCGGGACCTCATGAAAATCTTGAACTGGCAAGAACTTCAGAGGCGTCAAGTTAAGAAAATGTGCGCGTGTCAGTGCTTGGGGTTCACTCGGGTCGTTGCTTAAAATACAAAGGGGCGAGAATTTAAGATTGCTTCTACAGAACACAAAAGGGTTTGTAATTCTTCAAAGGTAAGAGTTTGGGTACCAACAACTTTATATATGTGTGTTTTAACGGCTTTCCACTCGATTTTCCTTTCTGAAATTTCACTATGAAAACGATCTAAATATTCATTGGAAGTAACTAATGTATAAAGATCATCTAAGGAAGATTTCGCTCCTATATAATTAGTTCCACAGTCACAATACAGTGCTGAACATGGTCCACGTCGACCTAAAAATCATTTCAGTGCCATCATAAATGAGTTAGTAGTAATGAAAATGATTGGCAACTCTTGATTTGCCTGTACATTTGACGTATGTCGGCGGTCACAGCTATCGGAAATATTCTAAATTTTAAAAGCATAATGAAAATATCAACCTGCAACTTGGGCCCTACGTACAGGATATCGTTTAAAGAATAGGAAGAGTCTGTTTTACAACTCGCATCGAACACTATTCTAAGTTGTGTAGAAGTGGAGTCTAATTTTGATACCGCATGATGTGGTATATAATAACCAGGATATAAAGGCTCATTGTTAGAAAGTTTGGAAATATGATTTTGCGAAATATAGTCTAACATAGCTTCATTGTATTTTTGCTGTAAAATAGGAGAGGTTTTCAATTTTTTCCAAAGAAAGAAATCGTCTATGAGCTGTACTATATGAGTCACCCAAATGGGAAGCATCTTTCTTAAAAGGTAGTGCTACCGTATATCTACCATCAGAATGTCGTGTAGTTGTAGCCTTGAAGATGGTCTCACATTTTTCATCGTCAGGATTAATGATAGGGGTATAAATTTCTTCTAATTCCCAAAATCTCTGAAACAGGGTCTCTAGAGAACACTCAACAAAAGAACAAAGAGCTTGAGTGTCTTCGGATGATTGTTCCGTTGGAACTTTTCCTAAGACAATATATCCCAATGATGTTTCTAAAACCGTTGGAAAGCCTAGAGGACCCATGACTTTCTTGCTACCTGCAATAATAGCGTAGATTTCAGCTCCTAGTATACCATCTATATCTCCAGGGGTATGGAAGGTTTTGTCTGCTAGGGGCAAATTCTCTAGAAATTGCAAAGAATGTAGATTAATTTCCACATTTGGCAGTTTATTCGAGATTTTGTCAATAATCAATAAGTCAATAGAGTATTTTATAAGAGGATCTACTGTAGAAGAAATAACTATACTGGTACGACCTTGTACGGAACTTGATATGTTACCTAAACCACAAACTGACAAATGATAATTTTGAACTTGGAATTTGAATTTTCTACAACATTTCATAGTAATAAAATTAGCTTGGCTCGCTGAATCTACTAACAAACGGAGTTGATTTACTCTACCTTCACTATCCACTACATCAACCACAACGGTTGAAAGCAAAACTGTCGTGTTAGAAACTAATGTTGAAGAAGTTGAACATAAACTTGTAACATTATCCATCACTGGGCTATCCATGTTACCACTAGTATTTGGGCCACTATTAAGCAAACTATTGTTACCACTAGTCACCGAAGATGATTTTTGAAAATGTAGAAACGTATAATGTCTACCGTTGCACTTATTGCAATTAGTTTTGGATTTACAATTTATTATTTTATGTGATGCTAGACAATTCAAACAATAATGATTTGAGCGCACCATAACATAGCGTTCGTTTGGAGTAAGTGTTAGAAATTTGGGGCATCGAAAAAGTGAATGATCTAAAAGTCGCAAACATGCTGGATATTTCTTTAAATTATCACTTGTATTACTGACCACAAAGGATTGTACAGTCTTCTGTTTTGACTGATTACTACTAGAAGATTTACTACTACTAAAATTCTTAGAGCCTAAACTACCAAGAGCTTGAGCTTGTAATTTCACGAAGTCTATAATTTCCGTATAAGTTGGTAAGGTTAAACTTTTACGAGTTGTCTCGAAACTTTTTCGAGAAGTTGAATCTAATTTGGACAAAGCTATATACGCCAAGATATAATCTAATAAGTCAACAATTCCTAGATTTCTAAGTGCGGCTATAGATGAATGAAAATTATCTATAAAGTAATTTAAAGCAGCGGCTGATTCCGATACTAATGTTTTAAATTCAAAAATTTTATCTAGATAAGAATTTGCGAGTTTTCTTTTATTTTGATATTTTTCTATAAGAGCATTCCAAATAATGCTATAATTGCTACCTATTGGAGGAAAGCCTTGACACACATTTCTTGCGGCCCCTGATAACTTACTAATTAAGAAATTGATTCTATCTACATCTGTTAAATCAGGTTTGTCATGCACTAAGCTTTTAAAGCATTCATAAAAAATTGGCCATTCTTTAAAATCGACGGAAAATATTGGCAGGGTGAGTTCAGGTAACTTTGGGGTACGTTTCGAACTATTTTCTGGACGTTTTCTAGATGAAGGATCTGTTTTCAAAACCTGATCTGCTACAGCCCGTATATGACAATAAACTTCATCAAAGCTGTTTAATGCAGCAAAATCTGGGATCGCGTTGGGATCAATTGTAAGTTGAAGTTCATTAATAGAATCTAAGATATTTGAAAATTCTTCTTTAGTTTGTTCCAGCGTCTGACAACGAATTTTGAAGTGTGCTAACTTTTTTTCGCTACTAACATCTCTACTAACGTCATAAATCCGCTGCAAACGCGTAAACAATGTTTCCTTTCTAGCCTCAAAAACTGCTAATCGTTTTTCGTCTTTTGAAATTGACGCAACTAGTTTCTCTTCCTGTGCAACCGACATGATTAATTCAACGTTATATAACCTATATTTATATGAAATATAAAACCTAACAGCGAAATCAATAATTGAAGTGTTGTAACAACACTGAACAACATATAACTAGTAAAATGCAGATTCTAAATAGTACGATAATATAGCAACAAAGAAATTTAATCTACATCCATATTAAATTTAGTGTGCGCAAATAACCACTAAATAACACTTGAGATGGACACACTGTATATTACTTGCGTATAAATGCACACTATTTATCAATATTTTATCAGACATAAAATGTAAAATTGCTATTTAATCTACTACATAAAATGTATGATTTTTCTAATTTTTCTAGGTAATAACAAAATCTATAAAACCAGTTTTTATCAACATAAACTCACCAGCTGGTGTTAACCAAAAATGCGGTGAGAAGTGACCAAATGTTTTCTGTATGATTACTATTTGAAATCCATAGGTGGAATTTATATTGATAAAATATTATTTGAATTTTTTCCTTTTGATAATGAGCGGACTGTATATTGTGCACAAAAGATCAAATCATAAAATTTTGAGTACTTACCCATAAAACGGTGACACTAACGAAACCACCTTAGAATAATGTTAGACTCTCATCACCATTTCATGAGATTGAGTTTAAAATATAATTTGAACTTCTACTTTGAAATTAATTGGAGAATAGCAAAACACTATATGAGAAATAACTAAAAACGAAGCACGATGTGCACTATAAGAATATTTTTACTATTCTGAAAAATCCTATGTTATTTAAATTTTCTTCAAATGTTTTATCTGAACACCTGCGTGAATTTATTACAATACGCAGTGCGCCATCTCAGTGATTCCATATAAAACTTTAAAAACTACATATACATTATACATATACAGTGTGATTATATGCACAAACCAACTAATTATTTTTTCTATTAATTAGAATAATTACTAAAGCGGACAGAGGCCCGAACAACAACTGTAATTATTTTTTAGAAAATCTAAGGCTTAAAATTCCTTTGAACTTAGTAATAACAGAATGATAATTGTTTTGAAAGCTTAATGACTCGTAACGAGAAAATTCAAAATTCTAATTTTGATGATAATTATCAATTATGTTGCTCGGATGTATTTTAAATGTTAGCCGTATGACGTTTACATTTCTAATTAAGTATAATTTCATTTAAGAACGGCAACAGTTGAAAAGCGTAAAATTTAAAAACGGTATAAGCTTTTTGACTTTAAAATGGTACTACACAATATTCCTTTTTCTAAGTTTTATTTATAAATATTTATCGGAATTATTTAAATAAATTTTTAAGAAATCATAACGACCCTAAGTGTTTTCTTTCAAATTAGAATTTGCTTTACTTGTAAACCGTATTTTAAATGTTTATGACGTATATTTAAACATGTCAGAATGCAATAGAGATAATCTGACTGGTGATTGACAGTAATCTTTAGAGATACTTTGTATACTTGAAAGCAAATCTTTATTATTACCCTAGATGTTTCTACATGTTAAATTTTTTTCGCAGAATTACATGATGACCTATAGATCTATATTTAAATATCAAATAGGAATGACAACATAAGATTTATTTTAAAATAAATTTATGAGAGAGAGAGAGAGAGAGAGAGAGAGATGAGAGATGACAAATAATATATAAAAATGAAATGTACAAAATGAGATATGAGTTATGTAAATGAGAGATGAGATATGCAAACGATACCATGAATTATTTTAATTCGTGAATGCATATGAGAGATGAGTTATGTAAATGAGAGATGAGATATGCAAATGATACCGTGAATTAATTTAATTCGAGCATGCATATGAGAAATGATAAATGTAAATGAGAGATGAGATATGCTAATGATAACGTGAATTAATTTAATTCGAGCATCTATATGAGAAATGATAAATGTAAATGAGAGATGAGATATGCTAATGATACCGTGAATTAATTTAATTCGAGCATCCATATGAGAAATGATAAATGTAAATGAGAGATGAGATATGCTAATGATACCGTGAATTAATTTAATTCGAGCATCCATATGAGAGATGATAAATGTAAATGAGAGATGATATATGTAAATGATACCGTGAATTAATTTAATTCGTGAATGCATGTGAGATATGAGTTATGCAAATGAGAGATGAGATATGCAAACGATACCGTGAATTAATTTAATTCGATCATCCATATGAGAAATGAGAGAGGTGAGATGTACAAATGAGAGATGAGTTATGTAAATGAGAGATGAGATATGCAAATGATACCGTGAATTAATTTAATTCGAGCATGCATATGAAAAATGATAAATGTAAATGAGAGATGAGATATGCTAATGATACCTTGAATTAATTTAATTCGAGCATCCATATGAGAAATGATAAATGTAAATGAGAGATGAGATATGCTAATGATACCGTGAATTAATTTAATTCGAGCATCCATATGAGATGATAAATGTAAATGAGAGATGAGATACGTAAATGATACCGTGAATTAATTTAATTCGTGAATGCATGTGAGATATGAGTTATGCAAATGAGAGATGAGATATGCAAACGATACCGTGAATTAATTTAATTCGAGCATCCATATGAGAAATGAGAGGTGAGATGTACAAATGAGAGAAAAGTTATGTAAATGAGAGATGAGATATGCAAATGATACCGTGAATTAATTTAATTAGATCAATCAATTTAATTCGCGCATGCATATGAGAAATGATATATGTAAATGAGAGATGAGATATGTAAATGATACCGTGAATTAATTTAATTTAATTAAATTAGATCAATTAATTTAATTCGCGCATTTAATTCGCGCATTTAATTAAACCACGCCTCATTTGAATATTAATTAGATCGCGGGGTCATTTGCATACAAGTAGAGGGGATGGACTCAACTGTCGGAATACCTACTCTTTTTTTGTTGTCGTAGATAAAGTATAGTGTGTTACGCGTGCCAAAACGCCAATTTCTCATGAGTGTGAAGATGTTGCGGCATGAGACGGAGTCGAATGCCGCAATCACACGAGAGTGAAATTGGCACTTTTCTGCACTTGTAACACAATATACTATAACTAAACCGATCAACTACGTTATTAATGAAATACACTGAAAGAAACGATACCTGCTCCACGAAATATATATTTACAACAAACCGAATTCTTGCCGATACACAAACAGTTTTTGTTGTAAATATTAAATAAGAAATTTCGTAAACATTAATTCATCATTCCGATTGATCAATTAGATTTTTGCTGTGCAAGAACGTCATTTAAGTCTTGGAATGAAAATCCGTAGATAACATGGGCGTACCACTTTTTAATGGTCAAAATTATTCCATCTATTACTGACAAATAAGTTTAAAACAGACAGATAGATGTCAATCACGGTGTAACAGTGGGAGTGTAATGAAACTAACATTTGATTTGTTGTGCTGTGTAAGATGTTAAAGATGACGTCATCAAGTCAATGTGGACTAGAGAAATAACCGATAATCACCAAATGTTTTTAACATTTTAATAAGTATTTTTATAGGGCCGGCGGTAGACGAGTGGTGTCAGTGCAGCACTCGTGTTCCAAGGGTCGTGGGTTCGAGTCCCACTTGGGGCGACGGGATTTTTCTAATTGGGAAATTCAGCCACCTCAACTATGGGTGTGTGTATTCGTGTTGTTGCATGTTAGATGGGGGACATATGACCTTAGACGTTGGTTCCCCCGTAGTGTAGGCGTGAAATAAAAAAAATTTTATCTTATTCATTTTTTCAATTGAAGACCGTTTTTATAAAATGTGTTAAAACATTATTTTTCGTGAGAGATTTTTATATTTTAATAATTAATGTTTAAATTTGAATAACACTTTAAAAACCTATTACACAACATACCGTATGTTCTTCTATCTCTACCAGAAGTTTTAGAAAAAAAATAAAAAAGATGCACCATGTTATTACCAAAAACTACCAAAATTCTTATAGGCAAAAGTAAATAAGAACAATTTGTAAAATAGTAAGATTAACAATTCTTCATTGCTAGAAGTGTTAGATATTTAGTTTTATGTATGCATTGTATCTACAGTTGCTCACAGTCAAAATCTTACAGCCACACTTTAAATAAATTTTATTCAGAAAGGAATACGAGCCATGTCTCATTAAAGTTTGCACACTTCTATTTTTATTGTAGAAATTGCTTTTTTGGTTTTTTGAAGTAGCTATTTTCTGTTGCTAGAGTAACGTACTGACCTCCTAGGCAAGGATACCTCTTACCGCCTTTTGCGTCCGCAGATTGATCAAAGTTGAAGAGACGACGTAAGGAAACCAAGTTTTATTATATTCTGTGGCCAAAGGTTTTTTAAAAACTTTATTTATTTATTTAATATAATAAAACAAATTTATATATTTCGTCTGCAGTTGTAGAATATAATTTATCATTTATAATGAAGAGAAGACTTTATCTCTTTTTACATTTACAATACAAATGTATAAAATATTACTTTGCCAGTAATTATTTAAATGAGTTAAAACGAGTTTAAATAATTAGATTTGAATTAACACACTTAACTGAACAATTTTAGAATTCACATTTAAATGATATTAAACAAAACACAATTAATTAATACTCGAATGAGTCTTTAAGTTTTTCTAGTAGAACAATTTGAAGTCCACACCTACATGAGTTGTAGAAGGCTTGAAGAAGACTCTACGTCGAAGTTTCGTAAAAGACTAAGTTTCTTAAGATTAAAATAGAGGTGATGAAAAAATGAAAGATAATATATTCTTATCATGAAATGTAATATGATCTTATCTATAGTATGATTATAACGTACGTTACTACCATTCGGTAGAATTTCATGAAACTTAACAAAGAATAAGTGCAAACACAGTACTTCACTCTAACAACAAGAAACAGCTCATGAGTATATCAAAAAAAGTGCGGGCGTTCCTTAAATAACAAAAATAGAGTGTGCGAACTTCAGTGAGGCAGCTCGTATTTACATGTGTATTACCGATTTTGTTACATAGGCGACTAGCATTGAAAACACAGTTTCTCATATATTGGCAGTACCGGATTACCCAATAGGCCAAGGCCTAGGGCGGCAAACTTCGGTGCGATCGACCCCTTGATTTAGGTGTTTAAATAAAAAATTGCATGAGATTTATCGAAATTTTATAATTATTGAAAAGCGTCAAAATTCATACTTCACAAAGTGCTTTGAGCTGAAACTAACCAAATAAATTCCAACTAATGTTAAATAAGTACACATCTGGATAGAGGTCAATGGTATCAATACAACCGAAGAACGCATCGAGATTATTTTATTGCTTTTTACAGAAAGTATTAGCCCCTTTGAGTCATTCAGTAAAATAAACACATGTTTTACTGAGGAAGTGCAAAATATTTTCAACATTTTAGATAATTCCTTTATTCGGTTACTAATTTTTGTTAAGTTATCTCAGTTGAACGTAATTTTACTTTCGCTGGTTTAGCGAAGAACAGGGAGACCCAGGTGCACTTTTCTGAAAGAAAATATGACTTTTCAATATTTTAGCGAAACTGTTCCTGAATTCTGGTTATCTAGTAGGTTAGAGAGGTACAAGAGGTATGGGTGAGTGGGAGATGGTTTCGTTTGAGGTGGGATCGATTAAATATTAATGTTAAATGATGAAAAGATGATTCTTTATTATTTTAGTTCAAAAATGAATTAGGCCAAAAACGTCACTTAGCTACCCTCCTCCTTTATTGTAAAAATGTTTCGAAAATTTTCAGCAAAGTTTTGGTTAAAGATTTCACATAAATTCTCGTATGTGATTGGTAAACAATTTCAACACTAAATTCAAAATTTAATATTATACCTGTGTAGCATGTAACTATGAAGCCGTTTAACATATAGTATGTATGTTATTAATATGTTTTTAGTTTTACATTATATTATTCTGTATATCATAAACGAATTGTCCTTTCACGTCTCACGTTTAACCGCTCAGAAGACTTTAAAAGATAAATTAAAAAATCGAAGCTGTAGGTCAAAAATAGCACTTTTAAACAGTATAATATTGACTAAAAAACTTGACTTTAAATGATTTTTATCAACAATGATTTAAACACATTGTGTAGGTTTAGTTTTTATACGGGAAACCGATTGCATAATATTACTGCATCAAATTTTGTTTGAGAACTTCTGATTTTACTTCCAGTAAATTTAGACCGTCGGTTACTTGCGAGAAATGGCAATGTTGACCAGAAAAGTTCCATAAGATTTATATTGTCCTATCTTCCCCGTACTGAACTTGATATATGTAACAATGTACGGTTTTGAAGATTTTGATGATTCGTCAGATACTGATTATATTTCACCTACATCAGGTAAACCATACTTAATTATAAGCAGAAGTACCTGAATCACGCTACAACAAAGCAATCTCTTGACTAATATTTAGATTAGTCTAAAATATATGCGCGTAAACTTGAATAGTGTGTTATATCAAGAAGCTCTCTTAATTCTCTATTATGAGTTTATTGCATATCTAATCTCATTTTCACTGACCTTTGAATAGTTTCCGCAGTTCTTGCAGTGGATTTACAAAAACAGGAAGAATTTTATAATTTTTTTCAACAAAATGTTAAATCACCTGCATTTGTAACTTCAATATTGTGGTAACAGTTGTATGTACTTAAGAACCTGGTAAGAGCAGTGCGTTAGAATGAGACGGAAGACGGGTGAAAATAGAGATAGAACGATCGCTGCTTAGCAGTAATTTATACATTGTCGGAATAAATTGGTCATATCTTCGTTACTGTCTAGCCAATTTCAAAGTTTCAAAAAGCGTTGGATTGTAAAATCTCGAACTAACAACAATTATTTTTTTAACTTTTTTGATATCTTGTGTCGTCCAAAAGATATTAAGATATAAACATCTTTCTATGTTTGCAGAAATTGAAATACGCATAATAAGGGAGTTAGAAGCTAATCTAGTGAGTATCCTTCCGTTTATCTAATGATAATTCTTGAGTGAAAATTAGCTCTAACTCGCTTAATACTTTAGAGATCGTATTAATTTTAATATAGCCGGAGAGCAAATAAAGTATTCTAGATTTGCTGTTTTTTCAGCTTCCCCCCCCCCGGGGGGGGGGTGTTGAACACCGATATCACCAGACGAATTTAGGGGATTGATATACACCCTAAATAGCATCCTATAACGTACTCGATAGCTTTTTACCTTTCAATGTACCACGGACTTGATTTCTAGATGCGTTTTTTAAGTTTGAGAACTCTACTATCAATATAAATAATACAATTAGTCATGGTCATGAATGTAAGTAAAGTGTTTACTAGTGTTTAGTAAACACTGTTTCCATTATTAGTGTTTACTAATGTTTAGGTAAAGTAGAATTCTATAAAATGGCTCGATCACAAATAAACACACAACAACTTTATTCTTCATCGCAACTTTGTAATCATGTATCAAGATAGCAGAAGAGGTTGATGGTGATAAAAGATTGATCCGCAACGTTTAGTCTTCATCAAAACATTGTAAATCTTGTATTAGGATAGCAGAAGATGTTGATGGTGTATCCCTATATGGAATACTGGCGACAAACCAAGTATATTAACGGCACACACAGAATTTATCTTTAGCCACGGCCTACTAGATTCATATAAGCTTTGCTTATATACGGCCGTCTCATTACCAGTTTTTTCATTGTTAAAATTAGGATCCAAAAATTACAGATTCGTACGTTAAGCCCACTGACGGTCATTTTGCAACAAAGATGGTTTGTAGTCAGACTGCAGTCATTCATTCTTAGGTTATACCACAGATAAACCTAACAGATGCACAGCCAAATGGGGTAAAATACGCTTGCTTTTTAGTTGCAGTATTTTTCGCTACATGTATTTGCGCTACATGTAGAATTCAAACGAAATTTAAGGCTGTTTTACCGCTTTGCAAGAATCCGTAGATAACATGGGCGTACCACTGTTTAGTAGTCAAAATCATTCTATCTATTACTGACAAATAAGTGTAAAAGGGATAGATACACTTCAATAACGCTTTAACAGTGGGAGGGATAATTCATATCTAAAGCTAACATTTGATTCGTTCTGCTGTGTAATAAGGTGTTAAATTTGACACGTTATCAACTCCACATGGACTGCAATAACCGGCTCATTGTTATGGTAATATAGAAGCACCAAATGTTGCATTTTTATCTTATTCATTTTTTTAATTGAGGAATGTTTTTATAAAATTCGATAAATTCCATATAACATTATTTTGCGTGGGAGATATTAATATTTTAATTAATCTCTAAATAAAGTAAATTGCATTTCTCAAGTTTAAAAACCTATCCACACAAATTTATATAAGTTTTTAATTGCAACTTATATAGATAGCATTTATTTCCATGTGATAAAACAAATAATATAGGATACCATAATACAGGATACAAAGTCAATCTAATTAAATAATTAATTTCTTATGCTAATGCAACAGATATAAAAGATTGTACTATTTATAATAGTCAAAATTTTTATTTGCTATTCTTTACAATTTCAGGTAACATGGTTTCTAAATAAAAATTTTTTAGTTTTGGGAGTATTTCTTCCCAAAAATGGATATCTTTTTCTACCTGCGAATAAAACAGCAGTTTTAGATGCAATAGGGCCTTTCGTTACAGAAATATTAGTGGCGCATGCGCCGCGCGAAAGTGAATTTTATGAATGTTTGCAGAAATGTGGCAACAAACGTATTAGGTTAAATGGTGAAAACGGTGAAAATAATAAAAATAATATTGCACATGCATTAGTAATTCGCGATTCTCGGCAGTTACATAAGAAAAATGTGCATTAGTAATGTTTGATGTATATCTTGTATAGAATTGAGAGTTTTATACTAACCTCACAATCAGTTCGTTTTTATTTCCCCTTGTACAAACATTTCTACACTTTAAAAACCGTTGAAGCTGCAATTTTGTCAGTCCTGATGGTCTCTTATTTCCCAATGAAGCACCAGGCACGTCATTTTCATTTAAAGTAACACTATAAAAAGGCAAGGAAGTAGCCATCTTTTTGTTGTTGTGTTTGTTTCAAATGACAGTTGACGATGTCCTGCTGGACAATGTTGCCAGATCATTTTTTTGACTCAAACGCGCTCTATGAACCGTTTAGGTAACTATGCAGTTTCAACAACTGAGCATGCGCACTCGTTGCTACGAAAGGCCCTATTATAAGAATAAGTTACGTATATGTATACCTTGTCAACTATAATTCCATGGGGAGTCCATATTACGAAATAACAAAATTGAGACCCTGTAATTTCCATTTGTCCTTGAACTTGGTAGTAATAGTTGTGACTTTTTTTCAACTGTACTCTACCGTTCTGGAAAATTAGATATGGAATTTTATTTTGTTCCACCGCTGCTTGAGGAGTCAAATCTGAAATTGACCATGGACATTTAATTTCAAGTATAGTGTCTTTATCAATTATTCCATCAGGACTAGCACCTAAAAACCCATACGTTTGATCAATAAAGAGACCACAATTTCCTACTTTTATGCCATATTCTTTCTCAAAACATTCTTTGGCTTTTTCTTCGTGGTTTCGTCCCCACCTAATTGCTGCGCTGTTTACAAATTGTGAATTTCTTATTGACTTGTAAACGTTTATGCTTTTCTTAAAGCTGGACTGACAAATTTTTGTTTACTGCTGTATCTCCTTTTAGAAATATCCCCTAATTTAGCACAATAATTTCGCAGCAAGTGATTAGTGCATTCTATTTTTCTGATGGACACTGTAGGGCCGTAGGGTTTATGTATACAGATTGTTTTAAATACACTGCTGTCACCGTCTCCAACTAATTTTGTGTATTTGAGCCCATGCATTTCAACACTTTGGCGAAATCCCTCCAAGATTATGTCAGACTCCATGCTGGTAGATGAGCCACTCCAATTTTTAAAACATTTGTGAGTTTTTGGCGATTCTTTGTTGGAATTGGCTTTGTCGCACATTGGACAATATTTATTCCTCACTCCAACAAATAGAAGTTTGCCAGTTTTGGCACCAACAATGCATCCCTAAAAATTAACTTTCAAATTTATAGTAGGTACATAGGTACAATAAAAGCTTACGACACCAGATGAAGCATTGTAGTTTACTTTATATGATCTTTTTGACCAGGCTCCGTCAGCTATAACAGTGATCACAGGAATACCATCAGCTCCCACATCACCTACTTCACGGGCTAATCGTGCTTCCTCTTTTCCTGCTTCTGCCATAGATGCCCAGGCAGATTTAAAGATAACATCAGACACAATGTCGTGATGCTTTGCATACTGACGGTACGATAAAGATGGCATATTTTGAATAGCATGGATTTCATTTACTGCAGAGTGGCCCATTCCTGTTGAAACTACAGCTAGTACTGTAGCGGAATTTAAATTCATTTGTGTGGTATCACTCGCATCTTCCGTGGCTAATGTATTTTCTATATTACACATGGAACACTTTAGCGTAAAAACACTGATCAGTCCATCATGTTTTACTGCAGTCACTTTCATATGACTGATATTGCAGCTAAATGGGCTATGATCTTTGAGTTCCTGTATTCTTTTAAAGAAATACAAAACATCAATTATACACCGCCCGGTCATTAATTCGTTTTCTGTAGAATCGAGTTTTGAAGGTTCCTTTTCGACCAAGAATGAATTTTCGTTACTACTATAAAGATACTAAGGAGTATCACTTGGAAAACATTGAAAAAGCACATTTATTTTTTTAAACGCATATATACCTGTTCTCAACATCAGCAGCGTGTGTTACATTTGTACCTTCTGGAAAAATTTCATCTGCCGATCTAAACATTATTTAGTTAATTGTGATAGAAAATAATTACATATACGCACTTACGTTAACGATGAAGTAATCGGATTTGAAGTGTAAGACTTCCTTTCTTTTATTTTTAAGTTTCTAAAAGACAAAGATACCAAGATATAATGTAGCCCAATTTTTTACAAAAATAGTAGGACATGGCGTTGAATAAAAGATACAAAATATTTAAGATACTTATTCCCCACGTAGACTTACAAAAACAAAGGTTGTTTTCATGAGTTTTAAAAGGAAGCGATTGACAATGGGTATTTAAATGCCATTACATTGAACTATAAATTGTATTTGCCTATTTAACACTCTCTAGTATTTATTATTCATTATTTTTATTAATAAGACTAATAGTACAATTCATGCAATAAAATTATAAAATTTTGTATCGAAAAATTACATATTTACTCGTACGCCTATCGTTTGTTGTTTTGATCATACGGTATATTTATAAATCCGGTAAATAAGATTTTACAGTAGTAAGATGAAATGTTTCTTTCGAAACGAAATACTGTAAAACTTTACAGGACGTATAACGTTTTATTTCATACCGTCACAATTTTAATTAAAGAGTAATAATTTTAATAATTAATTAAGGATAATCTGGTGACCTTATTTATTGTTACATAAGCAACGAAATGATTTGACGAAACAAAAAAATGTGTTGCTGTTTTTATATTAAATTCAGTGGTTTTTTCAGTTCAGTAAGTTGTTATACTGATACTTCACCGGATTCACCAGTGTAGTGCTCCATTTAAACAAGGAAAATGCGATACAATATGAAATAAAATATTTTTATCCAACACCTCTTTATAAATACCATGTTTACTGTGTTCATTATAAATAAGGAAAGTGATTGTTTACTCTTTTGTCACACTATAACCCACGTTGCTAAGGGCAACGTGGGTTATTTTTGAAAAACTCACTCCCTGGAAACAAACCTTCAGTTTCATTCCACAAATATATTTATTGTTATCACTACAAGCTGATAGGAACAGACACATCAATTTTTCGGTTGTTTATAATAAGAAATAGTTATTTAAAACATAATAGATATTTGGTAATCTTCTAGTTTTGTGCTCCCCAATGTGAATTGATCATAACAACTATGTTTGATAAAGTCGCTGGAATTGATTACTACACTGTTGTCGGTTCTACTTTCTTTATCCTAAATAAAATATTAATTCATAGTTTATAAAAGAAATTCTATATTAACTAAATTATAGGGTAAAATGCTTATTATAATTTCATAGATATAATCTTATCAGATATAAAATTCAGATTTTAATAAGCATCTCTTCTTATAATATAGAAGATGTTAAATATTAAATTTTATTTACGATAAAGTAGAATCAACAACTGTGTAAAAAGAGTGATTGCCACGACTTTATTACACATAGCAGTTGTTTATGCGATCTTATAACCTAAAAGAAGAAACGCCAAACACACATTGTTTTTAATTCGTAAAACCAAGGCCTGCAAACTAGCTACTACTTTTTTTACTTTCACAGCCACCTACTATTGCATGTACCATCATGAAATAATATTTTGTAATGTATAAAATCTTCAATAAATTATGTTTTTATGAAATATGATTAGGTATTGGATAAAATGTTGTATGGCACACGTGAGTTAATGATATTATCCACTCAGAAAAATTAACCAACTCGGGCCTACGGCCCTCGTGGGTTAATTTTTCATTCGTGGATAATATCTTACTTAACTCACTAGTACCATAAATAACTATTACCTAATTGCTCTTAATCGTATACTGTTTATTCTTGTACATCTCTTTTTTCTCGTCATTTCAACAGAGCACTCTAAACAAATTTTCACTATTACCAAAAATATTTCAATAATTACTATTGCTGCCACACAAGGCAAAATAATAAATAAATCGTTTCTCCAAGAAACAATTTACACATGTTCGCCTTATCAAAAATTGCATACTTCAAACAACGGGGTGGAGCGATACGTATATACTTGCTAGAACTACCTACACTCCTTCTGTACCACATTTCATTATGAAATTTCTTCGCATCGCAAAATTTTCACTTATAATATACCAAGTGCATTGATTATTGCCGGAAATTTTTTGAGTGACATTTCTGCAACGTCATAATTACACGACACGAAGTGGAGTGCAATTAGTTGCAGAAATGCACGAAAGTAAAATTACCAAGCATAATCAATGCACGAGGATATATTCGGAAAGAAAATCGTGACGACACAAACCATTTCTACCTATTTTAAATTTTGATTATCACTGTCAAGTTGTAACATAACATAGTTAGCCGTGGTATCCAAAATTAAAATTGACAGGAAACGTTTATTACAATAGTTGTGTATTTAATTTCAATTGATTTGTTCTAGTTTTTTGTAATTTGTTCAGTTGTATAGTTTAAATAAATTTGACATTTTTAACAGAAAAATTTCCACTTATTAATTTCAGTTAGGTTGGTCTACCTACAAAAAATTTCCAAAAAATTTTTTAGTTGCCATGGTAACGGCTCCTGAGCTAGTTTTTTTATTGGTCACTACTGAGTGTCGTACGATTTTCGTACTAACTTTGTGTACGTTTTTCATGATTATTATTAATGCTATCGAAATTAAATTTTTTTTAATATCAAAATTAAATAATGGCCGATCGATTTATGGTTTTATTTTTTTTATGTTTGAATAAAATCTTATATAACTTTTTAACAGATTAATTTTTGCATAAATGGAGACCACAAATCCGTTTGTATCATCAACACCATCACTATTTGAAAATTTAGAAAATATTGGTCGTATAGCAGCCGAGAAAAATCTACACAAAGTTCATACGCTTGGGAAAACAGCTTTAAATAATTTTTTACACGTTTAAGAATGGAGAAAGATCGTTCTCCAGTTGTATTACATATCGTCATATTAGTAACATTAAAAATGTTTTTTAAAATTGTTTCAACATTGGGAAATGTTGACAATTGACAAATGGGATTAAGGAATTTCACCCATTCGAAACATACAGTTCTCCTTCACAGAATGTCAAGTCGGACAAACGCGCAGATTCTACTAGAAGGCATTGAAGTCAAGCATTTGGAACGAAAGAGATGATACATTTCTTGCAGGTCTGCTACTAAACAGTATATGTGACCCTGCCCGAAGAAAGGACCCTTATAACGAAATTTTCAAATTTTGAGATTTTAACTGTTTTGGGCCTTCTAAACCTCCCTTTTTTAAAGAAAAATGGTTACAAATCTGTATCTTTAAAATTGATGGCTATAGAAAGAAATAAATAAAACACTTTACTTATTTATTATATATATATATATATATATATATATATATATATATATATATATATATATATATATATTTTTAGATAGAGTTAATTTTTATCAAGTTGGATAATGATTTTACATTAAATAATATTTTGAATGCAAATTCATATAGAAAAATTTATCGACTCTGCTGGGATTCGAACCCAGGACCCTCCACTGTCTAGGTGGTATCTCTACCAACTGAGCTACAGAGAACGACTACCAGCATAGCGAGAAATTTTCCATATGAATTAGATATCAAGCAAACATACAAAGTAACTAGATATTTTTTGAACATTATTAATGAAGATCAGCAAGTCGCATGACAACAACATCAATATTCAAAGTATCTAGATTATAATGAATCATTCCGAAAGGAAATTAATTTTTATAAATTTTTAGATAGAGTTAATTTTTATCAAGTTGGATAATGATTTTACATTAAATAATATTTTGAATGCAAATTCATATAGAAAAATTTATCGACTCTGCTGGGATTCGAACCCAGGACCCTCCACTGTCTAGAGTCGATAAATTTTTCTATATGAATTTGCATTCAAAATATTATTTAATGTAAAATCATTATCCAACTTGATAAAAATTAACTCTATCTAAAAATTTATAAAAATTAATTTCCTTTCGGAATGATTCATTATAATCTAGATACTTTGAATATTGATGTTGTTGTCATGCGACTTGCTGATCTTCATTAATAGTATTCAAAAAATATCTAGTTACTTGCATGTTTGCTTGATATCTAATTCATATGGAAAATTTCTCGCTATGCTGGTAGTCGTTCTTTGTAGCTCAGTTGGTAGAGATACCACCTAGACAGTGGAGGGTCCTGGGTTCGAATCCCAGCAGAGTCGATAAATTTTTCTATATGAATTTGCATTCAAAATATTATTTAATGTAAAATCATTATCCAACTTGATAAAAATTAACTCTATCTAAAAATTTATAAAAATTAATTTCCTTTCGGAATGATTCATTATAATCTAGATACTTTGAATATTGATGTTGTTGTCATGCGACTTGCTGATCTTCATTAATAGTATTCAAAAAATATCTAGTTACTTGCATGTTTGCTTGATATCTAATTCATATGGAAAATTTCTCGCTATGCTGGTAGTCGTTCTCTGTAGCTCAGTTGGTAGAGATACCACCTAGACAGTGGAGGGTCCTGGGTTCGAATCCCAGCAGAGTCGATAAATTTTTCTATATGAATTTGCATTCAAAATATTATTTAATGTAAAATCATTATCCAACTTGATAAAAATTAACTCTATCTAAAAATTTATAAAAATTAATTTCCTTTCGGAATGATTCATTATAATCTAGATACTTTGAATATTGATGTTGTTGTCATGCGACTTGCTGATCTTCATTAATAGTATTCAAAAAATATCTAGTTACTTGCATGTTTGCTTGATATCTAATTCATATGGAAAATTTCTCGCTATGCTGGTAGTCGTTCTCTGTAGCTCAGTTGGTAGAGATACCACCTAGACAGTGGAGGGTCCTGGGTTCGAATCCCAGCAGAGTCGATAAATTTTTCTATATGAATTTGCATTCAAAATATTATTTAATATATATATATATATATATATATATATATATATATATATATATATATAATAATATTTTGAATGCAAATTCATATAGAAAAATTTATCGACTCTGCTGGGATTCGAACCCAGGACCCTCCACTGTCTAGGTGGTATCTCTACCAACTGAGCTACAGAGAACGACTACCAGCATAGCGAGAAATTTTCCATATGAATTAGATATCAAGCAAACATGCAAGTAACTAGATATTTTTTGAATACTATTAATGAAGATCAGCAAGTCGCATGACAACAACATCAATATTCAAAGTATCTAGATTATAATGAATCATTCCGAAAGGAAATTAATTTTTATAAATTTTTTTTTTTCTATATCTATTATCTTTTTATATATCTAGTTACTTGCATGTTTGCTTGATATCTAATTCATATGGAAAATTTCTCGCTATGCTGGTAGTCGTTCTCTGTAGCTCAGTTGGTAGAGATACCACCTAGACAGTGGAGGGTCCTGGGTTCGAATCCCAGCAGAGTCGATAAATTTTTCTATATGAATTTGCATTCAAAATATTATTTAATGTAAAATCATTATCCAACTTGATAAAAATTAACTCTATCTAAAAATATATATATATATATATATATATATATATATATATATATATATATATATATATATATATATATATATAACCATTAAAACCACAAATAAAAAATCTCGTGCTGATGAAAAAACTCAAAGTAGGCTGATTTGTATAAAAATTGAAAGTCTTCCATAACTTTTAATTCTAAACAACTTTTTCTAATACATTTTTGTTATATCTGCTAAAATAAAGACAGTTTACTCTTGACCAATTTTTAGATTTCGGCCAAAAACACCCTATATATTAATTGATTTGGCTCATTTTTTCAATATCTTAGTTTGAGACTAAGCAGGAGCGATCCTCAGAACATGAAGATCCAACTCTAAAAAAAAATTGTCATTTACACCTTATGTGCACTCAATCCGTGGACACACTGTATGTGTATATATATATATATATATATATATATATATATATATAGTGTTATCAAACTGCGTTTATTTCGTCGTAAATGTCCTTTCTTCGGGCAGGGTCACATATTCTGTTACAAAACTTTACCTATCCCTCTGAATCCTTGTCTTTTCGCACGAAGCTCTATTGCGTTGACCGTACACCTTTTTTAGACGCCTGTACAAGATATGAACTGTTTCATGTTTCACTCTTCGCGACAAAGTGAGTTCCCATGCCAATAATTCTTATTTGTCGCGTGTCCACTGCGGTCCTGGGCAGAGCTCCTTTGCGGGGCCCCCTGACTCGTGGGGCCTGAAGCGGCCGCTTCCAACGCTTGTGCCTAAATCCGCCACTGCCCGGCTGAATGCTTTACATTAGTTAATGGAGGTGTATACGAACATATTTTAACAGATTTCCGACGAGAATGCATTTTCCTTTGGCGACGAGATTCATTACTTGAAGTGGAGGTACTACTAGAACTTGATGACGATCGTAATCTGGAATGTCGCCTGCGTTTTAATTTATTTTTCGACGGAGAACGTCTCATGGTAGGTTTTTGACCACTCCTGATGTTAGAAATAATGTAGTTGTATCACTCAGTTACGTAAATAACTTTATTAACAATACTATCATAGGGTTTAAATTTTGGTAAACTATTAACATATCGTCACAGAAAGAAGAGCGAACGTGTGTACTGGCTGGTGTCTGCCAGTGTAATGCTCCCGCAGCCCCTCAACCGTCTGAACGTCCCCCGCGCGCACCCCTACTCAGCATTGCCAACACAATTTTCACCGAAAGTCTACTAGTTGCTGGGTAACTGGACGAAATAAGTTGCCCCCGATAAAACGACGAGTTTGCCAGGACGAGTCGTTTTTTCTGACAATTTGTTGAGTGTAGTAACTAAAATTGAGTTTGAAAATTGAAAATTTACCCGGAACTAAAAAGAAATCTCGAATGTAATTTGGTATGATAATTTAATGAATAAGTACAACAATAAGATGATGAAGTAAGCAAATTTTAAATGTTCTAAGGTTAGGCAAAGGTAAACAACTTTTTAGCCGGTTTAAAAGTTAAAGCAAACTTTATCCGCTTATCCGCTATCAAAGTGAAAAAACAATCGCGGCTTGTGGGATTTTTTATACATGAATTAAATCAATGTAAATTGAAGTAAAATATAAGAATAGAGAAAATACATTAAAATACAAAAACTTGAGTTTACTACGTTAACCTCACATTATTACTAAAATAAATGTTAGGTCCTCCGCTTCTAAAATTAGTATACGTCATTCTATGGCAATGCTAAAGTTGAAATTTGTTGGCCAGTGTTATTATACTTCACTAAGAAAAAGGGAAACCTACAACATACGGTTGAGAGAGTAAATAGGGCGGCTGTAATTTTGATATTTCCTAGGGCACTTATTTGACCAAAGTCGAGGTGGAGCGTAAAGTGCACACAGCTTGTGCCTTTATTCATACCTATTACACATACCTATTAGACAACTTAAAAACTAAAATGAAGGAGGAAATGTTATTTTCTTTTACAAATTAACTGCACGAACACCCACCGAAAGACATCTAGCGGTCGTATGCAAACGTAATCTTTAGATGAGTGTAAATATCTATTGGGTTCCGTTCAGCCGTTCAACGTACTACGTCTGTGTGAGGGTTGAGATACTCCTTAGAAACAGTGATTACTTCAGGGAGCAGACAGTACTATCTGCTTTTCCCTTCACCGTGATAAATGGGAAAAATGAGTATTAGGGGAGTTTTCTCGAAATTCTAGTTTTTATAAACTCCCTCCCATTTAAAAAATAGAGTTTAATTTATATACTTTGATCATTCCGATTTTTAAGCAAAGAGCTCCTCTCGTCTAAGGTAATTCAATTAAGACTAATCAAATTAACACTCCATCTACATAATAACGCTACTGAATAATCGATTAATGCGAGATTCTCTTACATGTTTTAATAGAAATATGCTGATGAAAATCTAAATATGTAAATTGTTGATTGAGAGCTAAAATGCCTAGGCTAGTTAATTCAGCTAAATTAGAAATGTAACCACAACCGTATAACAACGGATACTGGATTGGGTCAGATTTCCCGAACTACACGTAAAAGTACTACTTGCCACAGAGAACGTGAGGAATGTCTTTGATCGTTATTCTCCTAGCAACGGAAACAAACACAAAGAATCGAAATTTTGGTAGTAGTGCACGGTAGATAAATCAACAGTAAAAATGAACACTTCTTCAGGGCGTCCTGAAATAAGCCCTGAAATTAAGAAATACTATGATGAATTGAAAAAGCGGGAACTAACCCGTTCGGATGTTAGTATTTACCCAAGCTATACTAACCTCCAAATTCCCTAGTATGTATTCTGAAATTCAGTAGATAAACTATTACTACATGAATTTAATTAATTTTCAGCCGAGTTGTTTGTCGTCAGAGATATTACTTGGCTGGAATTAAACAGCGTCAACAATTCCTTAAAGAAATTAGAATACAAGAGGCGTTGCAGACCAGGGCATTAAGCGGGGTAAGGGTGCATAGAGAATTTTGCAATCCCATCATAACTCCTCCAGCGCCAAATGAAATTGTTAAATTCACTCCAGAAGAGAGAAGAGAACTTGAAGATGTATTGGTCAGGCAATATCCACATAATTAGTCGTTTAATTTACTCAAATGTCAAAGTAAGCAAAAACAAATGGTGTATTTGACATATTTATCAAAATAGTTTTAAAAAACCGATTTTTAAAATGTTTGCTAATGCTTTTCAAAGTGGTTTTATTTCTGTGTTTTATAGTGTCGGTTCAAATCCACTCTCTTTGTGGGATAAATCAGTACGTACACATTACATTTATTACATGTAACATTTTAGCTTTGTTAATTAATGAAATGCTTATTAGAACGTTATTTAGTTTGTAATTCCTAAGCCAATAAAGGGCGATTCAATTTCATATTATTAATGATTTTGCAGCCCACTTAAACCTCATCCATACCCTTTACACTTTCACGCCATCATTATCTGTGTCAATTTAATCAAGATTTCATCTATTTTACGATAAATTGTGTTAAAGTAAGCAATTCCCGATTAAATAAAACAAATAGTTATTGGTTGTGGCTTACATTACCTTCTTTTCTTTAAGAAGATTAATGATTTCGAATATAACAGAAAACAATAATCTGGAATTGCAGTTTAAGCACTTCAATCCAATATCTTACAAAAGTTACAAGAAACCAAAAGTTTCAGCGGTCTAGTAGTAAAACAAGGAACCGTTTAAGTGTTTAGAACTGACCAAACCATTGCCATCGGTGCTTTAGGATAATAGAGAATGGCAATAACAATTACTGTTAACTCAAATTTCAAATTTAATTAAAACCGGGCAAGCGACCCTTAAGAGTTCCATGATTTTAGTAAACTGTTTTAAACAGTAACTGTGGATCTCATCAACTCTATTAACATTTGTATAAATAGATATAAAGCTTGTTTTTCTTACAAATTTTATGTAAATATAATACCTTTTTTTTGGAGAGAAAGTAATAAGTAGTGATTATTTTTCAACAATATTTTTTTAATTTGTGTAGAAAATATATACATATATAGTGTCTGCCATAAAGTTGGATCCATATGGGAAATTTTGTTAATATTCTGATTTGAAAAAAGATTTGTGGGGCAATCACCTCTACTTCCAATAATACTTGAAATACGCCATATCAAAGTTGACAGGTGACATTAGCTAGGTGTCAAATTCGTCATTCTTTTAAAATGGGCGAAAAATGACCATATTTGTTAAAAATATTGGAAAAATTTTACTAAGAAAAAATATTTCTAATGACATTTTACGTTCACATATCGAGTTTGAACGAGATATTCCGACATAAATAAAATTTTGTTTTTTAACATTTTTTGATACACCCCCGTAACTGATTATTTTAAAATCATTACAAACGCTTTAAATGAGAGGGAAGGCAACAAGTGCGTAGCTTATTTTATTAATAATATTTGATGGTGTTGGAATTTTTGACAAATATTAAAATTATCAAGAAAAAAATGGAACATTGTGGATTAATTTCCAATTTCCAAGAAAATAACTCATAATTTTATTAAGCTACGTTTTAATAATTCAGGAATTGTTGTAATCATAATTTGTGCAATTTAACACGAAAATACTACTTAGAAAATAGTCAGTTACGTGGGTGTATCAAAAAATGTTAAAAAAGAAATTTTCCTTATGTCGAAATACATACCTCGTTCAAACTCGGTATACAGGATGTCTCAGAAATAAAGGGATTTGAGTTAATGGTAGATAGGTGGAATGGAGTAGAGCAAATTTTCCTTATAAAGTTTGTTCTTCAACTGAATAGTTTTCGAGAAAATGAATTTTAAAGTTTCATTGATTTTCAAGTCCGACTCTGTAACACTAACCTACCTTAATGTACTTTAAAAATGTGATACCATTTGTAGATCTGCGTGCCTTTTAAAAATTGTTATTGTATGTCACGTACAAAAGTAATTTACGATATCTGGACGTCTTAAACGTAAATAAAGTTGTTATTACCTATTAGTAGGTCGAAATATGATCTGCTGTTGTAGGTATGCTTTATTTGTGTTGATATAAACAGATGGTCACGCTGCTTATAATATCAAGTATGTTGTTTAATACTTAATTCGTTTTATAGCAATTCTAACTGTTCATTGATTTTATTTTATTTACTTATTTCTAACGATGTCTTGAGATTAAATACAATTCAAATTCATTGACGTTTTTCAACCTATACTACTTCAGCATGTACCTACTATTAGTTGTAAGAAAAATAACAAAACACCCGGCCACTGTTGTTTAGTCTATCTTTATTTAGGACGCATTTATGTCTTTATTACTATAATAACAGTTTAAATAGTAAACATTTTTTGCTTGGAATAAACTAAATAGAATGAGATCAGCATACTATTTATTATTAAGCTCCACCAGACACCAGGGCCGTCTTCAGTTTGCTTAGTTTTCCGGGTGCCCACAAATTTTTAGTAAAACATTTTTTTTGAGATAGTGCGGAATTTTATGCATTTTTGGCTTCTTCCATTATTCATATGTTACCCATTAACTCAAAATCCTTTATATTTGGGACACCCTGTATAAACGTAAGACCTCATTAGAAATATTTTTTCTTAATAAGATTTTTCCATATTTTAACAAATAAGGTCATTTTCGTCCATTTTAAAAAAGAATGGCGAATTTGACAGATACCTAATGTCACCTGTCAACTTTGACATGGCGTATTTCAAGTATTTTTGGAAGCAGAGGTGACTGCCCCCACACAGTTTTTTTCCAATCATAATATTAAAATTTTTTTCCATATGGATACAACTTTATGGCAGACACTGTAAGTGGACCACTGTCTAAAGTGGAATTATCAGAATTCACTTTTTTTATTTGCATGTCTAAAAAAGAATTATTTGAATACCGGAAACAGTCACTTTTTCTTTTTTTAAAGTTGATAAGTTGAACAGCTGTTCTTAAAATGTCAAACTTATTTACGCTGTAAATTTGAAAAACAAATGCGGAATTTGAATTTTATTGTTGCCAACTGTCAAAGTACTTAACAAAGTTTCCTAACAAATTTTATTTAAACTATATTCCATTCGCAAGCGGGAAGAGTAACTTTTTAAGCATTTAAAATTCGCCATTTAAAACTTTTCGTAATTTTCTTGAAGTTGGCATTAGCATGGTGTTATTTGAAAATTTGAAAAGCAAATGTTAATCAAACGTCAAAACGTTTAATTATATTTCATACACATTAAAAACGAAATTATCGTCATTAAATCATCCTGAACTTGATATTTGTATTGATATTATTGTTGATATTGACGTGCAGAGCAAAAAAAAATTAAATGAATTTCAATAGGCTTTCACCATTTTAACATTAGACAAAAGCGTGACAGAAGTCAACATAACCTAGAAACTATTTTTCATAATCTATTTAGTTGCAAAGTAGGAGCATAATTCACACTAAACCAATTTTCTAATTATTACACGAGTTCCGAGTAGTCTTACACCAGAAAAGTCACTAAATGTGGTTGTTTTAGTTACTCTTCCCGGGTTGCGAATAGATAATAAGTAAGTAAGTTATTTTTTGGAACAATTAAAGAATTTTGTTTATTGTTTCCAGCCTTATTTTGTGGAACTCCATAATCATGAAATAAATAAAGATTATTAAAAGTTTCACAGTTTTATTAAAATATACCTGACAATATTGTTTCGACAGCTATGCTGTCATTATCAAAGGTAATATAATTATAAACAAACACGTCGCTAAGGTAGATACAAAATAGGTAACTAGATAAAATAATAATAATAATAATAAAATTAATAATAAAAATCATAATTAAACATCTAATACTTCCAGTAACGGAGAATTACTGAGCTCAAGTTGTTCATTCATTAAAGGTACCCTGAGTTTGTGTTTGTATATCTCAAAGGCTTCTAAAATGTCTAATTTGCGTTTGTTATTACAAAAATGTAGGAATTTAATATTATTTTGAGGAGTCATTGTATGATTTTGTTCTAAAAGGTGTTTGGCGTAATTCGATTTTTCAGGATGTTTATTTTTGTAATGACGTACGTGTTCTTTATATCTTATGTCAAAATTTCGAAGTGTTTGTCCAATATATACCGAACTACAAAAAGAACAATTTAAACGGTAAATGCCCGATTTCATGATATCATGTGTTCTGTCTTTAGCATTAAATAAAAATGAAAAAGTGTTAGTGTTGGTTTTAAATGTTATTTTATAATTGTTGGTTTTTCTTAGTATATGTGCAATTTTTTCTGATATTTTGCCAAAATATGGTATAGATATGTAATTTGTGTCTTCTGTTTGATTGTCAATGGGATATATTCTTTTGATAGCTAACCTATAATCTTTTTGTTTAATTAAAGTGTCAATCATGTTCGGATTATAATGATTTGCATTAAACAACTAGCACATGCAAATCATTATAATCCGAACATGATTGACACTTTAATTAAACAAAAAGATTATAGGTTAGCTATCAAAAGAATATATCCCATTGACAATCAAACAGAAGACACAAATTACATATCTATACCATATTTTGGCAAAATATCAGAAAAAATTGCACATATACTAAGAAAAACCAACAATTATAAAATAACATTTAAAACCAACACTAACACTTTTTCATTTTTATTTAATGCTAAAGACAGAACACATGATATCATGAAATCGGGCATTTACCGTTTAAATTGTTCTTTTTGTAGTTCGGTATATATTGGACAAACACTTCGAAATTTTG
Organism: Agrypnus murinus; assembly: GCA_929113105.1. Taxonomy (NCBI): domain Eukaryota; kingdom Metazoa; phylum Arthropoda; class Insecta; order Coleoptera; family Elateridae; genus Agrypnus; species Agrypnus murinus. The sequence continues at coordinate 34,967,136 of OV816028.1, read as the reverse complement.
ACATAAGATATAAAGAACACGTACGTCATTACAAAAATAAACATCCTGAAAAATCGAATTACGCCAAACACCTTTTAGAACAAAATCATACAATGACTCCTCAAAATAATATTAAATTCCTACATTTTTGTAATAACAAACGCAAATTAGACATTTTAGAAGCCTTTGAGATATACAAACACAAACTCAGGGTACCTTTAATGAATGAACAACTTGAGCTCAGTAATTCTCCGTTACTGGAAGTATTAGATGTTTAATTATGATTTTTATTATTAATTTTATTATTATTATTATTATTTTATCTAGTTACCTATTTTGTATCTACCTTAGCGACGTGTTTGTTTATAATTATATTACCTTTGATAATGACAGCATAGCTGTCGAAACAATATTGTCAGGTATATTTTAATAAAACTGTGAAACTTTTAATAATCTTTATTTATTTCATAATTAAAGAATTCCCCGTCAAACATTTTTTGACCAATTTGGTGTCACTTTATGCTGATTCCGAATAAGTAAATTTGGTGTTTGGGACAAACGTCTTCAAACCTACAGAATTGGTTGCCATCAACTTAACCTACACAAAGACGTCGCTACCTAACCAAAACACTATGTACATGCAAATTCGGTTTTTCTTCAACCTAACCTAACCTAACATAACCTTACCTTACCTAACCTCTTCCAAAGACATCAGTAAGCCCGTGCCTGCTGGCGTGCCGGATTTTTATCGACTAAAATTCCTCTTTTTCGCTACGCTATGGGCCCGGTTATAGCGTGGCCTAACCTAATCTATCCTAACCTATCCTAACCTGTCCTAACCTATCCTATCCTAACCTACCCTAACCTATCCTTACCTATCTTAACCTATCCTAACCTGTCCTAACCTGTCCTAACCTATCCTAACCTACCCCAATCTATCCTAACCTATCCTAGCCTATCCTAACCTATCCTAACCTATCATAACCTATCCTAACCTAACCTGACTTTACCGAACCTCTTCCAAAGACATTAGAAAACCCATGCCTGCTGGTGTTCCAGGTTTTTATCGACTAAAATTCCCCTTTTTCGCCACGCTATAGGCCCGGCCATCACAATGTGATATAACATCAGGCACAAATGCAGAATAAAATTCACAATGTTTACTGTTGTCTATCTATTTCCGCCCTACAAACCTCCTTTTCTTGTAAGGTCATCACTTGCTTTATATAATCATGTATCTTGTTCTAAGATGTTGATGAACTAAGCATATTATCAGGATCCAATATTATATCTAATTCCATATGAAGTATCATCAGTAAATTTTTGTAAATGGAGCACCAGTTAAGCAAAGGAAAGTTAACGTTTGGACGGGTATAGTTAAGCACATAATTCTTGGGCTATATTTCTTTGATTACAATTTGACTGGTGAAAGGTATCGACAGTCCTTGCAAAACGAGTTAATTCCATTTCTTACAGTCTTATATCCCGATGAGAATAACAGAGATGCACGACTACCGATTTAGGTTTCAGCAAGACGGTGCATGCGCCTCTGGACTATGCGACTGCAGTTCATACTAATCTGGATAATAACTGTCTCAGCGATGGATAGGTAGACGGGCTTTATAGAATGGCCAATCCGTTCTCCGCATCTTATCCTACTGGATTATTTATTGTGGGACTACTACAATTTTTATGTACATATACGTAAAAAAGGCTTTTTTTGAATTCCTAATAAAAATGGGAGTTTTTATTTAAAAAAATAAAATTATTTTTATAACTCAACAGTACGCCACTGTACAGATAAATTAACCACTCCGAAATATGGCGCAAGATTCGGTATTTCAAATCTATTTACTCGAAGAGCTCGTTTCCATAGTATACATCGTTATAAATAATTGTAACTAGAGTAATAGAGCTTCCAGAGCAAAAAAGAGTTGAAATACCGAACGCAGCATTAATAGCAAGTGTCGTATCGGAGCGTTTTTTCAAAATGAAAATATTTTTTCACTCCATGCTCAGAAACTTTGATTTTCCTCTTGCAAAACAGTGAGGAAAATTTATTTTCCCTATCTACTCAGGAAAAGTGCAAAATAGTGAAAAACCCCCCAGAAAATTGGGCAAGTTCTCGGTAGTTAATTTATCGAGAAGCAGATTTTCGTAATTTAATTCGTATTGCAATACATTGTATATTTTGTAAAATAAAGTTTGTTTTTAATGTTGAAGATTAGAAAATCTTACAGTATGGAGACAATCCTTTGGAACATGTCGTGGAAAAAATGTGGTATCTTATAAGAGAGAAAGGTGCTTTTCACTCTCACTCAAATGCCTCACTAACTGACGCTCAAGAGGCACACTTCGAGCTCGAGTGAAAAGAGCCGCTCTCTTCTCTAGTTGGATAAATAACTACTAGAGGCTATTTAAGGTGTTTCAAACTTTTTTCCACGCTGTATTCTGATCTTATCTTCTTCTGCTAGTTTTGTGACAGTCCCAGTTTTTTGCAAAGACTGAACTTATGATTTTTACATAGGATGTTAAAGCATATTGCATCCCGTACAAGACATTTTTCCTTTATTCCATTATTATACCATTTGGCCACTTCCAGTCAGTTCCACACATTTCAAATGACTCGAGTATAGACAGGAACTCTTAAAATGCACTACCGTTCGTTTGAAATGGGTCACTAAAAAATTGACGATTTAATAACTTGAAAAGTGTTGTTTATGTGTTAACCTAAGTAGTAATGTTAGTTGTGGTAACGATTTTGTTTTGATTTTACCCTAAAATATCTAAGTAAACTTATGTCAATTTACTCTGCCACCAAATTATTATAATATTAGTATTTTACTGACAATAGTTATAACTTATTAATCGCCAGGTGATGCAATAATTTGTGCCAGGTTACAACAATTAAATACAAAAAGCACAAAAGGATACAGAAAGGATGCCTTTTAGATGGTTGGAACCTTCAAAGCTCAATCCCGTTGTTGGAATGTTGATAAGTGGTTTATCACGACTAAGAGTGGCTCATCATTTTAATGTGAGCCGAAACGGTATTGGTGGAGCCTGGCAAAAATACTTAACAACAAATAGCGCTGATTTTACAACATTACCAGACTAACATTATTTCCACGTTACAAAATCGCCAATTTCTGTAGTGACCCATTTCAAATTAACGGTAGTGTAGTTGAGGGCATCTGCTACATTAACCTAGTCCGTGCGATTTTGGATGAGGAAAAGGTATACCTACTGGTAGATGAACAATGAACCATACAATCATATACCGTAAGATGTTTTGTTTGAATCTGTAGTAGAGAACCTCTGTGACGTCATTACTCAAAGATGGTGGCTGTTACGGATTACTAATTTCATTTTAAAACAAAATTGTATAAAAATGTTTATTACAAACATGTTATCTTCGCAACAAGACGTCAGACACAATGTAATGGGCCGAATCACTACGGCTTGGTTCCTGGAGGCACCATATACAGGGTAACAATGAACATTATTGCCAACCTATTTAATTTCAACATTAAATCCATTAATGACTCAACATAATCGTTCAGTTTCACCATTTGATGGTTGCATGAGACTTGAAGATTTTGGGGAGCAGAGCAGAAAAGCCTCCAGCAGATTTCTTATTTAAACTGCCCACGGCACGAAAACCACCGTATTTGTTAAAAAGACTGCCGGAGACGTTTTGTTTTCCGAACCAACAGAATGCTTTTCTTACGGTTTACCTAATGTGCCGTTATATAGTTCCGTTACTGTATTTTAGAAGTGTAAAACTCGAATTATACCACGGATGTGGCCTTTCTCATGTTTTGTTGGGCACTAGTATGCTGGTATGATTGCTATTATTCTTCGAGTCTTTGTTGTTCCTGGCATATACACACATCTGAGTTAACGTAACTAGTTGCCTCTTTACTGGCGAAGCTGATTTCGTTAATCTTTTCCTTTGGAAATGGTAGATAATTGAAAGCAAAGAAGAACAGCTTTCTCCAAGCGGTAAATGAGTTTTCTTTGACTACTTGAACGATTGATTTTGTGATGAATTCTCATGGCAGAGTCGGTAATTAATTACCCACTCTGCCATGAATATCCATTTGTTTTGGATCCAATGTCACGGATGACATTTGTGTCTGGTCAACTCTTATATAAATATATATACAGGGTCTCTAGTTTACCAGTACATGTTGCGCCCTCTCCTAGCAGCTAACGTTCACTAAATATATATACGAAGAAGATTCCGTTGCAAAGTGTTCAATTGAGATTAGACATTTTTCTCGGGATTTCTTTTTTACCTTTTTCGACTCTGGAAAATATTGGGATCTTTATGTTATATTACTAGCATAGGATAATGCGTTAGGTATCAGCAGCGTTAGAAGACTTTAGGGACAATTCATTTAATTATCACTAATTATAAGCCCCCCCCTTCTCTACCCCCATACAATTGAAATAAATAAAAAAAAGCATTTAACAGTGAAGATCTCTTATTTCAAACGTTTAAACATTTGACAGTAAAAGTCTTTTATTTCAAATGCTTATGGGGTCAAAATAACAAAAGCATAAAAGTTTATCTTTAAACTATTTTTGTAATAAAACCCTGCTATCCCTCCTCGGTTTAATTTTCCTGAAACTTTTTTCTTCGCAATTCGTAATTAAATTTTATTCTTGTAGACGTGCTGGGATTTGAATCCAATATTACATTACCTAGAAAACCCAATATTACGAATAAAGAAGAAAAGAGATGAAAACTAATCGAAAACGAAAGATAAAAGCAAAACGTTATTTGATTTACAAAGTTGTATACTTTACGTAGGTATATTTAAAAAAATACCTAGGTTTTGAAGCTTTTTTCTTCCATCTTGTTACATGTATTTATTTTCAATACTACATTGTTTGATGTTTGCAGTTATTAAAAAAAACAATCAACAAATTAAGTAGCGTAACGTCTGAAATAACAGATGATGGTTTAGGTAGGGAATAAAAGTATTATATGTATAACAAATACAATTAATTCTCACGGCCCAAAGCTTTAAAATTTACGAGAGGTTTTTGATCTTTTTTTTATTATGAGGTACTTTTTGTTTGTGAATGTAAATTGCCAAAGTACGTTAAATCAATTTTTCAACCCTTTCGAATGGAATCCGAGTAACAGTCTTTCTCTTTAATGTGCTTTTTTATGTGGTACAAAACGATGTTGCGGTTACAACAATTTTTCGAATAAATTGCGAAAGCTTTAGGCTAAAACAATAAAATGTAATACTAATGTAATTTTTTAATTTAGTGAATTTTCACAACAGTTGTATGCGACGGGTTTAAAGAAAAAATAATTTATTTGAATAATTGTGGTTTTCTTAAAGGATGGCGCAGTTTTCACGATTTCACTGGTTTACATTGCCAACTTTGAAAAATGATGACAATAAAAATTGATAGCTTGAATCAGTTTTAATAGTCGACGTTTATGTTATTCAGCCCTAACTTCTATTTATGGATATTTTTGTATTTTCTTTGACAAGACTTTCTTGATTTTTGAAATTTTCTTTACCTTGATGGCGTCAACTTTAGTTAATAATGGCTAATAGTAATTTTTTAATTTTTTCTATATATTCAATGTATTTCTATATACAATGTTGGGAAAAAAAGTATGGACTACCCCTAATAATTTGGTAGTCTTCAGGTTTTATGGAAAACGCTCGAACACGTCAATTTAGTTTTTCAGTTTCCCACATTCTGATAGAATTCATTTGTTTTTTCTATTGACATCTGTCAAAAATATGACCGAAATATTTTTTTTAAATGACGATATATAGCATGTGATACATCTTTTTAAAGCTCTTGTTTCACTCAGTATGTTCCTAAATTTTTGTGCGATTCTGTCGTGCTGTTTCAAAATGGCGACCGTTGAATTGTGGAAATTATCTTAAATTAATTCCCAGTAAATGAATAACTCTTTCTTGTTTTATCAGAAAAAAGCAAACTATTGAACAGGTTTTAATATCAAACTAGAACAACGCGTAATAATTAAATAAAACAAAACAAGAACACACCAAAGAACAATCAAATAATCATAAAAATAATAATAAAAAAGAATGATGTGTTGAGGATAAAACAGATCATAGAAAAAACTAATTTCAGTAAATGCTGAAAGTGACGACCATTGACAACTTGACAGTGCCCAAGTCTAGAAAAAATTCTTCTTGAACATTTCGTATCATTTCAGGTGAAATCTTTCGTATTTCCGTTCTTATGCGGCACTTTAAACAAACAAACAAAACAAACAATAATTCTGCCCTCACCTCCTTAGTATTAAAAGCATCCTGTGCGCTTTGTATGCATAGTGCATCGTGTTCATTAAGTTTATTTACAAATGCTTTAATAATATCAAAATAAGTTGCATAATATTCTGCTGCAGAAAGCCAAGTACCCCACCTTGTTATTACAGGCTCAGGTGGGAGAGGCACTTCTTGAGCAGTTTCCCTAAATATTTGTATGCGATATGGAGCTTTACAAACAATTTTTTTACATCTGAAATTATAGAGTTTACGTTAGGATATATTTCCCGCACTTTTTCCGCAACTCTATGCATTGCATGGGCAAGACAAGTGGATAATTTTTTCGTACAGAACTTGTAAGCCTGCTCCAGCTTTAATCATGTACGGTGCCGCGTCGGTGACGAACAGGAGTACTTTGTTGTACTGTATGCCGTCCGGCCACAAAATAGCCATCGAATCATTAAACAATTTTGCCACAGAACAATGATTGGTGCTCTTGAAAACGTCCATTGCTAATAGATAGGATTTGGGATTGTTCTCTGAATTTAAAACGCCAATTATAACGTCAGCCACGTAACTGAAAACAAAAATTTGATTTTTATTTTGTCGAACTACATTAATTAGTCGGTTACAAAAATATAAGCGCAAAACAGTTATTTAAAAAAAATTATATTTTAATCAAGCAAAAATATTGTTGGGATTTAATATGTAACTAACAAAATAGAAAATAAAACATCCGTAAATTGCTCTGCTGTCTTTAATTAGTTAAATTTTACTAACAAAACGAAGGAAATGAAGTTTCTACGCACCTTCCAGTAGTGTCAGTAGATTCGTCAATGGAAACCCATATGTAGTTATTCGCTACATGTTTTCTAATTGATTTTATAGTCTCTTCGTATAAACGAGGTAAATAATTTTTCCTGAGTGTAGACTCGTCGGGTCTACAATTTGGCATTTTTGAAATTTCTTCCAGAAAATTACGAAATGCTGAGTGATTAATTTTACTTAACGGGATATCTGCAGCCACTAATGCACTACATAGTTTTTTATTAAATTCGATCGATTTTCTGGACTCACCGCGCGAATTATTAAGGTACCCCGATAATAATGTTTGTTTTTTTGATTTCAGGGCAACACACTTTTGATGTCGAACCGTGTTCAGATGTTGTGTAACTTGAAAGCGTTTCGTTGCAGTCACTTTATCGTCGCACACTGCACAATACAACACCTTATCGTCAGTTGTAAGAACACTGAATTCCTTAACATAACTTCGAAGTGTAACAGACACAGACCGGTTTTCTTTACCCATCTTTACACTCTAAAATTTCAAACTGAAATGCAGTTTGTAATTTCTGAACTGTCTTAATTGAAATATTACAAGATTAGTAAACAAAAGTACAGGCAAATTTTTCTATGAACAGGAAGTTGTCAAAGGGTCTTTGGAATTTCCTAATACCTATTTATCACAATACCGCAGGATGTATTTAAATTTTAGTTGAAACTTTTTCTTTCTTAGAAAATATTAACAAGTACACAGATGGTTAAGGCAGTAAAATGTTTTAAAGCCTAGTATTTAACAATAAGCTTAAATTATGGGTTTTCCCTAGACTCAACTAAGCCGCCCTTGGTTGGTTGTCTAAAATGCTAAAATTATTTAAAAAATACTACAAATTTCATAATTAAAGGATGCAAAACGCTCAAAAAGTGGTAAAATATGCACACTCGTTCAAAAATGCTAAAATATGCATGCATTTATAAAAAACACCTAAATATGCATTTATATGCACTTTCAAATTGACATATGTGATTCAAATGTGGCTTAAACATGTAGAAATATAACTCTGCGTATGTTTGCTATAAGCAGAAAAAACATGCAAATGCATAGAAATCCTACACCTAGTCATCACATACGTATATATTGACAAGGGCTACATGCTGTTGGTGAAATTTCGTTTTGTGTTTGAATTTTCATGTATGAGCAAAAGAAAAATAGGTTGACGTGGGTTAATTGGGTTAACATTTCGCAAACCTATATCTGACTTATGAAACTTTTACCTGTACGCTTTTTCTTTTTCACCATAACAAATAAGTAGAAAGATGACCAGCACCAAGAAGAGCACCAAAAGCAACACCAAATGGATATGGGGCGGGAGAGCTGACGGAAACGGGGCCTACAAAAAAAGTCGAATGCTTGTAGACGATTTGAAAAAATAAATCCAAATAACGTATTAAAGTATTAGTTTCATAAAACACGTTTTAGCGCACGCATCCTAATTTAGAAAACGACCCGCATAGCGGGCGGTTTTATGGAGAACGCTAAAACATCTTATGAAACGGATACTTTAATACTATTTTTTTCTATTTGCATTACTTTTTAATTCTTGTAAAAAGTAACTTAGTTTAAAAAATGTTAAGAAACTGTGTTAAGTACTTTGACAGTTGACAACACTGAAAATTCAAATTATGCATTTGCTGATTTTTATAGCGTAAATAAGTAATTTTAAAACCAGTTGTTCAACAGTGATATCAATGTTAAAAAATAAAATAAAACTGTTTCCAGTATTCAAATAAATATCTCTTTGACACGCGAACGCGTGTAGTAATGGCTGCATTGGGACACGCAAACGGGAAAAAATAAATTTGGAACGTATGCTAAGATCGGTATAAAACATCTATGTTCAAACTTTCACTTTTCACAAAATCGCTCGCGCTTAAAAATAGAAAGGTAAGCGACAAGTCCGTTAGGTTTACCGATAATTATACCAATTCTCATTGTCGGCGGCCGCCGGCCGCGTTCTTGAAACATCAACACTATGTCGGCAAACGCAAAGCAATTGCGTTTGCAAATGCAAAAGCACCTACATAGATAAGTACTTCGAAAAGATACCGCTTATGGCAATTTTATTTTTTTTACATTTTTAAATCACTTCCGAGTTGAATTCGTACCACTAAATAACTACCAATGCTAGCAAAATTCCGAATATACTAGATATTTTAATAGTAGTATGAGTATATACATAGGGAAGATTGCTCCATTAGCCCAATAATCTGGTGAGCGAGCCTAGTGCAATCGGTAGAAGTTTGATTATCTTTTGATTAGTTTGAGTGTTAGTGTTAACAATAAAAATGGTATGTGACCATTGCAGTTCTTATACAGGATGTCCATTTAGTGCGCAATTATTCGATATCTCCTAAACTATTAAATATTGCGAAATACTTTTGTGCAAAAGTTTGTTGATAGCCAAAAATGCATATTTTAAAAATATTTACAACTATACAGGGTGTTTCGCAAAAGCAGGATGAATGAAACTAAGCTTTTCTTAAATGAGACATCCTATATATTTTACCCGAAATTGATCCCCTTGCAGTTGTTGATTCAACAGTAATTTTTGTCAATGTATAATTTATTTTCCTAAATTTTGGAAGTTTGTAAAGTCGTGGTAAATAATTTTGGAGACATTCTTTGCATGCAGTATTATCAGAGAATATTTCCCAGTTTCGTTTATGTACAGGATGTTCAGATTACACCTTCAAATTTTGGTAACATTAAATTTACTCAGCTTTTCAAATGCAACACCCTGTATGTTTTACCAAAAAATAAGATTAGATTAAATAATAATCCTAAAGTATTTTCTTCATTAGGTGCAGTGTTGCCAAATCGGTTATTTTAGATTATTTTAGAAAAAAAAGGAATCAAATCATTTAATTTAGAGAAACTCTTCAACATGTCTTTTATTTTAATTTACGCACATATTATTAGTTATTTCATAAGAAAAAACAAGTTGACTATTACACTTTACCAGTCAAGGCTAATAATATTGAGACCAACCCGTAGCGGAGGTCTCCATATTAGCCGAGACTAGTAGTATCTAACGCCCGTAATGCTTATACTATTTTTTACCCAATCGGATCTATGAGTTAATTTTAAACATATAGAGAAAACATTAAAAAAAATGTGAATTTTATCAAGTCGGTTAATGCGCCTGGTTTTTATGGAGTTGAGTAAATAAAAAATATAAAATTCGTCAATCCGGACGAATTTTAGAATGATAGCGAGTGTTTCTCGACTGAAATGATAAGGTACTTTATTAACTTGCCATGGGCGGTAAGTTGAACTTACCGCCCTGAAAGCAGAGCTTGTAAATGAACGAAATCGCCCGCTCTGGCAAAAAAAAAGAAGATAATGACAAATTTTTCCTTTTTGCTTATATCTAGCGACTTATCATTTTTTTTAACTATTGTGCAACTTTGGTCTCAGTTAACCAACTTCGTATTTCTTATGGTTTTCGAAATCCCAATAGTGTATAACGAAGTGTTAACCGCCCTCTGTAGCCAAAAATCGTTGACGAAGCTGTTTTTTGAACTTTTCTATTTGTACGTAAATGCTGCTAGCCGTATGTTTCGCACACAGGCCATTCATTTGTCCGGTTGCACACGGCACTACAGCAGGCGTTTGAAAGCCATTTTCAGAGTCATGATCCAAACATGTGATACTTACCCACGCCATATATGTTTCTATACATTCTATTCGGTGGTATTATTAGTTACCTTACAATCCTTTGGGGTGAACGCCGATACAGCTTATAAACACCTTATGATCGCATAGATGTACGTAAAAGTTGTGGAGCATTTGGCAGACTTGGTAAGGTGGTAGGAATAGAGAAAATATTCATTTAGATTCGATGTTTTGTAAATACCTGCGGTATTGATTCATGGTAGTAAAATTACGTAGATGATGCCTGCGACCCGTTGCTCCTTCTTGTAGAAGGTTGAGAACGGCACATTCACCCAGCATGATGTTAATACTCATACTTGATGGTACACTCAAGGTAACTGGAAAATATACTGGAGGTCTGTTAGAAGTTCTTCGTACTTTACAGTATAAATGAGAACTTTTATCTTTAGATCTGAACCATCCCAGCTATAGCTCGTCCTTCAAGAAATCTCTTAATTTACAAACTAAAAGAAAATCCTTCAACATCTTCCTGAGGCTTCATCTGTCCTACTTATTTGTTCTAGCTCACCTGCGGCCATTAACATAACAAGCACAATCCCCTCACCAATACAGAGCTTTAATTTTTATGTAATTAAATACCGTGTCAGTTAATGTTTTGTGCCCGGGATAGAAGAAAATCACTAAAGGTACATTGCACTTGGCAAGAATATTATTTTTTATACAGGGCGGCCCTAGGGCTTACAAGTATGGTTTTCTGCCCTAATGGTGACATTTTTGCAATGGGACCGTGTTTTTTGCCCTAGAAATAAGTAGTGCTTTAGGCCCACTGCACAGGCATCAAAAGTGCCATTTTTTTTATTTACATGTTACAAAAAATACGCTAGATATTACACAGTTACTGAATTGTAAACAACATAGCCTGTTGTATTTCTTGGTGTTAAGTTGGTAGGACAGTGCTTATTTTGGCGGATAATTTAAAATTGTATTTTGAACTTAAATGTTTTCGTTTTAATATATTGTACATATATCGCTAATTAATAATAAGCTGAAATATCATTTTTTTAACATTATTTATAATTATATTCTTTTAAATGTACCCAGCCAGCACACTGACGTCATAATATCGCCGTTTTCTCGGCAGTAACGACGTCAAATTGTCGTGAAACCGACATCGTTATGTCAGAGCCCAAAGACATCAATATAAGACGTCATTAAAACGTCCTATACGAGGACTTAAACAGGAATTATAAATAAATATTTCAATATTGGAAATAACATTTATTATACACTACAGTCAAAACATCTCTATATTGTGAACACCTGCTTAATATGACCAGTATTCCTTGACCTCTGTTAAAATAATATCTTTTTAATGAAACTTATACGTATTGTATTGTACGTCCAAAAGACGTCGTTTTGAAGACGTCTACGTACGTCCCATTATATGACGTCTTATGGAAATCATTTATTAGTCATATGACGTCGTCGACCAATATTGACTTAAAAATAACGTCATTATAACCTCAGTGCGCTGTCTGGGTAATGGTTTGTATATGAAATTGTTGAATTTATTAAAAATCAGGTTTATATATTTTCAAGTAAAGTTTAAAAATTATTTGTTGTATGTCCCTATCTGGCTGGGACCAGATTCTAATTTACAGCATCCATTTTGCATCCAATGCAAACGAAAATGACTCAATATTTTTCACACTAGTACGCTAAATGTGTACTTTCTGCACATAAATCAATTTCGTAAATATTTACTTTACACTTGATCATAAAAACGTCGTTCTTTAGACGACTTGACTGACTTTAACTACGAATTAGAAGTTAAGAATTACTTATCTTATAAATAATTATTTATTTTTCTGGAAATCTGCATTCATTGTATAATTCCCTAACAATAGGTAAAAAATGGGCATATTCGACGGGTGGTTGATGATGAAGTAAAATCGCTAGTTTTGGAACTGTCCGGAACCAACGTTGCAACAACATATATTACTTGTCCAATAAAAGCCAGAGCATCCCTTGGAATAAAACTGCCCTTTCTTGTAATGGTCGTAAAAAATATGAAAAAATATTTTACATTTGAAATACAAGTTGCTGGTACGTCTTTTCACTTAGTTACTTTATTCTTTATCACTAGTTAATTCAAAAGAATAGCTTTGTCCAGAACCTTTATTATAGCTGATATTATATTTTAAACGATGTCTCCAAATCACACTTTTGTATTGGACTTGTGCCAATATAGGTTAACTTTTTATGGAGAAAAAGCATCTTTTTAAAACAGATAGTTTTTGGCCATGGAAGGGGTAACCTAGTTACCAAAATGTGTGCCCAGCAGGTAGCATCACGTCATATTGACGACTTTATTTAGTCAGTTGTAACGTCAAGATAACATTAACTAAATTCGACTACGAAATGACGAGAAAAATCACGTGTTGATGTCACAGCCCATGATGTCATATTCTGACGTTAGATAAGATTTATAGAAAAGAGCTTTATAGTGATTATCCTGATATCTATACGAAAAAAAAATCTGGTCTTAACGTATTGTGTAGACATTTTCTAAAACGACAATGATTGGTCCCATTATGACGTCGACTTTGTTATTTATTGGGCTACGAGGGCAACGTCACCGACCAATAATCACTAAAGTGTTCCTGCCAGCTGAATATTGGTTTAAGTTAAACGTGTGGTTTAGGTCACCGTCTTAAATATAGTGCTGTGATAACCCACAGTCCTTTCAATCCGATATTAGCATTCAACGCTGTTAATCAGAACTCATTTCTTGTTTTCAGACGATAAAGACATGCGGAGAAGATTTCGAGTTTCTAATTTTCAGTCCACCACGAAAGTTCGACCTTTTTGCACAACCATGCCAATTGGATTGAGCCCTGGATGGAATCAAATACAGTTTAATTTAGCCGATTTTACTAGACGCGCTTATGGTACAACTATTTTACTTTCTCTGTCTCTTTTTGCTACTTATATATTTTTAATTCCGAAGGATCAACTTATCTAGAAACTGTACGTGTTCAAATTCATGCAAATGTGCGTATACGAAGAATTTATTTCTCTGACAGACTCTATGGTGACGACGAAATGCCACATGAATTTAAACTATTCCTTCCTATACCTGGCACTCAAAGAAGACAAGATCGAAAAATATCTAAAGAAGATAAGAAATCTAAAGAAGCAGCGGCTCCACCGCCTCGCCCAAGTGAAGAACCACGAATTGAAATGGTGGAAGAAGAGATAACTACAACCCCACCAGCAACTCCTGTTGAAACTGAAAGAGCTCCATCCCCTATAACACCAGAAGCGCCTACTGAAGAAGCACCTGAAGAAGAACCGGAAACTCATAAGGCAACTGCTGAAGACCAAGTAGGTGAAGGTGAGGGAGCTGCTCCAGAAGCTGCTGAAGCTCCTGAATCACCAGCTGAGGGTGAGGAAATAGAAGGGGAGGGAGAAGGCGAAGAATATGATGAGAGGGGGACTGAAGGAGAAGAAGATGAGGAAGGTAGAGGAGAAGGAGAAGCGCCGCCTGAAGAAAATCTGTCTACAATTGCTGAAGAACCAGCTCCTGCTGAAGAATCTGCTTCACCCGCTGAAGAACCTGCAGAAGATTGAAGAAAAGAATATATTTGAATCTGTCCGATTTTACAATTTTGTGTGAATTTTTTTAACTTTAGGGTTAAATTTGCATCTGCTGAAGTTTATTTTCCATTTGCAAATTGACGAAGCCCTATTTTAATTGTTTGAATAAATTTCCTGAAAAATCTAATTGAAATGTAACTAATTGTGTGTGTGAAACGGGGGAAAGTCGGAAGTACACTTATCTTGTTTGTGAATTTATGACATATATGCAACACCGATTGTATAAAAGTAGTTTAAATTTAAGCCCAGTGGAATTCCTTTGACAATGGTACTGGTAAAACCGACGAACTAAGTCAGTACTTAAACTGAATTTAGTTCGGTACCGCTAGGGTTCCTAAATATGAACTGAACTCTCTGTGTTATTTAGAGTTAAGACACGCATGTTATATTTCCCTAGTGACATTTCATATTTTGAAACTATTTATTAGAAGGTTGGTAATCATGAAAATTGATTTAATAAATTAAACTGTAAGTATGACAATTATATAAATCTGAGATTCGGTACAATTAATACTTTATTAAAAGCTGTCATAAAATTGAAACCAACTATAATCATTAGATTAATAATGATGAAAAAGCATAATTATCAATAAAAACAAAACATTACACAAAGTAAGACTAATACTCTGATATCCCCTGTATATTAAAGCCAGCTAAGCTTATCTTAGCACGAGACTGATACTCACAGGGTCTTTTAAAATTATCAAGGTTCAAAAATTCGCAACTCTGCAACACCTCAAATTCAGAAATAAATCTTCATCATATAACCACTGAAACAAAGAAATTCGTATACAGTGCAGTTTTGTGTTACAATATATCTGCCTTGCCTTTACACGAATTTTAATGGAGTAAGTATTATAATAAAATAATTATCTATTGTTACTGTTTATTGCAGATTAACCTATGTTCAAATTTTGATTGCAAATGTTCACAATTTATTTCTTACCGCCACCAAAACGCTGAACTGTTATCGGCTTCCCCCCATGCGATAGCTGTTGGATGCTGGTAGATGATTGACTCTTTTTCCTGATTGTTGAGAAGCTCGCCATAGATGAGATACCAGATGCTCATTACCAACATAAACTATGGTAAGTACTTGGATAAACTGTTTTTATAAAACTGTGTTTTTATTATTTTATAAATAATTCTTTTCTTTTGTTTCAGGTAGGAACAATAATTACTTCTTAGGATTTTATATTTCTTGATGTAAATAATGCACTACTGATAGAACCAAATTAACATTTATTATACACACATTTGTAAATGACCTTTTTACAACTTTAAAAGCAATAAATTTCTTAAATCAGTGTGATTTTTCTTAACTTGAGCATACAAAATAAAGAAACTGTTGATGTCCAACATAATCAGTTTTTGATTATTTAAAAAAATATATTCCCGGAACCTTTTCCTTTTAACAAAAAACAACTCCGCACTTTATCTTTCTTCAAAACACTTTCGTTTAAACAATACACTGAATACCCTTCTTGCTATCTTAACTAATAATTTTCCTTTTTAATCAACTATTTTTAATACAATAATCTTCTTACATACTTTTAAATCATAATTAACACTTTTGCATTCATTTCTAACCATAAATAAAATAATACATTTGATTTTGCGTGTGTACACTCAGCGACGTGCACCTGCATGGCTTTCAAAAAACATACTGCCGCCACGACTGGCTTAAAACAACTGACTAACAATTTTATTTCTTTCTCGGTAAAGGCACACTTTAAAATTTTGAAGAATTTTAAACACTTTCCCTTAACAAAATTATCATCAAATCCCCTCTTATAACTACTTATTAAATTTAGCATTAATTAAAATTAAACAAAATGTCCTGCAGAGCTTAGTATTATCTTAATCATCAATGTGATAATATTTTAAACAAAAATAAAAGTTTCCTGCTTAAAATAGCTTAGCCTTATTTTGCAACGGAGGTAATGGAGCTATTGTAGTACCTAGTACATTGTAGTTGTACATTACGCTCCCCCATACTTTATCACTCATACAACTTTCATACCTTAACCTAATAGTCAATGACGTTTAAACTTTTTGTATGCGAACTATGGCCATCTAAAATCATTAAAACTGACTGCCCCTTAGACGGTCTGGTTTGTTTGACAAAATATTTAATAAATTGTAAAAACACATCACGATTCATCCAACCCTTGTCTTGTGGAAAAGCGTGACTACCACTGGGTGCATTGTCCATTAACTCAGGTTTTATTCGCTTTCTCGGAAATATAAAAGCTGGTGCCAAAAAATTACCGCTGGCATTCATTGATGACACAACCGTGTCATTAACTCCACTTTCGGCACTTGTTAACCCACCGACTTGCTTTTTGCCTCTTTGAGCAAGAATTTTCGGTAATTTCTGAACAGTTATTACGCCGGTTGCATCGACGTTCCAAACTCGACCGACAGTGAGTTTATATTTTCTATAAATAGCTTCGAGGTTTTTGAAAAAAACTTGAACTGCATGTTGGTTGAAGCCTGTAGCTCTAGCATAGGATGTTGCTTCAGGTTTTCGTAGGGAAATATTCCTATTTCTACTAAAAATCCACAATAAAATAAAATAAAAAGAAAAGATTAGGCTTTATATTTTGCACGAACAGTATCCCAAGATGGGACGTCCCAACTTAGGAGTCTTTATTGTGTCCCATCTTGTGTAATATGCACAATTTTTGTAAAGAACGTAACCACATAACCTTCAAAGCTTTCAGTTTGACAACTAAGGCTACCGCATAATTAGATTTAATAAAATTTCGCTAGGATGCAGGTCAGTTTTTGGCGCGTCCCAATACAGTTACATTTTTAAAAGGGAATATTTCCGAAATTTGTGGATAATCCAGCGGTAGAATGGACTCGAATAAGCATACCTAATACAAAAACTATAGCTAGAATTATGCATAATAAATCGTATAATAATCATTCATAAGCATAACAGTTCTAGGGTGTGATGCGATCATGTGATAATCAAAACTCATGATGTGATGAGTAGGACAATAGTATATTATATGTACTTTCAAATTTGGTAAATTTTTATTAATATGGAAGAATACACATAAGTTCATGCGCATTTATTATTTAAATATCTTTAAGAAATATCATTATGTACGTCACTTTGTTTTTAAGAGAATTATTACATAATATTCAAAATAGTCCGCTCTCTGAATCAGCTGACGTGCGTTGCCAGATCTAATGGAATTCGTCATTCTACTCTACATTTTAATTTCTTTTCGGTCGTTAAAGAGTATCACTAATTCTGTATCATCATTTTAGTGAGAAAACTTAGACTTCATTAAAATAATACATTTTTGAACTATGATTATCTTGAGTGTCACTATTCTATAAGAAATTACAAAGTTCGGTTAATTCCGACAACGTTGGATAATCAACCATATTTTTCTTTTGACATATGTATGTCAATGTCAAATAGCAGATCGCGGAAAATGAGAACGTGAGAACGTCTGATTAAATCGACTAATAAACAAGGGTAGTTTAATTCGTTGAAATAAAAGTGAAATTTATATTTCAATATCAATTGTCAACTGATCATGCACAATGATGCAATTCCGCATAATCCAACATTTCATAATTATTTAGTATTAGTGAAACGACGTGCTACAAAACCTAGCATAATAGTAATAGATATTTTGAAAAAAGTTTTCCCCAAAAGTATCATCCACTGATGTCTTCAATGGTTGAAGCTCCACCACCGCATTTCATTAAAAACATAGAATGGGACATGATGGACAAAGCAAAGTTCTTTCCGCTGTCGATGCTGAGTTCATTCACAGTTCGCTGTGCTCTATACCCACTTACATTAATAAAAACCAGGTTGCAAATACAAAAACATAATGTTTTGTATAAAGGTGACTTGTTTTTAAAAAGTAAGGTTCTAAAGAAGAATCTAAAAGTAAAATTTTAGGAATGTTCGATGCATACCTTAAGATATTTAGACATGAAGGAGTATCCGGTTTGTATAAGGGCTTCTGGGTGTCGTCAGTTCAAATAGTTAGTGGTAATTTTCAAATTTAGCAATGATGATTCCAGCAATTAATAATTAACCATTAGTAAATGTTTTGCAGGAGTGGTCTATATTTCAGCATACGAAGGAACCAGACATACATTAGCACCAAAGAATATAGATACAAAAATTAGAGCATTAGTTGCTGGTGGTGTAGCCTCAGCGCTTAGTCAAACGATAATAGTACCATTTGATGTCGTTAGTCAGCATTTAATGATGATGGGTGCACCCGCTAAAGGGCAGGAGTTGGTGCCTGTATGTTTTTATTAAAATAATCTTGATTGGCAGTGTTAAATTTTATATTTTTTTAAAGGATACGATTTTTGTCAAAGAAGATATAATTAGAAAAGGTAGATTTGCTGTTACAACTGAGGTGGTTAGGCAAATATATAAATGTGATGGAATTAGAGGGTTTTACAGAGGGTACATAGCTAGTTTATGTGCGTACGTTCCAAATTCTGCATTGTGGTGGGGTTTCTACCACTTTTATCAAGGTAGGTATTATTGAAAAATCTTTGCGTATGTGAGGTTAAGAGAAATAATGCAATTTTCCTAACCTCAAAACTACTTAAATATTATATCTTAAAGGAATAAATATACTTATTTTTCCAAAACTGACAAATTTAATATGATTATTGATTATTTTGTTTTTTTTTAAGTAGTTCTATGGCATCGGGAAAGTCTTCAAGTTTCTCCTAACCTAAAAATTATTTAACATGTTAAATACCATAATGTGTATAACGTTAATTGAATTGTAGGGCATGCTTGTTCTTCTTTTGTTTTTTTAAAATGTCCCATTTGGATTTCTTAATGTATGGGTCCTATTGATCGTCTCACATTGAGACTACAGTGTGTGTTCTTATGAACAACGGGGTTACCACACATCTTGCAAGCAACTTTTGAAAACACTTTCTAATATTGGAGTTGTAACTTCATAAACCTTTATAATCCCTATTGTTTGAGCAAGTTATATTGCAGGTAGTCACTTCTTCTGACGGTGGTAGTAAAACAAAATTTCAAAATTTGCTGCTGTTCATGTAGTGCACATATAAAGTCTGAAACTATCAAAATAAATCTTTTATTAAATAGTTTTGAGAAAAAATCCTTGAACATGTTGATTTCTATCTTAAGCGCCGGTGTCCACATGCGGGAAACTCCCGTTGCGAGCTCGCAACGAGCTCGCTGCGGGCCCGCAAAAATCAGTTCACACTACACGGTGAAATGATGCACAGTAAACAATCTACTGCCATCAGAAAGATGTATATTGCAGAAAACTGGTTGTATTTGCTTATATTATCTACAAAATGTTTATTTTGTGGTTAAAGATAATTGTCGAAGGTTTTGTATAATTAAACAACACGTTTATAATTTAAGACAATGTTTATTAAGAAAGTATACAAACACACAAAATAACACTTAATTAATAAGGTTCGTCCCATAATTCTTCATACCAAAAGCATAATTAAAGCAATACAACTACAATATATGTAGTAATAATTAGTATGTAGTAAAGATCTTAAGGGGGCTTCGATTTGTAAATTATTTGAAAAGTTTTTTTTGAAATCTAACGTTGCACAAGTGATTGTATATCAACAAATATTATAATAAAATAGCGCACGCCCTTTCAAATTAATTTTTGTAGGTACTATCTTGGACAATAGTATTCTACTTTTGATTCAAATTTTCTTTTTAAATAAGAATCAAGTCCTATTGTCCAAGATAGCTAAAATTGACTTAGATACTAGATTTAAAAACTAATTTGAAACCACGTTCGCTATTTTATTATAATATTGGTTGATGTACAATCGCTTGTGCTACGTTAGATTTCAAAAAACTTTTCAAATAATTTATAAATCGAATAAACCGAAATTCACAAGCTGTCCCTATAGCCCCCATAAGCAGGTAGGTATTTCTAAATTTAATAACACCCACAATAGTAGCCCGAATGCTGTGAACCAAAACTGAATTTCTAAATAAAAAGGTTTAAAAACATATGACTTAAATTTTAACTACATGCTTAATGCTTTCTATTTCCCTTCACTTAACAATACTTGTCATCCTTTTCATTAAATTTTGACAAATAACACCAATAAACAGCTGAATATCCAATAATTCTTCAAAATTATAAAACTCACCATTGTTAATTCTATTACCATTCTTGCGTCAAACGCCCGCATGTGTGAACCGCACAATATACAACAAGGTATTTTGAGCCTGTACTTGCGGCTGCGTCAAACTTGCGGGGCTGTAGGGATCTGCGCCAAGAAACGCCCGCAAGATGCTCGCTGCGAGCTCGCAAGGATGACGCACTATGTGTGACCTGCACCATTTAACTTCTAGTATCGTAGACCGCATTTGCGGGCCCGCAGCGAGCTCCCGCATGTGGACACCGGCACTAAAGGAGACATATTTTAGTGTAATCGTTATTTGTAGATCGTCTTTTGTTTTCGAGTTATGACGATAACAAAATTTTTTTAAATGGAAACCCTAATTTTTTATGATGTATTTGGAAAGATAATGTAATGCTAAGATCAAATATGCTAAAAAAGTATGATACTGTATTAAGAAATTTCCGAGATAATTGCTTTAAAGTTTTAAAAGAAAAATTAAAAAACAATCAAGAGTTCCAAGTTTTAATAAAAAAAAAGAATTCTTTGAAGAACTGTCATAAGTTTAATGCTAAGTCACTTGTTACATGAATACTTGATTTTTTTATTAAGAAAATTAAACTCTTGATTGTTATTCAATCAAAGTTCAAATTTTTTGATCAAAAATCAATTAGCCATGTAACAATTGACTTAGCGTTAAATTTATGGTAGTTCTTAAAAGAATTTTAAATTTTTTTTTTTTTTTATATAAGGCCGCCCATCTCCCCTCCGAGCAACTCGTCAGAGAATAGCACTGACCAGTTGCTCGAGCCTTTCCCTTACCTCCATACGCCCATCCTACGAAGCCTTGAAGACTTATTTGTGGAAAAGTTTGATTTATAACTAATTTCTGACGGAAAGCTAGGAGAACATTTAACATGCGGTAGATCGCATACAGGCGGACTAAGCCAACAAGGATCAGTTCCCGGCAGCGATCAACGAGTAATCAAAGCCGTCTAGGAACTATGATCCCAGTCCAAACCCATCCACCTCCATGCAACCCACTCACAATATAATACTATATAAACATAATCTAGAACACACGTTATGTAGTTGGATTCCAGCTTTTAATTTTATTTTTAATTTCAGAAACCGAAGTAAGTTCTTTAAACGGAAATTTATTTAAGACGTTGGGGATGTAATAACTAGACTGAGCCATACCGTAATGATTTTTTATACGAGGAGTTAAATACAATCTTGTTTGAGGTCTATTGTGATAACCATGTTGAGAATGAATTAAATAATTTCTATCAAAATAAAATTGTAGAATAACTATTGAGTTTCTAAGTTTAAAGAACGGTAGTACATCTACTGTACTATAGCAGTTCTCTATAGTTAGATTAAATGATTCAGGATTTTTAACATCAATTACGATAGACTTCAAAATATTATTTTGGACCCTCAATAAACTGTCAAAGTGGTAGTTGAATGTGAATCCATAGCATGTCATTGCATACCTTATAACACTTTCAGCAAGAGACTGATAAATTCTTTTTTTTATGTATACTGGGAGCATAAATCTAAGGTGATAGAGCTTTGCCGACACAACTCGCAGTCGTTTTGTAACGTTCTCAATATGCGATTTCCATTTCATATTTGAATCTAAAACTAAGCCCAAATACTTGACTTTACAAACGTCGTGTATGTGTTTACATGAACAACTGATATGATTTCTATATAAACAACTACTATCATGAATAAAAATTGGATATATCGGGTAATTAATGTGTTTCATAGGACTTTTAAATATAGTAAATTCAGTTTTCTTTGCATTTAGGAAAATTGCATTATTGTGAAACCACGTACAAAGCTTATTGATATCTGTTTGCAAATCATTGACAGCTACATCGGCGTTTTCATTGATATTAATAATAGCTGTATCATCTGCATATTGAAATATAAAGGAATTATTATTGAGAGTTATATTATTAATATCATTTATATAAATATTAAATAGCAATGGGCCCAGAATTGATCCTTGAGGAACGCCATAGATAATATTCATAGGTTCACTCAAATTATTTCCAAGTTTGACAATTTGTTTTCTTTCCCTGAGAAAATCACCAAACCATTTTAGGAGACCTCCTCTGATACCAAATTTTTCTAATTTTTCTAACAAGATACTATGCTCAAGCGTATCGAATGCCTTGGATAAATCAAGAAAAACAGCCGCTACTACTGTTTCATTGTCCAAAGCATTATTTATTTTATCACAAAATTTATTTAAAAGAGTTGTTGTACTTTTATATTTTTGAAAACCGTATTGATTCTTTGACAATAAATTAAACGTATTAAGGTAGTTTGTAAGTTTAGTATGAATGTATCTTTCAATGATTTTATCAAATGTACAAAGAATCGAAATAGGCCTGTAATTATTAAATTCTTTGACTTTCCCACTTTTATATAACGGTATTATTAGTGCAGTTTTTAAATCTTTTGGAATTATACCTGTCGAGAGTATTAGATTCAGAAGTGTTAAGATAATACTACCAATTCTACGAAAATTAATTTTGATATCTTTAATTCGGATTTTATCGATACCAGGGGATTTTTTGGTGTCCATATGGCTAATGATCTCCGCAAGTTCAGAAATAGTCATTTCAGGAAAGTATACAGATTGAGATGCGCTTACAGACTGTTGTTGTAGGCCCAGAATTTCTGGAACCGCAGTCACCTGTTGTTTCAAAGCAAAAACCCTAGTCACAAAAGATTCATTGAACTTGTTTGATAACTGATCATTTATACCTTGGAAATTTCTTTCAACTACTTCAACTGGATTTGATTTAGGTTTCTTATTTAACATTTCATTTATTAATGACCAAGTTTGTCGCATACTACCTTTTGCTTTTTCGAATTCTCCATGAATAAATGTGTTTTTTAAAGATTTTGATAATTTAGAGACTTTATTACGAACTGCACGATATTCTAATCGAATACGTACGTTATTCGGCGAACATTTAATTTGTTTCCAAAGACTATTTTTCAACACAATTAATTCCTTTAGTTCAGCTGTAATCCACGATTTATGACGATTATTGAATTTAATTGTTTTCTTTGATTTATTGTAAATTTCGTGAAAAATATTTGTAATAATATTATATAATAATTCGGGATCTCGATATTATTGCATTTAGTTTCCCAATCATACATTTGTATTTCTGAATTTATTTTTATTTGATCCAAAATTTCAATAGAATTAATATTTAATTGATTAGTAATTTTCTGTTGATAGTATAAACACATAGCAACTAAGTAATGATCAGCTATCTTGGTATGAATAACTGCGGATTCCACTTCAACACCGGCAATCCTTCGGAGACTGATGTGGTCGATACAGGATGCAGATAAATTGTTAAGTCTAAGTTCTTGTCTAGTAACTGATTTAATTAAGGATTCAATACCAAATTCCGATAAGAGATCAATGTATGCTAAATTATCAGGTTTTCTCGTATTCAGAGTATCGATATTGATGTCACCGACTATACATACATTAGATTCCGATGTTTCAAGAAGCCAATTTTTTAATTCTGTTATGAAACTTTTTTTATTATTTTTAGGTGGTCGATAAATACAATTTACAAGTAATGAATGTTCAACATGTAGCTTATTAAATGCCACCGATATGATTATATTTTCTGCAGAATCAAATAACTTTCTATTCATAATATTAACTTTTAAGTGATTTCTATACAAAATTAAAATCCCTCCCCCTTTTTGGTTGTTTCGACACCAAAAAATTGATTCATAGCCCTTGATTGCATATGTCTCCGCTTCAGCATCGGACACACCAATCTTCGCTAAAACCAACATATCGATAGATATTGAGGACGCAGTTAAATGAGTCAGAAATTCTTCCCAATTACGCCTCAAACTTCTTATATTTATGCTTAATAGACTAATTTTAATATCGTGCGTTTTTATACTGTCACTCCATTGTTTAACAGTTTCAAAATTACTTTCTTTTACGTTAAATTCATCCCAATTAATAGTATTGTTATCCATCAAAACAAAGAGAATCCAACTACTGAACTACACAAAAGAAGAAGAAAAAATGAGAAAGAGAACAAAACGCAAAACGACAGGATGGAAAGAAAACGTCAAGTGAGTTTTATTTGAAAGATACAGTATATCCCTGCCTTAGAAATCCCATAAATGAAAAAAAAAATACGAGTTTCAAGTTTTGGTTAGTAATTGTTAAAGAATTAAGAAAAAAAGAAAAGAAAAGAAAGGGAACGCGAATCGTAACGACCGTAACCCGTAACACTAATATTAGTTTCATTAACTATCAATTTACAGAATACTCTTATTTTATTAAAAACACAATATAATTTATTAAAAAGAAACAAAATACTTACCAACATTAGTGTTATTTTTAATTTTCGTAGGATGTGCGTAACCTTAAATCTAAAATACAAAAGAATTTATTTTCGTGTTATCAGAAAAAAAAGTAAAAAGAAAAAAAAACCAATCCTTTTTTTATGATGACCCAAACACAAACGCAGTCATCGCACATGCATCACAAAAAAATAATGATGAAGGTTAATCTAAGTTAAAATTTAACTGTTTTTAACTAAAGAAATACAAACAAATAAATAATGACAATTATAAAATTTAGTGAACACAAATTTCTTGAATTTCTCTTTAAATTAGGAATATTTCTCAATTTTATTTTAACTTTTCTAAATCAGAGATGCAAGATATTAATTTTACCTGGCTATTGTCAGTTTTTCTAACAAATATCTTGCAGTCCTTAACCCAAACGTATTTATAATTTTCTTGTTTTGCAATATTTTTACATTGAAACAATAAGTTTTTGTTTGAAGGAGTTAAGTGATCGTGTATAAATATTTTATTTTTGTTTATACCCGCTGCTGGCACAATATTATCAGCTACAAGATATTTGCGGTCTTTCAAATTTGATTTAAACATTTGTACAACATTATTCTTTATATTCCTTTTATTTAAGGCAACTATAATAGGTTTAAAATTGTTATTATTTCTAGTCGGCACCCTATGTGCAGCACCAATATCATTAATATTAATCATCGTCCCTATTTTAGAAAATAAGGTTACTAAGAGCTCCAAAATATTTTCGTTTGGCATTTCTGGTACTCCTACAATTTCCAAATTATTAATCCTCGTTCTTTGTTCCAGTGCATCTAATCGCTTCTTTATCTCTTCATTTTCTTTAGTTAAATGCAAATTTTGTTCCTTGAGATCATTTGTATCTTTTTCGATTTTTTTAAAGCTTTCCTGCAAGTTTATAACAACAGCAAGCTGTTTCTGTATATCAGCAAGCATATTAAATTGTAAATCAATTTTTTGTTCGATACTTATCTTTCTTTGATTTTCCTCGTTTATTTTTTGGGTAGAAATACATTCCTTACATTTCCACATAGTTTTATCAACTTCGGACAACTTATCTAACCTCTCCGATCGCTTGCCTGCACATTCGATATGAAAGTGTTTATCACAATCACTACATTTTAAAGTATTTTTGCTTGATATCTCAACATCACAAATACTACAACACGAACTCATATTTGCAAAAATAATTATTTACAGGGATACACTAAATTTCAAATTAATTCAGAGAGCGCAGTTTGAACCGCATCCGACGACTGTCACTTTGCGAATCTCCATGATAAAACTTAAATATTAAAACTTGGAACTCTTGATTGTTTTTTAATTTTTGTTTTAAAACTTTAAAAGCAATTATCTTGGAAATTGCTTTCCAAATCCATCATAAAAAGTTAGGGTTTCCATTTAAAAATATTTTCGCTATCGCCATAACTCGGAAACAAAAGATGATCTGCAAATAACAGTCACACTAAAATATGTCTCATTTAAGATAAAAATCGACATGTTCGAGGATTTTTCTCAAAAATATTTAATAAAAGATTTATTTTGATAGTTCCATAATTTATGAGTTAACGCCAGTACTATTACAAAACTAATAATTTTGAGTATAATTAAAAGTCAAACGTTTTATTTCAAGTTTGGAATTTTAGGTAAATAAAAAAGTACAACACATTATTTGGTTTTTATTAAATAAAGAAACATTAAAACTAATAAATTATTGTGTACTATCAAATTGTATACTATCAAACTACACTTTTTTAATTGTACAGCTTTTATATAAATCAGTGATAAATTGAAAATAAATGAGTATAAGTATGAGTATAAAAAGTACAACAGCAAAAAGTTCAGCATTAGCACAAATCACTCAAAATCACTTTCACTATCACTTTCCAAATTTATAAGTATTGGCTCAATATCGTCCATCAATCCATCAATTTGCCACATGTTATCTTCTGTTTTAATTAAATGGTTAACATAATTTTTCCATTTTTCCGCTGTCACTATGCGTATGCTTCACTAATTAAATTTCGAACATCTCCTTCTTTAAATGTGCTATTTTTTTAGCAATATACTGTTTTACATCATCCCAAACCAATTCAATGGCATATAACTCGCAATGGTACGGAGGTAATCTTACTATTGGAATGCCGTATTCTTTTGCACATTCTTCAAGAATGTATTTGTCGTAATTAGATTTGAAAGCCTTCACCACGTCCAATAGATCTGCTTTCAAGTAATCATTGTCAAAATATATATCTTTTGACTAAAGCCATGATCATATTTCTTCTTTTTTCCAAGACTGATGATTTGGTATCTTTTCAATTTTTCGGCAATGGTATGGTGCATTATCCATTACTACAACAGATTTTGCAGGTAAATTGTGCAACAAAGAATTTCTAAACCAAGTCTCAAAAGTAGCTCCATCCATTTCATCATGATAATCCGCACTGTTCTTCTTTGCTAGAAAGGTCAACTCTGCCCCATTTATAAAACCTTGTTTGCTGCCAGCATGAAGTAAAATAAAACGAGGGCCACGTTTTGTGGGAGCTTTCAAACCAGTGGTTAATCCTCAAATGAAGGCGTCCCAATATGATTTAATTAACATATCCACCCATTGAGCTTTGACGCTGTGGCCAAGATTGACCCAAGATTCATCAATATAAACTATATTGTAATCCTCTTCTCTATATTTTTTAATTTGTCTTAAATAACGATGACGCCATACTGGAAACATACTCTTAACATACTGGAAATTCAAATCATGTAATAATCTATTCAACGTACTTCTACTAAAGCTGGTCAAGTTTTCATCATCATTTACAGCTGCTACAACATTGTTCATTGTTGGTGGTATATTTTGCAAAAAAAACTCGTGCACCTTTCTTCTAAATTTCACTCCTAATTCCATCACAGTAGGTTATATTGCTCGATTTTGAAGTATTTTTATTCTTAGCTCTTTTTCTTGGAGATTTTATTCCATCAGGTGAAATACTTTCTTGACGTACTGAGAACAAAGTTTTTCCGCTAATACCTGTTTCTTTAGAAAGTTGTCGAATAATTACTGATAATGACTGCCAGGTCTCAGTAAGACGATATTTTATCAAATTTGACAAAATCTGTTTTTCACCAACATTTAGTACACAACCCATTCTGTTTTTAACAATATCCGCCATACTTATGTATAATGTACTATGTGCGTTATGTAATACTACAATACAAATAGTTACAACAAACAACACGACAATGTTAACAATAATTACAAACGATAAAACCCAAACAACTAATCGAAGATCTATAGACACACAAGCTATCAAAATTTGAAACCAAATAATTATTTCTGTATTAAGAAATTTGCTTATATGCGTTCGGTGACAAATAATAGTGCCGACAAAAAACGTTATACTATAATTTCAGTAAGTACAAACTGTATTAGTAGTTCAGCGAAGTAAAAGTAGAAAAAACCAGAAAGGTTTATTGTTTATTAAAATCCTTTGCATTTGCTGTTAATCCTAAATTTCCGTTTTTGCAAGTTTCTTTTGAAACAAGTTGAACAAATGAATGATTTTATCATGATGAAATCAATTTACCGTTAAAATTACGTTTGGGACTTCCTGTATTTACCTGTGAATTAAAAGATTAAAAAGATCATACAGAAGCTAACCAGCCGTTATTTTTATGTTGAAAGAATTTGAAGACGAAAGAATTAAACAAAAAAATTATAAGTAATAAAATATCGGATATTTAGATACATGTACGATGTAAAAATCCCAAGTAATATTTAATAAAATAACAAATACATGTTAATAAGACTTTCTTTTAAATGCTTCTTTTGTATGGTTACGATTACACTTTTTCGGTTACAGTTTTCAAAGGTTTAGAACTTCTGGAATCTTAATCCACATTTCTATAGATTCATACAGTGAAATAGGTGGCAACAACGAAGCACAAACTCTCACAAGAAATACATTGGCTATCTTTCCTTCACTGTAGTCTCAATGTGAGACGGACAATAGACTGCAAATTCAGATAATGCTTAATTAGTGTTACCATTTATTATTTACGAGTGCTACAAGTTTTCATTGATGAGAGCAAGGTTGCTTTCCACCCTCTATTTACTCCAGGCTAATGCTGGAGTTATGTATTTATGTTTAACATGTTTAATATATGCTTTATGACTTTTCTGCATTTCCTATAAAACCCCATAAAATGCATTTTATCTCGTTTTACTTATTATAACACAATGACTTACCTTCTTAAGTCTGCAAAGTTCTTGATTAAAGTGTCTCTTCTTTCAGATCAATTCTATGCAATACTGCCACCATGGTTTTCACATCTTCTAATACAAACTGCATCCGGAACGTTGGGTGGTTTCTCAACGACCATACTAACAAATCCTTTAGACGTAGTTCGTGCACGATTACAAGTTCAAAGACTAGATTCGATAGGTATGGCTTTTAAAGATCTGTGGCAAGAAGAAGGAATGAAAATGTTCTCCAAAGGATTGAGTGCCCGTTTGATTCAATCGGCAACATTTAGTTTTAGCATAATTCTTGGTTATGAAACCATCAAAAGATTTTCAGTAAATGAAGAGTATAAATCGTTGGTACGATGGTGATTAAATAATCATTTTAGGGATCATTTAATATTTTCTAGCACATTGACTGTATATATTTGTTGTTGGTATATATAGAGCATATATAATTTATTGATGTTATCGTAAATGTCTTTTTATTATTATGATCATTTCGATTTTATATATCAGGGATTTTAGTAATTTAAGCATATAGAAGAATTCGTTAGAATAAGTGGTGAGATGTTTTTAAAACAAATAAATGGAAGTAAATTACAATAGTTACCATTTATCGATTGATTGTTGTAAATATTATTAAAAGAATAAAGCAAAGCTTCTTTTAGAACGTAAGAGGGCTACCTAATGTATCCCTCCTCGTCTGTTTAGGATGTTGAGCAATTGAAAAGATTTTTATAAATCTATTACTCGTTTCAAATTGAGTGAATATACAGTGTGTATCTTCTTAGTGAGCATCTCCATTTCATCTATACTTTTTCACGTATTTCTGCATTGCTACTCGTTCAGTTTTTTTGAACTCGGATGCCAAAATATACAGGGTGTGTATGTTTCAAATGGTAAAACTATTTGCTGCTGTATTAAATAACTAAAAGTTAAGTTAGTCATAGAGACCAAGAAAACAAATTGGCAGTAATCGACTAAAATATTTAATTAACTCTTTGTTGTAGAATACAGTAGCGACAAACTCTACCAACAAATGTGTGTACACCCTATAGATACACACTGCATAAACATCAATATTCTCTTGAATTATAAATCACCAAGAGACTAATTAAATAAATGCCCTAATTACCATAAAATGGTTATAATTTTAGTCTGAATTATTTTGTTGTTAATTTTATTTTTTTTTTGTTATAGCAAATATTTTAAAATAAATGTTAATCATTTTCATCTAATAACAGGCTGTGATGTTGCATAATTGCATGTATTAACAGCAAAAATGTTACTAAATTAATAAACACCTTAGTACGTAAACATGTTTTTTTTATTTTCTTCATTTTATTTATTTTGCCGATATGTGATAATATAATGTCACAATAAACTGTTTTGTTATGAAAGAAATAAGCAATAAACAACATAAAATGTTCATCTATTTTATTTAAACAATAAATGTGTTATTAAAAATGTATGACTATTTTAGCAAAAAGCATACAATATTTATATACTATGAACAAATCTTGTACTACATAAAATATTGCAGAGTATAACCAATACAGAGTTAATTCTATTCTAAAGATACAAATACACTAAACTAGTACCTAAGATAAAACAATTTTGCTAATAGTATTAATTATATATTTGTTTTTCCCCTAATTTTCTCGACAAGATTTTTACATTATTCTAATAAGCAGTGGTCGTTAACCTTTTGATTGGTAAGTAAAAATGTAAAGTTTTTAATTTTATTACTCAATAATACAAAATCTGTTCAACATATACAAAAAAAACCTTAAATAAATCTAAAAAGACTAAAAATGTAAAAGTAGCACCTAATAAAAACAGAAGCAGAAAATTTGTACTAGCTTCAAAACACAGCACAAAGAAAAAGTCAATAATTAGATTACATTAGTCCCCCTGTTCAAAATTAGTATAATTAATAAAATAAAGATAAAGTATTTTGAGCTGCTCAGAAATTCTTCATATTAATAAAAGTTCACATAGATACAATTTAATAATAATAATTGAAATTTGCACATCTAAAACAATGTATAAAGTTCCTGTATTTCTATCTATAATTACCTAAAGTGGCAGTTCCTTAAAAATTAATAGATAACAAGCTGAATTATACATTGTCATGATTGTACTATTATGTAAATAATTAATAAAAGTAATTTTCGAGTTTTTTCATGGTGCAAAGGTTTGTCTTGATATGATTTTTGTTGGTAGTTGCATCTATTAGATACAAAATCACTTTTTTGAGAGTATTTAATCTAATATAAAAGCAATTTTAGTCAATGGATAATAACAAAACAGATTAATGAAGTTTATTAATAACAAAGCTAATAATTAAACTTCGGAAGCCAGCAATTAATCTTCAACTAAATAATTTGACTGAATTTAAAAAATACATTATTAAATGATGATCTTTAGATATATTCTGATTGGCTTTATCTAACTACTAACACAAACTGAAAGCAATGTAATAGTTCTATATATCCACCTAACCTTCCAGTTCTTTCTGCAGTTCTTACTTGCAACATCTATATACATATAAAATAACTTTAGTAAAGTTTCGAACCTGTAGTTGTGACAAGCAAATCAACACGAACCACTGTAATTGGCTGCTCATTGAGAGAAAAAGTTATTTAAAAAAGTACTTAAAGTTACATATAAATGTTGTAGACAGGCCTGATTAACACTGAAGCCTACGAAGCTCGGGCTTCAGGCGCCACGTTTATGGGGGCGCCACCGCCAGACTGGTTCACATAATCGCAAATTCTTAGAAAGGTTTGGGCTTGGACCACTGGAAGTACTTGTAATGGCTATAACATACTGCTCTGGAGAGCGATGATTTTCAGCCCTCAAAAGGGTAAAAAAACTATCTTAGATTCTCTCTTTTATCGTTTATCAATTTTATGCATTGAATCTGAAATAACTTATTCTGTAGATTTTTAAAATTGCATAGATACATTTATGGATTTGCCAAATTAAAATCATGTAAAAAACAATTGCTTAAATTAATTTGAGTTTAAATTTGTGGTAATAGTGCTTTTTTTTTTGTTGATATTGTCAAATTTATAATAAAACATACCTAATATAAATAAAACACAAAATAGTTGACTTTTATACCTACCTCTATTCATCTAAAGTCTGATCGCTTTAGCTATTCGGAAAGTGTAAACCAAATGCAACGCTATTGGTGGGCGTGCTTAATGACTGATGACGTTTATTTAAGTGCAGAAATGCAGATAAACGTCTGGTACTAATGTTCATCTTACACGGTGCAATTGCATTTATTTTTATTGTGTAAATGGTGTGACTGCAAATTCAAACAATGACCGAAAATCTTGATAAAGGTTTTCCTTTCTTTAAAAATGAAAAAGTTTTAAAGAAAAATTAAAATTTAAATAGGGTCATAGAATGCAGTGTTATCTGGCGCCAAAGCTTTTTAAGGACAAAAAATATTGAGAAGAAAGACTATCGATATTTTTTATTGATGAAACTTGAGTTAACAATGATTGTTTTTATTTCTTTTTTGTTTTACCAGTTAAATACTTATGCTGCAAAAAAATTTAATAGTAACCACTATTTCGGCCTTGAACTTTTATTTATTATAGTCGGAGTCTACGTCATAAAAAATGTCTTTTTTATGACAAGCACCTCTTTTAAACTTGGCTTTGTTATTGATAATAATATGTAACGAATCTAATTTAATTGCAGTGTTAAATATTTTCATCGTCATTTTGGATTTTGCACGCTAGAACATATACTCTAATATGCGGTAACCATCATCTGACCGCTGTTTGTTTACGCTTTCGGAATAGCTAACACGACCGAAGTTTAATGATATATCATCAAAAGGCACCAGCCGTACAAGTGCTTCAGAGCGCCCCGGAGATTAATCCGGGCCTGGTTGCAGAAGCTTATTGCAGTAATGTAATATGCTCATCATGGCAAAAAAACGAGTCATTCAAAAAGACAGAAAATAAAGATATTCAGTACATTCTAAAAACATGTTACAAGCAACATTGATCATATGTTTTTTAAAACGGTCTGTATATTATTAAAATCTGATTTCTTAGTCAAAGTCTACGAAGTTCTGCAACATTTCACACATGCAACATGTGTTGATTTTCTAACAGAACAAGCCCAAGTGAAGCTCATGTATCAAACTAAGCAACAAGCCCAATTGACAAAATAATCACTTCCTCCATGATAATCATACATCGGCATAAATGTGAAAAGTTATCATCACACACAAGCACTTTTTCTTACTTTTTTATTTTTTTACTGCACTGTTTCTGTGACATTGATTGTTTATTCGAATGTTATTGTTTTTTGGTTTATATATCATAAGTCTCTATTTAGATATTTTAATGTTTTATTATTCTGAAGCAAAAAACATTATTATTATTATTATGCCAATGCTAACATTTTGACTGAAAATTACTTTTACTGAATTGACATAGGAAACACTTCCACACGCTCTCTACAGTCGTAATTTATACCTTTGCAATAATTATATTTGTTGGATCACTGAAAGAAGCATTAACAGGTGTCAAATTTGGAGGCCAAGTGAAAAATTTTGTACAACTGACTGGACATTTAAAAGACTTCATTTGAAGGGTATTATGAAGTTACCAGATAGCATACAGTAATACTCCGAAGTTATGAGATAAGTGGGACCGACAAAGATCGCGTAAGTCGAATTCGCGTAACTCAGGGTACATTTTTGCATATAAATCCATATAAATTTTAGTTAATTGGGACTGAAGGTCTACAAAAACATGACTTTTTTAAAAATTGTAATTTTACGTACGTATTAAAATGAATGTGTTATATAAATGATTGTTGTTCACATAGTTATTTTTCAAATGATACTCTTGTAATAACCTTACACAAACCGATCGCAAGTTTCGTCGTCCGTAGAAATCGAATACTTCGCGTGAATCACGTCCAACATACAATGTCATTGCGATGCCGTGTTGCGTGCAATGCGAGCGGATTAGCGTGAGTGGGCGGTGGAAAGCAAAGCGGGAACGGAAAATAAGAAACCGCATAACTCCGAGTTCGCGTAAGTCGGAGTATTACAGCCTTGGTAGTGTAATGTCTGGCGTGCCGGACTTTTACCCAAGCGGCCCGCGATCGACTCCCGGCGCCGGCAGATCTGGTTAAGGTTTTCTGCAGTTTTCCTTAGCTGTGACACTATGTGGGATTTGCGCTGTTCCATCTGTAAGTCGGCTGCAGCCGCACATTGGGCCTATGGGTTGTAGTAGTTATTATTATTATTATTATATACGTCGATCTGAATATATCTATGTTATATCTGAACTATTCTCATAACTTATAACCAACCAACAATTTGTCAGTTATTACTAGTAGAAAATGATCTTATCTACATTTATCGAGATTAGAAGCAAAAGAAATATAAAAAACAATATGTAATGAACTTTTCTTCATCATCCACTTAAATAGTTTATTATTTTATGCGGAGGAGAAGTATGACTTTTCATGGCGCGCCTGAGTTTAATAGAAGGCAAGCCATGAAAAGTCACTTCTCCTCCAAATTAAATATGCTATTTTTTCTTCAAATGCTTTAAAATATGTATTATCAAGCTGCCATCATGTTTTTGTGTTTTTGATACTCAGCTCTGGCTTTGATTTATGCATACAATACTAGAAATGTAGTAGGCGATTAATAAATGCGAGTAGTTTCGATTGTTATACAAAAAAACGTTTTGACAGATATAAATTCAACACTTTTCCCTCCATGGAGGGAAAAGGAAAAGTAAAACTGTCGCCGGCGGAGAAGTTGCATTTTTCCGCAGCCACCTCAGTCAAAATATGACCTAATTATTTTACGTTTGAAGAAAAAATATATTATTAAGCCTTAAGTTTTCTGAAGTTATGATTTTAATAATGTTCTTGTGTGTTATAATTTAGCTTGTGGTTATTCTGGGATTCACTAACAGATTGGTCATTGCAATAAAGGGTGTGCACGAAAAAATCTGGCCACTTAAATGACATCAGGCACTCCTACACTGCAGGTACTAAAGTGGAATTTCAGCAATAGCTTCTTTGAATTGATATCTTACTGTAAATGACACTTTCAAAGTGTTTTCGTTGTGTAGTTTTCAAATAAATTCAAAAGAATACAAACGTCGTCAAAAAATATTGCTCAAACATTGTGAAAATCCTGCAATATCATATTGCACGATCGGCAAATCTCAAAAAATATCAAAATTGGCCGTAGAAAATGTTTTAAACAATTTCTCTGAACGCTTAACAATAGATAGGTAGCCAGCTTCCGGTAGGAAATCGGGTGCAGTATATAAAAAAACGGAAAGGAATGTTGATGCAAGCTTTCACACAGAATCCAAACTTGTCAGTGGAGGATGTGACGTAAAAGGTTGGAACATCTTCATTACATGTTCAAGAAGTAAACAACAGGGGTGGACTGAAAAGATTGAAGGTGCAGAACGCTCCGGATCGGGATGCAAAATAAAATTCCAAGGCGAAGGCCCTCGCAACAAAACTGTACACCAATTTTTTAATGAAAGCAGATTGTGTAACAATGGACGACGAGACGTACATCAAAAATGACATTCAACAGCTTCCCGGTCAATAATTTCTTACTTGCAAACAACTTTGTGGAGTTGAGGACCAATGCCAATGAGGACCAAACAAAAGGAAAATTTCGGAATCTTCTAGAAAATATTTGGTCTGACAAGCGACTTGCACTTACGGGCGAGAAAGAAGAAGCTTTGTAACGAAAGGCACCAGCAACACTGAAATCTATTTAGAAGATTTAAAAAAGTGCCTGCTACCATTTATCCTAGTCATATTGTTTCTATTCTATTTTGGCCAGATCTGGCCATATGTCACCATGTCAGACAATTCACTGATTGGCATGCAAAGAATGGGATCACTTTTGTACCTAAAGATATCGATCCATCGAACGGCCCCAAACTGCGGCCGATCAACAATACTGGGCTATTGTAAAGCAAATACTCTGAAAAGCAAAAGAAACTGCTAAAGATATTGTTGACTTTTAGAAAAAGTGAAATAACGCGACAAAAAAAATTACTACTACAGCTGTACAAACTTTGATGTCTGATGTGAAACGAAAAGTTATAAATTTTAGTTATAGACAGTAATAATGTACAATATATGTAAATACGTTTCAGAAGCAACATATATATTAAAAGTTAATAATAGTTTTAACTCATAAATAATTTCCGGCGACCCTACTTTTTTGATGTTTCTGTGGCCAGATTTTTTCGTGCACACCCTTTAAGTCCACTGTCTATACCCACCTATTTGTAGTTCTCCCACTGCACAACTGTCTGATCACTTTATGACCAATATGCCACATGGAGTTCCTTTAGATTATTGAGATTTAGCAGAAGTATTAGATAAGATTTAAGTCTAGTGATTTGGAGACAACATTAGTGTACAGTACATTCACCCAGACAAGGGCTCTGAAGTAGATGTATAATCCACTAAAGCTATTTATTGATCATTTTTGTTCAGTTCAGATCTCAAGAATTATAAAAAATATCAACAAACAATTTTCAATTTTTAAATCTATACCTCCATTTAATAATAGCACACTGCTATAGCCTCATTAATCTGTTTTTGACTAGTGATTCATATTTTTATAAAAGGATGACCTTACCTTGGTCATGAACATGATTGTATGACAATACCTTCTAGCTCACAAGTTCAACGTCACTAGAGATCAATTAATGGTTTCAATTCAGTTAGTGAGGTTCAATTTGTAAAATTTATGGTTTTTATCTCCATTTAAAAAATTATCTGAACAGTTAAAAAAAATGCACGAAGAATTAAAAAATTATAAACACCATATTTGAGAAATCTGAGGTAGGAAGTATTGCCAGATCACTTGTGATATGCATATACAGCCATAACTTAACATTAGTTGCATATATATTAACACCTGCTTGTAATAAATCCAATCTAAAGGATATTACCACTGCATCTAAGTTTGAGGAATATCACAATTTTAAATTTGCTCATCTAATTTGAAAAAGTGGCAGGCACATATAAAGTGGTGGTGTTCAATTTCTCAAACACTAGCCAAGTACTTACTAGGTAAATTTTTGTGATTTCTACAAACTAAATCTACAAAAGTGCTTTTCTCATGTTAGCACATCTATAAATATATGCAAAGACTTTTAGCAAGCGTCATCAATTGATCAATAAATATTTATGTTTTGGAAAACTTAAGAGATCTATCAAAATATCTATGTAAATATTTATTATTAAATCTTTTACTACAATGATTATCTTCTTCTCTTTTGGACAAAAATATATCTTGGGTCATCTTTTAATATCTTCATGAAAAGTTTACTATCTCGAACTTTTCTAAATTACATATCTACTATAAAGATTTCTAATCAATATTTATATTTTTTTATATATCATCTTCATCATGATCAATATTTAATATTCATATAACAAAAATAATTACAAAATAAGTACTCATTTGATTGTACTTATTAACAACAATTTAACTTCATATGTATAATTATATGTATGCAAAGAATTTATAAAATTCAATTAAAAGTTAATTTTTACCTACTACACAATAATATGAACAATTAGAATTATTACAACAAAAAAAGAACACAAATAGAGCACATTTAAAATTAAAAATGTACACAAAAGTTTTTTAACATTAAAAATATTTTGCACTATTAGAGGCAGTTCCATGTACCAACTCCATTTTTCATACTTACTTCATACTTACATATTTACTTTTCTTATACTTACAAAAATTAAATCTCCAAAAATACTTCTCATCTTCATCTTTTACATCCAGCAATTTCAAAACAATTTTATTATTATTATGATTGTACATCAGCCATTTATGAAACCCTGTTTTATACAAAATCTTGATATTTTTCTACTATCAACCACTAAATTAGATTGTACTATCATTATAACAATCGAAAAAATAAAATAGGTAAATTGTCATTCTGTTTGCTTTTTCTTCTTTTGATCACAACCATCAAAAAAATCAACATTTGAATAAAATAATTAAATAACCTCAGAACTACCTCCATCCTCGATCAATTTGAACTTACATTACTGTCTATATCCTTGCATGAGCTCATTCAGGTTAACCAAGTCGATATTGTAGTCGTCTAGTTGATCGAAGCAATCCATTCCTTGTCCAGCCCCAGCGATGGTTGTAGCCACAGAACTCGCATAACTGCACAGACATAACCAGACATCACATACTGCAACACAGACCAACCAATAAAAGTGGAATATGATTTGTTTGTTAATGATTTTAAACAAGCATCTAAAGTGTAAAAATGATTTTAAATGTAAATGGTTAAATAGCATTTGTTTAATAATAATCATAATAATAATAATACGAAACATAAAAAAAGAAAAAAAAATGTTGCAAGATGTCTGGTCATGTCTGTTTTGCAGCATGATTTGTTTTGTAAATTATTGATCATTGAGTACAACTCAATGATTTTATCTAACCACTCAAAAGTAACTTCAACCACTTCATTTCTTTGTTAATAACTCCTGTATATATTGAATTACAATAAATAATATTAATTGTTTTTGGCAGCATTATAATTCAATCTACACAAGAATTTTTAAGAAGAATAAAATGATTGAAGTTGAATAAAAATTTGGAAAAATCTTTCTTTAGATATTTCTCTTCTAAGGGGGCAATATAATAATGAATCAAAAGTTATGCTTAAAAATATAATATATTTGATATAAAAACTTTTATAAACATAGTATCACTAGCTTTTTATAAAGAACATATGAATATTAAGTATAAAATAATTAATAACATCAATATAAATTAAAAATTAAAATTCGTCGTTTAAAAATGCAATGTTTAAATTGGTCCAAAATGTTTTCTTATAGATCAAGCATGTTCTGAAAACTGAGATAAAAAATATGTTAATTATTTCTAACTTTTTATTCAAATAAATTTGGAAGATATAAAGAACATATAATTTAATGGCTTGAATAAATCTGAGATTGTTTTATAATTTTTAAGCATCAGAGAATATCAAAACTAGTTACAATTCTTATTATGTAATAATACTATAATAACAAAACAGCTAACAAAAACATAATTCAGTGATTTTGATTCACGTACTATCAAATTGTAAATATAATTTTAGTCAACTGTTTATTATAAAATATACATTTATAAATTTAACAGGAAATGTTTAACCATCTCTATTGAAAGATTTTCTTCAATTTATATGTAATAACCAAAACTTAAAAAATAATAAAAAAGCATTTTAATGACATTGTTCATTTTTCCCCATGACTTCATTTATATTTTGGCACAATCTTATAAAATGTGATGAGGAATGGGAATGATAGATAATAGTGTTATGTTATTTTTAAATGATAAATCATCTGCAAAAAGACTTTATTCTCTGTTAAATTATTTTATACCATTTGTAAATTATTTATAACATTATCATTTCTGCCATGATAGCTAGCCTAAACAAGGAAATAAAAATTTAACACCAAAATAAAAGTTAACACACTTGAAAACACATATTGGAAGTTAATTTGTGTTTTTAATTCAACATCTCCATTAACGACAGTGTATTATCTAACTGAAGACTTACTGAAAAACTAGCCAAGTCCACTTTTGGGGGAATATTAGTTTTCTCACTGGGTATATACAGGGTGATTCAGAAATAACTATATCCTTTAAATGGTAGGTAGAGGGGAGGCAGTAGAGCTAATTTACCTTGACAAGTATAAGTCAAAAACGAAGTTTTCCAGAAAATTAATTTTAAGGTTTTATTGAATTCTGGATAAGGTCCTAACCTGGGATCCTTTTTGGATCAAGGTAAATTAGCTCTACTGCCTCCCCTTTACCTACCATTTAAAGGATTACCTTTATTTCTGAATCACCCTGTATAGAATTAATGAAGGATACTGAAGGATACAAATTCATGAATTTTGGATCCGGTCCTGACCTTGGATCCAAAATTCATTAAACTTAAAATTCATTTTCTGGAAGACTATTCCTTTTTTGACCTATACTTGTCAAGGTAAATTAGCTCTACTGCCTTCCCTCTACCTACCTTTTAAAGGATATCACTTGACTGAAATGGTAACGGTATTGCATTATTTTTCGTTTTTCCATAAATGTTGATTTTGGATTTGACCGGTTTTAGCACCAAGATCTTCAATTTAATGCTAGAACAGCTAACATTGCGATATGGCAACCCTAAAGTAATTTTTATCAGGTGGTTCTATCTTTCAACCTGTTAGCTAAAACAGCATTGAATTTCCCAAATATAACCAATAAAGTAAGTATAACTTGCACTTCATAAAGAAATTCTTTGACAGGTTGTGCAGTAGTAAATATGACTGATCATTTAAAAATTATTAAGCCAAACAAACAATACTTTTAGAATATATTTTTGCAATATAGGATAGTTTTTAACCTAACATCACATTTTAATATACAGATATAATCATTTAATGTATAAACCATCCTATATTATAAGACACCTATGTTCATTATACTATATATTTTTTGGGATATTTTTTTATATTTTAAATTAAAGGGCCCCGATCAATCGTTATCCAACATTTTTCTTTTGTTTGTTGAGGTGGATGTTTTCTCACACTGCTTCTTCGTGTCTCGAGATTGACAAAAGTACCCAAAATTTTGCAAGAAGCGGTGTAAGGACACCCCCAATAGAATTTTATGAAACATCACATGGCATAGATGCAGTACATCCACTTCTGGCAGCTAGAGAGAGTCACTTTCTAAACCAGAAGAGAATTTTAGAGTAAAGATTGTGGGGTGATTTTTAAGAAAAATGAAAATAGACTAATTAATATGTATTGGAACTCGTAAAAAATATATAAATGTCAAAAGTATCAATATTGAAATGTTTACTAATGACACGACGTACAACATTTGAAGTAAGGTATAACTTAGAATTTAAACTGACAATGACAGAATATAACCTAAAATTCCAATTTAAGACCCAACAGGAAACATTTCTATGACAAAACTTCGCCCAAAAAGACCCTCAATAACTTATACGTTTTATGTAAAGGATCACCATTATTATCAGAAATAAGGTTATGAAGTAATGTCATCATATTTATACATGTCATTAAATTAACTTTCATCGCTATTATTGTCAAAAATTTTTGGAAACAGTGCCTTTGTGGATGCGAATCATAACCTAGAAACAACACGTTAAAGCATTTTTTAATTGCTCTGGGGTGCTCTTGGATTGTCTAACATTGTCTTTAATTGTTCAAGTGGAATTGCTTTGACTGTTCATTTGATTTGATCATACCCACATGGTTTGTTGAAAACCATTTTGAAAGTAATCTCAGTTGATCTGGTTCACAAAGCAGATCAGTCGAAAGTACCCATAAACTGCGAATAAACATAAATAAAAAAGTGTTGCTTTTTGAAATCTGACATTGTTATTTTATAATGCAACATCGTTTCTTTTACTTTAAAACAAAACAATTCAATGAGTTAAAATTGCTATACAATTTTATAAAAAGAAGTTTTGCTAAATTCAATCAAATTCCTATCAAGATGTAAGCATAATTTCATAACCACTTTAAAGATTTTAATGTTAGATGATTTTATGTTCAGTTATGGGTAGTTGAACAAACGGCATGAGCATGTTTAGTGAGTGATGACATTTGCACGAACTAGGGCTACTCTTGGGCCAATTCAGAGTAATCGAACGAAAAACACTGTTAATACCAAAACTTTATTTAGTTAATAACACATTGCATTTATACCAGGCAGAATTGTCAAATTTCCATAGGCAATCATTAGCCAAAACAGGATTTATACCGAAAAATATATAGTGTGTTCCCAGATGCGGCTCACAAGACGAAAACCTGTTTTATTATTGATTTTATGACAAAAAGTCAATTCCTTATAAAAATTTTTACTTGATTCAAAACTATTAAAAAGTTTCACAGAATTTCAATATTACTTAAAATAAAGTAGAAAATTTTAAAAATGCATTATTTTGATAACAACCAAGTCCAATATTTTTCAAAAAATCATATCACCTTGTCTGAATAAATTGTATAAAACATTAAATATGGTAATGCTATTTCTCAACATTATTAAAATTATTACTAGATTATTACTGCATTGATCGAAGTATGGCATCCTGATTTTAAACAGAAATATAGAACTTCTTTCCTATAGAATCCTATATATCAGATTATCCGAAAACCAATCTAAACATCCAAAAACGAATGAGTGCAACAAGGAAGACATAAGCACAACAAAGATAGAGTGCAATCATGGCTAGGTAAATTTCTATACTAAAGATTTCTCTCCAATAACAAGCAAGCAAGCAAAAACATTGCTCGTTATTGTAGAGAGACCTTCAGTTTAAAATTTTACCTAGCTATGATTGCATTCTATCTTTGTTGTGCTACCCATATTGTTTATGTATTCCTTGTTGCACTCATTAATATTAGTATGTTTAGACTGATTTTCGGACAATCTGTATATTGCTGTGGATGGTAGTTTCAAAATTTTGTAATTTTGTAAAATGTTAAAATGTTTGTTTAAAAACTAACACTTTTGAAATAATTTATCAACTTTTCTAATTAAAATTAAAAATAAGTTATTTGATTGTGTGCCATTGATTATAGTATAATCAATGTGTACTTTTTACTAAGGTTAAATAATCCATGTTTCTTATTTGTTATTAAACAGTTTCTCAGCAAGATTAAAGAATACGTAATATACAGTTATGTGGACGTTATTGTTATTATGTAATTCCTTTATAATTAATTTTAAATGAGTAATATCGAAGGCCAATGAGATACTCCAACTGTTTTTGTTCATATAAATAAATCATTAATATTGCATGAAGTGTTGTGTAATAAACTGTAATAGATGTGTCAACTATTACAACCTGCTGTTATGTGTTATATATAAGTGCATAGTCATTTTAATAGGTCATAAGGTGACGTAAAATTGAGTAATGTTATGATGTAAATTACTCCATAACATAGTAGTATTTAAGCGAAAGCAACATTCAGTGCCAGCCTTTGGGGGGTGGGAGATCGGACGCCGTCCGAGGGTCCTAGGCTGTTTGGGGCGCTGAAATTGGTAAAATCATTAAAATCATTTGATAACAGTAACTTTTTAAAGTTAATAAGGGCACTCTGAAGGACTCTGCCCGAGGGTGCCAAGAGGGGCAACATTATTGTAAATAGTTAGTCTTGCATAGATAGTCAAGTTAGTCAGATATAAACAGCGAACAAGAGCAAATGTAAATAGCAGTTCTGTAAATAAGGCGACAAAGTACAGTCGTTAAAAAGAATATAGTAAAAATGTAAATAGTTAGTCTCGCATAGACAGTCATGTTGGTTGGTCAGTCTGATATATACAGTGAGAGAGTAAGGTTGTTGTGAAATTTGTAAAAGTCAGTTGATGGTAAACGGCAAAAGTTAGAATCGTTAATAGATTTCTAAAAGTGTTTATATTGTTCTAAAGAACCGCCCTTTATTAATTTATTAATTTAAAATACTTACTGAAGTTTAGTAAGTCAATAAATCTTCGTAAAAGCGACAATTAAACCGGAATTGGAAACCAGTATTGGAACAGTACATATGCTGCCAATGGTTTGGGGAAGAATATTGGTGAAGAATATTGGTGAAGAAAATTGTGACAACTATAGTAAAAGGGAAGGA
Source organism: Agrypnus murinus (assembly GCA_929113105.1). Classification (NCBI taxonomy): domain Eukaryota; kingdom Metazoa; phylum Arthropoda; class Insecta; order Coleoptera; family Elateridae; genus Agrypnus; species Agrypnus murinus. Next base: position 34,923,242 of record OV816028.1, on the reverse strand, counting down.
CCAACTCTATATAAAAAGGTAGGAAAGTTATTTCCTTTTTGTTATTTGGAACCTACTACTAAGAAGATGGTCATCATGAAGTGGAAAAAAGTGAATTAAACATTTACATTATAATTAAACTTTATTATTAAGATTTCAATTTATTAGTCATTTCAATTCCAATTTGTATTTTATTTTTTCTAACCAGGAGAATCCACATTCCCTTGAGATGAGTGTTTCATAATAATTTATTTCAGTTATTTTAAGTTACTTAATTGGCGCCCAACTTATTTTACGTAATCTTGAGTTAATTAGAACTCACGTAACATTTTTATATAACTATTGCATTATTTAAATCTATTAAAAAGTATTTTAAAATCATATAAGAATATATATAAAAGGAAGTTGAAAAGTATTTCCAAAGTTCACTGTTGATTAAAGTTATCAAGTTAAGTATAAAAAAATCTACAATCTAACAGCAATTATTCACAATTTTAAAGTAGTATATGATAAAAATTATAAAAATAATTTTATTACTTTTAATTAACCAATATCACCGCATATATTTATTTATGTTGCTGTCAACGTGGGGCAAAAGAATAATTTTTCTAATTAGCCCATATCACTGTAATATATATATAGAAATATAGATTTTCTACTTTATTATAAGCACTATTAAATTCTGTTATACTGTTCAATGGATTTTGGGACAAGCAAACATTTTTTTATAAAGAATGACATTTAGTCATAAAATCAATAATAAAAAAGTTTATCCTCTTGTGAACCGCATGCGGTGATACTCTGTATATTTAAGTTAATGCCTGTTTGTTCAATAGATTAAAGAACTGCGTCATTATAAAATAAATACATTAACATTATTAAAATGTTATGAAGAATTACTAAGTTTGAAATATCTGTTCCTAGCTGAAGCAGATCTGCTTTTTGTTATCAAGACAATAGTCATGTCTGTCATCAAGAAAAACGACTGATCATTTGAATGTTCTGCAAGAAATTAGCTAAATTGTTTATGTTTTGTTTATTATTTAGTCTTTCATATGAGTGGTGAAACATTTACCTTAAACGTCAATTTTATATATATTTACAAAGTCATTCGCTTTAATAAAAACAGAAATATAATTTAAAAACTTGTTTTAATACTTTTATATCACATTTTTAATAAAAGAACTTAAAAAAAATCCAATTTTAGTTAATAACATGAAAAATGAATTATTTAAAAAAAAACAATATTACAAAATGCTTCTGAACACATCCCACAATATTAAGAAAAGCACCCATTTGAAAAGTCTTATTTATAAATACACTTACGTGCTTACTACTGATGGGGTATCCCTGCTAGGATCGGGTGATTGTAAGAAAGGGTGTTGTGGGGTGTTTGGGTAACTTGTAGTACCAGGTCCACTCCAACCTGGTATGTGTGTCACTAGCAATGGTTTAACATAACCATTATTTGTAGTAGGTTGATTATCTGTTAACAAAAAAATAAATGAATATCATCTGTCAAGGGAGAGTTATTTTACAAGTTTTACCTTGATAAGGAGTGTAATATTTATTAAACGCTACATCTTTTGGAATATCTGGATACAAGTTAACAAGATGATTTAAATCTGCTATACGATCAGCAAGAGATCTGATTGCAAAATCTTTTGATGTAAAGGGTTGTAACATAAATACTTCAGAATTATCTGCAAACAAACAAATACATTCTCATTGATTGATCGGGTGCACTGGGCTCACTTTTTGATGACCCCTGTGTATCTACTTACCAGATACCCAAGCAATTGTTACTCCTCCAAGTTCACTGTCAGAAAAACGTAATAAGAATGTACCATTCTGACAACTTTGAAGCATTTCTTCAGCTTGCTTTTTACGTATAAAACCTATTATTGCACTGAAACACGCAGAAATAACAAATAAGAATATTATAAAAAAAACACAAAAGATAAAACCTACCCATCAACCCAAGGGCCTCTTAAATGTTCACGTGTCAACTTCATCACTGCATAAAACCATTCCCAAAAAGTAAAATTACGTTCACTCAAAGGCTCTTTACAGAATTGTGCCCAAGTAAGCTGTTGATTGGGATCTGTGTAGTTACCTCTGAATGCTTTCTCAGCAAGAAAAACAAGATTGTCATCAGTTAAAGGTCGTCCTGTAGCCGACCTAAATTTGAGAGATAATGTATCGGCTACCCTATTCCATGCAACCTGTTTGCAAATCAAATTAATTGTATTAGTAATATTTTAATATTCAATTCCAAAAACTTACCTTATCTGGCACAGCAAATGGCACACGACCTGGTTCAGAAAATGCGTTATCCCAGGTGACTGTAGCCCAAGCATGGGGCTCTTGGTTTCCGTGTACAATAACAACAACTGGCAGGGACAAAGTCCAAACCTGGAACATTAGCTCTCCTCCACCAACACTAAATTGTGACTGAAATAATAACGAAAACTTTTCATCCATCACGCTCTCCGTTCCTTTTTTCTCTGCCCTCTTAATTTTCTTTAACTGCATATTTCTAAAGCTAACTGACAATTGCCGTGTCGCCTGTTGATATTCCATTGTGCCAGTGTTATTTAATATTTCACCACTTGCTTCCCCACCTTTTCCTAATTTATCATTCTTTAGCAGAATATTTGCTTGTGATTCTGATATTATTGTAACTTTTACTTGTGGGGGAGTCATATGTACATTTAGTTTGCCTCCAACTAATAGCCTTACGGTTGCAGTGAATCTGTAAGTTGAAAACAATTATTATTGTTATTATGATTGGCATCAAAGAAGAAGATTTACCTTGTATTTGTTTTCATTACTTGTGGAGGCTGTTTCTCGATAATAAATGTAGAAGTTACAAGAGAACTGAGCAACTGGGTAATTTCCGCTAACAACTGTGGTAGAATATCTTGCACTCCAGGTGGATCTAATGCTAATTTCTTTTTTAATAACTCTACTTCTTTTATTTGTTGTCGATTTGACCAAATTAATTCAGCCAGACATTCACACCTATAATAAACCAATTAATTTCTTGTTTTGGATTTCATCAAAATCATTTATACAGGGTGTAACAAACATGTAACCCACTACTTAAACGAATGTGTGGTACTCAATAAAATAATGAGAAAAGTTCCTATTAGGATATGGTGAAAAATGTACTATCTACAAAAGACTACAGCACTTTCTTCAACTATGCTTCCTAACCCTACTCATAAACTCTGTCTCTGATGATAACATTGATAATCACACAACATAATTTCAAAATAATAATAATTTATAATGTTCCTATTCGGACACCAGTTGGCCATGTTCAAGTGTAGTTCAAAGCAAGCATCATTGAATTATAAAGTCTGAATAGGTTCAGAGTGCAATTTTTGTATTTATGACACTTTTGCTTATATCTCGACATCCACAGCTCAGATTTCAATTATTCTTAGGTGGATAATTGGACTTAGTCTCAAAAAAGTTTTTTACCCTTCCCTAACAAAAAGGAGGGGAGAAATTGCAGAAAATTAATTCTGACTTGCACCAAAAAATCGGGAAAAATTACAGAAAAGTTGTATTTGGAGACATCTATTAATCATTTTGGCCTATAGGATATTTTATCTTATTCCATTTCCATTTTATTCCAAGTGTCAGTCATGGAGAACAAGGGATCTATACAAGATGGCAAAACAATATTTGGAGTATGGTAAGAGGTAGACATGGTCACAGTAGCTCCTCTGGTTTACAGTGGTGTGGCTACAGAGGGGGGAAATTTCAACTTGAAGACTGATGTAGTTAAGAAAGTATAAGGTCTATGGAAACAAATATAAACTACAGCATATGGTGTATTGCTTTAAGCGACATCTTATGATAATAAATAGTGTTGTCAAATGGAAATATTTCCATGGTAACATTTCCACTTTGGAAATATTTCAAGAAAGAAACATTCAAAAATTCCCGCCTTAATTTTGAAATAATGTACGCTTGTGCGTTTCAATTGTTGTCGTTGATAACCTCGTTTTTAAACGTTGTACATCGTCTATTCACAATTTTTAATTTTTAGTTCAAAACACCAAAATTATTAAAATTAATAAAAAAAAACTACATATCATTCATCCATCATCAGCAATAAAGGTAAATTTTATGACGTTTATTTTTATTTGAATTATTTAGGATTTGTTTTTTTCGTTTTTCCTTGGAATGGATTTTTGATTTTGAGTTTTTTTTTTTAATAAAAAATCTTACAATTTTTAATCATTTATTGATTCACCTAGATACCTCTTGTATCTAGCTCATACCTCTCAACTGTGTTTGAATTTCATTTGAACTTATTTTTGACATTTGCCATTTCAATAATGTTGCCAAAAATATTTCTATGGAAATTTTCAAAAAAATAAATATCTGGAAATTTGCCAACACTAAATTAATGAATAAAAATAAATCTTCAACAAAACAAACAGAAGAGATCACCCCCGATTAAACGTTATAACACAAAAAGAAATACATAGACTCGGTAATGAGATTTTGTTCATTTCTTTCGCGTACAAAACGAATATGCAAACATATTTTATGGGAACATGTCTGAAGTTTTGGTCATAAGCCTTTAAAATTATTGTTAAAAAAAGTATTGTGATGAACGTTTGTTCACGTACTAATGGCGAACAGTCAACATTTGTCAATATTTCATATACAGTGGCCATGCGTATATGTATAAAGAACACCTCTGTGTAATATGATTGAATGAAAGACACAACAAAATGATATCATTGCATTTATTTATAGACAATAAAACCTGACTATTAGAGATTGGTTTATATCTTTTATATCGAGGTGTCTCTAATACCAGATTTAACCTCCAACCGAACAATTTATTATGAAGTTTTAAAATACTCTTTTTTGACACGTAACATTCAGAGATTTTCCTGACACCCCAAGTCGGATTTTCTTGTTTACACTTTATTGCATTCACTTTCTCGCGCATCGCAAATTGATTTCAATATGAGGTTTCATAAGTTTTTTCTACAAAGATTTTGTCAAACTAAAGACTTGTAAAATAAACCTCCCGTTTGTATAAATATCATAACCAGAGAAGTCATTAAAAAAATTACGTGTGAAATATCTAACCCGTACATAATTATAAGTATTTAGAGTCAAGTTTTTACCTGGAACTGTATTTAATAATGGGACAGAAAGAAGTAAATTACATGTAGAAACCGTCTTACTATAAAGAGCATCAACCTTTTACCTGGAACTGTCCTTAATAATGGAGTATTTTTGTAATGAATTGTACTGACATTTTGTGTACACTCTCTTATAACGAGATCTTTAATTTAGAGGTGTCTATAGACTTTGAATGGCAATAAGTCAGTACCGGACCAGAGTGTCACTAATACAGAGGTGTCTCCAATACTAAGGTGTCTTTAAGGTGAAGTTTTGCTGTATATGTACATACGTTTATTACCATTTTTAAATTCAGATTTGATCCATAAAATATGTTTGCATATTTGTTTTCTACACAAACAAATACAAAATTGATGAAGTGGAACACATGTTTATCAATGGCATCAATTTTCCTGTGTCATTTGATTTTATAAAATTTCTAATTTTACAAAAGTTATTAACAATAATATTTTTATGCAACGATTGGGGAAAAGTTTGTTTTTCTAAGCCACTAAAACAACAAAATAGAAATTCTTTAGCAAATGTCTGCATAAGGGAATATAGAATAAAAAGAAGTAAATATCTTTTATCAAACATGATATTTTTATACACCGTAAGCAATATAAATAGATTAACATGATTATAATAAACAAATTAAATTATTTATGACTTCTTAATCAAGTTGGAACCTTCGAAATTTGCTAGGAAATTACAGCAATTTTTGTAGCGTTGTGACTGCAAATTCAGAACATTCCTCAATAAGACTTTACTACATTGATTTCCAAATAGTAGTGGCGACTTTCTGTTTACACTTATTGTTGCTAAAATCCGCATACGCAATACGACAAGACTTACTGATTTTTTAGCAAATTTAAGTCAAGAAAATCTTTTTTCAGCAATGCTTTACTAAATGTATACAGAATATAGATTGATTAGAAAAATCTTTCAACTCAATTAAGTCATAAATAATTTAATTTGTTTATTATAATTACGCCAAACATCTTTTAAAACAAAATAATAATAATTAACCCTTTTATTGTCTAACAGGAAATTTCCCAATTACAAGACAATTATAAAAAAGTAAAAGAAAGCATAATTGTTACATTGTATTACAAACAATAATTTAAAATATAAGTTTAATACATTACCCGATAACAAAACATAGATGGGATATTTTAAACAGTCTTATGTAATAAGGAGAAATGTTTTGATTTTATATCTAAACTGCATTGATGTACAGTTGAACAAATCTAAATCCAATTGGCTGTTATGTAGTTAAGATGAGAACATGCGTGATAAAGAGGAGCGTTTTTGACCAAGTTGGTATTAGGAGTAGATAAGTAGAACATATTATGTTGTCTAGTGATTATATGAGGCACTATAAAATTTAATTCATTTAGTAATTGAGGGACAGGCAATGAGGTTATTACACATTTTATACAGAAAAATTTGTGAGGCGCACTTCCTAGAGTTTTCAAGGGTTAGAAAATTAAACATTCGAAGTAGTAATGTGTGATTAATTCCTCTGATTGGGTAAATACCATTTAACTTAAATGATAAGTATTTAAGGAACCTACGTTGAACATACTCAAGCCTATCAATCTGTGTGTTATATGTGGGAGACCAAGCTATAGAAGCATACTGAAGTTTGGATTTAACTAGAGAGTTATAGAGAGTTATTAAAGAGGAGACATTAATAAAGCTCTTTGTTGATCTAATAAGGAAGCCAAGGGATCTAAGAGCTGACTGAGTTGCTTCAGTGATGTGCAAATTCAAATTTAATCTTTTATCAATTGTAACTCCCAGGTCCTTCACTGACTCGCAGTTAGTAAGAATCAAACCATCCAGGACATAATCAAACTTAATCTCATTAAATTTTAGTGAGATTGTAATCTTTTTGCATTTGCTTGTATTTAGTGGTCACAGAAAATCACACAATAACTCCCCAACATATCAAATTCCTACATTTTTGTTATAACAATTAAACATTTTAGAAGCTTTCGAGATATACAAACACAAACTCAGGGTACCTTTAATAAATGAACAGATTAAGCTCAGTAATTCTCCAGTACTGGAAATATTTTTATCTTTGTTATCTACTTTTTGTATTTACCTTAGCGACATGTTTGTTTATATTTATATTACCTTCGATAATGACAGCTTAGCTGTCGAAACAATTGCAAGGTTTTAATTTAATAAATCTTGTGAAACTATTTATTAATCTTTATTTATTAAAAATAAAAATATGTTTGATAAAAAATATTTATTTCTTCTTATTCTATATTCCCTTATGCGGAAATTTGCTGAAGGATTTTTATTTTAATGTTTTAGTAGCTATAAAAATGTTATTGTTAATAACTTTTGATAAATCAAGAATTTTATAAAATCAATTAGAGATCAGGTTACTACCATTAAATGACATAAAAAAATTATATTAACATTGAATATCACACCACTGTTAAATACGTGGACCACTTCACAAATTCTGTCTTAAATGAAAACCACATTATCCAGTTCATGCATTTTTTAACGTACCCTACCTTAATTCTCTGATCTCTAACCTTTTAATCTCATCTAATCTAAATTAATCTAATCTAGCATTACTTAGCCTAACCCTATTGGGCTTCTAGACCACTGTCTGTCAAACCGTGAGCCACGAGAGATTTAAAAATATAGGTAAATAACGTATATAACGGCAGCCACAGTATGTAGCTTAAAAGATCCAGTAATTATTGCACTCCCCAACATTTCTGGTTATATTTCAATCACCTACAATTTTTGTGGCTCTAAACGTACGCGTCTTTTGTACAAGTGGATCATTAGTATACAGTGAACGGTACACACCTGACATTAAAGGGGGTGTAGCGCAAAAAATTATTTTTTAATATCATCTAGAATAAAAAATTCTAAGAATGAAAATGAAAACCGCACTTTTCTAGTGATAGTAGTTTCGTAGATATCGGCTTCTAAATTATAGGGAGTTTAGTGTGTGACATCACACCGACACGACTGCCTCGATACTATCCATTTTTTTCTAGAGTCCTCTGACTTTGATACCTTATTGCTCGAGAACCACTGAACCAAATTAAATATTTTAAAAATGACCAAATGGTAAATTTATTTCTACATGCAACAATAAAATATCATATTTCTAACTGATATACTTTTATTTTTATCGGACGATACATAATAAAAGGTGTTTACTGTCTCCAGCCTTACTTTTTGGAACTCCATAATCATGAAATATAATATAAATACAAAGATTAGTTAAAGTTTCACAAGTTTTATTAATATCTTAACCTGACAATATTGTTTCGACACTTTGTGTCATTATCAAAGGTAGATAAGATTGATAAACAAACACGTTGCTAAGGATAAATACATACAGAAAATAGGTAACTAGATACAATACATAACAAAAACTAAATATCTAACACTTCTAATAAAGGAGAATTACTAAGCTCAGTTTGTTCATTCATTAAAGGTACTGTGCGTTTATGTCTGTATATTTCAAAAGCTTCTAAAATGTCTAATTTGTGTTTGTTGTTGCAAAAATGTAAGAATTTAATGTTGTTTTGAGGTGTCATTGGGTGGTTCTGTTCCAAAATGTGTTTGGCATAATTCGATTTTTCTGGATGTTTAAGTCTATAAGAGCGTACGTGTTCTTTGTATCTTATGTCGAAATTTCTAAGCGTTTGTCCAATATAAACCGAGTTACAAAAAGAACAATTCAAACGGTAAATGCCGGATTTCATGATATCTTGTGTTTTGTCTTTAGCATTGAATAAAAATGAAAAGGTGTTGGTGTTAGTTTTATAGGTTATTTTGTAACTGGTAACTGGTTTTTCTTAGTATAGTTGCAATTTGTTCTGATATCTTGCCAAAGTATGGTATTGATATGTAGTTTGTGTCTTGTATTTGAGTGTCAATTGGAAATATTCTTTTGATAGCTAACCTATAATCTTTTTGTTGAATTAAAGTGTCAATCATGTTATGGTTATAATGGTTTGCATATGCTAATTGTTTGATGATTGAAATTTCTTTATCAAAATGTGATCGTTTCATTGGAGTAGTTAAAGCTCGGTGTACTAAAGATCTATAAGCCGCTAGTTTATGCATTTTATGATGACATGAATCGTTAGGTATAGTGACGTCTGTGCTTGTGGGTTTTCTGTATATGGATAAATCAAATTCATTGTTTGTATTAATTGTAATAGTTGAATCCAAAAAATTAATACAAAAAATTAAAACTCCAATGAAACGATCACATTTTGATAAAGAAATTTCAATCATCAAACAATTAGCATATGCAAACCATTATAACCATAACATGATTGACACTTTAATTCAACAAAAAGATTATAGGTTAGCTATCAAAAGAATATTTCCAATTGACACTCAAATACAAGACACAAACTACATATCAATACCATACTTTGGCAAGATATCAGAACAAATTGCAACTATACTAAGAAAAACCAGTTACCAGTTACAAAATAACCTATAAAACTAACACCAACACCTTTTCATTTTTATTCAATGCTAAAGACAAAACACAAGATATCATGAAATCCGGCATTTACCGTTAGAATTGTTCTTTTTGTAACTCGGTTTATATTGGACAAACGCTTAGAAATTTCGACATAAGATACAAAGAACACGTATGCTCTTATAGACTTAAACATCCAGAAAAATCGAATTATGCCAAACACATTTTGGAACAGAACCACCCAATGACACCTCAAAACAACATTAAATTCTTACATTTTTGCAACAACAAACACAAATTAGACATTTTAGAAGCTTCTGAAATATACAGACATAAACGCACAGTACCTTTAATGAATGAACAAACTGAGCTTAGTAATTTTCCTTTATTAGAAGTGTTAGATATTTAGTTTTTGTTATGTATTGTATCTAGTTACCTATTTTCTGTATGTATTTATCCTTAGCAACGTGTTTGTTTATCAATCTTATCTACCTTTGATAATGACACAAAGTGTCGAAACAATATTGTCAGGTTAAGATATTAATAAAACTTTAACTAATCTTTGTATTTATATTATATTTCATAATAAAAGGTACCCATTTTTAGGGATAATTTCATTGAAAGTTAAATATTTTTTTTCTCAGAAAGTATATCTCATATATCTATGAGGTTTTTGTAGGGGTTAGAAAGAAGCCTTACGGTTGTTATCCTATTAATTTTCAGACAAAAAAGTGTTTTATTTAATATTTATATGAAAAAATGGTGAACTATGCATTCTTGTTTATTAATGGAGATAGCGTCAGATTTTTTTCATTAAATTAACACTTTTCGTATGTAGAAATTATTTTCTTTAAAAACATGTTCGGAATTTTTACAGTAAAAGTCGTTTTTTTGTTTCTTCAGTGATAAATGACGTTTGGCATTTCAAAAACAAATATGAAAATAAATCGTACAACTGAAATCCAACTAAACCAATTAACCAAAAGAAAAGCGTTTGTTAAGATTTGGTTGCAACAGACAAAATTGCGACAAGCTAAATGCCGCAACAATTATAGTATCGTTGTCATTCTTTTTCCGTTTTACACTTTAAAAGTAAACTGTGCCTTATCATATTTAAACTATCTGAGTGTAAAACTACATTTACAAATGATTCGTGAAGAATAATGCACGTTTTCTTCACTTACCCCCATTTTAAAGAGCATTTTCCTTGCAGCAAATGCATTCCTTACAGTTGCCATATGCATACAATTATTGCATTTGCACCAATTTAGATTGTTTAATCTTGTAATATTCGACTGATTTTCATCTTCTCTTTTTTTGTCTTCCTTTATTTGCCTTAATTGAGCCTGTGTATATTTTGGTTCAACCCTAAACGCCATTGTTAAAGAAATATGATTAACGTGAAGAGCGCACTGCATCGAAAATGCATGTAATACCATTGAGGTTTCACGGCTCCGTGTCGGTGTGACGTCACGAACGAACTCTGACAAACTTCTAGCGGCTCTATCTCGGTTATTAGTTATCTTAAAAATGTACAGTTTTCACTGTTGTTCTTAGATTTTTTTATTCTAGAATCTATTTTTTTGCACTACACCCCCATTAATATTAACAAAAGAAAAAAATTTAATAGACTTGAAAATGATCCTGCGCACAAAGCATCATTTTCTGTGCTGGAATTGCCAGAATTTTCAATTTTGCTTTGGAACCAATATCCTCGATTAGTTACTACAAAGCAAAAATGCGGGAACGATTAAAGATGGTAGATGAGGAGTTACGTGTTTGTTTATGTAATTTAGAGCCGTGTTTTGACAAAATTCTTTCTCAAAATCAATTCCATCCTTCTCACTAATAACATTATTATTGTATTATATTACCTATATATCATATGATCAAAAAGTGTTTGAATCACAATAGCCATGGAATGTAAAAACCGTCTATAGAATTATTTACTTCTACTGCCCGTAGTTTTTGTGAACTGTACAGAGTAGCGCCGATGTATCTTGAGTAGCGCTAATAGAGACACAGCCACCTGTGTCAAGAAAATACGACGCGCTGACACCACTAAACAAAGCCCCATAATACACAGAAAATATTAGGTTAGCATACGCTATTATTATTTCTTGTGCTTGCAGTTATTTTAAGTATTCCTTAATAACATTTATAAAAAGAACACAGAATGGAATTTATTTGAACTATTATCTACGGACATGATAGTTGCGAAGTAAATGTCAAAAATAATAGAAATAAATAATTTCATAGATAGCTTGTTAATTTCATGGCAACCCTGATCCAAAGACTTTTTGATCATACTATATATTATATGTTCCTAAACAAGGTTATTTTATTGTTACTATAATAAGAATTTATTTATTTTTATTCACACTAAATATCAAGTATATTTAATTTTGTTGGGATTTTTATTTGGTGTGCCACAAAATAAAGTCTCCTCTCCCAGTGTGTCAAAAGGTAAAAAAGTTTGGCAGACACTGTTCTAGACTAAAGATTCTCAAAAAACTACAAAAACCAGATAGCACTGATAGATAAGCTGATTTTCTGCTAATTTATGAACTGAACAGGGACAAGGTTCTAATAAAGTGGACAATTTCTGCTACTGTTTATGTCTACCATCACCCAATAAAAAGATAAGAGATATAATTTGGTGGAGATAAATTACAAAGTGTGCTAGCAAATTCCATGAAATAATAAAATAAATAAATAAGAATTCTAGTTGCTACTTTTCGTGATTACAATGTGTTGATTATTATTACCCTAGTACCAGGATGAACATTGAACATGGAATAGATTCTTTATTTAATTCACTTGTTACAACAACACATATCCTTTATGTAGCGATGCATACTTTATTTACACCCTGTATACTTGAAGTTATTATATCTTACCAATCTTGAATTGCATCCAAGTTACTATTAAAAACAGCACCATTTCCAGATAACTGTTGTTCTCTTTTCCATCTAATAAGTTCCTCGTCAAGAACTTGAGCTTGGAGTGTATTAATCATCTGATAGGTTTCTTTTAATTTGTCAACAAGTGCTAAACGTAATTGCATTAATCCAGCAACCTAAAAAAAGAGTTGTTTTAAGATTTCTTTTTTTACTATTAATATTTCTGCGTACTTTTTGATTCAACATTTGTTCCATCATTTCTTTTTGTCGTGTAATCTTTTGTATGGCTGCAGTTGCTTGTTGAACTTGATTTGCAGGTTGATTGGATAAATTTTGAAGATGTGCTTAAAGAATGATATTAAAATTAAAAATGGTTATTTGTTTAATTTATTATGCTTACCATTAATTTTTGTACATTCATGATATTGTAGTGCGAATGCTTCCTGTTCTTGTTCCATTTTCCGTAAATCTTCTGCTGTTTCCTGAAATAAAATTATCCTGTGAATATCATCTTTTATGTAGTTTTAACAGAATTAATTAAAAATTAGGTACATGTAATTAAGAATCACAATTCAATGGTGTAGTGCACAAATGTTGTAAGTGCAAAAGTGAAAAAATTGCCGTACAACATTTGTCCGCTACACCATTGATGTAAATGCTTTGATCATTTTGCCAATTAGAAAGTTATCTACCGGTCATTTAACCTAATGTATAAGCTGATTATAAACTCTTTAACAGAAGTTCAAAGTGTGTTGCTATACTTCTCATCTTCTGGTATTTTTCTGAAAAAATTCCTTTCTAAATAGCTACAAGATCTCAGTAGTTATAGTTATATTATTAATAAATAAAAAGTAATTAGTGATGCACCGAAGCAGATTTTGGCCGAATCACCAATATTTGGCCATTAACATTTGCCAAAGCGCCAAATATTCGGCCGAAGCACAATAGAAATTTGAATTTTGATTAGTTTTATTAAATTAATATTATATTAATATTAATAAAAAATAAACAGTATCGGATTATAAAAAACACAATATCAAAAACTTAATTAAAAAACTAGAACGTAATATAATAGCATTTCAGTATTTAAGATTTAATTTAAGAAGATTGTGGTGGATAAAACGTAGGTTTTCGTCATTATCCGGGAGCAATCAGTAAAGCACGTGATCCCTAAGTAATGCGCAATGCATTTTACATTTTCACCCTCTTGATTTCTTTAACCCAGATTTTCAATTTATTGTTTGAACTTCTAGTCTGAATAATACCAGGTGGGGTAATAGTGTGGGGAAGTCCGATAACTCCTAAACGGTAACAGCTAGGAAAATCGTTCTAATACGGATGTAAACAGTGGATAGAGGCGCATTTAGAGAAATTATTTTCAAATACACAGGGTGTTGCAGAAAAGTGTGGCATGCTTAAGGTAATTTTTTTTAAATAGAATGCCACAAATATTTTTGCATATTTAACACCTCTCTTGGCAGGTTTATTCATATCTAAAGTTTTAGCGCCATCTAATGACCGGTTTAGAAGTTATAAATTTTTTTCTAAAAAATTGAGTTTTACATTAATCCAACTTAACAGTTTACCGCTTTCACGGCCGCAACTGTGAAGACGAATTTAAGTAGGGATTTTGTTGCAGGGGCTTGTAGGGTGCTCTTCTTTAAAAGAAAATGGACCCACCATGTACAGGGTGTTCAAAATTAATTTTTAAATTTAGAGAACTTCAAAGCTAAAATTCACAACTTTTTTAAATGGAACACCCTGTGAAAAACTATAACAAATGCTCCATATGTTGCATATTTGGTGTTGCCCAATGGTTCCAAAACTGGGGAAGCCGCCATCAGATGTGGCCTCATACAGACCCATTAGTTTGTTACCCATACTGTCAATGGTTTTTAAAAAATTGTCCGTCAAGCAAATGTCGCCGCTAATTGACGAAAATCGGCGAATACCCAACTAACAATTTGAATTTCGTCGACAATAGGTTTCAATTGAACAAGTACACATAGTTGCATCAAAAATCAAGTTTGACCTGGAGACCAAAAGATTTTGTTCAAGGGCATTCATAGACATAAGCAAAGGTTTTGACAGGGTGTGGTATGTTTGTAGATCTACTCTACAAGCTTAAGCCATGTTTACCGTATACCTTCTTTCAAATCCTCACGTCATACCTCACTGAAAGATACTTTTTCGTGAAGTAGCAAGACTCCAGCTTTTCTATCCATAAAATTTGGTGTCGCGTGACTGGTCCGATTTTATACCTAATTTTTAACTAGAAACACGAACCTAGCAACCTTCGCGAACTACATAGTAATACTGGTTTCCCATACTAATGCAGATATAGCTTTCAGGAACTTACAAAACCACCTAAGCCTTTTTGAAATATCATGACGCATTAAAGCAAATATACAGAAATAAACACAGACCACTTTTACTACTAATAAACTTATTTGTCCTCTAGTTCATCTTAAGCAATCTCACTGCTCCAAAAAGATTAGATCAAATATCTAGAGACCCATCTAGACAGACGTCTTACATGGTCAAAACATGTTTGATATAAAAGACTACAACTAGGTTTAATCCTCAGGAAATACTGACTAATTTGACAAAACTTGGAATTATCTCTTGAAAATAAATTAGTGATGTATACAAGTAGCAATCAAGCCCATGTTGTGCTATGATATTAATTTATGCAGAGCAACAAACAAGTCAAACATTGCAGCGCCTAAAGTCCAAGACTTTGAGTTTTACAACCAAAGTCTCTTGGTTTGTACCGAACCACTAATCCAATGTCACCTCAATATACATTCTATTTAAGAAACCATCAAATAGCATAGTATCAGATATCAAGATCGTATCAGAACCCACCCTAACAACTTAGCAGTCGACATACTGACTGCCCAAAGCCACAAAGGCTTAAACGTTTCAATCCTTTGGATCCGTTAGAACGCTTTTAGCATTAGTATAAATTCCCAATAAGTCTAAACAATATATTGTATATTAATTAAATATATTTTGGTTGTTGGTAAGTCCGTGGTGGAAATTAGGTATACAATCGAACCAGTCACTCGATACCAGATGTTATGGGTAGAATAGTTGAGGTGGAGTCTGGATATTTTAAGAAAAAGTATCTTTTAGTGAGGTATGACGTGAGGATTTGAAAGAAGGTAAATATGGTAAACATCGCTTGAGCTTGTAGAGTATATCTACATACATGCCACACCCTGTCAAAAGTTTGGCTTATGTCTATGAATGCCGCTGAACAAAATCGATTTGGTCTCCAGGTGAAACCTAGTTTTTGTGTATTTGTTCGATTGTAGCGTATTGTCGACGAAATCCAAGCTGGTAGTTGGGTATTCGCTGATCGTCACTTGAGGAACAATTTTTTAAAAACCATTGCCTAGATGGGTTTCCCCGATTTTGGAACCATTGCTATTTGGGCCACCTTCTATTGGCCAGAGAAGTATCCCGTGCTTAATATCGCATTATAGATTATTGTTAACATGCAAAATCCCTCATATGAAAGTTCCTTTAGGAGTTTTCCAGTTATTAGGACAAAGCTTGGGGACCTCTTCGGATTTATTTCAGTTTCGATAACCTTAATTACTTCGCGCTTGAAGGTAGTCCCGTATGAAGTTTTCTTCTTGAATGATAAGGGGCGTAAACACGTTCGCCAGATGTTCACCAAAGGTATCTGCATTTTGACTATTGTCATTGTCATTAGCCCAATCCCCAAGTATTGCATTCTAATCGGAGGGTTTTGTGACTGCGGCTGATTGATTTTTGTGGCCTTCCATAATGCAGTCAGTTGCTTTAGTTGCTGTTAGGGAGTGGAAATAGTTCTGGAAATATTGATGTTTCTGCTCATCTAATAATTTCTTAAATTCCTTGTCGGCCCAATAGAACTACGTCTTATCGCAGTAACTGCCATTTTTTTCTGAGAGCTCGTTTTTCTTGTATTTTCTCTGGGATACATATGGAGCAATACTGTTTTGGATTATTGCGGTTTGTTTCTGGGGTAGCATCACATGCTGTTCCCTAGATCGATTTTATTAAGTACTGGACAGATTCGTAGATATCGTGTTGACTTTTTAGGGGAAGATTTACAATTAGTTTAATTTTAAAACTGATAAAAACAGCTAATTACGTATTTCAAATTCAATGCAATAGGAATCTATAAATAAAACGTCAAGCTTGATGTTTTATATGTTAGTTCTATTTCGTGCTTATTTGAACGTCCCCAAAATGGAAATATTGCGGTAAACAAGTTATAGAAAAACTTCTTTTGATGTTAGTTTAACTACCCTGTAAACTAAAGTATCATGAATCTGTAAATAGTTAGTGTCAGTGTATTGAAAAGTACCCGTACCAAATTTTCAGCATTTAATCTGTCTGGCATACTTACCGAGAAACTAAGAAAAAAAATTCTTCAATTTCACGTGGCTGCTGTTTATAGAGGTACATTTTTCAATATATGTAAGTCACGTTAACTCAGCGCTACATTGACATCAGGCCCGCTGTTAAATTCTGGACGTACCTTATTGAAATACAGTGTAAGTTAAAAGAGAGAAATGAACTTTAATGAAACCAAAATAACAGAATGAAAAAATTGGACGTTGTGGTCATTTTGGCTGTTGTGGTCACGCTTCACAGTTGGCCGTTGTGGTCATTTTGGCCGTTGTGGTCACACACTCTAGTTGGCCGTTGTGGTCATCGTTGCTAGCGACGGCAATACATAAGCGTCGGTGGCCGTTGTGGTCAAAATGGCGGATGGAGTGGAATTTTTAGTTGGCTGTTGTGGTCATGGTGGCCGTTATGGTCAAGTGTCGAGTTGGGCGATATGGTCAAATTGGCCGTTGTGGCTGTTGGCCGTTATGGTCACGGAGGCCGTTGTGGTTATGACCACAACAGCCAAAATAGCGATTGGCCGTTGTGGTCATTGGCCGTTGTGGCCAGGCCCCCTAGATGCAGTTTTTTCGGGTTAGTTTGTTTTACACTTTTTTTCTCCTAGTCTATAGCTACAATTGTGCCGAAGACAGGAAAACAAAATTCCAATTGGTTTCCGAGATATAGCCGTGAGAAAAATTGCATGTTCTTCGGAAAAATCAAGTTTTAGCCAAAATATACATGAGGCCATAAAATCCGAACAGCAGCTGAAACTAGCAAAACCCAAATGGGGTTTTGTTAGTTTTGATAAGTACTTCGAGAAATTCCACACGAGAAGGAGTTTGCATTTTATGTGTTGCACTGTGTTATTTTAATATATATATGTACAAACAATTAATAAATGCATTATAGGCATTCATAATAAAATTATTTTGTTCAGTTTTAAGAATGTTAATTTATTTTTTCATCGATTGGTATTTCTTGTTAGAGCCTATTAAAAGCATAAGAGATATTCCCTTGTCCTTCACCCCGCAAAGATCTGCTGTATCCTCCTTAAGAGCAACCATCAGCAGCACCAGTGCTTAGATCTTTAGATTGCAATTTTATATTAAAAAAGAAAAAAGTTTTTGTCAAGATATACAGAGTTTTAACTAAAGACCATTTCCTTAAGCAGGATGGCCAGCTAGAAGGATACTTTTAAATTCAAGGTTTTTTCCTTCAATAATTTACGCAAACCCATATTGATGATCAAATTATTAGTTTAGAATTAACAATAATGAATCATAAAACTGGAAGGTTTTTTTTTATTGCCGGAACAGCCTAAACAATCAAATAAAGATCAAAAATAGATCAGTTTAACTGAACTGTGTAAAATAGTAGAGTGAGACCCAATTTCATTGTGGCTTTGCCATGTTGTTCTTATTGAATTTTTCCTTTATTTTGCTTATTTTCTTATTTAACAAGACAGTTATTTTCAGAACTAAAGGTTTCTTAGATGATTTTATTATCAAATAAGCTTATTATTTAAAATTATTGAAGTTTATATAAGCTATAGTATTTTGAGGCGCCACTGTAAAATAAAAGAAAGATAAAAAAGTCTAAAAAGTATTCGTGTTGCCAATGTGACAATAATTTAATGTGCGGTAAATTCAAACCGTCCACAATCATTTTAGATCACCATGTATATTAAAGTGTTAGTTTCATAAGGCACGTTTATAGCACACACATCCAAGTTTAGAAAATGACTCGCGTATCAAGGAGTTTTCTAAAGGACAAGTGCGCTAAAACGTCTAATGAAACGAATATTTTATACTATTTTTTTTATTTGTCCATTAGTGTAATTGTCCTTCAGAAAACTCCCCGCTACATGAGTCGATTTCTAAACTTGGATGCGTTTACTAAAAACGTGTCTTATGAAACTAATACTTTATATGTAGTATTTTTTCTATTAACATTAATTTATAATCGTTTTAAAAAACAACAGTTTGCAACACTGAAAATTCTAATTCTGCATTTGTTTTTCAATAAGTTTTTTGTATTCCAAATAAGTTTGACATTTTAAGAACAGCTGTTCAACAATGATATCAACTTTAAAAAATAAATTGTTACTGTTCCAATTGTAACGAAGTTACTAAATCTTGTTAATTAATTTTTGGGTGTAAGAATAAGTGCTTATCGACTGTTGCAATCAGTCGCCGTTCGGATAAGCGACCGACTCAAGCGAGAGCACGCGTCCCTTCCCTAACCGATATTTGGCGTGCGCCGATCCGTCTTACTCCTACTATTTCTCCCATGCTCCGAGAGCACCTATATAAAGAGGTGCAAGCAACGCTTTATTCTGTTCTATCTCGGGACTCATCTTCAACTGGACAATCAGCCAGTTGACCCAAAAGGAACAGCCTAATCGACCGAGCCATAAGGATTATTAGAGTAAGAACTCTTGACGGTATTTGCTGATCCCTTTTCAGCCCCGACCTCACCCTGTTTCCACCCGCTTTACCGACCTTACCCGAGACCTCGCTGTGTGTATGCCTGGGGGTCTCATCCTAAATCCGCCCTCTTGTTTGTACCTTACCAGAGACTTCGCTGTGTGTATGCCTGGGGGTTTCATCCTACATACGCCCTCTTGTCCGTACCTTACCCGAGACCTCGCTATGCCTGGGGGTCTCATCAGAACTTCCACCCCTACCGCAATCCCTAGCCTTTACCCCCCCGTTCACCAACCTTACCATACCGGCACGTTGATTTTGCTCCTTACGCCTTGCACCCGCTTGCCGTGCCTTACCGTAGAGTACCGTAGGTTTTGCTGTTTTGCACCCGTTTGCTGTGGCCACATTAGAGTGGCTTAGGGTAATAGTTAGGGGTTGAGTTTAATGTTTGGTTTGTTAGAATTTATTATTAATAAAACCATTTGGTTGATATAGTGTCTTTTATTTACTAGTATTAACACTCTCTTGTTTTCTGAAAGCTTTAGTGAAATCCAAAGTGCTCCAGACAGGGCGACATCAGCAACACCAGCAGTTCCCTGGATTATCCTTTCTCCACTAGCAGTTACCCGGTTCCGTGGAGCATACCACGTTAAAACAACTGGCGCCCGATCCTTACCGCCGATCACCGAAAACCACACTGCGCCACTTCGTAAGCAAGCCCCGTACAAACTGGGCGTCCGAGCAGAAACGCATACCGAGGCAAACCACGGGGCACTCTCCGAACCTGCTTACACAGTATTCAACCAAATCTCTTTTGGACACACAAATAGCTGGAAAAGAATCCCCGACTTTGATCACTAATTCAAGGTTCTTTCCCGGTCTTTTCCCGATTGTCCAGATTACCAGGTTTCAAGATTTCTAGGTTTGCTGGTCACCCTGTTAAGGCAAGGTATTAGGTATTTTTTAAAACATAAAAAACCATAGCCAACTTTTATGCTAGTAAAGGTTAATAGGGGTCTCGTTTTTTCCTTGAATAGTAATCTTTTAAAAACTATTAAAGATAATGGTAGACTTACGGAATCAAGATAAAGGAAAATAAATACTCTATTGATAGCTATCATAAAATACAGAATGTTCTATTTCAAAAATTGTAAGAAATAGATTTGAATTAAACTGACCAAAAAGTATTTAAAAAATCATAACTTGGCAATGCAACATCTAAGGGTAAATAGATTTAAGGTTGAAAACAGAACGAAAAGAGGTTTCAGTTGCAACAAAAAATATAGATTGTTTCATTTAAAAAAATACACATTAATGCAGCACCACACTTTATTGGGACAACCTGTACATGTGCCACTAATTTTAAAATGTGCCTCCTTTACCTCCATTAACATTTCCTAAATAAAGTTATAATCAATGAACACAGTATTAAATAAACACCCTGTATAAAAAGAAAACATCTTTATATAATTGAATAAACAGCTTGTTTTCCTTGTTATTGAAAAAGTTACTACAAAAGTGTGAAGGAGAAAAAGTAGTTTTGGCATAATAAAACCCATTAATTTCCCATAATAGAAAAAATTCAAAGGTTTGCTGTTTTCATACTGAAGTGTTGATTGAGCTTTATTAGTTTTTGTAACTAGAAGTTATATATCTTTAGGTATTTTTTAAGTCGATTCTCAAAGCATCTTTCTTAATTTAATAAAAATTAATTTAATTTAATAATTTAATAAAGATTAACTAGGGTTTGGCTCTTGTCTCTATCACTTTATAAAACCGTAAATTGTCATGAGAATTCCCTTAGGGTGTGTGAGGTTTTGTACCTTCATTTTTCCAAAAAATGGTGTCATAACAAAGAGAAAGTGTTTATAGATTAGGATTGAAGCATAGAATGGAAGTGTTTTCTACACAAATATAATTTGTAAAGTTTATTATTCAAGGTAAGGAATTAGCATTACGGAAGCCTAATATTGAATTATTTTTAATAAGTGTTTTATCTGCTGAAATGGCATGCAAATATTAATTAGGGCAGGATATATCTGATTACATAAAGCTCTCAGATTAATACCGTTAACATAGACTAATTTGGCCAACGGATACTAAGAAATTCTAAATCTCCAAAAATAAATGTCTTGAATAAATGAATAAATGTTTGATTAACATTTTTTGAGATGGAAAAATTCACCATTTTAGAAAATATGGCTGCATAGCAACATTACAATGACATTTGGCAGATTTAGATTTTGTTTTCAGATTGTCAGACAAACTAGAAGAAACAAAAGGTTTTACCAAGTAGATAACAAAAAAAGATAAATTGCAATGAATAAAAAAAACGGGAATATCTCAATAGATATGCTCCAGATATATTAAGCATTGCAACAATCAATAATGCTAATTAATTATTGAATAAGATAATGAAAAATTTATTAGGTCAAAGTCCTAGTTCTTCGCTTTGAATTATTATCAGTATTCACTACCTAATACAAACGATACAATATTATTGTTGATAAATCAATACATTATTTTATATAAAGCTGTGATAATGTAAATGATGTGTTCCACATAATATTTTTTTAGATTTCTTACTTAAAGTAGTATTTCTGACATTACAACTATAAACTAAAGAATTTCGGATTTCAACTTTGATATTTTGTGGATACTTAACTTTGTTCCCTAGATCTATAAAGCAATATTTTTGTATAATACCCAATTATTGCATGCTCCAGAATGAGAAATCTCTGATTCACAGTTGTAACCTCAAAAATTGAAGTTATTTAAATGGCTTGCATGGCTAATAAACAACTTTGTTATTAGTTATTGGAAAAATTCATATTTCTACTTTTTAAATAAGAGCGAAATCCACTGCATTTTTTACAGCATGTTGCAGAGCTATGAAAAACCTCAAACTTTCAAAAAAATTAGGTGGTAAAACTTTTTGGTCACCAGTGTACATAATCCATTCCCCTTTTACTCCATTTGCAGTGTCAAGGTTCCAAACAAACTCTTATAAGAGAACAACGGTGGTAGCACAGCTATTGCAGCAATGACATTACCCTTTCTCAGTCTTTATCACTCATACAACTTTCGTCCTTATCCTAATGAGCTCAAATACAATTATACTGAATTTTTAAAATTAAGTCACAACCAAGACTTGAACTCATGTTCCTCTGATCGAGAAGCAGGGTCTTTATCGCTCGACCATGAAAGGCCTTGCAATGAGCATCATTTGAAATAAAATATAACAAACAAATTAACTTGACAAAATATAACCTACAAATTGATACTAACAAAAATGATTTTGCTACACGGCAATAAGTTCCAATTGACTGTTTTGTTTATCGATCATTTTAAGATTTTTACAGAAAGGATCATCCACAATCAATCAAAATTTTTAATAGATTAACTTTCATATGCTATCTGCCTAACACATATCAATAGAATGTAAGGTGTGAGCAACGGAATTTTGATTCAGAGAAGGCCTAGGTTACATCTGATATTAATTTTAAGTAGGTAGCAGAACTACTACAGATCATTTAGAACTACTACAGATCATTGAGAACTACTCTCAGTCACTAACTGACAGACCTACTTTAAATGCATTTTAGTATTTTGGTTCTGATTTCGGAGCTCCCAACAATCTTTAATCAAGAAATTTTTGAATAATACAATTGAAAATTTATTAAAGAATATGAGTTATATGGTCCCCACCTACATCTCTACACAATGCAACTCTCGTTCTAACGGAATCAAAAACATGGAGGATACAAGGTGTGTTATTAATTTGTTCAATTTTGTTGCTAATTCTTTGTTAGATAAATTACTACCATATTTCTCTTTTGTGCATCATTAAATATGAATGTCATTATTAAAAACTGATTTTTTAAATTTTTTTTTCAAAAACTGTTAATCTGACAGCTCTTTTCAAAAAGTGACAGTTTAAAATGTTTAAATAAACTAATTAATACGATTCAAAATTGCACATGACCGATATGTCTATTTCTTTCTTTCAAGGCCAACTCTGAATCAAAATTCCGTTGCTCACACGTTATAGTGTCAAGCAATTGAAAGTAGTGGGCTCTTGAGATAAATTTCATAAAAATTACATGGCCTAAACCAGGCTTTTCTTTTACTGGTGTTTAATTGTCATTTTTTGATGTTCGACAAGTTCCTTTGCACAATACCATTTTATCTTGGGTATCAAAGTGGTACACTTGTGTGCAAAATTAAATCACCTATTGTCCGTCTCACGTTGGGACTACAGTGAAGGAAAGATAGCCAATGTATTTCTTATGGAAGTTTGTGCTTCGTTGTTGCCACCTATTTCACTGTATGAATCTATAGAAATGTGGATTAAGATTCCAGAAGTTCTAAAACTTTGAAAACTGTAACCGAAAAAGTGTAATCGTAACCATACAAAAGAAGCATTTAAAGGGAAAGTCTTATTAACATGTATTTGTTATTTTATTAAACATTACTTGGGATTTTTACATCGTACATGTATCTAAATATCCGATATTTTATTACTTATACTTTTTTGTTTAATTCTTTCGTCTTCAAATTCTTTCAACATAAAAATAACGGCTGGTTAGCTTCTGTATGATCTTTTTAATATTTTAATTCACAGGTAAATACAAGAAGTCCCAAACGTAATTTTAACAGTAAAATGATTTCATCATGATAAAATCATTCATTTGTTCAACTTGTTTCAAAAGAAACTTGCAAAAACGGAAATTTAGGATTAGCAGCAAATGCAAAGGATTTTAGTAAACAATTATAATATTAATTATAATTAATTATAATCAAAATTATCAGTTATTTTGTTATTTATCAAAATTATTAGTTTTGTAATAGTACTGGCGTTAACTCATAAAGTATGGAACTATCGAAATAAATCTTTTATTAAATATTTTTGAGAAAAATCCTTGAACACAGCGATTTTTATCTTAAATGAGACATATTTTAGTGTAATTGTTATTTGCAGATCATCTTTTGTTTCTGAGTTATGGCGATAGCAAAAATATTTTTAAATGGAAACCCTAATTTTTTATGATGGATTTGGAAAGCAATTTCCGAGACAATTGCTTTTAAAGTTTTAAAACAAAAATTAAAAAACAATCAAGAGTTCCAAGTTTTAATAAAAAAAATTAAAAAATCTTTTAAGAACTGCCATAAATTCAATGCTAAGTAAGTCAATTGTTAGATGGCTACTTGATTTTTTATCAAAAAATGTGAACTCTTGATTTGAACTTTGATTGAATAACAATCAAGAGTTTATTTTCTTTTTCTTAATAATTTTCTTAATAAAAAAATCAAGTATCCTTGTAACAGGTTACTTAGCGTTAAACTTATGACAGTTCTGAGAAAGAAGTCTTTTTTTTATTAAAACTTGGAACTCTTGATTGTTTTTTAATTTTTGTTTTAAAACTTTAAAAGCAATTATCTCGGAAATTTCTCAGAAAATTACAATATCATACTTTTTTAGGATATTTGATCTTATAACGACTACACTAAAATATGTCTCCTTTAAGATAGAAATCGACGTGTTCAAGGATTTTTCTCAAAACTATTTAATAAAAGATTTATTTCGATAGTTCCAGACTTTATATGCGCATTACATAAACAGCAGCAAATTTTGAAATTTTGTTTTACTACCGCTGTCAGAAGAAGTGACTACCTGCAATATAACTTGCTCGAACAATAGGGATTATAAAGGTTTATGCAGTTACAACTACAATATTTAAAAAGTGTTTTTAAAAGTTGCTTGCAAGATGTTTGGTGACCCCATTGTCCATAAGAACGCACACTATAGTCTCAACGTGAGACGATCAATAGTGAGCCCCTCTACATTATCACCTTAAAAAAAGAAGCTGTCGTCAGAAAAACGGCAAAAGATTTGCAGCACTAAATTTGTCTGTTAGGGGCATACAAAAAGTATTGAAGCATCTAACTTATAAATAATTGCACTAGTGCATTATTGTTAACAGTTATTCCCAAATGAGGTTGTGTTGCTTAGAAACAGCCTGACATGATAGTGGAGGCTGTTTCCATCAGGAACTTGGGCAGAATTGAAGTGACGTGACCCATCTTTATTTAAATAAATGTGTGAGCAAGCAAAACTCCCACCACTGAACAACAAAACTGCTTAACATCCAGTCTTTCGTTTTTGAAGAAAATGGAGAAACGGTCAGTGTCACTGCAGATTGATGTTTACAAATCTTTTGCTCCTAACACTTAAAGAACTAAGTGATAATTATAGAGTTGTGGTTTCAGTAAGATAGGGTCAGAAACTACACTACTAGAGCATAGGTGTGTTAGTAGTGATGTAAATGAAAAAAACCAAAAGGTTTTTTTTTCAAAAAAAACCATACGTGTCTGTTTTTTCTGAATCTGTTTTTTTTTCAGATGTAGACATAATTAAGAGTTATATTCGATGAGAGAAAATTTGAATCAAATTATGTTCTTAGAAACAGATCAAAATAAGGTAATATGATCACTTGTTTTTTACTATTGGTGTGATATCTTTGTAATTAAGCAAATTAATAAGTTCCGATGGTTGATTTAACATCATGTGTCATATATAATACTACTAGTGGTCCCAATTTTACCAATAATTTTGAATGTCATAACACAAGTAGTTAATCGAGATGGAAATTGTGATGAGTGCAAAGCACAACTCGCACTTATCGTCTGAATCACTACAAGTATAATCTAATATGATGGCCAAGCAGTGGCGTGCGGTCCATGGAAGCAATGGAAGCAATGCTTCCCTTAAAAATATATTAAAAATAAAAAACAACGCTAACAAAAATGTTTTTATAAAATTATGGTTATCGTTTATTTAAATTTGTAATATTTAATGAACTTGAAGCTCAATATCAATTCCGTACAGCAAAAAGTATAATTATTTAGACTACTATTTTAAATTAAGCTTATTAAACTTACGCAGAAAGGTAATACAGATTCAAATGTGTTACATACACTGCATATAAGCACTGATTTCGTTGCTTATTGCACTTCTCCCCGCCAACCGGCCAGTCGCGCTTTCGTTAGTCGGCGGATGCCTTGTACATCGTAGTAAAGTCACATTATTTTTAGTGTGCTCCATGCCCAATTGTTTATTTATTATAAATAAATTCAAGTAACACTAAGGATTTCAGCAATATTGACACAATTAAAGTATTATACACATCTCTAGTACGGTCTCATTTGGAGAATAGTTCCTCTGTATGGTCTCCTTATTTCACTGTTCATGTGAATAAAATTGAAAGAGTTCAGCACAAATTTTTGAAAAATATTGCTTTTAGATTGTTTATTCCTTATGAATCTGTTGACTATGCAATGTTGTTAAAAAAACTTAATCTTGATACATTAAATAATAGACGCTTAAATTCTGATAAACTGTTTGTTTTCAATCTAGTCAATAATTTTGTTGATTGTCCAGATTTATTGTATTTATTTAATTTTTATGTACCGCCTAGGCCTTTGAGGGAGGTGTGCACATTTAGGCTAGAACAACACCGCACTCTTTATGGCAAATTTTCTGCAGTTAATAGGCTCATGGCACAAGTTAATATGCTAAACGTAGATGTATTTAACACCTCTCTAATTAAACTTAAACGAACTTTTAAATGTTAAAATTAAGTAATTATTTATTTTTATTTTTATACCTACATATTTTTATTTATACAAATTATAATTGTTAAATTAATTGTTGAACTATTAAATCTTCTGTAAGTTGTTAAATTGTTAAATGTTTTGTAAATTGTTAGATCTTGTGTAAACTGGGGAATCCGTTAAATAAATAAATATAATATAATAAATAAATATTATAATTTGGTTATTTGTTCGATTTAGTGTTTGTTAAATGTAAATCTGCAAATGAGACTATATTTCGAAACATTTTATTATTTCAATTTATATAAGTTAGATTTTTTAAAGACAAATAATTCTATTTAGTTTGTTCTGTATGCAAATTTAAAATTGCATTATCATCATGACTACAAATTCAGCAGCTTCGGTCGAAGGTTCGAGTACTTTCGATACAACCGTTTCAGTTTGTAAATTATTAGATTTTTCTGCATACAGTTTTGAAGGGAATTACAAATTGTTGAGAAAGGAGATCAAAATCAGAACTTTCAAATTTAACAACAAAGTTTAAAACCAGCACCAGGTATTTTGCTAAAAAAGATCGGAAAATCGAGTTGCATTATAAATAGTAGTACTTTTTTAAATAAAGAATAATAGTCAACAAATTCCATAAGTATAAAGTATAAAAGTTCTTCTTTGAAAAACTTTTAAGCTTAATATTATAACACTGTTTTTTATTGTACCTAGCAGGGGCGGATCCAAAGAATTATTTTGGGGGGCATTGTTTGAAGATAATTGTTTTAAATAAATTAATAATAATTACGATACAAACATTATTTGTTTTTATCCTATGTATATTTATTTATAAATGTTATATATTGCAACATTAACTACTTTTACATTCAAAATTTATTTAGTTATAATAATAAAGTATATATCAAAAGTTTGGGGGGATACGTGCATCCGCGCCTGTACCTAGGTATATTAAATTTGAAATCGTATTTGCTTCCCTAGCCTAAATTCTCACCGCACGCCACTGTGGCCAAGATTACCAAAAAAATTGGGACCAAAAGTGAAATTCATGTGATTATTTTACTTTTGGTCCCAATTTTTTTACCAATTACAAGTGATTATTTCATTCTACTTCGTTTTTGACCAATCGCAAGGCTTTATTTTTTGGATTACAGCGATAATTCGATAGTTTTTTATTGTCCTTTTCGACTGTTTTTATCTTCGTGACAACGCTGAAAACTAGTGTCACATGTGTCCCATTTTTTACTTTCATGTCAAATACTAATCTTTATGTTAATAAGTAGATGCTTAAATAAACAACTGTATCATGAAATAATCTTACCGAATTACACGCTCGTGCTTCTGAAATTATCTGTTGTAATACTCAAGTTGATTAAAACGCAACACTCGTGTCATTTTTTGACAAATTTCCCTCCGTTGCACGTCGGGAAATTAAAACGTCAAAAAATGACACTCGTGGTTGCTAATCAACGTTCGTATTACAAATCGATAATTTCGAAGCACTCGTGTAATTACAAGTGAAAATTTAACAAATTATCACTTGTAATTACACATGTGACACTAGTTTTCAGCGTTGTCACGAAGATAAAAACAGTCGAAAAGGACAATAAAAAATTATCGAATTATCGCTGTAATCCAAAAAATAAAGCCTTGCGATTGGTCAAAAATGAAGTAGAATGAAATAATTTCTGTAATTATCACCAATGGTGTTAATTAAAAAATCGCTGCAATTTCTCTGCAATTTGTCTCATGTCAAAAATAAGTGATGAAGTACTTTTTACACTGCCACAAGTATTCCATTGTAAATTTTACATAAAAGGGCTAGATTACATTAAATCATGGGAGTAAAGTGACCCACATTTTGAGTGTTTCAAGGTAGGACGTCTCAAAATGTTTTCGGGGGGGGGGGGGGGTATAAAAGAAAGCATAGACAAATATTTAAATGAAAAAAATTATTTTATTACATGGGAAATATGATCGTTATTATTAAACAAATGATTTATACGAACATACATACATTCCCCTTTTACTGCATTTTGCAGTGTCGGGGTCCACACAAACTCTTATGGGAGTGCAACGGAGGTAATGGAGCCATCGTAGCAAGTACATTACGCTCCCCCATACTTTATCATTCATACAACTTTCATACCATATCCTAAGGAGCTCAAACACGATTGAACTAAATTTTTTAAAATTCAGTCACAACTGAGGTTTGAACCCCTGTCCCTCTGAACGAGAGGTAGGATCTCTACCACTCGACCATGGAGGGCCTTTATACGAACATGTATACAGAAAATTGATTAAACACAATTTATTGAAGCGTAGTAATTAGGTTTAGGTGTAAACAAAAAAGAGACCTGCACATGAAATCTGCTAGTTAAGCCTTGTAATAATATAATCAATCAAAATTGAAGATGTGAGTTGATTGTGATTCCATCAAACGTTTCGATAAATGGTGTGCAATCATTTTAAAAGTTCAATAAGTGTCTAGTTTTGGGCTGATACTAGGCTTGCCAACTCAGTCGGTCGGAAGTCCAGAAGGAGAAAAAATAAACGAAAGCAAATATTTATTTTAAAAATCATAAATTTCTTTACAAGTATATTTATAATTGGTGCACACTTGTATTTTCAATTTTACGTGCTTTCATTGAGTCGATTACGACTTTTTGACCAAAGTTCATTTACTACGCTGAAAACACTCTCAGCTGCGGCGTTAACAATTGGGATTGATAGAGTAAATGCAAGTAATTTTTTAATTTCTTCGCCAGATTCATCTTCACATTTTTCAAAAGCTAGTACTAGCTATACGATACAAAGAATGATAGGACTATCACCGTTGAACCAATGAATGAACACGCATTACATTTGATAACAAATCAATTTCGGGAGGTTTTAGCTACCATCCGGGAGTCAGGAAATTTTCAAAACTAAGACCCTTTTTCCTGGAGATCCCCAGAATTCCCGGAGGACTGGCAACCGTAGCTGATACACCAAATTAGCTGGCAATCATGTGTTATAAACAAGGCCATAAAACAAGTCATTTCTTGTAATTCCAGGTGCACAACAGTATGAAACTGTGTGCTCGACTATATACCTGCCAACCAAATGCCATACCTTGGTTATAAATTATACAGAGTGGCTATTTACGCAGTATCTGTTGACAGCTGATTTATTTGTACTGACTGTACCATTGAAAACTAGGACTTTGTGTTCTCTTAGACACCATCAATATGTGTTATTTTAAGCTTTATGTGGCAGTGTCTAAGTAAACGCTGCAGCACCACCCCCACGGACTCCAAGAAGAGACGAAAAGTTTAGGTTAGAAATCCCACTAAATTAGAGGTTAGATTAGGTTATGTTAGACAATAAGTTAAATTAGGTTAAGCTTTGCCCGTTGTTGTACCTGGCCTCCCACGATAGATTAGGAAAGGTTACATGTGAAATTAGGTTAGAAGTTAGGTTAGATTAGAGCTTATGACCACCTGGTCAGCTATTATTTTTATCAGTATCGATATTGATTAACACTAGTGGTGGGTTCGCGATACCACCCGCGTGTCACGACACTTGCGAGTCGAAACCATTAGCCGTGTGAAGTGTCGACTCCTTCACGACTCTTTAACGATACTTCGCATTTACACATCATGCATGCGCTAGTTCATATAATATAATTGAAACGAGCAGTCAAGATTCATAGCTAATACGTAAATCATAAACTAGGGATTAAAAAACAATTAGGTATATGAGTAAATTCTGTTATGGTTATATATTTATGCATTAAGTACATTAAAAGACATTAAATTATTTATACACCGCATTCCTTCTAACATTTGCTATAGAAAATTAATATGGGAAATCTGAAATATGCCAAATAGTTCGTTCTCGAATAAAAGTTGGTGAGATTAATAGTTACAATCGATAGATAAGATATTCTAACGTACTGTCCAAAAATATTACCCTTAATAACAATCCCAATTCTTCAAAAATTATAAATTCATGAATTATTTGCAAAAACATTAATTTAAAAGCCGAACCTGAAAACTTGATGCAACGCCTCCGTGGTTCAATGGCAAACCGTGGCTTGCTAAACTGCACGGGCTGGTGGAATGCAAGATCGAACCCCGTTACAAGCATAACTTTTTTTTAAATTTTATTTGTCATTAATCTTTAATTTAATAACAATTTAAATAATTTGTTATTATTCTTTTATTCGAAAAACGTACAAGAAATAATACATTACAAATAAAAAATAAAGATACCCAATTAATAAGACATGAATTCAAGAATTCTCATTACGTATTTATTTCAAATTAAAATAAATAACATGTAAAATAAGTACTTGTCAATACTGAAACTTTAAATGTATTTAAATCTTCAGGATTTTGAGTGTTAATTAACTAATATTGTAAAAATTGGTTTTTGTAGTATGCAGTATGAAAAGCATAGTCAGTTTTCATTTCTAATTTATTATTTCTTCTACGTTTTTCGAATAAAAGAATAATAACAAATTATTTAAATTGTTATTAAATTAAAGATTAATGACAAATAAAATTTAAAAAAAAGTTATGCTTGTAACGGGGTTCGATCTTGCATTCCACCAGCCCGTGCAGTTTAGCAAGCCACAGTTTGCCATCGAACCACGGAGGTGTTGCGTCAACTTTTCAGGTTTCGGCTTTTAAATTAATGTTTTGCAAATAATTCATAAATTTATAATTTTAACTAAAAAAATCTACAACAAAATAGCTTTATATGTACGTCTTATTCAATGATTGTCGGCCAGTTCAACAAATCTGCCTTTAATTTC
Source organism: Agrypnus murinus (assembly GCA_929113105.1). Taxonomy (NCBI): domain Eukaryota; kingdom Metazoa; phylum Arthropoda; class Insecta; order Coleoptera; family Elateridae; genus Agrypnus; species Agrypnus murinus. Next base: position 34,891,475 of record OV816028.1, on the reverse strand, counting down.
TTTATAAGAATGATCAAGCAACTTCGAATTACACTCTAATAAGAGCGATACTGTTCGACACGAATTGTCGCGACACTTCAAGTGTCACGACCACGAACAGTATCACGACACTCGACACCCAAGTTCCCATCACTAATGAACACTAATTATTTAGTGAATAATATGGTTCTTCTGTAGATCTAGATAAAGCTAAGTATATGAATATTTGAAGTAACAACGTCTACAAATTTAAAAAAGCTGAGAACTGAAAGAGCCTAGAAAAAGCAATTAGAACATTTTATCAACAAAGAAAGAGGTAGAATTCATCTTAACATGTACATGTACTATGTGCAGAAAAGTTTGCAAATAGCACAAAATTTATAATGTTGTTAATATCAGGGTCCATAGCACTCTGGTTTTAACATATGTAGTATAAAAACATATTCCCCCCCTCTATCTACACTGCTGTAAATCGTAAACAAATGTTTTTGGTGCAACTGTGGACAGGCCCACCCTGGATAAATGAAATAAATTTCCCGACAGAATAGAATCAGCATTGCCAACTTTGTGTCATATCGCCAAATATAACTGCTTCATTTGGTCATTTGTGATATTGAAGCAAAGTTCGAAACATATTACGAGAGGAGAGGTGATATTTTGGAAACCGGACTCAAAGCTGTTTTTAACTACATTAATTCACTATATTTCTCTTTCATTTAAAAAATGACAATATAGAAAGAAAGAAAAAAGATATGTGAATGTCATCAAATTCGTTTGCATCAGTATCCTCTGGTGGTGAGTGGATTGCTAATGCTGCCTCTTCACATTTCTGAAGATATTTTGTTGTATGACTAGCTTTGAATGTACATGTAATGTTTATACGTGCTTGAAATTTTGAACAGTCGCAAATGATTGATGCAATTAGGCTGTTTGGTTTCTGCCTTAAGGACACTATGTTATTTTTTCTAAAATATTCAGTGCAAAATTCCCAAGAAAATTAAAAAAAAACTGTAGACTGGTGTCTACCACTCGCAGCCACACAAGCTATATACAATGTAATGTGTCTTCGAGCTGAACAATAGTATCCATAGTGAAATTTGGGGGAGGAGCAGTTTTCATTTATAATTCCCCTACTCTACCTAAGTTACCATATGTTTTGATGTGCATGCAGCCTAACCTAACCTTACTTAGGTTTAATTTTGGTTTGCATTAGATTCATCAATTCATACATGTTTTAATTTAGGTTAGGTTGAGACGCATTACATCTAATTAGGATTATAGGTAGTTAACTCAACAACAGGCAAATAATCATAGAAAATAGAAAAACATACAAACGTAAGCTGTGGAATTCTGCAGGGATCTGTTCTAGGCCTGCTATTATTGAACGTGTGTTATGACATAGTTATCACGACTAAGTTGCCAGAGGAAACCAAACCCTTATGCTATGCAGATGATACTGCAATAATAGCATATGTAAAGTCGGAAGAAGTATTAAGAGCAAGAGCAGCTATAGTCTTACACAGAATTATAAGTGTGATAAAAGATAGGCAACTTCAAATCCCTACAGAAAAAACTCAAATAGTGATAGTATATGGTAGAAACAAACCGGCAAAACTAACAATAAACATTGAAGATGTAACAATTGAAACTAAGGAACAGTTAGGAATTTTTTATCAAAACTGCTTAATTAGAAAACACATTACATATGTATGTGGCTGGAAAAGTGGGGAAAAGCATATCGGCGTTAACTAAGCTAATGCCAAAAATAAATAGGCCAACAAAATACAAAAAGAAAATGCTATGCGCTGTTGCACTCAGTGCTCTCAATTAAATAAATACAGGTCAATGTTAATGAATGAACAAAATAAATTTGCCATTAGTGCCAGATAATGACAATCGATATGCTGGCAGAGGAGAGATGTAGAGCTCTCGGTGCAGACAAACACCAAAAATACAGACTCATAACAGGATTGATGTATGGAGAGATAGATAAGTAGCAAATACCAACGAGGAGGGAATATGGACTAAAATCTTAGTAAAAGACTTTAATGTCTGGTACAGTCGCAAACAGCAGACACGGAAATACATATACATAAAGCAAGGAGACTTCATGACCTACCTCAAAAAAATCGGGAAAAAAGAAGACAGCCGCATTTACTGTATAAATCATAGGGACAACGTGGAACACACTTTCTTTAAACGTGAAACATGAGCCGATATAAGAGAAGGCATCTGACTAAGAATAGGGAGAAATGTGAATAAAGACAACATGTGGAAGTAATGCTCGAAAAGAAGGAATATTGGACCGAAAAAGTGACCCTAGTAGAAAAAATCCTGATACAAAAATCCAGGATAGCATATAAGAGGATAAGTAAATACAAGGTGACAACAGGATAGAACCTGCAATCCAGCACCCTTCCTGAAGTAATGCAAATGCGGTTCCAGGAAAGGCTTAGAGCCGAGGAAGGTCTTGAAGGGTCACTTATGCAGAGTTGGTTTATATATCGACCTAACTACATCAAGAAAAAAGGCTAGATCAAAACACGCATTTTCAGTAGTAGGTAGGGTGGGTAAATGAACATGGGAAGTCTATGGTTACCCTTAGAAAAACATTTTTGTTTTTCAAACAAATATCTCAAAACTATTGCTTCTCTTCAAATTTTACTATGAACACTGTTGTTCAACTTTATGAGATGTATCAAATTGTATATAGCATGTGCGACTGCGGGTGGCAGACTTAAAGCGAAGGTCTAACCGACACAATCGAATTTTATAAACAAAATTGTATTTGTGCTTACGTATTTACAGATATTTGCTAGGTAATATAATTTTGATACACTAGATTAGATTGATAAACGTATTACAAACGCAAATTAGAAAATAGTATATTAAAATACTCGTTTTATAAGGGCATTGGCGCACTCATCCCATAGAAAAACTCGCCTACGGCTCGTTTTCTAACTTGGGATTCGTGCGCCAAATCAACCCTTATAAAACTTGTTCTTTAATATACTATTTTAGAACAAGTTCTAAAAAATCCCATGGCCAACCACATCCAAAAAGATCATAAACAATTAGTGTCATTTTTTAAATTTAAGGTTAAGGTAGAAATTTAACTTTTTCATTTCAGTTATCAAAACCTCATATTCGATGCAATGTTACACAAATTAATTTTTATTATGTTGATTTTTGAAGATATATTATAATAATAATTAGTGATGCACTGAAGCGGCTTTTGGCCGAATCACCAAATATCGAATATTAAAATTTGCCGAAGCGCCGAACATTCGACCAAAAATAGAAATCTGAGTTTTGATTAATTTTATTGAATACAAAACTTCGTCACAAAATGAACACATTGATGTCCAAAAAATCCGTTTCCTACTACGCATTTTGCTTCAATAAAACTAAACAAATTTAGTTAATTAAAAAATGAACAGTATCGAATTATAAAAAAATTTGATGTCAAAAACTCAATTGAAAAATGCTAACTACAACGTAATATAATAGCATTAAAAAAACATTTTAGTATTTAAAATTTAATTTAGGAAGATTGTAGTGGATAAAAAGTAGGTTTTTGGTATTTTCTGGGAGCAATCTATTTCTCTTGCATACTTGTGTTTTTATTTAAAATTTCAGTATGACTTTTGAAATATAACATACTTAAATTACGATTATAAAAATGATAAACTCAAAATTAAAAATACAGAAAGATAGCCTTTATTTCCCTAATCACACTCATCACAATGTTTTTCAAATTCATCCTTATGTTTACGAATGATGATGGTTTTTTTTATTGATGTCACAGTTGCAAGATTTCCTATTCCGCCCCTTTATATTTCCTGTTCACAAATTTTGCACTTAAATATTTTTCGTTGTTATTCTTAAAGAAATACCTACTGTATCTTTTTTAAATTATTGTTATGGTTATTATCATGCATACTAGTCTTAACAATATACAGGACTTGGAAATATTTACGTTATCGATTATAGGTATTAAATAAATGCTGATACATATTTTACAAACTTAGAATTTATTTTGGTTAAACGCTAAATAATTAATTTTGCAGTTCAAATGCAATAAATAAACCAGGTTGTGACAGAAAAACTCCAAAAAATCTGCTTGGGCTGGCTGAATACCAAATCTTTCATGCTGCTTTGGCCAAAAACAACTCCGTTAAAAATTGGGCGAATTGGCAGAATACCGAAGCAAAACCAGAGCTTCGGTGCATCTCTAATAATAATAGTCCCCTTTCGCAGGCCAGAAGGCTCATAGGGGTGTAGAATGGTAGGCTGCTATTACTAAAGCCAATCGGTACCCAAGGGCTGTAAAGTGGCTAGCTTTACGCAACCGCCTTTTATTACCGCCAGGAAATGATTTCCCAGGTACTCATTTCATAACCGTCAATGAACCCTGGGTCCACCATTAAACTCCCGAAACGAAAGATCAGTCCAAGCAATGAACACACACAGGTTCTCCGCCACCAAAGAGGGCAAAAACAGTTTTGTCAGCATAATAGGTTATGGCATGGGATTCTCATGGAATTATTTTACTCGAGTATATAGAAAAGCATTGAAAGAGATAGTTGAAAAATGACTCGGCGGTAAAAGATTTTCGTCTAATTCCAAGGTAATCGATGCTGTAAATAGCTATTTCGAGAACTTGAATTCATAGACCTACAATGAAGGCATTGCTAATTTGGAATATCGTTGGAATAAGTGTGTTGAGTGAGCAGGAGACTATATTGAAAAATAAAATGTTTTTGTCAAAAAAAATTGCGTTTTCTTTCTTCGACCACTTAGTTACTGAACAATCCTCGTAAAGCATTCATCTGTGAAATTACGATTGAGTAAATCACCGATCAGAGTTTCTCAACTTTTCTGCTGTGCAACTCAACATAGTTGTGTGTAGTTGTACTTATAACATAAAATTTAAAAAAAAACTGGTAGAAGTGCTTTCGTTTCAAGTAAAATAACATTTTTGTACAAAATACAACAAAAATTAAGATGAATTAGATAATAATAATAATAATAATTACTACAACCCATAACCTAAACCAAGGCCCCAGAAGCTATAAGCTTGTGCGGGAGGGAGGGGGCGATTATATTATTATTATGTAGGCCCAATGTGCGGCTGCAGCCGACTTATAGATGGATCAGCGCAAATCCCACATTTGTGTTACAGCTAAGGAACACTGCAGAAAACCTTAACCAGATCTGCCAGCGCCGGGAGTCGAACCCGGCCGCTTGGGTGAAAGTCCGGCACGCCAGACATTACACTACCAAGGCTGTTAGATACTTTGATATATTGAAAATTAATATCTAAATACTTCGATTTCATTTTGTCATTATTTGAATTTAACTATAGAAAAATGCAAGACTAACAACTTTAAATAGCCACTGTCGTTTCTTCCCCTGACCAGTAGAAAAGCTCCTACCATGCTCCTTCGGCGGGCTTACTTTGGCCACACTTGACCAACGGCGACAGCGTTTGTTCTTACATTATCTTATCTCACACCGTATTTTAAAAAAGGCAATTATAAGAGTATTTCACCAGTTTCTAACTTCAACGCAAAGTAGAAACTGTCATTTCGCGACCCATTAAAAAATTTAACGCGACCCGCACATTTAGAAACACTGCTGTACAAAGATTGTTGGCGCAACAACCAGAACTTCAAATCTGGATATCTTATAATATACGCTTTGTTTACAGTATTGAAGTAAGGTTAGGTTATTCGCATTTATTTTGCAGTTTGAAAATTGACAATGAAAAAAATAATTAAATTAAATTCTTATTTAAAAAATTTACTTACCCTTGTACGTGACTTCAAGATATCTAATTTATGCACAACATCCGCACTAGAACTGTCCTGTATTCCATGTGGTAAACCAGCCAACGTTTCACCAGTAACAGTCTGAATTAAACGTACTTCTGTTGCAAGACACTGTCTAACATAATTAAACAACTGCATGGGGTTCGAACTGAAACAATTGAAACAAGAAGTCTAGTTTACTATGATTAAGAATAATTAGATTTCATTTACCTGTATCGTTGTCTAAACATTTTAGCAGCTTCAGCAAGTTTTAATTTTGTTAAAAAGAATTCGGTATCGTTGACGACTGCTGCTTTATTTTCAATCTCTTGTATTAAGGTATTCAAGAGACCAGCAACAAATTGTTCGTGTTGTGGATTATCGGGAATGGGATCGAGATCGGACCTGAAAACAATTTGTAGGTTATGTATTATAAAAAGATGGCTTTATTAAAATAAATATGTACCAAAATTGTTCTTCAATCCATTGAGCCAGATAATGACGGACTTCAATTGGGAAATGTTCGCCATAAATTGCACGTATTTGTTGTAAACTCTCTGAAGGGAGCTGTTGTGCTTTAGCCCACAGAGCCATGATTGTATGTGTATATTCTGTATATAAATAAAATTTAGATTAAACAAGCATGCTTCAGGTAATGAAAGATCCAATCCAGATAATTCTAATATTATATTTACAATATTTACACAAAACCCATAATATAGCAACCAAGGTCATGTAAAGAGCGGGACATGCGTTGGATGATAAAAATGGTCTTGTTTAAACTTTATACAATTAACAGACAGCCATCTATACACTTACCAAAATATATTCTTTAATTCAACTTAAGGTTGAATACAATTTCTTTCTTAGATTTACACCCTGTTGTACACAAATAGTTTTATTATTATTCACAACAAAAGTAACTTTTTACTTTAATAAGCGATTTGCAAGACCACTCATTTCTCATGGCTGCACTATCCTACGAAAGCAGCCATGTCTAAATAATCATCACGTGATCATAGATAAATTCCTCACTCCACCTCACTACAAAGGTTGTCGACTGGTGAACTACTGATTACAGGTAGTAAACTTTCCCAAACAAAAATAATAAAACTTTTCCGTTTATATTTTTATAAATTGTGCGCTTTGAAATACACTGAATCGGATGTTTCGCAGAAATTATAATAACAAATCTTTCAATAGTTTCATTTGAATATAAGCTTTAAGATAAAAGCAAATTGGTAACAGATTTACCATCAAAACAAACATACACTACTGCCCCATATTTGAATAGGTTTTGAAATGAACTTGACCAACACACGAAAAATCAATAATTAATTACAGAAGAGTCTAAAGCCAAACAAAGGCTTTTATATACTAAATATATCTACTATTATTGATATGGAAATGAGTTGCGTAACATTATGCTAATTTTTCAACTTTTTTTTTCCAAATTGTTCTTCAAAAACAGAAGCCTGTCTGGGTCTTCATTTTTTGAACTTTAACCTTTTAATGCTATTAAATTGATAGAAAGTTTGTAAAATTCTTATTAGTTATGCTATTATATTAGCTTTTCCTGGTATTTTAATGTTTGTAAATTATGTTAATTGAGTGTAAACCACAGTATAAACTACTGTTTATAACACATTTGACCCCATAAACTGATTTATTATAAAGTAATTATTATTTTGATATGCAATTTCGTTCACATTTATGCTTTTGTTGTAAACAAACAAATTAATTAAATACAGACCCTTCCAAATACTTCAATATTATTAATACCGGAAACTAGGGGACATTTTTGAAGCGTCATCTTCGCAGATGAGTATGCAACTAACAAATGGTTTTTCGGTAAGAAACCTGCATCTAATTAAAAAAATAACTATTTTCTGTTAAACGGTGGTTTATTGCTGTTATGCTAGAATATTCAGGGTGTCTCATAGCCCCTGCACCAGACTTTACCAACGCATTTCAGATGGCATTTGAAACAAAAAAATCTTAATAAAGTTTTTTGATTACAGAAAGTTCAAATTTTTAATAATTTTGACCGCCGTTTTTTTATAAAAGTACGTATAATAAGATTATAACGCGCTCATGTGATATTGAGTTAACTGTATATGTAAGTGCAAAGTTTGAAATTTTAAAGCGAGACAAACATGATGAGATCACGTATTACTATGCATCTTTCTAGTCCAAACACCATTTTCAAACACCCAATTGTGTTGCATTGTACTATTGCAGATTAAATTGCTTCGCTTCGTTGACATAGTGGTTTTGCGTTACTAAAAGGCACGTTTCAAATGATGAATGATGAAATATACGAGGGTTGCGCTGGAAATTGTTAGTTATAAAAAGACCGTTGCATTTTTTAACAAAAAATCTTTATTGTTTTTCAGAATAATCTCCATTCAGACTAATACACTTGTGCATTCTTTGAAACCACTTTTTAAAACATTCCGAAAATTCATTTTCTGAAAGGTCCTCAAAAATTCTTTGAAATTCCGTAACTGCATCTGCGCAAAAAAATCTTTTGTCTATTTCGCGTATACAAAGTTTACTTTGTGACACTGTTTTTGCGAAAAACAGTTACACAAAGTGCTACTTTGTGCAACTGAAAGTAGTGATTTTTTTATTTGTAAGGATGGCAGTAGGTAAGTAAATTTGCTGCCAGCCTACTCTGTCATGTCATTCTGTCAACGAAGTCCAGTGCCAGACGTAAATACGTAATAAGCAATAACACAGCTATATTCTGATTTCAAGATCAAAATTAGATTAAAAAGTCAAAACGTATATCGCTTGTCGATATTGAGGTAAGTTTAATTGAGTTGAATGATGTACACCTCCATTTCATCAAATATTTTAGGAAATATATCAAAAACGGAAATATATATGAAGCTGATTTACCTGCTAGGTAAAGTGTATTTTATAAATTTAAAAAGCTTTTTGGTAGTTTTATTTAAAATTTTTTCACATAATTAATCTAAAAACAAAACAATAAAAGTGCTCTTGAACATTACACAGAATATTCCAGTTTATTAGAAAAATTAGTTATAAAAAAATCTAATACAAATGCATATCGATTTTATATGAGATTAGCTCTAAAACATTTTATTCACAATTTAAAGCCGCAATTAGGTATGATCGTCACATCAAAAGATCCTTAAACAATACCGAAACAATGTAGAATCGAAATTTAAACCTTATAAATTTGACATTGCAGGTCATACTACTCAGATAATCCCATATCAGTTGAGGTAAAAGCTCATAATGATGGGGTCAAGATTCGAAAAAATGAAGTACTCAGGATAGTAAATATGGTTTGTTACCTTTTAAATTATGTTTAGGTCACATTAAAGATAGTTATTACACCTTTTTATAAATTTTTTGCACCTTTTTTATACCTTTTTTGCACCTTTTTATATCTTTTATCCCATATCAGTTGAGGTAAAAGCTCATAATGTTGGGATCAAGATTCGAAAAATGAAGAACTTGAGTTTGATATTACTTTTTAGTTTCTTTTATTATTATTATAAATTAGTTTATAGTTATGAAATAATTAATCAGGATAATAAATTATTTTATACCCTTTTTTGTACCTTTTATACCTTTTTTGTACCTATTTATATCTTTTATCTCATATCAGTTGAGGTAAAAGCTCATAATGATGGGGACAAGATACGAAAAATGAAAAACTTGAGTTTGATATTACTTTTTAGTTTTTTTTATTATTATTATAAATTAGTTTATAGTTATGAAATAATTAGTCAGGATAATAAATTATTTTATACCTTTTTTGTACCGTTTTATACCTTTTTTGTACCTATTTATATCTTTTATCCAACATCAGTTGAGGTAAAAGCTCATAACCTCTAAACTAACCTAACAACCTAACCTCAAAATAGCAACTTTAGCGCTGATTATTTACGCGTTGTCACCTCCATTTGATACAGTGCGTACCAAATGTATGAAACCGGCCTTGTTATTTCAAAACTATTCAAGCTAAATTGATAAAATTTGGTATGCATGCTGTTTACAAAGCCTCCTATTATTTCCACAGTTTTATTATTTTTTTAATTGACAAGGTCGGGAGCTGCACAGCCAACTTGATTTTTTTAAATAGGAAGCGACATGCCACTTGCCATAGTTATCTCGAAAGATAACTTCGCTATTGTAAATTAAAGATTGGGAGTAGGTATTAAATGGATAACTAAAGATCCAGTTAGCATGGGGAACAATGAATTGTTTTATGGTGTTTAATGTAACATCAGATTGTTGAAACCGTGTTTTAAGTTTATGAAGTGCATCTAGTATTGTTTTAGTAACCGTAGATTTGGCGATTGGGTTGCAGTCAGGATACGTCGCATTAAGCAAGTCGCGTACTTCTGCATGACTGCGTCTTCTATCACCGTATCCTATCATCATCAAGATTTCTATACGTTCTTTTTCTGTAAGATGCTCCATAATTTAGCACTTCGGGCACAGTTTTAAGCTTTTGACGTTCGGTAAACAACATAAACTAACCATTGTTTTCAGCACTAACTGGATCTTTGGTTATCCATTTAATACCTACTTCCAATCTTTAATTTACAATAGCGAACTTATCTTTAGACATAACTATGGCAAGTGGCATGTAGCTGAATTCTACTTGAAAATCCCTTTCAAACGGTATGCGATTTGACCCCCCATTCCTATTTAAAAAAATCAAGTTGGCTGTGCAGCTCCCGACCTTGTCAATTAAAAATAGTATATTAAAGTATAAGTGGATATTGAGGTCTTTAAAACACGCGCGAGTTTTCAAGCACGACGGCGTAGCCGGAGTGCTTGAAATAGAGCAAGTGTTTTAAAGACCAGTTATCCACGAATACTTTACGCTAGTTTTTTTTATTGGTACACTTTGAAATCATAAATAATACTGGTAAATATTACAAAAACTGGAAATAAGAACTAATAATGTAAAATGGTTACGTTAGTGATGTAAAATCAGTATACCTTTCGTTGTCATGGAAAATGAAAAAAACAAAAATTAATTTTTAATCTGCCACTTGAGAATAATTTTTCTGACCACAGTTGTTACTGGTTGTATTTCGTTTAAAAATGAGTCATAATATTGATAACTTATACAGCAAAGCAGAATCGCGGTTAATACCCCAAAAATCGGAACACGCTTATAAAAAAGAATACGACAAGTTTATCAAATGGATGGAAGAGCAAAAGATAACAGATACAGATGAACGAGTTGTACTTGCTTACCTTCAGAAAATGTCGGAGCAGTACAAGGCGTCAACTATGTGGGCTATCCATTCGAAATTGCAAAGTATGTTGAGGGTAAACAAAGGGGTTGATATAAAATCGTTTGTGAAAGTGCATGCATTCATTAAGGCAATTAGCAAGAATGACGTGAATGAATGCAAGAAGGCATTCCAGGAAGACGATTTGCGGAAGTTTTTCATAGATGCACCGGACATTACGTATTTATTTTTAAAGATGGTAGCCATTTGCGGAATCTTTGGCTCTTGTAGAAGATGTGAATTATGCGATTTACGCTTACATGACATCCAGGAAGAAGGACGCGTATTGCTTATTACAATCTGACCATCCAAGACAGTCAAGGGTCGACGTTTTAGTGTTGCCGACAGTGATGGAATTAGTAATGTGCGTTTGGTGAAGCAGTATTTATCATTGCGCCCCCAAGATGTAAGTACAAACCGAGTTTTCTTACGGTATGATAAGGGGAAGTGCACCAATCAAGTGGTTGGTATTAATACATTTGGATCATGTCCCTTGCAAATTGCACGTTATCTTAAATTGGACGATCCTGAGAAATACACGGGTCATGCGTTCCGACGTACGTCTGCTACCATTATGGCGAATAGTGGCATGACAATAGATCAAATCCAACGACAAGTAGGATGGAAATCGGCAGCGGTGGCGGCTGGTTACGTTGAAGAAAGTATAAGCAATAAGAAGAATGTTTCGAACATAATTGGAAGTGCCGTTAGTGGAAGCGCAACCCAGTGAGTTCCGAAAATGTTAACACTGTTAATTTGAACAATATTTCTTCTGACTTAAAAAACCGAAGTATAAGTATTTCAAACAATACCAACTGTACTTTTCACATTCATTTAAAAAAATTAAGATTGTTGAATATATGAATAAAACTTTTGAAACATTTGTTAGTAGTATTTTATTTGACGTTACAAGGTACTCCTGTCAGATCAGTCATTGAAAAGTTCACATTTAAACTTGGCGTTTCTCGGATTGTTGATATTGCCATGGAAACTTTAAAACACGCGCGTTTTTGAAAGTTGGATTTATGCACGCTGAGGCGTACTTTAAATAAGCAAAATAGGTTACCAATAAAAAAATAATAAAACTGTGGAAATAATAAGAGGCTTTGTAAACAGCATGCATACCAAATTTTATCGATTTAGCTTGAATAGTTTTGAAATAACAAGGCCGGTTCCATACATTTGGTACTCACTGTATAAGATTCCTATTTTCTGAGTTATTTTGCACATCTTATTTAGAATCGACTTAGCCTAACTACTACAAAAATATTATATTTAAAGATAGGTATTTAATTGCAAATGCATAATAAACAAGAGTTGGTATTTTATATTTACGGTAGGATTTTCATACAAAAATAGGTTCCTGCCAAATAAAAATCCATTCCTAATTGATATTCTGCGAAATCTTTTATTTTTGGTGAAATAAGACAGTCTATTAGCTAAAATTTGAATGTACAATGAGAAATAAAAGATTCGGGGGATTGCATGTTTGTCGTGACGTCACTATGTGGTTGGTAGGCCTTGTTTGTAGGTGGTGTTGGCTAACCTCGAAACGCATGCCATGTGTATAATAAACAAGCCAACCGCGTTGCCACATTTCGCGGAGTGTCCTAGCCCGAAAGTCAAAGACAAGATCAATATTTCTATACATTTGTTAGTAAATTATTAGAACGAGCGATTTAAAATTATAAGATAATTTTTCATGCGGAATTTAAATTTAATGAAAAAAGTTTTAATGCGGATGCTTATTTGACTGGGAATGTCACTAAAGTATAGTATGATCAAAAACTAGCGTCTCGCGCCACATGCGATCCGGTGATAATTTGACATCGCAGAATTTGTAGGATTTGTACCTAACCTATTTCAAAGTGGTTCCATTTTCGTTTTATTTATAAGATTTGAGAAAACATACGATCACTGTACATAAAGTGGAAATTGGGTATAATGAGTTTCAGTTTGAACCTTCTTTAGGTAAGCTCCTGGATTTGATAATAATATTTTATTTAACTATCTTATGCAATAGTGTTTATAGCAAGTCATAAAAAAAGTAACAATATATAAGAACATATCAATGTATATAACAATTAATTTCAATCAATTTTGTAGCATTTCATAGATGGAAAGGCCAAATCCAGGAAAGCAATTTGTCATTGTATGTTCTGCATACTTCATTTAAATTATTAGCCGATGGCAGTAAGAATTTTACAACTGTCATTGCTCCTATAATTACATAAACAAGGGGAAAGGTGTAAGACATTTTAAAAGCGAAGGAATAAATAAAATTGGAAAAGCTTGTCCTTCAATTAGCTAACATATTTATGGACAAGTTTGAAGATCGAATATTTGAATTAAACCTCTCTAAACACATTATCTTCTGGTTTCGTTATGTTGATGACATTTTAGCTTGTTTTGACAGTTCTTTTGAGGTTATCAATGAATTTTTAATTCTTATAAACAATATCCATCCTAATATAAAATTTACACTAGAAACAGAACAAAACAGGGCTATAAACTTTTTAGACTTAAATATCAAGATCAACGCAGACAATCTTTTTGAATTTTCCATATACAGAAAACCAACACAAACAGACATAACAATACCAAATGAATCTTGTCACCACAATACACATAAAATAGCAGCATACAGATCATTAGTACACAGAGCTTTAACTATTCCACTAACAAAATCAGATTTTAGCAAAGAGATATCAACCATTAAACAACTAGCACATGCAAATCATTATAATCCGAACATGATTGACACTTTAATTAAACAAAAAGATTATAGGTTAGCTATCAAAAGAATATATCCCATTGACAATCAAACAGAAGACACAAATTACATATCTATACCATATTTTGGCAAAATATCAGAAAAAATTGCACATATACTAAGAAAAACCAACAATTATAAAATAACATTTAAAACCAACACCAACACTTTTTCATTCTTATTTAATGCTAAAGACAGAACACATGATATCATGAAATCGGGCATTTACCGTTTAAATTGTTCTTTTTGTAGTTCGGTATATATTGGACAAACACTTCGAAATTTTGACATAAGATATAAAGAACACGTACGTCATTACAAAAATAAACATCCTGAAAAATCGAATTACGCCAAACACCTTTTAGAACAAAATCACACAATGACTCCTCAAAATAATATTAAATTCCTACATTTTTGTAATAACAAACGCAAATTAGACATTTTAGAAGCCTTTGAGATATACAAACACAAACTCAGGGTACCTTTAATGAATGAACAACTTGAGCTCAGTAATTCTCCGTTACTGGAAGTATTAGATGTTTAATTATGATTTTTATTATTAATTTTTATTATTATTATTATTTTATCTAGTTACCTATTTTGTATCTACCTTAGCGACGTGTTTGTTTATAATTATATTACCTTTGATAATGACAGCATAGCTGTCGAAACAATATTGTCAGGTATATTTTAATAAAACTGTGAAACTTTTAATAATCTTTATTTATTTCATAAAGAAACAAGAGCTAAATTTACAAGTACTATCCGTCCAGGGAAAGATGAACGCTGGTCATCGATGCTCTCTGTGTGGTATAAGATTAAAAAACTCCTAGTCAAATCAGCATCCATAGTTTTTGACAATTATCGATGTTTACGAAAATGTCATAACAGGTGATTTTTGAGGTTAGGGATAAGTAATGTTGAACGTTTGAAGCATTCTTTTAGATTTTAACATTGATACTTGTTATTTTTGAAATTTTTAAAACATTTTCAATAGGAAAATAAGAATCAGATTTTCGTGAATGCCTAATACTGTACGCTCTCTAGTTCTATAGAATTATTACCAAGTACTGTAAAACAAGAAATCACTTTTACTTGTGATTAAGAAATTAACTCATTTCTAACCGTTGTGATAGTAATACCTTCAATATAGAGAAGTATATAGAGAAGTATAAGTATATTCTTACTTTTCAAATACATTTTTATATTCAAAGTAATAAAACTATTCAGTATTTTAATCAACTTAAATGCTACCAAGTACTTAATTAAAATAGAATTAATGTTAATGTTGCTTATCTATCTCTTCCCTTGTTTATTTATTATATACATATATATTGTGTCTATCGACTCTGGTTGGTTTCTACTACGGGTCTTGACCCTTCTAACAGTTGAAACACTAATTCCTAAAGCCTCAGCTGCCCGCTGCAATAAACAAGCAAGTGTACAATAAGATCATAAATAATTAACGTGTCTTACCTCTTGTACGCAAGATAAAGGAAGTAAATGTCCACCGTGTTCTTTTTCCCCTCTCAAAGTAGTTCAATACATTCAGCAACAACTGCTGAGACTGCGAATGCAGTGTTTTCCCTCGTACTGACATAATATTAATATTATGTAGATAAAATCGCGATTTTTCGTTCTAAGAAGAAGTTCTAAGAAAAACTGTTGCTTATTATTATTATTGAAATACTGAATCACTCTTGAAAACCATTTAAATAAAAAATAACTTTAGCAAATGTCACCAAATTTAATGTGTCAATCAAATTTACAAGTATCAGGATACCTGTGACATGTTTTACAATAGAGTCAGATGTTTATGAACGCATACAGCATTGCCTATAATTTTGGCATTTTCTTCCTGAAATCTGTGAAATATCTTGAAGAATCCCTAAAATTGATCTACTTTATCTGTAGTGACGACATTAAATTCTTCCACAATAATTTTGCCAATATATGTAGTTATTTTTACTATTTTGTGGCAATCTGGCAACATCTTAATTTGATCTAGGAATTTATTTGAATAAGGTTGGCCACTCCGTGTTCTTACAGAGCTAGTCAAATCAACTTGCAACCACCCAGAGAGGTGCTAATGTATTGCTATCCTCGTTATACTCGTAAATAACGACAGTAAAGCATAACAAAAAGCTTTCTGTGATAACTTTGTGTAAAGATGACGCAGCGCTCATCTTTCGTTGGACGGATAGTATGTATACATGCCCTTATTTAAAAACCGTAATTTAGTAAACAATTTTTTGGGTTCTAGATAAATTAAAAGGAGGCGCAACTTTTGTACACATATTAGATGATATTCGGGATGCTGGAGAAATGCTATAATAATATTAGTTTTAATATTTTTAATTAGGTATTTAATATTTATGTAAATGTAATTATTGTTTTTGCCTGAATTGTTATTGTTGAATTCTCATTATATTTAATATTACCTATCCTGTTTTCTTAAACATATTTCTGATTTATTAATTTTGTGTTTGACCTTTGGCAGAAGTATTGCTAGTGCTACAGTTAATGTGGGAGACATTGCGCTTCTTAATGAAAGCCAAATAATAAATCTACTTTTGGACATACGCAATGCTGGAAGTAGTGCCGTTCTGGAACGTGTTACGGAACCTTTTGCAAGTGAGATCGAAGAATCACTTCTAAGATATATTCCTGTAAATCCTTACAAGGAATTATACAATGATGAATATGAACATTTAAATATAGTTTTAAACACTATTTTTAAATAAACAAGTACAATTTCTAGTTTCATTTTTTTTATTGTAAAAGATATATTTACACAGTTTTCAATTAACATTAATATACCGGGTACCGCAAGGGAGTATTGTAGGACCCCTTTTGTTTAGCCTATATATTAATGATGTTAGTAATGTCATTATAAATGTAAATTTTATTTGCTAACAACATGGTTGCGTACATTAGAGGGAGGGATAATATTGGTAATCAAAGGGAAATAAAACGAAATTGTTAATTATTGGTAAAGGAAGTGGATATCTAGGGGTTTTTAATAATTTTGGAGTTAATGTTAATGGTGACATCGTAGAAACAGTAAAGTCGTAAATATTTGGGTATTATTATTGATAAAAAATTAAAATTTCACATTAATTACACTTGTAAAAAGATTTTTTCAAAGAAATGGAGTTTTGGGAAGATGTAGTGATTATTTGACAACTTGCTCAAAAAGATTGGTTTTTAATACTATAATACCAAATGCTAATACATTTTTGTTTTGCTGCTACTATTTTATTTATGGGGAATAAAGGAGACTTGAATAAGTTAGGTACAACTTCTACAAAACAAAGCAATGAGAGTAATACTTAATTGCGATATTTGCAATAGATATACTAGAATGAAATACATGAGTACATCAGGGTTAACATTGAAACTTTTATTAAAATTCAGGTTGTTTTTGTATATAAAATGAAATTAGGGTTATTACAATATTTGACTGATAATTTAATATTAGTAAATGATATTCATAATCACAATACTAGGTTTAACAATAATTTTTATTGAAGTCAAAGAAATCCATAAAAACAGCAAAATTCAAGTTTTTATAATGGAATTATTCTGTATAATCAATTGCTTGAACACACAAAGGATTAATTAAAAATGTTTAAAAGAAAAGTGAAAGAATTCTTTATATCTGTCATTTAGTCATATATACAACACATATGTATAACTTCCAAAAAGCAAATATCCCTCGATATCATATCTGTAAATTCGAAATATGCATTAACCTTCCGACGTTTTTTCCTTCGTTCGTATCTTTCCTGTTTTGGTTGTTATTGTTGTACCTGCTGTTTTATAGGCCAAATAAATACTGGGAACCCAATCAGGATTTAAATTGTCTTGTAAATCAGCTGGTTTTCCTAGAAGAAAATTCAAATTAAAACATTTTTTAATTTTAGAAATGTTCCAAGTTTCAGAATGAAATATGTTATATGCATAACTGAAATAAACTGCTTGGAACACTCTTGTATATTTTGTATTAGTAACAGCTAAATCTGCCCGTTTAATAGCATTTAGCCATTGTCTTCTTCGTTCAACAGCTAAATCGTTTAGATGTTGTTTATGTTTATATGCAGTAACAGCGGGAATTCTAAAAATCTAACTACATCTCTGTTTGATCTATTGGTACACCCAACTACTGCACAAAATTAAGGCATTTTAAAACTCTTTTGTTCTACAAATATAACTAAGATTATTTATAAGTTACTTCAATGCCATACACAACAAACCTTTGTTTGTAATCCAGCTGCCATATTGAATTTTATTTGACAGCTGGTTGGATTGCTCTATTGTCAAATCCTGCGATGTCAAATAAACGTCGGATCGCATGTGGCGCGAGACGCTCGTGATCAAAAAGCCTTTAGATCAGGGATGCCATGAAATTAACAAGCTATCGATGAAATTATTTTTTTCTATTATTTTTGACATTTACTTCACAACTAGCAAGTCAATAGATAATAGTTCAAAATAATAATTCAATAAAATAATAGCTCAAAAGCGCTAAAATAAGAATTTTAGCGCTACTGTGCAGTTTACAAAAACTACGAGCAGTAGAAGTAAATAATTCTGTAGATGTTTTTTACATTCCATAGCTATTGCGATTCAAAGACTTTTTAATCCTACGATATTTGACCCTTCCTAGTTCCTTGACTGCCCATGTGCAGTTTAGTCGCCCCCCCCTCTTATACATATACACCGAATCAGAATCAGTAAAAATCGTCCAAAATCCAACCGCCTTTTATTCATTTATTTTGTAAACTAATAAATTACTAGAAAACCTCGTCAAAACATGACGGTAAAAGCTAATTTATGAAAGGATTTTCTTAACCGCGTTCGGTTTTCACATCTGTTTACTCCAAAAGCTCAGTTTCTATGGTATCCATTGTTGTAAATAATTGTAGCTATAGCAATAGAGCTTTCAGAGTAAAAAGAGTTGAAATACCGAACCCAGCAATTATCAACAACTTTCGTTGTGTGATTACAATTCTTCGGGTTTCCAATCGTGATCATTTAATATTAATATTTATTAAATAAACGCAATCGAACAAAAGCAGTTGAAAATACGAAGCTTACCATTTTTAGACAAACTTTATTTAAACGAGTTATTTAACAAACACCCACGACTTACCCCCACCAACCCCTACTGACACTTATTCCTTCCTACCTTAGTTGCCTTCATCTTACTCCTTTTTCCGAATTGTCGCCACAACTTATCTCTTACTCAGACTTACCTCCCCTCTTCCGGTTTCGCTTCCTTTCTGACTTACTCCCTCCACCTAACTCAGCCTCGGATTCCTCCCCCGACTTACCCATTCTTACCATAAGATTCTACATTGAATTCATATATCATATACTTAATATAGCAGATTTATAGACTTTGGCGGTCAATTTCTCCATGTCTTTAAAGAGATAAAACATTAGTTCTTAGGAATTATTATTCTGTTTTTCCGTCAAATATACCAAACTGCTAGTAGCGGTGAGCGCATATGTCAAACCCGAGGCTCTCGCAATGGAAGTTATATTGCTATCCTGATCGTACGCACACATTAAAGCAGTATATCAACATGTGTTGCATTGCACGAGTTGGTTTTCGTATGCTCTGGCCGCGACTGCTGAAACTGCAGTCAAAATTTAAAAATTTCGAAAAAACGGACACACTGAGACATTGATATCGAATTTTTGTTCAATATGCTCATACTAATTGTTGGTGGCATAGTAAGCATGTATAGAGAGGATGTTTAGTTCCAAAAGTAAAGCAAGCGTTGTAAGTGGACAGTCTGCCTAATGCCAGTGGTGTAACTACCGCCCCCGCAGACCCTGCGACGCGAGGGGGCGTAACTCTCTGAAGAGCGCTGGTTTCGTGAAATTTTATTTCAAATGTTAAAACAAGCATTAGAGGTAAAAATATTAAATGGCAGTGGCGTGCGGTCCATGGAAGCAAGGGAAGCAATGCTTCCCTTAAGAATTTATTAAAATTAAAAAACAATGCTAACAAAACTAGTTTTATAAAATTATGGTTATCGTTTATTTAAATTTGTAATGTTTAATCAACTTAAAGCTCAATATCAATTCCGTACAGCAAAAAGTATAATTATTTAGAGTACTATTTTAAATTAGGCTCAATAAATTTGCGCGGAAAGGTAATACCGATTCAAATGTGTTAGTTACACTACATATAAGCACGGATTTCGTTGCTTCCTGCACTTCTTACTTTCGGTAGCGGGGAGTCGCGGGTGCGTTGTGGGCCACAGTTAACATCGTATAAGGTCGAGTTATTTTTATTAGCGTACTCCGTGATCAGATGTTTATTATAATTTCGTTATTCGATTTTTCGTGTTTGTTAAATGTTACTTAAGCAATGTAAATCTGCGAATGAGACTGTATTTTGGAACATTTTCTTATTTCAATTTATTGAATTTATTATTATATATTCGGATTTTTTTAAAGACAAATAATTCTATTTAGTTTGTTCTGTATGCAACATTTAAACTTGCTTTATCGTCATGAATGCAAATTCAGCTGCTTCGGTGGAAGGTTCGAGTACCGTTCAATTTGTAAAGTATTATAATTATTTGATAAAAAATTTCCTTCATACAGTTTCGGAGGGAATTATTGAGAAAGGCAGACCAAAATCAGAACTTTTAAATTTAACAACAAAGATTAAAACTTGCATCAGGTATTTTGCTAAAAAAAAACGGAAAATCGAGTTGCATTATAAATAAATAGTAGTACTTTTTTTTTAAATAAAGAATAATAGTCAACAAATTCCATAAGTATATAAGACGTATTCTTTTGCACATTGTGATTAAATCTAAACGATCATAAAAATTTGAAAATGCTTTATCACAAAAGAACGTGGGCAATAGTTACAAGTTTCGTCACAGCACTTTTTATGCTTCAATCATGTCAATCACAGAATTTCTACGATTCAAAGGGTAAGGGGATTACCAATCATGCTAAAAATATCTTACTAGGTGGGGGTTAATCAGTATTCAAAAGAACGAGATGTGCTAAAAAATTACCAATTCGATTAATCACTATAGAGTAAAAGAATACTACTGAAGTGTAAAAGTTCTTCTTTAAAAGACTTTTAAGCTTAATAATTATAACACTGTTTTTTATTGTACCTAGGTGTATTAAAATTTAAATCGTGATTGCTTCCCTAGCCTAAATTCTCACCGCACGCCACTGTTCTATGGACTATTAATTTTACGGTAATAAATTATTATTAATTATTGAATATTCTATTTTAACAAAAGTTACCTGACGTATAATTGTATACAGGGTGGATAATTTTTCATTGTTCAGATTATAAAATATGAAATAAATAAAGATTATTAAAAGTTTCACAGTATTATTAAAATACAACCTGACAATATTGTTTCGACAGCTATGCTGTCATTATCAAAGGTGATATAATTATAAACAAACACGTCGCTAAGGTAGATACAAAATAGGTAACTAGATAAAATAATAATAATAATCAGAATTAAATATCTAATACTTCCAGTAACGGAGAATTACTGAGCTCAAGTTGTTCATTCATTAAAGGTACCCTGAGTTTGTGTTTGTATATCTGAAAGGCTTCTAAAATGTCTAATTTGCGTTTGTTATTACAAAAATGTAGGAATTTAATATTATTTTGAGGAGTCATTGTGTGATTTTGTTCTAAAAGGTGTTTGGCGTAATTCGATTTTTCAGGATGTTTATTTTTGTAATGACGTACGTGTTCTTTATATCTTATGTCAAAATTTCGAAGTGTTTGTCCAATATATAACGAACTACAAAAAGAACAATTTAAACGGTAAATGCCCGATTTCATGATATCATGTGTTCTGTCTTTAGCATTAAATAAAAATGAAAAAGTGTTAGTGTTGGTTTTAAATGTTATTTTATAATTGTTGGTTTTTCTTAGTATATGTGCAATTTTTTCTATTTTGTATCTACCTTAGCGACGTGTTTGTTTATAATTATATTACCTTTGATAATGACAGCATAGCTGTCGAAACAATATTGTCAGGTTGTATTTTAATAAAACTGTGAAACTTTTAATAATCTTTATTTATTTCATGATTATGGAGTTCCACAAAATAAGGCTGGAAACAATAAACAAAGTTCAGATTATAGTTGCTGAAATATTAAAGGTAGGGAAAAAACTTAAATGAGAGACTTGTTTAGCATAACTTGATTTATAAAATAGCACACTATGTGTTATATAGTAATTAAATAAAAGCTGCTATAATTTTATAATCGAAGAGTAAATAAAAAAAATCATATACAATCTGATAATAATTTTATTTTTTGAATAGTAAGATGTAATTTAAAGGCAAAAATCACTTGTGATATATCATTGTCAAGAGAAATTAACTTAGAACTTTCATAAAAATATTCAGGAGTTCCATTTAAAAAATTAAAGTTGGATATTGTTCCGGAAAATAAGTTGGCAATGAAAAAAAATATTTATGCTATGTATTTTATAGATCAGGTTATGCTAAACAAGTCAGTATTTGACTTATTTAACTTTTTCCTTTACGTTTAATATTTCAGCAGATAACCTGGACAATGAAAAATCAGCCGCCCTGTATATGAGCGGCGCAAACGTAAGTCTCGCAGAGTCGCGCAATCTTACGTAGTTACGCCACTGCCTAATGCATCGATCACAAATAATGCTTTTAAATTAAAAATATAAATAACTAAGAATTCACTAAATCTCCACATACTACAAAAAAGAACGGTTATAAAAATATACAAATTAAATAAACATAAAAAGTAATGTTGACTAATCTACAAAACTTTAATATAAAAAATTATAAAGCAAATCGGTCTTGTAGAAGTCGTAGACGCAGTCACAGTATATATAACATACAGTAATGTGACTGTCGCAAATAATTTCCATCCACCACACTACATGCTGGCGCGAGTCGGCAGTATACAGACAGCAGTTCTGTTTCAAACACTCAACAGAACGTATCGAACTTACCAGAGCCGGATACCCACAATCGTGCAGTATTAGTGCCAGTAAACAATGCATAGTATAGTGTTAGTCGTTGTGCCGCCAAAGGCTGTAAAAATACCTCGGAAAAAACTACAATTAGTTTTTTCAGGTTTCCGATTTCAGGTTATTTTTCCTACATACTATTATTTTTTAATAAATACGCTCGTAAAAACAATGCCGTATTTAAGAATTCACTTTTGTATATATTTACCAATTGCTTAAAATTGAATTACTAACACGTAATAGAACAAATAAGCGATTACGAAATCCTACATAATAAAATTTTTTATGCTGATTTATTAAAAGAGTTCAACAATCTAGGTCAACGCCTTATCAACAGGTGTGAACTACAGCGTCTTTTGTTACTCTCAACTGTTAAAAAAAGTCAAAGCGTGCGTTAGGATTGTACTTTTTAGCATTTCGTTTGTCATTGTGTCTTTAATTTAATATAAATGAAAATAAATTTTATTATTATTAATTATTATTATTATAGTGTAAATTGATTTCATCTCCCCTATTTTGGACGTATGTGATTTCGGCGACCTAGATTCTCCATTTGTTTGTTGAACAGGTATTCAAATTGTATACAGCTATGCATTTGTTCGTAATTATTTCTAAATAAAATGAAATGACTATTGCAGCGCAAAAATATGGTTAATGGCTTGAAAGAATAATGTAACTTTAGTTGGTAATTAACGATGTAACAAGAAACAACTCTTCTAACTTAGTTTAATAAATGTTTTAAATATCTAAATTGATTATCGTTTTATTTATTAGATTCTATAAGTAAAACAACTTCAATCAAATGGTTCACTACACATAATTCTACTTCATATTTTACTATACTATTATATAACAAGAGATTTTGTTTACATATTTGTTCGAGACATTTTATTGAATGCGGCTCTGCGTTTTATTTACCGGCGATGCCGACCGATAAACGTCGGTCCACTACTTCGTTTATGGGCGTGATATTCGAAGGTGGATTAATAAAATGAATGGTGTCCCATGCAAGTGAACCTACTGATTGTTATATATACTGTGACGCAGTGGAACAAAAATGAGTCGTGTTTTAAATATTTAAATAGGGTCGTTTCACAATTTTGAAACGTTTTTATATTCTATAGAGTTAGTAATAACTTGACGTATTTTTTTCAAAATTTTTAACGCAGCCGTTAGCGAGATATGCAATTTACAATTTTAAATTTTTCTGTCCTTTTCTAGTACAACAACGTCATAGTCCTCGTATACGCTGTATTGAAACAAATATGTAAGACGAAAGTATTATGAAGTCAGCGGTGTAGAAAAGGACGGAAAATATTTAAACTTTAAATTCGTTTTATTAAGTTATCGTAATGCATTTATCGATTTTATGTGGCCCTATATATTAGATAACAGTATACTAATAAAATATACAAATTATATCAAAATTTCAATTTTATGCAACGACCCTATTAGTAATATCATAGCTATTAATCGTAGAACAGATGAAGCCTGGATAGTCGATCCTACAATAAGATTCGAAGATAACCCCTCGCAGCCAGAAGAAGTACATTTAGAAAAATGTCGAATATATGAACCAACAATTAATTATTTTAAAGAAAAATATAATGTTGCGAATATTTCTGTTATTGGTTTATTTTTTGGGTCACGGGGAACTTTAACAAAAAAATATATTAGCTTTAGAAAACAATTCAAAATTAACAAATGTTTGGACAAAGCAATTGTAGTCAAAATTTTAAAGAGTTCTGTATATATTTTAAGACATCATTTGTTTAATCGTTAAGTTTTGGTTTGGTTTGAGTTATGTTAATTGTTATAAATGTTGTAGTTAAGTTATACTTAAGCTATTTTTATATGTTTGTGTAAATATTATTACTGTGTCATAATGGCAAACTAATTATTTAGTCAGTTGTTTAATAAAAACTTATATATATAATAGACCTATACACTAAAGTTTAATATGGCCGGTGTATTCGCTATCAAAGTACATGAGATTTTTTGTAATTAAAGCAGTGTTAATGGGAACACGATAAGTTTGTTCGCGAATAATGAAATCTATATAAAAATCGCTTCAGTCATTTCCAACTTTTCTCTGCTTTCCATGGTTTTCAACTATGCAAAACTTTTATAATCGTGGATAGTTCCAAACGTTACCTACAGTGAGGACTGAGAGGGCGCTGCAAGTAGATAATCATTTTCTTGCGTATCCAAATAAATGTTTTATATTTATTTATTTAAACATATAAAAGAAATACAGATATTAAGTAGTGTTGACTAATTTACACAACGAAAGCTTCAATATAAAAAAGAATCACGTAAATCTCCCAGCAGAACTCTCGAACCAACTGGAACAAACATAGCGTTTTGATTAGGTAGTGGGGTTTTTGTGGAGATTAGGTTGTAACCTAATTTTGAAGGCCTAGGGGTGTTAGCCCCTAAAATAATTTACATATTCGAAATCAGCATAAAATATCCATTAAAATGACACCAATTTGGTCGAAAAATGTTTAGTGGGAAAAATTATTTAATTGTTCTATTTTTTTTTTTATTATTATCAAGTCCAATTACTTTTAGAGAGCCTAGAAGGGTCAGTGCTGCGGCGCCAGTCTTTGGCGCCGCACCCCTCTGTGATCGTTTCTCGACGTTCGTTTGACGTAAAGACAAAAACTCAGTCTCTCGGTACTCGCCGATTTCGGGCTGGTGCCCGTTTTGGTTGTTCGAGGTTTAGTGTGCAGAAAGCGGGTGAGGTACAAAAACCGACTTTTGTTATTATAAAGTATGGATATTTATTTATTTTAGATTGTTCTTGTACAGTGTAAAAGTAAATTTATTATTATAAGATTTATTTTGCGAAATGTTTTCTTTAATATTTTACACTGGTCCGTCAGTTAATGTAATCACAGTTTGTTTTGTCTATTATTTCCAGCAGTTTCCAAAAGTTATCCTTTTTAGCAAATGTTTTCGATGTGCGTAAAATCAAAAATGGCGTAAGGATTTTTTGTTCCCAATGACGAGTACTGTCACCTATCTAGAGGATACGAAACTTAAGTGAAACACCTTGTAGTATATTTGACCACTGCAACAAATTGTTAAGAAAAAATTAAAATTAAATTGAAAATTAAACGTTAACGGGCATTGATTTTATACAGGGCATTCGATTTTTTCCAACTATTTTTAAGTAAATTCAAAATAATGCACCGTTTAACTAGTGTAAAAGTGATGTAAATAGAATGTCCCATATAATTTTTTTAACCTAAAAGTGCATCGATGCCCGTTAATTTCATAAAATTAATTTTATCCATAATTTGTTCCAGCTGTCAAATATATACATAAAAATTGAAAATAGGTGTGTATTTTAAATGGGAAACCTCTCCTCGTTACAGCGAATGATTAGAATAATGATAGGAAGTTGGTATTTCTCTTAAGATTTTAGTTTTTCTTTTAATTCAAATGGTCACACGTCAAAATCGAAATTTCAACATGACCCAAATAACAACCAACCTAGTACACACTCTTTATCTTTCAGTTATCGTTATTACATATTTATTCAGTTAATATAATTCATATTTTCAAACAATAGGTAAATAATCACTTTATTTTTGATAACAGAACTAGCGACACACCACACACAACACAAAATCCAACAATAACAATTGTAGGTTAGGATTCATCCGATTCACCGGTAAATGCCGTTTTGGTTTTAGCGACATGTTTAAAATTTTAATTATATTAGCGTTAAGAAATGTTGGCCTGATAACGGCCGGATAGTGGTCTATTAATACTCTGTCGTTGCCAACATTCGCCCAGCAATGCCAGTATATAACCAGAATCTGGCCGGATGGTATGGGACAACTCCGCGCAGAAAATTCGGCGTATGCCGATATTTAGTGCAATATTTAATATTAATAGTAATGTTTGGCGCCGAATTCTCTGCGCCGACATGTCGGCGCCGAGTTGTCCTAGACCCCTAGCCGGAACCTCCATGTTTGCTGAGGAAGCTCCACCCATTTTATCTTATTAATCTATCTGTTCGTGAGATAGACTGTATAAGAATAGGTTGTAAAACAACATTTAATAATTGGTGCGATTTTTATTTTAAAAGACTTTATCGAGTGTTCTAGATTTAAAAAAATTGAATAAATATGAACAAAGTGAAAAAATATATTTGATTAATGACAACTAAAGACTGCATTAATACATATCAAAATAAAACAATATCATATTGCATTTAGCTTAACGGTAACGGCAGATTTTATCTTAAGATTTATTTAATCTCGTTTGTAAGTCACTGACAAAGCTTACGCAACTTTTAAGTCTAGTCTGAATACAGCCATTGTTTTGACTTTCAATAGCATCAAGCTTTGCTAGTGTTCGTATTAACATTCCCTTAATGCGTAAATAGTTCTTGCTTTCATAGTTTCCACAAAATTCAGTAATCTGTTTCCCATGTGTTTGCACATCTACCATAATATTATCGATGATTTTATTCGTCTTAGTAATAAATTGATTCTCAGTTTCTGACTCAA
Organism: Agrypnus murinus; assembly: GCA_929113105.1. Taxonomy (NCBI): domain Eukaryota; kingdom Metazoa; phylum Arthropoda; class Insecta; order Coleoptera; family Elateridae; genus Agrypnus; species Agrypnus murinus. The sequence goes on along the minus strand of OV816028.1, from coordinate 34,864,071 downwards.
TATCGTCCATAGTAATTTCATTTCTAAAACTCTCTCTTGCTTTTAGAATTTTAGTTAAATGGCCTTGTAACATTTCCTTTCCGTTTCGCAAGTCAACTCCATTCACAGACATCGATTGTTTCAGTTCTTTTAATTTTCTTTGAAATCTTTGCCTTAGTTCAGTTTCTTGTATTAAATTATGTTGAGCAATGTCTAAACAGTTTTTGGTTGATTTCCAGTCTGCTTCAAATTGGTTCTTTAGGTTCTCTAATTCTGGCATCGTCTTTCTTAAATGTTCAATTTCTTTTTGGATAATTTTGTTTCTGTTAGATGCTTCTTTAAATGCAGTTTTCAAAGCTTTTATAATTTGTTTATTATCATCAATGTCGTTATTATGTTTGGATAAAAGATGTTCCACACGTTTATTACAATTTTCTTGGTTAGATTTAATTTCAAAGCCCATATTTTCTACAACATTTTGCAATTTCTTAATTTCTGTTTCCAAGTTAAGATTCCGGTTTTCTATTTCTACAATTTTGTTTGTTTTCTCCACAAGAGAAATTGCAGATTGGTTATTTAGGTTCTCTAATTCAGAAATTTTGATTATGCTCTCTTCTCTCAATTGTTTAATTGATTCTTGAGGCATCTTGTTTTTGTTAGATGCTTCTTTAAATGCAGTTTTTAAAGTTCTTATAATTTGTTTATAGTTATCCTGCTTGCATAAAAGATGTTTCACACGTTCATCGTAATTTTCTTGGTTATATTTAATTTCCAATTTCATACTTTGTACAACATTTTCCAATTTTTTAATTTCCGTTTGAAATTTACACAGAGAAAAATGTATTTAAATTTCATCAACAATTGTGTGGTATTGTAAAACAAATTGGTCTTAAAAAAGTGACAGGGACAATTTGTGTACAATTATAAAACAAGATTGTGTCATTTAGTTTGTCAAGATTTTGTGGAAGTCAATAGTAATTTTGTAGAATCAAATGAATAGTTGTGTATAAGTTTCCATAACAAATTGTGTTACTTATTAAAACAGAATGTGTAATGTTATTGCATACAATTTTATACAAAATTGTACAATTGTTGCGCTAGTGTGTGTCACAATTGCTTAATAGTATTTAACACAATTACTTGTTCACATTTATACAAATTGTGCAATACTCTGGCACAAATATTCTATACAGAAGGCTAGATATCACAAATAAAATATATATTTTTACATATATTAAAATATATGTAACTAATATGTATATAGCTATACAATGTATAGTATTTACATACTATACAACGTGTAGTATATACACGTATAACACTAAAATTTCCTTTTGCCGTCGGCTGTTTATATATAAATCTCGAATTTACATTAATAGCGACAATTACAAGTGGTGACATCTATAGGATGTCATCCATAAACTTTGCGAAACACAATAATTAGTAGCAAGCAGTTTGAACACTGGATTATGATTTCATTCAAACAAAATATTATATTTTTCTAAACATTTTTTACAATTATACTTCAACATAATATGCTAGCTTATCCTCTACAACATTGTTCCAAAGAATGCAGAACTAAATCTGACTGTGTTAAATAATTGTCGTAAGTTCCTGTTAGACAATGCAGTAACGAAATCCTACACAACGCTGGACAATACGATTCTACAATTATAATATAAATTTCTCCAACACCGTTTTGAACAATATTGTGCAAAGCTCTTATGAAGTATTTCTCTCTGTGTAAAAGTTCGGTTTTCTAATTCTGCAATTGTGTTTGTTTTCTCCTCAAGAGAAATTTCAGATTGGTTCTTTAGATTCTCTACTTCTGAAATTTGGATTCTGCTCACTTCTCTTAATCGTTCAATTTCTGTTTGGAGCATCTTGATTTTGTTAGATGCTTCTTTCAATGCAGTTTTCAAAGTTTTTATAATTTGTTTATTACCGTCAGTTTCGTTATCGTGTTTTTTTAAAAGATGTTTAAAACGTTTATCGTAATTTTCTTGGTTATATTTAATTTCCATTACCATATTTTCTACAATATTTTGCAATTCTTTAATTTCCATTTTCAGGTTGGAATTTCGGTTTTCTAATTCTACAATATTGCCTGTTTTCTCCGTAAGAAGAGTTCCTTGTTCATTAAATACCTTATGCATACTTTTGATACAGCTTAAAAGTTCTTTTAATTTATTACACACACCGTCATCATTTTGTGTTGCTAGAAAAAACTGGGACAATTGCTGCCATTTAGTTTTTTTAAAAGCACAATCAGTTTTAAGAACTTCAAGAATCTTATTAATTTCATCTTCAATACGCTTTAAATTCTTTTCATCTTCGGCTACCTTCTTTTTCATTTCGATACAACTATTACAAATGTCTTTTTTTGCTGCAAAAAAATATTTCTTGTTTATGATTTTTATTGGATACCTACGCATAATTAGCCAACTGTTCTTAGCACAACCTCTGCTGTGCTAACACTCTGCGTATTATAACTTTCTTACCGTTTGTATCCATGTTGATGTCTTCTTGTCCTAGAACAACGATCTTTCAGACATAACCTAAACATTTATCAAACTTACCACTAAACTTGTCGGAATATTTGGCTGTATTACAGCTTTTCATATCAATGGTTTTAATAGCACTAGACTACTTTTGTTTATTATTAACATTTATAATGTTTCTATATTTTCCTTATATAGATAAGCTGATAAAAAACACCGATCAAAAAGATTAAAGATACACTTAAAAAGAAAGGAATCATAATATCATGTTTATATTGAATAGGTACTGTTAATCAATCATCTTTATTTTATGTTTAACCGAATGTAAAACTGATAAGCAATGATATTTTTCATTGTTTATGAATACTAGGGTGGTCCTTATTTTTCAACCTCGTATTTTTTTACTGCGCACCCTCCAGTTTTGTTCCATTTGTAAGAAACAAAAATGGTCAAAATTTGAAATCGATCAGATAATATTAACACATTGGCTTTAAAATTCCGAAAATTCGTTCAATTTTGCGATATCTACACTACATGCAAATACAATTAAAATTGTTAAGGTGGCCGATTTGCATGCTATTTCTCCATAAGAACAAACAACGGTTAAAATCATAATGTATTGCAGACAAATTGTTCGGAATTTAACAGTATAATATTTGATCCTTCCCGAACAACATATTATAATTTAACAACAAAAGAACAAACATAAATTATGTTAAAATACAATTAACTAAGCATTGTATATTTTGCTGTAAATTTCGATGTAATTATTGTATTTCTCGTAGAAATGAAATTGATTACACTGCTCATATTATAATATGACAAGCACTGTAGGTCATATTAATGATTTATATTCATCCGATATAAATATGGGGTTTTATTAATTTAATTAACCGTTGTTTGTATTTTACCCATTTAAAGCAATGTAAATCGATAATTTGAAATGAATTAGACAGATGGCGCATCGATTCAATAAATGAAAATTAAAATTCTTTTACTCAATATTACTTTCTAATAGCGACTTATATCATCATAATGAGTAAAAGCACCAGTAATGTTGGCCACATTGGAAGTTACCAGATTTGACATTCCGTTTATAATAAATCTTAGGTTTAATAATAGCAATGCACAAAACTATTGAAATTTTTAATTTAAATTTAAAAAAATCTAATATTAATTTGATAATAGGCATTCATTTTATGTAAAGACGATCATATTAATATAATATACACCTACGAAATTACAATTTTTATACAACTTTTTATTAAATTTACGTAACAAAACGCAGGTAGTAATTTTTTCTTTATTAAAGTTTGTGTCAGGTTTGCTCCACATCGCACATTTTACAATAAACACAACACACACAGAAAAATAAACTAATAATAGTAGCATTGACACAAGCTTACTATGTTTAATTGAATTTTAGATATATGTAAAAGTTAAATAATTACTTATAACTGAATATTTAAATGTTACATGACTACTTTTTCCAAATAAAAAATAATAAATAACTGCTTTAACAAATTACTGCGTAAAATTAAAAGTAAATAAAAAATTTCTTCCATATTAAGCCAACGAAGGAGGAAATGTTCCCAAGCCGCGTTCCCTCTTTCAATTGCAATGCTTAGTTTCTGAATTAGGTAGGCTTCGGGCGCAGTTCTCTTGAAATTGTAGCCAGCCGTCTTCCGATAGAATCCACAAAATCTAAAGCTTCTATGCTCAAAGGGCTCATAGTTTCCACTGCAAATGGCACGAAATAATAGTTTTGATTTATTATATTCTTATACTTATTTAACTTCTTCAAAGCTACATTAGCTTTAGCTTACAAATTTTCTAGCTGATATGAAGAAAAAATTTAAATATGACGGAGCTAAGGTATCACTGCATGTGCTATCCCAAATAAGAATTTGTTCATTTATCCATGGGATAAGAGTCATTCAATCAGGTCTCTTTCCCTCGTCCGCTGTAAGTCCAGTTGGTGCCAGGACAGAAGGAAATTCGACTGATGCCAAGCTCCTTTTTAAAATATTTAAGGTTGGAATGACGGGTTTGTCGACCAGTACTTTTGGAGTAATTAAGTCCATGGGTACCTTGACTACCTAGTTCTGATCCACAAATACATGTGTGCGGAACGCATACGTATATTACATTCAAGCCCTAAGGCAACAGATATTCGGAAAGTATTGTTAGCTAGTAATGTTCCAATAGCTTTTGAGTGGATGACGTTCAACCATGCACCGGATTAATTTTCACAAAAAGCTAAATATCTATCGTTATCAATTTTATTTTCAAAATTAAAAGTTGAACAGGTAGTTTTAATATTCATGAGATCCCAATTATTCTGAAAGAAAGGGACAACTGGAATAAGAGAAGCCTCGTCAGGGCCTTTAAGTTTCTATTATTCCAAATCATCCTTGTAGTACGCGATTTTTAATTGGTCGGTGCGTATATTCGGTAACATCAGTTCGACCAAATTAAAAGTCGCATTTCACAAAGCAAGAAAGGCTGGGAGAACAATATTTGCTACTTTACGAACACCAATTCCTCCGAAACCAATTGGTAAAGAAGCTATTTCCATTGCGTTCCGTCCAGATTGACGTTGGCAGTGTGTGTATCGATTTCACAAATAGTGTTAGGAAAGCTGCAAACAGGACAAGTTCGGAAAAGGTAGGTTAATTTAGGGATTGCGAAGCAATTACAGAGTAAAAAATTTAACGTGATTATTTAATTTTTTTAGACGCGTGAACAAAACCTCAAGTTCCTCAATTTTGCTAGCTAGTAGTGGCTGACAGGCAGGTTTCTGAATTGAAGCCCCTAACAAACAAAGGGTATCATCAGATAATAGTTTTATTCCAGGTGATATTGTCTTTGAATTCCCTTTTGATCGTGTCATCCTTACCAGAACAAAAGTAAATCTCGCACTTTGACGGTCTATTTTCAATCCCAACTGTTTGCAATGTTTAATTATGAGTTGAAAGTCCGACAAGACATCTTGAGGTAAATCTCCCAGTGTTTCGTCATCTAAATACCAGATATTATATTCAGATTTTAGACACTCAATTATAGATTGAATAACTAAACCGAATGCCATCGGACCAGCCGATTCTCCCTGCTGAGCTGCCACTGCAGAATGGTGTCTTTTCCGAAGAAAAGCAAGGATGGCTCAGCGTAACACTGGAACATGAATGGGTAAAAATTTAGGTACATGTTGTAAAATTTCATCCAACATTATGTCTCTGTTGACTGAATTAAAAGCATTAGCAAAAGCAACCTTTAGGATGATTTTATTGGTGTTTTTATTTTCAGAAATATAAGTATGGAGTGCGTGTACAACTGCTTTACAACCTCCTTTTCTAGCAAACCCCAGTTGTTTCGGTCTAAAATATTGGCCGAGTTCTTCTTAAGTATTCATACACACAACTTTAGCGGCAAGTCTTCTGAAAGTATTTCCCACAGCAATTGGTCTAATTTCACCACTCTTCTTATTAAGTGCACACAGGGAAGCTCTAGAAAGAAGATGAACCTGATCCAGCTAAATGGAAAATCACCGAGGCTGTGAGATAAAATAGCTCTATGTGGAGTAAATCAAAATGATGACAGTGACTTTTTGCAATCAGCGCAAAAGTATGCTGATGGTACGACAAGACATTGCACAAAGTCTTTGTTCTCAAGACATCATCCCAACGGGGAAACATGCAAGCGAGTTTGGTTAATCTATTCAAAATCAACTGGAGCCGTATTTTGTGCTGTGTGTAAACTTTATGGGGGCTCCACAAAATTTGCTACAGTTGGATTTAGTGACTGGAGGAATCCCAAAAGAATTGACGATCATGAAACTAGTCCAGAACACCGTCAATGCGTGTCCGCCTTCATTGCACGCGGGAGAATTTTTAGCCCCATTGACAGTCTTTTGATAAAGCAACTTGCCAAAGTCCTTTACTGGCGCATTGCGTTACTGAGGGTTGTAGAAACGATCAAAATGTTGCTCTCACGTGGCCTAGCAATACGCGGATATAATAAAACAATTGGCAACGTATCGAATAGAAATTTCTTGGGCGTAATAAAGTTAATCGCCAAATTCGACATATTCATGGCGGACATGTTGTACAATTTGGGGTAAAAGTTCCTACCTTCCTACCTTTCCCATCACATTATCGATAAATTAATCGTTCAGATGGTACAACAAGTACAGGATAAAATTGTAGATGAAATAAAAATGCTAAATATTTTTCGATAATAATCGATTCAACACCTGATATCAGCCACATCGACCAAGTAACTGTTGTTTTGAGATACGTCAATAAAATTGGGCTCCAGTGGAACGATTCCTGATATTTTTGCCGAACACAGGTCAGATAGGCCAACAGCTTCTTGATGCTCTTTGTGCCTTTTTGAACGTAATGGGAATTGACCTTGCAACCTGCCGTGGCTAGAGTTATGACAACGCTGCCAATATGTCAGGACAGTACTCGGGTGTGCAAGCCAGAATACGAGAAGTCAACCTATTGGCTACGTATGTACCATTTGTAGAAAATTGCCCCAAGTTGACAAAATATTTAGTTTTTTGTTGAAAGAAAGTACATATGCCATTGATAACTTGCAACGATTGTGCATTAAAAATTAAACATAACATTCCCTGTATGTAAATATTATCAACAGTAATATCCACAGTGCATGCAAAATAGCCGAATAAATTTTGACGATTTGTGTCAGAATGTTTTGCTCAGAAATAGGTCTAGTAAATTTATCGGCGCAACAAAATTTTAGGCAGAAAGATTTTCGAGACGTATTTCTTTAATGGGCCTTCATGGCCTGTGAAAGGGGACTATTATTATTATTTCTTTAGAGTAAGACATTTTAACAAAAAATCGTCAAATTTAATCAGGCTGTTTTATATGCGCGCGGGGTATTCGGCGTGATTATGTCCTGCATAAATAAATATTGTTTGTAAATTATCTATTGCTATTTACATTAGTACAGTTAATATAGAAATTACAATTTTTAAATATGTTTCCATTGTTTGCACATTCACTTATCTAAGCATCTTTTATAACGGGTTCAAAATTAGTCAATTATACAATTTTCTGAGTGGATTGTGCCATAGAAAATTTTATCCGACACCTTATTATATTTCATAAAAACATAATTATTGAAGATTTTCTACATACCTACATTACAAATGTATGATTTCATGATGGTACATGTAATAGTAGGTGGCTTTGAAAGTAAAAAAGTAGTTGCTAGTTTGACATTCCTTGATTTTACGAATGAAAAATAATTTATGTTTGACGTTTCTTCTTTTAGGTTAAGAGCGCATAAACAACTGCTATGTCTAATAAAGTCGTGCCAATCACTCGTACACTGTTGTTGGTTCTACTTTATCGTAAACAAAATATAATGTTTAACATTTTCTATATTATAAGGAGAGATGCTTATTAAAATCTGAATTTTATATCTGATGAGATTATGTCTATCACATTATAATAAGCATTTTACCCTATAATTTAGTTGATACAGAATTTCTTTTATCTATGAACTAATATAGTTCTTTATCTATGAAACTATGAATTAATAACTTTTTTAGAATAGAGAAAGTAGAACTGACAACAGCGTAGTAATCAATCCCAGAGACTTTATTAGACATACTTGTTATGATGCGCATTGGGAACCCAAAACTAAAAGACTACCAAATATCTATGGTTTAAATAACTATTTCTTATTATAAATAACCGGAAAATTGATGGGTTATAGTGTAACAAAAGAGTAAACAATCACTTTCCTTATTTATAATGGCCACAGTAAACGGTGTTTATAAAGAGGTGTTGGATAAACATAGTATAAATGCGTAATGTTTTAACGTCAAATATATCTACAGAAAAAGAAACTTCGATCATGGTTCAAAAAGTGCATTTAGATCTTCTTGAAATTAGTTTTGTTTTTTGAAGAAGTTTCTAAATAAATTTGTATACTTCTTAATAAAAAGGAAACATCATAGTGTACTGTTCTGTATCTAACAGTTGTTTTGAAGGTATTTTATTTTTTCGCTTTTAATGAACAAAATAAAGTCATAGCATATCATAGCATTACAATACGTGTTAATTTTAAATTTGGCGCCATTTTCATGCCCATTCAATAGTGGAAATGTATGAGACGACCTACTTTTCTAAGCTTGCTTAAGGTAAGTACTCACAGCAGCGGATCCGCAGGCGGATGTCATACGATTGGTCGGTTTGAGTCAAATTGACTCAAACCGACCAATCGTATGACATCCGTCTGCGGATCCGCTGCTGTGAGTACTTACCTTTAGACATTTATGAACCTTGGATAAAATATGGAAATGATGCGAAATAATTTAATTGTTATTATCACGATCTCCTCGATTTCGACGTTTGACGTAAGACGTCAAACGAAACGTCAAATCAAGGAGGTCGTGGTTATTATCAATTTGTAAAAACATTAGAAAGTTAGACTCCGTTATGTCGCTACTTGATATTTTATATTCACGTGCAAATCTGCACAATATCAAAACTATTTTCTATAACCTCTATTCCCATTTGTGCGGCAAATTTGACGAAACAATTTGGTTTTATGTCGCCTCCTTGCAATGGAGCTAAAACTAACGATGCGACATCTCTAGGTAAGGAATCAAAAAATTTTAAAAATCTGCATCTTAATCACTACTATCGCAATTACAAAAAATGCAAACTTTCTTCAAATAGCTCCGTTTTCATGTTTTATTTGTTTGTTAATTGTTCATTATTGAATTTTTTGTTAATTTTTATGTATATGTTTTAGCTGAAGTGAAATGGGTGCTGCCAAATATCTCAAAATAAATCCGTTGCCGTTCCCGTGACAAAACTGATTCTGTACTATCAAGATTAAAATTATATAATTAAGAGCCCTTTTATGCATACGTTTTTGTCGCGCGACGCCCGACCGCAGAAAACGCCGCGTTTTGTAGGTTCATTTTATGCACGCCACATTTGCCGCCGGTCACAAAAATCTAGCAGTGGGAGTACACGAATCGTCTAAGTACTGTCAATTATTGTCAACATTGTGCTTTTGCATTGGAAAGTGGAAGATGGATCCGCGTGTGATCTATTATGTTTATCGGTACGTTGGAGTGAAAAGACGAAAAAGAAGATGGGTTGTTCGTTCCATTAATGCTGTTAGATTATAGATGGGGCATTTCGTAACCTCTATGGAAAATTAAGGGAAAACTTGGACAAGTTTTTCAATTATTTTCGAATGTCAGTAGCTTCGTTTGATCATCTGGTGGTCAAATTTCAAGGAACAATTCAAGCTTGGCAAGACTTGGTGCAAGGCTTGTCATTTTCTCCGTAGGAAATGTTGGCAATAATAGCTCCGAGTCCATTCCTTCGAAATCAGAGTAGAATGTAGCACACACTTCCATCCACTGTCTTTTCTTAAGATTTCTGTTTTTGAACTCCCCCGACGATGAATCTCATATTGCTTTTCTGTTCTTAATCTCATCTATAAAACGCTCCGTATCTAAAACGTCCATTTCTAAAATGAGGTAAAATACCACTATAATAAAAGGGCACTGATAACAGTTAGAAGGAACCTTGTTAGAAATAGGTATGGAACGAATTTAATTATTTTACTTCTACTTAGTTATTATTAGTTATTATATTTAACCAGGAAGGCACGTCTATTTCGAATTAATACTCTCTAAAGACTCAAAATTAATTAACAAGAAACAACTGTGCTTTTAAACCAATATAGAATATTAAGTAGGCACCCTATTAGCTATTGACCCATTAACTTATAAAACGCCGCGTTTTATAAGTCAATAGGGCCAATTGGATCACTTTATGCACTGTCGCGCGTTTTAGCTGCGGTCGCGAATTGAAAAACATGCCGTCGTGTCCTAGAGCAGCGGTTCCCAACCTTTTTGGTTAGCGGACCGCCAAAAGACGTAGCATTTGCTTGCGGGTAAGGTAAAACATTAAAGAAAACATTTTGAAGAATAAATCTTATAATAAATTTACTTTTACACTGCACAGTCTAAAATAAATAAATATCCATTCTTTATAATAACAAAAGTCGGTTTTCGTAACTCATCAGCTTACCAAATCTCGAACGACCAAAATGGGAACCGGCCCGATATCGTCGGTGAGAGGCCGGAGTTTTTCTTTTTTTCGCCAAACGAAGGTCGAGAAACCATCGCAGGACGGGATGTGGCGCCGAAGACCATAACCAGGTTCTAGACACATAGGACGGTCCATCGTTCAAAGGCAGAATAAAATATCTCGACAGGGAACAGAAATATAACCGAAAACGCTGGCGAGTGGGTTTCGGGAGCGGCGATCAAAAACGGGAATGTGCACAAACGGCCCAGGAGGAAATCATATAAGACCTCCAGAAGTGGTTTCCACTTAGGAACCCGATTAGGCTGGTGGCGGCGATATTACTTTAGCACGATTCTCAGGTAAAAAAAAATAAATAAAAAAACCTCGAGTTTTTCCGCTGTAATTTTGAAGGGAATTACACACGGCATTTGAAGGGGAAACATTTTGAGACTGCCCGTCGTTTGACGCTAAGATAGTCGTTTTGGCTCCTATAGTTTCCGAGATACCGCCTCTCGAAAACGGGCGGAGCTCCCTAGAGCGGAGGTACGAAAAAACCAATAAATGCACCGCTCGTAGCAGGTCGCGTGACATCGAATACCGCTAATACATGTTCGATCTTGTCCAAAAACCTCATGTCACCACTAGTCCCCGCCCCCGGAAGAGTATTAGCAAAAAACTTTTCTGGTAGAAACGATTGGAGTACTGCGCTGGCAAAGATTCCACTGTCAGATTTTCGCTCCAACCTACCGTAAGGCAGGGGCAGTTTTTTGCCGCCCCCGCCTAAACGGCTTGCCGAAGACGGTCAAGACTTAAATTTAAGATTGAAATTACTCAACGCATCGACAGACAAAAAACGGTTCGAATCGAAGCAAGTCTTAGGGCCCCTCGAAACCCAGATTTTGATTGTTCGCGTTAATCGGGGACGCAAGATAGAAATTCTTTCGGTGCCGGAATGCCTAGACCTGTGCGCATCAAACCTTCTTAAAAATTCTAGAATGGGAGATCTTCCTTATTACCTGTTACTGGATACTACCTCACCACATCTCCGTATGAATTTAGTCAGATTTGGCTCTTGGTCAACTCCGATAAACTATTTTACCCTATGTTAGCTCCAGGATAACACGAATTAAAAAGTTCTTTCAGAAAAATCTTAAAAATACTGTTATTTCTCTGCGGACCGGTAAAAATTTCTGACGGACCGGCGGTTGGGAAACGCTGTCCTAGAGAACTCCAGCCGCAAAAAGTCGCACGACGTTTTCTAAGTACATGTAGTCCTATGGCACCATTTATGCAAACGCGCGTTTTTCGGCCGCTCATTGTCCAAACATCTGAATTACCACCCGCTCTGTCGTAGCATTTTTTTATTTGTTCGTTTCAGTTGCGTTGAGGATTGTTATTTGAAATGAAAAATGTAAAAAAATAATCTAATTTATGACGTTACGGTCTCAAAACAAAGTCTTCAACGTGGACAACGGATTCGGGCATAAGACACCCGAAAGGGGGACAAAGAGGGGCGCTTGCCACCCCCTGGAAGTTGAACAATTTGCATTTTATTGAAAATTTTGTATAATATGCAGTTTTTTCTGGCATACCGTTCATTCTACGCTTGCCCCCCCCCCCCCCGGACAAGTTTCGCGTCTATGCACTATTATGATTTAAGAGATGCTATAGTATTTTTCGCAGAAAGCAAGTTACGGGACGACTTTCCTAGAGATGACTACAGGGAGTTTTTAGAGCTCATCGTGATATTTTTAGGAGGAATCCCTGCAGGAGGAATTAAGTTTCGACAGCCCGGTGCATAATATTTGGCTAGATGGATGGCAAAACGAATTTATTGTCTAAAAATATGGCTTTTTAGAAACCAATTGAAACTGAAACCAATACAAGCAGTGTTTTCCACACCGAACGCAAGAGAAGCTCCATTAAATGACATTATTTTTAAGCCTACAAAACGCACGATAAGGAGATAGCTAATGCGGCATTAAAAAAGTTTATAAACCATTTGTGGTACCTTAACAACGAATGCGTAGCTTTTTCGCTATTTGATGACCGATTGGACTACGAAAAATAGCTAAAATAATTATGCAAAGAATACAAGAAGAAAAGGAGGATAAAGAAACAGCAGAAGAAGTAAGAAAAGAAATACATTTAAAATTGGAAGATGTTCCAAGTTTCCTTTCTAAGGACCTCCCAACAGAATTAGTTTCACCCAATTCTTTAAAGGTTTTTGAAAGATTCGGCTTGTCCACTGAATTTCTACTAACCGACCTTATTTACTGGAAGGACCATCAGGAATACATAGAAGGAAAGAAAATACTAGAGTCCTAAAAGTAGTAAATGATACTGCATAACGCGGAGTGAAGTTTATGGAAGAGTTCAACGATAAAATAACAAAAAATGAAGAACAGAAACAATTTCTACTAGTACAAGTACGTCAAGTATATTTCTTTTTTCGTAAATAATTAGGTAATAAAATTTAGTATACTTAATTGAACTCTTTTTTCCAGACAGTACAAGATTATCGCCGAAAGGGTCATGGACACAGCCGAAAAAGTCTCAATAAGCCATACTAACATTTATAAAATACAGCACTTTTTCAAGTTATGCTCAACTCACGTTGACTTAAAATTATAATTTTAAGGCTATGTAATATAATTAATGACGTACTTGATGAAGGTATCTTAATGAAATAAAACGTATTCTCATATTTGATAAAACATTGGTTATTTACAATTAATTTATTTACTTTTACGATTATAGAAAATTATTTGAAAAAAAACCCAGAATGTATTATTTTTTCAAACTTCCGGTTCGATGTGGCACGTGTTAATATTATCCGATTGATTTCAATTTTTGACCATTTTAGTTTCTTATATAAAGGAACAAAACTGGGGGGTGCTCAATAAGAAAAACCTATTTTTATTTTCACCCTTTATCATAAGGGCCACCCTAATGAATACCGAAGATCATCGTCGTCAAATTACGTCGTATAACAGATTTCGTATATTTAAATACCCTAGTCCGCCGAAAATCGTTTTAGTTCTCTTTCATGAGGCGGAACACTGTTGAAAAACTGAACTGTAGTAAAAGTTTCTGCGTTAAACAACTACTGATAGATCTTTTTTAAAACTAGGTTTAGTCATGGAAATTTGACAAAAAGAAGAAATAAGAAAAACTAACTAATAAAGTTTATTGGGCCGCTAGTAGATCAGTGATGTCAGTGCATCACTCGTGTTCGAAAAGTGATGGGTTCGAGTCCCACTTGGGGCGACAAGTTTCTTCTAAATTCGAAAGTTCGTCCGCTTCAACTGTGGGTGTGTTTATGGTTGCATGTTAGATGGCGGACATACGATGTTGGTTCCTCAGTAGTGTAGGGGTTAAATAAAGTTTATTTTTTAAAAAGTACCTAACATAACTCTACATGTTTGAGTAAACATAAAACATACGAATAATTACGTAACTAGATAACAGTTACTAGTATTCATTTTATACATATCGTGTGTTCAACAATTATTTCAGTCACGGGAGGGCTACGGATTGTAAAATTATTTATTTGCAAGATTGGTAATAGTTTTTCAGGCAATTGTTTAATGTTTTTGAAATTTCAGATTGACAGTTTTGAATCTGAATGTTGAAATGTAACAAAAATAATGAAAGCTGTATGATGTAATTGTCAAGCATTACAATATGTGAAAGTATAGATAGTGTTGTATAATTACCATATTGTCCACAGATAAACTGAGAGCAGTTTTTATTAGTTGTATATTACGCTCAACATTAACCCTCAATTCAAAATTGTTAAGCTTAAACTCAAAAATATTAAACAATTGCTTCAAAAACTATTTCCATCTTGCAAATAATAATTTTACAATCCATAGTACACTTCGCAGTGCTGTCGGATGGACACGTTAAGCAATCGGTCTCGACAACCACATAAACATCTTTCAATGGTTCCCGTTAAAAATAACACCGCTCTATACCACGCAAAAGTACCTATGTTTTTGGTTCAGTGGTTGGACAATGTTAATTACAATTAACATTTACACATTCAACAATTACAATTAACATTCATACGTAGCAATTGTATTTGCTTCTCTTTTGATGTAGAAGCACACACATTTTGCTTTGCTATTAATAGTTTGTTGTAGCAATTATTATTATGATATAATTGTAAAAATTGAAGGTATCGCCCACTTTTAACATGATAGTTAATATGATAGCACGTTCACTTCAAACTTTAATACAGAATTATTTTGAAATAACAGCTGAGAACGGCGAATTCAGCATTTTAGCCGATAAAATTCGCCGTTCGACGGATTTATTAGTTTTTAGAATAATGTTCCGCTATACTTGCACAAATGAATTGAATTTTCGACGGAATTTCTAAATAAAATGCGATGTCCCTCCGTCGGATATTTAGCCACACTGTTATTATTATTCTTATTTTCCAACGAGGTTATTTTCACATAATACAGGGTGGAAGCAGATACGACGCGTTAATTTTAGGGGTGATAGAAGACATCGAAAGGAACAAAAAAAGTTGGAAACTTTAACGTTATTTTGCCGTGTTAATAATAAATAGTAGTTTAATTATAAAGCTTTGTCAGCAGATGTATCTCATCTAGTACAACAAACCTTAATAAAATCTTATCGTATGATCAGTTGTTTTCGCGTAAAATTGAATTATTTTTACAATTAAAAATTCATTTTACTCAATTAAGAAAAGTGACAACCCTGTAAAGTTTATAATAAAATCTGCTCCACGAAAATGCTATGTATGATGTAGTTTGTTGAACTTGGAATAAAGCATGTTTTATTTACAACCTTACAATTTACTGAATATTTGGAATATTTGAATATTAAGAATATTTGGGACAATGCCTGATCACAGATGTATAAATATAATACCGTTTTAGAGTGAGATAATGTTGAGTTTGTAGTTTGTTGAACTTGAAATAATTTGTCAATAAAGCACGAGTTTGTTCATCTAATAACAGTTTTTAAGAAAATATCTTTTAAAGAAAATATTTATCTAGTAAGGTAATTATAGTAATAAACTGCCGTTAATTTTAACATCATCACCCAAATGGTAGTAAATTTCATATTTGGGTAGATAAAATGTTACATTTGTGAAAGAATTTTTGATGTAACTGAGACTTACACCTACATATGATCAATAAACCTCTTTTACACAGCTGGTAGCGCAAAAAAAGTAAATATTAACTTCATTTAATGCAACGCTATTGAGATTTACTTATCCATGATTAAGTTATGGCAAAGATATGAGTAGCAGCTTCTCCGAAAGTATCTCTGTTGTTCTTGTTACCATGGAAAAAATGTATTACACATTAAAATACAATTAGGTACAAAAAACTTGTATATTACATACAAAATAAATACATAAAATCATGTATATTAAATTTACTAACATAAACTATGTAGATTATTTTTCTAACTATTTGTGTTCACCGATAATACTTTTATATTTGATTATAATTTGATATGACCATGCTCTCGAATGTTCATATGTTACATAGGCAACTCCTACTGCAAGAGGATTTTTTATCCAATTGCTTGATAATCCTCTGAAAAGTCCATAAATCCTCTCATTCCTGAAAAGGAATTCTAGTAAAAGCTAGCAGTAGTTGTACTGGGTTAGCAAAAATTAAGGAACATTGATACCATCGCCTTTATTTTCGGTTTTAGAAAACAATGATTTCAACAAATGTTTAATGTCTAACTATTATCACAACTTCACGTTTACCAATTTCTTTCTAATGTTGTAGCGTCAGTCTATGATGTACTGAGAAATTCTTTAAATGGGAACCTAGACTTTCTATTGAAAGATTGGATATTTTCTTCTCTTTCAACCCTGTAAAAAATTCATAAGGTTGAGTTAAAAAATTTCAAACAATAGCGTATTAAACATTTGTCTGTTATTGGTGATACATTATTTCTAATTGCATACACATTATCGCTCCATGTTCATGATTGCTTCACGAAACTAAATTATCCTATCATAATACTATATGCTTGCGTAAAAGGAATTTAATGACAGTTTGTAATTATATAAGACTAACGTAATAAAGTTAAAACTGTCTGAGGAAGTGATATGGTAAAAAAAGAACGCATGAAGGAATGTCTGCTTTATTTATGGAAAAAATAGCTTTTAAGTGGAATACATTTTTTAGTTCAGAAGTATGATTTGCCTGCTCCTCTTTGGGGCAGTATTCTATAATTAGGTTTGTTATATTCGCCTTAGCCCATTCAAATAATTGTAGAGTATTTGTAATTTGATTCGTGTCTTCTTTAAAGGCTCATATGTTTTGTTAATTGTACTCCCAATTCCATCAAAAAAGTGCCATTCAGCTTGTATTCAAAGTCTTTTTTTTTACACAGTTTACCTATTTTATATTCTATTTCCAAATTTACTTAGTCGTTACAAATGCTTTTGAGCAAACACTGAAAAAGATGAACAGCACATGTGTCATGAGTAAGAGCAGTCAGAAATTATTACAAAATTTTCACTTCTGGTGTACCATTACAAAGGTATTTAGTAAAAGGATAAATGGTAGCTGCGAACTTTAAAGTTGGGTTATGAAAAAGTAATTTTCAGAAAAGTCTACGATTACTACTAATTCATCAATTCCAAGATCTTTCCTTTCTTTCAGAAATTTGTTTTGAGTTCTAGCAATAAAACTGTATGTTTAAACTGCTATACTGGCCTTTAAATATATTTATGAGGTATATTAATGGATGTTCGAGAGGTATAAACAACTCTTTATATTCGATTTGTGCTATAAAATGTTCATATATTTGTTCCAATCCCAATTGTATGTGGTCAGCTCCAGGACACTTACTGTAGTTTTCCTAAATCTTTGTTGATGGAAAACGATTCACCATCTTCTTGTGGTTTCCGGTAAGCAACAAGCAAGATTGCATCAATGGCCAATAGTGAATCAGTGTTGTATAACAATAGTAAATTTTAAATTATCCCCTTTCATATACCTAGCAAGTAATTCAGAATTAACATGGAATAGCTCTCTGTATATATAATATGTATAAAATTCAAGAAACTACTGAACAGCATTCTGACATGCTGAATGCAACAGTGATATTATATATTAGGGTGACCAAATAAAAAATTGTTTCGAGCACCCCTTGAGATGTTAGAAAATGATGAAGAAATAAGTGGTAAAATTAATTTTTTTAAATTTAAACTATGCCTTTGCATGCCTAAAGCTGATCGAAGTTTTTAAAAATAGGAATTTTTATTTAATGTTATTGTTTGATGTTTTTCAGAGTTTTTTCGGCATAACTTTTTAGTATTTCAATGTTTTTGCTTGAAAAATGTGTATGTTTATGTTTTTGGGGTTGCTGAATACGCATCTGATGCCAAAAAAATCTTTTGACAGTTAACTTCAAACTACCAGTCTACAATGAGCATTTTGGAGGGAATTTACAGAACTACCAGTCTATAATGAGCATTTTGGAGGGAATTTACAGTATTATAATGGTTTTTCGGGTTGCTGAGTAAAGAATCTAATGTTTTAATGGAATTCTGACACTTGACAGCTGTTAACTTGTTAATTCAATTTTCTTTTATTTCAAGCTTACACTACGGGGTACCAACAGCTAAGGTCATATGTCCCCCATCTAACATGCAACACAGATACACACACCCATAGATAAGGTGGCGGAATTTTCCAGTTAGATAAATCCCGCCGCCCCAAGTGGGACCAGAACTCACGACCCTTGGAACACGAGCGGTGTACTAACACCACTCGTCCACTAATGGGCCACATTCAAATCTAACATAAATCTAAATAAATAAATAAAGGGTCCACCGTAACAACCTTGTATGTAACAAAAAAAATTAACAGCAACACAAACTAAGAACAGACATACGTTGTTAAACGGCATACTACAATTTCAAGCTTTAAAAACTAGCCTTCCGGTAATCTGTTTGAGAATATTTTGCATCTCTATGACACCAACACCTTCCAATAGGTCTTTACTAACATTGTTTTTACGCCAATACCTCATTTCAGCAAAATGTTACATACAACATTGTTGCGGCCGACCCTTCAAATAAATAACAAAATAATAAGTAAAAATAGAATTTTCTCGCTATTTTCGTCAATGCATTTTATATCTAACAAAAGATGAAGATCAAAAGCAATATATTATGCAATGCTTTAAAGAATATCTAAAATATATCCAACAGAGAATAAAATTGAGCAGAAAAAATAAGAATAATAAACGAAAATAAGATAGAATAAAATTTGATAGCAGTTCAGAGCTATATTGACAGTTGTCAACTGTCCAGATTGTTTTTTCGAATCAACAAATTTGAATTCAGCAACCAGAAAAACCCTTGTAATACTGCAAATTTTCTGTCAAATCTTTTTTGGCATCAGATGCATATTCAGCAACCCCAAAAACATACAGATACATATTTTTCAATGCTCTTGCTTGCAACAAAAAAGTTATGCTGAGAAAACTCTGGAAAAACACCAAACAATAACATTTAATAAAAATACCCATTGTTAAAAACTTCAATCAGTTTTAGGGACACATAGGCAAGGTTTAAATTTAAAAAATTATTTTTCCACTTATTTTTTTATCATTTTGCAAAAAACTTTTTTGCACGTCCTATATATAAGGCTCTACTTTAGCCCCCCAAACGAGGGAGTAAAGTAGCACTTTTACTCCCTGAGGGAGTAAAAGTGTTTCCATGACAACAACAACAAAACAGGATTGAATTATTTTTTTATTGAAAACTGTAAAAAATACACAACAAAATGTTGAGTTCGACAAAACCAAATGAACATGAATACATAATTATATTTATTTCATATTAATATAACACTAATTTGGCAATCGTTGCACCCACTTATGTTAAATAGTGAGTTTAATTTGACGCCATTGGAGTTTGTTGAATCTAGCGGATTTCTGATGTTAATAAAAATTTACTGAGATGTCCAAAAAGCTCATTTTTCTTGTGAACAATTTAAGAAAAGGTTTTTTGTACTAGGATGAATACTTCTAGAGATATGTATATTTCTTACGTGATTTTCATCAAAATCCATGAGATTGACCTATTATACTGATTGACTTCACATGAAATGGCCCTTTCACTAAAAAAGTAATTGAACTACTTCAATTACTTTTTCATTACGCTTGCAAAAAGATGGGATCTGACACTGATATCCATGATGCATAATCTTCTACATTCAAAAATAAATGCTAGTCAGCTCTTAGAATTAATCAAGATAAGAGTTCCACTTGTCCATTTAAGACACAAATCTCACCAAATTTTCCAAGAACAGCACAACCGATCTCCAATCAACAACATGGTATATTTGTCACAAATAGGATGCTCATGTCTTCAGAAATAGATATCTTTAATGAGTCCTGTACAACTATCAACAAGAGGACAGTGATCACAAAATGAAATCTTCTTATGTGGAAAGTGCTCTCAGGAAACTTGATTAGATTTGTACTGTTTATTTGCTTTAGTATTAAATCGCTACAAGTTATGATTGTTATAATTGGTGCTAATGTTGATAATTATTAAAAGTGATGTAACTCTATAATATATTATAATGTGATGCAAACTAATACTAGTCATTTTATATAAACTATAAGATAGATTTAATTATTACAATATAAAATCTTAAATATTGTTTACATTTGTTTAAATTGTCTGAATTCTCTGTATTTGCATTATTACCAAGTACATGTAACAGGTTCACCGTTTGTACCTTTGGTTAATAAACCGTATTATTATTATTATTATTACAGTAATTACTACCTTTTTACAGTAATCAGATTACGTTGCAGCAACTAGATTACTTTCAAGTAATTGAATTACTTTTTGGTAATGAATTTACTTGATATAGTTAAATAAAAATAATTAGACATTAAACTTTTGTTAAAGACTTTCTTGCTAAAGCAAACAATAAAAGCTGTAATACCAACATTCCTTGCATTTTACTCACCCTGTATAATCAAATCGATAATGTTCCAATAATCTAATAATGTTCCAATAATCTAATAATGTTCCAAAATATAGAATTTTCAAACGCCAACATTCAACACCAGAATAGTTCATTTGTTTTTGTAACAAAATTGAGGTTGTGTTCAAATGCATGTAAGAATATAAAGAAGATCGCAATTTCACCAAAAACACAACAAAAATTGAAGGGTATTATGTTTACAAAATAAAATACTCTTGGCTGGTTTCACAAAGCTTGATTAAATTCTGATTAACTTAACTGTGATTAATTTCGAAATTCAGAAATTTCATTGGCTGAATTTAAGATACATGAGATTTCATTCAATTATTCAGCATGTCAATAAAGTAAGGAATACAATTTATATTTTTTGTATTATTACTGTGTGTCAACTTTATTTTCTTCCTGCGGATTTTATGGATATCAATTTTAATTTTTTACTTTACTACTGTGTTTACTAACATCCTTATTTTTTTGCTAGAAGTTCTCCATATTTAAAAAAAAAACTAATTTTGAATACCACATATGAGGTACTACAGAACTCAGAAAAAAATATACTTTTAAGTTGTAGCAAAAAAATAAGGGGGTTCTATTTAAAAAAAAGTCGATGACGTCATATCCTTCACAGTAGTAAATTAAAAAATTAAAATTGACGTCCATAAAATCTGCAAGAAGACAATAAAATTGACGTGTCCAAGCTTTTCTTTCAAACAGTGATAATACAAAAAATATGAATTTTATTTCTTATTTTATTAACACACTGTATTTCTAAATTTAATCACAGGTAATCAGAATTCAATCAAGCTCACCAGCCATTAAAATATGAAAGTCGTGGCAGAACTATTGCAGTAAGTGCAGAAAAATTAAATTCTTTAGGGCTGGGGTAACTTTTACCAATCACTTTGAAATGTATATACTCTTATAAAGAAAACTGTTAATGGCGCTTAAACAGAATTTCTTGTTAGTGTCCATTAGGTTTTTAACAATGGAATTGTTAATAGTATATTAAAGAACAAGTTTTATAAGGGTTGATTTGGCGCACGAATCCCAAGTTAGAAAACGAGCCACAGGAGAGTTCTTCTATGGGATGAGTGCGCCAATGTCCTTATAAAACGAGTATTTTATGCTATTTTTTCTAATTTGCGCCCCCTTTTTTCTTATTTTAATACAAAAAAAATATTTTGGTCGTCTAGAGAATTTTGTGTTAGTTGGTAACAGTTGGTAATACTCGGCGCCGACTTGAGTTTTTGAATCATTTGTCATCATCCGTCACTTCAAATAAATTAGTTATTACTTTTGTTACTTTATTAGTGTTACAAATAAATAAAATATGAGCGAAGACAACTTAATTTGCACTCCGCCCGAAATTCGCGAAAAAAAGCAAAGATGATTAAATCGATGATACATGTCTTGTTTATAGTACCATAAAATTACAAACATGAATTGGACTTACTGATTTGTCCAAGCAGATTTGATGTAGGTACGAGACTTGTTTATGTTACTAATTAGGAATATCCAAAACCTAACCTTCTTTCCAAGTAAAAATAGACCATAACTTCAAGTGAAATTTCATGTAAGTAACAATCAACAAACAGCGAACCAATTCAACGATATTAATTAAAAATTTATCGGAGGATGACAATTTTGACAGATACTTGCAGTTTGAAGTTGTCACATTCCACGCATTACCCATCCAATCCTTAAAAACTAAATAACCCTATAATTCATTAAAGTACAGTGTACTTTTATAGATAGCCATAAACGACTCCTGCTGATAGACGTTAATAAATGTATTACAAATGCAAATTAGAAAAAAGCTCTTATTAGTACACTTGTAAAGTTCTATAATTGTACCAATTGTATATTTGTTTAGTTGACTAGTACTCATTTGAAATTTAGAATTTTTTAAAGAAATAACTTTCTCCCTGACCACTATGGAATTTGTAAATTCTGAAATTAATTTTGATAATAAAAACTTAAGATTCTAACTCTTGTTTTAGAATAAATATTCTAAAACACTACCCTACTTATGTGTTTTGCATGCATTTCATTCCATCACTAGATATGGAATGAATATTCTGTAACAGTATAATAAAAAACGGTTAGCCTTGATTTCATTGTTTAATTAAATGCCATACTTTTTAAGGTTATTGTGCTTGTTTTAAAATTGTAAATACTGCTAAGTTTAAATTTTCTTGTGGTCTTGGAGAAAGCACGATCTGTTACTCGGTTAGAATCGAAATTCGATCTTCCACTCGCATGGAATTTCCATTCTAACCTCGTTACAGAATATACTATTCTGTTATAACGTGCAATCATAGAAAGAATAGTACATATAACTCACACAAAAAGTATGTATTGGTAATGAAATGCCTTGAAATAAAGGTTTAATTGAAACTTGATAAAAAAAATTAATATTTTTTTGCGCTAACGACATGTTTTTATGTGTTTCTCGATTTGTTATTTGCCACAGTAAGTTGATGTTACCGAATCATTGCCGTTTGCTATGACAACAAGAAAATAACAGAATTGTTATAATTCATAACGTGTCTGGGTGCTGTTATGAAAATAAATGAGTATTTTATTTTCTCTCTCTCTTAATTAGATACCTGTGTGGTGCTTTGCATTAAAACTGATCAAAGCTGATCAACCATTAATTTTTATCTAATAAATCTTAAACTAAATACTTATAAGCTAGAGTTCATCCATTAATGTCCTGTAGTTTGTTCTGGTTGAAACTATACTAAACATTCTCATTCGCGCACAATGCTCTGATTTTACCCAAAACACTACACAAGCTCAAATGGTTTTGTCCTCTTCAATCTTTGGACGAGATCTTGATTGTCCAGCAGCTGAAGAGCTTCTGCATTGATATGATTATGTAACCTGGCTTCATGCCTGCTAGCAAACCTTTTAATGTCGTCTTGAACAGTTGGAATGCCAAGGTCCCGATGAAGGTCACTATTGCGGACGTACCATAGACCCTTGACCATGTTACACAGAACCTTGTTTTGGAAGGTCTGAATGGGCTTCATGTTACTAGCTTTCAAGATCTGGTTATAGATTAGGATTTTGTTATATAGTGCCAACTTAGAATTTTTTCCAAGGAGCCAATAATATTGTTTGTATTTTAGACTAAGTTCGGTTCTTTTCTTCTTTACATGCTCTTTCCATCGGAGCTTAGCGTCTAGCGTCATGCCAAGGTACTTGGCATTGTTCGAGTATGGTACTAAAGTACCATTTATATCTAGTGGCTGTATATCAACTAGTCTTTTGTTCGTAAAGATTACATGGATAGACTTGAGCTTGTTCAGCTTTATCTTCCATTGTTTTGTCCACTCTAGTACTGTATTACTAGCTGTTTGTAGTTTACTGGTGGACACATCCTGTTCCTGACCTATTGCGAGTAGTGCTGTATCATCGGCAAAAGTTGCAATTTTAACATCGCCCAAATGCGGAATATCACTGGTGTATAGCAGGTAGAGGATAGGCCCTAGGACACTACCTTGAGGTACACCTGCGTTAATTTCTTTTAGTTCCGAGTATTCATCTTCTTGTTTAATTCTGAAGTTTCTATCCGATATGTACGAGGAGAGAACTTCCACATATTGTTTTGGAAGCATTTTGTTCAGTTTGTTAATGAGCCCTTCATGCCAGACTTTATCAAAAGCCTGGGCCACATCAAGGAAGACTGCTGAGCAGACTTGCTTTTCTTCGAGAGCTTTTTCAATGTCTGTCTGAAGCCAAACTGGTAATCTGGAATCAGCCTATTGTTCTCTATTAAAGGTCTCAGTCTTTTAAGAAGTAATTTTTCGAAGACCTTTGAAATCATAGAAAGCAGAGAAATAGGCCTGTAAGACTTCACATCGTTGGGTGGCTTACCCGGTTTAGGCAGCATAATCACTTCTGCGACTTTCCAAATTGTAGGCACGTGCTTTAGTCGGAATGATGCGTTGAAGAGGTACGTAAGCATCACAATACCTCTTCTAGGCAGTTGTTGCATAACTTGGCCAGTGATGAGATCAAATCGTGGTGCTTTTCTAGCGTTTAGATTAGTCTTAATCTCATTAGCTACTTCCTTCGGAGTAACAGGAGGAATTTCTTCGTACAGTAGATTATTAACCTCTTCCACGGCAGTGTTAGCTTCAAATTGATTGGGTTTGATGATTTCAGTTAAATGATCAGCAAATAATTCTGCTTTTTGCTTATTATCTCTTGCCCAAGGCCCAGCATCCTTCCTTATAGAGGGAATTGATGTTACAGACCTCTTGATCTTATTGGTTGCTTTCCATAGAGAGTACTCTGTTTCCTCGTCCGCAGTTAAATTTTGTAGATAGGTGCTGATTGAATCTTCTTTGAGTTTTTAAATTTCTCTCTTAAGTTCTTGTGATTTGTTATTCAAAATGGTTTTGTCCGACGGATCTCTTGACTGCTGCCATCTTCTTCTAGCTTTTCTTTTTTCTGTTACCAGTATTCTGATTTCGATCGGATAATTAACCCCTTTAGATATATGGGTAATTTCCTTGGTATTGTTAAAAGCAGCTGTCTGAATTATTTTAACAAAATTTTCAGCTTCTTGTTCCAGTTCCTGAATTGTTTTCAAACTAATGTTAAGGTGAATATTTTCTTGAAGGTCATTTCTGAACCTCTCCCAGTCAGTGGTTTTACTTACGAGCATGGGACGGGCTTCTTTTTTAATTATCCTTTCACTCAGTGTTAATATAACTGCTGAATGGTCGAAATCTAAGTCCAGATTTTCTTCAACATCTATGAAATTGGGTGAAACTTTCTTGGTAATAAAGAAATCTAGCAAATCAGGGATTTTGTTGGGATCCGTAGGCCAGTACGTGGGCTACTTACCTGAGGAGTGGAGGTTGCATCCAAGTTTCCTCATGGCTTTTCTCAGTTCACTGCCTTTTGTTGTGGTCAATCTCGATCTCCATTCCACATGTTTGGCGTTGTAATCACCACCTAAAATAAAACGTTAGCCAAGATGTTGTAGGATCGTTTTATAGTCAGCATTTTTTAAATTGTGCCTTGGAGGACAGTAAATTGCACCTATTTATAAATTTTGTTTCGTGGACTTAATACATACCATAGTAAGCTGGAATTCTATACTTTGTAGATAACATTCTTCGTAGTGGTTAATTGATTCTTTGACTAATACAGCACTACCGCCTTTAGCTTGATTGTCGGGGTGAATAGTGTGGTATAATCTATATCCTCTTATTTTTAGGTAGGATTGAGCAGTCAAATGCGTTTCTGAAATCAGACACACATCTATGTACTGGGTATGAAGGAAGACTTCAAGTTCCTGTTTTCTCTTTAGGATGTCATTGGCATTCCATGTAGCTATTCTTAAGTCTTGTTGGTCCATGGATTACTTCTTTTTGGGAATAGCACCAGTACTCCTGGCTTCTAACCTGTCGAGTCTCTCATTGACTCTGTCCAGCATCTTCATCATATTCTGCATCATTTGCATAATAGATGGTTCGGTTTTAGGATTGGTAGAGTTAGATTCTTCCTGCTTCGACTTACTTGCTTATGCATATGAGACACCTGCCTTCAGTTTAGCAGGCGCGAATGTCCTTGCTATAGGAGTTGGTTTTCTAGTTTTAGTAACGTTATCTCTCCGCTTTTGCAACTCTTCGGCGATTATACACCCTCTATAGTTGGCAGGATGTGCCTCAGTGCAGTTAGAACACTTGGCAGGAGCATTCCCAGTCTTGGTACATTCTGCTGTTAGATGATTCCCTGCACATTTAACACAGATGGGGGTACGTTGGCAGTATTTTTGCGTGTGCCCATATCTCTGGCATCTTTTGCACTGCAGTATTAATTTACTAGTTCTTAGTGCCTCAATCTTAACTTTCATGTGGCACAAATGCTGAATTTCGAAGATCTTCTTGATATCCACTGTTTTATCAAATGTTAGCACGAAGAGAGGGAGCTTGATATAGCCATCTTTAGTTTTCTTTAATTTATTTTCTGCATTTTTTATCTTGAAACCGTTCTGCTGCAGTTCATTAACGATTTCTTTTAAATCGCAAGTAGGGTGCAGGTGCCTAACCATAACTCTGATCGGTCTCTCCTGCTTGTTCTCGTAAGAATGCCATTCCTGATCAGAATTATTTAGATATTGAGTTAACCCTCTATAATCTGTTGCTGTGTCAACATTGATTTTTAGTTGATTATTATTCATTAGGGTTGCATTAAACTTCAGATTACTTGTCTGAAGTTTCTGTTTGAGCTCCATATAATTTTCTAAATTACTTACCACAACTGGAGGAGGTTTTTGTTCTTTAGCCAGCGTTGGCTTACTCTGGGTGGAGCTAAGGTTCTTCTCCGGTGACTCGGCTGCTTTCCTTTTCTTGTTCTTATTTTTTGGAAGCAGCCATTCTGTTTCCCGGGAAACTAATTCTTCTTCCTCATCGGAAATGGTCGGACTATAACGTTTTTTCTCATCTTGCAACAATGCAACTTGGTCTTTAAGTGCTTTAATCTCATCCAAGGCCTGTTTGAGTTGAAGACGCAGTTGTTCTATTAATGCGGTCTCTGCTACGGTGCTCAGTAAGGATAAATTAACTTGCGGCATGGTTATTTCGCTTTGTATTTCTTTTTGTTGGGTCACTAATGGTAATCCTGCTTCATTATATAGAGATGTAATAGATATCGATCTCTGTTTTAAAGGAGATCTTTGAATTTTTTGACTTCCTTTAAAAGGATTTTTATTTGAATCACTTTCTTTTGTTCTAATTTTAAGTGGAGATTTATTTATTTTAAACATTTTATGTTAAAATAACACAATTATTGCACATTAATACACTTGGTATGCAGGTCATGTTTTGACCTACTTTATAATTATTATTACAATGTTTTATTTCCGTTTACACTGTTGTTATTTGATACGGAGCACGACACGTCTTTACTCAGCGAAATTCAAATGGCAACTACACTACCCTCCAAAATTATCGCACCACCTAAATTATGCCTTAAGTTTAAAGGTATTTTTTTTCTGAATCAATGGATGGATTTTGATGATTCTTTCTTCACGGTATAGGTTAGTTTTTAAGGAAGAAATGTATTGATGGTTTCTGATAAATGTCAACGTTTTACCCATATATGGGGTGTGAAAAGGAAGTTTTCTTTTGTGGAAGGAAGGAAGGAGTGTTTTTTCTTCTAATTTTGCAACACCCTGTGGAATTTATCAGAGACAATCGCTACATCCCATTTACATTACGTTATAACGGTATCCCTTCTCTACATTTTCGTTTAAGAATCATCTCGATATCATATATATATATATATATATATATATATATATATATATATATATATATATATATATATATATTCAGCCAACATCGACGTCAAATTAAAAAAGGATTCATTATAAATAAATACATTTTTATTTATTTTAAAGTCTCGTTAGCGCAATAAATATCATACTGCTTACAACAGATATCGAAATTTTTTCTGTAGCTGTTATAAAGCACTTACCAGTCTTGTATTCTAATATACTATGTCGTAGACTTGAAAGATGTGTTTTTGATAATAGACGTGACAAAAATGACTTGAATGATTAAATAAATTACAATAAATAATTTTTTCAATATGTAACATTATGCTAATCACAGTTGCATAGTTAGAAGATTGCAAATCACCTGAGATAAAAGTCCACTTGTTCATCATTCATTAACTATTATCACTTATAATATCATAAGTGCATTTATTTTTTCCAGAAATTACGAAGAATTACCAAGAAACGTCTTAATTATGTTTCAGAAATGCCACGAAAATAAGATTTTCAGGAGAAATGAATGCATGATGGTACGAAAATTGTAGGACACATGGCAAAATAATCATAAACCGCTTATAAAAATTTCCAAGAAATTTGATGGTTGCCATAAACACCATAGAAATTTGAGTTTTTCTATTGCCTCTTTACAGTGTCGTTCGATTTTCAATGTAATTTACAGAAATGCATCAAATGATTTTTGCATATATTTCCCAAACTCTTTGTATGATATGAGCACAAACAGTATTAGAAGGTACCCATTCAACTTGTGAATGTTAGGAATAATGTGAGGAATTCCTTAAAATTATATATATTTGTTCAGACAATAAAAAATTTATTCATAAAAACATTAACAATCCACAATCTCTTATAATAATAAATATAATATCTGACTATTCCTTCAAAAATATCAAATTAGTATAATTAGTTCACACATGTACAATATATACAGCACGATGTATAAAAATTGTATAAAAAACATTTAAAGCCATTGTAACAGTAATAACAGACTAATAATTCCAATTGCTATGTTTTACGTCTATTAGTAGTTTTCGTAACATGTCTTTAGTATTATCGTAAGTTGCAAAACTAATACCAACAGCGATTGGACCTTTAATCCAATTCATTGAAAGGCCCTTGAAAAAACCACCTTTAATCCCTTCAAATCTGAAAATCACAACCAAGTTACTTTGTAAATCAACATGGACTTTTCAAAATTATTTAAGAAGCCAGAAAATTTAATCTTGAAGTTAAAACTGCTTAACAAACATATCTTACTTGTATACAGTTCTTAGAGTGCCTAGAATACTGAGGTACGTCTTGTTTGTATCGGTTTGCATTCTTCTACGCACTATATCTAAAGGATAACTACTAGACTGTCCTAACATTCCGGCTATTGCTCCAAATCCCAACGATGCAATAGGATGTGTTGCAGGACTGTTATCTACATGTTCTAAAAAAATTTGAAACAAAAAGATATAACTTCAGTGTCTGTTATTAATAACCAACATACCTCGATATAACCTCTTAAGTGTTTCATATGTAAAAAATGACACCCCTGCATACGGAATAACCCCCATTAGCGTTGCAATATAACCACGGTAGAATGTTAACAGGCCTTCTTCCCTGTATATTTTAAGAAACACCTTGAAAGCAGCCACAAATTAATTCTATTAAAGGAATTATGCTTGCAGATATGTACTTACCTGTCTCAAAGTCGAATATTCATCTTTATGTGTTACTGCCATTCGGGCTCTAGCTAAGTCTAATGGATAAGTTAGGGACTGTGACGTCATGCCAGCTAAAGAACCGGCAAGGAACTGTTTACCTGGGGATTTTCTAGAATAAATAATTTTTCAAAGTTCACTTTATAATCACTAGAAGTGATGTAAAAGTTTTGGTCAGTCAGCAATTCATCACGTCCCAAATCTGACAATTCATCTGCAAATCCTAAATCTAAATGCTTGTAATTATTATGAACTAGCAAAAAATAAAAAAAATCAATTTTGTAATTTTATGTATAGGCACGGCTTGTTGATATTATTATAAATCTGAGTCAAATTAAGATTGAAGTTCTAACAGGGTTCGTTAAAAAATTATATTATATTGCATTTTAATTTTTAATATTATTCTTAAGTACACAAAAATGTTTATAACCCCTATAAATTTTCTTTGATTATTATAAAACAAATAAAATGTAAAATCCATCTAACATTAAAAATGTCATGCATTTACTCTTGATACAGTGTAATATATTTTTCCTACGACACCCATACGAAAGTGAACAATAAAAAACGCTACCGACATTAAGAAAGTGAGTCATATAACACGCGTATGTTAGGAACATAACACACGTGTGTGTTATGAAAATACGGCACGCTAAGCAATATCTAGAAATCCATGAATTTTGTTTATATTAAAATGATGACATTAATGTTTAATCCAATTTTGAGAAGCATTTTAACCATTATGTATCTATTCTTTTCTTATAAATATAACTTTAATTAATGTTTAATTAGTTATTTTAGCTATCAAAAAGAAATATCTAATAGATTACACCTAACGTAACCTCACTATAATACATGAAAATTATTGAAGCAAGTTTGCCAAGATTAAAATCAGCGATGCCAAATGGGAGAAAACTAAGACTAATGTCAAATAATTTAGTTAGGCAACCTCTTTCACACCTGGCATTGTGTTATTAGTTGAAGTTATATTTGTTAATTATGGAGATATTATTAAATATAAATAATAAATAAATTATGTGCCTCTCAAATTATTATATTATAAATTGTAATAGTAATTCATTTAATTAATTTTGCTGCTAAACCTAAGGTTTAATTTTATACTATGTTTAAATAAGTTATGAATATATGATTTTTTAAAATTGAAATTTATATTTAGTAAAAGAATCTATTAAATAAAATGTTAACAAACACCCATTCACTTTAACAATTGTCATAATTCAGCTCCAGAAAAATAAAATTAAGTTGTCAAGATAACTAAATTTTATTTTTCTGGAAATGTTTTGATAGAAATTTCGTTATAATTATTCATATTGTGAAACTAAATTGTTTAAGAAATTAAACTTTATATCCTAAAAATAAATGGCTTAAGAAAATTAGCTTTAAGTGTGGTTATCTCTGTTAAACCTAACCATAGAAATTTTGCTTTAAAATCTTCAAAAATTATATTCTTGAAAATTTTAAAAAATCTAAATTTTTTAAACATTTGAAATTTGGGAGGTCGTAGGAAAAATATTGTACATTACACGTTGGAAAGTAACTTTTCTGCACTCGTGTGATTTCCGTGTCAATTCACACTCGTGCGTACGAAAAGTTTCACTTTCCACACTAGTAATGTAATATACTATAATATCAATGCAGAGATACTTTGCTTTTGACTACTGCTATGATCAGACCTTTGACCTTTGAACACCAACACATAGTATACAAAAGAATGAACAGTGCATTCTAAATGCAATGTTTGTGTTGTTAAAAATAATTTTTCCCACAACAAAAATATTTCAAATGTTTAATTATAACTCTCTTGTAACTTTATGAATGGATTTAAGCCAACAAATAGTCAATTTACATGTTATACGACAACTTGAGATAAGTACTTGGCAAGCAAGATCAGAGTATATTGGCAATGAATGAATACGTTTTAGAGTTTTAAATTATGCCAAATTTAATCTATTCCAAGTGTAATATTCATTGTAATGATTTTTAAAGCAAACTACAGAAAGCAAATTGCAGAAAATCCTAAGTAAATTAATTTTATATATAGAGAAATTCCAGAATCCATAAATAAAATTTTGAAAAATTACTATGCTAACAGTGGCCTGAACATTCTATTTAAATGGTTGCAATAAACAAACACTGGTGCTAAAGATGTTTGCAAAACATATAATATTTAAGAATTATCTTTATAACAGTAGACAAATGAAAGTGAAAAACTAATTTACTTTAAATTATTGCATCAACGATGAACAATAATAAACAAATTCCATTTAAGAGGATTTACACAAGCAAGTAATAGTCAGAGAGTGTTTTAAAAGCACTGCAGTAATAATTACACTGCACCAATCCATAAAAGTGGACCCAGTGCTTTAATCTCTTACCAGTACATTCTGGTGAAATCAACTGTAACAAAGATAATTATTTCTAATACAGGCATAAATGTAGGAAATAACCAGTAGCCTATAGTGTAGACAAATGTCTTAAAGAAAATATATTTCCTTAGGGTTATGCAAACTTTTATTACAATACACTATTTTCTTTTATTTTTTTGAGTATCCACTGCACCAATTTAAATTAAAATTATAAGATATCCAAGCATAATATGATGCCTCTCAATCAGATGAACATGGTTTCAAATGTCGGTTGCAACTAAATTATAAAAATTTAGTACAATAACAAATTGTATGTGAGCTCGTTACGATAAGGTATGAATAATAAAGTGTGGGGAAGTGTAATGTAATACTTCACAATCTTCCACTGTGCAAAATAGATCAAACAAAAATGACACCAAAAAGTCATCGTAGACTCTTGTTTTAGACCAAAAGGGTGTTTCAAAACTGCTGAAAGTAAAATCGTAGTTGATTCTTTACAAGACATTTTCTTAATACAATCGCCTAAGGCTTATTTTTAAAGCTAGTTAAATATTAATAAATATTAGAAGCTATAAATTACAAGACCATAGAACAAGTGAGAAATATACCCAACAGGTAAAATACGACATAGAAAAAGTCAAAGAGGAACTAGAAACAGAGGACATTAGCAGCAGTGGTTAGAATTTAAGAAAATCATTTAAATGACAGCAGAAAAAGTGTCTGGAGTTATAAAGAGTCAACAGCAAAAAAACAAGACAATACAGTTGTGCAGCGAGATTAAGAAGTAAGGGAAAACAAAACATTGTAGCACTAATACATTAAAGAAAAAACAATGAAAATTACCAATAATACAAGTTATAAATGGCCAAAGCCAGAGAACTAGTCAAGAATACCAAAACAAAAGCACGGGAAAGATTCAGAAGAAAGATGGAAAATGGCAAGGAAGGTAAAATTGTTATTTAGAATATTAAAAAGATTAAAAAAAGAACAGACAAGTATACTTTAAATATATTCGAAACAAAGAGGGGGTGACAAGGAGAGAGATCTGACAACGGATGTGGAAATCAAAGAAAGATGGGTGGAGTACTTAAGTATTAAAGCGGCGATAAAAAAGTTTTGCAAGGGTGAGACAAAAGGGAGACATTAAGCCCCATACTGTTTATACTTGTAATGAATCAAATTACAAGAATGCTGTGCGAGAAAATTAGAAAAGCTGTAATAGGGGTGAGAAACTTATAACAGGTAAAAGTTAACAAATTTGTGTATGCAAATTATTTAAGGAATACCTGCAAAAAACATAAAAACCTGAAATAAATTGCTAAAATGATGTGGAATGAAGATAAACGAGACGAAAATGTAAGTAATGATTATAGAGAAAAAACAGAAGGAATTAAAATTGAACTAGACAAATATCTGCTTTGTAAGGGCAGGAAACTGAAGAATCTTAGATATTTGTAAATTTCTTGACCCTTTAATAATAATGGTGTCAATTGACAAATTACGGATTTCAAGTGTCGGCCGTATTCAGAACAAAAGAAAAACTCAACATCTTGTCCACAACTATTATAGGACTTATTTCTATACAATTCTATAGAGAAGTAAAGAAGATGCCTAAGAGAATTTTCACAAGTCTGAACATAAAAGCAGAGGAGCACAGTAGGTGAATGTGTAACCAGTTTAGAGGTGAAACCCTTATGAATCCAGAATGGTATAATAGTATGAGCCAAACCAAAATATTCTCTTTTTAGTCATTAGAATAAGTTATCACAATTATTTTTAATATACTAGCACATTACACTCAAATCCCGAGGTTCTAGAGTCTGCTGCCGCAGTGCCACCAATGAGACTCGGCAACATATCAAGGTCAAGAGGGTTCAGACCCCGCCAGTATACGCAATGGAGTATTATTAATCTTGTTGCCGATCCTTTCAAAACTACCGACCGATACTGCTTCTTTCTGTGGTTAGGAAATTAACCGAAAGTATCGTGTTGCGGCGGATCAAGCAACAGCTAGAAGAGTTGAACGCCATTCAAGATGAGCACCAGGTTATATGCGTATTGAAACAGGTTTCGGATGGATTTAACAAGCGCTAGTCAACAGGCTCAGACTTCTTGGACCTGTCAACTCCGAAACGAGTTCGACGATCTTTATGACCAAACGAGACGCCACCTCGATGGTAGGATCTCAAAGTTTAGCTGCAATATCACGCGAAGGAACGAGGTCAAGTAAGTCAAAAAAAGAAATAGAGAAAGGATAAGATGAAGAAGACAATCACTGGATGAAGAAAACTGCTTTGCAGGGATGAAGAAACGACTACTGAACTAACTGGCCAAAACAGGTACTGGTTGCTTCCTACATCGACGATGACTACACGTGTGCCGGTGTTTAGAATCACGTGATGAGGGTGACAAAGTCCTTCGTCGCCCGCCCGGGAAACTCCTACTCACCATCTGCCGAAACCTACTTCAGCATTCTGAACCAGAAGAAATCCAACCGCTTCCCAAGTTAACTTGCTACCTATATTGGACGGTAGATTATAATGACCACAGTTCTTTGTCTTACCGCGTACGCGTAGTGCTGATGATACGTAGTGGTCAATATGAATGGGTATTGTTAGGTTGCAGATTATTCATCCAAACGCTCTCCTTCAAGACTATAACTTAGTAACTCGTATTTCGATACGTTTTCTAAAACCGAGTGGCGTTAAATTTTGATACAGAATATTCAATTTTGGTAGGTACTTACAAAACTACTGGAAATGCAGCATTATATCAATAAAATTTATAAATAATAACTGGTTGTTTTTAATAACCTGATTTATGATTTGTGATATCAGTAATGTTATTTTTATGTATTAAAAGAACCCTGAAAGAGGTAAAGTTCGGATTTTTAGTTCAACAAATAATGTTATTTCAGTGATTTCTTGGTATTTTATTTTGTAACACTTAAAATTGAAAAAGAGATTAATTATACAATAATGATAACCAAAATAATTTCTTATCACTTTTCTGTATACATGTATTTATAATTGTTACATAAATAGCCAAAATAAAAAGAACAAACATTATTACATCGTTTTTGTTGATAGTGTATTTTCTACGTTTACACATTTATGAAAAAGCCGGCAACACACGCTATATTTCCCAATTATGAACAAAATATATTTGGTAACCAATTAGACTTCATTTTCTACTCTGAGTATCTCTTGAAAGTATTCACTTGTTGTACAATTTTAGGCTCGATCTTTTCATATCGTTATAACTTTATCTGGTAGTTAATTGCCATAGATACGATTGTAGAAATAACCATGCAGTGGCGTGCAGTGAGAATTTAGGCTAGGGAAGCAACCACGATTTAAATTTTAATACACCTAGGTACAATAAAAAACAGTGTTATAATTATTAAGCTTAAAAGTCTTTTAAGGAAGAATTTTTACACTTCAGTAGTATTCTTTTACTCTATAATGATTAATCGGATTGGTAATTTTTTAGCACATCTCGTACTTTTGAATACTGATTAACTCCAACCTAGTAAGATATTTTTAGCATGATTGGTAATCGCCTTACCCCTTTGAATCGTAGAAATTCTGTGATTGACATGATTGAAGCATAAAAGGTGCTGTAACGAAACTTGTAACTATTGCTAACGTTCTTTTGTGACAAAGCATTTTCAAATCTTTATGATTGTTTAGATTTATTTAACCACAATGAGCAAAATAATACGTCTTTTATACTTATGGAATTTGTTGACTATTATTCTTTATTTAAAAAAAGTACGACTATTTATTTATAATGCAGCTCGATTTTCCGGTCTTTTTTAGCAAAATACCTGGTGCAGGTTTTAATCTTTGTTGTTAAATTTAAAAGTTCTGGTTTTGGTCTGCCTTTCTCAATAATTTCCTCCGAAACTGTATGAAGGAAATTTTTTATCAAATAATAATAATACCTTACAAATTGAACGGTACTCGAACCTTCCATCGAAGCAGCTGAATTTGCAGTCATGACGATAAAGCAAGTTTAAATGTTACATACAGAACAAACTAAATAGAATTATTTGTCTAAAAAAACCCGAACTTATATAAATTGAAATAATAAAATGTTCCAAAATACAGTCTGATTCGCAGATTTACATTGCTTACGTAACATTTAACAAACACGAAAAATCGAACAAATAACGAAATTATAATAAACATCTGATCACGGAGTACGGTAATAAAAATAACTCGACCTTATACAATGTTAACTGTAGCTCACAACGCACCCGCGACTCGCCCGCTACCGAAAGCAAGACGTGCAGGAAGCAACAAAATCCGTGCTTATATGCAGTGTAACTAACACATTTGAATCGGTATTACCTTTCCGCGCAAGTTTAATGGGCCTAATTTAAAATAGTACTCTAAATAATTATACTTTTTGCTGTACGGTATTGATATTGAGCTTTAAGTTGATTAAACATTACAAATTTAAATAAACGATAACCATAATTTTATAAAACTATTTTTGTTAGCATTGTTTTTTAATTTTAATAAATTCTTAAGGGAAGCATTGCTTCCCTTGCTTCCATGGACCGCACGCCACTGTAACCATGACAATTATTCACTAGATTTTGTAAGAAGATGGCAAGACCCCTAAGTTAACTTTAATAAGAGAATCGTTTCCTTGGAACAATACGATAGAACGAAGACGATTGTTTCGATTTGTTACGATTCAATAAACATACACATAGAGACTAATTTGGGATAAAATTTAACTGTGAAATCAGCTATTAGCGGGAAGTGGACATTCTATCCTCCTATAATATAAAGTGCATAAAAAATTACCCACAAAAAAACGACACTAGATTAAACGAAATAAAGAAACAGGAAGAGTAGAAAGGTACAATAACTCAATACGTGAACCACGCTATAGGTGAACCCCCCCCCCCCCCCCCCCGAGTAGAGACGAAAAGAAGAGAGATATAAATACTATTCCGATAGCGAAATATCGTCCAGTAGATAGCCGGTGTCACGATTGCAGTTGCGTGGATGTCTGTCTATCTCAACAGCTGCCTTGAATTCTTTCCTAAAAAGTAGAAATGTTTTTGCAAAGTGGAATTTTAGAAAAATCACCAATTACATCTGATGCATTTCCGGCATATATAACAAATTTTTGAATAATGTTTTACGTAGCCATTATGTATAAATTACAAGAAGTACCAAGCAGGCCAGAGCAAGTCCAGTTAAACATTTGTCTTTCTACCTACAATCAGCTCCCAGTTAGAATATGCGTTTTTTAAGTGGCCAAAAAGTCTAAAACAGCGTTCTGCAACCTTTTTTGTCTAGCTACCCACAAATATCAATAAAATTATTTGGCGACCCATACGAGAGAGAGGAGGGTTACTTAAAATTACAGGTTAATTTACACCTTATAGCATACAGGGTTGCGATTATGTATGGAACCGGGTTCGTTCTGCTAAAACGGTTTGAGCTAGAATCCTGAAACTTTAAAGAGACTTAGGACTCAATAAAAACTACTTATTAAAATTAAAAAAAAAAATTTGATCCATAAGTTTTCAAAATGCAAAGCCAACTTGATTTTTTTTAAATGGGAACATGGGTTAAATGGGACATCGTTTTTTTTCATTTTTCATTTTTATTTTTTTTTCTGAAATTCTGTCAAACAAATCATCAAACCTATTATACCATTCAATTCGGAAAAAAATAACCTTTTAAACGATGTCCCATTTAACCCATGTTCCCATTTAAAAAAAATCAAGTTGGCTTTGCATTTTGAAAACTTATGGATCAAAATTTTTTTTTTAAATTTTAATAAGTAGTTTTTATTGAGTCCTAAGTCTCTTTAAAGTTTCAGGATTCTAGCTCAAACCGTTTTAGCAGAACGAACCCGGTTCCATACATAATCGCAACCCTGTATATTTCTAACATGAACCTAAATGATATAATAAAAATAAATATTTATGCGGCCCATTTTTAAACTTTCGCGACTCAAAATTGGGTCGCGATCCTATGGTTTCGGTCCGCTAGTCTAAAGTATGTCCAAAAATCATGCAAAAACGATAAATATAAAACGGCGCCAAGACTATACAAAAAATACTTGGAGGAGGGGTAATATAAAGTTAGCCTCCAAAGGCGTAATCTTTAGAAGTCTTCTTTTCTAGATGTAAAAATTGAAATTTATTTTACAATTTAATGAAGTATATCTATCCATGGGTTACCTTTCCATAGCAAACTTAACGTTTACAGTGAATTTTGACATCATCAACATCTCCCTTGCCGATCTCCCCCACGGTTTGTCATCTTGGAAACAGTGTTGAGCAAGTTTCGCCTCGACCACCAAATTCCTAATCTAAGACTGAAGAGCCACAGTGAACTTACAACAGCTACTGTACATGTGTTATTTATGGGTCCAATATCTTGAACTCGAAACGTATAATTATAGGTCGAGCTATTCTACACCCTGTATAAGACTGGATGTACTCATCCCAGCCAAGAAAGATAAGAGAAAGGGCAAAGTGGAATAGGATCTCTCTTTTTACAATTTCTTAATAGACGACGAGGTCAGAGCCGGCCTTTGAGTGGGCCAAGCTAATATGCACATTAGAAACAATTGCCCCAGATGCAAAACATTCAAAGGCGGACATATTCGGAATTAAACTTCTGTTATCAAGTGTAGTATTTGTTCAAATGCGGATGAAAGCAAACGACTTTCGGGTACATTGCGAAGAAGATCCAAAAAATGAGTTAAAACGTTAAAGTTCTGTTCTCTTGAACTGTTCCGTAGCCGAGATTAATTCCTGAGCCGTAGCAAATCCTGTTCTGTTCTTGCAGTTTGTTCTGTTTTTTTAATAGTTACCTACTTAAAATAAATACCAGTGGTAGTTTGTAACTTTTCTTTGATTATAATCAATAATTATTGTTTGTCTCACTACCTTCCTTATAAATTGCTCGTAAAAACACTACAAATTCTCATACATTGCAATTGCTTTTCAATTTCTCAAATACATCCAAAATTTCTTTGAAATTCCGTAAAATGCATCGAATTCCTCAAAATCTCCACCAAGCCAACTGTTATTTGTGCCTCTCACGGCCTCCTCGATTTGAGAGACAAACGTCTCTTAGACGGCCATTCGCGTTTGTAGTTCCATACCTTATTTCTGTTTTAAAGAAAGCACCAGAATACAAAACATTCAAAGGTGAGTTCGGCATTTGTATTCGATGTTGAAATGGAGTGAATCGTAGAGTGAGATCACGTGACCAACGAGTAAGAAGAGTTAATACCGCGCATCTACAGAGTATAGCTATAGAAGTTTGAAGAGAGGGACAGAATCCGTCAACTTCGTGTAGCACGTGTTTCTGTTTTTTTGGACTTTCGGCCAAATCTGATTGGTTTAGAAAATTTGGTCCATACCAATTAAATAAACGAAGTACGACAAACGAACTATGGGCTTACGCCTAAATAGTAGTTGTAGGTTATGATGCGTATGCCGAAATATAATCCGTCATTTTATTTTTGAAGATTTAAATTAAAAGAAATGTGGCATATCGTCAAAAATTTATTAAAAAAAACTGAATACGAATAAATAATGTAGGTAACCTATTCCTACCATAACCAACCAAACTGGAAATTGCAAATTGAGGTTAGCCCCAACAGATGCTCGTAAATAACAAAAAAGCACCCTCTTCAGACACTTACTGCAGAGGTTGTGCAAATGGAGTTAACTCCGTGTACGACATGCATTCATATCCGAACGCTATGGAGTTAGTACTATCTACTCTAATTTCCATAGCTGAACGACTTTAGCGCGTTCACAGTAAAAAAAGCCAAAAGATCAACGAAGCCGAACGTACCTCAGTTTGCGTATTATCAAACTTTCTTTGAAAATATTAGATTACTGCCCGGTTGCAAATTCTCAAGGTTGTTAAGAAAACATAACTTTTCATATTGCATATTGCATGCGCTTTTATATTGTAAGTTATATACAATACGAAAGCTGTCAATAACATAGATTTATGTTATTAAGTTTACGATACGAGTTGTTTAGGCGAGTGTCGTAAATCATCCGAGTGAGATCAGTATATGCTCGTTGAACAATATACTATTTTTGCACTCCGTAGATTAAAAGTGCCATTTTAATCTTCCGTTTGAAAGACTAAACTGCCACTTTTAGTCCCGGAGGAATTAAATTTCAGAAAATATTGTTAAATGTCAGCATGACAATTGAACTCTGCAAAGACCAAAACTAAGTACATATAGTTTCAAGATCATAGATCCTAGGTTTACCGTGGAAATACTTTACTTCCTAAAGAGTAAAACAGCTACTATACTCTAGAGTAGCCGTTAAAAATCGTCAAGTTAACAACGTTTTTGTGCCTCCCGCCCCCCTGATCGGTTTAAAATGCAAAGAAAATAAGCTGTTCAAAATCTTAGCCGATTTGGATAATAACCCGTGTCACCGAGGGATTGAAATTTAAACGAGATTTAACATAGGAAATCGTACTTTTTGCGACTTTTGAACGTAACATTTTTGTTTTCCAATGCTTTGACATGAAAATGTGTACCTTATAGTTTTTGAGGTCGATGAACACGAATCCAATGTTAAGAACTTGTTTTGAATTTTGAACTGTCATTTTAACTGTCAATTTTTTTAAGATGACCTTTCTCGATGAAAATTCGCGTTTTTCCAGGTCTTAAAGATTTCAAATAAAATTTTTATGTGTTTAAATTTGTATACCGAAATATCCTGAGTTAGGGATAAATATCCTGATTAGCCTTGTCTAATGGCTAATTTCATGCCAAATCAACTGAGCCATGTACTTCAATGTCACAGATTTTGTTCAATCTTTCTCCTTGCATAGATATGTAAGTACCACAACCTTCTAGATTTCACGAGACGAAGTCTCTTATCCGGCCTGCGCACTCAATTAGTTCAAGTGTTTCTCCGCTGGCACCACCAAACACGCAAAAGGCGGAAACGGATATATAACACGTAAACGCCAATTTCAAACTACGCTAACTTCGCGCGCTTTTATATTTTTGTCGGTTTTGCGCGTATCGTCAATAAATTATATTTTCCTAAGGCAGTTTTCTTTACTTTTTAATATAATTACGTTATTTCCTTGTTATTTATTTAAATTTTCGTAGTTTTGTTGCTGTTTTTTTGTTCACTTTAGTAATGGTAAGCACTAGCAGAAAAAAGTATAAATGCAGCATTGCAATGTGTAATAGTAGGAAGTGATCCTACAATATCATTTCATGAATTTTCTTCAAATTTTACCTTACGATAAAAATGGTTTAAAATCTTACGTTGGGGTTATAAACACCAACACTCAACAGCAAAATAATATATACTTCCTTATTTCGACAGATCAACAATTACAGATACCTGAAAGAATAAATTTCAACATTGAACTTCCTAAAAATATAACAAAATTAATAAAAGAACTTCAAACCTTATCTATCAGCATCTGTAGCCCTTCTGGAATGAATTCATTGCAAAAAAACTGAAGAAAGGATTGAATGTCAATAGCCTGTTACATTCTCCGTTAGCTGCCTCCTGTTCAAATTCACTAATAGGATTTGTAAATCTTCAAGACAGGTGCATTAAAATACTCCACTAGAAGATTTACACGTTTATTCAACCAAATAATCGAACTTGTAATACAGATTGTAGAACATTTACCTGGAGAATGTAATCCGTCTAATATTTTAACATCACAGGTACTTCTAACTCCAATTGCTTCTTCACAGTTCTTTGTTTGCCACGACCACAAGGGGGAACTTAGTAATATAATTCTTTAAAAATTGCTAAAACCTTGTTTGGCAAACAGAAACATCGCAAAAACGTGAACAGATAATGTACTTACTGCTCACTTTCTCTATATCCTAAACCCAGCTCACGGAAAGTTATAAAATTGTAATTTCAATAATGTTATTAAACCACTTACCAACTTGTAAATTAATTTTAATAACATAATTAATTTAATTATATAAATTTATTTAATTAATTCCCAAGATATTTACGTAAACATGCAACGCTTGACATTTGTAAGGGTTACCTAACCTATACATCATCAAGTGACAAATAAACATCAGCGTGTCAGCTAGCGCCAAAACGGCGAAATCTTGCGTTTTCTCAGAAACAAAGTTTATATGGGAAATCGTAAAAGTGCCCAGGCCGGATAAGAGACGTCGTCTCGTGAAATCTAGAAGGTCGTGGTAAGTACATATGAAATGCCATTAAATTGTTTTTTCCAGATTTCTTGGATTAAAAATGGCCGAAGTAGAGGTTTTTGAAAATTTAATTAAAAAAAATTTTTTTGTAAATTCTATTATTCGACACTACATCATCTAGCTAAACTTGTCATAGTCATGAAAAGTAGCAGGCTTCGAAGGCAAATTTTATTGTTTTTACAAATCTTGATATTGCTCGTGTGTTACAACTATCACCCTTTTGAAACTTGCTTATAGAATCATCTTAGTATATGCTTGGTATAGATAAATTTATAAAAACAGTGTTTTTTGTAGTTTTGAAAAAAGATATTTTTGAAAAAACTTGCTTTCAGATCCTGCTACTTTCTACTGTGCAATGTATTTGGCGCTTAATATACTCTGAAAAATCCAAAAACTAGCTTCAATCTAACCCCTAAATGAGCTAGATAACTAAAGATATAATAGAGTTATAACAATTTTAGTTAGATGATGCAGATTGCGGATAGCAGTTTTTGCATTTGAAATTCTGTTTGAAAAACGTGCAAAGTCATTGCACAGTAAAAAAGTAGGAGGCTCTAAAGGATATGCTCTAAAAGATCCACGATCTAGCTTTAATCTGACACCTGGATGAGCCAGATAGTTAACTCAAGAAATAAGGGAGTTATAACATAATTTTTCTACTCATGACATTGAAATCACTCATTTTGCAATCGATAACAATGGTTGAAATCGCATTTCAACCTCTAAGAGGTTGAAATTATCGGACTACCGCGATTTTGAATTTCAAACTGTTCGACATTCAATTGCCGACAAGAGAAATGTCACTTTAATGTCATGTTTTGTCACTTAAATGTAATCCAATACTACTAAAGTTAAAGATTTGTATGTGTGTCCGAGCCCAATTCTCGCGTTCTATA
Organism: Agrypnus murinus; assembly: GCA_929113105.1. Classification (NCBI taxonomy): domain Eukaryota; kingdom Metazoa; phylum Arthropoda; class Insecta; order Coleoptera; family Elateridae; genus Agrypnus; species Agrypnus murinus. The sequence goes on along the minus strand of OV816028.1, from coordinate 34,820,942 downwards.
AGGGCTAGAGAGATGGGCTTGGGCTCATTCGACGCGTAATTTGCCGAGGATAATGCACGACCGAACATTTTTTAAATTAGGTTATGTTTTAAAAAAATCTTAAATTAGGTTATGTTTTAAAAAATCGATAAATGCTGATTCTATCGTACTATTTAGTGCTATTTGGTACTAATATGTGCTCTATCGATAGGGAATCGATTGGAGATTTATGTAGGTCATGTAAATACTGACCTACTTTAAAAAATCGATAAATGCTATTTCTATCATACTTAAGTGCTTAGGCCAGTAGGGCACATTATCCTAGTATTTTCTTCTAAAGTGCATTAATTTACTAAAAATTCGAAGAAAAAATAGTATATGGAACGCGTGGCTGATAAAATTTCAACGTCTCGAGTTACTTTTTTCAACTCGCTATCGCTCGTTGAAACAAACCACTCTCAACGTTGAAATTTTATTTCAACCACTTGTCCCATAATATACTATTTAGTTAGATGATGTAGCGTGTCAGGCAGCAAAATTTGCATACAAATCGAAATTTTTCGAAATTTCTTCTTCAAACATTTTTCATCCAAAAAATTTGAAAAAATTAATTTAATGTTATTTCGTAATATGTATCTATGAAAGGAGAAAAATTGAACAAAATCTGAGATATCAAAACATGGTCATAGTTTCAAATTATGTGATTTGGCATAAGATTAGCCACAAATTTTAACCAACAAAACTAACAAAACAAACGAAAAGCAAACAATGTACCAAAAGAAATAAAATTAACAAATTCACAAAACAAATAAAATTACCAACTATCAAAACGAAGTGAAATAGTTTGTTTGTATATATACGCTAAGTTCGGTATTTCAACTCTTTTACCCCTGAAAGCTCTTTTGCCATAGTTACAATTATTTACAACAATGGATACTATGGAAACCGAGCTCTTCGAGTAAATAGATCTGAAATACCGAACGGGGCTCCATAACGAAGTGAAATAGTTCGTTTGTTAGTCTGTTTAAACAAACTATTTCACTTTGCGTGTTTTGTTAAAAAGTTCAACCAAAAATACAAGAAATGATTCACCCGCCTAATAACCCATTCATATCCACCTGAATAAGCAATACGCATTGAAAACACGTTCATCTGGCATCTATCACCAAGGTCCGTAAATGTATAAGCAAGCTTTGGAATATAGGTCGTCGCAATACCGCCATTTTCGCGTTAGGTAACAGTTGCTATACAGCTGCTATGAAAGCCGACACGATTGTCATATGAGGCGCGTGACGTTCCAAAACGTTGAATTAACGCTTAGTACCAAGAAGTACATAACTGCAAACAAGTCGAGTTGTCGCTTATTCCTGATTCTTGTTAATCAACATGTTCCGCCATTTTCGCGCTAGCTGGATTGTGGAAGTGTATGCGATGACCCATATTTCAAAGCTTGCTTATACATTTACGGACCTGTATCTATCACCACATATCAATGGCGCATCGCAATGTCCTGTACTCATGTTTAGAATAGTTACCCTTCATAAAATTCCATAAAAGGGAGTCGGGGACGCAACTGAATGGTGTACTACCTTTGTATGACACGCTCGCAGTGAATGGTATCCACGTGATACCGGATAGCTTTACCCATTTTCAGCACGTGATTTGTGATGGCTCATTTTTGTATTAATGGTTACACTTTTTTTTAGTCAGTCAGTGATCAGTGTCTCTGATGAGCGAAATATTTTTTGATGAGCGAAATATTTTGCTTAATCCTGCCATATTTTGATTATGGGCCAATGAGAACATTATATTTGTATCACGTGATTTGCTTTGACAAATCAGGTATCTAGTAGGGTCCCACGCACACAATCAAGCTTGAACCGTTTTATACAGGGTGAGATTAAAGTATGGAATATTAAAAAAAAGCGAACTCAACCGGTTTCTTAAGAACGCTGAAACACGTGATTTTGTTTTTTAAAAATACACATTAATATGTGCGTTTCACTTTCCAACTTTCATTTGTTTCTAAGTTATGACGTTATCACAAAAAAATTTAAATGACAATATAGATTTTTTATAGTGGAATCCGATAGTGATTTCTCTTCCCTTTATGATCATGCAAATAAATCATAAGGTTGCATAACAAAAATTCTGAGAAAAATTGAGCTGAACTTTGTAAATATTTGTTAGTTATGACGTCATCACAAAGAATTTAAATGACATTATAGATTTTTAGTAGTGGAATCCGATAGTGATTTCTCTTCCCTTTATGATCATGTAAATAAACATAATGTACATAGGTAAGTTACATAACAAAAATTCTGAGAAAAATCGATCTGATATATTGATACCATAATATCAATAACATTAAATGTACAGATCGATTTTTCTCAGAATTTTTGTTATGCAACCTTATGAATTATTTGCATGATCATAAAGGGAAGAGAAATCACTATCGGATTTCACTATAAAAAATCTATATTGTCATTTAAATTTTTTATGATGACGTCATAACTAACAAACATTTACAAAGTTCAGATCGATTTTTCTCAGAATTTTTGTTATGCAGCCTTATGATCTTTTTGCAGGATCATAAAGGGAAGAAAAATGACTATCGGATTCCATTTTAAAAATCTAGATTGTCATTTAAATTTTTTTGTGATGACGTCATAACTTAGAAACAAATGAAAGTCGGAAAGTAAATCGCACATATTAATGTGTATTTTTAAAAAACAAAATCGATGTGTTTCAGCGTTTTTAAAAAAACCGGTTGAGTTCGCTTTTTTTTAATATTCCATACTTTAATCCCACACTGTATATAAATCGCAACGTTCGCTCATGAAAAAGTTAAATCGAACTGCTCATGAAAATGAACCTTAGTCTTATACACATGTGCCACACGTGTTCTAACAATCAAATTTGTCTTATAACCCAGAATATTTCGGTACACAAATTCAAACGCCTAAAAATTTTATTTGAAATCTTCAAGACCTGCAAAAAACTCGAATTTTCATCGAGAAACATCATTTTATAACAAAATTGACAGTTATAATGAAAGTCACCAAAATCCAAAACAATTTCTTGATTCATGGATTCGTGTTCGGCGACCCCAAAAACTATAGGATATACATTTTCATGTCAAAACATTGGAAAATACGAATGTTACGTTCAAAAGTCTCAAAAAGTAGGATTTCTTATGTTCAATCCAGTTTAAATTTCAACTCCTCAGTGGCACCGGTTATGATTATCCTAATCGGCTAAAATTTCGCACAAGTCTTTTTTGCATTCTAAATCGATCTAGGGCGGAGGACACAAAAATTCTAAATTTCGATTTTTAACGGCCACCCTACTATACTCCCTCTTTTTGCGGGAGTAAAGTAGAGCTTTCTATACGCTACAAAAACTCGTTCGGATTGCGGCTGAATATCGCCAAACACTCCTTTGAAGTGGTCGAACAGTTGCGCTTATGGTCGAGTGTGAGCAATCCCGGCACCCATCGCGCGGATAGATTTTTCATATCCAAATATTCATGTAAAATGTGATGTAGGCGCTCAGTTGAGATGCCTACAGCCTCAGCCGCCTCACGCACTTTCATTCTCCGATCGTCCAATATCATTCCATGGATTTTATCGACGATTTCTGGCGTGACGACCTCTTTTGGGCGACCTGAACGTTCGGCGTCACTTGTGCTGGTACGACCACAACGGGACTTAGTAAACCACTTCTTAACCATTGAAATTAATGGTACAGAGTCCCCATAGTATTTATCAAGCCTTTCCTTGGTTTCGGTGATGGTTGTTTTATACACAAAAAATAATGCTTAATCAGCACACGAAATTCACTTTTTTCCATTTTCGTTAAAATTCACGAGGTTGTTTGCTTTCAATGGCTGTCAAACACAAAATAAATGGCGCAGCCTTCTCAAAATTCTACAGTAGTCTATTCATATATGGCAGTTGACGTGAGCAGTATTGCATTTAAAGTAACTGCGCGGGAAATTCAAAAAGTCACTGACTTATTAAACCACCCTCGTAAAAAAAATTGCGCAAAAATTTTATTTGACTGGACAGATTTGTACAAAAGTTGAGACAAAAGATTTCGTGTATCACATGTTCAGAAGCTGCATAGCGAGTACTCGTATTTTAAAGACGGTGAGTTATGTTCGCAAAAGCGCAGTTTCTGGGATAGTGATACAAATAACAATAATTACGTTACAAAACGAGAGATTTCCTAAGCCTTAATTTTGTTTAAAAATATCTATCACCAAGTTCTAATATGATGAACATTTTTATTGAGTCATTAATTATGAACTAACTCACAACGATCAAAATAAATTTATCTAGGAAATAACTTTGAAAAAAGAGAAACAACCGAAAATTGGCGTTATATATTTAAAAGAGCTTTGAAAATATTTAATCATTATTTTATTTTATTATTATTTTGGCAATTTGGCAAATTACACATGTGGAACCGGCTTTATTGCCGTCCTTCTGACGTCATTTCTACATTTTTAATAGAACTCACAGCTCACATCATGACGTTGTAAATGTGCAAATAGACTTATATTTATAAAATCTTTTTACTAAAAATATGCATGTCACATTTTTAAATTACACAACATAATTATGCTCCACATTAGCATTATTAACCATTTGAAACTTTGTATTAATGAATAAAACAATATAAAATAGGACGTGATGAATTGCAATTACTAATAATAAAAGGATTTTTTACATACCCTGTGTTATCGACTTTTAAAATTCGCTTCCACTGTTCGTGTGCAGTGAATTGTATGGCTGCGTAAGGTATAATTCGAGCCATAGTAGCACTGTTGCCTCGCCATAATGCAAAGAATCCTTCTTTCCTATAAGTCTCTTTTAAGAATTGTGCAGCTCTTCGAGCCGAGTAAGGCTGTTGTCTAAAATTCAAAAGAAAAGCTAATTTTTTACTTGACGATTAATTATATATTTAATAGTTACCTGATTTGAAAATTGATTTTTGTACGATCTAATGGAGCTATAGTAGTTTTAGCTACGGCACCTGCAATGGCACCAGCACATAAACTGGTTAATACAATATCAGTGTTACTAAGTTTATTATTATTATTATCTGTAGTTGGAATCTGGCTCTTCTTTGAAGCTGCCATATTAGGAAGACATGAAATCACCTCATTATTGTTTTAAGAGTGCACTTGAAAAAAAATTTTAAAAATTAAAATTGTTAACTTATTAAAGTAATTACATTATTATAAGTAGAAATGTAGAATACTATAATAAGTAACTAAGAGTTCAAAGTATGCCTTTAATAAAATATGAAATTCATCTTTTAACACAATAATAATGATAACATTTTTTACAAACAGATAAAAAAAATTATAGAAATCTGCAAAAACAATTAAAGTTATATTAATAGAAATTAAATTTACAATATTTTATCTAGTTCATCTTTTTAAATCATTATATTTCAATATTAATGATTTCATCATAAAAATATTGATAATAAGAGAAATCCGATTTCTCCTACTTAATTAAATTAGCAATGCATTAAGCAACTAACCTAAGTTTTTATAAAATAAACAACTTGGTTGAAAATTTTTTGATGCAACTGTACCACTGATATACCTGTATGAATTTACCTCTACCTGCCTTACCTTTATTTATTATCTCAGTAGAACTTGACACGTCAACCATTCATTGTTAAAATTATAAACACCCAGAAATGGTAGGCATTTTTATACAAATTTTATATTTGTTGTAAAAATTTACACTGTGAACTGATTTAATTAATTTTGTGTTAATTTTTGTAGGCAAGGTACTTTAAAGAGCAGGACATTGATGGTGAGTTAGTGAAGAAATGATAATTATCTATAAAATGATAATAAGTGTCACACTTAAATTACTTAAACTAACAAAGTTTCATATATGAAAAAGCGTTATTATTGATTGGATGGTTTTTAAGATTGAACTGAATTTATAAACTGAAACTAATTCTACAGTTCAAATCAATCTCACAAAACCTGTTTTAATTCCGGTATAAATATGCAAGAATAAAAATAAAATTTAAAAATATACATGAATTATACAGGGGTGATTTCATAAAAAGTGATACACTTATCATTTTTTTTTTAATAAACCAAACAATTGATTTGTAGTATTTGCTTCTTTCGCAGTTAAGAGCTTGCCACACAAGTATTTATTCAATTTGGTTATTAATTTGCAAGAGGCTAGATCTAGGAATTAAGGGGGGGGGGGGGTTGTTACTTGGAAGCTGTGAAAATTAAGGTGATATGCTTTCAAATCAAATTAATTTGCACTCTTTTTTAAATTAAGTTAGTGAAATGGAATTTTATTTGTTCAACAGGGCTTTACCCTTTTTACAGAACAACCACATATACAGAAAACTTGCTAACTAAGCATATTCGAGTAGAAAATATGAATAGATGAAAAACCTAATTTTAATATAATTATTTTACAATTAATTATTATATCAAGTACTGATCATTATCGACGTTAGACATCAGTAGATATAATCATAATTTAATAACACTTTTTTGTATATGTTAAACGTCAAATTCAGGTCTAGTTGAAAAGCATTCATAAAACACACCATAGTCATTATAGGCTAGACAGACAGTACTACGCACTTGAATATGAAGCATTATATTGGAACGGAACTGCCTAGATGGAACTTTTAATTGAAATAAAACTAATATATATTTCTGAATTGTCAATGACATTATTCCAGTTTTCATAACAAAGTATAGCAATCTGTAACTTTCTACAATTAACTATTGATCGTCTCACGTTGAGACTACAGTGTGTGTTCTTATGGACAACGGGGTTGCCAAACATCTTGCAAGCAACTCTTAAAAACACTTTCTAAATATTGTAGTTGTAACTGCATAAACCTTTATAATCCCTATTGTTCGAGCAAGTTATATTGCAGGTAGCCACTTCTTCTGACAGCGGTAGTAAAACAAAATTTCAAAATTTGCTGCTGTTCATGTACTGCGCATATAAAGTCTGGAACTATCGAAATAAATCTTTTATTAAATATTTTTGAGAAAAATCCTCGAACACGTCGATTTTCATGTTAAAGGAGACATATTTTAGTATAATCGTTATTTGTAGATCGTCTTTTGCTTCCGAGTTATGACGATAACGAAATTTTTTTAAATGGAAACCCTAGTTTTTTATGATGGATTTGGAAAGATAATATAATGCTAAGATCAAATATGCTAAACAAGTATAATACTATATTAAGAAATTTCCGAGATAATTGCTTTTAAAGTTTTAAAACAAAAATTAAAAAACAATCAAGAGTTCCAAATTTTAATAAAAAAAGAATTCTTTGAAGAACTGTCATAAGTTTAACGCTAAGTCACTTGTTACATGGATACTTGATTTTTTTATTGAGAAAATTAAACTCTTAATTGTTATTCAGTCAAACTTCAAATCAAGAGTTCAGATTTTTTAGTTTAAGAACTTATAAACATAATGAAAAATTATCATCTCTGACTGGGATTCGAACCCAGGACTTTCTGCTATCCAGGCAGATGCTCTACCAACTGAGCTACCTGAGACGACTCCCAATTGAAACGACAATTTTTCATATAAGATGGAAATAATGTTAACAAATGAAGTATACTAATTATTTGCTATGTATAAATTGGTTGTTTGCTAATCCGCGACTCGTTTTTACCAACTATCACAGCTGAATTAGATTTAAACTAATTTGCAGTATTTCTGTGATTACCACAATTAATTTTCATTTACTATTCAAATTTTTTGATAAAAAATCAAGTAGCCATGTAACAATTGACTTAGCGTTAAATTTATGGCAGTTCTTAAAAGAATTTTTATTTATTTTTTATTAAAACTTGGAACTCTTGATTGTTGTTTAATTTTTGTTTTAAGATTTTACAAGCAATTATCTCGGAAATTGCTTTCCAAATCCATCATACAAAATTAGGGTTTCCATTTAAAAATATTTTCGCTATTGCCATAACTCGGAAACAAAAGATGTTCTGCAAATAACAATTGCACTAAAATATGTCTCATTTAAGATAAAAATCGACGTGTTCGAGGATTTTTCTCAAAAATATTTAATAAAAGATTTATTTGGATAGTTCCATACTTTATGAGTTAACGCCAGTACTATTACTTAACTAATAATTTTGAGTATAATTAAAAGTCAAACGTTTTATTTAGAGTTTTTGAATTTTAGGTAAATAAAAAAGTACAACACTAGTTATAGTTATTTGGTTTTTATTAAATAAAGAAACATTAAAAATAATAAATTATTGTATACTATCAAACTACACTTTTTTAATTGTACAGCTTTTATATAAAGCAGTGATAAATTGAAAACAAATAATATGAGTATAAAAAGTACAACCGCAAAAAGTTCAGCATTAGCACAAATCACTCGAAATGACTTTCATCTTCTACGTCACTTTCACTATCACTTTCCAAATTTATAAGTATTGGCTCAATATCGTCCATCAATCCATCAATTTGCCACATGTTATCTTCTGTTTTAATTGCATGGTTAACATAATTCTTCCATTTTTCCGCTGTCACTTGAACGTACGCTTCACTAATTAAATTTCAAACATCTCCTTCTTTAAATGTGGTATTTTTTTAGCGATACACTGTTTTACATTACCCCAAACCAATTCAATGGCATTTAACTCGCAATGGTACGGAGGTAATCTTACTATTGGGATGCCGTATTCTTTTGCACATTCTGCAAGAATGTATTTGTCGTAATTAGATTTGAAAGCCTTCACCACGTCCAATAGATCAGCTTTCAAATAATCATCGTCAAAATATATATCTTTTGACCAAAGCCATGATTGTATTTCTTCTTTTATCCAAGACTGATTTAGTATCTTTTCAATTTTTCGGCAATGGTATGGTGCATTATCCATTACTACAATTGATTTTGCAGGTAAATTGGGCAACAAAGAATTTCTAAACCAAGTCTCAAAAGTAGCTCCATCCATTTCATCATGATAATCCTCACTGTTCTTCTTTGCTAGAAAGGTCAACTCTGCCCCATTTATAAAACCTTGTTTGCTGCCAGCATGAAGTAAAATAAAACGAGAGCCACGCTTTGTGGGAGCTTTCAAACCAGTGGTTAATCCTCGAATGAAGGCGTCCCGATATGATTTAATTGACATATCTACCCATTGAGCTTTGATGCTGTGGCCAAGATTGACCCAAAATTAATCAATATAAACTATATTGTAATCCTTTTCTCTATATTTTTTAATTTGTCTTAAATAACAATGACGCCATGCAATTATCTCTTCTCTTTCAATTAAATAAGATTGTCGTCCTCTCTTAACATACTGGAAATTCATATCATGTTATAATCTATTCAACGTGCTTCTACTAAAGTTGGGCAAGTTTTCATCGTCATTTACAGCTGCTACAATATTGTTCATCGTTGGTGGAATATTTTGCAAAAAAGCTCATGCACCTTTCTTCTAATTTCACTCCTAATTCCATCACAGTAGGTTATATTGCTCGATTTTGAAGTATTTTTATTCTTCGCTCTTTTTCTTGGAGATTTTATTCCATCAGGTGAAATACTTTCTTGACGTACTGAGAACAAAGTTTTTTCGTTAATACCTGTTTCTTTAGAAACTTGTCGAATAATTACTGATAATGACTGCCAGGTCTCAGTAAGACGATATTTTATCAAATTTGACAAAATCCGTTTTCCACCAAGCTTTAGTACACAACTCATTCTGTTTTTAACAATATCCGCCATACTTATGCATAATGTACTATGTGCGTTATGTAATACTACAATACGAATAGTTACAACAAACAACACGACAATGTTAACAATAATTACAAACGATAAAACCCAAACAACTAAGCAAAGATCTATAGACACACAAGCTATCAAAATTTGAAACCAAATAATTATTTCTGTATTAAGAAATTTGCTTATATGCGTTCGGTGACAAATAATAGTGCCGACAAAAAACGTTATACTATAATTTCAGTAAGTACAAACTGTATTAGTAGTTCAGCGAAGTAAAAGTAGAAAAAACCAGAAAGGTTTATTGTTTATTTAAATCCTTTGCATTTGCTGCTGATCCTAAATTTCCGTTTTTGCAAGTTTCTTTTGAAACAAGTTGAACAAATGAATGATTTTATCATGATGAAATCAATTTACCGTTAAAATTACGTTTGGGACTTCCTGTATTTACCTGTGAATTAAAAGATTAAAAAGGTCATACAGAAGCTAACCAGCCGTTATTTTTATGTTGAAAGAATTTGAAGACGAAAGAATGAAACAAAAAAGTATAAGTAATAAAATATCGGATATTTAGATACATGTACGATGTAAAAATCCCAAGTAATGTTTAATAAAATAACAAATACATGTTAATAAGACTTTCTTTTAAATGCTTTTTTTGTATAGTTACGATTACATTTTTTCGGTTACTGCTTTCAAAGGTTTAGAACTTCTGGAATCTTAATCCACATTTCTATAGATTCATACAGTGAAATAGGTGGCAACAACGAAGCACAAACTCCCATAAGAAATACATTGGCTTAAATAAGAAATACATCTTTCCTTCACTGTAGTCCCAACGTGAGACGGACAATAGGTCACCTGATTTATCACCCATTGAAAATCTGTGGGATATGGTATAATCCAACGTTCGTCTACCTTTTTTATCTACCCAAAAATATCAATAAAATTATAAGGTGAAAAAATTACATACGAAAGGGAGAGGGGGTTACTTAAAATTACAGGACCTTATAGCACATATTTTTAACATGAACCTAACTTTCTTCTTTTTGTTTTCTTTCTGCATTGGGATTTTTAGGCAATTTCCTCAAAATGATTGCTCCATATATCTTTAATTTTCTCATTACCATTTTCCACTCTTCCTTCCTTGTTTTTATTTCTTATGATTCTTCTAGAGCCTTTTCTTTTTGTTGCTTTCACTTTTTCCAAGAATTTCCTTGTATTATCCTCCTTGTATATTTCCTTTACCATTTGCTATATCCATTTGTTTTTCTTTTGTCTGTTATATCCTGTTGTGTCTCTTTATGCTTGTTTATATTACTCCTTTTCTTAACCTTAATCCATTTCAGTCTTGTCTTGTGTTTTATTTCTGCTTCTTTTTCACGATTCCATTGTACTATTCCTTATTCCTCCTTGCTTGCTGGGCTTGCTAAACATGACAGTGGAAAATAGTAAAGAAAACATTATAACCTTATATTAATACTATGTAGAGGTATGATATGTGGTCGGTTAGCGTAATTTTATACAAAAATTATTTTTATATGATGGTAGTACTTGTCAAGTACAACTTTTTTCTTTATCATTTTTATATTCTTATATAAAGCCCTTTGACTTGTGTGGAACATAATTACATTTTAAAGTTTTTCCAATGACCAAAAAATTAGGTACCAATTTTCCAGTATTTAAAAACTCTCCAAATTAATTAGCAATCAAACTTTTTGATTAGTTTTTGAGTTATATTTTATGGGTAGTTTCAAATTATTATTTGTAAGTATAAGTGAAACTGAAGTCGGTGTGGTTGAAAATGCGATTTTCTTAGTGGTTTTATATGGAATGATCTTGCATAGTAAATATGACGCAGATTATAATTTATTTTTAGTTCTGAGTGGGTTGTTAGTACTTTTATAGTTCTTTTATAATTTTATGCATTATTAAAACAAAGATAGGTGGTCTTAGCATACCTAAGTAGTAATCGTGTTGTAATCCTAAATGTATTGCGATTTCTTTCTGAATATGGTTTTGCATTCATATGTATATATAATTTCGATTATTATAAATACTATTAACTGCCCTTATCACTTCTTCACTTACCCCATGCTTTATTAGTATTTCCCTGATTTTTCTCTTTCAACAAAGACAAAAACGTTATCCAGGTGTTTCCATCAGAATTTGTTATAATTATTTTATATAATAATAGGGTGATTCTTATTTGGGTGATGTTGGAATTTCGGTTTGCCAGGTGCCCATTTGATTAAAAAAAAAATAAAAAGTTTAAGACCAATAGGAACTTCCTATCTCTATTCAAATCCTTCGCTGCAAGGAAGAGAAGTTTCCCATTTAAAATACATACTTTTTCAATTCTTATGCATACAGGTACAAATCATTGAGAAAAAAAATTTCAAAATCATAATCACCCACTTTTGTTATATAAATTTCCGCAATTGCTTTTTCATCTTTTTCAATATTTCGCACTTGAAACTTACGTTTTATCACCTATTAGTAACCTTTTGAAAATAATCTTTCCAATGCTTCTTCATAACTTCTTTATCTGTGGTCTGATTTTTCCTTCCTTATCTCTAATCAGTTTAATTAGCAATGTTTATCTTTAGAGTAACTTTTTACTACTTTAAAAAATAGTTTTTGATTGTGGCAGTAGTTTTCTTGCACTCTTTATCAAAAATTCTTCATAGTCTTTCATCTTTCATTTTATGAGTTTTTAAAAATTTTCCATTTCATTTTTTATTTCTTTGATAAGGTTAACTTCTTTTTTTTGTAAAGCCTTTATTAGTGTCACAAAATTTGTTTAGTTGTACTTGTTAAGGGCCTATAGTGCAGAAGCATTCACCATTTTAGACATAAACTCGAAATAATCTTCTTGGATTTGTTACATGCATACATATTTTATATGCATAAATGAATTAATATTATAAAAAATAATTAAAAAGTAATTAATAATCAAAAAGAAACCACCAAAAAAGTATGATAAATAGACATTCATTAAAAAAGAAATGTATGACAACAGCCACTACTATAGCCAAATGTAGGGCTATATTTCGAATTATAAAATCCAAGTTCTAATCCCAGTTTGGGTAAAATTTCTTTTTACAAATATTTAATATATTTTACAAATAAACAATTTTTTTATAAAAATAATATTTATGAAAAGAATTACAGTAGAAATCCATAATCCGAACATTCAGTAATCCGAACAACAAAATTTACGAGCCATAATCCAAACAAGCCTCTTTAATCCAAAATCCCCTTTAGTTCGAACCAATCTCTTTAATCTGAACAAGAAAGTTTTATGTACTATTGTGAGATAATTGACACTGTAGGTTTTCCTGTTTAAATAGGACTTTCTCTCTAGTACTCTCTTCCATCGGTGTAATTCTTAAAACAGGCCTACTTTATAATTCAATCGAACCAATTATTTATCTCGCAATAGTAGATACTAAAATTGAATATGTAACAACGTTCTTGGGGAATGAGAAGGTGAATATTATAAATGAGATGTTACAACCCGTCGGGTGTAGAAAAATTCTACGAAAATCAACAAACATTTTGATTATTATTTAATAAAAATCCTAAATATAGTAACTAATATCATCACAAAGGTACCCTAAATTCTTTGATGTTGCAGTTTTGGCAAAAGTGCTTATGTAATGACATGATCTACCTTAAACCTTTTTTTGATTTTGTTATTATACACAATTTGTATACAAAGAGTCCATATTTCATTTAAAACATGTCAAAATGTGTTTTAACGACTGATTTAAAACATGATGTTGGTAAATCGACATACACAGATAGTTCACCTACAGTTAATGAAAGAAAAACAAAACTAAAATTCTAGAATGTCTCGTCTACTGACAAACGTAAAAGGAAATAGAAAAACACTGAAATTAAAATCAAGAAACGCAAGCACACGCTATGGAGAAGAAAAAAGAAAAGCTTTTAAAGTAAACGAATTACTGATTTTTTTTAATTAAAAATAAAAGTTTTGTAATAAAATTAGTAAATTATATTAAGTTAAGTTCTTTATAATAAGGTACCATGGCCTAAAGCAATGTTTTTATTCGAATATCCAGCAATCAGAATTCCTCGTTAATACGAATTTGCCTTGCATTTATAGGTTCAAATTAAAGAGTTTCTACTGTAATTACATAAAATTAACCCTTAATCTTATAAGTCATTGTTTAAACTATGTATATTTATCTTAATTTAAAATAAAATTTAAAAATATATAATTATAAATATTGTATTTATAAAAAAAATAGTTGATAAGACATATTAAATATTTATAAAAAGAAATTTACCCAAACTGGGATTAGAACTTGCGTTTTGTAATTACAAATCTAACCTGCCCTGCAGAAAAAAATGTTTTAAAATTAATTAAGTAATTATCTCTAAAATCTCAAAATACAGTATCATACTTTTTTAGCATATTTAATCATAGAATTTTCATAGTTCCAGACTTGACACTCGCATAGCAGGTCCGTAACGTAAATTATGATTGAAGTTTAAATGCAAAACAAATGAGAACTATTCAAACTATAAAATACTCAAATGTTTAAAAAAATCAGCTAATAAATAAAAGGGCCATAGGTATTAAAAAGAGGGTGCAATTTAATTCAGAAGTGCAAATCTAAAAACAAAAATTTATTTTTCAATATTTGAAATCACCCACAAACGCTTACGGTTTAAAATAGCATTTCATGTTAATTAATTTGTTTTTTTTTTAGAATTCAGAGAATGTTTCTACCTATTCGCACGTTCAGGCCAAATAAAATCCTTAGACGAGCTAACTGTGATAATGCGCAGTCTTGGTCTTTCTCCAACAATATCCGAATTAACAGGCTATTTAAAACAAAAGGTTAGTTCTAATTATTTTAAACTCCTTAATTTGTTTATAATTTGTTTATTCTTCTAGCAAGGTAAAATGTCATTTGCTGATTTCCTCGAAGTCATGCATGTCCACTCAAGACTAGAAGATCTACCCAGAGAAATAGTCAACGCATTCAAAGCAGCCGATCCTCAAGGAATCGGCACAATATCAGCTAAACAACTACGTCACCTCCTTCAAAATTGGGGAGAACGTTTATCTTCAAAAGAGGTGGATCGTATATTTCGTGAGGCTAATGTAACAAATAATAGTATGGTTCGTTATGAGGATTTTGTTAAAATAGCTTGTGCACCTGTACCTGACTATTATTAAATTATTTATTCTAATACTTACTCTTAAGACATACATTTAAATTTTATATAATAATATAAAAAATTTAAATAATTGTTATTTACCTTAAACTTATTTGTTTCTTTTTTAAAATTTCACAAATAAACACACTATTAAACACGAAGATAAAAACTGTTTTTTGTATGTTACAGCTCAGAAATCACTGGAAACCTAAATTACGAAATTAATATCTACTGGCACATTTTGGTATTTTTGATTCTATGAACTTTGACACCTTGTTAGCTTGACACTAGTGACAGTGCCAAAACAAAATTAATTGTCAACATTTTGTTTACAACTGCTGGGATAATTTGATTCAAAAAGTTGGTATTAGATACAGACTTCTTTTTACCCATTGAGAATTGAGTTTTTAAAACAGACATTCTTTTTGACAACCGCAACTCGCAGTAAACAAAAGGCACTGGCTAAAGACCATTGAACGGTAATAAATTACGTTGCTTGTGCCAGTGGCGGTTCGTTCCTTCCTAGGAAGGTGATGCACGAAAATTAACTCCTGCTGCAAAACACAATTTAATCTGTGGCAAATATTTCTAAAGGTACACCACATTTAACTTTAGGTAGTAACACTAGCATCATCGTAACATTGGGCAACTAATTCTTGTTTAAAATTAAAGGATTCTAAAACGTTAGCTATTAGATCAAATAATGCATTTGCAGTTCTATCAGCTCTTATGTCAAAAAAATTTTTATAATCGTTCTTTTAAATGAGTATATCGGATAAGCCGACCTGGTTTTTTTCAAAATTTTTAACTTGCGTTGTAACTGTTATAAGCCGACAGTAAATAACCTAAAATGATTCTGTTCCTATCCGAGTACTTCTAGTACTAAGGGGAGAAAAATGTTATTCTCTCCCTTGTTACTCCATACCAACGCGAACATATTGAAGCATTGAAAACTCAGCTTCTGTAATTCAGATTTAGATAATATTTTGCAAGCATATAGGTAATATATCATGTATTATCTGTACCAAGTTTGATTAATGTTGACTAAATGGTTGCCGAGTTAAACCACTGTAAATTAATTTCTTGCTCCATGGTAATATATAGTGTACATGGAATCTTTAAAAATCAACTACTAGATTTCTAGAACAGCGATTTTGATTATCTCAGGCCTAGTAGATTTGTTTTTATTAATGTTGGATTGGGGAGAAAAAACTAATCTTGATAATAATAATATATTACTTACATTTGCTATAAGATCATCCATTTATTTTTCGTATTTATTCCAAATTAATTTTAAATTAAAGTCTATTACAATACAATACTCATGTCAATAAAACGATATTTATCACTTATAAAAATGTCCACTTATCTGGTGCGTTTTGTCATGGATATTGGAACTTATTGGCTGAATAGAACTTGAAATTGCTGGTCTCTCGGCCTGATAGATTTGCTTTTATTAATGTTGGATTGGGAATAAAAAACTAATCTTAATAATAATAATATATTAATTACATTTGCAATAAGATCATCATCCATTTCTTTTTCGTAATACAATGTTGAAGGCAAAGTTTCGTAAATCGTAATACCCAGTATTTGAAACACAAAACGATATAAAAACGTTACCTTAATCCAGTAATAATAATATAATAATGTATATTAGTACACACTATTAGTCACACTGTAGTCGTAGGTATAAAATTACGAAGACATCTAATCGTAATTTTATAGGTACGACTGTAGAACATTGTGTACTTGTTTGTACATTGTGTACAAACAACCAGTAAAATGAATCGACAAGATTGTACCTGAATATTATGAGTACCGAATTAATTAATTTGTGTTTAGAATATATTAAGTAGCAATGGAGCTGGTCGAACTTTGAAATGTAATGACTCGAAAATCCTACGGTCAAATCAAATGAAACTTGTCACAAATTATTTTCAGTATATTGTCTATATGTTTGAAAAAAATAATCAAAATTGCTGTTCTAGAAATCTAGTAGTTGATTTTTAAAGATTCCATGTACACTATATATTACCATGGAGCAAGAAATTAATTTACAGTGGTATAACTCGGCAACCATTCAGTCAACATTAATCAAACTTGGTACAGGTAATACATGATATATTACCTATGTTATATGCTTGCAAAATATTATCTAAATCTGAATTACAGAAGCTGAGTTTTCAATGCTTCAATATGTCCGCGTTGGTTTGGAGTAACAAGGGAGAGAATAACATTTTTCTGCCCTTAGTACTAGAAGTACTCGGGTAGGAACAGAATCATTTTAGGTTATTTACTGTCGGCTTATAACAGTTACAACGCAAGTTAAAAATTCTGAAAAAAACAGTTTGGCTTATCCGATATACTCATTTCCATTATTTACGAACCGGGCAGTAATGGGGCATTGTGATTTCACTTATATCTTGTTGTATCATTAGCAATTATTGATCAGCTAATTTCTACATTGCGCTTAATCAAGCACTCAAATATTTATTTAAAATTGCCAAGATTATCTGAAGTAGTCGATTCATCATGGCTCCGAAATGGTAATTTCTAACTGCCTAATACAGTTTTAACGTCAGTTAAATAACACATAATTAGTTGCCGTTTTTTTTACATTTTAATTGTATAAAATTTTATTAAATATGCGTCTTCTTGAAAAGCTTCTATAATTAGCATTACTTTCAATACGCTTAAAGACTTAATATGTAGTTTTGAATCGTTATGGTTTTTACGCCTCTAGAAAAAGTTTTTTCAATCATTACAACCTGTACAGTTTTAACCATACATTTTTAACAGTTCCCAGTAACTACTACCACATAGTCACTTATGCATTTCATATCAAGAAATATAAAAAGTCTGAGTTTGTAATTTGTCAGTAGACATTGCATTGATGTTTGGCGTCGCATGTTGCTCTAAAATTTTCGCTGTTCTACTTCATTACACCTTAAAAATGGTATGACCATTTCCTTGTATCTAAAACAAAAAGTTGTTACCATTTAGTAGCTTAAGAAAGTTGTGGTAGGATAGTATGAGCCAAACGTTATAGAGCTACGCTATTTTGACAAATCGTAATAATTACATAGTTTTGCTTCAAATAACCTCCTCTTGCAAAAGAGTGAGAAAAACTCATTTTTCCTCTCTAGTGAGATAAAGTACAAGATAATGAAAGAGACGAATGTTTCCTATTTAGAGAGTAAAAGATTGGAGCTCTCCGCAGTAAATTTATCGAGAAGTAAATCTTCGTAATTCAATTCGTAATGTAAATTCACTATATACGTGTAGAATTAAATTTGGTTTTAAAGTTGAAGATCAGAAAATTTTATAGTTTAAGGACAATCTTTATGAGGCATATCGGCATATGGAAAAGATTATGTGTCGAAACACGACAGAAAAGCGGTTTTCACTCTCGCTCAAATGCCACACTCGCTGACGCTCTAGAGGCACACCTCGAGCCCGATCGAAAAGAGCCGCCTTCCTCTCTAGTTGGACAAATAACTATTTCCATCAAAATGTTAAAAAATTACATTTTTGCCTCAGGCCGTCAGTGGCATTAATAGTTTATTTTTAGGTGACATGTTATGTCAATTATTAGACTCAATCTCGGAATTGTATTAAAACTAAGCCAAGATCCTGAAAATTGGCAGCGCACGCGTATCGAACAATATTTTTTTGTATTCGTTTACATACAGTTGTAAAAAGCATTAATTATTGTAAATTTAGGGTTAACTTTAACAAACGATGTCTGGCCAGCCGGGCAACCGGAAGAATTCCCTCTGGGTCCTGCACTGTGGGAAATAGTTATTTATGTATTAAGGGCATAATGAAGATTTATGACCAGAAGCGTTATTTTTAGCCCGAGGAGTTAGCCGAGGGCTAGGAAAAGGCTATAGGGTAATAAAAGCAAGTTGTACCCGCTATTCATACACTATTTTATGCACAGATTAAGTTTTTATCTCAAATCTGTTATTGTGTAAAAAATATAATTAAATGAGTACGTAGGTACAACAAGCCGCGGTGCGTATACTTATATGCTTATACGAAGTACGTTACTATAGTTACTATTCCAAAATATTTAATTTCAGTTTATTTTCATTGGTGAGAAGTTTACAAATATATTAAGAACCAATCAAGTTCTACAAAAAAACTTCTGACATTTAATTGACGTTTCGTTATTGCCCGTCTGACCATAAAGAGGCCCTTGGGCCATAAAAAGACATTTATGTTTAGATGAGTCTTGCAATAATAGTCTAATTATAATGCATCTGTGCATAAAATCATTTATATCAACAGGAAAAAATGTTCAACCGTTAACTCATGAGATGATTAATATACAGGTAGGTCTATAATAACTCTCTAGCGTCATGCAATAAACTGGTCGACTTCACAAATGCCAAGCGTCTTCTTCCAACGTGTCGATGCTGTTTGCTTTTCGTAAGTGTGTTGCGTTTAGTTAGTATTTTTTAGACAGAATGAAAGGTGTTGTACATCGGAGGTATTCTTAATGAAAGTGGGTTCCATAACTATACTATAATTATGAACAATCATGAATAATTATAGTTATGAACTAAAATAAAAATAAAATATTAGTCGTAATTTACACATGATTTAATTTTCTTTAGGGCCAACAAAATTAAATAACCTAAGTATTATGACCATTGAATCAGATTTCGTTAAAAACATTACTTTTGAGTATGTAATAAACAAATTTGCCTATTCTGAAGCCAGAAAGATAAAAATTTGAATTTGTTGATTATTCATGTATGTATAAAAGTTGTATCAACGATTTAAGGGCCCTTTGGAGAGCTCTACGAATATTGTTAGAATTTATCTAATTGCTTTTTCAAGTTTTAAGCTTTATTACTAGGTATAGGATTTCTATGCATTTGCATGTTTTTTCTGCTTATAGCAAACATATGCAGAGTTATATTTCTACACTAGGATAATGGGCCCTACGGGCCTAAGCACTTAAGTATGATAGAAATAGCATTTATCGATTTTTTTTATAGTAGGTCAGTATTTACATGACCTACATAAATCTCCAATCGATTCTCTATCGATAGAGCACATATTAGTACCAAATAACACTCAATAGCACTAAATAGTACGATAGAATCAGCATTTATCGATTTTTTAAAACATAACCTAATTTAAAAAATTTTAAAGCATAACCTAATTTAAAAAATTTTCGGTCGTGCATTATCCTCGGCAAATTACGCGTCGAATGAGCCCAAGCCCATCTCTCCAGCCCTTATAGAACGCGAGAATGGGGCTCGGACACACATACAAATCAACTTTAGTAGTATTGGATGTTTAAGCCACATATGAATCACATATGTCAGTTTGAAAGTGCATATAAATGCATATTTAGGTGTTTCTTATAAATGCATGCATATTTTAGCATTTTTGAACGAGTGTGCATATTTTACCACTTTTTGAGCGTTTTACATGCTTTAATTATGAAATTTCTAATATTTTTTAAATAATTTTAGCATTTTAGACAACCAACCAAAGACGGCTTAGTTGAGTTTAGGGGAAACCCATAATTTAAGCTTTTTGTTAAATACTAGGCTTTAAAATATTTTACTGCCTTAACCATCTTTGTACTTGTTAATATTTTCTAAGAAAGAAAAAGTTTCAACTAAAATTTAAATACTTACATCCTGCGGTATTGTGATAAATAGGTATTAGGAAATTCCAAGGACCCTTTGACAACTTCCTGTTCATAGAAAAATTTACCTGTACTTTTGTTTACTAATCTTGTAATCTTTCAATTAAGACAGTTCAGAAATTGCAAACGGCATTTCAGTTTGAAATTTTAGAGTGTAAAGATGGGTAAAGAAAAACGGTCTGTGTCTGTTACACTTCGAAGTTATGTTAAGGAATTCAGTGTTCTTACAACTGACGATAAGGTGTTGTAAACGCTTTCAAGTTACACAATATCTGAACACGGTTCGATATCAAAAGTGTGTTGCCCTGAAATCAAAAAAACAAACATTGTTACCGGGGTACCTTAATAATTCGCTTGGTGAGTTCAGCAAATCGATCGAATTTAATAAAAAACTATGTAGTGCATTAGTGGCTGCAGATATCCCGTTAAGTAAAATTAATCACTTAGCATTTCGTAATTTTTTGGAAGAAATTTCAAAAATGCCAATACCCGACGAGTCTACACTCAGGAAAAATTATTTACCTCATTTATACGAAGAGATCATAAAATCAATTAGAAAACGTGTAGCGAATAACTACATATGGGTGTCCATTGACGAATCTACTGACACTACTGGAAGGTGCGTAGAAACTTCATTTCCTTCGTTTTGTTGGTAAAATTTAACTAATTAAAGACAGCAGAGCAATTTACGGATGTTTTATTTTCTATTTTGTTAGTTACATATTTAATCACAACAATATTTTTGCTTGATTAAAATATAATTTTTTTTAAATAACTGTTTTGCGCTAATTTTTTGTAACCGACTAATTATGTAGTTCGATAAAATAAAAATCAAATTTTTGTTTTCAGATACGTGGCTAACGTTATAATTGGCGTTTTAAATTCGGAGAACAATCCCAAATCCTATCTATTAGCAATGGCTATTTTGTGGCCGGACGGCATACAGTACAACAAAGTACTCCTGTTCGTCACCGACGCGGCATCGTACATGATCAAGGCTGGAGCAGGCTTACAAGTTCTGTACGAAAAAATGATCCACTTAACTTGTCTTGCCCATGCAATGCATAGAGTTGCGGAAAAAGTGCGGGAAATATATCCTAACGTAAACTCTATAATTTCAGATGTAAAAAAAATTGTTTGTAAAGCTCCATATCGCATACAAACATTTAGGGAAACTGCTCAAGAAGTGCCTCTCCTACCTGAGCCTGTAATAACAAGCTGGGGTACTTGGCTTTCTGCAGCAGAATATTATGCAACTTATTTTGATATTATTAAAGCATTTGTAAATAAACTTAATAAACACGATGCACTATGCATACAAAGCGCACAGCATGCTTTTAATACTAAGGAGGTGAGGGCAGAATTATTATTTGTTTTGACAAATTTTGTGCGTTTAGCTAAAGTAATTCATAAATTAGAAAGTCAGGAAAATTCATTAGATGAATCTCTTGCGCATGTAAACGATGCATTATCTGGCCAAGACATTTTAGACGAGCTAAAACATTATTCGCTTGTAGAATTAAACAATTTTAAGTATGCCCCAATTACGTCTTGCGTTGTGGAACGGAGTTTCTCAAAATATAAAACAATATTTAGGGATAATAGGCATATGTTTACTTTTGAAAATTTAAAAATGTACGTCATTGTGAACTGTAACGCTCTATGTTTAGAAAATATAATTAATTAAATTATTGCATAGGATGTCTTTAAAATGATTTTTGTAAATAAAATGTAAATAACGCTAAACAGGTGTTTTTTAATAATGAAAGTGCATATATTTATTAAAAATTTCTAATAAACGCATATTTCATGATTTTTAAGTGCATCTTCACGTTTTTATAGTGCATAAGTGCATGCATATTTCAGCATTTTTAAGTGCATACAAATCCTATACCTATTTATTACTATCAAAGTTAAGATATTTCTTGCAACATTACTATCTGCATGCCTGTTGAAAAAAGTTTGATCTTTCTGACTCATTCTGACAAAATTTTTCTAGATTATTTATGTTTAAAATCCTGCAGTTTTTTTATTCAACAGAAAGTGAGTAATTATCCAATTTTGCAATTGAATGTAATTTAAATATAAGAGGGGGAGGAATTTACAATCTTTATAGCACAGGAGTCCAAAATTCAAAAAACAGGCCCTGATTGCAACACACTTGTGCCCAAACATATGTTTCTGACCTAATGATCCAAAGTACTATTACACCGAATTTAAACGTAACGCCGGCTCCGATTGCAAAGTAAACGCTGAGCGGCCGTTATAAACAATAATGCCCTTTTATAATGGACTGGTTGTGCAATTAAGTGCCATAATAAATAAATATTGTATAATTTTTTGTCCCTATAAATTCAAAATTCAGCACATTGGGTTTCATCAGTGCCATCTAACGGTGAGTAGATTGTTAATTTTACCTTTTCTCGTTTGTGACGGTACCTACTTTTTCTTTATTACAAATAGCTTTGGGAGAAGTTGCTCAAAGTCAATTCGGTTTAAATTGAGAATTTCTATATTTAATTTCTTTCTAGAAAATTAAGCGTTTGTACAAACTTATTTTTCTAACCAAAACAATCAAATACAAGAATTAAATGAAAAACTAGCGTCTTCCCCATTAGAGAGCTGTTTTACACATACGAGAATTTATGTGAAATTCTTAACCAAATTTTTGCTGAAATTTTTCAACCAAGTTTTAATAAAGAAACTGACGTGTATAATACAGTATTTTTATTTTGATATTTATTGTGAATAATTTCAATAAACCTTTAAAGTTTATTGAAATCGGCGCGAAAAGGTGCGCACAAAACACTCGTACTTGACATGCAACACATCGATTTATTTTGTTTTTATAAATAGTTATTTTCATTGTAATAGTTAATTACATTGCAAGACCTTTACTTACAACTTACACGACCTAACAAGCGAGTAATTAGCGAGTTTGTTATCCGTGCGAGCACGCAAGGTCCGTGTAACGGTCGAGCATTGTACAACGTTTTATGGTATACAGTATACTGACTCGTAAATCTTTAATAAATAATTCTTTAATTTACTGAAGAAGTACAGCACAATACGTATAAACGTTTTAAATAAATATGTATGTTGCTATGGTATTGATGATAACGATTCCTTAATAATTTTTACTAGCTTCATAACCGGCTAGCCCGTAAAAAGAATCTTTACCCATAGAGACAGAGCTCAATAAACAGATGTTTACCAGTAAATATACCATAAAATATTATTAAAACAACCATGCAATGATAATAAAGCTAAAAATCAAGTAAAATTTAATCGCTAGGTGCACAAAACGTCTTTATTTTAATTTTTCTACAGCTGTCAAAAAATGATGACATGTTTTCTTTCATTAATATCCGTATGCAAAATGCCATATTGGTTTTGTTTATATTTTTCGCTTTAGAGAGAAAAATATTTCTTGCATTTATGCGATTTATGCATACTTGTGCAATGTCGTTTCCGTAGCAACAACGATACTGTCCACTTTGCGCTAAAATAAAAATTTCCTTGTTATTATTTTTTTTCTACTTTTTCGATTATTTTAATAACGCTGTAGAAAAAAACGTTGTATGCAATTCGTGCTCGAAATGACTTTGATGGTATCGATTGAGTTTTTTTTAAGTCTTCCATTCTTGACCACCAAAGTAACATTTCGCGCACTAAATACACAAATAACTATTTATTTATTGAAGTGGACAAAATGGAAGCGGCCATATTTCCAATATTTCTTTTACAGTAACAGGTTCGGAATTCTTTAAATTTATAGCTTGTTATGTTATAAGTTAATATTAAACTGTACTGTATCTTAAAATAAAGGTTAATTAACTATTTCTAGTTGTATATAAAATATATTTAAAACTCCTAAAACAAATGGCATAAAAATTCACGCATATTCATCAATAATATTTTTGTTACAATGTAAAGTCAACAAGATTTTTCTGAATACATCAACTATTTTTATACGACGTCACTCTTTGTTTACAAGGAACGCCCAGCTGCTTCGCAAACACGCGTGAGTATGACTTGGTATGACCAAGTATAACTATAAATTTGAGGATAATTTTATTGCTATGTGTAATTAATACAGCTATTATTATAAACGTCAAAGTTACTTTAACAAAACTTTGTTGAAAAAATTCAGCAAAAATCTAGTTAAGAATTTCGTATAAATTCTTGTATGTTGTGTTAAAACACCTCAACTTATACAATATGCGCCTATACATTTATTCACCAGTTAGCAGTATCATAACCACAGCCAAGATATAGGAGAATTTTGATGTTTAACATCATTTTGACAGAAAATCCACGCGATTTACAAACGTGATACCGGCAAACATAAATAATCAAGTTTAATAGCATTTTTTAGCATAAAAGTGTCAACAAACAATCTTAAAAATGACTACATCTATGCCAATTAATCCCAAACCTTACCTGAATGGTCTCACAGGTAAAGCTGTTATGGTGAAGCTAAAATGGGGCCACGAATATAAAGGTTATCTCGTTTCGGTGGACAGTTACATGAATCTGCAATTGGCTAACACTGAGGAATATATTGATGGAAATGTTACAGGTGGGTTAATGGTAATACTCTTTATTAATACAAATTAATATACATATTTATTTAATGTAGGTGCATTAGGCGAAGTGCTGGTTCGTTGCAACAATGTTTTGTATATACGGGGTGTTGAAGAGGAAGATGAAGAAGGTGAAATGAGAGACTAACTTATAAAAATATACTTATTAGTTTTAAGATTAAGTTGTGAGATAGTTTCTACAGTTATTTAAGTATAAGTTTTCGGTATAAGTCTTCATTTTGTACCAAATATAATACACTATTCTACCATATCTAGATGTGTGATATGTTGTTAAAAAAATTCAATGCTTTTTTTTCTGAAAGGGTGCTGAACAATCATCTATTTCAGAATCGTAAAAAAAATTAAAAAATTGAAGAATAGCAAATATTGCTTCCTTATAAGATGTTCATAAACTTTCTTGGATGATGGTTGACCATCACATCGATAATTTTGACAGTGTAATTCAAACTTATGAAACCATGGTAGTTCAGTGGGTATAGTACTTGCCCACCAGTCTTGAGGTCCTCGGTTCGCAGGAATGATACTATGGAATTTCTAAAATATCTAAGGCTTTCAGATTGTCCAAATGAGCCTGTAAAAATGAGTACCTGGGAATCATTTTGTGGGGTAATAATAGGCAGTTGGTGTGTAATGCTTGCCACCTGCTATATCCCAATGGCCCTTCATGGGGTATAAAAAGGAACTATTAATTCAAACTTGTAATGTAACTAAAGCTTTTCTGCTAACATCAATTTCCAGATTATTACTATGTGAGAATGATCATTGAGGTTAGCAAGTTACGATAGTACCTTTAATGCTATTTATTTTAGACGAGATAGCGAGAGAAATAAACTATGAACCTATTTTCTGATTTGTTGCAAGAAATGGTTTTTTTATCATAACAATCGTAAAAGCACTATATTATTTTGACGCTTTGTTAATTATTATAAAACATGTTAAGCTCGCAAAGCGCTCCAGTAAACAATACAGTCTCTCTGAAATGCCCTGTAGAAATCGTCCTTTAGGTTTTCATCAAATATCAAACTTTGAAAGTGGTCGCATAGTGGGACTGCATGAAGCTCAGGTACTTTGATCCTTGAAACTGTATGAACAGTTAGCCGGAGCTTGTAAACTGCAACGTGCATGGAGGCAATGGACTGCACAACGTCGCGAGACGCCATAATCGACTTGACCCTTCTTAAGTCGTAAGTGAACGTGAAGATCAGCTACTTGGAGAATATTTATTACTAACAGATCTTTCACATCCACAAAGATGGCACAATAACGAAGTAGACTTCAATTTCGTTCAAACTCTGCAGCCACTATAAGTTGTCATTTGCTTAACTTTTGACTTCGTGCCAGGTCTCCTCTTTTGCAGCTATCTCTTACTGTTTAACTTCTACATGCAAAATTGACTTGGTCTATGGAAAGGTGATTTTGAAATGGGGAATGGCGAGAGATAGTCTTTTCTGATGAGTCCAAGTTTTGTCTGTATTAGAATGATGGCAGTCTTTGTCAGGTGGCAGACGGGCGAAAGACAAAATCCTGACTGGATTGTTACACACCACACAGCACAAACTGCTGGCATTATGGTATAGTGTGCCATATCGTATTCTCAGCTCACTCGGCTTAGACTCATTCAGACCACTATCATCATCAAATGCACATACAGAAAGTGCTGGAGCCAGAAGTCTTACTATTCTTACAATATGGGATGGAGAACACATTTTCAACATGATAACTTGCGACTACATACTGCTGGTAAAGTAAGGTACTATCTAGCCCAGAATAATGTCGCAGTATTGCCTAGGTCCACTAGGTTACCCGACATATCATCCATCGAAAATCTGTAGGATACGGTATAATCCACTTATCAAAGAATTTTGGGGATAGGTATATGAGGCTTGCAATGCTGTACCTCATGAAGTATTCAACACCTGTTTGACTCCTTGCAAAACAGAGTAGCCCTAGTTATTAGAAGATGTGATTACATTCCATATTGATCAAGTGCCTTAAATGTAATTCAATTGAGTCCATTCTTTTTTCATTTTTTTTTCATTTCATATTTCTTCAATACAGATATTATGATACTTTAGACTCAGTTTTGAATTTTTATTTTAACTCCTTCATGGTGTTTGGCTTTCCATGAGCAGTAGTGTATTATCTAATGTCTAGACGAGTTAGAAAGAATTCATACAGTTAGGCTTTGCAACAAATCAGTGTTTCTCAAATGATTTTTAAATGCAACTGGAATGTTAGATTATTTTACATAATATAATTATTTATATTTATGTTTTACTTATTTTAATTCTAGTTAAGCATATATTTTGTACTTTTATCATCATGCCTTTTACAATAGTACCATACCATATAGTTTGAATAACAAAGATAGCTCTAAACATTCAACAAAATTGAGTTTTAATATTCAACTAGAAGAAAGATTTTTACAAATTACAATTAAAAACAAATTAATTTACTTCCTGGGCTTTACTTAGTTCAGTTTCGAGATCTTAATAATCTAGAATAAATTGTTATCCTTGTTTATGTATAAAAATTGTAATTATAACCATTGTTTTATGCTACAGCAGATCTAATATTCCAGCAGAATAGTGATAGCCCCTATCACTTTTAATGTGATTGAAACAAAGAATTAATAATTGGGACCTGCCAATAAATAGAGATGGCATTGTACAACATCAAAATGTCTGATCATACACATTGCAACAGAAGTAAATATAGTTGGCACCCTCACCTTGTCGGAAATGGAAAAAAATAAACCCATAATTTTGTTCTAATTTCTTCACAAATTAAAAAATTTTGTGCTATATTAGGGGCGATTCATTAATTACGTAAGGATGATTTTGGCCATTTTTGACCCCCCCTACCCCCATGTAAGGGCACGTAAGATTTCTCGGATTCCCCCACCCCCTTCTTACGTAAGATTTTATCTGGTTTTAGAAATGGATCCATTGCACTAAAACTCATAATTTGAAGTAAATCAAAGATTTTAAGATTTTAAAAACTTAATCAGCAATAAAAATTTTTAAAATAAAAATATGTATAAATCGAATTGTACATTGAAAAAAAAATAGTTCTCATATTTGTTTTCCCGAAAGTTTTGCTCTCAAATATTCATCAAGCTATGTTAAAAATCGCTTATTTCGACTTATAAAATCTTACGTAAGAATGGCTTTGACAATGAGCCTGTGTAATAATATTAATCGTCCCCTCCTTCCCGCACAAGCTTTAGCTTATGGGGCCTGATTACTGGTTAGCCAGGTAATGGGTTGTAGCAATTATTATTATTATCATAATAGAGTCAACCTTCTATAAAATAAACACAATAAATATATGCTTAAAAATAAAATACAAAAAAGAAACAGTCCAAGTAGCGATATTACATGAAATTTTGCATGCCAGCAATTACATACCAAGAATCTCAAGAAAAAAAAGGCACGCAAAAATGATTTTTAATTTTTACGTGCCATACAGATGAAATGTCCGTCTTCTTTTACGCATTCCTTTTACATGCCAAAAGATGTACAAAGATTATCAGAAAAGGATGTATTTATTTCATGCCATTTATTATGTGTCATTTACGTGTCATCGGGCATGCCAATGGTGTGTGTTTTTCGTTTTGAAATTAATAGCAGAGCACGGCAAACATGCACCGCACATCTGCCCTTGAAGATCCAAGCTTGGATTCCAATAGTTCTTTGATGCTGAATGCAAATTGATTTACCAAACTGTCCAATATCATCGATTTTTTAGATATAACGACTAGAAATGACTTTTTTAGCTAATACAAACGAATATATATGTCAGTAACAGTAGGGTGTAAAAATCCCAATATAGCGAAAAATCAAGTTTAAGCCTTCTAAATAACCACAATTCATTGATTGTGATGGACAAAATACTAAAAATCAGACGCTGTTGAATTGCGCGGCGTGTTATGATTATAATTATTTTAAATGCTTAATATCGACTTATCTCTTTTCAATAAAAATAAAATAAATTCAACGCATGCATATAGTACATAGTTTTATAATTTTACTAGTATTTGAAAATATTTGTAATGCAACGGCAATATGCAGCAATAATAGTTGAGATTGTGCATTTTAATGAAAAAAAATCGGGAGTTTAAAAAACTATAAGAATTGACACTTTTAGATCTTCAAAGGCAGATAGATGTATGGTTCATTTTTATTGTAAGTGAACTAAATGATTTAAAATTTGCAAATAATATGCAAATATTAGCTCAAATTAGTCTATTTAAGAAAAACGTATTTATAATACTGAAATATTAATTCAAAGAATACTTAATTACACTGTACAACAAAATTGGACTTTAAAAAATTTCCAGGTTCTACTACACTTTTGCTAGAGGTTTTTAAGATGCAGATCATGAATCTGCTATGGGTTTTTTCAGGTCAGGTCAAATCTTAGTTATAATTTATTTTCAAATAAAACTCGTTTTTAAATGCACGAGAAGGGTAAGCAAACTTTTATGTTTAACAACACCCTGTATAGCTACCTGTATCTGCAGGTACAGGTACAGTATCATACTTGTCTTAGTTGATACGATTTGAAGGCTTATGTACAAATATATACTAATAAATACCTGATACAATACTCTTGTCTGAACTTCCAGACTCATGTTTTGTGTTAAAACTGTGTAACTACCATATTTAACAATTTTTTTATTCCTGTTCCCAAAATGAAACTTACACCGAAAAGAGTCTACATCTAGCTGTATAACATACTGTATTTCTAAAGAAATTGAAGGTACACTTTCTTAGATATTCAAGGTCAAAGATCACGTCATGTGACCTTGGAATGAAGAATTCAATATCTTTATAAAACAAATTTTTATGAAAACTATGCTCTTTTAGCTTTAAAACAAGCCTAAGATAAAAGTTCTACTATGATTAGAAGCAAAGTTATGAATTGTTTTTGTTCACCTTGAAAGGGTAAATTTTACATTTTTTATCATATTTGCAACCCTGGTGTATAAATACCGTGTGTCACTGAGGGCTATAATTTTACATACGTAAGTTACTTGATGTCCTCTGATATCCTACTAAATTTCACGAAAATCTGAGATGGTCGGGTTGAAAAGTTCATTTTTCTTGTGATGATTTGGCATGGAATGACACGAATGACATCGAAACAACAGTATTTGACCTGACTCGAAAAAACCAATAGCAGATTCGTGATCTTCATACCAAAAAGCTGTAGAAAAATCATATAAAAACCTAGAAATTTTGTTTGTGTTGTACAGTGTTATGAATACTTTATTAATTAATACAAAAAAATGATTAATCTAATTATCTTATTATATAATATCTTAATATAAATAATTAATAATTAACACAGACAACAAACGTGTAGCAATACTAATAGTAAATAAATTGACGTTATAGTTCCGAATTTTGTATTGGAGCACTAGAATTTATCAAATTTAAAATTTCAAGTTTTGGAATTCGTCTTAAATGACGAAAAGTATAGATATTTCTACCTCTTTCCATTGCACTAAAAATGAGATCAAGCGTTTTGTCGGCGACGCTATGTCTCGCCTAATCTGTTGAATTTGTTGAAACTGTGGTAATTTATTCACAATTCCTGATAAGGATCTTGCTCAGTTTGATTTATTTTTCTTCCTTTTATTAATTTTAAGACATTTTCATCTTCTGATGACAGTTCGAAGATGCCAAGTAATGCAGTCTTCACCTCCATTTTTATTGTACAAGTATACAAGTCCCAGGGCCGGCGCTATGGGCGGGCAAGTCGGGACCGTGCCTGGGGCGGCAACCTTAGGGGGCGGCAAATGGGCTGTAAAATTAACTAGTTTATGAAGAAAATGATTAAACCAAGATTCATTTGAATACTTTTTTAATAAAATTTGCTTTTAATATGTTTTACGAACTTTTAAGTATAGGTACCCACTCACTTCAAAAATCCTCAAGCATGAGAACGACATAAGAAAGTTGAGGTATGTAGTTTTAAATAAAAACACGTTTTGAAATATCAGTACAGTTTTCGTGTATTCCAAATCCAAAACCGAACCAAAAATACAGAGCAATATAGATAAAATATCAAAATATTTCAAGGAAACCGCCCTAAAAAATGACCCTTTTTATTATAATTTAAATAAATGGACACACATACAAAGTGTTGTAATAGTATATTAAAGAACAAGTTTTATAAGGGTTGATTTGGCGCACGAATTCCAAGTTAGAAAACGAGCCGCAGGCGAGTTTTTCTATGGGATGAGTGCGCCAATGCCCTTATAAAACGAGTATTTTATGCTATTTTTTCTAATTTGCGCCCCCTTTTTTCTTATTTTAATACAAAAAAAATTTTGGTCGTCTAGAGAATTTTGTGTTAGTTGGTAACACTCGGCGCCCACTTGATTTTTTGAATCATTTGTCATCATCCGTCACTTCAAATAAATTAGTTAATTCATTTAATAACAAGTTCACAAGTATCTATCTAACAATAAAAGTAAAAATAATCCTCTGTTATCAATTATACATAATGTAGGTGGGTATCAATTTCTTGACATTTTTGAACTTGGATGCTTCATATTGCTTGAAACGGCTACAATATTGGGTGTCATCGGCACTTGTTCCTTTTACATAGCAGAATTTGTCTTTCGAGTAGCTACTAGAAAAGAAAATAAAGAAGCAAAGATGATTAAATCGATGATACGTGTCTTGTTTATAGTACCATAAAATTAAAAACATGAATTGGACTTACTGATTTGTCCAAGCAGATTTGATGTAGGTACGAGACTTGTTTATGTTACTAATTACACCCAAAAAAATAATATAGTTACGCTTACAATACAAGATAGTTATGAAAAATATGGTAGAATTAACTATTTTTATAATTAAACCAATAAAAATCTAAATGTTGATGTTGTTACTTTAACAATGCTCTAATAGTCGAACAATTATAATCGAAGCAATTATAAAAACTGTTAAATGAAGTAAATGTTTTGTTGATTACCATTAACTAAAACATATTGTAATGTACAACCACAACTAAGTATACGATATTGTTAGGGTGACTATACTGATTTATTAAATTATGCTGATCTTGCAGTATTATTTCTATCTAGGCGTCATTTCATGTGCAATTGTCCACAATATAACTTCGTCATCAAATCTTTGATTCAAACTCAGTGTTATTGCTGCTTTGCAACGTACTACTGAGATAAAAGATTTAGGTGTATGGTTTGATGCAAAGCTGTCATTTCAGAAGCAGATTGCTGAAGTTTGTTCTTGTGCTTCACGAACCCTAGGATTTATTTTTAGAACTTCTAAAATGTTCAAAGATTCAGATGTACTTACAACACTATATTTTTCTTTTGTAAGAAGCAAACTCGAATATGCTACAGTTATTTGGTATCCTTTTATATATCGGAACAACTCTGCGTCGAAAGAATACAAAGAAGATTCCTAAAGTATTTGTCATTTAAGAAAACTGGTACTTTCCAGCACGCAGCATTGATTATGTTCACTTAATAGGAACATAATATTGATTCACTTCAGACAAGACGTGAGCGTGGTAGTGCTGAGTTTTTAGCAAAGCTTATTAACAACCAAATTGATTGTTCTCAACTACTAAGTTACGTTTGCTTTCACGTACCAAGAATTACCTCTCGGTCAACAAATACTTTCACTGATATAAGAGCTAGAACCAACATCAGGTTGGGGGCGCCGTTAAGCCATATGACGAAAAATGCTAACAAATTTTATGAAGATGTCTTTGTTTTAATGGAATAAACTAAGTTTCCGTGAATAGAGTTTAATCCATACGATTGTTATCAAAATTGTTCTACACTGTTGTTAATTTTATATATTTATATTTACATATTACTCTTTGCATTGTATTTATTTATTTTACTTTTACATATTATTATTATTATATATTACATGTTTTGTCTAAAATTGTCCTGTATCCTGTTGGCCAATAAATGAATATTATTATTATTATTATTGCCGTGCACGTTGATTGTTTTGGTGAATAGTAATAGTGACTGTAAAATAGGAAAAATATGGAAGAAGTAAAACAGAAACTAGGGAAATGGGATATGGAATATTTAGCATTATGTAACTGCAAAATATGGTCTTTAGTATGAAATGATTTGTATGTATGAAAAAATATTTTATTTTATTGTTTTGTTTGTGTGTTGTAGTATCCAGAAGCGTTCCTAAGGTCGGTCAGCCGGGCGTATGCCCGGGGCCCCGGTAACTATTAGTGGGTCCCCGCGACGCGGTACCTTATTTTAATCAACACTGTTTTATTTACTGGGGACCCCACTCGATATTTGTGCTCGGGGCCTCAAAATCAAGGGTGGTGCTGATAGTATCTTAGCATGGATGATACATAATGTATTACATATATGTATAGTTATGGAATACATAATAAACTTTTTAAAAGAAAGCAATTAGTTGTTATTGAAAGCCCATGTAGGAACAATATTATACGCTTATTGCAACTGAACTGTATGGTAGATCTAACAAAACTTTTTATATGGTGCAACAAATAAATATATGTTAAATTATAGTTATTTATGTATTAAGGGCATAATCTATTAGATTATGGCATGAGAGAATGTTTAAAGCCCGACGAAGGAGGGCTTTTAATTTCTCGAGGGCCATTATCTTGATTATGCCCGTGGTACATACAACGTTTTATTTTATTTTGCTTCATGGAAAGGATAATTGCAAGCAATTGCACATTTCATTTTGAAAAAATGTAATAGTTATAATTATTTATTAAAATTGTTAGAACTCTATAGAAACGTTTTCTTTGTATCTTAGCAACTTTATACGCCCTCGGGTTAAAAAAGCCAAATTACGCCCGCAATTGAGTGCCAATAAAGACGACTATCATGTCAAAATAAAATAAAATATATTATTACGTTATTATCAATCAACCATCTAGTTTAATTCTTGTAACTATTTCATTTTGTTTGCTTATTAACTGTATAGTTCAAAGAATAACACGGAATTAGTTTCTTTAAGTAAATAAAGTGCTTGCATCAACAGTACTGTCATGTACCAATAATCTTTTATAGTTAATTTAATGAAACAGACATAGTTGTTTTAGCACAAGGCTTTAGTTAGTTTTAATTACATGGTTATGGTTGTCAGCCAAATATTGAGTTTTGTTGAATTAAAACTTGACTAACAATCACGCTATAGCCAATGTAACCATAATAATAGTTGTGCCTATATTAATCATAAATTACTGTTATTAAAGTAATAATAATTTTGGTTGGTTTAATCATATTTTTTTCTGTGTAGGAATATCCAAAACCTAACCTTCTTTCCAAGTAAAAATAGACCATAACTTCAAGTGAAATTTCATATAAGTAACAATCAACAAACAGCGAACCAATTCAACGATATTAATTAAAAATTTATCGGAGGTTGACAATTTTGACAGATACTTGCAGTTTGAAGTTGTCACATTCCACGCATTACCCATCCAACCCTTAAAAACTAAATAACCCTATAATTCATTAAAGTACAGTGTACTTTTATAGATAGCCATAAACGACTCCTACTGATAGATGAATTTTTTACCGTGTGTTTTAATTTGTCGGAACATGTATGCGTATGAGGTCGCGAAAAACCAGTCATGACAAGCTGTGGCACGATTTTTACGCTACTATTATAAAAGGAAAAGAGGCAGTTCGATTGTTTTATTTATGCAATAATTGCCTTACAGGTTGGTTACTAGTGAAGTAGAGTGCGTTACATACAATTATTATTTGCCGTGAGTTTTTGAAAATTGTGTCATAAAGTGTGTTGTAAATTTAAGGTGAGTAGGTAATAATTAAAATTAATTAAAAAAAGCCTTGAATCTCTGAATAAGGTTTGATTAAAACCGAAACGTCAGCAATGGAATAGAAAGTGTTTTTTTTAACAATTTACCCTAAACAAAGCCAACAAAATCTCGCCTTGAAACTTTCGAAAAATATTCGAAAACGCCTGTTTCGTTTAAAAAAACAATTATTTTTATTGAAACATTTTCTTAATTGTTTTTAAAATGTCTGATGGACGTAAAAGATTATCGGGTGCTCAGTACAAAAGAAAAAGGATCGAAAAGCAAGTTCAAATTCAAAAACAGGCTGGAAGTCTGTTAAGTTACCTACACGGCACGAAAAGAAACGATGACGACACAGAGATATTAGAAGCTGATTCAAATCTTAATTATGAATCCATTACCAATCAAGCTACCGATATTGTTCAAGTGGAGCCTACTCCAGGGACATACAAAGAACCTACTCCAGGGACGTCCACTGAACCTACTCCAGGGAAATCCAAAGAAGAGACATTTGCTACGATAATAAATTCAGACCCGGGTTCCTAACCAACTAGCTTATCAGAAGCCGAAATATATTTTTTGGTAAAAGAAGGCGCACCTCAACCATTAAAGGAATACCGTTTTCCGTATAATGATACCGGTCGAAGATTTAGCGCAGTTCATTATTTGAGAAACACGAAAAATGGTGAAAAGTCATGCGTAACTGATTAGTCTATTCAATTGCAAAAAACTGTGTTTATTGCTTTTACTGCAAACTTTTTGGTTCTATTTTAAGTTCTCTTTCTACTGAAGGTTTTAAAGATTGGAAGCACCTCACTGAGACTTTAAAACAACATGTAACCTCTAAAAACCATATCCAAAGTAAAAAATCTTGGATTGAATTTAGTCAAAGAATACAGTACGCTAAAACGATTGACAGTCACTCACAATGACTCATTACCGCAGAGATAAATTATTCTTTTAAGTGAAAATATAACATCTCACATTATTAGCGAGATTAAAAAAGCTAAATCTTATTCAATTATTCTAGATTGTACTCCTGATGTCAGCAAGATCGAGCAAATGACAGTCTTAGTAAGGTATGTATCCATTGACAAATCCAATCCCAATGAGGTTTCCATTAAAATTAATGAAAGCTTTTTAGGCTTTCTTCCGATTGAAAGATGGACGGGCTCTGAACTCTCAACTCTAATACTTAAAAGACTTAAAACATTGGGATTGAATTTGCAGGATATGAGGGGACAGGCTTACGATAATGGGGCGAACATGAGAGGTGACAAATCGGGAGTACAATCTAGAATAAAAGCGTTAAATCCACGAGCATCTTACTCCCAGGTAGTAGCCACTCATTAAACTTGGTCGTTAATGACATGGCAAAGGCATCCTTCGAAGCCGCCAATTTTTTTAATATGGTCCAAAAAATATATCTATTTTTTTCCTCATCCACTTTTCGATGGACCACAATAATTAAATATGTTCAGGGACTAACTTTGAAACCCCTAAGTGATACTCTTTGGGAAAGCCGAATAGATGCATTAAAACCACTGAGGTATCAATTAGGAGGGATATACGATGCTTTATTTGCTGTTTGTAATAATTCGGAGATTGACAACTCTATAAGAGTTGAGGCTTCTGGACTATTAAGTTGTGTTAAACAATTTAAGTTCTTATGCTCCATTGTAATTTGGTACAAAATCTTAAATTGTATCAATCCAATAAGTAAGCTCTTGCAGGCAAAAGACTATGACTTACCATCTGCTATGGAACTCTTGATAAATTGTAAAGATTTTTTCAAGGATCTTAGATCGGACACGGCCTTTAATGAAATGCTTTACGATGCTCGAGAACTCGCCGACGAAATTGACATACCGGCTAATTTTGAGCTTACCCAGCCACGTCATAGAGTTCGAAAAAGGAATGTTAATTTTGACTATGAGGCACGAGATGGTCCGATAGAAGATCCTACTTTGAAATATAAGGCAGAGTTTTATTTTTTCACATTAGACCAAGCTATCAATGCACTTGAATCCAGGTTTGATTTGATCAGTACCCACAGCAACTATTTCCAGTTTTTATACAATATTTATGATTTAAAAGATACCCCTCAAAACGACTTACTAAAATATTGTAAAGATCTAGAAATAGTGTTAACTGACCTGGCAGACGAGATAGTATCGGCTTTGGCCTTGCTAAATAAAAAAGAAAGTAATATATGCATTTTATAATTATATACTAGATTTGTGTCTTTTCGTTTTTTCTGTGCAACCTTAACTTCAATTTAGTGCCAAAATCATAAATTAAGAAATTTGTATTTTTGGCAAATCAAAACTTCAACATTTTTAATACCAATTTTTTTTCTCGTTTTATTTTACTACTAAGCGTGGGAAGGGTTTAGGTTATCTCTTTTAATTTTTGTTATAAAAGGGCGGCATTTTACCTTTTTGCCCGGGGCGGCGAAACTGCTAGCGCCGGCCCTGCAAGTCCTCCTGTAAATAAACAATTTAAATATAAATGTTAGCCAAATAAATAATATAGAAAAACGTACATAACCATCTTTGGAATAAGGGTCCCGTGATTTTGGAAATAATGTAAAAGTAATTGCTTTTGCCAATTCAATTTTGGCATATTCAAGAACTTTAATAGCGAGTTTTTCGATTATTATATAATAACAAATATTTATCAATTTTTTTCTTAATATGCCATCTAACATATTTTTTGATTGGTAAAATATCTGTCTCCCTCTTCCAAAATATATTTTTTCCAGTCCTATAGGTTTTTATAATATGTATTAAAAATTTATTCATGGCCAATCTTGGCACTTTTAATCATAAGAAATATCCAAAGAATAAAGAAAAGTATTACCTGAGAGTGAAATATTCGTTAAATAAATTTTATCTGTACACTCTAATGATAATAATGATATAATAGTTGATGCCCCACTATTATAGTAGACATTAACATTTGCATCCTCACTACCTACAGTAAATTAAGTTACCAAAATCACCTTGATGCCCGTCATGATGTTTTCGTATAATGTATAGGTATTTTGTTAAAGTTTAATTTTTTTTGCTAAAATTTAATCCACTGTTATATCTTCTTTTAATATAGGTATGCACTTCCATCGCTTTCACAAAAATAAAAGTCTTCCTTAGCTAGAATTTTAAAATCTCACATTAGATAATATACAGTGTGTAAAGAAAAGCTCGGTCACGTCAATTTTATTGTTTCCTGCAGATTTTATGGCTGTCAATTTTGATTTGTGAGTTTACTACTGTCTATAACTACTGTCATACTACTGTGAAACTATGACGGCATCTATTTTTTTAAATGGAACCTCCTTATTTTTTGCTAGAAATTGAAAGTATATTTTTTCTGAGTTCAGCAATATCCCATTTGTCGTATTTAAAATTAGTATTTTTTGAAATATGAAGGACCAAATGTGATAACTTTCACGAAAATAATAGTACTATAACGGTAGGTAGTTAACCAGAAGTTATATTATTCTTGGAGTTAATAAAAAACGTGTTTATTTTAGATATCTTTTATTACTTCTTATTTATTCTTGTAGTTATGGCAATCACTTAGCATTCCAATGCCTTCTTGAGATAATATCTATGTAATGACTGTCCTTATGACTGAATATCATTACAGTACGACTTAAAAGATTAATTATTATTTTCGTGAAATTTTCTTCTGGAATTTTATAAAATGTGCCGGAGTTATGGATGGCAAGCATAACGTTCATGATTCAAGCACCAAAAATAGCGGCAGTGATCTCTTTAGTTACAAATCTTTCTTTAGTATAGTGCTTTTTATTGTTGCAAATGCGAATTATACTTAAGGGGCTTTATACTTAAAATGTCGGTTGCCAGGGACGGATATCTGATGGCGTAGTTTTTGCAAACACTAGCTTTAAGATGTTAATAGAATGCAAACGTAATTTACCGAATAATGCTCTTCTAGCAAGAAGCACCGAGATAATGCATTACCATTGTCTCTCATTCTACTGAAGCCTTCTCGAGTAATTCAAGAAAAAGGATCTTATTATACAAGGTTATTCAACTTTTTAGGGCTAGGAGGGTATCAGAAAACGTATTTAAAACTTTTTTGTGGGCCTGTAACTGGCCCAAAAAAATTAAAAGTTTTTTTTAGTTAGAAAGGTGAGGTACCATACCGTATGTTTCTTGGTGTGCTGAAAACGAATCCAGTCTTATGGGGTCAATCACTTAAATGATAATTCCGCGAACGCCGATAATTCAGAAAAGGATATTGGTGTAAGTCAAGTCATTGTAAACGAAGACGTAAAATTCGCCGGACATTATTGCTTGATATGTGTGTGATTCTGGATGCATTTTCGCCCTCGTGATTTTTGTGAACTCTTACCCAATTTTTTGCAATTGAAAGTTGATGCTAGATTTAACCCATTTTACAGTAAAATAATATGAAGGTCACGATTAAATGAAATTAAATCCCCGTTATGGACAGATGTCTTGTAAAAATTTAAAGGTATACACAATTTTGTTTATTTACGATTTGTATTACAATTCGCCAATCATTTGAGACGTGCATTTTAATAAAGCAAAAACCACTATGTCAACTAATCAAAGCAATTTAACCTGTAATAGTACAATGTATCACAACAGGCGCTTGAAAACGGTGGATTTGGACTAGAAAAATACACAGCGAAATGTGATCTCATCATGTTTGTCTGGCTTTAAATTTCAAAGCTTGCATTTATACAGTTGACTTTATTTCTTCTTCGTGATATCAATACCGCCATCAGCGCGTTATAATTTTATACGTACTTTTCTAAAAACGTCGGTCAAAATAACTAGATTTTGACTTTCTCTAATCAAAAAACTTTATTAAGATTTTTTGTTCCAAATGCCATCAGAAACGTGCTGGTCAAGTCTGGTGCAGTATATGTTGAAAACTATAATTTATTAAACATGATTTCGCCGTCCTTAGTAATTTTGAATACCTACACATGATAACTGGAAGCCTTCTCCAAAAGGTTCATAACAACCTCGTGATCATCTCCAACGGGCCGACGGGATCAAAATTAGTAAACAAGTTTAGTTTATAGAAACAACTAGATGGGTTCTTTACAACTCATTTTTATGTAGAAACGTTATTTAGTTCGTGAATCAAAATTTAAGAGTAAATTACTAGAAGGATCTGTTAAAAAATGTGCATACAGTAACCATTTGAGGAAAAATCATGATACGATAAGAATTCAATTTTTATCAGATTTGGAACTTTGTTTATCAGTTACCTAATGAACTTAAATGATGACTAAGGTTGGATTTTATAAACAATTCTTAAAACTAAGTATGAATCGTTCATGTTATTATTTATTTTTATGTAACAGCATTAGTAAGATATTATTTAATTAACGACTGCCGACTGACGAAGACCTTCTAGTTCACTATTTATCCAATGCCTGGAAAAGGAATTTTTGTGTGAATAAATAAATGATGTTATTGGAAATATTTATTTTGTTCTTCATTGATTGATATTCTTGTGATCTAAAGAAGTGATGGAATTCTATCCTTGCACGATTGGGGCTGATTCATGTTAAGATCTAGGACTCTGTTATTGGGAGCAATCAATGGTGCTGGCTCTCTCTCCATAGCTTTATGAATTTGAACGTAAGTATTATTGTTCAGTAGATTTTTTGAGTAAATGTATTTGTTACAAGTTTGCGGACATTGTTTATCAAAATGTATTAGTTACAGTGTTTACCGACAACGTAAAAAAGAAACGTTAGACGTACAAGTTTCAAGGAGGTCTTTGTATTTGGGAATGACAAGTATGGGTTTTGTTTAAAAAACAAAATGACAGATAACATTT
The DNA here is from genome assembly GCA_929113105.1 of Agrypnus murinus. Lineage (NCBI taxonomy): Eukaryota > Metazoa > Arthropoda > Insecta > Coleoptera > Elateridae > Agrypnus > Agrypnus murinus. Next base: position 34,780,034 of record OV816028.1, on the reverse strand, counting down.
AATATAATTACCTTATGTTTGACTGAAAATCGTACAAAACTGTAGAGAGCCAATAGAAAAACTGAGATTTGGATGGTATCATGATGGTAACCAGCCATAATCTACTTCTCGGGTAAAAACTAAAACTGTAGGTCCCGCTTGGGTCTGGAGAACGAGGAGGTAGTGATACAGTTGGTAAAGCAAATTCTACCAGCCTTTTTTTACAACACAAGCACGATGCCTGATATTGTTGTTTAAGATCAAACTCATCTTTAATAGTACCATAACGTTGTGTTATGACATTTAAAGATACCTCGACATGTGTGTGCGTTTATTGATACATGTTCTCCTTTACAGGTTATGACTGCATCTCTTTGATGGGAATGCACTGATTGACAGTAGTTCTGATTTGTTTGAACATTCAGGAAATAATTTATCAGAGTTTTATAAATAAACAAGCCGTCTTATTTATAATTTTTTGATCCCGCTAATTTTTGTGGAACAGTTATTTACAACGAAACTAAATAGACAACTGTAACTTTTGTTATGGGCCAATAGATTTCATACAATTCCATATTACTGAATATATTTGCATAATAATTATGTCACTTAGATAAATGGTAATAGAAAACTGACATTGTAACTTTTATCTGATAATATTTTAATGTTTATGTATCATTTACACACTATGATATAATCTACACACGAAGTTAAAACAAATCTTCCAGAGGTTAAATATCTTCTTCATATCTTCAGTTTCTATATTTCCTTATGAATAATAATAACAAAAACAAAATAAGCGTAAAAAACAACAAAAAGTTTTTAAAGGCAAATATTTACAGTTAACACAAAAAGTTATAAAAGTTAACAAAGTTTATATAAATCCACATGCTCTAGATAAGGGCCTTTTTTCTTTTATGGTTCGCTTGCGAAAACTGCAACATATCTTATTTGCGGTTAAGATCAATCAACACATTAAATATTTTATTATAATTAAGTAATACAAATTTATTTGTAGCATTTGTTGACATAATATAGATAATTTACTTAGGGACATTATTGATACGATATAATTAAATTGATTTACTTGAATTAATTAATATTAAAAGTCTTTTAAATGTAATCAAGCATGAAGGTTTATTGGAATCTTTATAGTAATTACTTTATAAATTGAGTATTAAAGAGCGATATTGATTTTTAAACATTTTTGCTTGAACTCTTCAATTTACAAAAATTGAACTGTTGTTTATTTTAGAAAATGGTAGAAAGCTGATTTCTTTCGAAACAACTGTTTTTTTGCGAAAAACTTTTTATTTGTTAGCTGGTCTTCCTGTTAAAATAGCTGAGTAAAGAGTTACCATAGCATTACATCACAGCATGGAATGAAGTATAGTGAAAAAAGGTAGCAAACGACTTACGTTAGGGACGATCTGGCCATAAGAACGACCATGAATAACTTAATGACTACAGTAACGCGATTGTGGTTTTAATTCGATGTGCCTTTTATTACCATTATTGGCACCACGACATTCTCTGGGGTCTTGGCCTCCTGAAGCAGATCTTGCAATCTAACCCTGTGCTGGGTTACTATCTTCCAGTTGTTTTAAGTCTCTTTCTACGCCATTCATTGATCTAAGCTTGACTTCCTGCTCGTCTTTTTTCTTATACCTTTCTCGCTAGTATTTGCTTCTGTTATGTTGTCCTGATTACGTGTGCTGCATATTGTAACTTTTCTATCTTTATTAGTCTTACAACATCGATGTCTTCATATAGGTCATAGGTTATATCTTCTACGACAGACTCCATTTTTCTTCAGCTTAGTTTTTCATGACGAGTCCATAGATAGTTCGCAGTACCTTTCGCTCAGAAACTCCTAGTGGGCTTTGCCAAGTGCATTTTTAAAGCTATATTAGGTGCTGCATTGTCGCACGCAACAATGGAAATCACGTTTTATTTAGGACACATTTAGATATTGAGTTCCCTAAATATTTTAACGAAAAATTTTACAAAAGATTTTTGGAGAATATCCCAAAAGTAGACCGTATGCCTAATTGCACTTTGATTGTCTCATTTAAAAATAACCCTTAAAAATGTATTCGCTGATTTTCGAAGATTTTAGCTAGTTCAATGAATACATTTTCAAGACTAGTGTTTAAACGGTGCAATAGAAAGAAGTAAAATTAGGCAAACAGATTCCTCTTTGAATATCCTTAAAAAAAAATTAATAATAATTGTAAATAATTGTAATAATAAATTGTAAAGTTTTTCGCTAAAATATTTAGGGAAGCCAATAGAATTATCTGATTTACAATGTTGCACCCAAGGGGTTCTTAAAGGTCAACTGTTGGTTTCCAGTCCGTAGAAACATTTATTTGCTAACATAATCCTTATAATTTCTTCTTTTGGGTTTCCTCAATTATTTGTCTGTATCCCCAAGTACATTTACCACCTCTATATTATATTCAGCCAGCATTATGTTCTATCCCCCTATCCTGTTACCTATCATACCTCTTTGATTGTCTTTGCTTATTATCATGCGTTTTGTCTTGTGTCCGTTGATCTTCAGTCCAATTTCATTGGCTGCTCTTTCTAAGTTAACAATATCACTAAATGTCATATTTAAGACTTTTTGTAAATATTGTTCCTGAATAATGTTTGGAATTGCGTATTTCCGTACAACTTTTTCTAGGATAATTAAATAAGCTTCGTAGAAGGCAGGGCAAGGTATCTCCCTGTCCTACTTCCTTATATGTTTGAACCTGTTTAGATGTTTCATTTTGAATTGTTATTGCGCATAGTACTTTTTTCATAGTGATTTTTCTAGCTTTAACTTTCTAGGGATTCCTAGTTCATCTCTCTTTATATTATCGTAAGCAGCTTTGAAGTCGATGAATGTGTGATATGTGATTATTCCAAATTCTAATGTTTTTGAAATATTGTAGCTTCAAGGTACTAAACTGTTGTAATGACCCGGGGTCTCACCCACTAGATGATCACGGCCCAAGTTCCTCTACCCGCGTAAATTTCAAATGTTAACAAAACGGAAGCTGACAGCATTCCAACCTTACAAATGACAAATTTTATGGTGGTAAATGTAACAAAAAGAACAAACTGGATCCTACGTTGTGATTACTTTTTATAACATGTGATCATAGTTGATAACGCTTGATCTACTTCATAGGGACGGAAGTAGAGAGATTAACACAAATAAAAGAACAGTTAAATATGATTGTAGTATTTTATTAATTTATTCTTAATCTTGAGCGAGGAGGGACGGATTTAAACTGACACAAATGAATGGCTAGTTCTGTAAAAAACCCCTGGAAAATATGCTTGTCCAGATTAAATATGTCAACGCTTCAAGTTCAATAGGTGATCAAATTATTTAGCTTGGTTTTCAAGTTGATACAGTTGTGTGTTTATACAAGGTAATTAATTCTAAATAGTTAAAACGTAAACCTCTCATTGACATAAATCATCAAAAGTAAGTGAAATTTCAGTTTAAAAAGAATGAATATCGAATACACAAGAAATGTTGAACAAAAATTATCTTATATCTGACATAGCAACAGATACGCTGTGACCATACATTTATATTAAGAAATATCAGAAAACGTCTTTTTGTAAGACATTGGTTTTCTGTCAGCAACAGGAACACATACTTAGATAAGCAAGCAAAGTAGTAAGCACAAGCAAATAACACATCACATATAAATAACATAAGACTAGCAAGTATACACAAAATAATGGTGAGGGGGACCTCTTACACGGCCTATCAAATGGATTTTCATACCATCGTGGAGATTGCACTCTCTCAAATAGTAGATCTATTTATCCCCAAGAAATAACCACTGTTTCGAACCAGTAGGCTATTCCGACCTTTTAGCCACAAAGAATATCATTTAGTTAGATTAGAAAATCAACCAAAGATCAATAAGTACAGACAGTAAAACACATAAACAGTAGTTGCATTTATGGCACGAATAACATGTCCAGTTAACAGTAATTGTACTACAAACGTTGATAAATCATTGTTTTCTAGTAGTATCTCCACTTCAAAAGGACAAATTATTATGACACATCAAAACAACTGTTTTTAAATGCAGATACTATTATTGGATTTTGACTTATCTATAGTTACAAATCGAGAGATTTGGGTTTTAGATTAATTAGATAATATACAATTCACATCACACAACTAGAATCAACAAAATAAAACAAATAAAAATGAATTTACATGAAGAAGATTACTGTAAAAGTCAAAAATTAAAATGGCTACCTACTTCTTGTTTTCATTTCTATCATTCTTTTTTTAAACAAAATAGCAGCGTCCCTAACAACGCAAATTAAATTACCAACTTTAAAGAAACTGTAATAAACATCCCTAAACATTTTATATTGAACTAAATAGTTATTTTTAAAATCAAACATATCTTTTGCCTGAGCCTGTATATAATAACACAACTAGATAATTTGATTGTAATGAAATTTGCTTTGTGACTAAATGACTTGCTACAGGTACTTTGATGTACGAGGGTAGATTGAAAAGTTTCCGGAATGGGCAAGAAAACGCAGTAATTGAACAGGTTTTTGTTTTTATTTTTCAACATAATATCCTTGCAGGGCGATACACTTTTCCCAGCGGTGCTCCAACTTTTTTAAGCCTTCAGAAAAATATGATTTCGGGAACTCTGCAAAATAAGCTTTAGTGGCGGCGATGACCTCCTCATTTGACGTAAAGCGCTTGCCTCCGAGCCAAGTCTTCATGTTTGTGAACAAAAAGAAGTCGCACGGGGCCAGGTCTGGAGAGTACGGGGGATGCGGCACCACCTCGTAGCCCAATTCAACCAATTTAGCATTGGCGATTCGGGATGAATGGGCCGGCGCGTTGTCGTGATGGAAGAGCACTTTTTTTCGCTGCAAATGAGGCCGTTTCTCCTTCAAAATGCCGTTGAATTGATCCAATAAATCGCTGTAGTATTGTCCCGTGATAGTTCTTCCCTTCTGCAAAAAGTCGATGTGTATCACACCTTGCGAATCCCAAAAAACGGTGGCCATGACCTTTCCAGCAGATGGGACAGTCTTTGCCTTCTTCGGAGCAGATTCGCCTGGAGAAATCCACTGTTTCGACTGCTGCTTGGTTTCTGGTGTGTAGTGGTGGATCCATGTTTCGTCCACGGTCACGAATCGGCGAAAAAAATCCGTTGGATTACGATTTAACAAGGCCAAACACTCTTTCGAAGTGGTCACACGATTTCGCTTGTTGTCCATAGTCAGCAAACGCGGCACCCATCGCGCCGAGAGCTTCCTCATGCCCAAATGTTCGTGCACGATATTTTGCACACGTTCATATGAGATGCCCGTGGTCTCTACTATTTCGCGCAACTTCACTCGTCGATCGGCTAACACGAGATCATGGACTTTATCGACCATTTCTTCATTTGTGGCCGTTTTTGGACGTCCACTGCGTGGTTCATCCTTGGTGCTCGTACGGCCACGTTTGAACTCGCTCACCCAGAAACTAATAGTCGAAAATGAAGGTGTGGATGTGCCATGAACTTTCTGCAAAATATCTCGTATCTCCGTCGCCGTTTTCCCGTCCATCCAGAAATGTTTGATGACTGCACGAAATTCGTTTTTATCCATTTTTGCAAAAGTGCCTGAATTGCTTCACAAGATATCCTAGTAAACATAAACGGAACGACGCACGTGTCTGAAAATTTGACAGCTTTCCTAAAATAGGTTAGCCTTGACAACCATCATAACAATTTCACGATACGCGCGCCATCTCTTGCCCATTCCGGAAACTTTTCAATCTACCCTCGTATCTTGGTTGACTGTAGGTCTGACCACTACACTGCCAGTATAGCAAAGATAAACTACAACTAATTTAAAAGTTTCTATGTTTTCATGAGTTACAAACTTTAAGTGTAAACATTTCATAGCACAGATCTTTGAAGAAAGTTTCAGTTTGTTAGTTCTAAAGCTTGAAAGGTTTTAACTTTCACTCAACGTTTTCACCCATAACATCACTCATATCTCGCCTGCTCATGAAGCTGAGTCTGAATTTCACGCGCCACATTGTGACCCATTCGTGACTTGGTAAAACTCCACTAAAAGAGATCTTATTTCAAAAACCCGAAAGATAAGGTGATAATATAAAAATATATATGTGCATCAGGTGTGGGCAGTTGGAAACCTCACTTTTGGCCTTGTAAAGAATGAAATCGAGGAAATGGTTTTATAAAAAAAATCAAAAATATACAAAAATTACTTTATGAAGTGCTAGACCTTGAGATCATAAACATAGACCTATATTTTAATTCATTATCATAGAATATGAAAAAAAATTGTACTACTAAACTTTCGGTACATTAATTGGACATGCTTGGTTTAGCTGTACGGGAAGCCAAACATATTTTTCAACTATATAGTCACGAGTATCTTACATGACCTTGATTCTCAAAGCTCGATTTTAACTTTTTGTAAAAATAACAGTGAACTCTTCTCCTAATATGATGGTATCTTTCCTGTTGAGATAATGAATTCTATAGAGATAAAAATTTGTTTATGCTTTTTAAAGTATGATAGCGATCAGTGGCGTACCCCGGATTTTGACTTGAGGGCTTCCCACTTACTATATAGAATTTTCACGTAGTTTCTTACATAGGTGTGTAATAGTGTTCCCTTGAAAATTCTAAGGTTTTTTTTGTAGGGGGGGGGGCATCCTCATATGGCCTTGGTGCGCCCATGACAATGATAATTTTTCTAATTCTATAGGTTTCAAATATAAAATCGCTTTACTTACACCACATTTTTCTATATAATCATGAAAACCACATAGGATTACGTTTCTTCATTAGAATTACCTAATTCGTAGTTATACGATATCAAGGGTTGTTTACGTTCTAAAAATATTTATATATATTTATATTTGTAGATTATATATATTAATACTGGGGTTAAAATGCACTTACATAAACAAAATAACATTATATTGATAAAATGAAGGTTAAAAGTTTACACATGGCATCCCACTGTCTCTGTAGACTGATAATTAAAAATTAAAAATCAGATAAATCATGCACATGTGTATAATTTGTATAATTTGTAATTATAACTATGTTAGATACAAAGTTGCAAAGTTTGCAATCTTATGTTTACTATAACGTTAAAAATGAATCTCGTGAATTCCTATTTTAGCCTTTCCGCTGCATGTTCTACTATTTTGTTTCTTTTCCGGAAGCCTTTGCTTTTTTTTAGCGAAGGGTACTATATAACTCGAATGCAATTCAACTTCCGCCTCATCAAGATTAGAACGAAATAATTCAATAATCAATGCCATACTTTTTTCTAACAGCTTCAGACTTGACCCTGATTACTTTCACATACTTTACTGAAATTGTTGAAATCAACAATGCAGTCACCATCATCAAGCTCGTTTTGTAAATTTTGCTATAGAATGGATATCTTTGCAAATTCAGAAGTATATTCTTGGTGTACATCTTGAACGCACCAAACGTCACATTGCCACGGGGCATACGGTTATACTTCCATATCCAAGAAGAAGGTATGTCTCAATTCTTAAATTCTCCATTATATGTTTACTTATAAAGAAGGAGTTTTCCCACACGGGTTTTCTCTGGTTAACACCTATAATACCAACTTACTATTAATTCAAATCCTACTATCAGTCGAGACATATTTCAGACTTCCCGAAAAAAGTAGCAATTGTCCTCGCATCACTCCAACTTAAAGATAAAAATAATTATTTTTTTCTTTTTAATGTTATGTTACAAAGTTTATGTTTATGTTATGTTCTGAGAAAAAAATTATTTAACTTACTTTTAATGAAATCGTCCCTAAAAATGGGTACCTTTTATTACGTATCGTCTGATAAAAACAAAAGTATGCCACTTCGAAGTATAATATTTTACTGTTGTATATAGAAATAAATTTGCTATTTGCTCGTTTTTAAAATATTTAATTTGGTTCAGCAGTTTACGAACTGAAAGTCAGGGAACTAGAAAAAAAATTGGATAAATAGTAGTTATAGTCATTTATTTGCACACATGCACATCTGACGTGGATTGAACGTGAATAATCTTATGGATGGGTGTAAATTCTATCCGACCTTAATTTAGTTTAAGTTACGTGTAAAGTGACAGTCGTAAAAAATTTGCCTTTTTTGTCAATTTCGTAAGAGGTGAATTTAGATATCGAAGAGAATCAGAGTAAATTAGATAAAATTCCTGGTAAACCAGAAATGGAAAGACCAAGGTTTATAAAAAAGAGATAAGACCCCTTCCGGCAAAATTGCCGGTGATCTTAGTTGTAAATTTGCGTTTGCTTTTTCATCTGAAACGCACTCCTCTTCCTTGTCTTTATTCCCATCGCAATCAAATTCGGAATAATCATTCTAAAAATCAGTTGGAATCAGATCTCTAAAAATCTAGTCAAAATCATTTGGGGTATGATTTTAATTTTCTCCTCCTGTCGCGTTTTTATTTAAATTCTTTATTTTCGCCATTGTTCTTTTATTTTCAGAAGATCTTTGTTGTGCCCAGAAGGTGCAAACTTTGCCTTTAGATCAGTGCAAGTGGTTTCTCTTCTCTTATTTAAGACATTATATATTTTTTGCATTCTATCACATCAACTTTCTCTAATCATTAAATTGCATTAAATCTAGTAATATCGACTTCTCCTCTTGTTCCCGGTTCGAACTTCTTTGGTCGTTTTCTGGTATTTTCCTTCTCGTCTCCCATTTTAAATTTTATAAAAGATTAGGTAATCAATTTTAAATGACTTTTATTATCGGCGATACTGGCAAATTAAAATCTCTACATTAAATAGCAATGTTGCCAAAGTTTTTTGTTTTTTTTATTTATTTTTTATTTTTGGGCTAGGAATCGGGATGGCGGAACAGTACCTCATGGCATCGATTACCATGATCGTTTGGCCGACCCTACTAGAATTTAGCCGAATCTGGGAGAATTTCACCCCCAGTACCAATTTTTATCGTGCCAAACATCGCATTGACACAGGACCTACAGTTTTATTTCCTGTCCGAGAACAAGGCATGTTTTTAATTTTTCTCAGCTATGAAGAATTACCAGCTCAGTCGCCACTAGTAACCACTAATCCAGCGAGGCTGGCTGCCAAAGTTTTCTGTGGTGTAATTTACACGTGTATCAATAATGTAGAATTACCTATATAACTACGAACGAATTTACGTGTTATCCACCCGTACATAGTGCAGTCCAAAATTGCATCATAATCTTTTCTGTTTTTAGAAAAGTACTCAAACTTCATACATAAAGTGTGATTTATAAAAAGAATTTAAGAGCCAATACGTGAAATTGTGGGAATTGTAAGTTATTTATTTATTTGTTTAATTCCGCACGAAACGAGAAGATTTCAGGTAGAGGAGATCAGGAAGAGTAGTCGGCGGACGAAACGTGACGCACGAAACAAGAACAACCGTTTAAATAAAATTTTTACTAATTGCATTGATTCACCTGAAACATTATCTAAAAAGTTTAGTATTCCGTGTCATGGCCTTCAAATGTACTTTACATATATCTGTTTATAAAAGTAATATGAGATTGTACTCGCTAATATATTCTCTTTCCAGTGCTTTTAATGACTTCCGTCACCTTTTTAGAGTTTGGTATCTTTAGGGTAAATAGAATTATTATACGTAAACAATTAAAACAACTTAACATATTATAACCATGGAACTAAGTATATACCTCATTTCATATATTTTGATTTTGCATGTTGCTTCATAGCAATTAATAGAACTACTATCGAATGTAAAAGTATTGGCCCATGAGTTTGAATGCGCATAGCAAGAAAACTAACCGGTCAAATTAATTTAAATAAAAACAGTTAGACCATTTATTTTTGCATCAAATAGTAAATTTGTAAAATTATCTAATTTTAAGTTTTTGAATTTCCGCGGGTTATGTTACTAAAAATCCGGTTTTTTGAGTGTTTTGACGTAAAGCGTGTCTTTAATAATTAATATTTCAATAATTACTATAGACCTAAGCTAATAGTGTTGTATGCAAGTGAAAATCTTTGGAATTTGATATCTGTATTATTGTTCAAGTTATTCTATGAAATAGAGGTTAATGTATTCTGGTGTTCTGGTGCCTTAATTAAAACCTTTTTTTTACAAAATATAGCAGTTTTAATATAAACAAATTCGTTAGGAAATGTTGAAAATATTCACGAATTAATAAATAAATAATTCTTTAAAAAATTATTTATTTATATAGATATAATAATAATATAACCTAGATATCAAATTACATACAAAGATTTCCACATGCATAAAACATTATTAGCTACTTGCATATAAAATTGCATTCAATTTTCTCAAGTAGTTATTGAAATATTAATTATTAAAGACACGCTTTACGTCAAAAGTCCTAAAAAACCGAACTTTTGGTAATATAATTCGAAAATTCAAAAACCTAAAATCAGATACCTTTACAAATTTACTATTTACACAAAAATAAATTATCTATCCAACTGTTTTTGTTTGAATTAATTTGAGCGGTTGGTTTTTTGCTATCCGCATTTAAACTCAGGCGTCAGAATATTTAGAGAATATTTAACTTATTTTTAAATTATTTTTCATTCAACTTTGTCAATCTCACTAAAACTTTAGTTTATTTTGAAATGACTATTTTACTTATTGGCGAATTGTTTTGTTCCAAAAATTAAAAAAATTAGAATGTTTACGGAACTCAATGAACTGCCAGATCAAAACACTGTTAAACTGCTTTGGGTGCCAGGTCACTGAGGAATTGAAGGTAAAAAGAAGTTAATGAACTAGCCAGGCAGGACTCCGCCGAGGTTTATCCTGTCCCCAAACCTGCCTTGGGAGTACCACGAAGTGCAGTCCAAGGCTATGTCAACTACTAGTCCTGCACTCAGCACAGCATCCACTGGGCTAATCAACCAGAACACAACCATAACAAGGCGTTTTACAGTGGTATGTGAAGTTAGCGGACAAATTTCGAAAAATCAATTAAATGAACAGAGTTCCGGGTCGCGGCAGAATAGTTCTACAGTTCTTGCTAGCTTTTTTAAAGAGTTCTGCAGAAAGACCCCCGAAAACCTGAGAAAACGAAATTGCCCGCCAACTTCACGATGCGGATAAATTATGAAAAATGCAGAATATTCTTGGAGTTCTGAATGGTACGATAATAGTTCTATAGTTCTACATAGGTTTTAGAAATAGTTCTGAAGAAATAACCGAATAAGAATACAAATAAAATTTCAGAAATAGAAACAAAAATTGCCAATATCTTTTAAAATTCACTCCAGATCGAAAAATTGCTTAAGAACTATTGTTAAAACTCTTCTGTCGCGATCCAGAACTCTAGTCAGAACTGCGATATCGTTGATTTTAATTTCATCCCCTATCATGCATCAATTTATCAAATTGAATCTTAAATTTGGGGATAATATAATAATAATAGGTCCCATTATTCCCTTAAGGGACATAGGGTTTTAATATAGTCCTTCCACCTTTTCTGCTGCTATTTGTGCCAGCTCCGAAATTGTCATCTTTGTTTCCTTTTCTATTGTATTTCTCCAGGTACCTTTTGGATGCCCCCTTTTTCTGCTTCCTTCAGAATTCCATTTTAGTATCTTACAAATTTCACTTCCATTTTTACGCAGAGTGTTCCCCAGCCAGCCATACTTTCTTCTTCTTATCTCCATATTATTATCTGTTTGGTTTGTTCTTCTCCATAACTCTTAATTTCTAATGGTTTCTGGCCACCATACCTTCAATATACCCCGAAAACAACGATTTACAAACACTTCTGTTTTATTGCACCGGTAACCACCCACGATTCTGATCCGTATAACACCACCGGCTTCACCATAGAATTAAAAATCCGCACTTTGGTTTTGATATTTAGATTACTTGCACGCCACACTTCACTCAGTTTTATATACGCACTCCTTGCTTTATTAATTCGATTATACACATCTTTTTGAGCACCATCTGCGACCGACACCACACTTCCCAAATAAATGAAATCGTCTACTCGTTCTATTTTCGTACCATTTACTAACATGTTCTTCGGTCGATCCACATTTAGACACATATACTTTCTTTTACTAATATTAATTTTTAATCCCACCTTTGCTGATTCTTCAACTAAATTATTCAACTTTTCTTGCATGGACTTGCTAGTTTTTGAAATGAGACATATATCATCTGCAAAGTCCAAATCCTCCAACGTTTCTGTCATATTCCACCTCATTCCTCCATGTTGCCTTATCATAGTTTTCCGTAAAACCTCATCTAGCACTAAAATAAATAACAGTGGAGAGAGAATACAACCTTGTCTTACACCATATGTTATTTGGAAGGCTGATGACAGAGTTCCATTATGTACGACCTTACATTCATAATTGTTATACCCTTCCTTAATTAGATTAATTATCTTGGATGGTATCTTTCTGCTTCGAAGGGTATTCCATATACATCCTCTGATAAGGATGTCATTATTTTACAGAATTGTAAAAATTTTGGGATAGTTCTAACGTGATCGGAAAAATTCTTGAGAACTATTGTTAGAACTCTTTTGCCGCGACCCAGAACTGCTATCTCATTAATTTCAATTTCATCCCCTATTCTGGACAAAAATATCAGATTTGATCTTAAATTTTTGTATAGTTCCGTAAATTCTCACGGGTTCGAAAAAATTCTTAAGAACCATTGTTAGAACTCTTTTGCCGCGATCCAGAACTCTGATCAGAACTGCGATATCGTTGATTTTTATTTCATCCCCTATTATACATCAAATTATCAAATTTAATCTTAAATTTTGGGATAGTTCCTTTAATTCTCACGTGATCGAGAAAATTCTTGAGAACTAAATATTGTTAGAACACTTTTGCCACGACCCAGAACTGTAATCAGAACTGCGATATCATTAATTTCAATTTCATCCACTATTCTGGACAAAAATATCAGATTTGATCTTAAATTGTTGTATAGTTCCGTAAGTTCGCACGGAATCGAAAAAGTTCTTAAGAGCTATTGTTAGAACTCTTCTGCCGCGACCTAGAACTCTAATCAGAACTGCGATATCGTTATTTTAATTTGATCCCCTATTATGCATCTATATTTATCAAATTTAATTTTAAGTTTCCTTTAATTCTCACGTGATCGAGAAAATTCTTAAGAAATCTTGTTAGAACTCTTCTGCCGCGACCCAGAACTCCAATCACAACTGCGATACCGTTGATTTTAATTTCATCCCCTATTATACATCATTTTATCAAATTTAATATTAAATATTGAGATAGTTCCTTTAATTCTCACGTGATCGGAAAAATTCTTAAGAACTATTGTTAGAACTCTTTTGCCGCGGCCCAGAACTCTGATCAGAACTGGGATATCGTTAGTTTTAGTTTTATCCTCTTCACTGCTAAAAGAAGTCGTTTTTAAAGACGTTAAGACACTTTACTAATGTTTTTTCTAAGAAGCGTTTTTTAGAAAACGTTTTTAGCGTTTTGTTTGTGAAAAAAACATCTTTAATGGTTCATTTTAGAAAAACGTTTATAAAAACACAAATCGAGTTTTTCAAAGACATTTTTACAAAAAAAAGTTTTTGAAGTCAACATAAACAAGTGAGTAATTATTTAGGGTAGTCTTATATTAGAGGATGTTTTGGAGAATGAGTTGTGTGACAGTGAACAGACTTTAATTAGTCCAAACACATGGCATAGTTTAAATTGATTTTTTATCTTTTTTACTTTCGCGGCAGTATATGTCGCTATTTACCAATTTAGGCGACGATTTCAGAAATTGACATTAATAACGAACGCAGGGATTTACTAGGTTAGGTGATGATTTCAAAAATGGGTTATGTGATAATTAATAGTCTTTAATAACCCCAAAACTATGACATGAGTTTTTCCTGTGTTTTATCAGTTCATCAGCAGAAGAGTTCTAACAATAGTTCTTAAGAATTTTATCGATCCCCTGAGAATTTACGGAACTAAACAAAAATTTAAAATCAAATCTGATATTTTTGTCCAGAATAGGGGATGAAATTGAAATTAACGATATCGCAGTTCTGATCAGAGTTCTGGGTCACGGCAAAAGAGTTCTAACACTAAATCTCAAGAATTCTTCCGATCACGTGAAAATTAAAGGAACTATCCCAAAACTTAAAATTAAATTTGATAAATAGATATGCATAATAGGGGATGAAATTAAAATCAACGATATCGCAGTTGTGATTGGAGTTCTGGGTCGCGACAGAAGAGTTCTAACAATAGTTCTTAAGAATTTTCTCAATCACGTGAGAATTAAAGGAGCTGTCCCAAAACTTAAAATTAAATTTGATAAATAGATGCATAATAGGGGATGAAATTAAAATAACGATATCGCAGTTCTGAATATCGCGAACTTTTTCGATTCCGTGAGAACTTACGGAACCAATTTAAGATCAAATCTGATATTTTTGTCCAGAACAGGGGTTGAAATTGAAATTCATGATATCGCAGTTCTAATTACAGTTCTGGGTCGCGGCATAGAGTTCTAACAATATTTAGTTCTCAAGAATTTTCTCGATCACGTGAGAATTGCAATGACTATCCCAATATTTAAGATTAAATTTGATAAATTGATGCACAATAAGTGATGAAATTAAAATTAACGATATCGCAGTTCTGAACAGAGTTCTGGATCGCGGCAAAAGAGTTCTAACAATAGTTCTTCAGAATTTTTTCGATCCCGTGAGAATTTGCGGAACTATACAAAAACTTAAGATCAAATCTGATATTTTTGTCCAGAATAGGGGTTGACATTGAAATTAATGATATCGCAGTTCTGATTACAGTTCTGGGTCGCGGCAAAAGAGTTCTAACAATATTTAGTTCTCAAGAATTTTCTCGATCACGTGAGAATTGCAGAAACTATCCCAATATTTAAGATTAAATTTGATAAATTGATGCACAATAGGGGATGAAATTAAAATCAACGATATCGCAGTTCTGATTGGAGTTGTGGGTCGCGGCAGAAGACTTCTAACGATAGTTGAATATTGAAAGATATTCACAATTTTTGTTTCTATTTCTGAAATTTTATTTTTATTCTTATTCCGTTAGTTTTTCAGAACTATTTCTAAAACATATCTAGAACTATAAAACTATTACCATACTATCCAGAACTCTAAAAATATTCTGCATTTTTCATACTTTGCCCGCATCGTGAAGTTGGCGGGCAATTTCGTTTTCTCAGGTTTTCGGGAGTTTTTCTGCAGAACTCTTTAAAAAAGCTAGCAAGAACTGAAGAACTATTCTCCTGCGATCCGGAACTCTATTTATCTAATTGATTTTACGAAATTTGTCCGTTAACTTCACATACCAGTTTTACAGAGGTTTGCCAGAAAAGAGCTACAGAACTTCTTCTCTTAACTAGGTCACAACTCAAGATTATTACGGGTTTCCTAACAGGTCATGCGCTACCGTTAAGGAAGTCCTGTGTAAGATCGGGAAATCTAATGGAGACCTCACTTGGGTGCTATTATTCAGTACCACCGATACCAACTGGCGGACGGAACTTGAAGGGGGAAAAAGGTAAAAACTCAAATTTCATGATCTTGTAGTTACAAGTATCTGCGAGCATACTTCTCTATAAATTGACTGATTGACCGCATACCAGTGCCAAAAAGTGGTGGGGGTTAGTGAGCGAATAAGTTGGGTAGAGAGCGAGCGGGTGGGTGAGTAAGACCATAAGTCGGGGAGAAGTAATGGCCAAGTCGGAAATATGCACTTAATAGTAATTTAAGATGCTACTCGATAAACATGCAAAATAAAGAAATGAAAAGTGATGAATCAGATGAATAAACAGTAGATTTTCGCGTAACTGTAATACCTTTTAGTTTTCATCCATTCAATATTACCCATTGAATACTTTTATAGACCTGTACAAAATTGGTATAATAAATATAAGCTTTTCAATAAATAAACATGAAAACAAAACAATTCCAGTACAATTTATGCAAAATAATTTCAAACCATATTATATTGGTGCAACAGGTCGTCGTTAATATCATATGCAGACGTAATAATAAAGGAATTATAGTGTCGTCGAGATGTCAATTCGTACATCCCAAGGGGCAACTTTATAAATAATCGTTGTCATTTTGCGGAGATTAGCTAATAAGTCAACATATATTCCGTCATTTGCTTCGCTGTAATATATGGTATTGTTCTGAATAGAATGGATAGGGGGTTGCAGAACAGCCCCTCGCGCACTTCCATTTGTGTTTGAACAAGATCCGGGTAAATTCGACATACGTTCATTTAAAACAAAAAAGAAAATAAATTTGAACGACAGATAACATTTTGTAACGAAATGCATTTTTAAAACTATCACTTTTGAAGATCCATGAATCTGTGAAAATATATTTTTTCAACCAATAAATTTCATAGAGCGACAGTATTTTAAAAAATATGCATTTTATAAAGACCCTATTGATCGAATAATAAAGTTTTGTATTAAATTGTTATTATTATTTCTTTAATACAATTTTCTTGAACTAACATATATGTATGTATATGATAACAATAATAGGAGTAACAAGGGGAATTGATGGGCTTCCAACTCTAAACGAACTATTATGTAATTACCGCAGTTCTCTTCGTACTTCGTTACTCCACTAACAAATTAACAAATGTAGGGTTAAAGGGTTAACATGCTTAAAATTTTAATTGTGAACAAATAATACTCGGGATTATTTGAACAATACGCTCGATAACATTAAATGTACTACCATAGATGTAAATGAACTGTAGGCATGCAGTTTTCACCGATTCTGCAATAAAGTTTCAGAATTGCAAGAAGTAAGTTTACTTATATTGTCTACGTTTGCATTTTATAAATACATCTAAAATGCTTGCGTGAAATACACACACAAACTGATATTAGAAAGTGATTATTTTATGAACAAGTAAATAAATATATAAATAGTTGATAATAACCCGAAGATTAGCGCTATAAACAAATATAACGTTTATGTATAACGTTTATTACAGCACTGAAAGATGCAGATTTTTATTCCAAATCTCATTAATGTGGCTTTTCCTAATAATTTGATCCGTTTATAGTTAATATACAGGGTGGAAGGGTTTACTAAGAGTTAATTTTAAGGGGTCATAGAAGACATCAAAAAGAACAAAAAAGCATTATACATCTTTGTTCTAGGACGTGCCACTTTTTCAGAAAAAACATTAAAGTTGTAAACTTTAACATCATTTTGCCGCGTTAATAATATCAGTTTAATTAGGGGGCTTTGTCAGATGATATTTACAAATTTTTGAAAAAATTTAATTTTTAAATGTAAGAACATCTTGGTTTTACACGTAAACGATTGATCATACGAAAAAATGTTATAACGCGGCAAAATAATGTCCAAGCTTACAACTTTATTATTTTTTTCTGGAAAAATGATACGTTCTAGATCAGACTTTTTGTTCCTTGTGATGTCTTCTATCATACCTTAAAATTAACGCATAGTAACCCCTTCCACCCTGTATAAGTACAGGCGATTAGTTAAAATTGTCTTTGATTAAACCTCAGAATCTATAGGCGCAAGACAAAATACATGCATCAAATGGTACGCACCTCTGTTTACATTTAAACTAATTGAAATTTAATGTGAAACCTACATCGCACTGGTTTTTCAACAAAAAACTACATACCGCCTGTCAACAAAACAATCTTAGAAAAAATCATTACCATAAAAGAAACAGCACATGTCAGTCACTTTAATTCAAACTTCAAATAGGATATACCTACTCAATACTCAGATATATGATAGAGTATTAAATACGGCTTTTATTTCCACATTTTAGTGACAAAAAAACTAATTACAAAAAATTGCAAATGATCATAAATAAGATCAGCAAATAGAGACGAGCCATTGCAACGCCTCTTGGAAGTTCCCTTTCCCGGCGACGGCACCATCCAAACAGCAACATGGCAGAACAAACACAAGTTCCCGTACTGAACTGGCAGTTTGCCGAGGGTGTTATAACGAAAGGTGCTGTCACGTAGGCTGTGAATTAGTTCGAACCCTTTAAGTCACTAGGGTCAGATGGGATCTTCCCAACGCTACTGCAAAAAGGCCTGGATGTCCTTCTTCCAAGTGTTGTAAGGATATATAGGGCCAGTGTAGCAATTGGATGTGCCCCAAAACAATGGAAGGCAGCCAGAGTAGTCTTCATCCTCAAAACGGAAAAGTAAGACTGCACAAATGCCAAATCCTTTAGACCCATTAGTCTTACATATTTTCTTTAAAAAACTTTAGAAAAAAACATTAGTAGCTATTTGATGGAAAAGGTAATAACAGTAGACCTATTCCACAGGAATCAACACACATATAGACGTGGAAGATCGACTCGGCACTCCACACAGTTGTACATAAGACAGGAAAAGCACCTCACTATAAAGAAGTGGCTCTTACGATGCTTATTGATATTAAAGAGGCTTTTGACAAGGCGAGAACAGCTTCAATCGGTCAAGCTTTAAAGGACAGGGAGACTTCTTCCGTGATGGTCAGTTGGGTAAGGTCGGCGTTGGTGGGAATCATAACGGCGGCGAACCTAGAGGACTGTTCAGTTCAGGGCACTGCCAGCAAGGCAGCTGCTTGTCGCCCCATTTATGGTGCCTTATAATGGACGACCTGTAGAGGGCTTCTAGACTCATGCAGACGACGGACTGGTTCTATAGTGACTGCAAAACTTTTAGAGGTAGTCTGCAACAGAATGCAGGTAGCCTGCAGGATTATAGAAAGAAGGTGTGAAGAGAAAGGTTTGCCGGTAAATCCACTTAAGATGGAAATTATTCTCGTCACTAAAAGAAGAAAAATTGAGGATTTCAGGGCACTAACAATGTATGGAAGACCACTTGCACTAATGCAGGAGGTTAAGTACTATAGCATTTAACACTGTGGTTGGTGTGTTAGGGCTATATTTATTAATTCTTGTAGAAGGAAATAAAACGCAGATTTACTTCTATGAATTATTTATTTAACTCTTTTAGTTTATTGATACGCGTTGCCTAGTACCATTTCGTATCTATGCAAAAATATATAAGTTGTGAGTCGTTCACAACATTACCCCGCCCGGTCTGAAACGTGGGTATTACATACATGAAAAAGAAAAAATACGGAATGGTATTTTGGAGAAAAAATGGAGTATTTTAAGGGAACTTGAACAAAGTTCCAGCTACAAAAACTCCACTAGGTAGTATAGGTAATTACAATAAAAAACTTAAGCTAAATAACACTACGGAACTTGCGACGGCAGCTCTTGGAACCTGTAAACAGAAAGAAAAAAACTGAAAAGTGTTCAAATTTTTAAAGTCAACAGGTAAAAGGTTTTCAAAAGATGCCTTCGCGTAGCATTTGAAATCAGTTAATTACTGGCTTAACATTATAAAGTAATTAATCTAAAAAATATGCAGGCTTTAGCCTATCTAAAGAGATAGGGCCAGTGTGATTTTCTAAAGTGGCGTATTTAACTGTCCGTTCTAACACTTTATAGGGACCTAAATAACTGTCTTTCATGCCCAGAGTGTGCGTGTCATTACGAACGTATACGTGTGTGCAGTTGGTCAAGTCGCTGGGGACGAAGGACTGACTGGAATACGTTTTTGTAAAAAAATACTTCTGCTTCCTCATACGACGTTTGAGATTGGCTATGAAATTAGGGAGGTTCATGTCGTTAGCCAGTTATTCTTCTTCGAAGAAATCACCAGGTAGTCGTAAAGGTGTAGCATACAAGATTTCTGCAGGAGAAACATTAACTTGTGATTTCAGGGTTGCACGTAAGCTCAAGAGAATCCAAGGGAGATTCGTTAACCAGGAGGAAGTTCCTGTGGTTTGAATGGATTGCTTGAGTGTCCGATTAAAACGTTCGATAACGCCTTGACTAATCGGATGGAAGGCCGTGCATTTGACGTGTTTAATTCCTAACATGGCCATGAAGTTGACCCATGCATGCGAAAGGAAAATTCTTGCATTGTCCGTGGTGAGGTACTTGGGAATTCCAAAGCAGGACACCCACGTGTCGACAAATGCAGTGATTACTGACTCCACGGAAGAATCCTTCAGAGGAATGGCTTCCGGCCACCGACTGTAGCGGTCAATAATGGTAAGGAGGAATTTATAACCTCCCGAAGAAGGAAGATGTACTAGGTCGAGACGGACCTTAGTAAAACGTTCATCTGGTTCTAGAATAGATTGTAGAGGGGTTTTCGTATGACGCCGAACTTTATGTTTCTGACATTCAGCACAAGATATGACCCATTTCTGAATATCGTGGTGCATAGATGGCCACAGATATCTCTGAGTAATCAATCTTTTAGTAGCACGGATGCCAGGATGTGCGATGTTGTATAATTGTTGGAATAAGGAATACCTGAATTTGAGCGGGATATAGGGTTGTGGTTGTCCTGTACTAACATCCACCCAGAGGTTTGATTTGTTGGCAGTTTGAAGGGAAATGAATTGAAAGTTACTACTAGATCGGAGCTGGTTTAACTCGGGATCTTGTTCTTGAGATAGAGCGACTTCGTTGTAATTGAGATCAGATCCAGGGACGTTAATAAGATTAACTCTTGTTAGAGCGTCCGCCGGAATATTCTCTTGACCTTTGATATATTGGAGGTCAGTCGTGAATTGAGAAATAAACTCTAGTTGTCTAAACTCACGTGGTAAATATTGATCACCATTATTTTTGATCGCTGCACACAAAGGTTTGTGATCCGTAAAGATTTGAAAGTCTCTGCACTCAACGTAGTAACGAAACTTCTTTAAAGCAAAGTATATTGCGAGAAGTTCCCGAGAAAAATACTGTACTTTTGCTCTGTGGTGGTTAACTTCCGGGAACAGAAAGCTAGTGGTTTCCACATGCCATCTTCAAACTGTTGTAATACTCCAGCTATAGTGGAAGACGAACTGTCTGCAGCTATACTGATAGGGTTATTAATTCGCGGATGTACCAATAAAGTAGCGGTAATCAAAGCATTCTTCGCGTGCCTAAAGGCTTCTATTTGCTCATGATTTAACTGGACAGGCTTTAGCGAAGCTTTACCAGGAATAACAATAGAGTTTAACGGGGCCAAAATTTTCGCACAGTTTGGTACAAATTTATGGTAATACGAAATTAATCCAATAAAATTGCGGAGTGCTTTCTGACTTGAAGGCAATGGGTAATCAATTATAGCTTGGACTTTGGAAGCCATTGGTTTGATACCGCGTGTATTAACATGATGTCCTAAACAATCGAGCTCATTGACTCCAAAGAGACACTTTGGTAGGTTAATAATTAGGCCATTGTCTTTTAATCGGGAAAACACTTGGTGTAAATGTTCAATATGTTGCTGCGAATCAGCACTAAAGACTAATATATCATCTAGATAAGAAAAACAAAATGGGAGCCCTGATAACACAGTGTCCATGAAACGACTCCAAATGCTGGCTGCATTCCGTAGTCCGAAACACATCCGTTTGAACTCAAAGAGTCCCAGAGGTGTGATAATAGCAGTCTTGTGAATGTCCCCTGCCGCTATTGGTATTGCGAAGTAGGCCTTTTTGAGGTCTAGCTTCGAGAATATGGTTGCACCAGCAAGTTTTCTTGTAAAGTCCGTTAAAAAAGGAATCGGGTAACGGTCTGGTACTGTCACTGAATTAAGTTTTTTATAATCGCCAACCAAGCGATAACTGTCTGTTGGGGCGATGGGGGCTGCGATGTCTTGGTCGTCACCAGGAGGTAGTGCCTCTGCTGCGCCTACTGCTCGCTTTCCGACGATGTGAATTGGCGTGGCGTAGCTAGACGATGACCGCTGTACTACGTCAGCGTCCAAGAGCTCATTAAGATGATCTTCTAGAAAATAAAGATGATTAGGGTTCAGTTTGCGACAGCGTGCTTTAACTGGAGGTCCGGTCGTGTCAATGTGATGGACTACAGTATGTTTAACTGGTTGATGGTAGTCGAATTTACGTAAAAATTCCGGGAAGTGTGTGTTTAGCATCTTGCTATAAACATCAAGATTGCTAGACATGTTGTTAACAGTACCTGAAGAGTGTACGTTAATGTTTGAAGGTAAGGGAAGAAGAGGGGAAGAAATCGCAGGAGTAACGATTGACTTAGAAGGAGGAGTCAAAACATTAGCCTGTGCGGAAAATATTTTGCGTTTAATGCCAGTCTTAACTTGGTGGGTTGTGGAACCTCGACTGCTAATTCGGGCGGGCTGAACATCTGCTGTGCAAATGACCCGTTGAGAAGAGCAGTTAGTCTTAACTGGGGGGGTTGTGGAATCTCGACTGCGATTTCGGGCGGACTGGACATCTGCCGTGCAAATGACCCGCTGAGAAGAGCAGTCAGTGAGAGGATCCAATGTTGGTACTGGAAAGTGACAACCTTGGCTGAGGTTTCGTGCGAGCTTGACATCTGCCGTGCAAATGACTCGTCGAGAAAAGCAGTCAATAGTTAGGTTGTGCCACTGCAAAAAATCCAGGCCTAGTATGGCTGTAGATATGTTAGCAACATAAAATTTCCAGGGGCATGGCGGTAGTCCAGGAATTGGGAAATGTAACCTCAAAGTTACAATACCTGTCACAGGAATTGACGTATTGTTCACTGCCATAAATGAAAGGTTGGCAGGCGTGATAGTTTGGTTACAGGAAACTGCAACGTGGGTGGGTAGAATGGAGTAATCCGCCCCACTGTCAACCACAAAATTAATTTTGTAGGTTAGGTCCTGTAAAAATATCAAATTAGAAATTGGAGGGATTGAAACGACCCTACATGGCCCTCCCTTGAGGCCAGGAGAGTGTGAAGTTAGTTTTTTTCTTGAAATGAACAATTTCCTGTACAATTACGTGCATTATTTTGAAATCGTCTATGATAATAACACGGTTGTAATTGGGAATTAGTATTGCCCGAAGGCGTGGCAGGTCGTTGCTTGAAATGTCGTTTGAAATGCTGAGGATTTCGAAGGTTCGGAGAGATGCTGGAAGTCATAGTGGATTGTCGTTTGTGCATGGTAGAAAGCTCATTTGAAATGGTTGTAAGATTGGTCGTCAAATTGTCTAGCTTAGCCTCTAATGCAGAAGTAGTTAAAGGTTGTGGTGCTTGTTGCATAGAATAAATTAAATCTAATTTCTCTACAAAAGATATTAATGGTAACTCATTGAAATTTAAGGACTGAATTTTAAGTTTTGGTGGTAGCTTAGCTAATAAAAAATCTTTAGTCAATTCCTCAGTTAGATCAAGATCGATAGATAACTTCTGAATGTTAAAAAGTAATTCTTTGACACTACCAGAGAACTGAAGAGTCTCCAAAAGATTATTAATGCGAGATTCTCGTGGACCTAGAATAGATTTTATTACTGCCCGTTTCAATGTAGTATATGGTCTTTGTCTCAGGGAATTAATGGTTAGGTCGCGATGAACTCCTAAAACGTCGAAAGGTAAGTTTAGGGTTAATAAGTTATATTTGGCTAGTACATCGTTGATCAGCATACGAGTAAAGTATCGTTCTACCAAAATAAAATATAGGTCGATATCGTTACTCGTAAAAACTGGAAATGGAACTTTGACAGTCGCCATTTTAAATATTAAATATTAAAGAAAATAAAATTTGAAACTTATCGGATCAGAAAGAAGTACTAGTTCTGGTTCCAACGGTCACTTCCAGCCAGCCACGACAAGTCACGCAAGCGAAGCAGGTAGGTAGCAGGATCTTACGATGACAGAAGTTGAGTAGCAGCCGATGACAGATGACGCAGGGATAACTAGATGTGGTTCACCTGAAGAATTCAATGCAGCAGGCAAAGACCAATACTGCCAAATTCTTCTTCAGGAACGTGGGGTCATCATATATAGCGATTTAACACTGTGGTTGGTGTGTTAGGGCTATATTTATTAATTCTTGTAGAAGGAAATAAAACGCAGATTTACTTCTATGAATTATTTATCTGACTCTTTTAGTTTATTGATACGCGTTGCCTAGTACCATTTCGTATCTATGCAAAAATATATAAGTTGTGAGTCGTTCACAACAGTACCTAGTGGTCGCCCTTGATAGCAAATTAAGTTGGGGGTCGCGCGTCGACAAAACTGTAAATAAGTCGATAGCGACCTTATGACAGTTACGCCGAACGGTGGGTAAGAACTGGGGAATCAATCCAATCCTCAAATTCTGTATTGGCTCTACGCACTGGTAATAAGACCAAAAGTCCAGTACGGCTCAATAGTCTGGTGGGCTAGTGTAGAAAGACCAACAATTTCCGGAAGACTAGCCTGTCTGGGGATTACGGGAGTAATGAGGGTGATTGAGTAACAACTCCAACGGTCGCACTCGATGGGAGCAATCTAGGTGTGTGCGCTGACCATGCAAAGATTGCCTAGGTGGTAGCAAAGGAGCTTCCTTTGTCAACATACAGAGTAACCGAAGCAGAAGACCGGCTAAGGCTAGAAAAGGAGTACTGTCAAAAAATGCATCATATTATAGCATTGCTGTACTAGATCATTATGAAACTGATAGTACAGAGTTCGAAGAGCACGTACAGTAGACTAGAAAATTAATATTATGAACTTTATGAAGGACTGTCCCGTTTATTCAAAATACGAATATCTCGGTTTCTCTTTTTGACTTAATATGCCTATGGATACTATCGGTAAATGCGTGGAACGATCTCTGTAAGTTTATTCTTTGACTTTTGTCGATGATGGTTGTTGCGGCTACTTAAATATCTGGGGTATCATTATATAGAGAACTATTAGATTTTTATGGGTGGATAAGGGAATAGTTACACAGTACCAATCATAATCATATAAATTCGGCGAATGAAAATAACAGCGATTTGTGATTTTTGCCGAAAAGTTTACATATACCATCGGTACGAAGATGTAAGCAGATTATACTTAAGTTTGAGTTGAATTGATAAGGTTATTTCAGTTTAATAGACGTAGTGCAACTTTTATGGAAATTGTCTGATAGTAAAGTGATACAAATTTCCGTTGGTCGTATTGGTAATGAGTCCATTCCTGACCATTTAGAGGTCCGAAAATGCATCATTGTTTGTTACTTTGACATTCTCATGGTCCGAGACGACCTATTTTTGCACCTCTACGTGTCTTTAAATTCAGCTACTGCGTGGCGCGCAGAAAATTACATCGCCAAATGCGGTGTATAAATGGCTGTATAAATCATGTTTGGTAATGTTGCGGACCTTGGCTGCTAAAGAACGAGTACCCAGGTATTATTATTAATTTATAAATACTCCTATTCAATAAAATCCTCGAAATATTATGCGATCGAATTTGATGATGTAAGTGGCGACATACGTTATGCCAATCCCAACCGATGACATTTTGCATCTGTCAAGAATTTTAGATAATTCGGTATTTAAAGGACGATTGCGAATAAAATAGTATACAAACCTCGGCAAAAGTACCATTCCTGTGTCTCGAGAACTAGTTCACCTCGAGGCTATCGCCTCTCGGTAAACTATATTGTTCTCTCGACAGGAATGGAGTACTTTCGGCCTCGGTATGTAATGTACTATTACACAATAATAAAAATAATCACTTCTTTTATTTACTAGATGCACTTGAACAAAAATAATCTAGAGGTTGTTAGAAGTGAACGACTAGCAAAGGCAGCTAGGTTCTTCACAGAGATTCGTTAGGAGTAAAGTGGAGCCTTGCTATTCTCTGTCTAAAACATAGTCAAACTGCTGAAATCAATGGTTTCGACAACAATTAGATTCATAATAGAACTCTGTGGGCGAATGTCATGGAAGGGTGTACTTTCGCCACACTAGGAACACGGTACACTCATTAATCACCTTCAAAATATTAGCTAAGCTCTTATCGGTAGTAGCATCTATTTTTTTGATTGATTTTCTGTATTTCTCACATATCCAAAGACTCGCTACATACTCTAAAGTCGGTTTACCACTTAGGCTACAACAATCTGTTTATCTGTTTAGCTGCTGTTACAGAATCAGTAGCCTTGTTAGACACACCACGAGCAGTCTTCAACCTATTGTAAACTATATAGAAATGACGCTGCTACGGTGACCGTGGATTAAATAATATAAACTTACACACAAGCTGCATTCGGTTGCAGTAAAGTAGTTACACACATAGGCGCCCAGAAAGGGGGGAGGCAAGGAGGGGCACTTGCCCCCCCTCCCTGGAAGTTGAACAATTTGAATGTTATAGAAAATTTTGTATAATATGCCGTTTTTTCTAGGCTTGCCTCCCCTAGCATGTCGATTATTCTAGGCTTGCCCCCCCCCCTAGCATACCGTTCATTCTAGGCTTGCCCCTCTGGACAAATTTCTGCGGGCGCCTATGAGTACACAATTCTTATGATTCCAGTGTCTGAAAATATGCAACATACTTAATGACTGGCGCAATCCAAAGCTTTACAATTTAAGCTGAATTGATTAGAATTATTAATAAATCCCCTATTCATCAGATACACTTCAGATTCATCTTCACAAACTAAACATCGCTAAGCGTTAAACGTCGGTCATTGCGTAGCACGTTTTCTTCGGTACAACCGCACTGTTGCTACTGGTATATTTCCGCTAATTACCTTATTTTTTAATAATCGATTGATCAATTAATGCAGTATAATTTATCAAATCGGTTATTTTTAAATCGACTTTCAATTGTTGATTTCCATAATCACACAGCCCGTTGTATTTTACACAGATAATTTAGTTTGCTATATTCTGCGTTACAGTCTTCAAATAAATTAAACTAAAATTAAAAATTTGCCGAAACTTCCCGTAAAATGCAAGAAAATTATCAGGTCCCTTAGAATAATTATTCATACCGATTAGAATTATTTTTTTGAAATAGTATTTAAAACCTTCTCTCTGAGTCCGGATCGTGAAGCTATATTTGACATCGTATATCCAATATTCTACCACAACGGACCGCAACCATAGGGTTGCGACTCAATTTTGGGTCGCAAAAGTTTAAAAAATGGGTCGCATGAATATTTATTTTTATTATATCATTAGGTTTATGTTAAAAATAGGTCATAAGGTCTTGTAATTTTAAGTAACCCCCTCTTCCTCTCGTATGGGTGGCTTTATAATTTTATTGATATTTTTAGGCCGCTAGACAAAAAAGGTTGCGAAACGCTCTATCTACCATGTATGTATAGGTACCTAGCTGTGTGATTGACTAAAATTAATGTAATATTTATTTAGAATTTTGGTTGTGAAGTAGGAGTAAATAATACAAGATTAAACTTTAGAAAGATCTATTTTAGTTTTTAATCTCAGAAAATTAAATAGTATTGTTATTTTTAGATACATTAATATTTTCTACTTATTTTGGAATCCGTTTAAATCTTGGAATGTGATAAAATAAATAAACAATATATACAAGGCGTCTCACCGAAAATGATACACCTTTAACAGATTCATTGCCACCTATTTATTTTATGTTTGCTCGGTGCCGGACCAACTTTTTTTTCTTAAATTCATTTTTGATCAAAGTTTAAGGACTATTGGGGATGTTTAAAAAATAATATACAAAGAAATATATTTTTTTGGAATTAAAAAAAAGACCGCGCGAGTCGCGATGCCGGCATATAGTAATAAATTTAATCTGATATGCCGCCAACGCTTCTCTCGCGTTGATTTCATATTTTGACATTTATTTGAAAAATAAAACAGATTCACGCGCAAATTAAATAAATAAATAAATAAATAAAAGAAATACAAAAAATACACTAACATCTTATACTTAGTCAGTATTGAAATAAATAAAAGTGATTAGTAAGTTTTACAAATTTATTATAATATATCTGACAATTATTTCGGCAGTATGCTTTGATCAAAGGGAATATAAATATAAACAAATACGCCGCTAAGGTAAATACAAAAAATAGATAAAAAGATAAAAATAATAAATAAAAATCAAAAATCTGTTCATTCATTAAAGGTACCCTGAGTTTGTGTTTGCATATCTCAAAAGCTTCGCAAAACTCCAATTTGCGTTGATTATTACAAAAATGTAAGAATTTAATATAATTTTGTCATTGTTTGAGTCAGTTCTAAAAGGTGTTTGGCTTAATTAGATTTTTCTGGATGGTTATTTCTGTAACAATGCACGTGCTTTTGTATCTCATGCCAAATTTTCGAATTTTTTTATTTCTACTTAAATTACTACCGGAATTTTCTGAAAGTTCCTGCTGTGTAGCTCGTGATATAGGTCGAAAAAACATTGGTTGCATATTACTATTATACCTAAAATTGTATTTATTTCCATTTTGTATGTAAATGACACTTTATAAGCCTTTATGGTAACTAAGTAGACGAGTAGTTACAGCTACGGCTTTGTAAACTTTTACAGACTCGTAAAAGAGACCTGTAACGTTCTACAATGCTCATCAATAAAAAGCTAATGAAAACTAATTTGTTGCCTAATCACAACACTGTGACAACGTTTAGCTAAAAATAGATTGTCCTACCTTTGATTACAAAATGAATTTTTATACAAAATAATGATAAAGGTGGAAATAAAAGTTTGTACGCTTTGCAACTTATTTATTTTTACTGAGCTCACTGAATTATGGAGGCTCACTCCTTCGTCGCTCCCCCACAAGCTTTCCAGCTCGCCCGTAAAAATTAATTTACAAAGCTTGCCATTAAATAACTATTTTAATGCATTTTTCTACATATAAATTCTAATAAATTTACCATCTGAGTTGCTATGCCGTATTGTAGTACAATTAGATTTCATTCTTCAACTAATTAAAATTTAACAGCAGTATTCAAAAACAAGAGAAAATATAGTGAGACAATGTCTTTTTTGTAAATGTAAAATTTTGAATACCTTAGAAGCTAACGTTGTTTATTTCTATTTGTTGTTTTTGTTATTTGATTATTGCAACATTCATTATTATTGTGTTAAGTTTGTTCTTTAAAAAATAGAGAAATTGTAGTTTATTTGGAATATATTAGTTCGTTGATTATTAAAAATGTATTTTCGCTATTTCATAGATTTTTCTAACATAATTGAAGAACGTACTATATCAGAACATGTCCCTCTCCCTATGTTATAATATGACGTTTGCTACGGTCAAGCAATACAGGTTGCTTGTGTGTGGTTTTGTACACTACTTATATGTTATCTCTTGTAGAAGACAATAAAAGACATGTTACTTCTATGAGATATTTATTTATATTCTTGTTGTTGATTACTGTTGTCATGGCAATCACTTAGCATGAAATGCCTTCTTGAGGTAATATAGATGTAATGACTGATTTTATGATGAATATCATTACATTACACTCCGGGTAAAAAAAGGCTGAACATGTACCAAAAGAAATGAGCCGTGAGTCAAAAGGGCATTTAATGCATTCCTCAACAAAAAAAATAGCATACATTAATGTCGTACTTGTATGTATTAGCATGTTTAATGTATACTAGCTACAAAAAAATCGAGGTCGTTTGCATCTTTTCAATGGTTCCTTAATGCTAAGACAATAAAACTTATGCTAATAATTAGGTGCTAATAATCAAAGAATTGAAAGGCCTTTGCTGCTGATAGCTAAGGGGCATAAATTGTTTAGGGCCAGACATGTGTTGCTGATTGCAAGGTGATGTCGCAAACTTAACCTAATTAAAATAAACTTGATGTACAGGAATCACTTGTTAGGACGTTCTGTAATTCTTACTAGAAAGAAAGAAATAAAATTTAGGAACGTGAACAAAACCAAGGAACAACATAATAAGTGTTTCGTGAACAAGTGATGCTTGCGTTACGATTTATTTGTTGTAACTTTCAAAATTAAAATTAACTATGCTAATTTAATTTAAAAGCGTTAGCTTAAGTAGTAAGTTTGTGGTCAACATTGATAAACGTAGTTGTATTCATTTTATCCGTAGGAACGGAAGAAGTGGGGTTGTACTCATAAAACAGAGGCAGCATTCATAGCATTGTCCTAAGATTGTAGGAAGTACTAGGTGAAATTGCCTGTTGGAGAGTATGATTGAATCTTCTTGTATCCTGTTATTTGAGGAGAATGAACACTTGAAGCTTAATCCGGTAGCACATATATTTGGGAGGTCCAAATGCTATTCAGGATTGACTAGTTGAATGTTATCAATGTATGATATCACGTAATGTCGAGTTGACAAGGCTCACGTGGCAAAATATAAGTCACTACTGTTATTTTTGCACTTGTGTTTATGGTGTATAACTTGAAAAGTACTTGAAAGTTAGTACACTGTCATAATGCCAAAGTTTATTAGCGAAATGGAATTTGCTATTATGATAAGATAATTTGAGTACGGTCAATAGCAATTGCATTGTTGTAATTTTCTCGGTTAGCAGAAAGTCGATGGGAGGAAAAGCTCCCCCCCCCCGAGTTTAAAAC
This sequence comes from Agrypnus murinus, assembly GCA_929113105.1. Taxonomy (NCBI): domain Eukaryota; kingdom Metazoa; phylum Arthropoda; class Insecta; order Coleoptera; family Elateridae; genus Agrypnus; species Agrypnus murinus. The sequence goes on along the minus strand of OV816028.1, from coordinate 34,749,585 downwards.
TTTGAGCAAGAGTTGACAATTTCAAAATTTGTATTTAGAGATCACTATATAGAGTTGAGAAAAATTAGATTCCATTAGTCAGAAAGATTAGATCCAAAATTAGTGTCCAAAACAATTTAACGTTTATATCTAATTGCCATGTGTTTAATTTTGTAACCCTTAACGCAGTTTGCAATTTGTAGTTTACGAAATGTGAAGCCATCGTAGTTATTCCGTAAAACAGACCGTTTTAATTATTATTAATCAAAATACAAATAGTAATTTGTTTGTACTTGCGTGGTCCAATGTACGGTGTGAGAATACAGAAGCGCCTACAATTAATATTTTCTTTATGGGTAAATCTATTGAAAAATCCTCAAACACGTCGATTTTCTATATAAAAATACACATTCTGATGTTGAATTAATTTTTCAGCATTCAATCGTTTCGAAGTTGACACAATCGTCATTTTTTTAAATAGAAACCCCCAATTTTTTTTGTGATTTTGCTATTTGTGTAATTGGCTATACAAATGCTCATGAATGTGAAGTACAGAAGGTTTTCGATGTAGTGATTACGTATTCATTTTTACGAAAACTACATAATATTGCGGATAAATAAGTATGATATGGCGGTGTCCCAAAATAAAAAAAATTTATTATAAAAAGATGGAAAACCACCAAATTTTGGAACTGCAGTGAAGGCACTTTTAAATGATGTAATTAGTCTCGTATGTGTGTAGGTCGCCGAGGACACGTTGGATAGCCTGCTAGATTCCCGGATCTAACTCCGCTAGATTTAAAAAAAATTACAATGTAAAAGCTTCTAAACAAATGAATGCGGGAAAATTAATTTAACTTAAGGATGTGTATTTTTAATATAGAAAATCAACGTGTTTTAGAATTTTTCAATAAACTTACCCATAAAAAATATGAATTTTATGCGTTACTTTATACTCATTATTTTGCATTTGTAGTCACCAAATAATGCAATTGAATAACATTGATGGCAGCGATTAAATAGAAAAAAAATCAATATGTAAATCTTGGAGAATATAAAAAATAGAAAAGTTCCTTTAAAATAAAAATAAGATTTGGGTAAAATACTAGTTTTTCTTCATATAATCTTAGGCACAAATAAAAATATTTTCTTACTCGTAGTTGGTATTTTCATTGCAATAAGTTGGCAATTTTAAGGTTAATCCCCCCAAAAAAAACTCTTTAGGTTCGTCCCTGACTTCGAGATATTCCCTTTCAAAAATACGTTCGACTTTTTAGGTCGGTACGTATCTGACTGTCTCTTTAGAAATGACAACTGACACATTTCTTAATATCAATATTTCTTTTTAGAGATAGTTTGCTTTACAACATGGAATCAAGAATCCACAGTGTAGAAGCTTTTAGAGTCTTATTTCCCTTAAAATACGCCAACAAAACTTTCTCATTGATATGCTTTACTTTTTTTTCTTCACACCACTTTCTAAATATTTCATAAGCCAAATCATATTTTTGCTTTTGATTTTTCCGGTATCACGGATGAGAATGCATTTTGTACAGCCTCTTCGATATCTCTTGGAATATCTAAACTTGAATCAGACATTTTTCAGTTTTGAATCAAAGTTTCAAAGACATTTTTCAGTATATTGTATTCTTACAAAACTCACAGAAGCGTCAAACTCGAATAAATGAAACGAAACAAACTGACAAGCGATATAAATGTATACTGCCTATTTGATTTCTAATACAATTTATGAAATTCATAATTTCATCGGTTTTTAATTTATGAAGGAGCATTTTTTATCAAAATTAGAAAAAAGAATCTTGTATGCAACACGTTAGGAAATGCGATTTTGTGTAACTCGTGTGTCTTTGCGAGAGCTCGCTTCTCTCGTCCTGCAAACATCCCACTCGTTACACCAAATGAGGCATTTCCTAACCGGTTGCATAAATAGCTATTGTAAACTCGTAATAGGAAAATGTATATTTCCATTTTGGTTCTTTAATGACTACCAACTCATTTGGGTACCTATCATAAAGTACCTCATATTATAAACTATCTTCTTATTAAAGAACTCGAAATTTTATTTTGTTAGGTCTGTAACAACATAATTATGTACCTACAGATCTTTGCTTCTCGAATTATTATAACATAACCTTTAAATAAACCTGCAAGATTAAATAAAGAACACACTTTTTAAACTTTTATTTATTGATAGAAAATAGTATATTAAAGAACTAGTTTCATAAGGCAAGATTATTTGCACGAATCTAAAGGACAAGTGCAATAATGACTTATGAAACGAGTTTTTTTATGCTATTTTATCTATTTTGTGCCTTTTATTCCCTTTTTAAATAAAAAAATTCCAAAATTTAGAGAATTTTCTGGTAGTTGACAACACTGATGTGACATTTGAAAATTAAAATTTTTAGAGTAAAGTTTTTGTCAATTTTTGTTTCATTTTTTTCCAATGCTACCAACTTGTTGCCAGCTACAAAAGTTGGACTATTAAAGCACTCAAATAGCTATTAACGCAGTGTTTTAGGTGCTTTAACTGCTTTATTAGAGATGGAAAATAGAAAAATATATTTATTGGTGCAGTTACTTTTTGCTCCTATACTATATAAAATACACGTTTCATAAGACATCTAAGACACTTGTCTATTAGAATACCCGCCGCAGGCAACTTGTTTTCTAAACTTGAACGAGTTTGCTAATATCATGTCTTATATGAAACTTATTTTTTAATACCTATACTATTTTGATTCTTTAATAAATTACTCTATGCAGTTCATCTGAGTATAATAAAGTACCACCTACCTCTTTAAAGAATTCGAAATTTTATTATGTTAGGGTGGTATCAACCTACATTTCTTTGCATCTCGAATTACTAATATAATTTTCAAATTCTATGTAAGTTGTAAAAAATTATAAAAGAAATAAGACACATAACTAAAAATAATAAACGTTCTCCAAAATCCCTATGTTATTTTGTTTGCACCAGCGATCTAGATTTTCATATTCGTTTTCGTAAGCTTCACGCGATTTCTTATAGGAGAAGATTATTTAATGTATTTTTCATTCTCCTCTTTACGAAAGTGTAACTTTCTATCTTGATAAGCCAACCGAAAGTGAAAGTAAAACATGCGAGGTGGTTGCTAGGTATGAAAAACTTTCGGTCCCTGGACAAGGAAGTAAAACTGTCAATTTTTTTTAAATATAATATTATAAGTTGGTTATTGTCAACATTACCTTGGTAACAATACTGTTGTATATACAAACATTATTTTATTTTAATCACTGAATCATCATTTTATTTATTTATTTACGGTGGTTAATAAATGTCAAGGGGAGAATGAAAAGTTTAGTACATTACACGCTGCGAAACCCTTTCAGGTGCTCGATGTTTTTAACTAACCTCGGCTACGCTTACGCTTCGCCTCGGCCAATTAAAAACACCTTGCACCTAAAAGTAAACTTTCGCAGCTTGTAATGTAAATAACTATTTCATTCTCCCCTCTACGAAAGTGTAACTTTCTATCTTGATAAGGCAACCGAAAACGAAAGTAAAACATGCGAGGTGGTTGCTAGGTATGAAAAACTTTCGGTCCCTGGACAAAGAAGTAAAACTGTAAATGTTTTAAATACAATATTATAAGGTGGCTGTTGTCAACATTACCTTGGTAACAATACTGTTGTATATACAAACATTATTTTATTATAATCACTGAATCATCATTTTAGTTATTTATTTACGGTGGTTAATAAATGTCAAGGGGAGAATGAAAAGTTTAATACATTGTACGCTGCGAAAGCCCTTTCAGGTGCTCGGTGTTTTTAACTAACCTCGGCTACACTAACGCTTCGCCTCGGCCAATCAAAAACACCTTGCACATAAAAGTAAACTTTCGCAGCTCGCAATGTAAATAACTAATTCAGCTACGTGGCGTACTTCAGTGAGTATAAGTGTATAACACATATTTCTTCTTCCATAATTAAATTTTAACTACCTGTCTTAAGAAACAAGTCACTGTCAATACTCTAAATTACTAGTTTTACTTTTAAAACTCAAATTTTAAATTGACATTAGTTTGAAATTGTTTTAAATGCCAATCAATGTTACCAGCACCCATATAACAAAAACAGAATTTTCTTATGTTTTTAACTAAAAACTAAAATAAAGCAGATTTTAAATTTTTTACATGTAAGAACCAATACAGAAAAAACTCATGTCTTGTTTTTAATATACTCCTAAATAAATCCATTTTATTTATATAATAGTAATCACAAACTTACCATCACTAACTTTAGTGATCATAAGTTTGTGGTTACTGTTATATAAATAAAAATGTTAAGTAGGGGCCCTTTTCCTTTGAGTTCTCATTAAAATATTCTAAGAAATCTCTGTTTAAAACAGTTTAAATCGTGTTTCTTATGACGCTGCGCTCTGTTTTAAATTCATTTTAAATTTAAAATATGTTTCAGTGAAAAAACAGCTGTTTCTGTTCTCTTTAAAAACATGTTTTATTGTCAATCCTGTCAGTGCCACTATTTACCCAACAAGCTTAGGAACATTCATAGTAATCTCCACATCAGTGTAAAGTTTCAAATTGAAACCAACATATTGTTTATAATTATTAAAAATATTTACATTTTTAATATTTCTTTTTTTTATATATATTTTAGTCTTTTTAAACTGGTGTGCTGAAGTAAAACATAGTTAACACCTTATAAAATTTCTTTTCCTATTACTCGTTTACAAAGTGAGTTTTGTGACCTGTTTTGGCCAAAAACAGTGTCACAAAGTTCAACTTTGCGAAAGTGTTTTTAAGGACATTTTTATTTGTGTAATTGTAATTATATTTTTTAAAAATTTTATTAATTTAAATTTTTTTACTAACAAAATATTTACATTTCTAAATAGAGGTTTAAACAAAATTGAAACGCGTTTTCCCAGTCGCCTTTTCATATTTCTGGTAATACCTACTTCACAACATGAACCATTTACGAGGGATTATTTTTAAGATTCCAGTGTAAAAAATGATTTTGTTTGAATAAGACTAAAAATTTTCTATTCTATTCAATTCTATTCTATTCTTATTTTGAACCTTTAAACTCAATTCTATAAGTTAATACTTGAAAAATAGCATGGGTGTAAATTTTGACCAATTTTGAGGAGCGATATCTCGGAAACTATTAGACCTTTTGTAACTATTTTGGTCTTGTTTGAAAAAGTGCTCCTTCATGGTCAAAATTGGCCAAACCTAAAAAAGTGCAAAATTTCGCCGGTTTTACCGCTTTTTGGCGGTGATCCGGGTGGTCCGGAAAAATTGTATTTGGCATCTCGGTACTATCACATACAATATAAAAAAAGAAATCTACTACCCCATTTCATGCAAGGTAGACCCCGCTTTTGATGACAAGGTTACTGGACTAAATTCCTAACCAGAAAAACTTTAATTATTAATTTTTTAATTTATTAATTCCGCCTTTCCATCTCTTCATTACATGAATGTTTTTGAGATTTTCTAGGAAATACACGAACAAGTCACGTTTTATTTCGAGAAAAGCTTCACTAATTGTGAGACAATTCTACAATTATTAATTCTACTCTAGAGAATCATTATCAAAAATGGGAGAGAAAATAGCAATGAAATAGCTCAAGAAGAATAAAATACGAGAACTTGTGATTACTCACAATGCATCAACTAGAAAAAAATGAAAAACGGCAACAATAAACCAAACACTATGGACCCTTTTCTAAATATTTATATTTAAAGTAGAAATAAACAAATAAACTTGAACCCTTAACATTTACATTTTATTAATAACAATGCTGAATGATACAAAAATTAATCAAGCCAAGAAGGCAAAAATCTTATTATCAAAATATGATTCAATTTAATACCTACAATTCTGTATATCAAAAGCTATAAAAATGCGAGCTTGAAAAAGGACTGCAGTCCTATTTTTTCCTTTTATGAACTCTGTATTTTTAAGCTTTGCTAGTTACTAACATTAAAAGATTGCAACATATAAAAAGAAAAACTAACACGTGGAAGCACTTCAGATAGTGGATGATTTGAACTTTAGAACGTCACAATTTGCAAAATTGCAAAAATTGAATGACTGTATTGTTAGTAGCTGTAAACATTGTTACGATATAAATTAATTTTATAAAAACTTTCAAGTTCAAATCATTTTCATTTAAAATGAGAAATATTTTACCTATGCATTATTTAGGTACATATGTATAGGATATGTATGAAATAAATAATCTGATTAACAAAAAGATTCACAAATTTATCTTCATCTACCTGACAATGACATTTGCCTAAACTTTTTATTAATTAGATTTATTTAATACATGATTATGGAGTTTCACCAAATAAGGCTCGAAACAATAAACAAAATAGGTATAAGGTATTATTTACCTGAAATAAAGAAAGTGATGTTCATTTCAGGTACAAGCGGAAATCACTTCATGAAATCAGAGACGGCTAAAGGAGGAACAATAATTCCATTTGATTTTTCTTCTCATAATTCTTTTTCTTTATTAGTAAATTATAATTAAAGTGACTTAACTGAAACTAATTATTATTAAAGCAATCAATTATATCCAATTAAATAATTTATTTAAAACGAAACTGAAAATTCACGAAAAGAGATTTTTAAATAATCGCATTTCTTTATAGGGGTTGTGGTTTCGGATCTATACAGTCTTTAATAAAAGGCCAATGTGACACTTACATGTATTTGGTATTTGATGGCGATCGTAAAATGAGACCTAACAACAATATGGTGCGAATCTGGGCAGTGTTGACTGGCCATCGAGGTATAAACAAATTTCCGGTGCGGTGTCAAATGGGCCTATCCGGCACTGGAGGAGGCGGTTCGCGGGGCAGGCCGTCCCCAGCCGCAGTCCGCAGCGTCGATGTAAGAACGCGCATTCTATCGCCGCCGCAGGCAAGAATAACACGCAAGATTAGAATCGCGGTTCCGCGCGTGTAAGTAGTGCGACGCTTTTATTACAACACAAATGCAGCAGACGCTAGGGGTGGCGCGTGAGGGCGCCGGGATGGAGCAGGACGAACAGCATTTAGCTGAGGAATACGTGCAAGAATTTGTTTTAGATCATCTAGAAGATGTTACAGTAAAACGGGAGGAGAAACGTACACCTCCTGAAACTGAATGGGTTGAAGTACCTGAAGATGCGTCGGGTAGGCTCTGTAGGAATTGGGTCGAGGAAAGACGATTACCTCCAATATCTCCCCATCAGGACGCTTCCATGTATGGTCCACAACCGATGTTTTTGAATATGAACATGATGGATCCTGGAACACCCCCAGATACACCTCCGAGTCAATCCCCGGGACCGTGCAGACCACCTCCTTTTATGGATGACATGATGTGCTTTTACCCTAATATTCGATCAGAACCTCAGCCGTTAGATCTACGACCGATGCATTCCATGGCAGAGGGTGGCGATTGGGAACGCCGTGAATATATTCCTTCCGGAATGTTAATAGATAATCATCCTAATCATCATCAAATTATTCATCATCATAGACCGCAGTCGTGCAGCAGTGGTGGAAGCGCGTTATCACCCCGTATGGGCAGTAACAATAATAATAATAGTAATAGTGGTTATTCAACTTGTGAGGAAATGCTTTTAAATGACGAACTTTTAATATCCCTTTCCGTACGGGAGCTTAATAAAAAGCTGCACGGTTGTCCGCGGGAAGAAGTGGTGCGGTTAAAACAAAAACGACGAACGTTAAAAAATAGAGGATATGCCCAAAATTGCCGATCGAAAAGGCTACAACAAAGGCAAGATTTGGAAGTAGCAAATCGTAGTTTGCAAATGGAATTAAATCGAACAAAAATGGAACTAGCGAGGGTGATTCAAGAAAGGGATGTCCTAAAACAGAGGGTTCAATTGAGCAGTCGTGTTCCACAAGGTCCACAACTGCAGAATCTCGATTCCGATGGACAGACAACTCCAGAATTCTACCTGTGACATTACTTCCCGGGCAGGAGGACGTAGTATTCTGCCCGCCGCTGGTACCATCCACCTACTACCAGCGCTTAAATTCTTTCTTCATCAAAGGATTTTAAAATCTTGGACTCTTCGTGTGGATTCCAGTTTTTTTGGTAATTCATAAAAAATGTTGCACAAAGATGCTTCCGTATTGTTTTTATAGCTTTTAAGAGAAAGACTAAATATTTACTATTATTTGTTAATGTTAAGAGTTTTTAGTTGAATGTTGGTAGATTTTAAGCAACCTCTCTTTGAACACAAACAAAAGTGGGGGTACCTTGCATATCTTTTATTCCGAATATTAGTTTGTAGTTTTTTGGGGCAATCATGTTTTGTGACTATTTTTATACGATGGCAGTGCGAACTTTGCGCGTTGCAAAGGACCCTTATTAGTTATAATCTTTCCTATAACTAAATAAAAGTCATATGGTTGTGTTTGAAAATACAATGTTAATATAAATATGTTATTAAAAAATATTACTGTAAATAAATTAGCGTCAATAAATTATGGTTTAGAGAATGATTAGTTTTATGTCTTGTGTTTTGTATTAAAATGTTAACACGGAAGTTTTTGGTTTAGAAAATGTAATAACATTAGGGGTATTATCAATTTATTTACATACACGACCTTGGTGGAATAAACATTAACATACACTTCCCTCAATACATTGAATATGGAAGTGTTGTGGTAATAGTGTTTAATTAGAATTTAATAATTACATTAGGAAATGAGGGCTATAAAGTTTTAAAAAAATTAAAAATAAATGGGAAATAAAAATTTGGTAGTGCCTGAAAATAACAACTGGATTATTGAAAATCCATTGATGAAGCAATGAAAAATGAAAATCTTTATTTAATGTTTGTGTTATGTTTTGTAAACTTTATAATAGTTGTTTTTATATTTTATTATTAAACTTTTTTTTATTTCATAAAATAAAAAAAAATTAAAAAGTTTTATTATTGTTATTATTTAATTTTTGTTTGGGCAGTGGTTGTAATTTATTTCTTACTGGAAGGTCACACAGTTTTGAAAAAAATTTAAAAATTGCTTTTCAAATGTATTTAAAAAAGATTCAAATTACTTTTTATCGAATTATTACTATTTAAAAAAAATGAAAATTCACCCTTAATAGCTTTTCAATTAACTTTAAAAATTGAAAATTTGATTCGTTAAAACTATGCAAATTTTAAATTCCGCTTTAAACAAAGACAAAATCTTTGTTTTTATTTTCAAAAGTGTACACACAAAATAGTGAATAGTGAAAGCAAGCATCCAGGTAATATCTACATATTATAATTGTATTGGGCGTCGGCGTAAGGTGCGCCGTCGCGACGCCTGGCACCAATGGCAAGGATACAGCTTCGTTATTGGTCAGCATTCAGCTTTGACCTGAACATCCCCAGTCCTTTTACCGTGACGTCATTCTCATTACGAGGTTATTGTTCATTATCTTTAAACTTCAAAGCTTTTATATTGTGTGGTATGGTCCATTTTAAAGTTTGCTCATTTTTTATCCTGTATTTTTATTGGAGATGTTGTGAGGAAGAAAGTCTTTTTATAGCTAAAATAATCGTAAACACAATAAATTTCATTTTTGTGTATAATTTATTAATGCAAGTTTTAATTAATGCACTGGTGATAATAAACAAACGCAAAGAAATCTTTAACTAATTAGGGTCATAAACATAATAAACGTGCAAATAATATCAGATTACATCTTTCTTTTTTATTTGTTATTACTACAAAGAGGTCCGTGTTGATAATTTAAATGTTATGGTAAGTATTCTACGAAATTTACTATTAAAAATAATTGTCAGATCAGAGATCACCAACCCTATACCATTTATTTTTAAAATAAATAATGTGATAAGAAGAGAATGGTAAATTACACGAGTATCAATTTCATATTACCTGCGGATACCCTTTTATATCCTTGAGGCCGAACATGTCAGGGAAGTTTTGTTTTGGTATTTGATAATACATTGCAATAAATAAAGTTTATTATTATTATTAATTTATTATTAAAACGTGCTCTTCAATTATTAGCAGAAAATTATCTAAGCGTTATTTAATTTCAAAATATTTAAACAAACAAAATATTAGAGTGCCTTATATGGACCAATTGGATATAATCTCGGAAATAACCAAACCACAAGTTACAGTAATGATAAGTTACATAAAAATAATAAATAGCTTTTAAAATTTCCCTAATTCCTAAATTTACTTTATATGTGACTCAGTAAACCTAAGGTGACCAGACGTATCGCTTTGGACAGTACAGTATTGTTTTCCAATACATTCGTACTATTCTATGGTACTAGTCAATTGACATGTACTGCTGCAGTACTGCTCTCCACGTCGTATGTAGGAACTGCTTCTCGTAGTCTCGTACTGTTATTAGAAATCTGCGCCGCACTGTATATTTTTAATGGGCATTGCTAACAAGGCTAAAACGTAACATAAGCTGGGAGGAAATTATAAAAACTGAAAACAGAAAAAGATTAAGTTCTTGTTGACGATAGGGTTTCTGATTCGATATTCGTTTTCGAAATCGCTTTAACTAATCCTCTTATTCACTTTCCCCCAAGAGTTTCTATAGAAAAATAACGAATAAATAATAATAAAATAAATGATATTGAATAAAAAGCACAGCAGTACATAAATGAATTCTCCTGTCATAAGATTCTTTCTTTTTTCTCGTTTATGATAAAACCTTTCTTGATTAGCATTGTATTGTTTACGGCAAGTTTTAAGTTATTCATAACTTTTAACAAAACAGTATTCCCAAATATAAGGGCGATTTAAGCAAGCAAGTATTATTTCGAAAGTTTTAAATAATACATTCATACTTGTAAACCACTTTTCTCTTTTCTAGACAAAATACCTGGTAGTGCACCCTAGTCTTGGAAATTTTGATTTTCAGGTACAATAATGTTTTTAAGTAATCTTACATAGGATTGATGCAGGGTATAATTTTGGAAATAAAAAAAAACTATAATAGCCTTTATGAATTAATTTTTAATACCATAAAAACGCGACATAAAAAATGAAGACAAGTCTTGGTAGCGATTTTTACGTTATTTTATTAGTTTAAACAAAACTTTTTTTGTTCATCTATATAGGAATGTTAAACGATTAAATTTTCATTATTCTATCAAAATTCAGAAATCAAATTACATTTTCAATCATAGCAACAGTTTTTTAAAACCCGTATTCATAATATTAGGTACTCTTAGTACAAAGCAAGCTAGAATCTTATGGAGAGAAAACTAACATCCCTATTTGCTTGTATAATAATAAATATAAGAAAATAAAAACATTCTGTTTAGGTTTTTAGGAAAACTACTATTTAAAAATATTAGCACATGTTTATGAATAAAATAGCAAACTTCTGATGGAAACCCTTCTTGAATATAATCGAATAGAAAGTACAAGTTTACTTAATGTATCCCTTTCCCTTTATTGATTGTTCATAGACAAGTTGTGAATATTTTGTATGCCTTTCAAATGGTTTACTAGTTTTTTTACAAGCTGGTTAAGAAAATCAATATTCTGTATGGCGGCACTCTTGTTCAGAACTATCAATTTTTAATAATTTATTAAAAAAACTGAAATAAACAAAAACTTAATTCTAAAGTAAGAATGTGTCTACAAAAGTTTACATTAACATAGGACCGGAAATTCCTCTTTATCAGACCAGAGGACTCTTCGCCACTGATGGAGGCAAAACTACTTGCTCTGTTCCTGCTGCTTAAGTTCCCAAAACAAGACTTGTGTTCCGGCGTATGTTTGTCCGTAATTCAGAATTTCCTCTATTCAAAATTATAAAATAATGAGTTGAGCCAAGAGCCATGATTTGCTATTAAAATTATTAAAATTGTGCTAATCTGACAACAGTGTAAATGTATTGGGAATCCACGAGATTGCACTTCAAACATTAGTTCTTGGGCTGTGATGGTCGAGACGTTAAGATGACAGGTTCCTGGAAGTTGTTTTCGTAGCGTATAACAATTATTAAGCAAATAAAAAAAAATTAAAACTGTAATAAAAGTTGCTTTGTTAACAATAAAATTACTTTACTACAGTACCGGTATCCAACTTTTATCCGAATTTTATCCGACATTCGAACTTTATCCCACTTCTGATTTTTGATGCTGTACTAGAATTTTACTTGATATGGTAATTTCATTCGACATTAAAAATCATTAACGTGTATCTATTACGAAATAAAAAATAAATAAAACTGATTAGTTAAAATTTCCACAAATTTATTATAATCTACCTGACAATTGTTTCGACATCTAAGCTGTCATTATCAAAGGTAATATAAATACATATAAACAAACACGTCGCTAAGGTAAATACACAAAAATAGATAAAAAGATGCAAATAATAGAAATTAAATGTTTAACACTTCCGATAACGGGAATTACTGAGCTCAATATGTTCATTTATTAAAAGTACCCTGAGTTTGTGTTTGCATATCTTAAAAGCTTCGAACATGTCTAATTTGGGTTTGTTATTACAAGAATGTAGAAATTTAATATTGTTTTGGGGATTCATTGTGCGATTCTGTTCTAAAAGGTGTTTGACATTGTTAGACTTTTCAGGGTGTTTATTTCTGTAACAACGCAAAACACGTGTGTATTTGGAGCAGGGTACAATATCTATTGTTTTATCTAAATCTATTGGGTGTGGTTTTATGTTAGTGCCCAAGCAGCACAAATCTAGTGATGCCACCGAGACGAGGCTTTTGTTAATTCTCGTCTCGTCTCACATAAAATAAAACGCATAATCTCGTCTCGCATCGAAAAGTCTCGAAATTTCGCGAGTCGCTTCTTCTTTGGAAGATATATCAGAATTTAAATAAAAAATCAAAAATGAATATAATGCCCAATTAATAATTAAATAAAATTCTAAATTATTATGTTTATAAAAGTTAAATCATCTAAATGTTTTATAATATTTTGAACGTACATAACACATAACACATGCTTTACATAACATAAACAAAAAAAGTTTAATTCTAAAACAGCAAAAAAGTATGCTCATATTAATATTGCTTAAGTCTCCACATCTATTATTATTATAGTTTGCATTATTGAACACTGTAAAAGCATCTTATTTCTTCTACTTAATATAAGTATATGGAACTATAAAAACATATATTAATTCTACCTGACAATTGCTTGGACAGCTTATATTGTCTAAGCAATAGAAATGCCATTGATAATGACAGTTTAGCTGTCAAAACAACAGTTAGGTAGAATTAAATAAAGTGAAGTTCTGATTTATACTTTTTATTATATTTTTATTTCATTATTATGGAGTTTCAACAAATCAAACTAGAAAGAATAAACAAAAATACTAGCTAATTTTAACTATAAATAAATTAAAAACAAATTATTCAATGAACAACTTTAAAAATTCTATTTTAAACTTAAGTTTCGTATCCAGTCGTTTAAGCAAAGCAATGATTATGCCGATTCATTATTCAACCTGTTACGATGTTTTCTTATACCGGGTGTCCACTCTCATAGTCGATCATAGGCAATTAACATTGTGCATTTCACTTTTATGTATTTTGCTGTACTTCTATTAAATCAATACATATTAAAGTATTGAACAGCTTAAATAGTCGTTATTCAATTTAGTCATACGCTAAAATGAAATAATTTGAAAAGTATGGCTTGTCAATTTAGGGATGCAACAAACGTTTAATAAACTAAACGTTTAAACTATCAAAAATTAAACGTTTACACGTATAAACGCTTTCCCGGAAAGATTTATGAATCCATTTTTCTTATAATCTTATATCGTTTTAATTTCTAATTTATACACGCCATAAGGCGGACGACTCACGTTACTGTTTACGTCTACTACCACTAATAAAAACTGATAAGAGATCGGAAGCGCTTCGATGAGATAAATCGAGGTAATGCAAAATATTTTGGTAGTTCTTTGTAACCTTTTTCCAGGACTTCTGTTCTAAGGTGCGTCTTAAAAATCAAATGTTTACCGTGAGCGAACAACAAAACGGGAATGCCCAAAGACAAAACTTGATATTACACTAAAAAACTACACAGCCAAGAAAACTTTAAATCATTATTTAATGATTTTTTAATTAATTTTCTTTCTTTCTTAACATGTCATAACTTTTCTTTTAAAAAAAGTGTAACCATTAATACAAGAAATGAGTCATCACAAATCACGTGCTGAAAATGGGTAAAGGTATCACGTGGATACCATTCACTGCGAGCGTGTCATGCAAAGGTAGTGCAACATTCAATTGCGTCCCCGACTCCCTTTTATGCAATTTTAAGAAGAGTAAGTATCCTAAACATGAGTACAGATCGTTGTGATGCGCCACTGATATATGGCGATAGATGTCAGATGAACGTGTTTTCGATTCGTATTGTTTATTCAGGTGGATATGAATGGGTTATTACCATGGTTATTACGCGGGTATCTAACATTTCTTTAAACAGACCTCAGAAAAAACAATTCACTGTCAGTTTTCACCATAACGAATAAAATATAAGTAATTATGGAGAATTGTTGCGAATTGTTTCGGTGCGAGGGCATTTTGGCGCCGAACAGTTCGGCGCAAGGACACTTCGGCGCGGGGACACTTAGGCGCAGACACTAAATTTTTCAGCGACAAATTAGGGTAAAACCTTCGGAGATCGTTAAACAAAACGTTTTTTGGACCATTAGTCTAATTTTTTGGGACAAGTTACCCTATTATCAGAGTAACCTTTTTTATTTTTATATACACACATACACCTTCTTAATTCTAGAGTTTCGCTTTGCTTGGTTAAATTGCGTTATTCCAATGCTTTTTGTAGCGCAAGCACTAAGCAGTATCCATTTATAAGTGTTACCTACTGAGACAAAATCCGTGAAGTGGGATACGCTTTTATCAGTAGTACGATATTCAATGTTAATATCAATTTTCCTATATCATTTAATTGATTATATAAAATGTTTGATTTTTTTAAAGTTACTAACATGATTATCAAACATTGATATTCTTATAAACAATAAGGAATTTATAATAAACAAATTAAATTCTTATTACAAATTGTTCCCTTATGCAGAGATTTGCAGAATTTTGATTTTAATGTTTTAGTAGCTTAGAAAAATGAATTTTTCTTAAATTTGGCAGTACATAGGTACGAGCTTTTGTGATTGGGAAATATTGAGTTTTTTTCTCATCATACTGTATTTATCGAATACTGTATTTATTACCTGTATGTACCTACATATTTTGTTCATTACATTAATACTAGACAACCTCTCGCGCCGAAATGTCTTTGCTCCTAAGTGTCCCTGCGCCGAAGTATCCTTGCGTCGAAGTGTCGCGCGCCGAAACGGCCGCACCGAAACGGCCGCGCCGAAATGGCCGGGTCTAAACGGTCGCGCCCAAATGTCCGGCTCCGATAAACACTTTATACTTGTGTAGCATTATGGGAACCTCTTCGCCTTATTTTACCAGCTTTTATAAACCATGTTAAACAGCTTCTAAGAAGTTACTGTATAAGGGCTACATGCAAGTTTGTATGCAGTAAAAAATTATTGGTTTAAATGTCCGTTACGGTTTGCAATTTTAAAGCACCTATATTTTAATGTCTGTAGCAGATTCAATATTACCTAGTAGTTGTTATATTGCAGACGTATCATTGGAATATAAGTAACTTGTCATCAAAGAAAACTTTTCTATCGTAACCTGCTGTTCTACTTCGAAATATTAGACATATTTCCAAAATTCCTTGAATCTGATACTCTGTTAGAAATTATAAAAATATAAATAAATAATTTAAAGAAATATAACATTTAAAGAAATAATCTTAAACTGATGCAGCCATCTATTCTGAATACTTTGTAAGTGATTGTTGTAAATATTTATCAAGATTTTAAATGGTAGAAAGTTAATTACACCTGGAACTGATAGCAATGGGTTTTCCATATCTATAGAACATTCCGATCACCGTAGGTTAAACGTAAGGCAGTTCAGTAATATTGAATAAAATGGGACAAAATACCTTCCTTGAGCTTTTACTACAAATTGGTAAGCCATCAACATAACTTTAAATGCTTTAATAGAAATAGTTTGTTCCGCAAAATATTTCTATTAAAGTTATATTGCTGTTATGTTGTCCGTCACACTAGCTAAAACTTTTTTAAACATACTTCAATACCTTATTACCAACATTGTCACGAATAATATTTCTTGGAGTATTTAGTAGTGTCCTAGGGTCTGATGATAGTTGCCCCTTGTTAAATTTCAATACAAAGAAATATACCGTGGTCAAGGAACTTTGCTAAGTGTGGCCCTTCTATTTCTCGAATATTGTCTTCCTCCCGTTCGACATCCCAGTTATGGGATATTACGCCTCATCATTGGCATTCGCTATTACTTCTTCAGATTTTTATCGCTTTCGTTTTTTAATGTTTCTTTTGTAAGAGTGGTCTGTTCAATCAAATTATTGTTACTGGCTTGTGAGTTTGATTCCTCGAGTATTTTTTTAAGTTTGATTCCTCCAGTATATTTCAACTATTAATTCAACCTTTCTTCTTAATGGCAGCTTCGCTTATTGTCTTTTACCAATATTCATCCATATTGTATAGGGTAACACTCATCAACAAATAGCACATGAAATACGCATGGAACTTCGTTCAAACTATGTAATTGAGTTTTTAGAGGTTATGAAACGCATCGAGTTTGGCTGTAAAATAGTTCTATAACAGTGTAATATTTGCAGCTACATAAGTTCAAAAGAGAATTTCAGCTGCATACACCATTTATAAAATCCCTATACTATATTTCAGGGCCTTATTTAAACAGCCTTTAAGAATAATATGTATCGAGGCTGATTTAAGGCTGATTCTCAGTATACGGCAGGCTACCAACAGTCACCGGACCGACAAAACATGCTTCTGTACATTTTATATGGTCGCGACGGTCCGTGTTTGTGATGGTTGATGTGAATACTTTCATATAAAATGTACAGTATAATGTTTTGTCGGTCTGGTGACTGTTGGTAGCCTGCAGTATAGTGAGAATCAGCCTTTAGATGGCATTTGGCTTAAATAACTATACTGCTGTAAAGTTTTGATAACGGTCGTCAAATATAGTTGTTAAACTGCGTGGTAAGTTACAAGATATTGATAATTGCTCAGAACATTTTTTAGTTTCATGGATCATGAAGATATTAATTTTTTTGACAAACGTCGCTGAACTCTTCCGTTACTAATATTGATTGACCTGAGCTTTAAGTTGGATTTTCCTAGTCTAACCAAGTTTGGCCTATCATAAAATGTTGACTAAAAAATTCATTTGACCTGAAAGGTCGAACACCTCACAAAGCATATATTTTATATCTGGTCAAACTTGGTTAGATTAGGGAAAAGCTAAAATTGTAAATTCTCAGGTTGATATGATCATTAGTAACGGAGGAGTTTGGTTATCTTTGGCAAAAGGAGAAAAAATAATATCTGAGTGACTTCTGAGCCGATCTTTGAACTGAAAAAGTTCTGAGGAGTTTTCAGTATCCTGCTGTCCTGTAACTTGTTATGGATTATCATTATCACCTATTACAACTTGCATTAGACGACCTTTGTCAAAATGTAATTGAAAGTTCATGAGTTGCATCTTTTTTTGTATTCGTGTGATACCTCAGAATCTTTGATAACACAGCCACACAAAAAAAAGTGTCCGGGCCAAAGCACCTGACCGGTATATTCCCATGTAATCTTCAGTGCTGAATCCGAATCCGGGGTCAGAATCGCCGATTTACATCAAGTTTTGTACATAACCTCAAAAATGTCCAAAAAATGAGCAAAATGAGATTTAACGTAGAAACTTGAAATGTCCCCTTATTCTCATTATTTTGATGCGCTGAAACCGGATATGATGATGAGAAACTCCTCTAACTAACCAAATCAATCCTTTCACCCCATTTCGCGGTAGAAAATTCATTTATCGTAAAAATTTCAAACATCTCATGTATTTTGATGTGCTAGAACGGAATATGATGATGAAAAATTCCTTCAACTAACCAATTCAACGCTTTCACTCAACTTCACCCCTCATTTCCCCCCCCTTTCTTGGTAGAAAATTCATTTATCGTAAAAATCTCAAATATCCCCCTATTCTCATGTATTTTGATGTGCTGGAACCAAATATGATGATGAAAAATTCCTTCAACTAGCCATTTCAACGCTATCGCCCCATTTCATCACCATTACACTCCCATTTGGTGATTGTAAATTGGATATTCTTCACCATTCTTATGTGTTTTTAGGCGCTGGAAGTGAATACAATCATTCAAAATTCCATCAACCAGCCTAATTCGTTCGATGCTTTTCTTCAATTTTGAAATATTTGAACCTTTAGAAAACAATGTCAAAGTTCTTCTGCTAAAGAAAACTATCTAAAATTCAGTTAAATTGTTGCTACCAAAAATTGTAGAATTATGAAAAGTCTTTCATCCATTTGGTTTCAGAAACTCGTAAGCGCCTCAAAACACATAAGAATGGTGAAGAATATCCAATTTACAATCCCCAAATGGGGGTGTAATGGTGATGAAATGGGGTGATAGCGTTGAATTGGCTAGTTAAAGGAATTTATCATCATCATATTCGGTTCCAGCACATCAAATACATGAGAATAGGGGGATATTTGAAATTTTTACAATAAATGAATTTTCTACCCCGAAATGGGGGGTGAAATGGGGTGAAAGCGTCGATTTGGCTAGTTAGACGAATTTTTCATCATCATATCTGGTTTCAGCGCATCAAAATACATGAGAATAGAGGAATATTTGAAATTTTTACGATAAATGAATTTTCTACCCCGAAATGGAAGGAAATGGGGGGTGGAATGGGGTGAAAGCGTTGATTTGGCTAGTTAGAGGATTTTTCATCATCATATCCGGTTTCAGCGCATCAAAATACATGAAAATAGGAGGATATTTGAAATTTTTACGATAAATGAATTTTCTACCGCGAAATGTGGGGAGAAATGGGGTGAAAGCGTTGATTTGGCTAGTTAGAAGAATTTCTCATCATATCCGGTTTCAGCGCATCAAAATACATAAGAATAGGTGGACATTTCAAATTTTTACCTTAAATCTCATTTTGCTCATTTTTTGGCCATTTTTTGAGGTTATGTACAAAACCTGAGGTAAACCGGTGATTCTGACCCCGGATTCGCATTCAGTGCTGAAAATTACATATACCGTTCAGGTGCTTTGGTCCGGACACTTTTTTTTATGTGGCTGTCTAATTTAAAGAAAAACGGTTCGTATATTATTTTTTACATTTAAATATGTATTACATTAAAGTTATTTTATTATAAAGAATTCAGGGATATTCAAAGATAGGTAAGAGTGAAGCCTTTATAAAAGAGTTTTGTAACATTTTGGAAAAGTTCATATCAAAAGAATTTTTTCTGATAGTTACATATTTACAACGTAGTTTAACACAACTTGGTGTCCTAAAACAGCTCTTATAACACTGTATATAGTAGTACAAATATCTCATTTCAGATATTTCAGAAGATTTGTACTTTTGTAAATAGATATATTTATTTGTACAACCTGGGAAAAACTCATTTGCATTCTGAAAAGCTAAAATATAGTACTTCATTAATCCCTATGTTCTTAAGAATTTTTAAAATACACTTTAAAACTTGAAAAATACACTAGAACGCTCAAAACGGTTTCCGTCTGTTTTAATCACACGCCATTTAAAATGATCCACAGTACATTTTCAATATTTATGAAATGGAAATCGTTTTATTACAGAGTACATGTTTTTTCTAAAGAAATTAGACCTCAAATCCGGTGAAATATAAAGTGAAAAAAAAACGTGTCTTTTTCGAATTTGACGAGATTATATGCTGACGTAATTTCCTTCTGGGGGGATGGTATACGGTTACAATACAGGACTTCAGTACAGGAATGCTGAATCAACATCTAACCGCGATGTCACCTTGTCACCTCAGCAACGTTCTCAGCACGCATTGCTTTTATCTATGCCCATTTAATAAACAATGTATCTTGAATGAATTTATTGTTTATATAATTTGTTACTTTGTAAAGACGTAACCAGGTATCCTGTGTGAGATTGTATAGAGTATCATACAATGTTGTTATCGTCGACTGTGTTTTGTTATGTAATGAAATGAGAATACGTTATCATAGTTTAGTCTCTTGCATTTCCTAGAAACATTTATCCGAGACGAATAATAATGATTAAACTAACAGGAAGAGCAGGTCCTGATGAGAGAAATAATTATTTAAATGCTTGAAAGTTGAGATTATTAAGGGCTATATTACTGAACTGTGCCGAGTCTATAGTTGCGAAATCTAAAGCAAGGAAATGCTATACATGGGAATTGAAACCCGTGTATTCGAAAGATTTTTAAAAACTGAAGTTGGATGCATGCTAATGAGTACCTTAAACCGCTTAAACTGTGTAATACATATGTATATCTAATTTAAAAATTTAGTTCGCGAATACTTTTTATGGAAGTGGAGAAATGAGCAGACAAATCAAAATTTTGTACATGAATTTCCGATATCCCAGCCAAATGGGATGTCTCTTTTTTGATTTTTTCAAATTTGGCACAACTGTTATTATACTCCTAAAGATTAGTAAAAATATAAAATATTATACCTTTACCTCGAGCAGTTCTTGAGTTGTGCCCTTCTAAAGTGTACAAAAATGAGTGATTTGGAGCATGTTGGCGTTGACGTATTCCTTTATAACTTTTGATAGAAATAAGAGAATTGAAGCAAAAACTGTTTTAAAGTCCATCATTTGGGCTTTAAAATGAACGAACCATGACGTACTTAATGAAAAAAAATTATAATGGCCCCTGAAGTCTTTGACCTTGAATTTCTCAGAAAACATATGATTATGACAATTTCAACTTGGGATGTCAATGTGATCATTACTAAATTATTTTAACAAAATAGCAATGTTCAGGGGCATGTTGATGGGTATGTCCGACCAGGCCAAAAAAACTTTAGGTTCAGGTCACTTTAGTTACTATTTTCAGTAAAATTAATATTATTTTACGCCCAAAATTAATGTCAAAATGCGTGCTATAAAAAAACGTTATTTAGTGTAAGTTTACGTCACGTCATAACTAAATTATGACATCAGACCATACGTTGTTGCCATATGGAATTGGATATTCCTTGTTTGATCCAACACCTCTACTGCATATTTTCAGTGTATGTTTTTAAAAGAATTATTCTCTTATGAACAATATGACTTTGTTGTTACACAACACTTTGGACATCTTGAAGTAAACAAATAATAGAAACAGAGAAAATCATTAAACACAGTACTAAACACAAAAAAAGGTCGAACACCTCACAAAGCATTTATTTTATATCTGGTCAAACTTGGTTAGATTAGGGAAAAGCTAAAATTGTAAATTCTCAGGTTGATATGATCATTAGTAACGGAGGAGTTTGGTTATCTTTGGCAAAAGGAGAAAAAATAATATCTGAGTGACTTCTGAGCCGATCTTTGAACTGAAAAAGTTCTGAGGAGTTTTCAGTATCCTGCTGTCCTGTAACTTGTTATGGATTATCATTATCACCTATTACAACTTGCATTAGACGACCTTTGTCAAAATGTGATTGAAAGTTCATGAGTTGCATCTTTTTTTGTATTCGTGTGATACCTCAGAATCTTTGATAACACAGCCACACAAAAAAAAGTGTCCGGGCCAAAGCACCTGACCGGTATATTCCCATGTAATCTTCAGTGCTGAATCCGAATCCGGGGTCAGAATCGCCGATTTACCTCAAGTTTTGTACATAACCTCAAAAATGGCCAAAAAATGAGCAAAATGAGATTTAACGTAAAAATTTGAAATGTCCCCTTATTCTCATTATTTAGTGTAAGTTTACGTCACGTCATAACTAAATTATGACATCAGACCATACGTTGTTGCCATATGGAATTGGATATTCCTTGTTTGATCCAACACCTCTACTGCATATTTTCAGTGTATGTTTTTAAAAGAATTATTCTCTTATAAACAATATGACTTTGTTGTTACACAACACTTTGGACATCTTGAAGGATTCTGTGATGAGCCGTCCGACTGAGTAGAAGTGTTAAAGCGGGTTCCTATTATTATACAGTTTGTATTTACATCGTTTCATATAAGTGTAGAAAATATGTCTTCTGATGGACGTACCACTCGCTCTTCTGAGGAAGAAGCCAGAATAAAAAACATTGTCGAAAAGGTGCTAACTTCCGATACCCTAATTAATAGTTTGGTGGAAAAGTTAAAAGACAAAATGGTTGAGGAATTTAAGAAAGAAATACAAGGATATAAACAAACGGTTGATTCACTAAAAGCAGAATTGCATGTAACTAGAAACCAACTAATCCAATTTAAAGACAATTCGGAGATGTATTCTAGGCGCAATAGCCTTCGTATCTTTGGCGTTCCCCAAATTAATAATAATGAAGATACTGACCAAATTGTTTTGGATTTATGCAAAGAAAAGTTAGGCCTAAATCTACCTCCTACTTCTATTGCCAAATTGTTTTGGATTTATGCAAAGAAAAGTTAGGCCTAAATCTACCTCCTACTTCTATTGATTGCAGTCATCGCTTATTCGCAAAGGAAGGAGTAACCAAGCCTATCATTGTGAAGTTTGTTAGTAGGAATACCAAAAACGCTGTTTATCAGAATAAACGCAAAAGTTCCAAAGTTGTCATCAAAGAAGACCTAACAAAACTACGACATCAGCTTTTTAAAGAAACTGTAAAGAAGTATGGTCGTAACGTATGGACCAGCGAAGGTAAAATTTTAGTTAAAATAGATAATTTAATAAGGCATATTAAAACCTCAGATGATTTGAAATAATTTGTTTAACTTATATGTATATATATATATCTAAATTCTAAATAGGATGCCTTTTACGTCTAGCGAGCCTACCTCTTAACATTTCATCTTGGTTGCATTTATTCATACATATATCTTTTAAGTACACAATACATTCAATATATTTTATTTGATATTAATTTAATAATGTTACTTTCTTATCCTATCTAAAGACTTTATCATAGTTAAATTCGAACTGCATTTAGTTGGATATGATTGAATTGAGATTTTACACATCAATTAATAGATATATACTTATCTAAAGACGTCACTTAGTTTAAGTTGGATCTGTGTTCCATTTAGTTATATAAATATATTAATTTTAGATTTACACAATAATGTCACAAAAATCTTTTAAAGCAGCTCACGCTAATGTTAGATCGATGTTGCCAAAATTTAACTCGATTCAAAATTTTATAATTAATTCATGTTTAGACTGCTTTGCGATGAGCGAAACTTGGTTAACAGATATGATTTCAAATGATGTGATTGATATCGGAGGCTATTCTGTTATAAGACGCGACAGACGGGGACATGGTGGTGGTGTTTTAATCTATTTGAGAAATGCGTACAATTACAGAATTATTGATACCAGTGATATTATTGAACAAGTATGGATAACACTTAAATCAAATAAAATATCTTTAGCAATTGGGGTTGTGTATAAGCCACCAACAATGCACTGCCAGTTGTTCTGTGATGAATTGGAGAAATCTTGCACGCTGATGTCTACCATGCATGATTTCGTGTGTTGTTTTGGTGATGCAAATATAGATTTATTAGTCAAAAATAAAGATAGCGTCTATTTTGCTTCAATAATCGATTCTGTCAACTTAGTACAACTAATTGATTCTCCTACACGAGTAACGCCAAATTCGCAAACTCTATTAGACATAATTCTAGTATCTGACAATAGTCTAGTGGGTAATTCTGGTGTTTCTGATGTTAAATTTTCCGATCACGACACCGTTTTTTGTGAGATCATGATACCATCTTATAACAATATTTTATACAAGACCATCAGAAGTTACAAAAACTTTAATATTGACGATTTCCACAATGATTTACGTTTGGTACCATGGCAAAATATATTTCTTTTGAACGATGTGGATCATAAAGTTAAATTCCTCAACGATAGTATTTTAGGAATTTTAGATTTCCATGCTCCAATTAAAACAGTTAAAATTACCCATAAAAAGACGCCCTGGATTACGGATACAATTAAACTAATGATTACTTTAAAAAATAAAGCGTATAAAAAATTTAAACAAACTCGTCTCCCTGCTCATTGGGATTATTATAAATCCATACGAAATGTAACTACACAAGCGATTAAAAACGAAAAAGTTGCTTACTTTAATTATGTTTCTGGCAGTAAAGACTCCAAACGTCTATGGCAAGAACTTAAATCCTTAGGTATAAATAAAACAAAAAGCGCCAACATTCCAGTTCATTTACAGAACCCGGAAATAATTAATGATTTTTTTATCGATAACATACCTACAATTCAAATTGACAACACTGAACTGATTAATTATTATACAACCAATAAATTGATTAGAGATCCCGACGAATTTGTACTGGAGGGTGTTGAAATATCAGATGTAACAAACATTATAGGTAAAATAAAAAGTAAGTCCAAAGGATCTGATGATCTAAATATCGATATAATTAAACTGTCTTGTCCTATTATCCTACCTTATTTAACACACATTATTAATTATTGCTTATCAGAAAGTAAATTTCCAAAATCATGGAAAAAGGCTTTAATTAAGCCGCTACCAAAAAAATCAAATGTTGATGATTTAAAAAATCTTAGACCAATTAGCATTTTGCCCGTGTGTTCAAAGATCCCAGAGAAAGTTATACACTTACAAATTCAGAAATTTCTGGACAAACATAAGATTTTATCCGATATCCAGTCGGGATTTCGTCCAGGATTCGGTTGTGCAACTGCACTTTCACACATATCTGATGATATTTTAACAGCGCACGAGTCTAATAAGGTAACAGTGTTGTATTACTCGATTTTAGTTAGGCATTCGATACCATAAATCACGATGTGCTTCTTGCAGTGTTGAAATATGTCGGTTTTGGTTCGTCTGCCCTTGCACTTTTGAGGGATTACCTACAAGACAGATTTCAATGTGTACAGCTTGCACAAGGATGTTCCCGGTATAGACCGGTGACTACTGGAGTGCCACAGGGCTCCATACTTGGTCCTCAATTATTCACCTTGTATACTTCTGGCTTCCATAAACACGTGAGTACTTGCTCAATACATATGTTTGCTGATGACACACAGCTGTACTATTCATTTTATTTAAACGACTTTGAGCAATCCATATTGGACATTAACAACGATTTAGAAAATATCTACAAAATATCTACGAAACATTCTCTCATCATAAATGGATCTAAATCAAATATTCTTTTGTTTGGCAATTCTAAAAACGTATCAGAATTACGATCTGTTGCTAATTTCAATATTAATCACGATAACATTCCCATTGTTGACGAAGCTAGGAACCTCGGTCTAGTTATGGACAATACCTTTAGATACAAAACACAGATAACTAACTACATTAAAAAAGCTTATACAAATTTAAAATTAATCTATCCTCATAGGCATTCTTTGTCAATCCAAATTAAATCTCTTCTTTGTGAAACATTGGTGCTATCTCATTTTAGTTATTGCTCACAAATTTATGGCCCATCCATTACACAGGACGATTCGAAAAGAATTCAAAGGGTACAGAACTCATGTTTAAGACTTATTTTTCGAATAAGAAAGTATGACCGGATTTCTCATAAGTTATCAGCCATCTGTTGGCTGAATATGCAAAATAGACGTCGGTTGCAGCTAGCTGCATTTTGTCACAGAATCATCTTGAATCGGTGTCCACCATACTTGTACAATAAGATAAGATTTAGTACCGACGTGCATTCCTTGAATTTACGTTTTAAAGGATTAATTACGCCACCAACACATAAATCGGCTTTGTTCGAAAGGAGTTTTTCATACCAAATCTCTAAAGTTTATAACAGTATTCCATCTTATTTCAAGAGTTTCTCTATCAAATTATTTATAATTAAGTATGGTTTGTATTTGTATAACAATCAACATAGTATATGATAAAGTTTTAGTTAATTTAGTTAATTTAATATGTTCATATGTATTGCTACTTTTATTATTAATTTTTTTATTAAGTGGATCTAGCATGGGGAGGGTTAATCACAGAATTAATTATAGGCATTGTGTTAATTTTTATTATTACATGTTTTTGTTAATCCAGGGTTTTGGTGGTAGATCAAGGGCTGTCTAAGAACAGCTACTTTGAACTATAACACGCTGTGATTCTTCACTGGAATATGCATTTTTGTTTTTGTTTTTTTAAATTTATTTTCACCCATTCGGAATTTACATTGATTTGTACGTGTTCCTTTTGAAGAATAAAGGCATTTATTATTATTATTAAGTAAACAAATAATAGAAACAGAGAAAATCATTAAACACAGTACTAAACACAAAATAACAATCGTAAACCAAATTCAGAAAACACACCTGAAATAAATTTACAATACCACGTGTCGCATACACAGGTATACCAATCTGTTTTTTTTTGTTGAAATAATTGTGTATTTTCTCATTAAATTAACAAATTACGTTTTGTTTTAATAACCTATTTGTATTTATTCTATAAATAAATATATTACTAAATATATGAAAATTAAATTTTATTATTCTCGATAAAGCAAATAATCTTACTTCATAAAATTACATTTTGAATGTTATTATTTGCACAGTTGGTTGTACCACTACGTCATTACTTTTATATTTATGACGTAAACGTAAAGTTAGACTAAACGGTGTATATTATCCGTCCAACTAAAGATGAACGCTGGTCATCGATGCTCTCTGTGTGGTATAAGATTAAAAAATTCCTAGTCAAATCAGCATCCATAGTTTGACAATTATTGATTTTTACCGTGTTTACGAAAATGTCATAGCAGGTAATTTTTTGAGGTTAGGGATAAGGAATATTGGACGTTTATAACCTTCTTTTAGATTTTTAACATAGATACTTGTTGTTTTGGAAAATTTTAAAACATTTTCAGTAGGAAACTAAGAATTAGATTTTCGCGAATATCTATTAGTACTGTACGTTCTCTAGTTTTACAGAACTACCAAGTACTAAAAAACATGAAATCACTTTTACTTATATTTAAGAAATTAACTCATTTATAACCTTTGTAACAGTATAACACCTTCAATATGGAGAAATATATTCTTTTCAAATACAGTTTTACATTTAACAAAATTCATTTTAATCAACTTAAATGCTATTAAAGTACTTAATTATAATAGAATTAACACTATTTTTGCTTATCCATCTCTTCTCTTGTAATAAAACGCAGCGTCTATCTGCCTGTCGTTCTGTATGTTCGCTTTTTCTGAAACTATACAAAACATATACTTTATAAAATCAAAAAATATCAAACGTCTTACTTTCACTTATATACAGTTTCTCTGGCGACCATTTTAGAAGAACTTGCTAGGCCTGCAGTTTTCAACTTCTTGCGTTGTCTTTTTTTTACCAGGACTCGATAAAACTCGCTGGTTTCTACTACGGGCCCTTTTAACAGTTAACAGAAACACAAATTTTTAAAGCCTCAGCTGCTCGCTGCAATAAACAAACAATTATAGTACAATATGATCATAAATAATAATTAACGTTTCTTACCTCTTGTACACAAAATAAAGGAAGTAAATTTCCACGATTTCCTTTTTCTCCCTCGAACTAGTTTAGTAAATTCAGCAACAACTGATGAGACTGCAAATGCAGTGTCTTCCCTTATACTGTCATAATATTAATATGTACGAGGGTAGTTTTTTTTCAACCTCCAATAGGCTATAGATAAAAGACAAATGTACACTGGCTTGCAAAAAAAATCGCATACACTTTAAAAATCAAGTAACCGAGTTTTTATGTAGTTTTTGCTATGTAAACGTGACCTTTCTGACTTTTGACATTACATTTTTGACGGATAAATCTGTCATTAGGAAAATAAAACAAAATAATTTTAACTGATTGACACTGACAATTTAAAAATTAAGACCGACTTAATACAATCAAAAATAGGTGTACGCGAATTTTTGCAAGCCAGTGTATATAAAAAAATCATTTTATTACTAAAAGTTCAGTATACTTATGGTTACTTTTCGACATACTCACCATAAAGATTGAGGCATTTGTCGTATCTGTGGACAAGCTTTCCAATACCGTCTTCATAAAATGTTGCCGCCAACGCATTTAAATGAGTCTTGACGTTGTCTTGAAGATTCTCGGTAGTTTATTGTGAAACTTTACCACGAAACTTTGCGAAGAGACGTTCAAAACAAGAAAAGAGAAATGCTGACTTCTAGAATTTGTTCTGATCCATAACAAGCCCGTCCACACAGTGCTGTTGCAACACAACGGCTCCTTGAGCAATTTTAATGGGACATTCTCGATCACCCGACATACAGTCCCGTCCTAGCATCGAGTGTCTTTCATTTTTCCCTGAACTGAAGGCGTGGCTAGGAGGACAGTACTTAGACAGTAGGACAGTACCAAATTACCGAGGATCTTCAAAACAACGTCAAGACTCATTTAAATGCGTTGGCGGCAACATGTTATGAAGACAGTATTGGAAAGCTTGTTCACAGATACAACAAATGCCTCAATCTTTATGGTTAGTATGTTGAAAAGTAACCATAAGTATATTTGTCTTTTATTTATAGCCTATCGGAGGTTGAAAAAAAAAACGACCCTCGTAATATATTAGGTAAAATTGCGATTTTCTGCCAGTTATTATTGATCATTATTATTATTAACTGTTGCTTATTATTATTATTATTATTGAAATACTATAACACTCACGAAAAACATGTAAATAAGAAATAACTTCAGCAAATGTCACCTATGCCAATCAAATCTACAGTCTACAGGTATCAGAGATACCTGTGACATGTTTTACAATAAAGTCACATGTTCATAACCGCATACAGCATTGCCATTGCCATCTAAATAAATATCTAGATGGCATTGGCATTGCCTATAATTTTGGAATTTTCTTTCAGAAATCTGTGAAGTACCTTAAAGAATCCCTAAAATTGATCAACTTTATCTGTAATGACGACATTCAATTTTTCCACGATAATTTTGCCAATAAATGTAGTTATTTTTTTTGTTTTTTTGTGGCAATATGTTAATTTGATCTAGGAATTTATTTGTAAGGTTGGCCACTCAGTATTCTACACTCTACAGAGCTAGTCAAATCAACTTCCAACGACCCAGAGAAGTGCTAATGTAATGCTATCTTCGTCATACTTGTAGATAATGAGAGTAAAGCACAACAATACGCTTTCTGTGATAATTTCTTGCAAAGATGACGCAGAGCTCATCTTTCGGTGGACGGATAGTATGTATTCTTAAATTAATTAGACGTTTCGACTTTACAATACCTATTATTGTATACTGACTAATTAGATGCTGAATATCTTATTTTTGGGGTTATTTAATAGATTTATGATTCAAGTTGTGTATAACGTCGTTGCGATAATTAATTTTTTGCCTTGGACTTGCTAATCGCAGCAGCCGTTATGCGGAACTTGAATCACAAATCTATGACGTAACATACATATTAGAAAAACTAGATATTACCCACAAGATATTATTTTTTGGTGTAGCTACTCTTTTGCAAAAACGTACCTAATCGAAAGCTACACAAAAGCAGCAATCACTAAAGAAAACCCTTACGTCATTACAGTTACCTCCATTACAAGTTTCTAGTTAAATTAGTTAAACCCTGTATAACGCAAACAATTTTTCGTTTCTGGAATAAGCATTTCAGTACCATAAGGTAAATCTCTCAAATTTAAATAGTAATTTCATTACTTTCATCACTCGAATAGCAGGTAAAGGTAGGTAATGTTTTTCCTATTACAAACATTGCAAAGGAATCATGACAATATTAGACATTTGAGAACCTAAATGAGAATGATAACGGCATTGATTTATTTCTCTGTTTGACGTATCAGTACCGAATGCATAACAATACAGACAATTTATCTTAGCTAGACTCCAACATTGCTGATGTAGAGCTTTTCATCGTTCATCGTAAAGTTATTAATTTTTCAATTGCACTTTATTTGTTGTTTATACCAGTGGTGCAAACTAAAGACCTGCGCAGGCCAAATTTTGGTTTTTACCTGACCCGAGCCGATAAATTTTGAATCCGACCCCGACTTTGAAATATTCTATCCGAACCCGCCTGAAATTCGATAATTTTTTAATAAAACCCGAGCCATGCTCGAATTCCTTATAATAAAAATAAATAAAAAAATTAATAATAACGTTTATTTTTTCGAGTATAACAATATTGACTGTATTAGCACTCTTTTTAAATCATGAATTTGTTATTGTTATAAGAAAAAGTAATTCACCAAAAATTCATTAGTATTTTTTTTATAATAAATAAATTCTTTTCACTCTGCTTAGATTTCTCTTTAAACACAAGCACAACCCGTAGATGTCCGAAATAACATTAATTACAGAGGACTCGACTCCCACCCAAGCCCGGCCCATACTCGAAATTACGTTGTGTTACCCGATCTTAACTCGACCCACGAAACGGGTTGGGCTTAGGCCCGAAGGTCAGGCCCGAGCCCGTGCAGATCTCTAGTACAAACTATACAAACAAGTCAACAACGAAGGCATTATAAGCAGGCATTATCATTTATAACGCCCCGGCTTAGCGTTAACTTTGCTATCGACGCCGACGTTACTTTCAAAATAAAATAAATATAAACAAAGCCTTTGGCAACGCCAACAATTATAAATTATAACTAATTTTTTACTTACCGTATTTCTCGTGAAAAATTAATACTGAAACAATTAAATTTTAATTTTTTCTTACTATCCCACCCCCCAGGCCACCCGGAAATGTTCCATTTTTGGGTGGTGGAGCAATAAAAAAATAAAATGTTATTGTTCTACTATTTATTTTTTACGAGTATACGTAATCGTAATTTATAATTGTTGACGTTGCCAAGGGTGTTTATTATTATTTTTATCTGAATCTAAGGTCGCACAGTGTTGCGTCCATTTATGATAAATCAGAATTGCAAATTTTAAATATTCTTTTTGCACGTCCTATATATAAGGCTATGCTTTATTCCCCCAAAAGAGGAAGTAAAGTAGCACTTTTACTCCCTGAGGGAGTAAAAGTGCTCTTAGTGATGAATTTCGTGAAGGACGCCAAAGAACTGCTGTTACTGATGAAAATTTTGCCGCTGTTCGAGCAATGCTTGAGGAAGGTCGACGGACATCTTATGAATTTCTTTGGCCGACATTGGGCATTGGTATGAGTCAAATACAAAACATTTTACATCAACAGTTAGAAGTGAGAAAACTTTGTTGTCGATGAATTCCACATAAACTGACTCCCGATCAAAAAGAACACCGCATTGAATGGTGCAGAAAAACTTTGGAAAGATTTCAAGGCGGCACTTCAAATTTGGTTTGGAATATCGTCACTGGTGACGAATCTTGGATTTATTGTTATGATCCTCAAAAGAAAAGTCAATCGGCTTAATGGGTCTTTCGAATTGAACCTAAGCCTACAAAAGTTGTAAGAATTCGCAGTGCTGGTAAGAAGATGATTGCTAGTTTTTTTCTAAAACGGGTCATATTGCTACTATAGCATTAGAAGATAGACGTTACCGTTACTGCCGATTGGTACACAAATCTTTGAAAAAGTTCGTAAAAAACGCCCCAAAGGAAAAATAATCTTGCATCATGACAACGCATCGTCGCATAAAGCAAAAGTAACAACTGAGTATTTGGCTGCCCTAAAAGTCAGCACCATGGATCCTCCACCGTACAGCCCTGACCTAGCACCTTGCGATTTCTTTTTGTTTCCTAAAATTAAAGATAAAATGCCTGGAATCACTTTTTCGTCATCAGATGAAGCAGTGGAACATTACAAAAACCTGGTTTCTGAAGTGTCTCAGGAAGAGTGGCATCATTGCTTTAAGGACTGGTTTCATCGAATGCAAAAATGTATTGCTGTTAAAGGGAATATTTTGAAAAACAATAAAACCATTTAAATGTTTTTAAAAGTAATCCTTGTTTGATTTTCTAAGAATTTTCAGTGTCGCCCTCGTAAATATTTTTCTATTACACATTTTTTTAGTGTGGTAACTAGTAAGATATCAACATTCAGGCGATTAGAAATTACGTAATAACCTAAAAGCTAAAACAATAAAAGAAAATATTACAGAAACGTAACTAAACGGCTCTGTTTGATTATATTTATTATATTTATTAGTTATTGAAAACGTCGAACCAGACATTAACGTATAAAGACTTCGACATCTTCAAAAGAATCAGGGTAGACTTTTGTATGATTGGACTACACTGTCAATATCTTGTCCGTTTATAAGTAAAATATTCATTTTGTTCGCTACGCCATTTATCTGTCCATAAATTTGTCGTTGTCTGTGTTAAATCTTTTATCGATATTGACTACGCTTTATTGGTTCATACGTATGCTACGCGAAGTCCGATTGATTACTGACAATGAGGTTCTGATTTATTAACAGAACGACACAGCTACTTAATAGCTAAATCCCCTAGTCTCAACAGGTAAGAATTCCAAGAAATGGGGAAGTCCCGGCGTAAATTCCAATCGAAAACATGCAAGACAAGAAAATGCAAGAGTCTTGCAAGCAAGACAAGATTTTTGTTTGCAAGAATGAAGCAAGACAAGCGTTTATTAGAATTCTTGTCTTGTTTTTCAAGACAAGACAAGAAGTAGTCGTACAAGACAAGAAATCTTGTCTTGTGAAACACTATTCAGAACATCTTTGATGGAGTTAAGAAATACTGTGATATTAACTAAGTAACATCTGAGCAACATGTGGATATGAGGTCTTCTCATATTACCCGAGATAATGAGAACATGGATAAGCTCAGACTCTGGTTTTATCAACACCCTTCATTTTCCAAAACTCGCTTGATTATTAATGATGATCAGAATTACCGAAACCTTGAAGAGGCTGTATCTTGGCAACTATTAGGTTTCGCAAAGTCATTCTGCGCTCAAACTGTAGCAAATTTAGTCTTCTTTAAAATTAAATAGAACTATGTTTGTCGTAAAACACATCGCTTAGGAGATATTCTGCGAAAACCGAAAAAAGATCGAGATTTTCCTCAATTCTTCAATATATCAGCCCACGATCAGCGAATGCCATGATTGAAGGCTTCGATTTCTTATAAAGGGCACCAACATACAAAACATATCCAAAAACCAAAACTACTTGAGTTTTTGCAAGGTAAAATGTACAGATTGACTGGACTATAATGACAGATTAAAATAATGAAGAGAAATTGTTGTTTTGTCTCAGTCATTTCTTTACCGATTTTAATTATTTTTATACTTTTGTAAAGCTACACTTCTTATCTACCCAGTAAAGATTTCCAAAATGTAACTACGAAATGCTAAGTTTTGGTCATTAGAGTAGTAGTAGTAGTAGAGTAGTAGTAGTAGTAGCAAAACACCAAAACTGGGCGAGGTACATTCAGGGGGCTGGGAAAGAAAACTCGAAGTGATGGGAAAATTCTGCAAGTATAAAAAGTCTTTATTCTTCAATATCAAACCGTTTATAATAGGTAGGAGGTCTTGTGTATTTCATGTGTAGCACAGTGTAATTGTTGTCGCGGTATGACGGTAGCATGAGAGACTGTACGTAATCGCTTCACGCCCCTTAAGTGTAGATCTTCTAGAGCTTTTTCAGGTCATTGAACTTGCTTCAAACAAGTCATAGAGTGATCTGGATAGCTTCCAGAACGCAACTACCTGGTGGTATGCATTTTCCCATTGGCCAGAATTCTTTTGACCGGGATAAACCACACTTCAATACTCCTCCTAAGATTCGGCCCTTTAGCGGGTACTCTCAGGCTCTTTAAGAGACCGTCTCCTAGGTAAGAATCAAATCCACCCACACCGGTCCTCACGTTAGTAGAACTTGCTCTGCAACGTTTATGAGTAATCTTTGAATTACACTTGCGTATAACTCTATCACACATTTTATTCAGGCCTGAATCATCGTTCCCCAGACATGGATTCTATGCCTAAGTCAGTTCTATGGGTGCCAACAGTTATCAAAACTGCTACAGTTTATTGAACGGCATCATCAGAACAATGAAATCATGTTCTTACCTAATGTAGCTTCAAGCAACTACGTCAGAATCATATCTTTTGTACCTAAAGTAGACAATCTCACAAACCTGCCTGAAGCCCGTGCTGTTAAAGATTTGAGCTTTACTGAGTTGCAAAGTGTACGATAATAGTAGGAGAGAATGGAAAGCGTGACACTAAATCCTATTTTGGATGGAACTATAATGACATGCTTTAAAGTAAGAAAACCTTTTAAGAGTCTGTTTACGGCATGTCTGCTACGGTCGCGTGCATTACATTAGTACATACAAGTTATGTCGAAAGTTCGCAAAGACGTTTAGAAATTAGTATAAAATCTCAAGTAATTTTTATGAAATCAATGTAGGTTTGGTATCATTGGACAGCTGAGATATTCCTTTATGTCTCTCTTGTAATGGATTTTTGTTTTAATTGTTCTGTTTACAGGAAATATCTCATAGAAATCAGCAATTTTAGCACTTATTACTCACGTATATTTCAAAAACAAAAGAAAAATATCGAAAAGTATTACAAGGCGGACCTAGAAAAAAGATGTATTATAAGCTACAGAAACACAAAGACTATTTTTATATAAATAAATACCTAACCTGCCAAAATATAGCTGTGCTGGAAGTATCAGCTTGATCCAAATAACACTGCTTTAGTTTTTGCCGGCTAACCCCTAATAAGTCGGAGAGGGGCGGGGTATTACAAGATATAAAAGATAAAAAAACAAGAGCCACTTCGTTTAAAAACAATTCTTATTACTAAAGCTTCAAGCTTATCAGACAAACGAAGAAATAGATCTTCTACTAAAATATGGGCAACTTCCAATATTTTGGTCGTACCGTACATATATACTTACAAATGACGAACTGGAAAGCAATGTTAAAATCATACAAATAAATAAATAATAAATAAATAAAACACACGTAGTGAAATGTAAACCTTCTAAGTAGGACTTTATTTTAATTATAACTATTGTCTATTGTGCAGATAAAAAAACTTTAATATTTAATAAAAAAAAAGGTGAATGGCGATTTGTATCACAGTTAGCTTAAAACTACCCTAAGATAATTTCATTACTCGAGATCTCGTGTTGTTCTTAAAATTAACATGCATGAATAAATTGTTGTTCTTAAAATTAACATGCACGAACAAACTGTATACACATTTAATAAATATATATAAACACAAATAAAATGACACAGAATACATACAAGTTTCGACAAACATCCCACCATTCGAAGACCCACGGCTGTTTTATTTAAAGCCTTGCTTAGGAGTTTTCGCTTCACCCTTCGATATTTGGTTGTTTTGTTCCGACCCGATACATGTATAGAGGTAGGTACGGACCCAAAGGGGAAGGACCTTCTAAATGAACCCACGATCAGAGAGGCTGGAACACGAACAAAAGACAACGAGCCACAAAACCCAAAAGAAAAAGACCTACAAAGAAGTCACCCTGTATATTGTATTAATTTTAAATATTTGAAGATTTTTATCTTTCTATTAACTGAAAGGTCTTTTACAATACAATTCCCTCAAGTTAACTGCTAGGGAAATAATATTACCTAAAATAAAAAGACATTTGTAAGATTTTAACGCATGGAAATGAAACGAAAAGAATTTACC
The DNA here is from genome assembly GCA_929113105.1 of Agrypnus murinus. NCBI lineage: Eukaryota > Metazoa > Arthropoda > Insecta > Coleoptera > Elateridae > Agrypnus > Agrypnus murinus. The sequence continues at coordinate 34,713,765 of OV816028.1, read as the reverse complement.
TAAAATGGTTGGCACCAGAACGTAATCCGTCTAATTTGACGATTGATCGCATATAACCAATCAAGCGATCATTCTGTTGAATGCGAGATTTATTCCGCTAAAGCGAATTATATCCAAAATCAATTTTCTAACATATCTCGAACATTCAACTTCTACTGCCAAAAAGCCATTTTGTTACTCAACTCTACTATTTAGAAGGAAGCTTAACCGCGCAGGAGCGACTTCACGATAAACAGAAAGAAAGGGAAAACCAGCGACAACCAAACAACGGAGAAGCTTGGTTTTAAACAGTGACCATCAAACAAACAATGGGTTGTGAATTTCAACGTTATAGTATCTTAATTAATTTTTTATTTGAAATAAATAGACTCATTTGTTTTGCAGAAAAACGTTAAGAGCGTAGAGCGAAAACTGGATTAATTCCAAGCGAATGAATGGACTCTTAAGTTGTATGAAAAACCAATGTTTTTTGAAAAAGTTGATGCATTTGAAAAACCGTGCTCTAAACTGCACCATGACTAAATGGCTTAAATGTTATAAACACTTGAAAACCTCCGAAACCCCTTTGGCTACCTCGGTGAATAAAACCAAGTCAGCTGCAAAAAAGTGACATAATACGTATTGTTTCTTGAAAACGCATCAACTCTTTTAAAATCTAAAATCCCCAAACCAATTTAATTTGAGCTTTAGTTGATGACTAAAGATATATCCAGGGCCGGCGTAAGCTTTTGTGCGACCGGGTTGCAAAATGCGCTTGGCCTAAAAACTTCTAAATAAATTATTTATTATAAACACATTACTACATATTACAGCAGGATCATAGAGTATCATTATAGTTATTTACGAACTACGCGAAGTCTTTATTAGTGCATTTTTTAAGCACGAGCGACGAAGGAGCGAGTGATTCATTTGCGCGAATGCGTCAAAGACGACTTCGCATATCAAGTTTTGCACAAAAATGTTTTAAACGAAATTTAACACTAAAAAAATATAATTAACCAAAATCTGTAATACTGCAATAAGCATTGTCGTTACCAATAGCTGCATATTTGTCAGTCAATTATTATCTTTCTTTTGTGATTTCTAATACTCAAATGGGAAAAATGGCATTTTTGAAATTAAATTTTAGTTATAATAATTAAAGAATTCTCCCGCCATTTTTTCTGACCTTTTTCTAATATTATTGACCATACTGGTGTCATTTTAACGTAGATTTAATGCTGATGCTGAATATGTAAATCATTTTTAAAATTGGGGATCAAAGCTAAAATAAATGTTTAATCTCCATGGAAATTAATAATAATTATATTAAGTTTCTATGATTACTAAATTGTGTAATTTACAATTACACAATCTAGTTAGGTTAAGGTTAGGTTAGGCTTAGCTAGGCTAGGTTTAGGTTAGGTTAAGTTTAGGTTAGGTTAAGGGCTGGTTGTATAAACACAGATTAACTTTAAACTAGGGTCAATATCCTAGGCAACGAGTGTTCCGACAATTGTTACTGCGGCAACTGAACCAAGTTTAAAGTTAAACCACGTTTATACAACTCACCCTTAGTTAGGTTAGGTTGAGTAAAAATTGAATTTGCTTATGCATAGAGTTTTGGTTAGGTAGTGGCGTTTTTGTGGAGGTTAGGTTGGTAAGAACTAATCTAATAACGCTTCAACGGTTCCAAATTTGGGGATCAAAAGTTAAAAATTCTTAATCTATATACAAATGAATAATAATTATATTAAGTGTCTATGATTGCCAAATTATGTAATTTACAATTACACAATTTAGTTAGGTTAGATTAGGTTTAGGTTAGGCTAGGTTAGGTTTAGGTTAGATTAAGTTAGGTTGAAAGAAATTCAAATTTGCTTTTGCATAACGTTTTGGTTAGGTAGTGGCATCTTTGTGGAGGTTCGGTTGCTAGCAACCAATTTTGGAAGATTGTTTGGTGGGAGAATTCTTTAATTGTTCCAAATTTTATTATGAAGTCAAGATATCTCTAGAGAGCCTAATAAAAGGGCCAGTGCTGTTTGCATCTTTTTTAAGCACGAATGCGCGAACACTACGTTTGCGTTTAACTGTTAATTCAAAGCGAGCTCATTTGTAAGTTATAATACGCGGAGCCATCTAATGCGCAGGGCCGAGTTCCGGTGAACCCGCCTCGCGCCGGCCCTGGATATATCTATTGACGTGATTCCCATTCTACAGAATTTGATCGTTTACTAAAGGTATTGGAATTCATAAAAGCCTATTATTAATTTTTATCGTACATACTTTCATCTTTCTATGTTCTTAATCCTGTACATTAATAAGTTCTACGATACACATAAATATATCTGATGCCCAGCGCTTGCAACAATTTCTGAAGAGCACCAAAGCCAATGTAAGATACAAAATATGAGAAATTTATTGATGTACATATAGAAACATAATATTATTTACTATGCTAAACTGTTTTACTATAATTTTAATATACAGAAAGATTTTTACAACTATGCTCATGAAAACTGCAGTGCCTACGCGACGCCTGAAACATTTTAGGCATAGTTATTCATCACACGTGGGTACTGGTTAGCATATAATGTGTTTTTGACGAAGCAAATATTAAATAGACAAATAATTATAACAAGATCACCTTAAATTTTAATCGCAGTGTTATTAAAGCACCATTGTTGTGTATGTTTAAATATATAAACAAAGCATGTCATAATCGTCATAATGCAATTCTGGAGTGATTAACCTGTTCAACTTGTTTTAATTTTACAAATAATGCATTACAAATTATTACAAGACCATTTAATATATGGCTATTTAAACAATCGTAGATTTAATAAATATGTTACTTCAGATATCAAATATATTTCTAATGGTCATTCAACTTAATTGGTGCAATATTATTGCGCACTTCTAACTATACACATTACGTTTGCAATTTTTGCATGATGGCACGAATGTTACCAGCCATTTCTTTATTAGTAATGTAGGACAAAAAGGTATTGACCCTTACAATTTAAAATTATGTATTTGTAATATCTACCTAATGTCTAGATTTTCTTTTCATAATTATTATTTTTGGTGTGTACTGCTTTATTACTAACTTTGGTTATTTACAGAGGAAAAATCAAGAAAGTTTGTACTACAGAAAAAAAGGAAATCTTTTTTGTAAATTGTATAGTATATTCATTATTTCATAAACTTTGTAGTAATTCTCTAGTTAGTGGTCAGTGGTTGCCCTTGCCATGTTTACTTCCTAATTGAAGAGCCCTCCCTCCAAAAGTTCCATCTCCGGCTAAACTATCAGTAATTTTTCAGAGCGGAAAAAAATCAAAAACATGCCTTCTTAAATAAGAAAGTGTAAGTCTCGTGTCAGGTTAAAAATTCCTACTGAGGGTGGAATAACTCTAGACTTGGCTAAATTTTAGAAGGGTCGGCCACATAAGCAAAGCAATCAGTGCCGTGATATACGGAAAAAAAGAAATTATTTACTTCTAAGCACATCCTGTTTTCGTGAATGAAAAACTGAAATCTTTTTCTGAACCAGCCACAACTTTAAATTAATCTATGGTCAAGTATCCATCTTCTCATAAAATCTAGTGAATAATTGTCATGGTTACTATTTTTTCTACAATTGTATCTATAACAATTAACGGTCAAATAAAGTTATTAGGAGATGAAAATCTCGGCCCTAATTCTAATTACTGTGAAAAATCTCGTATCTAGCTTCACTTTCAGTGTATTTCCTAACAAAGGGTTACGCTTTTGCTGAATTTTTTGCTGAAATTGAAATGCCACTAATTTGTGATAGGAGGAAGCTTCTCTATGGATTACTTTTCGTGAGGTTGGCATTCTTGCAAATCAATTTTTAAATAACTAGAATTCTTCTAGTATATTGAAGTATGAATTCCGTTGTAATTCCTGAATACTTTGAGCTAGAGAGTCATACAAGGCTAAAGAATATTCATCATTTTTAGGAGAAGAGAAAGAAAGGTTAAGTAGGTATACATAGTATGTACAGACCTGGAAATTGACATAGGTTCACCTAGAATATTGATATAATTTTTGAAATATTTTTGTTAAAACTTATCTTACCGTAAAACCACTTTAAAGGCTTATTTATTAAACATTTTTATGTGTAACCACCATTATGGTTAATGATTTGAAAAATTCGATTATTCATGCTTAAGACGAGATGACTAAGCTCATTGATAGTGACATTACCAAAGCCTGCAAAATGGCTCTCCTAAGATTATTTACAGTGCGAAAAGGATCATTTCCACTGTAAATCTTTTGAAGGATAATGTCCCACACAATTTCCGTTGGGATTTGTGACGCTACCAACCCTGCTCTTGTGTTCCGATACAGGTAAGCAGGTGCCTATTCTGTTGAAAAATTAGGTTTTCATGCTCATGATCCCCATAATAAGGAATTCACTTGCCATCCTTGTTAATGGATTTCCATCCAAAGCTTGTTTATTCCGCTAAACCCAGCCTAGATTATTAGGCAACAATCATCAAAGTTTCTACGAAAAGCTCAATGGTTTCTTTTATAAGTCATGCCAATAATCATGAAACCCGTCAGGTCAGTCAAAATTAATTTTTTTCTTTTCGCTCCAGATTATCTAAAAATAGCTTTTTTTAATAATTTAAACAACGGGGAATATTAAATATGTGTTATTAGTTTCGTCCAATCAGGTTTTCAGCTGAAATTGCAACCATCTTTCTTTTAACGGAATAAACAAGCTTCCGATGGCATTTCGTTTTACATTGATGGCAAGTGAATTCCTTATTATGAGGATCATGAGCATGAAAACGTAATTTTCCAACAGGATAGGCACTTGCTTACCGCTGTCGGAACACACGAGCAGGGTGGGTAGCGTCACAAATCCCAACTTTAGATTGGCCATCATGCTCTCCGGACATTAACCCAATGGAAAACATGTGGGACATTATGGTTCAAAAGATTTATAGTGGAAATAATCCTTTCCGCAATGTAAATGATCTTAGGAGAGCCAGTTTGCAGGCTTTGGTAATGTCACTATCAATGAGCTTAATCATCTCGTCTTAAGCATGAACAATCGAATTTTTCAAATCATTAACCATAATGGCGGTGCTACTGATTATCAATTTAACGATCTTTTATGGTTTTGATAATTTAATGTTTAATAAATGGTGAATTTTAATTAGTGAACTTATTTCAATTTCCAATTTACAAACATTTCAAACTTTTCACTTTTATCTTCAAATCTTATTAGGTTATTACCTTTTGTATCAAACATGCAGATATTTTGAAAAGGTAGGAGAACACATAAAAATGTTTAGTAAATAAACCTTTAAAGTGGTTTTACGGTAAGACACGTTTTAACAAAAATATTTCAAAAATTACATCGATATTCTAGGTGAACCTATATCAATTTCCAGGTCGTATGTACTATGTATTTTCGAAAACCAGAAAATTTCAAAAATCTTTTTTTCTCTATTATATATTTTTATTGTTTTCTGTTCTGTAGAATCAAATTAGTTACAAGTAACAGAAAATGCTTCAAATAAATTTTAAAGTACTATATATAGAGAGACTAAAGATTTATCGATATTTTGTCTTTTAATATGCATTTTATTGACACCCAAAAGTGAAGGTTACTTTATAGCCTTCATAAATTAGTAAATTTAAAAAGTCATTGTGGGGATATTGCTATACGGAAATATAAATCTTTTCAACTAAAGATATTCATTTAAAAGTGAGGAATCACATGTTGCATAACAGTTATAACACACGAAATTTCTTATAAATTCCTTATAATAATATTACGAGAAATGTTTACACAAATACACAGACATATCTTTATTCCTCGAAATGTGAAAATCTGTCGATGGGCTCTTCATAATAATATCAAGTCCGAAAGCTCAATCTCCAAAGCTCAGAAACTAAAATTGTGTATAGTGAATATTTAACAGCGAAGTCATCTATATATTTAAAACACAAGGCTTATTTTTGTTCCAGTTCGTTTGAGATTTACGTCATTCTTTTTTTATATTGAAGCTTTCGCTGTGTAGATCAATCAACACATCATTTATATATTTTTTAATTTTTATATTTTTAAATTAAATACATGTAAAATAACTAATTCAAGACGCTTGAAATCCGACATCCACTTGGGGCGACATCTCAAAATCCATCGCGTCAACTTCTGGAACTACTTTTATAAACAGACCACTTCCATCACTAATATTCGATATGTGCTGCGGCTATTATCTCATTATCTTAATCTCTCATCTTGATATTTTAGTCATTCAGTGGTTATATTTTATAATATTCAAAAAAATATAAAAATCGGACATATGTGTTACACGAGTTATTTCTGTATTCAGACACCAAAGTTTGAGTTTTTATCGTTTTTATGTAGCGTTGGCAAATATTTCAAATATTTCCATAAGGAAATATTTTCACTTTTGAAGTACTTCAAAAAGAAAACATTGATAAATTTCCGATCCAATAAATTTCCGCCTTAACCTTGAATTAATGAACGCGTTTCCATTTTTTAAGTTTACGACTTCATTTTTAAACGTACATCGTTTTTCATTTTTAATTTTTAGTTCAACCAAAAATATTAAAATTAAAAATTAATAAAATAAATTAATTAATTAATAATTGGTTTCCAAACTTATTTTTCCGCAGAACCTATATTTTACTATATTTTGCATATCGCGGAGCCCTAACTGTATTTACAAACATCCTAATCTTAACTGGGCATTAAAAAAATAAAAATTACCTACAAATAATTTATTCAAACATGTGTGTGTTTGTGTGTTTGTGTTTGGGCGAGGAATCAGGATGGCGGAGCATCCGTCGTACCTCATGGCACCGATTGCTATGATCATTTGGCCGACCCTACTAGAATTTAGCCGAATCTGGGAGAATTCCACCCCCAGTAGGGATCTTTATCGTGCCAAACATCGCATTGACACGGGACCTACAGTTTTACTTCCTATCCGAAAAGAAGGCATGTTTAAAATTTTTCTCCGCTATGAAAAATTACCAGTTCGGCCGGGGATCGAACCTGCGATCTTTGGATTATGAAGCAAACATGCAAACCACTAATCCACCGAGACTGGCATTCAAACATGTACTATATGAAAACTTGGTTTAATATTTTATAGCGAATTCGTATATCTGGTGCAGCATCCAGTTTATTGCGATATTTCGTTTTTGTATTCTGTAAGGCACCAACAAATAAAATAGTCATTAGGCCGTTATTGTAGGAAAGTTTAAAGCTTTACAAGTGATATCCTTTTGTTATATTATAGGACTTTCAACTGGTCCCGCGGAACCTCAAAATCTTTTCACGAAACCCCAGGGTTCCACGGAACATACTTTGGAAATCGCTGATCTAGAGACCTCTTAAACTGCGTTTGAATTTCGTTAACTTTTTTTGACATTTGCCATTTCAATAAGTTATCACGAAAGTTTTTGGAGATACTTCCATGGAAAGTTTCCAAAAAAATAAATTTCCGGAAATTTGCAAACACTATTTTATGTGATGTTTCGAAATATGCACTTATAGACATGTACAAGAATTTAAAAAAAAGATCGATTTTAGATTTTATTCTTACCATTTCGTGATTTCTACGCATGCAGCACTACAATAAATTAATTCAAAGTGCCAGAAATAACGCATGCGGCTTTGGCTGCTGCAGCCATTACAGTCTAGCCATCCATCATCAATGATTGAGTGTTTAATAGGCATTCGAATTGTCTGATGTATAGACAAACCCTTGCATACCGCCATAGTCCTCCTTTATGAGTGCTACAAGACCGATCTGATAATTCTTTTTAATAAGCTTTGGCATTATATCTTCTTTAGTTTTAAATTTTTAAAACCATAAATTTAAAATACTTTGTTAGTATTTAAAACACAACACTTATTTTTGTTACGCTTCCTTTCGAGTTACTAGTTATACTGGGCCGATCTACGCAATTCTAGGCAATCTACGCAAGTTAAAGGTTTTACGCTAGAGATTTGCCAGCTTTCCTTAGTTTTGCGATTTCGTAATTATTTATTTACATTTTTAAAAGCGTTATTTGTAATCGATGCATTTCTATACGCTCGAGACCGAATGTTTACTTACATCACTCGCTTCGTCACGTGTACGAACTAAACATCCTCCCTCTACTTGCTTACTACGTCACCGATCGCTTGCTTACAAATCATATCACAAACAATTCTTAGCCAAGTGTTAAAGTATTTAATGTGGAGCATTTTTACTGTCTGTCTCCGTCTATCAGTTTTTTTCGAAATTTTTTAATTCTCATCAGGTTCGAATGTTTGATGAAAAAGTAGAGTAGGAATGTCTGAAGAACCAGAATGAACTAAAAAGTTAGTATATTAAGCATATGATATATGGATTCATTGTAGAAATTTCATATGTATTAATATGATGAAATCTTTTTAAGCTAGCCAGACACGTTGGGCGTCAATTTTAAATGTGACGTTACTTTTGTATCGTGCAAATTGTTATTTATTCTTATATATCTCAGATCTCAGGGTCGAATTATTTGATGTTCAATCGTAAAAATTACCTATAAAATTACTTTATTCTATACCTTAATATGACACTCCTATTATAACCTTTCAATATGGGATTCTGTTATTGAAAGGTTAAATATTATTAACAAATATTTAAATTTTTTTTACACTCATGCAGTGGTTAATAATTTTCAATATATAAAGTTTGGTTATGAATAATAACCATTGACACATATCTGAAATGTCAAAACTGACAGTTATCAATAAAAATATTTCTCCAGAAGGAATAAGTACGTATAGCATATATTGTTTATTAGCTCTTTATTGTTATAAACCTTTATTTTAGGATTCAAAATTGGAAAGAAATCTTACCCTTGTCAACTTACATGTAAAATTTTCTTTAGGTAAGTCTTCCTGGTATGGCCATCTAATAGTTTCTTAAAATTTTGACATATGTATTTTTTCTCCTCTTCCAACAATCACCTCCACTTTCACAACCTATAATTTCCACAATCTACACTTTCTGCCAAGAACCGTGATCACCGCCGTAGATTCAGCAGACCTCACACCACCGGACTACTGGACTGCCTCATAAACTGCTTTCATGGTTTTCTTCTTATCTAGGACTCGAATGATGACTGCCAGCTCCCCAACACCTCAGTAAGTATCTTCTAATCTCTTTCTTATGATTAAGTTACCTTAATAATTATTTTCTTTTTCAGGAATATGATGACGACTTCAAATCTTCCACACCTTGATGATTAACAAACCCATCTCAAAGACATTTTTTTTTTAATTTTATTTTTCTCTATCCATCATACCCTTTAATTTTGTTTTCAGTATTTAATGCTCTTATTCTTCCTTTATTCAATAAAACACCGGACTTTCCTTTTATATGTTTTAATTTAACAAATTTTCTTCTTGGATTTTATCAGTTTACATTTACTAGATACACATTTATTTTATTTTTCTATTATATAATCAAATTTCTTCTTTTAGAAAATTTTTATTTTTTCATACCTAATTAAAAAAAACCCATTTTATTATTATTATCATCCCCCCGAGATACCTCTTTTTTCAACTATTTTATCTGTGTTTTTTCCTTTTATTAAAATACTCCCTATCTTTGGTAATTCTTTCAGTTTTCTTATAAACAATGTCTATAACCATAGAAGTGAATGAGACCTTATTATTGAAGTACAGGGAGAATTTTAAATATGCAATAGAAAATTAATATACCTTTAAACTATTACATGATTTTTAATTTTCAGGTTGACTTATGGCTAGGATATCCTTTCCTTTTATTATCCTTGTTAATTTTAATATTGTATCAAAACACCATAATAAATATATGCTATTACATTCTATTTCATTATTTTACAATAATATAGGAAATTTTTGTATTCTTGGGATATCGTGATGACTTTGTATGTAAGTTTATCTGTTTTTATTTATTTATTTATTGATCCTTAATAACCACATCTGTGCAATAATGATTTTTAAAATGATCAAAAATTATCTATTCTTATGTATATGCTCATATTAAACTTTCTAACACACATAAACGTGAACATCACAGTATGTATGTATGTAGAACAAACCGGTGAGGAGGGGTAGGTCAGAGCGGAAGATATGTCGGAAGAGAGGAGCGTAAGTTGGGAGAGGGCTATGTTAGGCTTAGAATCTTCAGCTAGTTATGTTTGGTTGCGTTTATTTAAATAATCACACAGAGAAAAATGTATTTAAATTTCATCAACAATTGTGTGGTATTGTAAAACAAATTGGTCTTAAAAAAGTGACAGGGACAATTTGTGTACAATTATAAAACAAGATTGTGTCATTTAGTTTGTCAAGATTTTGTGGAAGTCAATAGTAATTTTGTAGAATCAAATGAATAGTTGTGTATAAGTTTCCATAACAAATTGTGTTACTTATTAAAACAGAATGTGTAATGTTATTGCATACAATTTTATACAAAATTGTACAATTGTTGCGCTAGTGTGGTGCCACAATTGCTTAATAGTATTTAACACAATTTTACTTGTTCACATTTATACAAATTGTGCAATACTCTGGCACAAATATTCTATACAGAAGGCTAGATATCACAAATAAAATATATATTTTTACATATATTAAAATATATGTAACTAATATGTATATAGCTATACAATGTATAGTATTTACATACTATACAACGTGTAGTATATACACGTATAACACTAAAATTTTCTTTTGCCGTCGGCTGTTTATATATAAATCTCGAATTTACATTAATAGCGACAATTACAAGTGGTGACATCTATAGGATGTCATCCATAAACTTTGCGAAACACAATAATTAGTAGCAAGCAGTTTGAACACTGGATTATGATTTCATTCAAACAAAATATTGTATTTTTCTAAACATTTTTTACAATTATACTTCAACATAATATGCTAGCTTATCCTCTACAACATTGTTCCAAAGAATGCTGAACTAAATCTGACTGTGTTAAATAATTGTCGTAAGTTCCTGTTAGACAATTCAGTAACGAAAACCTACTCAACGCTGGACAATACGATTCTACAATTATAATATAAATTTCTCCAACACCGTTTTGAACAATATTGTGCAAAGCTCTTATGAAGTATTTCTCTCTGTGCACTCATGAAAATGCAAAGAACTGTAATTACACAACGAATGTGTAATAAGGAAATCCTTCAATCACTTCAATTCTTCTGACCGTCATGTCTTGACTAGGATGTAATAATGTCAAATCTAAATTTTAACTGAATTAGTGGCCTGCAAAGCCACCCAAGAGTATTTTTTGTCAACTAATTAGGCCGGCGTCTGTACCTCTGACCTCTGAACTATGAATGGACCGGTTCCTTAGTTTGGGAATGGCCCCAGAACAAGGCTGGACTCCAGTGGGAGAGTGATACTAGCAAGGTTTATCCCGGCAGCGACCCCGTAATCGCTGTCTGTATCGGTGACTTTGGGACCGTTGGGTTTTCCCAAGAATTACAGATCTAGCTGATCCCAGGAAGGCTACTCCGGTGTATCACCTTATAAGAGGTGTTGATGCGAATACAGAGTGAATACGACTAATAGCCTCCCACACTAAGACATCCTCACCTCCTACTTGGTATAGGCCGGGTCTCTACTTTTAGGTAGAGTCGAACGAGGCTCTGTCGGGCTCACCAAACCTTAATTATGGTGAGGTTGGTAGCTAAATTCTGGGATATCCTAGACAGACCCAGTTTCCAAATCCCAGCCACACTTGGTGGATAGGCAACGTAAGAGGCAAGCGTAACTCAATTCGTTGATCCCTAAAGGCGCCTTGGCTATTAAGCTTAACGTACATGGACCATCTTAAACAAAAATCTTGAATTGTTAACTAATCAGCATTCAATTTTAGATTCCAATAGACAATTTGAGTTTTGTGTCTGTCAAGGACAGTTTCGACATTCAAGAATTTATACTAAACCGATGTACTATAGGTACAGATAAGGTGTAGGCTTAACTGTAACCTTGAATGCATTACCCTCTTTTAACTCTTTTTCTTTACTTTATACATCATGCTACTTCACTGACTTTTTCGATTTCATAAATTATACTTCTACTATAAAGTTTACCAGGAAGGTATTTTATACAGTTCAGATGAATGAGTATGCTTTAATTTAATAAGTTTAGAAAAAGTAACTTAATTCGTATTTCTATTTCTAGAAATAGATACTGAATGGAATGGTTTAGTAAAACTGGATCAGTAAAAGTTGAAGAATGAAATATAAAAGTAATACTTAAAGAGGAATGCTTCCCAAAGTGTGTCCTCTCAAGTGTTCCTTTTATTCGTATTATAGATCTTTTTCATAATTTACATGAATCATTATTAAAAAAAAAGGCTTTAAAAATACATAAGAAAAAGCTATGTAAAACTGACTAAAAAACGATTTTTAGTATTATTTTATATGGAGCTAAAGTCAAGCTTTTTGTGTTGAGGTATTTAAGTTGGTTGTTGTTAGGTAAACCCGCCGAAGCACAAAAAGTGACTTCAGCTCCGCATAAAATGTGCTATTTTATCTTCATATATATATAAAGAATGAATTGAAATGTAAATTTTCTCAAAATATCATGTTTTGGACGTTTGGAGGTTATTTCGAACGTAATGTCGTCGATGTTTGCATAGCCTACTAGGCGGGCGTTATAAATGATAATGGCCGGTAATAACGGTTGTTATGGACTTGTTAAATTATGTTCGTAAATACATAATATGCAAGTGAAAAATCAAACATAGAAGCTTTACACACATAAGTATACCTTATTTGAGTGTGAAAGCTAACCTCAAAATTTACAATAAACTAATGTTTTTTTTATAATTTTGAATAAACTGACACAAACAATTATGTTCATGTTAACGCGTGCACTGTTAATTTTCAGATCTTAGGCTCTTTTAAAGCACTCCGCTAACTCGTCGTGCTTCAAATGTCGCTCTAGCATCTAAAAACTTATGTAACAGTGCGTTTCCATTGAAATATACTGTAGTATAGAGTCAATAAAAATTGTGAGCTACGATGATTGACCCCAATTTGACCCCAGATTCAGAGAAAATTACTTGGTGAAGTTGTTGTGTAGAATAAAAGAATAAAACTAAATCCAAGGAAACAGCCAATCGCAAATGTATTTTAGGAATATTAATAAAATACTCGGAGGAACATGAACCTTTACCAGGACAGAGATTGAAGTAGCTCCTACTTTCGCTCAGAAAATCACATTTATATAAGCTATCGACGCCTACAATTACATTGTTACATTATTGGTGGATTGTAAGTGGGGTTTATTCATGGACTGTAATTACACAAGAGGGCTTTTCAGTCTATAGGACAGATTTTTGTTTTTGTTGAAAACTTTTTGTGTTAGTTATTTAGCGAGAAAAACTGTCAAGTACCAAACACAGGACACAAGCGGTGGGGCGTTTTTAATGATGGCAGTTTCCGGCTTCTGTAACTAAAACGAAACAAGTTTGAGTTTGGAAAACAGAAATTTGTCCAGTAAAATGAAAATCTCGTGTGTAATTCGATGAAATATTTATACTAGTACTAAGTTTATTTGACAAGTAGTTAAGTAATGTCTGCTTTGCCGTACAGATGTTTTATCCAGATGCAAACGTACTTTTTATTGCTGTCAAAGTGACAAAAATTTCAACTTTTTATGTATATGTACCTTCATATTAATAGGGGTATAAAACTATTTATTTAGAAAATTATAAAAAATACCTCTAGCAAGATTCTGATTTCTGAAAATTTTCTATAAAAGCTTCATGTGCGTTATTGCTAGAAATTTCCGTCTGCAACAATACTCGAGTAATGCTTATAATTACAGAAAATCATAGGAAATCGGTGTAGCATGCCTGGTATTCAACTTGACAATTCACCGAACATCTGTGCCTTTCCTTGTAACATGCATATTTTTCCGGAATCAAACACCTGGCTTGGTTTCCAGAATACGAGGTTTTTTTTTTAAGTTATCTACCTATCTATGAAAACAACGAGTTAGAGAACAGATAAAAATTTATTTTTCAACATAAGAACTATTAACACTAACACACTTACTCCAGCGTTTTTCTAATAACGCTATGCCTTCGAAAAAAACTTTTGGTAATTCTGCAAAATATAACTACACGGCGTTTTCCAAGCCATCATTCGATAAAAAGCGACGTCCTCTCAAGTGCTTTTTGAGTTTTGGAAAAAGATAATAGTCAGAGGGGGCGAGACCGGGACTGTAAGGTGGATGTTGTAATTCCTCAAAGTCGCATTCATTGATTACTTCTTAAACAATTCGTGCTTTATGCACCCTGTTGTTGTTGTGCAGAAGCAGAGTTTTCTGAGCATAACTGTGCGGTCTTTTCTCGTGTATAGCCGCTTTCAAGTTCCTAATTGTGTCTTTGTAGACATTTCCCGTTATTGTAGTACCTTTTGGCATATACTCAATTAAGAGAATTCCCTCCGGGTCCCAGAAAACTGTGACCATCACTTTACCTGTAGAGAATTGCGTGTTCTCCTTCTTGGGTGGTGGAAAGCCCTTATGATTCCATTGCATGGACTCTTGTTTCGTAGGAGGGTCCCAGTGGTATACCCAGGTCTCATCCCCGATTATAATTCTATAGAAGAAGTCTTCATCTTGGGATAAAGCAGTCAAATTCTCCTAGCAAATCTGCCGTCTACACAGTTTTTGTTCGGGACTGAGCAGCCTGGGAATCCCACTTTGCTCATTCCCAAAGATTCGTGTAGAATTTTAAAAACACTCGTTTCTGATATTTCCATTTCTCTGACAATAACTGAAACTTTTACTCGGCGGTCAGTCAACACCAAATCTTCAACTTTGTTGCTGATTTCTTCAGTTCGTGCTTCCAGAGGTCTTCCACACTTTGGGTCATCATGAATCAAATGTTAAGGAGGATACAGCGAAATGTAAAAATGTAGAGAATGGCGTGAAATTTAAACCTCGAGTTCTTTGACACTTATTCTATTCGGTAACCTTTTTTTATAATTTTCTTGTGTACCATTACCGAGAAAAATGGAAAATAAAATCCAGAATTTAACATGGGCTCTTATGGAGACATCTAACCTTTAGCAGTTTTAACGAAAAATTATGATGAAGAAATGTAGGGAATCTGATAAAAAACTAAAATGACATACTCTCATATTCGAAGAACAATTCTGCCCAATATTTTTGAAATCTTGTGTCTAGTTAATGCACAATAATAATTTAAAGTAAACAAAACAAGAATTTTTCACGACATATGTGGAAAGACAGCAGAGATGTGACAACACCTCATAGCGCGCGAATTCAAATAACAGAACAGAAAAATGACATATAATGACTGTTATAATAATCTATATTTTATTGTATTAACTAATAATCATATATTTTATTAATCAAATTATGTTGAACAATTCAGTCTTCTGCGTTAATAATATCAGTATACAAATGTTAATTCGACGGAAATATTGCAAAATGTAAAATTACCTTTTGCAATGTGATGAATACAATTTATCATCACAATCAGAATATCCACGAAATCAGTAATACAAACACACTAATTTTAAAAATATATGTATTAAACCTCAACAACTTTTTATATATTTCTTGTATCTGCTTAGCAGATTGTAATCTTTAGACTATACAAAAGTTAAAAAATAGAATATTCCCATCTGTAATTGCATACAAAATTACGAAACATTCATCATGTTTCCACTTATATTTTGGGATTGACATTTGGAGGTTAGGATGTCAACTCAATCGAAAGCTGAAACCTAACACTGCTACCAACAAAATCTATTGATTTCTTAATGAGGTGTTGCCACGATTCTTAACCTATTTACATTTATATTTACACTTTCAACAATTAAACAAATGCACTCCAATTGACTTAAATTATTTTAATATATTTTAATAATTAATAAATGCATTATAGGCATTCATAATAAAATGATTTTGTTCAGTTTTAAGAATGTTAATTTATTTTTTTATCGATTGGTATTTCTTGTTAGAGCCTATGTAAAAGCATAGGAGATATCCCCTTGCCCTTCACCCCGCAAAGATCCGCTGTAACCTCCTTAAGCGATTGGAATCAAACTTGGAGATGACACTATAAAATGTCACAGCAACTTGACATAAAAAATTGTCGCGGTAGTATATTGTTTTCATAGCTAGGTAGATAACTTAAAAAACTCCCCTCGTATATTCATATAGTGTGTATGTGGCTATTAATTTCTTATTTGAAGTTCTTTATGGATTGAAATTGATTGAAATATACATCAGGTGAGTTGTCAGTGTAATAAAATTTTCTTCTATTTAATAATAGTATATTGTACAACTAGTGATACAATGACGATGTTTGTAATACGAGTATAAGTTTGCTTAACGAGCCGCGAAGCGGCGAGTTAAGCTATATACGAGTATTACAAAAAGGAATTGTAACACGTGTTTTACATACTACTTTGTCTATTTCGCCTTAATTTACAATTTACTTTAAAGAAATGGGAAAATGTACACGCGGGTATTTTTGATGTGGTAATGTTGGTAATAACTGATAACGCATACAATGACATCCACTGTCATTTTGAAAAAATCACGTAGGCAGGGAAAAATTCAAGTTTAAAAAAGGTGACAGCTTAGTTGTTTCTTCTGATATAAGATAAAAATGTATTTTTATTATAAATAATTATTTATTTTGATAAGACAATCATGTACTCAATCAAGGTTTTACTGTTTCTATTACAATAAACATTTTAATACATCAAAACTGCTTAACATACAACAATAGAAAATAACTAACCTAACCTCTAAATCTAAACAATGAAAATGAAATTTGAGTAGGGACGGACACGGGATTCACGACCATCAACTTGATCCGGAAAACCAACAAGCTTTTCAGCGCATTTTCGTAGGAAATCCGCTATTAATCGCGCTTTGTTTTAATTCAAAGCTTCTTAAAAGGAAATATGTTTCATTATTCTCGCTGTTATTTCTGAGCATCATAACATTCAAATTTTCAAAACGGCGCCAGTTAATGAATACTTATTAGTACCTATCACGGGAAAGTGCTTTTCTTTTGGATAATGTGCCCCCAAAATACTTCCGCGGGTTGGTTGTCGAGCATTATTCCTTTCCTTTTTATATTCTTCCTAACACCTTGGTTATGTTCCCATTAGTAGGTAAAAACTGAAAAAAATATTTGATGAAATGGAGGTGTACATCATTCAACTCAATTAAACTTACCTGAATATCGACAAGCGATATACGTTTTGGCTTTTTAATCTAATTTTGATCTTGAAATCAGAATATAGCTGTGTTATTGCTTATTACGCATTTACGTCTGACACTGGACTTCGTTGACAGAATGACATGACAGAGTAGGCTGGCAGCAAAATTTACTTACTACTGCCAGCCTTACAAATAAAAAAATCACTACTTTCACTTGCACAAAGTAGCACTTTGTGTAACTGTTTTTCGCAAAAACAGTGTCACAAAGTAATCTTTGTATACGCGAAATAGACAAATACCTTTTCAAATTTATTACCAATCTTGAATCTATGCCTATATTTGAAATCTATACCATGAAAATATACATGAATGTCTTGCAAAGTAAATAAAGTCTCAGTCATAATATTAAACGGTTGAATAGCTTGCTTCTTTTCGTAAGATTTTTTCAAATTAATTTCGATGTCTTGAAGTGTATTTTTCCAAAATTTTAAATGGGCTCTTTTAAATAAATGATATTGATTATATCAGATTTCGTTGATCACATAAATGAGAAAATCTTATTTACTTAATCATATCACACAGTTTAATCATATTTACTATCAGTAACTTGTAAGTTGAAAAAGCATTTACCAATAATCCAATAAAAATTTCATCCACAGGAAGCATGACAATTCAGCATGACAAAAACTTCAAAATGATCAAATACGAAATTGAGTTAATTCTATTTAACAGATCCTCATATATTTTTTGATTTTTCTTTCGAATAATTCATGTATCACGAATTCGAATCACTTTAGACCTACATATAAATAGTAAAGATCATTACCTATTAATGCGTAGGAAGGTAGGTACTTTGGGAAGCATTCGTCTTTAGTGTATATGTGGTTAAAAAATAGATTAATTTTATTTAAAAAAATAAAAGTTGGTTTAATATCATTTTTAAAATTAAGTAAAAAGATCAGATAGTAGCCTTTTTTTTACTAACATAAGATTGTGTATTTCCTTAGTTAACAACAAGATTCCGGAATTTTCTCCTCGACTCTAATTAAGGATTCTTGTTCCGAAACCCAATCCTCCAGGTTCCCATCGAAGCGGTGTAGACCGACACGATTACAATTAGTGACGTCACGCCGCGAATATGTGTCAACGGGAACGACGAGGGTGAGAATTAGGTTCGTTACGGCGAGGGTAGCGTTGGATTTATCATGTTATTGGAAACTACTTCAACAAACATGATAGCTCTATATATTACGTTACTACTACTTTCTCAACTTCTTCAAGCCAATAATTTCTCGAACTAAGTTTTATTGTTTGTTAAATAAATCGTTGTTAACTGAAAGCTTAATTGCTGATATAGTACAGAAATGCATTTATTTAATCTTTTAATGCGGTGATATATTCAAGTAATTGCGTAATAGTGCCAATTTAGAGACATACGGCGACCAATATCTTATATAAAATTACAGCAAGCCCTGGTTGAAGAGTAGGGACGATTTCATCTTAAATCTTATGTTGATGAAAATTCTACATCTATCAAGTGATCATAGAAATGATAGACTGCGTTGCTGTTTTTGATATTAGTCCATGAACATAACATATGCCACCCTTTGTAAAACTCCTCGACTTCAACATACTTGGTACAACGTTGCACCAGCTTCTCGATCCTTCCATTAAGTGACTTTCTTCAAGATCGCCAAAATAACCATTTACGGACTCAAATCACCTCGTCGTTTGTCCAAAATTTCCTTTCAGCCAGGAATGTTTTGAGTTTAAAAAATAGGTCCGAGTAGCCAAATGAGATGAATAAGGTGTATGCAGAAAGATTTCGAATGTCAACCTTATCAACTTTTGCACTTGAAGGTGTATTGTCGTAGTGGAGCAACACTTTTTTGTATCATTCCGAGGCATGTTTCCTGAATTGCTGTTTTTAGCTTGCCCAAAAACGCTGTGTAACATTGGCCAGTAACCGTCTTTTCTCTTTCAAAATAATCAATCAACAAAATTTCTTTGGCATACCAAAAAATACTGATGGTAACATATTTCGGATGATTGAGTGGACTTTCGGAACTGACCGGAACTTTTCGATCGGAACTGATCGACCATGTCCAATCCACTATTAAATTGTAGTTTCTGGTGTGTTTAATGACGAATTCAGTTCTCAGCCATAGTCAAATTATCTGTTAAAGTTCGTTGGATTCCTCTTAAACACTTGGCAATTGTTGATTGGCGTGCTCGAATGGGTTTCTATCCCGGATTGAGCAAGTGCGTCACCCATCGTTCACAAAGTTTTTGGTAAACCCAATTCATTTTCTAAAATATGAATTACTCGCTCATAAGAGATGCCTACGGCTTTTTTAATTTCACGCACCTTATGTCCATATTCGGCGATCTACCAAACTGTATCCATAATATTTGGTGTAGTTTCCGTTTTCGGCATTTATGTGTATGTGTATTTGAATTCTAAAACCAAAAAACTCGCGGTGGAAAATGAAGGTTACGAATCCCCAAGAACGTGCCCAGCCTGGATTTAATTTTCATTGCGGTTTTTTCTTCCAAATGAAACAATTTTATGACTGTCCGAATTTCGTTTTTATCCATAGTTGAAAACGCACAAAGTTGTTTGATTTGAATGCTTCTCAAAAACAAACTGTTGAACGGATCGTTTGGATACCAACAGTCAATTCACATAGAAGAGTTGTGTTAACCCAACCACATTAAAACTTTTTTGAGAAAAGTAACCCCCTAGTGGTGATTCCGAAAACGTTTCATTCTATCCTCCTACATGTACTATGTATGATATCTACGATGTAGGTATATCAGACCTGGGCAAAAAGTCGATCGCGGTCTACGGTTGACCTTTTATAAATAATGTAATAGTTTTATTAAATATAATATTGTACTGAAGAAATAGCTGAAATGCATTTGATGGTGCCCAAAAATTTTGGAAAAATAGAAGTATATCGCAGATTAAGAAAGTTTGCCCATACCTGATTTACCGGGCGCCCAGAGGCTTTCCGTATAAAAAACCCACTGGATTCATTCTGATTGTTAATATAGGTTGAGAAATACCTAAGTTTTGATATTATAGAGGTTGTCGGATGAAATCAATGGTCATTTTTTGTCATCCCCCATCATAAGAGTTAGGGTCAATCCATATGAAGTGATGCAGTACTGGTCGCTAAACCATTTCAAAACAGGATAATTTTTTGTGTGTTATCACACCTAGTATTGATAGATCAAAACCACTGTCCTTTTATTTTTATTCCATTTGATTGAAATTTGGCAGCCATATTTGTTTCGTGGTGCACGGTTTCTTGCAGGGTTTTGATGTAAACATAAATCTTGATATCTCCAGAAGCGTTGGTCCTAGAGACATGCGGTAAAAACCATCGTATTACTCACATGTCGGACACATTTTTAATCTAAACATAATTCGTTGCTTTAAAAAGATGTCTTTTTTTTTGAAAACATATTTGTTAAATGAACAAGAAAATGACTATTTCCT
Organism: Agrypnus murinus; assembly: GCA_929113105.1. Taxonomy (NCBI): domain Eukaryota; kingdom Metazoa; phylum Arthropoda; class Insecta; order Coleoptera; family Elateridae; genus Agrypnus; species Agrypnus murinus. The sequence continues at coordinate 34,692,999 of OV816028.1, read as the reverse complement.
AAATTTTGCCTACAAAAACCTGCGAAGTGAGCATTTCATAATTAGAATTTGGGGATTGCACTACTCTTTATTAACAACTTTTCCAAATGCCCGAACGTTCTTGGTCATTCTTTTTTTCAGTGTACTAGATGCGCGAGAGGCAATTTTGCTGAAGCTACAATAGATGCTTCCTGAAACTATTAAAAAAGTTCAGGAATTCAATAGAACAGTAGAATTCTACTTTTACTTTATTTCCACTGCATATCGTTATGCGATCTAGAAATTAGTCTTCTATAGGCTTTACCATTAAGCTTGATTCGACCCTGAATTCAAGAACGCTCAAATAGTTAATCATTGAATACAACTTCTAGCAGTATGCTTTCCGAAAAAAAAAATTCTGTTCATTTCCTCAAATTCTTATTATGAAAATTCAGTGTGTATACCTTGGGAAATTGCAATTGTATAAGGAATTTCTTTATTCATAACTCATATTATAAAATGAATTCAGTACTTCACTAGCGTTGAATGAACTTCATTACCTAACGTAAACGAATGGCATGATGAGTTCTTATCCAAGCAGATAGAAGCACTCGTAGATAAATTTAATATGATATGATTTTGTATGATACATGATACACGTCTAAAGAAATACGTGATACATCATAGGGATATAATAGCACTCGTGTATTTTTTGTTTTATTATTTAATTTTTTCCATCTTGGAATGGGTAGACCTCTGCCCACCCCCTTGCCTCACCCAGGCAAGGATACGCTCCTGCAATACTGCTACTGATAAAAGATAAAAGTTGATAAGTTGCTATTAGAAGCAAATAATATAGTATTACGTAAAATTATTAGCAAAAGAGATTTGTAAATTGCATAAAATTTTACGTGAGAACTTGAGATTCCGCTTAGCTTGAAAGATATTAGAGTGAGGTCAAGATTGATTGTCCTGATCCTACACTACTTTCCATCACCTTGATATCAATATTTACATCCAATTTATAAATTAAACTAGTGATATAAAGAATTCTGGGGAATTTATTAGATGTCCCTAGATGTCAATCTGTCCAAATTGTTTTTGTTGTTAACTGATTGCCGTGCGTTGTTAATTCCGTTTATTTCTTTATTCTTTTCGTTATTTAATTATTTCTATACATAAAAGTCTTTTTCAAGACTACCACTGAAGGATTATATTGAGTGCAAGGTAAATAAAAAATATTTTTATTGTTGTTATAAAGTTATTATATGTAGAAATTGTAAATAACAGGTTACAGGTCAATAACCTTTATCAAAATGCCCTTTTCTCTTGAACAAGGACCCCGCAGTTTTTGATAGGGAAATGGCTTTCAGTCAATCTCGCTGAAACCAACGGGAAAATATACCCTGTGTCATGCCGATCAAAAGTCCCCATGGTCGCAATAGCCGAGGATTTCAAAATCTCGCGCAAAAAGCTGTTCTGTGCCTAATACTGCAACAATCGGAAAAATCGGTGTATACTCATATATCGCATATCCATGTAGCAAGATTCGTTAATATATGCATAGACATCAGGAATATAGCGATATATATACAGGGTGTCCTGTTTAACAGTCTACACTCAATCATTCGGACTGGCTTCTGGCTACAGCAATGAAATTAAAAGAACTTTGCATAATTTGACCTCTAGTTTATGAAATCAGTGTTAGAACCCATCTTGGAACGTTTTCTGGTACCGGATATGACGTCATCGAGATTTTTTTACGTGGTACCATTAGGTTTTAAATATGAAAATCGATAGCAAATGTGATTCTGAATACAAAAGTATTAAGGTAATACAGGTCTAAAATGCATAATAACGGAGCTAGAGCCACTTAACGGGTTCTGTCCTGTTTAACAGTCTACACTCAATCATTCGGACTGGCTTCTGCCTACAGCAATGGAATTAAAAGACCTTTGCATAATTCGACCTCTAGTTTACGAAATCAGTGTTAGAACCCATCTTGGAACTTTTGCTGGTACCGGATATGACGTCATCGGGATTTTTGTAAATGGTACTATTAGGATTTAAATATGAAAATCGATAGCAAATGTGATTCTGAATACAAAAGTACGAAGGTATTACAGGTCTAAAATGCATAATAACGGAGCTACAGCCACTTAACGGGTTCTGTCCTGTTTAACAGTCTACACTCAATCATTCGGACTGGCTTCTGGCTAAAGCAATGAAATTAAAGGAACTTTGCATAATTCGACCTCTAGTTTATGAAATCAGTGTTAGAACCCATCTTGGTACTTTTGCTGTTACCGGATATGACGTCATCGGGATTTTATAAAATGGAATCGGTATTTTTTAAAACATACAAACAAACAGGAAAACAGTGTTAGAAAACTTTTTAGTGCTTATGAGATATCACAAGTATTCTGTGGTCAATGATTAAACATCAGCAACTCTATATTTTTATACGTTGCGGTCTAGATGGTAATAACCGTTCTTGTTGCTGTACATGCTATGGTGTTAAAAAATTAATAAGGAAATAAAGATTTTTTGGTATTGGGTCTGCTGTTACCTATTGAATAAGTACCATTTTTGTATCTAATACAGGTAAGTCGAACATCTCCTCTACTGGAAATCTAAATCTCAACATTAGGATATTAAAGAGATTAGTTTGGTTATTATCATTTTGATTCTAAAATTAAAAGCGCATTTGTTTGATGAATGCTATAACATCAGCGATTGAGTTAAGTGGTAGTGGCAGATATTATCTGGTGACATAAGGTGGAATCGTACATGAGAAAGTTCAATTTATTAAAAGTCGTTATAGCGGTTTGGTAACAATGTTCCATTATTCGCCAATAGTCCAGTCAAATCCAGTCAACAAATAGCGGAAAGTTGAGGGTAAGTCCTTCCTTGTGGGTTGTCAAATAACCCCCTGAAAGTCAACAAAATGTAGGGCTCGAAGAGATAATAAACCACGCTCCCTAACGGTTTTTGTCATTTTTTTCGAAACTATCAGAAGGAATTTAGGTAAAATAAAGTTTATTTAAATCCCTACCAAAAATTCTCAAATGCTTTTTCGTACCTCGCCTTCTTTTTGTGTTATCGCAGAAAGAAAATATGTCATACATGGACCCCATAAGCACTAACAAGTTTTCTAACTGTATTCCTAAGCTCTAGATGTAACTACACTACTCCTGTCAACTCCATTGCTATAGCTAGAAGCCAGTTCGACTGATTGAGTGTAGACTGTTAAACAGGACATCCCGTTAAGGGGCTCTATCTCCGTTATTATGCATTTTAGACTTTTATTACCTTCATACTTTTGTATTCAGAATCACATTTGCTATCGATTTTCATATTTAAAACCTAATGGTACCATGTAAAAAAATCTCGATGACGTCATATCCGGTACCAGAAAACGTTCCAAGATGGGTTCTAACACTGATTTCATAAACTAGAGGTCAAATTATGCAAAGTTCTTTTAATTTCATTGCTGTAGCCAGAAGCCAGTCCGAATGATTGAGTGTAGACTGTTAAACAGGACACCCTGTATATATATCGCTATATTCCTGATGTCTATGCATATATTAATGAATCTTGCTACATGAATATGCGATATATGAGTATACACCGATTTTTCCGATTGTTGCAGTATTAGGCACAGAACAGCTTTTTGCGCGAGATTTTGAAATCCTCGGCTATTGCGACCATGGGGACTTTTGATCGGCATGACACAGGGTATATTTTCCCGTTGGTTTCAGCGAGATTGACTGAAAGCCATTTCCCTATCAAAAACTGCGGGGTCCTTTATACAATTTCATACAAACCAAAGTGTTTCTAAGTTTCTGTACATTACTTTGGAGGTTAGTTTTTTTGAATGTCATCCGCACACCACTGCTTTTGTCCTGACTCTCAGGTGATGGATGTAAATATTGATATCAAGTTCGTGGAAAGTAGTGTAGGATCAGGACATTCAATCTTGATCTCCCTGTATATCTACAAAAATTAAGCTTTCTCTTACAATTAAGTGGAACTGATGTAAATGTCTTTTAATAACAACCTACATGCCCTAATTAATAACCTACCTTCAATGTCCATAGTTATGTTAAGGTGACCAGACGTCCCGCTTTAGGCGGGACTTTCCCGCTTTAGCTTCACTTGTCCCGGTGCTCACAAAATCTTTAATATGTCCCGCTTTTTATGGATAATCACGATTTTACAAACATATAGACAGCAAACACCAACTACATTACGTTTATTGGTTGAAACAATAAATGTAAATGAGAACTTTTTAATTAATTTTCTTCTAACTTCTGAATTGCAGTAAACTATATTTAAACAAACGCTGAATTAACATTAATTACAACAGATAACCATAGCAGCATCTATATACTGCCAATCACAGTTATTATCCTACAAAAGTAAAATCTATAAAATAAGGGAAGCCCAGTTAACTAACGTAACAACAGGGTTTCTTAGCAATGACGAAGATATGAAAAAGATGTATTTTTTATGTATTAATTTTAACACGCCAAAAATATAACGGGAAGCACGTAATTATTACATGCCATTGAGATTCACTTTGGAATATTAATAGTGGCATGCAAAAATTATTAGAGACACGTAATTTTATATAAATTTCTATTCTAGCGCTACTTGGGCACAAAGCATCTGGCTACCGATAAACATAAAAGATATTTACGATAAATGTTACTGCCTCTTCTTCTAAGTTACAAGATTTTTTCCGTAAAACTAATTTTGGAAACAAAGAAAAGTAATTAGCGTTAGCTAAAGGACTGTTTGAAATTCATATTATCAAAAAAAATCAGAGTTTCCAGTCAACGGATTGCACATCTAAAATTCATTCAAAAATTGTTCGAAAATCTTGCTTAATAAATTATTTATGGTGGAGGGGGGAGGACATCTGTAATGTCCCGCTGTATTGATTTAGAAATCTGGCCACCTTAAGTTATGTAAACGTTTGCAGTTGAGTGTCTTTTCATTGTAATTGTCTTACGAACTTGATGATTATGATATGATTAACTTGTTCTAATATTAGCTCTAATAAATTCAAAAACTGATTGCCTTACCTGTAAGGAAGATCAATTTTAATTTTCCGAGCTTTCCTTCCGAAGATTACACAACGTAGTATTGATGATTTACACTTGACGGTACAGTTTAAAGCAAAAAGTCACAAATGTTGTTATATAAGACGCCTTGATATCTCACTTCGGTATTTGTATCTAGGCGCGTGTTGGGTCAATTTTAGGGCCCCGGGAAGTATTTCCTTAGAGGACCCCACACCCCATTTCGATTAATCTTTTAAGGATATATTATTTATTTAGAATAATTATTAGATCATCTATTATATGGTATTATTCTTGCGGAAAGAAACTTGCAGAGAATGAAGATTTTTGTGGTCACGAGTCTAGGAAACGAGAGAGCCTTGGAGGTCCTACAAACTATGATCCTATGAAACTATGTTCCTAGTTCCTATGTTCCAGTACAAACTATGATTTAGCAATTATGAGGGCAAAAGAACGCGTTTGGCACTATCAACCGGATTATCTGCTGACGGAACGTAATACCATGACGAAGGAGCGACGATATCTTGAATGAAAGCTACTCGATTAGCCACAAATGTCTTGGTGTCTGGGAATCTTGCAAAGCGATCGTATCGTCAAATGCGATCTGCTTCATCAAAGCGTCAATGAGACTTTACACCAATTCTGCTGTCAACACAGCACCGCACAATTCCAAACGTGGGATGGAGATTGTTTTGAGAGGTACAACTCTAGTTTTCCCGCACATCAAGGAAACTCTGTTAGAGCCGTAAGAATATAGAACCTTTAAATATGCTACAGTACTGTAACCAATTCCAGACGCATCCGAGAATGCATGAAGTTGTTTTATGACGGCCGAGTCTAAACAAATACATCTAGACAATTTTAAATTTGAAAGTTTAGGAAGTTTCAACTTGAACAAATTCCAGTTATTGATCACTGCCTCAGGAACAGGTTCATCCCAATCTAATTTCGCCATCCATAATTGCTGCATCAACTTTTTTGCAAAGAGAACCACCACCAAAATCTTAAAGAATCGTAAATTCTCACTACTTCCGATAAGATATTCCTTTTTGAGCAAAGGCGATCTATACTGTGACACAAGTAGAAAAACACGATGGCCATTAGGTCTAATGAAGACAAAATTCTAATAAAGATAGGTTCTTCTTAGTCGAATTGAACTGGTATTTGGACATCAGCCGGTGGTACAGCCGAAAGAAGTTCCGGACAGTCACTTGCCCACTTACGCAACTCGAATTCACTGGATCGCATAACCTGTATTAACTTCAATTGAAGTTTCTAGGCAGAACCTACAAAATATCCCCAACCTATGTTATGAATATAAATATGATACGCAACGCATCCGCAACATTAGGATACTTCGATTCTTCTAAATTAGCAAGTTCTTGGATGGTTCGCAAGGCTTGTTGACTCAGCTCAATAGCGGTAGTTAAAACTTACGTAATTCCAATACTGGATGAGTATCCCAAGTTGATTGATATTTGGGTTGAAGTGGCTTAATGTTGTATATACCCATACACCGTTAAAACTCTATTCACTATATTTTTGTCTGCCAATGAGGGATCCTAGTTGGTATTGGCCGGGTCTCTACTTTTAGGAGAGTTGGACGGAGCTCTGTTGGGGCTCAACAAGCCCTAATATGGGAGTGCGGGGTGGCTAAATTTTGGGATATCCTAGACAGACCCAGTTTTCAAGTCCCAGCCACACTTGAGGTTGGACTCGACCGGGCAGTGAAAGTCCGCATGCTGGAGTAGGGGTGATGAGACTCCCTCGTAGACAGACTTCGACGGGTGAGCACTAGATTGCTCCAGCACTAGCCTGGAGAGTTAGTAGAGGGTGGACAGCGAACCTCCTTCCCACCAGTGAGTTACTGATAGCTCTTACAAATGTAACGGATGTAGCTCAATTCGTTGTCCACAAAGGGATACCGTGGTCATAAGCTAACGCGGGTGGGCTACGTTAAATAAAACTTTGGATATGTCGATGAGGGAGGTTTATTCAGTTTACGCCGCCCTGCAAATATTAAGAGTGGGTATGATAGGTTTTTATTCGTTTGTTCTTGAAGGAACCCAAGACACATTTGAAATTAAATCTTAATGGTATATCAACTAGACGCCTATTAAATATAGGATACCATGGCTATAAAGGCCAATTGGGAACGATTAAGGTACCTTTAGCTTTTCGTTTATGATATTGTGTAATACTCCAGATATTAAACGCAATGCGGAAATTATGCAGAAATGTATAGAAAAGGGAACTTCAGTTTAATGTAACAGCGTCTAAATGCTAGTCCTGGTGACTAGCCCGCTAATAGACTAGCATTTAGACGCTAATCGGGGCCCAAAGTAACATAATTTCTACACTTTAAATGTAATTTAGAATCGAAGAAATTAATAGCAGGTTTTCCAAATCTTTTTGGAGGTATCTCCAGATAACTTATGATTTAATCCATATTTTGTTTTTATTTGATAACGATCTAGGCTGTCAGCGTAGAATTTTTCTTTAGAGGAAATATATGACGCGAAAACATTAATCTTCCGTTTTTTCACACCAACCTCATAATATTCTCGTGATACAATTTAATCTTGGATATTAGAAACTTAATTTTGTTAATAAAGGCTATCGCTGTCCTGTTGCCTATTATCAGCAAGCAGCACTAGCTCTTAGAATCAGAATCCTTTATCATCCCACCACTATGGATATATTTGAAGAAGAAATTATTTCTGTATCTCCCAATAGCTTAACAGCAGCAAATAATGAGAATATTCCAATCTTAGATACTTTGTCACAGACAGATGACTTTGACGTTGCTATTACTCAGCTAAGCACCTTTTCCGATGCTTCGTCAAACTTTAAAAATCATAACCTCCAAACAAATTGTATCACTCAAAATATCAATTCTTCGCCGCTGGCAGAACTCAAATGTACTGTTTCTAGTAAGTAATAGGACACTTATCACTGACCTTTTGAGACACCATATAAATGCTCACGGAATTAAGCCTCTCCATTCAAAAATTAAAACAAATGTGGATTACTCATTATCAGCTAATCAGAAACTAAGTATATGTAGAACTTTTGAAAAACTGCTCTTGATTCTTACAATATTTTTTACGCGAACTTTAGCAATTCAAATTTGCTAAAAACTTTTTGGCGTTATGCGGTGTGTAATGTTCACACTGACAAACCACTGTGTGGACATGCACATATACAAAGACCTTAACCCCGAAAACACCTTGTGAACAACTATGCTACAACGAATCATACTCATGCATGGATTCAATTCACATCCACATTGGTAATTAACCACTTCAAACACAGTGCATTTCAATCTATCAGTTAACGGATCATCGAAAGATTCAACACCTACAGTAATCTTAAGCGGGCTATTCACCTGGCTTTTCTTCCTGGACCTCCCAAGAAACTTACCATGAATTATCATGCACCTGTCATTTCTTCAAACTTCTTTCATTCCCACGGACTACATCAATGTACTCACATTATAAGTGTCAACCAGGACTGAATAATTAGGCTAATGATTTTTAGGTTAAGTTAGCATAGTTTAATTTAAATAACAAAATTACAACAGTGAATCATAAGTTACTTGTTCAACGAAGGACTGATTGTTGTCTCTTAGTTTTGTTAATATTTCTAATATTGATCTTCCTTTGTTGCAGTAAGGAACCCAAGCAGCATTCTTAGTCATCGCTACGTACCAGCAACTATTAAGTTTTTGCCAATAGTAACCAGCACGTAATTGCTACGGTTTCATCACGTGCCTGGAACCAAAATGGGGAACAATTTTTGGGTAGCAGATACGTGGCGGCGTAGTAATTGCTACTTTCGCAGAACTTCTTTTCCCTTCTCTCTTTCCCTTTGACACATCGTGTCGCGTGGTTACTCTCTCTTACTTTTGCAACTTAACAAATACTCTATCATTTTCTATACTAATGCAGCGATCATGTCACAAAATGAATTACTATTTTATTTGTAATACGTAGTACATAATAATACAAAGAGCGATGAATTGTTTGATTATTTTATCAGTCCAGGAAACCAAAATTATAAACCATTGCAACTTTTCTGTTGAATGTGATGATGATAGGTCGAAAAATAACAACGCGCCTTCTTTAAATCTATGTTTTAATAAAAAATGTCTTGAATAAAATATGACAAAAATAGTTGATACACATGATAGAAACCATTTTTATATTATTCCTGTTATGTTCTTTTAAGTGTTTAAATAAACGATACTCTATTGAAGAGAAAAAAGATTGGCTAGTTACATCACTACAAATAAATGTTGCCAGCTTCAAGTTACATATATAACAACTCCTAAGGCACAATTTCGCACCAATTTGTTATTTTTATTGAAGGATATGTAGTAAAACATCTAATAACAATCATAACAAATTGCAAATTAATGGCCTCCAACATTTTACAAGTAAATATGGTGGTGGAGTAGTTCACGAAAATTACTTTAAAGTGATTCTCCTGGGTAGCAAAAAACGTAAGTTTTACTTTCAATACTATTGTAAGGTTCCGTTACTTTAAATAATGGTTCCAGGCAGGTGGAAGGAACTGTCAGTACTACTTTAAAGTTTTAAAAACTTTAATGTAGCTTTGGGCAAGTTACTGTTTCAATCATAATACCACTTTGAAGTTGCAACGACTTTAACGTAATTATACTAATTACGTATATACCGTTCTATATACTTTAAAAGTTGCTTAAAAGTAATGGAACTACATAGTTCCAATAAATAGTATAAACAACTACACAATTATGTATTCAAATATTCCGAATTGAAGTAATTAAACCTATAAAGTCATAAATTTACTTCTAGTTATGTAACAACTACCAATCAAAGTTCCGATCTCAGTTACTGCTACTTAGATGCTGCTTGGGAGATCTACCATCTCTCAAGTGACTATAACACTAGACATTATCAGGAACACATTGACCATATAGCAGGTTGCTATGCCAACCATATAAATAATAAGTCTGAACAAATAGATCACAAGTAAAAGGCCATTTATTTAACTCCTCCTAAATATAAAACAAAAAAAAATTAACGTAGCACTTCAACCGAAGATCCCTAAACGTTATAGTATCTCCCTTGGCAGAAGGAATTGGTCGCTGTCTATAGCTTGTTTCCTTCCATTTTTTTTCTATCCATGCCATATTATCCTTGTTAGATACATTTATGTAAATAAAGTATTATTAATTGGAAAACATGAATAATTATAATGATAACGTTGTGATGACGTTATATTTAGTTTCTGTGTGCAAACGCTTAACAATTAACAAATAATTGAGTCATAACGAAATATTTGATACAAACTGCATACATTCATGTACGAGGCTACATTATGAGTAAATATTTAGAAATATGTCATTATAACAGCATCGCAAACAACAATTAACCAGTCTAATAAACACAAATAACTATTTAATTAATTCACTTTTACAATTTTATACTAAACTACATCAGTTACGTTGCATAATCAAACATAAATTCAAAGAAACATTAATTTTTGTAATTATTTTGCCAATATCTATAATCATCCAAGCATTCGCCGGTTTTAAATTGATAAAATCCATTTATAAAGGACGCTCGAGTTCACTTATACTGTATTAGCAATCGTTTTATGTGATATAGGTCCAAATCCCCTCGTTGCAGTCTATCATACGGGGTGATCCTTTAGGGGTAGGTGCTTCTGGGGAACAAGGAAATCACGACAGGCGCCAAAACGGTGCAATTTACAGGAGATCCGCCCACCCGTCACTTGTTAAATTAAGAATATGATTCCTCAACGTTAATTCTAATGTTCTGAAGTGCGGCTCTTAATTGCAAAGCCTTTTTAAAATGATCTCATTTTTGATAATAGGGCGTAGTAGAATAGGAGAGGGTGCATGGAAATCCTAACAAATTGAGATTATTTTAAATTTGTAACCATTATCCAAGGCGGAATGAGTTTCCTACTTTTTTATTTTATTAGATGTATATATATATACATATTATTAAAATGTTTGTTGTTTTCGTTGCAAAACCTTGTTTTATATTATTATGTTTAATTCTATTTGAATCTAAATAAACATTTTGACGTAATATATTTTATTCTTCAATTCCTTATTTTAGTTATTAGTATAGAAATAACTAATTTGAAGCTCATTTGCCTTTTCTTAAAATTAGAGTTGACAGGCGCTCTTTGGTTTTGGATGAGGAATGGGGTTGCCGAACATCCCTCGTATCTCATGACACCGATTACTATAACCATATGGCATACTCTTTTTTTTATTTAAATTCGCTCTTTTTTTGGATGATGAATGGAGGTGGCCGAACATCCCTCGTATCTCATGGCATCGATTACAATAAGCATATGGCATACTTTTTTTTTATAAATAACTCCAAGATTCTTTATACTTTTCATAAATAGCAAGGCCAGATTAAGCAATGGAGTCGCCAATGGCAAACCTCGCCATCAACCTACGTTACCTCAACCTTTGGACTAACTACACAAATTCATAATATACGGACAATTCAGCTAGGACTTGGAAAAGGTGTGATAGAAGTACTGCTCTTTGCTCATGCTGCGGCAGGTTGCGACACTACAAGTACATTCTTTAGGAAAGGAAAAAACAAGAGCTAAATCTGTTAGTGAAAAGTACCAGTTTCCGAGAAGTAGCTAGTGTGTTTAGCAAACATAAAGCTACGCATGAAGAGATTGCCAGTGCTGGAGAAGCAGTCACCTTGCAACTGCACTGAACCAAGATTCGAAAGGAGCAGGAGCAAAACCTTGTCGGACTAAGGTAACTACTTAACTCGGTTACAGTGAACAGTCGACAAGAAAAAGCTAACATCGTCGTTTGATATCGCAACTCTGTCCTCATTTAGAGATGCGGCATGTCAACATTTGTATTTACAGAAGTAGATAATTCTGTCATTTCTATAATAAATCGCAAAAAATAACTAACGTCTATTCAACCTCGGTAGTGGCTGGAAAATAGCCTTCCTCCAAATGACTGGGGATGAAAATCGAATTCCTCCAAGGGAATGGTTCCTGTTACAATGACAGCACTTCCTGCCCCAGAGTGGCTAATTGCGACAGAAGCTGTAGTAAAAAGGCACCCCTAAGAATGTGCAAAAATTGTGAAGGAAACAACTGTGCTATTGTTGATATATGTCGTTAGGTGGTACCTATTTCAAACCATTATACGAAAACCATAACAACTAATCATATATGTTTCTAATTCATAAATAATATAAAATGATATCTCCCTCGATAATATTCCGACTCTTTGTGAAGGGGCTAATTATTGGCTGCCGTCTTATAAAATGGCTCCCTAGAGCAAAAGAACCGAAGACATTGAACTATACAAGCTTTATATATGTTGACTGGACCACTGAAGTCAACACTGAGCGATTACTTTTCACCTTCTGGTTCCCAAATCTCAAGGGACCTAAAAGGGGGTGACGCGGACACGAGATTTGTTACGTGCTAATTTCGTAGCACCCTGTATAGCTATGCTTTTGTATTAGCTTGTATAGCGTTTAGGGATTTTCGCATTGTCTCTCCTTTTAGTTGCCATTTTGTTTGGAACTAACTTCCTTGTTGATAAGAGACTTTACTTCGTTTTCGTTCGATTGTGGAGCTACTTTTTAAAAAGAATATTTTAGTAGCATCGCCGTTAAATTAATTTTCCCTTTATGTTGTGAAATGGGAACTGCATTTGTGCAGATCTATAATTAATTTTTGGTGCTGATTTCCAATTTTATTGGAACCATAAGGGTTTTTCCACTAATTCTTTTTGGAGGTTTTTGACACGACTCGATATATAATCGACGTTAGCCGCATTTGGGAGCGGTATAACTCTTTCAGAAGGTCACCTTTTATCTAAGGTATTTATTCAATGTTTGCTTGGTGTATTCTGGTAACTGATTTAATTTGTTACAGATCTTTTTTTCTTTCTATTTTATATAATTCTTTTATTTTACCTCAACTTCATACACTTTGTTGTATATTTGGGTTGTTAAAACACCACTACGCTGAGCTTGCTGATGTACAGTTACTTTGTTGCTGTTGTCTCGTTGGATCACGCTACGTTCGACCTGGTTGGTGACGTACCTCTTCAGTTCGAAGAACACGCACCTGTATCGTGAGTCAGTTATATTGCAGCAAATATTCACAACAACAATAACGTTTGACAACCCTTATTGTATATAAAGCATTACTGTATATTTGTATACTATAATTTTATGTGTTAAATGTGTTTTCCTCAGTGTGCGTGTAGCACTGATATCTAATGTATCTATTGCAGATACCTATATTATATTATCAGTTTACCTTGTTAGGAATATTTGCGAGTGTGTATACGTATAACCTTTGCTCCGTATATGTTAAACAATTAAAATCTGACGATTAATTATTGCGTAATTTCTATATCACAGGTATTCGCGTTAATTTACCGTGCCAGTTAGATTTCTGAGACTTGAAAGTTAAGTCAGATTTAGAGTAAATAGTCTCGCTCGCATTAATCCTCACTCCGTTCAAATTTGATTATAGAAATCAATAACTTGCATTTAATATTTTCCAAGGCTATTGGTCCTTGATTATATAACCATACTCGATTGATTTATTTTAATTGATCTAACTGGTAATTTGTTTAGTTGGTAATAAAGCACTGTACATCCCTTACTTGACGACTTATTATTTATAGGTTTGGTATTTGGGGTTTATATTTACAGCCATCGAGGATTCAACATAGTAGTCGCAAATGTGTCGTTCCTTTTAGATTTTGTCGACAAATACTGTAGCAATTTTAGACGATTCTTGGCGCCCATTACAGAAGACCTGTTGTGAGACCCACGACCTCACACTAGTTAGCTGGCAGCCGACAGATTTAACTGCCGTTAAAGGTTACTACCGTTTCCCAATTAGTGATCCCCATTTTGTTGGTAACAGAGTCATGGTTAACTTTGTGTGTATTTACAGGGGACCTATATGTACACTGTAGGGGAAAGTCTGCGACGCAACAGTAGACTTCTCGACAGAACTAAACATTGGCAAACTTTTTAAAATGCTCACTTCTGAAAATACTGACTCTGAACTGGCAACAATAAAGTTACTTTTATTGTAGTAAGCTTATCGTCCTTGTTTGGGCATGAATTTTAATACAAACGAAAAAGAATTGCGTGTTTGTTATCTATTGAATGGGGATTCTGATCTCAGAAAAATAATGCTTGTTCGACTTGTTTAGAAATTAGCAGACGACTAAAAACGAAAAAGAGTTTAACCAAAAAAAAATACAGAAAATACTAGATTTGCTGAAAATTCATTACCAAATATGACCAATATTAGTCGCCAGTTGTACTGTTACAACTGTCAACGAAGCATCTTTTTGTATATTCCTAAGATCAAACCAGATCATAATTAATTGTCTAAAAACAATAAAGCAGATATAGACAATACCAATATAACCAGGAAAATTAGACTTGAACTTCGAAAAAACCAGATTTTTGATGCAGCTTTATTTTGAGGTTATAAACAAGTTTTCAAAAGTACTGACGCATATTAAAAAATTTTTATAAGGGGAAAGGGGAGAAATTTCAAATGATAATTTTCCAATTATTTAAAGTCCTATGACTTTTCTTCGTATAACTAACCATTTTGGAGAAAAATGAGCGATAATTTCGAATTATTGTCCGAATTTTCTGCTGCAAAGATGAACTGCTTTCCACACCACCGCGGGGGTAGAGTTCTAGGCGCGTTTTAACGTGTTATCTCCAATAGGCCTAATCCACATATTATTTGGGATATAGAACAACTATTCTAGTTCCTCCTCAAGTTGTAGATCATTTTCGACTTCCTCGTAAATTTCCTGCATACTATAATTTCTTGGACTCTTGGACTTGGGCGTTGGCATGTTTGATCTACACATGCCGATCAGGATTATCATTTACAAAAATTTTGCCCGATTTTCATTTCCCATAAGGATTCTGCGTGGTCCTTTGTATCAGTACTTTCAGACTCTTATAGCACTGAAAGGGTTGGTTAGTTATACGAAAGTCATAGGATATTTCTTGTAGTACATTTTAAGAGTAATAGTCTTTATTATAACTAAACATTAATCAATTGCCTAACTATTATTAACTTTCAATCCACAGATGAGGTTATGTTACTGTTGGTTTGAAGCTTTACGTTATGGAACTGGACGGCCATTAATCACATTGGTCGACTTGCTATACTAACCGTAAAATATACACTTGACTTTTTTACTTTCAGCATGTACATTCTTTTTGCAATTGTGGCCTTTAGAAGAGCCACCGCATGAAAATTCACGAAGTCGCTTAACAAGTTACGTGATACCGTTTCTGGTACTAGGCGCTTCTTGTGTAGTATATTGTGTTAGAGAACACTGGACACTTTAGAAATCCAATATCTATGTTATCTTTTTTTTACAATAGATTTTAAAGACGTAGTGTTATTTCCAGCTATTACATGACATTAGTTTGTGATGCCTGTACGTTTTTACCAAAAGAATGTAATATCACCATTAGAAATGTCCTATTATGTTTTGGAAAGCTGCTGCTAAAGAGGAGCTTAAAAACAAAATTTGCTCCCATAAGGATTAGCATGTAAAAAACAGACGGAAAGGAAATGTGCCAATACAACTTATAACTAAGGTTAAGATAAAAGCAATCGAGGGAGCAATAGAAATCGAACCCTTGTGAAAGACGATGCAAGGACAACTAAATAACAGTAAGCATCAGAAATGAAAACATTTTACCAAATGTTCGAAACACAATTGCTGCTAAAGTTTTTTTTTATTGGAATTGATTTGGTGAGCTTTTAATAAGATATCGAAATCTTAGAAAAGCTATTCAAAGTTAATCCATCGTTCTGGAGAAGTGAGATGTAGATCTATAGAAAGTGAATTTTCATTTTTGATTTTAGAAACTTTTTCTAAACATAAACTCCTTTTCAACTAACATAAGTACGTAACTATAGCTCTTCAGTAGAATATTCTTTGATGTTATGTTTCTAATAACGATATTTAACCGTAGACGTTTATTGTGACTGAAATTGGTGGATCGTTTCATAAAAACATTTCGTTTAGTTTCGGGTAATTGCTTTCCCTACAAGTGTATTAAGATAAATCCAAACTTTTATAGGATATTGGCTTCCGTTTGAGTTACAGATATGAATTTGAGCGTCTGAGATTTGCAATAATCAATATGCCGTAGGATTTAGAACCCGTACAATAAGGAACAAATAGAGCGTGTGGCTAGGAGGATAGACTCAATAAAACAAATCCCATCTGCGGAATACGGTGTCGTGAGTCCCGAGGGAGGTCCAGGCGAGGACATCGCCATCATGCCGGATAATAAATGTCCAAAAACGCAAATACGGAGTAACATTTGCTCGTAACGGCCGTCTAAGGCCGTCGTTTTATTATTATGCGGAAACAGTAAAAAAGCAGATGACGGTCAGTCTTGGGCGGTCAGTGGGGCCTTCTTTATGTGCGGCGCATCTAATTACGAGGCATCGGCTGATTATTGCCATCGACCCCAGACGTTCGATCGGCGTAATGACAAGCAGTCGTATTCACATATTGTGTATTCCGCCTCCGGCGAGGGCCATAATGGTCCGGGGCCGGCTTTATCGCATCTATCGGGAATGAAGCTCCGTTAGGTGCTTTGCAGGAAGGTGGCCGGCTATTTATTGACTGGACATCGCCCATAAAATATATCGGATCCGGGTCCGGCACATAATGTCTGTTGTCGTAAAAAGTTAGCGTCGCACCGAGCCATGCGTCATTGCGACACACACTGATACAAACAGCTTCTTATCTGGTCCAGCTCGTATTTTTCGCGTCGCCTTTCAGCTACAGCTTTTTTTTCTCAACGTTGTTCTGCAACCGACGTTTATAGTAAAATTGACGTATAAGTCGCACATAAAGGCCGTATAATCCCGCGGTTTGCACCCACCTTGACCGCTAACAACGGTGTCCAGGGGTCGCGGCCCTTTCCCATTCTTCTCGAAGCTAATTGAGCGAAGGCGATCACTGGACCTCACAATAATGAAGTTACGTTGGTGTCGCTAATGGCCCACCCCCAGATAAAGCAGTAAAATAATGATCACGCACCGGTGGTGAATTTATCACGGTTGTAAATAACTAGACGCTTTGTTGCTGCGATTAATGTCATTAAATACAATCATCATCGCTCTTTATGGGGTGTAAACGCTGCTTGACCCATTACTATTGACTACTTTATCAATATTATTTAACATTGAAAATACTCACATACAGGGTTCAACTAAAAATATCGGGTTCTTTGAATCTTCTTGTCCATAATATTAAAAACGTTCTCTTCGAAACTTCTGACGGATTTATACTATACTAAAAAGTCGTATCTTGAATTGACTTAAAAGATACAGATTTGTCGGTCCATACGACCATATATGCTGGAGATCAAAGAACAGTCATGGTAGAATTCTGTACAATTTCATTATAACATACATTTTCATGAAACACATTTTCACTATTCATTCAATTCATGAAATTCGTCATTGAAATCAAGAAAGTCTGTCCGTGCAGATTTCTTAGAATTTCAAAAGTTTTATTTCGGATTCGGATAGAGCAACAAGAATGTAGAAAACATGCTGTCACACCAATTTTTCATGTCTTGAGGAGCAAATGCCATAAAATGGCATCCAAAGTGAAAAATGAGATATGCAGCTTACGCATTATCAAGTGGTTTATTTTGCATCGATCTGTGGCTCTTAGGAGTTTCATTTGTCGAAACCGAATATGATAGCATAACATAGATTAAACGAAAACCAAAGCAGTCTATAGCTGGGCGCAAACTTATCTAGCAAAACTGCTTTAAGCGAAAACGTTTCTGCTTAAACCAGAATTGTTTTCCCTGAAACCAAAAACATTTTGTTCTCTCAAAAAGCAAAACTGCTTTAAACAGAAACGTTTTCGCTGAAAGCAAAATGATTTTGTTCTGTCGAAAAGCGCTTGCCATAATTTTAATTGATCAGATTTTCGTTATGATGAATCTTCAGCCTATTAATTATTATAAATTGCAGCTCGTTGTTCAATTAAAACAAGTCAGTATAGACACGTGTATTGAAAGCGCATGTCCACAACCAAATGTTTTGCCTTCAAACAATGATCAATGCTTGTGCTACGAGCATTTACAAATTTTGCTCAAATTTGTTGTATTGTACTAGAAAGTGTTTTTGCTTTTTGCTCAATCATGCTTAAATGTACTTAATCGTGCTGTAGAACGTTTCTGCCTTTTGCTCAATCATGCTCAAGGTTGGTTAAACGTACTGTACAGCGTTTTTGTAATCACATAAAATAAGTATACGGCATTATTATAATAATCACTGAAAAACATGTTTTAAGCATATTTAAGCTGAAACGTTTTTGCTTAAAGCAGTTTTACTGGACAAGCGTGCGTCCAGTTTAAGTAAGCCAAGCTAAAACTCTTCTAGCACAATTAGATAGAAGAAATTCTGAAAATCTAAAAACCTCTAAAAATAACAATTTCCCTTACCCTCGAACTTCCGTAAGTATTCCATCCATCCGACTTTTCCTATGAAATTGGCAGTGATCTTATATTTGTAAGAAGTGTCTGTCTTTGCAGGCGTATGCTATGTACTTAGTATAAAAAGCCTATATTAGAGACAGTGGTTTGTCTGTTATGCTGATTTAGCTCTAAAACTTTCACAGATTAAGGAAATTAAGGAAATTGATAATGGGTAGTGTAATGGCCCCAAAAAATTCGAAATCGTTGTCAGATTTGAGCTTGACGTGATTTTGTGACCTCCGCGGAGAGTTTATTGATCAAGATTAAGCTTATTTCAAG
Organism: Agrypnus murinus; assembly: GCA_929113105.1. Taxonomy (NCBI): domain Eukaryota; kingdom Metazoa; phylum Arthropoda; class Insecta; order Coleoptera; family Elateridae; genus Agrypnus; species Agrypnus murinus. The sequence continues at coordinate 34,674,077 of OV816028.1, read as the reverse complement.
CGATACAAAAGGTGACAAGAGATCGGCTACTGTGTAAGCTTAATTATATAACCTACCTTAAGGTCACTGACTGAGGTCAAAAATCAAATTTAAAATTAAAGTTATATTGGTATAGAACGGCTATTTCCAGCTTACAACAGTGAAGAATAGTCACAAAAAATCTTATTATATCTTGGATGGTGACAACTCACTGCACACTCTGCAGCTTTAGCTCTTATTGTTAGTTTATAGTCCAATCACCGGTTACGTGGATTGGTTTCTTTCTTGTGTTGAGAAGCTGCATTGTGTTTTAAATGATGCATTAGATGAACAAGATGCTTTGAATTTACAAAAATAACAGAAAAGACGCGGGTGGTTCGGCCGGTTGGGTATGGCCTGCAGGATTGACTCCGTAGATTCAGGCTTGTTACTGATTTGGCGTCTAGCCCAGCACTGGAATACACAGTAAACTTATATGGTCTGATATCTTAAAATGGATGGTTGATACAACAACCATAGCCTCTCGCGTGGTGGCTTATGGATAACTCTACTAGAATTCAGTTGAAGTTAACGAAGTGCTGAAGCGGTGAGCTCGAAGATCTAATGAGGGCAAACGACGTCCCATAACGATATAGATAGCCTATTGCCGATAGTCCTGTCTCTATCTGCCTGTTTGTCGCAATGATTCGGTGACTTGTTACAGGATATTGGCAACGGGTATAATGTAATATATCCCGGGGTGTCAAGAACGGTTACGGTTTTAGTATGGCCATATGACCTTCCCCAAGGCCATTTTTTCAGTACTTTCATGTTCTTGAAGGTAAAGCGTGTCGAAAGTGGTCTATTGCTTGCCGCGCTAATTCACCTGAAAGGCTAAAGATAGCCTATTGCCGAGAGTCCTGTGTCTATATGTCTGTTTGTCACAATGATTCAGGGCAAAGATTGTGACTTGTGAAAGGATATTGGCAACAGGTATAATGTAATACAAACCGAGATGTCAAGTACAGTTTTGGTTTGGCCATATGACCTTCGCCAAGATCATTCTTTCAGTACCTTCATGTTCTTGAAGGTATAATACGCATACGAAAGCAAGACGTAAGGAAAGCATTTCTTCAACGATGCAAGGGAAAAGATTCAGACGGATTGACATGAGATTGCTTCACTTTTATCGCCAAAAAAAGACGTTATAAGAAACTGCAACAGTCTGGAAATCGCTAGTATCCGTGTCATGTTTCAAAATAAGTGAGACTTATGACTGTGATTCATGATTGGTAAGGTACATGTATATTTAGGGTTAAATTCAGAAAATATTCTAAAGAAGCACTCTTGCCTAAGAAATAAATGGATGTATGAAAATTATGAATTCCCTGTATCCTGTATGCCTGCCATAAGTAAAAGGAAATATTTTGATTGTTTAACTCCACGCTTTGGGTTGTGGTGAGCTTAGATTCTAACCTTGTTCGAATCTGCTCTGTTCTATACAACAGCTAATATCCTCTATAATAGCTCGAATTTAATGATATGAGAAATTTTAGGGTTTGTCTCGCTTGGAATTAAACTGAAAGTTTTAAGTTGCACTTCTGGTATTACAGTTTATTCATTTTTAGTATATTTCAAGTACTTCGACTGCACTAAGTCTATTAACATAAGACTATCACTTAAGTACATGTATTTAGTATCTGCCATTCAACTACTCACTAAAGTGTTAAAACGTGTATAAGCTTTGTATTGATCTCTTTACTCGAAGAGCTCGGTTTCTATAGCATCTATTGTTGTACATAATTGCAGCTGTAGTAACTAGGGCTTTCAGAGCAAAAGAGTTTGAAATACTGAACGCGGTAATTATCTCATGTTTCAGTCCAGAGTGGAGCGTCAGAAAACATTCTTGGCTATGAATTATCATTATTAGTTATCATATAACGTTATAAATACATTAATTCCAACTTATGTAGAAGAATTGTCAATTCCGTAGGAACTTACCTTTGATAGCTCAGCAGTAGAGCATCTGCCCGGTAAGCAGAAAGTCCTTAGTTCGATTCCCAGTCGGGGTGATAATTCTTCTACCTATTTATAACATCTTTACATTTAAACTTGGCTAAGAGTTTTGAAATATCTACGCCTAGATCTAAATCAATGCTACTAGTTAACAGAGCTAGTAACCTAGTTAACAGATCTTTGGATTGTCCATGACCGCGACCATGTTTATACCATTCTCGTCGTTCTCGGTTTTATGGTAATTTGATTTGATTGCTTGCATTGCAATTAATGTTTCTGTTGTATCTAGATTATGACAGAAGATTCTAGAATATTATCATATTTAATGCACAAGAGGATTCCTATGCACATTTTGTTGTTGTTGAACCACCTTTCTTTTAAACAATTCGAAAGCGCGATTTTTGTTCGCCATTTTGTGCGCGCCCGATTATACACGGTGTTATCAACGCTTGAACTTGATATCTTGGACGCAAATATAAAAACATTGATTTTACCTGACTTGTTCAGTTTGTCACAAGTCACAAGTTGGCGAAAATTGGGTCCACCGAATGATAATAATCAAACGCTGATTCTATCGCCTCATGTTTCCTCGTGTGCTGTGTGCATAAACGGGAACAGCAGCCAGCGCTATTCTGTAACGCTGTAAAGCGCTAGTAAATCCCAGCAGCTAGTAAAGCTACCAAATCGCTTTTGAATGAGTCCAAAAAGGGTAGGTTATCGGCCAAAACATTTACATAGAAATCATCGCTATTTGCAGCAAGACTGTATAAGCTCTGTCGTTAAATTTCTAATCATACGACCCTCCAGGATCCTTATGGGAAATGGCTGTCGGACAGAATTTTTGAAACTTTGGTACATAATAGTCCCTAATGTGCAGACCAAAAGTGTCAATGCGCACAAAGTACAAAAACTATAGTTTTCGGATAACAGCCATTGTACATACAATTTTGACAAAATTCAATCCAAACGGCTGTAATTCGAAAACTAGAAATTCTTGGTGTCCCTTATCAATTCTGATCTACAGTTTAGCGTCTACCATTTACCAAAGTCTCAAGAATCACCATTTCTCATATGGATTCTACCGGGTGCAAAGATTGTCTACTTCAAACGTCTATAATTCGAAAATTATAATTTTTTGCTTCGTTCCCATTAACAATTTTGATTTACACATTAGGGACTATAATTTACCAAAGTTTCAAAGATTTTGGCCGAGTGCCATTTTCCATAAGGATTCTGCGGGGTCCTTTTATTAAAATAATTTTGATATTCCCAAATTTATTGACGTCAAATTTACTTTCACGTCAAACAATTCCTTTAAATTGGCATCTTTATTTTTCACAAACTGAACAATCGTTTCGAACGGTCCTGCAGCCTACTAGCAATAAGAGCTAGAACAATCTGATTAGGCATTTAATAAAGTTTAGTTAGTATATAGTACTTTGAATATCAGGCTAGGATAAAGGCATTCTACACTCGTCAGGTAAATCAAAGGTAGAATCGGTAAGAGACCAAGCCGCGGGTCAAGTATGATGTATAATTGAACTTGAAATCGTTTACCCGCAGTCTTGGATAAGAAAATACAAGCAAAGAAGCAAGATTCGCACCTGACCTTGACACAGATCACAGATCAAGTCGCAGAATCAAATTGTGATTCAAAAGCGAAACCTCTTAGGTCAGTTGCCCCTATCACCATTGTCATATATGCACTTCCTGATAAAAGTTTTTAATGCGGACAGATGAATGGGTACACACAGGACGGCGCTATAGGCGTTCCGTGTGCACTATATTTTAAACGGTGTCTCCAAACCACACTATGAAGACGCAGTTTAAAATATAGTATGGTGTAATAATCTTTCGGAAACTAATACAACAAAGTAGGAGGAATTGAGATAATGTTGGAAAGCATTGCCAAAAATTCCTATTCGAAAGCCTATTTTATTACTAGGTATTTAGATGAATTTGAACAAATTTAAAAAATTTAATATTAGCCCTACAATACACTATTTTACATCATCCTGTTAGAAATATACGTACTAAAGTACAAATTCGAAAATTATTTGAAAAAAGGAAGAAGACATGGAAGAAATCATGGGGGAGCATATTTTATTCCAGAAGCTGAAAAAAGCTAGACAACTGTAAACGCCCGTTTGTGAGATTAAAATCACCGTATAGTATATTGAACAGTAAGCAGAATCGTCGCGCGTTAAAAACGTACGAAATGTTTTTCTCTTCTAAAGAATATTTTGTAACGATATCACTTTTTATCAGATGTGGAAAGGTTAAGTATAAAAAGATAATTTAGTTTGCGTCAAAAACAATTGATTATATTTCACTCATGTGGGTCATTGGGAAAAATTCCTCCTGTAGGTCGCTGTTGGAAAAAGAAGGGTCGCTCACAGTCAGTTAAAAGGGACTTGATGCGTTGGCAAAAAAGAAGTGTATTAAGGACACTTATAAATATTTGTTTTTCTGACAATTCTTTCGAAATGAGATTATGACTATTGTAACATAGTACATGGAGTAACGGTCTTCTTTTTCCATCACATTGAACAAGTATAGATCTCGGTTTAGAAGAGGTCCGAGTTAATTGCTAGGAGAAAGTTAAATGGTTGATTTTAGATACGTAATAAGCTATATCGCAGAAGGAAAGGATAAAGGATAATGAGACAATGAGTCGGATTGATGATGAGCATTCTCGACGTGTCTCTAGTTTGGTAATGTTATTTCCTGGTCGGTACTCGGTTAGGCCAGTCTCCGGAGCCTCCGGAATACCAATAGGTCCGTGCCAGGACAAAGACATAAGAGGAAGCCGCGAGGCTGAGCGCGCCACTTAACCACGGCCCGGGGCTCGAGTTGCCCGCCCCTCGCACATAACTGTCAAGAGTTGTAAAGGGTGTTAGATAAAGTATAGTATCGAACTCTAATATAATAACGGCCGGAACAAGCTCGGCTATAAAGTATAAGACGGGCATAAATCAGCCGGATCCGGAGCGGGCCAATATGTATCATACGTGCTAAAATATGTGGAGCTTCCGGTGGCACGATGCGGCGTGAATCACGGTCCATCCGTATCCCTCGGGCCCGAGGTTAAGCGCTCGATTTGTCGCGCGGGGTCATTAAAGGCCGGCGGTCCCCCGGCGCTCGTCAACAGGATTACCCTCTAAACGTAATCCAATCACACGAACTTGACTTTATGTGACGCTATTGCCGCGGGGCCTACCTACGTCTTGTATCATTCTGGAAGAACACCGAATGCACTTCCGGATAATGCGCTCAATCATCGGCCCTGCTGGACTCTACTGCCTGTATTTTGTCCGTTTATTTGTGACAAGAATCGCAATGGTTAGGGGTCGTTCGGACGGATATCGATTTGCCGCTATCGATATAGAGAGACACGACTCGGATCGCCTATTTACTCGAACGAACCCACATTTGATTCTGATTGCGTTCATATTTGTAAGCTTTGAAGTGGTTCTGCGGCGGAGACCGGATTAAACTAAACAAAGTATCAGTTAAGACGAATGTCCTAATCCTCAGTTACTGCGATTCTATTAAGAAGGGACTCTCTTCTCGATATCGACGTATTTCGGAGGGAATCATTAAAAGGGAGGAAAAGACATAAAAAGGGTTATAAACAGAATACAATATTTACGAGTAAACTTTGAATTTGTAAGATGCTACTTGGTGTGTTGTAGTTAGCTGTCCTGTAATATAGTTGCTGAAACACAAAAGTTAATTTTTAGATTAGACAGTCCCTTCGTTCAGATTATAAGATCCCAAAAACGAAGTTTAATTAACTAATAACTGTTAAAAATTATTCAGACAAGATCATCATGGATGACCGTTTAAGACGAATTACATTCATAATAATCTAGGTCCTACCTCCTGAGGGTTAATTAATGTTATTCCCATACCTCTTAAATAAGGGCTGATAAACTAAAGTACACCGTATTCAGTTGTAGGGATTATGGCATATTGACGATGTCTAACAAGATCGAAACGGTGGCACACGGCTTCTAGATATTAGTTGTGTGGGTAAACTAACTAAACAATGGCTATGGCAGCTTTACGGACCAGATAGGATAGTTATAACCCCCAAAGGTATGTAGAAAATTGAAATCCTTAATAAACAAATGTTCAATTATCAAGGATTAGTTGCATGAAGTATTCTTTTCTTTTCATACTGTCTCTACGATCCTGAAATACCTAAAATAAATAATGCTTCAAATTATGGAACTACTACTACTACTGCAAACAATTGCTGGAGGATTCATAAATAAAACATATCTAATGGACTTTCGCAGAATCCCAAATGGTTTTAGTGTTAATACAGATTTTCTTGCATCCCTGTACTCGGGGTTGAATAGAGTTTTGGTGTAGCTGCTAAAATTAAGTTATGCTTTTTATTTTTTTTGTGTTACTTGAGACATTTTTCAAATAATAAAAATTCAGTTGTGACATAGCTATTTTCGTTACAAGTGCACTGTCACGTCAATTCCGCTTAGAGGCCGAAACTTAAATCACGACGCGTTAGCGGAGTGCTTTAAAGAGGAACAGGCTGTAAATTAATAGCGCATGGGTATCGAACAATATTCTTTGTTTTTGCACAAAATGTAAAGCCTCAATTTATTGTAAATTTCGAGGTTAACTTTGACATATCTCAAACTAGATATACAGGGTGTTCCAAAAAGATGTTGCCAAACTTGAGGGGGTTATTTTTTGCATATAAACTCCTAGTCGGAAATGAGCCGTTTTGGCCCTGGAGTATTTTTTGTTCAAAAACGTAATGTTAACTCGTTGATAATAAAAGACTTCGATATCTAATTATTTTTTATTGTTGTGTTTAATAATTGGATAATTATTATATCTAATTATCCTTAGCTGTGACACAGATGTGGGATATGCGCTGTTCCATCTGTAAGTCGGCTGCAGCCGCGCCTAAGCCCTAAGGCCTACGTAATAATAATAATCGCCCCCTCCCTCCCGCACAAGCTTATAGCTTCTGGGGCCTGGTTTCCAGGCTATGGGTTGTAGCAATTATTATTATTATTGTATTTATTGAAGATAACGCAAAAACAAAATTATAGTAATGGTTCAAAATGGCGACCCCCAACCTGATTACATAAATGTCTCCGAATCATGGAATCGCGCACCCGTTGAAACATGTGTAGATCTTGCTGCACAAAAAGACAGGCTGCCATCACTCTCCCCAAAAGTTCCTCTTGGGTGGCTACAGGAGTTTCATAGACCAGTGACTTAATGTAACCCCAGAGGAAAAAGCCCAACAGAGTTAAATCGGGACCACCTGATGGTCCCCCTCTTCCGATCCATCGCCCGGGAAATTGTTAATCAAGGTGATCCTGCAGAGTACTGACAAAATGTGCAGGTGCACCGTCATGCTGGAACAACATTCTAACCCGTATACCTATCGGAACGTTTGCATTGTTCAATAGCTCGCGAAGTACGTCTTGCAAGAAATTTTGGTAGATGTTACCATTGAGCGGAGGTGGAAGCAGGAACGGACCAATTTAAAAGTCGCCAACAATGCCGGCTCACATGTTAATAGCGAATGGGTTTTGATGTGCTATGCTCCATGCGGTGTGAGGATTGTGATCGTTCCATATGTGGCTATTTCGACTATTGAAGCACCCGTCCTTGGCAAAAACAAGCCTCATCGGTAAATAAAATGAGTGAACCAAAATCCGGTTGGTTTGCAATATGTTGCAAACACCATTCGCAAAATTGTACCCGTGCCTGATAATCTTGGGAACCTATTGCTTGCACTTTTTGAGAATGGTAAGGGTGCAATAATTGCTCTTCAAGTACCCGCCACACTGTTTGATGAGCAGGATTCATTCGATGCGCTATTGCACGCGTGCTAGTGGTAGGTTGTTCATCAATTCGATGCAAAACTTCTTCCTCAAAAGCCACTGCCCGTGCAGTTAGTGGATGTCCGGTTCCTCCATCTGGTTTAAAGTTGCCTGTTGCTCTTAACCGACGATGGATTGTTGAAAATGTTGTTCGGCAAGGATGACGGCGATTCGGAAAATGCTCAGCATAAAGACGCTCAGCTTCTCTAGCGTCGCATCTCGTTTCGCCATAAATAAGAAGCATGTCTTCATACTCTTCAAACGTAAATTCGACCATTTTAATTGCCACCACAGTTTAATTGCAAAAGTTTGTCGCACACGAAATAAATGTGAAACAATTACTTATCTGCGATCACGAACGACTACAATCAATTTTTAACAACATCGTGTGTAGGAAATACAGTTGATAAACGCTTATCACAAGACACAAAATTGTTTATTTTGTTTCTAATCATTGTTTGCGTTATCTTCAATAAAATATAATTGGATATCGAAGTTAACATTATGTTTTTGAACAAAAAATACTCCAGGGCCAAAACGGCTCATTTCCTAGGGGTTTATATGCAAAAACTTTTTACCGCAATTCCCCCTAAAACCGTCTCAAGTTTGGCAACACCTTTTTGGAGCACCCTGTATAAAAAGTTCATAGGTATACAGATTAATAATAATAGTACCCATTTACAAGCCATAAAGGCCTATTGGGGTATAGCAGGGTAGGCTGCTATTACTCGAGCCGTTCGGTACTCAAAGGGTGGTAAAGTGGCTAGCTTTACGCACCGATATAGATTAATACTCCTAATATTTAGTAACATATACCACTTTTTGATCCCGTGTGAATTAATAGCTATTTTACTGCGTTTTACACAAAAATAGCACATAATAAAAAATAAACAAGAAACAACACAAATAATACCATTTATTTAGTTGCTTCACATAAAAAATTATTAGGTAGTAAAAAAATAACTAGAAGGCCTTCAGTTATTATTAAAATAATACCTTAACATGGATTATAATAATATTACAAAATTAAAAAATACTTAAAAATTCATACTGTGGTGGTTATTAGGTTTGAAGTTTATTGTACTTGAAAAATTAAGTTCAGAATCTCATAAAAACTTTATTATTCTTATCTAAAAAGTTTTCTTTAAATTGCAACATTAAAATTCTATTACACGATTATAACAATTCACTCTTAAATTTCGATGAAATGAACTAATTAACGCTTCCGCACAAAAATAGGATATAAAGAACCCACCTAGTTATTTCTATAAATTTAATTTGGTTTACAAACGTTACTTCAAATGACTCATTGGCGATGGCCACCAGGTTATTTTGAGCCTTTTTGGAGAAGGCTTCTAGTGATTCACTTGTGGAGATTCAAAATACTAAGGACTGCAAAACCATATTCGACATATACATCAAACAAAGGTGAAGTTCGCAGTTTCCACCATGACGATTAACACCAAGTTAAATCATCCTCAAATGAACACGAGACTTAAAACGCCAATTTGACTGCAAGTCTGGATCAATATTTTCTTGAACCAAAGTCCGTATTGATCCTCCCCGTATTGAAAGTCCTTCTGATATTCATGCAGATGTAGGGTCTGTAGGATCTTGTTAATACTAATTTGTAATTTGACCTCACTATGCGATTTACTATACAAGCATATTAAGGTTGCCAAAAGGCATGTAACGTCAGAAGCACCAAAATAACCCAAAAATACAAATTGGAAAGAGACGTGAAGTAGACCAATAAAGTACAAAGCAATCAGAGTACTGCATACCTGCAGTTAGGGACACCAGAGTCAATGTTGGTTACGTAAAATAGAGACCCAGATTAGATTTAGGACGGTTGTTATTTGCACAGTTAATGTAATTTAATAAAGATTTTTCACGAAAAGCATGCGAATATGAACCAGAAAATTCGGAACATGATATATTATAAACGTACATATATATTTTTAACGTGATATATTAAATATCACGTGTTATAATAAGGCAATCGGAATAGAATAAGATTGTCCCTTCCAACAAAATTTATAATAATATACGCGGCCGTTTAGCCACGGCCATCTCGGCACAACCGTTTCAGTGCGAGGACAGTTTGGCGTGGGCGACAGTTCGGCGCAGAGACACTTCGGTGCAGGTATACTTCGGCGCCGGGACATTTGGCGCAGGCACCCTTCCACGAAAAGACAGTTCGATGTAAATTTTTCAGCGGCAAATTAGGGTAAAACTTTCTGAGATATTTAAAAAACCTTTTTTGGACCATTAGACTAATTTTTTTTGGGAAAAGCTACCCTGTTATAAGTGTAACTTTTTTATTTTTAAAAACATACATTATGGGTCACGTATTTATCAGTGGTAGGAGATTCATATGAATTGGCCTATGTCATTAATGTTAGTAACCTGATACTTAATTTATTTTATTTCTTTATTTTATAAATTTTTTAAAAGTTATTAACCAAAACTACTAAAATATTAAAAACAAAATGCTTCTACAAATTTCTACATAAGGGAATAAAGATTAAGAAGATGAAAATATTTTTTATCAAACATGATATTTTTATACGCACTAAGGGATTTATATTAAACAAATTAAATTTTTATTACAAATTGTTCCCTTATGCAGAGATTTGGAGAAGAATTTGGATTTTATTGTTTTAGTAGCTTAGAAAAATGAATTTTTGTTAAATTGTTGCGCAAAAATGTTTTTGTTTTTAATAACTTTTAAAAAATTAAATACTTTATAAAATCAATAAATTAAGCATCATTAAATGGCATAGAAAAATCCATATTAACAATGAATATCGTACCACTGATACTGGTCTAAGTCCATGGAAGCAATGGAAGCAATGCTTCTCTTAGAAATTATTTAAACATAAAAACAATGTTACCAAAATATTTTTATAAGATTACATAAGATAAGATTATGGTTATCATTTATTTACTTAATTTAGTATTTAATTCATTATCATTTATTACTGCTGCAACTTAAAACTGCCAATTTCGCGCAGCAAAAATACTAAAATACGTAGAGTACCTACTGTTTTAGGATCATATTAAACTTGAACAGAATGGTAATGCAGATTCAAATATAACTACATATACTTGCATCTAAGCAACGACTCATTTGCTTACTGCACTTAGCATTTTCGTTAGCGGGTGATGCACTGTGGTGATGAGGTTGGCATCGTAAGTTCATGCTATTATTAGATGCTGGGTGCTCAGATAAATTTAATTATTTATTCCATTTTAGTGTTAATTAAGTGCTACTTATTAAACACTGTATATCTGAGAATGATACTGAATTTAAGAAAATTGTATTACTTTAACTAATATTAGTTAGAATTATTTCATAGACGGAAATAATTGTATTTTGTTTGATTCTACGCAAAGTTAAAATTGCTTATCGGGTGACTGCAAATTCCGCTGCTCCGGTAAAAGGTCCGAGTATTTCCAATACCCTTGAATCCCGTCATTTCTGTTTGTAAATTATTATTAGAGAAAAAAATTTTTGCACACAGTTTTAGAAAAAAGAATATAAAGACAGACGAACACCAGAACTTCCAAATTAAATTATTTTCATTTGTTTAGTAAAGATTAAAACGTGCAACAGATATTTTAAAATTAAAGCCTACAAAAATGAGTGCCTTCTTTTTAATTCAGAAAGAGGTGGTTGGAATATGTCTGAATTCTCCAGTTTATCCACATATTTGAGGTGCATTATAAATACTTTTTTTTAATAAAGATTATAATCTGCTATCACAAATTTCATAAAGTATAAAGCAAAAAGTTCTTATTTAAAAATGTTTTATAATTATGATGCTGTTTTTACGGCACCTAAGTATAGTAAAATCAAAATTATTGTTGCCTCCCTTACTTAGATTATCATCGCACACCACTGTCTAGGACATTTAGGTGCAGCCATCTAGGCGCGTCCATCTAGGCTCCACCGTTTCGGCGCGAGGACAGTTTGATGCGGAACAGTTCGGTGCAGAGACACTTGGGCGCAGGCATACTCCAACGAAAAGACTTTGGCGTAAGAACATTTCGACGAGCAGATATTTCGGCGTATGTAAATTTTTCCGCAGCAAACTAGAGTAAAACATTTGGCGATATTTAAAAAAAAAGTTTTTTGGTCCGTTAGTCTAATTTTTCTGGGACAAGCTACCCTGTTATCAGTGTAACCTTTTGTTATTTTTATGTACACGCATACACCTTAATTTCAGAATTTCGCTTGGATTGGTTAAATTGCGTTATTCCAGTGCTTTTTGTCTTTAAGCACTGAACTATAAGCACTAAGCAGTATCCACTTATAAGTGTCACCTACATTTATGATATAATCACTAATAAAACAAAAATCAGCCCTAATATAAAAATGAGGCGTGGTGTAGATGCAAAATTCACTCTGCAAAATTAGTTGATAATATTGAAGATTTGTACAGAACTTCAAAGCCATTCAAAAACTTTTATGCAAAATAAGAAAACTATCAATGGGTGAGTTTTGCATTTATACGCCTCAAATATAAAATAAAACTCCCATCCTTAATAATACGAGGGTTGCGCTGAAAATTGTTAGTTCTAAAAAGACCGTTGCATTTTTGAACAAAAAATCTTTATTGTTTTTCAAAATAATCCCTATTCAGACTAATTCACTTGTGCATTCTTTGAAACCACTTTTTAAAACATTCGGAAAATTCATTTTCTGAAAGGTCCTTAAAGATTCTTTGAAATTCTGCAACTGCTGCATATGCGCTGTAAAATCTTTTACCTCGCATAATTTTTTTAACAGTTGGAAACAAAAAAAAATCGCACGGCTCCAGATCTGGGCTATACGGAGGATGAGTTACCAATTGAACTCCCGTATCTTTAAAAAAATCCAATGTTCTGTCAGCAGTGTGGGAAGATGCGTTGTCATGATGAACTAAGATTTTACGCAAACCGGTCCTTTGGCGACCTGTCTGTAATTTTGCAAACATCTGTGGTAAAGCCACTTCGCAGTACCATTCAGAATTAACAGTTCTGCGATCTTCAAGTGGAATAACAGCAACAGGACCACTTCGTCGGAAAAAACAGCAATCATCTTCTTATTGACGCTTCTGCCACGAATTACTTTTGTGGGCAGGTCTTCATCTTCGAATACCCAAACAATAGACTGCTGTTTAGTTTCAGGGCCGTAACTGTATACCCAAGATTCGTCACCAGTTACAATGTATGCCACTTGCTTGGAAGCTTCTCCGTCAAACTTTCGCAACATAAATTTACACCAGTCTACTCGAGCCTGTTTTTGACTTTCTGAGAGCAAATGCGGTATCCAACGGCTTGCTAGCTTTCTTACCCCAAGATGTTTATGCAAAATGGCATTCACCGCCGAGGATCCAATCTTTGCTTCCTCCTGAATCTCTCTATAAGTAATATTTCGATTGGACTGAATCAAGCTTGCCACACGATCAACATTTTCTGAACAGGCAGCTTCCGCAGGTCTTCCAGGTCTTGCTTCGTCTTCTAGCAGCTCTCGCCCTCGTCGAAATTCGTGGAACCAATGACTAACAGCGGATAATGAAGGGGCAGCATCGCCAAAAGCTGCTATCAAATCTTCATGGGTTTGCTGGTATCCTAACTGTCTTTTATAGTCGTAGAAAATCATAGCTCTAAAGGCAGTTCGCGGAATGCTCATTTTAACTGAATTAAAAATGCACAACTACTTATCTTACAAAATTAACTACGTTTCACAAGGAAATCGGAACGTTGGACAATTGTGGGCAACGAATGTCAACTAATGCGACATTCAATTGTTGCAATTGTTTCTAGCCAATTGAGCTTCCATGGCCTGCTACTAACTATTAACAGAGCATCGCTCGTAATTCTATCACTAATCTGTTATTTTTAAATAATAATTATTTCTCTAAATCATTAATATTGCAAAATATTCATTTGTTTTAAACAGTACGATCAAAAAGCAGTTTCTAAAAGGTTGTTATGAAATTTTTATCTGTATTATAGAAAAATCAAAAAGTATATAGTGACAACTATCATTTTTGCAACATCGTTTGTAATTAACGTTGATTTACATAATTACACTAGCATCAGTTCCGGATTAGCCATTACGTCGGATATGAATAGGTCCGACCCTTCAGGAGACACTGTCCTTTGGCGACATTCATCCCAGGGACACTTCGACGCGAAAGCAGTTTGGCACAGAGACATTTCAGTTCAACAGAAAGACGCTTCAATCCAAAGAAATTCTGTCGCAAATATAAGTAGTACTACGTCTTTATTTGGAGAGATTGTCTAGTATTATTAAAATGAACAAAATCTGTAGGTACTTACAGGTGATAAATACAGCATGATCGATGAAATACAGTATTCGATAAATACGGTATGATGAGAAAAAAAAACAATATTTACCAATCAACAAAAGCTCCTACGTGCTGCCAGAGGGTTTATCAATTATTGCGTGAGTATTCTATATTATTAGTGTACTTAGTGCTGTTTAATTAGCCAGTAGAAATTGTTTGGCATCGCCAGGTGGCTTGCGCCGAAGTGTAGCTGCGTTGAAGTGTACCCGCGCCGAAGTATCCCGCGGCGAAACGGGCGCGAGGAACCACACATTTTAATATCTAAAAAAAGTCGGTCAAAGTTAAATCTTACTACTAAGGGGCCGTTCAAAAAGAACGTTTGCTGAAAAATGGAGGGGGGTTATTCAAAACGACCGGCAGAGAGGGAGGAGGTTAAAAAAATGCGAACGTTCGTTTTGCTCTTGGATCATTTAGAAATTTTAAACAAGCCTACAAACAAATAATGTAAACAAAAAATGTGTTAAATTGCTTCGTTTGCGAACGAAAACGAACGTAGGGGGGAGGGTGCAAGAAATTACCAATTTTTGCAAACGTCTCAATACTTACAGTTGTAGAAAATATAACAGAAACGTGACTGCCACAGCTACACCAGCCTGGATTGAATTGGTATGAACTCATATGCATCCTAGGATAGTGTATATGGCGGGACTACCCCATGAAGTTCGTCCGACTGACCTAAAAAATGACATGAAAATCATGTTCGAATCTTGGTATGAAACAATGCGTTGGATTCTGTCGGCAACTTGCGTCTAGAGGAAAAAGCCGATGGTGAAGCTGATGGAAGAGAGGAGGTGACTCTCCCTGACACTAATAAGTATGTGATGTCTAGCTCGGTGAACTGTCTTTTCCCATTTATAGGAAATATACGGGCTTTGTTAATTAAACTTTCTCTCCAGGTATTCAGGACTTAAAACAAGGTCGGATCAAGCATTTAGGGGTCCTTGAGGCCGTAGGCCCATTATAAAAATTATTGATTTTTTTCATTATTATTAGTTTTGTTTTTGTGACTGTAGAGGTCTGTGGAAAGATCCTGAAATCTCTTGTTCTGGCGCTCTAATATGTATGGCCCGGGGACTGCAGAGCAATTAGGCCACCCCCCTTAATCCAGGCCTGACTTAAAATAGTAAATATAATAAATTGAGTTTTTAGAACGTTGTACAGCATGATCAATATAACTTTTTCATTTATTAAGTTTTTTTTGTAAACAAAACAAAATTTAAAAATAGTATACTTATGGTTGTTATTTAGGTGATCAGTACGGTAGAAAACTGGTACACTTTTAATTAATAGGACAGTTTGTGGTCATAGGCGCCCGGAAGGGGGCCAAGGAGTGACACTTGCCCCCCCTGGAAGTTGAACAATTAGAATTTTGTTGAGAATTTTGTATAATATGCCGTTATTTTCTATGCTTGCCCTCCTAGCATGTCGTTTATTCTAGGATTTCCCCCCCCCTTCCATGCCGTTTATTCTAGGCTTGCCCCCCCCTGGACAAATTTCTGCGGGCGCCTATGTTTGTGGTCAACCCAAATTATTTTCTTATACTTTGTTTTATGAAGAAATCTTCTTTAAGACAGAGACTTGTCAACACCAAATTTAAATTCAGTATATCGAGCCAATTGCCCAACTTTTCATGGTAGATCTGGTTTGTCATAAACAATTAGCTTGTGTTAATATTGTATTTTAACTGTAATATCAGGGCAGATTGGCTCGATATCAAGCGTGCCAGTCCAACAGGAGGAACTTCTGCTGAAACAAGTAAGTAGAATAAACTAAAAATATAAATATAAAATATTTGTAATAGTAATTTGTATTAAAACAAAGTGGGTTAGATTTAATTAGATCTAAATAAATAAACTTTAAGACGTAAGACCACAACAAGAAATAAATGTATACAAATCACATATGTCACATGTATAATATCTAACGATATTACTGTTATTGGCCCTCCGTGGTCGAGTCGTAGAGATCCTACCTCTCGTTCAGAGGGACAGTGGTTCAAACCTCGGTTGCGACTGAATTTTAAAAATTTAGTACGATCGTGTTTGAGCTCCTTAGCTTAAGGTATGAAAGTTGTATTAGTGATAAAGTATGGGGGAGCGTAATGTACTTGCTACAATAGCTACATTACCTCCGTTGCACTCCCATAAGAGTTTGTGTAGAACCCCGACACTGCGAAATGCGGTATAAGGGGAATGGATTATGTATGTATGTATTACTGTTATTCAGGGGTCATATATAAAGCCTAGGATGGAGTGTACAAATCACAGGCAGTTAACTCCGGCTGAAGAGAGTCAAAATATTTGAAACAGTCTATCTCGGAGTATCGTCTGTGATTTGTACACATTTATTCCTTGTTGTTGGTTTACCTCTTAGAGTTTATTTATTTACAGCTAGTAAGTGGAATAGTCTGTCGAATTTATCGGACTTTATAGTTCTCCTATCTACTGCCTAAATTGCCTAAGAATTTATTTCGTACCGTTCAGGATGGCATCAAAAATTCTATGATGTGATCTTATTACAAAGACTAAATACAGTATTTTAATACTTATAGTTACAGCACGACTACAAATCATTATCCATGCAGTATCTGTAACTATTATATCTTTTAAACTGTCGCAATGATATATAAAAACAACTTTTGTTGAAAATTCAAAAATTCGCATAGACAAAAGCATTATTATTGGAGCGCAATAAGAGATACTTCCTTACGGTCGTCCAGTTACTTCGTAACGACACTGCTCGTCCAGTTATCAAATAAGTACCACCGAGAAATTTGTGTAGGTATAAAAACGATACTGCCAAGTTCATTAATACAAAAGATAGTTAGCGAATAAACATAAACAAATATCGCTGATAAAGGTGAAAGAGTAAACGGAGTAAAATACCGAATGAATAATAATGTTAAAAATAATTATTGTAAATAGTTTAATGTTAGTTACATCGTGATAATTATATTGTTATTTGAGTTAGGAGAACCTTAGTGAATAAATTAGTTAGTACTTCAAAACCTGGGGGCTTAACTGAACTAAATTATTCAAATATGTATTGAAATGCAGTAAATGATGATGCAGTAAATTAGAGCACTTAGAATCCAGCGCCCATAAAGAACTATTGGAATAAATTTTTATTTTTCATATTATGCATTTTTATCTTATAAACGACTAAAAGCCAAATCATTACATGCGTCCCCTATAGCTAACCCACGGCTGTCTGAAGATTTACGGTGGCCAAACCTACCCAAAGAGAAGACCCACGTCCGATCAGATTTATATGAATCCGAATATTTATATTCGAACTGAAACAGGACAAATTAAATATAATGCAGTCCACGCGGGCCGTTATTGGATTGCCCGGACCCCGGGGAAAGTATGTTAGGGGTGACACACCATCGACAGCAGAAGAAGATACGATCCTCGCTTTCCGTTATCTTGTTGTTTGTTTGTTTGCCCTACGCTGGTTTATAGGAGACAGCTATCAGCCGATCGACTCCTACGGTTCAGCATTTGCACATCAGTGCCATGAAACATTGTTCGGATCATCCCTACCGCGTCTTAACAGATACAGTTGGCTTTATTGGCAATTTCCACGCTTTGGTTCCTGCTGCAGCTTTGAAACGAATGCTGATGACCATCGGTAGCTGAAAACGTGGCTGGACCCTATCAGAAGTTCGTTTAAGCAGCGTCGGGATGCATACACTATTATTTTCAGAGAGAGAAAAAGAGGGGTGCGTTGGTAGTTGGAAAGCCCTTCGTGACATGCTTTGTATATTCTCACATTTCTATCATCGATTTGTAAAATGCGGGCGACTAACGACATTGTTTCAAGTTGACGAAACCGCGACTACCGCTGGTAGTAATCGATGCATTTTAGCCGTTTTCATCCTATAAAAGTTACGATCGAATAGTGAGGAAATTAACCTAAATGTTAACTATTATTGGAACGCTGATCAGCGTGGTATGGTGGTTACTAATGACAGTATTGTGCTGCTAGCAGTCATTGGGGAATACATCTACCCTCCATCAGTCTTTTACAGTTCTTGCTGCTAATACCACAAAGTGATCTAAAATGTGGAGATGGAATGGAAAAGTACATAAATGTACATATAAATCGATAATCGTAATCAAAATAAAAAATTTGTGCTATTAGACAAATTGGAATAGTGGAATAAGAATGTTTCTTGTTTAAATCCTACATAATTATTTTTTGTATCATACTCGGTATGATTATATAGTTTTGGGTATCGAAGTACTACCAGTGGACTGCATCACAATAAATCAGATGCAATTTCCAGGCAGCGGAGCGTAACTCCACAATTACTACAAAGATTTATTAGTAATAACTTGTACTGATACATGGAGTGCGGTCATAATTAAAACAGAGCGACTAAAGTGAGGTCTCTTTGGGTTGATTAATGAGTCGCGGGGGTGATGCGCTACCGCGAGCACACAGACGTCTAATTCTGCTGAATCAGGTGAATTTCAGCGCCGTAACCGACCGCAAACACCGCGCTCCGTTCACTAATTATTCGTTTATTAGAGAGCATTTATTCCCGTGTCAATATCGTGGCGATCGCGGAAGTTGCTTTGAGTGCGGACGTGACGTATCAACCATCTGACCGGAGCGTTAAACCCGGACCGCTCATGTCCTTTACAAGGGTGCCCGAACCACCCTCGTTAGATGCTCGTGTGATAAAAAAACTTTTTGTTTTGTTGCTTTGGAACACACACCAGTAGGTTACGAACAAATTGGGGAGGTTTAAAAAAAATCACTGACGATATTTTTGAGGGATCAGAACGACTAGGAAGTTTTTCTTTTTCAGCACGACCTTAGTCATCGTGTCTACCACTGGCAATAAAAAAGAACCTAAATCCTGAAATAATCCCCAATAATTCGAAAATCTCTAAGTTTATCAAAACAAATCGATGGAGTAGCTGCTTTTCAGTTTTTCAGTTTCCATGTAATGGTCCCAGTTTTTCTAAAACTTAACCACCTTAAATACGATCTGTCATGTATTTAATAGTATATTCAAATTTTAAGCCATCTCGGAATAACTTTTTAATTTCAATTTCAGTACAGAGGCTGTTCCACTCGCAATCTCTAAAATTATGAGAGCCATCTTAGGCGGGTGGTATTTAAAAAGGTTGCGGCTTAGTTCGACTGAAAGGGAGCAATAGAATAGTAATAGCTTTATATTAACGTCTGCATGGCTGTGATTACGCCCGCAGCTGATAGAGGTTGTGTTTTCTCGTTTGCTATTCGAAGAAAAGGGATGGAAATAGTTTCAGGTTCTAGAAAAGATTAGGTTTAAAGAAGAGACTTGAACGCAAACGACTTTAAAATAGCCAAATTGTTAAAGAACTCGTCGGATTCTTACCTTTTGTGAGCTTTTTCTCCATGATACTTATCACCACTTGTTATTTTCTTTTTTATTATTTTGTCACAACTTGTGCTTGTCGATTTTCCAGGGTTAAGATGGAAGATATATTTGTTCCTAATTTGCTTTCAGGATATCGTTAGTACTTGTTGCCAGGATGCATTGGCATAAAAAGCTGACTAAATCGAAGTCTTCTCCTGAAAATTGTATAACAAAAGAGACGACAAACGAACTTCGATAACTTTAACTCAAGGGAAATGGCTTTATAACCACCCCGTTTTGCATGAAATCACCTACATCTTCTTCGACTTTTCCAGCCCAGCACTCTGGTAGTCCGTGAGCGAGGTGTGCGTGAAACGTGCTCCGGAAACTTTTGCCTATGCAGCAACCTCTATATTGGCATTATTTATTCCCTTGACATGTGCTCGATATGTATATTGTCGGTCAATCTATATTGCCTTCTATTTCAATCTGGGATATGGCGTCCAACCCTAATACAGCTTTTTATCCCTCTCGTACTTCATAAATATGCCAATAAAATGGACAAAGACAGTTTTTGTGGCGTAAAACCGGATTTTTACTAAACGATTTATAGTTTTATATATCTACGGATGGCGGCAGTTAGGAAGATCGTTGGTCAAGTAATTGATTTAAGTAAAGGCCCGGGTTTGCTTTTTGGGGTTATCGTTTCCTGTGTTTTTGTTTATGAAAGGAAATAATTTTCAAAATGTTTTGGTTTAAAATGTTTTGATGCATTTTATCCCTCTATCTACAAATTGTTACGGCGAATCTTTAATTACATCTATTCAGTAATAGTTATTTATATAAGTTGTAAAAAGTAACTTTTTATAGACTTAGAAGTACGTGTGAACCTGTGAAAAAAACACTAGTTTTGCACGTGTTGCGTACACTACTTTTACAATTTTCTGAAAAGAGTAAAAAGTGATTTTTGAAGTTGTTAATTTCCTGAAAAGGGTGAAAAAATACATCCTTTTCATTCTTTAGGATAAAAGAAAGAAAAAGGTGCTTTTTTGATTCTTTTGCTTAAAAGGACGAAAAGAGTACACGTGGAACATGCTATTTTTTGTGTATTTGACGGAAAATACGCAAATCTTAAATATAAAAATTTAAAAATTAATTCTCAAATAATTTTGGTCGAGGTATATGTAAGGTAACCTTTATCATGACAACAACGTTATAGATAGCAACCAATAAACAAATGGCAACAACAAAAGATATTTCTAACTGGAAAAGTGGTTGCTAACTGGGTATATGGTTGATAAATAGAAAAGTGTTGGTAAGCGGAAAAGTAGCACTTTTCTTTACTGTTTTTTAACAAACAAAGTGGTTCTTTTCCACTGTAAGTACTGTTGTGAACGACTCACAACTCATATATTTTTTGCATAGATACGAAATGGTACTAGGCAACGCGAATCAATAAACTAGAAGAGTCAAATAAATAATTCATAGAAGTAAACTTGCGTTTTATTTCCTTCTACAAGAATTAATAAAAGTAGCCCTAACACACCACCTCAGTGTTAACCTCGCTACATATGGTGACCCGATGTTCCTGAAGAAGAATTTAACAGTACTGGTCTTTGCCTGCTGCCTTGAATTCTCCAGATGAACAACTGCTAGTTCTACCTTCATCATCTGTCAACAACTACTACTCGACTTCTGTCATCGTGAGATACTGCTACCTGCTTCGCTTACGTGACTTGTCGTAGCTGGTTGGAGGTGATCGTTGGAACCAGGAGTAGTGCTCCTTCTCATCCGATAAGTTCAAATCATTTTATTTACTTATTTAATATTTCAAATGGCGACTGTCAAAGTTCCATTTCCAGTTTTTACGAGTAACGATATCGACCTGTATTTTATTTTAGTGGAAAGATACTTTACTCGTATGCTGATAAACGATGAGCTCGACAAATATAACTTATTAACCCTAAACTTACCTTTCGACGTTTTAGGAGCTCATCGCGACCTAACCATTAATCCCCCAAGACAAAGACCATACACTACCTTGAAACGGGCAGTGATAAAATGTACCCTAGGACCACGAGAATCTCGCATTAATAATCTTTTGGAGACTCTTCAATTCTCTGGTAGTGTCAAAGAATTACTTTTTAACATTCAAAAGTTAGCAATCGATCTCGATCTAACTGAAGAATTAACCAAAGACTTTTTAATAGCTAAACTACCATCAGAACTTAAGATTCAGTCCTTAAATTTCAATGACTTACCATTAATATCCTTTGTAGAAAAATTAGATTTAATTTATTCTATGCAAAAGGCACCACAACCTTTAACTACTCCTGCATTAGAAGCTACGCTAGACAGTTTGACGACCAATCTTACAACCATTTCCAATGAGCTTTCTGCCATGAACAAGCGACAATCCCCTGTAACTACCACATTCTCTCCGAAACCCCAAATTCCTCAGCATTTCAATAAACGCCGTTCCATGCCTTCGAGCAATAACAATTCACAATTACAACCGTGTTTTTATCACAAACGTTTTCAAAATAATTCACGTAATTGTACGGGAAATTGTTCATACCAAACAATTAAACTAACTTCGCACTCTCCTGGCCTCCAGGGAGGGCCATGCAGGGTCAATTCAATCCCTCCAACTTCTTCTTTAATTTTTTTACAAGACCTAACCTACAAAATTAATTTTGTGGTTGACAGTGGTGCGGATTATTCTATTTTACCCACCCACATTGCAGTTTTCTGTAACCAAAACATCACGCCTACCAACCTTTCATTTATGGCCGTGAACAACACGTCAATTCCTGTGACAGGTATTCTAAATTTGAGGTTACATTTCCCGATTCCTGGCCTACCGCCATGCCTCTGGAAATTTTATGTCGCTGACATATCTACAGCCATTCTAGGCCTGGATTTTTTGCAGCAGCACAACCTAACCATTGATTGCTTTTCTCGACGAGTCATTTGCAAGACAGATGTCAAGCTCGCCAGAAACCACAGCCAAGGTTGTCAATTTCCAGCTCCAACAGTGAATCCTCTCACTGACTGCTCTTCTCAGCGGGTCATTTGCACAGCAGATGTCCAGCCCGCCCGAACTCGCAGTCGAGGTTCCACAACCCCACCAGTTGAGACTGGCACTAAACGCAAACTATTTTCTAATCAGGCTAATATTTTGACTCCTCCTTCCGAGTCAATCGTTACTCCTGCGATTTCTTCCGCTTTTCTTCCATTATCTTCACCCATTAACGTACCCTCTTCAGGTACTGTTAACAACATGTCTAGCGATATTGATATTTATAGCAAGATGCTAAACACACACTTCTCGGAGCTTTTACGTAAGTTCGACTACCATCAACCCGTAAAACATACTGTAGTCCATCACATTGACACGACCGGCCCTCCAGTTAAAACACGCTGTCGCAAACTGAACCCTAATCATCTTTCTTTTCTAGAAGATCATCTTAATGAGCTCTTGGACGCTGACGTAGTACAACGGTCATCATCTAGCTACGCTACGCCAATTCACATCGTCGGGAAGCGAGCAGTAGGCACAGCAGAAGACGCTACCTCCTGGTGACGACCAAGACATCACAACCTCCATCGCCCCAACAGACAGTTATCGCTTGGTTGGCGATTATAGAAAACTCAATTCAGTGACAGTACCAGATCGTTACCCGATTCCTTTTTTAACGGACTTTACAAGAAAACTTGCTGGCGCAACCATATTCTCGAAGCTAGATCTCCGAAAGGCCTACTTCGCAATACCAATAGCGGCAGAGGACATTCACAAGACTGCTATTATCACACCTCTGGGACTCTTTGAGTTCAAACAGATGTGTTTCGGACTACGGAATGCAGCCAGCACCTGAAGTCGTTTCATGGACACTGTATTATCAGGGCTTCCGTTTTGTTTTTCATACCTAGACGATATCCTAGTCTTTAGCGCTGATTCGCAGCAACATATTGAACATTTACACCAAGTGTTTTCCCGATTAAAAGACAATGGCCTAATTATAAACCTACCAAAGTGTCTCTTTGGAGTCAATGAGCTCGATTTTTTAGGACATCACGTTAATACACGCGGTATCAAACCAATGGCTTCCAAAGTACAGGCTATAATTGATTACCCATTGCCTTCAAGTCAGAAAGCACTCCGCAATTTTATTGGCTTAATTTCGTATTACCATAAATTTGTACCAAACTGTGCGAAAATTCTGGCACCGTTAACCTCTATAGTTATTCCTGGTAAAGCTTCGCTAAAGCCTGTCCAGTTAAATCATGAGCAATTAGAAGCCTTTAGGCACGCGAAGAATGCTTTGATTACCGCTACTTTATTGGTACATCCGCGAATTAATAACCCTATCAGTATAGCTGCAGACAGTTCGTCTTCCACTATAGCTGGAGTATTACAACAGTTTGACGATGGCATGTGGAAACCACTAGCTTTCTGTTCCCGGAAGTTAACCACCACAGAGAAAAAGTACAGTATTTTTTCTCGGGAACTTTTCGCAATATACTTTGCTTTAAAGAAGTTTCGTTACTACGTTGAGTGCAGAGACTTTCAAATCTTTACGGATCACAAACCTTTGTGTACAGCCATCAAAAATAATGGTGATCAATATTTACCACGTGAGTTTCGACAACTGGAGTTTATTTCTCAATTCACAACTGCCCTCCAATATATCAAAGGTCAAGAGAATATTCCGGCGAACGCTCTGACAAGAGTTAATCTTATTAACGTCCCTGGATCTGATCTTAATTACGACGAAGTCGCTCTATCTCAAGAACAAGATCCCGAGTTAAACCAGCTCCGATCTCGTAGTAACTTTCAATTCATTTCCCTTCAAACTGCCAACAAATCAAACCTCTGGGTGGATATTAGTATAGGCCAACCACGACCCTATATCCCGCTCAAATTCAGGTATCCCTTATTCCAACAACTACACAACATCGCCCATCCTGGCATCCGTGCTACTAAAAGATTGATTACTCAGAGATATCTGTGGCCATCTATGCACCACGATATTCAGCAGTGGGTCATATCTTGTGCTGAATGTCAGAAACATAAAGTTCGGCGTCTACGAAAACCCCTCTGCAATCTATTGTAGAACCAGATGAACGTTTTACTAAGGTCCATCTCGACCTAGTACACCTTCCTTCTTCGGGAGGTTATAAATTCCTCCTTACCTGAAATTATTGACCGCTACAGTCGGTGGCCGGAAGCAATTCCTCTGAAGGATTCTTCCGTGGAGTCAGTAATCACTGCATTTGTCGACACGTGGGTGTCCCGCTTTGGAATTCCCAAGTATCTCACCACGGACAATGCAAGAATATTCCTTTCTCATGCATGGATCAACTTCATGGCCATGTTAGGAATTAAACACGTCAAATGCACGGCATTCCATCCGATTAGTCAGGGCGTTATCGAACGTTTTAATCGGACACTCAAGCAATCCATTCAAATCACAGGAACTTCCTCCTGGTTAACGAATCTCCCTTGGATTCTCTTGAGCTTACGTCCAACACTGAAATCGCAAGTTAATGTTTCTCCTGCAGAAATCCTGTATGCTACCCCTTTACGACTACCTGGAGATTTCTTTGAAGAAGAAAAACTGGCTAACGACATGAACCTCCCTAATTTCATAGCCAATCTCAAACGTCGTATGAGGAAGCAGAAGCATTTTTTTACAAAAACGTATTCCGGTCAGTCCTTCGTACCCAGCGACTTGACCAACTGCACACACGTATACGTTCGTAATGACACGCACACTCTGGGCATGAAAGACAGTTATTTAGGCCCCTATAAAGTGTTAGAACGGACAGTTAAATACGCCACTTTAGAAAATCACACTAGCCCTATCTCTTTAGATAGGCTAAAGCCTGCATATTATTTAGATTAATTACTTTATAATGTTAAGCCAACAATTAACTGATTTCAAATGCTACGCGAAGGCATCTTTTGAAAACCTTTTACCTGTTGACTTTGAAAATTTGAACACTTTTCTGTTTTTTTCTTTCTGTTTACAGGTTCCAAGAGTTGCCGTCGCAAGTTCCGTATTGTTAGTTAGCTTAAGTTTTTTTATTGTACCTACCTATACTACCTAGTGGAGTTTTTGTAGCTGGGGCATTTTACAACTTTGTTCAAATTCCTTTAAAATACTCCATTTTTTCTCCAAAATACCATTCCGTATTTTTTTGTTTTTCATGTATGTATTACCCACGTTTCAGACCGCGGCGGGGTAATGTTGTGAACGACTCACAACTCATATATTTTTTGCATAGATACGAAATGGTACTAGGCAACGCGAATCAATAAACTAGAAGAGTCAAATAAATAATTCATAGAAGTAAACTTGCGTTTTATTTGCTTCTACAACAATTAATAAAAGTAGCCCTAACACTCCATCCAGTGTTAACTCTCGCTACAGTACACAAAAGTATTTCTTTTTAAATTATATTAAGATAGTTTTGACATTTTAGTCGATAATTGCAAAAAACATTATTTTTAAATGGGGGACATCTTTTTTATATTTTAGTTCATTTCAGTTTTAAATAATTTGAAATAGGAGAAATTACCGATATTCACTGTAGTTGAAACTTTGTTATAGATTGTTAATATCTATAAGGAAATATACTTTATATTTCCGATTTCTTTCTTTAAATTTCTTGTCTGTTGGTTCTAACCCTCTGGATCTAAAACTAACCGTTCGACTTGATGTCTAATTTAACAGCGCTATATGTAGGGTTGTGTTTGCAAAACATCTCGACAAATCATTGCGACTATTTCAAGGATCATATACTTAACTTAACTTAAATAATGACATGGGTCTTGTGGGGTATCATTGTAACGCCTATTCAAAGGACAATTCAGTACATGTTGTCATCACCTATGGTGACCGCGAAACCATGAATCATACGAGGTCTGGCAATTAAATTATAAGACTGGACGACGTAAGGGCAGGTTTTATATTTTAGCTTACGTGCAAAGGTTAATGACCTTGACACACGCTGTATCGAAGAAGACCAGACCATCTGCTAGAAAGAGTAATCACCTGCGACGAAACTTGGATTTTTCTGTATATGATCCGGAAACCAAGAGGCAATCCATGCACTGTAAATCTCCTTCGTCGCCGAGAATAAAAAAGCACGAATTAGTAAATCAAAACTGAAGGCCATGCTCATTGTGTTCTTTGATATTAAGGGAGTTCTCCTAATCGAGTGGATAACTGAAGGCCAAACCGTAAATCAGACTTACTACCGGACAGTTCTGGAGAAGCTGCGAGAACGGGTACGGAAGAAACGTTCAGAATTGTGGAACAACAACACATGGATCCTACACCAAGATAATGCTCTGGCCCACACTGCTCTCTCCGTGAAGCAATTTTTGGCGGATAAAAGAATCGCTACTCTTAACCACCCACCATATTCACCGGATTTGGCCCCGTGTGACTTTTACCTATTCCCAAAAATAAAACAGTCGCTGAAAGGAACCCGTTTTGACACTGTGGAAGAGGTAAAAGAAAAAACGGCAACTCTACTTCGCAGCCTCACCGTTAAAGACTTCACACATTGTTTGGAGCAGTGGAAAAAACACATGCTACGGTGTGTAGATAGGGATGGGGAGTATATTGAAGGGGGGCGTAGTTAGATTGTATTATTTTTCAAATAAACTACATTTTGAACACCAGTTTTATCATTTAATTGCCAGACTCGTAATTATGGATATCGACGAAAAGAGAGATAACTGTGATTTAAAAAGCAACTTAGTGGACTATTACATAATATACAATATAACTATTTACGTAGACTGTCAACATATTACATATAGGTATAACAGTGGCGTATTCAGAGAGGGTTAACGGGCTGGAGCCCTTTTCCCTCCTGATTTTTTTTAATAGTCTGTGAGTGAGTGAGTCTGTATGAGTGTCAAAATCTATGTTATGTGAAAATCTAAGTGTTTTGATTCGGACGAGATAGGAACACTGGGGTATATTTTCCAAAGTTCTAGCTGTGTAATACTAGAGAGCTATCTTTACTGGCAAAACCAATGCTAATTCTGAAAGCCTTTAAGTTTGACAGTAACAACTACAATAATAGTAATTAATGGTAATTTCATTATTGTAGGAAGAACCGTAATGTTGCATCTGTAATGTACATATGTACTGCAATTAGGTTTGTAAAATTCCCGGAAACAAAAATTTTGACTAAAAACTTCCCATAAAAGTATTTTAGAATGCGTCAAAATATTTCGACACGTTTTCAGTTTCTGAAAATGTTTGGAAATTTTCGGAAGTATTTCCGAATTTCGAAAATATTTCAGTAATACCTTGGTATTGTTTGAAAATACGGAAAACTCTCAGAAATATTTCTGTATTACGGAAATATTTCCAAAGAGTTTCATGTATTTCAAAATCTGCTCGTAAATTATCTTATAACCTTAAATTTTAATCGTTTACTACAGTGGCGTAACTACGTAAGATTGCGCGCCCCTGCGAGACTTATGTTTACGCCCCTCATATACAGGGTGGCTGATTTTTCATTGTCCAGTTTATATCTGCTGAAATATTAAAGGTAGAATAAAGAGTTAATGAGAGACTTGTTTACATAACCTGGATCTATAAAATAGCACAAAAAAGTTTTTTCATGGCCAATTTATTTTCCGGAAAAATATCCAACTTTAATCTTTTAAATGGAACGTCCTGTAAACTCTTATGGAATAAAGTTTACAATGAATTTCTCTTTACAATGATATATCACAAGTGCCTTTTCACACAATATCACAACTACAAAAACCATTTGAATTTAAATTGTTATTTATCCGTTTGTAAATTTAGTAAAAGTTGTCACCATCCGACAAACACTAAAATTCCTAGTTTTATAAATATATAAACAACGCCCTTGGCAACGCCAACAATTATAAGTTAAAACTAATTTTCTACTTATACATATTCTCGTGAAATAAAATAGAATTTTGTATACACCACGAGCGTTACTAGATGATAATACCCATCGGGCGACTTAGTTGCCTGTTGCCCTCGCTTCGCTCGGGCATCAAGCAACTGCGAGCTGCAAATGCTAACTTTCTGCCCTTGAGACACAAAATACTATAAAACTTCATTCCGCAAAAATATACAGGACGTTCAATTAAAAAGATCTTTCCGGAAAATAAGAAAAAAAATTCATTTGTGCTATTTTATAGAGAAGGTTATGCTAAACAAATCTCTCAGTTAACTCTTTCCTCTACCTTTAATATTTCAGCAGATATAACCTGGACAATGAAAAATCAGTCACCCTGTATACAATTATACGTAGGTAACTTTTGATAAAAGAAAATATTCAATAATTAATAATAATTCATTACCGTAGAATAGTCCATAGAATGTTTTTTACCTCCAATGCTTGTTTTAAAATTTCTATTCCCAACGAACTAAAGTTACACGACACGACGGCGCACACACCCATGTCCCTATGTATAGTTAAACTTTTCTCTATTCTATATATAACCAATAAAGAAATACAGCATTAAAAGATTATAAATTGTTTTAATAGACACAACTTTCATATCTGAAATGTTTTCACAAAATGTAGTTTCTAAGATAACATATCGCCCCATAATCAACGGTACACGGCCATGTACATTGCAGATACTGTACTAGAAGCAACAATTACAGACTGATATGATATATAGATGGGGCTTGATTAATATTTATTGTTGGGAATAATAAACCCTCCAACACTTGATGAAAGATGAAAGGTTATAAATTTCAAAATAAATTTATTATTGTTGAAATCCACACACACACACACACACAATCATGGTAAAACAGTCCGAAAATATACACAACTAAATATCACTTACCTTTATCATAAAAAAAATTCTCCGGCTATAATTTCTAAACTGGAAAACAAGTTCCATAAATGCATGGGACGAAATCAGGCGGGTCGTTAATTAATTAGGAAGCTATTAAAATTAAATCTGTAAGACATTGTTAATGGACCAGACACAAATAAATACACAAATAAATTTCTTTTTTAAACATTTAAATAGACAATTTTATTTATGAACACACAAAAGAAATAAAAATTTAAAATTTATTGGGGAGAAACGAAAACAATCATTAACATCTTAAATTTAAATTAATTAAACAAACATGAAACAAAATCAATTAAATCTTGGTGTCAAATGGATTTAACAAAATAAGAATTAAGTGACATTCTAATTCTCTTTCTCCTTTTTAATTTTTATATTATTAATCCAACATCCATCTTAAATTACTATTAAAAATTGAAAATTATTTAAAAATTTTCACACAAAAAAAATTAATTACCCTAACTTGAAGGTTATCAGATTCCTGTTATAGTTGGTAAAATTACCTGCTTATTTGTTGACAAGATGAGCACATTCTATATCATCCTTCAAATTGATTTTATTTATGAAAATAATTATAATTATTAAAGGTGAAACATGTATCTTACGTGACGTGAGTACATAAAATGATTCGGTTATTCGCAACAAGATTCCATTACCTTCCTTTAACTCGTTCCATTCAAAATAAAATTCCAAAAAGTTCCTTCAATTTATGAGATCAGTCTGTACACCAAATTAACACTTCACTTTTTGTTTTCTTTCACTTTTAGTTCACTCTGATTGTTCATTATAATAATTATTAATTAAATTATTAAGAACTTAAAAAAAACTTAAAAACACATTTGTCATTTATCGTAATCCCGTAAAATTCACCAACATAACCTCGAAATCTTATTAAAATAACGTACAACCTGACATGAGTTCTGCTCTGTATAGAATTTCAAGAGAGAGTAACCAAATTTTCGTACTGTTTTTATAATAATTGGAAAACAATTGCGGATCGCTAGTGATTTTCTTAGTTCGGAACTAGATTAATTTAGTAAGTTCCTAGAAAACAAAAGAGTGTCTTTTACACTAAAATGTTCATAACCACATTGTTAATAATAAAGTAAACTAATTGTTCAAACAAATGTTATAAAACGAAAGAGGAGAATTTATACTTTCTAACAATACCCAACATTAATGTCCTGATGCAAAATTAACTCCAGGATTCAATAACAATCATCTTGAATTTCCTCACAATCATTATTTCACAAAAATTCAAATAAAAACATTTTAACATCTTACTACTGTTATGGTTCACAGTTCTTCAACTTTTGTTTAGTTATTAATTATTCAACGTTTATAATTTTGTTATTACAATTTGTTATGGTTTACAGTTGTTTAACTTTGGTTTAGTTATTAATTATTTACCTAACGTTTATAATTTTCTTATTACAAATTTTAAAAGATTGGCATCTTTTATTTGGGTTTATATCCAAGGATGTGTTCTTATTGTTGACGAGTTGATTATTATATTGTTAAATTATATATCATAGAATGCTTAAAAGCAAAATTTATTAGAAGGTTGAAATTTAGTTATAATCTAGTACTCTTACTTACTATGATTTTGTTAAAAAGTAGAGAGTGAAAAAAGATAATAAAAATGGCAGATGTAAAAAGAATTGTAACAAAATTATTATTAAAATAAAAACCAAGAATATCATTTGCTGGTAAAAGTTTGAGTTATTTTTTATTATAAAGTTAGTAATTTCAAGAAATTAATATATAAAATATTCAAATATAAAAAAAATTAATAATAAATGATACTGGAATGGAAATAATATGCTGGATATAATTAGTAAATGAAAATTGCTATAAAAAATGATAATTATAATTATTTCATCCTAATAAATGAATGGAATTTAATGGTTGGTGGCCCAAATAAATAAAAATAGATAAAACAGAAAAGAAGAACTTGGAGAAGAAAGTGAGTTCTAGTATATACCGACAGTCACCAATGCAGTTCAAGGATCATTAAAGTTAAAGTGACAAAAATAGTCGGCAATTGGTAGGTGGATAATGAAGTCATATAAAAATAAAATTAAATTTGACAAACTAGACGGACCTGTTTTGATAGTGATTTCAGGATCATATTAAACAAACTTTTTAATAGGTTATTAGTTATTTTAATATATTTAAGATTAAACTCTTAATGTGAGTCAACAATAAGAAAGGTACCCTAAAATTATTGAACCCCAAATAATCCGAGAAGTTGAAGTCTTATGTTTGAGCTGGCCATTTTAAATAATTATTTGTTTAATTCAGATAATTAATTAATAACTTTAATAAAGAAATAGAAAAGGAACTAAACCACAACACTACATCCTTTTCTTATCATAGAATTAATCCTAAGATCCTATCAAACAAAAATTACATAAATCTTGATACCAAAACTATAAATATAAACTAAATTTTAATATTCTAGCAGACCATGCTGAAACGTTACAATTTTGGGATTTCAAAGGCCTAACCTTCTCTTAAAAAAGTTGCCCACTTTGACCTTTTAGTGTCAAAAGCACCCCAAAACTTGCTTAACAACATTGCAGTAAAAGATATTAGTTAGAAATTCAAATAACATTAATAAACTTCCATTTACTATGGTAAATCATGAATCGTCAAAGAAATAGAAGATTTTCTTGAAATTCAATAATAAAAACTGTAAGTAAAGTAATAAATACTTCTGTGTATACCTACTTACCTACGCTTTTAATAATTTTCAGATGAAAACAGGCCTTAGAATGGCTTCAAGATATGTAAATGTAAGACTATCAACCAACGACATAGAATCGTCCATCATGAATTGAGTTTGTGAAATTCAAGTGAAGAATCTGTTTAAAATTTATTTCTCCCCATCTCACAGTGTTGTAGTGTGTATCCTTCATAAATTGAACCAGATTTAAATAAGTTAAATCTATTTTTTAAATTAAAAATTCTTCTATAATGATTTTTTATATAATTACGTTTTGATTTTTAAGTAATGTCAGCACAAAAAAATTAATCTAGGATATTCATCGTTAAATGCTTACAACATTTTTTTTCTCAATCTGTTATAAGGCACTTGCCGATCTCGTATCGTAATATATTATAAAAATGCATACCTTATCAAATCATATAGTACTTTATTTACAACTTAAGTAGAATGTTTATTAAACCTCTGCTTATATTAAAAATTATTTTTTTTGGAAACGTGTGTCATTTTGGGAAATTTTCCAGAAATATGTCAAAAAATATCCTGAGATGGAAATAATTCCGTTACAGAAATCTCATGAGATTGCACCATTTTCAAGTACTCGGAAATTTCGTTTCCGTTTCCGAAATTGTCCATTTCCATTTCATGACTTGTTTGCGGAAAGGGGATCTTGAATTCCTAGAACAGACAGGTAGAGACCCTATTGTTTATAATAATTACATAATTACATTAAATACGTACGTTTATAAAGTGCTGTAATGAATTACTACATATTCTTATGATCAAGAAGGTATTCAATACAAGTATAAAAAAGGTTGCCAGAACAATATGATAAACAAGTTGAATAAATAGATTTCAAGTTAAAGCAAGTCTTTTATTTACTAATAGAAATTTCTATGAATATAAAAATAAACATAACGACATCCTTCCACTAAGGCCACTAAAACGTTATAGTAACTACCAATGTGCTTATTAACTGTTAACTAAATATAAGAAGTATAGAACAGTACGCTACTGAAAAGCTTACAGCATTCTGGGGGATACCCTTCACAACGGCACAGATGACGTTTCGTTGGCATTTAATGTATTTCCATTTTACTTCCGCTATTGGTTACAAAGTTAATTCGGTTTATTTATAATAAATTATAATTAACTGTACTACTGATGAAGATAGATATAAGGTGACAAAGTGTAAAGTTTGTGGACAAAACTGGATATTATAAAGATGAATCTACTTATTATTATAAATTTAACTAATTGTAACAGGCGTATCTAACAATCTCAACCGCATCTCTTGGGAAATCTTCAGACACCACCATTATTGTACCATCCTATTTATGACCATCTACTTTTTGGTACTTTCCTTCCTTAGACATCGCAGTTGGCAAAACTAGTACCGTAAATTGCAATTAAATACTATTAAATGTTTGTCGCCAGCAGTGGATTTATATACGAATGTTTATCAATGCCAGGTTGCCATGGAAACTTTTCCCGAAGACTTTTGAAGCACAATCACTATTTCGGAATATTCATAGTGTCGAATGACGTCTTATATTTATAACACCATTATTTTCTAACTCGAACAGTAACTAGGGGCAGAATCATAAGAGATGATTTGAAAGAACATTGGATTGAAAATTTTAGAAATTCAATAGACAGATGAAAAAGACACATTTCAAAACGTCACTAACAAACGTGAAAAGTTAACAAAGGTAAAGAGTTAACAAACGTACGATGAATGCAGGTGGTATGCTATATCTGTAGTTTGTGAACACTCTCAGAAGTAAACTAATTTCTCTTAGAAATCTTCTTTCGGTGGTGGTTATATTTAATATCGTTGAATATATAGTAGACGCTGGTAGTATAGTGACATATATTT
Source organism: Agrypnus murinus (assembly GCA_929113105.1). NCBI lineage: Eukaryota > Metazoa > Arthropoda > Insecta > Coleoptera > Elateridae > Agrypnus > Agrypnus murinus. The sequence continues at coordinate 34,640,028 of OV816028.1, read as the reverse complement.
TTACCAATAAATTGTACAAATACACTTATTTTTATATTTGAATGCATAAAATTCAGATTTTCAGATAGGATTCAGATTTTAGATGGTGATTATGTGTAATTTCGCCTCGTCACCAACTCAGGCATTTCTTACAATTGCGTGATGGCCAAAGTTTATGCTCACACTGACAACAAAATTGACAAAAAAGAAAGACAACTACCGAGAAACCAAAACTGTGAAAACATAACCGAAAAACCACAACCGAGAAACCATAACCGAGAAAACCAAAGCCGAGAATGGAAACTACCTAGAATACATCTATGCACAGAAGTGTCCTTAAGGTCGGTCAGCCGGGCGTATGCCCGGGGCCCCGGGAGCTAGTGGGGCCCCGCAACGAGCTACCATATTTTAATCAACACTTTTTTTATTTACTGGGGGCCCCACTCGATGTTTGTGCCCAGGGCCTCAAAATACAAAGGGCGGCGCTGACTATGCATATGAAGTAATAATTATTTAACTAATTCATGTTAGAATATTAACACTCACTCGGCATAGTGTGTCCTGTTAGAGTTAGTCACTCTCAGTGATCACGTTAACTATTGGAGTCTGTTTTTTTTAGGTCTGTCAAAGTTACTAACTTTTTTTTTGTTTATTGTTTCCAGCCTTATTTTGTGGAACTCCATAATCATGAAATAAATAAAGGTTATTAAAAGTTTCACAGTTTTATTAAAATATACCTGACAATATTGTTTCGACAGCTATGCTGTCATTATCAAAGGTAATATAATTATAAACAAACACGTCGCTAAGGTAGATACAAAATAGGTAACTAGATAAAATAATAATAATAATAATAATAAAAATTAATAATAAAAATCATAATTAAACATCTAATACTTCCAGTAACGGAGAATTACTGAGCTCAAGTTGTTCATTCATTAAAGGTACCCTGAGTTTGTGTTTGTATATCTCAAAGGCTTCTAAAATGTCTAATTTGCGTTTGTTATTACAAAAATGTAGGAATTTAATATTATTTTGAGGAGTCATTGTGTGATTTTGTTCTAAAAGGTGTTTGGCGTAATTCGATTTTTCAGGATGTTTATTTTTGTAATGACGTACGTGTTTTCGAAGTGTTTGTCCAATATATACCGAACTACAAAAAGAACAATTTAAACGGTAAATGCCTGATTTCATGATATCATGTGTTCTGTCTTTAGCATTAAATAAAAATGAAAAAGTGTTAGTGTTGGTTTTAAATGTTATTTTATAATTGTTGGTTTTTCTTAGTATATGTGCAATTTTTTCTGATATTTTGCCAAAATATGGTATAGATATGTAATTTGTGTCTTCTGTTTGATTGTCAATGGGATATATTCTTTTGATAGCTAACCTATAATCTTTTTGTTTAATTAAAGTGTCAATCATGTTCGGATTATAATGATTTGCATGTGCTAGTTGTTTAATGGTTGATATCTCTTTGCTAAAATCTGATTTTGTTAGTGGAATAGTTAAAGCTCTGTGTAATATATAATATATAATATATATTAACTATTCCACTAACAAAATCAGATTTTAGCAAAGAGATATCAACCATTAAACAACTAGCACATGCAAATCATTATAATCCGAACATGATTGACACTTTAATTAAACAAAAAGATTATAGGTTAGCTATCAAAAGAATATATCCCATTGACAATCAAACAGAAGACTCAAATTACATATCTATACCATATTTTGGCAAAATATCAGAAAAAATTGCACATATACTAAGAAAAACCAACAATTATAAAATAACATTTAAAACCAACACTAACACTTTTTCATTTTTATTTAATGCTAAAGACAGAACACATGATATCATGAAATCAGGCATTTACCGTTTAAATTGTTCTTTTTGTAGTTCGGTATATATTGGCAAACACTTCGAAATTTTGACATAAGATATAAAGAACACGTACGTCATTACAAAAATAAACATCCTGAAAAATCGAATTACGCCAAACACCTTTTAGAACAAAATCACACAATGACTCCTCAAAATAATATTAAATTCTTACATTTTTGTAATAACAAACGCAAATTAGACATTTTAGAAGCCTTTGAGATATACAAACACAAACTCAGGGTACCTTTAATGAATGAACAACTTGAGCTCAGTAATTCTCCGTTACTGGAAGTACCGGGTGATTTTTTAAATTTCTGATCTAGTAAGTCGTGATTTTTACGCCGTATCGAAGGTCACCGAAACGTAGGGCGTAGCGTTGATCACACTGCTATTCGCGAGAAGCGAGAACAACACTGGAGTAGGTTATGTTTATGTCAACATTTTTGAAATCTGACAGTTGTGACAAATCGAACGATTCAAACTACGCCCTACGTTTTCCGCATCTTTTGTTTTAAAATTATGTCATGGCTTTCTAGATCAGAAATTTAAAAAATCACCCAGTATTAGATGTTTAATTATGATTTTTATTATTAATTTTTATTATTATTATTATTATTTTATCTAGTTACCTATTTTGTATCTACCTTAGCGACGTGTTTGTTTATAATTATATTACCTTTGATAATGACAGCATAGCTGTCGAAACAATATTGTCAGGTATATTTTAATAAAACTGTGAAACTTTTAATAACCTTTATTTATTTCATTACTAACTTTTAGTTATTACAATCATTCATGCAGTATCATTATACATCATAATTTATTCATGCATTCTCGGTATTTGTTATTCTCGGTAGTTTCCATTCTCGGCTTTAGTTTTCTTGGTTATGGTTTCTCGGTTGTGGTTTCTCGGTTATATTTTCTCGGTTGTGATTTCTTGGTTTTGGTTTCTCGGTAGTTGTCTTTCTCGGTGATAACCGGATATGTAAAAATAGTTAAACTGTGTTTTTACGCACAAGTAGCATTGAAAACAAAAATGTCATAAAACTTGAAATTTACATCTTCCTTAATTCACGACTATCGCCCTATTTTTAACCCAGAGGTAAGTAAAAATGATTTATTATTTACTTACAAACTTTTAAAATCTCCAATAGACCGACCAACTCTCGCTATTTCCGCAAAAAAAACAAAAATGTGGCTCTGTTAGGTTCTGCTCCTTGACGAATTCTGTAAGACTTTAAATTTTCATCTTTTTTATATCGTCCAGAAGTTTCTTGACGAAGTAGAAGGTACTTATATAATGTAGATTTTTAACATTAGCACCTAGCAACTAAAATGCTATTTTATGCTAGTTATTCTTTTTAGGGCCAGAGCTGCAAGATACAAGACGTATAGAAGTAAGAATTAAAAGATCAAGTAAAAAATGTATAATGGAAATAAAAAACGGAAAGAATCCGGGCCCAGGAGAACTGGTAAAGAAAGGAATACTTAAAAACTGTTTAGAAGAGTAGGTATATTATTTAAGCAATATCTGAATGGGAATACAATATCGGAGTGGAAAGATGGCTTTCTTGTCTACCAAACTTGTCTATCCATAAAAAAACACCAAGAGACTTGTGAAGATTATAAGGAATAATAGTAAAAATTAACAAATGCACAAACGTATATGGTCGGATAATAATACTAGACCAAACAGAACAAGAATATAAAATACAGGAAGAATAGTTAGTGTGATTTCCGAGTAGAAGTATCGATAACGTATTTTGTTTATCGCAAATTGCACAAAAAATATAGCAAAGGTAGAGAAACTATAATGTAGTTTCTATAGATATTTCCAAAGTCTATAACATAACACCGTAAGGAAAACTATGGAAATTACCGTATTTTATAATAGCAATGTTAATATTGCTAAATTGCTAATCAGCTAACAAAAGACTAATCGGAGATGTGATAAACCTATAAAAAGATGGAACTGTAAAAACTTGCTGGTTTTGGGTTGATATATCTCCTATACTGTTCAAAATATATATTCATGAAACACTGACCAGATCATAAGAGCGCAGGACAGGAATGATACTCAATGTATGACGAGGAAGGTAATGGGAGAATATGGGAAATGGAGGTGACATGAAACAATTAAATGCAATCGAAAAGTAATATAGTCCAAAGCGTTACCCTGTATGTAGGAAAATAATACAAATGACAGAAAGACACCCGCTACAACTCAGTGATTTCTAGATAAGGATACATATAAAGAATAAGAACAGAATATATAAAAAACATATAAAGAAGAGAAACAGCAAGAATATCGAAGTAAAACGTGATAATTATTATATAGAGTAGATAGAAAAATAGGTAACTCATGTGGTACAGAGACGTCCAATACTGTCCAGGAAATGAAGGATAACTGATTCTCAAAGAAAGCAATTCCAAATATGTCACAGTATAAAAGAAAAAAGGACATCCCATAAAAAGTATGGCAATGGGACATATAGACATAGAATGCATCAGGATATAGAAATAGATTCATCAGTACAATATATTTAAGAAAGTAAATGAATAAAGCCAGTGGAAAAATATACTAACACCTGAAGACTTTGAAAAGAACTGTAAATACAAAGTGAAAGGCACAAGATGACAATACTCAGGCAACTGCCCTCTTGCCTAATAACTCACTCTCTTTTTTTCCTTCACACCCTTTCATTTCCTTTTCTTCCTCATTTCTAACACGATGCTACGACTTGTTAATTTTTATCTACTTCTTTAGTTTTTACTTAGAAATGCCCCCCCCCCCCATTTCTTAATAGTGGTATAGTTGCTTCGCAATAAGTAGTTTGCTTGAATAACCTTTTGTTTGAGATAACGTAAAGTTAAGAGTCTTCGTTCTGGATTCATTCCTTCTTAAAAAGTCTATAAATTAAACATCCCATTACAGTTTAAGTTTCTAAGGAGGTATAGAGATATAATTTCTTAATAGCAAAAATATTGTCGTGGTTAATTAAAATATAATTATTCAGTTAGCGCTGTTAAGCAAGCTGGTTGATTTTAAGTTTGCTTTACTCACTCAAACTAATTATGAATAAAACCTTAAAATATATTTGCTCATGAATAGTTATCAAGTAAGAAATTTTTAGATGACCATAAAGTTGAAAGTGAACTTTTCCAGGTCAAATTTGGACTCGTAGTCCAAGACCTTAATTTCTCTTTTATACAATATTGTATACAAAAACAGATGTAAGTTTGGATATACAGGTGTACCTATGGAAAGTAATAATAACCTTTAAGGGATGAACGATGAATGTTAATATGTAACGACCACTAACAATAAAAAACTTCTAAAATCTTCATCAAAATTTTGTTTGAAATCTGCATAAAATAATATGAGTAAACACGGACCTGTTTTGTTTTAAAAATCCAATTTAATGCCGAACGTACTCAAAGAGAAAAATAGAGTTATAAAGTGAAAAGCATGACAAGGTCACAGCCTAAAAATATACAGCATATTTACTCGATTGTTGGCAGTTTGAAGTTGTTAAAAGCAGCTTCGAATATCGCAATATCAGTTCGCCGAGAGGCTTGCCGATCGTCATCGACATTGCATGCTGGTAATAACGAGCAGAGGATGTCACAGCATAACTGTTGTTCCAACAGCCCGAGGATACGACAAGATCGCGGTCGAATGAAAATATTTGCGGGAGTGCACATACTTGTTGTTATTATACTGTTACAAAGTCAACTTTTGGGCATTCAAGACACCGAAAAACCAGAAGCATAAACCGCATATATTTTAAGTGTGCTTTTAACAATTTTCAAAGAGATATTCTCTTTTATTATTTCAAAAAGAATGGGGTTTAGCAAAAATCCGGAAAGAAAGAACCTGTAGTTTAAAATTATCGTAATTATGCAATAAGTACATATATAATGTTCTTTATTGAACAACTGTCTACAATTAGGATTCCCTTACTACTGACACAGTATACCTTAACAATAAACAATTTTAATAAAATATTGAAAACAATAACTACACAGCGAGTTAAACAAAATACGAGGGCAAGGTGAAAAGTTCTCGGCCTGACAATGAAAGACTGCGACTTTCAGTTAAAAAATGATTTTATCTTTCTACATAATCTCCCTTGACTTCAACACACTTGATCCAGCGCCTCTCCAACATCAGTATTCCTTCCCGGAAGTGAGAGTCTGGAAGGTTGTGAAAATATTCATCTACGGCCTTCTCAACTTCTTCATTGGATGCGAAGCGCTTCCCAGAAACAAATTTCTTCAAGTTTGGGAACAGATGGAAGTCTGAGGGTGCCAAATCAGGAGAATAGGGGAGATGGCAGAGCAAATCATACCCCAAATCCCGCAGTTTTCCCATCGCCAACGCACCCTTGTGTGCAGGTGCGTTGTCCTGGTGAAAGATGATTTTTTTCTTCGTCAAGCCAGGCCTCTTCTCGCGAATTTTGGCATGCAGCTGGTCAAGAAGGTTGCAGTAATATTCGCCTGTAATTGTTCTGCCTTTTGAAAGATAATCAATTAACAAGATCCCTTTCGCATCCCAAAACACGCTGGCCATGACCTTTCCGGCAGATGTGATCGACTTCAATTTCTTTGGCGCTGAACCACAGGCTTCCACCCACTGCTTGGACTGCTGTTTCGTTTCTGGCGTGTAGTGGTGGACCCATGTCTTATCCATGGTGACAAATCGCCGCACAAAATCGGTCGGATTCCTGTTGAATCGGTTGAATCGTTTGCGCATTTGCTTTTGATCGGCATTCAGCAAATGCGGCACCCATCTTGCATAGAGCTTTCGCATCCCTAATTCTTCGTTCAAGATGTTTCGCACCCTTTCTTCCGATATCCCCACAGCCTCAGCTATCTCACTCACCTTCACTCGCCTATCGTCCAACACGATATCATGCACTTTTTCGATGGTTTCCGGTGTGTTTGCGGATTTTGGCCGTCCTTCACGTGGGGTCATTTTTGGGGGATGTGCGACCACGTTTAAATTCAGCTGCCCACTTTTTAACAGTTGACATGGAAGTAGCAGAGTCCCCGTAAACTTTTGTCAACTTCGGATGAATGTCCTTAGGGGTTAATCCATCCAAAACGAAGAATTTTATAACCGCACGATATTCAAGTTTATTCATTTTAACAAAAAACACGCAAGATGTCTACTGAAAAAATTCGTGTAAACAAACTACTTGAGCGAACAAGTTGAAACTAGTCATACGAACTAATGACACATGCACCCAAGCAGGAAACATAATTGTTTGCCGATTGCAGCACGATCTCTGTGTCAGGCCGAGAACTTTTCACCTTGCCCTCGTAATGTACATATTTAATTCAAGTACAATCAAATATAATTAATCTATTAAGGACGAACAAGACATCAAATTTAATAATAATTAAAGAATTATACAATTTATTTTGGGGCGAAATCCGTTATGCGATGCTTTAGTTAGTACAACAGGGGCGGGCGTACTTAAAATTTGAAATGCGATTTTCTGGAAGACTAGCAAGAAGCGACCACATATTTATTATAAGAAAATCTATTCTAAATCATCACAGTTACACCCCTCCCATTACGAGATTATTATTTATACTCGTTACACCCTGTATGTGTATAGCAGTTAGCATACGTATATATTTTTACTATTATGATACATTGACATTGAATTTCTCTACAACACGAGACGTTTCGATATCAAATCACAAACTTATATATAGGTCTTAAGATGCATTTTAGTTTCGATTTTGATCATTTAAAACAGATATCATAATTAAGTGTAAAATATGTCTCTTTTAACGTTTATTAGCACTGATATTTTATAATGGTTTTACAATTTACATTAACGAATCTCCATGTTTGATGAAATTAAGGCAAAACAAATTTCATAATAGATAACATTAAATTAAGTTTATCTATAATTTAGAATTAGAAAAAATTAATGTAACGTTATATAATTAAATTACCACTTCGTCCATGTATAAACGTCCCTTATCTGAAAGCAGCAACATTACACCGTGTGTAATGGTAATGGTACTAAACCGAAGTTGACTGCTGGTCTGTACGCAGGCAGGGTGGCTATTATCAAACAGACCGTAGAATGCAAACGCTATAAATATCACCCCATAATCTTTGACCGAAATTCTGGTCAGCCACAAAAGCAATTCAAACATCACAAGTCCATAACGATTTCCATGTTCAAATATACCCACATGTAGATCAGAGAGCGGGTCGTGTTTTCAACCGCCCTTCTAATATTCATCGAATTCATGTCAACACATTAACATTCAAAAGTTTTTTGCATTAATATCGGGTTATATTATACAAGTTGACTCGAACAATGTCAATTTATGCATATTAATGAAAGTAGAGTACACAGACGCCACTTATCTGTTGTTGGATAATACCGATGTCGAGCAAGCGGATATGATAGGGGTTTTCACGAAGAGATGGACGCACACGGATAACGTACGTTCAAAGAACGAATGGACTTGGAAAACTGGACGAAGGACGGGAAAGTGCTACGGCAGCATATTTTATAAATCTATAAAGGTTGTTCCCTTTTTGTCGTTCGACTTCAAATACTGCTCTTTCTTTATTTGTGGGCTTTTGTAAAAACTACAATAAAGTTTTTTAATGTTCCTAAAGTTTCAATTTTGTAAATGGTAGAATTCTAAAAACTGTTTATACTATCTAATTTCTAATGCATATCTTATCTATAGTATTTCCAAGCAGAATAAAATAGGTGAGTGCTTTTAGTATCTTGCAAAGCTCTTCAAAGCAGCTATGTATTTAGGTAATTATTGCTTAAAGTGTTGTTTTATGCAACTCATGTCCATTATCGAACTCGACTTCTCCTCGTTCCATAAACTTAAGATTCATTTCACAGGCACGATTTGCATGCAATATTTTTTGGGCAACAGTAATATTAATCGAAAACCTAATAAAACTGTATTATATCTATAATAGGTGGTTAAAGATTATGTATATACATACATAAGGACCATAAGGTTCAATAAAACCGATAGTTTTACTTTCCACATTGAATGCAATAAATGTCTCTAGTACTGTATAAATGATTATTTACCGAACTGTTTTAAATGAATAAAATTGAACTTTACGCACTGTTTTCTAAAAATAAAAACTACTTTATCAGTGTATTAACTTTTAAACAATCGTAGGTATTGTAATGTTGCAGACTTTTGATTATGAGAAATAGGAATTTTTGTTTTGTTCGTTGATATGCACCTACCTAGAATAATATTGTACACTGTATATCTTAGGTCGCTTTTGTGATTGTAAATAATCATATATCTTTATTATTAATTATGCCTTTTTTTTATGAAACCAACCATGAGCAATGAATCCTTAATTATTGGGTTCTTTTATAAGAATTCACGGTTTTGATGAAATGAGATTTTATCAAATGGTATGTTTACCTCTCTTTGATGTTATAATGGTTTGGTTAAAAAGGAAATCCCTGATCTCCTCGAAATGTCAATTTTGACGTTTGGTTCCTAACATAACTCCAAAGTGTGCATAGCACAATTGTGATATCTCGATCAAGTAAGTTTTGATTTCTTTTTAACATTTGAATATTATAATTAACTATAATATTGCTCCAGTTAATACTTTTTATATTTGTTACAAATCTTGTATTTTGATTCACTTATGTTTCCCCTTTTTCAGCCGGCTGAAAGCAGGAATCTGCCCACTGCTTCTGGACTCTGCAACTCCCCTCAGGATTGGATGCTCAGCCGCAACTAAAACGTTGAAGTAAATCGCACCTATTTAAATTACCTTTTTAAATTTGAACAACGTTCAAAAATAAATTTTATTTCTTTCATCATTTCTCGGGTCTAGTTGAATGGAACTTCACCTTTACTGCTCTCTTGTCTACTGTTGTTTTATTTTTCTTCTTTTAGTTTTTTTCTTATAGTTGAAATAAATATACGACATTTTACACTTGACAAACTATTGTACTTTTATTATTCTTGCTTTTCAAACATTTCTTTACAGGAAAAAATAAATTTTGCAACCAATTTCTTTTAGTAATTTCATCTCCTTATTTACATAACTACCGCCTTGGTAACTAAACATTATTTTAGATTGCAATTATTTTTCATATTTTACTGTTGTTTATCTTTCAATTCAAATTTTTTTTATGTTGATAGATCGATAGTCTTGTATGGCATGAACTCCAGGAGGAAGATCCGTCCTCATCCCAGAATACACTTGATGTGACCAAATCTGCAGACTTTTCTAACCTGAACTTTTAGGGGTTGGGAATTCTGTCCTTCCACTGCATGTAGTACATTTTGAACTCAAGATTTTTATGATACACCTAAGTCTCATCCCCAGTCTCCAAACGATAAATATAATTGACATGGTCTTCACGGAGCATCTCCGCGTCCTCCTGACAGCACTGGACCCTTATGTCCTCTGGCATGGCGCCAGAATTTTCGGAACCCATCTTGAATTAACCTTGGACATGTTCAACTTTTCGTGGATTACTTTCCAAATTGTACTTGCTGAGATGCTCATTATTTCAGCTGCTTAAAAACCGCGTGTCTGACAAAATTAAATCATCCACTTTTTTGTGCATTTCCCCACAAGTTGCTTTTATAGGTTATCTAGTGTGAAGGTTATCATCTCTACCTCACTTAAACTGCTTGCTCCAAAATTTAACTTGATGATGGGACAGGAGAGAGCAACGAATGATAGCATTTACCAGTCGTGTCAAGAAAACGATACGATCGTCACTATACCACACGTGATATTAATTACCAAAGCAAAAGCTGTATACCTTGATGTTTCCAGATGATAAGAAGATTAGATTAAACCGTTGCTGTTCGTCAGGTGCGGTCGAGTTGAACAGCAGCGAAGATTAGATTAAACCGTTGCTGTTCGTCAGGTGCGGTCGAGTTGAACAGCAGCGATAAAGCAATGAATCGAATCTATTATATATTAAATAATAAACAACATAGAGAATGTATGAAACAAGTGCAGACATATCCTAGTGCTGGCAAGCAAAAATGTAACTGTCCAATTGCTTTCTTATATCTATGTACAGTGTTGGTAAAACTTAGCTTTGGTATTGAATTTTCATGTTGAGCAAAGCAAAAATAGGAAATAGCAATACATCTGAGAAAGATAATCTGGAGATTATCTCGGAATCAAAATTTGTCTCTGCTCTGCGCTCAAGCACTGAAACGTCTTCAAGGCCTCGGATGCTCCTAATAGTATGAGATATGGTAATTTTCTTAAGAGTAACTATCACTACTGAGCTGAGTCAACAAGCTCGGATAGCTTGATTTTAACGTGGCGCACCTTATGAAATAATTACCACGGTTCCCCTTTCAAGAACACGAATCGAGATACGCTCAATTAGCGCACTAATGCTATTGCAAAAGCTACCAGTATATACTGGTGGGAATGAGGTATACCTATCCAAACCTCTACTAGCTCTCCGGACTAGGCACATAGGAGACGACCCCTAGTCTAGCTTCGGACTTTCCCCACAGATGTGGGACCACTGCTCGACCGAATTCAATCTCAATGTGGACGGTAATTTGATTCTACATAAGTAAAATCCCGGTATGTACCCGTTAAGGTGAAGTGTCTTGAGCATTGAGAGACTATGTATTCGCATCACTACTCCTTAAGGGTCGCGGCTCTACATGGTTTCTTTGAATCACAAGACTAGAACTGCACTCATCATGTAGATCCTGTAGATCCTCATACTCCTGTCTCTGAATCCAATCTACCCGGTGGCATGCGGTTTACCATCGGTCAGGGTTTATTCCCTCCCCCCGGGATAAACCTCATTTGGATTCTCCTCCATCAGATTAGGTCAATTAACGGATGACTTAGCACCATAAAAGACTTCACCCGAAGCGAGAATTCAATCCACCCACACCAGTATTCATGTCTCTAAAGCTTCCTCCTTAATGAGTTTCCGTCAAGAACACTTACATGAATCTCTACCACACATCGTTTTCAGACTTTATCATCCGTATGCATATTGTTAAAAATAACCCCAAATTGTGGAACTATAGGACCTCTTGAAATTACATAGTTTCGTAGTATCAATGTACCAAGGTGCCAGATGAAACACGGGTTCGTTTCGAAGACTACATACTGTTGCAGGTGTTGTTGATATAATATAATGTGTGTTGAAAATATAATTTTCTTTTTTGAGGTTTTTAAGTGGGTGGAAACTTAAAAGTAAAATAAATAAAACTGACAGCTAAATTAGTTCCGCGATAACCTTTTAATTAATTGCAGCATTTTTAGGATTCTTCGTTACCCTCGCTCTAAGTCTTCTTCTGAAACTTCATGGTCTGATCTGTTAGCCCTCTAAAAATCATTGTACAAGCAATTACCAAGTGTTTATTAGCAAGTCCAAAATATGTAACAATCAAGACGACAGACTGCAATTTTTTATAAATAAACTACTGTTCATGTTATGTATTAAACATACAAATTGTGTTATTGTATTTGATTTGGATATAATTTAACATTACACAGTTGCAAGATTTCATTTAAAGTTACCTTTTCTGCAGAAATACACTACAGTGTATTTTCTGGCAAAATAACTTTCACGCATGACAATTGCCATACCACCAGCACAAGCACCACCAGTACTAAGTCCAATTTTGTAGAAAAATTAACATCGAAAGAAAACCGAACCACAAGACGTGTAAGATTTGTCCAAAATCTTACAAAGAATGCTTATTTTTAAATTATAAAGCCCGGTAGATCTTACAGTAATTAGAACCTATGCGTCACTAATAATTGCAGCAGTTTCTTCTTTTGACTTTGGTGTTAAGTGGAAATTCGTTGGAAACAAAAACAAAGTATTAATAAGAAGCGAATACCAAAAATCATTCGAATATTCTGCCACTACCTGCTCCTTTAACACATTGATATCCCTCATGATAGACTTCTCAAAAAGTATATTTGGCGATATATTTGTCAAGAAATTATGAAATAAATCTTTCTGATCCCGAATTGTTTAGGCATTTAAATTAAATTAATTTTTAATATTCTTTTAATATTTCCTCCCTCCGCCAAATAAAAGTAATTGCAACAATAAACCAGTAAACGGAACCCCTACAATAGAAACCACAATCAGTGTTTATAACTTCATAAAACACAAGGACGCGGATTGATTGAGTGAAGCTGATTGAAGGTGAATTCATTCATAGTGCGACTCACAAGGGGATGTTCGTGCTCGTCATGGTATACTGCGAACGAGGGTGACAGTGGGCGATAGGGTGGAGAAGCGCACGATGCCATGGAAAGGGGGCACCAGATCACTGCCTTTAGCGACGTTACACTTCAGTAATTGAAAATCAATTGCTTTAGCTTTATAGCAGTACCTGAACTTTAATCGGGGCACAATCTTTTAAACTTTAAAGTTATGAGTTTGTGTGGAGTAGTATACTTACCGGGGGGAAATTGTGGAGCACTTCTGTTAGTGCATCCCTGACCTTAAAGTCATTCGAAAGTTTTCTCACAAATACTACCGTTTTCGAAATCACAAATTATTCACAAGGTTTTTTCCTTAACTTTTAAACACTTTTTTCATAAACTGAAGAAGTTATTTCCTCTAAGGGGAAAGGCGAGGGTGTTTTCAGTATATTAAGTCGACAAGTGTTGGAAGATTAACTTTCCAGTCAGCAGCAGTAAGTGATTAATAGTCAACTAACCTTAGAGCAAGTGTATATAAACCGTAGTTAATTAATAACACATCAGTTTCCCAAACTGATATCTGTATTGGGATGTTTAAACATGAATTATTCATAAACGTAGCGCCGCGAATTTAAATCTCAAGATGCATAGACCAGATACGCGGCGAAACGACACTGTAGAAATTATTACTTCGGTTCTCTTATGTCTCTTTTATGTTGAAGATGACGTTCAGAGATCGACTTTCAACGAGAGGTTTTCCTTATCAACTGACTTGAATTTAAATCAAATATGTAGATATAAAATTCCCTAATAAAATTGCCTAGACGATTTAAAATATATAAAGGCGCTTCTGAACCATACTATTTTGTCTGCAAATAAGATAGATTTTCTAAATCCTTTTCTGAGATTTTTTATTGAACATCCATTTTACATTAGAAAATAAAACTTTCTGAGAAATGAATAGCCTAATATATTTCTTATTTTTTTTAAGTGCTGCACTTTTTCTTTCATTTAGTCCTCCTGGGCCCATAACCTGTTAAAATATAATTTTTAATTTTAAAATCTATATAGATAGCGAGAATCTTCAACGTAATACTTTTAAATTGTCTTTATAAAGTCTTTCTAGGATTAGACCTACGCGGTTAAGTCGATATACTTACCTGGAATGAATTATTTTGGCGTTATGAATTATAACGCCCGCTTATAATGCCCTGGTTGTTATGGCGTTGTTTATGTAGTTCGTATCACAGGTATAAACAGCAAATACTACGCAAGTGAAACATAAAACCAATTAAAACTATTAAAAGTATTGATATTTGTGTGATTGTGATATTTTTAGCACTTTACATACGTTACACGTCACATGATGCGTGAAAGGAAACATAAAGATCGTACGTCGATCGTTTCCGATAAGGGTTGACTAAATCTTAAACAATAATTAAATTGTAAATATTTGTAAGTGACATAGGCTTTATAAATGATGATACTTTATGAATGAGTGCATCATATTTTCACCTATCGTAGTGCTTTTGTTTGATTGTGATTTTCATTAAATACTAGGTATTAACTCCTATACACAAGTTTCTTAGTTTTTCCGGTTTATGGAAAATGCTAGATGATTTAAAGTAATTGCAAACGACGTAAAGCCGTGTGTCGGGAGATCTGGAGTCTGTCTTGTTTATTTGAAGAATTCTAATTACGCTGCGACAGCTTTTTGATTTTCTAGAAACATCTCTGTTAGAGACGATATTATTTAAAGATGTTTTGAGATATTTTCAATTTGGATGTTGAAGAAGTTATATTAAAGACCACCTTTAATACAGGTACGGGAATTGTAGGCCTTGTTAACGCTTTGGCCTTTTTTTCTCCCCTCGTGTATAATTACATTCCAGTTATTTGTGGTTTAATCCACGAATTCCGTTATTCACCATTATGGTCTCTCAATTACTATTTGCTTCTAGGACAAATACAGTCCCATATTGCACATCGTTGTGGTATGCTAAATCATCTTTAATAAACAGTAATATATTACTCAAAGAAACTATTGAGAATAAACGTTTGACTTTATTTGATAAATATATGAGCTATTAAAAAAATATTTCTTGTAATCTGTCAAGTACTCTTACTTTAATTATGGCTCTTATTAATTAAAGATTTAATTATCAGATTCTAATAATGATCTAATCTTAAAATACTTAACAACATGATTAATAAACGCTTTGTACTGCTTGCACTAAAGTAGTTTGGGACCATTATTAAACGTTTTTATTACATATTTATTTGTTTGTTTATTATGTACGTGTTAGTATCTTTTACACTATTTAAAAACTTGAAAAACAAATCTCGAAAACTTTCGATGTTTGAATTTAAATAACAAAAACTAAACTCCAACTTATTAAAATTCTTTGGTATTTTGAAACTCTAAATCTTCTATACTTCAAGTTTTCGAAATTCATAATTAAGAATCTTCATATTCAAAAATCTGCAAAGTCTTTAAAACTTTAAATGTTGAATTTCTGAGATTAAGCTGAAGCTTCAAATTTATGAAAATTCTGAGATTCGATCAGTTATACGTAACAAAGCTTATAGATTTCGAATAATCATAATAGTGTTTCTTTGATTTGAAGATTCTGAATGAACAAGTACATAGTTTTATCTTTTCAGTTCAGTATCAGTTTAGCCCATTACTGTCTTAACTATGCGATCGAAGAAAAATTCTTAGTAATCTACAGCGAGCGATATAAATTTGGTAATTTATACCGGTTTTATGTATGATCACTGGATAGACACTATGATTTTGGCATTTTAAATGCCAGTCAATTGCAATTGTCATGGAATCAAAGTTTTTATTATGTACCAAGGGCGTTATGATGATGATAATGCCAGGAGGGCGACGATGTTCTATCCCAAGGGCTTGAAAGGCCCGATGGGGAAAATTCGTTTTAATTTATAATTGTTGTCGTTGCTAAGAACGCTGCTTAAATTAATTTATAGAACTAAGAATTTTTATATTTATCAGATGGTAATAACTTTTACTAGATTTGCAAAAGTCGAAAACAGAGATATGAAATTTTAAATTTAAATGTTATTGTTGTTGGTTGGTACCAACATGAAAACAAAAAAATCCTAATAGCACATGTCATTTAAAGAATAAGTTAAAATCTAAAAAATTTCTGCAGAAGTTGACACAAAAAATTCGTGGAACACGCGCCCAGAAACTACGTTGCAAATACTCATGTTATTTGTTGTATTGCAACACAGTCTTACGCAAATATATAATTTCTGGCATAATGATCCAAAGTACTATTGAACTTCACGCCGGCTTAGATTGCAAAATAAATGCTGAGCGGCGTTATAAACCATAATACCCGCTTATACTGCGCTGGTTGTTAAGGACTTGTTTATATAGTTCGTATCACAGGTATAAACAATAAATAATGTGCAAGTGAAATGTGCGAGTTTGTTTTTGAAGCACGAGCGACGAAGGAGTGACTAATTGATTTGCGCGAATGCATCGAAGATGATTTCGCGTATCGAGTTTTGTAAAAAAAAATTAAAACTAATAATAACAATAAAAACACATAAGGGTCATTCCATGCGAAATCGATCACTAAAATGGGTCGATCTCACGGATTTCGATGAAAATCAATTATGAGGTAGTAATCAACTAAAGAACATAACTTTCATTCATCAATTTGCTATATTACGCAGAACTTCGGAAATATTCAACCTAAAAAAATTGTCAACACTGCTTGCACGTCTTTAAAGAAATATAAATATCTCGAAAAGTATTTATCCTAGAACAAACATTTTTTTTATAAATTACTCACTAGAAGACGGGCTTTTTGGACGGCCTAATAATTTTTTGCTACCAAACGTATTTCTATTTTTTTCTTAACGAAATATTCTAAAATTGCAAAACAATCGGTGTGGTCACATTTTTAAAAATCTGAAAAAAATTGTACAGATTCTTTGAACATTTCTGTATTTAAATGCAAAATGGCAAGCTGGACATTTTAATAGTTTTTGCAGGAGAAATTTTTAAGGAGCGCATTGCAAGCAGTTGGTGCACCATAGCCCACGACCGGCCGGCGCAATCCTATCACTACCTTTTAGTTAGTAATAACATGTTCCCTATAATAATAGCGATATGTCTTACCTAGTGTACACAAGATAAATGCATTTATGTGGATATGATTATATTGATTAGTTAATTACTTGTGTATTTCAGATCGGCTTCGTATTATAAATTCCAACTGTTCCGTTAAAAGGGTACCTATAGTAAATTAATGTTTATGATCTCATAAACTCTTAAAATGTTTATGATGAAGTACTGAAGTTTTATTGGTAGCATGGTATAAAAATTGATATGTCCTGTCTCGGTCCTCTTTTACTACAATAGCATTTAAAACCTATTTGAACAATAGGCACAATAAAACATTTACCTATTTCTACAAATGAGTTTGACGAAGAGTGTTTTTCAACATTCAAACTATGTTATAACGGTACATATAGCTTTGGATCTCGAGTCATAAATATTCGACAGGCAATTCTAGAAAAAAGGACGGTAACGGCATTGACACAGAGTACAATTAGTCTTTTATTCTATCTTTTATTGGTTTTATACTATTTACTTCCCTTTACCGACAACTAAATATAAACTTGGTTTAGAAAACAGCAGCAGTTGATAACGTGTTGTTGTTCTGTGAACTTCATGAAGTTACATATCACGAGTTTTCAATAATGCCAAAATTTTATTGTTGTAACCCCCATAAGAAGCGAGGTCATAATCGCGTAACAAAAAATGTGAGAAAAGTGCCTGGACAGTTACGTGCGTCGTGTGAAGACATTAACTTAGTTTTAGGAGAATATATATGTTCTAGTTGTCGACTAAATCTATGTCGACTTAAGAATATAGCTACAACAGGCGAAAGGGAGTTAGAAAATGTTGATGTTAGCACATCAAGAGGATCTGAAATTGATATTCCAGGATCATCATCGTCATCATCAAATGAAAATAAAGGATCTTCCACATCAACTACTTCCGCTGTATTTGTTGACCAAGAAACTGAGAGGAAAACGATTATAACAGCTGTTAATAAGGTGCTTCCAATAATCAAAGAGTCGCCAATAAAGGAAGATTTTAGCAGAGATCCAAACAAGCGTCAGAAGATTGATAAAATCCAGAAAGCGCTAAAGAGAAAGCTATTCGAAGATAGTAGTGATAGTTCGGAGGAAGAAGAAACGGTCGGCGGTACTATCATAAAAGACCTAAAGGAGAAGTTCGTGTCCGTGGCAGATTCCAGTGAAAAAGTTCGAATTCTCACAGTACTTCCAGAGAGTTGGTCAATAAGAAAAATAATAAAAGAATTTGGAACAACTTTTTATATGGCACGTAAGGCTAAAAATCTACGTAAAGTAAAAGGATTACTTTCTTCTCCCAATTTGAAACCTGGTCAGACTTTATCAGCAGCTACAGCAACCCGTGTAGTTGATTTTTACAAAGATGATAGCATAAGCCGAATGATGCCTGGAGCAAAAGATTTTGTCTCAGTTAAGCAGGAAAATCGTCGGATACACGTACAGAAGCGATTGGTTTTGTGCAATTTAAAAGAAACGTATGAGGCTTTCAAAGAAAAATATCCCCTGGAAAAAGTAGGATTTTCTAAATTTGCGTCTTTGCGGCCAAAAGAATGCGTGTTAGCAGGATCCAGTGGTACTCATTCCGTGTGTGTATGTGTCATACACCAAAATCCCAAATTAATGTTAATGGCAGCAAAACTAGGCGAACTTGAAACGGATACAGTCGCCTTTCCTACAACTTATAAGGGAATACTAGCGATGGTAATGTGCCAACCACCTTCCACGTCTTGTCATTTACAAAACTGCAGTCTGTGTCCTGGATTTGAAGACATACAATTACGTATGGAAAAATTATTCGATGAACATTTTATAACTGAAATCGAATATAAAGAGTGGACACAAACGGATAGGTGTACCTTGCGAACATCCATTTGTACACCCGATGAATATGTTGATAGATTATTACAACAGCTGCGGCAGCTTCAAACGCATGATTTTATTGCCAGAACGCAAAGCGACTTTCTGGAAGAAAGAAAAGAAAATCTTGGTATTGATGAATTAGTAGTAATCGCAGATTTTTCCGAAAACTATTCTTTCGTAATTCAGGATGAAGTACAAAGCTATCACTGGACTAACACACAAGCGACTATTCACCCTTTTACTATATACCATCGCAGTAATAATGACACCAAAAGTGAAAATTTTGTGATAATTTCCGACTGCCTCTCATCTTTTTCAATGTCGGCTAACTTCATTCGTAAAAACAAAATTTGAAAATAGAATTAAAAAGATGTTTTACTTTTCGGATGGAGCTGCTTCCCAGTACAAAAATAAGTACAATTTTGCAAATTTAGTTTATCACCAAAGAGATTTTGGAATACAAGGTGAATGGCACTTTTTTGCTACTTCCCATGGAAAGGGCCCATGTGATGGACTTGGGGGTACAATCAAACGATTAGCCAAGCATGCGAGCCTGCAAAGACCACATACTGATCAAATTACAGATCCTTTACAATTATTCCAATGAGCTAATGAGAATATAAAAAACCTTAATATAGAATACTGCACCAAAGAAGAGCACGCAAATCATACTGTCGAACTAGCAAATAGATTTCAATTAGCTGTACCCGTAAAAGGTACACGAAAGTTTCATGGATTTTTACCTCAATCTCAGACAGAGCTTATAGCCAAAACGTTTTCTTCCTCAGAGGAAAGCTCCGTTGTTCAGGTAATTCGTGCAATTCTTTAAATTCATCTTTCCTATCCTCGACTTTCTATTTTTCCCATTTTTCCTTTATCCTCTTTCCTAAACCTTTCCTGACGGAAGGCGATTCACCACCTTCTCGTGGTTTCCGTCGAGCAATATCATTTAAGACGTGTTATTGGCCAAGAGTGAATCAGTATACATTTTTGTTTACAAACCTTATTAGTGATGTTTACTAGATCAACCTGTTACTATTTTTTTCTCCGTCCAACCAGAAAATGAGTTGTCTTTAATATTAAATTTAAAAACAGTTTACACTTAGTCCGGAAAAGCTGCACCGATAAACGCTTTTTCCGAGTTCTATTGTAGGTTCTGATGTTTAATAAAACTTAAATTAAATAAGCTATTGCATTATAATATTTTAGGATCTTTATTTATGTAACACACCCGAAGAAACCGATTTAAATACTAATTAAATTAGTAATTAACTAATCAGTATAATCATATCCACATAGATGCATTTATCTTATGTACACTAGTTAAGACAGATCGCTATTATTATATGAATCGTATTATTACTAACTAAAAGGTAGCGATAGGATTGCACCGGCCGGCCGTGGGCTATGGCCGTGCACCAACTGCTTGTAATGCGCTCCATAAAAAATTCTCCTGCAAAAACTATTAAAATGTCCAGCTTGCCATTTTGCATTTAAATACAGAAATGTTCAAAGAATCTGTACAATTTTTTTCAGATTTTTAAAAATGTGACCACACCGATTGTTTTGCAATTTTAGAATATTTCGTTAAGAAAAAAATAGAAATACGTTTGGTAGCAAAAAATTATTAGGCCGTCCAAAAAGCCCGTCTTCTTGTGAGTAATTTATAAAAAAAATGTTTGTTCTAGGATAAATACTTTTCGAGATATTTATATTTCTTTAAAGACGTGCAAGCAGTGTTGACAATTTTTTTAGGTTGAATATTTCCGAAGTTCTGCGTAATATAGCAAATTGATGAATGAAAGTTATGTTCTTTAGTTGATTACTACCTCATAATTGATTTTCATCGAAATCCGTGAGATCGACCCATTTTAGTGATCGATTTCGCATGGAATGACCCATAATAACCAAAATTTTTAATACTGTTTCTAATTCAAAGTAAACATAAAACCAATTAGGCAATAGCATTCTCTTGTTGCCAATAGATGGCACTCGCACATTTGTCAGTGTGTAGCTCCTTTATATTCAAATAATAGCGACAACGATTGATATCGCCTCTGGAGCAAAAGCATAAGAACGATATTGGAGACATTGAATGTTATCAGATTTGTCATACCGTCTTAAATAAATCTTAGGTTTAATCATAATCATGCACAAAAATATTAACTATTTAGCATTAATTTGATAATGGACATAAAAACGACCATATTAATATATCTACCTCCGTAATTGTTTTTAACAACTTTTTAATAAATTTCCTCTTAAATTAGTAATTTTTTCTTTATTAAAGTTAGTGCCATGCACGATGTTACTACTATCGTATGATCAAAAAGTCTTTGGATCACAAGGGACATGGAATGTAAAAACCATCTATAGAATGATTTACTTCTATTGCCCGTAGTTTTTGTGAACTGTACAGAATAGCGCCAATGTACCTTGAGTAGCGCTAATGGAGACACAGCCACCTGTGTCAAGAAAATATGACGCGCGACACCACTAAACAGAGTCCCATAGTACACAGAGAATGTTAGGTTAGCGTACGCTATTATTATTCCTAGTGCTTGCAGTTATTTTAAGTATTACTTAACATTTATAAAAAGAACACAGAATGGAATTTATTTGAACTATAATCTATTGACATGACAGTTGTGAAGTAAATGCAAAAATAATAGAAACAAAATCATTTCATAGATAGCTTGTTCATTTCATGGCAACGCTGACTTTTGACAACAAAGACTTTTTGATCATACTATATTTGCAATAGAGGGGCTATATTGTGGAATTATTAACGATTACTAATCTTTATTTTGTAATTTTTAATATATAAATGGGTAAAATATCATATTTTAAACTAAATTGTTTTATCAAGACAAATTATTTTAAGAAAGTCTAAAAGGGCCAGTGCTTTTTGCATTAGAATCAGTGTGAATCAAACGGCTGGCGTTATTTCTCTCACTATGCCATCTCTTAGTTTGGGGATGGCCCCAGAACAAGGCTGGACTTAAGGTCACGAGAGTAACTAGCAAGGTTTATCCCGATAGTGACTCCTGATAACTGTTCTTGTGCAACAACTGACTCTGATATAGTCAGTACTGCGGATCAGATACAGCTCCATAAAATATGTTTAACGTGCGTCTCCTACTATAAGCTTATACGCGCGTTCCCTTTAAAAGAGAAGTACTTAAGATACGCTCAATCAGCGCGCATCTGTTATTGGAAGTGCTACCAGTTCACACTGATGGGAGCGAGTTTGCATATCTACCTTCTACTAGCTCTCCAGGCTAGTACCGGAGTTATATCCGTGCTTACCTGTCGGGTTTCTCCTCCGAAGAGATGAGCCTCTAGTTTCTAGTTCAACATACGGACTATTCTCACAACGTAAGTGGGACTTTACTGGTCAACCTCAGTGTGGCTGGACTTAGAGGTATGCCACCCTGGCCTACCATGGTATAGGTCCGATGTACCCTGGTCAGCGCTCCGCTTAATTCTCCCTACGCAGAATTCAGGTATGTATCCGTTAAGGTGAAGTTGTCTTGAGCGTGAGAGGCTATATATTCGCATCAACACCCCTTATGTATAGAGGCTCTAGACGGTTTCTTTGGATCATAAAAATGGAACTGCACAATCATAGCAGGATCCACATACTTCTGTCACCGAACACATCTACCTGGTTGCATGCAGTTTTCCATGGACTGGTGGGGTCGGACTTCCCGATAAATTCTCATCCATCACACTCAGTCTCTAAAAGGTCATCTAATTCACTTTCACCGCCACTCATGTTTGCAGAGCACTTTGTCTGTTACCCACGTAAGGCAGGGACCCTCTCAGATATCGCCTCGGATCCTACCTTAAACCGACCACCCGACACTTCAAAGGATAGTCTGAGGTCGGTCTCCATTCTCAATTTGGGATTGGATAGACTACAGTCAGTTATATGGGTGAACGCTGTGTGGTCTGCACCCAGGATAGTCTCGGATACAAGACAAGTCCTGTCGTACACCCAGTAGATCAGATACAGTGGAGACGATTCTGCTATGGATCGGTTACTTTACTCAAGGCTCACCGGTATGGCTAAGCCCAGGAAGATTACTCCGGAGGATCACATTTAAGGGGGATTGGTGCGAATACGACACGTAGCCTCTCACATTAAGGCAATGTCACCTCCACGTTGGTATAATACCGAGTCTTTACTTCAGAGTCTGTTTCGAGGTGGGACTCGACCGGGCAGTGCAAATCCGCATGTTGGACTGGGGGTGATTGGAGCACGTTAATAGCGACATCAGTGCTAATTGAGCGTAAGTCAATTCGTTGGTCCCTTAGGGGGCCATAACCTAATGCAGGTGGGCTACGTTAAACAAAACTTGACATTCATGTGAATCAAACGTGATTCTCCAAGGAATAAAAGGAATCAGAGTAAATTTCGTTTTGATCCCAGGAACCGGTGAATCTCGTATATTATTTCACAACTGTTATACCTCTCGACCAAATATTAATTTCATTTTTCTGATTTTTGGCAAATTATCATTTGAATGAAACTTGAAATGTGGTTTAATATTTTCTCTAATAAGGTGAGGAAAAGGCTATAGTGTTTTTTGCGCTTTGATGACTGGCAGTCTTCAGATGCTCGATAAACGCGCTTGACTGTGTAACAATTTGTAACTATCACGTTTCTTTTTTTTTTTTAGGTTGGTTAGCTTCCACGCTTTCCAACCCTCTTGTATTAGTTTAAAGTTTCAGAGATTCGAAGCCAGGCGCGTGCTGGGTCAATTTTAGGGCCCGGCAAAATATTTTCTTAGCAGGCCCCACCATGGAATTTTTTTAAGGGTAATTTATTTATTTAGATTAATTATTAGACATTTTAAACTAATCAAGAGTTTTAATAAAGCTTGTTAGATACTAAATACATATTGTTATAATATTTTACAGGGTGGTTAACAGACGAAATGGGTCAACTGGTAATATGGATGGTATAAAGACAACTCACTACTTTCTTACCTTTCATTAAAATAATTGCTCTAGCTAAATAAAATTGTTGTGAAAAGTGTAACTCTCCACAAATTGCGACTCTCAGGCGAGTTGCTCCAATAGGGCACTAAATGGATATATATATATATATATATATATATATATATATATATATATATATATATATATATATATATAAATCTAGGTACATAGTAATATTCAACAAATTTAGAGCAATTTCTTTTATCAATACGACACAAATTTATTTATACTTTATTTATAATATTATAATTTATTTATACTATTTTATAATAAATTTAACAAAAAACAAAAGAAAAAAAATCTAAACTTGAATATCAAGATTCTATTCAATATTAATCCCAAAATAGTCTAATTCTCTTTATTTGGGAATTAATACCTCTGGCATCAACATATTTCTTACTTACTATAATTACTGTTGAAAAATTCATGTTTAAAAGTATTTAAATCTTTGCCACTAGCTTTCCAACTGTATTGTATACATTTCCCTGTATCTGGTCTCTGCGTTCATATGGTTGAACAATGAAATGAAGAAAGTATGTCATTGAACTCTTTCAAATATATCCATAAAAATGACTTTATGAAGTTGAATTCCAAATCCACTTGTTTGTCTAATCGTGGTAAGTCAATTAATTTTTTTACCAATCCCAACCATTTCAAAGTGTCAAGGGCAACATCTGTCGCATACGTTAGTTTCAAATCAGAAGCTCTTGAAAAAGGTCTAACAAACCGAAACACGTGTAGAGAGCATTCTACATAATTTATGGAAACATTTAAATAAAAAAAAATCTTAAAAATATTATATACAATGTTTCACAAGGAGCCTACTGTGACTTTAGCCTCACTAATTAGAACATTATTTACATAATTTCACACATCAACAATATGAAGATTTGAACCAATTAATTGTAATTGGTTCAAATTTTCATATTGTTGATGTGCATTGGCATAATAAGCGCAGCCTAATTATGTGATTTAACTGATAAAAGTTATATTAAACAATTTCACGATAAAGCAACTATAAGAAAGTAATTACTTCTTCCCTAGACTTTAGTTAAATAAAAGCTCTAAACGATTTAGTAGTTGATTGGGGGGGTATAGAATAACAAAAGTAAAAGACAGATTTCCCGCTTCTCTCATCCAAGTTGAGTTAATCTATAATCTTGAAAATGCACTTTTATCTAACATTCAAAATGCATGAGTTTCTTACTCCTTTTCATTTGATTTACAATTTCCGTATTTTTCTTATAAAACCAACAGAGAAATAAAACATAAACTTATATTACCTATATAGTTATATATTTATTCTTACATATAATAAAAATAAACTTTAATTATTATTTGCCTAATTATCATTATAATGATCATAATTATAATCTATTTCTTTAGGTATATGAGGAAACTGTCTCTTAAACGGATTATGATTCATAGCTGAACCTTCCCGACACTCGAAGAGTTCTGAAAATCTTTCAGAATTTGATATTATATTTTTAACTCGTAATGAAGGAGGTAGAATCTCAGTTTCGAATAATTGTCGCATATATTCAGGGACTTCTGTCTTCTTGCAGTATTCTAAAATGAAAATAATAGTATAATTAATTAATCATTAGGAAATTGATTAGATTTCTAGTATACCTTGAGCTGCAGCAATGAAAAATACTTTTTCGTTTACATATGCCATTGATATCCATGGTAAAACTCTCTGATCATCATCCAATGCATCAAAATTATCCGTGACGAGCCTCATTCCAGTATTATCGGCAATTCTTTCATTTACTGACAGTTCGGTGTCAGCCTGCAATAAGAATTGTATTAAAAAAAATAACTAATTTCTTATTTAATATGCTTTACTTCAAATGTAACCGATTGGTGTCCAATTGATCTCACGCCGTTAAATAGAGGATCGTCTTTCATGATGTTTACTAGAGCATCGTAGGAAGGTTTCGATGCTGAAGATAAAGTCATTCCGTATTGTATTCCTACGGGATCGAAATGACGACCGATTTCTCTTGCTAAAGATAATCCAATTCGTGCCATTGTTATGTATCCTAGAGATTCTTTCACAGGTTGTTTCACCATTCCTAAAGGAGCCACTGAAAATGATTTAAACAAATTGCATTTTTCGGATAGAGTGAATTTAAAGGAAAAGATGGAAACAGTAAGTAGTTACTTACTTAAATTTATAAATGATGCAAACCTAATGAGGCGATATAAATCTTTCTATTTTGAGAAACAACAGAAACTAATATTGTTAAAAACAGTTATTCCAATAAAAAAATGTTATTCGCAATTCTAAATCAACGCATCCCACAAAGTAACTAAAGAAAAAGTTCTTTTAATACAAGCAAACGCCAAAGCAAATGGTAGCATACTAAAAACCTACTATCTCGTGTCTCTGACACCACGATATTCAAATCCGTAGTTTGAAAAACACTGCTTCAGGTTTTTCTTAGTGCATAATATATGATTAAGCTCTTTTTAATTATTTATTTTGCTGGTTTGTTTGTAGGTATTAAGTGTTATTTCCCAACTGCTTATGCCTAGAAAGTATAGAAATGGCTTTTTTCCTCAGACTTTGCTTTTCTGACCAGAACAATAATATTTTGTAATTTATCCTTTTTCCAGACAAATCTCAACTGAGTAAAATTTCAGCACCGTCTCTCCAAAACTTAGTCCTGATGCAAACATTACGGTGAACAGCGAACATCATGGCTTATCTGGAGTACCTAGACGTTGTCTTCTACGTTCCTCATCTGAAGTTTGATCAACATGTGGAGATGTGGGTAGAAACCCCAGCTCATAGGATCCGCCGCTTCTTACTCAACGAGTAATAACAATCGGGCGTTTGTGACGGTAAAGTACGCCGATGTCATAGTATATTATACTTAACACTGATTAGCGGATTTCGATAACTCGCAAACGAGTCATAGAACCGCACGGTTGACTCTCTAATATAGTTCTTGATCACCACCATCTTCAGCCGTCAAAAGCCATCTTAAACGTCTTACTCTGGACCATCTGAAGAGCTCTTACGTGTGTTTTGGCGGCACAGTTACTGGATACGTGATCGCCGATCTGACGATCGCCTTGTATAAATGCAAAGATTACTGCTTACTATTGGTCTTAATTTATATGTATGTTGTAACCTCTCCCGAATACTTTTTTGCTGAACTGGTCTTTTTTCCCACTATAATCCGTTTCTTTAAAATTTTCAATTTCAGTATGTTCTCTATGAGTTTGAACTCGAAAAATTCTTTTATAAAAAATGATCTATTAAAGTTATTAAAAGTATCACAATGTAAATCAATTAAATAATTGGAATTCGACATTAATTGAATTTTAGCAAACAAAAGAAAAACGGGAAGAAGCATAGAAGCAAAGCTTATTTTGTACAAATGTAAAACACTTGATCTGGACAAAACAAATTACTCTCATTTCAAATTTTGGCGCAATGGTTTGGACCTGGCTAAGAAATCTGACTTGTGTCTGTCCTTGAATGGTCATAGCACATATTGATTTATCTTCATACTCGCATACATTTATCACTATCGGTATATTGTCGATTTCGTTGAGGGTAACTTTTCAGGTCCTTGGCACCCTCTCCTAATATAGTGAATTGGCATAGCTTATCATCTGCATCTTTTCTTCTTGTATTTTAATCACTATGTTTACCTCTGCCTCTGAATGTATTCAGTGCATCTTCTATGTAGGAGTTAAGTAGTGGTGGTGATTGCGTACATCCTTGTCTTACCCCTTTATTAATTCTAGCCATTTTGTATTTGTTTCCCAAGTTTATTACCACTTTCTGTTTCATATAAAGAACGTGTATAGCATTTTGATATTATACTCTACATGATCTCAAACAGCACCTCCCAGAGCCGCCCTTTGGATTTTGAGGCTCCTGGCACAAACATGGAGTGCCCCCCCCCAGTAAATAAAAAAGTACTGATTAAAATAACGTAGCTCGTTGCGGGGCCCCGCTAGCTCCCGGGGCCCCGGGCATACGCCCGGCTCACCGACCTTAGCGACGCTTCTGGCACCTTTCATTTTATTTTGTCGAAAGGCTTTTGCATGTCGACAAGTGCAATGTATGTATCTATGTATTCTTGTTTTTCCATATTCTTTTTCAACTATTACTCTCATTTTCGATATATTCTCTCTTTTTCATATATTTTCGATGCTTATGCTACTAAATTATTTGTACGATATGTTTCACGTTTATCTATTCTTCTGTTTTTTGGGATCTTGCACGCTATCTGGTACAGTATCTTATGTATTTCATATATGTTTTATAATTTTGGTGGATATGTGATCTCTCCCTTTGGCTTTATTTGCTTCGTCACCCATACCGTGTACTTCTCTTTCTTCTTGAGGCTTTACTTCATCATATTCCTCTCTCTCGCTTTGCATCAACATACAATTGCTTCTTCTATCATTGTATATGTTTTCCATTTACTTCTAATGATTCTCTATTAATTCTGTCGCTTAGCTTTCTATAGCATATTCATAAAGTTAGCATAATAAAGTCATCCAAATGATCCGAAAATATGTTGAGAAATTGTCGGTTTTTTGTCATAGAGAAACTAAACTTGTCAGACAGTTTGATTGTCAGTTTAAAAAACATAGTATGTCTTGTTTACTCGTAATAGTAATTTACATTGCAAGACAGTTACTTAGAACTTTACGTGCGAGCACGGTACCCAACATTCGAGCGATTAACGAGCTTGTTATCCGTGCAAGCACGTAGGGTTCTCGTAACGGTCGAGCATTGTACAATGTTTTATGGTATACTGACTCGTAAATCTTTAATAAATAATTCTTGCATTTACTGAAGCAGTACAGCACCATAGGTAAGATATATATCAATGCTTTAAATAAATATGTATGTTGCTATGGTATTGATGATAAGCGAACCCGTAATAATTTTTACGGGCTTCATAACGGGCTAGTCCGTAAAAAGAATCTTTACCCATGGACACAGAGCTCAATAAACAGATGTCTACGAATCAGTATACCATAAAAATGGTTACGCGGATTTGTTCTGGACCACCTGATAAGCATAAAACCAAATTTTAGTTAGAAGATCCTGGAAAATAATTATTTGAAATAAATTATTGGAATTGAATTAAAATTATTTTATTTTTTGGGATTTTAACCAATATATTAACTATATAAAAAATATAGTCGTTATTATTATTGTATACTTAATACAAATCTTTTTCTAGTAAGTATCAAAGTGGTTTACAGTGAGCAATACATGTATTTAAAACTGTGTTTATTTTGAAACTTCAATAGAATTTTTCAAGTAATACTTAACTAAAGATATGTTTTGTAAAATCTATGAATATGGCTTTGTATTGGTTGGCGCAACAGTTATGGATAACTTCTTAGGCGAAACGTGCAGTCTTCAAAAATCAATAAAACTGGAAAAATGACGTTACCTTTGTCCACAAATAGGTGGGTGTGCCAATATGCAACTGGATATCATGTATTAAGGATATTCTTTAAAGCATTAAACTTGAATGACAATCAAACTTAAGGAAAAAATAGGCGTGTTTTGGAATTCAGAAACCTTTGAATTTAGAACCAAATGGTATAAAGTTGATAATGGTATTAACTGACCAAACGAGGAATTTTTAAAAGTTATTACATTAATTTTTGCTTTTTTAGCTAACTTTTTATTCGAGTTAAGTTTTTTGGATCTGCAAGGTATTTAAAGGGTTGCACCGATGAAATAACATACTTTAAATGACGCATGGCTCAACAGGTCTTTAAACAGTTTAAACTATGACAAATCCATAGATAAAGTCCATCCTTTAACTTATGCCAGTTAAAGTCCACATTCTGCACCTTAGCATATACATTGATAGTGGGATTATGTGTTGGCCACTTTGCTGAGCTTAAATTCGTACTTCGATTTGACCTCTGATATAAGATGACGAATATAGAATGGCTATCCGTCTAACCACAAACTTATGATCACTAAAGTAAGTGATCGTGTCTGTGGTTACTATATTAGTATACATAAAATGTTTATTGGGTATGTTTAGCGCTTCAATTCTAGATATTTTAAATCTTGGTTTTAACCTAAACTTTGGCAGGTGGGTGAACGCTCATCCCATAAAGACCCTTTCCCTAAATGGAAGGCTTTTTCATGGTTTAGCACAAAATTCCCGAGATATATTTTTGAATTTGTTATCCAATGGCATTTGATTGATGGAACAAAAGTATTGGTAATGAATTATCGCATTGCATATCCGCGCGAAAATATGTTTGACGTTAGATTTGTTTTCCAAACGGTGTATTTGACGCGAAATTTTGCGCTGATTCCGAATCTAAAAAATTTGGAAAATCCGTCTGACAGAAATTTTTAAAATCGCATTTTATTGAAAAAATCGACTTTTTCTATTAAAAAAGAAAAAGTTCCATTTTTGGAGGGCTAGTTCTCAACGAAGAGAAAGTTAACAAAATTCTGAATAGCAAGTTCTACGTGTAAGAGCTTCCTCTATATTTTGATACTGAAAACATCAAAATTGGTTCACTCAGCAAAAACTAGTAGCATTTTTGAACTATCCCCTTTAGCGACTTTCTACCCGCCACAAGTTTTTACAGATTTTATTTTATTGTGTAAAGTTTATAAAAATAATTTGTTAATTAATATATATTAAATATATAAATAACTAATAATTTATTTAACAAAATATAGAATAACAAAAGAATATTTTGCAGTCGAAAATCACTGTAAAAATCCAGAATCAAATAAGAGAACGTTGATCGCATGAGTTTTTGCTGCGTGAACTAAGACATCCATTTTATCCCCTCGTTTGATTTTTGTGTATACGAGGGTAGATTGAAAAGTTTCCGGAATGGGCAAGAAAACGCAGTAATTGAACAGGTTTTTGTTTTTATTTTTCAACATAATATCCTTGCAGGGCGATACACTTTTCCCAGCGGTGCTCCAACTTTTTTAAGCCTTCAGAAAAATATGATTTCGGGAACTCTGCAAAATAAGCTTTAGTGGCGGCGATGACCTCCTCATTTGACGTAAAGCGCTTGCCTCCGAGCCAAGTCTTCCTGTTTGTGAACAAAAAGAAGTCGCACGGGGCCAGGTCTGGAGAGTACGGGGGATGCGGCACCACCTCGTAGCCCAATTCAACCAATTTAGCATTGGCGATTCGGGATGAATGGGCCGGCGCGTTGTCGTGGTGGAAGAGCACTTTTTTTCGCTGCAAATGAGGCCGTTTCTCCTTCAAAATGCCGTTGAATTGATCCAATAAATCGCTGTAGTATTGTCCCGTGATAGTTCTTCCCTTCTGCAAAAAGTCGATGTGTATCACACCTTGCGAATCCCAAAAAACGGTGGCCATGACCTTTCCAGCAGATGGGACAGTCTTTGCCTTCTTCGGAGCAGATTCGCCTGGAGAAATCCACTGTTTCGACTGCTGCTTGGTTTCTGGTGTGTAGTGGTGGATCCATGTTTCGTCCACGGTCACGAATCGGCGAAAAAAATCCGTTGGATTACGATTTAACAAGGCCAAACACTCTTTCGAAGTGGTCACACGATTTCGCTTGTTGTCCATAGTCAGCAAACGCGGCACCCATCGCGCCGAGAGCTTCCTCATGCCCAAATGTTCGTGCACGATATTTTGCACACGTTCATATGAGATGCCCGTGGTCTCTACTATTTCGCGAAACTTCACTCGTCGATCGGCTAACACGAGATCATGGACTTTATCGACCATTTCTTCATTTGTGGCCGTTTTTGGACGTCCACTGCGTGGTTCATCCTTGGTGCTCGTACGGCCACGTTTGAACTCGCTCACCCAGAAACTAATAGTCGAAAATGAAGGTGTGGATGTGCCATGAACTTTCTGCAAAATATCTCGTATCTCCGTCGCCGTTTTCCCGTCCATCCAGAAATGTTTGATGACTGCACGAAATTCGTTTTTATCCATTTTTGCAAAAGTGCCTGAATTGCTTCACAAGATATCCTAGTAAACATAAACGGAACGACGCACGTGTCTGAAAATTTGACAGCTTTCCTAAAATAGGTTAGCCTTGACAACCATCATAACAATTTCACGATACGCGCGCCATCTCTTGCCCATTCCGGAAACTTTTCAATCTACCCTCGTAATTGCCAAAAATTGCATGTAATGATTCCAAGCCCTCCTCGCTCATGTTTCCCAAACATTGATTGCGCTCTACAAAATTTTTTAGATGATGTGCTGCCACGTGCACTTTTACAGAACGTGTTCCAATTTCAAGAGCTTCCATAGAGCATAGCAAGTCCTCTGTTTTTTCATTGATACTCCTTATCTCTCCAGTTGATAATTTTGATTTAGTGATAGAAGAGACCTCGCAAAAATTGTGAAATTTGTCCAAGCATTTGTATATAAGTCGATATCGGCGAGACGACGAAGTTTTTTGAAATTCGTGACGGTTTAGGCAAAGCTTCTTTAATTTTGGACCATGTAGGTCATTCGATTTAAAAAACTTGACAAATTTTGAAACTTTTTTTTGAGGCTTCATTGTTTTCGGATTCTTCTTTCAAAGCATCAAAATGGCATTTCCAAATCCAAGTTTGAGATGGAGAATAGGAGGAACACATTTTTCAGGTGAAATCTTCCAAACGATTAGATTGAAAACGCCTTTCCGCTTGTCGGGCTCAGAAGCTTTCTGGCAAGTATCCAATGAATCTAAGGTTCTTTTTGGATAGAAATTTAGATCAATCAATCAATCAAAAGTTTGGCCAGTCGTTTTTCGCGCTTTGTTGGCCCGTAACTCACAATAAACGCATGGGTATGAAGAAGCATTAGAAAGTCCATACATTGAAACTAAAAAGCTGAGGTCCCCAACAATGTAAATTGAAGCATTTATTGGGGCTAGCTCGTCAAAAATTGTTTATATATTAATTAACAAATTATTTTTATAAACTTTACACAATAAAACAAAACCTGTAAAAATTTGTGGCGGGCAGAAAGTCGCTAAAGGGGCTAGTTCGTTCAAAAATGCTACTAGTTTTTGCTGAGTGAACCAATTTTGATGTTTTCGGTATCAAAATGTAGAGGAAGCTCTTACACATAGAACTTGCTATTCAGAATTTTGTTAACTTTTCTCGTCGTTGAGAATTAGCCCTCCAAGAATGGAACTTTTTCTTTTTTAATAGAAAAAAGTCGATTTTTTCAATAAAATGCGATTTTAAAAATTTCTGTAAGACGGATTTTCCAAAATTTTTTAGATTCGGAATCAGCGCAAAATTTCGCTTCAAATACACCCTTTGGAAAACAAATCTAACGGCAAACATATTTTCGCGCGGATATGCAATGCGATAATTCATTACCAATACTTTTGTTCCATCAATCAAATGCCATTGGATAACAAATTCAAAAATATATCTCGGGAATTTTGTGCTAAACCATGAAAAAGCCTTCCATTTAGGGAAAGGGTCTTTATGGGATGAGCGTTCACCCACGGATTTTCCAAATTTTTTTAGATTCGGAATCAGCGCAAAATTTCGCGTCGAATACACCTTTTGAAAAACAAATCTAACGGCAAACCTATTTTGCCTTTGTTTCGCGTGGACGTGCATTGTGCCAAAGGTTCTAAGTTTTTGTTTTTGCCAATATAAAATTTTTCTTCTGTATTTACATCTAAAAATCCTATCTCGAACATTACCAAACATTCAAAGAAGAACAAAATAACAGAATACTGATTAGACTTAACATGGGTAGTACTTACATATCAAATTATCAGAATAGAACGAAGTTGGCGAAATATCAAAGGCATTTAGAAAATAACTCCACCTGTAAACAGAAACAATTACAACTCCTTAATTAAACACAAACAGACCCTTACATTTCCTTAGAAGAACATGGTTTTCCCTGCAAATTATACCGTTTCATGCTGTGCTTTTGGAACATTTTAATAACATTGTTTTGGAAATTTCCAGGATCCATAACATCGCCACTGTATTTTGCATTCAGATAGGATTGACTATTATAGGTATCTTCTAATTTATTAAAAGTTAAACGCATCTTGTTAAGCTTGGTTAATACACGTATTTGGGAATCATCATCCAACCACCAATCATCTCCTACCTTTTTTGGATTTTGGAAAACTGACTTTAACTTGAACTTTAGAAGGTTAAAAACTCCTGTCAGTATTTTCTGCGAATTTTTTATTTCATCGGCATGCCAGGTTTTCAAGTACAGGTTTGACGAGATATCATTAAAAAGATTACTGGATAATTTTATACAATAATCTTCTCGTGTGTGTTTTGCTTGTGGGATGACTAAGTTTTCGTAGAGATTATGTGCATACATTGCTACTAGGGCATTATTTATTTTCCTAAGATAGGTTCATTTTAAACGTTTAACCTTTTTATAGGCAACATTAGTACTTACCATTTAGGAGCTGCTCTTAAGGTTTCAAAAAGGGTTGATAAATATGATGGAAAGTATACCTGCACGTAAGTATTGGTATCCAAATTAGGATACCCCGTTATAATTTTAAACAATTTATTCCATTCCAAATAAGGATAATTGAATTGTAAGTCAGAAATTCGATATACTGTAAAATTTTTAAATATATATTCTTTTCTCATGGCGCCAGGTGGTGGAAGAGCCTGAAATTTATTAGACAATTATAGATAAAAAAAAGATTAATTGTTTTCTTACATTAAGATTCTCCAATATTTCCCATTCGATCGTAGTTCTAAGATTTTGTATTAGCTGAGTTTCGTTAAATGTATTATTCACATGCGAATAAAAGCCAAGGGCTCGGACGACAGTTTGTATAGAATCCAAATATATGGAGTGGTCTTTCTGGCACGCTAGATACGATTCATAAATCTTAGTCAGATTTAAATTCTGTTTCTGGAGTTCGTTTCGTTGTTCATCGAGACAACGCATTTGAGCTTCTGTTAATGCTGACCAACGTCCGCTTTCTTTCAGTATTGAAGTTAGTTTAGGCGAAGTTAACTAAAACGGAATTTATTTTAGCTGGGTTGTAACTTTTTTTGAA
Organism: Agrypnus murinus; assembly: GCA_929113105.1. NCBI lineage: Eukaryota > Metazoa > Arthropoda > Insecta > Coleoptera > Elateridae > Agrypnus > Agrypnus murinus. Next base: position 34,604,926 of record OV816028.1, on the reverse strand, counting down.
TTAAACAAAAAAGAATGTAGTACCTTTAATATGAAAGTTGAATCTTGTCCTTTGGTAAGATCAATATCGACATCCATAACAGGAAGAGCTCGACGAATGATTAGTTTTGCGAATAATTCCGTGATATCCACTTCATCAGTTGGTGCAACATCGTAAATTTGGCCAACGTCTTTTACTAATGTTAAAACTAAAGAACAAAAGGAATAAACACAACTGAGCAAAGAAATAATTGAATTGCTATTTATTAAATTTGATAATAACCTAAGGTACATACTACATTTTCTAGACTTTGAAGACTTTAGACTTTATAACTACAAAGTTTTGCAGTTTCATAAATTAAATTTTTAAGTTTTGGTGCTTTAAAATGCCATAGGTTTAAAATGAGGACTTGCATTTAAAGATTCCAGACTTTCGGGATTGGATTCTACAATTTTTAATTTATTGCTAATATTTTGTCAGTTTCAGGAATGCAAATATGTATTTTAGAACATTTAATCATCAGAGGTTTGTAGTCGTCAAGTTTATAATATCAAAATACAAGTTTTAATGTTTCAAACCATCCAACCTTCTAAGTTTCACAGTTTAGATGTTCAAACTTACAGAGTTTCAGGTTATTAATTAGTTAGCTAGGGTTTTAATGTCACAGATAGTCATAGTTTTGATGTAGGGGCGAGGGCGGATGATTCGGCTAATTTGTGGTTAATGCCTTGTATCTCGCCACACAATACGTTTTCTGAAACTTGCGAAACGGTAGAAGACAAAGTACATGTTTTTAGCTATGTTTGGACTCCTCTGCCATATTATATTCAGTTGTACCTTTTCAGAGCAGTTCATTTTGCAGCAAAACATTAGGATTGGCCGAATCTCTCCCACTGATATGGTAGTTTAGACCAGGGGGTGGGGTAGATTCGTCTTACACTGAATAATTTATAAGTAATGTTAATTTAATACTTTTACAACTTTTATGATGAGTAACTATTAAAAAACATTTTGAAATGAAAACATAATAGAAATTCCGAAAAAAAGGTTAAACCTAAACGAGACCCACGATAAGCATTCAACACAGCATTCAGAAAGACTAGAACTATGCAGCACTTATAGATCTGTTTGTTTTTCGGGTTTTTCTTTTATAGTTCCTTGGCATTTAATATAAAAAATAGATATTGATTTACTGAAGTAGTATCTTAAAGAACGCTTCATAAGACAAGATTTTTCCCACGAGTCCAAACGTAGAAAATGAGCCGCTTGCCACGAGTGCGATAATGAATTATGAAAGTTTTATCCCCTTTTTAAATAAAAAAAAATCCAAATTTAGGGAATTTAGTGGTGATTGGCAACATGGTGTTTTTTGTCAATTTTCTTTTTTTTTCAATTTTTCTCAATTCTACAAACTTTCAAAAAGTTGGGCTGTTATACCGCTCAAATGAGCTATAAACGCACTGTTTTGGGTGCTTTAATAACTTGATTAAAGACTCAAAATAGAAAAAATTTATTAAATAAGCAGGAAGATGCTTCAAAACCTGGTGACTTAGACGATTTAGGGCCGGTTGCATAAAACGTAGTTAACTAAGTTGTCTAATTGGTCATACAGTTAAGCAACTTGGTTGGATAAAACCAAGAAGACTATATACAGGAGACCAAACTGCAGAAGTGGGGGAAACACAAAATCCGCCGTAGGCGATCCCTCAGAAAGCCAGTGCTAGACTCACTGCATCTAGTTACCTAGGCCAGCTGGTCGACCAGAGTAACGCAAACCGCCGCCATATTGGGGCAAACGAAACACGAAATTATTCATTATTTGTTCTGTATTGAATTTAATCCAATCCACGTTTACTTTAAAAGGTTTTCCTTATTCTGAAAGATCAAACCTGTAATATGTCAAACACGTAAAACGTGGTTTTAATTTGTCCATTATTAAAAATCACCCTTCTCTGTCCCAATATGGCGGTGGTTTGCGGTACTCTGATCAACCAGTTGGCATAGGTGACTAGATGCAGTGACTCTAGCCATCTCCACTAGCTGTCGGCGGCGTATTCACCGATTGCCACTCGGTCAAAAGTGTGGTTACAAGTTTCATAATTTTCTACCATTGAAGGTATTAATCAGGGCTTCAGATATTTGACGGTTTAGCCTTTAAGTCTCAAAAACCTAGAAACTCTAGAAATTCGGAAATTTATTAAGTATTCGCTTGAAACTTTTAGGGGCCGTCTACTCTCTAGACTTTAAAACAAGTTCATTCAGAAAGTTCAATTCGATCAACGGTTGGGGAGGGGTCAACGGTTGATATGTCAATTTTGTGAAGAAACATCCAAAAGCGACGTGCTATAGTTTAAAATGTCGTCCTCGGCGAGTTGCCAAGTTGACAAAATGCAATTTTTATTATCGTTTTGTTGTCGATCTTCTGAAAATCTTGACTGGCTTCCAGACATCAGTAATTTAATTAATGTAACGACCAGTAATATAGTACAAAAATATCCAAAATAACACTTTAGTTTTTGAGATGTTTGAAACAAATTTAAAGCTTTCATTTAAAATTTTTCTAATTATTTGGTTCCTTATTAAACTTCTTGAAAAAATAAAGGCACATTCTGATATCACTTCTTTCCACTTTATAAACTCGTCTTACCAAATTTTGAAATACAGTCCTGGATTTTTACTTCACTTTTAGAAAGACTTTAATAATCTAACATTAGTGATATGTGCGACTTAAAATAAATAGAAATAACACCAAATTATTTTTCTGTTAACGATATTTTTTTAGATTTCCTTCTTCATTTAGCCAAAAATATGTTTTCTATGTATGCTATGAACGACTCGTGCAATGTCCCTCCTACTTTCTTACTTAATGAAGCAAAAGAATGTGGAATTCCTTACCTCGGTTCTGCAATGTTATTACCGGGTTCTTTGTACAGTGTACGACTTATTTTTAAAACACTCCACAAAAGATAGTCACAAGGTGTTAAGTTGAATTATCTGGCCGTTCGACTATACCAGGATTGCCAATCCAGTGGCCCTGAAAGTTTTGCTCTAGAAACTGCCATACGGCTATTTCTTAAGTTATGGCATGGAGCCCCGTTCTGTTAGAACCAGATCTCTGGTGACTGCTGCGAGTTCATTTCCTTCGAATATTTCATAAATGCTATATTTAAAAAGTAAAAGTATTGCTCTCCTGTCAAGTTTTCTTCATAAATAAGTGGCCTAATAATTTTCCCAAAATGAAGAACAAAATTTAATAAAACTCTTCTTTTACATAACTATTTCTATTTATGTTATTGTCAATGTTGCTACAAAACTGATAAGCTAGCAAAAATAAAATCTATTATAATCTAATGACTTATTTACCACTAAGCCTTCTAAGTAATTAAATTCCTGAAAATTAATAACTGACCCACTTTTTCAAAAATTTATCAAAAACGTACAGTGCCGCATTAAGGTGAATTGAATAAAAACTGAATACAGTTTAATTGAAATGAAACGTCGGAAAATGACCAATGCGATTATACCACTGATGATTTTAAGTTTATAACAGGAAATGCAATATGATTTTTTGCTAATTTGGCTGCTAAATCTTCAAACAAAAATTTTGTTCAAACCGCTTATCACTAAAAATCATTTTTTGTTGCTACATCTCTATTAATAAACAAGAAGACAAAGTTCATATACATGACAACGTTTCTTTGTAACTCATACAAAAATCTCATAGATACTATATGGGATATATATTTTCTGAGATAAAAGTTTTTAACTTACTTTTAATGAAATTAGTACACGTACACCTTGTGACTATTTTTTGTGGAGTGTTTTAAAAATAAGTCGTACACTGTACAAAGAACCCGGTAATAACATTGCAGAACCGAGGTAAAGAATTCCGCTTTCTTTTGCTTCATTAAGTAAGAAAGTAGGAGGGACATTGCACGAGTCGTTCATAGCATACATAGAAAACATATTTTTGGCTAAATGAAGAAGGAAATCTAAAAGAATATCGTTAACAGAAAAATAATTTGGTGTTATTTTAATTTATTTTAAGTCGCACATATCACTAATGTTAGATTATTAAAGTCTTTCTAAAAGTGAAGTAAAAATCCAGGACTGTATTTCAAAATTTGGTAAGACGAGTTTATAAAGTGGAAAGATGTGATATCAGAATGTGCCTTTATTTTTTCAAGAAGTTTAATAAGGAACCAAATAATTAGAAAAATTTTAAATGAAAGCTTTAAATTTGTTTCAAACATCTCAAAAACTAAAAGGGTTATTTTGGATATTTTTGTACTATATTACTGGTCGTTACATTAATTAAATTACTGATGTCTGGAAGCCAGTCAAGATTTTCAGAAGATCGACAACAAAACGATAATAAAAATTGCATTTTGTCAACTTGGCAACTCGCCGAGGATGACATTTAAAACTATAGCACGTCGCTTTTGGATGTTTCTTCACAAAATTGACATATCAACCGTTGACCCCTCCCCAACCGTTGATCGAATTGAACTTTCTGAATGAACTTGTTTTAAAGTCTAGAGAGTAGACGGCCCCTAAAAGTTTCAAGCGAATACTTAATAAATTTCCGAATTTCTAGAGTTCCTAGGTTTTTGAGACTCTAAAGGCTAAACCGTCAAATATCTGAAGTCCTGATTCAATGAACCTTCAATGGTAGAAAATTATGAACCTTCAATGGTAGAAAATTATGAAACTTTAAAATATCAAAAATGTGAAATTAGGAAAACTGACTGATACTGAGAATTCTAATACTAAATATATCAATGTATTTCCAGACTACAATAATGGATAAATATACAGGTCTCATCTCTTTCAATTCAATGTCACTCATATTTTCATAGCATTAACCGCATCTAAATTTCAAATTAAATCACAGTTAAGTTAATCAGAATTTATTCAAGGTCTTGTGAAACCGGCCATATTAAGATTAATCAACTTACCTCCTTCGATTCTCTGCTTATAATCGAACACGTACTCATGGTTAACACAACTATCGTAAAAGTTCCTAAATGTGAGTAGATAAGAAGGAGCAGTATTATTAATTAAATATAATTGTTCCAATATTCTCCTCCACGTATCAGAATCGTCATTATCAACCTGCATACCGCCACATGCGAACTCGTAAAAGTCCTCACAGGGATCTGCAGAATGGTCCATAAGACTCAAGATGCGGGATGCTTCTGATTTACATGCAACCGTCGAACATACGGGTGGATGCTGCGTTGTATTTAACAGCAACGGAGATTGTGTGGTTGTCGTACTTGTTTTCTTTGACAAAGTATCCCTTGTATCGTCTAAATGTCTATTAGTACTTGGAGTATTAGTAGAAGACGTCGTTTTAATATAATCTTTAGTACTTTCACTGCTGGTTTCTACACTCATTGGTGTTGTAATAATCTCAGATTCCTCTCCGTAGTCATTTCCTCCGTAAAAATCGTCTGTAATTATGCCATAGCTGAATGTTTTAGGCGTTGACCTTGTTACGCTTTCAGTTATGAGATCTAATGTTGTTGGAGTTTTTGTTGTATTTTCATCTACTCCAATAAATGGTATTTTCGTTGAATCTGTTGTAGTTGTAATTATTGTAGTTGTGGTAGGAGTGTCTGTAGTTTCTGCATTAGTTGACACATCTTTTTTCTGATCGATATTCTCTAAGAAAGACACAGTGGTTGTATCGAATTCACTTTCATAAATAGAAGTTGATTCACTAGACATTTCAGTCGTACTTTCTTCTAGATCGCTATAATAAGCCTCCGTGGTAGTTTCGGAAAGAGTGGTGGGAGACATAACTGAAACATTTTTTCTATTTTCTTCATCAGTGAAGTTTATAATGGTAGTACTTTCTGTCGTTGATGTTACTAATTGAGAAGTAGTAATTTCTTTCGTTGACGGCATTCTTTCAGTGGTGGTTTCGGTTGTGTGTCCTAAATATCCAGATCCCTCTTCCTGTAATATGCAAAAGAAGTAAGTAGTTATTAAAAGAACATAAAATATTTTTTTATTAGTTTTTTTTAATAAAGGAATATGTTAGATTTATCGAAAATATACTGCAGACTAACAGAAACAGACTGTAAAAGAGAATAATATAGGAACATACTTGAACAAACCCTTTCTGACTTAACGCAAATAATTCTATTTCCCAGCTCAATCTTGAATCTTCGGACAAAACAGAGTAAACCATAGTGCATGGTTATCATTTATTATTTATTTATTTTTGGGCGAGGAATCAGTATGGCGCAGGCTGAATCAGTATGCTATGATCATGTGGCCGACCCTTCTAGAATTTAGCCGAATCTGGAGGAATTCCAGCTCCAGTAGGGATTTTTATCGTGCCAAACATCGCATTGACACGGAACCTAGCGTTTTACTTCCTACTCGAGAAGAAGACACGTTTTTAATTTTTCTTCGTTATGAAAAATTATCAGTTCGGCCGGGGATCGAACATGGTTATCAATTTCTATTTCTACTCCTATTCTAAATCAGGCTTTAGGTCTACGACCTTAAGATATCTTACTTTTAAAAGAACGCACACTTTTGATATTTTCCAGTGTGAAAAAATACCTGCTCGATACAACTACTCAGTATAAAAATACAGTCAGTTAATAACGGATGGTAAGAAGATTAACACAGTTAATTCTCAGATAGATAAGCTGTTAATAACGCTCACCTTCTGTGGGTGAATTTAAAGAGCCAATCACAACTATGCAAAGAAATTTAACACAGACGAGCAACTAAGGATACATATATATTTTTAAACATAAAGGAAAGAGAAAGAAAACTTGACCAATTTTTATTGCTATCACGTGCTCATAAACCGAGGGTGACTTGAATCAAAATTTTTGTTGGTTTCAAAATCTTTCTACTTATTCCTAAAAAGAATCTTCTAACTTTTACTGGGGGTCACGTTAATATTTGAAAACAATGTTCGAATAATTCCTAACTAGCAAAATTTATTATATTTTAAATTGTTTGTGCTCGATATCCAGAAGCGTCTCTAAGGTCGGTCAGCCGGGCGTATGCTCGGGGCCTCGGGAGATAGTGGGACCCCGGGAGATAGTGGGACCCCGCACCGAGCTACCTTACCGAAAGACCGGCATTTGATGCTAGTTTTTATAGATAAAGCTAAAGTTTACTTTTGAAATGAAGCACATCAAGTTTTCAAACGGCTCACCGTTTGAATGTTTTTATAAACGGGCAAACGTGAGACGTTTGTAACCGAATAGTCCCGTACTGATGGCCGGATTAAAACTAGTGATGGGAGTAGTGGGAAAATCCCGCTAGCCCGGCTCATCAATCAACACTGTATATCAGATCGGCACCGCGTTCAACGACGGCGGCACGTTGCACCAACAGTCGTACGAAAAAATCTTGTTGTATTAAAAATTAAAGATTTTATTTATTTGTTCACTTTTTATTTACTAGTAATAATGGAGGAGCTAATATTAGATGAGGATAATTTAAATATAAATTGTAAATATCAGCAGTTTTTTCGGTAGAGATGGTAAAAGTATCTATTAAATCACAACAACATAACCGTCAAGGGGCGCTGTAATCTCACTTTAATTAGAGTCACTACATCTAGTCACCTAGGCCGCGTTGGTTGGAGAGTACCGCAAAACGCCGCCATATTGGGGCAGAGAAGGGTGATTTTTAATAATGGACAAATTAAAACCACGTTTTACGTATTTGGCGTATTAGAGGTTTGATCTTTCAGAATAAGAAAAACCTTTTCAAGTAAACGTGGATTAGATGTAGAGACTCTAACTTTCATTGTACCAGTACGGTATACAAACCGTATTTAAAATGTGGTGAGCAAAACAACTACCGCCGACCCTAACCGGTGTGACCGGTAAGTCTGCTGAATGCGCCCAATGAGAATGAGAACAGCATTGATTTCCATCTCTGTCTGACCTATCAGAACCGATCGCATAAAAGTACAAACAATTTTTTTTAGTTAGACCCCTACATTAATCACGTAGAGCTTTTCTTTGCTGATTTCTATTATACTACGACTCATTGCGTTTATTATGAAGTCTTCTAAAGTGAAATACAATAAGATAAAACTATACAATACCATATATTCTGTTGTACTTGAGATATCCCCAAGATTGTAATAATCATAATAAGCTTGAGTTGTAGATTTCGAAGTTGTGGTAGTTGCGGTTGTCGTCGGTGTTGTGAAGGTCGTAGTTCTGCTTATATTTGTTGGAGGTGGAGTTGCCCTTGTAGTAGACTGAGTTGTATCATCGTGTTCACCATGCAAACCTGACTGTTCAGAAGTTTCGTTCTGTAAAAAGATGAGACTTAATTAACTTACTCTGCAGCCTAGGGATGTACAAATGTTAGTACGTCTTGTGGTATTTATGACAGTCTGGTTGTGCAAGGTTATTAATATTTTAATTGAGCGTGTACTGTAATTTACTTTTGCTCTTTTTTTATATTTTAATTAATAAGTTAATAAGACTGTATAATCTAACAAAACTAATGATAATGGGATTAATGTATCGCGGTTGGCGTCAAATAAAAAATTTTAAATCCAATTTTTTAACCTAAATTAATGACCTATTTAATGACGTTTTAGTAACTAAAGTAATCATTTGAGAAACTAAATGAGAATGAGAACAGCATTGATTTCCATTTCTATCTGACCTATCAGAACCGCTCGCATAAAAGTATAGACAATTTATTCTAGTTAGGTTCCTACGTTGATGACGTAGCGCTTTTCTTTCCTGATTTCTATTTTATTACGACTCATTGCGTTTATTCCGAAGCTTGTAAAGTGAAAGACAGTAACATAAAACTATACAATACCATATCTTCTGTTGTACTTGAGATGTCCCCAAGACTGTAATAGTCATAGTAATCTTGAGTTGTAGACTTAGAAGTTGTGGTAGTTGTAGTTGTTGTCGGTGTTGTGACGACCGTAGTTCTGCTTATATTTGTTGGTGGTAGAGTTGTCCTTGTAGTAGACTGAGTTGCATCCTCGTCTTTACCATGTAAGCCTGAATGCTCAGAGTTTTTGTCCTGTAAGAAGATTAGACTTAATCAACTTACCCTGCAGTCTAGGGATGTACAAATGTTAGTACGTCTTGTGGTATTTATGACAAACTCCAAAGGAAAGGAAAAAAAACGATAAAATATGTGGAGTTACACGAATAATATTATTCTACATTGTTGAATAGCTAATGTTGAATACCTTTGTAATGAGGTATTATTTAACCCCCCCTTGCCATTTAGAAAATTGAAGGAGTAGCTGTCATGCGGAGGGAGGTTGAGGGTGAGGATGAAATCTCTACATTAAATGGCAGTTAACTTAAAACAAAAATTGTCATGTGCATGCGTTTTGCTTTTATATGCCATATCAAATAGTTATTCTATATATAAAGTTAATAAGGAAAGAGAGGGGGGGCACTTAATCTTTGCACTGTACTATATGCGACCATTATAGCTTATGCACTTTATAATGGTAGCTGAATTCTATTATTATTGTAGGTATCTTTTATAATAACTAGCACGTCTTGCTATGAACGACGGGATAGAAAGTTGTATTTTCCCTTGTAAAAATGTATACGACTGTTCCCGGGAAAAAGGTGGTAAACCTCACTTTCCGATGTGGTAGTAGAAACAACTAGTAATTACCAGCATCAACTTATTAATTTAGATAGTAATATTTCTTTGATAAAGTTCTTTGAATAAGGTTATTCATATTTTAATTGATCTTGTACTGTACTTTACTTTTGCACTTTTCTTATATTTTAATTAAGAAGTTGATGAATTATAATAAATTTGCATAATAGTTAAATAAACTTACACTTAGAATCTAAAAAACTATGTAAAGACATATGTAAAGTAGTAATCCCCAGTGGCGTGCGGTGAGAATTTAGGCTAGGGAAGCAACTACGATTTTAAATTTGATATACCTAGGTACAGGCGCGGATCCACGGGGGGGAATCCCTTCCAAAGTTTTTATATATACTTTAGTATTATAGTTAAATAAATTTTGAATGTAAAAGTAATTAATGTTTATTAAATATTGTGCAATATATAACATTTATAAATAAATATACATAGGATAAAAACAAATAATGTTTGTATAGTAATTATTATTAATTTATTTAAAACAATTATTTTCAAAAAATGCCCCCCCCCCCAAATAATTCTCTAGATCCGCCCCTGCTAGGTACAATAAAAAACAGTGTTATAATTATTAAGCTTAAAAGTTTTTCAAAGAAGAACTTTTATACTTTATACTTTGTTGAATTTGGAATGGATGGAATTTGTTGACTATTATTCTTTATTTAAAAAAGTACTACTATTTATAATGCGACTCAATTTTCCGGTCTTTTTTAGCAAAATACCTTGTGCAGGTTTTAATATTTGTTGTTAAATTTGAAAGTTCTGGTTTTGATCTGCCTTTCTCAACAATTTGTAATTTCCCTCCAAAACTATGCAGAAAAATCTAATAATTTACAAACTGAACAACAAAAACGTCGCGATTCGGTTGTATATGGAAGTACTCGGACCTTCGACCGAAGCAGCGGATTTTGCAGTCATGACGATAATGCAATTTTAAATTTGCATACAGCACAAACTAAATAGATTTATTTGTCTTTAAAAAAATCTGACTTATATAAATTGAAATAATAAAATGTTTCAAAACACAGTCTCATTCGCAGATTTACATTTAACAAACACTAAATCGAACAAATAACCAAATTATAATAAATAAACAATTTGGGCATGGAGCACACTAAAAATAACGTGACCTTACTACGATGTACAAGACACTCGTTGACTAACGAAGGCGCGACTGGCCGGCTGGCGGGGAGAAGTGCAATAAGCAACAAAATCAGTGCTTATATGCAGTGTATGTAACACATTCGAATCGGTATTACCTTTGCGCGCAATTTTAATAAGCCTAATTTAAAATAGTAGTCTAAATAATTGCTGTACGGAATTGATATTGAACTTTAAGTTGATTAAATATTACAAATTTAAATAAACGATAACCATAATTTTATAAAAATATTTTTGTTAGCATTGTTTTTTATTTTTAATAAATTCTCAAGGGAAGCATTGCTTCCATTGCTTCCATGGACCGCACGCCACTGGTGATCCCCAAAGAAAATCTTTACGTCACCAACCACCTCCATGTGGTTGAAGATTAGAATTGTTAGTCAAATTTATAATGGGATTATTGTACCGCGCTTGGCGTCAAATATAAAATTTCAAAACAGATTTTTTAACCTAAATTAATGACCAGTATATTTATGTTTTTGGAAATAAATTCAAATACTTACTTACTTAATTTGAAATAAATTATAAACCTATTTTATTATGAAGTCAATGTATATTTAATTAAAGTAATGGTTTTTCAACGTGCAAATATTGCAAAGGAAACACAGTTTACAAATGTGACATTTAATGACGTTTTAGAAACTAAATGTAGTCATGTAAGAAACTAAATGAGAATGACAACAGCATTGATTTCCATCTCTGTCTGACCTATCAGAACCAATCTCATAAAACTACAGACAATTCTTAGCTATACTCCTACATTGATGATGTAGAAATTTTCTTTCCTGGTTTCTATTTTATTGTGTCTCATTGCGATTATTATATAATCTTCTACAGTGAGATACAATAAGATAAAACTGTACAATACCATATCTTCTGTTGTACTTGAAATATCCCCAGAGTTGTGATAATAATCGTAGTAGTCATCTTGAGTTGTAGATGTAGAAGTTGTGGTAGTTGTGGTTGTTAGAATAGCTGTGGTAGTTGTCGGTGTTGTGGAGGTAGTAGTTTTGCTTGTATTTCTTGGAGGTAGAGTTGCCCTTGTAGTAGACTGAAAGAAAATATGTTTACTTATTATTCAAATCGGAAATAGTTCCAAGGTTACTTGTTGATTGTATCCAATATTGTTAATTTTATCACGTTTTATCCAAAAAACTGAACCAGATTATTAACACGATAGGTTACAAATCGAAATACTCTGTTAGGAATTCATTAGAATTAGTAGATAAGCTGCAAAACATATATCTTCCACCACATTCAAAACTTGTTAGTTTTGATATTTGTAACATGTTCTCCAGAATACCCCCACAAGAATGTATTCCTTTATTAGATAGTTTCTTGATTAATAGTAGTATAGAATTAGTTAAAAGGTTAGAGTTAATTCAATTATTTGATCTTTGTATAAGTCAAAATTATTTCACTTTTAATAACATAATTTATTTGCAAAAAGATGGTTTACCTATGGGTAATTCTCTAAGTCCTCTATTAGCTAACATATTTATGGACAAGTTTGAAGATCAAATATTTGAATTAAACCTCTCTAAACACATTATCTTCTGGTTTCGTTATGTTGATGACGTTTTAGCTTGTTTTGACAGTTCTTTTGAGGTTATCAATGAATTTTTAATTCTTATTAATAGTATCCACCAAAACATAAATTTTGCACTAGAAACAGAACAAAACAGGGCTATAACCTTCCTAGACTTAACTATCAAGATTAACGCAGACAATCTATTTGAATTTTCCATATACAGAAAACAAACGGACATAACAATACCAAATTAATCTTGTCACCATAAAGCACATACAATAGCAGCCTACAGATCATTAGTACACAGAGCTTTAACTATACCACTAACAAAGCCAGATTTTAGCAAAGAGATATCAACCATTAAACAACTAGCACATGCAAATCATTACAATCCGAACATGATTGACACTTTAATTAAACAAAAAGATTATAGGTTAGCTATCAAAAGAATATATCCCATTGACAATCAAACAGAAGACACAAATTACATATCTATACCATATTTTGGCAAAATATCAGAAAAAATTGCACATATACAAAGAAAAACCAACAATTATAAAATAACATTTAAAACCAACACTAACACTTTTTCATTTTTATTTAATGCTAAAGACAGAACACATGATATCATGAAATCGGGCATTTACAGTTTAAATTGTTCTTTTTGTAGTTCGGTATATATTGGACAAACACTTCGAAATTTTGACATAAGATATAAAGAACACGTACGTCATTACAAAAATAAACATCCTGAAAAATCGAATTACGCCAAACACCTTTTAGATCAAAATCACACAATGACTCCTCAAAATAATATTAAATTCCTACATTTTTGTAATAACAAACGCAAATTAGACATTTTAGAAGCCTTTGAGATATACAAACACAAACTCAGGGTATCATTAATGAATGAACAACTTGAGCTCAGTAATTCTCCGTTACTGGAAGTGTTAGATATTTAATTCTGATTATTATTATTTTTATCTAGTTACCTATTTTTGTATCTACCTTAGCGACGTGTTTGTTTATATTTATATTACCTTTGATAGTGACAGCTTAGCTGTCGAAACAATATTGTCAGGTTATATTTTAATAAATATTGTGAAACTTTTTATTAATCTTTATTTATTTCATGATTATGTACATGGGCGTAACTAGAGAATTTCTCTAGGGGGGGGCTAGGCCCCAGGTTTATGGACGGCCCTATAGAGCGCGGCGAGTTTTAAGAGGCTGTCTCCGAGAAACTACACAAAATTGGAAACAGAAAAAACTTTATGTTCTTCAATTTGCTTCAAACTTTCAGCTATGATTCATTAACACATAAAGGCCTTACTGACCGAAGAAGGTATCACTTATATTGATAAACTGGGCGTAGCAGGGCGGTAAAGGTCAAAATGCTAACTTTGCGTAGAAACATCGTATAGTCACATATTATAGCCCATTTTGACGGGCTCGGCGAGTAGAACAACATTTGTCTTGGTGCATTTAGAAATTCCTACTGTACACAAAGTTATGCCAAGAAAACTACTGAAAAATGGTACATCTTTGTGGTTTTAGCCATTTTCTCAGGGATTCAGAAGGTTTGCCACCGTAAGCTGCATATCTTTAGAATTTACGATAAATTTTGCTCCAGATATACTTACGTTCATGCACTGAGTTCGGGTCGCCTGGGAGATCTAGACCAAGATGCCGGTACAAAAGTACAACAAAATCTTTTGTCGTGTCTATCTCAACAAAATCACTACAAACTATGCACTGTTATGTCATTTGAAGCGTCTCGACGAGAGCTACACCAAGTGATACAAAGGCATGTGGTTTTTAGTTTGTGTCATAATATGGTAGGAAATGTGTTTTTTTATAAATCACTGGAAAATACCTAAATCCTCAGGGTAAGGGTGCAATATTATACATTTTCAGAATCCTCTCGTCTACGTTATAGTCTATATCACGTCTTCGAATTTTTTTCATACGTTAGTATTTTTGTTGAGTTTTCTATTTTTGCTGTCGTGCTGTTTATTAGTAATTAATATAATTTTATCACTAACTTTGCTGTTGAGGTTGCCTCCTGCAGCATTTTAGGCGTCGAGGCGATTTTTAGTAATAATGCTCCTTACCTATTTACTAATCTAGTATGTACTAATATTCCTTATTTTCTGATTTTTTTAACGACCTAATACAAATATTTCTGAGTTTTATAAATTGAACATTGCTGAGAAATCTGTCGCTTAATTGTATAAATATTTTCTCTATTATGTACATATTTATCATTTCACCTGTTACGTTTACTTCCCTCTCCGAGCATGTTTGGAAATCAAGTCTCTACAAATGTCGTTGAACTTTTCAGGGAATGTTTGGATCAAGATGGTGCAAAGAGAAAGTTGTACATCTAAACGGGCGGGTTCTGAAAATGTATAGTAGGTCATGCTTACCCATAGGATTAAGGTATAGTTGCCAGTCATTTATCAAAAACATTTTTAACCGCTAGTTACCATATTATGGCAAAACCTAAAAACCATAATGCCTTTGTATAATGCCATGGTGTAGCTCTCGTCAAGACGCTTCGAATCACATATAACAATGCTTAGTTTGGAGTAATATTTGTTGAGATAGACAAGAGAGAAGATTTTGTTGTACTTTTGTACCGTACATTTTGAACTAGTTCTCCCAGGCGACCCTGACTCAGTGCATAAATGCAAGTGTATCTGGAGTGAAGTTTATCGTAGATTCTAAAGATATGCAGCTTATAGTGGCAAACCTTCTGAATCCACGAAAAAATGGTTAAAACCACTAAGATGTACCATTTTTCAGTAGTTTTCTTGGCATAACTTTGTGTACAGTAGGAATTTTCAAATGCATCAACAGACAAAAGTTGTTCTACTCGCTGAGCCCGTCAAAATGAGCTGTAGTATGTGAGTATACTGCTTCTACGCTAAGTTAGCATTTCGACCTTTACCGCCCTGCTACACCCATCTTATCAATATAAGTGATGCTTTCTTCGGTCAGTACGGCCTTTATGGGTTAAAGAATCATCCTTGAAAGTTTGAAGCAAATTGGAGAACATAAAAATAATTCTGTTTCTATTCAATATAAATTTATTTCAGTTTCCCGCAGACAGCGTCTTAAACATTCAGGCGCTCAATTAGCTTTTTCCTAGGGGGGGCATGGCCATTCTAGGGGGGGCCGGGCCCACCCTGGACCCCCCTAGTTACGCCAATGTTTATGGAGTTCCACAAAGGCTGGAAACAATAAACAACAATATTGTTACGATTAAATTAAGCGTATGTGCAATATGTGGAGTTCCAAGAATAAATTCAAAGAACAAATTTTTTAAGAAGAATCATTTTCAAGCAAATGTTTTTTAATATGAAGTATAGTACACATACATATAGTACTATTTTTCTACATTGTTGAATAGCTAATGTTAAGACCTTTCAAATGAGGTATTACTTAACCCCCTTATCATTTAGAAAATTGAAGGAGTAGCTGTCATGCGGAGGTTGTTGAGGGTGGGGTTAAGACTTTTACAGCTTACTTAAAACAGAAATTAACGTGTGCAAGCGTTTTGCTTTTATATTCCATATAAAATAGTTATTCCATATACAAGTTAATAGGGGGGGCACTTAATTTTCGTACTGTATAAAATGCGATGCAATATGACCAACATGTGCAGTGGCGTAACTACGTAAGATTGCGCGCCCCTGCGAGACTTACGTTTACGCCCCTTATATACAGGGTGTAACAAAAGTATAAAGTAATGTCTGTAACTTTTTATTTTAAACAGTTACAAACAAATGTTAAATACAAAAGTTTTTTAGTTTATCCCGATAGTTATTGTGACCTTTTTTTTTGTTCGTATCTTCTTTTGTTGTGTTGCTATAGCAACTAGCTTTGTGTTTTTAAATGACATCAGTATATTTTTTTTTGTTTTTCTGAAAAGAGTTTATTTTTCTCTATTTAGTAATACTAATTTATCAAACAAAAAAGTTTAAATTAGAAATATATTTTTAGAAAAAAACGCGTAAATTAATTAGTTAATAGTGAGAACAGGCTTGTAGTAACATTAATCTAGTAAGACTTGATTATTAGTTTTGATCAAGTATGCTATGGAAATTTAACAACTAAAACTGTAACAAGCAAACAAACGCAAATAAACAAAAGAGTAGTACATCCTTATTTTTCTATTAATTACAAAGTATTACCTACAAAATTATTACAAATTATAACGAATTATTAAAATTAATTACAAGTTATTGTTACAAACAGTTACTTGAAGCTATTGTG
This sequence comes from Agrypnus murinus, assembly GCA_929113105.1. NCBI lineage: Eukaryota > Metazoa > Arthropoda > Insecta > Coleoptera > Elateridae > Agrypnus > Agrypnus murinus. The sequence continues at coordinate 34,588,320 of OV816028.1, read as the reverse complement.
AAGATATGGCTCATTTAATTCAGAAGCAACACATTGATATTTTAATGATGTAAGGGTTTGAGGATAGCAGTACACAAAGTATGTAATTTATTTAGTCAAATCTACCCCGATACTCTTGTTTCTCAAGGCGCGATATCTCAAGTAATTAAAAAATTTCGTGAGACTGATGGTGTTAAAGATATCAAAAAAATTGGCAGGCCCAAATCCGCGAAAGTACAGATAATAAAACGTTAGTTGTTTTATTTGCAATCGAAGGAGCGACAAAGGTTTCTGCAAAAGCAGTAGCAGAAAAATTATAAATTAGCCATAGATCTGTTCATTATAGAATTTTAAAGAATACAGAATTTCGTCGCTACAAACTCCAGTTAATCCTCAACCTAAATGAAGACGATTTTGATGAGCAGCTGATGGAAAGTAATACAAATTCTGTTCTGCGTTGAAGCGACATTTATGCTGAACGATACGATAAATCGACGTAATTTTCGGTATACGCAAATCCACACTGAGCGGTAGAAGGACACACACAATATCCGCAGAAAGTTCTTACCATAGTACCATAGGACCAAAATCATGTCATACCCACAATCACTGCAATATTTCGGTAAAAATGGGGGTTTTGAATTATTTCCGCATTTTGTAGCCTGTAGTAACATGTTATGGCGTATTTGAATAATGTTTTTTCTAACAGATGGATCGGTAAAAGGGGACCTATGGAGTGGCCTGCCCGATCTCGAGATTTGTCACCACTGGATCTTTTCCGTGGAGTCACGTAAAGAATAACGTATACAAAGGGATACCACGTAATTTGGGTTACTTGAAGACTAGAATAACTGCTGAAATGCGCAGAATACCAGAAGACATGTCACAAAGAACTATAATAAAATTTAAATACCGATTAGGTCATTGTCTGGCAGTTTAATACTTATATTAGATTTTTTGCCCTCCTGCATTTAGAATAGGTATTTTTTTGTGTTCCATTTATTTTTGTTATGATTTCAATAAATAGTTATTTGTATCACTAGGCTAGAAAATGCAGTTTTGTTAGTGCGAGTAAAATGCGAGCACTTGCGAAACATTTTCTGGCCGTGTAATGCACAAAACTTTTTTGGTCGACAAATTTTTTAAATTAAAACAATTAATTAATTTATTATTAAGATATCTCCGGCTAGGGAATTTATTTTCTTCTATTGGCGGTCCTCACTCCATGGTGTAATTATTTGAATTTAAAATTATTTTATGACATTTGTCAAATTAAAACTTTTGCAAACAAAATTCAATTGCATTTTGGTTGAAAAATGGATAAAGAAAATATACCACCACATATTGAAAAAGTGGCAGAAACCGCAATTCAAAATTTATTGCCAGAAAAGTCGTCCAATCGATATTGGAAAGAATACGAACTATTCAAAAAATGGGCTTCTGATAATGGAGTAAATACTTATAATGAATATGTCTTGGTGGCTTATTTTGAAGGAAAGTCGAAGTCCTTAAAATCGTCGACGTTGTGGTCGGTATACTCAATGTTGAAATCGACTTTAAACATTAAAGACAGCATTAATATAGAGAAATACACAAAATTAATAGCTCTTTTAAAGCGCAAACATGACGGGTATCTCCCAAAAGAATGGATGATTTTAGAGATGACGGATTTAGAAAAATTTATAAACGAAGCTCCAAATGAAGATTACCTTATGATAAAAGTAAGTAAAATTATTCTTTTTAAGTTAAATACTAATTAAAAAATATACCTACTTGTAGACAGCTTTAATATTTGGCTTATGTGGGGCTGGTCGAATTCAGGAGTTACGAGACATAAAAACTGAAGATGTCATTGATAGAGGGGATGTTATAGTCATAGCTATTCCTCACACCAAAACTAAAAAACCTCGTACTTACTGCGTGACAGAAGTGCACTGGCTTGACCTTATTCGAAAATACATGTCCTTAAGACCAAACACTGAGATTAAAAGTTTTTTTTTTATTTTATTCAAAAAACAAATGTACAAGGCAACCTGTGGGGATTTGTGGGGACAAAAATAGCACCATATTTACAATTAGAGAACCCCAAAGACTATACTGGTCATTGCTTCAGAAGGAGCAGTGCTACAGCTCTGGCAGGGAATGGGGTAGATTTAACAACCCTGAAGCGACTGGGGGGCTGGAAAAGCAGCACAGTCGCTGAACAATATATAGAAGATTCTTTGGGTGCTAAAATAAACATTGCAAATAAATTAGTGCATCAAAACAGTTTGGCACCACAACCTTCAACGAGTAGATCAGTTCCACAGGAAAGTTCAACACCAGAACCTTCTTCTTTATTTAACGTTTCAAATTCATCTACCGTTCATAACGTGCAACTTAAATTACAAGATAAAAATTTGCCAAATGTTAACCTTTCCAATTCCCATCTGGAAAATTGTACAATCAACTTTAAATAATTTCTTGTGTATTTACATTTACTTTTAGAGGATGTTTTCGATTTCGTTGTTCGTGTTATTGTTCTTATGTTTCGTAGCAGATTAATTAAATTTTGTTCTATCGACTTACTTCACTCTCATTGACTGTTCATGTCATAACCTAAAAAGTAAACATGCATTTTCCGAATGAAACATCTTTATAGCTTACCTACCCCTCAATTACGTGATATCATTTACGATTTATTAAACTGATAGATACCTTTAGCTATATAATAGTTTAAAAACAGTGAAACGGATTTATCATTACTGAATTTGTAAAAGTTTTGACATTTCAGCAATCAGCGTCGGTGTCGGTAAGTCAGTGGTACCAATCCAAAATCTTTTAAAGTCCCTGTTTCATTTTCTTGCCTAAGCAAGAAAAAGCCATTTTCAAGACGATTTTGTCGAATGGAAAATCCGTTTTTCTAGACGGAGGCCGAAAAAATTAATTTTCTCGTTTGTTGGTGTTTGCTTATTACAACTTTAGTTGCCAAATTTCCACAGCATACTTGACCAAAATTGATAATTAAGTGTTACTATGTAGATTAATTGTTAATTAATTTTACTACAAGACAGTTATCATTTTTTGTTGATTAATTTTCTCTCCATTTTTCTAAAATATTTATTTCCAATGTTAACTTTTTTCCATTATGATAAAATACCATTACTAAATAAAAAATAAACACTTTTTAAAAATGGAAAGAAAACATACGGATGTCATTTGAAAAAATAAAGTTGGTTGCTATAGCAACAAAACAAAAGAAGATACGAACAAACCAAAAACGTATGCATCGGGATAAACGTAAAACCTTTTGTATTTAATATTTTTTGTTGTAACTCCTCAAGTTAAAAAGTTACAGCCATTATTTGATACTCTTTTTTAACACTCTGTGACGCTGTACACAATTATATGTGGTAACTTTTGTTAAAATAAAATACACGACGTATTAGTTAATAATAATTCATTACCGTAGTCATAGAATACCTCACAGAATGTTTTTTACCTTTGAAGCTTGTTTCAAAATTTCTATTGTTAACGAAATAAAATTTCACGAATGCAGCGCCCTTTGGAGGGTTGCGCCCCCCCGCGTCGCAGGGTCTGCGGGGGCGGTATTTACGCCACTGAACATGTGGTCGCTTCCTGCTAGTTTTGCAGAAAATCACATTCTAAATTTCATGTAAAAAATTGTTGATAAAAAGAATAATTTCTATAATCTAAATCATTACAGCTACCCCCCCCCCCAAATTATGAGGTTTTTAGTTGTATTAGCTTTACCCTGTATAGGTATTTTTGAATGTACATGGAATGTGATGCTTTTTTAAATTTCTCCTTGTCTAATGCTGCCTACTTTGCGAAAGACTAGTGTTGCCTATAGGCAGTACACTATTAAACCTTCCCCTAATAGTTCATACAAATTCTATTGGTATACTCCATGTAAGCGCCGACGCACGTCATCACTAATCTTTTCAAATTCTTTAAGGGCGGTTTTTATAAACTTGACAAAAGTAAATATAAGAGTGCTTGTTTTAAAGGTATTTTTGAGCTATTATTTTTCACATGTACCTTTAGATTTTACTGTAATCCATTATAAACATCATCTTATTTATTCCCCCTCCCCATTATGAGGTTTTTAGTTGTATTAGCTTTAACCTGTATAGGTATTTTTGAATGTACATGGAATGTGATGCTTTTTAAAATTTCTCCTTGTCTAATGCTGCCTACTTTGCGAAAGACTAGTGTTGCCTATAGGCAGTACACTATTAAACCTTCCCCTAATAGTTCATACAAATTCTATTGGTATACTCCATGTAAGCGCCGACGCACGTCATCACTAATCTTTTCAAATTCTTTAAGGGCGGTTTTTATAAACTTGACAAAAGTAAATATAAGAGTGCTTGTTTTAAAGGTATTTTTGAGCTATTATTTTTCACATGTACCTTTAGATTTTACTGTAATCCATTATAAACATCATCTTATTTATTCCCATCTATTATATTTTGAGTTTATACAGGCGAAATGCAAACTGTAAAAGAATTAACTGCGTATTACTTTCATATTTGTCTTTCGACTGTTGGCAATATGAGAAACAGCAGTGTTTCTCGTTTACATATCAATCTAAAATTGATTTATTTTTTATTTGTCTATACATGCAATACATATTGTTGTGATACAGGCATCCCCACAACATGTATGCACGATGTGTTACCTTTCTTCCAGGCAAAAGGATTTCACAATTTTTTTTATTTTGAAGACAATAAAATTTTGCATTAAATATGTTGAAGATACACACTACAACACTGTGAGGTGATAAGGGATAAATTTTAAACAGATTTTTCACTTGAATTTCACAAACTCAATTTCATGATGGACGATCCTATGTCGTTGGTTGATATTTTTCACACTTGATATTTTGAAGCCATTTTATGGCATGTTTTCACCTGAGAATTATTAAAGGCGTTGGTAAGAAGGTGTACACAGATGTTTATTTCCATAGTAAATGGATATTTTTCAATGTTATTTAAATTTCTAAGTAAAATATTTTACTGCAATATTGTTAACCAGGTTCTAGGGTGCATTTGACACTTGAATGTTAAAGTGGGGAACTTTGTATAGAGAAGGTTTAGGCCTCTGAAATCCCAAAATTATAACGTTTCAGCAGGGTCTTCTAGAATGTTAAAATTTAGTTTGTATTTATAATTTTGGTTTCGAAATGTATGTAATTTTTGCTTGATAGGATCTTAGGATTAATTTTATGATAAGAAAAGGATGTAGCAAGATGCTAAAATGTTTTTATTTGAATTTTTAGTTTATTTGAAGTTATGTTTGTGAGAAAATTCAAGATGGTTGTCAATGAATCCTAACTCTAAATTTGCATTTCAATAGCCGTGTTAGGTACCAAAATGAAGGAAAAATTCCCCTCTTTCATTTTATAATATTTATCGAAACAATTAATTTAATTTTTTATCAACAATTTGGTTAGAAAGGTTTTTGGTGGGAAAGATGTTTTGTTTCTAGTTAGAAACCAGACTATTACAACAGAACAGAAAATTACTAGCGATTCGCAATTGTTCTCCAATTATTATAAAAACAGCACTAATAATTTGGTTACTTTCTCTTGAATTTTCATACAGAGCAGAAGTCATGTCAGTTTGTACCTAATGTTGATAAAATCTCGAGGTTATGATGGTGAATTTTATGTCACTTAAATGTCAACAAAGTAAGGTTATGACAAATGTCATCTTGTTTTAATTTTTCTTCTTAATAATAATTATATGAAAAATCATATAATCACAACAATATATATTATACATATATACATGTGCTGAATTGGTTGTATATGCATAATTCATTTAAAGAATGTAAACATACTAAATTAATGACATCATTTGAGGTTATGACGTGGGACGTGACGTGGATTGGAACTTAACAAGCTCTGGAGTATAGTTTGATATTATTATTATAGTATGTATAACGTATAAGAAATTAACAATTTTTAACAATAACTAGGACGCGTTGCTATGAAGGACAGGATAAAAAGTTATCTTCTTCCCTTGTAAAAAAAGTAAACATTTCTTCTCGGAAAACAGACGGAAAGGTTTACCTTCTGATATGGTAGTGAAAAGAACTACTATTAACATCAAATTATTAATTTGAATGGAAGTTTTTGGTGCAAGGTTATTACTATTTTAATTGAGCGTGTACTGTAATTTACTTTTGCACTTTTCTTATTTTAATTAATAAGTCGATAAGACTGTAGAATCTAACAAAACTAATGATAAAGATAAGCCTTACGTCATCAATAACCTCCATGTGATTGAAGATTATAATTGTTAGTCAAATTTATAATGGGATTAATGTACCGCGTTTGGCGCCAAATTGGAAATTTAAAGTGACCAATATATGTGTCTATTTTTATAAACAATTTCAAATACTTAATCTGACATAAACTATACATCTATTTTATTATTAAGTCAAAGCATGTTTATTGCAAATGTATGTTTTATTGTTTTCATTGCAAAAGAAACACAGTTAAGAAATGTGACATTCAGTGACGTTTTAGCAACTAGTCTTTATCTTAGCTAGACTCTTAGATTGATGACGTAGAGCTTTCCTTTCCTGATTTCTATTTTATTACGACTCATTGCGTTTACTATGAAGTATTCTAAAGTGAAATACAATAAGATAGAACTATACAATACCATATCTTCTGTTGTACTTGAGATATCATAATAATCATAGTAGTCATCTTGAGTTGTAGATTTAGAAGTTATGGTTGTTCGAGTAGCTGTGGTAGTTGTCGGTGTTTGAGTTGTGGACATCGTAGCTTTGCTCGTATTTTCTGGAGGTAGAGTTGCCCTTGTAGTAGAGTGAGTTGTTTTCTCGTGTTCACCATGTAACCCTGAATGCCCAGAATCCCCTTTCTGTAAAAAGATTAGACTTAATCAACTTACTCTGTATTCTAGGAACGTACAAATGTTACGTCTTGAGGTATTCTCTAAGAAAAAGTACTTTTTTCAATAAATGTGTATTGCAAATAGCTAAAATATACAAGAAATGTAAATACCTTCTTTGTGTCATAGATTATACCGTTAATATAGTCCTTTAGTCTGAACGGAACAGATAATTTACGTAAATTCCAGAATCATGGTGCAACTATTACCATGCATATTTGAAAACTACTTAGAAAAGGTGCCCGTTTTTCTTGAACAACATATTCAGAAATTAAACTAAAGCTCAAGAACAGATTGTCAGTAGGAAAATATAATATACATATATCTAAAATATTGGTTTTTAATAACTATTTGATAGTTACTTATAGGCAAGTGCATTTTGACCCACTACATTATACTGACACTGACCACATTATCAGCGTGCTGCTTTTACTATGCTTTTGTTATGTCCACACTTATCCCGATCCATGGAGCAAGTGCATTCACAGAAAAATATAGAAAAATTTAAAAAGTACGAACTCTTTGAAGAAATTTGATAATGCTCAAGATCAATAGCAAACATGAAAGTTTCATGTTTTTAAAATTTCAAATCTAATTTCAAATTTAATAAATATATATGTGGGCCGGCGGTAGACGAGTGGTGTCAGAGCATCACTCGTGTTCCAAGGGTCGTGGGTTCGAATCCCACTTGGGGCGGCGGGATTTTTCTAATTGGAAAATTCCGCCACCTCAACTATGGGTGTGTGTCTTCGTGTTGCATGTTAGATGGGGGACAGATGACCTTAGCAGTTGGTTCCCCCGTAGTGTAGGCGTGAAATAAAAAAAAAAAAAAATAAATATATATTCAACAGTTGGCTAAAATTGAGGTATGCTTTTTCCATGGCATGCTTACCTCACCTAACCTTATGTAAGTGTAGATTTGCCTCTTTGTATTGAAACATCGTAGTCTACTATCTACTACCACTTCCGCCACCTACCGTTTTGATGTCATGGGAAATGCCCTTTGCAGTAATTTATTCTCTCTGCCGTTGTCCACGTACCGACTTTTGTAATTTAAAGTTTTTGCTTTTAATAAAATGGACCTTTAACAGCAAATTAACTCTTAAACAGATAAGTAGTTTTAACGTATATTTATTATTTTACAAGCAATTTATCAACAATTAGAGGATATTCCTGGTGGAATTTTATTGTGGTTTATTATCTTGGATTTGTTGAATTATTAATAACACAGGCCAACAAATTTTGACTTTTTGAAAGTTGATTTCGATCTGACATCTGATTTTGTATAATTTTGATCTGCTGAATTCAAATACGAGTGTCATTTTGCCCAATCACGTAAGGTTTTTTATCAATGTTGAAAATAAATTAATAAAAAACTTGGTCAAAATAAACGCTACTTTTATTGATACAGAGACAAAAACAAATTACAAATAGTAAACTAAATTGAAAAAAGTCTTAAACAATCGTTACTTTCTTTTCTTTCCAGAAGAACTTTCCCTCTTGGATGAAAAACTTCGTTTAGTGGATTTTCTTCTGTATTCCAGGGCCGGATTGTCCCTTTTTATTGACCAACAGTAATCAGCCATCATTGAAACATTCCACCGACCTTGATACCTGCGTTCCATTTTTTTCATGTCTTGGTGGAACCTCTCACCTTGCTCCTCACTCACATCAAGATTTTCGGGGAAGTAATCAAGATGCGAGTGTAAAAAGTGAACCTTTATGCTCATATTACATCCCAATTCCATAAATTTCTGTAGCATGTTTTTCACAATTTCCTTGTAGTTAGGGTCCTTGTTGTTTCTCAAAAACCTTCAATAACATTAGCAAATGAAATCCATGCATCTTTCTCAGTTTCGGTCATGGTATTAACAAATTCTTTACTTTCGTTAATCTCCTTATTTGAGGACCGACAATAATTCCTTCCTTTAATTTTCCATCTGAGATAGCGGGAAATTTTCTACAAAGGTATTTGAAACAGTCTCCATCTTTATTTAAAGCTTTAACGTATTGTTTCATTTATCCTAGTTTAATATGCCCTGGAGGTAACAAGATTTTTTGTGGATCAACAAGACTTTCGTGCAGAACATTTTTTGATCCGGGAGTTAAATTATCTCTTCTTATCCAGTCCTTTTTCTTCCAATGTTGATGTCTACTTCGACTGTCCCACTCACACAAAAAACATGGGTACTTTATATACCCTGACTGCTGTCCTAGTAGAAGTTCCACAATTTTCAAATACCCACAAATTTTCCAACTATGATTGATCATTGTATTTGATTTTTTCAAGCATTACTTTAAGATTTTCGTAGTTTTCCGTCATTTGCACAGAATGGGCAACCGGTACCGATGAAAAAACATTCCCATTGTGCAAGAAAACAGCTTTAAGGCTTCTTTTGGAAGAATCAATAAAAAGCTTCCAATCATCGGGATTGTATGTGCCCCCAGTTTGTTTATCAGACTGGAAATGTCGGTGCAATAAACTAGACAACCACTTTTTTCAAAATAGCCTGAATACTCGGACTGGCGTTTCCTAAAATACGAGATTTTAACCTCTTCTGCCAGTAAATTTTTACTTTGAAGTCTGGATGCTAAAATTTCGGAAAGATCCTTTGGAAGACCTAAGTCTCTAACTAAGTCGTTACGTTCGGTATTGGAAAATAACTGCGGTTGCTTAGAAACGCTCGATATTTCACTGGCATCGGTAAAGTTGTTTTCATCAACTTCATGTTCAGAACTGCTTGTAACATGTTCTAAATTTGTTGGTTTCTCAGGTATTGGCACGTCTGGACCATGTGGCACTGGCCTAATTGCAGACTTGAGGTTCGGATAAATGATGTTTTTTAAATTTTTTGTGTTATATCCACGTACATTGCACATACAGAAATAACAGTCATCATGGTGATTTGTTGGCTCTCGCCAAATCATTGGTATTCCAAAGGGTAGGGATTTCCTTGTTCCATTACTCCAATGCCTTAAACCCTCTTCACATATCTTACATACAACATCTGGTGACCAATTTTGTCTTGATCACCAATCTTTACTTTAAAATACTCGTAGTATTGGTGTTTCAACAGTGATGTAATTTTACGTCTAAATTTCTTGACCACAAAACAGCCATACACATAGCAAAAAGTATCTGGATTATTTTGACATAGTCTTGGCATTTTAAACACGAATTTAACTGCAAAAAGCTCACTAAACAACGACTGCCTAGACTGAACGCAAACAGACTAATGAAGACGTCTGTTTATATCTCATTCGCCGACGGTCTGACTGCAAATCAGGGAATCCCAGTAATTAAATTTTACTTTCGGGAATTCCCCTATACTATTCTATTGATTTGTACACAATTTAATCTCAGTGGCGTAGCAATTTTTAGAATGTCATTTAATTTTTATTCGCAAATATTTAAAAAACCATAAATATGACACCTAGTAAATTTATTAAAAAATTGTGCGTGATGGAAACACCAAAACTTCAAAAAATGAACACAAATCACAAATTTTTTGTTGGCCTGTGTAATGTAATTAATGAATAAGGAAACTTTGCAGCAGAACCAAGAAAATCTTGATAAGACTGTGTGTAATCTGTTGCAAGAGAAAAACCTCTACCTATTCTTTCTTCTGGAACAGATCTATATCGTGCACGTGCCAATAAAATGCAGTCTAGATATAAGGGTTGCACACAATTACAATACGAGAAAGATGCCATAAGTAATCAGAAGAATAAAATTAGTATAAATTTTGAAAAAGCTTTCTATTAAACTTACTCGATACCCCCTCCCCTTTTACCAATTAGCTCTTGAAATGTTACGTTCCAGTATTAAATTAGAGTAAATAAGTGAAAGCCTTATTAAAATACAACAAAATTCCAAAGTCAAATAAGATGAGTACAACTTAAAATCTTTCAAGACAACAAAGCCTGTTTTTACCTTCTCACTTATTGCACGAGTCAAAGCAGTCTAGTCTTACCTACAGACGGGAATCGGAGGTGATGGTCAAGAAGGGCAAAAACAATAGAATGCTAATTTATTCTAAACGTTCTTTTGTTTTTACAGTTTGGTCCAGTTAAACTAAGAATCAGTAGAATAACTCATCATCGCAAGTGGATTAGTGGATAACGACACATATTGCAGAATGGGCAACAAGTACTTTAGGATTGCATTGCAATATTTGGACAATTAGTTAACAGATTAAAATATCAGACATCAAGCGACAGTACGAGTAGTACCTCTATCGGTGTATTCGGGCTTACATTCGAGAGAAGTAGTCAACAAACACATTTTTGCCATTTTCCGACATTACAGAAATTCTTGGGTGAACGGGAGACCACACGACGTTCACCCCTAGAACTGGCTGTCTTCTACCCCAACCCGCTGACGGGCAACGGATGAAGCTGTCAGAATAAAGTGTGTGGTAGAGAAATTCGTGAGAATTCTCGACGGTAACTCTGACCGATCAGGGGGAGCCCTGGTAGATGAGACCGGTGTGGGCGGATTCGAATCTCGCCTAGGGAAGAGGTCATTTATGGTCATCAATGGAACCCGCTGTTTGGCCGAAGTCATTTATGGTCACCAAGGAACCCGCTGCATGACCTAGGTCATGTAAGGTCACCAAAGGAACCCGCTGTTTGACCGAGGTCATTTATGGTCACCAAAGGAACCCGCTGTTTGACTGAATCTCTAGAGCGGTGACTAGAAGTGAGGTTTATCCCGACCTTTGGGCAGATGGGAAACTGCAAGCCGCCAGGTAAATGTGCTTAGGAGCTATCCCGGCCACCCTTTGATCCGGACTGCAGCCGGGTACAGTGATTGGGAGAAGCTCTGAAAGCCATTACTCTTAAGGATAGTTGAAGCGAATACATAGCCTCTCACTATTAAGACAACTTCACCAATTTCGGGTACGCACCGGGAGTCTATAACGTGTAGACTTAAAAGAAGCTATGTCGAGGGCCCACCAAGCCTAAAATTGGTAGATCGGGGTGGCAAAACCGCTTAAAAACCAAGTCCTGCCACATCTGAGGTTGGATTCGATCGGGCAGTGGTCCCACTTGATAATAGCGTCAAGTTGGGGAATAGTCCTATTGCTGGACGAGGTACTTCTAGTGCCGGCGGGTGAGCAGCGTGTTAAGTCAACTGCTCGGTCACTATGCGCGACTTAGCTAGTAGAGGGTGGATGGGCAACCTCGCTCCTACCAGTGAGTTAATCTGGTAGCAATTGCACGACTGCCGGTTATGCAACTTGCGCGCTGATAGGGCGTATCCCAATCACTTCCTTCTGGAAGGAACGTGGGGATTAAGTTTACACAGGTGCCCCACGTAAAATATACTTGAAATTTTCATTACAGAAATTCATAGAACTTTAAGAAAACATGTTTTTCAGAAAACTATTTTAGAAACTCTTTGACTACTGTAGGTTATTATAAGCGATTTTTTATTTTAAAGCAACCGCAAAATTCTAAAACATGCAGCCTGCCTAAATATTTAAATTATACTCTTGTTATACACTTTCAGCACACTCATAGTACTATCAAGATCAAAATTCAACTAAGTACTTATACATTTATATTGTGTGTTTATTGTTCATGCTAAACTTTAGCTTTATACACTCGAAACATTGAAAGCTTTTAAAGAGCTTGTATTCGGGAAACTGCACAAATTTGAAAACAGGAAAAATCTTATGTTCTCCAAATTACTTCAAACTTTCAGGGATGATTCTAAAAGACTAAAGTCCAAAAAACTATATTGTCCGAAAAAGGCATTACTTACATTGATCATCTGTAGCAGGGTGGTAAAGGTCAGAACAACTTTGTCATTTCTTGCGTCCGAAAATTCCTACTGTGTGCAAAGTTATGTGAAGAAAACTACTAAAAAATTCAACCTCCTGGTGGTTTTAGGCATTTTTTCTTAGAATTCAGAATGCCTTCCAACATAAGCTGCATATCTTCAGAATATGAAATATGAAAGACTGATGATGGTGAAGTGGTCAAGCTAATGCGCTTATTGTATTAGTTTATGTACTTATCATTGTTTCTGTTATTGGGTGTTAACCTGTAGAAATAAAGATTATTATTATTATTATTATTATTATTATTGAAGGATGTGCACAACGAATATCTGTTCTATATAAGTGAATACCTGAATACGGCTCAAATAAAAGCGACATTTACTGGAATGTCAGCTAAAAATAAGAATTTTTTTGAAATCATTTAATTTGAAAAATTTAATTTGAAGGAATTCAAATTTGACAAAGAAGAATGTGTCGATCTTAGAAATCCGGATGAAATTAAGAAAGACAGCAAAAGAAATACTCTCCGAAGAGCATTAATTATGTAGCTTTTCGTCTCATTGCAATTTGTACATAATATGTAAATAGATCTAATTGGGTTGAAGTTACTTGGTTGTCTTAATATTAAGACAACTTAATTTTCTCCTAGAGGACAACTTGGCGTGCAAGGAGGGAGGGAGGAGGCTAGGTACCAGTGGGTGCTGACTAAGGCCACAATTCTATAATTTCTATCGAATACTTTATAATCTTTTAACAAATCTAATCCAATGTTAACATCACTTAACCTAACTTTTCAGGGAACGCTGGGATTAAGGTGGATAAGAGAAAGTTATTCTCCAAGGCGAGTGGATTCTGGAAATGTATAACAATACGTTATGCTTACCCGTAGGATAAAGGTAGTTACTGGTCATTTACCAAAAAAAAACACATTTACCACCACTAGTTGCCATATTATGTCAAAAACATATAGCTGCACAGTTTGGAGCGATATTCGTCGAAATAGACAAGAAAGAAGATTTTGTTGTAGTTTTGTACCGTAGATTTTGGACTAGATCGCCCAGGCGTCCATTCCATAAATGTACGTGTATCTGAAGCAAAATTTGTTGTAGATTCTGAGAATATGCAGCTTAAGGTGGGAGGCGTTCTGAATCCATAAAAAAACGTTTAAAACCACAAGAACGTTTCATTCTTAGTTTTCTTGATGTACTTAACTTTGCCCTGGTACTTAGAAGTGAAGTTTTCTTCGGGTAATATGACCTTTATGGGCTAAAGAAGCATTCCTGAAAGTATGCAATGCAGTAAACCGGCCAATGTGGTTAATGACCGCCCAGTCCCATAAAGTAAAACTTCAAACTAAAAGTAACTTGATATCATCTACGGCTTGAAAATTAATAACTAAGACAGTTTAATTAATAATTAAGTGTTAGTCAATTTATTAATTATGTGTTAGTTGAAGTTAGATTAGATACTTAGTAAATATGTCTCTATGGAATTTTCGAGCTTGACTGGTGTTTAACCTCATTGGCCGTTTACTACATTGACCATAACATATTGTAATATCGAATTGTAATGTTAAAATTTTCTTGTTCGAGATTGTTGGACTAGGAGTGCTTATTATTTTAGCTTAACAATTTTCTATAACTAGGCACGTCGGACTAATAACTGGGATGAATATAATTACTATCGAATGCAAAAGTTCTGAGCCCGGAGTTTAACCGCTCAAATTAATTCAAACAAAAACAGTTAGATAGACTTTTTTGTAGAGCAAAGAGATTATAAGATAGTAAGTTTGTAAAATTACCTGATTTTTGGTTTTTGAATTTTATTATTATGTTACAGAAAGTCCGTTTTTTGGGCGTTTTGACGTAAAGCGTGTTTCTAATAATTAATATTTAATAACTACTCGACAGAATTAAATGTAATTTTATATGCAAGTAGCTAATAGTGTTTTATGTATGTGGAAATTCTTGTAATTTGATATCTGTAGTATTTCTCAAGTTATTCTTTGAAATAGAGGGTAATGCATTCTAGTGTTCTGGACCTTAATCAAAATCTTTTGTTACAAAATATAGTATTTTGTTGATAAGAAATTACAAATTATTCTGTCAAGTTATTGCTACATTCAATTCTGTCAAGTAGTTATCGAAATATTAATTATTAAAGGAACAATTTACGTAAAAACCTCCAAAAAACCTAATTTTTTGTAACATAATTTGCAAAAAACTAAAAACCTAAAATCAGATAATTTTACAAATTTACTATTTTATAGAAGAATAAATTGTCTATCTAACTTTTAATGTTTGCTTGAATTAATTTAAGCGGTTAGTTTTTTTGCTATGCACATTTAAACTCACGGCTCAGAACTTTTGCGTTCGATAGTAATTTCAAACCATGTAATTTTATATACAAATTTTCTTTTAATGCATAAATATGTGGTTAAATAACTAAGCATTTAAATGACATCTACATATAAAACTACATCTTATATATTTTCAATTAAAATATACAGGGTGTTGCCAGATAGCGTTCATAAGTCAAGAGAAAAACTTTTCTATGATTGAGTTTCACAATCAAACACGGGATTTAGCCGTTTTTTTCGTACTTTTTACTATATTACAAATATTATTGATGTTTTATTATAATTATTAATATTTTAGAAGAAGCAAGAATTTATATAAACATTTATTCTTTTCTCCAACCGCACGAATAAAAAAGTAGACCATTTAGGAACTGTTACTGGTTACCATAGTAACTGTACAAAAGTAATCACTTTTTGTACTAGTACAAAAAGTAATCTGATGTTACGCGTGTTATATTTTTCGCGGTGCTCTAAAACATTTTATTTTATACCAATAATACGAAATAAATAGATATTTTCAATTAAATAATAATCATTTATCTGTTTTTTGATAATGTATTAATATAATTATTAAATGAATTTCTTAAGACATAAAAACTAAAAGAAACTCGATGTTTCTATAGTATGAGCAAAAAGTAACTCCATCAAAAATGCTTTAGAATTTTGAACTCATGTGTCAACACCAGATAATTATATCAAATTAAGAATAACTGTCACTGCCAAGGGACTTTGCTAATTTTGTATAATTTTTTGGTGTTATAATACAAATGAGTTCCAAATTCCAAAGGCACCTTTGATGGAGTTACTTTTTGCTCATACTATATTAAAATCTTATTTGCTGCTCGCAACGACGTTACAAAAACAAATACCAATCACTTTTCATTTAACGCATATATCTCTGTCTGTCGCCTGAAAGTTCTTCGAATTTTCAGTAAAATGAGAGTGAAGATTACACTTTTGTGAGTATTTCTTAACTATATTATATTAAAAAAATTGCTCCTTTTTACACGGAAACACGAATTCCTTAAAAAGCTACAATAAATAAAAAGTAGCTTAACGTTATGTTGTTTGTTCTATACAGTACTCTCACGAAATTTACTAGTTAAAAGCGGTTGGAGAAAAAATAGTATGTTTAATTCATACAAAAATGCGTTTTTGGGACTCATAAGATTGCCAGACTCCGCTAACGTGTCGTCCGGCAACTTTCTCATTCGTCCCAAAAACATGCATTTGTTGTACTAATTAAAAAAATAACTATTTGGCGTAAAAGTTTTGTAAAAAACCGTTATTGTAAACCTCATTTGGGGACACATTGTAGGTGTCAGATAATGTAAGATAATCCATACTTGATGTAATATTGTTAATGGAAATCTACATAATAATGATAAAAATTGTAACCTCCTCTTTAACATGAAGTACTTAATTAAAAGACGCATTTTGAATTGCTTTTTTTGGCCCAAGTTTTTATCTGCATTTATCAGCATAATAGAATTAGGACATTTTAACATACATTAACAAACACGCATTTATTGGCAGTACAAGTTGGGTCTCATACTTCACATTTTTGTTTACGATCGCTATTTTGAATAATTCGGATGGTTTATTTTCAGATGCCCTTTATTAGACTTAACATTTATTTAAGACCCTTTAAGACTTAACATTTATTTGTGGCTAGGCATATATCGCTTACGTCTTTCGAACGCTCTGATCTTACGCTGATCTGACAAAATTTGACAGTCTGACGTTTGCGTGTGAAATAATTTAAATGGCATTGAAGGAGGGTTGTTAGAAGACTTTTTCCTGTATCTGAACAATTCATGATCCGATATTAGTTTTGTTTTGCGATTTAATAGTAATTAAAGTATTAAGGGCGGTAGGTACACTTTACCAGTCCAGGCTAATAGCGTGGAGACCGACGCGTAGCGGAGGTCTCCTTATTAGCCGTGGCTGGTGGTACCTAACGCCCGTAATGCTTAAACTATTTTTTGCCCGATCGGATCTATGAGTTAATTTTAAACATATAGAATAAGCATTAAAAAGAAATTACACTGAAAATGTGAATTTTATCAAGTCAGTTAATGCGCCTGATTGTTGTGGAGTTGCGTAAACAAAAAACAATTGTTGTTTCAATCCGGACGGATTTTAAAATGGGAGTGATTGTTTTTCAACTTATGACAAGGTACTTTGTTAACTTGCCATGGGCGGTAAGTTGAAGTTACTGTCCTGGAAGCAGAGCTTGTAAATGAACGAAAACGCCCGATCGGGCGAAAATAAAATAAATCAACTGAACAATGATTTAGTATTCAGTTACCATGGACACTCGTGCTTCATAGATGTCTATATTTTGAATTCGACTAATAGTTGCCATAGATACTCGTTTGTTTATAGATGTCCATATTTTGAATTCGAAGATTTATTTTATATAGTTTTTTTTTAATTAAACCAATAATCCAATAATTGATGAAATAAAACACATTACGCTAAACGTCCTGGAAATATTCTTACAGTTTCGTTTCGATGTTCCAGACTCGGCTCCTTCATCCCCTGATCCGTAACATTTTACTCGACTGTAAAATTCCATTTCCAGGACTTATAACGTAGATAACTATTTTGCCTCCTGAACTGTAAAACGTATGTGTTAGCTGTTCATACATTAAAGGTAGTTTGATCTTTACACACCATGCGGTAAAATCAAAAAACTATCACACCATGCGGTTAGAGATATATTTAAGAAAAAACAAAATACTTGTTACCTAAAATCACTCCCTAAAATATTTTCAAAAATTTAAATAGTTATACCGCCATCTATTGTACGTTTGGAAACTGCAAGAATCATTTATTGCCAAATGCCAAATGTAAAATGTTAACGAAATGTGTAACGAAAGCATGTGAGCATAGGCGCCCGCAGAAATTTGTCCGGGGGGCAAGCCTAGAATGAACGGCATGTTAGGGGGGGACAAGTCTAGAATAAACGACATGCTAGGAGGGGCAAGCCTAAAACATAATGGCATATTATACAAAATTTTCAATAAAATTCAAATTGTTCAACTTCCAGGGGGGGGGCAAGTGTCCCCTTCTTGCCCCCCCTTCCGGGCGCCTATGCATGTGAGCATTATATGCAAATCTCGTACGTTATTTTACAGCGCTCCAACTAATAAGGCACTCACCCAAACAAAGTTGTCGCGCTGTAACATTCGACTTATCGCATTTGATTGTAAAGACCTAGCTGTTAAAATTTAAAACCAAAATCGAATGACAATAAGAGTTCCAAGTTTTAATAAAAAATTTAAAAATGTTGTGAATGACTGTCATAATTGTAACGCCAAGTCAATTCTACATGGTTACTTGATTTTATATAAAAAAATTGGAACTCTTATTAGAACTGTTATTCACATCGAATAGCAATCAAGAGTTTCAAGTTTTTGATAAAAAAATCCAATAAGCATCTAACAATATATAGTCCAGTCAAATTAGAAAAAGTAGCAGAAGGTTGAGGTAAGTCCGTGGATTTTTGCATAGAGCTTTTTATACCTCGCCTTTTTTGTGTTATCGAAGAAGGAAGATTTGTCATACATGGATCAGTAATTTGCACCAGTACATTTGCTCAAGGAACTTTCGCGCGTAACTTTTTGTGGTCTCATATTCGTCATAAAATAGCTAAGAAAAATTTGAGAGCTGGACGCGACCGTGGTACAGTCAACTTTTACCTTTGCATCTCTTCGGCAAAATCTATCAGGCGATATTCTTGGTACCAGTAGGCTGAAAAATTCGTATTGGCAAGTTATTTCTTAAGAGAGTAAGTACACTGTACTAGTCAATTTATGTACCCAACCCAATACATACAGGGTGTTTCGCCTTTTTTGAAATCCTAATTTTCTTTATTTAGGTATAAGACCTTGGTATCGACTAAACTTTTTTGAATGATTTTTGATGTAAAATTGATATACACGATTTAATTCCTGATTTACTTTAAATTGTACAGGCGCCACAAGGCAACAGTTTCGTTTTAAATTGTGTATTTCAAGTTTACAGCAAAAATTAGTTAAGAAAAAAAATTACTCGATACCAATTAATAGGTCTTATAAATAAAGGATTTCAAAAAAGAGAAACACTTGTACGTAATGGGTTGGATAAAAAAATTGACTAGTACAATGTATTCTCCTAAGAATTAACTTGCCAATACGAATTTTTCAGTCGACTGTCACTAAGAAAATTGATAATATCGCCTGATGGATTTTGCCGAAGAGATGCTAAGGTAAAAGATGATTGGACCACGATTGCGCCCGGCTTTCAACAAATTTTTCTTAGCTACTTCATGACGAATACGAGACCACAAAAAGTTACGCCTGAGAGTTCCTTGAGCACATTTACTGGTGCAAATTGCTGTTCCATGTATGACATATCTTCTTTCTTCGATAAAACATAAAAAAGGAAATCTACGAAAAAGCTTTTGGACATTTTTGGTATGGATTTAAATAAGCTTTATTTTACCTAACCTCTTCCATCTCGAGAAACTTAATAGTTTCCGAGAAAAAAGACAAAAACCGTTAGGGGCGTAGTTTATCCTCATTATCTCTTCAAGCTCACAACCTACAGGTGTTGACTTTTAAGGGGTTATTTAACAACCCACAAAGAAGCCCTATAAAAAATCCACAGACTTACCGCAACTTTCTGCTATTCATAAAAATTTATTCTAAATTGACTAGACTATTGCCGTTCTTCACAGAATTTTTTAATATTATTATTAAAGCTTGGAACTCTTGATTGCTATTTGATTTTTATTTTAAAACTTTAAAAGCAATATTACCTCGAGAATTTCTTAATGCAGTATCATACTTTGTAACATTATTTGGTTTTAGAATTACATGCTCTTTCCAAATCCATCATAAAAAATTAGGGTTTCTATTTATAAAAAAATTTCGCTAACGCCATAACTCACCAACACAAGACTATTTACAAATAACATTAATTACATTAGAATGTGTCTCGTTTAAAATAAAGATTAATGTGTTCGAGGATTTTTCAAAAACTAATTTTTCAAAAAATAAAATATTTATTTCGATAGTTCCAGACTTTACACTCGCACTATATATAATGTACCTATAGGTATTTGCTAATTATTTTTTATTTTATATAATATATACAGTATTTGTATGTTGTATGTATGCTTTATAACCTTCTGCACTAGTATCAATTTTCTCCTGAGTCCTCTGACTTTGAAAGCACATTGCTCGTAAACTAGTGAACCAAATTAAATATTTTAAAAACCATCAAATAGTTTATGTTTTTAGGACAGATTTATTTCTATATATAACAGTAAAATATTATATTTCTAATGATATCATTTTGTTTTTATCGAATGATACTTAATAAAAGGTACCCATTTTAGGGACATTTTAAATAAAAGTAAATTAAATAATTTTTTTCTCTAAAGGTATATGCCATATACTTATGAAATTTGTAGGGGTTAGAAAGAAACCTTGCCGTTCTTATGCTATTAATTTTCAGATAAAAAGCGTTTTATTTAAAATTTATATAAAAAATAGCGAACTATGTTATCTTGTTTATTAATAAAGATAGCGTCAATGTTTTTTTTGCTAAATCAACACTGTTCATATGTAGACATTGTTTTTCTCAAAGAATTGTTCCTTATTTTAACAACAAAAGTGCAATAACAACAAAATAATGTTTTTGTCCAAACCGCTTGCCACTAAAATTAGTTTTTTATTACGTTAGGAAAAATTTCATTCTGTGCTAGATACATAAATATGACTATGCAGTGCTAGATACATAAATATGACTATGCAAGGTATAAATATTGAAATATTACCCGATATGGAATATAAATTGATATTCATACCCTGAGATATCGAATTCCGTAATATTAACACTTCGCTAGATCGATTTCCGATATTTTAATTTTTTTCATAGGTTATACCTTAAAATAAATTAAAATATTAATTATAAGACAATCTTACCTGAGGTTCTTCTTTAGTCGCATCTTTGGACCATTTAATACTAGCTAATGCAATAATTATTATGCAAAGTGCAAAAAATATAAGTAAAGCACATAAACACGATTTATACGATGCATCTCTACTTTTAGGTGCCGCTTGTGGACCGTTTTCGTTAACTTCGTACGTCCCTTTCGACATTTTCAACAGTTTTAACTAGACTAACTTCATCAACTTTAAATTCTGTTATCGGCTTCTTGGAGGAAACGGCTTAGTTCTTGCCGGATATAAAATACCGCACCTTATCAAAAAGTTGTTATTACCGATAGATTTGCTTTCAGATTTTTATGCATATAGTACTTACTTATGTACTTATACTTTTACATACTAAGTAATCTTTATATTTAAATAATAATAAACTTAATAAAATAGATTTCTTAGATAACCTAGTAACCCTTTAAAACCCTATCAGGGCCCCGGCCCGAGCAAAATTGGGCCCCGGTGCAAAGTTGACTTGCGGGGCCCTGAAACAAATTTCCTACAACAAAATAATAATTTACTTATTGCATTTTGCTATTTATTACACTACACAAATTGGTATAGTAAGAAGTGCATGAAAATGATAGATAATTAAATTATTTCAATAATTTAATATTTATAATATTAATTAAATAAGAAAAATAATTGCTTTGTAGTATACTTATAAAATACAATTTGGTATGCGATTTACTAGAGTAAGGTTACAATATGTGATTTTTGTTTCATTTTCTTACATGTTTTATAGCAAATTCGTTGATAATATCATAATTTAATTTATTGGCTAATTTGGATTCCATAGATAAAAGGATTGCCTGCTTAGTAGCGGATTCAGTGGCGGATTTTCGCACAGGCGCATGAGGCGCGCGCCTGGGGCCTCTTAAATCGAAAGGGCCTCATATATCAAGTCTCAAAAAAATAAAATTGTTTTTTTTACACTCATCTTTATTACCGTTACTGAATAAAACTATAATTGCATTATAGCAATTATAGTTTTATTCAGTAACGGTAATAAAGATGAGTGTAAAAAAAACAATAATTATTATTAATAAAAGTCTGGTTGCGTCAGCTATTCGGAAAGCGTAGACAAACCAAATGCAACACTATTGGTTGGCACGCTTAATGACTGATGACGTTTACTTAAGCGCGGAAATGCCGATAAACGCCCAGTAATAATGTTCATGTTACACAAAATATGGTCGCAAACTTAAAATTGAATTGCTCCTGGGGTCTTTCAAATGCTAAATCCGCCACTGGGTAAATCGTTCTTGACTAATGCTAGATCTCAAGTAATTTGTTATGATTTTCAATTTTGAGAAAGATCGTTCATTAGATGCAACGGTAATTGCACGGTCAACATAATTTTCAGAACAGTAACAAAATTTGGACACAATTCAAATAAATTACTTTTAAATAAATATTGTAATATTGTGATCTTATACTATGATAATATTGTATAAAATGTGATAAAGCATATGGTTTTTACTTTTCTAACTAGTCGTTGCTAGCTATCTGCAATAATAATAATAATAACTACTACAACCCATAGCCTAAACCAAGGCCCCAGAAGCTATAAGCTTGTGCGGGAGGGAGGGGGCGATTATTATTATTATGTAGGCCCAATGTGCGGCTGCAGCCGACTTACAGATGGAATAGCGCAAATCCCACATTTGTGTCACAGCTAAGGAAAACTGCAGAAAACCTTAACCAGATCTGCCGGCACCGGGAGTCGATCGCGGGCCGCTTGGGTGAAAGTCCGGCACGTCAGACATTACACTACCAAGGCTGTTTTTTGCGCGTAGTTATGCAAGCGTAGTTATTGACTCAGCATCCAACCTTATATTGGCGAACGTGATATGTGCGCTAATTGCATGATAATATTCAAAGGTATATCAGTCAGCAGTGCGGGACCTTGTGCGCTCGCACAGTTCGCACCCCCCTCGGGCCGGCTCTGAACCCTACATCAAATCAATGGAAAAAACACTTGAGTGAGTAATGAATAATTTTGATTTGAAATTAAACTTTGCATCAGTTCCAATTTCATATTAATATTGAAAGGGCAAAAATGCATTTGGTTTCTGCGATTTTCAATTTCACATAAACTGCATCAAATTATTGCGGAGCGTGCCACCAACTCATCAGAATTCAGAATTGAGCCATGTAACCGGCTCTTTCACCTCATCTTCACCACCGGAACCATATAAACAAAGATTTAAGTAGAGTAGAAAAGATCAAACCAATCGCAATCGGCTAAACTTATACTGCATCCTACTGCGATCCTCGTAGCATTTTTAATTTTTTTATCTGCACCTTAATTTACCTGCTGGCCTATCTTTACCTAGTTCAGTTTACCATGGTATTTCCATCTTCATAGTTTCCTAGAGATATATTCATTTATTTTAGAAACAAAAAAATAAATAAGAAATGTTTCTTTTATGAAGTTTTCGCTTTGAAACCTCTTCTTAAAGCGGAATCATCTAATTAATGTCGCGAAACACATTTTGTTCCAGTATCTTTTAGCCAAAGTTGACACAGGCTCATCAAAGATCTGGTTTTGGCATATCGAAGTGCCGACCAAATAGACCTTTTTTATAGAAACGGTATATTTATCATTTTCAAACGGTATCTTACTTGTAAACATATCCAATGAGAGACACTCAAATGCGTCATATTATATTTATTTTTTGTGAAACGTATTCTTAAATACTTTCCAACAGTGTATGACTCATCGGCAGACATTGGCTATGAACAGCGGCCAAAAGTATAGTAAAATTAGATCAAAATTTAGCAGATAACAGAAAAAATTAAAAGGAAGCTGAAAATTGGTATAGATGTTGGCGAATCCATACTATTTAAGAAATTGATGACTCCCAAACTGAATAAGGTATGCTC
The DNA here is from genome assembly GCA_929113105.1 of Agrypnus murinus. Classification (NCBI taxonomy): domain Eukaryota; kingdom Metazoa; phylum Arthropoda; class Insecta; order Coleoptera; family Elateridae; genus Agrypnus; species Agrypnus murinus. Next base: position 34,564,382 of record OV816028.1, on the reverse strand, counting down.
CAGTCGCCATCTTAAAAAATATGGTAGTTTAAATAAAAAATAACGGAAGAAATTAATAGAAATCTGGGAATTGGCATATATGATGGCGAATACATACTGTTTAAGAAACTGATGAGTCTTTTTAAATAAAACTAAAGATTTTTAATGAACGGAGAATATTAATTTACAGTAACTAAACTAATTAAAACACTAACTATGTGCTATTAATAAACGAACTTAAACCAGTTTTCTTTTATATGTGAGTTAATAAACTATTTTTTCACGTCCTATATATAAGGCTCTACTTTAGTCTCCCAAAAGAGGGAGTAAAGTAGCACTTTTACTCCCTGAGGGAGTAAAGTGTTTCCATGACAACAAGTAAACAACAAAAAAAAGTAATCGCGGTACATGTTAGGATTTACTATCCTGAAACTATGTGATTTTGGCGTTTGCAGAGTTCAATTGTCAGAATGACGTGTAACGAAATATTTGGGAAAAAATTTCGAAATTTTGAATTTTTGCGATTAACTCCTTTAGGACGTGCAAAAAATAGCGTATATACAAAATAGTTATTTGTGTATTTAGTGCGCGAAATGCTACTTTGGTCGTCAAGAATGAAAGTCTTTTGAAGAGGCGTAGCCGACTCAAAATCTCATTCGAGGGTACCAAAGTCATTTCGAGCACGAATTGCACAAACGTTTTTTCTACAGCGTTATTGAAATAACCGAAACAGTAGAAAAGAAATATAAAAAGTAACACAAGGAAATTGCTCGGCGGGCAACGGCATTGCTCAAATCTGCATAAATCGCATAAATGCACGAAATACTTTTTGCTCTAAAGCGAAAAATATTTCGTGCACGTTGTCTTAATGATATTAATGAAGAAAAGTCATCATTTTTTAACAGCTGTAGAAAAAAAAATGAGTCTTCCCAATTAACTCAAATATCATATATTTAAATAGGTATTTAAGATACAAGTATAAAAAGTCATTCTTTATTGTGCGAACGGTTTAAGACACGAGCGAGGTACGAGCGAGTGTTTTAAAAGACGTGGGTGCAATGACAAGACTTTTTATATGTGTACCTTACAAGGTTTTATCTACTATCATAATGTTTTACTTAAAAGTTAAAAGAGTATTCATTTTAATTAACATTTTTTAAAATTTGCGATTTATGTCACATATATCAGCGTGCTTTGATTTTTACGTGCTAAGTTGTTTAGCAACCAGTTTATAAAATATTAATAAATTATTTGTCGTACATCTTTTGTTTACATTAGCGTGCAACAAAAATTTTATAACTAGCTCAAAAAACGTTAAATTTTATACGGAAATCACTGTAAAAAGTAGTCACTTTTTGTGTGATCGTAGATAAACAATAATTAATGCAATATAATATAAAATATAACTTAATTTCGTCTGCTTTTTATTATTTATAATAATATATTTGAGGAATTTCATCGACCAGGCCAATTGTGATAAAACATTTATTAGTTATTCTTATTACATAAAAAAGATCGCAAAAAAAGAATCGAAACATCGCTTATAATAAATTGTTTTATCACAATTGGTCTGGTTTGATGAAAATCCTCAAATCCACAATTTGGATGCAAAAAATCCTCGGAAAAGGTAAATGTTGAAATCTGTTTTCTAAGAAAGAGTATCATTAATTTAGTGTCTAGAACGCATACTGCTGATTAGTAGAGCTTAATCTGTACATTTTCGACCTGTACAGTGTTTGAATCCTATGGTAAATGATCCAAATAACATGCAAATGACAGAAAAGATTATATTTAATAGAAAAACTGAACTTTAATATTATAATAAAAGATGTTTCTAATACGATAATGCTTAATACTGGTTGATAACAAATAAAATAAAAATTAGTAATTTTTATTTTGCGTGACAGTCAGTGGCTGAACTACTATACAGCAAAAGGGAGCAGTGCGAGGGGCCCAGGCCACTAGGGGGCCCGGAGCTTCCGCCTCATTGCACTCCATCCATTTCACTTGAAGAAATTCTTATTTTCCATAAATAAATAAATAATTGAATAGGTATATTACGTTAAAACAAACTGAAAATAAAAACATTTTCAAGAATTTGTTTTTACAAATTGTCACGTAACATATCGCCGTCGGGCCTTCGCATATCGATACGGTATGAGCGGTAGGCGGCATACCCTTTAAAGTGTCGGATTATCAGTTTTATGCCTTCAGTTCTAGGTAACACTATACTATAACTTCAATAATATTATGGCCTTTCAACTATTAGGAACTGATACAGCAGTCGATTCAATTTTGAAAAAGACGGTAAATTACTCCTGTAGTTCTACATGTATTTTATACTTGACTTGATTACTGGATAGCAGGGGCGGATTTACCACCTTCGAGGCTCCAAGCTAAATTTTTTGAGACCCCCCCTGTATTGTTAATACTAACATTTTAATTACTACGAGAAATGGTTTCGAGGAATAATTAAATTTTCGACTAAAGATTTCATATTTTTATTCCAAATTTAACATTTTCAATAAAAAATAACTTGAGAAAAGAGTAAAATATTTATTATTAAAATTGTTAATAATTGAAATAACACGTTTTGCTCATTACTAGAGACGTGCATTTTAGTAAAGCATAAAACCACTATGTCAACGGAGCGGACGCTTCAAAATGGTGGGTTTGGAAATGACAGAAATGAGATGCATGTAAAATAAACAACGTGAATTAAGGAAATTGTCAATGGCGTGACAAGTTTTATATAATAGCTTTTGTATTTGTAAACTGTATGTTCTATAACTTGTAGGGACGGCGCTTATGAAAGATGAGCTAATCAAGGGTTTTTTCAAGCGAAGTCACCTAAAATGCACGTCTCTACTCATTATATAAACATAAAACCATTTTTTCCATTGTAATTTAGCAAATCTGTAATGTCATTTAATAATGTTTTAGACCCCCTGGAATCCGAGGCCCCAAGCTGTAGCTTATTTAGCTTAATGGTAAAACCGCCCCTTCTGGATAGATCCAATGTTTAATAAACACTTGGCTGAATTTTGCAAGAAATTTTATTATCTTTTCGGAGATTTCGGTCAATATTTAACTCACAGACTAGTAAAAAAATAAATAAATAACAGTATAACATTCTCCAATCAATCACCATTCATTATCTCAATTCAACTGAAATTTGTTAAAGGGGCTCGAATTGAATTTTGCGGGGGGGGGGCTAAATTTTGAAGTTCCGCCACTGGTGACAGTCATGATGACAGTCATCATGTTTAAGCTTTTCTATTTGTTTCTTATCTGGATCATTTTTAATTTTTTCTGTTCTTTCCTTCTGGCATTAGGTGTTTCTCTTCTTCTTTTCCACATTTTCTTTGCGTAAATGACATATGACGTAATAAAGTTTACTTTTTATTGTTAAAAAATAGTTTAGTAGTTAATACATGCCTGCTAGATAGACTGCTATTACCTCTTCACTGTACTGAACTAATCTTCTATCTATATATATAAAAGGGAAAGATTGTCTGTATATATGTATGCGATTTTCTCCGCAACCACTGGACCGATTTGGATGGATTAATTTTTTGGATTTAACTATTACAATTAATACAAACAATGAATTTGATTTTTCCATATACAGAAAACCCACAAGCACAGACGTCACTATACCTAACGATTCATGTCATCATAAAATGCATAAACTAGCGGCTTATAGATCTTTAGTACACCGAGCTTTAACTACTCCAATGAAACGATCACATTTTGATAAAGAAATTTCAATCATCAAACAATTAGCATATGCAAACCATTATAACCATAACATGATTGACACTTTAATTTAACAAAAAAATTATAGGTTAGCTATCAAAAGAATATTTCCAATTGACACTCAAATACAAGACACAAACTACATATCAATACCATACTTTGGCAAGATATCAGAACAAATTGCAACTATACTAAGAAAAACCACCAGTTACAAAATAACCTATAAAACTAACACCAACACCTTTTCATTTTTATTCAATGCTAAAGACAAAACACATGATATCATGAAATCCGGCATTTACCGTTTGAATTGTTCTTTTTGTAACTCGGTTTATATTGGCCAAACACTTAGAAATTTCGACATAAGATACAAAGAACACGTACGCTCTTATAGACTTAAACATCCAGAAAAATCGAATTATGCCAAACACATTTTGGAACAGAACCACCCAATGACACCTCAAAACAACATTAAATTCTTACATTTTTGCAACAACAAACACAAATTAGACATTTTAGAAGCTTTTGAAATATACAGACATAAACGCACAGTACCTTTAATGAATGAACAAACTGAGCTTAGTAATTCTCCTTTATTAGAAGTGTTAGATATTTAGTTTTTGTTATGTATTGTATCTAGTTACCTATTTTCTGTATGTATTTATCCTTAGCAACGTGTTTGTTTATCAATCTTATCTACCTTTGATATTGACACAAAGTGTCGAACTAATCTTTGTATTTATATAATATTTCATTTAATTTATTGGTTCCAACTAGATCCACTGCGTCACATTTTGCAACGTTACTAAGTGGACTTGAGACTTAGTGGACAATTAGCAGAAAATTGCAAAAATGAATAACGCAATACCCAAATAGGCTTATTCGTTGATATATAATTATTTCGTTATAGGTTATAATTTTAATTCATTAGTATCCTAAAAGCTATTACTTATCAAAGTATTTACGTCATTTAGCGGACATGTAGTTAACACACGCACTCGCCAATGCATCCGTTCTTGCACTGATAACTCGAACTTGAGATTTTAACTGCCAAAATTATCATCAATCAATCAAGGCACTAATTATGCGTCATCTAACGTGTTTGTTGCTTTCGCATTTGGTTGCTTTAGCTTTTTATTAGGGTGGCACAACTTAAATTTTGTGACACAGCCGAAAAATGTTTAAAATAAAAATGTTAAATGAAAAAAGCCGGGACAATGTTTAATTGTACTTAGATAAAATTAAATTGGGATAATGATTTGGTGAATCATAAGAACAAGGGTAAATACAGGTACCTTAGTTTATTTATTTACTGCTTATTAAGTCCGTTATTTTTCAAGGGCTGTTTTTGTTATGAAGAATATCTGAGGACATAGGGTTGTGTAAAAGCAGAAGAAAAATGCCCTTTTTCTCCATATTGTTAGCATAATTTTTTTAATCGTAGTATAAAATGAGTTTGGTATATCTATACTATTAATGTGTATACGATAAATAATATAAGTTATGTATTTCTATTCCAATTATCGATAAATTTACCGAGGGACATGTACATTAGTGATATTTAGAGTGGCTATGAAATAGGGTCAATCCATATGAAGTGGTCCAGCACTGGTCGCTCGACCATTTCGGAAAACGATAATTTTTTGCATGTTGTCACCCCTAAGTATTGGCAGTTCAAAACCATTGTTATTTTATTTTTATTCCTTTTGATTCAAATATGGTAGCCATATTTGTTTCGTGGTGCACGACGTTTTTTGCGTTTTTTGATGTAAACGTAAAACCTGATATCTCAAGAACGGTTGAACCTACAGACCTACGGTGAAAACCATTGTACTGTTTAGATGTCGGTCTACATTTTCTAGTTTAGACATAATTTTCGGATGATGCTTATTTATGGGTGTAATTTAACCCTGAAGTTTAATAACGATTTTGCAAAATTTCCACTTTTTAGGGGGCATATTTCCAGATAAAGGTGAAGCCTTAGGGCTGATTCCTTTGTTAATGGTACACAGTTAGGGGTAGTCTATGTATAAAATATTTCAAATCTAAAACTTTATTATTTTGGTATTTATGGACTTTTAAAGTTCTCGTTTTTTCTATTTTTGGTCAACTTTGACCCTCAATATCTCCGATGGGCACGGATGGATTTTTTTATATTACGTGAAAATGAAGCAAAATATGATGGAAAAGTGTGGTAAAAATCTCAAATTTGATATTAGCCTGAGAACGTTTGTTTGTTTAAACGTGCCCGTTTAAACAAACTGTATACCGACACAACTGTAGGTATTGGTCAGACCAAAATCCACATTGGATGGAGGAAGTTCACACCCAACGATCACAAAAAGTAAATGTTTGGTGTGGCATTATTGGTGGACACGTCATAGGACCCTATTTTATAAACGAAAATCTGACCGCTGAACCATATTTATTACTTTTGCGAGATATGCATATTATTTTAGACGATTATTCCCGAACAATAACGATCCCAATTTACCGGCAGAACAAATATGGTTTCAACCAGATGGGGTTCCTCCGCATTTTGGACTTGCGGTACCTGCATATCTAGATGAAATTTTTCCTGAAAAATGGATTGGACGTAGGGGGGCACTTGAATGGCCTGCTAGGTCTCCCGATATGACCCCGCTTGACTTTTCTCTGTGGGGTCTAGTAAAAAATCTAGTCTACAAAAATAAGCCGCAAAATATCGAAGAGTTGGAAGAAAGGATAAGACAACAAATTTCCAATATTCCTTTCAATGCCCTTTTAAAATCACTACGAAATTTTGTTCAGCGAATTCATTACTATCAGGAAGTAAATGGTGAACACTTTGAGCACCTTATAAAATACAATTTCAAAGAAAATATTTGTTTTCTCTTTTTTTTCTAGCTTAACTACTATTTTCATAAAATGTAAAATATCCAGGACATTAATTAAAAAATACATTTTTTCGTATCATGCATTTTTATGGTGATATGGATATGAATCCATATCACCATATTCCCCACCTTGTGTAATTTTCATAATAAATATCCATCATTTCGGGCATTTTCTTTAATAAATTTGAAGGTAGTAAAAAATGATTTTCAAAGTTCGATATCTCGAAAATGGTTAAGTTTAGGTATATTGATGTGCTATACAATTTTGTTTAGAATTTCGAGATAATTTGAAATGTGGAATAATATAAAGGGTGTTCCATTAAAAAAAGCAACTTTGTTTCGTCATGACTTTTTGACTAATCCTGTATACTTAATTTGTCTTTATTGTAATAGATCTTAGAAAACCCTTAAACTTTTGTATTTAACATTTTTCGCTAGCTATCTTACTTTATAAGAAAATCGACCGTTTCCATACATCTCAGCGACCCTGTCTATTGAAAATACATGGTTTAATAATGACAGAGTTTTATGGTTATTTACAAAATTTATTTACAGTTTTCAAACGAGCATAACTCTGTTCTCAGGTTAATATCAAAATTGAGAATTTTACCACAGTTTGCCATCATATATTCTCACGTAATATAAAAAAAATCCATCCGTGCCCATCGGAGATATTTAGGGCCAAAGTTGACCAAAAATAGAAAAAACGAGAACTTCAAAAGCCCATAAATACCAAAATAGTAAAGTTTTAGATTTGAACTATTTTATACATAAACTACCCCTAACTGTGTACCATTAACAGAAAAATCAGCCCTAAGATTTCACCTTTATCTGGAGATATGGCCCCCTAAAAAGTGGAAATTTTGCAAAAACGTTATTAAACTTCAGGGTTAAATTGCACCAGCAAATAAGCATCCTACGAAAATTATGCCTCAACTATAAAACGTAGTCCGTCATGTAAGCAGTACAATGGTTTTTACCACAGGCCTTTAGGACCAACCATTCTTGAGATATCAAGATTTACGTTTACATCAAAAAACGCAAAAAACCTCGTGCACCACGAAATAAATATGGCTGCCATATTTTAATCAAAAGGAATAAAAATAAAATAACAGTGGTTTCAAACTACCAATACTTAGGGGTGATAACACAAAAAATATTACCCGTTTTTGAAACAGTCGAGCGACCAATTTATTATTTTCTGGGCCACTTCAGATGGATTGACCCAATAGTTTATTGACTCATGTACACTATTATTTTAATAGGTTATTTATTTCGAATGTACATTTATTTTCGCTGAAGATATGTAGTTTACAACACGCTGCTTCTGATTAGTTCATTTCCTTCTTTTTGGTTTTGAAATTTCTGGTCACCCTATTGACCAGTGTGAAGTTAGCCTGTAAAGTTGGCCGGTAAAATTTCCGGAAATACCCGAACATCCATAGACGTGCACATAAAATATTTTCATAGGAATCAGAACCAAATTTACCCTAAAGTTCTGAAATTAGGATACAAATCCAATGGTATAAACTACATTTCCTTAGCATGGGGCAAAGGAGGGTAAAAATAGCCCCTAACTCTTAAAAACGGTATTTGGGGATGTAGTCGGTCAGGAATCAGAATGAGATTTTCTAAAAAGTTCTGCAATTAGGATACAAATCAAATGGTATACACTACATTTCCTTAGCATGGGGCTAAGGGGGATAAAAACCGCCCCTAACTTTTAAAATCGGTATTTGGGTATGAAGTCGGTCAGGAATCAGAATGAAATTATCCACAAAGTTCTGCAATTAGGATACGAATCAAATGGTACACACTACATTTCCTTAGCATGGGGCTAAGGGGGGTAAAAACCACCCCTAACTTTTGAAATCGGTATTTGGGGATGAAGTCCGTCAGGAATCAGAATGAAATTATCCATAAAGTTCTGCAATTAGGATACAAATCAAATGGTACACACTACATTTCCTTAGCAAGGGGCTAAGGGGGGTAAAAACCGCCCCTAACTTTTAAAATCGGTATTTGGGTATGAAGTCGGTCAGGAATCAGAATGAAATTTTCCATAAAGTTCTGCAATTAGGATACAAATCAAATGGTACACACTACATTTCCTTAGCAAGGGACTAAGGGGGGTAAAAACCGCCCCTAACTTGTAAAATCGGTGTTTGGGGATGAAGTCAGTCAGGAATCAGAATGAAATTATCCACAAAGTTCTGCAATTAGGATACAAATCAAATGGTATACATTACATTTCCTTAGCATGGGGCCAAGGGGGGTAAAAACCGCCCCTAACTTTTAAAATCGGTGTTTGGGAATGAAGTCCGTCAGGAATCAGAATGAGATTTTCCATAAAGTTCTGCAATTAGGAAACAAATAAAATGGTACACACTACATTTCCTTAGCATGGGGCCAAGCGGGGTAAAAATCGCCCCAAACTTTTAAAATCGGTATTTGGGTATGAAGTCGGTCAGGAATCAGAATGAAATTTTCCATAAAGTTCTGCAATTAGGATACAAATCAAATGGTACACATACCACATTTCCTTAGCATGTGGCTAAGGGGGGTAAAAACCACCCCTAACTTTTGAAAACGGTATTTGGGGATGAAGTCCGTCAGGAATCAGAATGAAATTTTCCATAAAGTTCTGCAATTAGGATACGAATCAAATGGTACACACTACATTTCCTTAGCATGGGGCTAAGGGGGGTAAAAACCACCCCTAACTTTTGAAATCGGTATTTGGGGATGAAGTCCGTCAGGAATCAGAATGAAATTATCCATAAAGTTCTGCAATTAGGATACAAATCAAATGGTACACACTACATTTCCTTAGCAAGGGACTAAGGGGGGTAAAAACCGCCCCTAACTTGTAAAATCGGCATTTGGGGATGAAGTCAGTCAGGAATCAGAATGAAATTATCCACAAAGTTCTGCAATTAGGATACAAATCAAATGGTATACATTACATTTCCTTAGCATGGGGCCAAGGGGGGTAAAAACCGCCCCTAACTTTTAAAATCGGTGTTTGGGAATGAAGTCCGTCAGGAATCAGAATGAGATTTTCCATAAAGTTCTGCAATTAGGATACGAATCAAATGGTACACACTACATTTGCTTAGCATGGGGCTAAGGGGGGTAAAAACCGCCCCTAACTTTTAAAATCTGTATTTGGGGACGAAGTCCGTCCGGAATCAGAATGAAATTATCCACAAAGTTCTGCAATTAGGATACAAATCAAATGGTATATATTGCATTTCCTTAGCATGGGGCCAAGGGGGGTAAAAACCACCCTTAACTTTTAAATCGGTGTTTGGGAATGAAGTCCGTCAGGAATCAGAATGAGATTTTCCATAAAGTTCTGCAATTAGGATACGAATCAAATGGTACACACTACATTTCCTTAGCATGGGGCTAAGGGGGGTAAAAACCGCCCCTAACTTTTAAAATCTGTATTTGGGGATGAAGTCCGTCAGGAATCAGAATGAAATTATCCACAAAGTTCTGCAATTAGGATACAAATCAAATGGTATATATTGCATTTCCTTAGCATGGGGCCAAGGGGGGTAAAAACCACCCTTAACTTTTAAAATCGGTGTTTGGGAATGAAGTCCGTCAGGAATCAGAATGAAATTTTCCATAAAGTTCCGCAATTGGGAAACAAATCAAATGGTACACACTACATTTCCTTAGCATGGGGCCAACGGGGGTAAAGACCGCCCCTAACTTTTAAAATCGGTATTTGGGGATGAAGTCCGTCAGGAATCAGAATGAAACTATTCACGAAGTTCTGCAATTAGGATACAAATGAAATGATATACATTATACCTTAGCATGGGGCCAAGGGGGGTAAAAACCGCCCCTAACTTTTAAAATCGGTATTTGGGGATGAAGTCCGTCAGGAATCAGAATGAAATTATCCACAAAGTTCTGCAATTAGGATACTAATCAAATGGTATACATTAAATTTCCTTAGCATGGGGCCAAGGGGGGTAAAATCCGCCCCTAACTTTTAAAATTGGTGTTTGGGAATGAAGTCCGTCAGGAATCAGAATTACATTTCCTTTGCATGTTGCCAAGGGGGGTAAAAACCGCCCCTAACTTTTAAAAGCGGTGTTTGGGAATGAAGTCCGTCAGGAATCAGAATGAAATTTTCCCTAAAGTTCTGCAATTAGGATACGAATCAAATGGTACACACTACATTTCCTTAGCATGGGGCTAAGGGGGGTAAAAACCGCCCCTAACTCTTAAAATCGGTATTTGGGTATGAAGTCGGTCAGGAATCAGAATGAAATTTTCCATAAAGTTCTGCAATTAGGATACGAATCAAATGGTACACACTACATTTCCTTAGCATGGGTCTAAGGGGGGTAAAAACCGCCCGTAACTTTTAAAATCGGTATTTGAGGATGAAGTCCTCAGGAGTCAGAATGGAATTATCCACAAAGTTCTGCAATTAGGATACAAATCAAATGGTATACATTACATTTCCTTAGCATGGGGCCAAGGGGTGTAAAAACCGCCGTTACTTTTAAAATCGGTATTTGGGGATGAAGTCCGTCAGGAATCAGAATGAAATTTTCCATAAAGTTCTGCAATTAGGATACGAATCAAATGGTACACACTACATTTCCTTAGCATGGGGCCAAGGGTGGTAAAAACCGCCCGTAACTTTTAAAATCGGTATTTGGGGATGAAGGACGTCAGGAATCAAAATGAAAGTATCCACAAAGTTCTGCAAATAGGATACGAATCAAATGGTACACATTACATTTCCTTAGCATGGGGCTAAAGGGGGTAAAAATCGCCCCAAACTTTTAAATTCGGTATTTGGGTATGAAGTCGGTCAGGGATCAGAATGAAATTTTCATAAAGTTCTGCAATTAGGAAACAAATCAAATGCTGCACACTACATTTCTTTAGCATGGGGATAAGGGGCATAAAAACCGCCCCTAACTTATAAAATGGGTATTCAGGAATGAAGTCCGTCAGGAATCAAAATGAAATCTTCCACAAAGTTCTGCAATTAGGATACAAATCAAATGGTATACATCACATTTTTTAGAATGGTGATAAGGGGGGTAAAAACCGCCCCTAACTATTAAAATCGGTATTTGGGAATGAAGTCCGTCTGGAATCAGAATGAAATTTTCCATAAAGTTATGCAAGTAGGATACGAATCAAACGGTACACACTACATTTCCTTAGCAAGGTGATAAATGGGGTAAAAAACGCCCCTAACTTTTAAAATCGGTATTCGGGAATGAAGTCCGTCTGGAATCAGAATGAAATTTTCCATTAAGTTCTGCAATTAGGATTCAAAGAAAATGGTATATATCACATTTCCTTAGCAAGGGGATAAGGGGGGTAAAAACCGCCCCTAACTTATAAAATGGGTATTCAGGAATGAAGTCCGTCAGGAATCAAAATGAAATCTTCCACAAAGTTCTGCAATTAGGATACAAATCAAATGGTATACATCACATTTTTTAGAATGGTGATAAGGGGGGTAAAAACCGCCCCTAACTATTAAAATCGGTATTTGGGAATGAAGTCCGTCTGGAATCAGAATGAAATTTTCCATAAAGTTCTGCAATTAGGATACGAATCAAATGGTACACACTACATTTCCTTAGCATGGGGCTAAGGGGGGTAAAACCGCCCCTAACTTTTAAAATCGGTGTTTGGGTATGAAGTCGGTCAGGAATGAGAATGAAATTTTCCATAAAATTCTGCAATTAGGATACGAATCAAATGGTACACACTACATTTCCTTAGCATGGGGCCAAGGGTGGTAAAAACCGCCCGTAACTTTTAAAATCGGTATTTGGGGATGAAGTCCGTCAGGAATCAAAATGAAATTATCCACAAAGTTCTGCAAATAGGATACGAATCAAATGGTACACACTACATTTCCTTAGCATGGGGCTAAAGGGGGTAAAAATCGCCCCAAACTTTTAAATTCGGTATTTGGGTATGAAGTCGGTCAGGGATCAGAATGAAATTTTCATAAAGTTCTGCAATTAGGAAACAAATCAAATGCTGCATACTACATTTCTTTAGCATGGGGATAAGGGGCATAAAAACCGCCCCTAACTTATAAAATGGGTATTCAGGAATGAAGTCCGTCAGGAATCAAAATGAAATCTTCCACAAAGTTCTGCAATTAGGATACAAATCAAATGGTATACATCACATTTTTTAGAATGGTGATAAGGGGGGTAAAAACCGCCCCTAACTATTAAAATCGGTATTTGGGAATGAAGTCCGTCTGGAATCAGAATGAAATTTTCCATAAAGTTATGCAAGTAGGATACGAATCAAACGGTACACACTACATTTCCTTAGCAAGGTGATAAATGGGGTAAAAAACGCCCCTAACTTTTAAAATCGGTATTCGGGAATGAAGTCCGTCTGGAATCAGAATGAAATTTTCCATTAAGTTTTGCAATTAGGATTCAAAGAAAATGGTATATATCACATTTCCTTAGCAAGGGGATAAGGGGGGTAAAAACCGCCCCCAAACTTTTAAAATCGGTATTTGGGAATGAGGTACGTCAGGAATTAGATTGAAATTTTCTGTTCTGAAAGTGTGAAAAGTTCTGCATTTAGGAAACAAATCAAATGGAATACATTACATATCCTTAGCATGGAGCTAAGGGGGGTAAAAACCGTCCCTAACTCTTAAAATCGGTATTTGGAGATGAAGTGGGTCAGGAATCATAATGAAAGTTTCAATACAGCTTTGCAATTAGAATACAAATCAAATGGTACACACTGCATTTCCTTAGCATGGGGCTAAGTGGGGTAAAACCGCCCCTAACTTTTAAAATCGGTATTCGGGAATGAAGTCCGTCAGGAATCAGAACGAAATTTTCCATAAAATTCTGCAATTAGGATACAAATAAAATGGTACACACTACATTTCCTTAGCATGGGGCTAAGTGGGGTAATCCCCTTAGCCCCAAGCTAACAAAATGTAATGTATACCATTTGATTTGTAGCCTAATTGCAGAATTTTATGGAAAATTTCATTCTAATTCCTGCCGGACTTCATTCCCAAACACCGATTTTAAAAGTTAAGGGCGGTTTTTACCCCCCTTGGCCCCATGCTAAGGATATATAATGTATACCATTTGATTTGTAACCTAATTGCAGAACTTTGTGGATAATTTCATTCTGATTCCTGACGGACTTCATCCCCAAAAAACGATTTTAAAAGTTCGGGGCGCTTTTTACCCCACTTAGACCCATGCTAAGGAAATGTAGTGTGTACCATTTGATTCGTATATTAATTGCAGAACTTTATGGAAAATTTCATTCTGATTCCTGACCGACTTCATACACAAATACCGATTTTAAAAGTTAGGGGCGGTTTTTACCCCCCTTTCCAACATGCTAAGGAAATGTAGTGTGTACCATTTGATTCGTATCCTAATTGCAGAACTTTATGGAAAATTTCATTCTGATTCCTGACGCACTTCATTCCCTAGTACCTATTTTAAAAGTTAGGGGCGGTTTTCACCCCATTTAGCCCCATGCTAAAGAAATGTAGTGTATACCATTTGATTTGTATCCTAATTGCAGAACTTTTTAGAAAATCTCATTCTGATTTCTGACGGACTTCATTCCCAAATACCGATTTTAAGAGTTAGCGGCGGTTTTTACCCCCCTTAGCCCCATGCTAAGGAAATGTAGTGTGTACCATTTGATTCGGATCCTAATTGCAGAACTTTATGAAAAATTTCATTCTGATTCCTGGCGGACTTCATTCCCAAACATCGATTTTAAAAGTTAGGGGCTGTTTTTACCCCCCTTAGCCCCATGCTAAGGAAATGTAGTGTGTACCATTTGATTTGTATCCTATTTGCAGAACTTTGTGGGTAATTTCATTCTGATTCCTGACGGACTTCATCCCCAAATACCGATTTTAAAAGTTAGGGGCGGTTTTTACCCCCCTTGGCCCCTTGCTAAGGAAATGTAATGTATTCCATTTGATTTGTATCCTAATTGCAGAACTTTATGGAAAATTTCATTCTGATTCCTGACCGACTTCATACCCAAATACCGATTTTAAAAGTTAGGGGCGGTTTTTACCCCCCTTAGCCCCATGCTAAGGAAATGTAGTGTGTACCATTTGATTTGTTTCCTAATTGCAGAACTTTATGGAAAATTTCATTCTGATTCCTGACGGACTTCATCCCCAAATACCGATTTTAAGAGTTAGGGGCGGTTTTTACCCGATTTAGCCCCATGCTAAGGAAAGGTAGTTTGTACCATTTGATTCGTATCCTAATTGCAGAACTTTATGGATAATTTCATTCTGATTCCTGACCGACTTCATACCCAAACACAGATTTTAAAAGTTAGGGGCGGTTTTTACCCCCCTTAGCCCCATGCTAAGGAAATGTAGTGTGTACCATTTGATTCGTATCCTAATTGCAGAACTTTATGGAAAATTTCATTCTGATTCCTGACCGACTTCATACCCCAATACAGATTTTAAAAGTTAGGGGCGGTTTTTACCCCCCTTACCACCATGCTAAGGAAATGTAGTGTGTACCATTTGATTCGTATCCTGATTGCAGAACTTTATGGATAATTTCATTCTTATTCCTGACGGACTTCATCCCCAAATACCGATTTTAAAAGTTATGGGCGGTTTTTACCCTCCTTAGCCCCATGCTAAGGAAATGTAGTGTGTAAAGTTTGATTTGTATCCTAATTGCAGAACTTTATGGAAAATTTCATTCTGATTCCTGACCGACTTCATACCCAAATACCGATTTTAAAAGTTAGGGGCGGTTTTTACCCCACTTGGCACCATGCTAAGGAAATGTAGTGTGTACCATTTGATTTGCTTCCTAATTGCAGAACTTTATGGAAAATTTCATTCTGATCAATGTCACTCATGTGTTCATTGTGATGTCATTTCTGTATTACTTACTTCACTATTCAGGCCGCCCTCGTATGAGTTTGTTTAACAAAAACTTCGATATCAACGTACATTCTGAAGATTAAGAAAGGAGCACGTTTTTTTGCGGAAATTGGATCCCGGTCAAATTGTGATATGTTGTAGTTTATATTGATCAAAAGTATCCGGTGTCAAGAACCCCAGTAGCACAAGATATTGGCCCAATACTAGTACTATATGGGTAACATATTATATCCAGGCCCAATATTAGGAAGATTCAACCAAGATTGGTATTACATTGGTTAAAGACTGGCACCAAACGTATTTAGCCAATATTGCTCCTACAAAGGTCCAATATATAAATACTACGTTTAAAAAATATGTTTTCCTCTATATTGATCCTATATTGGGCTTATATTCCAGACCACTATATGATATTGATGTTATATTGGTTCAAGATTGGGGCCCAATATACGTCAGTGTCTGTCATTTACAATATTTGGCCAATATGTGGAAACAATATTTTTCCAACATGTGTGTGCTACTGGGGAAGCTCTAAAATTAACAGTTTTGGAGTTACAGAGCACGAAAGGCAGGGAAAATTCATACTTCGGTTTATGGATTTTTAACACTTACAGCCTCGGTAATTCATTCTCGGTCATTTTTTATTTTGATTAACCGCGACTAGGTTGCGTGAGTGAATTTGGCACATCATTTGGCTCTGAAAACGGCCGATTTATTTGAAATTAGAAAATGAAAAATACCTATTGTTGATTATTGGGTATGGTGTAGATGGAGAATGAAACGGCCCCGGTACCGGGTGCCCCATTATATTTTGACCCTTTATAAACCTATATAACGTTTCAACTAATTGAGATAATGAAATGCGATGTTTATTATTCTTCTTATTGTTTAAAGATTTTTTTCTGAGTATCCGTCTTTTTTGTTCACCGCCGGTTTAATCGGAAATGACCTAGCGTATTTTTGGGGATAGGGCAACTTTGTAATTTCAAATGGAACACCCCGTATCATAGTTGGCAAGCCCATTGTTCCCTCTTTCCAAAAGTACCATACTTGTCATGGTTATTATATAGGGTGATGGTTTTATAAGCTCTTAAAGTGAATACTGCATGTTATTGAAATACTGCGAAAAATATAATGATTCACAAAGTAGACTACGGCAATTAAAGAAAACATCACTGTAAACGTCAAATTAGCTATCCCCGCAAAATACTCTGTCATTTCCGGATAAACCGGAAGTGAGAAAAAATAACGAATACTCAGAAAAAACTTTAAAAACTAAGAAGACTAGTGAACATCGCATTTCATTATCTCAATTAGTTTAAAAGTTATCTAGGTTCATAAAGGGTCAAAATATAATGGGACACCTGGTATAAATCCACATGAATGTGACAACATAATTATCTGTGTTAATCAAAACAAAAACAAAGAATATACACAAAAAATGAAGTTACCAAGGCTGTACAACAGTGTATGCCGAAGTATGAATTTTTCCTGCTTTCCGTGCTCTGTAACTCCAAAGCTGTTAATTTTAGAGCTTCGTAGAAGGAGAGACTTTCCTTCAGGATAATGTAAGCTACAACCTATCATAATTCCAGCCAATTTGACCAAATTATCCAATTTCGGTAAGAAACGTGCGGGGCTGTTTGCACATCGGCACCCATTAGGCTTGCATAGTTAATTAATTCTTCTCTAATATTCTTAATGCTAGTTGTTAGGTTAATACTTATGCATTTTCTCTTTGATATTCATTAAAAATAATTATTAAAATTGGTTGGACAAAAAAGTAAAAATTCTAATAAAAGGAACAAATAAAAATAATTTTACGATTATAAAACAACTTTATTCCTCATCAGATATTTCAAATCGTGTATTAGGATAACAGAAATGGTTAAGGGTGGTTTGCTTAAACCCTGGTAGCTATGCATTAATTTATTGGTGACACCCCGTATGGTGACGCAAACTGCAATATCATCATTAATAGTCCTACTGGTTACCAGATGGCAGCCCAGTCACTAGAAATTTTAAAGCAATTTTAAATTAATTTCTATGGAGTTAAATTTTATTTTACGTTCTATTTTTAATAATATAATATTAATAATATTAAAAATTGTTATAAAACAACTTAAAATAAACGTTAACTTAACAAAGTTTAATTTCAAATATGATTTTAAATGGTGTCACCAACAAATCAATGCATAGCTACCAGGGTTTCAGCAAACGACCGTCAACCTTTTCTGTTATCCTAATACACGATTTGAAATTTCTGATCAGGAATAATAGTAAAATTATTTTTATTTGTTTGTTCGTTTTTACTTTTTTAGCCAAACAATTTTAATAATTATTATTAATAAATATGTAACAGAAAATGCATAAGGATTAACCTAACTAGCATTAAGAATATTAGTGAAGAATTAATTAACTGAGGCATCTATGCAAGCCTAATGGGTGCCGACGTGCAAAGGGCCTCACGCGTTTCTTGCGGAAATATAAACTCTAATAATAATAATATTGTATGAATACTATTCTCGTTCTTCATTTATTAACTTAGAACATTATGGGGCCTGGTTTCCAGGTTAAGAGTTGTAACAATTATTATTATTCTTCTACTTTTATAATTAAGTAATTACTAATAACTAATAACAAAAATTGAAATACGATGTCTATCGCAAAACGATTGTACTTTTTTACCGTTTTGTATTTTGTTTTTGTTTGAATGAGCTAACATAATGTTTTCTTTTGGCTTAAAATATGGAACATTTTATTTTTTATAATTCATATGTTATTATTTCTTAACAATATTTAAAATTAATAAATAAAATGTTGCCCAAATAAAACGCCTTCCCCACAAAATATTTTCCGAGAGAAAGGGGTATTCTATTTAAATCACTTAATGTCGTGATTTAAATAGAATACCCCTTTCTCAGTACATTTTCTTCTTTTTCCACGGTTTCTTGCGTTAGTGCATCTTAAAGGTGAATGTGGGGGTGTCTTGTTTCTGGCTCGCCGAGGGATTAGCGTCTTCTATTCTATTCAGTAATTGCAGAGGAACAAGAAATTAAATTAGTTTCTTTAACAATATTTAAAAAGACGTTGAACACCGTATATGTGTCGAGTACTTTTATTTATACGACGCTCAACCCGCTAAAAAACGTTTTGTAATAATTGTTTTTCTACTCCCGCACTCTAATTCAATTATTATGTCTGCAATAGCGGTTTGAATATCAGGTTCATAATACAGCGTGTCCGGAGATAGAACGCATTAATTTTAAGGGGTGATAGAAGACACCACACATAGAGAAATGTTTGTATATTAAGTGCACAAATGTTGAGAAAATTAAAGCAAATTGTGCCTAAAATGGTGACAGGAACAATTTGTGCAAATTGATTGCGTTAGTTTGTGTAAAGCAAATTGTAATCTTTTTCCAAACAATATATATTATTTATTTCTCCATACCGAATACGAACTACCTAGAACAATTTGCTTGAAGAATCTTACATATTTTGTAGCACAGTTTTGCACAATGCTGTACGAAACACCTGCAATCTTTGTGGAAAATTCCTATATTGTGCTCAGAATTTACATGAACGATATTGTGTTAATTTTTAATTCATAATAATTATGGAATTTTAGCTCAATGATGTTGGAAATACATATGAATATTGGAGTAATGTGTATATAGTAGTTTAGTGTATATTTGCACAATAATGTGCTGATTTTTCTTTAACCTTTAATATTGCTGAAAGAAACGCTAAACACTGGGTGATTTAATAATACAAATTCTGCATAATTTTATCAAAATGTTATATATTTAATTTAAACACAAAAATACAGAACCCTAAAGATAATTAGGAAAAATACATAAAAAAATAAATATAAACATAATGAAATAAAAAATTAAACAGAACATCTAATGGAGATAACTCATTTACTATTAAAATTAGTAATAAAACATGGCATATCAATTGGAAACATGAACTTCAAATTCTGCATAATTTTATCAAAATGTTATATATTTAATTTAAACACAAAAATACAGAAACCTAAAGATAATTAGGAAAAATACAAAAAAAAATAAATATAAACATAATGAAATAAAAACAAATTAAACAGAACATCTAATGGAGATAAATCATTTACTATTAAAATTAGTAATAAAACATGGCATATCAATTGGAAACATGAACTTCAAATTCTGCATAATTTTATCAAAAAATAATATATTTAATTTAAACACAAAAATACAGAAACATAAAAAAACAGGAAAAATACATAAAAAAATAAATTTAAATATAAAGAAATAAAAACAAATTAAACGGAACATCTAACAGAGATAAATGATTTACTATTAAAATTAGTAATAAAACATGGCATATAGGAATGTAAATCTTTAAATTGGAAACATGAACTTTCATCTGATTCTATATCAACCTCAAAAGCATAACAATGTCTAGAGAAGGAAATGGTTTTTATAATTTTACACAAGAAATGTACATCCGTGAGTGTTTCATTTTTATATGCAATTATTTTTTCAATTATGCCAAAAACTGGAAGATCATCGGTCCATTTCAGAATTAATGAAAAATTTGGTTTATAAACCGTTCCCAAGTGATTGACCCGAGAAGAAGAATAAAGTAAATGTTTGTCATACATATTACCGAACTTTTTATAAATTTCAAGACTAATAGGTAAAAGTGGTCCGAAAATGTTACAATTTTGTTCATTACAATAACTATTTAACATGTGACCTAATCTTAGCTGGGTTTTCAACATCAGGGTCTCCGGTAAATTTTTAAAGGAAAATGAAATGTTTGCGGTTAGTTTAGATTCTCTGTGTTTTTGTTCAGCCCTCATAGACCAAAAATGTCGGAGAGAACCAGACATTTCTAAAATTAGATGATAATGAATTAGATGGTGATGTTTAGGTTTTAGATTTCCAGAAAACTTAATAAAAAGTGAATTGTGATCATCAATGAGAACTTTTAGATGAGCATAAGTTTTGCAATGAACGTCAGCTGCAGTGACAATATACACACAATTTCGCGTAATGTTATCCATAGTTCCCATATTCCAAGATCAGTAGGTACTAAATCTCCAATAATCAAGCCCAAATACCTGGTTAGGCATAGCATTTCTGAAGCTGACATTTTAAGATTAGATTTCAATTTATCCGTTGTGATTATAGGTGGTTTATTAGTACTCTCAATGGCTGTATAGTTAAATAATTGAATACGAGAATTAAGTGTTTCAAGAGAAAATAGCTGTAACTCCAAAACTAATGTTTTTAACAAACAGGTTAGACTGTAATTACACACACACCTTCGAAAAGGTCATGCATAATGTCCACCGTAAAATTATATGTCACCCGAAACCCTGGTAGCTGATGGAAAATACAATTTTCTTTAATGCCCGTTTGACTAACGTCATTAAGTAACACATCTTGGTTATAGTTTTCAATATTTCTTAATAGCGAATCATCTTGAACAGTCATGACATGAGAAAGAGGTTTTGGTGCTTTACAAAATCTACAGGAAAATGTACATGAAAAACTTTCAGTAAACCCTAAAAGAGAATGTATACCTAAATTGTCACCTGATATAAGTCCAACTATAAAATAAAATTTTTCATCTAAGATTGTTATCCCATTCTCTCGTATACAGCGTAATTCATCAATTAATTTCGAAAACATTTGATTACCAAACTTCTTACGGTCATCAGAGTAAAATATGGCAAATAGAAATATGTTACATAATTTTGAAGTCGTATACGGAGGCATTGAAGGCAAAGACAAGTATATCGCGCCAAGTTTGTTTGTTCCAGCATGCGAACCCAAAGTATTTCCTACCTCATAATCGTCAAAAAATAACATTAAGGGAAAAACAGTTTTATTCTCATAATTTCTACTTTGATATTTCCATAATTTACATTGTACAAAGTTGCTTATTACTGTCTCCTCATGTTGTAAATGAGTATAGTAATCCTTCATTGATTGAAGAAAACCCTCGAGAGAAAATAATTTGGTTAACAAATCTGTTAACGATATTAACTTCATGTGGATAGGTACTGGTTCTAATATAGAATCGCCGCTACATTGTTTCTTTAGAGTTTCCCCTGTTTGAATATTATGTGATGGCACAAACAAATCGGATTGCTTATATTTTTGTATACATTTATATTCTGAATTCAAGTCAGTCATACAATTCTCAATAGAACCAAATATTTTTTCCATATCCCTTATCTTTTCATCAGTTTCATCTAAATTACTTAACGATGTAATAACAAACCTTTTTAACTCGCTTATAAGATCTTTCGGATAACCAATTGAACAAATTTTCTAGGTACAACAGAATTATTATACATATTTCACTAATGAGATTAAAAAGTGCTGAATTAAAGTTCTCTATAACTGAAAAAATATTACTTGATTCATCTTCAGAGTACGATTCATACGGGATTTCCTGATAGTTATTAGAATCAACTTCAAGATTAACAGATACATCCTTAACTTCTATGTTAGCTGAAATTTGAGGTTGATGAAGAACATGAGACTTTAAATGTTTCCTAAATGAATTAAAATTATTATAAGTTCTCAAACACTGTCCTACACCACGATGCAAGTCATCATTATCTTTTAGAAAATGGTCATTCCTTAAATGTTTTATATACTTATTAATATCAGTGCATTGTATTGTAGAACATTTAAAACAGTCAATCATTTTTATATGTTTACATAAAAGATAAACCAATAGAAAAGTATACCTATTTAGGAATAGGTTTAAAACAAAGTAACAAACTAAACTATTTGCAATGTTTACATAAAAGATAAACCAAAAACAAAAGTATACCTATTTATGTAAGTATCGGTTTCATACAAAGTAACAAACTAAACTCTGTTTAATTAGCCGATTATTCCTTTAATAGTTGCAATCAGTATATCCACAGAACGGTACTTTTGGTCCGAGTCGGTATGAATACCATAAACACCTTTTTGCAAAAATAACCAGGCTGGTGTGGATTCCGGAGGATAGATGGCATTTAGGGCATGATAGACCTTAAAGCAAATATCCACTGCTTTTAATGGATCTTCAACTTTGTACAGTTGTTTGTTGACGGAGACAAAACACTGGTAGGACTTGTATGTTCCAACAACAATTGGTATAGGTTGGGCTGTCGTTTTTAAATTTTGGCACTTCTGACTTCGCTCTTCCAGTTTTTTCGTTATATTGCTGGCATCCTGTAAATTAGTTAATTATTAACGTACTTAAAAATTGCTATCTGTAAAATTTACACTGATAAATAAAATGAAGCCATCTAACGTCTCTCTCCTGCTTGGTTTCCAATGTGTTTTTATTTTTGATTTAATTAATGGAGATTGTAATAATAATGGTAAAAATTGAAGGGCAATTAATTGCTTTACATCTGAAAAATGTTTTGTACAAATTAACACTATTAATAGATAAAAAGTATCAGATTCACATACCATCATCAAGAGTCTCAAATTTCTCTTTTTCTCGAGCTATAAAATCCTTTGTGAGTGAATCATTTTTCTTGGTTAATATATATGATAAATAGGTATTGCAAACGTGGGCCAGCGTAAAAACAATACATTTTCCTTACCTTTGTGCAGGTAATTAAAATCCAATTCAAGCTGAAACACACATTGTATACAATGCCGAAAATTATATCACATTATTGCAATTTACTAATAGATAACCCGTTTGAAGACTTAAGGCAGGGTACTTTTGATAGTATTCCCCTATGGTCTCACTGTCTTTAAGTTGTAATCTACTTGCAGCAGATTTCCGCCATCTTTCTACCACTTCCTCATAAGGTATACTATTATGATAAAGCCGTGTTAAAATTTCAGTCATATCATCATCATCATCATTATCAACTACTTCCTCGTTTTCTTCTATCACTAAAAAAAATCATGTATTCAAGAGTTAAATGTATAATATTTTATACCAACAGGATGCAGAACTAGCAGATTTTTCCTTTTTTCTAAGTAAACCGCTTTCCCTTAGTAGTTTACGTTGATGCACATATGTGCTCCAGAGTTTTCCTGATGCACCAATCACTTTACCATTTACTCCTCTTGTACATGGTAAATAGTAAATTGCAGCTTCTTCATGAATGAAAACGTCATTTATCTCTTTTGCCAAAATCAGAAATCGTGCTGTAGTGATCCTAAAAGGAAGATGGCATTTAACTTTTTTTTTTTTCATGTAAAACTTTATTTACCTTCTATCGGCAGAATCTTGAAGTTCGTGTTTGACAATCAGATTGCATAAATGATTCCTTCTAAACTTCTTGAAAGGTCCACAGCTACTCTTAATAATCTTACCTTCTTCTGTGGCCTCTAGCAATTTACGTACACTCTAAAATAGAAAAGCCTTTATTTTATAAACTATGAAGGATAACGTTTTCTTACATTTTCCTCTGAACTTCCAGCAGGTGTTATGTTTGATGAGGTTGGCGAATCGTAGCTTTAAAAGGGTAATGTGCTAGAAGTTGATCGTAATCAATGAGACTTATTGTAGAACTTGTGGAAGTGGTACTAATATTTGACAGAGTCTCTGTACTTTCAGAATCATTAACTGTTTCTTGCTGATCACATTCCGAAGCAGCCTAAAATTTATATAATGTAAGTTATAAATAATATATTGAGCTTGTTACATTTAAATATGTTAGTACAATTATTGTTGAATTTAATGTTGAAAACATCTAAAGTTACATAGGGTGCCTGGGATTAATGTCGTAAGCTTCTTAGGAGGAAAATGATAAAATTCCATTGGATTTCCTATATTATCATTAACAAAAAACAGACTGTGTATGTATAAAAAAGGCCTAATTAATAACAAAAATAGTACTTTAAAATTACTTAGATTAGAAAATTTTTTTTTCTTAGATCTTTTGCAGGAAACTGATTTTGCCCAAATTTTAAACCGACATTTTGGAAATAAATAAGTGCCAAGTAACATAGATATCGGAGAAGTCACCCCCTTTTCATTGCCTATTTTCTGCGCTAACGAAGATATTACGGTATAAAAATTTAAATAAAAAAACTATTTTTCTAGGGCTATATCAAGTCCCCTTACTTTTTGATTTTCTGTCGATTGCCGACGTTCCAGACATTAAACTTGGGTTACCCTGCCTAAAACATTTAAGAATACTTTGACCGAGATAGAAGAAGTATTTTAAGTCGATTATATATTTGTACGTCAAGATGTTATTGAACGATACAAGAATTTAATAACAAAAATGGATCTGCATGCAAGGAAACAACTGGTGAAATACTACACTGAATGGGTATATTTTTATTTATGTACTACATACAATGTCTCCCCGGATGGAGTTGACAAGAGGAAAAAAATTTTATTATTGATTTTACGATAAAAAGTCATTGTTTATAAAAAGTTCTGCTTGTTGAATAAATAAGTTTACCATCAGAAAATCTAAGATTAAATGTACAGTGTTTATAAATTAAGGTAACGTGAAAAAAGAAGTACCGTTTATTGCATTTTTTTAGTTTAAATACAAAATTTCAATCAATTAAGAAAGTCAACAAAAATTATTCTACAAGGCCACCTCCAACACATATCTCCATCCTGTTAATAAATTCACCATAGACTTTACATATGGTTCGTGGTCTGTTTAAATTAATTTCATTCACCGTGTCCTGTATTCATGCTTTTAGTATTTCTCGATCATACAACAGGTCATCTGCGTAAACTTTTTGTTTTAAAGCACCCCACAAAATAAATTGATCGACAAGATTAAATTATGATTATCTACGTTAAATTCAAGATAACACGATATCTTAATTCAACTTAACAACATACAACCGTAACAATCTAAATTTAAACTTGGAATTTTGTATTTTAACTAATTTTATGTTTATAAAGAACTTTTTCTATTAACAGTAAACTCTAAAATGCAATAAATGGTACTTCTCTCTTGAAGCATTTTCATGTTATCTTAATTTACGGACATTCTGTACATTTAATCTTAGATTTTCTGATAGTAAGTAAACTTATGCAACAAGCAGAACTTTTTATAAAGAATGACTTTTTGTCGTAAAAGCAACAATAAAAATTTTTTCCTCTTGTCAACTCCATCCAGAGACACACACTGTATAACTTCTGAATACTAGTTAGTAACAAATAAACCCAAATTACAAATTATTGAATTGTCTTTTTCTTTGCTTTAATTTTCTCTTTCACCTTTTTCTTTTAAGAATAAGAAAATTTAAACAGTTTCAGCAGCATTAAATATAGGAAAATGATAATTAGGGAAAGGTGATGATTGTAAGTAAATTGTAAATAAAGTATGCAATAGGTATGTACCTTTTCAATCATGTAGTGTTGATATTTTTGGGAAAATATCTTTCTTGTCCCAATTGCAGGAAGCAGCTCCTTTATATCGTTTTCATTTAACTGATGAAATGTTTCTATATCGATATTATTGTCTATATAAATAATAACATAAATTCAATAAAGATTCATAAAAACATAAAGGTAAAAACCAAAATAGTAATCATAATAAGTAATAATTAGGCATACTATAAAAACATTGAAATCCTCTATAAAATTATGAGCAATTGTAGGGCAGGAATGGACAAACAAGTGCTAAAAATTCTGCGTAGTTATTAAATTTCTACAGCAAAGCTAGATCGAATTTTAAATTGTATTCTTATACATAGGTATGTACGTCCAATAATTACCTTTAAATAATTATAACTGGCATTTTGTGCTTACCTAAAAAAGAATCGTACATCTCGGACAGTCCCCATTCTGTCGGCAAGTTTTTAACCTCATCCATAATTATAGGTAAGTACTTGAAATAAACAGGAAAACTTCTCACTGAATTACGTCTGGAAAATGAACGTATAAATAAGTTATTTATTACACAGCACTTGCACAAAAATGAAATGGATAAATATAATGCGTCCCCAATCACAATAATAAATGATTTAAACTATTTAAAGTATAGGAGTTTAATACTCACATGAATTATATTTTTATTCATCACCTACATATACTATTGCATCCGTACTAAGTCTTAACACTTGCACTATTACGAACTAATTATTAAACGAATTGTGTTCCAACCCTTTCCCCGTAACCGTGGTATAGCGCTTATTGCCGTTTGTTTATGTCTGGAGTCGCTGATCTAAGAGGGAAATAATACGATTGGTCATTCGCACATTAAAAATAACCTTGATAAGATTTCGCTCAATTTTTTTTACAGTTCCTAATTTTATTTATATTTTTTATGCATATGCATTTTTAAAAAGTTGCACAACATTGTGCATGATTACGGTTTTAAACAACTTGTACAAAAAAATACAACAAAATTGTGGAAAAACGCAACTCAATATTGTGAATTACTAATTCCTTTAGTACTTTAATTGGCTTTGCACACATTATCAAATCAAATGTTACAATACTTTCAAACAATCTTATTAAGAAAAACTACGCAACGCTTTACAATAATTGAACCCAATTCTACAAAAAAATCGTACAATGTACAATTAACCAACCTTGTGCAAAACTACTCTACAGCATTTTTCTCTGTGCAAAAGGAACAAAAAAGTCTTATACAACTTTGTTCTAGAACGTACCACTTTTTCAGAAAAAAATAAGAAAGTTGGAAACTTTAACATCATTTTGCCGCGTTAATAATAGCACTTTAAGTATGGGGCTTTGTCGGCAGATGTATCTCATCTATCACAACAACAAACCTTAATAACGTTTTATCCTATCGTATGTCGTTTCCGCGTAAAATTGAATTCTTTTGACAATTACAAACTCATTTTACTCAATTAATGCATGCTCAACATATGCTCCAGTTTACACAAAATGTTGATGTGGATGTTTCTTGAACTTGAAAAAAGCACGTTTTGCTTAAGATTATTTGAGTCAGTGGCTGATTGTTGTATAAATAATACCCGTTTAATGCTATAATGCGCGACAATGCTGAGTTTTAGGTTTTTGAACTTGAAATGATTTGCCAATGCACGAGTTTGTTTATTTAATAACAGTTTTTAGCACCATTTTAGAGCGAGATAAGATAAACACTTTGTCAAAAAGCTCTTTAAATCATAGGCGTCCGGTATATCTTGGCTGATTAAATTAATTAAAGTAATAATAATTTTATAGAATTAACTGAATGTCGTATTAAATTAATTGATGTTTTTGAGGAGAATAATTAACGAACTTCAGAATCAGTAATTTTGCAATGGCAACCGGTCACTGTGGGGCGAGCCTTAACAAAATCCGCGCAATGAGGTAAAAATCCAACTTGTGTAAAGAATAAAAAATATATTGGCGTTTGATTATAAAATGTTCAGGGCATCTAGAATCGGTGACAAAATTTAAAAATCTTTGTTATTAATAAAAACTTTGATGCTTAAAGTTGTCACTACTTTGAACTAACAATTTCTCGACATTTCCAGGCTGAGATTTAAAATTAAATTACTTTTCTTGTATGGACCTTATTGAAACCAAAATTAAAAATGATAGTATTTGCAGCTACATAACTTAAGAAAACATGAACATGTGTTGTAGCTTTTATTTTAAAAAATCGTAAATTGTAAGAGCTTTTTCTTGCTAAAATTCAAATTCTGCTGGAGTTATACAAAAACGCCCGCATATCCCCGCTTTAAGATTTTTGTTAAAGAAAGAGCCAAAGCATCCTGGTTATTTTCATACAAAAACCAAATCCAACTCGAACCAACTTAAAAAGTTAAAAGCCGTTATTGTAGGCACTGCAAGAAATATTTACCGGTATTATTCGTATTATTTCAGGCATAGTTGTTGATGATGCAACATTGTGTTTTTGCGCCATTTTATCTCAACTGTTAGAAACAACTAAATACCACGCCTTAAGAAGTTGGCTTTTTTAAGTGTTACCATGATCCCAGATCCCTAGGTACGCAGAATGGGGTTTTCTAATAACTGCAATAAAAATTTAACAAAGCTGAAAGCATCATAACTCATAACAAACAGCATGATTGAAACCTTTTAGTAAAATGGAGATTATTTACGAATGAAATATTGGCAATTATTATAAAACTTTATAAGTAAACTGTTATTTCTTAAGGAATGGTAATCTCGTTTATAAATGCCGACTTAAAAATATTACCTAAATTCTTAATTGGAAACTATTAATTGCGCTTACTGAATATTGCTCTAAAAATTCCCATAACTTAATACATGTTAATTAACAAATTGCATAATCAGATGCGATATTGTTTTCGTTAAATTGATTTCTGTATTCCCCCTGTTTTTTAATACGCAATTACAAACGTTTCTTTAAATGGCTTCATTGCACTATGACACTTAAAACAATTGCATTTTTAATTAACCCGTTATTTGGGAGTAAGTATTCATCCGTATAAGCCTGTGGTTATGTTGATAGACCGTTAGTTTATACAGAATTTCTTTCTAGGCTATTTTCCTTTTCCGGGTGCTTTTCTTCTCCGGCCTCTACCTTTACCTCTTTTTTTTCTTTTAATAATATAATAAATGTAACGAGCTGTTGGCCAATGACAGTCAGGAATAACGAACTATTGACCAATGAGTTGAACAAATGGTTGCGCAGGAACAAGCCACAGTTAGTACTTACACGAGTACTAAACTTGGAAACGTACATATGGTCCATCGTCATGCAGACAATAGTAAATATTATTGATAATTAATATTGTTCTAAATTTATCCTAATCAATTATCCTCAGTGCTACTTAATTCTATTAAATATTAATTTAAATAAAAAAGACATCTTGATTGCAATAATTGGTAATTTTATTTATCAATTTCGTCTGATTTAAGAAGTAATATAAATAATATAATATAATATAAATTCGTCTCATCCTCTCGAATTTGTATAAAATCATTGAGAATTAGGAAAATCTAGTAGTTGCGTAAAAAAGTTCTCGTCTGATCGTGATCCAGTTCACAGTTTGAGATTACAGCTTATAACAGTTTTAGAAGTCCACTTAGGAGTAAGAATTAGTTATGGTCGAAGAAACACAGTGTATGCAAATCGCGCATAATGGTTATTAATACACTCGTATGAATTTACAACACTCGCAGTGTTCGTGTTGTAAACGTCATACTCTGTATTAATAACCTTCATTATGTATTCGTTGTATAATATGCTATTTTCTTACAGCTATCAATCCAAACTACTCCTTATTATACATTTTACAGTAACCTGTTTACAGGTGAGCAGACAATCAAAAATTGCAGGTCGTTGGGTTTATCTCAATTATTATAGCATAAATCAGATCTGGTAACAACTATAATTGCAGAGCACCTAATAGAAAAAAGAAATAAATTAAAAATTAACCTAACTTAAAACATTTTACCGGAAATGTTTGCTTTATGCGATATTCCATTTCACCCACCAACTCAATAAATTTACACAGTAATTCATCCGTCACTTCAATCATCAGCAGTAATTCATTCAGCACTATTGTGTGTTCACTAAGAAAATATTCACGGTATAATAATCAACACTATAATTTAACGGTGTCTCCTAACCATACATTGTATTTTAATTGCCAATACGTATTTCGGTAACATTGTTACCGTTTTCTCGATGTTACCTTCGAGACGGTTTCATGCCGTAAAAAAGGTAATATCGTTAGCGAAATATGTATTGGCAATTAGTCAAAGACAATGTGTGGTTAGGAGACAACGTTAAATTGTAGTGTTGTAATCTAATAAACCACAATCTATTATATAATAACATAACATAGCTGCGACATTTTCATGCACTCGTCACGATGCTTGAGTGGCTACTAAAATCTATTACGCTTCTAGCAGTAATATATATAGTGTAGGCTTCTTACATGTTGAACTATGACGCAACCGAGTTTGAACATGTTGGCACCTGTAGAAGCCTGCCGGGCCGAGAATCTATGACGCTTACCTCGTATGTGTAATTTCGCTAATTTTAAAACCCACTTGCTTTACTTTTTATGAGTAGAATTTATGTTTTTTTTACAATTTATGAATACTATACTACTATATTCATCAATTATTATTAGTGAAGACTCCGTTTGTATAATTATATTATTTAAAAAAAATCATCAGCTGTAGATCATGCTCTCTCAATTGTGCTAATTTTTACTCCCCCATCTATTTAATTTAAAGCACTATGTTATGATTAGAATTTATATCTTTTCATCTAAATAGTAAAACCTCTCCATTTTATTATTAATTGTTTTATTTATGTGAGCAATTTAAAACTGCATTTTATGATTATTAATGTTTCAGTGAAGTTTTAATGTTTGTCTATTATAAATTATTCTTTTAATTAACGACACGTGCGGCACCAACTTTTATATCATAGATTGTATGTTATGTTATTATATAATAGATTGTGGTTTATTAGATTACAACACTACAATTTAACGTTGTCTCCTAACCACACATTGTCTTTGACTAATTGCCAATACATATTTCGCTAACGATATTACCTTTTTTACGGCATGAAACCGTCTCGAAGGTAACATCGAGAAAACGGTAACAATGTTACCGAAATACGTATTGGCAATTAAAATACAATGTATGGTTAGGAGACACCGTTAAATTATAGTGTTGATTATTATACCGTGAATATTTACTTAGTGAACACACAATAGTGCTGAATGAATTACTGCAAACATTTCCGGTAAAATTTTTTAAGTTAGGTTAATTTTTAATTTATTTCTTTTTTCTATTAGGTGCTCTGCAATTATAGTTGTTACCAGATCTGATTTATGCTATAATAATTGAGATAAACCCAACGACCTGCAATTTTTGATTGTCTGCTCACCTGTAAACAGGTTACTGTAAAATGTATAATAAGGAGTAGTTTGGATTGATAGCTGTAAGAAAATAGCATATTATACAACGAATACATAATGAAGGTTATTAATACAGAGTATGACGTTTACAACACGAACACTGCGAGTGTTGTAAATTCATACGAGTGTATTAATAACCATTATGCGCGATTTGCATACACTGTGTTTCTTCGACCATAACTAATTCTTACTCCTAAGTGGACTTCTAAAACTGTTATAAGCTGTAATCTCAAACTGTGAACTGGATCACGATCAGACGAGAACTTTTTTACGCAACTACTAGATTTTCCTAATTCTCAATGATTTTATACAAATTCGAGAGGATGAGACGAATTTATATTATATTATATTATTTATATTACTTCTTAAATCAGACGAAATTGATAAATAAAATTACCAATTATTGCAATCAAGATGTCTTTTTTATTTAAATTAATATTTAATAGAATTAAGTAGCACTGAGGATAATTGATTAGGATAAATTTAGAACAATATTAATTATCAATAATATTTACTATTGTCTGCATGACGATGGACCATATGTACGTTTCCAAGTTTAGTACTCGTGTAAGTACTAACTGTGGCTTGTTCCTGCGCAACCATTTGTTCAACTCATTGGTCAATAGTTCGTTATTCCTGACTGTCATTGGCCAACAGCTCGTTACATTTATTATATTATTAAAAGAAAAAAAAGAGGTAAAGGTAGAGGCCGGAGAAGAAAAGCACCCGGAAAAGGAAAATAGCCTAGAAAGAAATTCTGTATAAACTAACGGTCTATCAACATAACCACAGGCTTATACGGATGAATACTTACTCCCAAATAACGGGTTAATTAAAAATGCAATTGTTTTAAGTGTCATAGTGCAATGAAGCCATTTAAAGAAACGTTTGTAATTGCGTATTAAAAAACAGGGGGAATACAGAAATCAATTTAACGAAAACAATATCGCATCTGATTATGCAATTTGTTAATTAACATGTATTAAGTTATGGGAATTTTTAGAGCAATATTCAGTAAGCGCAATTAATAGTTTCCAATTAAGAATTTAGGTAATATTTTTAAGTCGGCATTTATAAACGAGATTACCATTCCTTAAGAAATAACAGTTTACTTATAAAGTTTTATAATAATTGCCAATATTTCATTCGTAAATAATCTCCATTTTACTAAAAGGTTTCAATCATGCTGTTTGTTATGAGTTATGATGCTTTCAGCTTTGTTAAATTTTTATTGCAGTTATTAGAAAACCCCATTCTGCGTACCTAGGGATCTGGGATCATGGTAACACTTAAAAAAGCCAACTTCTTAAGGCGTGGTATTTAGTTGTTTCTAACAGTTGAGATAAAATGGCGCAAAAACACAATGTTGCATCATCAACAACTATGCCTGAAATAATACGAATAATACCGGTAAATATTTCTTGCAGTGCCTACAATAACGGCTTTTAACTTTTTAAGTTGGTTCGAGTTGGATTTGGTTTTTGTATGAAAATAACCAGGATGCTTTGGCTCTTTCTTTAACAAAAATCTTAAAGCGGGGATATGCGGGCGTTTTTGTATAACTCCAGCAGAATTTGAATTTTAGCAAGAAAAAGCTCTTACAATTTACGATTTTTTAAAATAAAAGCTACAACACATGTTCATGTTTTCTTAAGTTATGTAGCTGCAAATACTATCATTTTTAATTTTGGTTTCAATAAGGTCCATACAAGAAAAGTAATTTAATTTTAAATCTCAGCCTGGAAATGTCGAGAAATTGTTAGTTCAAAGTAGTGACAACTTTAAGCATCAAAGTTTTTATTAATAACAAAGATTTTTAAATTTTGTCACCGATTCTAGATGCCCTGAACATTTTATAATCAAACGCCAATATATTTTTTATTCTTTACACAAGTTGGATTTTTACCTCATTGCGCGGATTTTGTTAAGGCTCGCCCCACAGTGACCGGTTGCCATTGCAAAATTACTGATTCTGAAGTTCGTTAATTATTCTCCTCAAAAACATCAATTAATTTAATACGACATTCAGTTAATTCTATAAAATTATTATTACTTTAATTAATTTAATCAGCCAAGATATACCGGACGCCTATGATTTAAAGAGCTTTTTGACAAAGTGTTTATCTTATCTCGCTCTAAAATGGTGCTAAAAACTGTTATTAAATAAACAAACTCGTGCATTGGCAAATCATTTCAAGTTCAAAAACCTAAAACTCAGCATTGTCGCGCATTATAGCATTAAACGGGTATTATTTATACAACAATCAGCCACTGACTCAAATAATCTTAAGCAAAACGTGCTTTTTTCAAGTTCAAGAAACATCCACATCAACATTTTGTGTAAACTGGAGCATATGTTGAGCATGCATTAATTGAGTAAAATGAGTTTGTAATTGTCAAAAGAATTCAATTTTACGCGGAAACGACATACGATAGGATAAAACGTTATTAAGGTTTGTTGTTGTGATAGATGAGATACATCTGCCGACAAAGCCCCATACTTAAAGTGCTATTATTAACGCGGCAAAATGATGTTAAAGTTTCCAACTTTCTTATTTTTTTCTGAAAAAGTGGTACGTTCTAGAACAAAGTTGTATAAGACTTTTTTGTTCCTTTTGCACAGAGAAAAATGCTGTAGAGTAGTTTTGCACAAGGTTGGTTAATTGTACATTGTACGATTTTTTTGTAGAATTGGGTTCAATTATTGTAAAGCGTTGCGTAGTTTTTCTTAATAAGATTGTTTGAAAGTATTGTAACATTTGATTTGATAATGTGTGCAAAGCCAATTAAAGTACTAAAGGAATTAGTAATTCACAATATTGAGTTGCGTTTTTCCACAATTTTGTTGTATTTTTTTGTACAAGTTGTTTAAAACCGTAATCATGCACAATGTTGTGCAACTTTTTAAAAATGCATATGCATAAAAAATATAAATAAAATTAGGAACTGTAAAAAAAATTGAGCGAAATCTTATCAAGGTTATTTTTAATGTGCGAATGACCAATCGTATTATTTCCCTCTTAGATCAGCGACTCCAGACATAAACAAACGGCAATAAGCGCTATACCACGGTTACGGGGAAAGGGTTGGAACACAATTCGTTTAATAATTAGTTCGTAATAGTGCAAGTGTTAAGACTTAGTACGGATGCAATAGTATATGTAGGTGATGAATAAAAATATAATTCATGTGAGTATTAAACTCCTATACTTTAAATAGTTTAAATCATTTATTATTGTGATTGGGGACGCATTATATTTATCCATTTCATTTTTGTGCAAGTGCTGTGTAATAAATAACTTATTTATACGTTCATTTTCCAGACGTAATTCAGTGAGAAGTTTTCCTGTTTATTTCAAGTACTTACCTATAATTATGGATGAGGTTAAAAACTTGCCGACAGAATGGGGACTGTCCGAGATGTACGATTCTTTTTTAGGTAAGCACAAAATGCCAGTTATAATTATTTAAAGGTAATTATTGGACGTACATACCTATGTATAAGAATACAATTTAAAATTCGATCTAGCTTTGCTGTAGAAATTTAATAACTACGCAGAATTTTTAGCACTTGTTTGTCCATTCCTGCCCTACAATTGCTCATAATTTTATAGAGGATTTCAATGTTTTTATAGTATGCCTAATTATTACTTATTATGATTACTATTTTGGTTTTTACCTTTATGTTTTTATGAATCTTTATTGAATTTATGTTATTATTTATATAGACAATAATATCGATATAGAAACATTTCATCAGTTAAATGAAAACGATATAAAGGAGCTGCTTCCTGCAATTGGGACAAGAAAGATATTTTCCCAAAAATATCAACACTACATGATTGAAAAGGTACATACCTATTGCATACTTTATTTACAATTTACTTACAATCATCACCTTTCCCTAATTATCATTTTCCTATATTTAATGCTGCTGAAACTGTTTAAATTTTCTTATTCTTAAAAGAAAAAGGTGAAAGAGAAAATTAAAGCAAAGAAAAAGACAATTCAATAATTTGTAATTTGGGTTTATTTGTTACTAACTAGTATTCAGAAGTTATACAGTGTGTGTCTCTGGATGGAGTTGACAAGAGGAAAAAATTTTTATTGTTGCTTTTACGACAAAAAGTCATTCTTTATAAAAAGTTCTGCTTGTTGCATAAGTTTACTTACTATCAGAAAATCTAAGATTAAATGTACAGAATGTCCGTAAATTAAGATAACATGAAAATGCTTCAAGAGAGAAGTACCATTTATTGCATTTTAGAGTTTACTGTTAATAGAAAAAGTTCTTTATAAACATAAAATTAGTTAAAATACAAAATTCCAAGTTTAAATTTAGATTGTTACGGTTGTATGTTGTTAAGTTGAATTAAGATATCGTGTTATCTTGAATTTAACGTAGATAATCATAATTTAATCTTGTCGATCAATTTATTTTGTGGGGTGCTTTAAAACAAAAAGTTTACGCAGATGACCTGTTGTATGATCGAGAAATACTAAAAGCATGAATACAGGACACGGTGAATGAAATTAATTTAAACAGACCACGAACCATATGTAAAGTCTATGGTGAATTTATTAACAGGATGGAGATATGTGTTGGAGGTGGCCTTGTAGAATAATTTTTGTTGACTTTCTTAATTGATTGAAATTTTGTATTTAAACTAAAAAAATGCAATAAACGGTACTTCTTTTTTCACGTTACCTTAATTTATAAACACTGTACATTTAATCTTAGATTTTCTGATGGTAAACTTATTTATTCAACAAGCAGAACTTTTTATAAACAATGACTTTTTATCGTAAAATCAATAATAAAATTTTTTTCCTCTTGTCAACTCCATCCGGGGAGACATTGTATGTAGTACATAAATAAAAATATACCCATTCAGTGTAGTATTTCACCAGTTGTTTCCTT
Source organism: Agrypnus murinus (assembly GCA_929113105.1). NCBI lineage: Eukaryota > Metazoa > Arthropoda > Insecta > Coleoptera > Elateridae > Agrypnus > Agrypnus murinus. The sequence continues at coordinate 34,528,058 of OV816028.1, read as the reverse complement.
GCATGCAGATCCATTTTTGTTATTAAATTCTTGTATCGTTCAATAACATCTTGACGTACAAATATATAATCGACTTAAAATACTTCTTCTATCTCGGTCAAAGTATTCTTAAATGTTTTAGGCAGGGTAACCCAAGTTTAATGTCTGGAACGTCGGCAATCGACAGAAAATCAAAAAGTAAGGGGACTTGATATAGCCCTAGAAAAATAGTTTTTTTATTTAAATTTTTATACCGTAATATCTTCGTTAGCGCAGAAAATAGGCAATGAAAAGGGGGTGACTTCTCCGATATCTATGTTACTTGGCACTTATTTATTTCCAAAATGTCGGTTTAAAATTTGGGCAAAATCAGTTTCCTGCAAAAGATCTAAGAAAAAAAAATTTTCTAATCTAAGTAATTTTAAAGTACTATTTTTGTTATTAATTAGGCCTTTTTTATACATACACAGTCTGTTTTTTGTTAATGATAATATAGGAAATCCAATGGAATTTTATCATTTTCCTCCTAAGAAGCTTACGACATTAATCCCAGGCACCCTATGTAACTTTAGATGTTTTCAACATTAAATTCAACAATAATTGTACTAACATATTTAAATGTAACAAGCTCAATATATTATTTATAACTTACATTATATAAATTTTAGGCTGCTTCGGAATGTGATCAGCAAGAAACAGTTAATGATTCTGAAAGTACAGAGACTCTGTCAAATATTAGTACCACTTCCACAAGTTCTACAATAAGTCTCATTGATTACGATCAACTTCTAGCACATTACCCTTTTAAAGCTACGATTCGCCAACCTCATCAAACATAACACCTGCTGGAAGTTCAGAGGAAAATGTAAGAAAACGTTATCCTTCATAGTTTATAAAATAAAGGCTTTTCTATTTTAGAGTGTACGTAAATTGCTAGAGGCCACAGAAGAAGGTAAGATTATTAAGAGTAGCTGTGGACCTTTCAAGAAGTTTAGAAGGAATCATTTATGCAATCTGATTGTCAAACACGAACTTCAAGATTCTGCCGATAGAAGGTAAATAAAGTTTTACATGAAAAAAAAAAAAGTTAAATGCCATCTTCCTTTTAGGATCACTACAGCACGATTTCTGATTTTGGCAAAAGAGATAAATGACGTTTTCATTCATGAAGAAGCTGCAATTTACTATTTACCATGTACAAGAGGAGTAAATGGTAAAGTGATTGGTGCATCAGGAAAACTCTGGAGCACATATGTGCATCAACGTAAACTACTAAGGGAAAGCGGTTTACTTAGAAAAAAGGAAAAATCTGCTAGTTCTGCATCCTGTTGGTATAAAATATTATACATTTAACTCTTGAATACATGATTTTTTTTAGTGATAGAAGAAAACGAGGAAGTAGTTGATAATGATGATGATGATGATATGACTGAAATTTTAACACGGCTTTATCATAATAGTATACCTTATGAGGAAGTGGTAGAAAGATGGCGGAAATCTGCTGCAAGTAGATTACAACTTAAAGACAGTGAGACCATAGGGGAATACTATCAAAAGTACCCTGCCTTAAGTCTTCAAACGGGTTATCTATTAGTAAATTGCAATAATGTGATATAATTTTCGGCATTGTATACAATGTGTGTTTCAGCTTGAATTGGATTTTAATTACCTGCACAAAGGTAAGGAAAATGTATTGTTTTTACGCTGGCCCACGTTTGCAATACCTATTTATCATATATATTAACCAAGAAAAATGATTCACTCACAAAGGATTTTATAGCTCGAGAAAAAGAGAAATTTGAGACTCTTGATGATGGTATGTGAATCTGATACTTTTTATCTATTAATAGTGTTAATTTGTACAAAACATTTTTCAGATGTAAAGCAATTAATTGCCCTTCAATTTTTACCATTATTATTACAATCTCCATTAATTAAATCAAAAATAAAAACACATTGGAAACCAAGCAGGAGAGAGACGTTAGATGGCTTCATTTTATTTATCAGTGTAAATTTTACAGATAGCAATTTTTAAGTACGTTAATAATTAACTAATTTACAGGATGCCAGCAATATAACGAAAAAACTGGAAGAGCGAAGTCAGAAGTGCCAAAATTTAAAAACGACAGCCCAACCTATACCAATTGTTGTTGGAACATACAAGTCCTACCAGTGTTTTGTCTCCGTCAACAAACAACTGTACAAAGTTGAAGATCCATTAAAAGCAGTGGATATTTGCTTTAAGGTCTATCATGCCCTAAATGCCATCTATCCTCCGGAATCCACACCAGCCTGGTTATTTTTGCAAAAAGGTGTTTATGGTATTCATACCGACTCGGACCAAAAGTACCGTTCTGTGGATATACTGATTGCAACTATTAAAGGAATAATCGGCTAATTAAACAGAGTTTAGTTTGTTACTTTGTATGAAACCGATACTTACATAAATAGGTATACTTTTGTTTTTGGTTTATCTTTTATGTAAACATTGCAAATAGTTTAGTTTGTTACTTTGTTTTAAACCTATTCCTAAATAGGTATACTTTTCTATTGGTTTATCTTTTATGTAAACATATAAAAATGATTGACTGTTTTAAATGTTCTACAATACAATGCACTGATATTAATAAGTATATAAAACATTTAAGGAATGACCATTTTCTAAAAGATAATGATGACTTGCATCGTGGTGTAGGACAGTGTTTGAGAACTTATAATAATTTTAATTCATTTAGGAAACATTTAAAGTCTCATGTTCTTCATCAACCTCAAATTTCAGCTAACATAGAAGTTAAGGATGTATCTGTTAATCTTGAAGTTGATTCTAATAACTATCAGGAAATCCCGTATGAATCGTACTCTGAAGATGAATCAAGTAATATTTTTTCAGTTATAGAGAACTTTAATTCAGCACTTTTTAATCTCATTAGTGAAATATGTATAATAATTCTGTTGTACCTAGAAAATTTGTTCAATTGGTTATCCGAAAGATCTTATAAGCGAGTTAAAAAGGTTTGTTATTACATCGTTAAGTAATTTAGATGAAACTGATGAAAAGATAAGGGATATGGAAAAAATATTTGGTTCTATTGAGAATTGTATGACTGACTTGAATTCAGAATATAAATGTATACAAAAATATAAGCAATCCGATTTGTTTGTGCCATCACATAATATTCAAACAGGGGAAACTCTAAAGAAACAATGTAGCGGCGATTCTATATTAGAACCAGTACCTATCCACATGAAGTTAATATCGTTAACAGATTTGTTAACCAAATTATTTTCTCTCGAGGGTTTTCTTCAATCAATGAAGGATTACTATACTCATTTACAACATGAGGAGACAGTAATAAGCAACTTTGTACAATGTAAATTATGGAAATATCAAAGTAGAAATTATGAGAATAAAACTGTTTTTCCCTTAATGTTATTTTTTGACGATTATGAGGTAGGAAATACTTTGGGTTCGCATGCTGGAACAAACAAACTTGGCGCGATATACTTGTCTTTGCCTTCAATGCCTCCGTATACGACTTCAAAATTATGTAACATATTTCTATTTGCCATATTTTACTCTGATGACCGTAAGAAGTTTGGTAATCAAATGTTTTCGAAATTAATTGATGAATTACGCTGTATACGAGAGAATGGGATAACAATCTTAGATGAAAAATTTTATTTTATAGTTGGACTTATATCAGGTGACAATTTAGGTATACATTCTCTTTTAGGGTTTACTGAAAGTTTTTCATGTACATTTTCCTGTAGATTTTGTAAAGCACCAAAACCTCTTTCTCATGTCATGACTGTTCAAGATGATTCGCTATTAAGAAATATTGAAAACTATAACCAAGATGTGTTACTTAATGACGTTAGTCAAACGGGCATTAAAGAAAATTGTATTTTCCATCAGCTACCAGGGTTTCGGGTGACATATAATTTTACGGTGGACATTATGCATGACCTTTTCGAAGGTGTGTGTGTAATTACAGTCTAACCTGTTTGTTAAAAACATTAGTTTTGGAGTTACAGCTATTTTCTCTTGAAACACTTAATTCTCGTATTCAATTATTTAACTATACAGCCATTGAGAGTACTAATAAACCACCTATAATCACAACGGATAAATTGAAATCTAATCTTAAAATGTCAGCTTCAGAAATGCTATGCCTAACCAGGTATTTGGGCTTGATTATTGGAGATTTAGTACCTACTGATCTTGGAATATGGGAACTATGGATAACATTACGCGAAATTGTGTGTATATTGTCACTGCAGCTGACGTTCATTGCAAAACTTATGCTCATCTAAAAGTTCTCATTGATGATCACAATTCACTTTTTATTAAGTTTTCTGGAAATCTAAAACCTAAACATCACCATCTAATTCATTATCATCTAATTTTAGAAATGTCTGGTTCTCTCCGACATTTTTGGTCTATGAGGGCTGAACAAAAACACAGAGAATCTAAACTAACCGCAAACATTTCATTTTCCTTTAAAAATTTACCGGAGACCCTGATGTTGAAAACCCAGCTAAGATTAGGTCACATGTTAAATAGTTATTGTAATGAACAAAATTGTAACATTTTCGGACCACTTTTACCTATTAGTCTTGAAATTTATAAAAAGTTCGGTAATATGTATGACAAACATTTACTTTATTCTTCTTCTCGGGTCAATCACTTGGGAACGGTTTATAAACCAAATTTTTCATTAATTCTGAAATGGACCGATGATCTTCCAGTTTTTGGCATAATTGAAAAAATAATTGCATATAAAAATGAAACACTCACGGATGTACATTTCTTGTGTAAAATTATAAAAACCATTTCCTTCTCTAGACATTGTTATGCTTTTGAGGTTGATATAGAATCAGATGAAAGTTCATGTTTCCAATTTAAAGATTTACATTCCTATATGCCATGTTTTATTACTAATTTTAATAGTAAATCATTTATCTCTGTTAGATGTTCCGTTTAATTTGTTTTTATTTCTTTATATTTAAATTTATTTTTTTATGTATTTTTCCTGTTTTTTTATGTTTCTGTATTTTTGTGTTTAAATTAAATATATTATTTTTTGATAAAATTATGCAGAATTTGAAGTTCATGTTTCCAATTGATATGCCATGTTTTATTACTAATTTTAATAGTAAATGATTTATCTCCATTAGATGTTCTGTTTAATTTGTTTTTATTTCATTATGTTTATATTTATTTTTTTATGTATTTTTCCTAATTATCTTTAGGTTTCTGTATTTTTGTGTTTAAATTAAATATATAACATTTTGATAAAATTATGCAGAATTTGAAGTTCATGTTTCCAATTGATATGCCATGTTTTATTACTAATTTTAATAGTAAATGAGTTATCTCCATTAGATGTTCTGTTTAATTTTTTATTTCATTATGTTTATATTTATTTTTTTATGTATTTTTCCTAATTATCTTTAGGGTTCTGTATTTTTGTGTTTAAATTAAATATATAACATTTTGATAAAATTATGCAGAATTTGTATTATTAAATCACCCAGTGTTTAGCGTTTCTTTCAGCAATATTAAAGGTTAAAGAAAAATCAGCACATTATTGTGCAAATATACACTAAACTACTATATACACATTACTCCAATATTCATATGTATTTCCAACATCATTGAGCTAAAATTCCATAATTATTATGAATTAAAAATTAACACAATATCGTTCATGTAAATTCTGAGCACAATATAGGAATTTTCCACAAAGATTGCAGGTGTTTCGTACAGCATTGTGCAAAACTGTGCTACAAAATATGTAAGATTCTTCAAGCAAATTGTTCTAGGTAGTTCGTATTCGGTATGGAGAAATAAATAATATATATTGTTTGGAAAAAGATTACAATTTGCTTTACACAAACTAACGCAATCAATTTGCACAAATTGTTCCTGTCACCATTTTAGGCACAATTTGCTTTAATTTTCTCAACATTTGTGCACTTAATATACAAACATTTCTCTATGTGTGGTGTCTTCTATCACCCCTTAAAATTAATGCGTTCTATCTCCGGACACGCTGTATTATGAACCTGATATTCAAACCGCTATTGCAGACATAATAATTGAATTAGAGTGCGGGAGTAGAAAAACAATTATTACAAAACGTTTTTTAGCGGGTTGAGCGTCGTATAAATAAAAGTACTCGACACATATACGGTGTTCAACGTCTTTTTAAATATTGTTAAAGAAACTAATTTAATTTCTTGTTCCTCTGCAATTACTGAATAGAATAGAAGACGCTAATCCCTCGGCGAGCCAGAAACAAGACACCCCCACATTCACCTTTAAGATGCACTAACGCAAGAAACCGTGGAAAAAGAAGAAAATGTACTGAGAAAGGGGTATTCTATTTAAATCACGACATTAAGTGATTTAAATAGAATACCCCTTTCTCTCGGAAAATATTTTGTGGGGAAGGCGTTTTATTTGGGCAACATTTTATTTATTAATTTTAAATATTGTTAAGAAATAATAACATATGAATTATAAAAAATAAAATGTTCCATATTTTAAGCCAAAAGAAAACATTATGTTAGCTCATTCAAACAAAAACAAAATACAAAACGGTAAAAAAGTACAATCGTTTTGCGATAGACATCGTATTTCAATTTTTGTTATTAGTTATTAGTAATTACTTAATTATAAAAGTAGGAGAATAATAATAATTGTTACAACTCTTAACCTGGAAACCAGGCCCCATAATGTTCTAAGTTAATAAATGAAGAACGAGAATAGTATTCATACAATATTATTATTATTAGAGTTTATATTTCCGCAAGAAACGCGTGAGGCCCTTTGCACGTCGGCACCCATTAGGCTTGCATAGATGCCTCAGTTAATTAATTCTTCACTAATATTCTTAATGCTAGTTAGGTTAATCCTTATGCATTTTCTGTTACATATTTATTAATAATAATTATTAAAATTGTTTGGCTAAAAAAGTAAAAACGAACAAACAAATAAAAATAATTTTACTATTATTCCTGATCAGAAATTTCAAATCGTGTATTAGGATAACAGAAAAGGTTGACGGTCGTTTGCTGAAACCCTGGTAGCTATGCATTGATTTGTTGGTGACACCATTTAAAATCATATTTGAAATTAAACTTTGTTAAGTTAACGTTTATTTTAAGTTGTTTTATAACAATTTTTAATATTATTAATATTATATTATTAAAAATAGAACGTAAAATAAAATTTAACTCCATAGAAATTAATTTAAAATTGCTTTAAAATTTCTAGTGACTGGGCTGCCATCTGGTAACCAGTAGGACTATTAATGATGATATTGCAGTTTGCGTCACCATACGGGGTGTCACCAATAAATTAATGCATAGCTACCAGGGTTTAAGCAAACCACCCTTAACCATTTCTGTTATCCTAATACACGATTTGAAATATCTGATGAGGAATAAAGTTGTTTTATAATCGTAAAATTATTTTTATTTGTTCCTTTTATTAGAATTTTTACTTTTTTGTCCAACCAATTTTAATAATTATTTTTAATGAATATCAAAGAGAAAATGCATAAGTATTAACCTAACAACTAGCATTAAGAATATTAGAGAAGAATTAATTAACTATGCAAGCCTAATGGGTGCCGATGTGCAAACAGCCCCGCACGTTTCTTACCGAAATTGGATAATTTGGTCAAATTGGCTGGAATTATGATAGGTTGTAGCTTACATTATCCTGAAGGAAAGTCTCTCCTTCTACGAAGCTCTAAAATTAACAGCTTTGGAGTTACAGAGCACGGAAAGCAGGAAAAATTCATACTTCGGCATACACTGTTGTACAGCCTTGGTAACTTCATTTTTTGTGTATATTCTTTGTTTTTGTTTTGATTAACACAGATAATTATGTTGTCACATTCATGTGGATTTATACCAGGTGTCCCATTATATTTTGACCCTTTATGAACCTAGATAACTTTTAAACTAATTGAGATAATGAAATGCGATGTTCACTAGTCTTCTTAGTTTTTAAAGTTTTTTCTGAGTATTCGTTATTTTTTCTCACTTCCGGTTTATCCGGAAATGACAGAGTATTTTGCGGGGATAGCTAATTTGACGTTTACAGTGATGTTTTCTTTAATTGCCGTAGTCTACTTTGTGAATCATTATATTTTTCGCAGTATTTCAATAACATGCAGTATTCACTTTAAGAGCTTATAAAACCATCACCCTATATAATAACCATGACAAGTATGGTACTTTTGGAAAGAGGGAACAATGGGCTTGCCAACTATGATACGGGGTGTTCCATTTGAAATTACAAAGTTGCCCTATCCCCAAAAATACGCTAGGTCATTTCCGATTAAACCGGCGGTGAACAAAAAAGACGGATACTCAGAAAAAAATCTTTAAACAATAAGAAGAATAATAAACATCGCATTTCATTATCTCAATTAGTTGAAACGTTATATAGGTTTATAAAGGGTCAAAATATAATGGGGCACCCGGTACCGGGGCCGTTTCATTCTCCATCTACACCATACCCAATAATCAACAATAGGTATTTTTCATTTTCTAATTTCAAATAAATCGGCCGTTTTCAGAGCCAAATGATGTGCCAAATTCACTCACGCAACCTAGTCGCGGTTAATCAAAATAAAAAATGACCGAGAATGAATTACCGAGGCTGTAAGTGTTAAAAATCCATAAACCGAAGTATGAATTTTCCCTGCCTTTCGTGCTCTGTAACTCCAAAACTGTTAATTTTAGAGCTTCCCCAGTAGCACACACATGTTGGAAAAATATTGTTTCCACATATTGGCCAAATATTGTAAATGACAGACACTGACGTATATTGGGCCCCAATCTTGAACCAATATAACATCAATATCATATAGTGGTCTGGAATATAAGCCCAATATAGGATCAATATAGAGGAAAACATATTTTTTAAACGTAGTATTTATATATTGGACCTTTGTAGGAGCAATATTGGCTAAATACGTTTGGTGCCAGTCTTTAACCAATGTAATACCAATCTTGGTTGAATCTTCCTAATATTGGGCCTGGATATAATATGTTACCCATATAGTACTAGTATTGGGCCAATATCTTGTGCTACTGGGGTTCTTGACACCGGATACTTTTGATCAATATAAACTACAACATATCACAATTTGACCGGGATCCAATTTCCGCAAAAAAACGTGCTCCTTTCTTAATCTTCAGAATGTACGTTGATATCTAAGTTTTTGTTAAACAAACTCATACTAGGGCGGCCTGAATAGTGAAGTAAGTAATACAGAAATGACATCACAATGAACACATGAGTGACATTGATCAGAATGAAATTTTCCATCAAGTTCTGCAATTAGGAAGCAAATCAAATGGTACACACTACATTTCCTTAGCATGGTGCCAAGTGGGGTAAAAACCGCCCCTAACTTTTAAAATCGGTATTTGGGTATGAAGTCGGTCAGGAATCAGAATGAAATTTTCCATAAAGTTCTGCAATTAGGATACAAATCAAACTTTACACACTACATTTCCTTAGCATGGGGCTAAGGAGGGTAAAAACCGCCCATAACCTTTAAAATCGGTATTTGGGGATGAAGTCCGTCAGGAATAAGAATGAAATTATCCATAAAGTTCTGCAATCAGGATACGAATCAAATGGTACACACTACATTTCCTTAGCATGGGGCTAAGGGAGGTAAAAACGGCCCCTAACTATTAAAAACGGTATTTGGGTATGAAGTCGGTCAGGAATCAGAATGAAATTTTCCATAAAGTTCTGCAATTAGGATACGAATCAAATGGTACACACTACATTTCCTTAGCATGGGGCTAAGGGGGGTAAAAACCGCCCCTAACTTTTAAAATCGGTATTTGGGTATGAAGTCGGTCAGGAATCAGAATGAAATTTTCCATAAAGTTCTGCAATTAGGAAACAAATCAAATGGTACACACTACATTTCCTTAGCATGGGGCTAAGGGGGGTAAAAACCGCCCCTAACTTTTAAAATCGGTATTTGGGTATGAAGTCGGTCAGGAATCAGAATGAAATTTTCCATAAAGTTCTGCAGTTAGGATACGAATCAAAGGGTACACACTACATCTCCTTAGCAAGGGGCTAAGGGGGGTAAAAACCGCCCCTAACTTTTAAAATCGGTATTTGGGTATGAAGTCAGTCAGGAATCAGAATGAAATTTTCCATAAAGTTCTGCAATTAGGATACAAATCAAATGGAATACATTACATTTCCTTAGCATGGGGCCAAGGGGGGTAAAAATCGCCCCTAACTTTTAAAATCGGTATTTGGGGATGAAGTCCGTCAGGAATCAGAATGAAATTACCCACAAAGTTCTGCAAATAGGATACAAATCAAATGGTACACACTACATTTCCATAGCATGGGGAATCAGAATGAAATTTTCCATAAAGTTCTGCAATTAGGATACAAATCAAATGGTACCCACTACATTTCCTTAGCATGGTGCTAAGGGGGGTAAAAACGGCCCCTAACTATTAAAATCGGTATTTGGGTATGAAGTCGGTCAGGAATCAGAATGAAATTTTCCATAAAGTTCTGCAATTAGGATACAAATCAAATGGAATACATTACATTTCCTTAGCATGAGGCCAAAGGGGGTAAAAACAGCCCCTAACTTTTAAAATCGGTATTTGGGGATGAAGTCCGTCATGAATCAGAATGAAATTATCCACAAAGTTCTGCAATTAGGATACAAATCAAATGGTACACACTACATTTCCTTAGCATGGGGCTAAGGGGGGTAAAAACCGCCCCTAACTTTTAAAATCGGTGTTTGGGAATGAAGTCCGTCAGGAATCAGAATGAGATTTTCCATAAAGTTCTGCAATTAGGAAACAAATAAAATGGTACACACTACATTTCCTTAGCATGGGGCCAAGGGGGGTAAAAATCGCCCCAAACTTTTAAAATCGGTATTTGGGTATGAAGTCGGTAAGGAATCAGAATGAAATTTTCCATAAAGTTCTGCAATTAGGATACAAATCAAATGGTACACATACCACATTTCCTTAGCATGTGGCTAAGGGGGGTAAAAACCACCCCTAACTTTTGAAATCGGTATTTGGGGATGAAGTCCGTCAGGAATCAGAATGAAATTTTCCATAAAGTTCTGCAATTAGGATACGAATGAAATGGTACGCACTACATTACCTTAGCATGGGGCTAAGGGGGGTAAAAACCGCCCCAAACTTTTAAAATCTGTATTTGGGTATGAAGTCGGCCAGGAATCAGAATGAATTTTTCCATAAAGTTCTGCAATTAGGATACAAATCAAATGGTACACACTACATTTCCTTAGCAAGGGACTAAGGGGGGTAAAAAACCGCCCCTAACTTGTAAAAAAGGCATTTGGGGATGAAGTCAGTCAGGAATCAGAATTAAATTACCCACAAAGTTCTGCAATTAGGATACAAATCAAATGGTACACACTACATTTCCTTAGCATGGGGCTAAGGGGGGTAAAAACCGCCCCTAACTTTTAAAATCGGTGTTTGGGAATGAAGTCCGCCAGGAATCAGAATGAAATTTTCCATAAAGTTCTGCAATTAGGATACGAATCAAATGGTACACACTACATTTCCTTAGCATGGGGCTAAGGGGGGTAAAAACCGCCCCTAACTCTTAAAATCGGTATTAGGGAATGAAGTCCGTCAGGAATCAGAATGAAATTTTCCAGAAAGTTCTGCAATTAGGAAGCAAATCAAATGGTATACACTACATTTCCTTAGCATGGTGCCAAGTGGGGTAAAAACCGCCCCTAACTTTTAAAATCGGTATTTGGGTATGAAGTCGGTCAGGAATCAGAATGAAATTTTCCATAACGCTCTGCAATTAGGATAAGGGGGTATACATTATATTTCCTTAGCATGTGGATAAGGGGGGTAAAAACCGCCCCTAACTTTTAAAATCGTTATTTGGCGATGAAGTCCGTCAGGAATCAGAATGAAATTATCCACAAAGTTCTGCAATTATGATACAAATCAAATGTTACACACTACATTTCTTTAGCATGTTGGAAAGAGGGGTAAAAACCGCCCCTAACTTTTAAAATCGGTATTTGGGTATGAAGTCGGTCAGGAATCAGAATGAAATTTTCCATAAAGTTCTGCAATTAAGATACGAATCAAATGGTACACACTACATTTCCTTAGCATGGGGCTAAGGGGGGTTAAAACCGCCCCTAACTTTTAAAATCGGTATTTGGGGATGAAGTCCGTCAGGAATCAGAATGAAATTATCCACAAAGTTCTGCAATTAGGATACGAATCAAATGGCACACACTACATTTCATTAGCATGGGGCTAAGGGGGGTAAAAACCGCCCCTAACTTTTAAAATCTGTATTTGCGAATGAAGTCCGTCAGGAATCACAATGAAAATTTCCATAAAGTTCTGCAATTAGGATACGAATCAAATGGTACACACTACATTTCCTTAGCATGGGGCTAAGGGGGGTAAAAACCGCCCCTAACTTTTAAAATCGTATTTGGGGATGAAGTCCGTCAGGAATCAGAATGAAATTTTCCATAAAGTTCTTAAATTAGGATACAAATCAAATGGTACACACTACATTTCCTTAGCATGTTGGAAAGGGGGGTAAAAACCGCCCCTAACTTTTAAAATCGGTATTTGTGTATGAAGTCGGTCAGGAATCAGCATGAAATTTTCCATAAAGTTCTGCAATTAATATACGAATCAAATGGTACACACTACATTTCCTTAGCATGGGTCTAAGGGGGGTAAAAAGCGCCCCGAACTTTTAAAATCGTTTTTTGGGGATGATGTCCGTCAGGAATCAGAATGAAATTATCCACAAAGTTCTGCAATTAGGTTACAAATCAAATGGTATACATTATATATCCTTAGCATGGGGCCAAGGGGGGTAAAAACCGCCCTTAATTTTTAAAATCGGTGTTTGGGAATGAAGTCCGGCAGGAATCAGAATGAAATTTTCCATAAAGTTCTGCAATTAGGCTACAAATCAAATGGTATACATTACATTTTGTTAGCTTGGGGCTAAGGGGATTACCCCACTTAGCCCCATGCTAAGGAAATGTAGTGTGTACCATTTTATTTGTATCCTAATTGCAGAATTTTATGGAAAATTTCGTTCTGATTCCTGACGGACTTCATTCCCGAATACCGATTTTAAAAGTTAGGGGCGGTTTTTACCCCACTTAGCCCCATGCTAAGGAAATGCAGTGTGTACCATTTGATTTGTATTCTAATTGCAAAGCTGTATTGAAACTTTCATTATGATTCCTGACCCACTTCATCACCAAATACCGATTTTAAGAGTTAGGGACGGTTTTTACCCCCCTTAGCTCCATGCTAAGGATATGTAATGTATTCCATTTGATTTGTTTCCTAAATGCAGAACTTTTCACACTTTCAGAACAGAAAATTTCAATCTAATTCCTGACGTACCTCATTCCCAAATACCGATTTTAAAAGTTTGGGGGCGGTTTTTACCCCCCTTATCCCCTTGCTAAGGAAATGTGATATATACCATTTTCTTTGAATCCTAATTGCAGAACTTAATGGAAAATTTCATTCTGATTCCAGACGGACTTCATTCCCGAATACCGATTTTAAAAGTTAGGGGCGTTTTTTACCCCATTTATCACCTTGCTAAGGAAATGTAGTGTGTACCGTTTGATTCGTATCCTACTTGCATAACTTTATGGAAAATTTCATTCTGATTCCAGACGGACTTCATTCCCAAATACCGATTTTAATAGTTAGGGGCGGTTTTTACCCCCCTTATCACCATTCTAAAAAATGTGATGTATACCATTTGATTTGTATCCTAATTGCAGAACTTTGTGGAAGATTTCATTTTGATTCCTGACGGACTTCATTCCTGAATACCCATTTTATAAGTTATGGGCGGTTTTTATGCCCCTTATCCCCATGCTAAAGAAATGTAGTGTGCAGCATTTGATTTGTTTCCTAATTGCAGAACTTTATGAAAATTTCATTCTGATCCCTGACCGACTTCATACCCAAATACCGAATTTAAAAGTTTGGGGCGATTTTTACCCCCTTTAGCCCCATGCTAAGGAAATGTAGTGTGTACCATTTGATTCGTATCCTATTTGCAGAACTTTGTGGATAATTTCATTTTGATTCCTGACGGACTTCATCCCCAAATACCGATTTTAAAAGTTACGGGCGGTTTTTACCACCCTTGCCCCATGCTAAGGAAATGTAGTGTGTACCATTTGATTCGTATCCTAATTGCAGAATTTTATGGAAAATTTCATTCTCATTCCTGACCGACTTCATACCCAAACACCGATTTTAAAAGTTAGGGGCGGTTTTACCCCCCTTAGCCCCATGCTAAGGAAATGTAGTGTGTACCATTTGATTCGTATCCTAATTGCAGAACATTATGGAATATTTCATTCTGATTCCTGACGGACTTCATCCCCAAATACCGATTTTAAAAGTAACGGCGGTTTTTACACCCCTTGGCCCCATGCTAAGGAAATGTAATGTATACCATTTGATTTGTATCCTAATTGCAGAACTTTGTGGATAATTCCATTCTGACTCCTGAGGACTTCATCCTCAAATACCGATTTTAAAAGTTACGGGCGGTTTTTACCCCCCTTAGACCCATGCTAAGGAAATGTAGTGTGTACCATTTGATTCGTATCCTAATTGCAGAACTTTATGGAAAATTTCATTCTGATTCCTGACCGACTTCATACCCAAATACCGATTTTAAGAGTTAGGGGCGGTTTTTACCCCCCTTAGCCCCATGCTAAGGAAATGTAGTGTGTACCATTTGATTCGTATCCTAATTGCAGAACTTTATGGAAAATTTCATTCTAATTCCTGACGGACTTCATTCCCAAACACCGCTTTTAAAAGTTAGGGGCGGTTTTTACCCCCCTTGGCAACATGCTAAGGAAATGTAATTCTGATTCCTGACGGACTTCATTCCCAAACACCGATTTTAAAAGTTAGGGGCGGATTTTACCCCCCTTGGGCCCATGCTAAGGAAATTTAATGTATACCATTTGATTTGTATCCTAATTGCAGAACTTTGTGGATAATGTAATATACACTGATTTCGCTAAGGCATTTGACAGAGTATCTCATTTGCTTTTACTTAGGAAATTAGGTGAATTTGGATTTTCAGACAATTTAGTTAACCTTTTTAAAAGTTACTTGAATTGTCGATCACAAGTTGTATGTTGTAACGGATACAAATCTGAGCCCTTTCTAGCTTCGTCTGGTGTACCTCAGGGAAGTACACTAGGACCATTGCTATTCATAATTTTTATAAACGACATAGTTGAATGCATACAGTCTTCTCAAGTACTTCTTTTTGCGGATGACCTTAAAATATTTAACATTGTAAATTCGGTAAGTGACTGTCATCGCTTACAGGAAGACTTGAATAGAATTTGTTTATGGTCAATAAATAATAAACTTTTGTTTAATATCAATAAGTGTCAATGCATGACGTTTTGTCGTAAAAAGGTTAACACTATATATAATTATAGTATGAATAACGTAACAATTAGTAGGGTTAATGGATGTACTGATTTGGGAGTATGCTTTGACGAGGCTCTTAGATTCAATAATCACTATGAATTGATAATCAGTGCAGCATCCAAACAGCTTGGGTTTGTTATTCGAAACACAAGATCCTTTAATAACTGTCAAACCTTAATTACTCTGTTTAATGCTTTAGTTAGATCGAAACTAGAATATGCGTCAGTTATTTGGAACCCTTTGTATGTAAGTTATAGTCTACGTATTGAAAAGATTCAGAAAAAATTTCTAAAATATTGTGCTTTCAAATTTCAAATAATAATTAGCAGTAATGACTACAATTCTCTCTTAGATCATTTTAAAATCGAGTCATTGGCAACTCGAAGACAACACCAATTAATTTTATTTTTATACAAAATTATCAATTATTTGGTGCATGTACCTAACTTACTAGCAAAAGTTAATTTTCATGTTCCAGACATGCGCACTCGATTTTCAAGTGATTTTGTACATAATTGCCCAAGAACAAATATATTGATGATATCGCCTGTAATAGCAATGATGAGAGCATATAATAGCATAAGCATTGAATTAGACCTCTTTAATGTTACATACAGGCAGTGTAGGTATTGCCTTCGCAATTTGCATAATAATCATCCTGTTAGTATACGTTAATAAAATTAATGATGTTTATTTTATTTATTTTAATTATTTAGAAGAATTATGTAATATTTCTATTATAATATTCACATAGGTTTACTTTCGTTACAATTACTTTTAACAGATATTTCTTTTACATTAAATTCTTAAACATATGTTTCGGTAACACGATATAGTAATTAGGTAAATTTATTTCAATTATTTATTAATTGTACCAGTATCTTGTTCATTTCTGACATACTTTATCATATTAACTTCTGTTTTTCATCTATCTTATATTACTTAACTACTAACTAAATTTTATTATTTATTTGTTGTTATTAATTTTGAATTTAACTTATCTTACAGATTTAATCATTCGTAATATCTATGTAATTTATTTGAATTCTAGAATTAATTATGATGTATATGTATTAATATTTTTGTGTTATTATTGAATCACGTATCACGTTTTATGTTTTAGGTTCTATATTATTAATGATATTTATTGTATATTTCCTGTAAGTGGAACTTTGTTCTGTTGGAATGAAATAAATAAATAAATAATTTCATTCTGATTCCTGACGGACTTCATCCCCAAATACCGATTTTAAAAGTTAGGGGCGGTTTTTACCCCCCTTGGCCCCATGCTAAGGTATAATGTATATCATTTGATTTGTATCCTAATTGCAGAACTTCGTGAATAGTTTCATTCTGATTCCTGACGGACTTCATCCCCAAATACCGATTTTAAAAGTTAGGGGCGGTCTTTACCCCCGTTGGCCCCATGCTAAGGAAATGTAGTGTGTACCATTTGATTTGTTTCCCAATTGCGGAACTTTATAGAAAATTTCATTCTGATTCCTGACGGACTTCATTCCCAAACACCGATTTTAAAAGTTAAGGGTGGTTTTTACCCCCCTTGGCCCCATGCTAAGGAAATGCAATATATACCATTTGATTTGTATCCTAATTGCAGAACTTTGTGGATAATTTCATTCTGATTCCTGACGGACTTCATCCCCAAATACAGATTTTAAAAGTTAGGGGCTGTTTTTACCCCCCTTAGCCCCATGCTAAGGAAATGTAGTGTGTACCATTTGATTCATATCCTAATTGCAGAACTTTATGGAAAATCTCATTCAGATTCCTGACGGACTTCATTCCCAAACACCGATTTAAAAGTTAAGGGTGGTTTTTACCCCCCTTGGCCCCCATGCTAAGGAAATGCAATATATACCATTTGATTTGTATCCTAATTGCAGAACTTTGTGGATAATTTCATTCTGATTCCTGACGGACTTCATCCCCAAATACAGATTTTAAAAGTTAGGGGCGGTTTTTACCCCCCTTAGCCCCATGCTAAGGAAATGTAGTGTGTACCATTTGATTCGTATCCTAATTGCAGAACTTTATGGAAAATCTCATTCTGATTCCTGACGGACTTCATTCCCAAACACCGATTTTAAAAGTTAGGGGCGGTTTTTACCCCCCTTGGCCCCATGCTAAGGAAATGTAATGTATACCATTTGATTTGTATCCTAATTGCAGAACTTTGTGGATAATTTCATTCTGATTCCTGACTGACTTCATCCCCAAATGCCGATTTTACAAGTTAGGGGCGGTTTTTACCCCCCTTAGTCCCTTGCTAAGGAAATGTAGTGTGTACCATTTGATTTGTATCCTAATTGCAGAACTTTATGGAAAAATTCATTCTGTTTCCTGACCGACTTCATACCCAAATACAGATTTTAAAAGTTTGGGGCGGTTTTTACCCCCCTTAGCCCCATGCTAAGGTAATGTAGTGCGTACCATTTGATTAGTATCCTAATTGCAGAACTTTATGGAAAATTTCATTCTGATTCCTGACGGACTTCATCCCCAAATACCGATTTCAAATGTTAGGGGTGGTTTTTACCCCCCTTAGCCACATGCTAAGGAAATGTGGTATGTGTACCATTTGTTTTGTATCCTAATTGCAGAACTTTATGGAAAATTTCATTCTGATTCCTGACGGACTTCATTCCCAAATACCGATTTTAAAAGTTAGGGGCGGTTTTTACCCCCCTTAGTCCCTTGCTAAGGAAATGTAGTGTGTACCATTTGATTTGTATCCTAATTGCAGAACTTTATTGAAAATTTCATTCTGATTCCTGACCGACTTCATACCCAAATACCGATTTTAAAAGTTAGGGGCGGTTTTTACCCCCCTTAGCCCCTTGCTAAGGAAATGTAGTGTGTACCATTTGATTTGTATCCTAATTGCAGAACTTTATGGATAATTTCATTCTGATTCCTGACGGACTTCATCCCCAAATACCGATTTCAAAAGTTAGGGGTGGATTTTACCCCCCTTAGCCCCATGCTAAGGAAATGTAGTGTTTACCATTTGATTCGTATCCTAATTGCAGTACTTTGTGGATAATTTCATTCTGATTCCTGACCGACTTCATACCCAAATACCGATTTTAAAAGTTAGGGGCGGTTTTTACCCCCCTTAGCCCCATGCTAAGGAAATGTAGTGTATACCATTTGATTTGTATCCTAATTGCAGAACTTTTTAGAAAATCTCATTCTGATTCCTGACCGACTACATCCCCAAATACCGTTTTTAAGAGTTAGGGGCTATTTTTACCCCCCTTAGCCCCATGCTAAGGAAATGTAGTTTATACCATTGGATTTGTATCCTAATTTCAGAACTTTAGGGAAAATTTGGTTCTGATTCCTATGAAAATATTTTATGTGCACGTCTATGGATGTTCGGGTATTTCCGGAAATTTTACCGGCCAACTTTACAGGCTAACTTCACACTGGTACCCTATTGACACTTACAACCATATCAAAAGGTATTACTAAACTAAACAACTAAACTAGAAGCTAGAACTAAAGCTATTGCTGATCTTTAATACTGAGATCCCTTACAGTAATGTTATTTTTAGTTTCCCCTAAATTTTTAATAGATCAATTCTTCTGGAACATTTAACAATTTCATACGATTTGTAAAGTATTTTAAAATTTGGTAAGTTGCGCCTGTTGCAGAGGCAACACACACAACAACTTGGAATTTGGGATTCCTATATTGAACTTTTTATAAATTATACTGAGATACTGAATTATTTACTTTTTATTATTTTTACCAAAATAAAGTACCAGATAAAAATCTTACTACCTGATTTAAACCTGTACTCTTTTTGGTTTTAAAATTACTATTAAAACCATATTAAAAAATATTACTAAACTAGACTAGAAGCTAGAACTAAAGCTATTGCTAATCTTTAATGATGAGATCCCTCAAAGTAATTTTATTTTTAGTTTCCTCTAAATAATTAAAATTATCTTGTACAATTTGTATAAGTATTTAAAATTTGGTAATTTGCACCTGTTGTTTAGGCAACACACACTACAACATGGAATTGGGGATGATTTAATTTTTTAAGTATTTTTTAACCTTAATAGCTTCGAAAGTTTGATTCATAAATGCATCACATGTTTAATTTATCATGTGTTACCAAAAAAGTCAGCTTGTTACAGCTATATATAATTATTGTAGACAACACAAACTTATTGTGTAGGTATCCCTCATTGGACAACTATAGGTGCATATTATGGTATCTCGTTATGGTAGGTTCGTTTATATGCGGTACATGAAAAACGAACAGAATGGAAAATAAAAAAATTGTATTTCTGTTTTTGCAGTAACATAATAATAAATGCCTTTATTTATACTCCCAAAAAAAAAACAACATTTATATTCTTAAGTAAAATAACAATGAGGCGAAGTTCAGAGCCTGTTTGAGGCAGGCTCTGCTCTGCCACTTAACCTCAGTGTAAAAAAGAAATAAAAAAAACTGAGTACATGTTCTAATTGTGAAACAAAAAAAATGATTTCAACCGTAATTAATTAAAAAAAGGAAAAATAGGTAAAAAATAGAGTAAGTCCTGCGCAAGCACTGCAAATCACCCATTTTGTGATGTGATGTGATGATACGAAAAGGATCTCTTAAACATGCTGGTTCTATGGGGTGGGACGGACAGCAGCCCTCTGAAGCGTAAATTCAAATGATGTATATCTGTACGATATGTAATTTTATTATATAGATATTGAGGACTCTTTTTGATCAGAATTTTATAGTAAAATATAACTGCATGAAAGCGGCGTCTGTTAGACATGTTTAGCCAGTTTGCAGTTGTCAATTTGTCCGAGATCTGATACACTGTCCTGGGTATTCCATAGATTAGACGCAAGCAAGCATTCTGTAATCGCTGAATTCTACACGTATCATTTTTGTCTATACACCGTCCATAAACAACGTCGCAATAATTTAATTGTGATAATACCAGAGTGTTACATAGCATCTTTTTAATGTTGGAGTTTAAGAATTCCCGACTTTGATAAATAATACGAAGATTATAAAAACCTTTTTTAATCACATTGTTGATATAAGACTTAAATCGTAAATTCTTATCTACAATTAAACCTAAACTTTTACTTCATCATGAATTCCCACTTTTACGCCATCTATTTCTAGATTAATGTCATTTATCAACTTATCATATACATAAGAACTGCAAATTAAAATTGCTTTAGATTTATCTGGATTTAATTTTAGTAAATGATTGATTGAGATATCTGACATTAACTGTAGATCCTGATTTATCCTTTCACTAGCCTGTTTGACCTCTGACCACTGAAAAGAGTAATACAGCTGTGTATCATCAGCGTAAAAGTGAGAGTTGACGTGTAGAAGTTGTGTACAAAAATTGGAAGTGTAAATAGCAAATAACAATGGACTTAATATCGAGCCTTGAGGAACTCCAGATTTTAAAGATAAAAATTCCGACGTATTATTTTTATATGTTACAGCTTGTTGGCGATCTTTTAAATAACTTAAAAAAAAATTCAATGGCTTCTGCAAGACCTATAAAATGCAAAATAGACAATAATAAATTGTGGTTGACTGTGTCGAATGCTTTAGAGAAATCTAACAGTACAAGAACAGTTGCTAATTTTTTATCGTAAGCCGTAATAATATCATCTGTGATTTTAGTCAAAGCGGTGGTGCAACTGTGTCCACGTCTAAACCCAGACTGTGTGTCATTTGCATGAAATAAGAATGCTAAATTTATCTACAACACTATATAAAAAATAAAAATCTTTCAAAAAGGTAAATGATCTAGGGTTGTCAGATTTCCTATAACTTATTGAAATTTAATTTGTAATATTAAACCATCAACTTCTCATATAATTCAATGAACCCTTTGGTTTGTCTTATGAGTCTCACTTATTTTCATATTATATTGGATCAGATTCTCAAACACAGATAACTACAAGAGCTTTATACGTTAGTCAGAAATTGAAGACCTTGAAAATCCGGTCCAAAGATTAAGAATCTGTAATTTTGTATATGCTAAAGTTTAACGACTCAAGGCTTTCAGATATTCAAAACCGAATCAAACACCCCTATATACATTTTTATATATACAGTGCTATTTATTTACTTCGCAATAATATGTAAAGCGTATAAAAGAGCGTGCTGTTTAATTGGTTGCCTATGTGTGAATAATGTTTTGAGTGGATTATATTTTCAAATGCAACATAGGGAACTGCACATATTGTAATTTAATTTAATAGCGCTGTATAGCAGTAACAACAACTTTATGATCACCTAGTTTATATAATTTTAAAACTTTAATTTAGACAATTTAGTAACGGTAACAATTATGTTTCCTTTATAAACTCCTTAAAAAGCTTAAAGAGAAGTTTATAAGGGTTGCGAACACCTTTGTTTAGTAACGGTATGTAACCTCAGAGTTTATAAACAATGGTAACAAAAACGTTTCCGTTACCACTGTGTAACTTCTGTAGCCGCATTTTGTGTGGTGATAAAATATAATGCTACATCTGTTGTACAGAGATGGTAAATGTTTCGTTGCCAAATTTTCTTTATGCCGCTTCTCATCTCGCAGTCGCATATTTTTCTCTCTTGAACACTTATTTGTCATATATTATCTCACTTTTTGACCACTCTAAAACTCTTAGTTGACATTTTATCTCGCTTGTTTAATAAAATAATAATAATAGTGTCAGTCTGGCATCATTAATGACCAGCGGGAAAATGGTCAAAAAAGCCCGTACATTTTGTTATACAAGTTATTACAAATTTTACTGTTATTTTGTTTTGATTGGATAATATTTCAAAGATATGTAAAAATAGATACTTTTTTAAAATAAATGTAACGCATAAATTACTGTGATGTTATTAAAAATTGTATTTATTTACATAGTATACATTTCTACATTGCAGTTAGGACTTTTTCGCTTAGCACGGCAGTGTACAGGATCTGCAGACCACACCTCTGCACTCGATGATGATGGACCACCAAACCTTCTAACTCTTCTATCTGCCCTTGATGTGTAGGTAAACTCTATACTTCCTTCGTATGAGTTACTTGTGATTATCTTCTTTGACCGGAATCTAATTACGGCTATTCTTCTTCAGCACCTCAGGTAAGTACCTTTATGGTACTCCTCCGATACAGGAACTACTTATGGTACTCTTCCGATACAGGAACTGCTTATGGTACTCTTCCGATACAGGAACTGCTTATGGTACTTTACTTATCCAAGAACTACTTAAAATACTGTTCTTCAACTCTTCTGTATATTTCTTCTATTACTTATTATTTGTGTTAACTTTTCCCCCTTTATGTTTTATTTTAAATTTCTTCTATGTTTCCCTCTTCAGTATTATTTTAATCATTTATATTTCTTCTTTCAACTCTTACACTTAACTCTTCCTTTTTTCAATAAAACACTAGACTTTCATTTAATATTTATTAACTTATAATCTTTTTTCAAGAACTTTTTACAATATCAACCATATTCATCAAAACAAAACTTATTATTATTTTATCTCTGAGAAACCTCTAGTTCATTTATTTTATTTGTTATATTTATTTTCACCAGAAGTATCACCTTTCTTTATGATCATTCTTACTACCCTTTCAATAACAATGCTTATCACTATAGTTATGATAAACTAATTTCTTTATTTAAAATTTCAATTTTGCATTATTATTGAAGGTGCAGTTTTGATTTTCATATGATCTATTAATATCCTTATCTAATATACATAATTTTCTTTTTCAGGTTGACCTTTGACTAAGATCTCCTTTCTCCTACCATCCTAATTTGTATTTAATATTGTAAACTGTTATACTTTAATAAAGATATGCTATTCCAACTTGATTTATCGTATTTCAATTTTATATTGAGTTTTCTAATCTTATTATAACGTTAAGCCATTATTTATATTTTATTTAATGATATTCAAGAACTACAGACTTGGTTTGTAAAGACGTGGTTGGAATCATTGTTCAGACGAACAATGAGTCTCCAAAGTTTATAATCGAATGCACTTTCTCATATTATTTACACTTTAGTGCAAAAGTGATCATTGCATTACGTTACACAACACTACCTATTAGACAATTGAACATAAATAACTTGCAACTATTCGTATCCCAGAAGTGCTTTGTTTACCTTCAATCAACAATGACAATCCGAATATTCGAAAACGTAATAGTATGTGAAAACAAAGACACCGTAGTTGGAGGTCCTTCTGTCGTGATACACACATGCAGATTTATCCTACGCCACAAGAGCATACTTAGTTACTTTATTCACTTTTATTGACAATGCAGAATAGGTAATAATAGGTAATTCAAAAATACGATAAATATTGATACTAATAGGGTAACGCGATTCAACTACCTTTGGAAAACTATTTGTTTTCGCTTTTATTTAATTGCCTAGGCAGTATTAATGAAATCTTGACAAACTTTTTGACAAGCAAGCTCCTTGAGACAAGGAAAAAAGTCATTACCGGACTAGTCAGCTAAAGTCTTTACCGAACTAGCCTTGTAAACTCTAAGAGTCAGGAGATCACTTTGGTAGCAGTTATACATATAGCAGAAATATAAATTTTTCTTCTAGAACATTTTTAAAATTTATTTTGTTTAATAAATCATATTAGAAAACGTCTAAAAGTCTAAAGAACAATTTATTACAATAATATAATCTCTTCGAATTGTCGAAAATAAGCCCTTAAGATTATCGTGAAGTAAATAGTCATTCTCAAGCTCTAATATACTTTAGTTACACCAATCCGTGATTAGGATTAAGGATTAAATCAATTCTTAATTACCAATAACAAGAAAATATTTTGAAAAACTACTTAATCCTTATTTCCTAATTCTAAAAAATATTTTTAAGAATTCAATCTCTAATCCCAAAAAATATTATACAGAAGAAAGAATAAAAAGAAATACAGTTCTTCGATTAAATCCTTCCTCAAAAACACTTTAAAACGTACTATTTTAGGAAGGGGTCCAAGCATTTCTAAGGTACGTTGTGTTTTAAAGAACCTGTTCTCTTATTTTCTTTTTAGCAGTTTTTGTACTGATGTTATTTGAATAGTACAGCATGTAACGAGAACAATTGAAAGTCTTTAACATGTTTTAATATTTTTTGATAACATTTCAGTTTTGTCAATTGTTATAACAATTTTAAATAATTTTAAAAAGTACAATAATCTGATAAGTTCAGATGTAGTGCATCTCACAATACATCTCTTTGTAGAACGTTAAACCCAGTCATAAAATCATATATCATTCTGTCATACCATTGTAATTTTCAAATGATAACCATAGTCCAGTCAAACTAAACATTTAACTTGGAAAATGGAAGTACATGGGATTTTTTTCTTCCAGCATGTAGGGGGGGGGGTCTAGAAAAGCTTAACTTGAAGTTTTCGACCTCAAATTCATATGAGCTTTTTCCGCCATATTGAAAAGAAGGGTGAAGTGTTATTTTGAAATTATCTCTGTAACAGTAGGTCCTACAAGAAATTTGTATAAAGCATTTTTGTCGGCAATACGATTGTCTACAACTTTTATTTGAAACTTTTTCGCGTAATATAAAAAATGAAAAACTTCAAACTTTTATCCATTTTCAAGTTCACTTCTTTTCAAAATGGCGGAAAAAGCTCATATGAATTTGAGGTCGAAAACTTCAAGTTAAGCTTTTCTAGACCCCCTAAGACTACCAGTATTGTTTTCAGATTTTGTATATCATTATTAGTACAAAATAATACAACAACTATGTAAACAACACACTGCTAAAAGTCTAGACAACTACTATTGAAGTGTTGTTTATTTTGTACTGTGTTATGTAGGCCACTCACGGTCGTCCCCGATCACATCCCTGCGCTGTGGTCGGGGATGTGGTCCTGAGAATGCCAGGAATGTTTACATTTGCTTAAGTTTATTGCTAAAACAACTTCGACGTCGAGCTGTTTTTTATATAATAAAATTATAAGATCGTATTTCTTTAAGACATCAAAATGAAAGAAAGCATTATTGAGTTCGAAATTGTGTACTAAATCTCTTTCTTTAATTAGAAATAAATAAAGAAAGAGATTCGGCACACATTTTATTATAAACTCAATAATGCTTTCTTTCATTTCGATGTTTTAAAGAAATACCATCTTATAATTTTATTATATACAAAACAGCTAGACGTCGAAGTTGTTTATGCAATAAATTAAAGCAAATGTAAACATTCTTGGCATTCTCAGGACCACATCGCGGACCAGGTCGGGGATGTGGTCGGGGACGACCGTGAGTGGTGCCCATTAATATTCAATATAAGAATACTGTTTGTAAACAGAACATACAACTTTTTATATCAACTAAAGTATATTTTGTGAATGGAGTAGTACAACAGACAAAATGTAGTCAAATCTGGTTTCTTCGTTTACTCGAGGATGACCTTGCCGAGGCAAATCATGGACGGATTATGTTTCAGTAAATTTGGCTATTAATTTACTTACTGTGGATCTTGCAATAGGCGATCTATCCGGATGTACTTGGTTGAATAATTCACATGCTTCCTCGTGTGTTCTTAGCTTATCACCGTATCCAACCATTATTAAAAGTTCTATCCTTTTCCGTTCAGTTACGAAGTGCCTCTTTCACACTCTCACTAAAATACTCAAGTGCTGTTTTTAAAACGTCAAATTTACGAGTATTAGTTTTTGTTTCATCCGTCAAAAGTGATACAGACGTGATAACGATAATTTGCAAAAAAGTAGTAATCTAAGGTAGGTACCAATTTTTTTACACAATCATTTAAGTAGTTGGACCATCTATAAAAACCAGCAAAAAATTGGGGTTATCATTTAAAAAAACAATGACGTCATTGTGCAAAAATACATGACGTCATAAGTAACATTTTTATGTCATATGGTGGCTAATTAAAAAATAAAGTTGACTTGTCCGAGCTTTTTGCTTGAAAACATTAAGAACGTAATTATGAATTTTGTTCCTTACTTTATCGCCCCACTGTATATACCTTCTTACAGTTCTAAGAACTTTTACTATGAAAGTACAAAATTTAGAAAAAAGACAAATAAAAAACAAGTAACTATAAAAGCAGGCAAGAAATAGTATATTGTAATACGAGTGCAGAAAAGTGCCAATTTCTCACGAGTGTGAAGATGTTGCGGCATGAGACGAAGTCGAATGCCGCAATCACACGAGTGTGAAATTGGCGTTTTTGCACGCGTTACACACCATACTTTATCAACGACAACAAAAAAAGTAATAAACCCCCAACAGCTAAGAAAATTTCTTCACCTAGAATTTATATTCGCATTCAGATTTTTTACGTGAAATCTTTGGCAACAAATTAAGAGATGTAATGTGAGCCGCTTCCACGATGTTTGTAGGTGTACAGTGTACACCCCATTTTCCCATCATCGGATTCACTCATGATACATCTAGAATTTCGAAAATGACAAGAGTAAACATTAAATTTGTAAAGACAATAGTAATAATACGTTTACAATGTGTATAATTTCAGTCAATCTACTATTTAGCACTTACAGTTAAATAATCATACGTATGTACTCGTTTTCAAAAAATAATTTTATACAATCACAATAAATTTATCAAGGTTATTAACCCCGCTGTTTCGAAATGTCCACATATTCTCGCATTATGTAGCAAATTATAAACGTTTTCAATGTTTTTATTGTAATTTAGCAATAATAATAAATAATATTACATTAACAATTATACCGGGTGGGGCAATAGTGTGGGGAAGTCCGATAGCTCCTAAACGGTAACAGCTAGAAAGATCATTCTAATACGGATGTAAACAGTGGATAGAGGCGCATTTAGAGAAATTATTTTCGAATATACAGGGTGTTGCATAAAAGTGTGGCACGCTTAAGGCAATTCTTTTTTAAATAGAATGCCCCAAATATTTTTGCATATTTAACACCTCTCTTGGCAGGTTTATTCATAACAAAAGTTTTAGCACCATCTAATGACCAGTTAATTTGTTCACTTTTTGCATAGGGACGTACGTACAAAAAATGTTCGTTATTTAATTCTGCATCACAAAGGTACAAAATATACAGGGTGTTCCATTTGAAAAAGTTGTGAATTTTAGCTTTGAAGTTCTCTAAATTTAAAAATTAATTTTGAACACCCTGTACATGGTGGGTCCATTTTTTTAAAGAAGAGCACCCTACAAGCCCCTGCAACAAAATTCCTACTTAAATTCGTCTTCACAGTTGCGGCTATGAAAGCGGTAAACTGTTAAGTGGGATAATGTAAAACTCAATTTTTTTGAAAAAAAATTTATAACTTCCACACCGGTCATTAGATGGCGCTAAAATTCTAAATATGAATAAACCTGCGACGAGAGGTGTTAAATATGCAAAAATATTTGTGGCATTCTATTTAAAAAAAATTATCTTAAGCGTGCTACATTTTTCTGCAACACCCTGTATATTTGAAAATAATTTTTCTAGATGCGCCTCTATCCACTGTTTACATCCGTATTAGAACGATCTTTCTAGCTGTTACCGTTTAGGAACTATCGGACTTCCCCACACTATTGCCCCACCCGGTATAATAATGTAAAAAAACTAATCAATTTTACGTTTTAATTGAAGAACAATCATTGTAACTTTATATAATGAAAAATAACCTAGTCATTTAAAAGTCTCCGTAGCTCAATGGTTACGCTCTCGCTAATAGACGGGCGATCCGGAGTTCAATTCCCCGGCTATGACGTTGGTATATCTTCTAGATGGATTTCCATTCAAAATATAATTTTTTAATGTAAAATATTAGTTAAACAAAATAAATTAACCTTTATCTAAAATTTATAACATTTTTGGTCGGTTTCACAAAGCTTGATTAAATTCTGATTAACTTAATTGTGATTAAATTTGAAATCTAGAAATATAATTGGATAAAACTCAAGGTCTGTTAAATCTCAGCCAATGAAATTTCCGAATTTCGAATTTAATGACAATTAAGTTAATCAGAACTTAATCAAGCTTTGTGAAACCGGCCATTTATATTTTAAATAATTAATAATAATATTATAAGTATTGCAAGTGGTGACATCTATGGCGTTTTAATAGAACTACTGATTATTGAGAACTCCTTCCTATAAAAGGGAAAGTATTGATTTTTGGAAAAATTCCAAAAACACGTCAATTTTGTTTTTAAAGTCCGCACTGTTAGACATAATATTCGAATATACAGGGTGATGCGTTTAAGTGTTGTGACGTCATCTGCATTTTTTTAAATGGCAACTTGCATTTTTTATTCCATATTCTGACACTTTATCTAATTGCCAAAATGGTAATGTAATAAGTTTGTCACCTTACATAAGGACATTTTTGAAAAAAATAATTATGAAGACGGGAAAGTGTTATAGTCACCACACTTAAATGCAAAGCGAGTCGCAATGTATCGATTTTTGGAAAAATTTCGAAAACATGTCATTGGTTTTAAAGTCCGCACTTTTTGACATATCGGATATACAGGGTGTACTATAGCACTTTCCTGTCTTCATAATTATTTTTTTTAAATTTGTATGTGAGATAACAAACTTATTACATTACCATGTTGGTAATTGGATGAAGTGTCAGAATATGGAATAAAAAATAAAAGTTGCTATTTAAAGAAAATGCCGATGACGTCACCACTCTTAAACGCATCACCCTGTATATTTGAATATAATGTCAAAACATGCGGACTTTAAAAACAAAATTGACGTGTTTTTGGGATTTTTCCAAAAATCAATACTTTCCCTTTTATCGAATTTATTCCATACTTTTGAATCGCACTGTATATTATGGGACAAGTGGTTGAAATAACATTTCAACGTTGAGAGTGGTTTTTTCAACGAGCGACAGCGAGTTGAAAAAAGTAACGCGTTGCATATACTATTTTTTCTTCGAATTTTTATTAAATTAATGCACTTTAGAAAAAATTATGACATTTAAGTGACAAAACATGACATTAAAGTGACATTTCTCTTGTTAGCAATTGAATGTCGAACAGTTTGAAATTCTAAATCCCAGTAGTCCGAAAATTTCAACCTCTAGAGGTTGAAATGCGATTTCAACCATTGTTATCAATTGCAAAACGAGTGATTTCAATGTCATGAGCAAAAAATAGTATATTATGGGACAAGTGGTTGAAATAAAATTTCAACGTTGCGAGTGGTTAGTAACTCGAGTAAAGTAACTCGAGACGTTGAAACTTTATCAGTCACGCGTTCCATATACTATTTTTTCTTCGAATTTTTAGTAAATTAATGCACTTTAGAAGAAAATATTACATTTAAGTGACAAAACATGACATTAAAGTGACATTTCTCTTGTCAGCAATTGAATGTCGAACAGTTTGAAATTCAAAATCGCGGTAGTCCGATAATTTCAACCTCTAGAGGTTGAAATGCGATTTCAACCATTGTTATCGATTGCAAAATGAGTGATTTCAATGTCATGAGTAGAAAAAAGTAAATAATGCTTATATTATATTTATTGTTTTAAGAAAATTGTTTTAAATCAGATGACGCACAGCAATCTGCAAATGTCAAGCTTTAGATAACGTGCCATATGTAATTCTGATCAATATTATCAATATTTGTTTGTTTTGTTAAGATAGAGTGTTATAGAGAATAAAATACACTAACTACCTGTTTACATATGTATTATTGACGTTATCTTACCTACTTGAAATCATCAAGCCCATCAGATAAGTGGTTAACTGTTTAAATATGTATGAAATCATTGCATCACCCCCGCAATTCTTTATTTGTACACTATTTAACCATAGGATTTAACTGTTGTATTATGTATTAAGTATTTTAATCATACTAGTTCTCTTGTTAATCTGAACTTCATTTATTCATTTCCATCAACTACAAGAAATTATCAGGCGTCCAGATATCACCATGGCCATGACATTGTCTTCAATTTATTTTAAGACACTCTTTAGATATCCTTTAGACTTAGGTGGATAAGATTTTGGAAATCTAGGCAGTACATAAAACAAAACATTTTACTGTTGGTTTTTACAAGGCAAAAGGCAAACATAGCAAAAAAAATACATAGGTTTACATGTCAAATCGTATCACGAGAAGATTAACCTAGGAATCCAGATACTTATCTATTTGAAATTATCTCTGTCTGTCCTTTTTTAATGTAAAAACAAATAAAGTAATAACTCTTCCAATCTCAATCGTATCTAATTATTTTCACGCGAGTACTTTTCATCTATTATGTAGTACGTATATGTATTGTAATCATTTTTTCTTCATTGAGTAATATTAATATCGGTTCTACGGATGAAGATTTTTGTTTGTAACTATGTTTAGTGCAAGTTGCTTTTTTTGAATCTTAAGATTTACTATGTCCCGGAATACATAATTATATTATTTCCTATAGTACAACTTTGCAACAATTAAATGTGCAACATCAACCCTCATCTAGATGTTGATATAGTTTGATAACCTTTCATGCAAATATAGGTTTTGAGTCATTGACAGAATCATGACGTTAAAGATACGACGAGAAAATTAAAATATTCTACTAGAAATAATAAAAAGTAACGAATAGATGAGTAATGAATATCTAAAATCAGGGTTGTCTAAGATCAGAAATACCTAGCTTTTAGTAAAATTCCCGAGATTCAAAGTAAATTCCCGATTGCTGGCCTAGTACCTATCAAAAAGCTGCATATACGTTAAATTTTACATATTAAATTGAAGACTTTGTCTTACTTTGTCTGTAGCAGTTTAGTGAATGTAAACTAACTACCAGACCTGACTTAAGGGCGCGTTATCGCCGCCAGTGTTAATAATAGAAAGCTTCAAAAACTATAAACACCTAAAGGTGGCTCTGCAGTCTGCAAAAGGGAATTAATTTATTTAAAACTAAAATTTGAAAATGTAAATAGAAACATTATTCGATCGCATCGCAGTTCTCTGCTCACAGTGTTGCCAGACATGCGTGAACTTTCAAAATATTTTAAGTTTAACTGAAATCTTTAATTTTTAAATACCAAGGAATAATTTAAGGTAGTTGAAATCAAAAAGGGGAATATAAAACTGCTAAATATCTTTAAAAATATCAGTTGTTCTTGCTGGTTTTAAGAAAAAGAAAAGTATTACTATATTAAAACATTGAAAATATATATTCGTTATAAGAAATTAATCAGGACTAATTAAGAGTCAAATAGTATATTCAAAAATTAACCGTCACATGCTCTTAAGTAAAGAAAATCAACATTTACTTCGGGAATTTATTAAATAATAGTTAAAAGATTAGGACTTTCCTAATCTTTTGAAAGTTAAATTACTTTTAAATATCCCGCGAATATTACCACCCAACGCTTCCTGGTGCAGAAAGCGTTCAACTAAAAATGACTGATTTTCGTGCTGCCATATTTAAATTTCCGCGCCGTGTACATCCATTTTATTTCAATCAATACTAAATAAGTAAGCAAAAACATTTATCTATTGTCATAGATTTAGCTATTAAACAGTGTTATAATGACTGTATTATGTTTAGTTTGGTTATTTCTTAAAAAAACGTTAATTCTACAAGATTGGCGATGTTCGACTACGATTATCAAATTTATTTTAGATATCTACTCCTTACAAACTATGATCCACACTATCTTAACAGTTTAACAATCAAACGTTATCTTCCTAAAAAAAACATTATTAAAAGGAAACTGAATGAAAAACGTGAGCTATATTTTGACGCTAATATTTTGCGCCAATAACCCGTCCTTAAGGATATCCTAAAAAATAACATTGATGGCTTAATTTTTGCTCTCAATTTACTCTCAGGGCAATCCAGAACAGCAATTGAAAACGCTATAATTAAAACAGTTCGAATCTCGAATGTGTCATGGTTATAACTGGTTTGCGTTCTTATGAAGAAAAACAAAAAAAAATTATTTAACACATAGATTTTATAACAAATGCTCAAAATGGCATGTATTTTCTTCTAAACATAGATTAACTCTTCTTTGTGTTACATAAATTTACTAATTTGACATTTATGCATGTGTTTTGTTTCAAAAGGTACCGTTTATAATATAGTTTGCGGCTATAATGTAGTTCTTTACTGTACTAGTAAAATAAAGTATAGCAATAGCCAAAGCACTATAAGATATTCAGTTTCTTAATTTTTTTTTCATGACAACTGTATATTATATTATGTGTGTTCAATTTTCTTTTGTCAAGAGTAGATGTCAAATTATAAACTGTAAAAACTTCGCAAAATAAACAAATAAGTATATATTCACATATCATTTAAAAATTTTCTTTTATATGACTTTCTAGCATGGTAAGTTACTAAGACAGTCTCGCTGAAGACTCCAGCAGTAGTCGTCCATCA
Source organism: Agrypnus murinus (assembly GCA_929113105.1). Taxonomy (NCBI): domain Eukaryota; kingdom Metazoa; phylum Arthropoda; class Insecta; order Coleoptera; family Elateridae; genus Agrypnus; species Agrypnus murinus. Next base: position 34,495,101 of record OV816028.1, on the reverse strand, counting down.
TGTGGCTACCCCATCTTCCTTGATATCGATCTTCCATAATTTTAATGTCCTGATGGAATCTTTCCCCCTGTTCTTCACTCAAATCACCTAGGTTTTCTGGAAAAAGATCTAAGTAGCTGTAGAGGTAGTGAACTTTTATGCTCATGTTACAACCGAGAATATTAAAGTTTGAAAGCATATTTTCCACTAATTCTATATAATTCTTTGCCTTATGATTTCCAAGAAAATTTTGTACTACTTGAACAAATGAACACCAAGCGTTAGATTCAATCTCATTCATTGATGCAGTAAATTGTGGATCTTTTAATAAGCTGCCTTATCTGAGGGCCATCGAATATTCCGACTTTCAGTTTTTCCGTGCTAATCCCAGGAAATTTACGAATCAAGTAGCCAAAACAAAGTCCATCTCGATTTAAAGCCTTCACAAATTGCTTCATAAGTTCCAACTTGATATGCAAGGGTGGAAATACGATTTTCTCTCTCGCAACCAAAGGTTCGTTGATTACGTTTTGCTTTCCTTGAATCATAACATTTCTTAAAGGCCAATTTCTGTTAACCCAGTGCTGATCCTTAGCTCTAATGTCCCAAAGACATAAAAAACAAGGATATTTTGTATATCCACTTTGCTGCCCAAGCAGGAAGATCACCATTTTTAGGTCGACACAAATCACCCACTGATGTTCTTCATACTTAATTTTTTCAGGACTAGTGATATTGCCTTATATTCCTCCTTCATGCTGGTAGAATGACCAATGGGTATTGTGCCATATTTATTACCATTGTGTAAAAGATCACATTTCAAACTACGTCTTGAACTGTGTATAAAAAGGCGCCATTCGTCTGGTGTGTATTCCGACAAACCCATTTTTTTAAGAGTCCTCTTATATCGTTACAGATTACCAGGTTATTTTCCTCAGAGTAAAAGGGCAGCAGATCCTTATCTCTTTTACGATAAAATGTAATATTGGTACCTGCCTGAAGTAGATTCTTCTCATTTAATCTGGAAGCGAGTAATTCAGAAGATTCCTTTGAAAGATTCAGGTCTCTAGCGAGATCGTTCAGTTCTTGTTGATTGAAACGTTGGAGACTTGCTAAATGTGCTTCAAAATCACTGTCGTTTTCTGATTCCATACATTGAATTTCATTAAACGTGGGTAGTTCTGCATCATCTACCGGGAGCGTAGGCAGACTGCTGAATGATGGAATGGGTATTTCTTCACTATGCAGTACAGGCCTGTTTGCTGAATCTAGATATGTCCATTTCTGTCTATTGTTCCGATTGATTCCTTTGATATTTACGAGACAAAAATAGCAGTCATCGTGATGGTTTCTTGGTTCTCTCCAAACTATTGGTACTCCAAACTTCAGGCATTTTCTCTTTCCAATTGTCCACTGACGCAAATGTTCAACACATGTTTTACATACGAAATGTGGAGCCCAAGATTTATCCTGGTCTCCCAAGTGAACACCAAAATAGGCCAGATTCTTTTCACTTCTTTTCGCAAAGCCAGAAATAGGTTTTCTACTTTCTTTAAAAGTGTACTCGAACACTGTAATCACTGAACAATACAGAATGATACCACAACTTCACCTACGTAAACTAAATAGGTAAATGTACTTCGTAAAGCAGAGATACGAGTTAATATAGCTGCGTGTTAATTAGGTTTTGATGGGGGTAACTATAAGAATGTTGGGTTTTACACTAATGAATAATACCAAGTAACGCAAACTGGCTAATTAGATTCTAATTTCTTTATATAAACTGTACCTCGTAAAGCAGATATATATATATATATATATATATATATATATATATATATATATATATATACACGAGATAATACGACGTATTAATTAGTTTTTTATTGGTGTATAGGAATGTCTGGTTTTACAGTAATGAATAATACCAAGTAACTCAAACTAGCTCATTAGATTTTAATTATTTAGGTATGAAATTCCACTTTTGGCCTCTAAAGATATCACTATTTCAATATTTTTGCGTTTTATCAGAACTATTTATAATATCAATTAGCCCGTATCTCAAAAACTGGAGCTGCTACGAAAAAAAGGTATTTTTGGAATCAGCACATCAAAAATATTCAAAATCAGTTCTTACTTTTCCAGCACCAAGACAAAATTTTTATTTTGTTGGGCTATGTAATAGTATATTGCGTTATTAGGCTGATTAAAAGTGACAGTTTGTTTGACGAGCAGTTATGTTTGCATTTACGAGGCGCAGCGCAGCATAGCCAAGCAACTGCAAAAATTGCGAGTCAAACAAAGTTACTTCTAATCCTAATAACACATGCTATTTTTCACCTAAGATTAAAAATACTCACTTTGAAGCCATATAACACATAGCATAGTAATCCAGGTAGCAAATGCACGTTAAAATGACATGAAAAACTGGTCACTGAGTGACAAAAATGTCGTCGTTGGATGACGTAAATATGACGTAGTAATGACTTTCTAATGTCGCAGATCAATGACGTCATATGCTAGACGTTAATTTCACGTCTTACAAATACGTCTTTCTCAAGTTATATTTGGTACCCCCATCTCCAATGATTTCTAATATGTGACATCTAAAGTTACAATGTTTTCTTTGAAATCTTACAAAAATCCTAAATTATAAACCAAATGCTATAATAATAATAGGCATCACCACAAAACTTTTCTTAAATGCCACAACAACTATTTCGCTACAAAAATGTTGAATTTACTACAAGAATATGGGCATTTACTCTTTAACGTTTAAGATTTCTTTAAACTTTTAAAAATGACGGAGGACGGAGAGCACAAACTGCACATAAACGACAGAACAAATACTGATACTGACAACCAAGATGGACCCCGCGCGTATTTCGCGTAAGCGACGCTTACACCAGTTGGTTGAAAACTTGAAAGTAGCGCGTAAATTAACATTCATGTTTCAGTAAGATTAGCATTACATATATCACCTGTTCACCTATTATAGCATTTAATCATTAGTTCATTTCGTTTACAATCAATTATAATTTGTTTATCATTGACCTATTTAAAACTATTTATGATTGCCATACAATGAATCACAGAATTTCCATTTAATGTTAGATAAACATAATTGATATTAACTTTTAAATAATATTTATATTTACAGACAGCATATTGTATTTAGAAAATTTCCTTAATGAACGTTGAACTGTAAACTAATTAATAATAACTTTCTTTTCAATGCATAGATCACTTTTGTAGGCAGTTGATCGCCACCAGTCCTGAGAATAACTCAAAATTCATTTTCTATTTCAATCATAATAATAAGTATTAAATAAAATATATTATAGATTTAATAGTGTTTATTATCCTAAAATTAAACGAACACTACTGAAAGGAGGAAACCTGAGAAATACAACACTTAAATTATTTCCATATCAAACCCATAATACTTTAACATGTGTATACAAAATTTAATTATTTTGTATACATTTTACAAATAAATACAGACAAAATTTTGAACACCTTGTTTTTCTAATTATTATGAAGTCAATGTCTTTCGTTTTGTTAAACACATTTTAATAAAGAAATACTTTATACAGTCGCAAAGCCCAAGTTGTTTACACAATAAATTATAGCAAATCTAATAAACATTATCCGGGCCACGTCGGGGACTTTTGTTTATTTACATATATAACACAAAAAAATAGACACCTTATTAATAGAAGGAATGAATAACAAGATGATCTGAAACTATTTAACACTTTCAATTCTTAATTGAAATGTTACAAGTACTATATTTATAATCCTGTTATAGACTTTTTATATCTCTCCTTTTCGGGCTTTCAAACCATAACTGTTATTATAAATCTTCCCTTTTTGAAAGAGTTATGAAAGGAGAGAAATTTGTTTTTTCGGTTCTTTAATAACAGTTATGCAGATTTGAAATATACATATTGGGCCTTCATAATTGTTTTATAATGACCGATAAATAACTGTTTCAAACAGTTATTTTCGTTACAGTTTCAATCCCTCATTTAAACAGTCTGACACGATTTCAGCGCTAATTATCATTTGAAATAAAAAATTGAGGTTAAATTGAATAAAACAAATGAGTGTTGCCTAAATTGAACTGGTTAGGTTCATTGAGAAGACAAATGTGTTCAGAAGATGCTTCATGTCTTTATTGTAACGTTTATTTTCAACTAAATTCAGGTAGTTGAATTTAGTTGAAAATAAACGCTGGGCACGGTGCCTAAGTTGTGCACAGTGGGCTCACGAAGGATGTGCTGGGGTAGAAGATGATGGGGATTGTCGATGCGAACTCTGTTCCAGTCTCGAGACGCTAAACTTACTTTGGTTTATTGTGATTTCTAGTATAGTATTACCAAGTGTCATAATCTGAAGTCTGAAATTATAGATTTTTTGTTTTTTATTTAAGCCGTGTTCGGTTTTTCAGATCTATTTACTCGAGGAGCTCGGTTTCCATAGTATCAATTGTTGTAAGTAATTGTAACTATGGCACTAGAACTTTTAGAGTAAAAAGAGTTGAAATACCGAATGCGGCATTAGAATAGTATATTAAAGAACGCGTTTTATAAGGGAAGACTTATTGCATGAGTCCAAAGGACGAGTGCAATAATGACTTATTAATCGAGTTTTTTATGCTATTTATTTCTATTTTGAGCCTTTTATTCTCTTTTTAAATAAACAAAATTGCATATTTCAAAATTTAGGAAATTTTGTGGTGGCTGGCAACACTGAAGTAAAATTTGAAAATTCAAATTTTTAGAGTAAAGTTTTTGAAATTTTCTGGTTTTTCAATTTTTTTTTCAATGCTATCAATATTGAGAAATTTGGGTTATTAAAGTACTCAAATGAGTTATTAAACGCACTGTTTTGGGTGCTTTAAACTTTAAAAAGCTATTTATTTGAATCTTTACTGGTGGTCCAAATTAGGAAACTCTTGGCTCAATTTAGGCAACTGGTTCCATAAATTGAACTGATCACATATGTTTTTAATTTTTTATTTTAAAAGAGAATTTACGTTTTTTCTCAATATACTTTTTAATTGAATATGTAATAAACATTATAAAGTATGTCTTAGTGTGAAAATTAATTTAAATAACCGACAATGATTTAAAACACCAATTCTTTTCTAAATAAGGTTCGATTTGGGCGACTCTCACCTACTTATATTATTCGGTGCAAAAATGTGCATTATATGTGCTTCTAAAAGTTGTTAATAGTAGGAGAGATTCGGGATAAATGATTTCTACGAGTAAATGCGAGGAAATTAAACTAATTTGTTTTGCATTTAAGTCGCATGTTTCGCGGGGGGCGTGTAAATTGTTAAATGCATTTTAAAAACAGGAATAAAAAAAAGTGCAAGAAAAAAGCAAAAAAGTCCAAACAAAATTCCATGGAAGCGATGCTTCCCTTAACACTTTATTAAAAATAAAAACCAATGTTAACAAAAATATTTTTATAAAGTTATGGTTATCGTTTATATCGATCGCTCAATATCGATTTCGTACAGCAAAAAGTATAATTATTTAGAGTACTACTTTTAATTAGGCTCATTAAACTTGCGCGAAAATGTAATACCGATTCAAATGTGTTACATACACTGCATATAAGCACTGATTCCGTTGCGCACTGCTCTTCTTGCCGAGCTCATACCTCCACACCTTCGATATCGGGCGAGTGTTTTTTGGTGATACGGTTGATATCGTATAAAGTCGTTATTTTTAGTGCGCTCCGTGCCCAAATGTTTATTTATTATAATTTGGCTCTTTGTTCGATTTAGTGTTTGTTAAATGTTACTTAAGTAATGTAAATCTACCAATGAGACTGCATATTTCGGAACATTTTATTATTTCAATAATAAAGTACTTCCGAATCGCGACGATTTTGTTGTTTTGTTTGTAAATTATTAGATAAAGAATTTTCTGCATACAGTTTTCGAGAGAAATTACAAATTGTTGAGAAAGGCAGATCAAAACCAGAACTTTCAAATTTAACAACAAAACCTGCACCAAGTATTTTGTTAAAAAAAGACCGGAAAATCGAGTTGCATTATAAATAAATAATAGTACTTTTTAAAAATAAAGAATAACAGTCAACAAATTCCATAAGTATAAAGTGTAAAAGTTCTTCTTTGAAAAACTTCTAAGCTTAATAATTATAACACTGTTTTTTATATTGTACCTAGGTAGATTAAAATTAAAATCGTGGTTGCTTCCCTAGCCTAAGTTCTCACCGCACGCCACTGAATTCATCCATAAATTTCTCCCGCTAAAAATACAAAAATAAAAACCCGGAAGCTTAATTCAAAGCAATTTAAAGTTTTATTTAATATTTTTCTAGCGATTAATTGACTATATTAATACTAAGAAGATTCTAAAAAACAGCTACATCATTGTTATAAATAATCGCAAATTACAACAATGCTATGATAAAACGTATTGTTTGCGATAAGATCACACCCGCATTAAAACATAACCTATTGGTATTTAAAAGTCAATCTAGATAACCTCAAAGTATTATCGCGAATAAACACTTATTATATTTTGAAATGCTTTCTAGTCGTTTTCGTTTTTAAACATGATAAGTTTATAAACCTATTCATTTACCAACGTGCTCGCACGTAGTTCAGTATCAAAATAATGTCTTTAACTAGATTTACTAATTCCCTTCGTAGAGTACTTTCAAGTAATAAAAGACTTTTTCATAGTAGTAAGCCACATTGTGAAAAACATGATCATCCACTACGAAGGACAATTAGAGTTTTAACAGATGATTTAAAATTAGCAACTAAATCTCAAGCAGAACGGCAAGCAGCTTTGAGTAATATATTCCCGAGCCATGTCGATGTTGTAATAATTGGTGGAGCTGCGGTTGGTTCATCTATTGCATATTTTCTTAAACATAAAACTGGTTTAAATGGATTAAGAATAGCAGTCGTAGAAAAAGATGGTACTGTAAGTACTCATTTAATAAGCAAAGAATCTACGTTAATAAATAAAATTGTTTATAGTATGGAAAATGTTCAACTGTGTTATCTGTAGGAGGATTGCGACAACAGTTTTCTTTACCAGAAAATATTCAAATGTCCTTATTTGGGGCTGAATTCCTTAGAACATTAAAAAAGAGATTTGGAGAAGATGCCGATGTATATTTTACACCAAATGGTTATCTTATGCTTGCTAGTGAACATGGTGCTCAACAATTGTTAGATAATGCAAAATTACAAACAGAACTTGGTGCTGTTAATGTAGTGTTAGGAAAAGACGGTTTAAAAGAAAGGTAGGGTACAATAAAAAACAAATTAGTATTTTAATAAGTTTGTGATACCTTAGATTTCCATGGATGGATGTGACTGATGTAGAAGCCGGGTGTTTAGGATTAGAAAAAGAAGGTTGGTTTGATCCTTGGGCCTTATTACACATAATAAAACGTGGAGCACAACAATTGGGTACACAGTATATTACTGGTGAAGCTATTGGTTTTACATTTAAAAATAGAGAAGATATTGTAGTTGATGGTGTATTAGAAGGCAGTTATGAAGGCTTGGATGAACTCATAGTAAATATATACCAATCTAAAAGTAATTTGATTAAACTAGAAAAGAAAATTTCAGGTGAAATTACCAAATGGTGACATAAAACCCTTAAAGTTTGCATATTGTATAATAGCTGCAGGTTGTGACTCTGGAGCAGTTGCAAAACTTGCTAGGATAGGAACTGGTCCTGGCATGCTTAGCATACCTCTTCCAGTTGAAAAACGGTATACTAACGATTGATTTAGATTTTACTACAATTACTACAAAGATTAATTTATTAATTTCAAGGAAGAGATATGTGTATTGTTTTGACTGCCAAGGGGAAGGTCCTGGTTTGAATACTCCTTTAACTATAGATTACACTGGTGCATACTTTAGAAGAGATGGGCTCGGAGGCTGCTATATTGGAGGACTTTCACCGTCACCTGAAGAAGAACCAGATACCAAAAATCTAGAAGTCGACCATGAATATTTCGATGAGAGGGTGTGGCCTATACTTGCAAAAAGAGTACCTGCATTTAATAGCATTAAGGTAATTAGAGATTTGGGCTAATAACCTGCATTCTTGCAAATGTTTCTGAGGTATTATGCTATTGGTTCATAACGGTTTTATGAGATTTTTGTATAAATACAGGTTCATTAATTGAAAAATAGATATTAAAAAATGTAATTGGGAAAAGTGATGGTCTGATAGAGTCAGTTAGGCACTTTTGCCGGGATGGGGTAAGGCAGACAAAGGTGTTCTTGAAGTACGGGTATTTCTCTACAAATCCTTTAAATTTCACCTGGATGTTTTGTAACGGACGCAAAATACTGATATAAGATGTTTTGTGTTACCTATACTGTCTACTTCCACATTTTCCATAAATTATATATGTTCGATGACGGTCAAAATCTTGCGGTCGCTGCTTGGACTATTAGATGTCAATTATTAATTTATTTTGTAATATCACTTTCAGTTAAATGTTTAAGTTAAACAAATCGATTCTGTGGCTATTTGTGTTTAAATTAAGGTTTACAATATGTGTTTAAGTAATAATATTTATTATAAAAGCAAGTTTTGGAGTTACAGAGCACAAACAGCAGGAAAAACACATACTTCGGTTTATGGGTTTTTAACACGTACAACCTCGGTAACGTCATTTTTTGTATATATTTTTTGTTTTTGTTTTAATTAATACAGGTAATTATGTTGGTTTGCTTTCGTGCAAATTATGTGAAGTTATACCGGGTGTCCTATTATATTTTGACCCTTTATAAGCCTATATAACTTTTTAACTAATTAAGATAATGAAATGTGGTGTTTACCAGTCTTCTTCTTAGTTTTCAAAGTTTTTTTCTGAGTATCCGTCTTTTTTATCCACTTCCGGTTTATCCGGAAATGACATAGCGAATTTTCGGGGGATAGGGCAACTTTGTGATTTCAACTGGAACAACCTGTATATTTTTTCACAGTTGGAAAGCCATTGCCCCCCTTTCCAAAAGTACCAGGCTTGTCATGGTTATTATACAGGGTGATGGTTTTATAAGCTCTTAAAGTGAATACTGCATGTTATTACCTTATGCAATAACCATGACAAGAAGGGCACGTTCGGAAAGAGGAGACAATGAGCTTTCCAACTGTGAAAAAATATACAGGGTGTTCCAATTGAAATCACAAAGTTGCCCGATCTCCAAAAATCCGCTATGTCATTTCCGAATAAACCGTAAGTTAGAAAAAAAGACAGATAGTACTCAGAAAAAACAAGAATATTAAAGAACACCGCGTTTCATTATCTCAATTGATCCAAAAGTTATAGAGGTTTATAAAGGGGGCAAAATATAATGGGACGCCCGGTATAATTTCACATAATTCGCACGAAAGCAAAACAACATAATTACCTGTGTTAATCAAAACAAAAATAAAAAATATACATAAAAAATGACGTTACTGAGGCTGTACGTGTAAAAAATCCATAAACCGAAGTATGAGTTTTTCCTGCCTTTCGTGCTCTGTAACTCCGAAACTATTAATTTTAGAGCTTTGTGGCCATGGAGACTTTTGATCAGGATGATATAAACTACAACATATCATAATTTCATCCAATTTGACCGGGATCCAATTTCCATAAGAAACGTGCGGGTCCTTTGTTCAATTATTTAAAACAAACTCAAGGTAACCACGCATTTGCGTTTGTTAGCAACCACATATTTACACAATCCTTGATGTTATTGTTATAGCCCAGTAACCTAGTACATTTTACCTTGCATGAAATGGGGTAGTAGGTTTCTTTTTTCTATATTGTATGTGATAGTACCGAGATACCAAATCCAATTTTTCGACCTCCGCGACCTTCTGGATCACCACTATAGGTAACACCGCCGAAACTTTGCACTTTTTTTAGGTTTGGCCAATTTTGACCATGAAGGAGCACTTTTTCAAAGAAGACAATTCGACTCATTTTAAAAGTTCATTAAATTTGCTACAATTTAAGACCAAAATGGTTACTATAGGGCTAATAGTTTCCGAGATATAGCTCCTCAAAGTTCGTCAAAAAAGCGGTAAGACCGCCGAACATATGCTGTTTTTTAGATTTGGCCAATTTTGACCATGAAGGAGCACTTTTCCGAAAAACACAACTTCATTCAGTCTGAAAGCACATTAAATTTGCTACAATTTAACACCAAAATGGTTACTTAAGGTCTAATAGTTTCCGAGATATCGCTCTTCAAAGTTGGTCAAAATTTACACCAATGCTATTTTTCAAGTATTAACCTATAGAATTGAGTTCAAAGGTTCAAGATAAGAATGGAATAGAATTGAATAGAATAGAAAATTTTTAGTCTTATTTAAACAAAATCATTTTTTACAATGGAATCTTAAAAATAATTCCTCGTAAATGGTTCATGTTGTCAAGTAGGTATTACCAGAAATATGAAAAGGCGACAGGGAAAACGCGTTTCAATTTTGTTTAATCCTCTTGGAAGGTCTAAGTTCAAGATACTCTTCAGCCTCTGTGTCCATGTTCTCCTGTACTTCTTCAGCCTGGTCAATTTCCTTATCTGGAGGGCTGTTAGGATATACAAGCAGTTCATCTAGCTCATCGTCATCTAGTAGGTCATCGAGCTTGGCAGTATCCATGTTAATGATGATATATGGCCGATTCTCGCAGGATTGTTCACTACATTGGCCACATACAATAGAGCACTTCAAGCCTGCTTTTCTGCAGCTGCATGCATTGTCACATCCTTGCCTTTCTTGCAGTTGCAGGAGATCATTTGCATGAGGTGTGAAGGGGCCGCATCCCTCAACATCATCCTTGGGGAAAGGCCGTGAGCTCCAACAACCCACCCCCATTCGAGCGAATCGATTCGCAGTGTCTTGAGTGGGATGCAGTCTGGCAAGGTTGAAGTTCGTCTTAGTTGCAGCCTTTACAAAGAGCTGATAGCACAGATCATCGAGGCTTTTCATTGAGTTGTTTTCACCATACAGCGTAATTAAAATTTGCTCTCCTGCTTCCGCTACTTCGTCAGGTGTTGCTTCTGAGTTGGAAAAAACTGCTGCTCTCTCCTTGAGGTCTGAATTCTTTTGAATTACTGATAACAACTTGCCTTTTCCCTGACCAAAGAAGCATGATGTAGAATCACATCCACTGAAGACATGGGTGAAGGAAATGATGTGACAGTAAGATATCGAGATGGTTGAGTAGAGGACATTTGGTATTTTACCTCTTACACACTTCTGAAAGTAGATGTTACTGTGTTAAAAGGGACAGAGGATATGGAGAAAGCTCATGTGTGAAGAAGTTCTTCAGTTCTTCATCCGACTGTTTCATAACACATAGCCTGTGACACAGTGTTAGGGGGTCACCCCTTTTTATCCTGCGTTGACAGTGAATTGACAGCTGTCAACTGTCAATCTTTCCAATCTGACATTAAAATTGAATTCAGCGACCTCAAAAACATAAACTCTTGATGTAAAAAGAGAATATTTACTTTTTTATCCTACTTTGACAGTGAATTGACAGCTGTCAACTGTCAATTTTTCAAATCTGACATCAGATTTGAATTCAGCGACCTCAAAAACATAAACTTATATATTTTTTGTACGACCCTGCTATTTCGGATTGTTTACCAAACTTGGTTTTAGAACAGTAGGTTATGTTTACTGGTTACTAAGCAACAACGCGTCGGTAAGTAATTACTTACCGTTCAGTTCTGTCAACAACAGAACGGTAAGTAAATTATATGTAATTTATAAGATAAATCATCTTTGGATGTCTCTTTCGTGAAAAATCATTATTTTCTAAATAATTATTGAACTATTTAAAAAAAATTATGTTTTTTATTTAAATTTGCTGTGAAAAAATACCCAATAAATAATAAAAACTATCTATTTATTTATGTTGAAACGACAAAAATATCGTGACATTCAAAAATAAAATTACAAACGTATCCATGGTAACGACAAAACCTACTTAATAGTTGGTGGATATACAGGGCAAAAATAAATTATCTTGAATCTATTTTTTTACCATCTTTGGGATATTTCCTTAGTTAATACATTTGTATTCATAATGGTCGTACAAAAAAATAGTATAAGCATCTCAAACAGTAAGGAGTTTACCGATCTCCAATATTGGCGACTTCGCTTCGCTCAGTCGCCAAACATTGTCGTCGATCGGTAAACTGTCCTTACTGTTCTCGATACTTAATATACTATAAATAATTAAAATATGCTTTTGACATCTATAAATAGTATTAAAAATGAATAGTTTTGTAACGGATCTGTGGAGCTTTGGAGCTCCGTAGCTGCCAAAATATTGAATTTGGAGCTTTGTGCCCATGGAGACTTTTGTTCAGGATGACAAAATATACAACATATCAAAAATTCAGAAAATTTGACCGAAACCCAATTTCCATAAGATTATTGCGGGGTCCTTTCATAAATATGCTAAAAACTAAAATATTATATGCACCACATTCTTCACAACTTATAAATCAACTTCAGTTGATTTATTAACCTCGAGCCAAAGGCCCTCGGTTTGTAACCACATTAACTTCAAGAGAAAAAAAAATTCGTATCTCCCTTAATGCATAAATATCTATACTCTCTCAAAAGAAAACTAAAGTAGCTTTTTTACTCCCTCGGGAGTAAAGTAAAATAATAATGTTATATCTAAAGAAACCTGACTAATTATTTTGATTGAAATTATCTGATTTTGGTGTTTAGAGGGTTCAGTTGTCAGGATAATTTTTAACAATATTTTACAAAATCTCGGGAACTTTTCAATTGAGTTCGTTGTATAGTACAAAAAATAGTGTATATACCACAGGAGTAAAGTGCTTTACAATCCATGGTGTGTTTATTTTCCATGCTTGTGCCCATGGAAAAAACTTCGCACAGAATGAAAAGATGCACTTTAGTCCCTTGGTATATGACATACCTACTATTGTTCTTCAAATAACTGCAGAGAAAAAATCCAAATGATTCATATCTGACAACTGTAGAGAATTGACTCATGTATATCCCCAACCTATCTCAAAAACTGATATCTAATAGATTTCTAATAATTGGGGCTTATAAGGGTGTGCTCCATCCTGTTAGAATGTGAGATTGGCTAATAGCAATTAGAAATTGTGTATAAATATTCTTGTACAGAATGTACAATCTTTAGCAAATGTCTTGTCCCGAGTAAGGGCGCTGCTGCTTTAAGAATCGAAATACCCCTTATACTGTGTACGAAAGAGACGGAATTAAACAGAGGTGAACAACTACCTGGGCAAGATATTTAAATTCTTTAAAGTTTGTTTTGAAAATATACTTGTAAAACTATGGTTACTCATTTTATTCAAAATTTCTTTTACACACTTTATAAAATAGTCCTTTTAAATGCAAGCATCTGCTAGTTAAACAAAGTTATATAGGGTGTTTATGTTGCATTCTTTACCTTTAATAAAAAATAACTAAACGAAAATAATAATGAAAACAATAATCAAAAAATAGAGGTTTAGTAATATTTTAGATAATTAAATAATCGCAGAAATTAATGTAAGCGATAAATATAAATAAATAAAGTAATAATACAGGCATTTATTGATTTATTTATGTAAATACGTTAAAATCTTAAAAACCTATTAAATATTCAGTTCTTTTAGTAAAAATACTACAAACTAAGAAAAAAAAAAGAAACATAGATATAGTAGCTACTAAAAGCAAAATAGTCACAAAACAAAAATTAAGAAACACTCTTGGCAAAGTATAGAACATTATTAATATATGTTTACCTAAAATTTTTTGAAAATATTTGTGATAGATTACAGATTTTTTAAATCCCGCCTCTTTTTAAGTAGATTAGTCAATGGGTTTAATTCTTCTCGCTAATAATTATAACACATTATTCTGTCAATTACCCATCGCTCTCTTGCATGTATTACCTGTGTGCAAAAGTTGTATCTTTTCTCATAAACATTCCAGTAACTACTTTCAGATATAATCCTGTGAATATACCTAAACTGTGTACTTGTTACCTGTTAATTTATTTGACCAGCAACTACTGGGAACTTTACCTTAATGTGAATAAACCGACCCTTAATGTTTAAATATGCCTCGTTTGTATGCCCAATCTGATTCTACTTTGGAAACTCGGGGAATGATTATTAGTTTTGATTATTTATTATTTTCTACAATAAAAACTTATTACAGTTAAAGTCCGTTCGCCGAGACCTGTCGCAAGACGTAAACACACTTGAAGTTAGCTGACCCTTGAAGCTTCATTTACGATGATGCGCGTTTGCGTACCGTGAGCGCTTAACTCGCTTTTACGGTTGCAGTGTAATATGGAATGGAAAGTAATTGCATTATACGTGTTTCCGCATTTATGTATAGTAGTTTAAGCATTAATGAGACCACCTGCGCGCCGATCAATAGCATCGCTTATAGTTTGTTTAGTGCTAACTTCAAGTGTATTTATTATTTCCCGTCTCGGCGAATGGACCTTAGTACTAAAAATAATTAAACTTTGTAAATAAACAAATCAAACTCGTAAATAAATTAATAGAGTTTATGATAAAGTAGAAAAAGCATACGATATTTCTTTCTTAAAATAGAAGAAACGATAGTAGAAGTGAAACGGCTGATTGTATTCCAGTAAAATAAGAAACTCACTTGAAAATAGCAGTTTTTATTACTCTATTGTTGTTATACAAAGCCACTCTAGGTAGGGTAGCAACCTTTAAAACTGGTTATATTTGCTGTGTTGTTTGTAAACAAAAGAAACTATGCTCTGAAACATACGTCGTTTCTTTTACCAGATTTGTTAAATGTGTTGCCTGCTCGGGATAAGACATTTGCTAAAGACTGTACATGTAGTACAGTCTGTCTAACAACGGTGTGAAGGACATAAAAAATACTTAATGAAGCAAAAAGTCTCAACTTGTGTGTTTAGTAAGTAGTTAGAACCCTCCTCTTCCATGCTTTCTAACCCAGCTTTAGTTCAGTCGCAACTATCAAAAGTGTAAGGTGTCTTTAACAATGAGTGCCGTTTCTACCAGTTTCATTTGAAGCCGTATTTCTTTGCCTTTATGAAAAAGGGCTCAAGCTCAGGCTGCTAACTACATGCAAAAATCAAAAGGGTTTGTAAACAAACGGTTTAAACGTTTTAAAGAAACGAACACTATTGATGAATAAGAACTGGAAGACTGCAAGAAGGAACAATCTTAAGATAGCTCGGTTGTTTACATCAAATCCAGGTCCCTCATTAGATGAAGGTCAAGTTCAATTGTTCAATCAATATGTCTGTTGAAAATATTCAATCCCATTTGAGAGAATTTGTTTGTTTATAAATTGCAGCTTATATAAACTTAATAGCAAAGGAGTTATTCATACTTAAATTTGTGCATATTTTTTGTCCGACACCCTTATACATAATTTGATAGTTTACTATAGACCTAACCTATACCTTTACTAATATAAAGGTATAGCATGGGAGAGTTTCAATTAAACACTATGACTATATGATAGGTGAATTGCTTTAGCTTCAAGTCAGTTTTACATCTTTTGTAAAATAACTCTTTTATGTCATTATAGGTAAGGAGTTCATGGGGTGGCTACTATGATTTTAATGCCTATGATGAAAATGGAATAGTTGGACCACATCCATATTATCATAATTTATATCTTGCTACTGGATTTAGCGGGCATGGTAAGTTCAAAATGTTATAAGACATAAGTCAAATAAGACCCAAGAAATTCTAAACATAAAATTTTTAGGCATACAACAATCACCTGCTGTTGGTAGAGCCGTTGCAGAACACATACTAGATGGAACCTTCCAATCAATAGATTTGACAAGACTGGGATTCGACAGGCTAGTAGTGGACAAACCAATGTTTGAAGTCTGTATAGTTTGATATTGTACATAAAAATTAAACTTTTTAAATTTTTTTGTTTTTCTTTGTTTCTTCCTATAATATTCTATCCATCACTAAGTAGCTCACCTAGTGGGGAGGGGGGCAGACTTATAGCTTCTCCTTTGCTATTGTTAATTGAAGGGTCATCTGTAACCACGTTGCATGTAACAAACGAATTTGAACAGACTACACTGTTGTTACATGGCATACTGCAAATTCACACTTTCAAAACCAGCATTCCGGGAATCATTTTAAGAATATTTTATATCTATGACCCCCCCAACACCTTCCAACAAGGATACCTAACATTGTTTTTACGGCATACCTCATTTCAGCAAAATGTTACATACAACATTCTTACGGCCGACCCTTCAATTTTATATTTGTTTGAAAATTTATTGGCAATCAAAACATATACATAGATAATATGTTACATATAGTAACATAATGGACGCATTCTGAAGTACATAGCTGCTGAATAGCAAACTTATCTGTTTCCCTGAATACGTACTAGAGACTAGTTGAGCTATTCAAGAAATAGAAAAAAATGTAAAAACAGTGGGACTATATACCGGGTGGGGCAATAGTGTGGGGAAGTACGATAGCTCCTAAACGGTAACAGCTAGAAAAATCGTTCTAATACGGATGTAAACAGTGGATAGAGGCGCATCTAGAGAAATTATTTTCAAATATACAGGGTGTTACAGAAAAGTGTGGCACACAAGGTGATTTTTGTAAATAGAATGCCCCAAATATTTTTGCATATTTAACACCTCTCTTGGCAGGTCTATTCATATCTACAATTCTAGCGCCATCTAGTGACCGGTTTAGAAGTTATAAATTTCTTTAAAAAAAAAAAGTTTTACATTATCCCACTTAACAGTTTACCGCTTTCACGGCCGCAACTGTGAAGACGAATTTAAGTAGGGATTTTGTTGCAGGGGTTTGTAGGGTGCTCTTCTTTAAAAGAAAATGGACCCACCATGTACAGGGTGTTCAAAATTAATTTTTAAATTTAGAGAACTTCAAAGCTAAAATTCACAACTTTTTCAAATGGAACACTTTGTATATTTTGTACCTTTGTGATGCAGAATTAAACAACGAACATTTTTTGTATGTACGTCCCTATAGTTATCAGGAACCACTTTTAATTTATTGAGAAAAAACTGCAAGAAGTACAAACTTAAAAAATTATTTAAAAAATCAAGGTTTTTCAAATAAAAAAAGAAAAAAACTATAAGAAATGCTCCATATGTTGCCCATTTGCATTGACACACATTTCGATGCGCCTTTGGAACGATCTTTGTAAGTTTTTTAACATTGCCGGCGTGATACTTCTAAAAGTATGTATTATTCTATCCTTCATATATAATGGAAATTGTGCCCGTTAACAAATCCATTTTTATGAAACGTTGCCTCATCAGTGAACAAAACATTGTTGAAGAATGTAGTATCGTCTTGTATTTTACCTATGGCCCAATTTATATGTCCAAACAATGGTTTTTATTTTTAAAATGTTAAATGCTTCCTTGCCCGATTACTTAAGTAGTAGGCTTATACCAGTCAGAGTTGTGCACGAGCGGAGTATAAGAACGGCAGACTCAATTAATTTTTATGTTAAGACTAGTAACAAATCGAGTTCCATGAAATGCTTGTTCCACAAAGGCATCATTCATTTCAATCATCTACCTCCTCATATCAAAAATAGCAAAAGTATAAATCAATTTAAAAAATCCTTAATTAGTTATGCGAAAACTGATAATACTTAAATATTAAATTATTGTTGTCACTGCTACATAATATTGTGATATATTAAAACCAAAGTTATATTGTATATACTAATCACTATATCTCTGTGTTAATCTTTGTATTATCTATATGATAAATAAATAAACAATCAATTACAAAACTGTAAACGTTTTAGAAAATTGTCAACAGTTAATTCCTGGTGCATTTGAATGTGATATGCATAAAACTTATTTTTCTTTAAGATTCGACCAACAGAACGTCTACTTATTCCTACAGATGAACTTACTTCTCTCTGACTAACATGGGGATTCTCAATCGTTGCCAGCACAACAGATAAATCATTTTCTTTGTTCACAACATTGTTAATTCATTCACTTTTTTCATACTGTACATTGTGGTCCTCACAAATCTATCGAGCAGGTTGTGAAAGCTGTGAACTTTAGGGAGCCTCCGTTCAGGATACCGTTGGTGGCAAATTCTGCGGGCAAGCAAACAATTTCTTTCTGACTCGCCCAAATCAAAAATCATGTCTACAAGTTCTTCATTACTAAAATTCATTTTGAAAAACTAAAACATCTACTAGAACTAAACACTGATGGTCGATAACTGCGAGAAATGTACGTTTTGCATACGTGCACAACAATTGCTAGATGCTTTAATGTTTTGTTGAACAAAAACAACCAACACACTTGACAACTAAATAAATAATTGTTTTTATGTCCGATTGCATTATAAAGTACTGTTTATTGTATTGTTTTGCGGCAGTGAACTGGCTTATTATTGTACTCGTAAAATAAAGTGGTAGTAGTAAAATAAAAGTATATAGTAGTAAAATAAAGTATGACAACTGTATATTACCTGTCAAGAATAGGTGTCAAATTTATAAACTGATTTTCTTTTGATAATTAGCCAATTTTAGGAATCGAACATAAAGCTTTGTATGCAACTCTTACATAATCGGACCTTATAGACTCGCCATTTTTATAGGCCTTGCTCGCTTCGCTCGCTCGGCCATAAACTGGGCTTGTCTATAAAGTCCTACATTATGTACTTGTTACATAAATAGCTATTAATTGTGTACTTCTTGCAGTTTTTTCTCAATAAATCAAAAGTGGTTACAGATAGCTATAGGGATGTACAATACAAAAAATGTTCGTTATTTAATTCTGCATCACAAAGGTACAAAATATACAGGGTGTTCCATTTGAAAAAGTTGTGAATTTTAGCTTTGAAGTTCTCTAAATTTAAAAATTAATTTTGAACACCCTGTACATGGTGGGTCCATTTTCTTTTAAAGAAGAGCACCCTACAAGCCCGTGCCATTAAATCCCTACTTAAATTCGTCTTCACAATTGCGGCTGTGAAAGCGGTAAACTGTTAAGTGGGATAATGTAAAACTCAATTTTTTTTTTTAAATTTATAACTTCTAAACCGGTCATTAGATGGCGCTACAATATGAGATATGAATAAACCTGCCAAGAGAGGTGTTAAATATGCAAAAATATTTGGGGCATCTATTTAAAAAAAATTACCTTAAGCGTGCCACACTTTTCTGCAACACCCTATATATTCTATCCACTGTTTACATCCGTATTAGAACGATTTTTCTAGCTGTTACCATTTAGGAGCTATCGGACTTCCCCATACTATTGCCCCACCCAGTATATCAATAAAAAACAAGCAAAACATATTAAAGTAATAATAATGATAATTGTAATGAATAACCGAGTGGAACCCACTGCTAGATAGAAGGGTGGGAAGACCTACAAAGAAATGGATCAATTGTGTAACAGAAGATTTAAGAAAATGAAGTTCATTAACAAGCTAAAGGAAAAAAATATTTTTGCAAAATTACAATTCCGATTATTCTGCTAGTATTTCCTTTTTATTTAAGAAATTAAAAAAAGAAATTTACTTAAACAAAACATTTATTTGTAAATCTTTGTATTACTATTCAAATCTTAACTTATAAAAAAAATTATTTAAATTGGCCAGGTGCTGGTCCAAACAAGCTATTTCCCTGTTTTGATGCTGCCCGAGATGGTGCAAAACCAAGTAGTTTTTGAATATTTTGTCTTATTGACATTGTACATAAAATATACAAAAATATGAAAGAACAATCTGTATAGTCATCTCCAGGTAGATTTCTATGGCTGAGACCTTGAATCCATGTTAATGGAACGAATGGCAGTTTAGCTACGACTCGTCCGTCAAATCTGTAAACAAACATAATGCACATTAAATATCACCCTTGCAACTAACTGGCACTAATGCTTGATTAAATATTAAACATATGACATGAAAGATAATTGCTTTAATCATGTAAAGCAATAAATCACACAATTTACTCACATATTATTAAACATGCTTAATAATGCAGTGAAAGCAAATCCAATAGCAAACATTGATTTCATTTTCACCAACGATAAATCTCTATTGTTATTTTTCAGTCTTTCCTCTTCTCTTTCTATTTTCTTCTTGTGTTGTTTATCCAATGAATCTCCATGAGCTTCTTTTCGTTTTTCTACTAACAATTCACAAACGTATATAAATCAAATTCATTTCGAAACAACTGTAGATTACATCTTTCTATCAATTTTTAAAAGATGTTTTAATAGTAAATTGTACTTACATCTTTTACTTTGTTTTTCGACTTCTGTTTTTAATTTTTGGTATTTTTCAGTTCGATAGACCATTAACCATGTTAGTCCCTCGCCCAAAAAAGCGGTACATATAGAAATGAATACAATTAAAAGTGTATCAGCCCACATTTTATGTTTTGTTTAACGTAAATTAATTTATTAACTTTGGAGTGTGATTTTAATTAGGTTAGGTTCCTTACATTCCTATTAATTTTGACATTTTAAAATCTTGACATATAATAATCATACAGCATACAACGTGGCCAATGGTTGAGCAAAAAAGTTTATGTAATACCAACGTAGTAACTGAAATATTTCAACGACGATCTTCACGAATGGCTAGCAGTGTTGTAACAGATACATTATTTTGTGTATCTAGATACAGATACTATTAGGAAAAGGTATCTAGATACAGATACAGATGCTTTTGCTGCGAAGTATCTAGATCCAAATACAAAGTCTAATATAATGTATCTAGATACATTTGTAGATACTTGTTTTACTGTGATCACCCCGAAAATAAGGACTTCCTAGTCAATTTTTTGTACCGGTAATAGTTGTTTAACTAAGCATCAATTCCAGAACTAGTCTAGGACAGCAATATTTATTAAAATTTATACATATTAAAAATGGATAATTATTAAGCAGAAACCAGTATCTAAATATAAGTACAGTGTGTATTCAAACCTTTCCATTTTTTAGAATTATTATATGTTCCTTTCACACTTAACTTGCGTTAATATTTTAAAAAAATATAAAAGAAATCATTATTAAAGCATTCCAAACATGCTACTTATGTAGATTTTCTATCCTCAGTCTTGGTGTTGTGCAGAATATTAATAACTTGAATGAATTCCAATAATCTTCATTTTTTGAAAACTAAGAAAATGTTTCACCACTTCAACAGAAACAATCATAGCCTAGATATTATTTCTAATAACCTAATTTCAAAGTAGGTGTTGGTATGATTCAAACTATAACAATAAATCTGGTTGCTTTTAGTTACTCTTCATGTAACCGAATAGATTGTACTTACTCCTTGTCATATTTTCAAAACCACTTCATTAGGATAGTTCTTATTTTGAAAGTTCTCTAATTGACTGTTGACAGAAAAAATAGGAGTTGTAACAAAGCCCTTTACTGTACTAGCAGACTTAGAGGATTCACCTATGGCTTGTCATGGTACTTATCTACAAGTCCAGTAAAATATACCCCAGCCAGCACACTGAGGTCATAATGTCGCCGTTTTTTCGGCAGTAACGACGTCAAATTGTTGTAAAACTGACATCATTATGTCACAGCCCAAAGACGTCATTAAAACGTCCTATACTAGGACCAAGATACTAGGACTAAGAGAGGAATTATAAATAAATAGTTGAATATTTGAAATAACATTTATTATATACTATACAGTCAAAACATCTTGAAAACATCATGAAACTTGTACGTATTGTATTATACGTCCAAAAGACGTCGTTTTGAAGACGTCTACTTACGTCCCATTATATGACGTTCTATGGACATCATTTATTAGTCATATGACGTTGTCGACCAATAATGACTTAAGAATACCGTCATTATAACCTCAATGTGCTGGCTGGGACATCCCAGACTTATTATGTTATTATGTAAATAGGTATTAACAGTGACGAACCTAAAGAGTTTTTTTGGAGAGGGGTAACCTTAAAATTGCCAACTTATTACGATGAAAATACCAACTACTAGTAAGAAAATATTTTTATTTGTACCTAACATTATATGAAGCAAAATTAGTATTTTACACAAATGTTATTTTTATTTAAAACTCTCCAACGTGTATGCATGGCAATTAGATTAAATTTAAAAAAATAAATTGTTTTGGACACACTTTCTTATCTTCTCATTTTTCTCAAATTGTGAAATTGCCAACTCTCGCTGAAGATTATCAACTTTGAGGGGGGAGCTTCCCCTCCCATCCCCCCATGGGTTCGTCCCTGGGTATTAAATAACTATTACATGCAATAAAAATTGATTTGTGTTTATTACATGAATTTTCTCAATATCTGAAATTGTGGTACATTTTTATCTAATTGTGGTACGTTGGTACAAGCTGTAAATTATGGTACAGTTGGCGACACTGCCCTGGACGTACAAGAATGCGTATTCCTCACATAATCGCGTTCTGTAATAATATCCATTCACATCTAGTCAGCCAGGCCATGCTGACAGATCAGAGTACCGCAAACAACCCCATTTTGGAGGGAAAAGCCCGAAATTGTCAATTATTATTATCCCCATTGAATTTAATTAAATCCACGTTTAGTTTAAAAGGTTTCTCTGCATAGTTTTTATTCTGACAGCCCCAAGTTGTAATATGAAATTTTAATTTACGAATTCTTTTGTCCGAATATTTGCCCGTCGATTACAGTACTCTGACATGCCAACTTGACCTGGCTGACTAGTAACTAGTAACTCTAATTGTTTAGCGAAGTGACTACCATCTAGTAGATTTCAAAGCTAATCCATAATAAAAAAATTAATTTTTATTCGTTTTATGTTAAGTGGTTTATTTCGAATTTAAAATTCCATCCACTTCCTTTATGATAGTTTTTGTATTATAAAAATATAAAACTAGTATCTGCACAATACAGATACACAGATGCTACAGAAAATGTATCTAGATCCAAATACAGTTACAAAATTTTAAAAGTATCTAGATATGTATCTAGATACCATAAAAGTATCTAGGTACTGTATCTAGATAATTGTATCTAGATACATTACAACACTGATGGCTAGGTAGCGCAGATGCACTTTTGCACTCCCTACAAGGTAGGCAACTTGATTCGCGAGCGACAATTCGCAGTAATACATGTTGAAATAAGATAATTTCCGTTACTTGTTATGGTGTTGATTGTTTTTCATTATTTTGAACAGTTACCTCATCACTTCCAACTTAAATATTATTAAAAACTAATTTATTATAAACTAAATAATTAAGAACTGGGATAGTAGAGTCTGGTTTTTGTAAAAAAAACTGGTATTAAACATTATACACTTACTGTCCTTGTTCTGAATACAAATTTATAAGTTTCAAAAATATTTTCGTTTTGTTTAAAATAGCTAATCAAAAAATTAAATATTCAAATTTATAATATGTAACAGCTGACGTGTCCCAGATTATCAAAAAAATTTTTAAATAAAAGTAAATTCAAAATAAGGAAATAAGTGTTTCTGCATTTAATCTAATGCGGCTTATTTAAAAAATAACAAATTAACACGAACAAGAAGCAACTTATTTACTTGAAATAACAAGGCAACAGGGTGGCCGCATGCTAGTGGTAGCGGTTTTATAAACGGTTGGGTTAACACGTTCGATTCCCACTAACTGCTTTACTTTTTTTCATTTTTTTTTTAAATTGGACACATATTTAATACTCCTATATTGCTAGTAGCAAGGTCCGTAGATGCGAAGTAAGCTTTGAAATATAGGTCATCGAAATGCCGCCATTTTCGCGCTCAGTAAAAGTTGCAATACGGCTGCTATCGAAGCAGACACGATCGTCATATGAGGCGCATGACGTTCTAAAACATTGAATTAACGCTTAGAACCCAACTGAAAACAAGTCGAGTTGTCGATTATTCCTGTTTTCATGTTAATTAACATGTTCCGCCATTTTCGCGCTACTGCATAGTGCAAGTGTATGAGATGACCTATATTTCAAAGCTTGCTATGCATCTACGGACCTTGGCTAGTAGGGGTCTGGTGTGGGACGAAACCATTACGGTGCAGACATATATGCGTCTGTCTCTTTCGTAACTACTTCGAGTCTTACGCGCATGCCCGAGGTAAGGGGGCTTGCCCCTCCACACTTGTCAATTGCCCCACCAGACACGTGACGCTTGCGTACAACTGGTCGAGTAGTCTAAAAAGAGATAGAAGTAGTCGGTTGCTGTCTCACTTACTCCGTGACACTTCCACTTAAATATATGCTTGGACATCAACTACAGTTTAAATACAGTTGGACTTTTCTTGTAATTTTAAATAATTCAATAAAATTATTACGATTATAAATCGTGTATTGCCTAGATCACTCTAATTATTATGTAGAAAATTGGAACAAGAACCAAGAACCTACATATAATTTATATATATATATCTATAAATTAGAATATACAGGGTCTTCATAAATGATTGGAACCCACGTGACCTCAAAAATTATGCAACCAACATTGCACTGTTGATATTAATTTAACCAAAATTTCCCTAACATAAAAGAAATATAATACAGTGGCGTAACGCAATTTTTTCATGTGAAAGTAAAAATGTATGCTTTACAAGAAATCAAAACATGTTTTCATAACCAAAATAATACGCTAGCATTGTTATTTATTATTTTATTTAAAATAAAATTTGTTACGAATATTTATTTAAAAAAGAATAAAAATTACAATAAATGTTCAAAATGGCCACCTTCATTGTTTACACATAAATTTATTCTTTTTTTCATTTTGTCAAAGACACGCTGCAATTCAAAAATTGTTCGATGCAAGACTGCAGCGAGTAACTCCAACTTCCATCAGCATTGCGTGTTCCGCTTCGAAAATGAGCCATCAGAATGAAGGCGTCTTGTTCTGGTGTAAATACCATATCAAACGACTACTAAAATGAGATAAAAAATTTATATAACCTTATGTTTGAATTTAAAGGCAAATGTTTAGCTTACCTTAAAACAGTTAAAACACTTTAAAAGAGTTCTGAAAAGAACTGTTTCAATAAATACTACAACGATAATAAACGCAAGAAAATTAGAAAACACGCAAATTCAATAACCGACGCTAATGATTAACTGACAGCTACTGACAACTATTTACACATTTTAGTAGGGAAATTTTTCCTTCTGCCAACATAAATAATAAATTTTACGCGGCAAATTCAAATTTGGTCAAGTGGGTTCCGATCAATTATGAAGACCCTGTATAAGTCTTGCAATATAGTAATTTAATACATTTAGGGCCGGTATTATAAAACTTTTTACTTCCTAGATAAAATTTACTTTGAGAGTAAATTCATTTGTTCTGTCAATTTCATATGCAAATTGACAGAATAAATTAATTTAATCTCAGATTAAATTTTATCTAGGAAGTAAAAAGTTTTATAATACCGGCCCTTACCCGTACATACATAATCCATTCCCCTTTTGTTGCATTTTGTAGTGTCGGGGTTCCACACAAACTCTTATGGGAGTGCAACGGAGGTAATGGAGCTATTGTAGCAAGTACATTACTCTCCCCCATACTTTGTCACTCATACAACTTTCATACCTTAACCTAAGGAGCTCAAACACGATAGTACTAAATTTTTAAAATTCAGTCGCAACTGAGGATTGAACCCCTGTCCCTCTGAACGAGAGGTAATTTTCCTAACAATCTTTTCTTTTCTATACATGTTGCTGTGATTCCAGCACTTATAGTTGAATATAAGTCATTTGGGTTGCCTATATATTTAGGGGTTTGGACTCAACTTGAACAAATCTTAATTAAATAAATTAATTTGTTACTTAATAAGTAAAGGTTACATTCTACATCACTTGATAATAATAAGTAAAAGTAAATCTTAAGGAAGTTGTGGCTGTAGAGGAATATGATGAAAATGTAAAAAAACTATTGGAGTTGATAGATTTTAATGTACAAATTTATTTCCTAGGAAATCTTTAATGTTTAGGAAGTTTGTTTATGCATAAATTGCATTTAAAAATAACACGCGATCTTATGCAAAATGGTAAGTTGTCGATACATTTATTATTATAGCTTCATAAAAAATGATGAAAAAAACTTGACACCAAAACATTTCACGTAAAAACGTTGTAAAACTTTGCCGTTAAAGTTTCAAATTTGTTAGGAGGATAGTTGTCCCAAAAAATAAATTAATACCAAGAATTTGTCGATTGAACGCTTGATATAGCTCACTTGGTAACAACGTCGCATTGCAACAAACGAGCGGGAAACTTAAATGCTTTATATAACTAAATGCAGAACCATTGGCTTCTCGTAATTTACATTTCGAAAACAAAGTCAGTTATATTAAATAAAAATCGCTACATTTTAAATGAATCTGAATAAATAGTGTTTCATTCATCGTTTTAATATACATATATTTCTAATATTTGCAAAGATAACCTCAAAACTTTAGTCAAAGTCATTTACTGCATTTACTTGTTTTCAACAGAACAACAAATGAAATACTGGTGCCAATTTAAGGCAACGTTTGTCAATTTCTGCTTAGAAGAATTGTTTTTTGCGTCATTTTTTCGCGTTCTTAAGTTTGGACTGGACGGTAAAAAGTTAATCTCTGACTTAAAAAAGACTAATAATTAATTAAAAACATATATAAATAATAACTAAACTGCCTTTACATGCATTCTAATAAAACTAGTATCGTTTGAGCCATTATTTGAAGCAGGACTATGTAATTACTTATATTTATCAAAATAGCACAGCCCCATAACTTTTGGCGCAGACTATCCCACCATAACTTCCTTAAACGGATTTTCCACTTAAAACTGAAAAATTATTTTGACAAGTTACGATTTGCATACCGTTAGGTCGTTGGACTTGGTTTTTCATAATTGAATTCACTTGGAAATCATAAAAGGCATAGATGGAAAGGTGTATGCAAGCAATCATCACAATACTCACAGTCTTTGTTGTTGAGTTTCAAGTAAATCCCATGCTGGTTTAACGATTCATAAAATTTCATGGTAAATGTACAATTTTCATTAATCTATGCACTTGCAGCCAAAATGTTTTGCTGCAATATTCTTAATTAGGTTCTAGTGCACCTTTAGCAATAGAATTTTTAAGTGGACAGCTCTATATAGAGAAGGTTTAGCCTGGTGAAGCCTAAGATTTGTACCGTTTGAACCTGATCTGTTAAAATGGTAAAATCTAGTTAATATTTAAAGTTTTGGTGCCAAAATTGATGTAAATATTGTGAAATTGGATGTTAGGATTCATTTAATAAAAAGAAAAGGAAGTAATAGGTGTGAAAATCTTATTATCTGTAATTTTGTAAAACCATGTTTTGTCAGGAAATTCAAGATGGTTGTCATTGAATCCTGGAGTTAAATTTGCTTTTTGTTAGACATGTAATATACCAAAATATAGGAAAAATTATCCTCTTTCCGATTATGTTGAATTTGTTTAAACATTTAATTTAATTTTTTAACAATAATTTGGTTATGTAAATCTTGTTAGGCTAGTGGGAAAATGACGTTTGTCGTTTTTTTTTTGAAAAAAAATATAAAAGCAGGTCGAAAATCTGGTTACTAGCTTGTTGATTTTCATACAAAGCAGACGCCATGTCAGATCACGCAATAAAACTTAATAAATTTTGAGGTTATGTGTGTCAAACTTAACGTCAATGAAACGTCAATGACAAATTAAATTTTTTAAATAATGGTAAATAATTTTAAATAATAATAATAATAAAGAACAATTAAAGTGATTTGAATAAAAAGCAAAGTGAAGTGTTAATTTGGTTTTTGGACTAATTATTTATAAGAAAATTTCTGTAAAACGTATTGGAACTTTATTTCTAGATGGATGGAATTTTAAAACAGGATATAATGGAAACTTGTTGGAAATCACTAACTGATTTGATGTACTCTCATCTTGGAGAAAACATGTCCAATATTAATAATGGTAATGGTTTAATAATGGTAATTAATTACAATACAATTTTCACTGGGAAGATCACTTTAAAAATGTGTGTTCACCATCACAACAAATAAGCAGGTAAATTTACCGACTATTACAGAAAACTGCCAAATAATATAGTGTGTGTGTGTGTGTGTGTGTGTGTGTGTGTGTCAAAATCTTCGAGTGGCGATAAAATTTTTGAATTTAAAAATTTAGTTTCAAACTTTAACTTTATTTTTGTTTCGTTTATTTCTTTAATTATTTATAATTTAAGATCGTGGGATTGATAAAATCAAAGTTAATCAGGACAAAGGGCATTAGACTGTTTCTTAAGTTTTATTTTGGTAAATCCAATTAACTCCATTAATTAATTTAAATTATTCCAAGTTTGTTAATTGAATCCATTTTAGATAGTAAGAAACTTTTTTGTTTTCGTTTCACTTTCATAAACTTTCAGTTTTCATTCTTTTTATGTGTTTATTAATAAAGTAATATTTTTAAATGTCCAAAAGGAGATTTATTTGTATATTTTTTTGTGTCCATTAACAGAATTTAACAGGTATAGGTTAAACAATATTTTATTAATTTGTCAAAGAGCGACCCGCCTGAAATTTTCTCATGCAGTTTTCCTGAGCTTGTCTGCATTTTAAAATCATAGCCGGTGCAAATTTTCTTTTCATCACAAAGGTAAGTGGTGTTTGTTTTTGTATAACTTTTCAGTTTGCCTTGCTACCATTAAACATAAATGATAGTGCTCTTTCATTTAAATAAATCAATGATCAAGTGTTGTAAAGTGTATACTAGGGTGGGTCGTTTTTCAACCGTTTTTTCTGATCGATTTCTAATACCCGGCAAAAGTTGCCTACCTATAAGGGTAACTCACGTATAAAATATTGTTTTAATCGGACAACATCTGCTGTCTGTTCCATGAGCCTCAATATTTTATATTTACGCTAAAAACACTAAAGTTACAGCTTCCGCAAGATGGACCCAGGCAGCGTTACCGATACGCTTAGGGATTCATTTTAAGTGAAAAATCATTAACGATGTGTGACCATGGGTTTAGCACATAGGGCGGGGGATAGGGGAAAGTGTACTTATATATTTGATTGTGTGAAGCTCCACTCTCACTTGTGAAAGCAACCTGCCAAGTGACCCAGAGCCCACCACGTGGAGGTGGCTGCACTGGTGGCTCCTCCCAAGCCTTACCCAACCAACCATATGTAAGACTTGCTGACTCTCTAGTCTGAGTCATCATTTCCATGGAAAATACTGCAAAATTGCCCTTTATTGTCAAAACTTGCAGGCATAGTCTGCCTAGACAACAACATTGAGCGAATTTGACGATTACGCGCTTCGTTGCCGCACGCTTTTGAAGATACGTGGGTAACAAGCTTCACAATTCGTTCTACTGACATTGTGTGGCAAGGGTTCGTTGTGACCATTCTGGTACTGTACTATCTGGGAGGGAAAGTTTATATATGAGTCCATTGTTTGAGACTCGTTTAAGTACTGGAGGCACAGTAATGAACAAATCAGGATTATCTCAGGTAATCATGTTTGTATATTCTAGAGCTTTGAAGTTAAGCTTTGGTACAATGTTAAATCTAGCATTATGAGAAATGTTGTTTTCCTCCTCCTAGCTATGGAATTATGTCTCCTGATGATGAGCCACATAGGTACGCAAACGTTAAGAATGTAGTCACTATATCTACGAATTTCTTCGTAGGTTTTGGTGTGGATACGTATAATCTTAATATTCTATTTGCAGTTGTGACCCAGAGAGCCTTGTGTAAACAACCAGGACTTCGAGACAGAAGTTTGGGAGCGCAAAATTCGATGTAAATTGCTATAGATATTTCGTGCAGGTACCTCTGGTCTGTGCTAAGGTCTTTCGGTATTAGGTCAGGTAAGTCACATGGTATGACATTGAACTTTGCGATAGGAAGATTTTCGCATTCGGGAAGCGCTGATCCAATCGGACAGGTAAAAGTAGATGGTCCGGAAGATTCACCATCAACAAACCCTAATAAAGCACGAAATGGAAGTTCGTTGAAGTGTAGTAGACAAATAATATTCGTTGAAGTGTAATAGACAAATAATATTTGTCTCTTTATTTGACTCTCTGCTTTCTGTTCGTCAAGATGCACTGCAGAAGATACGGAGAGCTCGATAGGAGGAGAAATACCACATTTTTCACAATGTTAGATTTAACATTGTACCAAAGCTTAATTTTAAAGCTCTAGAGTATACTAACATGATTACCTAAGATAATCCTGACGTGTGCATTACTGTGCCTCCAGTACTTAGACGAGCCTCAAACAACGAACTCATATATAAACTCTTCCTCTTAGATAGTACAGTACCAGAATGGTCCTTTACAAAGTACCCTTGCCACACAGTGGCAGTAGAACGAATTGTGAAGCTTGTAACCCACATATCTTCAAAAGCGTGCGGCAACGAAGCACGCCATTGTCAAATTCGCTCGATATTGTTGTCTAGGCAAGTTTTGACAACAAATGGCAGTTTTGCATGGAAATTATGACTCAGACTAGAGAGAGACAGCATGTCTTACATATGGTTGGTTGGTTGGGTAAGGCTTGGGAGGAGCCACCAGTGCAGCCACCTCCACGTGGTGGGTTCTGGGTTACTTGACAGGTTGCTTTCACAAGTGAGCACACACTCAAATATATAAGTAGTACATTTTCACCTATCCCTCCCCCACCCTCTGCGCTAAACCCATGGTCACACAGGGTCTTGAATTTGATTTTCGAGTCCTCGTTAATGATTTTTCATTTAAAATGAATCCCTAAGAGTATCGGTAACGTCGCCTGGGTCCGTCTTGCGGAAGCTGTAACTTTAGTGTTTTTAGCGTAAATATAAAATATTGAGGCTCATAGAACAGACAGAAGCTATTGTCCGATCAGAACAATATTTTATGTGTGAGTTACCCTTATAGGTGGGAAACTTTTGCCTATTAGAAATCGATCAGAAAGAAAAGTTGAAAAACAACCCACCCTAGTGTATACTAATACGATAAAACATTTCCCCGATAGCACGAAAGTTTTCAGCAAATTTGCCTTTCGCTCAACTTTCATTTGCGAACATGAATTTGCGTTAGCAATTTTGTAGCAAACTTATTTTCGTTTGTCCCGACAAAGATGCGCGTGACGAAGGTAGTTGCGTGTTTGTCTACGCTGTAAACGAGCACTAGTGCTCGCTAGTTCGCCATTTTACATTGTGATTGTGAGACGTTATCGTTATCTGGTGAAACGTGAAAACTAAATTGGAAACAAATGGAGCAACCATTCTCAATTAATTTCGTAAGTACGGAATATTCTATTAGTTACCTAGTTAATATTATTTGTGCTTGAACGTAGTATTATTATTATTAGGTCTATCTTGTTAAATTGATATTTTATAAATCTTATTGAATTCTTTCGTCCATGTGCACAGCATTAGTATACCTTATACATTACTATGCATTATCAAAGTAAGTAAAAAAAATACAAGTCATTACGATTTTGTGTTTCAGAGAACAAGACGAGCAAACAGTCGAGGTGGAGGTAATGGATGACACGCGGATGATAACAACAAATTATATTCTATCATATTTTCTATAAATATACGATTTATAAACAAATTTTTTCTGTTTATTTTTTTTCATAAGCGTTTTCACATACTCGTAACAATACTACATTTTTCGTAATTTTATAAACTAAAAAAAATTAAAAATCATGTTTACTACAAATTTTCAGGTAAATATTTGTAACAAATTTTATTTTCATGATTTGCTAAAAGTTTGCAGGGACAATTTTTTGCAAATATTTTGAACAAATTTGTTGCAAGTTTGTCAAGGGGAAACTTCAATCTTTTCCGAAAATTTTATGCAAATATTCATGTTTGCAAAGACAACTTTTCCGCAAATATTTTGGTTTGCAGAGGCAAATTTTTGAAAGTATGCTGCAATTTTTATTTGCTATGTGGGTTATGGCGCCCGAACTATTCTATTTTTCTTATTATAAAATCTAACCTCTCAATATCATATCAATATATATGTAAATTGGCAGGTTTCTAGTTTTTGATTCATTTTTCAGAAATAATTTAAAAAGAAATAAATCTAAATGTTATGTCAATTATTCAAACATATATGGGTCAATCTTTCTGAACTCAACCACCGATACTTAGAAAGCCACCAGGGGCTCATTTTAAAGCTTGAAACCTCTACTTTCGAAAGTCACATGGCTACTATATGAAAAAAAATATATATTTGACTCTTAAAACAGGGTAAACACGTACCCAGTTAAAAAAAAATTTAAAAGCTGAAAAATTTTTTTAACGGCATCGTTTTCTTCGTCAAAGAATACATAAATTTTGTCCACTGTGTTTTTTCCTAGAGTGCTTCGATTTCGAGCAAAATTGAGAACAACAATTTTTTTATCGAAAATGGCGTCAGATAGAAAAAAGGTGATAAGAGTAAAAAAAGGTGATAAAAATGCCTATTTTTACTCGATGAATACGAAAAAAAAAATTACAGACGATTTTGAAAATTTTCGTAATTTTAAAAAGATTTAATTATACAGAGTCGTTGATATGTATGGAAACGGTCGATTATCTTTTAAAATAAGAGAGCTAGCGGAAAATTTTAAATACAAAAGTTTTAGGGTTTTTTAAAATCTATTACAATAAAGACAAATTAAGTATACAGGATTAGTCAAAAGGTCATGACGAAACAAAGTTGTTTTTTAATGGAACACGCTGTATATTATTCCATATTTTAATTTATATCGAAATTCTAAACAAAATTGTATAGCACATTATATTATCCCTAAACCTAACTATTTTCGAGCTATCGAACTTTGAAAATCACTTTCTTATAAATTATACAAAAATTTTTTTTAGTCCATCAAGTTACCTTTGAAAGTTTCTAGCTCCAAAGCAAAGCGGCGTCGTTCTTTTATCTAACAGTGATTATCTTGACAACATATGTCAAAAATACATTATTTAGTGTGAATAATTTTCACGCAAAAATGGTACGTTTAAGTGAAACCGAGCTTATTGAAATTTTAATGATCATAGTATATGGTGATAGACGAAGAAGTTGTGACGAAGTAGTGGATATTTTTCATGAATTGCATCCCGATCGGGAACGTCTTTCTAAATAAACCGTTTCAAAAACATTGCAGCGTTTTCATGAAACTGGAGGTGTCACAGATCAACCAAAAGGTGGAAGACCAGTAAGCGTTACAAATGACAATTCTTTGAATGTCATGTTAGATGTGGTGGAAAATCCAATAAATTCGACACAACAGAGGGCTTTATATCATAACATGAGTCGATATTCCATTCAAAAATTTTGCAAACTGGAGGAATTCCGTCCATATAAAATGCATTTGTTACAAAAATTAAGTGAAGACGATTTTGATCGTAGAATCAAGTTCTGCAAAGTTATTATGGATAAATTAAATCAAAGTGCCAACATTGTTACCCACACATTATTTTCTGACGAAGCTACATTTTGTTTAAACGGGCACGTAAACCGACACAACTTCTTTAGGTATTGGTCAGATCAAAATCCATATTAGATGGAGGAAGTTTACACCCAACGACCATAAAAAGTAAATGTTTGGTGTGGCATTATTGGTGGACACGTCATAGGACCATATTTTATAAACGAAAATTTGACCGTTGAACGATATTTATTACTTTTGCGAGAGCATATTATTCCAGAGGTTAGACAATTATTCCCGAACAATAACAATCTCGATTTACCGGAAAAACAAATATGGTTCAAGATGGGGCTCTTCCACATTTTGGACTTGCGGTACGGGCATATCTTGATAAAATTTTTCCTTAAAAATGTATTGGGCGTAGGGGGCGGGGGTAATTGAATGGTCTGCTAGGTCTCCCGATAAGACCCCGCTTGACTTTTTTCTGTGGGGACATATAAAAATTTTAGTCTACAAAAATAAGCCGCAAAATATCGAAGAGTTGGAAGAAAAGATAAGGCAAGAAATTACCAATATTCCTCCCAATGCCCTTTTAAATTCACTACAATATTCTGTTCAGCGAAATCATTATTGTTAGGAAGTAAATGGTGAACACTTTGAGCAGTTTATAAAATAGAATTCCAAAGAAAATCTGTTTTCTTTTTTTATTTTCTGGCATAACTATTATTTTCATAAAATGTAAAATATTCAGGACATTCATTAAAGAATACATTTTTTTGTATCATGCATTTTTATCATATCCATATCACCATATCCCCCACCTTTTGTAATTTTCACAATAAATATTCATCATTTCGGACTGTTTAATAAATTTGAAGGTAGTAAAAAATGATTTTCAAAGTTCGATATCTCGAAAACGGTTAAGTTTAGGTATAATGATGTGCTATACAATTTTGTTTAGAATTTCGAGATAAATTGAAATATGGAATAATATACAGGGTGTTCCATTAAAAAAAAGCAACTTTGTTTCATCATGACTTAATTTGTCTTTAT
This sequence comes from Agrypnus murinus, assembly GCA_929113105.1. Classification (NCBI taxonomy): domain Eukaryota; kingdom Metazoa; phylum Arthropoda; class Insecta; order Coleoptera; family Elateridae; genus Agrypnus; species Agrypnus murinus. Next base: position 34,460,599 of record OV816028.1, on the reverse strand, counting down.
TGTAATAGATTTTAGAAAACCCCAAAACTTTTGTATTTAAAATTTTTCGCTAGCTATCTTACTTTAGAAGATAATCGACCGTTTTCATACATATCAGGGACTCTGTATTATACATGCCGATAGATAGGCAACACCTATAACCGTAATTTTCAAAATCGCTTTAAATCGGTACACCCCGATGGGTGTGCACGTTTATAGCTCCAGTACTAGCATGGAGAGCTAGTAGAGGGTGGATAGGCAACCTCGCTCTAACCAGTGAGTTACTGGTAGCATTTACTTTGTAAATGCGCGCTGATTGAGCGTATCTGAATTACTTCCTCTTGGAAGGAAAGTGGAGATTAAGTCTCACGGTAGGTGTTCCACGTAAAACATTCTTGGATTGCCTATACATTCGTTTATAATTAAAATTATGCCCATAATCATAGTTAAATTTAAAATAAGCTTAAGCTTTACCATTTCTTGATTAATCTGTTTTTTGAGGTTAGTTTAATTTTCAAATATAATTAATAACATTATTTACTAAAACAGCACAAAAAAGGCCGTTTATCGTACGCTATCTAGCGGTTAAAAGCTGCATTCAGCGCAGCTCTAACAGCTAAATACGGTTAGATACACCCATTGCCTTTTAGCAATGATGGTTTATCTATGGGCAGATAATAGAACTTGAACCTTACAGGAGATCTATCGCTACTTACCATTATGTTCTCAATCACACCAAGAAAACTATTTAATTAGTTATACTTCTGTATTTAGGAATAAGAGTTTTTGCAGAATTTACATTACAATTAAAACAGTATTTATTTAAATGTACAATAATAGATACATATAGTATATTCGAGGAAGAACTACTTAATCTTTATTGTAATTTTTGCATTGAATTGAACAAATATTAGCTGCAAAGTTACAATCGCACTGGTTACCTGAAAAAAATAACTTGGTGTTACTTCTGACAACAAACATTACTAAAATAAAATTTATGATGATTGGTTTTACGTCAAGACAAAGAGTATATATACTCTTTGGTCAAGAATAAAAGCTTTATCTTTGGCAAAAACAAGCATTCAATGAATTCATGATTTCGTTTATGAATGTCCGACTAGACTGTAGGAAAACCGTGGATCGGGTTAAGAAGGGTTTGGTGATTCTAATAAACTGCGAATAAATTAATAATTTAATATTAATTATGAATCAACTTGCTTGGACTGAATTAAATCCGTCACAGAACAGCACGAACTGTCTTTCTCTCTAATATAGTCTTTTAATGGCTTTGATATTGGCATAGACGATTCGCGCATAGTTCCTAGTGGATGTGGACGCGCCAAAATTTAGTCCCACAATTATCAGTGTAAGTTATCATAAGATTTTCTCTCATAGTTTACTTGAGTGAATTCTTTCCGTTTGAATTGGGTCTGTTTTGCAGGAGAGAAAGGGAATAGAACTTGTCGCATCATACCCTGAAGGGCATGGTTTTGGCGAGTTTGACCAAACTATAGGTAATTATTGTTTCTAAAAGTTGTTTGAAAATGAGAAGTATTAGTTAGAAAAACTAAATAGTTTTGAGTTAAATAATTTAATTCATCTTACTGTTCTTCCACTGGGCCTCTCTACGCCTAGTCCGACACTACTATTAACTTGCTAATATTGCGAATGAACAGTAAGTGTCTTTAATAACACATATAATCTAACTTGAAAGATTCTACCTGTATTGGTCAGAGAGAGTAAAAGGGCCATATGTTAGGGACATAATATATAGACTATACCCTAACATATAAATGAAGGATATAAATGAACGCGTGTACATCAGCTGTGAGAACATTACGATAAGCTAAGAATGTAAGCAGAATATCGTATTACCAGGAACGCTTTAAAAAAGTCAGTAGCGTACGTTCGGATAGTACTTTTTAACATTATGTAAATTTATCATCGTTGAAAGTATCTATTCAACTCTATTAATGAGTTATAATTAAAAATCTCATTACGTTTTAAATGGCATAGGGTAATGAATACATTTAAAGAAAAGTAATTGCAAAAATTTTAACTTGGTGTTTTACATTCAAGTATGAATCTTGTACTATTTACTTTTAATATGAGATATAGTTATCAGGAGAGTTATTATCAGTATGCCTTTAATTCATTATTAGAAAGGAAATATTATAATACAATTACTTGTATTATAATTAATTGAACTTAAATATTTGTTACTATATGAATAAAAACAATGTTAATCTGTAAATTATGAAAAATTAATGTCGACATATAAATAATACACACATTAGTGATAGACGCTTAATAATGCAATCATATTGGAACATATATTATAATAATAATAAAAATAGGTTCTTCGTTTATTTATCATCCAAAAAAGGGCTGTTCGTTAAATGTTCAATATGAGCTACCGAGATATAACTTCTTCTAAATCAGCATTTTCAAATAATAACCAATTTTGAAGTTTTACAATTTGTGAAAAAGAATGTTTCTCGTTTCAAATCAATAATCATAACTACACAAATCATAACTGGTGTTAATTTACATTTTTAAGTGCATAAAACTGATACTAAATGATGGCAATCCTTTTTATATATTAGGAATCGTACTGTATAATAATTTACCAATTTCAATAAAACAATTAATGTATAAACAATTTGTTACTGTTGTAAAGGAATTACTTAACTATTATAGTAGTTCTTAAGGATTTTTGTTTATAACAATATTTCTGCTTTCATATGTTTAATTTAATTTATATTTTTGCCGTTTACTTGCATCCATGTTACATGGAAAACAAAAATATGCCTAACTGTGAGTCAAATAGTATTTTATAGGTGGAATGAAATAATTCAACTTGGACGTTAATAATAATTGTTCTTATAGTATAAATTAATTTCATTTTCCCTATTTTGTACGTGTATTCGATTATAATCGAATACACATTAAGCATCAACGTTAGCCTTCTTAAAGGACATTTTGTGACGCTACTGAATCATTCCAGTTCATCAGTTGTTTCTGTTATCAGATAAATTTCTCGAGTCGACCACGTGATCGTGGGGTGAACACTGCGTGATTTGTGATGCTTTTTACAATTCTGCCCTCGTGATATCGGTAATCTTAAATCCTTCATTTGTTGGCGAGACTATAGTAATATCTAGTAATCCCTCCACACACACGCTCTCACACACGCACACAAAACCAATTTAGATAACTCTAGGTATGACTTTGATCTCATAGTGGCTTTAAAAGAGTGTAACACTTTCCACCAGCGAAAATGGATAATAGTCGCTTACATTTAAAATTATTCCTCGTGTAATTTTAAATAAGCCAGCACCATACATAGCTATGTCTTTCTCTGCCATTTGATGTAATAAACGGTCAACCTAAAAATTAATATTATTTAAAATACTCTTGGGAGCACGCTAAAATGGAATTCAATTTTCTTCACCTCATGAGACATGTTTTTAGCAGGCACAGCAGTAATATCTGCAAGGGGTTCTAAACTCTCTTCATGTACCCATGATGCGTATATACATACACATACAAAATGAAACAAGTTGAATAACGATCCATACCAGGTGTATATTAATTCATATCTGGTAGTAACACTATAACAAAAAGTCAAATTTATAGAAGGAATAACACACTTACTATAGTTTTATTTTCATATGGTGAATGTTGGTAAACAAGAAATATAAGATATTGTTTATTTTGAAGTATCCAAGTAGTACTAGACTAGACAGATGGTAAAATTGAGATAATCACATAAAGTTATACTCTGTAATTTTAAAACTAAATATTATATTCGATCTTCGGCTTGAACTGTTATTTCTCACAGAGAAGAAACATTAAAGAATAGTCTTTTTGAATAAGGAAGTAAAACCCTGGTTCTGTGACAATGAGATGTTTGTTACGTTAAAAATCCCTACTGTATGTGGAATTTTCCCTGTTTCGGCTAAATTCTAGTAAAGTCGCTCATATGATTGTACAATTGCTGATAAGAGCTAAAACGAACATTCCACCAACGGAATGATTCCCTCAATACAAACAAAAAATAGTGTGCTATTTACACCTTAATAGAAACTTACGGGAATGGATCGATCAGGTTACGATCTCTGTCATTGTTATTGACATTAAAAAGAAAAAGACGGAAATGATGAATATAAAAAAAATTAGTCTAATCTAATTTTCTTTTACGATACACGGCTTCATGAATGTCTATTAATACCTGAATATCACTGCTTGCGTTTTCTTCTGTTGTTTCATCCAAACCAATGTCATCTTTAACTGTCTCGTCCATTTCTCCTTCATCCTCATTGTCTAAAACCTGAGTTATGTTATCGCATGTTTGTCCACTATGGTGTGTCGTATATTTTTTTCGCAGAACCAGCCGTTCTCGAGATATTGCAAAAAGTGGCGGCTGAAGCAATAATAAAATTGCTGTTGGAAATTGATACATTTTGGACCTCTATTTGAGCTATTGCCAGAAAGTACTAAAAAGTAGTTTCAAGATATTTAACTTTAAGTTTCTATTTCATTGCCGTTTCTGGTACGACCAATGGGTGTGTGGCCATTGTTTAGGTGAATGATATTTTAAAAGAGAACAAATACGGAAAACTCCGTTTTCTAACGGACTACCCACCTCCAGGCAATCAGTACGAATTGATACCGATAGTTACGATCATATTAAAGTTGAATCTGAACGAAGTCCTCTTCAGAATTATTTTGTTACTAATATGTATTATTTTTCTTGATACGAAAGAATGTGTTGGGATTTCCTTTTGGACTAAAATAATTTTTACACTAGTTAACATGAGTCTATAAGCTATAGTTGAATTAAAAGTTGTAAATAAAATGATTCAGCGAGAAATATACAGTTTAAGAGTTACACTACTGTAGAAAATAATTATATTATGTTTGTGTTTTTTATTTATTTAAGGAAATAATGAATATTAATTTTTATCATTTGCTACATTTTACTGATACATTTTGGGCCTCTATTTGTGCTATTGCCAGAAAGTACTAAAAAGTAGTTTCAAGATATTTAACTTTAAGTTTCTATTTCATTGCCGTTTCTGGTACGACCAATGGGTGTGTGGCCATTGTTTAGGTGAATGATATTTTAAAAGAGAACAAATACGGAAAACTCCGTTTTCTAACGGACTACCCACCTCCAGGCAATCAGTACGAATTGATACCGATAGTTACGATCATATTAAAGTTGAATCTGAACGAAGTCCTCTTCAGAATTATTTTGTTACTAATATGTATTATTTTTCTTGATACGAAAGAATGTGTTGGGATTTCCTTTTGGACTAAAATAATTTTTACACTAGTTAACATGAGTCTATAAGCTATAGTTGAATTAAAAGCTGTAAATAAAATGATTCAGCGAGAAATATACAGTTTAAGAGTTACACTACTGTAGAAAATAATTATATTATGTTTGTGTTTTTTTATTTATTTAAGGAAATAATGAATATTAATTTTTATCATTTGCTACATTTTACTGATACATTTTGGGCCTCTATTTGTGCCATTGCCAGAAAGTACTAAAAAGTAGTTTCAAGATATTTAACTTTAAGTTTCTATTTCATTGCCGTTTCTGGTACGACCAATGGGTGTGTGGCCATTGTTTAGGTGAATGACATTTTAAAAGAGAACAAATACGGAAAACTCCGTTTTCTAACGGACTACCCACCTCCAGGCAATCAGTACGAATTGATACCGATAGTTACTATCATATTAAAGTTGAATCTGAACAAAGTCCTCTTCAGAATTATTTTGTTACTAATATGTATTATTTTTCTTGATACGAAAGAATGTGTTGGGATTTCCTTTTGGACTAAAATAATTTCTACACTAGTTAACATGAGTCTATAAGCTATAGTTGAATTAAAAGTTGTAAATAAAATGATTCAGCGAGAAATATACAGTTTAAGAGTTACACTACTGTAGAAAATAATTATATTATGTTTGTGTTTTTTATTTATTTAAGGAAATAATGAATATTAATTTTTATCATTTGCTACATTTTACTGATACATTTTGGGCCTCTATTTGTGCTATTGCCAGAAAGTACTAAAAAGTAGTTTCAAGATGTTTATCTTTAAGTTTCTATTTCATTGCCGTTTCTGGTACGACCAATGGGTGTGTGGCCATTGTTTAGGTGAATGATATTTTAAAAGAGAACAAATACGGAAAACTCCGTTTTCTAACGGACTACCCACCTCCAGGCAATCAGTACGAATTGATACCGATAGTTACGATCATATTAAAGTCGAATCTGAACGAAGTCCTCTTCAGAATTATTTTGTTACTAATATTTATTATTTTTCTTGATACGAAAGAATGTGTTGGGATTTCCTTTTGAACTAAAATAATTTTTACACTAGTTAACATGAGTCTATAAGCTATAGTTGAATTAAAAGCTGTAAATAAAATGATTCAGCGAGAAATATACAGTTTAAGAGTTACAGTACTGTAGAAAATAATTCTATTATGTTTGTGTTTTTTATTTATTTAAGGAAATAATGAATATTAATTTTTATCATTTGCTACATTTTACTGATACATTTTGGACCTCTATTTGTGCTATTGCCAGAAAGTACTAAAAAGTAGTTTCAAGATATTTAACTTTAAGTTTCTATTTCATTGCCGTTTCTGGTACGACCAATGGGTGTGTGGCCATTGTTTAGGTGACTGATATTTTAAAAGAGAACAAATACGGAAAACTCCGTTTTCTAACGGCCTACCCACCTCCAGGCAATCAGTACGAATTGATACCGATAGTTACGATCATATTAAAGTTGAATCTGAACGAAGTCCTCTTCAGAATTATTTTGTTACTAATATTTATTATTTTTCTTGATACGAAAGAATGTGTTGGGATTTCCTTTTGAACTAAAATAATTTTTACACTAGTTAACATGAGTCTATAAGCTATAGTTGAATTAAAAGCTGTAAATAAAATGATTCAGCGAGAAATATACAGTTTAAGAGTTACAGTACTGTAGAAAATAATTCTATTATGTTTGTGTTGTTTATTTATTTAAGGAAATAATGAATATTAATTTTTATCATTTGCTGAAATACTTACGTGAACCCTTGAAAAATCGATATTGATAGAAAGTATGCATTTCCAAAAATCGATAATAGGATTACTTCTGATATAGTATTGTTTAAAGTTTTGCACAGAAGTGAAAGCGTGTTATACCGTTTTCTTAGTTCTCTCCATTGTGCTTCGTTTAGAATCTGAAAATACGAAAACAATAACTCTGTACTTTTAGAATCACAAGAAAACTTGTGTGAAAATCAATGTTAATGTCTACAGACTATGCTGTTCTAGATTACATTGAAAATTCTGTATCTACATAGGCAGGCGCGTGCTGGCCCACCGGGAATTTCCCGGTGTGCCTTTATAAAGTTGCTCTGAAGGGCCCTACGACACGGCTGAATTTAGGTTATCAACAATTAAATTATCTTTAAGTAAAAACAATATATCTAACCGCTGTTCAATTAGACCACACTTGACTTATGGCGACGATTTAATCTAATCTTCTTCCCCGTCTTTAGCCTTGCGAACCATTTAAGAACTTGCTAAATTAGAACAATCGAAGTATCCTAATGTTGCGGATACGTTGCGTAATCATATTTATATTGATAACGTAATTTGGGGATATGATTTTGTAGGTTCTGCACAGAAACTTCAATTTGAGTTAATACAGGTTCTTCGATCTGGTGGATCTGAGTTGCGAAAGTGGACAAGTAACTGTCTGGAACTTGCGGCTTCAATTCGGAAAGAAAAACCTATCTTTATTAAAGTTTTAGGTCTTCCTTGTGACCCCAAGGCCGACGTTTTTTCTACGTGTGTCACCCTATAGATCGTTTTTGCACAAAAAGAAATAGCTTATCGGAAGTAGCGTAAATTTACGGTCTTTTAAGATTTTAAACCTCAGTAGTTCTCTTTGCAAAAAGGTTGATGCAGCAATTATGGATGGCGGAAATAGATTGGAATTACCTTATTCCTGAGGCAGTGATCAATAACTGGAATTTGTTCAAGTTGGAACTACCTAAATTTTCAAATTTAAAAGTGTCTAGATGTATTATATACCCGTAAGATTAGGTCCTGAGGCTGAGAAAAGAGGCTGCCTTTCAAAAACAGACGGAGTTCTGGAAACTGTTTTAGTCACTCAAGCAGGTCTCTGATATGAATAATCTGAGTTTGCCCCGATTTCCGAGTGGAGCTTCAACCGTGATGTTAAAGAACCTCGAAATTTTCGGATTTTCTTCGATCTTTCTCGAATTCTTCTGAAACTAAGCGTTTAATCGAAAAGTCCATTATCACCAAAAATGTAGAGCATTAAATTTTGTGACGATTGAGTACTAATACTAATTTGCCTGGCCTATTAATTTGGACTCGGCCGTCAAAAAAGAACTTCATGCATTCTCGGATGCGTTTGAAATTGGTTACAATGCTGTAGCGCAGCGTTCCGCAACCTTTTTTTTTATCTAGCGACCCAGAAATATGATAAGGAATATGATATATGATAAAATGATAAGGCGACCTATACGAGAGGGAGAGGGGGGGTTACTTAAAATTACAGGACCTTATAGAATACATTCTTAGCATAAACCTAAATGATATAATAAAAATAAATATTTATGCGACCCAAAACTGGGTCGCGAACCTATGGTTCCGGTCCGCTGCTGTAGCGTATTTAAGGGTTCAATATTCTGACGGCTCTATCAGAGTTTTCTTGATGTGCGGGAAAATTAGAATTGTACCTCTCAAAACTATCTCCATCCCACGTTTGGAATTGTGCGTTCTATATTGGCAGCAGAATTGGTGTAAAGTCTTATTGATGTTTTGAAGAAGCAGATCACATTTGGCGATACGATTGCTTGGAAGATTCTCAGACTCCAACACATTTATGGCTAATCGAGTAGCTTTCATTCGTAATGGTATTACGTTCCAGCAGCAGATAATCGGGCTGATATTGCATCACGCTGACTTTTGCCATCGCAATTACTAAATCATAGTTTGCGGTGGATGGGATCTCCATGGCTCTCTCGTCTCCCAGACTCGTGGCCACAAGAACCTATATTCTCTGCAAGTTTTTTCCGCAAGAGGTACATAAAATTGTACTGACAGTTATTAATGAATCCCATGTAATAGATAATCTAAATAAATAAATTATCCTTAAAAAATTAACCGAAGTGGGTTGGTGGGGCCCTCTAAAGTAATATTTTCCCGGGCCCTAGAATCGACCCAGCACGCGCCTGTACATAGGCAGATAGGCATATACATAGATCTACCATGCATAAGACCGGAAATACTTTCCAAAAATAAATTCTGTATTATTCCACCAAGTGAATAAAAATCATGTTTACTAATAATAAGTGCTATGGTATGCTTTTTGCGTTTTTGTAAGAAAAAAGTGATATTAAAAGTGGCGAAGTATATTTAGATATTATCTTTACCTGGTGTTTTAAATTGATTTCCTTGGTAATTTGTTGGAACCTCACAGCTAATGCAATCGATAAAAGTATAACAATGAGGTCGCAAAACTGCCACTCAAAGGTTGTTATTAAAGCTAAAAACTGAAAAGTAATTAATAAAAAAGTATATTTTCATTTCTCTTTAATTGATTATAGGTTACCCACCTCTACAAGAATCGCTTTCCAAAGGTCGTACTCTAATATTCCAAAAAATTCAACGTAAAGGTTCTCGAAATAATTTTTGAGAAAATTGTCTTCAGAAGAAGCATCATCTTTCTGCACACTGTTTAAAGTTGTTCTTATGGCACCATAAAGAAATAATACATGTTCAACTGAAATATTTTAAGTTCTTAATTGAATACTTTTTCAATCATAAAATTTGTGTTGTGTTCGTACATAAACCAGTTATAAAAAATGATAAAGTTATTATTTGGAATCTCAAATTCAGACCGGGTAAAGGGCCATAATCTATCATGCCTATTTCCATATCGGACCATCGCTGAAGTAATAATGGCCATTTGCGGGCCAATCTAAGAAATATCCACAGTCCAATCAATGCTCTAATGTTCCAAGCCACCACAACTGAAACATGCGTAAATTTATATTCGTTAATTGTTACTAAAATGGTTAAGAATTTAATAATTATCGCAAAAAATTAAATTATCTAGCTAGATCTTATATTAATATTATTAATAATTTATATGGCTTACGAACAGTTAAGCCTCACTTTACTGAAAATACTAATTTACCAAAGAGGGCAAAATAAAGGAACAAAATCAATCATCAACAAGACCGAAATAATGTGTAAATGTTCGTAAACAGCTTATAGGTAATATGCTAAATGATATATTTATTGAACTGGCACATCAATTCAAATATCTTGGATATTGACTAAATCAGAAATGTGTCCCGGGTCAAGATGTTCAGTGTCGAATAAAAACTGACAAAATGCTTTTATGAAAATGCAGTAGAAGTGTAGATTATATCACTCGATGCAGCAAAACACAATGCTAAGTTGATCACTCTACGGAGTTGAAAGTTAAACCTTGAAATTAGCAACAATAAATCGCCTTGAAACATTTAAAATGTGGCTACATCGGAGGACGTTGAAGACTTCCCGTACGACGAAAAAACAAATAAAGAGGTCTTTCGTCGAATCTGAAGAGACAGAGAATTATATAATTCAGTTAAAATAAGGATAACCGAATACCTTGACCTAAAAATACGATATACTGCAGCCGATTACAGGTTAAGCAATCAATAGAAATGTATGCGAAGTGTTGGGACGGGAGAAGATCTATGTCATAGTTGGGAAATTGAACTGGACTATTAGCACAAGATGAACAGAGATATTAACATGAAGTAATCATAGACTCCGCAGAGGAGAGCAGTTGAAAAAGATCTTATTGCCCAGTGGGCTTTTTTAAATGCGTTTGACTGTAAATTCTACAATTATCTGGCATATAATATTCATATGCCAGAATCGATAGCAACAATCTCCAACAGTTAACAACCCTCAATCGAAGAACTGATATAGATATAGATTCTTATAAGACTGCATTTATTTTCATTTTTAGAACGTTTGAGTTTATAGATTTATGTAGTTAGAAAAACTGAGATAGGTCTATTTTACTTTTAGAAACTAAACAATTAAACTTGACAAAGACACGTAAAAAAAAGATTGTACGCTTGACAAAAAATATTTAAAAACTGAGGCACCCAATTCTGTAAAATAGAAATTTTGAGCTAATAATGAACTCTATATATTCCATTTAACATTATTTTCAATCAATAATAAGAGACAGGCTGGAGTCTTATACTTTAAAAAACAAATACTCACCCAAACTAAAAAAGTTTTCATAACCTTTGAAGAAGAAATAGATAATTACAGTTACAATATATAATGTTAACAATACCATAGTGCATATCACATAAACAATTTTAACACTCAACCATTTAAATTCCAAACGTTTAACATCCTTTGTTACTCCATTAACTGGTAAAATAGCAAAGCACTGTGCAACTACTAAGATATATCTCATCGACTGTTGCAAATTGTACTGATTCCAATTTCTATGTGATGCTGAATAATGTACTACATTATGGACTTTATTTCGAATCGCCATCGCTTTTGGAAAGTAAACTAAAAGCGATCGTGAAAGCAAATATTTCAGTTGTTTTTACTTTCATGACTAAAACGTTTTGCTTGTGAAAGAAAAAATTACTATAGCATACACAAATAACGTCATTGTATGCGGTAAGCACGTGTGTGCGATTACATTGTAGATTAGACTCTAAAAACATATTTACATCTAGAAGTTTGAAAAAAACAGAATCGATTTTGCTTCGCGAGAAAAATATTTACTACTGTTTGGAATCCATTAAATATTAAGGATGCAAACACTATTAACGCCATTGTATTAGTACTGCTAAAGCAAAAGTAGGTAATGTTAAACATGTATTTGGTATAATCATGTTTATTTATTAACTCCTTTCTACAATGTTAAAGAGCCCTTCCTGAGTATGAGAAAAATAATAAAAAATTCTTTGCCTGATGTTTTTGATATGGTTAGTTAAAAATCAATGGATCTGGCAACGTTGTTTAACTGCAAGTAAAAGTAAGAAGGGGGCATTGTTCATGGATATAATGTTTTATAGAAATTAAATAAAATCACACGAATTTGTAACAATTAAATAAAACGCAAATAAAGCACAAAAATAAAACAAATAACTAATTAAACAAAACGATATAGGGCCATTCCATTCGAAATCGGTCAATAAAATGGACCGATCTTACGGATTTCAATGGAAATCAATTAATAGATAGTAATTAACTAAAGAACATAACTTTCATTCATCAATTTGCTAGATTACGCAGAACTTCGGAAATATTCAAACTGAGAAATTATCAAAACTGCTTGCACGTCTTTAGAACGCGATTCATAAGGCAAGATTTATTGCACGAGTCCAAATTTCTAAAGGACGAGTGCAATAATGACCTACGAAACGAGTTTTTTTATGCTATTTTTTTCTATTTTGCACCTTTTATTCCCTTTTTTAATAAAAAATCGCATTTACAAAATGTAGGGAATTTTGTGGTAGTTGACTAACACTGCCTAATGTGTTTTTGATTTTGTTTTTAATGCTACCAACTTTGGAAAAGTTGGGCTATTAAATTAACGCACTGTTTTAGCTGCTTTATTATAGACACCAAATAGAAAATAGTATATTAAAGAACGAGTTTCATAAGGCAAGATTTATTGCACGAGTTGGAATAATAGTAATAAACACTGATAGTAATAAAATTAGAATGGTACAAAAAACCATATAACTCTGGGCGATACATAGACTCGAATTATCAAAAAGATTTACAGATAAACTAGGCAAGGTAAACGTGCCAGATTAAAATGAATACACAAGGACTGCTGAACAAAAATTATATCATATTTGACATAGCAACATATACGTTGTGACCAAACCATATATGGTTATATCAAAACACGTCTTTTGCAAGACATAGTTTTACTGTCAACAACAGGGAAAGCTCGTATCTAGATAAGCGAGAGTGTGTTATAAGCACTGAAAAATAATAACATAGCACATATAAATAATATAAATATGCAAAACAAAACAGTTTGACGGTTCTACGACACGGCCTATCAAATGGACTTAAGCCACCGGGGAGCCTTCGTACCCAACAGTCTTTGGACGGTTCCACAACCCGGCTGATCAATGGACTTAAGCCACCGTGGAGCCTTCGTCTCTTAAATACTAAATCAGATTTTCTCTTACACGGCCTATCATGGGTTTTATTACCACCGTGCAGATTAATACACTTGTAAATAATAATAATTCTAACCTTAGGGTAACATAATCTCTTGTTCCGGACCAAAAGATTATCCCTTCATTTTTTAGTCACAAAGTAAAATGTTTTGTTAGGTTATAAATATTAACCTAAAAACTCAATAACAACTGACAGTAAAACACATAACAGCAGTAGTCGTATTTACCCACTAATAAAATATCAAATTGGCAATAATTAGCTGTAATGCTACGACTCACGTTATAAGACATTATTTCCTAGTAATATTTACACATCAAAAGGATAAATTTATGAATTATTAAAAAGTATCAAACGAATCTAGTTACTGCCTAGAGCTGGATTTATATATATATATATATATATATATATATATATATATATATATATATTTACATCTGCCTAACAAATGGACGTCCTTTCATATCTAAGTAATTGGACGTCCACCACAACTAATAACGCTAGAGAAGATTTAGTTCGTGTATATACACTATTTTACATAGTAGTGCTACGTGTGCTAGTTAGATTTTTAATAAAATCAAAAATAAAAAAGGTAATATACACCGCCATTCGACGTCCGCACATAATACAGTCTTATAACGTCCAGTGTATATCCATATAAATATTTCCGACTAAAGGACGTCCCAGAGATATACACTAATGTGGAATTCGGTATTTTGACGTCCTGCAACGTTGTCGGTGTAAAAGAAACATCTGGCTCTTTCTTACTCTGTTGTACTGTATGTTGTCTTATTCTTTTTCGCTGATATTGAACTTAAGGCGAAACGAATTGTTAAGACATATTTACGACGCTTTAAAAATCTGGTGTTCGTAATATTGTTATGGAAGTAGGGGAGAATCTTTAGAATTTCTTTCTTATGTTATTATATTTCAGGGTATCCCTGAGAAAGTCTTGATTCTAAATCATTATTTAATTTGTTTGTAAAATAGGTATATTTATATTTTAAAATAAAAGTGTAAACTTTTTGATTGATACATTATTAAGAAAGAAATATTAACTTACCTGAAATTTAAATTAGTTAGAGATCTTAAAAATATTTTTACTTTAGCATTTTAAAACAATACACAAGAATACAAGAACACAATGTAATTGTAATGTTATGTTTTTGAAATTTTGTTATTCAAAATTTTCTGTTATTTGGGTACTTTAATAAGAACTCAAAAGTCAAATGCCATCAATATTTTCATAGTTCAAATGTATAGTTCTTTATAATATTCCAACAAGAAAATGCGGGTAGAATCAAAAGCATTCCCTATAGTGATTTCTACGTTTCAGTTTCATTTCTAAGATATTTCTGTTTAGAAGTAAGAACAAATATAAACCCTCGAAATCGTTTTACAACCTTTCTTGTGTGTATTTATTGCCTTTCATACATTATTATTATTACAAGTTGGTTCCTTTAAAGCTTTAATGTTTTTTGGAATGCGGAGATAACAAGCTAATAGAAATAATATTCAGAATAATTTTATTCAAAAAGCATAAATTATATTAAACGCATAGTATAATATTGTATAATAAATAGTTAAATGTGTATAACAAAACCAAAAGATTTGCACTATATGTAAAACTTATTAACCACTATTTCTTTATTGAACTCTTTTCTTGTGGGCGTACAATGCTTTTTGGACAGTACAGCTGTAAAATATGTAAAAAATAATGTTAAATTAGTTTGTAACTTTGATGGTGAACTTTATTTCTTCAAGCGAACTTTTAGAATTTTAAAATAACTTACATTTTAGTGTTGCTAATAGAACTGCTAGAAAGCTAATAATAATCTAATAATCAGAGCTAATAACAAAATCAGTACATTAATAGTATTATTTTTTTGAGGGTTCACTTTAGATATCACATACTGTTAGTAATAAGTTACTTACCCCAGTTAAAAGATGCTAACGACAGAACTATTTTTAAAAACTAAACTAAGGTTGTTGCTCAAATAAATCATTTTTTTAAACTCAGTAACTTGGGAACACAAGGATGAAAAGTGAGACCCGCTATTTCTTTCATTTACGAAATAATTTGATGCACTAAAAAATGTACATAACGCGCAGGAATAAAATTTCTAATTCGACTAGTAACATTAGCATTTTACTTCTGAAAAGTTTGCACTAAGCTGAATTTTTGCACACAACAGTCGTTATATGGACTTATAAGTAACATGCAAAAAGTCGCCATGTTCGGTTCAAAAGTAATTCAAGATCAAATTCATGAAAATTGATTTTTTTCGCGGATATCTCCTTTCTATTGGTCGAAAGATAATTACGGTTATTATGAAAATCGTAAATTTAAAACATAAGAGTTACACAAAATCGCATTTCCTAATCCGTATCCTACAAGATTTTTCTAATTTTGATAAAAAATGGTTTTTAAACTTTAAACCAAGTCAGTCTTTAGATTCATGAATTGTATTGAACATCGAGTAGGCACGCTTAGTTTGCGTTAACTCGCTAGGAAAAAGTTTTTTTTCTACAGCTGTCAAGAAATGATGACATTTTTTCATTAATATCCGTATACAAAATTGGTTTTGTTTACTTGACAACGTGCACGAAATATTTTTCGCTTCAGAGCGAAAGATATTTCATGCATTTATGCGATTTATGCATATTTGAGCAATATCGTTTCCGTAGCAACAACGAAACTGTCGACTTTGCGCTAAAATAGGAATTTCCGTGTGTTATTCTTTATGATCTTTTCGGTTATTTTAATAACGCTACAGAAAAAACGTTGTGCGTAATTCGTGATCGAAATGACTTTGGTGGTCTCGAATGAGATTTTCGAAAAGACTTTCATTCTTGACCACAAAAGTAGCATTTCGCGCACTAAATACACAAATAACTATTTGTATTCACGAGATGTTTCTGATCTCGGCTCCGTCGCGATCAAAAATCTTACCAAATATCCATTTTCCCTAGCTTATTGTTATGATATGATATACAATTTTTGACAGTTCTAGAAAAAATACATTTAGCTGTATTTTAACAATGACCGTCATATGCATTCTACAAAATATGATTCACATCTCGTAAGAAAGAAATTTTATGTAAAGGAATCTTTGTAACATATGAAATATGGGTATATTCGTACAAGCCAAAACATGTGCTTGTGTTCCTTGCGAGGCGACGAGGAAAATATACATTTTTGAGTGGTAGACTTTTCACTGGTGTCTTTATGTGTAATTCGCAGTAAGGAACCATTCAAACAAATTGTATTACAATTACTTGCAGGTTTAGATCGACATGAAAGTATAAGCATTTTGTTACACAAGAAGGAAAATAGGGACGAACTAAAAAACTATCGGAGTATTTCTTTGCTATCTTAAATCTAAAAGTTTTTTATAAAAAATATCAATAACCGATTAACACCTAATGGATTCGTATCAACCAGTCGAACAAGTTGGGTTCAGGAAGGAATATAGTACGTCAAATCGTCTCCTTACGAAAAGCACGCTCATAAAGAAGGAAATGAATACCACCTGTCTATATCCTCTGACTTGGTCAACTATGGAAAGGCATTCGACTGTGTTGAAGTTTGGGCTGAGGAACAAACCATGAATAACTGTAGAATAGATTCCCGATAGATTGATGAGGCGGAATTAAATCTTTCTCTTCAATGATAGGCTTTAATCTTTTTAACAGTAATTTATCTCGATATTACAGGAAGTAGAGATATAGGTCTGTAAGATAAAACTTCGTTAGATGGTTTCCCAGGTTTGGGAATCATGATGACCTCTGCAACTTTCCACAATCTAGCACGTACTTTAAATAATATCAAGGCAGGCAGCATTTATTAGATAAGTCAGCTTTGATTTTAGCCATTATTTCCTTAGGTGAAGCAAGTTTGATCTCATCTTGTTGGATTGGCTCATTTAAATTAGGTACATCTTGTTCTTTATGTTGCTGAAATATTTTTTCCTAAATGAATCACAAAAATATTTGCCTTTTGTTCGTTGTTTATTGCCCACTTTCCATATTTCTGTCTTAATGAGTCAGTCTAAATGATTTTTGAAACTACTAATTATGGCTTTCAGTTTTCAAATCTTTAATAGTGGTCGCAAATATAAGATTTACTTGTAAGCAAAGATAGAAACAAATGATTAATTTTTTTAGGTAAAATATCTTTCCAAAGTGATTAAATAAGAAAATCGAGTTTGTTGTATTCAACTATTTTAATTCTAGTTGACAAAACGATACTTATATATTTTAAACGGTGCATTTAATTTACAAATAATATCGTCAATTTTAATTACAACTTTTAATTCAATTTTTCTTTGTGAAATGGTTAAATTAGCAAATTGAATTTGTGTTATTTATAACAATTTAAATTTTAATTTTTACAAAAAGAATTATTGTAAACAGTGTATTTATTTTTTTAATAATACCGTCAATTTTAGTTAAAGTTATAAAATTTTACGTAAGAGAAAAAAAGAGTACCTAATTTTAAAACTAACAAAATATTTTTAGGTCCAGAAATCTTTATGTAACACATGGATCCCATAATAGTCAAGGATGATGGTTGTCCCTTTTGTATTAGAAGTACATATTTCTTAAACGTCATGCTTTCATTTGTTTGTACCCACTGAAAAGAGGGTTATAATAATAAAATAACCTTGTTTCCGAAATATGTATTGGCATTGTTACGTCAAACACAAATATGTAGTTTATAGACACCCTTTCAAATATAAGAATAGATATAACGTTATTTAGCAACAAAAGAAAATACCATTTTACTATTGAATTTAGATTATCTGCAATTTATAAACAAACGACGAGAAATTCATATCACCATCTTGTAACTTAGAAACTTCCTTTATGATGTTTTGTCTCTGTATGGTCACTAGACTTGCAATAGCAAATTGTGAGTTTGACAAAGTTTTTAATTCCCTTTTTATCAACTTCTACTGTCTTGAATCTCTTAACCTCTTAACCTTACAATAATATTTTGCTTGAAATTGCTATAAAATTTTGAGCAGCCACAATAATTGTGCCACATTTTCTCTTCTTCGGATCACACATCTCAATAACAATAACAATTGGTTGATTTGAATGGAATTAGCAAGTTAAATTAGCCTATATCTTTGTAATCGTTTTGGTATTTGATTTTGAAATTTGGTTCATATTTTTTAGTTGCTAATGACAATCCTTCCTTGCTTTACATATGTGCTAACAGGCTATATGCATTAGCATATTGATTCAATTTTGTGCTAAACTTTGTAGCAGTTAATGAAGTTTTCTGGGAGCTGTATTGGCCAACACGTTTTTTTGGGCTAATTTTGTCTTTCAGTCTTCCAACATCTTATCTTTTTCTAGTAGGTAAATACTTTCTAATACTACAATACAAATATATAATAAGATACTGTATCAAGAATATCAATTTAAAAACTAACTTACAGCGAAAGCTTCTCCAAGTTTCTCGCCGAGTATAATAAAGTTTAGCAGTTATCTTCAGGAGTTAATTCATATTTAAATTCTTGATTATGTATATTTTAATGCAATAGTAATAGATTGTAAAGGCTATGGTCTATCATAACACAATATTTTAAATGGTGTCTCCGAACTACACAATGTACCTATTCAACTATTGCCCAATACGTATTTCGGTAACGATGTTACCTTTTTCTCGAACTTAAAACCGTCGGTTATGAATTAGAAGAACTAAAAAAGTAAAAAAGGATATAGTGGGCTTTCGCAAATAAAAAGAAGAGGAGAACAATGTATAGAACTAAATTTAGGAATCACATTCTACTACAAGGGAGAGGAAAACGAAGCATATGGAAGCGTAAGATTCCCAATAAAAAAAGAACTTGCATTTCAAGTGGTCAAATCTGAAACCATATCCGGCAGAGTCGCTTATATCGTAGTTGAATAAGTTGCTATATAAGGTCAGATTAAAGATGATTTAGGTTTATGCGCTAACATCTGCACACGCAGAAGAAAAAATTGAAGCCATCTAACTAACGAAAGCTTTAGACGAAGAAAAGATAAAACCAGCCATTACCTTAAGTGCCTTTAATGCCAAATTAGGATGAAATTTTGGCGAATCCGAAATATTCTAGGTTTTCTTCAAATAAAAGCTAGTTGAAAATAGATGTGGATCTCTCTTGATGGAACGACCCAAAATGAAATAGACTACTTCATCTCAGGTAGTGTATATCGAAGTTTACGTGCTAAGGCTTGATTTAATAAACAAAATAGAAAGGAAAAGACAGTTTAGAAAGTATACAGTAGAAAGTCTAGAAGAGCGTTGCCAGCAAGAAAAAACTAGAAAAGACAAACGAAATAACTAACAACAGACCGAAAAAAGCTTTTAAATGCAGAAACAAAAGTAGCGTGAAAAACTAAATCTATAGTGAAGACAGGATAAGTGATGAAACAAAGAAGTTAATATTTAGATAAGAGATGGGGACATACTAGTTAGTAGAGTGCTCGGAGCCCCGAAACTTACAAAAAACACATTTTGTAGGACTTCGAAGTAAAAATGTATAAATTACATAGAATTGTAGCTTTGGTTCTGTAGATTCGAAAACTGCAACTTGTCAAAAAATTCTATGGTGCGAAAGGGCACTATTTAGAAATTTCGAGTTAAGTACGTAGTTGGAAAATAGAAGATATATGCTACCTCTGTAATACAAAATTGTGTATATTTTTGTAGAGATTCTTATTGATTTTAAAGTCTTAATAAGAGCTTCCGTTTGATGCACGTAAATCGCATAAGTGAAAATTGAGAACATTGAGAAATGAACATTTATGCAGATTTCTCGTTTCAAGTACTGCACAAATCTAATTAAACTCGACTAGTTTTCTCTTTACACCGTTTTATCTCGGGCATTTAATATCTGTAGCATTTGACAAAACATGTATTCTTGTGAAATTGTAACCACGTTTTTTTGCAATTACGATGGTCTTTGATTTATGAATTTTAAATAAATATTAATCAAGATATGTAATAAAAAGTAAGACATAATTTATTGTGATGTCCCACCGACCCGCGGCCGGCCAATCATAAGGCGTTCGCATCTCTCGTCTTACCGCGCCTGCCTCGCATGTAATACATATTTATTTGTCTCTTATCATTTACTAATAAACTTTCATTTTTGTTTTCTGCTTGCAATTATTTGTAACAAAAGTATATTGTATAACTAAAAAAATAATTTGTCTACATAAATAGTGGTAAAGTAACAAATATACATACAGATTAGTATAAGACTGTCATAAAACTGTTCTCTCAAAGTGTTTTTGTCACTCAAATTTACAAATAAATTTAACAAAAACAAGCAGCGAAAATACAGAACAATGAAAGTAAAAAAGCAACCAAATTTACCGTAAATACACAGATTGAAACTATTAAAGATCACGTTAAAAGCTATCAGATAATCTTCCAAGATATCTTAATCTATTTCTTGAGATGGAAATGATGGAGTTTCTATAGAATCTTTGCATGATTTCTGTACCATACACCGACTTGATTCAATGGAAGTAAAAGTTTCTTTCGGCTGCAAGTTTTATTCTGCAATCTAAAAATTTTTTTTTCTTTTTAAAAATAAATGAGATGGTTTTATTAAACATTTATTACACAAGAAGTGAAACGGACTTTAATGAGAAAACTATCGGCCTATCTCTTTGCTATCTTAAGTTTTTTTTTATAAAAATATCATTAACCGATTAACGCCTAAAATGGATTCGTATCGACCAGTTGAACAAGCTTGATTCACGAAGGAATATATCTTCTTCTTACGGTAAGAACGCTCATAAAGAAGCAAATGAATACCACCTGTCTATATTCTCATTCGACTATGTTGAAGTTTGGGCTGTAGCACAAGCCATGAACAACTGTAGAATAGATTCTCGATACAGGCAACTAATTCATAACATCTAATAACATCTATATAAAAGAAAATACAATTGGAACAAAAGACCAGTAGTAACCAACTAAAACGTGTGGCGATTCGAAGGACACAATATCTTCGAAGCTATTTATCCTTGCAACGTAGGGCGCATTTAGATCATTAGATTGTACAAGATTTGTAATAAACATAAAGAACTAACTCGCCTTACATTTACATACGACAAAGTTTTAATTACCACAACACTCAAGGAATTACAAACAATGATCAAGTATCTAGCAAAAACCTCTACAAAGATAGGTTTAATGATGAACATCCAAAAAACAAAAATAATGACAAACACTGAAGAAATTAAAGATAGGGATTATATATCGAATTTCTGCATAAAGACTGCATCTTCGAGTGGGTCAATGAATACGTATATCTGGGGAAAATCCTGAAGCCGAATAAAGAATATCAAGTAGTTGAAATAATTACAAAAACACGATTGATATGGGTACGGTTTGGAAAACTAAAATTGATTTTCAGAAATCTTAAAATGCCACAACATTTAAAGGTAGTGTTCATCCAATGTATCTATTTTTCCGATCGCTAGATACGACTGCCAAACCTGGACACTAACTAGAGCTAATAACACATCGTAAGGTTAAAATGGAACAGAACACAACGCAACGTAGAAAAAGATAAAAAGATTTGAAAAAGGCGGCTGGATTACATTAGAAAGCAGCAGCAAAAAACATAAACAATTAACGAGAATGGAGAGGCCTATGTCCAAAGTTGGAACAAATTGTGTAGCAGCTGTATATAAACAATAATTAAAAAAATAAAATTAGTACTTGCATAAACGCTAAATAAAATTGGTTGAGAAATGAGCCCTGCGGCACACCTTAATTTACTTGTAATTGATTTGAACGTTTACAAGAACTGATTTACACTCAACGATTCATTGAATAAGTGAACCATTTGTAATCTTTGTTTAAGACTTTGTCTTATTAAAATCTTTAATATATTTAGTTGCCGATTAAAGATATAAATGATGCACCAAAACCAATGAAGTGCAATATCGATAGCATTATATTATGGTTAATAGCGTCAAACGCTTCTGTAAAATCTAAAAGAATAAGAAGCACGGATTTATTTTTATCTAAATCATTAAAAAAAATATTTTTTTTTTGATAAAGTAGTTTTACAACGATAATGTTTACGAAACCCTGATTGAAATTCTGGCAAACCATTGTTTTCATTAATATATTGTGTATAACCGTGTAGTTATTCACAATACACATGCGTATAATAATCTTTTGCTTTAGTTTAGCAACATATTGTTAATTAAACTTCAGACTAAAAAGTAAGTAATACTAATGCAAGAAATAATTAAGCTGTATGGCTTGAAAATCGAAAAGCTATTGACTTCAGGATTTATGATAATTATTCTTCTATAAAATATTTGAATACGAAAACCCAAAAACAAAAATGAAATCTAAATTTGTTGTTTAGGTATTTACTGTATTTAGATAAAATTTGCGTATCTATTGCAATATTACTTTCTACCATTTCCTACTACGTTTAACGGCAAAATAAATATTTCAAAAGATGTGTTAACAATCAGGTCAGCCGTATCCTGTTACCGAGACAAAGAGACGTCAAATGCACGAATAATATCAAAGTTATCCTGAAATATACAAAAGCGATGTTGCCAGCAAGAATCTAGGTCTCGTGATGGACTCGGACGTCTTATACACGTAGATCCTTCCGTTTGCAATATACTTAGCTGTATATATTTGTCGAATTTAGCGCATCTAGTGGAATTCGTTTGAACTACGGTATACACAATCTCCGGAAAAAATCAGTCATTTGACGTCTAAAATAAATTTTCACCAAACGATAGAGGATGCTTTAGTAATCCCAAAAAAATTCAAAGAACAGGTGATACAATCGGACGTCCGGTATACGGACGTCCAATTACAACGGACGTCCAAGTGATGGTAAATGCGTAATGTACGGACGTCCATTTGTTAGACTGATGTAAATATATATATATATATATATATATATATATATATATATATATATATATATATATATATATATTCAAACGAGAGATTTGGGTTTCAGATTAATTAAACAATACAAAAATTACACCACACAACTAGAATCAACATAAATTCAATTAACAGAATACACTTACATGAATTTATATTCAGTTTTACAAACCCAGCCAATATGGCTACTTCCTCTCTGTTTTCCCCAAAACCTCCTCTCTGTTTCCAAAAACAAAAACCCAACGTCCCTTAACTACCCCTTAGCAACCCAAACTACCAACATTAAAGAACCTGTAATAACCATCGCTAAACATAAAATTAAGTTACCAACCCCAAAGAAACTGTAATAAACAACCCCAACATTTTATATTGAAGCAAACAGTTGTTATTTTTAAAATAAATTACATATTTTGCCTGAACTTGTATGTAATAACAGAACTAGGTAAATTGATTATTATGAAAATTGTTTTGTGACAAATTGACTTGCTACAGCTACTTTGATAATTTTGGTTGACTGTAGGTCTGACCACTACAACCTATACGCCAGAAACTCATCCAGTTTTTGTAATTGATTGTTAAAGGTAGGTAGAGAGTTTTAAGGATTCTAAACTTCTAAACTTTACTTTAAAACCCAAAATTGCATGATAAATCGATATAATATTAATATAAATGATTAAATTATGAAGCAATCTAGGTTAGACCCCCAAAAATTATATTAAGGTTATAGATTTTAGACTCCGGTTGTTGCAAAGATTCAAGAATCTCTATTAAGATTAGTTCATAAAACATTTATTAGGTTAGAGCATGTAGCTACTTACAAAAAATCTCTATTAAGATTAGTTCATAAAATATTTATTAGGTTAGACCATTGTAGCTACTTACAAAATCGTCATTAACATTCGAAAAACTTACATATTATATTAGTTGGGTTACAGTCTACGAATATATTTTAGGTTAGATTTAGGTCGCGTGACCTAAATCTACCTACTTCAGTTTCTACAATTGAATTTCTGTAATAATTAGATTCAGCCACTAATTTTAAAATATCAAGTCAATTAATTTAATTCGCGCATTTAATTAGACCACGCCTCATTTGAATATTAATTAGATCGCGGGTCATTTGAATATTAATTAGATCGCGGGTTATTTGAATATAGTAGGCGTGTCATCCAAGATGGCGTCGACCAATCAGAAGCAAGGGGAGGAGCTACAGGAGTAGGGATAGCCAATCAGAGAGCAGCAGGCGTCGCCAAAAGTAGGAAGGGAAGGGGTCTGCCCAGGTGCCGGAATACCTACTGCTTCGGTATATTAGTCTGTACTCTTTGATGGTAATAAATTTCATACTCAAGCTTGTGATTGGTTACGACGACATAAAAGTGTGCAGATGTGGATTAAAACTAAAATTAAAGTTAATCAAATTATGAAATTCCAAAGTGCTTGCAAAACGCCTACGAGTCTGCGCCAATCACTGAACTCTTATTTACTAGAAACGGCATATGATAGGAATATGTGTAGCCCTGATAACCCCTTTATTTGTTTACTGCGGACACAGCTTTCGATTGGTTTGTTCAGTGAGGTGACGTAAGTACGACCTTCAACTACCAATCAGCAACAGCTGAGTAGAAATAATTTTTATTTTCAGTTGTTTTGTGTAGATTGACACAATTGCCATAGGCGTTACATGAGGATTTTACCTATATCGATATAATTATATCTTTACAAATTCATTGTATAATGAGAAGAATACAATTCATATGTTTTACTGAAAAAACTTACATTACTATTTACACAGTTAGTAATACTAGTGTAATTATAACAGTGAAAAATTAACCAAATTGCTACTTATTAATTTAAATTAATCTCTTGGCATTCATAAATTATAAATGTAACCTTGATTGACGAGGTGCCACTGGTGCTGTGAGAGATGTAAACAAACATAAGTCAAATTTAGAGGTTATGATGGCGACATCTGCTTCATACATAATGCCTCTTCTAGATAAGAGTTCAGTGGCGCCAATCGCGTGACGTCACGTAGCGTACAATCCTGTATCAGTTATTCCTGCAACGTGGTTTACCTGTTTTGTCGGTGCGTCTAAAATTGTTTCGTTTTGTCTTGATATGCGTTCGTTTGTTAGTTACTTTTGAATTTATAGAACAACGGCCTTTTTCAAAGCTTACATGCAATAGGAAACCCGAGAAGAAACGTAAAGTATTAACGCAATTATCGCGTTTATTCATTTTCATAAGTAATTAATTTCTGTTTTTTCATTTAAAAGGCTACTGTATTCAAAAGTAAGGCCGTTGTCGTCAAAAAAAGGTTTTATTGTTAGCGTGACAGTTCTAATCGCCTAAGAAAGTTCAATTTTTCGAAAAAAAAAAGCTACTATCTTCACAAGAAAGGTCGATTTATTACATACGTTAATTAACAACTGCCGTGCTTTCATTGTTGTATAATAAATTATTAAAAAGAAACTGAACGCGTCTGCATTTTGTAGTTTTAAAATATTGGATACATTTGTCGTTATTTAGAATGATCTTCACATACAAGCATGAAGTTTTCGCAAGGTGTGAATAATTCCGTCTGCTGCATTTATCCACAACTTCGTTCTTTTCTCGTATGTGGCAACGCTTTTGTTTATTATTAATTATAATAAGATGAGAAGGAAAATATTTTGTAAAATAAAAAAAGGAGTATAGGTGTTAAGTGCTTAAAAGCTCAAGATAGCGCTCTTTTTATTTAGAGGTGTTGAATAATAGTATAATAAAGTATTAGTTTCATAAAATACGTTCTTAGCGCACGCGTCCAAGTTTAGGACCAGTGCGCTAAAACGTCTAATTTTACTCATTTTAGCGTCCCCTTCGTAGTGACGCCCTCGTGCATCGCACTCCTTGCCCGCTTGGCGCGGTCCTGTAACAGTTTCATAATTTTCTCAAGTTACCAGATTACTTGCTTATCTGCTGTAATACGAACCCCTAATAAGAGTATACATTTGACTTTCTTTTAAACTGCCTTTGTTACAATCTGCAATAATTAATCTTTTTAGATACTTCAGCAAGCAATTAATTCAAAATTGGGTGATTCGTTAGGATGGCCTACTTGTTTTATCAGAAATTGTAAATAAAGCTATTGTAAAAGAATTCACATGCAGGTGGATATTTATATAACAATTTAAAAATGTTATCAGAGTTTGTAAATTTAAAATTAGAATAAAAGTGTTTTATGTAGAATAAAAAAAAATTTATTAAGAATAGCTAACCAAATCTTTCTGACAGTCTTAATTTGATAGTTTTATTATTAATATATTGTATTATATTACTCCTAATATGTTTAACAAATTAATATCAAAGCTTTTTAAATTTGGTGCTGAATGTTGGGTTGCCTACACTAGTGTTTTTAATATTTAAACGCCAATTGTCGCTAATGTCAATTATTCAACCAATGAGAGCTCTCCACATGTGTGGGTTGTTGGTGTGCGTGTGTAGGTTTGAGATTTACAAAGTCTCTTGCAAAAAATTACGAATTTTGTGTGTTTCATCACTCAACCACGTATTATTAATCAGTGACATGTGCAGTACTTTTAAATAAATTCCATTCAAGATGAACCTATCATCGGCTTATATCTTAGTTTTTGTGAATTTATTGGTTTCTCTAACCTTAGTTGTAGCTGGAAGAGACTTTTATAGAATCCTAGGTGTATCAAAATCAGCAAGCTTACACGACATAAAAAAAGCTTATAGAAGACTAGCAAAGGAATTACATCCTGATAAAAATAAAGATGATGCCGATGCTTCACAGAAATTTCAAGATTTAGGTGCAGCTTATGAAGTGCTATCGGATGAGGAAAAACGAAAGAAGTATGATCGTTGTGGTGAGGAATGTTTGCAAAAAGATGGTATGATGGATAGTGGTTTTGATCCATTCGCTAGCTTTTTTGGAGATTTTGGTTTCTCCTTCGGTGGAGGTGGTGAGCAACACCATGAAACACCTAAAGGTGCTAATATTGTAATGGATGTAGTAGTTACTTTAGAAGATCTTTATTCTGGAACATTTATTGAGGTAAGTATTACTAAATATTGCAAAATCCAATTAATTTTATCAATTCATTTGTAGATTACTAGAAATAAGCCAGTTATGAAACCAGCAAAAGGTACGAGAAGGTGTAATTGTAGGCAAGAAATGGTTACTAAAACGTTAGGGCCTGGTCGGTTTCAAATGATGCAACAAACTGTCTGTGATGAATGTCCTAATGTAAAGTTAGTTAACGAAGAACGTGTATTAGAAATGGAGGTTGAACCTGGAATGACTGATGGCCAAGAAACAAAATTCACTGCTGAAGGTGAACCGCATATAGATGGTGAACCTGGTGATTTAGTATTAAAGATTAAAACACAGCCACATCCTATTTTTGAGAGGAAAGGGGATGATCTCTATACCAATATTACTATTAGTTTACAGGTTTGTATTTTTATTTGCAATAGTCCTGTTATAAAAAGTACTTTATTTTATGCTTTATAAAATCTATAGAATTTTTATGGTTTCTTATTACTGTTTTGGTATGTACTTAAAATACAACGTATAACAAGGTACGATTATAAAAAAAATGCACATTTGTTTTTTGAGGTTAGAGTAACATGTACAAATGTCATTTGTGAGGTTAGAATTAAATGCCAGAAGGTTTTTGTTATTTCAGATGTATTTATTCGATGAGCTCAGTTAGTATAGTTTGCATTATTGTAAATAATTGTAACTACAGCAACAGAGATTGAAGAGCAAAAAGAGCTGAAATACCAAATGTAGAATGTATAAAATTATAGACGTATCCAAACAAATCTTACACCTACAGCCTGATTGTAAAACTGATACTTCTAAAACATTTACATACATTTAAGCATGGCATATAGGATTAAAATGTGTTTAGTCAATCATAGCATATTGAATAATTGAATATTTATTGAAACTTAAAAATACATAATACGATATTAATTTCACATAAAATAATACAAAATAATATAATCAGCACCTAGGCGATAAAGCATGTATGTGCATGGTTATTACCATATAAGCTTAAATATTGAAAAAATATTAAATGAACTAAAAGTAAAATTTGAAATAACAAAAAGTAGAAATAAAGATTAAAAAAAAATAAAAAAAACCTAGGTATATAAAATTATAACAATTTAATTACATTTTCATAGTTTTGAAAGATAAATTCTCTGCAGCTTTTTACAAATAATTTTATACTTGAACATCTTTTTATGTTAGTGGATAAACTCTTGTAAAATTTAGGAGCTAAATGGTTGGCAAATCTTATTGATGACTCTTTTCTAAAGAAAGATACTATGACATCATTTGATATTTTCGATCTTGTCCTGTAATGATGTGTTATGTACTTACGGGTGGTTTGATAATAAAATGTGCATAATGTTAAAAAATATAGTGCACGA
The DNA here is from genome assembly GCA_929113105.1 of Agrypnus murinus. Classification (NCBI taxonomy): domain Eukaryota; kingdom Metazoa; phylum Arthropoda; class Insecta; order Coleoptera; family Elateridae; genus Agrypnus; species Agrypnus murinus. The sequence continues at coordinate 34,431,944 of OV816028.1, read as the reverse complement.
ACATTTAATACTTCGCTACTGTACAATAAATTTGTTGGTAATATATTTTTTTTATTTATTACTTTAAGAATATAATTTTGTGTTATGTTTAATTGGTTGAGTGAGTTTTGGTAAAACCTCCCCCAACTAATAAACCATAACGTAGGATAGATTCAACCAATGACTTATACATATCATTAATAGAAGTTTTTTATTTAGAAATTTACGTAGTTGATAGAATTTGTAAATCATGCATTTAATCTTTTTTGTTAATTCACTTATATGTAAGTCCCATTTTAAGTGTTTATCTACTATCAGGCCTAGATATTTGATTTTCTCTGCTTCTTGAATAGACTCATTAGTGTTGTCTATAATTAAATTATTGAATTAAGGTCTATTTCGGTTAGTAATAGTGAATGCCATGTATGAAGTTTTCTTTGCGTTTAATGAAAGTTTGTTAAAATCTAGCCAAGACTTTACTATATTAATTCCTTTCTCTGCTTTTGTTTTAACATCATCACAAGAGTCACCTTTAAATATAAGTGCTGTGTCATTCGCAAAAGATATAATGGTTCCATTAATACTAACAGATAATAATGTATTAATATAAATAATAAAGAGTAGAGACCCTAAAACTGTACCTTGAGGAATTCCCATTTGAACATAAAGGGGGTCACTTGTGGCATTTAGCTACTTGAGTTCTATTTGAAAGGCAATCTTTTAGAATATTCAAAACATTTCCTCTAATACCATAATGTTCCCAAACATCAGTAAGTTTGTTATGTGGAACAGTATCAAAAGCTTTCGCTAGATCCAAGAAAATTGCAATACATTTTTTATTATTTTCTAAGTTATTTTTAATTTTGTTAACTAAGTCATACATCGCATCGCTAGTACTTTTTCCATATCTAAAGCCAAACTGATACTCATTAGTATACCAAGATTATTTAAGTAGTCATAAAGTCTTTTATTTTCAAATATTTTTGCAAAGTTATTTATCAAACTGATGGGTCTAAAGTTAGAGATATCATTAGTGTTTCCAGATTTGTGGATATGTGTTATTATCGAAATTTTAAAGTCATCCGCGACTCTTCCTTTTATAAATATTAAATTAATAATATGGGGGGCACTCTTGTTTTTTAGTGACATAATATGATTTATTAACTCATTTTGCATTACAGGATTTAAGAACATTGTATTATGAATATTGAGATAATTTATTTTGAAATATTTGAAGTTAGTAATTCTTTTTGCCTTTTTGCTACCTACAGTATTAAAATAATTGTTACAGAAATTAGCCATTTCTTTGTCACTTGTAAATGGTGTGCTATCCGTATTGAGTATATGAATGTTATCATTTTTATTTTCATTTTGTTCGTTAGTTGCCTCAGATATAGTTTTATATATTTTTTTCATATTATTTTTATTCTCATCAATGACATTGCTGTAATAATCATTTTTTGCTTTGTTGATAATTTTGTTTAATAGATTTCTGTAATTCTTATATTGAGAAAATATTACGTTGTCATTACATTTTACAGCTCGCTTTTTTAGCTTATCCCTATGTTTAATAGATGTAATAATGCCATTTGTGATCCAATGTTTAATTCTCATATTCCTTATTATTGGTATGTGCTTAACACTTTTAGAACTTTTGTATATATTGTTGAAATGCTCAATGAAAAGACTAAAAGCTAGTTGAGGAGGGTTCGCTAACATCACATCATCCCAATTGTATGAACTAAGTAACGTTTTAAATTTGCAAAAATTTAGGTGGCTTTTAGTTTTAGTAGTTTGTGGAGGGGTGCCAATGCTATCTTTATAAGTAATACCTAAAAATATTGGAAAATGATCGGTTATATCAGAATTAATTACAAATGAATTGTACAATAGAGAAGAAGTTACGAGATGAAGAATGAGAATGAAGAGATTTAAAGAAAGGTAATTGCAAACATTTTAGTTATAAGCATAACTATAATAATTATTCTTATAGTATAAATTAATTTTATTTAACCTATTTTGTACGTATATTCGATTATAATCGAATACACTTTAAACATCAACGCTAGCCTTCTTAAATAACATTTTGTGATGCTACTGAAATATTCCCGTTCTTCTGTTATTTCTCTTATCAGTTAAATTACTCGAGTTGACCACGTGATTGTAGTGTGAATTTCGCCCTCGTGATATCGGTCACCTTAATTCTTCAATTCTGTGCTACACTTATACAAGCTGGTGAGCGATAACATGTCATTACTGACAGATGTACATTATCCACTTTAAAGTGAATGTCAGTCATAGTTACTCCTGATAATGGCAAGGTGTTATTAGTAATTGTAAAATTAATAGTGTCTCTAATATAAATCAGTACCCCATCATTTTGATTAATTCTGCTATTGTTTAAAAAAAGTTCATCTATATATTTTTTTAATGCTTCTGATATTTAAATGCAAGATATTAATTAATTTTTTTTACATTTCAGTTCTTTCATTTTATTTATGACAAAATCAAAATTTTTAATATCCCATTAAATTTATCACTCTCTCCTGTTTCCATTTCCTCTAATACATTTATTATAGGTATATTAGTCATTAAAATAATGCAATTTTGTTTTTTAATGTCTGATTCTGATAATTATAACAAGGGCATTCAGAATCAGTTGGAGAGTGATCAATGTTATATTTTAATTTACATTTATTATTTGCCTGAACACAATTTCTACAGTTTTTATTATTGGTACAGCCATCACCTGTATGACTTTAGCTACAATTCTGACATACCACTTGATTTTTGCAGTTTTGTTGTTTATTGTGAAAACCTAGACACTTGAAACATCGTAAAATAGTTAAATCTTCATAGATTTTGTAACGCTCCCAACCTATATATATATTCGGCCGGCATTAATGATTGCCCTGAAGACCACTGTATCTTGTATGCTACATTTAGGAGTGCAATGCCTCTACAATTTCCACAGTCAGCTTTATCGCCCTTCTTGTAAATTGGTATTAGTACCGCTTTTTTCCATTACTAAGGTATTCTTTCTTGGACCCATATTTCACTGATCAGTTGTTGAATCCTTCTCGTCAGTTGATTTTTGGTTCTGCTGTATTTATATAACTCTGCTTGTAACTATTTTGTCATTTCCAGGACTTCAGTTACATTTGCATATTATTTATTATTTCTTCAATCTCTTCCAGTGTTAGTGGTTCTTCATTATGTTCGTTAGTGCACTCTTTGTTTTCTTGGGTCTTTTCAGTATGATTTATTTTTATGTTTAGTAGTTGATTAAAGTACTCTTTCCATAGCTCCAGTATGTCTTTGTCCTCCCACCAGCTCACCGGTCTTGTTTTTATAAAATACTGCTTTTGGTTGGTACCCTTTCCTTTGTCTCTTTAACTGTTGATACAGGATTCTTGTTTCATTCTTTCTGAAGTTGCTTTCTATACTGTTTATTATCGCTTCCTTGTTTTTTCTTTTTTCTTTCTTAATATTTTTTGCATTTCTTTATTCTATGGATTTTTCCTTTGATTGGTCCAAGTTTGTTTTTAGTATTTCAACTCTTCGCTTGTATTTCCTCTTTGCATTCAGCATCAAACCATTTCTTGTTCCTCACACTGTTTACATTTACTGCACTTGCGCTCTCTTTTATTGCATTTTATTCAATTCTATTTATATCCCGAGAATCTTGCATTGTTTCTACTTATTTAGTGTTAATAAGTTTTCCTTGGTGATCGATTTTATCTTCATTTTTTTTCATCTCTTTTTTGTGAGTTATCCAGTACTAAGTACCTTTGAGTATCTTTCTTTTTGAAAGATGTGCTTTTAATTCTCATTCCTTTTTCTTTGGCAAAATCAATTAACAGATGGCCATTTTTGTTTGTATGCTCGTGCTTGCTATATTTGCCTGTTGTAGGCTTTCTTTATAATAACAATAATAATAATTTTATTACTACTACCCTACTTATAGTTTGCAGTACTTATTTTAAGCAACCTTTCTCATACTCAAAGAAGGATCTTTCTAGAAAACTTGTTTCACTTTATTTTGATTAGCCACTGATATTATCTTGACGCTGCGACCAGGGATTTCTTTGAATTATCTTTTTCTGTTTCCTCATATTTTTAAATTATTCTAATAATTACCTCTTCCGGCTTTCCTCCAACTAAAAAATGTTGACGAGTTAATTTCTTATCAAAATGTGCACGCATTTTATAATATTGAATAACATGTTTTGCAAATGCTTCATTTTGACAGACTGATGTAAGAAATAAACAAATGTTAAACAATTGAACAATGTGACATTTGACATTATAGAACGTAATCACAGCATTACTTGATATTTTGTTATGGTGCAAAAATTGAAAATAGAAATGAGACTTTACTTCCCGGACACCCCCTTACCTTAGAAGAGATATCATCTTTAGTCCACTTTGTACATTGTTATAGCAAAGCCACACTGGCTAATACATATATCAATATTATACCTACTAACTCCTTAACACCCTCCATTAATTTAAAAAACAATTAATACGGCCACCTTTGCAGAATTCAATATATCATGAGAGATTTTATTGGAGAGATTAATATGTATTATGAGAAATCAGATTAAAATTTAAAAATTAAACATTATTTTGTTTAATAGTTTAATCCAAAACATGACATTGTCTTTCAAATGAAACTTTGTTCAATGCTTTCGTAAATATAAATCAGCATAATTGTGTTTATTTTGTATATATTTAACTCTTACTTTATTTTCATTCACTAACTATAAACTTTTTGTAAGATAAAATTTAATTTCAACCTTTTTGCCATCCTCTGCACAATTTAAATAAACATTGCTTACTATGAAACAGTATTTACTATAAAACAGCTGGCGGCTTGCCGCTGACCTATACAAAAACTGTAAAAAGCTATCTTATCTTACAAGCCCTTACATAATTACATAACATAATCTATGTATGTATACAGTTATGCAATAATTGAGAAAGGGCAATAATGTTATTAAAAATATAATCTAGAATAATAATTAATTTCAAACAGTGAACCGTTTACTTTTATTAAATACAAAAGATGAGCTCAGTGATTAAGAAATCAGTATTGGAAAGGTTTAAATTAAATAGGCATAGAATTATAATATTTACATAGTTTATAAATAAATAAATAAGCTAACTAATCAGTGCTTTCAAAACCTTAGATAAGATTACTGTAAACTTCATCAATACTGAGCTTAAAACAGTTTATTACACATTCGTAAATGTAAATTGCAGTTCTGTCATTTTCCATCTGTTTTGCCCTGTGAAAATTATGACATTCCTCTAATAGGAAAAAGTTAGAGAATCTTTTTACCAGAAATTAGACCCAACATGAAAAGCAGGGTATAAAGTCATGGAATCTCAAACTCTTCAAAAGCCTTCCATAACATGTCTCGCAAATTTTAAATTTAATAAAATTTAGGAGGAGATAGTAGGCCTACAAACATTTGCTTGTTATTATTTAACAGTATTTCAGTACTGTTCTTTTTACTAAACGAACACTAAAATATTGTTACAAACTTTTTGACCACTTTTTTACAGTGGAATATGAAGGAGATAAATCACCATAAACTCCGTCTAAACGTTGTTTGATTTGATTAGGCGTGTGCCCTCCTTTGTTAAAAATTTAATAACAGTGCGGTACTCTTTTCGTTAGCTGCGACATTTTCATGCACTCGTCACGATGCTTGCGTGGCTACTAAAATCTATTACGCTTCTAGCCGTAATATATATAGTGTAGGCCTCTTACATGTTCAACTATGACGCAACCGAGTTTGAACATATTGGCACCTGTAGAAGCCTGCCGGGCCAAGAATTTATGGCGCTTACCTCGTACTTGCTAGCTATTTTACATACAGACATACATTTTTTTTCATTTTTCTGATTTAACGTTCTTCTCGACACTTGCATTTACTGGGCCTCTATTGCATCACGATCTAGGCAAATTATCAAGTATGTGATGCTCTTCAAATTTTTTGATAATTTGAAAACCGCTGACTTTAATAAGTAATTTTGTGAGGATTTGCAAGAATAACTTCTCTGAACATCACTCTTGCACGATTCGTTTTCTGGATTATATATTAATTCGCTTCATTGCTACAAATACTTGACAGTTATTGTAAACAACTGTTACCCTCTGTAGTCAAGTGGTAGAGATTCTGCTTGTTTCGATTAACTGAATTTTAAAAATTTAGTAAAATCGTTCCTTAGGATAAGGTATGAAAGTTGTACGTGTGATACAGTATGGGGAGCATAATGTACTTGCTACACTAGCTTCATTACCTCCGTTGCACTCCCATAAGAGTTTGTGTCGAACGTCGACACTGCAAATTGTGGTAAAAGAGGAATTGATTATGTATATGTATGTATGTAAATAAAGGTAACAATTGAAAGTTGTTACTTGGCTAAGTAACTAAAACAACCACACTTAGTGACTTTTCTAGTGTAAGAGTACTCAGAACTCGTGCAGCAATTGTAAGATTGTTGTAGTGTGAATCGTGCACCTACTTTGCAACTAGGTTATGAAAAATAGTGTCTAGGTTATGTTGATTTCTGTCAAACGTTAAAATGGTTAAAACCTTTTGAAATTAATTCAAATCTTTTATGTTCTGCACGTCAATATCAACAAATATCAAGTTTAGCATGATTTAATGACGATTTATTTTTAATGATTTATTTCATTTTTAATGTGTATAAAATATCAATAAATGTTTGACGTTTCATTAGTATTTGTTTTTCAAATCTTCATAGAATGAATTAATACCAACTTCCAGAAAATTACGAAAAGTTTCAAATGGCTAGTTTTAAATGCTTAAAATGCTACAAATCAAAAGACCCTAAAAGTTACCCTTCCCCGGTGTCAATGGAATATATATAATAAACACAATGAAAGTTAAATGCATAGTTTGACTTTTTTAATTAATGATTAATGTTTAATTGATGTATGTGCATACTTTTCACTTAATTCTAAAAAGATAAGAAAGATTAATGTTTAATTTTCATGTTAATTTAACGTTAATTTATGACATGAACGCATTTATTTAGTAATGCAGTTTTAATTACTTGCTTTAATTTTAAATTAGTCCTAGATTTATTTTAATTTGCATCACCTAACTACCTGAATTATTTTTAATTTGAAACGGTTTTTTTAGGGTGCCTTCCGGATCATGTTTTATTCATATAGTAGTTTAATTCAAAACAAAATGATTAACAAATAATAGAATTTAAACTTTTTATTAGTACTAAATATCTATTATGCTGGTCAACCTGGTCCTCGAGGAGTGGCCTGTTTCGACCATTATCAATTAACTATTGAATAAATTTTGAAAAATAAATACAAAACAAGTGAGGTCATTTTTAAACTACCACCGATAAATAGCAGTAACTGAGATCGGAACTTTGCTTGAGTAGTTATTACGTAACTACAACTAAATTTATGACTTTATAGGTTTAATTATTCAGTTTGGAACATTTTAGTAATTATGTAGTTGTTTCTACTAGTTATTGGAACTATGTAGTAGTTCCATTACTTCTAAGTAGCTTTTAAAGTATGTGGAAAGGTATTGCCACTTAGTATAATTACTTTAATGTTGTTGCAAATTTATTTTGTAACTTTCCCGAAGCTACTATAAAGTTTTTAAAACTTTAAAGTAGTACTGAAAGTTCCTGCCACCTGTCTGAAACCATTGCTTAAACTTTAAAGTACGGAACCTTACAGTAGTATTGTAGTGAGTGAAACTTGTGTTTTTGCTAACCAGGAGGAGAATCACTTGAAAGTGATTTTTACTACTTGTTTTACATCAGAATTACTACAACGTTCCAGTCACTATTAAAAAAATTGTAATGAAGTCACAGTAAGTTCTATTCAAAACTTTTCCCATGTTTGTACATCAGGACAGTTATTTGCATCTGACCTCATCATCTCTTCGTCTGAACATTTTAAATGTTGGGACCAATACAAAATATTATTTTGCTCCCATTTATAGAGGAACAAGGGTGAAGTATATATTCCCCTTTTTTCTTTGGTTGTCACAACCTCAAAATATGCCATATCTAATAAATTATTATGTAGCAGTACAAAAAATATAATGTTCACAGTTAAATCTGAGCTTAGACGTAAACGTTTGTAAAATTCCAATGGGAACAGCATTAGTATAGAAAATGATAGTAGAATATTTTTTAAGTTGCAAGAGAAAGAGAGAGCGACGACGCAACATGCTGTGCAAAAAAAAGATGTTCCACAAAAGTAGCAGTTACTATGCTGCCACGTTCCCATAAACATCAAGTTATAAACATAACTGGGCAAGTTCCAGAGAGGTCACTGCAACGTATCTGCTTCCCACAAACTGTTCACTGTTTTTGTTCCAGGCAACAAGTTAGTAGCAAAGACTTTATAGTTCACCGGTAGTTGCTGATGCGTAGCGATGACTAAAAATACTTCTTGGGATTTTTAACAGGATATGAGCAATCTTGAATGAAAACATTGTTAGGCCAAATGTCCCCACTCCCCCACATATTAAAAAATTACATTTTAATAAAATGTAAAGTTAATTACATAAACAAAAATCTTTATACAATTTTCTACGTATTTTATCACTTAATATAACAACTACATGGCATCTTGTGGGCCGAGGAACAGTAGGCTTAAGGAATTTACAAGTAAACAATGCATTTAATTAAAATTGTATAAACAGATACAGTTAGAATGTTTATTTAAACCAATATTACCTGAGAAATTTCCACAACGATAAATAAAATGTATAAGAATAATTTTAAATGGGTTATCATTCTAATAAAAAAGTTGATATTTTTATATATTGTTCATCTATTACAATTTGTTACAATTATGAGATTAAAATTAAATTAAAAATAAAGATTACAATGAAAGGTACAATAGTAAATGTTTTATAAATCTTTTATTTTTTAATTTAAATACATTTAGTATTTTTTTATTGAGAATTCAGCAATACAACTCTTATAGTACCTATTTAATTCGTTTTGATTCAATAGGACTTTGCTCTTTATTTAATACTAGATACATAACTAGAAAGATAATACATACTCGGTTTTGGTAATAATGCAGTCGGTCTAATCCAAAATTATCTCTATAAGAGTTAAGTGTCTCTGTGCCTGTTGATGTTGCAAGAGGGGTGCCGCAGGGATCCATATTAGGTCCTTTGCTGTTCACCTTGTATACCAGAGGTATTGGTGACTGCACGAGAACCTGTGAGATTCACATGTATGCAGATGACACACAACTGTATTATTCATTCAATCCGAGTAATATGGAAGATGCCGTTAATATATTGAATAATGATCTAAAAGCTATAAACGAATATTCACTTAACCATACGTTAATTTTAGACCCATCCAAGTCTCGTGCCTTACTTTTAGGGAATGTGAATAGTAATTATCAATTGCCACTTATAAAAATAGGAGATACTGATATTCCTGTAGTTGAAAGTACCAAGAATTTGGTGTTAATTATTGACAACACATGCAGATTTAAAAACAAATTAATAAATATATACATAAAGCTTATTATAATTTAAAGCTTCTTTATCCGCACAAACACTACCTGAAAAAAAAACACAAAAATCTTGCTTAGTGAAGCTCGGGTACTTTCACAATTTGCATATTGTACACCCGTTTATGCTTCTTGCCTTGATTTCGAGAAGTCACGACGTATACAAAGTGTTCAAAGTTCTTGCTTACGTTTTATTTATGGACTACCAAGGTACATATGGGTGAATATCTGCTATTTTATTTTAGTGTGTCTCTGCAGTCATATATAGTGGTTACAGATAGCTATAGGGATGTACATACAAAAAATGTTCGTTATTTAATTCTGCATCACAAAGGTACATAATATACAGGGTGTTCCATTTGAAAAAGTTGTGAATTTTAGCTTTGAAGTTCTCTAAATTTAAAAATTTATTTTGAACTCCCTGTACATGATGAGTCCATTTTCTTTTAAAGAAGAGCACCCTATAAGCCCCTGCAACAAAATCCCTACTAAAATGCGGCCGTGAAAGCGGTAAACTGTTAAGTGGGATAATGTAAAACTCAATTTTTTTGAAAAAAAATTTATAACTTCTAAACCGGTCATTAGATGGCGCTAAAATTTTAGATATGAATAAACCTGCCACGAGAGGTGTTAAATATACAAAAATTATTTGACATTGTGTCATGAAAGAAAGAAGTGGGCAAATGGAGTAAGCAAAATCAACCATAAAAAAGGGAGTAGAATCGTATAGGCCTCATTGTTACAATTTTATAGTTTTTGTTTATGCAGTTTAAACCTGTCAATAGTAATTCTGTTTAGTGTAGGTTTATGCGGTAGTTACGAAAAAGTAAAACTATTATATTTATTTCGTTCTTTGTGTTATTTGTTATTTTTTATTCAGACATTAAAATAATATTTACTCAATATTGATTAGATAGTCATTCAGTTAGTGTTGTTTAACTCAACAAAGTCATGGTGAAACTGATTACACGTAACACTTCATGTTTATTCTTTTAGAACTTTTAGATGTAGAACTTTTACTGTCAACCAAATGCAGTTATAAGTGATCTTTTTGATTATGACTGTTTCAATCTAAGATGTTGTCCATTTATTACATTCCTTTTTCATTTAGTATTATGATTATTTTAATAATAAATAATGGACATGCTACTACGTAGGTTAAAATTTCTGCATCCATCAGACTTTTAATGAAATTTGGCACATGGATTTTTTGGACCAAGACAAACAAAAAGTTTCGTTGTCACAACACTCACAACCTGTGAAAACTAGAACTTCAACATAATTAATCAGGTGTCGTGTCATTGAAAGCTGTTGACTACTGAGAAAGATCTGCAAAGGCTGACACATGAAGCGATTAATACGTGTTAGCAGTGTTAGCTAATACTTCATGTGTACAAAGTCCTGAGGTTATGAATGATCAAAAAAACATCTAAACAGGAAAGTATTATTCAAATAAATATCAAATTTAATGGCAACAGTAGTATTTATGCATATAATGCTAATAAATTAGCCATATTTTATAGTGATTTGTAAAATTAATTATCAGCAATAATTATTATGTAGCAATGAGTCATACTTCATGTGGTAAAACATGCCCTTACTCACAAGCATTGTCATGCCATTTCTTTTTGTGAAAAATACCTAGAAAATGAAAAAACATAACAGATTGTATCTTAATTTAACTGTATCTAATCAGACTTTTATACACACTCAGAACAATGAATTGATATGCAGTTAAATTAAATTTGTATGCGTAAATGCATTTCTCGTTTCATTCATCTATTTAATGACACTACTATTGTTTCTTCTTTTAAAATTTGATGCATGATTGATGTATGGGACAACAAAGCCTTTATAATTAGATTCCATAATCAACCAATATTATTAATTTTATGCTGAATGAATTATTCACATGCACAATCAGGTAACATTGGGTTATTTACTAAAGAACTTAATTCTAGTACAGGTTTTCAAAGAGGATGTTTACTAAATGTAACAGATATTCATCAAATACTAATTATTCTTGAAGCGACTTAACTTTCAATTGGGTTTTCTAATTGTTTCAAGGTGGTGTACGAGGTAAGCATCATAAATTCTCGGCCTGATATAGAAAAAATAAACTTGGTAAAATATAATAATTTTTATTTTTCAATATAATCTCCCCTAATGACAATACACGTATTACAACGTGGAATTAATAATGCAATGCCCTTGTAAAAATAATCCTAAGTGATAATGAAGTTTTTCCTTCAAAATGTTCAATTCCAGCTGCTGGCAACTCGTTCTTGTCCTTAAAACGACGTCCCCTAAGGTCTTTCTTTAAATTGGAAAATAAATAAAAGTCACTAGAAGCCATATCCGTGCTGTATGGTGGATGATCCAATGCTTCAAAGCCGCATTCGCGAATGGCAGCTGGTGAGATTGTGGCAGTATGAACGGGTGCATTGTAGTGTAATAATCGAACACCTCTTATCAATTTTCCTCGACGATTTTCACGAATATTGTTTCTCAATTTATGCAATAAAGACGCATAATATGTACTGTTAGCAGTTGTATTGCGTTCCTTCAAATCGATCAGTAAAATGCCGTCACAATCCCAGAATATTGTTGCCATAAATTTCTTTGTCCATTGAACGACTTTCGCCTTTTTGGGACGAGGTTCATCAGGTCGCCGCCATTCCATCGATTCCTTTTTTGGATAGAGGATCATAATACAGAACCATTGTTTCATGCCTAGTGACAGTGGACTCCAAAATCGACTTTGGGTCGTCTCCACACAAGTTTAAAAACATGCGCGCACAGTCGACGCGACGTTGACGTTGAACAGCAGAAAGAAGACGCGGTACTCATCTTGCACTAATTTTATTCATACCCTAATGGTCATGAAGTATTCGGCGAACACTTGTTTCCGAAATGTCAGACATCACTGCTAACTTCTTAACTTTCAAACGGCGATGTTCTAATACCATTTCTTCAATGATTGCAGCTTTTGTCTTTAGCATTGAATTAAATGCTAAAGACAAAACATGATATCATGAAATCCGGCATTTACCGTTTGAATTGTTCTTTTTGTAACTCAGTTTATATTGGACAAACACTTAGAAATTTCGACATAAGATACAAAGAACACGTACGCTCTTATAGACTTAAACATCCAGAAAAATCGAATTATGCCAAACACATTTTGGAACAGAACCACCCAATGACACCTCAAAACAACATTAAATTCTTACATTTTTGCAACAACAAACACAAATTAGACATTTTAAAAGCTTTTGAAATATACAGACATAAATGCACAGTACCTTTAATGAATGAACAAACTGAGCTTAGTAATTTTCCTTTATTAGAAGTGTTAGATATTTAGTTTTTGTATGTATTGTATCTAGTTACCTATTTTCTGTATGTATTTATACTTGGCAACGTGTTTGTTTATCAACCTTATCTACCTTTGATAATGACATAAAGTGTCGAAACAATATTGTCAGGTTAAGATATTAATAAAACTTGTGAAACTTTAACTAATTTTTATATTTATATTATATTTCATGTATTAAACAAGATGTAACTAAATCCTACAACAGCAAAGCATTGTGTTAAATATGTTTATTTTTGGACATTTATCATAAATTGATTGCTATCATTTATAATAATTATTTATTAATAGTCAATTGTGTGTCAAGAACATGCATGATGGTTTAGTTGTCGGAAGCTAATGAGATTTCATAATATATAATCTAACTTAAAAAAGCCATGGTTGCCATTTATGATTAAAACATAAATGGACAACAGATCACTGGAACCATCATTACATTGACAACAGCTCAAGTCAACAAATCTTAATATTTTACTCTCTAAATCTGTAATCTGTTTCTTTGAGTATCAATGCCCTAATATCTCAATCTCAATTTATGTTATTAAGTTCTGAAAATCTCCATTTCTTTCAGTCCCAAGAGGTTCAGTTTTGTATTGGTCAGTAGGTTTCCAACTGTACAACCTCATTCCTATGTAAATTCTAAACTCTGTAACTTCTTAGTTTACAGATTTTAAGCTCTAAGTGTCAATACCTAAGTTTCCAAGTCTGTAGTGGACTTTTAGTCATCTACATTTTTAAGTCTGTATGCATTTTTGTAGTTTCTAAATCAGAAACTCGTGTCTCCAAGGTTGCAAGTCTCTTAAATCACTAAGTTTTTTAAATTAAAAGTTGGCATGTTACAAGATTATGTGACCAATTTTGTTTAAACTTGCCAGATGAGTAGTACCATAGCTCCAACTTTTGTACAGGGTCAAGATGGATCGTGTCTATGTATACCACCTATCCCTGACTTAAGTTTTCCAAGATGATGTTACAATACAGCTACTTTCTGGAAAAGCCAGTAATGGTCACGGAATCTTACTGGCAGGAAAAAGTCTGGAAAGTTTGTAATTCTTGTGGCAATAATAATCCTTTCAGTCAGAAGTTCTTTCACGGGTTATAACCAAATGTCTTACAGATTATCCATAAGTCTAGCTGATGCAGGGAGTAGTGACATTTTGACACTTTTTCATGAAAGTGAAAACTTTGCCCTTATTCAACCTGAGAAGAAAAGTCGCTGATGCCAGCTTAATTATGTACTGAACTGTAAAATTTTTTACAGGCATACTAGACCGTAAAATCGCATGTTCTGGACTAAAAAGTTTGACGTAAAATTGACAAATGTGACACAGTATGAAATAAATTGATTTCCATAATCTAAAATTTGGTATTTATAATCCAAACTTTACATAGGTACTGTACAGAGTGGCCCACGCAAGATGATCCTGTACTTTATCTTGGAAACTGTAAGAGTTACGAAAAAAAGTTAAATGGCAAACTTGGTTGGTGTAAAACAAATTTTAATTTTATAATAGTTTTGTATATACAGGGTGAATTATATTGCTGTGGCTACCATTAATTTTTTTATTTTCAATGGAACACCCTGTATATTTTTACTCATTTCGATTCTATACTTCATTCTAAGTATGTTTGCCTAATGGCTATATTGAAATTCTGCACAGTTTCTGAGAAAATCTAGTTTTTCTGTAATCTTAGAATCATTTCATATTAAATACGATAATATCAACATTAAATGTTCAGCTCGATTTTTCTTAGAATTTTTGTTATGCAACCTTATGATTTATTTGCATAAACATAAAGGAAAGAAAAATCACTATCGGATTCACTTAATTTTTCTTTTAATCTTACTTAAAAAACTATAAATAAAAAAAGGACGAAATAAATCCAAAACAACCAATATGTGTTTAAATTATAAATATTTCTTTGTTTCAGGATGCACTTAGTGGTTTTACATTAGAATTAAAGCATTTAGATGGACACGCAGTATCCGTAACAAGAGACAAGGTAACTTGGCCAGGTGCTCGTATCCGTAAAAAGGGAGAAGGAATGCCTAATTATGAAAACAATAATTTGCATGGTACCTTATATATAACTTTCGATGTAGAATTTCCCAAACAAGAGTTTTCTGAAGAAGACAAACAAGGTAAAGATAATCTATTTTTATATATTTTTTTCCAATAAAACAAAATTTGTTTTATCTTTGTTGCTGAGTAATTATTCCTCCTATTGAAGCATTACTGGTCAAGACTGATTTTATAGTTTTTAAATTGAGCAAATGCTTCAACAATTGAGAATAGTTATGCAAGTAGGAAAAAAAAGCAAATATTACAATGTTGGTTGATTTATCCAAGGAGAATTAATTTCAATTGTCTATAGTAGCATGGATAGAAAATTGTTTCCTTTTAAAAATAACAATTGTCATTTGTTACAGCTATCAAGAGAATCCTTAACCAGAATTCCAATAACAAAGTGTACAATGGACTTAGGGGTTATTGATAATTAAATTATTTAGAGTGCAATTGTACATATTGGTTATGTACCTACTTATATAATTTTCTTTTCTTTACTTGTATGTCAGTGCTGTGCGACTGGTAAAACAACAGAACTCAATAAAGTTTTGTAACGTTTTTTAAAGTTGACTTTTCTCATTGATATAAAGAAAAATTTTGTAAAAAACAAAAGTTTATAGCATTGTACATATTATCCTTTATAGTAGATTTTAAACTTATATTTATTATCAATTGCAATGTGCTGTGTTCTTTAGTTTACTATTTTTTGCCTTATATACCAAAAAAATAATAAATGAAAGAAAATTAAAAGACTTATAACAAATAAATAAGGTTTTTTTTTTATATGTATGGACGACTTTATTTTATACAACAGAAAGTTTTCCATAAGAACTAAACACTTATTTATTCTATTGGTTAATTATTTTAACAAGATAATTTTCTGGTGCAATACTGGACCAAAGTAGTTAATTTGGCATACTCTGCTACTGATAAAAAGTAGAGCGTAGGTGGATACAAATCATTGTGCTTATCATTATCAATACTTTCATTTATAAACATTCTTCCGTAGCTTCCGGTTGTGTCTAAGTGCAGAATATTTTAAGAGGTAAGTACTCTTATTTCAACGTATTGTTTGTTCTATGCTGTGTTGTTTTTAATTTTTTATTTATGTTACGGTTAATTTGAAGCAATACAAAAATAAGATTGCTTATACGAGTTGTTATATTGAATAAGATTAAAAGTGTTCTGGATTAGTTCTCAAATAGTGCTGGATTATGTGTCTGTTATAAAAATACAATGAAAAACAACAGGAAAAGGTAAGTTTACAAGATTCTGCATTTAATTAGAAATATTTTGGTTTTTTCAGTTTAATTTGATATTTCATAAAGTATCCAAAATATAAAATTTATTTTATTAATTTGTCTAATAGCTTTTTAATAATCTAAATTTATCCCTTTTAAATTTAATATTACAAATTTTTGTTTTAATTGTCTTTACTAATTTTTAGGGAGTAATTCAAAATTTCACCAAAAGAAATAAATTTTAATTAAAAATAAAAATTGCTTTAAAATTTATTTTTATTAGATTTATTAGAAATCTATTTCCTATGTTTATAGTTTTTACTTAATAGCAATTGCTTAACATTTATTATTTATCTAATGATGAAATGTTAATTCGCAGTTCTTAGTTTTCTGTTATTTTTTTGTAAAGTAAAAACTTGTATTACAAAATTAAAACAAGTAATAATCAAATAATAATTAAATAAGTAAAATACGAAAAACAAAATTGTTTATACAAATTGCCCCGCATTTATTTTTTGAACGCTCATTAAAGTAGTTACATTGGTATAAAACATAAAAACTATTAGATATAGAATTTATGTTACAATCCAAATTTTGCATAATTATATAAATGAACAGAAATGTAGGATTTATTAAAAATAAAAAAAATGTTGGCAAGATTTAGACATTTTTATATAATTGTAAAGAGAATTAGTTGTATATTTTGGGAATTTGCTATAAATTTGTGAAATATCACAAGAGCTTACCCTAGTTTATAAAAAAAACTCTTGATTGGAGTTACAAAGGGCTGAGAAAGCTGGTTATATTAGAACTCGGATTAAATGTTTGTGGATCGCCCGCCACTGTATTTGCAGTCTTTTATCGATGCTTAAACATTAATATGCAGTAGTAATAATATAAATACTAGGGTGGTGCTTATTTGGGTCATGTTGAAATTTCGGTTTTGCCGGGGGCCCATTTGGTTCCAAAAAAAGAACTGAAAATTTTAAGACCAATACGAACTTCCTATCTCTATTCTAATCATTTGCTGTAACGACGAGAAGTTTTCCCATTTAAAATATATGGGTTTTTCAATTCTTCTGCATATATTTGACCACTGGGACAAATTTTTGCAAAAATGAAAATTGATTTTATAGAATTAACGAGAAAAAAAATTATATGGGACGTTCTACATCACTTCAACCCTAATTGAACGGTGCATTATTTTGAATTTATTTGTAAATCGTTGGGAAAAATCAATTGCGTCATATAATTTTTTTTGTGCCTAAAAGTAGTATCGAACCCTGTTAATTACAAAAAAATCAATTTTTTTCTCAACAATTTGTCCCAGTGGACAAATATATACATAAGAAGTGCTAAAAAGCTTGCATTTTAAATGGGAAACTTCTCTTCGTTACAGCGAATGATTAGAATAGAGATAGGAAGTTCGTATTGGTCTTAAAATCTTCAGTTTTTTTTTTAGAATCAAATGGGCACCCGGCAAAACCGAAATTCCAACATGAACCAAATAAGAACCACCCTAATAAATACATTGATAAACTTGTTCGTTTGAGAATTTAAATGTTTCTTTCATATTATTTATATTAATGTAATAGTTATTTACATTGTGAGATGCGCAAGTAGACTTTTCTGCCAAGGAGACACTTTAAGGACTGAGATGACAGCCGAGGTTCCTAAAGGTCTCCGAGGCAAAGAAAAGAGCTTACGCATCGTGCTTTGTATTAGATTTTTCCTTTTTCCTTCAATATTTAATTGATAATAATGAAAAAAATTAATTGAAACTAAAATCGCAGCTGAAAATTATGAGGTGGTTGGTTGTGAGAACCTTGGTTGTAACCACCTAGCAACCTGTCGCAAGTTTTCAAACAATAGATTTCTGCACATATAAATTAGATATCATTAACTTTTTTGTCTTGGCCACGTAACTTCTACTTTCATACCTAGCAACGAGAATCTTGGGTGTTTTACTTTCGATTGTAGTTGTTTTGTCAACCAGTAAACTTAATTACGTAAAGGGGAGAAGAAAAGTAAATTCATTAGTTCAACATTTTGTTACGTGCTAATTTCGCAGCACCCTGTATAGCTATGCGTTTGCGTTAAGTTGTATAGCATTTAGGGATTTTTGCATTCTCTCTCCTTTTAGTTGCCATTTTGTTTTGGAACTAACTTCCGGTTGATAGCAGAACACTCACTATGTTTTCGTACACTTGTCAATCTAGTCGTTTTTAAAGAATATTTTAGTGGACATCGCTGTTTAATTAATATCTTCCCTTATGTTGTGAATTGGGAATTGCATTGGTGCAGAACTGTGATTAATTAATTAATTGGAAGCCGTATAGGGATTTTTCTGCTGGTTCTTGTTAGAGGTTAGAAGCACACGTTCTCGTAAGTGTTTTTAGGTTAACTTTTCTATCATTCAGTCTCTTATAGTTAATTCTTTTGTTAGGTTTCGATATATAATCGTCGTTAGCCGCATTTAGAGGAGATGTAATTATCTCTTAAGGTCACATTACACGGAAGGTATTTATAAAGTGTTTGCTTCGTACATTCTGGTAATTTGGTTTTGTTTGTTACAGACCTTTTTTCTTTTGGGTTTACCTTTACTCATTTTATAACTTCCTGGTTGTCTTACCATCATTACATACACTACGTTGTATATTTGGGTTGTTAAAAGACCATTATGCAGACTTGGTTGCTGTTGTCTCGTTGGATCATGCTAAGTTCGACTTGGTTGGTGACGTTCCTCTTCAGTTCGAAGAACACACATCTGTATCGTGAGTCAGTTATATTGTAGCAACTATTTACAACTACAATAACGTCCGACAACCCTTATTGTCTATAAAACATTTCTGTATATTTGTATATTATAATTTTATGTGTTAAAAATTTTCCCCAGTGTGCGTGTAGCACTTATATCTAGTATCTGTTTCATATATATAATTTTATCACATGTTACTTATTTTATTACATTGTTAGGAATATTTGCTAGTGAATACGTATAAACTTTGCTCCGTAATAGTTGAATAGTTCACTACTGGAGTTGTAGGTTGCGCAATCTGATTGGTACCTGTAGTCGCGATAAATCTTACCCAAACACCTTTTAGAACAAAATCACACAATGACTCCTCAAAATAATATTAAATTTCTACATTTTTGTAATAACAAACGCAAATTAGACATTTTAGAAGCCTTTGAGATATACAAACACAAACTCAGCGTACCTTTAATGAATGAACAACTTGATCTCAGTAATTCTCCGTTACTGGAAGTATTAGATATTTAATTCTGATTATTATTATTTTATCTAGTTACCTATTTTTGTATCTACCTTAGCGACGTGTTTGTTTATAATTATATTACCTTTGATAATGACAGCATAGCTATCGAAACAGTATTGTCAGGTTGTATTTTAATAAAACTGTGCAACTTTTACTAATCTTTATTTATTTCAAGATAATCACTGCCACGCCGATTTCTAGAATTACTACCTCTTGGTTCTGCTGTCTGCCGACAGTCAGCCTATACTCTTGCGATTTTTTGAAACGGTTATTCCATTATCGCCCATTACCCACCGTTCCTCGGAAGTATTCTTTTTTGCTTCAATTCAATTACCAAGATAAGTATCTTATATTTAATGTTACGTGTCAATATGGCGAAGTTACCAGCTAACCATACATGCGACCCAAAACCAAATACTCCATATCACCAATTGCTAATAAAACCCTCTCCTCCCTAAGAGATTGCAGATTTCTAAATGCTGCAAGACGATTGTCCTGAATATTTTGGAGTAGCTGAACTGTTCCAGGAAGAAATCCTTTCTACTCGTCTTACTAGCTTTACAACCACTAACAACGATAAACTTCCGCATGATCCGCCAAGTTTTCAGGATCCTAACCTCCAAAAAGGTACTGATAAAACTTCATTTGTCCACCTCTGACAGAACACAAATATACTTTTTCAAATGCACCTGCATCAATTGATAGTTTCTGTATCGTTAAACCTAACCATTCAGTTCTTGAAGATTGCAATTGACAGGTTAGTAATTCCACAACAGAATCGATTCCAAATAATTCATTTCCAAACGTGCATATATATTTCAAACATTGACCAAAATCAAACAGTACTGCTCAGTAACCATTTTTTTTAATTTGATGATTTCATATGGAATGACCCGAGGCCAGATTGAAATGCGATCTGTTTCTACAAAAACCAGACTGACCTTCATAGTGAATTTTTTATTTATTTAAATTCGAAATTTAATAAATAGTATTGTGGATGTAAAAATGTTAGTTGTGATTTTTCATTGCAATAGATCAATTGAACTAGTTTAGTTAATCAAATCACCACTAGGTGCGCACAGTCGGGGTTAGGTATTCAAAGTTTGACAGCAACGTTCTGTTTAGGTATGTCGTGTGTTGTATGTGAATTTTAAGTAATTAAATGACTAAAAATGGACCTAAATTGTTTACGCAACGAATTAAAAAAGCTAGGAGCAAAAACAACAGGTTTCAAGGAGGTTTTAAAAGCGGTGGTAAGTTCGTATTTTAGTTTTCAGTTCTATTTTGCACTATAACCTACAAATTATAGATTGTCCATTTGGAAGGAAAACAATTACACAAAACTCTTTCTAAACGCGATAGTGGTTCCAGTTGAAGAAGTAAGAAGTTTTCTTAATGATGCAAATTTTTAACCATTGAAAAAGTCACAAAAACATATTTTGAAGGCAACAGATGTTATATCGATATCAAATCAATATTATATAAAGTTACAATGATTCTATTGAAGAAATCAAAGCAATTTGGCATAAGTACTTAACTGTACTTGTTCTTGCTCTGCCGCTACAGGCTGGTCAGCATGTAAACATATTGGACCATTGTGTTATTCTCTTGAATATTTTACACTGACAGATGAGCAGTTTTTTAGTAAAGAAACAGTGTTTTAGTATTTATGGATGTAGAAACTGTTACATAGAGACTATTATAACAAAATATAATTTTATTATACAATACGTACACATTTTTTTATTTACATGAACAATTTCTAGTAATGTCCAAATCGACATTTTGCTTGGCTATTTCGTTACTACTGTTTTGTCTTTAATAATAATAATAATCTTTAATAGCAATCACTGCTATACATAAAAAAACATTTTTAGATTGTAGAGACATCATTAAATTAATTAATTTTGTATTGGATAGTATATGACCATAGTATTGACAAGAAAATGAACCTCCAGGTGCTACTGATGGCAACCATTTAATCGGCAATATTAGGGAATGCGAGCAAATGGTGTCAGAATTATCTACAAGTAGAGAGCAGCAACACACATGTAACTAGGCCTTTTCCAAAAGCAGATCTTAGAAAAGCTGCAGGCAAAAATCGTAGAAAGGGAAAAACTAGAATTTTAACCGATTCGCCCGTAAAAGATGAAGTATATAAGTCAGTCGAAAACAAAATTAAAAACTACGTATAAGAAATTAACAAATAGTATATACCATACCGCGGTGGAAAGTGCTTCATTTCTGTCGAGATCTAAGATAGATTAGCCAAGGCCCGTAGGAAGCGTTTTAATGCTTGAGACATTAATAACTGATTGTGAATAAAAATGTTTTTCCTATCCTTTAAAATAATCGAAATATCTCGTACCTACATATCACAAATTTGAGGCTGCCTGTATTATAACAATGAGTCATTGTGTTATATGTGAACTAAATAATTAGGTGAAGAGGCAGTCACTTGAGAAACAGTCACCGATCATCGGCGTTGAGTGATCATATAGGCTTATCATTTAAGTTTTAATGAATCATTACCATGTCACCATGAATTAATGAATCATTCATAGTGGTTAATTTGAATATGTTTATGTTGAATCTATCTACGAAGGTCTGTGTGTAGAATACATAAAAAGAGTAAATCTACGTTGTACATTTTCAATTTACTACCAATCTATTTCAACGACCATCCAATATTTATGTTTGCTTGAAAACATGTTACTCAAGTAGGCATTCTAATATTATTAGATATTGATTAATTCTGAAATTAATCTCATAAATCCCTTTCTTTAATCTCTCTTTCATCACATTATATTGTAATGAATAGTAAACTCACATATGACGTCATCAAACATTCTAGATGTATGAGTCATCGACTGTATGACTCAACAATAACACCTGCATGTATGACTCGTCAATCAACACCTACGGGTGTGACTCATCGATGCGCTTCATCGGCGTGACTTATCGACGGCTGCATGTATAACTCATCAACACGTCATCGAACATTCTAGATGTATGAGTCATCGTATGAGGGCTAAAAATTGGGATCGCGAGTGGAGGGGGGCAGTTAATGTTTGATCGGAATAGTGAAATGTACCCTGAATAATTAGTTAATAATTGTTGTAATACATAAATAGTTTTTATATAAATAGTCCTAAAATAAATTTGTAAATATCTAGCATTTAAATAATAGTTCGTTAAATAGTTTATAGTTATAGTGTTTTTAATTAAGTGCATTGTAAATAATCTTTTCTCTTATGAATAGACGATTTAAACAGCATTTTTGTTATTTTAAAAAGAACGTTACAATATGTTATTTTATTTAGCAGGTTTTATAGCTGTCCTTCACCTTCCAACCTTATCAAATCGAAAACGTTTTACCTTTATTTGAAGTAAAGCATTGAAGTAAGCAGTAATCTTTGTTTCTAGTCCAGTTACTTTATAGTAGTACAGTCCAAATGTTATTTTTTTTGTTTTAATCAATTTATTGTATTGTTTTAAACTATGTATTAAACATCGAGAGTGAGATCGCGCCGTGTTAAAAAATATTAAATGTCAAAAGTAAAAAAATTCGTTTTTGTTGTTAATATCTCGCTTCCTATGGCTCGGCAGCGAATTAAGGTTATTATAAAAGTGAAAGATAATAATTAAAGTTCCGATAAAAAAGGTTATATTTATCTTTTACGTACAAAGACCCGTTTAGAAAAAAAACACGTGCTAAGAAGTTTTTGTGCAAAGCGTATGCTCCATAGAATTAGTGTCCTTAATTGAAAAATTCAAAATTATTTATTCATTGGCTGTTTGAAATATCAAGTAAAATAAATATGATTGTTAAGTTATGCGTCCAAAATATTGCAACAAAGACATTTCGAAGCAAACATGGTTAATGTGTTCGATGGCTATGACGACAACAGGAAAAACATCCAGGTAATGGAGCAGTCGCAAAGAACTGCCACAATTTTCTTACGAAAGTATGGAAGTACCAATCTTTGAAGGCAAGTTCCTATCAAATAACTTTAATAAACAAAATAATTGCAATGCTCATCGAAACATCCCAAAATGTCAACATCGCATCAAAACAAGCTCGCGATGATGCAGATGTTTTAATTATTGAAACTGCAATGGAAGAATCAATTGTTAACACCACTGCCATAGTTGACGAAGACATTGATCTTTTGGTTCTGTTTATAGGACGTAGTCATTCACAGGAATAATTATTTTTCATAAAACCAGGCAAGGGCGATTTCAACACACAATTCTATAGTTCTTTAAGCTTTTATAAATACCTATCCTCATTGTATACAGCATGTTTTATTTCTATACGCTATAACTGGACGCGATCCACTTCTCTCTATTTAATAAAAGAAAACAATACTGTGAAGATGTTTGAAAATTTGCATATTGTTATGATATAGGCATCCCGCATTACATGTATGCACGATGTGTTGCCTATCTTCCAGGCGAAAGAAGGATTTCACTATTTTTTATTTTAAAACAATAAAATTTTGCATTAAACATATTGAAGATACACACTACAATACTGTGAGATGGAAGGGGATAGGTTTTAGACAGAACTTCACTTGAGTTTCACAGACTCAATTTCATGATGAACAATTTTCTGCCGTTGGTTAATATCTTCACATTTAGATATTTTGAAGCCATTTTATGGCATGTATTCTTAATACAATTTTTTTTAAATTGTGACATAAGGTTGAGGTGGAAGCTGCGGATGCAGAAAATTCGATTTATCTGGTTCTTTTATCTACGGCAATTAATGCTACGTCTGAAGGTTCTGTCGAAGATTTTCCGATAATCATTACACCGAGCATGATGAGGTCATTCTCGTTGATCTGTTGCTAGCAAATATAACTGAAGATGATAAATATGATGAAGAAGAATTCAAAGAGGATAACCACGAAATACATATACATGAAACTGACAAAAGCAAAGGTGAGACGTAATTCTTTAATACTAAACATGGATTCGGCTTACTGGAGAAACCATGCAAAAAACCGCTTTGTATTCTACCTTGAAGGTGGCCCGGAAACGGATACAACGTACATTATAAACATTCTACACAAAGCAATTTAGTAATGTTACTAATGCAATCGCTTACTTGATCTTGTTATTTTAATACTACGTATGAAGTCTTTAGAGATATATCTCCATTAGAACAGAAGATCTCCATCATCCAGCTCTTACCACTTTGGTATTTTCGCAACCTGCGCATATTTGTAATTTTCTGGCCACTTCATCAGCTTATAATTTCAAAAAGCTAATTATCTGAATCTCTGTGCAGCTTTGCTTACTGTTGATTGGTCATTTCTTGAACATTACTGATGTTAATGTTACATGTAATAAGTTTTATGATGTTTTCTACTCTTTACTTGACGTAGTACTTACTCTCTAAGTATCACCTTTTCAGAAAACTAAACAACAACATATCCATCTTGGTATACAATAGAAACAATCTGCCATATTCAATAAAAAAAAAATTTTTTTTCGACAAATATAAAATAAATAAGTCTAATTGAGGAGCATACTTTCAAAATGAGTTTTGTCCAATTTATGCAATTTTCAAGAATTCAAGAAAACTACATAGTGGAACCGAGGTTTAAGGATTATAAATTTATAAAAAAATAGCAATTTATTATTCTTAAAAATCAGCAGTTTCAAATTTTATTCAAAACACTAAAACACTCACTGCTCAGAACACTTAAGAGGACATAAATCATTTTGTTTCTCTAAGGCGGACTAAAGTGTTTTTGTTTAAAAATAACTATATAGAATAATATACATTTTATGAAATATAAACTTTAATCAATATCATTTTAGATCTATTTTTTATAGTATAGAGGTCGTCCTTAAATTACGTTACGCATATGTAGAAGAAATTTGGTACCCCTCTCTTTCTTGTAACGGTACTCTGAACCCCCCCTTCTATAATTACGTAACGCTAATATCAACTCCCCCCTAGAGCTAAATAATTTTAAAAAGCAGGTAACTCTAAAATATAATAAGAAAAGTGTTTACTATTCTAATATTATTCCTTGACCAAATCTACTGACCACATGCAGTAATAGTAACCAAACAATTAACCAAAGAAGCAGTCAGAAAATACGAGTTTGACCTCCAGCAAGAATCTTAACATTCATTTATTGTTGTAGGCTCCCTTTTCCCATTGTGCGTGGTAAATCACGCAAGCACATAACCAACGTTTTCCTCGTTAATTAGTTTTTATGTAAATACAATAATTGACAATTGTGGTTTGTTTACTAACCATATAGCTTATCCTACCCTCGAGACAAAAAAGAAGGCGTAAGGGGTGATGTCTAAAATTCAAGAGTGTGTTTGAATGCATATAAATCTATAATAAAGGCCCGAATTCAATAAATTATATTGCGTTATAGGGTAAAGACGACAATTGTTGGCACTGGTACAGTAATTGGCATGGCATTTGAATATCTTGTTTTAAAGCGTTTGTGAGGCATTTATGTTATTAGTGAATTTGGATCTATCAAGTTGCAGTTGTTTGGTCTGGGGACACACGGAGAAGTTATCTTCCTTGTCCACAAACACACTGTTTTTGGATCATAAGTGAGCTACAACTGATTTCGCGTAAGTGATGAGGCCAGATCGGGCCAGAACTCTGTCAATTCTTTTTGACCCTCCATAAATCGATGTTGGTATAAACTTAGGTGTTGTTTGAAGAGTGACTATGTGTAATTGTATATTACCATTTCAAAGTCTTTGGCAAAGTAAGATAGGATTATAATTAGTGACATCACTATTAGCACCACTTTTTAGAACAGGACAGATTCTAGCTATTTCCAGACATCTGGAAATTAGAAATTTTCAGAGAGAGGTTAAATATAACTGGCAATTGTGTAAATAAGCTCTAGAGCAATCTTTGAATAAAAAAACATAAAACATGGTATTGATGGTAAAACATGGTAGCTTATCGTTTATATATCGAACAAGAATCTAAGCATCAGAGATGGTGTTTATGGCACAGCATTCTACAATATTATAATTATTTTCGCACCCAAGTGAGCACGAGTTGAGGTCAACTCGTTTCTATTGTAATTTTTTATTGTATTGATAAAACGTTGATAAACTGTAACATTCAATGCGAAAAAGAAACTCGGTTTGCTGTTGCTTTGTTCGGAAAGTTGTATTTTGTATTCCATGTCAAATGTCACACCCGATCAACACTTTCAAGGTCTTTAATCTAAAGCTAATCAAAATTAAAATTGAGGGTGTGAGTGATTTAGTGGGTATGGTTTAGAGTAAAGTACATGCTAGTGTGTAATAACAAGTGTGAGGTGTGACACTATACATGGTGTACCTAATCAGGGCCTATTTTACCATTAGGCGCGTGCCTAGGGCCCAACGGCAAGAGGGGCCCGAATTGGAAAACATAAAATCATAAAAATGCACAAAAAACCACGCGTGCAACTCAGTGCACGTGACAGAAAAAAATTCTAGTAATACTACGTTTCCACTGGTACGAAATCTGGGATTTCGACTCCGAAATCCCAAAATCCAATTTTACTGTTTCCACCAGGCGCGTGCTGGGTCAATTTTAGGGCCCGGGAAAATATTCCCTTAGAGGGCCCCACTACCCCACTTCGGTTAATTTTTTTAAGGATAATTTATTTATTTAGATTAATTACAATGAACAACAAATTTGAAGTAAAATTTTTTTAAAAGAAATATAGTGTACCTTATATACTATAATATGGAACACTTAAATTTGAAATTATAATTTGTCTAGCACTCTTGGTTAAAAAATATGATGATGGAGAGCATTTTAATCGAATTTTATACAAAATAAATTAACAATATTCCCAAAGACTTACAGAGATTTAATTTTTTTTCTCTTTACTTTGTCTTTTATAGTCGCTGGAAGTTTCGGTAATCAATGTCCAACAATTGCCAACAATAGTCTGGTAGCATAGATGTAGATCTTTAAAGCTGCTTCCATAGTTTATATTTTTGCGAAAGACAAATTTGGAGTAAAGGGACTTTCAAAAGACTTCTTAATCGTCATATCAGTGGCGTATTTAAAGGGGGGCTAACGGGTTGGAGTCCCCCCGAATTTTAATAGTCCAAGTCAAAGGTCCAGGTTCATTTATCTAAAATTACTAAATACACCACTGCGTCATGTATATTTTCAAAATAAATAAAAATGGGATCAATAAAAACGAACCACTTAAATGATTTTTAGACAACAGTGGTTTAAAATATAAGCAAGTATCAGAAATAAAATATTTTAAAAACGGAGGGTGCTACAACAAAGCTAATTGCACTTCTGAAGACAGCATTCAAAAAATACAATATATGCACCCGCTTTCAAATCAAAATTCTGTTCACTTTTGTACAGGGCTTAGATCATCTTTTATATGGGATTCATTTGTAACTGTCAGTACAATTTTACATTCCGCTTACGGAAAAAACTTGCAAAGAATGAAGCTTGTTGTAGTCACGGAGACAAGAGTCATAGAGGTCCTTTCCACCACAAACTATGATTTAGCATTTGCGAGGGCAAAAGTCCGAGTGAGGCACTATCAGCCGGATTCTTCTCGGATATTCTTTGCTGACGGAACATAATACCATGACAAAGGAGGGATGATACCTTGAATGAAAGCTAGTCGTTAGCCACAAATGTCTTGGAATCCAGAAATTATCCAAGCGATCGTATCGTTCAACGTGATCTGCTTCTTCATAGTATCAATGAGAATTTGCACCAGTTCTGCTGCCAACACAGCACCGCGAAATTCCAAAAGTGGGGTGGAGATTATTTTGAGAGGTACAACTCTAGCTGTACGCCGTCAGATTATTGAACCCTTAAATACGCACCAGCACTATCACCAATTTTAGAAGCATCCGAGAATGCATAAAGTTCTTTTTTGATGACCGAGTTAAATTAATTTAAAGTAATACATTAGAAAATTTTAAATTTGAAAGTTTAGAAAGTTCCAAATTCCAGTTATTGATCATAGAACTGGCACCGGTAAATCCAATCTCAGTACTGTGGGCTACGGGTTGCTCAGGCCAGAATTAAATGTGTGGTACAGTTATTCAAAATTGTATTTCGATGAATACTCATAAACGTTACTGACTAAATCTTATGGTCGAGAATTGAAGTGAGGTTTATCCCGGTTAGACGAGGTAAATTCTGGCCAATGGGAAACTGCAGGTCACCAGGTAGTTGTGTTCAGGATGCTATTCGGATCACCGTATGACTTAACTGCAGGAAGTCCTGTGAACTGAAGAAGCTTTAGAGCCACTACACTTAAGTGGCGATGAAGCGAACACACAGCCTCTTAAGAAAACTTCACCCTAACGGGTACATATGAGGAGTCTAGAACGTGTAGACTTATAAACGAAGCGCTGTCAAGGGCATACCAGGCCTATAACTGGAAACCACTAAAAAACCAAGTCCTGCCGCAATTGTGGTTGGATTGAATCGAGAGGTGGACCCCAACTATGTTGGGGAATAGTCCAAAAGTTGGACAAAATACCTTTCCTAGAGAGGGCGCACGGGTGAGCACGTTTATAGCTTTGGTACTAGCCTGGAAAGGTAGTAGAGAATGGACAGTAACCTCGCTCCCACCAGTGCATACTGGTGCATTAGCAATGCGCGCTAATTGAGCGTATCTCAATTCATGTCTTAGGATGGGAGGTGAACACCCGAACGTTCACACAAATACCATAGCGTCAATTACGGCCTATTTGGGTATCTAGATGATACTCTATAAGACGGAGAAATGTATATAAACATTTGGCCATTCGCCGATGGTACAGCCGCGAGAAGTTCCGGTCAGTTACTTATCCACTTTCGCAACTCGAATTCACCAGATCGCAGAACCAGTTGTAACCCCAATTGAAGTTTCTGGGCAGAACCTATAAAATTATATCCCCAAATTACGTCATCAATATAAATATTGTTACGCAACGCATCCGCAACATTAGGATACTTCGGTTCTTCTAAATTAGCGAGTTCTTTAATGATTCGCAAGGCTAAAACCGGAAAAGAAGATTAGATTCAATCGTCGCTGTTTGTCAGGTACGGTCGAGTTGAACAGCTGCGAGGTATATTATTTCTAATTAAATATACTTTAATTATTGGTAATTTAAATTCAACCGTGTCGTAGGGTCCTTTCGAGACAGCTTTATGAGGGCCTACTGGGAAACTCCCGGTGTCCCGGTGGGCCAGCACGCGCCTGGTTTCCACTGCACTTTTGTTGAGACTTCGTTGCGTTTATGTATTTGTTTCTTTATTTTTTTCGACACCGCATTCGTTTTAAATGGAGGATAGGAAAAAATTGATACTATTTATGTATACCTGAAAACGCACCAAAAATACCAAAATTTCAACTTGGCGGATTTTGGACGAAAATGGATGAACCTTTGCGTACTATAATAATAATAATAATAATTGCTGCAACCCATAACCTGGAAACCAGGCCCCAGAAGCTATAAGCTTGTGCGGGAGGGAGGGGGCGATTATTATTATTACGTAGGCCCTATGTGCGTCTGCAGCCGACTTACAGATGGAACAACGCAAATCCCACATTTGTGTCACAGCTAAGGAAAACTGCAAAAAACCTTAACCAGATCTGCCAGCACCGGGAGTCGATCTCGGGCCGCTTGGGTGAAAGTCAAGAACACTACCAAAGCTGTGTACTAAAAAGTTTGTAGTGTCTAGTTTAAGGTCGTGCGAGCGAATGTTACGTTTAAGCCTTTCGCCTCTCGCCACCCCCAATGTCAAACTTTAACAGCTTAACGGTGTACCAAAAAAAATCGTGGGCCCAATCGACTGCCAGGAATCCAATTGAACATGTGTAGGATATCGGGCGTTGTCTGCGAAACCTGCAGAGACCACCAACTATTCTCCGAGAATTAGGAATAGAACTGACGCAATAGTGGAACAACATTCCCCAGAATGAGATTCGCGTAGTTTTGAACATGCCAGCGAGGTTACAAGAGGTGCGACAGCAAAGAGGAGAAAACACACACACACGATGTGCAAAATCCGACCGACAACGTGCTCGTGGTGTACATCGGGTAACGCTGATGTCGACGGTTACACGTTAAAAAAAATTAACGTTAATAAAAAAATGTTTTTATTAATTAAAAACATTTTTCAAAATTCTTTTAGTTTGGAAAAACTGTTCAAACTCAACTGGTAGTAATGTCGCCGGCAGAAGACGAAAACTTCCGACAAAATGCAGGGTAGATTTCAAAAATTCATAACTTTGCTTCAAATTATTGTAGGCACTCGAAGTCTTAAAGAATTTACAGAGAAAGGACTGAACTTTATTGCCCTGGCGGTTGATTGGGCCCACGATTTCTTTGGTACACCATACAAGCTGTACAAGTTTGGCATTTTTTTTCTTGGGCGGCGGGGGGGGGGGGCGGAGAGCGAAAAGGCTTAAACGTAACATTCGCTCACACCCCCTTAAACTAGACACTTTAAACTTTTCAGCACACAAAAGTTCATCCATTTTTGTGCAAAATTAGCCGAGTTATAACGGTTCGAAGTTTTGGTATTTTTGGTGCGTTTTTAAGTGGTGCATTTTGTTTTCCTCGAGAGTATATAATATGCGTATACTTTTTGGGAAAAGTAAAAATATTTATGGTTACCGATAAAAAGAATAAAATAAATAATAAATTAATTCTTGGGTTAAAATGTGTTATGGTTTTAGTTCTTTTACCAGGGCAATTTGAGAAGTTGTTTAGTTTTAAATCAAAATATATTGAGTTTGCTTTTTGTTTTTAAATATATATTTTTTATTTTATTTCGTTTTCTTTACACTTGTTTGGTACTGCTTTCACTCGAATACGGGGCCCGAAATTTGCAAGCTGAGCCTAGGGCCCAACTCAGTTAAAAATAGGCCCTGTACCTAATATAAGTACAAACATTGTAACAGAAGGTAGCTCTAATGATTTAGAACATATTTTCCTTGTTAACATGTGGCCCCTTCCAGCTAGTTTTCGGGAAAATTGCATTTCAAATGCAATATTCAAGTACAGCCTTTGTACTCACATTACATTAAAAATACTAAACAAGCAAAAAAGATTTTTGTTTTTTAAAATTTTTTAAAAATTAAAAAAAATCAATTCAAAATCAACTGTGCAACCAAGTCTGATTCTTCAAATTTCCAACATGTAAAAAAATAAGCTTCGAACATTAACATGAACATCAATTGCTGTTTGTGAGAACGTTATAATATCCCACAAATCTTTATTAGGATAATAAGCTTTTCACAGGGTGTATACGCGATGATCACTAAGGAATAGGCAAACTTTGCCAGTGATTAGATAATCATTAAAGAAAGAAAATTCCTATATACCATTTTTCTCGTACTTCTATACTTTTGGATAAAAATAGCATCGAAGTTCCGCCCAATGTTTTCAAAGTGAATAGTAAGAATGCACATGACACACGTTCAAGGAGATAAGCAATATTGCTTGTTTTCTAAAAAGTGCAAGGTAGCGTAATAAAGTAATAAACCCGTCTTTAATTTGGCTAAGTATTTCGTAGAATAAGAACAGATAAATAGAACTAAATAACAAAACATGTTTGGATACATTTTATTTTTATTTTGTGATTTTTGATTTGTTTGAAGACAATTTCAAATTCTTTTAATAGGTACATGAACTCCTATGCGTAATACAAGTCTGCAGATTTGTGAATAAAAAATTATAGTACATGTACTAGTAACACATATTCTGAAGTACAAGGAGATGAACGATACTATTTGTTTTCTCAAATAAGCATAGCAGCAGATAATAAAAGATGAATCAGCAATAAATACTCTACCTACCGTTTTGTTATTCATATCTCAATGAACCCAAACACAGCTGCATGCATTCGTTGTGGTATTATATATCTTTCAATCTTTTAGTTCCATTTCTTGGAATTTTAAATTTAGTCTTTACTCCGTTATTATCTACAATCCATACGAATTTGTTAAACCATAAATAAGGAAAACAAACCTTTTTCCAACTCATTTTTGCACTTTCGTAGTTTTTAGTTAAAATTATTATTAATTAATAATTAGATAATATTTTTGTTTATTGTTTCCAGCCTTACTTTGTGGAACTCCATAATCATGAAATAAATAAAGATTATTAAAAGTTTCGCAGTTTTATTAAAATACAACCTGACAATATTGTTTCGACAGCTATGCTGTCATTATCAAAGGTAATATAATTATAAACAAACACGTCGCTAAGGTAGATACAAAAATAGGTAACTAGATAAAATAATAATAATAATCAGAATTAAATATCTAACACTTCCAGTAACGGAGAATTACTGAGCTCAAGTTGTTCATTCATTAAAGGTACCCTGAGTTTGTGTTTGTATATCTCAAAAGCTTCTAAAATGTCTAATTTGCGTTTGTTATTACAAAAATGTAGGAATTTAATATTATTTTGAGGAGTCATTGTGTGATTTTGTTCTAAAAGGTGTTTGGCGTAATTCGATTTTTCAGGATGTTTATTTTTGTAATGACGTACGTGTTCTTTATATCTCATGTCAAAATTTCGAAGTGTTTGTCCAATATATACCGAACTACAAAAAGAACAATTTAAACGGTAAATGCCCGATTTCATGATAGCATGTGTTCTGTCTTTAGCATTAAATAAAAAGGAAAAAGTGTTAGTGTTGGTTTTAAATGTTATTTTATAATTGTTGATTTTTCTTAGTATATGTGCAATTTTTTCTGATATTTTGCCAAAATATGGTATAGATATGTAATTTGTGTCTTCTGTTTGATTGTCAATGGGATATATTCTTTTGATAGCTAACCTATAATCTTTTTGTTTAATTAAAGTGTCAATCATGTTCGGATTGTAATGATTTGCATGTGCTAGTTGTTTAATGGTTGATATCTCTTTGCTAAAATCTGATTTTGTTAGTGGAATAGTTAAAGCTCTGTGTACTAATGATCTGTAGGCTGCTATTTTGTGTGTATTATGGTGACAAGATTCATTTGGTATTGTTATGTCTGTTTGTGTTGGTTTTCTGTATATGGAAAATTCAAATAGATTGTCTGCGTTAATCTTGATATTTAAGTCTAGAAAGTTTATAGCCCTGTTTTGTTCTGTTTCTAGTGTAAATTTTATATTAAGGTGGATACTGTTAATAAGAATTAAAAATTCATTGATAACCTCAAAAGAACTGTCAAAACAAGCTAAAATGTCATCAACATAACGAAACCAGAAGATAATGTGTTTAGAGAGGTTTAATTCAAATATTCGATCTTCAAACTTGTCCATAAATATGTTAACTAATAGAGGACTTAGAGAATTACCCATAGGTAAACCATCCTTTTGTAAATAAATTATGTTATTAAAAGTGAAATAATTTTGACTTATACAAAGGTCAAATAATTGAATTAACTCTAACCTTTTAACTAATTCTATATTACTATTGATCAAGAAACTATCTAATAAAGGAATACATTCTTGTGGGGGTATTCTGGAGAACATGTTGCAAATATCAAAACTAACAAGTTTTGAATGTGGTGGAAGATGTATGTTTTGAAGCTTATCTACTAATTCTAATGAATGTATGATACAACTGGTCTTATTGGCATATTCTGTTTATGTGTTTTGACTAGTCCATACAGTTTAGGTATTTGTGGGTTTTTATTAATGATTTGTTGCTTTTCTAATTCTGAAAAGCAGATATTGCAGTTTTCTAAACCTTGTTTTATTTCTTTTTGAAATTTTGTGGTTGGGTTTTTGTTTAAAGTTTCTAAATTTTCTTTATTAATAAATTCATTAACTTTTTGCACGTAAATATCTTTTGAAAGAATTACCAAAGTGTTACCCTTATCTGCTTTAACAGAAATTAGATTGTTCTCTGTGATTCTCTGTTTTATAGATTGAAGAAGTGATATGTTAGATGTGTTATACAGTTTGTCCTGTTTCAAAGACATCTTTTTTAACAAATTATTTAATTATTTAACCAAAAAATTGTTACTAATAATAATAGTTATTTATTTAAGGATATCGATTTAATAATATACATGTAGCATAAAATAATCTAGTAAGAAGTATAAGTAAAATAATGTATATAATATGTATATAAAATAGAGACATGGGCTAGCAATAATACAAAAACATAACAATAACATAAACACTTTAGATAATATTTATTTCCATAAAGAGCATTAAGCATTCATAAGAATTGTGGCTAATAATTGCAATAATAACAAATTGCGAACCCCCTACGCTGCAGTTTTTAGTAATAAAACAGTAACAGTACTTATTTTTTACGCATTATTTTTATACTATATAGTTATTTTCTATGTAAACAAATTACCATCCGTCAGGGTCGTTCTATCAAAACATAAAAATAATAAAGGTTTTACTAAAGGAATTCCAATAAAAATAAAAATACCTATTGATGGCTAGATTAAATTATCTAAATATGTCTTATGTTATTATATTTGTTATTAACAAATAACAAATAAAACTTAATGATATCATTAAATGGGTCAGTAATATAATGATATCATTTCTGCCTGCGTTTTCTACTAAAACACAGGGAAACAACATACAAAATGGAATATGCGCCGTCTGCATCCTTATTGTACTCATTCAACAGATGTCACGTTTTGTACCGATGATGTCAATTTCTACAGAGTTTGCATTTAATCCTATTAGACTTAACACTGACCTGTATCTATTATACGTAATTTTCTGAAAACGTCGTGCAAGATTTTCGAAATTTTTAACATTATTTAACCAAAAAATTGTTACTAATAATAATAGTTATTTATTTAAGGATATCGATTTAATAATATACATATAGCATAAAATAATCTAGTAAGAAGTATAAGTAAAATAATGTATATAAAATAGAGATATGGACTACCAATAATACAAAAACATAACAATACCATAAACACTTTCTAAGCGGTAATATTACTGATTGAGCACGTTTATAAGATTGCAAAGAGTTATTAAATAAATGAAATTTATAATAAATATTAGAATAGCGCATCATTGTTTGCATGAGGCTGTTTAAACTATAGTTGATACAGTGAACAGTTAATTTAAATAATTATTTAGAACGTGTAATTCTTAAAAGAACTTAAAAATCTAATATACATAAAAGAAGAGAACAATCTATAATACCATTAGTTATTTTATATAGAAAGCGCAGAGAACATGATTCTCCTGCATTCTAGGGTGAGCAAATTTACAGCAGCTAATACATGACTATAACCTGTGTCACTATAATTTATATTTAGTTTAAAGGCTACAAACCTTAAAAATTTGATTTGAACTTTTTCTAATTTAGATGCATAGCAGCAGCGTGCGGTGCATAGGAAACAGTGGAAGCAGTCGCGATACAACGTATGCGCTATCACACTCGAACGCAATTGTACGAGTGTAATAACGCATAGGTCGTATCGCGACTGCTTCCACTGTTTCGTATGCACTGTACGCAGTAAAATCTGTAATATTAATTTAGTCAACTTAAAGCTCAATATCAATTCCGTACAGCAAAAAGTATAATTAGAGTACTATTTTAAATTAGGTTCATTAAACTTGCGCGGAAAGGTAATACCAATTCAAATGTGTTACATATACTGCATATAAGCACTGATTTCGTTGCTTACTGCTCTTTTCCGCGCCGAGTCCTGGCCTTCGTTAGCGAACGGGTGCGTTGTGTTATTTTTAGTGTGCTCCGTGCCTAAATGTTTATTATAATTTGGTTATTTGTTCGGTTTTTAGTGTTTGTTAAATGTTACTTAAGTAATGTAAATCTGCGAATGAGACTGCGTATTTCGAAACATTTTATTATTTTAATTTATATAAGTTGGAGTGTTTTTAAAGACAAATAATTCTATTTAGTTTGCTCTGTATGCAAATTTAAAATTGCTTTATCGTCATGACTGCAAATTCAGCTGCTTCGGTGGAAGGTTCGAGTACTTCCGATACATCCGAATCGCTACGATTATGTTGTTCAGTTTGTAAATTAAATTGTTGAGAAAAGCAGATCAAAACCAGAATTTTCAAATTTAACAACAAAGATTAAAAACTGGTATTTTGCTAAAAAAAGACCGGAAAATCGAGTTGCATTATAAATAAATAGTAGTGCTTTTTTCAAATAAAGAATAATAATCAACAAATTCCATAAGTATAAAGTGTAATAGTTCTTCTTTGAAAAACTTTTAAGCTTAATAATTATAACACTGTTTTTTATATTGTACCTAGGTGTAGCGGTTTCAGTTCGCTCATTAAACAGGGAAAAATTCTTCTTGAATCAGGGCTTGAATCAGGGGTGATAATAAACATTTATTTTCCAGTGAGTATTACAATATTTTATAATGTGATTTACATAACATATATCAGGGCAAATAATTATTATTTTTATATAAACAAAAACAAGGCCTACAATAAAAATAGCATACATAAATTACAGGGCAAAAAAATAGGAAGTATTGTAAAATTCAAAAATCTATGGAAAGAACAAAAAAATATAGATAAACTCGAACACTAGGTATATTAAAATTAAAATCGTGGGTGCTTCCCTAGCTTAAATTCTCACCGCACGCCACTGACTGTACGCTGCTGTATATATAAATCTGATAGTAAGGAGCCCAAACAACTACACAATATTCTAATCGAAATCGAACTAATGCGCAATATAACATTTTAAGAGACAAAACCCCAAACTCCTTACACTGCCTAAAAATAAAGCCTATCATCTTCAAAGCTGAATTAATTACAGTTTGTATATATTTATTAAAAGATAGTCTCCTATCAAATATAATCCCGAGATATTTTATTCTATCAACACGCTGAACTATATAATTATTTATTTTGTAGCTGTAAGTGATTTGTTCTTGACTACGATAAAATGAAATAATAAAACATTTCTTAATGTTTAAATCCATCCCGTTTCTGTTGCACCAACTAATCAGTTGGTCAATATCATACTGAATTCTAAAACAATTATCAATAGAATACCGTATAATTTCAAATCATCGGCAAATAACAACGCTTTGCAATACTGTATGCATTTAGTAATATCATCAATGAAACAATTGAAAAGGAGGGGGCAGAGATGGCTTCCTTGAGGGACGCCGGAAGTTACTTGAATTTCCTGAGATGTGTTTAAATCATAATTTATATAATCATATCCTAAGATTATATTCTATTATCTACTATTATACTATTATCCTAATTCAATTCAGATTAGGTACACAAATGGGAAGCATAATCCTTTTATCTGATATAAAAGACTTCTTCTGTTTAATTTATCCTCTCTATCATTTGCTTTGTGCACATCATATCGCCTTATTTATTATTTATTATCATCAAACACTGTTAAATTATAACAAAATGACAAAATTAATAACCTTTAAATAATAAAAACACAATAATAAATCCATTACATAGTTATATGCTTTGTGCAAAAATTAATATCTTTGAAATTAAAAGTTTTCAAACAAAGATTACTGAATGCAATAAATATTATAATAATCTTCGTTTAAACTGATCTACTTAATCTTTTAAATTTTCTTTTTTAGTTTTCTCTTATCAACAACCCATTTTCCCCAAACTTGTTTGTTATTATAATAAAAATTCTTGTAATAAAAATCTTAATATTTTCTCTCAAACACTCTTGTTCTTTCTTCAACTCCTTAAATGATTATTTAAGTCTTTTATCCTTTCCAACCTTAATATATTTATTATCCTGTCTGGTTTCTTCTATTTGTTTATTTTTTTCCTCTAGCATTTTCTTATTTTGTTTTTTATTTTCTTAATGAATTTCTGCCATTTTATTAAATTGTTCTGTATTTCCTTTTTTCTTTTCCTCGATCTTCTATTGATATTCCTTATTTCTTAAATAAATTGTATCTCTTGTATCGTTTATTAACTATGCACGTCTCGTGTTCCTTCCTGTTGCTCTTCTAATTCACTTACGTACTCTTCTGTTGTCTTCTATTCTGCTACAGTCAGTGGCGCAACTACCCTCCGAGGCCCCCCCGAGCAGGCCCCTCTGTATACTTTTAAAAAAGCAAAAAAAAAGGTTAATGATTTGGGAGACAAATGTATATAGAAATAATATGTGTCTAATATAAGTGATCGATGCTATTAAAAAATGTTCATTCTTGCATCATTAAATTATGTACTAAAATCCTACCGAAAATACAAGAAATAAGTGACTTTCGTAATAACCCATTCATATCCACCTGAATAAACAATACAAATCAAAAATACGTTCATCTCGCATCTATCACCACATATCAGTGACGCATCGCAATGATCTGTAATCATGTTTAGGATAGTTACTCTTCATAAAATTGCATAAAAGGAAGACGGAGACGCAACTGAATGTTACTACCTTTACATGGACACGCAGGCAGTGAATGGTATCCACGTCATCCCGGATAGCTTTACTCATCATCAGCACGTGCTTTGTGATAACTCATTTATTGTATTAATCGACATACTTTAGTCAAAAGTAAGAAATTTAAGTAAAATTTTTTTTATTATTATACATATAAATAAACAAATACATCATTATTAATGTGTTATAAAACATTAATCAATCGAACCAAAATATATGGTATATTCGATACCAAAATGTCAAAAGTTATCTCTTGTGAAAATCAAGTTAAGAGGTGCGTTATCGCCGCCAGTGTTAATAATAGGAAGCTTCAGAAACTTTAAACACCTAAAGATGGCGCTACGGTCCGCAAAACGGAATTAATTTCTTTAAAACTAAAATTTGAAAATGTAAATAGAAACATTATTTGATCGCATCGCAGTTCTCTGCCCACAGTGTTGCCAGACATGCATGAACTTTCAAAATATTTTAAGTTTAACTGAAATTTTTAATTTTTAAATTCTAAGGAATAATTTAATGTAGTTGAAATCAAAAAGGGAAATATAAAACTACTAAATATCTTTAAAAATATTAGTTGTTCTTGCTAGTTTTAAGAAAAAGAAAAGTATTACTATATTAAAATATTGAAAATATATATATTCGTTTTAAGAAATTAATCAGTCAGACTAATTAAGAGTGAAATAGTTTATTCAAAAATTAACCGTCACAAGCTCTTAAGTAAAGAAAAACAACATTTACTTCGGGAATTTATTAAATAATAGTTAAAAGATTAGGAAAGTTAAATAACTTTTAAATGTCCCGCAAATATTACCACCCAACGCTTCCTGGTGCAGAAAGCGTTCAACTAAAAATGACTGATTTTCGTGCTGCATATTTAAATTTCCGCGCCGTGTATATCTATTTTATTTCAATCAATATTAAATAAGTAAGCAAAAACATTTATCCATTGTCATAGATTTTGCTATTAAACAGTGTTATAATGACTGTATTATGTTTAGTTTGGTTATTTTTTAGAAAACGTTAATTCTACAAAATTGGCGATGTTGACTACGATTATAAAATTTATTTTAGATATCTACTCCTTACAAACTATGCTCCACACTACCTTAACAGTTTAGCAATCGACATCAAACGTTATCTTGCTAAAAAAACTATTATTAAAAGAAAACTGAATGAAAAACGTGAGCTATATTTTGACGTTAATATTTTGCGCCAATAACGCCCCCTTAAATAAAAAATGTAACGAGACTCCACGTTGGGCGCCATTAACATGTGACAAGTATTAACTTAAAATTAAGCACCCCCCACAACTCCTTATTACGATGATAAACTATTTTCCGATATAGCTGTTATATACAATAGCAGGTATATATGCACCTCATAATCACACCTAGAAATTAGTATTTTAAATTTAAATTAGGTACACAAAAGGAAAAGATATTCTTTTTATCAAAAAAACTTCTTTCCGTTTCTTATTATCTCCCTCTTTTGTTCTTATATTAATGATCAGCGCCGCCATTTGGATTTTGAGGCCCCGGGCACAAATATGGAGCGGGGCCACAAGCAGTAAATACAAAAGTAAATAAATAAAATCTTTTTTTTATGTTTAATACAACAAAATGTTGTTGGATCACTGATGGCGGTCCAACGCGCCCCCGTCGTTGTCTCAGTTGCCTGTTTATAAAAACGTTTAAACGGTGAACCGGAAATTTGATGTGCTTTATTTCAAAAGTAAGCTACAGCTTTATGTATAACAACTTGCATCAAATGTCGGTCTATCAGTCTATTTTATTAATGCGTAAGACATACATTGGGTTGTTGATTAAAATAAAGTAGCTCGGTGCGGGCCCCCACTAACTCCCGGGGCCCCGGGCATACGCCCGGCTGACCGACCCTAAGGACGCTTCTGTTCATGACAATATAGTTTTATGTAAACTTGATTTATCTAATTCAATTATAAAAGAATCTGTCTGATCTCGAGCAGTTTTATTAACATAACGTTCACAAGCATCTTTACAAAGATTGTTAAATTACAACAGTAACAAAATTAATAACAAAAACGTTAGTTTTTGGTCGGGGTGTTGCTCCTGGCTAAATACAGAAGAAAGTCAATCCGTTCAAGAATTTCTGAATATATAGCTCATGTATGCTTTAATAGCGTTATAGTATTCTACACAAGTAATTGTTTTTATTTTAAAACTGTCAAATATTGTTAGAATGAAGGTTAAAATATAATCATTATTAATATTATAATTGGTAAGGTAGTCTGAATAATTGAACATACATACTACTGAAAATGATGCTATGCGAATAAAATAGTGACATCAACAGTATAGTTGTAGCTGTTGTACGACATGTATAGTTGATTGATTTGTTTGCTGCATTAAATTCTGTTTTGTTTTAATAAAAGTAATTATTTTTAATAATAAACATAGAATAGAACAATTATATTGAACAGTTTTATAGTAAAATATTTAATACCTACCCGGCAATTGCTTGGATATGAATATATCCAATATGAATATAATGAAAATCGTTTCCAAAAGTAAAAAATAAGCAAACACGTTACTATGGTAACATAAATAAATAAATAACTAAATAAACTAAAAGAAATTAAATATCCGAGAGAACCAAGAGAAATATTATCAATTGAATTATATAAGGAAGTGGATATTAAGGATTTGACCCAAATTAAATGGTCTGTGTTTCTGGGCGCCACTGAGTTCAATATGAATAGTTTAAACAAAATTTTAATTTTTTGTAATTTGCGTTTATACCAAGGCTCATTCAGAACCGAAAGTAGTGCTGAACTAGCTCATTTGAGTTTCGAATTAGAACTAGTGTAATTTAGTTTTTCGAGGTTGTCAGTCATGAACCATGACAAATGAAATGTCATTGAAATCATTGTTAAATTAAAATTTAAATTTTTAAATGTCAAAATTTGACATTTATTGATTGTTGGTACCAACCACGATAAAATTCCCCAAATTTTAAAAGTGCGAATTTTTATTTTAAAACGGATAAAATTAGTAAAAAAGAGGTGTAAAGTACAAAAAAAATACGTACGAAATTTGCGTTTTTTATTTTTAACAGTTAAATCGAACAAAGAAGTAATAAATAATAAAGTTAAAATTAGTGCTTATATGCTAAGTCAAATAAAAAACCGTTCTGTTATATCAGTATTTATCTAATGTTAGTCAAAATAATTAATTTTATTTTCATTTATTATTTAAGCGATGTTTTTGTTAAATGATCTTTCAAGTTGATTGCAACAGTAGATTTTATCAAAAGGACAGAACAAAGAAATTACTCAAAAAAGCGACTATTTCGACCTTACTTAGTTATGCAAAAATTATGTAGCGGTATTTATTTAAGTATGTGAATTAAAAAACAGCTCTTTACAAAAAGGTTTCCTTGCTTCATCATCGTTCGACCTATCGGTGTTTAACGTCTCTCATTATTTTTTTATTGTAATTCTCCCAGGTTCTATTTCTTAACTTTATCTCAGAATCATTCTGCACCCACTTTTTAAACAAAAAAAAAATAATAAAAAGACAGGAATTTTATTCTAACATTTCATGGCTTCATTGAACAAGAGAAATTTTAAATTTACATTAGATGAGTTTTAATTAA
Organism: Agrypnus murinus; assembly: GCA_929113105.1. Classification (NCBI taxonomy): domain Eukaryota; kingdom Metazoa; phylum Arthropoda; class Insecta; order Coleoptera; family Elateridae; genus Agrypnus; species Agrypnus murinus. The sequence goes on along the minus strand of OV816028.1, from coordinate 34,389,422 downwards.
AAAAAAATACCAACTAAAGAAAGACGTTTTGTACAGATAAGGGTAAAGGAAATTCGCGACATAACAATGATTTGATCAATATGAAGCGAAGGTCCAAAATTACTATCGAACAAAAGTTAAAATATCACCATGTGACAAATATTAATTATTTAGTGTATGTAAATGTAGTAAAATATAGGTTATCTAGTGAAATCTAACCGATACATCGATGAATCAATCACGCTTATTACGTAAAACTCAAAAATGCCGAAGTCGTCATGCGAAGGCGAGGAGTAAAAGTCCAGAGTTGTTGATTGCCAAAGCCTGTCTTAAATCCCGCACAACAGGCTTTTCAACCCACTTTGTGTTATACTTTCCAGGCACATCTTAGTTTAAAACCATAAAACATACGAAAAATACGAACAAGATTGTAGATGGTTGAGTAGGAACCATTTCTAAAACTGGCCCACATAAAATTACTTACAATCGAGATTTAGTAAAAACAAAAATAATAAACAAAAAAAATTGTAATAAATCGATGCCCACTCTTTTGGCTGGCATGCTGGCGACACTCTTGATGAAAATCTTGAATTCTGAAATCAAGAATCATCTGAAGTTCAGAATCTTCCCCTATTGATAGTGAGGATAGAGGTAAGAAGCCGCATATGTACTTCACTTTAACATTGATCAAAGATCAAACTGAAATTTTGCACCATGGCATGTACAATGTACATTGCTAGTGGCTCTGAGGGTAATCCACTCTACTGAGCTCAAATCTGAGCTTCAGTTTGACTTCCTATATGTCATGACGAGCATAGAACTCCACCTCCGAAGAGTGATGGGTTTTCCTAATTTTTCTTCTAAAAATCGTTAAATCACTTATTTGACTTTGACAGTTTTAAAGAAAGAAACACATTGGAAAGATAAGTAAGTATGACGTCATATTCCTGATTAAGTATCCTTTAAATTAAGCTATTACAAATAGCGTAATTTGAAATTTTTAAGTAAGGGCTGTTAGGGTTTGGTCGGGTTGTATCTGTAAACGTCTAATATACAGTGCGTTTCACTTTACAGCTTGACACTCCTGTATCTTTGTTATATTTATAATCGAATCAATTGCAAATTGTTATCAGGTATAATAGAGCCCCTTAAAAAACGATTGTATGTAATTAGAAACCCCTTTTATTATATTCCACTAGCCTACTATGGTAAAAGATAAATAAATAATTGAAGAATCATAGTTGGCCTTGTTAATCAGAAAGTTCACCTGAAAACCACGAAACCAAATTTTAGATACATGTTTTTTTTTAATTATTTGCATTTATGTTTGATAGTAGCAGGCTGTTGGATTATAATAAATGGGGTCTATAATTACACAGAAAAAATCTGGAACTGGCTGGTCTATAAATAATAACAACAGATATTTGAGATATCCGTTTACAAGATATTTAAGGTTGCAGCCTCTTTTTAAATCATCTCACGTATGTAAATAACTACAACTAAAATGTTTGTAATTATAAAAGCTGGCGTACAAATGTCTTTGTTATAGAAACAATGTAAAATTAAAGCATGTATTGACCTTTATAGACATCAAATAAGATGATAGGAGTAGGAGTATGGATGGTATGAGGTATGGATAAAATGCTTCTTTTAACGACATCATGTTTACAACTGAAATAATATTTATTTTTTGTTTAATATCCTAAATTCTCACACAAAGTATTCTAAAGTAAAAAAGTATTCATAAAATATTTGGAATCAAATAGCTCACATCATAGTTCATAAGTTCTTATTTAGAAATACTTCTGTCGTAGGTATTCAAAATAAAATATCTTCAATAATAATTAAGAATACTTAAATATAACGACCATAACAATAGCCGAAGGACAGAAATACAATAATATATGTACTGATGTTTATATGTTTATAGTTAATCATGCTATTGTTTATAAGTATGTAAACCTTTTTTATGCTACTTCGATATTTTACTGCTTGTTGGTTACCTAACCAGCTTTAGTAGTTAATATTAATAAATTTAAAAAAGTTATCTTATAAAGTTTCCGAGGTTCTATTTACGTATCGTTTGGTTTGAACAAATGCGAATTAATCTGCCAGTTAGTAGTTTAAGTAAAAAAAAAACGTGATTAATTATAATTTTAATTCCCGCTTTTTTTGTTTAGAAAGCATTGGTATAATCATCTCTACTTGAAATTATTTCAAAAGATGTATCAGTTCCTGTACTATTTAAAATCATTTACGTTCTTAAATTAACAAAAAAAGGTGAAAAACTTTCCTAAATGGGACACCCTGTATTCTAAAGACGCCTACAATATTCTATAGTATAGACCAGTGCTTTTCAAAATTTTGGGTATGAAGGTCCTCATTGAGAACATTTCAAATCTTGCGGCTTCTAGCAGCATATAAATATGTTAAAAGGCTAATTGAGATCACACACAATTTTCGACATTGAACTCTCAGTACATAAGCATACGTACATTTTAAGGTTAAAGACAGATCAACAAGTTGCGCGCGTGTTTTTTGAACAACACCAAGAAAGCCGGTAAAAACTAATATCATCTTTTTTAGTAGAAAGCCTTTTACAATAAATTTGTACTTCAAATCATCAATGTAAAACAAAACAATAAATAGTTTGTTGCTCTAAAAAATATATTTTCTAAATCAAACCCAAAAGCAATTTTTAAAACATAAATAAAAGGATTTTACGTTCTGATAATCACAATGAAGCAAAATGCAAATAAAACAAATGCTATTATAAATTTATTCGTAGATTTAATAAAATAATAATAATATAATAGTGACTTATTCGAACGTTTAATATAAAAAATATATTGCCTTCCGGACTATATTTTATAGTTGTTTAAGGTTGTTGCGAAGTTCGTTGATGGTTATCCGAGAAAACAAACTAAACATCAAAATTAAATAAAAAAAAAAAGATATTAATCCTGTTATATCCAAGAACAATCTCTTCTTATGGCATCGTTCCAATGGCGAAACGAGAGATGTCGGCATCGTTGTGTCCGAGAATTGCTGAAGACATTTTTCAGGAGCTGTCACTACGGGTGTTGTAGCTTTTGGTTCTTGAGGAACGTTATTAATGTGATTTCCATCAGGAACTGGAAGTGTTGTAGCTTGTAGATTCCAGGAATGTTTTACTGGATCCAAGGGAGTCTTCGTAGAAGATGCGGCGGTTGATATCCTCAAACCGTCGGCCTTCGGAAGCTCTTGCAATTTCTGATTTAAAACACATTGGTTAGGATTCAATTTTAGCTGTATCCTGATTGACTGTGATGTTTTTTGAATGTTTGTAGGAGATTGGGATTCTGTTTGGTTGTGGAATAAATGCACTTTTGGAATTAAATCATTTGTTATAGTTTCTGTAATGGAAGTATTAACCTGCGAAACGTGCTTTTCAATAATTGAATGGTCAGGTTTATTAATACAGGAAGTATCAGTGGATGCTGACACATCTAGAAAGTCATTGCATTGATAAATGACGTTTTGAGTATCGTCACTTAAATGGGGGTTAGAACACGGATCTTGCAATATTTGATTACAGTTTGTAGTTATGAAATTATGATGAGAAATGATTTCGTTTTTAAATAGGTTAAATAGACCAAAAATTCAGGTGAATCATTTTGCTGTAACTAGAAATCTGTAATCTCTTTGGGAGAAGAGATAGTATTTGATTTTGGGTTGTATGAAGTAGGTTTATCTAAAGAAGAACCCAAGTAGTATTTTAATAGTTCGTTGATGAACGTGGTGTATGGTTCGAATGAAAGTTTATTGTTATCAATAAACCTGATAAGATTCGAATGTAGTTGTAAAATGTTATATGTTATATCTTTGAATCTCGTTCGCAATATGTAGGAAGTCAAAGTATTTGTCGATTAAGATTATTGACATGTGTATATGTGAACTGTCAAAAATAGGAAATTTAACTTTTGCTTTTAAGTGCGCCATATTGAAACGTAACCAATATAATATAGTGTACTTATCTTATTTAAATGATAAAAAAAGGATATTTATAAACTTCTGAAAGTCGACTGCTTGCGTGAGATAATCAAATAACCGTTTCAAGATTCCAGGAGTACAGGCTTTGTTTGTCGGCAGACAGAAAACCAGTTCAATGGAATTATTGAAGATCTGGTGTTGATTATTTAAGCTCTTTCTTCTTCTTATCGACGGGCGTCACCAATGTGTGTTTAGATGACCAATGTGGTAATACAGGTTGCTTGTGTGTGGTCTTGTACACTACTTATATGTTATCTCTTGTAGAAGATAATAAAACACATGTAATAACTTCTATGAGATATTTATTTATCCTCTTGTTGTTGATTACTGTTGTCATGGCAATCACTTAGCATGCAATGCCTTCTTGAGGTAATATGGATGTAATGACTGATAAATATCATTACAGTACGAAGACTTTTCAACTAATATATACAATGAAAAAACTCGTTCAAGTCTATCTTTATGCAACAAAAAATTATTTAAAAAAATACATTGCGTTGGCTTTTACTTAGACCTATAAGAAATTACTGTAGGTAATCAAACACATTGAATTTATTTTTATTTACTTTTATATGTTCCGTTTTGAAATAGTGGATAATAACTTTAAACTTTAGTTTATAATTGATAGATAACAATAGTGAGAATTTTCTCAGAACAGTCACAACATAAAGTTGTTTTTTTAATTTGTAAACTTATTTTTTATAGAAAATAAGGTTAGAAAATCAGTTGTCTATATCGAGTGGGGGCGGCTAAAATGAATAGTCGTAGGCAATCAACAATAATAAATTCCTCTATTTTCTCATAGAAATTCAAAAAATACGGATCTCTGCCAAAAAAATAATGTGTGTATGTGTGTCTACTGTTTGATTTGTCCATGACTAAACGGTCTAACCTCTCACATATCAGTTTAAAAACATCAATATCTTGGAAGATACTGTAACAGTAACACAACTTTGTTTTTAGAGGTAAGTAATATTTGCTTTTATATCCGATTTGTTAGTTGTAAGAACTGGTAGAATAGATGCAAACTATTCCAAAATTAGTTATTGTCAATGGCTAATTCTATGTATTCTTTATAGACTATGAATTAAAAAATTAAAATTTAAATAATTAATTATAAAATTATCCTGCACTTATCTCGCCAGGGAGATACTTTATATCTCTTAAAAATAGTGTGACCCTATATGATTTCCCAAGATCTGCAACTGGCTCTTATATTTAAAAGGTTGCACAGGCCTGCCGTTATGCATAGTCGTATATCACAAGTGCCGGGAAAATTATCGAGAATTTTTCACAATCTTCAGACGAATGCTACATGGGAACGGAATGCCTATTTATTAATTAACTTCCGCGGTTTTTATAATATGTGTATGAGAACAGACAACAATCATTTAACACTAAAAGATAAGATGCAGGTACAGTCCGCCTAAGGGAGGAAATTCTCCGTAATTCATAATAATTTAGAAGATGTTAGAAGATGCCCTCGAGTCTTTTTACTTGAGGAATGGTGAAGTCCGTGGCCAGGGTGTTAGGATGATTTTTCTTTTATAGTGATCTTTTGTAAGTACCTGTAGATAACGTAGTTTGGGATATAACAAGGTTTATCTCAGCTATTCTAAAAGTTGCTTTGGATGGGAAACGTTGAATCTGCATTATATTGAGATCGTTTATAAGAAACTTGTTTTCAACTTAAAATGGGAGTTATGGCTCACGAGACGATACATTTTGCCGTATGTGTGGCCTAGTTGGAGGCGTTTATACAAAAACTGCTTGGTCCAGGTTAGGCGGCGGTATAGGTGGTACCCCAAGTATTTTAACCACTCATCCTTTTATAGCAAGCGGTTGTTATTCGACGTCATCTGCGTGCACGTTCAGTACTTTTTACACACAGTTACGCACAGTATTAGCTGTTTATTAATTGTATGCAGGAGTGTATAGAAATGCAGAAGCAAAATTTGAATGTGCACGAAAGGACAGGACCAAGAACGTTGCTTGTGGTACTCCGAAATGAATTGGAACCAAATAACCAGATGAGGTTGGAACTCATCATATTTGGCCACGAAGTGACTGTCGGTTAAATAGAAGTTCAGTACTCTATAGGAAGACTGACATATATTGTTCTATATTTTAAAGATAAATCCCATGTCCTTGTCAAAAAGCTACGAGAGGTCAAGAGACGCCGCTGATCAGTATGTTTTGTTTGATTTGGCCTTTCAGAAATGTAATGAACCTGTTTCATTGTCGAATGTCGCTTATGGAATCCAAATTAGTGGCTGAATACGAGGTGTTATTCTTCCAAGAGATACTTCATCCTGGTCAGAAAGAGTTTTACGAATACCTTCAAGACAACTGGCAGATAGACTGATAGAACGTTACTTCAGACTAATATTTTTTGACTTTTGTATCTATAAGAATTATCTGGGCTACTTTTCATTACGACAGAAATCAATCCATCTCAGGGTAGCTCCTTGGGATAGCGGTAGGAAAAAGGTGGAAAACATTGCCGAAATGTTCTGCGAATGCGCTTTTTTCTCTAGGTCGCTTCATATCCAACCATCATTTCTTTTGAGGAACTGGTCGGTTTTTTGAAACCGCTTGATATTTCTGGAGACTTTTCACCGCCCATATTCAGTTGATTGTGTAGTGAAAAAAATTCTACAAGAATGTGTGACTCCTAGGTTCAACGAGCAGTTCTTTTATTTGTTATATAGCTTGGTTCAGATTGGTTTTATCGCTTGGGGCGGGGCTAGTTTCCCGAACTCTTTTGTCTTCCAGCTTCATATATATCTTGATATTTGTATTCAACGAAATATTTATATTAACTCAATAGGCTAGATTTTAACTGAAGTAAATAATAATAATAATAATAATAATTACTACAACCCATAACCTAAACCAAGGCCCCAGAAGCTATAAGCTTGTGCGGGAGGGAGGGGGCGATTATTATTATTATGTAGGCCCAATGTGCGGCTGCAGCCGACTTATAGATGGAACAGCGCAAATCCCACATTTGTGTTACAGCTAAGGAAAACTGCAGAAAACCTTAACCAGATCTGCCAGCGCCGGGAGTCGAACCCGGGCCGCTTGGATGAAAGTTCGGCACGCCAGACATTACACTACCAAGGCTGTTTTATGAAATGTATGTATGACAATTGGTATTTTTGTTAACGAAAGTAGATGGTAGTTGTGTTGAGGTTATTTGATGATTCAAAGTGACCAGAAGTGGTCAGATGGGAGATCCAAAGAAGATTCAATTTTCAAGAAGTTGCGTGAAATGTCTTTGGAACCATTCAAAGAGAATGTTTGCAAAATTTGGTAATATTGTGCCCCCCCAAGTTTGTTTTTGTTCGCAAACCTTAACTCCCCCCCACCTCGAACGTTCGCGATTCATACCCCCTCTACCTAAATTATGAGTAAATGGAAATACAGGAATTTAACACATTTTTTGTTAATTTGTTCTTTTTGAATGGTCCATTTTATAAAACAGAAGTCAACAAATTTGAAGCTTTATTCGTATCTGTATGACAGATTGGCTAACCATGAAAAAGTCTTCAGATTATTAGTCCGCATGGTTGTGAGCCGGGAACAGGCTATAGGAATACCTACACTCCAGTGTAGGTATTTTGCGTTGAAACGTCCTCCAGCTATGCATCTGTGTCCAAGAAAATTGAAGAAGACTAAACATTGGTCTGATTTAAAGGAAAGATTAAGAGGGACGAATATAATTCTGGAAAGTCTTTTAGTTTTTAAATACGTTTGGATCTCTGAAGGTCCTGAGCTACTAAAACTTGGGCAATTGAATTCCAAAAAACTCAACTCTGGAATTCTGAAACACCTAACATTGATGGTTATACTATATTCAAATAAACCTCTAAATCTTGTAACTTAAAAAACTGAAAAACTTAACTTTAACCATTCGAATCTTGTTTCTCAGTAAACGTGCTACTTGGATACCCAGCTCACTTATCAGTCGTGAATACCTAAATAATCGAAGGAAACCTTATATTAAATTATAATTTAAATATTATGCAAACAGTAAACAGCGTTAATTAAACAACTAAATAAAGCAGTAAATAATTAAAATAAAATTAATCGTTTAAATATACTACTCAGAGCTATTATATTTAAGTGATTTATCGACGTTGGCGACATTGATCACCCTTTTTTAGTGATTTTTGAACTGAAAATGAGAAACGCAGTGTAATGTTTCTGAAAGAAAGCAGACAGAAATTCGAATATATAGATACACGTTACTAATTTTCATATGTTGGATAAAAATTTGGATACGGATAAATTTCGGATATAGAAAAATATTCCAATATCGGATAAAAATCTGGATATCGTATAAAATTCCGACAAAAGTTAGATCTGAAATAAAATTGTATCTCAGTCAAATCTCCAGTTCAATATCAACTGATACGTCAGCATCTCTCATCATCAAAAGTAACACCTTGATCAAAACTTCATTTTTTGCGTTTTCTGCCTTGGAGTTAGTTTTTTTGCACAGTTGCAAAGTTAATGCCGAAGTTGCTGCTTATCTTTTTACTATCTCGCTCTAAAAACTTTGGCGTAGTTCTCTCCTTTACTTCATTACTTTTTTTTACTCATTTTAATATTGTAGGTACCTGTCGTGCTACTCTAATGGCAGTAATAAGAAGTGGCAAAAGTGTAGGCTTGTGTGATTTTTAGCAATGATAAAACGCGGAATTGGGGCCATTCTTTGAAAGAAAGTCTGTGTTAATCAGGTCTTCACAAAAAAAAGGTTTATCTTTCTTTCTACATTATCAAATTACCCGTCACCTTGGCCTTGCGACTAACTCTTCAATCGAAATAATTCCTATTCATAGCGTTGAAAAATTGTAGGTCATTATTAAGCTGTGATTTTTAGGTGTTCTGTCCCTTACAGTATATACCGTATACAAAAAAGGCTAAGCATTTTTACTAACACAACTGGGAGTAGCTAGAACACAAATGACAACTGGACTGTGTGTAATCGATCCAGGAGATAACCAAGAGATATCCCCAGCCACTCTTCCGCCACCTACGAATGAGGTCACGGGTCAAAATGATATTTTTAATCGCGTAATACGTGTCCCTCGAAGTATCTCCTTCTTTCTCGTGTCCTTCTGCCCTTTCAGGCGTCGGATCCCTAGAAGTATAAAAACTATAAAAACGTCGAATGAATTCGTTTCGTCAATTGACCTTTCTCCAGATCATTGCGCGGGTCAGACAGTAATACAGTACACCTACTTTTAACAGTTCACTGTGTCTGATTCCCTGCCTTTTTCTGCAAAAGAGAGTTTTATAATTTTCTAGACCTAGTACCTGTGTTTTTCTGAGGTACAGTTTCTTTTAGATGTTTTTTAGGTTATTTTCTTTAATTCTTTCAATTGTGTATTTAATTGTTTCATATTTCTTGATAAATCTCCCAATGACATATATGGTTCCTTCTGAACTTGTCTCACAACTTTCCGTTTTAAATCTTTTTTAACATTTCTATTGTGGCCTTCCAGTTCTAGATTGTCCCTAAGTTGCTCGACTTTTTAACATTTACAAATAGTTCTCTGAACTATCTATCTTGTGGTATTAAATTTCTTACCTATTGAACTGTAAGACTTTCTGTGATTTGATGATCAAAACACATTTTGACATTTGTTGACTATTAAACCTAGAATGCATGGTATATAAATTATTAATAATAATTAAAAAGTAATAGCCCTGGCAAAGTTTATAGACAATCTTTGCAGATTTATATCATATCAAATTTCGACTTGCCTTCTACTTGACTTCGACTATATTGCCCTACTGCTTGATGTCGATTCTAGCTATCTAGATAGATGACATCTACCACCTGTCATTGGGCTAACATTTTCTTCCGTTTCTTCAGTAACGCTAATTCCAATTGTTTGGTGATTACGTTGGTTGGCGTAAATCTCAGGGAAGACCATCCAAGTTCTTCTGTTTACCTTACATCCTTCTTTAGTCTTTCAATGTCGGAGTTTTTATATTCACTTTCGTATCCAATATTTATTTCAGGCCTGGGATTTAATTTCCCCATTACGAGAACGCACTGCTTCATCGCATGCAGTAAGAATCATCGGGATAAAGTTGTATAAGATCAAATAATAACAAGAATTACACCTGTTTCTTCGTCAAAAACTGTTGTAATCTAATTTTTCAAAAGCAACCAGCATAACTCTCTCAAAAAAAGGCAAGGATGGATGCACTGGGTTTTATCCAAAGATCTATTACCTGAAAATTTAGTTTATAATATCGTAAAAAAATCACATGCAACAACTAACTGAACTTAAAATAAAAATCAATTCCAAGGTATTGGAGGATGCGATTGAACCCCAATTGTCCTATAACACGTAAATTCTAAATGTCTAGACCCGCCCAAAGCAGCATTTCTAGTCATCGCTACGTACCAGTAACTACCGGTGGAACTATAAAGTTTTCGTAACTAGTCACAAGCATGTAATTGCTACAGCTGTATTACGTGCCTGGAACCAAAATGGAGAACAATTTTTGGGTAACATATACATCTCTGGCACTTGTCCAGTTACGTTACGGTAACTCGGTAACATGGCGGAGTAGTAATTGCTACTTTAGTGGAACTTCTTTTCTTTTTAACACATTGTATTGCGTCTTCGCTCTCTCTTTCTCTTGCAACTTAGAAATATTCAACTTTAACAATTTCAATAATATTTAACAGTATAACTAAATTATAAACAATCGCAACTTTTCTGTGAAATGTGAATATGATAGATGGAAAAATAGCAACGCGCCTTTATATATTTTTTAATAAAAAATGTCTTTAAAAATTTTTGACAAAAATACTTATAGGTTGAACACATGACGGAAACCATTTTTTGTGTTATTTCTAGAGCACAATTTGGCATCAATTTGTTATTTTTATTGAAGGGTATAGTAAAAAATGTTGAATAATTATAACAAATTGCAATTTTACTTCTTCAACATTTTACAAGTAATAAGGAGTGGTTTTCAAAAATCAACCTTTAAGTAGGATTCACTATAAAATGCGTGTATAAACTTTGTGTCACTCTTAGAATATAAAACAGGAATAGGAAGGAGCATAACTACCCGGCGCAATGAGCTTTAAAAGCGACGGATATGATGTCACATTGGCCGCCATTCAACAGTACCTAAATCTGCTTTTTCGAAGAGCTCGATTTCTAAGGTATCCATTGTTGTAAGTAATTCAGTGATTATTCTCAAACTCCAACAAATATGGAGAAGAAAATTACACTTCATACGTAAATATTCGTTTGTTTAAAATATTAAATAATATTAAATATAAAACTTATATTCTAAGATTAATTTCAAAATACTATGTTTTAAAATTGAGGTTATGTAGTTCATGTGGGCATTTCGAGACAGTGAGAACCGCCAATAGAAATATCTAATTACAAAACCAGAAACACCTACTCGTATAAATAGTGTAAAACAAATAAATAGTAGTATACAAGTATAAAACAGGAAGTATAAAATAAGTTAAAAAACTATGGAACTTTCAAGTAAATCTTACTATAAAACGACATCAACGTTTCCGTAGCCACTTTCTAGTTCCTAATTTCACTGCAAAGTTCCGTTATAACTTTAAAAACGGTTAGATTTAACCTCACATTTAAACAGCCTTGGTAGTGTAATGCCTAGCGTGCCGGACTTTCACCCAGGCGGCCCGGGGTCGATTCCCGGTGCCGGTAGATCTGGTTAAGGTTTTCTGCAGTTTTCCTTAGCTGTGACACAAATGTGGGATTTGCGCTGTTCCATCTGTAAGAAGCTTATAGCTTCTGGTGCCTGGTTTCCAGGTTATGGGTTGTAGCAATTATTATTTAACCATGAACATTATATTTTTATACTGCTGCATAATAATTAGAATGGCATATTTTAAGGTTGTGGCAACCAAAGAAAAAAGTGGAATATACTTAATTGTTGTTCCCTATAAATGGGAACAAAATAATATTTTGTATTGGTCCCAACGTTTAAAATCTTCAGACCGAGAAATGTTCAATTCGGACACAAATAGCTGATGTACAAACAGGAGAAAATTTAGAATAGAAGTTACTGCCACTTCATTGTAATGTTTGAATAGTAACTGGAACTTTGTAGTAATTGCGATACAAAACAAGTAGTAAAAATCACTTTCAAGTGATTCTTGTGGACAGCAAAAACTTAAGTTTTACTTTCAATACTACTGTAAGATTTCGTTATTTCAAAATGTTAAGCAGTAGTTTCAGACACGTGGCAGGAATTTTCAGTACTACTTTAAAAAATTTTAAAACTTTAAAGTAGCTTCGGGCAAGTTGCTGCTACAATTATAATACACTTTGAAGTTGCAACAACTTTAAAGTAATTATACTAAGTGGAAATACCAGTCCACATACTTTAAAACCTACTTATAAGTAATTAAACTACGTAGTTCCAATAAATAGTAGAAAAAACTACATAATTATTAAAATATTTCAAACTGAAGTTTGAAGTAACAACTCCTCAATTAAAGTTCCGATCTCAGTTACTGCTACTTAGACGCTGTTTGGGATACCAGACAAAAGCTTACCGCAGCTAACATTATATAGATGCTCAGACGCACCCACACAACGAATTCTACTGCTGGGTTTTTGATTTTAACTATGATTATGGTTATGATTAAAAGATGATTTAATAACATATTTTTTTCATTCACTCTCTAAAATACACATTTGCGATATAAAAACAGCCTGCAAAGTTATTATACCAACACTTCAAAGGACACATATTTTCTATTTAATCAAACAAACGGTTGCGTAGCAATGTTTCTAAACAACAGCTAGTTTCGTTTTTTAACGAGTTTTTAAAAAGATTTTTTGTTTTCCCTGGATCTTTATTTTAAACCAGCGGAAGTAATGACAATTACAATACACAAGAATATAAATGCTCATTAGAGCTTAGATGTAAACTTAACTATGAACTGATCAAAACTTAATTAATCTACTGTCTAAAACTCTTTATATATAATTCTCTTATCTAAATAAAATATTACTAAGCAGTTCCCACGAGAAAAGTAATACAATATTATCTGCATGATAAGCAATTCTCATGAGAAAGTTAATACTGCATTCTAAGCAGTTCGCACGATAGATAATACTTTATTCTTATCTTGAAATGTAATATGATATGATCTGCTTGCTGATAGTAAGCAGTATTTCTACGTAACTAGCTTTATTACCCAACTGCATAGTTATAATAACCGAATCACCGTATGCAATTTAAAAAATTTGAATAATTTATTTTTAGTTTTTTCCGATTTAAGAGAGCATATGGAAATAATTATTTACTACGGCCGGAAAATTACTTTATTTACAATCATACAAAAAGTGACAAGTTTTTACACTGATTTCCGTGTAACAGCGCAAATCCCACCTTTGTGTCACAACTAAGGAAAACTGCAGAAAACCTTAACCAGATTTGCCGACAACTGGAGTCGTACCTCGCTCGTGTTTTAAACCGTTCGCGCAATAAAGAATGGTTTTTTACACTTGTATTTTAAATTATTATTTTAAGTATAATTTTGCAGCCTTCATACAGAATAGCTATTTTGCCAATGAAAATCGTCCGCACAGTGGTACTTTTCCTGCCTGGGCTGTTAAAGTGGTTATAGCTGCTTGTTGTTGTTTATAGTAACTTCTCTTCAAACAACGGTTATCGTGACAATGCTGCCAAACAACAACTTTATTAAACAACTGCACAGTTACACTAACCAAATTCTTATAACACGGTATGTAATTATAATAATATATACGATATTTATTCCATAATATAGGGGAGGAAATTTAAAAATGTGGTTCTTTCATTTCCTCCTTGTATACACTTTACATAAAGTCATAGCCGGGCGATTGGACGTAGATAACTACATATGTAACAACTTAACTTTAAACTAATTTAATTAATGTGGCTGTTTACGATTTGGTGCATTAAGGATGATCTGCAGTGAAATCTGCTTTATCAAGGCTTTTTTGAATTGTATAGCCGATAATGCCTTAAATGAACATCATTATAGATTTTTGACTTTATAGCTAAATGAGCGCTCGTAGAATGTAGTATTATGCTGAAGAGTCAATAGACCTCTATGTCGCATATTTATATTGTGTACATCTGTCCTATACCTTAACTTATTGCATAAATAGGGTGGCTGCCTTTTGATTATTATGTTGTGGTAGAATGCTGCTCTTTGTACGTAACGCCTTCGTTTCATATCAATCCAGCCCGTTTCTACTAATTTTGAGGATATATGCTCAAATTTAGATATTCCATATAACATGAATCATTCATTTTTATTTTTTGCCAGTTTTAGAGAGCTTGTCCATTTTTTCGGTGAGTGTACTTTTCATCTCTGTGGTAAAGTCAATAAACAAAATATTAGAATTTGAATCTGAAAAATCCATAAGGGATAGTCCAAAAATAACTGAATAAACGGGCCGCTCTCTTTTTTCAGGAAGCGAGTGTAAATTCTAGTAATTACTTGAATATGCTAATAAAACTTGCTATTCCACAATTAGCAGATAAGAATCCATATTTGGCAGCAAGATGGGCAACCATTAGACTTTAGAAGTGGTGTTTCCAGACAGATGGATTGATTGCTCGAAGTGAACCAATTCCATGACCTTCGCGGTCACCGGATTCTTGGGGGTTATGTGAAGAACTGCGCTTATAAAATTGACATTCCTGATTTAGTAACTTTGCGACATCGAATAACAAAAAAAAACGACAAATTTGAAATTTTGAAAATCATTAAGTAGGCTATCGAAGTGATAGATCTATCATAAATGTACTAGGTTACTGGGCTATAATGTTCGATGAGTTAAATAAAATTTAGTCTGTCCAACTAAATGCTTTTCTCAGAATACAGATTATTCCATAAATATTTTCTAAATATTATAACTTTTTACAAAATATTGTAACTAAATATTAAAAATATTTCAATTCAGGAAATTTGCTGCCCATCAAAAAGTGCCGCCCTGGGCCATGGTTAATTTAGCCCGTATGTATATCTGCGCCTGATAACACCGTAGCGACGTGAGGATGCTAAATCTGCCTGATCGAGTATTTGCATCAGAAACGGGAACTAATAGACACAATCTGTAACGTTATGCTTGATTAAGAAATACCGAGAAGTGATAACGAGTGTTTGTTGTATAGTTCATTGTCTCAACTGGTTGTAGAAACATTTGATAACAACTGCATTACTTTTTTTATCTAATAGTGGGATTTTGCACAAAATTATAACGTATTAAATTTATGGCACATGGTACCAATCTGACTTATTTGCATTGTTTCTTGTGCATTCGCATTTTCACCATATGCGAGTATTATTTGAAGTGTATAGGTAGCCGTACTTGTCTCTTCAGTCGATTGATAATTATTTATTATAAAGATTAACAATAAAATAATATTAGGTGAATTATTGCAAGGTTGTAGTTATTAGCAGCAATATAAATGACAACATTGGTAATGAATCAATAATAGCCATAACGAGCAACACTTTCCATTGTTCATTACGATAATCTGCGTAACTATGACTTGCATGTTATCGGCCATATCAACACGTGGTTCATGTTGATACGGGCGATAACAGTTGGCGTAATAAAGACTTCCTTGGATCTTGAAGTTTTGATGCTGAAGTTGTTTAAGTTGACGATTGTTGTGGATGTATTATAAACATGGTTAACGATTCTTGTCATGACCACCCCCGAGGACTTCACCTCGGGGCGTCGTCAGATAGCACTAAACACTTGGTCCATTCATTCCACTGCCCCCTTTACTGGATTAGGTGACCAGGGATGATAAAGTATATAGGAAATTAGGAAGGCAGTCGTTTGCTGCGGACAGCTACCAACGAGCCTCCCTAATCTCGTCTGTTACCTTTTCTGTAGCTACTAGACTGCCGAGATAAATGGAGGTTGACGGTACGCTGGGGGTCCTTTACCCTTCACCAGACAAATAGGAATTAGGGACGCCAGTAGGGTTTAAGGGAAAACTGGGCGGCTTCCTGGACCAAGGCTTTATCGACTTTCACGGTGAACACTACTTGAACTGACCGAACAGGCTTACGGCAGCGCAGTAGTCGTGCAAGTAGCATCTAGGCAGTGCCTCGTAACCGATACAGTCAACCATTTTCTTTGTTGATTTCCTATTGGTTTATCTTTATGGGGCGGAACTACCGATTACCGAATTTATAGCTAGTAAAGTAAAAACAAAAATATAAGCAGGAAACCCATTATGGACAGGACCCATTATTCGGTACAGTACAGCATATTACCGGTCAAATTCATTTGTAAGGATTATAGTGAAATGTATCCCATTACAAGTGCCCAGCTCGGTTCGGTATTTCGGCCAAAATTTCCCGGAATAAACTGAAATAAAATCCGTTCGAGACGAACCGGTTATTAAGCTTGGTTAGGCCCTTCAGTATCATTTTGCAACCGGTTACTCTTCTTATTTGACTCAAAATAATTTTTTAATTGTTTCTGCTTTTAAAGCTTCATAGCAAAATCGTTTACATTTTCCGAGTAAAAATCTTAATTTAATACTTGTTGGACAAACAATGTAAGCTTTTGAGGTTGTATGATTACCCTCATTTCTGATTTTTCGAACGCGTATAATTTATTTGCAGGTATTTACTCTTAAAAATATTGTCGCTGGGAATTTTTATTTTTGGGTAGAAAATTTTCTAAAGTAAATCCAAACCAAAATGCATCCCAAGTAAACAATGATCAACCCGTGATACGCACGTGGTCAGAGGCTAACTGCACTGTTATTGGTCAAACGCCAAGAAAAGGTTAGAAGTACCGGGGAAGAAATCTTAACAGGGTTATAATCACTATCAGTACTTATTTATTATTTATCCTGCCGATTAAATTTATTTAGTTTTTTAAATGAAATAATTTCTTAATACTTACTTACGCAACGGCGCTACATCCCATGTCGGAACTTGGCCTCCCCCAGTTTCCTCTACCATCTCCCCCTGTTTTCTGCCCATTTCCACCAGTTGTTTATTCCTAGGATTGTTTTGGAACTTTCTGACGCCGCTTCACTAATCACTTTTGTGGTCTTCCTCTGCTTCGGCTTCCTCTTCCTGAAGATCTTCCACACTTTTTGCTATGTCATTTTCATTAATACGTCGCATATGCCATCTTAGTCTCCCCAAACCCAAGTATGCGACTAAATCAGCATCATTGAGTTCTAGATATAACTCGTGATTCCACATTCTTCTCCATACATCTCCCTCTTTAATTGGCCCAAAAATTGTCCCTATAACTCATCTGTCTCTCTACTTCCTGCGTATTTCTGTTCACGTGTTCTCTGAAGAATCCATATTTCTAATATTTTGTTGTTGCCGCACAATAGGTTATCTTCCTTATCCTTAATTGTTGTGGTTCTAGGCTGATATATTCCTTTAAATTATTTATAGTCTGATAGCATTCTTAGGCTTGTTTGTTTCTCCGTGTCATATACAGATATGGTCTAATATATTTTTGTTATATTCTCGTTTCTTTCTTCTGCAGACTTTTGCTGTTTGTCACCTTGTTTCTTTGTATTTCTCTTCTCTTCGTCTGGTTGGTTGGTCTATCCAAGAACAGGTTTTAGCTTCCTCTTTGTTTTTGTAATGCCTCCTCACAATCTTTATCGAAGCAGTTATTTATCTCCTTTTTCCTACAAATTACTTCTTTTGTTTTTTCTATTATGGCTTCTTTAGGTTTGGCCAATTCCTCATCTACATTATCTTCTTCTTTTTTTGCTATGTCTCCTAGTCCCACGGCTATTGCTTCTTGCAATTTATGAGCTGTCTCGCCCTCGTTTAGTTTATCTGTCTCCCACCTATGAACTCGTTTATTACATGGTTTCATCGCATTGGACAGTCTCTCTCTTTAAGCTTCACCAGCTTTTTAGCTATACCAAGTAGTGATTAGAGTTGCATTGTGCGCCTCTGTTGCTTCTTACATCTATAATACTTAATTGTAGACAATCTGCTGTTAATTAGAATTTCCCTATTGTCGGTCTAAATGCTTCCTCTCTGCCTCATTGGAATTACAATTGCCAATTACTAGCAATATATCATGTTTCGGAGTTCTGTCTACATGTTGTTTTAGTAGGTTGTCTTCTTCTTTTTCTTTGCGGTTCTTTTCCTCCGTTGGTGCATGCGTGTTTATCATAGTTAGGTTGAATTTCTTAATTCGGATTCTAATTCCGCATAATATTTCATTTGGCTGGAAGTCGATATATATTCTCACTGATTTCCTTGTTTAGTATAACCAGGAAATGCTGACCTCATATGTTTCCGTTTCTATTTGGGGTTTCGTAAAAATGTGATATTTAGGGGGATAGGATTGTTAGCCCTACCCAACTTTACCTAGGCTTGGGAGAACGGGGTGCTGTTATAAACCGTCACACACCTGGCGGAGATATTTCTTAGTAAGATCTTATAAATCTAACACTTTAATGTTTAAATTTTTATTATTGATCCTTATTTATGCGGTAGGTTCAGTTAACCAATAAACCAAATTATATACGGTTCTAAATGCTTTTCTGTCCATGTTCTTCTTGCGGGTATTTGTTTGCATGCACTGCATCTTGGAAATGAATGTATTTTCCCTTCAATGTACGCTAACCGAATGTGATAATACTGATAAGTGTCGGGTGGAAGTTGGAAGTTATGTTTTTAAAATAATTATAGAAAAAAATAAAATCGACTGGTTCAAGAAATATTAAGCGTTTTTAAAATGTTGAATTTATTCCTTGCCTTTCGATCTCAGAAAAACGATATTTAAAGATAAAGCTATACAGTGAAAACGCCGCACGGTGTTGCAGAAATGTATCATTTTGATTAAAAATCTAGAACTATTTATTTCAGTTTTAAATATTTTTAGTTCATTTTTTTCTTTGTGTTGCTATATATAGTATCTCGATGATTATGATCAGAGACGAGGAAGATTTGCTGGTAAGCCTGTGCAGTATGTCGAATCATTGGCGTACCAATAATCTTGTCTAGTAATGTTTCTTTATGCGATTTACATAGAATAAAAGTGTTATATAAAAGCTCCATGCCACTGTCTTGTAAATAATAATAATAATCCTCTTTCGCAGGCCACGAAGGCCCATTGGGGTTCATAGCAGGGCAGGCCGCTATCTCTCGAGCCGTACGGCACTCAAGGGTGGCAAAGTGGCTAGCTCTACGCACCGACCGCCTATGTCCCCGGGAAATGATTTCCCAGGTACTCATTTTCACAGGCTGAGTCGACCTGGAAGCCTTAGATAATTTTAAAATGCCAATGTATTACCCTGGGATTCGAACCCAGGACCTTAAGCTTGGTAGTCAAGTGCCATGCCCACTGAGCTACCTCGGCTTCATCTTATAGTATATTAAAGAACAAGTTTTATAAGGTTGATTTGGTGCACGAATTCCAAGTTAGAAAACGAGCCGCAGGCGAGTTTTTCTATGGGATGAGTGCGCCAATGCCCTTATAAAACGAGTATTTTATGCTATTTTTTCTAATTTGCGCCCCCTTTTTTCTTATTTTAATACAAAAAAATATTTTGGTGGTCTAGAGAATTTTGTGTTAGTTGGTAACAGTTGGTAACACTCGGCGCCCACTTGAGTTTTTTGAATCATTTGTCATCATTCGTCACTTCAAATAAATTAGTTATTACTTTTGTTACTTTATTAGTGTTACGAATAAATAAAATTTGAGCGAAGACAACTTAATTTGCACTCCGCCCGAAATTCGCGAAAAAAAGCAAAGATGATTAAATCGATGATACGTGTCTTGTTTATAGTACCATAAAATTACAAACATGAATTGGACTTACTGATTTGTCCAAGCAGATTTGATGTAGGTACGAGACTTGTTTATGTTACTAATTAGGAATATCCAAAACCTAACCTTCTTTCCAAGTAAAAATAGACCATAACTTCAAGTGAAATTTCATGTAAGTAACAATCAACAAACAGCGAACCAATTCAACGATATTAATTAAAAATTTATCGGAGGTTGACAATTTTGACAGATACTTGCAGCTTGAAGTTGTCACATTCCACGCATTACCCATCCAACCCTTAAAAACTAAATAACCCTATAATTCATTAAAGTACAGTGTACTTTTATAGATAGCCATAAACGACTCCTACTGATAGACGTTAATAAACGTATTACAAACGCATATTAGAAAAATTTTATTATATACTTTAACTGATAATGAGAAATTCAAAACAAACAGGTGCTGCAGTGGTGATAAGTCATCCGGTTTCTTAATAGATTAAATGAACATGAACATATAAAATTGTTTTGACGATTATCTAAATATATCATTTCTTGATATTTGTCACTTTATTTACGAAACAAGATTAGGGGTGTATAAAATTTCACATTTATATTATTATTTACATGTGTTTATTCAATTTATAAATAAATCGCTGTTTTGGACATACATTGCATTATTTTACATTCATTACTTTATCAGCTTTTGTACATGGCGTAGCGATAAGTTGGTAAACTTAATGACAATTATAATATTGTGTTTGCTTAGTAATATTAATAATAATCTTCTGCATCTATTATTATATTTCGAAATAAGACGAGAATATGCTAAACTTCTAACTACCACAAAACTAAATCAGTTTTGGGTAAATATTTCACTGGAAATAGTTAAAACAGATCATTGTCTTGATGTACACAATGTTACAATTAACTTACGAATTCCTATATTTGGTAGAATTCATGTCATGTAAATGAAGATATTCGGCAGTATTGATGTTTATTGATTTTGGAAATTTTAATATTAATTTGATGATTTTCATCATTGTTTAAGTCTGTCACTTGGAGTACTTTATTCTGGATGAGAATAGTTGAAGTCTTATTCAGTTTATGTTTTTATTTATTTAAAATGTATGTAATTATAATCTGTGTAAACTCCATATGATTGGATTATCTTGTGTAACAATGTAAATATTCCATGTACTGAGATAGCTATAAACTATATAATTTCCAATGTAATTAAGTTTAATGAGTTTTGATGACAGCTGATTGTTTTTATTGATTTTCGCTGTAATTGTTAAAATTAGACCATAAGTGTGTTATGTTGTTTTGATTGCCTTTTCACCAGCTATCTTTTCATCTAGTTAGAACTAAGATTGGTGATAATTATTAACATATGTTTTTATTCGTGACGTCATGATTTTTCGATGTTCAGAACTTTTGTACGATTTCATTGTTTTTTTCATATGTTTTTCGCTAAACGTATAAAAGCACCCTCGAAAATGAACAAATTCAATCGATAAAAGCATAAGGGTAAACCCACGTCGACTACGGAAGAAATTTCTAAAAATTAAAGTAGGGTTAGAGTTAACACATGTGTTTTTCGTTTGTAAATAAACTACAATTTTATTCAAGTTGATATTTACCTTAACGGTTTTGGAACAAAGAAAATTTGTTTTAATTTGTGTACAATCGCTGGGAATTTCTTAAAATAAAGAATTAGAAATGAAATCAGAACGATTACGCCAGAGATGCTTCAAAATGTTAGAAATGAGTTCATTAAGTTTTTTTTATCGACTATAAAATCAGTCAATAAACGATTAACGGAAAGAAGTTAATGGATCCCTATTTGAACACTTAATTTAATAATTTTAATGTTTTCTTTTTAAATTTTGTTAAGTTTATTGAGTTTGAATATTATTTTATTTTGATTAAATCAACAAAAATGTCTTAACAGTTGTGGATGATTGTTTTTAAACTTAACAATTTAAAACGTCCATAGTATTATAATCTGTATCTGTAAGTCGGCGGCAGCCGTACATAGGGCCTACGTAATAATAATAATCGCCCCCTCCCACCCGCACAAGCTTATAGCTTCTGGGGCCTGGTTTCCAGGTTATGGGTTGTAGCAATTATTATATTATATTATATTATATTATTATAAAATATCACGTCACATCATGAAATCTCATACTGCATTATGCATAATTTCCAGGAGAGCCAGAAAATATATATAGAGCAAAAAAATATGGTGATGTCATTGTAGAAAACATGGGTGGAAGCAAAAAAGATTTGAATGTAAAAAATATGCGCTATTAAAAGCTAAGATTTATCTGAGCAGGTAAAAACATTTTATATAGAGTATTCCACAACCTACGTTTACACTGTATATATTTTGACAAGTACTTTTTGTCTTTTCGTTAAAATGATGTTCCCAAACAGGAAACAATACTAAGTTAATGCTAAAAACGCACAACTAAGAGCTGTTTTACACATACGAGAATTCATGCGAAATTTCTAACCAAAACTTTGCTAAAAATTTTCGACAAGATTTTTACAATAAATTTGCGAAGGATATTTTGGTAAGCAATTTCGTCTGTTTCACATATCGAATTAAATATAACACAAATTATCCTCAAATTTATTGTCATACGCACGCGTACTTGCGTAGCAGCTGGGCGTTCATTGAAAAACAAAGAATGACGTCGTATAAAAATAGTAGATGTATTCAGAAAAAAACTTGTTGACTATACCTTGTAATAAAAATATTGTTGATAAATACGCGTGATATTTTTATGTCATTTATTTTAAGAGTTTTAAACATATTTGGTAGACAGCTTTGGTAGTGTAATGTCTAGCGTGCTGGACCCAAGCACGCACAATTATTATTTATTTTATTATTTTTTATTTTATTATTATTTATTATATTAATTATTTTATATACAATTATAAATAGTTAATTAACCTTTCTTTTAGTATAGAGTACAATTTAATATTAGCTTATAATATAAAATAACAAATTTAACAAATTCCGGACCTGTTACTGTAAAAGCAATATGATCGTTCGCATTTTGCATACTTCAGTAAGTAAAATAAAACTAAAGACATCTTGCGCACCTAGCGATTAAATGTTACTCGATTTTTAGCTTTATTATCACTGCATGGTTGTTGTAATAATATTCTACACTGCAAATAACCATTTTTAAAAACAAAATAAGCCGATGTGTTGCATGTCAATTACGAATGTTTTGTGCGCATTTGTCTGCGTCGATTACTCGTAAATTTCTAAAACTTTTAGAAAATTTTCTAAAGTTTTATTGTTAAATTAGTCACAATAAATTACGGAATAAAAATACTGTATTACACGTCAAAGTTTCTTTACCAAAATTTCAGCAAAAATTTGGTTAAGAATTTCGCATAAATTCTCGTATGTGTAAAACAGCTCTAATACTTTATAGTATTCTAATTCCTAGTTACATTTCTTATTTTTTTTATTGGCTTCACTACCACCTTCAAATCATTAGAAAAAAAAATTCGAAAATTTTAAATTTTTTTGTGAATTCTTTTGAATGTAAATTAAAGTAAAATTTTAAAACTGTTCAAACTATTGTTTTGAGTGTTACATTTTTCCTTATCTTTACAGGCTTAGGTGCGCTTATTTTGTTAGATCGTTAAATATTTCATACCATGTTTTAGCTATTAACGTCAATATCAGCTCTATAGTCGTTAAAAATGCATTAAAAAAGAAAATTTACAAATCTTATGCACATAAAATGCATTTTAACTTGAATAAAACCTTTTATATGATTTTGATTATTATTGATGATGTCATTCGAAACCTTGACGGATTGGCACAAACTGCCAGTTTTTTAAAAATCGTGGAAAAATACAAAAGTTAGGGTTCATAATACGACCAGAGCTCTGTCCATTTATTAATTCAAACTTATCTAATCGAATTTGGTAATGCTGAGAATAACCAGATGTTGCGTCTATGCCGCCTATCAATGTTAATAATTGAGTATTAGATGACATGCTAGGTAATATAATTACTATGAAGCCATAAAGTAAAATATCCTGACTATGAATAAAGTAGTTCATGAAAAAACATGAAGTGTTGCAAATTATGTAAAATAATCATTAAAACTGAAATAAGTAATAATTGTGCGGTTAAACAATGATATTGTTCAAATTCCTTATAGCTGATGTTTCGCTTCAAAAAAAGGTATGAAATCGTATTTTTTTTTCGAATAAGTTAAGATTAAAGCTTCTTTATTATTATTATTTGTTGCGATATCCTGTATGTTATCGAATTGTTGGTATGCCTATATTATTTTTTATTCATATATGATAATTCTTCTTCGATATATGATTAATAGAGAAATTCATCAGTACTTTCTAGTCTGAATGCCATTTCAATTTTTTGATCAACGTGTATACTAAACTTTTCCATTCAAGAAAATGTATAACGTTTATCATGTTTGAAGTAATAAAGACCTTTTGAAACATCCAGCAAATGAATTTCTCTATACAGGGTGTTTCACTTAAGATTCGTGTCCTCTAAACAGGTATTAGTATACATAAAATACAACAAAAAAGCTTAATATCATTAGTGCCTATCTTTCATAATAACCAAGAAAACAATTGTTTTTGTAAAGTGGGTTGGTAGTCACTGGTTTAAAAATCACAGTTAGAGCTAGATGTACCTAACTGCATTTTTAAAGTGATAGCTGATACATTGGTGCAGCTGATGTTATGTGATGTCACAGTTTGTTTTGAATATTTTTTCCAGCTGTTCCCAAAAGATTTTTAGCAAATTTTCTCAAGGTACATAAAATTAAAAATGGCATAAGAGTTGTTTGTTTCTATTGATGAGTATTATCACCTGTTCAGAGGATACGAATCTTCAGCGAAACACCCTGTATATTATTTTTATAAGAACGTAGGCTTTAATAAAATGATTTTCCTATCAACATAAGTCATATAGTTATTTAAAGGTGGTAAGATAATTTTACAGTTTGTTTATAGATCCATGAAGAAGGTCAATAAAGTTTACTTTACGACTTTAGGAATTCAAAAGTAACTTATAGCTACACTTATATAAATCGTTTTTATAAATGAAGGATGTGGTTTAAAAAAGTACATGTATGCCAATTGAATTTCAAAATTGTTTAAGTTTCTTTTGCAAAATGTAAATGAAAAGAAATTTTCAAATGTCATTAGGTTCACTTCAAAGAAATTAGTTCATTTATATTAATTTACAGCATTACACCCTTCACAATATTCTTCTAAGTAACGGGCATTTTTCATTTTATTTTTATTCGATTATTATTGTAAAATCTCTATCGAATAGAAGATTCAAAAACCGATATCTGACAGACACAAACATACTCTCTGCGACTATATGCCTCCATAAGCATATCTAATTTTTATTTAGATCCTCTGTAACCAATCTGTAGCAAATATTGTTTAGTTTATTGGTTCTAGCCTTATTTGGTGAAACTTATATATAATCATGAAATACATAAAACGGTTAAGTAAAGTTTCAAGTTTATTATAAACTACGTGACAATTGTTTCGACAGCTTAGCTGTCTTTATATCAAAGGTAATATAAATATAAACAAACACGTCGCTAAAATAAATACAAAAGCAGATAACTAGATAAAAAGATTAAAAAAACTTCAAAACTCGTTAGCTGTGATGTATCTAGCATGTTCTCTAAAATATCTCCACTAGTTATCTGTTTTGTATTTATCTTAGCGACGTGTTTGTTTATATTTATATTACCTTTGGTAATGACAGCTTAGCTGTCGAAACAATTGTCGGGTAGATTACAATAAAACTTCTGAATCTTTTACTAATCTGCTTTATTTATTCCATAATAAACAAATAAATCATAAAAATCTGATACTTACATAAATCTTAGCTCTCGATAGGCTTCTTATTTATTCGAGTTATTTTCAAAGATCGTGGATGTTACACATAGGCTTATAGATTTCAGATAGGTATAATCATTTAGAATCAATCAATAGTATGCTATAACGGCGTTGTCCGGTTGAATTGGCCTGCTTTGGGGAAGTGTCAACAGCAGGCGCCACTACGCGGTGCAAAGTAGTGTAAAGTGAAGCTTGCAAAGCAAGGCATACAACAAAGTGCGGTAACTTTAGTTTTTTAATTCGTTAAGGACAGTTGGATTGAATTTGATAGGTTTTTCAAGGTTTACTCTAAGGTTCGAAAAACCGGTCTTATTGGCTTAGTTAAAAAGTGTTTTAAAAGTTAAGTTGAGGGAGGTTACTTTAGAACGCAGTGCATTTTCTTCTAAAAAACATCGATTACAATGTAGTTAAGTTGCATCAACGCATTTCTAGCGAGGAAAATCAACTGCAAACCTGTCATAAAATGAGATAAGATAAAGATAAGGCCAGCTAAGTGGCCTGGGCTAAGAGTTTTTGTTTCTCACTTGGAGAACTTTCTTGTGCTGCTGGTTCTTATTTCTGGCTTAATGTATTTGGTGAATTTGCTTGGCCTTGTTTTTTCCATTTCCCGACCATTTTAAGATTCGAAGAACCGCCTTTATTGGCTATACATGAATAATTGAACAATATAGAGGGCGCCGGACAAATTATTTGTTGTTATTGTTTAAAAGCTACGATGGGAATCTAAAATTCGGGGAAAAACTTCCATCTGAGTTAAATTATTTGTCTCTTATTGTTATTATTTTAATTTTGTTAAATGGATCACAAAAAACTTGTCGTGCCAAGCGAATGATTATTAATTCTCAACTTTGTCTATTAATTCAGATTTATGAAAAACGGTTAACAAGATAACAACATATGAAATGCACAATTCGAGTCATAAACAACATTTAATTATTATACAGGATCCGGCAGAGAGGTATGATGTTTTTGAAATGACTGATACGTGCGCTTGGGTGGTCACATGTTTTCGGAATGGTTGAAATCTACTTCATACGTCAACAGATGCCATTTCAGTAACAATGGAGCCTTGGACTGTAGCACATCGTGTGTTTATTTACAACACCTTCATTAAAACGGGTCGTTCTGTGGTGCTCACACAGCGACGATTTTGAAACCATTTTAATGTTGGTCGTCATGGTCGTGTTCCACAACGGAATACCATTATGAAGTGGATGAATAGTTTTCAAAGAACATGATCTTTGAAATCGGGGACCGCACAGGGGCGTGATCGAACTGTACGGACCCTGGAAAACAGACAACAACAACAAAACGCAACACAGATGTTGCGTGATTATTTCCTGCCAGAATTAAAGAAGACGACGCATCAACCTCAACAGAGTTTGGTTTCAACAAGATGGGGCAATTTGCCATCATCGAGAGGAACAATGGCTTTTTTAAGACAGCATTTCCCAGGACGCTTGATTTCATGGCGTAGGGCCTCGGCCACCTTGTGACTACTTTTTATGGGGGTACCTAAAAGCTGAAGAGCTTTCCGAAAACATAACGGGAGAAATTCAAAGGATTCTACGTGCCATGCTTGAAAGGACTATGGACAATTTCGCCACCCGTCTACAAGAATGCCTCGACAAAAATGGACGCCATCTAAGTGAGGTGAGTTTTCAAAAATAAATTATGTATTTTTTGCAAATGGCAATGTACCAGTTATGTATAAAAACAATAAATTTTAAAATTGGTTCGAAATTAAATATGTGACAGTCATTTCAAAAATATTACTATACTCTCTGCCGGACCCTGTATAAAAGCTAGGAACATTATGTGGTCTACACTTTAAATTATTAGGGATCCGATTCTAAGGTAAATAAACTTTTACTAACTGCTGAATCTAGAACCAATTCTAATTATTGCTATCGTGAAAGAAGTTAAAAATATTTAAATACAAAGTAACATATTGACTGAACTTATGTTTTGCCAATAATTTCTTTATCCTGGTACATTTGCTTTAACTTTAATCCACTTTGGCGCTAACATAGGTAAAGACGAATCATTACAAACACCAAAAAAAAGTAAGAACCATTGTCCAAATTAAAGATGCTGGAACGTAATAAATGCAGTTGGATCCTGGGTGTCTTTTATAAAAACTGAATCTTCAGACGTTGCAATCATTTCACTTTCGGACTTGTTAATTTTGTTATTTATATTTTTTATAGCTACTACTGTATAGTGTATGATGATTGAAGCTGATATCAAAACAAATTTCGAATCCACATTTATTAATGGCACTTATCAGGAAATAATAGAAGCTAACTCGTCAATACTACCAAACACACCAAAACACTTCCAAAATATGTTATTTAATATTTTCGTAAATTCCCACAAAGGATACCCCATGTAGGAACTGCCAGTCTTGACAATAGGCCCCAGCTTGGCTGAATATTGGATAACCAAATGTCGTTATTTCAACATTGGTCGAAGCCTAGGCCAACTTTCACATCCCACGCCTCGACTGCTTTGTCGTGGCCCAACGGTCAACCAACGCCTATGTACCAATGCTGGGCTCTCTAATCTCTGCCCAAGTCAGAGCCAACATTCAGCGCCCTAGTCTTGGTTTCTTACTGTTTGTCCAAGCCCCAACCAATGCTAGTATTTTTAGACTTGGTTTCTTACCCTTGAACCAAGTTTGGGCCAATCTTTACATATTCTACCAAATCAAGCTTGTGAAGTTTTCTGTCTTTATTATATCAGCTAGTAATTAATTAAGAGAAAAATATGAGAAAAGTTAAACTAAAATACCTACATAGATTATAATTATTATTACTAAATATAAATTCAGATTTCAAATTTTTGCGCGCTTCGTTTCTTCGAAACAAGCACAGACATGAAAAGTCAGTAACGCGGCCGCTACAAGGGGAAGCCTTTACCGACGTATTAGTCAGTGTTCATCCGCCTACCATGAGTGATGTTACGTTTAACCGTTTTGTAATATTATTAATAAAATAATGTATATGAAATAAAAAGTGTTTATTTTAACACAAAGCTACGCTAATAAGAATAAATACAATTTTTAGTAGTAAAAATTAAACTTGTATGCTTGAAAACAATTTTTTAAATCACTTTTTTTTTTAATTTATTTGTTAAACACCTAAAATATTATTAATTTCGTATAAAATCAGTCTCAGCCTTGTTTTTGTGCCACAATATTTTTAAGTTACGTTGTTATGTTACTAATAATTGAACGAACTAAAATAATTGGTAATAATTTAGAATGTTTGTGTTACTTTCTTTTCTTCATCAAAGTTATTTCATACAAGTCTTAATAAGTTATAGTGCAATATTAAATATTAGGTTGGTCTCATACTCAAAGGACAGAATACCGTTGGATTCCGAACCTACACTATCAATGATTGTCAGCCATGATACCACATTAATATAAAGAGTGGCCCAATATTGGTTATATACCTTGGGCCAAGACTCAGTATTAGCGTCGGCACTATATTGGTTTTCACTATTGGGCCAAGATGTATCATCAATCTAGGGCCATGACTGATTAACAAGCTTGGCACGAAGTTATCATCCCGATTTTAGACCAGCCATGGGCCAGTCTTGGAATTCAGGCTTGTACCAGAGTTGATAAGCATCGTCCCAACCCTGAGCCAAGCGCGGGCCCTTTGTTATTTCCTATATGGGACTCTGCTATGCTATGCTTTAGTATGTATCAAACGAGGTGATAACCACACCGACATAAATTCTCTAATTTTTTGAAAAAAGCTAGGTTACAGCATTAACTCTTGTACCTTTTATCACTTAAAATTATTAAACGGAATACACAATAGATGCCGTCACCGCTAGATTTACATACACAAGGGTTTAAACAATAAACCCAACTGAACCATACCGTAACCAAAACTTTCTTAAAATCAAGCTGAACATTTCAAGATACTATGTATTATGCTCGCATTCTACTGCGAAACCAGTTCATTGCCAGAGGCCAAATGACACAAGCCCGAGGTCATGTGCTTTTAAGCACCCCTACAGACTGTTTCCTCGAATGTGCATGTTGCCTTCAATGTAGTAAACAAGCCAATGCGGTTAATGACCACCCTTTCTCATAACGTAAAACTTCAAACTAACAGAAACCTAACCTCATCTGCGGCTTGAAAATTAATAATTAAGGCTATTCAATTAATAATTAAGCGATAGTCAATTAATTAATTGTGTGTTGAAGCTTCTAGGAATCTTTGAGATTGGCCGGTTTACTACATTGACCGTAACATGCATATTCCTCTAAAATTTAAGGGAGGCGACCACGCTCCAGAACTATTCACCCAAATACTCAATAAATAGCAATTTAGATGAAAATCTTTACTATGTGTGTGTATACAAGAAAATGCAGACAGCATGAGACAAGAAACCAACTTATCAAAATACAACACCACTATAATGATGCTTCGTAAAACATGAACTTATAGTTCTAAAAAAGTTTTTTCCTTTGTGCACATTTTAATCTTGAAAAAATTATATTAAAATAACAGTCTGTTTGCCTAAAAAGGGATAATAAAAATGCGATATATTTTCGTTAAAACCAATCTAAATATTACACTACCTTAATAGAATTAACTTTGTTTTCGTTCGTAATTTTACGCTACAATAAGCAGAGATGTTTAACATACATGATTAAAAACGAATATGATCTTATGAAAAGATAGAGAAACGATAATTTTATTTATCAGATACAAAGACGGAAATATTGATTGTAGACATTTTTTTAATGGTTTTTAATGTTTTTTTCTGTTTAAATTAAACCGAAACGAAATAAATATCCTCAAAATTGAGCTCGTTACACCCTATACTTATCTATAGACAATTCGTGTCTGTAGGTAACATATTGTTGGCCTTGAGAATGCGGTGTTGCCATATTGTTGACCTTGACAATGCGGTGTTGCCATAGTGTTGACCTTGAGAATGCGGTGTTGCCAAGTTTACGTGACAGAGATAGATTCAAGGTCACCATGTGTTAGAGAGAGATAGGTTCAAGGTCAAGGTCAGGAGGGGGGGGTGGGTTCAGAACACCCAATTTTTCCCTACTGCTAACAAATTCAACGAATGTTTTTCAGACTATGTGTACATACAATTCTTGCCGTGGACACAGTTGTCTATGCCAAAGTTATGAATCCAAGGTTTTTTTCCAAAAAAAAGGGTTCAGCCGTATAATTGGTACAGAGAGTGCTTGGTGTAAATCAAATTCCGTTACGTATGTAGTTTGTGATTATGCAAGTTCTACTTCATACTTCGAACCCTTTTGCATTACTTCAGAGCGTTTCTTATGCAGTCTGGGTTCTGTTTGCAGAAATATCTGGTTTCACACGTCAAGAACATTGCAGGTATCACTTCTATGAAACTCGAAACCAATATTCTCATATTACTAGTAAGCTGACTATCTTTTTTGAAAGGGTATTCATCTGTACATCTGTTGGTGTTCAAGTTATATTTATTTGGTTTAGTCCATCGTCAATGATTGTTTAGATAGATTTAGTTAGGTTTAAAAATGATGAGTTCACGATAGTGGAGGCAATATTAAGCTTCTGGAATTAAGGTAACCAGTTATTACATTGTCGTAAATTACTTCGAAGTTTCTAGTGTAGTGAAATCTTGACTTGGAGTTCTTGGACAACAATCTCTAGAATACAATAATACTTATACGTGGATATCAGCACACCGCAATTATAATATAGTAAATATACATGCATAAATATTAAATAATTAACCTTTAAACATGGCTGTAGAATATAAACATAATAATATGTGTTATTAAAAATTTAATTACCATCATTAAGCAGTCATTACGTCATACTTTAATATATTCAACATATATGTAGGAGTGAATTTGTTGCACCGAATAGGGCATTTTATTACAATCCAAACACAATTTATACCTAGGTTATGTAGCGGTACACATCGAAGGCATTTATAATTTGAAACGTAATATTGTATAACACTACTTAACTTAAATCTACATACGTACTATATGAATCTCCTATTTCATTATCTTGATCTATTCGTACAATAGTCATGATAGAAAACTTCTCCTGTGTACATTCTATTTTATTTTCTTTGCCTTGAACCCTGAGGCGTCGACTTTTATGAGTCCGACAACCGCCTTTCTAATATTTTCAATTGTTCATTAATCTTAATTAAGTTTCTTATCGTCGTTATCGTTCTTATCTGCCAACCAACTTTTGTTATTCTTTTCGTCCATTTCTTCCTTGGTATTCCTACTTTATGTTTACCTATTTCCTTTGCTTTTATCAGCTGTCATGTTTTTTCTATACATGTGTCCAAATCAACCTAGTTGTTTATCTTCTGCTTTCCTTACTAAATATAACTTCGAATTTGCTAAGAACACTATCTTCACGATGCCATTTGTCTACTAATGGATTCATGGATGTGTTTAAATTATTTCTTTAATCGCCATTCTTCTGGAGCATTTGAAATACAAATTCTTGACGACACTAAAACGAAAATTTTGCTAGAACCGATATATAGTTGTCGAAGAATTGGCTGGCGCGGTTTTACTAAACTCATGTCAATAAATGGCATTGGTATGGTACGTTTAGGGTTCTGCAAAGTCAGCTATTCTTTGTTTATGTTGTATTCATGTTCTTCTCCCTACGTGTCTGAATATTGAGGATTGTACCTAGCAGTTTTCTCTGCTCTTATTTTTTATTTTCCGAACCTGAGAAGCAACTATATTTCTGTTGAATTGTCTGATCTAACCGCAGTCCTGACAGGCACTTTATGCTTTAAGATATGCTTCATAGGTAATTATTCATGGTAAAACAAACCATTAAAATTATCCCATAACTTAAAAAATGACCACCCATGACCATTCCAACCTTTCTAGCCATAGTTTTATATTGACCATAGACTTTTTTGTTGGATGAGTTTAGTCTTTCGGAGAATTAAAGATAATTATCTGCAACAGGTTTGCTGCTGTCTCAAATTGAAATCAAGTAAACAGATCATAGGATATGAACCTTTTATGGAAGAACCGATTGTTGAATATTTTAAATATCATAATTAGGTATGCGTGGGCATACAAATATCAATGAATGCTAATTAAAAATTCTTTAATCAACGGATGCACTTACCTAATCGAAATTAAATAAATCATTAATAAGGTCGAAAGTAATTATCAAAGAACTAATTACCAGCAGCACCCAATATCAACAGATGAAAAATGTTAAACTTGATTAAAAAAATTAAATAATACACAAACCATTGTTATGATGTGTTATTAATATCTTTAAAGAAAATATTTTTAATTTTGAACTATTAGGTAGGGATACGATGCGAGGGGATGGATGAGAACAAAATTGGAAATGAACCTGGACAAGAAATAAAGGATTATCAACACATAGAAAATAAGAAAAAAGATAAGACAAACGAGCAAGACCAAAAAGGCAAAGAACAACAACAGCAATTTAGAGAGCAAAGAATAAGGATAGGTACATGGAATGTACAAGGTATGTACGAAGAAGGGACTGTAATAAACCTGGTGGGGGAGCTGAGAAATATAAAATAGAGATAGCAGCAATACAAGAACAGCATCTAGCAGGAACAAGCATACAAAAAGTTAATAATTTACTACACACTATTTACAAGTAGTAACGAAAGCAGAAGACTGGGAGTGGGTTTCCTGATGAAAGACACTAGAGAGGAAGAAGTTAAATATTTCGGAGCACAATCGGAAAGGATATGTTCCATACGAATTAAACCAAGGAGCAACACGATAACAATAATTAATGCTCACGCACCAACTCAGGAAAAGGATGACGAAACAAAAGATGAATTCTATGAAATCTTAGAGGATATGGTTCAGAAAATCCCAAAGACAGATCTTAAGTTAGTAATTGGTGATATGAACGCGAAAGTAGGCAGGGAAGAGATATACAGAAAGGTTACAGGGGGGGGGGGAAGTAAACACGAATAGAGTAACATTTGCTAGAGAGCAAAAGATGAAAATTATGAGTACACACTTTAAACGAAAATACATACATAAGGGGGCGTGGAGAATACCGGGAAGGGAGGAAACAAATCAAATCGATCATATATTGGGAGAAGAAGAGGAGGTAAGAAAAATTAAAAACGTAAGGACATATAGAGGATCTAACGCCGATTCAACTATAAAAGCCACTAGAGCGAATATACCACGGTATAGGAAGATTAGAAGAAACCATTGGATGAAGGAGGCATGTAAGGAAGAGATAAACAAGAAAACGAGGATGTGGCAAAAACTTCTGCACACACAAAGGGATCAAGACAAAAATCTATACAAGGAACAAAAACAAAGTAAAACAGATGTGTAGAGCGAAAAAACGTAAACATATGAAGGAAGAAATAAGGGATATAGAAGGAACATGCAAGAATAAAGAAATAAGGAATTTCTACAAAGGTGTAAAAGGCATTAGAACTGAGAATAAAGGGAAACAAAGATATATCAAAGATAAAGATGGAGAGCTCTAATAGCTAATAGCAATCCACAAGAAATTAAAGAAAGATGGAAGAACTATTTCGAAAAGGAGCTGAACACAAGCGAAGGACCACAAGGAGAAGAAAATGTAATGGAGGAAGATGGACAAGGGGGAGATACACAGGAGGAAGAGATTAGGGGACCTAAAAAAGATGAAATTAAAGAAATAATACATAAATTGGGAAATAACAAAAGCCCAGGGGAGAACGGAATAACAGCAGAATATTTAAAGTATGGAGGAGAAATTGTAAGCGACGAAGTGTACGAATTAATAAAAATAATATGGGACACAGAAAAAATGCCGCAACAGTGGGCGAAAACAGTAATAGTACCAGTTTTAAAAAAAGGGGACAGAACTGGATGTAGTAACTACAGGGGAATTGCGATATCAGACATAACATACAAAGTTCTGGCGATAGTGATTAAAAGGAGACTGGAAGGGTATATAGAAGCAGTAGTGGGAGAATACCAGGCAGTATTCCGTAAGAATACAAGTGACCAAATCTTTATAATGAGGCAAATCCTAATAGGGGCATACGAATGTGAGATCCCGACCCAAATGCTTTTTATAGATTTCAAGGCCGCTTACAACTCCATCATTAAAGAAAAAATGTATGAAGCAATAAGAATAATGGGAACCCCAGGAAAGATAATAAGAATGGTAAGAATGACGCTAGATGGAACCAGATGTGCCGTTAAGGTAAATGGTGATGTAACAGAGAGTTTTTAAGTAAAAAGGGGTGTAAAGCAGGGTGATCCGCTATCAACTTTGTTATTCAATGCAGTATCAGAACTGACAATCAGGAAAAGCGGGATAAACAGGAATGGAACCATTCTGAATAAAAGTCACCAGTTCCTCGCATACGCTGACGATTTACTTTTAATAGCAATGAGCAGCAAGGAATTAGAAGAAGTGACCGGAAACCTGTTTAGGGCCGCGAAACAAATAGAATTACAAATAAATAATAATAAAACTAAATATATGGAATTGAAGAATAAACAAGGCGAAAATAGACAAACCAAACTGAGAGTACAGATTGAAGAACGGGGAGTCCTGGAATTCGAAGAGGTGGAAGAATACATGTATTTGGTAGTATTAATAACTAACAAATGCAAGGAAGAAAGAGAAATAGATTTAAGAATAGCAAAAGATAGTAGATGTGCGGCAAGTATAAATCGCATAATCCTATCAAAAAATGTCTCGCGAAACAGAAAACATCGGATTTACAAAACCATACCGAGGCCGACAGTACTATACAGTTGTGAAACATGGACTATGACAAAGAAGACACAGCAGAGCTTGGAAGTATGGGAAAGGAGAATGCTGCGAAGGATATACGGATGAAAGAAGATAGATGGAGTATGGGAAAGACGAACAAATGCAGAAATATATGAATTGTATCGGAGACTCCAATGGCTAGGACACATGGAAAGATTGCCAGATGATAGAATAGTAAAGGAATTAAGATGGAGAATTCCAGAAGCGCGAAGAAAGAGGGGGAGAAAGGGACGAAGAAAGAGGCGAAGAAAGAGGGAAAAACTGGTGGGAAGCCGTGAAGGAAGACCTAAAGGAAAAAGGAGGACACCAGTGGAAAGAACTAGCAAAGGACAGAGTGAGGTGGAAATTATTCATAACCTAAAGAGGCCTATGAACGCTGTATATATATATATATATATATATATATATATATATATATATATATATATATATATATATATATATATAAAATCCAAGGAGAAGAAATAGTATGTATTATACGGATTTAAAGTGAGTTTTAAGTTTTGCAGTTGCTTGGCTACACTGCACTTCGCCTCGCAAGTTCAAATATTTACTCATCAAAAAAAGTGCCACTTTTAATCCTAATAACACAATATACTATGATTCGTTTTAAAACTAAAATATAAATTGGGAATTTACACAACGGGTTCAGAGCACGACAAAGCCCCTATCTTGCTCAACCCCTATACCCGGCTAAATTAAATTTATAAAATCTACCGCGAAGATTTAATACAAATAGCTTTAACAAATCTAAATAAAGCTAAACTAAACTAAAAACAAAACTAAACTGAAATGAAAAAAATTGTTTATTTTTTTTCAAAATTATCATTTCTGACTTAATTCCTTCTACATTTGATATTACTTTTAACGAAGAGTTCTTATTTTATTATTAAAATTTCTGTAAGAGATATGATTTTTAAATTTAACACTGTGAAGGAATTGAGAATACATTTTTTATTTAGAGGTTAGAAAATCTTTAACATCTTTAAATTTTCTTTTTATACATCATTTTTATCAGCATGTCGCATCTTAAAATGTACTTATTCTTAAGTACGATGTCAAATTTCTGTGTCCTCAAAAAATTCTATAAATAATCCAACAAAATAATTTAACAAATTATCATTTATGTTAAAAGTTTTTTTTATTAAATTTTATTTAAAAAAAATTAAACCAATTTACATTTTTATTTATGTTTTAATTTAATAATATAAAAACAAAATTCGACTGAAAATTGATTAAAGCAAAAAACAAACGTTTTAAATAAAAAAACAATTTAAATAGCAAAAATAATGTCTTACGCGGACACAATAAAGTAAACAAATAAATATCAAACAATAAAATTTTATAAATGTAATAAAATGTCTAAATCTTTATCGAAAACCCTTAAACGTATCATAAATTCACTTTTATGAACCCCCGGTATGTGAACACAAATCAATTTTGAATAAATAATTTATTTTTAAAATAAATGCAATACAAAAAAGTGGAATCGAATTTTATTTAATAATGGTCATCAAACGTACCAATAAAAGACTAGGTACGATAATCACATGCGAGATAAACACAAAAGATATAAATAGGATAGGAACGTTCCTTTACATTCAGAAACTAATAATTACTTACTTGTACTTTTATAAATGTTTATAACATCAGAGAATGAATTTAATTAATCTTTTAATTAACGCCATTTTTAGTGAGTAAAACTTCAGAATGTGTAAATCTAGTACCTAGCTGAAGGCTAATCAGTAAATTAACTTCTCAATATTAAATCTAATCAATCGTAAATTAACAAAACTTAAAGTTATATCTTTTTTCTCTCTACTATCTTTTTTCTGGAGCTTCAATGGGGATTGGGTGATCGAATACGGCAGGCAATTAATTGCTTCCTAAGATTAGTTAGTTCCTTCTCTTTATTTACATTAAATATGATGTTATATTTAATACATTTTAGTTGCTTACATGCTAAAATACTTATTACTACCTACCTGTATAGCTTAATCTTAAATAAGATAAAGTCTTACAAAAGAAACTCTAGAAAAAAACAGGATACAAAAGTTTTTTTGAACCCTTTAGGACTATTCTTGTACAAATCCTTAAATGCAGGAACAAGATAACAGAAATAATACGTAATAAACATACGTACGAAGCAAAATCAAAATAAAAATGCAACAACTTTTTCAATTTCAATTTTTCAGATCTTATGTATTTAAAGGATCGTTCGCATAATTTATTAGTAAAGTTAAATTAACAAGATATTACAGACACGATGTTGTGACATAAGCACTTTCACTTGAAAGAGAGCAAGCTAAAAATGTTAAATTTGTTATTTTTAATATACGTATTTATTGCATTTGAATTAATTACTTCTTTTATCTTCTATAACCTTCTTGAATAACCAAATTCTTCAACTGTTAATTAGAACATGAACTCGTGAATCAATCGATCATAAAACAAATTATATTTTTAACGTTTAAGTGTTATTTTTAAAACTGTATGAGTTATATCGTTTGCAGGTATTTTAAATCTTTAATCAAGTTTATAGCTTTTGATTGTTGACACGAAGATAACATGCAAACGTCTGATAAACATCTCTCTCATTCGTGCATGTTTTTTTTGGGTTTAATTAAAGATCTAATTGCAGAATTCCGAACACATTTTTTATTAGTTTTAGTATGTGCATACTTAGGACAAGACCAGTTTGCCTGCCCTTAAGATAACTAATTTGTGGGCGCTATTATACAGGTTGATTTGTAAAAACGGGTGGAATTGTGTCGCTAATTGTTGTTCTAATAAGTTGTCTAATAAGATAAATAAAAACCCATTAAAACAGAATCGTCCACTCTACTAAACGATGCAGCCATATTTTATAATTTAATTTATTAAAAGTGTTTTTGGCTAAATTATCAGTATTTAACCTTTGAGAAATATGATTGGTGGATGGAGGATCAGCGTCGCGGAACCAATGGCTGAACTGGTGTAAAACGTGTCGCGTCTACAATCGTTCTGTAACGATAATCAAACCCATCAGTTAAGGTTAATTACAAGCTTTAAGCCACTAACTCTAATTATATCTAGCAAAAGTAAATTAAAAATACAATTTTTATTACGGGCGCGCTAAAGCAATTTTGAGATAATGTCCAATATGCACGATGCTTTCTTGATGTCTTGTTGCAAACGTCTGTTGAGGTAAGTACAGGACTACTGATAACTTTCTTCTTTGATTAGTATATGTAAAACGAGATATATCGAGAACTACTAATGCAGTTCTAACGCAGAAAAAAAAATAAATTGACGATACTTGCAGATGCAATAGTTATTTACATTGCAAGACCGTTACTTAGAACTTTACGTGCGAGCACAGTAACTAACAAGCGAGCGATTAGCGAGCAAGTACGTAGGGCTCGTGAACGGTCGAGCATTGTGCAACGTTTTATGGTATACTGACTCGTAAATCTTTAATAAATAATTATTTCATTCATTGAAGCAATACACGCAATACGTATTGAAACGTTCTTTTTAAAATAATAACAAAATGCTGTTTAAATCATCTATTAATAAAGAGAAAACATTCACTTAACACACACTAATTTAATCAGAACTAATTTACAAAACACAATTATAAACTAGCTATTAACTATTATTTATATTTAATCACAATATTTATTTCACACACATTTATATTCTACTCAGATATTTATCTATTACCACTTGCGACTACTAAAACGTCTAATTGCTCGCGGTTCACTAATTGATTCCCTTCCGTATAAGCCGGCGTTTATATACCGCATAATCTTCTAGAACATGCACTAGATTCTTCTAGAAGGTCTATTGATTTTTCGCGCCGTCTATGACTCAAGCTGATAAATCACACATGCAGGCGCCGGCGAACCACACCGGCAGATGTTGATGAGTCACGCATTCTCGAACATTCGACGGCGGAGTTCAGAGGGCTGATTGCGTTCATTACAGTATGAATGTTTTAAATAAATATGTATGCTGCTATGGTATTGATGATAACGTGCCCGTAATAATTTTGACGGGCTTCATAACGGACTAGCCCGTAAAAAATCTTTACCCATAGGGACAGAGCTCAACAAACAGATGTTTACGAGTCGCTATACCATAAACAATGTTTACGAGGATGGTTTGAAAAGTTTCCGACCTTAACCTGAAGATGGCAGCACTCGTCAATAAAAGCTAGGGAATGTAGTTGTGCATCTTTTGACAGGTACTCACCAAGATTTCAGCCATTTTGGACGCGCAGTAGTTATTTGACAATCGTTTCAGTGAGTCGATGTGAGTGTTTTTGTGAAAATGGAAAAATCGAGTATCGAGCTGTCATTAAATATTTGTTTTTGAAAGGCAATACGCCTACGCAAATCAAAGATGGGTTGGACTCTGTGTATGGGGACTCTGCGCCATCATTTACCACAGTGAAATTTTGGGGAGCTGAATTTAAACGTGGCCGTACCAGCTTAGGAGACGATGAACGTTCGGGACGTCCAAAAACTGCAACCACTGACGATAACGTCGCTAAAGTTCACCAAATGGTGCTAAACGACCGTCGAATTAAAGTGAGAGAGATAGCAGAGGCTATGCATATGTCCAAAGAACGTGTTTGTCACATATTGAATCAAGATTTAGGCATGAGAAAGCTGTCTGCGCGTTGGGTGCCGCGTTTGCTCACGTTAGACCAAAAACGTGTTCGAATGAACATTCGCAACGCTCTGTTGGCGCAGTTTAGGAGCAATAAATCAGAGTTTTGGCGCCGATTAATTACTGTAGATGAAACTTGGATACACCATTATACGCCCGAAACAAAAATACAGTCAAAACAGTGGACTACGAAGGGGGAATCGGCTCCAAAAGAAGCAAAAATTGTTATGTCGGCTGGGAAAGTGATGTCGACTGTTTTTTGGGATAGTCAAGGAGTTATCTTAATCGATTATCCTCAAACAGGAAAAACCATTACAGGAGCATACTACGCATCATTACTTGACAAGCTGAAGGCAGAAATTGCGGAAAAACGGCTACATTTGCAGAAAAAGAAAATCCTGTTTCACCAAGGCAATGTGCCGTCTTACACCTCCACGGTTGCCATGGCGAAAATCCACGAATTACGGTTTGAACTGCTTGACCATCCTCCTTACTTACCAGATCTAGCTCCAAGCGTCTTCTTTTTGTTCCCTCATCAAAAAATTGCGGTCGGAGGACAGAGATTTTCGTCAAATGAGGAGGAAATCACCTTCATGAACAATTATTTTGCAGAGAAAAACGCCGAGTACTATTTCGACGAGTTAAAGAGATGGGAGCATCGCTGGGAGAAGTGTGTAGACTTACAAGAAGACTATGTAGAAAAATAAAAATAAATTTAAAGAAAAAATGTCTTGTATCTTTGTTAGGTCGGAAACTTTTCAGACCACCCTCGTACATGTGAAATGAATCTTATTATTATTATTTAATATTCAGACTTTTAGCTATACTGGCCTCTTAGATACTAACCCATCTGTCGATCGCGCATTTGTTTTAACAGCCAGTTAGTCATTTACCACCTAGAAACTAATCTCAACTCAGATTAACCTCAGTCATCAAATAACAGTCAAAAATGCTGTTTTTCAAAGATCTTTCATATGCCTGAAAAAGCATAGCAGAAAATGGCCTCCAGTGACTATTCTACTAGAATAGTTATGACTGCGCGAGTGACTCTGATTTTCGCTCCATCACAACAGAATGATCTACTAATCAGAATTCTGTTAAAACGAAACAAGATTCACAGCCCATTAGGAAAGTATTTATGTGGATTTTCTAAATAAGTTGAGCATGAATTGGATGATGGTAATTAAGTTTGGCCTGAAGTACTACATCCTATTAATACACTTATTGTTCTTCGTCTTGTTGCTTTTGAAATGTCTCAATACTGCTAGAAAAGTAATTTTTTTAATCAATTAATGTGGTGTAAAGGATGCCCATTGAGAAGAAAAAGTCGCGAATACCCACGCGCGCGTATAAATTTTTAGATTTTAGACGGAGCATGGCTTGTTTTTTGCAGTAATTCACAGTTTCGCTACAATATGCGCACTTTAAAAAACCAAAAATTAAATTTACCGAATTTGATTTTTTTTACTGTTATTTTAATTAATTATTATTGAGCCTTGCGTCCATAATTAGTTGGCTTTCCGCTGCATATCTAATGACTTTAAGTTCTCAAATAACTTTAAAAAGCAAAACAAAATGTATTTTCTGAAATTTAAACTATATGTTGAATCGAGTTAGGTAATTGGAGAATTATTTAAAAAAAATTATCGGAATTAGTAATAAATATAAAAAATATTATTTATAGCATTAAATATATATATTATTATTTATAATTTATTAATATTATTTATTATTTACTGTTAGTTTATTTTTGTTGATAAAAACAAGCTGAGTTTTTAAATCTGACATAATTAACAATTTATTACGAAATTCTGATTTAAATATTTAACTTATAAAATAAAACGAAACATTTCTTTAGTAATTTATTGGTAATTGGTGTATTTATCTAAACAGTAGACCACACCGCAGGCAATTACAACCTACGTGATTCATAAATACCTATAAGGATATAAAACAATTCTAAGTAATGTAGATTTAAAATCATTAATATGGAAAGCTTGTGTAGAATGAATAGAAGACAAAAGCGGAAGCTAATAAAAACAAAAAGTAACAAAGCTTATAGTAAGAAAAAGCAAAAAAACATTACACTACAACTTACATCTTAGCGAAAACAAAAACTAAGCTTTCGTTAATTTATTAAAATTAATAGTTACCTAATTTAGTTATTTATGATATAAGAGCGAGTATCCTCACAAGCTAGAGCAGCCCACCACTGGGAAGCTCAAAAATTAATCTCGAAATGCTGGTCAAGATGTAAGTTTTTGAACGTTATTCTTTGCTTGCTTGGTTTGTTAATATAATGTTATTTTTATAACTGTGTTATTTGTAATGTCTCTGTTTCAGTGTCGTGATCTGTAATTTAATTGGTTCTACTTATACTTTTGCTATGATCTATATCATATTATACAGTGCGATCTAAAATGCTCGAGGTTGGTTTAAATTTACCACCACGTTAGATTTTTGTCACATTGGCAACACGAATGCTTTTCAGAATTTGTATCCTTCTTCTAATTTACAGTGGCTTCGCAAAGATAATATAGCTTATAAACTTCATTAATTTTAAATAATAAACCTAGCTGAAAACGGCGCGAAATTCAAAGTGTTCTCACTCATTTTGGATCACACTGTATTCTAATGTAGTATACAGAATAATACAGTATATAAACGATAATATCAAATGTACCTATGTTTATTGCGTCTTTGAAATCGAAGATAAACACTGCACCAAAAGTTTAAATAAAAGGGTCTGAAGTTGGTATTCATTTAAGAAAAAGTGTTGCACATCATTGAATACATAATAACCTTAGATAAGAACATTGAATTGCATTGAGCAATAAAATATTTTATTACTGTTTTGGTAATAATCATCCTAAGCATTGATGCATTAGATCTAGGACGCATTGTAGGTTCATAGTGAAAGAGAGCTTTTTATAAAGTTGCCGTCTGTATTTGGATGTCA
The DNA here is from genome assembly GCA_929113105.1 of Agrypnus murinus. NCBI lineage: Eukaryota > Metazoa > Arthropoda > Insecta > Coleoptera > Elateridae > Agrypnus > Agrypnus murinus. The sequence goes on along the minus strand of OV816028.1, from coordinate 34,346,241 downwards.
TCGATTCCTAGCGTTTTATCACATGCCATTAATATTAATAAGAATAAATAATGAGTCCTTCTTTTCCGATAGAGAAACTGCTAAGAAATAGTAATATTTCTTTCAGCTAAGCTTTCGCATAAGTTTCAGTTAATTCTTATTGCACTGTTAAAGCTTCAGTTACGTAGTGCTATTGTTGGAGACTTATAAAGACTTACCAAAGTTGGGTTTTTATCAAACCATTTCATTCAACCATCACATGATTCCTTTTGGGACACAAAATGCAAAAATATCTATTACGGGATCATCCAGGACATTCTCGACCTATAGCACTACTTAGATTCGACTTGGTGGTGTTAACCTCAGAATTTTTAGAAAGTACTTCGGCATTTTGCAGACATCTTACTAAAATA